>CM056720.1:135963578-140763578 GCA_029844215.1 Przewalskia tangutica | reverse complement strand
AAAACATGTTTGCTTGTTATTTGAGGCGAAATAGTTAAGATATACATGTTTAGGTAAATGATTCAGGCATTCTTTGATAGCCCTTCTGACTGTTCATTACCTACCCTGACATAAATTGTATCCTTAGTCAGTCCCTTTGAGCCTAAATAATATCTTTGTTTGACACCTTATGATTCCTTGGTTGTACCATAAGCAATGTTCTAAAATACGCTAGGCGGAGGCTTGGCGGATTCCTAAGCGGGGGCCTAGGCGGATGTTTTTTTTTTTAATTTTTTTAATTTTTTACATCAATTGTATATATATCATATATGCATAAAATATATAAATCATAAAATCAATACATTCTTAAGTAGTTAATAAATTCATAAATCATTAAATTACCTTTTCAAAGAATTAATTGGGGTATATATATATATATATATATATATATATATATATATATATATATATATATATATATATATATATATATGTGTGTGTGTGTGTGTCTATTGTATATCATGTCTTAATTGTACACAATTATGAACATTAATCATAATTCAGAAATTTTAACTAATAATTATAAATGCATTTGTTTCCAAATAATTCTCAAAGAATTAATGTCTCACTCCGTCAAAATCGAGAAATAATCTAAATTAAATATGATAAAATAATTACATCTCCATTTTAAGTTAAAAGGAATTTGATATGATTTAAATCTCTTAAATTCTAATTAGTGTTAAAATTTGCCTTAAATTAACACTATTGATCTATTTTGGCCATATTTGAAATGTTTTGGTTTTTGATTAATTTAAACATGTCTCAAAATTCGTATTTAAAGAACATTGGGTCCTCGTCCCTTTATTTTTGGCCAAGTCCAAGACTGAGAGTCCTAGACCCGGCCCAGGCGCAATTCCCATAGCGTAAAAGAGAGGGGGAAAGCCCCAATTCCTCTAACGAACCCTAAGTCTTCCCTCTCACTTCCCTTGTCTGCTACGCCGATGCCAGTTTTGTCAAAGGTCAAGGGTGTACGTCTTTCTCTATGTCTCTACATAGATGGAAGAAGAAGGCTTCCCTCTCACTTCCCCTCTGTTTGCTGTTATATAAAAAAAACTGATTGGGGACGCCTAGGGTAAAATCGGGACGGAGCCGCCTAGGCCGTTTTTTAGAACACTGACCATAAGTGATAATTGAAAATTATTGGGATGAAAAAGTGTTGAAAAAGAAATAAAAAGAGAGTAAAAATTTGATGCACCCCAATGAAAAATATGCAAAAGCCTAAGTTTGGGGGTGCTTGTTATTGATAATTTGTTTCATTCTCTCAAAAGAAAAGAGGGGAGAAAATAGGTATGAGACTAAAAATAAGGTCAAAAGAAGGAAAAAGAAGTTGAATGAAGAATGCTTATGGTACGAATTTGAGCCTAAATGTCAACTTTTATCTACTCCTGCTAAGCCTACATTACAACCCTTGAAAGTCCTGAAGATCTCTAAATGTGTATATCTATGATTAGTGGAGAATAGCAAGTAGAGAGGTCTATAGAATTTTGGAAAAGATGAAATGAAATTGACATGCATAGGTTAGGCGTTTATATTTCCAGTGATTATGATCTAACTGAATTTGCGAAATATCTAACTTGAAATTCTAGATTGCTGAAAATTCATGCTATGTTCTAACATATTATCTCAGTTTTCATCCATGATTTTTTAGGCAACATTGATATAACTACTTGATCCATTTCATAGAGTCTTTTCATTGGTTTTGGTTTTCTTTTTGTTTTTGTTTTTGTTTAGTGCTTTACTCGAGGGCGAGTAAAGTGTAAGTTTGGGGGTGCTTGTTGAGTGTATTTTAGACACACTTTTGAATCCTTTTTAGTTAGTATTTTACTCTTTTCTTTTGCGTTTAGTATAATGTTAGGTGTGTTTTTCTTTCTTTTGTGTTACAGCGGTCATAAAGGAGAAAATATTGCTTTTAAGGATGAAATTGCACAATAAAAGGCCAAGAAATGAAGCCTAAGAAGTCCCAGGAAGCACGAAAGAAATCTGACGAAGTCCGGACAGAAAAATGACGCAAAATCGCAAATTCACGTCATCGGCGCCAAATATACTGCAGCTTTTGATAGATTTTGGTCGAAGTCAGCGCCGCGGCGCCGATGCGGAACTGGGCGAGAAAAATTTGATTTTTCGAAGGGCAAAAGGGTCCGAAACGTGATTTTTTACATCTATAAGACCTAAGGATTATTCTAAAGGAAAAAGGATCATACTTAGGAGGAGGAAACGGAGGCAAAGACACAATTGGAGACTCTTGTTCAAGTTCTTTTTCTTTCCCTTATTTTTATTTCAGTTTATGTTGGATTTTGTATTAGTTCTTAGCATGACAATGTCTAGGAATTAATCTCTTTATTAGGATTTTTCGTCGAATCGCTTGAAACTCTTTCATACAGTTAATGCATAATTATTGATTTCTCTTCAGCTTTATTAAGATCTATTCAATATTGTATTGATTGCTTGATAATTAACTGGCCATTAATTGTTATCACTTATATGATTTCGAATCAAAAGTCTGAAAGGTGAGATTTGAATATGCTATAGTTGTTTAGACACAAGTTAAAATCGCGGACGAAAGTACCCCGATATTTATATAGTGTTTAAGGTTATTGTTCTTAATTCTCCTGTGTAGTAAAATCTATCATAGAAATATAGAAGGTTTCTGCATAAGGTTGAGTTTCTATATGTCCTAACCATAATATAAAACAGATTATTTAACCTTCTATCTTAATAAGAAGAAGAATCATTAGTATTGTATTAACAAGTGAAAGAGTGGATAGTTGAGGAGATTGGAAGCCCTAATTCCCTTCATAACTTTTTTAAACCAAAGTATTATCATCCTTAGTTCAAATTTCTGCACTTTATTTAGACTTAATTCTTAGTTTAAAATCTCAAACAAAATTACAGTTACCAAATAGATACCATAGATTAGATATTCGGTACTTGACAAACCAGTCTCTGAGGACGATAACTCGGTCTTACAAATATTTATTACTTGAACGATACGTACACTTGCGTAAGCATAGGAAAATATCGCAACAGAGGGCCTTGACTATTTTGACACATACTCCCTGGTGTCTAGAATGAGGTCCATACGAGTATTCATTGCGATCACCACATTGCGGGACCTTGAGAAACATCAAATGAATGTTAATACAGTCTTCCTAAATGGTGATTTGGAAGAAGAAATCTATATGGACCAACATGAGGGGTATGTGGTTCCAAGTCAAGAGAAGAAAGTCTTTCGGCTTATCAATCTATGTACGCGCTTAAATAGGCCTCGAGGCAATGTCACAAAAAAATTGATAGTACTTTACTATCGAAGGGTTTCACCATTAATGAGTGTGACAAATGTATCTACATCAAAAGGTAATGCTTACTCGTTCGTCATGATATGCCTTTACGTAGATGACATGTTGATCACAGGGAGCAATCCTAGTCTGATCCTAGAGACAAAGAACATGTTGAAACAATATTTCGACATGAAGGATATGGGTGTTGTAGATGTCATCTTAGGGATCAAGATCTCTAAGACGTCTGACGGACTGGTCTTATCAGTCTCGCTACATCGAGGATTTGTTGAGAAAGGTTGAGATGTTCGACAGTTCACCAATAACGTCACCACTGAATATAAATCAAAAGATTGATAAAAATCGTGGTACGCCTGTATGCCATGAGCGATATGCGCAGGTGATTGGTAGTTTGATGTACATAACAAACTGCACCCGATCTGATATCGCCTATGCAGTCAATAAGTTGGCTACGTTTATCCGTAATCCAATTAGTGATTATTGGAAAACGTCTAGTCGAGTACTACGATACCTAAAATACACGTTAAATTACGGGTTACATTATTCGAGATATCCAGTTGTACAAGAGGGGTACAGTGAAGCAAACTGAATATTTGATATAGAAACACCAAGTCCACTAATAGGTATATATTTATAATTGGTGGTAAGGTTGTGTCTTGGAAATCCTCTAAGCAAATTTGTATCGCCCGATCCATGATGGAATCAGAGTTCATTACTTTAGACAAAGCAAGAGAAGAAGCTGAGTGGCTTCGTGACTTCTTAGAGGATATCTCTTGTCGGGATAAACCTGTACCTTCTGTAATGAAACACTGCGATAGCTAATCGGCTCTAGGAAGGGCACAGAGTTCTATGTACAACGACAAATCTCATTATATCTGACGAAGACATAAGACTGTTTGGAAACTTATCACCACGGGTATTATTTCCATCAATTATGTAAAATCCAAGAAAAATAGCAGACCCTTTGACTAAGGGCATACCCAGAGATCAGATGTTCTGTCTGTCTAGGGGAATGGGCTTAAAACCCAATCAATAAGAACCGATATGGTGAAAATCCAACCTTAATGACTGGAGATCCCATGAATTAGATTCAATGGGAAAACTAAATCGTAAAGGTTCAGTTGAGCACTTCGGTAGAAGCAAGAGCACTTTGGATGATGATTTCTGTAAAGAAATATGAATTCAAGGTCGTTCCCGTGATAGACATTAAGTGCTAGCTGCAGTGTGGGTAAAAGTTAAGCTTCCAAAATCTTTAATGATCCTCAACGATAGAGGTTAGGTTTGGGGAAACTTTTAATGGTTCCTAACACTTGTGAAGTGGGGTATAACAGGATACCTTGTAGGAGACTGCCTATTTAAGTGCGAGGACAGTCCGCCTCAAATGAACGCACTTAAGAATCCAAGAAGTGTCCACAACCACAACAGACAAAACATTAACGAAGAACATAGTAAGGAAAGTTGTTGTGTTGGTACCATTGACTTGGCTTACACTAAACACTGACGGTTCAAGACATCACGTTCACCGCACAGTAAGTAAGTCTGATGGTATTCAACTATGGAAGGTTAAAATCCAAGGCTACCTATCCAGATGTAACACGGTCCGCCGAAAGATTGCTAGAAAGACCCCTTGTGAGTGCGCCAAAAATCTCTTTCAAGAAGGGATTGTTGGAAATTTATTAACGTGGAATAAAGTATATCCCATTATTTATGACTCGAACAATTGGGACCCCGCACGTCAGAAATGTCGTTTCCACACACGTGTACACGTTGTACCAAAGATCTTTTGTGAAAGAGATATTGATACGTAAATAAAATGTTTGAGACGTAGAGTGATGGACGATTGTTGGCAAAATGATGAGTGTTTCACGTTGGTAAATGAAGGAAGAAGTGTACGAAGTGTAAGATTAAAACAGGTCAGAAAAGGTTCATGGCCAGAGTCGTGGTGCTAACCTAAGGTTCAGGTACTGGAGCTACTGGAGCCTCAGTGCCGCGGCTCAGACTTAAGAGGCGCCGCCGCGGTGCTACCCGGGCAGTGTTTGTGCGATGTAAGTCCTAAAGTTTGGCTGATTATGGGGACGTTTTGGAGCATTCAAATGTCATTTTTTCCTCCATAACTCATCCATTATTTGGTTGCATTATTAGCTGATTGTAACCTCTCAATTAAGTTCCATTACATGGCTATTGAAAGCCATTAGTTGGCTAGTTGAGAGGTCATCTTCCTAGCACTATAAATTGGGGATTTGGCTGAATGGAGAAACACACTTCACACTCACAATCAGATTTCTGAACTTCTTCTTCTCTAAGTATTCTTTGACACACTCAAAGGTTCTTCTTATAGTAAACACTTGAGTTTTCTTTGCTCATTTGTTAGTTGCTGTTTTATCTTGAGAGACAGTTGCCCATTAACGTAAAATAATTTATACGAGACAATATTATCTTAAGGACATAATGAATATCACTCGACTCAGCAAGCCTTGTATTTGTTCTTGTTTCCAAATTATAATCTTTATAATATTTACTTACATCCCGTTTATAGCAATTGTTGTACTCACATACATTTCGATCGATCGAGTTGGCTTTATTAAAATATATCCAAAATATTACTCATGCAAAATTAAAATTAAGTCAACCACTAGATTTTATTGAAATATATCCAAATTATGGCCGCCTACTGAAGAAAACATTTTATAGTCTTAAACAAACATCTAAAACCTGATTTGGTTGATTGAGTGGTCATTTGTTTTACTTGGATTCTAATGTAGTAAAGCCGATTCTTCTATGTTCGCACTTCATTGTAAGAGAAGCACCATTATACTTTCACTATATGCTAATGACATAATAATTACAGGAAACAACTCTTGAATACATCGATCTCAGAGATTATCGAAGAACTCGAAAGGAGTTTGCAATGAAGGATCTTGGACGATTAAGAGTCTCATATCGGATATTGAATGAGAATATTGGTTCCTTATATGGACTTGGACAATCTTCACCCTACAAGTTAGCTTTTGGGATTGAGTTAGGCCCAAGATCCATTCTTTACATGGTATCATAGCCAGATCCATTCCAATTCTATGTTCACCGATGTTGGACCCCTAAATTATATTAGCTACGCTCCATTAACAAGATCTGGACGTGCGGAGAAGTGTTAAGAGTCTCACATCGGATATGAAATGGGAACATGAACTCCTTATATGGACTTGAACAATCTTCACCCTACAAGCTAGCTTTTGAGGTTGAGTTAGGCCCAAGATCCATTTTTACATGGACATCTGCATTTATTTTTTGGTATTGAGGTCAGATACTTCTTAGGTGGGATCCACTTAAGTCAAAGTACATATGCTATTGAGCTACTCAAAACCTAGTATGACTAGGGATGTCAATGGGGTGGAGCGGGGGCGGGGGAAGGGTACCCCATACCCGTATCCACCACCTAAAACCCACCCCCACCACCGCCCCACCACCTATCACGGATAGTAATTCCTCCACCCGCCCCCGCCCACTTGTTCCACGCGGGTACCCACTTACCCGGCGGGTACCCATTAATAATAAAATGCTCAAATAATGTCTAGCAATTTTCTTATTCACCAAAATGAAAGTTATATAAGAAAAAGGAAAAAAGGAACATTTTCACTATGGTGTATCGAATATCAAAGTCTGAAACCTTGTCAAAATATTAGGAATATTAAAAAACAGTAAAAAGGAAAATATTTAACAAAAAAAAGGAGAACAAAGAGAATGGGAAAAAGAAACGTGGTGCTTTTGTGTTTAACAAGTAGGACACGGTGCGGGTTGGCCCAAGTCACATTTTAAATCAAGAAAGAAAGGGCCAAATAAATTTGTAAATATCTTAATTAAACTAATAGACGATACGGATATGGGAGGTGCGGGTACGGTCGTGTGGATACGGTGCGGGTAGCGGGGCGGGACGGGTGTGGGGCGGGTCTTATATGAAATCCACCCCCGCCCCACTATCCATGATGGATAGCAATTTTAATACTCATACCCGCCCCACCACCCACCAAACCATCCCCATACCCGCCCCAATTGGAACGGATGTGGGACGGTACCCGTATTTACCCGCCCCACTGACATCCCCAAGTATGACTCTTGCCAATAAAGCAGTGTTCACACATTTGGCACAAAAACATGGCTTACAAGAGGACATTGGATCGGAAGTCTAATTGATGCATGCATCCTTTGTATACTGACACTCACTAGACACATGAGCTATCTCATGTACTCTCTCCGTCCTAATTTAAGTGTCTTACTTTTCTTTTTGGTCTGTCTCCAAAAAGAGTAATTCCACTACAGTCGCCCTCTTTGGGTGGAATTTCGCCCCCTTAGATCAAAGGAGGCGATTTTTAGTCGCCCTTCAAGTCGCCTTATTATGTCTGTTGTCTTAGATCAAGAAGGACGATTTTTCAAGTCGCCCCCTTTTGGTAAGGACCAAATAGGACGACTACAGTCACCCTTTTTGAGATTAATAAAAAAAAGGGCGACTATTTGGTCCTTACCAAAGGGGGCAACTTGAACAATCGCCCTATTTGGCTTGGTACAAATAGGGCTTTTTGATGGATCTCAAAAAGAGCGACTGTATAGAGTCGCCTTTTTTGATATAGTTCAAAAAAGAGAAAAAAATATTACATGCTCCTACTGGGATTCAACCCTGGTATGAACTAACACTGTACTATTCTACCGCTAGACCACTAGTTATGCAATATTAATCACCACAAATACCCCCAGCCAAGGATCGAACCCGGGCATCCTCTGTGGAAGTATGTCATTCTACCACTAAACCAGCCATCGATACTTGTTATATTTATGCTCATAATCATAAATTCATTGGCCGGTTCTAAAGTCAATTTTTAACAAGATGCCTATTTTTTTTATCGGATAATTTCGGATCGGATTCGAATCCAAATATTTCAGATATTCAAAAAATCGGATATCCACAATTTTCAGATAATTTTAGATCGGATTTGGATTCGAATATTTCGGATATCCGCAATTTTCGGATAATTTCGGATCGGATTCGGATCTGAATATTTCTAATATCCAAAAAATCAGATATCCCCAATTTTCGGATAATTTCGGATTCGGATTCGGATCCGAATATTTCGGATATCCAAAAAATCAAATTCCACAATAATTTCACATCGGATTCGGATCTGAATATTTCGGATCGGATTCAGATCCGAATATTTCAGATAATTTCGGATCAGATATATGAATATATCTGATATAAAAAAATTGGATATCCGCAATTTTTGGATAATTTCGGATCAGATTCGGATCCGAATATTTCGGATATCGGATTCGAATATTTCGAATATCGGATAATTTCTAAAGTGACAATTCAACCTAATGTATTTCAATTCAACTTTTACTACTATAAGAAGATATGCAATTATTAATCACTCATTTAAGTAACAAATAAAAGTTATTTAATTCAATTTTTTGTGTGACTCAAAGAGGACGACTGAAAGATGTCGCCCTATTTGGTGAAACTCAAAGAGGACGACTGAAAGATGTCTCCCTATTTGGTGAAACTCAAAGAAGGCGACTGAAAGATGTCACCCTATTTGGTGAAACTCAAAGAGGGTGACTGAAAGATTTCGCCATATTTGGTGAAATTAAATAGGACGACTTTAAGATGTCGCCCTATTTGGTGAAAAAATAAAAGAAGATTTTAATGCTTAATCAATTAATGATTGTTATGAAATAATCTCTCCATCTCATTTTAATTATCGTTTTAACCCTCTTTAAGTCTATTAAAAAGATAATAAATATCAGATATAATTTACTAAGTTATCCCTATTTAATAAAGGTAAACTGATTTTCCCTCTTAAATATTGTGTATACTTCTCTAATGTTAAGGATACAGTTGAAAAACAATTGTTAACTTTAGTCTTGAATTTCTAAAGTGACAATTCAACCTAATTTATTTCAATTCAACCTTTACTACTCTAAGAAGACATGTAATTATTAATCTCATTTAAGTAACAAAT
Organism: Przewalskia tangutica; assembly: GCA_029844215.1. Classification (NCBI taxonomy): domain Eukaryota; kingdom Viridiplantae; phylum Streptophyta; class Magnoliopsida; order Solanales; family Solanaceae; genus Przewalskia; species Przewalskia tangutica. The sequence goes on along the minus strand of CM056720.1, from coordinate 140,754,232 downwards.
AAAAGTTATTTAATCCCCTTTTTTGTGGGACTCAAAGAGGGCGACTGAAAGATGTCGCTCTATTTGGTGAAACTCAAAGAGGGTGACTGAAAGATTTCACCATATTTGGTGAAATTAAATAGGACGACTTTAAGATGTCGCCCTATTTGGTGAAAAAATAAAAGAAGATTTTAATGCTTAATCAATTAATGATTGTTATGAAATAATCTCTCCATCTCATTTTAATTATCGTTTTAACCCTCTTTAAGTCTATTAAAAAGATAATAAATATCAGATATAATTTACTAAGTTATCCCTATTTAATAAAGGTAAACTGATTTTCCCTCTTAAATATTGTGTATACTTCTCTAATGTTAAGGATACAGTTGAAAAACAATTGTTAACTTTAGTCTTGAATTTCTAAAGTGACAATTCAACCTAATTTATTTCAATTCAACCTTTACTACTCTAAGAAGACATGTAATTATTAATCTCATTTAAGTAACAAATAAAAGTTATTTAATCCCCTTTTTTGTGGGACTCAAAGAGGGCGACTGAAAGATGTCGCCCTATTTGGTGAAACTCAAAGAGGGCGACTGAAAGATGTCGCCATATTTGGTGAAATTTAATAGGGCGAATTTAAGATGTCACCCTATTTGGTGAAAAAAGAAAAGAAGATTTTAATGCTTAATCAATTAATGATTGTTATGAAATAATCTCTCCATCCCATTTTAATTGTCATTTTAACCTCTTTAAGTCTATTAAAAAAGTAATAAATATCAGATATAATTTACTAAGTTATTCCTATTTAATAAAGGTAAACTGATTTTCCCTCTTAAATATTGTGTATACTTCTCTAATGTTAAGGATACAGTTGAAAAATAATTGTTAACTTTAGTCTTGAATTTCTAAAGTGGCAATTCAACGTAATGTATTTCAATTCAACATTTACTACTCTAAGAAGACGTGCAATTATTAATCACTCATTTAAGTAACAAATAAAAATTATTTAATCCCATTTTTTGTGGGACTCAAAGAGGGCGACTGAAAGATGTCGAAATTATTTGGTGAAATTAAAAAGGGCGACTTTACGATGTCGTCCTATTTGGTGAAATTAAATAGAGCGACTTTAAGATGTCACCCTATTTGGTCAAATTAAAAAGGGCGATTATATGTCGCTTTTTTTGGTACTAATTAATAGGGCATTTTTTTGTCGCCCTTTTTTGTTTAAAAAAATCGCCATCTTTGAGGCGATTTGTTGTAGTGTTCGTTCTATATTTAGTAAGTTAAGAATTCAAACATCCTACATAGCAAGTTTATAACCACACGATTCAAATGACTTTTTAATATATTATACACATCTTTAATTAAGACCACAAAATTCAAAACTCTTTCTTTATTTCTTAAACTTTATGTCTAGTCAAACTAAGACACTTAAATTGAAACGGATGGAATAGTAAATATGACAAGTCAATTTATGCAAAATCCAAAGAGTGAACACCTTCAAGGTATGAAGAGAATACTGATCAGTTATGTCAAGGAACACTGCGACATGGTAATAGAATTCCTTCACAGTCACCTTTCAAGCTATATGGATATTGAGATGTAGACTGGGGAGGTATGTTTATCTTGGTCCTTTAAGAACAGCCTACAGTAACAAGTGTTGAAGTTGAGTATAGAGCAAATTACCTTTAACTGTTGTTATGGAACTAGTAGGAAACAAACAAAAATGACATTTATATGGCCCTAAAAAATGAATTTGTTATACATACATACAGACACATCTACCATGTGTATGTACACAGTACACCAAAAGACAATTATACATAGATTTTTTATAGATATTATACATGTTTTATATAACCATTAATCACCTTAATTATAATTAATGGGAACCAATGGCAGGCACAAGATCGTGCAGAATCTCAAAAGAGATAGAGATTAGACAAAAGCAAGCAAATATTACATTTTAATCTTAGCTACGAGACCCCTATAAAATAAAAGAAAAATAAACTTTGCTCCACTTGTTTGGTATTATTTTCTTATTTAGTCCGGTCCAAAAAGAGTGATACGTTCTTATATTTCCTTAAACGAGAAGCTTTTGTAATTTATGTTTCATATATGAAAAGACATCCATTCATGGAAGTGAGTGAATTAATTTTTAAAAATAACTATTTTAGCCACACAAATATTATGGTACGTTAAGATTATAAATTTTAAATTTTTTATATCCACATAAATATTATGGTATTTTCAAGTTTACAAATTTCAAAAATCTTATTTTTAATTTTTCATTTAATGTCAAATCAAACTGCAAACAAAGTGAAGTGATATTGCACAATGTTGGAGAGTGAAGAGAGAGAAAAAAGAGGAAATTATAATTAACCAAAAGCATATCCAAAAGAAACAGTAGATAGCTGGGGTTTTCAAAAGTTCTTCGTGCGGTAAAAAAAACAAACTTTCACTCAGTACTCGGAAGAAGTTTAGGGTTTCAAATTCTTGCTAAGGGTTCACCGGGGCAGATCTCTCCATTGATGAATTCAGAATTTAGGGCTACGCTGTATTATGCTGGATTGCACTGGACAAAAAAATAATACAGTATTTGGTGAGCGTTTTCAGCCGGACCGGACTATTTTTAGAAATAGTACACTCCAACTGTCATTTTTGAGATCCCCTGGATTGTACTAAAAATAAAAAATACAGTCTATTATATATTAATATTCTAATATCGTCCATTAAATATTAATACAGTCCAGTCCATTACAATACAGTACAGTTCAAATAAAAATATGCAGTCCAGTGCGACGTACCAAACGAGCCCAGAGTTAGTAGGTTATCTATCTTTATTTACGATCAGTTTCTTTTCTTTTTTTTTCCTTCGCAAAACACATGTGTGTATACTTTACAATAGAAGCTAGATTTATGTCAAACCTGTTGCGTCTAATCTAAATCCAACTCCATAAGCCTGAAGCTCATTCAATCATGATTATATAATTCATGTTTCTAAGGATTTCCTCAGCCAAAATGAGTCAGATGATTCAGGTGCAAACCATGTAACTAGCATAGAGCAATTCTTTTAATTCATAATTCATGTGGAACTATATATATTCAACATGTTCACAACATGAAGTAACCTTCATGGTCTCAGACAGGGACGGAGCAATAGTGGTAATTATAAATTCGGCAGAGTAGTAATTTTGACTCAAATTTTATATTTGTATAAATAATTTATTCAGAAATCAGTAAAATGAATTCATAAATTGAAAATTTCTGGCTCCGCATTTGACATCAGAAAACTGTGACATATTTGGAAAAGAACAAAGCAACTAATCCTCTTATTGTAATACCATATGAATTTACCTTTTGCTTGTTCCTTCATAATCTAAATTTTGAAATTCAAGAAGATTGGAACTGAAAGGTAGTTGTTGCCTCAATAGTAGAACCTTCCTTGATTTGCAACTTTCTCTTCTTCTTTTTCTTCTTATAGGAAATTCCTCTTGATTTAGCTTGAAAATCTCTTACCTCTCGAAGATAAACGCGTATAGAACCACTCGCGAATGGATTATTCTCCGGTAAGCCACCATTTTCTTCATAGGCAGCTCTAAGCCTACCAATAAGTGCATCAAGACTTCCCCATGCTTGTCTAAGAGGACAAGTACAAGGCCCTGGAGGCTCCGGTTGCCCGAAAAAAGGGCAACCGTGTAAATGTACCTTAGTTTTTCCGAATTGATCGAGGTATCGGAGAAATTCCAGCACGTGGTTATAGTTACACTGGGGTAAAGGAACCGGGGGCCTTTGGTTTTTCAAGTACTGTCCAAAAGTGTTCCAATCACGACGTTTTTGAGACTCGTACCGGCTCAGTTGGAAAGGTGGTGGTAGCTGATGATGATGGTCGTCAGATGATACTAGAAGTACAGTGGCTGATGATCTTGATGATGACGATCCTTCTCCTCCTTCGATTCTTATTTGATCATTTGACATCATAGTTTGAAAATAATAGTTTGTGCAACCTAGGTTGACAATTGTTTTTAAAAAAATATTAGTATGCTTGACAAAGAAAAGAGAGAGCAAGTTATGATCATTTCAAGCTGAAATTTAATTTAGTTTGTGATACTAAGATAAGAGAAAATATTATGGAAGGTGAACAAAAAAGTTGAGCAGAATTGTAGCTGAGAAAGATGCGAATCATATCGCGGGGTACAAGGAAGCATGGCATGGGTCCAAGGAAAGTAAATTAGCTCCTCTTTTTCTTATGCCTTCTTGTTTTCTTCCTTTAATTGTCCTATTAGCACTATGATTCAACTTATTTCTACTTACTCCGTAACTTTTTTTACACTATATAATATTGTTTGTCTCGATATTTGTTACTATAGCGAAATAATGTTATAGAGAATATATACTATAATATAATATTAAAAATTAGTTTCAGCGTTTATAGTGAAATATTATTACAGACAGGTATTACAATACAATATATTTAACATGTTGTACTAGTAGATATCATGTCTTATTTTAAATTATCAGCCCCACTTTTTCATGAACAATTTTAGTTAATAGTTATCTTTTAGGAGGCAAGATAGTGTAACAAAGTTTTTACATTATCATTCTATAGAAGTTAATCTTCCATCATTATTTATAACTTTTTCTAAAAAAAAAAATATCATATTAGTGTCTTGATAATTGTGCTAGCTAGCATCATTAAAGCAATCATTATCAAGATATTAGCAAAATCAGCACTTTAACTAGACTTAGTGACTAGGGGTAGCTAGAGTAAGAAAATGTGTTAACGGTGTTAAACACAGTTTATTACTTGTATATATATGTAGAAATGAAAAGACCCCACCATGATATGATTTCCTGAAATTAAAAAAAATAATCACTGCTTAAGTTAACAAAGAAGTTTGTATTCCATGTACTTTTCAGTAAATTAACCTTGATGCTGAGCTGTAAAGACTAGCTTAAGAATATAATCTGTTGACTAATACAAAGTAATTATATGTGATGTTGGGGTTACGAAGATAATGGAAACACTGGAAAGAATCAATTGCAATAAGTAAATAATGAGAATGTTTTAAGATGTTTTCCACAGAAAATGTATTTTTGAAAAATATTTTTCTAAAAGAGTTTTTGACTTCCCGGGGCGGACACACAAAGGACGGTTTTCTCGTAGGAGACAGGCCATCGGTCGACCAGTAAAAAGAAACCTCACGCAGCGATTAAGTGAATTTCTTATTTATTTTTTTATATTTGATAAATAAGCAGATAATGTATTCTAGCTTTTCTCTCATCACCGTTGTTTGAAGGGAAACACAGTCTTAACAAGATCCACTGCTATTGAATCTGTTGTAGGCGAAACTAGTAGAAGTGAATTCACGGTTAGTTAAATAATTTTTGACCTCCCACCGTTCACGACAATCCTTGTTTCTCGTAAGAATGGCTCCTCCGCGGAGGAGTGGAAGCGTCGATTCCTTTCGGTCAATTTGCTCGTGCCTGCTCCCAAAAGCATTTACATAATATAAGAAAACACTAGGGGTGGGGTTGGAGGGTCAGAGTGTGGGGGTAGCTAGGTGTGTTGGAGAAAATAATTATATGAAATGTCATTTATGAAACTTGTATTTCCTACTTTTTTTAAGTCATTTTAAGGAATTTATTTTTAAAAAAAAAGTATTTTTCAAAAAAATTGATTAACTAAATATTTTCCTCGATCCGTACCAAACACACTGATAATGTGTGCTATATTTTATTTTGTTGATTTGACAAACATGTACAAGGAATCAGTTATATTTTTAGAGGAACCAATTCTGCCGATCTGCAAGTCAACTTTACAGTTGTAAAGTTGCTGATACAGTGGCAGTGTCGCAGCACAACAATAGAGTTGCTGCAGCTCGACCATTGGTCCAATGATTAAGATTTTGTCACTTTTCTCACTCCTCATATATATACAACATGTTAGAGGTGAAAAAAACCTAATCTTGCAAATCCAAAGTGCTCTCATATTCACCTAGAAGTCGTCGAGTTCATCAATGCAACCAAAGCTGCAACAAACTGAATGACCAGTTCTCTCACCACTGAAGATGTCTTAAGTCCTTGATTTATTGAGTCTTTGTCTTTTGTTTTTGAACTTGTAAACCTACTCTTCTTTTAAGAAGTCTTTTTGTGTGTCTGTTTTTTCTCAAGTCTTTGAGTTGTATACTTGGCTAGAGTTAATCAAGATTTGTCTTTGGAATAGAGTTATTATAAGGGGAAGGGATTAAGAGTTTAATTCCTATCAACCTCAAAGATTCAACTATGTGATGCTGAAATTATTCGAGCATTGAAAATTCATTATCAACGCCGTCAATATTCAAGCATCTTGCAACTCTATGAGTTAGGAGAGACAAGTCTAAACAAAATTAGTGTGCTAAATGCTATCAATTTGATTTGTGCGATTTGGAATATTAATGTGAAAATAACAACTATTGCAAAATTCGGTCAAACGAATATATGAATATTGAACAACCATTTGGTGAAGATGAAGGAATCCAGGGATTATATGAAGTTATCAATGATTTAGGTTATAGAAATGCAATAGATGTGGAAGACCTTTTAAACTATCCTACTGAAAATGATACACTGATGGAGTCTCCTACTGATGAAGAAATTATTCAAGAAGTAATGGAAATATTTGCTGAGAATGATCAAGAATCAAATGATAGTCGGAATTTGCCAATGATATCAACAAAAGAAGCAGTGAAAGCCTTAAATAACTATTTTTTGTAACAAGAAAAAGATGCATCAAATGCAGTGCATGCTTTGCAGAAAATTAAGGATGAAATTGAGTTAAACATAGGACCAAAGAAAAAACAAAAACATTTAGATGACTATTTTCAAAAGAGTTAATTTTGAGAAGTTGTCATAGTAATATCAATAAAAATAAGAAAATTATGTGTTATTTTCAATTAACATTTTATTTTATATTTTATCAATTATTCATTTATATTATTGTTGGGCCTTTAAGGATTTGAAAAAAATATTATCTTATGCATTTTGTGAAATTATTCATTTAGTACACTAGCACAAGTCAGTATCGAAATAATTTATTCATTAATCTAGATTATTCATTTATCGAATATTCATTTATCGAGGTTTTACTGTATATTTATGCAGTTCTTGCTTTGGATTGTAATGACATTGCTACTTTACTTGTTTTTACGTTGATGGTGCATGTGAATTTACAATGTTGTTGTTGGTAATCAAGATTGGGCATTATCTTTCTAATTGTGTAATATTGCTTAACCTTGCTTATTTTGATTTTGCTTATGTTAGTGTTGCCTAGTGACCATGAGTTAACATTGCTTTAATTCATGCTCCTCGTTTACTTCTTTTACTTTTTTTCAATGATGCCAAAAGGGAGAAGAACTTTAAGAGGGGGAGATAATATTGTTGATATAATGATGTTGTTTTGTGTTGAAAAGTGTCTGATGCTCAAGGGGAACAAGTGGGGCATCTAGTTCTTAGGGGGGACTTATATTATGAGTTTGTCATCATCAAAAAAAGAAACTGATAATGTATGTTATTTTTGTTTTATTGATTTGACATATATGTATGAGGAACCAGTTACATTTTTAGAGGAACCAGTTATGCTGATGTGCAAGTCAACTTTACAAATGTAAAGTTATTGACACAGTGACAGTGTCGCAACACAGCAGCAGAGTTGTTGCAGCTAGAACATTGGTCTAAGAGTTAAGGTTTTGTCACTTCTCTCACTCCTCGTATATATACAACATGTTAGGAGTGAAACCCCTAATCTTGCAAATCAAAAGTGATCTCATATTCACCTACAAGCCGTCAAGTTCATCAGTGCTCATAACAAGACCAAAGTTGCAACAAACTGAAGGACCGGTTCTCTCACCAGTGAAGATGTCTTAAGTACTAGGTTTGTTGAGTCTTTGTCTTTTGTTCTTGAACTTGTAAACCTACCCTTATTTTAAGAAGCCTTTTGTGGGTCTGTTTTTCTCAAGTCTTTGAGTTGGACACTTGGTTAGATTTAGTCAATATGTGTCTTTGTAATAGAGGTATTGTAGATGTCTTGCAATAGAGTTATTGTAAGGAGAGGGATTAAGAGTTTAATCCCTATGTTGCAAGAGGTTATTGTCACGCCCTTTTTCGACCGCGACATTTTAGCGAATTCTGCTTAGAAAATGTGTTAGGAAATAAATAATAAAATGCTAAATGTGCAAAAGAATGCTAAAATGTTAAAAGGGTGCTAAAAGGGTTCGCGGAATATTAAAAGTGTTAAAAAGGGCTAGAAATGCTAAAGGGTTGCTAGGGAGTCGCCACCTAATTAATTTGGGTGAATTAGGACACCTAAATGTTAACTAGTTTAAAGTAAACATTAACTCCATTTAATGGTCTGCTAAACTTAATGAGATTTTGAGCAAGGGATCTTTATTATCCTAAAGGGAAGGGGTTAGGCACCCTAAAAGATCCGCTAACTTGCGGTTGTCCGTTCAAACCTAGGGTTAATTATTTATGCTAAGAATGCGTGTTTTGAAAAATATAAAGGATGCTTCAAAATATTTTATAAAAGGAGGCATGTTGATAAAAGTTTGTAAGACTAATGCTATAAAAATAAAGTTTTAAAGTGTGCATTTATATTGTTTATAGATATATGCAATGTTGGTTTATGATCAAAGATATGCCTTTAAAATCAAATATATATGACGTAGTGCAAAAGGTGATTATTTTGTAATTTTATGATAAAAAGGCTATTCAACATAAATTGTTTATATTTTGCTAATAAAAGAGCTTATGAGAAAATCAATTTATTTTATCATGAATTTTATAGGAAGTAATACGTTAGTCATGGTTAAATTGTTTAGTAAAGTTTAGGCATGCATGACAAGTCAAAAAATAACTAATTAAAGGATAGTGAATTTCTAGCGTCAAACTATTTTTCTAGTGACAGCCCAAAGTTTAATTATTCTAAGTGTACTACTAGTAGCGTAATGTTAGACAAATAATTACAACAAATAATAGGGTGAGGATATGAATTAATGATGACTTGAAGAAACGGTGAGGCCATCTCGCCTATGGTTTGGAGTTTGTGATGCAGAGAGGATGAAGCACATAAATGCGGGCCTTCATTTGAAGTAGCTCAAGATGAGTCTCGCCATGAGACTCTTCATTTTGCTCCGATGCATTTCATGTAAAAATAAAGAAAGATAAGGATTAGTATATATCCAAATAAAAAAACTTATCAAATAGCGGACAAGCAAAATTTAAAATAGTGTAAACTATTGCAATTTGATGTTCAAAAGTCGAGCAGGCCCATACACACTCAAAAAAAAAAAAAAAAAAAGCCTTATGATATGCATGGGATGAAAGACACTGTATCGGCCCAGTGTTGGGCCTGCTAACAAACAATATGCAATAAAGCAAAGCAGGGCCAAGGTTTATTTGATCCTTGGACTTTAGTTACAAGCAGCAATGGACAAATTCCAATTTCTTTCATCCTTACTCACACATGGAACAGATGCAGATTTTTATTTAAATCAACTAAGAAGCCTGAATTTGAGATTTTGAACTATAGCTAGGAAACTGAAATACTGCATGCTAGGTCGCACAGGGAAAGATTGATTCCTGCTATATTATTGTCACTCGAGTTCATTCAAGCTCAAGAAAATTATCCAGGGACTAATTTCAGTTTTTGTTCCAAGCAGAGGGGAGATTTCCCTTGATCTATAGTCAATTTTAGAGGATGGACTCAACGACCTTTTAACATATTGCTATAACAAACCAAATGACTCAACATGTAATCCCATATTGTAAACGGACAATCAATTCAGAAGGCATATTTCAAAGTATAAAGATGAATCGATAGCTATTCAAGATAGTATTGAAGGACACCGAGTTGTTCTCAACCAGTTTTAAACTTACAGACATGATACACTCAATAACCTATCGAATATGAAAGATAAATATGATACTAGAATGGCATACATAGGACACAATATACGGACATAGTTAAACAGTTTCGTGGTCCTGCCTATAACTTGAAGGCCTCAAGATGGATCACAACTAACATCGGAAGATCTAAACTCGATGTAGCACACTGAACAAGACACATAGGCTATAGGACCTATAACATGCTGCTGAAAACGATCTCAAGAGGCCTGATTAGACATCATATCAACTTTAAAACAATGAATATGCCAATAAGATTAACATGGCCTTAAGGCCATTACAACTTCATATTATGCTTGGTACAGGGATACATAGATATCTCTTAAAAGGGTATGGGCTAAATAATCCAGACGGATGTATCGGATTGACATTAAGGTATCAACAATAATGATGTATTTGAATCTGGACAAGTCACCTGTCCTCAACTTAGCATGGAAGTAGTCCAAACATGTGCTAGCCATAAACTAATTATCAAACACTATATGACACACAACTCTCATACTGGAAGATAAGATAAAGTAGTATTTTCAGATAGGTAGGACAAAGCAAGAGATCAATCAATTCAGGATAACATTTTAGAGGTGCAGGGGGGAACTATTTTGGCCAAGACATCAAGCCCAAATTCTGGATATACTACTGCTGAACAAACATGATACATGAAAAGCTCTATGTAACTGAAAACAAGTATTACCAGATCATATCAGTGGGCTAGAAAATGATATGCAGATACACGTACATAGGAAGATGCGCACAAACCACGTTAAACATGTATTTACCAGATCGAAGGAGGGCAGGCACACAGATTAATTAGCAACCAATTCACAACAACATATCGAACTGAAATATTAATCGATTAACGCATAGAACCAGAAAATTCCAGTGAAACAATACCGAGAGGAAATTGAGTTTACCTTCTCCGGGAAGCGAACCGAGGCAGCGTATCAAGTCGTCGATCCGCTCGGAGGTTTTGTGCTATTCTGCGATTGAAAGGGAATGAAGATTTTGGGTCGATTTTGCTTCCTGAAATTGCTAAGGTTTACTTGTGAGGGACCCGAAGATTTCAAGATTCGAAGCAGAATGTTTTCATGCCTAAGATTCTGATTTTTCTTTCGGAGGTTTTTCACTCGCCAGATGCTCCGAAGGTATTTCGACCATGCCTAAACTCATGAAGTTAACTCCATATTCATACCCCTCTTTGGGTTTCAAAATAGGTAGTATTTAAGGCGTGATTTTGGACGGGATTTGGTGCTGATTCGGATGCTATTAATGGGACCATTTGGGCAAGATTTGGGGTGTGTCTTATGGTAAGAAATCGTTGGAGAAGGAGAAGGTAAGGGAGCCGGATTTTCAGCCGAAAATCCGGCGAGAATATCGGGTTTTGACGAAGGCGGCGATGGAAGATATGCAGCGGGTTTTTTTTAGGTTGTGTTGGTCCTCTTCTGTTGTGGACGATCGGTAGGGAAATAAGGGCTGGGGTGAGTTGGGCCGGGTCAGTTGGGAATTGGGCCAAGAGGAGTCAATGCGTCGTGAAATTTGGTTAAAAGTGTATTTAGTTTTAAGTGTTATTAGATTTTAGATGTATTAATAGTGATAGTGTATTATTAATTAATTAAATTATGATTAAATTATTTAGGTGTTTTTACTAGTTTAAGTTTGAGTTTAAATTATTACAAAAATAAAGACGGGCGTGCTATTTAATTAGTGCTTAATTTTTATAATGTGATGCTGTTATTAAAACTTGTTATTTAAATGCTACATGCAGATAAGACTTCTTAATTCTTTTATGAATGTTATTATTAAAACGCGTGTGTTAGATTATTATTTTATGTATTTATTATTTATTATTAAGAATTATGACATGACTTAAAATTAATAAATATGGGCGCGAGACTCTAAGTGCGCAATTTTCTACGTAAGACGCGGTGCCATTATTAAATTGTTTATTTATGTCTGTATTAATGTTTTATCGCTGCATTTTATTATAAGAAATCATAAAAATTGTTTTGCAAAATTAGTGTAATTTTATAGCTACTTTCTGGACGGAAGGGTCAAAATTGGGTGTCAACAGTTGTCTCTCTTTGTATGGAGATGATGAAAGAATCTTCGGACAAAGACGTTGACTCATGACTAATTTTGTCTCGATCCTCAGAATTAAGATGTCAGTACCAGGCAAGGCCGACGCGACTCAAACCGCCCCAATGTCGAGTTATGACGACACTGGGCTACCTTGGTCAAACAACAAGGCGGGCTAACGCGGACTCAAAATTTGTCTCAGTGTCGAGTTATGACGACACTGGGCTACCATGGTCAAAACATCAAGGCGAGCTAATGCGGACTCAAAATTTGTCCCAGTGTCGAGTTATGACGACACTGGGCTACCATGGTCAAAACACCAAGGCGGGCTAATACGGACTCAAAATTTGTCCTAGTGTCGAGTTATGACGACACTGGGCTACCATGGTCAAAACACCAAGGCGGGCTAACGCAAACTCAAAATTTGTCCCAGTGTCGAGTTATGACGACACTGGGATAAGGTGTAAAAATTAAAAAAAAAAACTGGCTTGAACCTGGGGTGTACCGCTATTGACTTATGATGCTGGGTGTATGGTGATGCGGAGTGAGTGGACCGACGCTTGAGGCCGCTTCTGCCATTCGTCGGAAAGGTTGGCCCACCAACAAATTGCCCCGTTCATTGAAGAGAAAATCCACGCCAGGCTCCCGCCTCGCACGCTAAGACTTAAGCAAGCGGTTAGTGCATAATCATAAGGCAAAATGATGATGCATAATTTTAAAAGCGAGTAATCGTGAGTAGACAATGTTATCGTGCAAAACGTGATGCATGTTGTGTTGATGCGATCTTGCAAATGCCGTGATTTTCGCCCCGCACGCACGTGTTGCGATTGTGAACGCGATATGTCATTCTGCCGCAATTGCCCTTGTAGACTAAAGCTCAAGAAAAAGTTAGTGCGTAACTGCTAAGACAGAATAATAAAACATGAATGAAAAAAGTGCAATTTTGAGAACAGAGAAATCGTCCCTGCGTAGATGTGATACGCTGATGATGGCGTCGTTGCCGACTTGTCGCCGCTTTAGGACTTGACGTCGTTTGACTTGGCGCCGTTTTCGTGCTGGCGCCGTTTTGGACTTGTTGGCCGATAACGCCGTTGCTCGGACGTTCCGCTTGGCGTCGCTTTCGACTTGTTGTTGCCGGGCGCCATTTTCGACTTGGCGCCGTTTTGGACTTGTCGCCGCTTTTGGACTTGTTGCGGCCGACGACGCCGCTGCGACGTATTCTTTGGCGTCGCTTTGACTTGGCGCCGTTTCGAAGTTGGCGTCGTTTTCGAACTTGTTGTGTTGATAACGTCGTTGCCTGGACGTGTTGCTGCTGCTCCTGTAGACTAAAGCTCAAGAAAGTGTTAGTGCATAAATCGCTAAGACGTAATAATAAAGCATGAGTGAGAAAAATGCAATTTTGAGAACAGAAATCGCCCACGCGTAGATGTGATATCTTGACGATGGCGTCGCTTTCGACTTGGCGTCGCTTTCGACTTGGCGTCGCTTTTGGACTTGTTGCCGGGCGTCGTTTCGGACTTGGCGCCGCTTTTGGACTTGTCGCCGCTTTTGGACTTGTTGTGCTAATGACGCCGTTGCTCGACGTACTTTGTTGGCGCCGCTTGACTTGGCGCCGTTCCGACTGACGTCGCTTTGGACTTGGCGCCGTTTTGACTTGGCATCGTTTTGGACTTGTCGCCATTTTGGACTTGTTGTCCGACGACGCCGCGTTCGGACGTATTGCCGCTTGGCGTCGCTTTCGACTTGGCGTCGTTTCGGACTTGGCGTCGTTGCACTTGGACGCCGCTTTTGGACTTGTTGTGCTGATAACGTCGTTGCCTGGACGTGTTGCTGCTGCTCCTGTAGAATAAATGCTCCTGCAAGCTAAGCTTGAGAAAAAGTTAGTGGATAACTGTTAAAACAGAATGATAAATATATGAGAAAGACAATTATGTTGGTAGAGATGTTGCCCCTGATACGTCTGATGAATACTGAGATGTTGTCCTTGCACGGACATGCTAAACGCCAGAATCGATTTAATTGCCATGATGCCTTTGTTGTGTGCTTTATGCCCGAGCTGATGCGTTAGACTTTGTTGCGGACTTTTGAATTCTGACTGTTGATTGTCGGTGCCCCTCTCTGCTTATGTTGTTTCTTTCTGCTTTTGTCAGATTTTCGCTCGCTAATATGAAGAACTTTTTGTATCTTCGCTAATATGAAGGACTCGCGCCAAAGACAATTTTGTGAGTTTGGGCGGTCGATTCAGATTTGACTTCGCCGCCTTTGTTCTCGACACCGCGTGCTCGCTCGCTTGGACCTGCAACCCCTGTCTGGTTTCCTACCTTGTCCCAGTTTTGAAAAGGGTGTTTGGCCTAAAGTGGGTCTCAATGGGGTTGCTTGTATACTATGTGTATTCTTGTTATTTTCAAAACGAAGGGAAAGTTTCCTAGTGGTGTGACCGAAGCCTGATTTAGGCCGCCTACGTATCCCCATGAGGGAATCAGGTCATGACGTAGTTCATTACAAGTGAATATTGGGTAAAATTCTAAAGGTGGGACCGAGGCCGATGTGGCCGCCTACGTATCCGCCAAGGGAATCAGGTCGAACGTAGTTCCAATACAAGCAAAACAAAAGAAAACATTAAACGAGTTTTCCTTTTTATTATTCTGCTAAGCTAAATTGCCCTTCTTATCTAGAATTTGGGGTGGACCAGAATAGGGATGCAAATCCAATCTTTCAATACGTCTCATTGCCCTGCGTTATGGCTGGCTGGGTCTTCATGTTATGTTATTGCTTAGTCAAATACAAATCGACCTTTGGGGAAGGTGATAAATCCTTTTAGACAAGATGTAGCAAACTGCGTTAGTGTAAAACACGTGATTTTGCAAAAGTGTAAAAACATTTAGCAAGTACATGTTGCACATAAATTATCACATTGCAAGCGAGTCCTAACATGCATGGGGACCCCTTTATGCCAGAGGTAGGCCTAAACGTCACATATGCGAGGTCATGATGGATTTGTCCAAGCCGTCCAACTGTAATGCTTTTGTTGGAAATGACGACCAAATGACGGTGCACTTTTTCCAATTTCAGCATGTCATGATTAGGCTTGGATTTGTCTATCATTGTCACGCTACACATAATATGCTGGTTGGCCGTTGGGTTAAGAAACTCGTCGACAAGTTTGGTGTCTTCCTAATTGTGGTGTCGATGCCAAGGACCGACCCACCTAAGGTAAATGCATGCATGCCCTAAAATAAAGGGTGGTATAGCTCTATCTTAAGTTTCTAAGATTTGGCTTTTCTAGACGCGAGGTTCCCGAGCGGACAACTCGAGTGAGAAGGCTACGCGGCCACCGGTTAGACCGGACACTCCACGTATATTGCCAACTCTCCTAAATTTGGGTTTTGAAGAAAGAATTTTGCTGATGCACCAAGCGCACCTCACATGTAGTGTGTGATTGTGTGAGTTTTCCAGAGTGGAAGAAATATGAGCGGAATGCCAGTTTAAGGAAAGCAGTAAAGCACATAGCAATTAAAGTAAATAAACAAAATACAGTACATAAAAATTAAATGCAAAAAATAATGCCAAATAATAACCCTAGGTCTGTTGTGGTTAAGAGCCTTAAATCCCCAGTGGAGTCGCCATTCTGTCACGCTCTTTTTCGACCGCGACATTTTAGCGAATTCGGCTTAGAAAATGTGTTAGGAAATAAATAATAAAATGTTAAATGTGCAAAAGAATGCTAAAATGTTAAAAGGGTGCTAAAAGGGTTCGCGGAATATTAAAAGTGTTTAAAAGGGCTAGAAATGCTAAAGGGTTGCTAGGGAGTCGCCACCTAATTAATTTGGGTGAATTAGGACACCTAAATGTTAACTAGTTTAAAGTAAACATTAACTCCATTTAATGGTCTGCTAAACTTAATGAGATTCTGAGCAAGGGATCTTTATTATCCTAAAGGGAAGGGGTTAGGCACCCTAAAGGATCCGCTAACTTGCGGTTGTCCGTTCAAACCTAGGGTTAATTATTTATGCTAAGAATGCGTGTTTTGAAAAATATAAAGGATGCTTCAAAATATTTTATAAAAGGAGGCATGTTGATAAAAGTTTGTAAGACTAATGCTATAAAAATAAAGTTTTAAAGTGTGCATTTATATTGTTTATAGATATATGCAATGTTGGTTTATGATCAAAGATATGCCTTTAAAATCAAATATATATGACGTAGTGCAAAAGGTGATTATTTTGTAATTTTATGATAAGAAGTCTATTCAACATAAATTGTTTATATTTTGCTAATAAAAGAGCTTATGAGAAAATCAATTTATTTTATCATGAATTTTATAGGAAGTAATACGTTAGTCATGTTAAATTGTTTAGTAAAGTTTAGGCATGCATGACAAGTCAAAAAATAACTAATTAAAGGAGAGTGAATTTCTAGCGTCAAACTATTTTTCTAGTGACAGCCCAAAGTTTAATTATTCTAAGTGTACTACTAGTAGCGTAATGTTAGACAAATAATTACAACAAATAATAGGGTGAGGATATGAATTAATGATGACTTGAAGAAACGGCGAGGCCATCTCGCCTATGGTTTGGAGTTTGTGATGCAGAGAGGATGAAGCACATAAATGCGGGCCTTCATTTGAAGTAGCTCAAGATGAGTCTCGCCATGAGACTCTTCATTTTGCTCCGATGCATTTCATGTAAAAATAAAGAAAGATAAGGATTAGTATATATCCAAATAAAAAAACTTATCAAATAGCGGACAAGCAAAATTTAAAATAATGTAAACTATTGCAATTTGCTGTTCAAAAGTCGAGCAGGCCCATACACACTCAAAAAAAAAAAAAAAAAAAAAAGCCTTAAGATATGCATGGGATGAAAGACACTGTATCGGCCCAGTGTTGGGCCTGCTAACAAACAATATGCAATAAAGCAAAGCAGGGCCAAGGTTTATTCAAATCCTTGGACTTTAGTTACAAGCAGCAATGGACAAATTCCAATTTCTTTCATCCTTACTCACACATGGAACAGATGCAGATTTTTATTTAAATCAACTAAGAAGCCTGAATTTGAGATTTTGAACTATAGCTAGGAAACTGAAATACTGCATGCTAGGTCGCACAGGGAAAGATTGATTCCTGCTATATTATTGTCACTCGAGTTCATTCAAGCTCAAGAAAATTATCCAGGGACTAATTTCAGTTTTTGTTCCAAGCAGAGGGGAGATTTCCCTTGATCTATAGTCAATTTTAGAGGATGGACTCAACGACCTTTTAACATATTGCTATAACAAACCAAATGACTCAACATGTAATCCCATATTGTAAACGGACAATCAATTCAGAAGGCATATTTCAAAGTATAAAGATGAACTGATAGCTATTCAAGATAGTATTGAAGGACACCGAGTTGTTCTCAACCAGTTTTAAACTTACAGACATGATACACTCAATAACCTATCGAATATGAAAGATATACATGATACTAGAATGACATACATAGGACACAATATACGGACATAGTTAAACAGTTTCGTGGTCCTGCCTATAACTTGAAGGCCTCAAGATGGATCACAACTAGCATCGGAAGATCTAAACTCGATGTAGCACACTGAACAAGACACATAGGCTATAGGACCTATAACATGATGCTAAAAACGATCTCAAGAGGCCTGATTAGACATCATATCAACTTTAAAACAATGAATATGCCAGTAAGATTAACATGGCCTTAAGGCCATTACAACTTCATATTATGTTTGGTACAGGGATACATAGATATCTCTTAAAAGGGTATGGGCTAAATTATCCAGACGGATGTATCGGATTGACATTAAGGTATCAACAGTAATGATGTATTTGAATCTGGACAAGTCACCTGTCCTCAACTTAGCATGGAAGTAGTCCAAACATGTGCTAGCCAGAAACTAATTATCAAACACTATATGACACACAACTCTCATACTGGAAGATAAGATAAAGTAGTATTTTCAGATAGGTAGGACAAAGCAAGAGATCAATCAATTCAGGATAGCATTTTAGAGGTGCAGGGGGGAACTATTTTGGCCAAGACATCAAGCCCAAATTCTGCATATACTACTGCTGAACAAACAGGATACATGAAAAGCTGTATGTAACTGAAAACAAGTATTACCAGATCATATCAGTGGGCTAGCAAATGATATGCAGATACACGTACATAGGAAGATGCGCACAAACCACGTTAAACATGTATTTACCAGATCGAAGGAGGGCAGGCACACAGATTAATTAGCAACCAATTCACAACAACATATCGAACTGAAATATTAATCGATTAACGCATAGAACCAGAAAGTTACAGTGAAACAATACCGAGAGGAAATTGAGTTTACCTTCTCCGGGCAGCGAACCGAGGCAGCGTATCAAATCGTCGATCCGCTCGGAGGTTTTGTGCAATTCTGCGATTGAAAGGGAATGAAGATTTTGGGTCGATTTTGCTTCCTGGAATTGCTAAGGTTTACTTGTGAGGGACCCGGAGATTTCAAGATTCGAAGCAGAATGTTTTCATGCCTAAGATTCTGATTTTTCTTTCGGAGGTTTTTCACTCGCCAGATGCTCACAAGGTATTACGACCATGCCTTTACTAATGAAGTTAACTCCTTATTTATACCCCTCTTTTGGTTTCAAAATACGTAGTATTTAAGTTGTGATTTTGACGGATTTGTGCCGATTCGGATGCTATTAATGGGACCATTTGGGCAAGATTTGGGGTGTGTCTTATGGTAAGAAATCGTTGGAGAAGGAGAAGGTAAGGGAGCCGGATTTTCAGCCGAAAATCCGGCGAGAATATCGGGTTTTGACGAAGGCGGCGATGGAAGATATGCAGCGGATTTTTTTAGGTTGTGTTGGTCCTCTTCTGTTGTGGACGATCGGTAGGGAAATAAGTGGTCAAAGTAGTCAATGGTCACTGGGAATTGCCAAGAGGAGTCAATGCGCTGGTCAATTTGGTTTAAAAGGGTATTTAGTTTTAAGTGTTATTAGATTTTAGTTGTATTAATAGTGATAGTGTATTATTAATTAATTAAATTATTTAAATTATGATTAAATTATTTAGGTGTTTTTACTAGTTTAAGTTTGAGTTTAAATTATTACAAAAATAAAGACGGGCGTGCTATTTAATTAGTGCTTAATTTTTATAATGTGATGCTGTTATTAAAACTTGTTATTTAAATGCTACATGCATATATGACTTCTTAATTCTTTTATGAATGCTATTATTAAAACGCGTGTGTTAGATTATTATTTTATGTATTTATTATTTATTATTAAGAATTATGACATGACTTAAAATGAATAAATATGGGCGCGAGACTCTAAGTGCGCAATTTTCTACGTAAGACGCGGTGCCATTATTAAATTGTTTATTTATGTCTGTTTTAATGTTTTATCGCTGCATTTTATTATAAGAAATCATAAAAATTGTTTTGCAAAATTAGTGTAATTTTATAGCTACTGTCTGGACGGGAGGGTCAAAATTGGGTGTCAACAGTTATAATCTAAACATTGCTCGGTTTTAGTGAAGTTTTGGAAAAATTCTATTGTGGTAGGTCGTGCTTTTACTCCCTTGAGCAAGGTGATTTTCACGTAAATATCTTGTATTATTTACTTTCTGCTTTAGTTAAGGAAATAGTTAGAGAATATGATTTTCTGCACTGTTTGATGGACTCGTAAAACATATCACACACCCTTTGGGAAATTGAGTGTATAAGTTGTCATAATTAATTAACTTAATAATTATTAAAGCCAAAAACCCTTGTGATTTGTGACTAGCATAAAAGCAGGTACACATGAATAAGACATATCTTTCGATAGACAAATGACAATCTTTTGCATATGGAAAATAATCATTTCCAGTATTTTAAAATACGATATCACTACAAGAAAAAGGACCTACGATGACTGTTAAAAACTGTCATCGGAGGGGGTTCATGACGATTTTGTAAGTGTCATTATAGTCTGTGTCACGGTAGGTCGTTCATCGATGACATTTTAAATAACTGTCACATAATATGTGATGGACATAAACCGTCACACATTTGGTCGTTGACATATCCCGCTTTTTTTTATTTTTTTCTCGGGAATTTACAAATTTTGACGGTAAATATTTGAATTTTATTAATTTAATATATTTTTTGGCGGTAAATTTTTAAATAAATTTCAATTAATTTAATTTAAATATAAAAAAATTGCGGAAATTTTGATTTTCATGCATTTTGTATTTAATAATTAATTATTTTAAAAAAAAAAAATCAATAATAGTTAAATTGGTGGGAAAATGGCATATTGTAACTAAAATGTAACTAATTAATCAAATCATTTTAATACATAATATTGAAACATTTACGATTGTAACTAAAATGTAACTAATTAATCAAACATGTTACAAATCTTCTTGTTCCCAAATGCATCCAAAACAAAATGTTTTACAAAACAAAATGAGCTTAAGTATATATTATCCAAACATCATGAAGGTGGCACAACTTTTTTTAGTACGAAGAATCTTTGAAAAATGATGCGTCCACTCAATCCGGACCTCATCAAGCTCATGCATGTGAAAAAAACTTCTTTTTTATTGTACTGTTAAACACAATAGAGATCAATTAAAATTTCTAATTATAATTAGGCCATTCTAATGTAATTACATCCAAATATAATTCAACATGTTAGATCAATTATAATACACAATAGAGATCAATTAAAGTATATATAGACAAGTACATAAACAAGAAATAATGTTAGATACTTACATTTTTTGGCAGCAGAGATAAATCATTCATGAGGTCTTTAATGAAATGCAACATATAGTAACCGTACTCGTATCCATTAGGTTGTTGTGGTACCTTAAAGCAAATTTAACTCAAACATTTACTTAACTGAATAAATTTGAATTTACATTACATGCAAGTGAATTAATCTAGAGTTTTTCAGGTGTATCATGGTGTAAATAGCAGGAAGGTAAACAAGATGAGAACAGATACACCATTGACACGCTGCAAAGAGGAGAAAAGGAAAAATGTATCATGCATTTACATTGTAACTCTTTGAAGTTTAATTCTATGTGTGAAAAACATGTTAACAAGGAATCAAATACTCAGTTCCAAGTACTATGAAAGAAATTCCCATATGCATCATCTCATTCATCATGCTTTAGTATTTAAAGTCTCTCTCTTTTTCATTTTTATAAATTGAAAGCTTGAACCATATAGACACGAGTATGTTATTTTGATGCAACTTAAAAGTTCAGCAGATATGTATATTACTAGTTACTACCTGTAAAGAAAGTAAATCTAAACTTGAAAATCTTCATTAGCAAATCTAAGAAATCTCACTATGAGGAATTTCTCCTCAACTAGTCAGCTCAGTGCACACTACAAACACATTAGCTAGTATATTACATGATAGACAAATGGTACAACTAAATTTGATTTTTTTTCTCCTCTTTACAGACAAATGGTACAACTTGTAAAGAAAGTAAATCTGATTTTTTTCACATAAATTGCATGTTTCAGCCTAATTTACAGACAAATTTCAGCCTAACTTAAACAACTATCAAGCAAAGTATCAAATCTTCAAGGTGATTAAGACTCAATTGACATACAAAGGTCAAATGGACCTCTATGAACAACTTCCAAGTTAACAGAGAAAGTTTAGCTTAGTTTTCCAATTTAGAATATGTTATTAGCACACAATAGTTAGCACCAATATTCTGAACTTCTCATCTAGATATTAGATATGCATTTGAAATAAATTGGATGTATTATAAACATACAACGGTAGCATGAACATATAGATAGATGCAAACAGTCTCTTAACTGAACAAATTTAAACTTATTACATGCAATTAAAGACTTGAATAAAATGAAGTACCTTAACAATTTTCGACATTCTAGAAAAAGCCCATTTCTGATTATAACCTTTTTAAGTTGTGTACATGCACATGACGCTATAAAAAATGACAAAATATTAGAACATGCTTGTCAACATTCTTGAAATATAATTGACTAACAATATTAAAACAAGTTAGTAAATAATAATAAGTAAACGATACGTACTGTGTGATAAGTTTACCAAGTCTTGATGAGTAGCATTATTAAGAGAATCCAGATAGTATACCTTAAATTTAGATACATCAAAAATAGCCAATACTCAATGATTCCTACAAATCATGTATATTCACTATTTGTCAATCTAATTAATGGAAAAAGAAACTTTAAATACAACATATAGAGAAAACATAATTGACATACTGAGGGTTATATGGCATGAAGATATATTGTCCGTTTTTTCCTTCAACAAACGATCATATAGACTTGCTGCCCTTGTTTCAGGTGGACTGTTTGGTTTACCTTTTGGATTTATATTTGCATTGATCGGTGTATTTTATATACACCTTTTGAGTCATTTTTAGTTAATTTTTGTCCCTTTTTGTACAAATAAGTGTCGTATTAGGATAGTCTTTCTTTCTTTTGAGTCAAAATGGTTAAAATGGCCAAATGGCAGAAAAGGAGCAAAAAGAGGAGGTTCCAGAGCTTAAAAGCAGAGAAAGTGGCGAACGAGGCAGAAACCCAGAGCATGGCGCCTCCTGCCGATCGAAGCTAGGCGCGGCGCCTAATCATCGAGAGAGGATCACGAGAGGATCCAGCGCGCGGCTGCACAACAGAGATCGTGTCGCGGCGCCAAATCACCCGAAGTCTGCGAAGTTCGGCACGCGGCTGGCAGCGAACCTGGCGCGACGCGGAAAAATCGTGTTTTAGACGATTTTCGGGCCAGCTGCGAGAAAAGTTAGAAGCGGTTTTCAGCCTATAAAAGGAGAACCCTAGGCAGATTTTAAGGGTTCCCCTTCTTGCACAACACAAGATTTCTTGGATTGAAGATTGGAGACCTAAACTTAGTAATTTCTTTCCTTTTTCCTTCTTTTTATTTCAGTTTTGTATGATGAACTTTGAATTAGTTCTTGTCATGTCAATGGCTAGGAACTAATTCTTTTATAGGGCTTTCCATGTTGATTCACTAGAAACTTATGTTATGAATTAATGCATGGCTATGGTTATTATTCTTCTTTCAGAGATTTATCCAATAATTGCTTTGAATGCTTGGTAATTAATTGACAACTAATTATCATTATATGATTTCTAATCAAACTTCGAAAGGAGGAGGTTGTGAATATGCTGTAAGTTGGGTAGACATATTTGGGTTGGGGATGAAAATACCTCAATTATTTATGTAGCGTTAATGAGAGGCTTAACAACCCTAATTTTGCGCATGGTGCGTGACGGTTAACTAGGTTTTTGTTCTTAATCCTCCTATAGAGTTATCATTATCACCGAAAGGTAGGTAAGGTGCAATATTGGGGTTGAGTGTTTATATATCCTTAACGGGAATATAAAACGATTTCGTAAACCTGCTAGCTCCGAGAGAAGAAGACCATTATTCATTGCATTAATAAATAACATAAGCGGATAGTTGAGGAGACATGGAAGCCCTATTCCCATCACAACTGAAGTAAACTTATAGTTAATTAGCTTTTATAATTGTTAGTTATAAACCACAAAATCAAATATTGGTTACCAAATAGATACCAAAAGATAGACAGTTGGTAATTGAACCCTAATCCTTGTGGACGATATTCGGTCTTACCAAGACTATATTACTTGTCACGATAACGTGCACTTGCGTTAAAGTGTGTGCATCTTTTCGCGCACCAAGTTTTTGGCGCCGTTGCCGGGGATTAGGCATAGTTGAATATCAAATTCATCTATTTTTAATTTCTAATTTGGGTTTTAACTTTTATTTTATTTTTACGTTTTTTTTTCTATTATTTTCGGTAAAAATCAGGGTGCCGTGATTTGTTGTCTGTTTTTGATCTATTTTAGGAAATCAGTTTATGCGAAGGAGAAGAGGGGCAGACACTCTTGTTCCCTTTAATCCAGAAATTGAGAAAACTCAGAAAGCAGTAAAGAATCAATGGTTGCAACCTTGACAGAGATGGACGGTGTTCAAAACAAAAACATGATGAGAGAAGGGTTAGGTGAAAATCAACCCCATCCAGGAATACCTCGGCAAGTACCTATGGATGTCGAGGAAACAGTTCAAGTCCAGGCAGAAAGAAGCTTGGGAGACTATGTGATGCCTAGAGTGAATGGAGCACAGATATGTATCAGGCTCCCTGCCATAGGAGCAAAAAACTTTGAGATAAAACCGGCGATTCTGAGCATGGTACAACACACAGTGCAATTTGGAGGACTGCCATCGGAGGATCCACATATGCACATAGCTAATTTCTTGGAGTTATGTGCAACTTTCAGATATAACGGTGTTACTGATGATGCCGTCAGATTGAGGCTCTTTCCCTTCTCACTCAGGGCTAGAGCAAAAGTATGGTTGAATTCCCTGCCGGCCGATTCGATTTTTACATGGCAAGAGCTGGCACAGAAATTCCTAGCCAAGTTCTTTCCCCCATGCAAAGCAGCAAAATTGAGAGGGGAGTTGAACAACTTCTACCAAGCAGATGGAGAGTCCTTATATGAAGCTTGGGAAAGGTTCAAAGATTTACAGAGAAAGTGCCCACACCACTGTATTGAGTTATGGAACTTGGTCCACATCTTCTATAACGGGCTGAGCAAAGACAAACCGAACCATTATAGATGCAAAGAAAGGTGGGGCATTCATGAGGAAAATAGCCCACGACGCCACGAATTATTAAGATATGGCCACCAACAACCATGTCACGTACAGAGGTCGATGTTGGGAGGAGAATGGGAGTCCACGAAATAGATGCCATTCACGCTGAATGCCCAAGTGGCTCTTTTGGCAAACAAATTGAAAGAACATACAATGTCGATGAATGCGCAGATGCCTAAAAGTCATGGAAATATGTGGCCCACATACATTCGATAGGTGTCCTTCATCTGATCCTAATAATATACCAATGGAGCAGGCAGAGTGTCAGGCCGTGGGTAATTATCAGAGGCCACAAAACAATCCATACTCCAACACTTATAATCCAGGGTGGAGAAATCACCCAAATTTCTCATGGAGAGGAGACCAGGGGCAGCAGAATCAATACAGGAGCGAACCAGCGAACCACAGGTGTGAGCTCTTCACTCAGCCCCACACCTCAACACTCAATGCACCCGGGCCAAAGAAGAGAAGCCAGACGAGCTGAGAGCAGCTTTGTTGGCACTTACCAACGCTCAGACCCAGTTCGTGACAAAAGCTAGATCCTCGTTCAGGAATTTGGAAACACAAGTGGGCCAGCTAGCAAAGAAGTCAAACAAAGAGCTGTGGTACACGCCAAGCAACACAGAGGTGAATCTGGAGCAATGTCAGCAAGACAATTGAGAAGCGCAAACGATTGAGCAAAGATACATCACCAAGAGTTGAGAAAAGGGCAGAGATAGAAAAAGAGAAGGTGGATGAACCTAGCCCAGTAGTAGAGAAAACTCCAGAGAAGGAGTATACATAGAAGATCCCATTCCCCCCAGAGACTACAGCGGAAGGCGGTTGATAAACAATTCTCCAAATTTTTGGAGACATTCAGGAAGCTGCATATCAACATACCTTTTATAGAGGCTTTAGAACAGATGCCCTCCTATTTCAAATTCATGAAGGAGATCTTGGGGAAGAAGAAGTTGTCGGGCAGAGTGCGAAATAGTAGCACCGATTTAGGAGTGTAGTGCTATCTTGCAAAGAAGTTGCCACCAAAACTAAAAGACCTGCAGAGCTTTACACTACCTTGCACAAAGGTGGTGACACGCAATGTGGCTCTGTGTGATTTAGGGGCAAGTACAAATCTGATGCCCCTATCGGTATTTAAACGGTTGGAGTTGGGTGAGGCCAAACCAACCACAGTAAGCCTGCAGCTAGCCGATAGGACAGTGGTTCATCCAAGAGGAAAGATTGAGGACGTGATTGTCAAAGTAGGAAAATTCTTCTTTCCTGCGGACTTCCTCATTCTTGACATGGAAGAAGATGTAGAAATTCCTATCATATTGGGGAGACCATTCCTAGCGACGGGGAGAGCCTTGATCGATGTAGAAAGATGAGAGTTGACATTGAGGGTGGAGAAGGAAGAAATGGTGTTTAAAGTTTTTAAACACATCATTGAGCCACCAATCATGACTAGGTGCTTTGCAATCAGCACCATCAACCCCCCCTGTGAGCCCGTACAAGTCAACAAAAGGGAGATGAGCCCAAGAAAGCAGGCATGGTTTGCCAAACCTCCACAACAGCAGGTATGTGTTCCTGAACTCCCCCTTAATGATAATGCTAAGAGGAAAAGAAGAAAAAGAAAATGAAAAATGTGGAGAAAATGGGTTAGTTGTGGGCTTGACCCACCCCACGTTTATTAAACTAAGGAACTTGCGACCGGCTAAAAGACGTTTGTGACACCCCATTTTCAACCGGAGTCGGAAATGAGATTACTGCTACATGGTTGGATTCCTAAATTTATTTAAAGGAGTCGCCACCTAATTATTATAGTGAATTAGGACACTAAAAATGTAGCATAAAATACTACGAATGATCTCCATTTTTAAAGGTCTGCGAAAGCTATGTGAAATTCTAGGTAGGGGTTCTTTATTATCCTAAAGGGAAGGGGTTAGACACCCTCTAAAATCCGCTAACTTGCGGTTATCCGTTCAAACTTAGGTTTAATATTATTGTGCTAACATGCAATCTATAATTCTAAAAGTGTTCTAATTATTAAACTAACCAAGAGATATTTAAACTAGGCATGCAAATATTTAAAATAGATATATATTTAACAAGATAGTAATAAAAGCAAATAATCATAAAAGATGTAATGAAGATAAATTAGCAACATTTCGCTTTTATTTCATTTTATGCGAATGATTTAACTTTGGGGTGCGCCTCCGGATACCTGCAAAAGACACTTAGTAGAAGAGTTAGTAAATGATAAATAAATTACCAAACAAACACAATATATGTATATATATAGATATATATGTAAAATATATTGTAAAAGATATATTTTTATATAGTGTGGGCTCAGCTAGTGGTATGCCAAGGATACTAAGACATGAGAAGCCAATATCGCTATTTACGGGCCGACTCGCCTCCCGGTGAACGATACTATGCATTCTCGTCTAATCTTTTTCACTTTCCTCCTCGCCCACATATTCCGTCTCACTTACCATGGGGGCCTCCAGATCGACGGATAAATCCTTCGTAGGCCTGTGTAGTATCAAATTCAAAATCAGTAAAATATCAAGTGTAATAACTTGTTCAAAAATCAGTAAAATACCAAGTGTAGCATTTGTTCTAAAATCAGTTTAACAAAGTAAATAAAGGGGCGAAATCGTCAAAATCAGTCCCCGAAATAAGAACAACGTGACAGTGGTAAAACAAACAAAACCAGTCCAGAAGACAGTCCAATAACAGAGTCATTAACAGTAGTAAAAACTGCACGAATGCACACGCCGGAGTATTTTCCAGGCAAAACAGTGAACGATGGTCGACGGAAAATTCGAAGCTTCGCCGGAGTTTTACTCCGGCGTATTACCAAAACAAGAAATCAAAACAGTCCGTCAACCAACAGATTCCAAGAAATAAAAACCAAACAAACGTCTCCAACAAGACCAGAATATCAGAAAATCAGTCCAAAATAGAGATAAGAGCGCCGGAGTTTTTAAACTCCGGTAGGTACTAGAGAAATCCGAAAATCAGTCCAGCATAGCAAACAACAATAATAGCAACAAAATGAAGAAACAACTGTAGCGTCGCCGGAGTTTAAATCAAGGCAAGCGTTACCAACAGAGAGGCGGCGCCGACTTCGCGGCGTCGCGGAGCGACGCCACCGCGATGGTGCGGATGTGGGATAGTGGTTTCTTTGGACAGATGGGTTCACCGGATATGGTGGTTCGGTAATAACAGGTTTCGACAGTGAGCAGGTCGACGGGTTTTGAGGAGTGGGAAAGGCGAGATGGTGATGGTGGTGTTCGTCGCCGGCGAAGCGATGTGGTGAAGGATGGCGGCGAGATGAGTGGAGAGAGAGGCGAGGGTAGGTGCGGGGTGTTTAAAGGGGTTCGGAGTTTTTAGAACTCCGGAGAATGGCGGCGGATGGCGGCGACGGCGCGCAGGAAGGCGAGGAGAAATGGTTCCCCCTTGAAAAAATCCAAAGGGCTGATCCTTTTTTTTGTATATGACCGTTGGCTTGTGGTCCCTTTTTTAAAATTCTGAACGTTGGTTGGGTGTCTTATCGAGGGCTGCCCTCTCTTTATGGGGTAATGTTTAATAAATAGGGGGTAGAATTAGGGTTTGGTATTTTTAGGGGGGAATGAAAAGTGGGTTTGAAATTTAAAAGATGGGGGGGAAAATAAGAGGGGGTGTTTGGATGAAAATAAAAATGGTGTTGGATTGAAATGATTCGGATTGAGTCTCGTACTGGACTGGTTTGACAAAATGCGACGCGAGTTAATTATTTAAAAGAAAAATTATTTAAAAAGATGCAAAATTATTAAAATGCAAATGCCGACGCAAAAATGCAATATTTAAGACATGTTTAATGTCTGATTAAAATTAAAGCAGGATGTCAATTAATTATTTAAAGAGATGCAAAATATTATTATAATAGAAACATAATATTGACAAAAACATAATGCTTAAATTAAACATAAAAAGAGGCAATGTCATTTTGTGAATAAATAAATATAGAATATTATGCAAAATAACGATTAAAATGCGGTGTGCTAAAATACTTAAAATTGCACGAAATATACAAAAAAACGGGTCAAAATTGACTGTCAACAGCATGTCCCTCTTTGTACGGAGATGATGGAAGAGTCTTCGGACAAAGATGTTGACTCATAGCCAATTTTGTCCTGTTTTATAAACTAGAATTCAAAAGTAGGGATTGATGCAGACTCAGAATTGTCCCAGTGTCGAATTATGATGACATTGGGTCGTTGCGATGCTAAAGTAAAAAGTAAAGCTGATGCAGATTAAAAATGTCCCAGTGTCGAATCATGATGACACTGGGCTGCTGTAATGCTAGAAAATAAAAGTAAAGCTGACGCAGAATTAAAAATGTCTCAGTGTCGAATTACGATGACACTGGATTGTTGTGACGCTAAAGTAAAAAGTAAAGCTAATACAGATTTAAAATTTGTCCCAGTGTTGAATTATGATGACACTGGGTATTGTGTCGCGGGATGCTGGAAAATTAAAGCAGGGCGGATGCGAAAGCAAAATTTTGTCCTAGTGTCGAATTACGATGACACTGGGTTCTGTGGCGCTAGAAAATTAAAACCAAAGCGGGAGCAGATTTAAAATTTGTCCCAGTGTCGAATTATGATGACACTGGGTTCTGTGACGCTAGAAAATTAAAACCAAAGCGGGAGCAGATTTAAAATTTGTCGTTGTCGAATTATGATGACACTGGGTCAGGCGTTGCGGATCTTTGGAGGAGAGCGGATCGACATTCGAGGTACAAATTGCTTCGGTTCGCCGTAAGAGATAGTTCCACGTTGTGCTCCCACTCCTGTAAATTATGGTTCCTGTAGGCTAAAACACTAATAACAATTAGTGCATAACTGTTAAGACAAAAAAATGATAAAGCATGAACATATGAGAAATGTGATCAGGTGAGAAAAGATGTCGTCCTAAGTAGACGTAGTTGCAGATGCTGAGATGAAATGACTATCGTTGCGTAGATGCGATGCAGATGAAGTTGTTGCATAGGCATAATGAAATAACGTCGTTGCATAAACGTTATATGAATGTCGTCGTTGCATGGACGAAATGCAGAGGTCATCGTTGCATAGATGAACTGTTGATGAAGCCGTTGCATAGGCATAATGAAATAACGTCGTTGCATAAACGTTATATGAATGTCGTCGTTGCATGGACGAAATGCAGAGGTCATCGTTGCATAGATGAACTGTTGATGAAGCTGTTGCATAGGCATAATGAAAGGGACGTCGTTGCATAGACGTGATGCAGAGATCATCGTTGCATAGATGAACTGTTGATGAAGTTGTTGCATAGGCATAATAAAAGAGACGTCGTTGCATAGACGTGATGCAGAGATCATCGTTGCATAGATGAACTGTTGATGAAGCCGTTGCATAGGCATAATGAAAGGGACGTCGTTGCATAGACGTGATGCAGAGATCATCGTTGCATAGATGAACTGTTGATGAAGCCGTTGCATAGGCATAATAAAAGAGACGTCGTTGCATAGACGTGATGCAGAGATCATCGTTGCATAGATGAACTGTTGATGAAGCCGTTGCATAGACATAATAAAAGAGACGTCGTTGCATAGACGTGATGCAGAGATCATCGTTGCATAGATGAACTGTTGATGAAGCCGTTGCATAGGCATAATGAAAGGGACGTCGTTGCATAGACGTGATGCAGAGATCATCGTTGCATAGATGAACTGTTGCGTTGCATAGGCATAATAAAAGAGACGTCGTTGCATAGACGTGATGCAGAGATCATCGTTGCATAGATGAACTGTTGATGAAGCCGTTGCATAGGCATAATAAAAGAGACGTCGTTGCATAGACGTGATGCAGAGATCATCGTTGCATAGATGAACTGTTGATGAAGCCGTTGCATAGGCATAATAAAAGGGACGTCGTTGCATAGACGTGATGCAGAGATCATCGTTGCATAGATGAACTGTTGATGAAGCCGTTGCATAGGCATAATGAAATAACGTCGTTGCATAGACGTGATGCAGAGATCATCGTTGCATAGATGAACTGTTGATGAAGCCGTTGCATAGGCATAATAAAAGAGACGTCGTTGCATAGACGTGATGCAGAGATCATCGTTGCATAGATGAACTGTAGATAATGTTATTGCGGAGATAAAGTGTGTTGTGACCATTGGGTCGAGATGACGTCTTTGCCTGGACGTGTTGCTGCTGTTCCTGTAGAATAAATGCTCCTGCAAGCTAAGCTTGAGAAAAATTAGTGTATAACTGTTAAAACAGAATGATAAATATATGATAAATGCAATGCGCGAGTAGGGATGTCCCTGTATGATATGTGGGTGTTGTGAATGCTGAGATGTTGTCCTTGGGCGGACATGCTAGATGTCAGAATCTTTGAGATGTTGTCCTCGTACAAACGTTTTGAATGCCGAGATGTTGTCCTTGCACAGACGTGCTGCAACTGCTCCTGTGAATTGAGGAACCTGTAGGCTGTAGAATATAAACCGAATAAAAATAATTAGAGTCGTAAAGTGATTGAGAAATGAGGATGAGAGTGGCCCTGTGAGCCAAATGACGCCTTGATAGACGCGTGCGATTGTGGCTTTGCAGGCTGAGCTGCTATGCGGAACTTCCTACAAAATCAAAGATAGACGCAATAATTAGTGCAGGGATATATAGATATGCAAAAACAAATGAATGAGGATAAAAATGTGACCTTGTGAGCCGAGCTGATATGCGAAAATCCCCCTCAACGTTGCCAACTTTCCAGCCCTTGTTATCTGTACTCAAAAGAAAATTTGTGAGATTTGAAATGGGTTGTTGGTTTGTGCGGACTTTGTAGCTTTAACTCTGACCACTCGCACGCCCAATCTGTTCGGACCTGTAACCGTTGCCTGGCTTTATGTATTTGGCTACGAGAGCGTATTCGATAATATGCTATTAGGTACTGACTGCCTCTTCTTGCAGTGAAGTTTTTTTTTTTTTTTTAAAAGCAGTTTGGCATAAGCGGATGTCGAATGGACGAGACCGAATTTGATATGGAAAACCTTTACCATCTTATCGCAGAGATTGGCTGGAGTGTGCTTTGTAACCGGTAGAGTAAGGACAAAAGATTTTAGAAAGAGTTGGACTGAGTCCGATGTGGTCACCTACGTGTCTCGCCATAGAGATCAAGTAGATACATAATCTTGGAGCCTAGCCCTATTGAAGTTGGGTTCGTCGATTAGACTTCGATTAATGTTTTTTTTTTTTTTTTTTTTTTTTTTTTTTTAAAGATGGGACCAAAAGCTGATATGGCCGCCTATGCATTTTGCCAAATGAACCGGTTTAAGCCATAGTTTGCCGGAGAATAAAGTAATTTTTTAAGAGATGAAAAAAATTAGGATTTTTTTTTAAAGGTGGGACCGTGACCGAAATGGCCGCCTACGTATCCCGCCGTGGGAATCAGGTCGAACGTAGTTCATAAGTGTGACTAAATTTGAGAAAACCATTGTTTGAGATATGGGCTTTCAGTGTATCGCGCTGATAATGCAAGGGATAACACAGCCCCAGAAAACCAAGCTAGTATAGCTCGTAATTAATACTAAACGAATGCGCAAAGTTGAAGTAGCAAAATACTGTAGTAAAGTGCACATAGCTGAAAGCAACAAACATTACAATAGCAAGCAGACTATATAGATATCAAATGCGCGTCCTAGCATGTTTGGGACCTCTTTTAATGCCAGAGGTGGGCCTAAACGCCAAATATGCGAGATTATGATAAATAGGTACAAGTCGTTAAACTTCAATGTTTTGTTGAAAATGGCGACCAAATGACGGTGCACTTTTTCCAATTTCGGCATGACATGTTTCGGCTTGGATTTGTCTATCATTGTCACGCTACACATAGTATGCCGGTTGGTCGTTGGGTTGCGAAACCCGTCGACAAGTTTTGGTATTTTCCTAATTGTGGCGTCGATACCAGGGATCAACCCACCTAAGATAAATGCATGCATGACTTAAAAAAAAGGGTAGTATAGCTCTATCTCAAGTTTCTAAGATTTGGCTTCACTAGACGCAAGGTTCCCGAGTGGACAACTCGAGTGAGAAGGCTACGCGGCCACCGGTTGGACCGGATTCTCCGCGTAAAATGCCAACTCTCCTAAATTTGGGTTTTTTGAAAGAAATTTGCGGGTGTGCAAAGCGCACCTCACGTGTAGTGTGTGATAGTGTTAATTTTCCGTAAGGGAGGAAATATGAGCGGAATGCCAGTTTAAGGAAAGCAGTAAACAAATAGCAGTTAAGACAATATGCAAAATATTTATATGTAAAGCAGAATAATTTAGGCAAAACAATAAAAGCAAATAAGTGTAAAACATAAAGGAGGCAATTTAAGCAAAATAAAGAAAATAAAGCACAATAAATTAACCTATGTTTGTTGTGGTTAAGAACTTAAATCCCCAGCGGAGTCGCCATGCTGTGACACCCCATTTTCAACCGGAGTCGGAAACGAGATTACTGCTACATGGTTGGATTCCTAAATTTATTTAAAGGAGTCGCCACCTAATTATTATAGTGAATTAGGACACTAAAAATGTAGCATAAAATACTACGAATGATCTCCATTTTTAAAGGTCTGCGAAAGCTATGTGAAATTCTAGGTAGGGGTTCTTTATTATCCTAAAGGGAAGGGGTTAGGCACCCTCTAAGATCCGCTAACTTGCGGTTATCCGTTCAAACTTAGGTTTAATATTATTGTGCTAACATGCAATCTATAATTCTAAAAGTGTTCTAATTATTAAACTAACCAAGAGATATTTAAACTAGGCATGCAAATATTTAAAATAGATATATATTTAACAAGATAGTAATAAAAGCAAATAATCATAAAAGATGTAATGAAGATAAATTAGCAACATTTCGCTTTTATTTCATTTTATGCGAATGATTTAACTTTAAGCGCCCGGCAATTGCAAAAGACACTTAGTAGAAGAGTTAGTAAATGATAAATAAATTACCAAACAAACACAATATATGTATATATATAGATATATATGTAAAATATATTGTAAAAGATATATTTTTATATAGTGTGGGCTCAGCTAGTGGTATGCCAAGGATACTAAGACATGAGAAGCCAATATCGCTACTTACATGGCCGACTTGCCTCCTGAACGATACTATGCATTCTCGTCTAATCTTTTTCACTTTCCTCCTCGCCCACATATTCCGTCTCACTTACCATGGGGGCCTCCAGATCGACGGATAAATCCTTCGTAGGCCTGTGTAGTATCAAATTCAAAATCAGTAAAATATCAAGTGTAATAACTTGTTCAAAAATCAGTAAAATACCAAGTGTAGCATTTGTTCTAAAATCAGTTTAACAAAGTAAATAAAGGGGCGAAATCATCAAAATCAGTCCCAAATAAGAACAACGTGTGATGGTAAAACAAACAAAACGATCCGTAAGATACCCAATAACGAGTCATTAATGAGAGTAAAAAGCGCACGAATGCACACGCGGAGTATTTTCCAGCAAAAGCGGTGAACGATGGTCGACGGAAAATTGAAGATTTGCGGAGTTTTACTCGGCGTATTACCAAAACAAAGAAATCAAAACAGTCCACAACCAACAGATTCCAAGAAATAAAACCAAACAAACGTCTCCAACAAAACCAGAATATCGTAAAATCACCCAAAATAGAGATAAGAGCGAAAGTTTTTAAACTCCTAGAGGTACTAGAGAAATCCAAAAATCGGTCTAGCATAGCAAACAACAATAATAGCAACAAAATGAAGAAACAATCAGAAGCGTCGCGGAGTTTAACCGGCAAGGTTCACGTTACCAACGAGAGAGGCGTGGCGTCGCTTCCATCGCGAGTCGCCGAGCGACGCCACCGCAGATGGTGCGGATGTGGATAGTGGTTTCTGGACGGATGGGTTCACCGGATATGGTGGTTCGTAATAACGGGTTCGGCGGTGGCGGTCGACGGGTTTTGAGGAGTGGGAAAGGCGAGATGGTGATGGTGGTGTTCGTCGCCGGCCAGGGCAGTGACGGTGAAGGGATGGGCGACTGAGATGAGTGGAGAGGGAGAGGGCAGGGGTAGGCTGCGGGGTGTTTAAAAGGGGGTTCGCCGGAGTTTTTTTAGAACTCCGGCGAAGGGCGGCGGATGGCGGCGACGGGCGGCGGCAAGGGAAGCTGAGGGAGAAATGGTTCCCCCTTGAAAAAATCCAAAGGGCTGATCCTTTTTTTTGTATATGAACGTTGGCTTGTGGTCCCTTTTTTAAAATTCTGAACGTTGGCTGGGTGTCTTATCGTGGGCTGCCCTCTCTTTATGGGGTAATGTTTAATAAATAGGGGGTAGAATTAGGGTTTGGTATTTTTAGGGGGGAATGAAAAGTGGGTTTGAAATTTAAAAGATGGGGGGGAAAATAAGAGGGGGTGTTTGGATGAAAATAAAAATGGTGTTAGATTGAAATGATTCGGATTGAGTCTCGTACTGGACTGGTTTGACAAAATGCGACGCGAGTTAATTATTTAAAAGAAAAATTATTTAAAAAGATGCATAATTATTAAAATGCAAATGCCGACGCAAAAATGCAATATTTAAGACATGTTTAATGTCTGATTAAAATTAAAGCAGAATGTCAATTAATTATTTAAAGAGATGCAAAATATTATTATAATAGAAACATAATATTGACAAAAACATAATGCTTAAATTAAACATAAAAAGTGGCAATGTCATTTTGTGAATAAATAAATATAGAATATTATGCAAAATAACGATTAAAATGCGGTGTGCTAAAATACTTAAAATTGCCCGAAATATACAAAAAAACGGGTCAAAATTGACTGTCAACAACGTTAAAGACAACGCTACTTGGGAGGCAACCCAAGGTATTTTAATTTATTTTACTTTAGTAATTTTTATTAAGAACGGTCTCATGGAGGTAGTGTTTGTGTTGTGATTGACAGGTGCAGGCAAATAAACTGAAGGACGAAAAACTGAAGAAAAGCCAGGATTTCCAGAAAAACGGGTAAGCGCCAGAGTGGTGGGCGCGCGCTAAAAGAGCGTAAGAGGCGCTGAAGTTTAAGCGTTGCGCGCTGGGTGAGCGCGGCGCCAAAAATCCGTAAAAATTACCAAGTCTAGCCGCGCTACCAGAATGGCCGCGCGAAATTCCCGGGCGAGTGCATCAGCCGCGCGGCTAAAGCAGGCCGCTGGAAATCGAAACTTAAAAACGCCCAGAAATCAGATTTGCCCCAATTTCAAAACCAAAACCTAACCCTTCTTCTCCACAAAACCCACGAAAATCCACAAATTACCCACAAATCCTCCACAAATCAAACCCAACCACAACCAAAACTCTTAAATTCCTAAAAACCCTTAGCTATCTCAACCAACAAAGCTCCATTCCATAGCCTCAAATCACCATTGGAAGAAAGAACATCGTGGAGACACCATCAAAAAGGTAATCTTCACCTTTTTATTGAAAGTTGCTAGTAGTCAAAGGAGGTAATAGTGTGGAGAAGTATTGCATTGTGAAGTAGTTTGGGTGCTAAAAAAAAAAATTGGTTGCGGAGTTTAGAGGAGGAGTAGACAAGGAGGGTGTGGGTATTGGGTAGTAGAATTGAAGTTTGGGGGTGTTTGTGTGTTAGCTGCTAGATTGTTGATTGTGTTGGGAAGCACTTGTAAGCTGTACAAAGTAAGTTAACCATGTCTGCCAGAAAAAGAAGAGCTTCCACATCCACCTCAGCCCCACATTACGATGATACTAGGTTTGTGAGCTACGAAGCCTTCCAAAGATACAAAAAGCTTAGTACTAGGCCCTTAATCCCTGAAAGGGGAATGGACTATCAGAGAGAGTCGTTTGGGGGAAGAAGATGTTTATGAGCCCATTCGGGCAATGATTGAGTTAAGGGGGTGGAGGAGATTTGTAAATCTGGAGAAGATAGCACCAATGAACACAACAATGGTGCGTGAATTCTATGCCAACTTTCCGGAGAAGGTGGAAAGGGGGTGCTTTGTAAGGGGAAATTATGTGCCTGTGACAACAGAAGATGTAAATACACAATTGAAGACGGTTGATGTTGAAGAAAGTTGTGATTGAAACCACTTTAGAACATGGTCTAGAAGCACCTCCAACATCGACTGGAATAACATCGCAGACACAGTGAGCTACCCTGGGGCTGCATTTGATCTTGCAAGAAATGAGTCAAGAGGACTGAGCAGGTGCCAGTTCAACAAAGCAGCCAAGGGTTGGCTATATTTCATCAGTGCCCGTCTGATCCCATCAACGCACTTCACCAGAGTGCCAGAAGATAGGATCAAATTGATATATGGAATCATGACGGGGAAAACAATTGATGTTGGGAAAGAAATAGTGCAGAGCATTGAGGAAATCAGCAGGTTGGTGACAACAGGTGGATTGGGACATGGCTCAGTTATCACCAAGTTATGTCACATGAATGGGGTCCCAATCCTACCCACTGATACTAATGAGAGAAACCAACTGCCTGTGTCCTATGGGATAGTGCACTCTTTCCCAGACCCAAGCCCCCCAGCAACAAGAAGAAGAGCACAACCACCACCAGCAGCAGCAGCAGCAGAGTCCGCAATGAACGAAGATGATCCTGAAATAGAGGCTCAATATGCAGCAGGGCCTAGCCACCAGCCAACCACAGAACCAGAACCTCCAGTGCCTATGATGGAGCAGTTGCTCCAAAACCAGAGAATGATGATGCAACATTTCGACACAGTAATACAAGGACAACATGAGTTGAGACAAGGGCAACAAGAATTGAGGCAGGAGCAACAACAATTGCACCAGCAGTTTGACGAGATGAGTTCCCTGTTCAACCAATGGTCGATGCATTATCCACCGCCGCCACCACCATTTTAGCCAAAGTCTGTAAGTGTCTTATTTCTTTTATTGTCTTTGAGTCTACACACATTGGGGACAATGTGTGATTTAAGTTTGGGGGGTTGTTCTATTTGTGTTTTATTTGTGTTTTTGTTGTTTTTTTATGTATTTTTGAGTCACAAATTTTTTTCTTTTAAGTCATAATTGTCTGTCAAAAGATTATGTATGCTGTAGTTACTAGAAACACCTAGTGAAGTAAGGTGGAATATTGTAATGGAATTAGAAGCAACTATCTAAACACCTAGGTTAGATATGCCAAAAACTCAAAAAAAATCTGTCTATTTGGAGTCTCTTGCTTGAATTGTGCATGCTAAATGATGAATACTTATGTGTTATGATTGCTTGCTATTTGAGGCGAAATAGTTAGGATATGCATGTTAGGGAGATGACTCAAGCATTTCTTTGATAGTCAATTCTTACCACTCTTTTCTATCCCGGACTTTAAATATATCCCTAGTCAGCCCCATTGAGCCTAAAAATTGAAACTTCTTCTTTGACACCCTATATTCCCACAAATTGTGTCATAAGTAAAAATATGAAATAGTGGAATAAATTGTGTTAAAAAAGAGACAAAAAGAGTGAACAAGCTTGTTGCACCCCAATAAAAAAGTAATAAGAAATAGGCAAAAGCCTAAGTTTGGGGGTGCTTGTCATTATTATACACTTCACTCTCCCATAACAAAAGAGGAAAAAGATAGAATTGAAGTGAAGAAAAGAATCAAAAGAAAAGGGAAAAATGGAAAAGCTAAAGAGCTTATGGTACACAGAATGAGCCTAAAATGCCTATTTTTACCTACCTATACCTAAGCCTACATTACAACCCTTAAAGTCCTGAAGATCTCTTTTATGCATATCCAGGATTAGTGGAGAATAGCAAGTAAAAATGTCATAGGATTTTTGAATTTATATGCATGATTCAGTAAGTTGACTTCCATTAAGCATGATAAAAATGAGTTTGCGAAATATCTAGCTTAAAGTGTTTAGTGTGCTAAAATTTCCATGCTATATGTTTCTGCATATTATTCTGCTAACCTTCATGTTTTTCTAGATAACATTAATGCAGCAAAAGTGATCAATGACAGTAAGTCTTTTATTTTTCGTTTTTTTTTTAGTCTTTTATTTCTTTCTTTCTATCTTTGCTCGAGGGCGAGCAAATGTTAAGTTTGGGGTATTTGATCGGTGTATTTTATATACACCTTTTGAGTCATTTTTAGTTAATCTTTTGTCCTTTTTTGTACAAATAAGTGTCGTATTAGGATAGTTTTTCTTTCTTTTGAGTCAAAATGGTTAAAATTGCCAAATGGCGGAAAAGGAGCAAAAAGAGGGCAAAAGAGGAGGTTCCAGAGCTTAAAAGCAGAGAAAGTGGCGAACGAGGCAGAAACCCAGAGCGTGGCCGCGCTCCTCGCAGCTGAAGCGAGGCCGCGCGCCTAATCATCGAGAGGTCGCAGAGGATCCAGCGTCGCGCGCCTACGCACAACAGACTGGTCGCGCGCCAAATCACCCGAAGTGCTACAGAAGTTCCGGCGCCGAAAGCAGGGCTGCGGCGCCGACGCGGGAAAAATCAGGTTTTAGACGATTTTCTGGGCCAGGCCTGCAGGGAAAAGTTAGAAGCGGTTTTCAGCCTATAAAAGGAGAACCCTAGGCAGATTTTAAGGGTTCCCCTTCTTGCACAACACAAGATTTCTTGGATTGAAGATTGGAGACCTAAACTTAGTAATTTCTTTCCTTTTTCCTTCTTTTTATTTCAGTTTTGTATGATGAACTTTGAATTAGTTCTTGTCATGTCAATGGCTAGGAACTAATTCTTTTATAGGGTTTTTCATGTTGATTCACTAGAAACTTATGTTATGAATTAATGCATGGCTATGGTTATTATTCTTCTTTGAGAGATTTATCCAATAATTGCTTTGAATGCTTGGTAATTAATTGACAACTAATTATCATTATATGATTTCTAATCAAACTTCGAAAGGAGGAGGTTGTGTGTGAAATCCGGAAAAAAAATAATATATATACTTGTGGATGTGAAGCCCAAATTTGTTACAATAACAATAAACATTATTGTGTCTATGTGATTATGTTACGACCTTATTCACATTCGAGGACGAATGTTGCTTAAGGAAGAGAGAATGTGAAATCCGGAAAAAAATAAATAATAATATATAGTTGTGGTTGGGTTAAAAATATATATATATATATATAAGAAAACAAAGAATAAATTGCATGGGATAGAGTTAGTGTTAAAGTTGGATAAATAGATGGATGAAATGAAAATAAGAAAACAAAAAAAAAAAACAAAAAAAAAAAAAAAACAAATCAAAACATGCAGCATTTCACGTCCTTCCTTCCTTTACCCCCTTCCCCTTTTCATTTCCCTTCAATCTTTTGGTTTTCTCCCTCCCATAAGTTATACAATTACCTCCACTTATATAGTGTATTTAGTACAAAATAAAGTACCTAGTACAAGGTTAGAAAATCAGAAAAAAAAAACAAGTGAACAAGAAGGAAAAAAATCAAGAAAATATCAAGAGAGGAAGGAGAACAAGAAAATTAGGGAACACTAAGGAGCAAGGGTGGTTGTAGCAACCGAACCACAATCTTTTTCACACTTACAAGGTGAGTTTTCTCACTCAGAAATTCTTGGTAACATCCTTTATTTTTAGTTCAATACATGTTGGAATAAGAATTGAGTGTTGAAAAGAAATATTGAACTTTTGATTGTTTAGATAACTAGTTGCGTCATGAACTTTACGAACTGTTCTCACTGAGTTATAATTGTTAGAATTTGATGAAATTCGGAAGATTAGTACACCTCTATAATATGATCATACAGAACCAAAAATGAGGTAAAATGGACATACGGTTTGAAAGTTATCATAGTTCAAAGTTTCTGCCTTAGATTTGGCCGAAATTCGGAAAGGCATAATTACGGACTGTTTTTATTGAGTTTTACTTATTAGAATTATATGAAAATTTACATGGTTGTAAATGTCTCTGTTACGGACAGATATATATAAAGATTTATTATAACGGACTTACGAGTTGAGAGTTATTGTAGTTTGAAGTTGCTGCCTCGGATTCGTCGGAATCCAGAAGGGCAGGACGTTGAAACGTAAAACTGTACTAATCTGTGGGGAATATGAAAATTGTTGCTAAATGAAAGTTCTATATCTCTTTGTTGTGGACATTTTGAGACCTTACGGGGGTCTATCCGACTTACGGATTGAGAGTTATCACTGTTTAAAGTTTCTGCCTCGGATCTATCGAGATCCAGGAAGGGCAGCGAATAAAAGTGTAAAACTGTACCAAATGGTACAGAATATGAAAGTATGGTTCACATGGAGACGTGTAGCTCTCTTTTCTCGTCGTTTTGAGATTTTATGGGGCTTGAACGGGTTTACAGATTAAGAGTTATGACTATTCTAAGATTGGGTGTTGTTTAATAAAAATTCTGCCGAAATAAATTTCATGTGGCTGTTTTGAGGATAAATTTGTGTTAGTTACCCAAAGTAGTTTTAAATGAAATTTGGTACAGTGAAAGATCCCCGTCTTACCTTAGTTTCCGCTTGAGAAACACCTTAGTTGGAGTTATGGTTAAAAAGTTATAATCGTTACAAGTATGAATGACAGAATGTTGGGAAAGAGAATATTATTTATTCGATCTTCTGAAAAATATGAAAAGTGAATACGTGTTCACATAAATATATAAATATAAACATAATGGATCGGGTTGCACGCCGCAACAAAACGTAAAGTGAATACGTGTTCACAAATACGTAAATATAATGGATCGGGTTGCACGCCGCAACAAAACGTAAAGTGAATACGCATTCACAAATACGTAAATATAATGGATCGGGTTGCACGCCGCAACAAAACGTAAAGTGAATACGTGTTCACAAATACGTAAATATAATGGATCGGGTTGCACGCCGCAACAAAACGTAAAGTGAATACGTGTTCACAAATACGTAAATATAATGGATCGGGTTGCACGCCGCAACAAAACGTAAAGTGAATACGCGTTCACAAATACGTAAATATAATGGATCGGGTTGCACGCCGCAACAAAACGTAAAGTGAATACGCGTTCACAAATACGTAAATATAATGGATCGGGTTGCACGCCGCAACAAAACGTAAAGTGAATACACATTCACAAATACGTAAATATAATGGATCGGGTTGCACGCCGCAACAAAACGTAAAGTGAATACGTGTTCACAAATACGTAAATATAATGGATCGGGTTGCACGCCGCAACAAATATGAAAGATGAATACATGTTCACCTATATATAAATATGAAAAGTGAATACGCGTTCACAAATATATAAATGTAATAAACATGTGGAAATGCAGGGGAATGTCTCAACGTATAATACGAGATAAAATGAAGTGTTAGTTAAACCGAGAATTTCCTATGATGAGTTGTTGCATATTTAAAAATGTTGTAACCTGATATGTTTTTGCAATATGCTTATTACGTTATAATGTGATTGCGCTTGGAATATTGTGGTGTTACTTTGAATTGCAGGGTAGGTTTCACTCACTGGATGGTAGGGTGACTTTATTTAACATGTTTCAGGAAAACGTGATAGAGGAAATGCTCCACGCCAAGGCTAGCGATCGTCCCGCAGCCTCTTGTCATACCAAGTCCATTGTTTCGGGCTTGGTACTCGTCAGGTTCAGAATGTCAGTTCCAATGTCTCGGGAAATGCCCGTGTGAAATGGTCTCCCTTCCAACTTAGAATAATATTTGTCAGTATGTCTATGTAGAGACAATATTTGCACGAGCATGGGCTCGCATTATATTATTAATAAAGTCATAAACAAATTTCTTTATTGTTATTTTATTAATAGCTCCGTATTTGAATATAAGTTTAAATTTCTAAATAAAGAGAATTAAATGGTGCTCCTGGTGGAAAATAATTGTCCAGGTGCCATCACGCCCTAAGTAAAGACTTAGGAAAAATTCGGGGCGTGACAAGTTGGTATCAGAGCTAAACCAGGTTAGGAGATTCTAGGAAGTTTCTTCGAGTTGGGTGTTTGAACGGTTACTTATTGCGACGGTGTGCGCGCCACCTTAGTAATAAGTAAACGGAATAACATCCTAAAGTTTCACTTCTTTCGTACTCTTCTCGTGCCTATCTTGAGTCTTTTCAAAGACTTGGTTCTCGTACTACCTCCTTCAAAGGATTGTGGAAGGGAGTGTACAATGATAAAATAACCAGATGTGACTGCACCACCGACCGAAAAGGTAGGAGAGGTACCAGATAGACTATGGGGCAAATTTTGTGAGAAGAAGGGAACATATCTATACAGGGAAGGACTACAAGTCTAACCCAATAGTATTTCTCGATGAGGTAGAAAACCTACTGTTTACACGAGGATGTGTGGAGACGCATGACGTCAATTTGGTAATGTGCAACGATAAACTATGGACAATACAGGGGTGTGGTGGAGAAACTTTAGAAGAAATCGTTCCCCGATTTCACCACCGATGATGTGGGGGGGAGTTCAGAGCCGTATTCATTAAAAAGTACATGCCTAACACCCGAAAAGATGCGCTCAGGCGTGAGTTTGAACAATTGAAACAAGAAGACCGCAATGTGAAAGAATATAATACCTAATTCATGCGATTTTCATCATACAACGTGCATATTATTCCTACGAAAGGGAGAAGGTCAAAAGATTTGTGAGGGTTTAAACCCGAACTTGGTAGAGAAGGTAGTGGCATTAGCCTATGATCGGACGTACCTTCAGATCGTCAACATGACAATGAGGGTGGAAGGTTTTGCCAAATCAAAAAGAGAGTATTCACGAAAGAGGCATTTATGTGACTCGACCTTTTTCAACTACCCGATTGGAGTCATACTATAGAAAATAGTCAACTCCATCCAGAGAGAGTTCCACTTATCGTTTAGAAGATCAATAAAGGTATGTGGAACTTTCCTATCTCTTGAGCATGAATATTTGTACTTATATAGTACGGTAGACGTACAATACCTTGATATCCTTTACTTATTTAAGAATGGCCAAGTTGGGCGAGAGTTAGAGGTTAACCCACTTCTTTAAAACTATTAAGATGTCTTAAGTTTTCAAAGTTAAGGGACTTGAAGTGTTTTGAGTATATGATACTTGTTTTGTTTTAAAAGTTTAAGTCCTTGGAAATCGGAAAATGTAATTGACTAAGGTATAAGTTTAATAGAACGAGTGTATGGGAAGTTGGTGAGAGTCGCTGTTTGGAAAGTGATAAGGAGAGATGTACTGTGAGTACTATATGTAAGGACACGTGACTTGATGCTATGGTTATTAGTATCTTGAAAGTTTTATATAAAAAGAAAAAGAGTCATTCGTTTTAAAAGAGTATAAGTATGTAGTACTTGAGATTAAATTTCCGGATTCTTTTATTAAGGCATGTTAGTGCCTTAAGTGAACTAAAATGAGATGATATATTAATAATGTCAATAAGAAGTTAGGGGATTTCTTGACTTACTTATGTTATGTAGGATAGCCGGTTGAGCTAGGGTAAGAGTATAAATGAGGGGTAAACCCCAAGACGTTATACCACCTTCTCCAGGGTAAGAGTATAAATGAGGGGTAAACCCCCAAGACGTTATACCACCTTCTCCAGGGTAAGAGTATAAATGAGAGGTGAACCCCCAAGACGTTATACCACCTTCTCTAGGGTAAGAGTATAAATGAGGGGCAAGCCCCAAGACGTTATACCACCTTCTCCAGGGTAAGAGTATGAATGAGGGGAAAACCCCAAGACGTCATACCACCTTCTCCAGGGTAAGAGTATGAATGAGGGGAAAGCCCCAAGACGTCATACCACCTGCTTCAGGGTAAGAGTATAAATGAGGGGAAAATCCCCAAGACGTTATACCACCTGTTCCGTGGATTTGCTACCCATGATGCGAAGAATATCCTCACGTCAGCTTATTTCCTACCTTAGGTCTCAAAAGTTATTAAGGAGTCACAAAGTGGAGTACGCATATCTGGCTAATATAGTAGATACCCAAAAAAGAGTCCCCAACGGTGCATGATGTCCCTATTGTTTGAAAAATTTCGAAGGTTTTTTCCTGAAGATCTCCCAGGCCTTCCTCCGGATAGAGAAGTGGAGTTCGCTATAGAGTTAATTCTGGGTACAAGACCTATTTCTATTCTTCCATATCGAATGGCCCCAGCTAAATTGAGAGAGTTAAAAGAACAGTTGAGGGATCTTCTGGATAAAGGATTTATAAGGCCTAGTGTTTCCCACAAGC
Source organism: Przewalskia tangutica (assembly GCA_029844215.1). NCBI lineage: Eukaryota > Viridiplantae > Streptophyta > Magnoliopsida > Solanales > Solanaceae > Przewalskia > Przewalskia tangutica. The sequence continues at coordinate 140,709,352 of CM056720.1, read as the reverse complement.
GCACGATCCTTTTGTGAAGAAAAAGATGGATCACTCCGAATGTGCATCGATTATCGACAACTCAATACGGTCACGATCAAGAATCGATATCCATTACCAAGAATCGATGATCTTTTTGACCAACTTCAGAGAGTCAATTATTTTTCCAAGATTGATCTTCGTTCGAGATATCATCAGATGAAAATAAATCCGAATGATATATCAAAACAAATTTTTAGGACTGATATGGCCATTATGAGTTCTTGGTCATGTCTTTCGGATTAACGAATGCCCCAAAGAACTTTTATGGATCTAATGAACATAATCTTTAAACCATTCTTGAATTTGTTCGTAATTGTATTTATAGATGATATCACGATTTGACAAGTGTGTTGAAGAACAGGAAGAGCATCTGAGGGTAGTGCTTCAAGTCTTGATACAGGAGAAACTATATGCTAAATTTTCAAAAGTGTGAATTTTGGTTGGAAAAGATAGCCTTTTTGGGTCATGTTGTGTCAAGGGATGGAATTATGGTAGACCCCCAGAAGATAGAAGTAGTGAAGAACTGGCCAAAACCGACCACTCCGGCTGCAGGATAGAAGTTTCTGGTTTGGCCGGGTATTATAGAAGATTCAAAAGATTTTTCTAGTCTCACGCTTCCTTTGACCCGTTGACTCAAAAAAAAAAAAAAAAAAACGGTTAAGTATTAGTGGTCAGAAGCATGTGAAGCAAGTTTTCAGAAACTAAAGGAATTGTTGACTCTTGCACTACCCTAACCTTACTATCGGGATGAAGGGTTCATATCTATTGCGATGCCTCAGAGTTGGGTTAGGATATGTCTTGATGCGATTTGGAAAGGTCATTGCGTATGCATCTAGACGATTGAAGATACATGAGAAGAATTACCCAACTCATGACTTGGAATTAGCATGGTGGTGTTTGCCTTACGAATATGGAGACATTATTTGTATGGTGTGCATGTGGACATATTTACAGATCATAAGATTTTGCAGTACATAACCACGCAGGAGGATTTGAATCTCCGACAAAGAAGATGGTTAGAGTTGCTTAAGGATTATGACCTTAGTATTCTTTACCATCCAGGAAAGCTAACGTGGTGGCCGACGACTCGAGAGAGATCAATGGGCGCTCGCCCATTTGGCAATACAAAAGAGGGTTTTTGTTCGTGAGGTACAAATATTGGGAAACCTCGGGGTTAGCTTAACTGAGATCGGTGAAGGTAGGGTGGTGGTACATGATACCTCGCATCGCTTTAGCTTCAGAAATAAAAGAAAGTCAGTTTGAGGATACGGAGTTTGTTGGATTTCGGGAGAGGATCCAACAGGAAAAACCTTCACAGTTTACATTGGGAGATAATGACGGAACCCTTCGGTATAAGGGTAGATTATGTGTTCCTAAGGTAAAAGATCTAAGGATGAAGATCTTAGATGAGGGTCACAACACAAGATATTTCATTCATCCAGGGTCAACAAAAATGTATCAGGACCTCAAGACAAATTACTGGTGGGACGGGATGAAGAAAGACGTTGCGGAGTTTGTCGGGAGGTGTCTTATATGTCAGCAGGTGAAAGCTGAACATCAAAAACCTAGCGGATTACTTCAGGACATTGGGATCCCCATGTGGAAATGGGAGGCGATTCATATGGATTTTGTAACTGGTCTACCGAAAACTCGAGAAGGGTATGATTCTATTTGGGTGATTGTTGATCGACTTACAAAGTCAACCCATTTCTTACCGGTCAAGACTACGTATCGCGCACCACAAGACACACAGATTTATTTGAAGGAGATTGTGCGGTTACACGATTCCTTACAAATTATTCCAGATAGGGTTCCCAGTTCACCTCACACTTTTGGCAAAGTTTCCAGCAGGGTCTCGGGACAAAGTTAAGTTGAGCACGGCCTTCCACCCGCAAACAGATGGACAAGCTGAGCGAACAATTCAAACACTTGAGGATATGTTGCGATCTTGTGTGTTAGATTTTCGTGGAAGTTGGTTGGACCATCTATGTCTAATTGAGTTCGCCACAACAATAGTTTTCACTCTAGCATACAAATGACCCGTTTGAAGCATTATATGGACGAAAATGTAGTCTCCACTGATGGTTCGAGAAGTGAGACGAATCGTTTCGACCAAGTCATTCAAGAAACAAATGATAAGGTACAGATGATTCAGAGCGGATCAAAACGGCTCATAGCCGTCATAAGTCCTATGGATCATCGGAAAAGAGATCTTGAATTCCAAAAGGGAGAAAGTATTTTTAAAAGTGTCCCCAATGAAGGAGTGATGCGCTTTGGTAAGAAAGGGAAATTGAGCCCAAGGTTTATTGGGCCATATGAGATCTTGCGAAGAGTGGGAATGTGGCTTACGAATTAGCACTTCCACAAAGAGGAGGCGGTGCATCCGATATTTCATGTGTCAATGTTACGAAAATACTTGCACGATCCAAGTCACGTCATCCTTCCCGGAGATAGTTCTTAATAAAGAGCTTGATATGAAGAGGCTCGGTAGAAATACTTGATAGAAAGGTCCAACGCCTTAGAAATAAAGATATTGCTTAGTGAAAGTCCTATGGAGGAATCACTCCACAGAGGAAGCCACCTGGGAAGCGGAAGAGGCGATGAAAGTCAAATATCCATTCCTATTTGACTAAGGTAATAAAAAAAAATGCATTACATAGTACTTCATATGTGTGCCATTTGCGTGTCTATATGCATGTGTTACAACTGTATTCTTATTCGAGGACGAATGCTTCTTAAGGAAGGGAGAATGTGAAGCCCCAAATTTGTTACAATAACAATAAACATTATTGTGTCTATGTGATTATGTTACGACCTTATTCACATTCGAGTACGAATGTTGCTTAAGGAGGAGAGAATGTGAAATCCGGAAAAAAAAAAATATATACTTGTGGATGTGAAGCCCAAATTTGTTACAATAACAATAAACATTATTGTGTCTATGTGATTATGTTACGACCTTATTCACATTCGAGGACGAATGTTGCTTAAGGAGGAGAGAATGTGAAATCCAGAAAAAAATAAATAATAATATATAGTTGTGGTTGGGTTAAAAATATATATATATATATATAAGAAAACAAAGAATAAATTGCATGGGATAGAGTTAGTGTTAAAGTTGGATAAATAGATGGATGAAATGACAATAAGAAAACAAAAAAAAAAAAAAGAAAAAAAAAAAACAAAACAAAAAAATCAAAACATGCAAGATTTCACGCCCTTCCCTTCCTTTACCTTCCCCTTTTCATTTCCCTTCAATCTTTTGGCTTTCTCTCCCATAAGTTATACAATTACCTCCACTTATATAGTGTATTTAGTACAAAATAAAGTACCTAGTACAAGGTTAGAAAATCGAGAAAAAACAAGTGAACAAGAAGGAAAAAAATCAAGAAAATATCAAGGGAGGAAGGAGAACAAGAAAATTAGGGAACACTAAGGAGCAAGGGTGGTTGTAGCAACCGAACCACAATCTTTTTCACACTTACAAGGTGAGTTTTCTCACTCAGAAATTCTTGGTAACATCCTTTATTTTTAGTTCAATACATGTTGGAATAAGAATTGAGTGTTGAAAAGAAATATTGAACTTTTGATTGTTTAGATAACTAGTTGCGTCATGAACTTTACGAACTGTTCTCACTGAGTTATAATTGTTAGAATTTGATGAAATTCGGAAGATTAGTACACCTCTATAATATGATCATACAGAACCAAAACTGAGGTAAAATGGACATACGCTTTGAAAGTTATCATAGTTCAAAGTTTCTACCTTAGATTTAGCCGAAATTCGGAAAGGCATAATTACGGACTGTTTTTATTGAGTTTTACTTATTAGAATTATATGAAAATTTACATGGTTGTAAATCTCTCTGTTACGGACAGATATATATAAAGATTTATTATAACGGACTTACGAGTTGAGAGTTATTGTAGTTTGAAGTTGCTGCCTCGGATTCGTCGGAATCCAGAAGGGCAGGACGTTGAAACGTAAAACTGTACTAATCTGTGGGGAATATGAAAATTGGTGCTAAATGAAAGTTCTAGATCTCTTTGTTGTGGACATTTTGAGACCTTACGGGGGTCTATCCGACTTACGGATTGAGAGTTATCACTGTTTAAAGTTTCTGCCTCGGATCTATCGAGATCCAGGAAGGGCAGCGAATAAAAGTGTAAAACTGTACCAAATGGTACAGAATATGAAAGGATGGTTCACATGGAGACGTGTAGCTCTCTTTTCTCGTCGTTTTGAGATTTTATGGGGCTTGAACGGGTTTACAGATTAGGAGTTATGACTATTCTAAGATTGGGTGTTGTTTAATAAAAATTCTGCCGAAATCATGTGGCTGTTTTGAGGATAAATTTGTGTTAGTTACCCAAAGTAGTTTTAAATGAAATTTGGTACAGTGAAAGATCCCCGTCTTACCTTAGTTTCCGCTTGAGAAACACCTTAGTTGGAGTTATGGTTAAAAAAGTTATAATCGTTACAAGTATGAATGACAGAATGTTGGGAAAGAGAATATTATTTATTCGATCTTCTGAAAAATATGAAAAGTGAATACGTGTTCACATAAATATATAAATATAAACATAATGGATCGGGTTGCACGCCGCAACAAAACGTAAAGTGAATACGTGTTCACAAATACGTAAATATAATGGATCGGGTTGCGCGCAACAAAGCGTAAAGTGAATACGCGTTCACAAATACGTAAATATAATGGATCGGGTTGCGCGCGCAACAAAGCGTAAAGTGAATACGTGTTCACAAATACGTAAATATAATGGATCGGGTTGCGCGCAACAAAACGTAAAGTGAATACGTGTTCACAAATACGTAAATATAATGGATCGGGTTGCACGCCGACAAAACGTAAAGTGAATACGCGTTCACAAATACGTAAATATAATGGATCGGGTTGCGCGCAACAAAACGTAAAGTGAATACGCATTCAAAAATAAGTAAATATAATGGATCGGGTTGAACGCCGCAACAAACCGTAAGTGAATACACATTCACAAATACGTAAATATAATGGATCGGGTTGCGCCGCAACAAAACGTAAAGTGAATACGTGTTCACAAATACGTAAATATAATGGATCGGGTTGCCGCCGCAACAAATATGAAAGATGAATACATGTTCACCTATATATAAATATGAAAAGTGAATACGCGTTCACAAATATATAAATGTAATAAACATGTGGAAATGCATTGGAATTTCTAAACGTATAATACTAGATAAAATTAAGTGTTATTTAAAACTAGAATTTACTATGATGAGTTGTTGCATATTTAAAAATTTTTTAAACTGATATGTTTTTGCAATATGCTTATTACGTTATAATGTGATTGCGCTTGGAATATTGTGGTGTTACTTTGAATTGCGGGGTAAGGTTCTCACCAATTTCGGATGGTAGGTGACTCTTTATTTAACATGTTTGAAAACGTGATAGAGGAAATGCTCCACGCCAAGGCTAGCGATCGTCCATGACCTCTTGTCATACCAAGTCCATTGTTTCGGGCTTGGTACTCGTCAGGTTCAGAATGTCAGTTCCAATGTCTCGGGAAATGCCCGTGTGGAATGGTCTCCCTTCCAACTTAGAATAATATTTGTCAGTATGTCTATGTAGAGACAATATTTGCACGAGCATGGGCTCGCGTTATATTATTAATAAAGTCATAAACAAATTTCTTTATTATTATTTTATTAATAGCTCCGTATTTGAATATAAGTTTAAATTTCTAAATAAAGAGAATTAAATGGTGCTCCTGGTGGAAAATAATTGTCCAGGTGCCATCACGCCCTAAGTAAAGACTTAGGAAAAATTCGGGGCGTGACATTGTGAATATGTTGTAAGTTGGGTAGACATATTTGGATTGGGGATGAAAATACCTCAATTATTTATGTAGCGTTAATGAGAGGCTTAACAACCCTAATTTTGCCCATGGTGCGTGACGGTTAACTAGGTTTTTGTTCTTAATCCTCCTATAGATTTATCCTTATCACTGAAAGGTAGGTAAGGTGCAATACTGGGGTTGAGTGTTTATATATCCTTAACGGGAATATAAAACGATTTCGTAAACCTGCTAGCTCCGAGAGAAGAAGACCATAATTCATTGCATTAATAAATAACATAAGCGGATAGTTGAGGAGACATGGAAGCCCTATTCCCATCACAACTGAAGTAAACTTATAGTTAATTAGCTTTTATAATTGTTAGTTATAAACCACAAAATCAAATATTGGTTACCAAATAGATACCAAAAGATAGACAGTTGGTAATTGAACCCTAATCCTTGTGGACGATATTCGGTCTTACCAAGACTATATTACTTGTCACGATAACGTGCACTTGCGTTAAAGTGTGTGCATCTTTTCGCGCACCATGCACACACCAAACCAGACAACACAAACCCAAATGGTTGTACTCTTGAGTTTGTGCTGCCTGGTTTGGTTAAAAGATGTACCAAATAAACTTCAATTTGATTAACACTTAACCAATTCATTTTGAGTAATGCCTCACATTCGTCCTTGCCAACATGAGCTTTGACAGAGTTTGTGGTCTCAAAAACATAATCATCCACAAGGTATGGAACGGAATAGTCTGTTGGCAACCTCATATGCATAATGTCCCCAAAAAGAGCAAGCACTTCATTATGTTCTCGTTGTTGCACTCTTGAATGCCATGTTTTTCTCATTGGCTGTGGAAGATTTCTAGTTTTCTTTTTCCCTTTCTTCTTCTCATTTTCTAAAACATATATTTGATCATTCAACACCACCAAATCACCATCATCAAATTGCAACTATTTATTGGTGGTAGGCTGATGCACTTCGTCAATGACAACCATTTGATCTTTCTTTAGTGATTTTTCCTGGCCACCAACGTAGTCCTTATCATCATTATCAACAACTGGAGGTGCATAGGAACAACTGGCCATGTCTGAATGTTTAACATTCGCTGCTTTAACTTTTTCCGTCAGTTCCTCCAACTCACTCTCAACGTTAAACAGTCGCTGCTCTAATCTCTTATTGCTTCCAGTCTCCGCAGATCCATCATATGTGTAAAAGTATAAAGTACAACAACAACAACAACAACAACAACATACCCAATGAAATCTCACAATGTGGGGTCTGAAGAGGGTAGAATGTACACAGACCTCGCCTCCACTTTGGTATGTAGAGCGGCTGTTTCCGGGTGTGAAAGTACAAAGTAGCAGTATAAAATTTACATGTCCCTTACATATGACCATTTTTTGGAATTTTTTCATAGCTCTTGCAAGTTTGTCGTTCTTTCCACGAACCTTGAGTTTATCCTCTTCGACATCCTTTCTAATCCTTTCCTGTCAATATAATAATGTAGGATAGAATTCAGGTGAGACATTTCATGAATAATGTTATATTTATCAATTAAGGGATTCTGTATTCTTATAATTGAGAGCTTATAATTCGTTGACAATAACTTCCACTTCCGGGTCAAATTTTCCATCTCGCATCATCTGAGCTTGCTTCCAAAGCTCACTCCTATCAATCTGATCCTCTGAAACGCCGGATGAAGAGCACTGTATATTAAACAAAAAAACTCAGATGGTTTAAGTTCAAGATCATTTTTCTATATTAAAACAAAAATATAATACTTACAATTTTTTCTATAAGCCCCGTATATCCTGCTCTGCTCAAGCGATGATTCAAATTATTCTTTGCCCTCTTTACTTTTGCAACTTTACTTTTTTTTCTGATTAAAGTAAATTTGAAAAGAATTATTTTTCATTTATTGAACTACATCTAAAACTAGTTATTTAGTTTTGTTTATTTACTCACCAGGAAGTCTTCAGAAAGACGAGACTTCACAAACTTATCCCAATCAGATTTGGTAATATGTTTGTGTTCAACTGGAGGAGTGTACAACGACTGACGATCATTTACACGTTGGACAATATATTTTTTTGTCATTTTGTATTTGAAGTTTCGGAATATATGTCCAATTCCTTGTAGAATTTGCTTCTTAATTCGTGGATGAACCACAAAATGTACCTGAAATGACATTTACACAAAATTGTCAGCCCCTTATCCATCATCAGTCACAAGTTTCTACAATCAGTCCATCAGACGCAATAAGGTGAAGAGAAGAAGAGATTGAGGGTGAAGAGAGAAAGATATTGAAGGTGAAGAGAAGAAGATATACAAGTAATCAGACACATTATGAACTTACCATAACAGATTCCCAAAGCCGGTCTTTTTATTCTTCCGGAACCAACCGCCAATCATCATGAAGTAGAGATACTGTTGTGCAGGCCAAAACTCCTAAATGAGTGCATAAATCATTGCATGATTCTCCTATTGGAATCCCCAACTTATTATATTTAACTACAATTCTTCCACATCTTTTTCTTTCCATATTCTGTTTATGGCCAACAAAAGGACCTCTACTACGGATGTTATCCTCTGGTTTTTCTCCATCACTTGTATCTTCTCCAAATTTTCTCCACCAGAAAAATTAGGAATGAGTTTAAGTTTGCATTGCACTGGAGCAGCATCATGCTCTTCATTTTTATCAGATACACCATCATCAATGTTACAATATGCATCTTCATTTTTACTCTTCTTCTTATCCATGCCAAAACTGCAAAAATGATTTATAATTGATCATAATCAAGTCAAAACAAAAATGATTCATAATTGATCATAATCAAGTCAAAACATCAAAAATGATTCATAATTGATCATAATCAAGTCAAAACAACAAATATGATTCATAATTGATCATAACCAAGTCAAAACATCAAAAATTGATCTATACTTACACCGAAACATGCACAATTAATTACACCCAAATTCCATCTTTTCTATCTCCTATGTATACACCAAAGTTGTCATAATCATTCACCGGTAATTCATTTGCAATGGGAGCATGATCCATCACATTATCTATATCATCATCAGTACATTTATTTGGCACAACACACTACATACCACTTTTCATCACTTGGATCAGATACGTAAAAAACTTATGTTGCCTGCGAAGCCAAAATAAATGGTTCTGACTTATGGCCTAATTGTTTGAGATTTACAAATGTGCATCCAATCTCATCTTTTAATATGACACCACCAGCATTCTCTATCCAATCACACTTGAAAATTGCAACTCTAAACATATTGTAGTTGATATCCCAAATTTGATCTTTAACTCCGTAAAATCTCATGTCACGAGTTTTAGGATTTTGATCCTTAGAACTCGCAACTTGCATGATTGAAGCAATAATAGTTACACCATTGTTTTGTGTCTTGCGAATTGCATCGTGCTCACATGTTTGAAAATGATATTCATTCACATCATATCCAGAATGTTTGTAAACAATGAGAGAAGGATCATGAGACAACCAACGCAAAGTTTCTGAAACTTCAACACCATTGCGTATTAATTCATAAACCTAAGAAAGCAATTCAGAATCAATAACATACAGACTAAAATAAAAAATGAGAACCATAATATAACTATATGATTTTGACCTTATTCTTGAGCCAACCAATAAAGTGTTTGTTGTGTTCAGTCTTACACCACTGCTCAGATTTCTTTGACTACTTTAATCTTATGCACTCAAATGCTCGCTTCCTCATTAAATGAACAGAACAAATTTCAGTGATAATGTGTATAAAATCAAGCAACAAGATATGTATTTTAACTAATAAAATAATAAATTACCCAATAAACGATTGAATTTCAACTGTATTCTCCAAAATCCACAAGTGGGCTTGGAACAACAAAGCTGAATCATGATGGATTATTTCCAGTCCACCAGTTGATTTTTCAATTGATATACTCTGCATGTGTCCTTTCGGTACACCATCTGTTTTCATATCTGACATGTATGTGAAGCAAAATTTAAGCCTTCCTCAGCAATACAACCTTCTGGACAATTACGACCCTCACATAACTCTTCAAGGTTTTCATATTTCTCTCAAAGGGATACATCCAACGAAGAAAAGAAGGCCTACATTGTTGATCGGTGTATTTTATATACACTTTTTGAGTCATTTTTAGTTAGTTTTTTGCCAATTTTTGCACAAATATGGGTCGTGTTGATCGGTGTATTTTATATACACTTTTTGAGTCATTTTTAGTTAGTATTTTACTCATTTTATTTATGTTTAGTATAGTATTAGGGTCATTTTCCTTTCTTTTGTGTCACAGCGGTCATAAATGGAGAAATGACGAAAAGGAGATGAAATGAGCATAAATGAGATGGAATTGCACACAAAAAGGGCCAAGAAATGAATTCTAAGAAGTTCCGGGAATTATAGAGGAGATCCGACGAAGTCCGGACGGAAAAATGACGACGAAACAGAATCCGCCTGAAAAACATCACCGGAGCCGCGGCGCCTGGCAGCGCCATGGCTCAAAGTCTTGAAAGTCCCAAGAGTTGCTGAATTTGGCCGCGCTGATCTATGGCGCGCGCGATCTGTCAGCGCGGCGCTGGAATTATGAAATCTTTGGGCGAATTTGACATGTTTTCAGAATCCTAAAGGGATAAATTTTCCTACCTAAAGGGATAACTATTCCTACCTAAAGGGATAACTTTTCCTACCTAAAAACCCTTACCTAAAAGGATTCTAATAACTTTTCCTACCTACAAAATCCCTAACCCTTTACCAAAAGGATTCTTTGGCTATAAATACTCTACATCATTAGAAGAATTATTCACTCTCCATTCCACCATTCACCATTCTACATCCATCCTTCCACCAATCCATCTTGTAAATATTCCACAACACAACCCTTGGATGTTTGGCTTGGAGACTCATTCTTAAGTATTTTCTTTTCTTTTCTTGTCTTTATTTCAGTTTTTATGATGAACATTGAATTAGTTCTTGTCATGTCAATGACTAGGAACTAATTCCTCTATAGGGCTTTCCATGTTGAATCTCTAGAAACTTATGTTATGATTTAATGCATGCTTATGATTATTCTTCTTTTTGTTGAGATCTATCCAATAATTGAATTGAATGCTTGGTAGTTAATTGACAACTAATTATCACTATATGATTTCTAATCAGACTCCGAAAGGAGGGGATTGTGAATATGTTGTAAGTTGGGTAGACATTCTTGGATTGGGGATGAAAATACCTCAATTATTTATGTAGCGTTAACGAGAGGCTTAACAACCCTAATTTTACGCATTGTGCGTGACGGTTAACTAGGTTCTTAGTCTTAATCCTCCTATGGAGTTATCCTTATCACCGAAAGGTAGGTAAGGTGCAATACTGGGGTTGAGTGTTTATATAACCCTAACGGGAGTATAAAACGATTTAGTGAACCTGCTTTCTCCAAAAGAAGAAGACCATAAGTTATTGCATTAATAAGTAACATAAGCGGATAGTGAGGAGACGTGGAAGCCCTATTCTCATCACAACTGAAGTAAACTCATTAGTTAAATTAGTCTTTATAATTCGTAGTTATAAACCACAGAATCAAATATCAATTTACCAAATAGATACCAAAAGATAGATATTTGGTACTTGAACCCTAATCTTTGTGGACGATATTCGGTCTTGCTAAGACTATATTACTTGTCACGATAACGTGCACTTGCGTTTAAGTGTGTGCATCTTTTCGCGCATCAAGTTTTTGGCGCCGTTGCCGGGGATTAGGTATAGTTCAATATCAAATTTATCTATTTTTAATTTCTAATTTGGTTTTTATTTTTGTTTCTTTAAATTATTTATTTTATTTTCTTTTGAAAAAAATGTAAGTGATTCGTTGTTGGTTTTGATTCATCTCAGGGATCCTTAAGACATGGATTTCTACTGTCAATATGATCGAGCTCCAACCATAGAGGAAGAGAAGGAGGAATTGCGAGAGGCTATACTCAGTTTCACGAGGTACCAAAATCAGTTCATGGACGAAACGAGAATGGCCATGAATAAGTTGGAAACGCAAATAGCAGAACTCGCAATCATATTCAACAAGCATAAGAAGAGCAATCTGCACTGGGTAGGCAATGAGGAAACACAATGTCGAAATTGACTGAAGGATGCGAATCGGGAGATAGAGAGTTCGCGCGGCAGCAGCGCGCGCCGATGGCGTGGCGCGGCGCCAAGATTCTGAGACGAGGCGGGCGCGGCGCGAGAACCTGTAAATCGAGGTGATTTTGAACAACGACAAATTGAGGAGCACGAACCACACCCACTATTGAGGAATCTGGTGAGATAGTTGGTGTAGAGAAGAAAAGATTGCAGAGATCCAATTATTTACCTTCTTGGATTACGTGGAAATTCTTTTCTTGCACCTATCTGAAGAAACACCACTAGCTATCACGGCTGATTCCCAATTAGGAAGCCCATACCATCAAGGGTACCCCCTAGAGTTGAGAGATGTAGAGAAGTTCACGGATTCCTACATTATAGAAAGCATAAAAGACAAGCCTACTTGGGGGATAATTGTATATGTAAGGATCTTGTTTGAACAAATGGTCGTAGGGAAATTGAGACCTACAACAATAACTCTGCGGATTGCAAGCAGTTCGCAGAAGGATCCAATGGGCACTCGGAAAGGTTAATTACGTCCGGCTAAAAGACGTAAAAGACAACGCTTGTTGGGAGGCAACCCAATGTTTTTAATTATGTTATTTTAATTTCTGTCTTTAGTTTATTTTATTTTGTCTTGAACAGTCTCACGGTCTTGGGTTCTTGTTTTGTGTTGTTGGATAACAGGTGGACTGAAAGCTAAAACCGAGGAAAAATGAGCAAAAACGCTGGAAAAAAAAGGAAAAGCCGTCGTCAGCGCCGTGGCGCCAGTCGAGGCATGGCGCGGAACTCAGAGGGCCACAAGATCTTAGCAGTATGGCCGCTGACTATCGAGCATGGCGGAACTTCAGAGAGCTATATTTCCGTGCAAATTCCAGAATTTTTCCTCCTAGACCTCCGTCATGACCGCTGTGTTGTGTCAGTAAGTTGTCTTGTTTTTTATTTTCTTTGAGTCTTGCACACATTGGGGACAATGTGTGATTTAAGTTTGGGGGGATGTTTTATTGTTTTTTTATTTGTGTCTTGTTATAAGTATGTTAAGTTTTTCTTGTTGTTTTTTTATGTATTTTTGAGTCACAATGTTTTTTCTTCTTTTGAGTCATAATTGCCTGTCAAAAGATCATGTATGTTGTAGTTACTAGAAACACCTAGTGAAGTAAGGCGAAATAATGTAATGGAATTAGAAGCAACTATCTAAACACCTAGGTTAGATATGCCAAAAACTCACATAATCTGTCTATTTGGAGTTTCTTGCTTGAATTGTGCATGCTAAATGACTTAAACCTATGTGTTATGATTGCTTGCTATTTGAGGCGAAATAGTTAGGATATGCATGTTAGGGAGATGACTCAGACATTTCTTTGATAGCCAATTCTTACCACTTTTTTCTATCCCTGACTTTAAAAGTATCCCTAGTCTGCCCCATTGAGCCTAAACATTGAAACTCCTTCTTTGACACCCTATATTCCCACAAATTGTGTCATAAGTAAAAATGTGAAAAAGTGGAATAAATTGTGTTAAAAAAAAAAGACAAAAAGAGTGAACAAATTTGATGCACCCCAATAAAAAGAATAATAAGAAATAGGCGAAAGCCTAAGTTTGGGGGTGCCTGTTATTATGATACACTTCACTCTCCCAAAACAAAAGAGGGGAAAGATAGATTTGAAGTGAAGGAAAAAATCAAAAGAAAAGGGAAAAATTGGAAAAGCTAAAGAGCTTATGGTACACGAAATGAGCCTAAATGCCTATTTTTACCTACCTATATCTAAGCCTACATTACAACCCTTAAAAGTCCTGAAGATCTCTTTTATGCATATCCAGGATTAGTGGAGAATAGCAAGTAAACATGCCATAGGATTTTTGAATTTTACAAGCATGATTCAGTATGTTGACTTCCATTAAGCATGATAAAAATGAGTTTGCGAAATATCTAGCTTAATGTGTTTAGAATGCTGAAATTTCATGCTATATGTTCCTGCATATTATTCTGCTAATCTTCATGTTTTCGTCTCTTTGTCTATGGAGACCTTTTCAAGTCGTCCATTCGGTATGGATTCAAAGTAATCTCTCACGCGGTTTCAAAGTAACACCAATGCAGCAAAGTGATCAATGTCATTGAGTCTTTTATTTTCCTTTTTCTTGAGTCTTTATTTCTTTCTTTTTATCTTTGCTCGAGGGCGAGCAAAGGTTAAGTTTGGGGGTATTTGATCGGTGTATTTTATATACACTTTTTGAGTCATTTTTAGTTAGTATTTTACTCATTTTATTTATGTTTAGTATAGTATTAGGGTCGTTTTCCTTTCTTTTGTGTCACAACGGTCATAAATGGAGAAATGACGAAAAGGAGATGAAATGAGCATAAATGAGATGGAATTGCACACAAAAAGGGCCAAGAAATGAAGTCTAAAAAGTTCCGGGAATTATAGAGGAGATCGGCAAGTCGGACGGAAAAAATGACGACGAAACGAATCACTTTGAAAAACGTCACCGGAGCCGCGGCGCCTGGCAGCAGCGCCGCGACGCCCAAAGTGCTGAAAGTCCCGAAAGTTGCTGAATTTCAGGTATGCGCGATGCGCGCAGCGCTGACGCTGGAATTATGAGTCTTTGGGCGAATTTGACATGTTTTCAGAATCCTAAAGGGATAAATTTTCCTACCTAAAGGGATAACTTTTCCTACCTAAAGGGATAACTTTTCCTACCTTAAAACCCTTACCTAAAAGGATTCTAATAACTTTTCATACCTACAAAATCCCTAACCCTTCACCAAAAGGATTCTTTGGCTATAAATACTCTACATCATTACAAGAATTATTCACTCTCCATTCCACCATTCACCATTCTACATACATCCTTCCACCAATCCATCTTGTAAATATTCCACAACACAACCCCTGGATGCTTGGCTTGGAGACTCATTCTTAAGTATTTTCTTTTCTTGTCTTTATTTCAGTTTTTATGATGAACATTGAATTAGTTCTTGTCATGTCAATGACTAGGAACTAATTCCTCTATAGGGCTTTCCATGTTGAATCTCTAGAAACGTATGTTATGATTTAATGCATGCTTATGGTTATTCTTCTTTTTGTTGAGATCTATCCAATAATTGAATTGAATGCTTGGTAGTTAATTGACAACTAATTATCACTATATGATTTCTAATCAGACTCCGAAAGGAGGGGATTGCGAATATGTTGTAAGTTGGGTAGACATTCTTGGATTGGGGATGAAAATACCTCAATTATTTATGTAGCGTTAACGAGAGGCTTAACAACCCTAATTTTACGCATTGTGCGTGACGGTTATCTAGGTTCTTAGTCTTAATCCTCTTATAGAGTTATCCTTATCACCGAAAGGTAGGTAAGGTGCAATACTGGGGTTGAGTGTTTATATAACCCTAACGAGAGTATAAAACGATTTAGTGAACCTGTTTTCTCCAAAAGAAGAAGACCATAAATTATTGCATTAATAAGTAACATAAGCGGATAGTGAGGAGACGTGGAAGCCCTATTCTCATCACAACTGAAGTAAACTCATTAGTTAAATTAGTCTTTATAATTCGTAGTTATAAACCACAGAATCAAATATCAATTTACCAAATAGATACCAAAAGATAGATATTTGGTACTTGAAGCCTAATCCTTGTGGACGATATTAGGTCTTGCTAAGACTATATTACTTGTCACGATAACGTGCACTTGCGTTTAAGTGTGTGCATCTTTTCGCGCATCACGTGTTAGGATATATTTTCTTTCTTTTGAGTCACAATGGTTTAAAGTGGCACATTTTGAGTAATTTCTTATTCTTTATTTTATTTTATTTTTAGTATATGTTGGATATTATTTTAGTTCTTGGCATGTCTATGGCTAGGAACTAATTTAATTTAGGGTTTTCCATGTCGAATCGCTTGAACCTCGTTCTTATGAATTAATGCATGTTTTGGTTTCTTCTTATTATTGTTGAGATTTATTCAATAGTTGTTTTGATTGCTTGGTAATTAATTGATCACTAATTATCATAACTTATATGATTTCTAATCGAAAGCCGAAAGGGGAGATTGTGAATATGCTATAGTTGAATAAACATAGGTTTAAATCGTGGACGAAAGTACCCCGATACTTGTGTAGCTTAATAGGTTATTGCTCTTAATCCTCATTTGTAGTCAATCTTATCATCGAAAGATAGAAGGGTTCTACATTGGGGTTGAGTATTTATATTACCTTAACATGAGTATAAAACGGCTTAGTTAACCTGCTATCTCAAAATAGAAGAAGAACCTTAATTATTTGCATTAACGAGTAAGGCGAGCGGATAGTTGAGGAGATTTGGAAGCCCTATTTTCACCATATCTAAAGTAAAGTAAAGTAATTTAGTTAGCATCTATAATCATAGCTATAAACAATTCATCAAATTATCGGTTACCAAATAGATACTACAGAATATAGGTTGGTAATTGGACACTAATCCCTGAGGACGATAACTCGGTCTTCTAGACTATATTACTTGTCAGGATTAGGGCTGTTAGTGGTTCGGATATACTCGAGAACCGGACCGAAACCGGACCGGTAAACCCGGACCGAAACCGGACCGAAACCTTAACGGTCCGGATACGAGTATCTAAAAAATACCCGGACCGTTAAAGGCCGGGCCGTAACCGGTAAAATACCGTGAACCGGTCCCCACCCACCCCAGTCCCCCTCCAGCCAGCCCCACCCCCACCCCAGTCCCCTCCAGCCAGCCCCCCCGGCCAGCCCCACCCACTCTAATTAGTTGTAAATTGATCAAACTTTATATGGTCATAACTGCGCTCGGACGTCCGTTTTACCTAATGTTTTTTTGATTTCGCGTATTTTTCGTCTGAGGGTGGCCAAACTGCATAAGCAGTTTGATTCGTCCGATTTCTCCAAAAACGTCTGTCTTGCCCCTCAATTTCTCTTTTCCCCCAAATCGTTACGTTTTTCCCATTTTCAAATCTAAATATCTCGCGATGTACAATTGATTTCAACGTAAAAATTGCGTGGCACGCGTCGAGAATGTCAATTTCAGTATTGGAAATTCAATTTAAAAAAAAAAAAAAATAGGCCCGACAGGAAATTCTTAAGTCGGACGAGAACCGACCGATAAGGTTTGGTCGGGGCCGGATCTCGTCCCAGACCGAAACCTTACGGTCGGTCGGTCCGGACCGTAAGCTTATCAGTCCGGTCGATGGTGATACGGGCCGGACCGACCGTGCTGACTGAAGTCGAGGATATGTGCACTGCGTTTAAGCGTGTGTATAAGTCGCGCATCAAGTTTTGGTGCGAATTAGCGATTGGCGTAGTTCAATATCATTCTTTCTATTCTTAATTTGAATTTGGTTTTATTTTTCTTTTATTATTATTTTGTATTGGTGGGCGTGCGTCGTGATCCGTTTGTTGGTTTTTGATTTATCTCGGGGACCACGCAAACATGGATTACCACTATCAAGGGTTCTGTAACTATCAACAACAATGTAATCCCATGCCCACAGAAGCGGGATGGGCTACGGCGACCATACTCAGGCTAACTAGGCACCAAACTCAGTTCATGGATGAGATGAAAGTGTCCCTAAAGAATTTGGAAACGCAAATAGGACAACTCGCGGGCATGCTAAGCAACAGAATACAAGGGAATCACCCTGAACATATTGGAGAGAATATAAAAGAGCAATGCCATGAGATTGACCTGAGAAATGGCGAATCAGTGGAAGCAAACTCACCACCACCGTGTCCAGAAAAGAAGGGGCTAGACTTCTCGCAGAAGTTGCAGCGCTACGACGCCACTGAGCAGCGCCACGACGCCGATAATTCTGAGACATTGCAGAAATTTGGGCGCCACGGCACCGAATCTCAAGGCCGCGGCGCCCAGGGCTCAGAAGGCACAAGGATTTTGGGAGCAGTTGTGGACGCACCCCAGGTGAAGATACCGTACCCCCAGAGGCTAAAAACAGGTTCTCTTGACAAACAGTTCTCTAAATTCCTGGAAGTTCTCAAACAATTGCAACTCAACATCCCGTTTGCTGAGGCACTAGAGCAGATTCCGAGTTATGTAAAGTTCATGAAGGAGATTCTCAGCAAAAAAAGGATGATAGATGACTACGAACAGTGGTATTGACTGAAGAATACAGTGCCATCATACAGAGAAAGCTACCTCAGAAGTTGAAAGATCCGGGGAGTTTCACCATCTCATGCACTATAGGAAAGTTTGAGTGTCAGAAGGCGTTGTGTGATCTGGGGGCAGGTATAAAATTGATGCCCTATCTGGTGTTTTGCAAACTTGGAATGGGAGAACCCAGACCTACAAACATCACTTTGCAGCTAGCTGACCACTCTATCGTCCACCCTAGAGGAGTCATCGAGGATGTGTTGGTTAAGGTGGACAAGTTCACCTTTCCCGCTGATTTCATCATCTTAGACATGAGAGATAATGACATGATCCCCATTATCCTGGGAAGACCCTTCCTAGCCACAGGACAGACACTCATTGATGTTCGAAAAGGTGAGTTGATACTTCGTGTGGAAGAAGAAGAGGTGATTTTCAATATTTTTCGAGCAGCAACTTTCCCAGAGGCAAGTGACAACTGTTTCGCCATTGATGTGATCGAAGAAGCAGTGTCGGAAAATGGGTTCAGAAATGCTGATGCGCTTGAAGAAGTGCTGACACGATGGGATGATAATAGTGGCAATTACCTGAATCTGATGGAGTATGCAAATTGGATGAATTATTATGAGCAGTGTGATAAGAAGAGATATGAAGAGCTTGGGCAGATGCCAGAGAGATCAGTACCATCCACTGAAAAAGCTCTAGAGTTAGAGTTGAAGACTCTACCAGATCATTTGCAGTACCGATATCTAGGTGAGAATCAATCCTTACCAGTGATCATCTCATGTCATCTATCCACAGTAGAGGTTGAGAAGCTGCTGAGAGTACTGAGGGCTCACAAGCGTGCCATTGGGTGGACATTAGCAGACATAAGGGGGATAAGTCCGTCAACAGTGATGCATAAGATCCATCTAGATGAGGAGAGCAGACCCTCCATTGAGGCACAGAGGAGACTGAATCCAAATATGAAGGAGGTAGTCAGAAAAGAAATCATGAAATGGCTTGATGCTGGGGTAATTTATCCTATCTCTGACAGTGCATGGGTGAGTCCGGTGCAAGTGGTGCCCAAAAGGGTGGTATGACAGTAGTGACCAACTAAAGGAATGAGCTCATTCCATCTAGAACAGTTACTGGGTGGAGAATTTTCATTGACTATCGCAAGTTGAACAAGATAACCAGAAAAGACCACTTTCCGTTGCCATTTTTAGATCAGATGTTGGATAGACTTGCAGGGCACAATTACTACTGTTTTTTGGATGGTTACTCAGGGTATCATCAGATTGCCATAGCACCAGAAGATCAGGAAAAGACAACATTCACCTGCCCTTTTGGTACGTTTGCATTCAGAAGAATGTCATTTGGGCTTTGCAATGCACCTGCGACCTTTCAGAGGTGTATGATGGAAATTTTCTCTGATATGGTGGAGAGGACTATAGATATTTTCATGGATGATTTCTCGATCTTTGGGTCCTCGTTCGACGAGTGTTTGAGGCACTTGGAAGCAGTGTTGAAACGGTGTGAAGAGTCCAACATTGTGCGAAATTGGGAGAAGTGCCACTTCATGGTAAAATAGGGGATTGTCCTTGGACACAAAATATCCAACCAAGGTATTGAGGTGGACAAAGCAAAGATTTCGGTAATAAAAAATCTACCACCTCCAGTATCAACAAAAGGGGTCAGAAGTTTCCTTGGACATGCCGGTTTTTATAGAAGATTCATCAAGGACTTCTCAAAAGTTTCAAAACCTCTTTCCACCTTGCTAATGACTGGGGTGGCTTTCGACATCAATAAGGAATGCATGACCGCTTTTCAGACACTCAAGGAGAAGCTTATCTCAGCACCTATAGTCATTGCACCAAACTGGGAGCTCACATTTGAACTAATGTGTGATGCAAGTGATTATGCAGTGGGAGCAGTGCTTAGGCAGAGGGTCGATAAGGTATTCAGATCCATTTACTATGCTAGTAAAACTCTTAATGATGCACAGTTGAATTATGCTACTACAGAAAAATAATTGCTAGCAATAGTATATGCATTCGATAAATTCAGGCCATACTTAATTGGGAATAGGGTGATAGTATACACTGACCACTCTGCCATAAAGTACTTAATGACAAAGAAGGATGCAAAACCTCGCCTTATCTGATGGGTTCTGCTATTACAAGAATTTGACATGGAGATCCGTGACAAGAAGGGGACAGAAACTTCGGCTAACCACCGCCGAGGTGGAAAACATAGAGAGCCAGAACACCAAGGATGTGCAGATAAATGATCACTTCCCAGATGAGAAATTGTTTCAAGTAAGTGTTGTCTTTAAGTTACCTTGGTACGCTGACTTTGTTAATTTTCTCGCAACTAAGGTAGTACCCCCAGGATTGACAAGACAACAAGTGAAGAGGTTCTACTCTGAAGTAAAACACTTGTCGCGCCCGTTTTTGACCTCGGGGTCTGAACGGTATCCGCGACATTGCTCTTTGGCGCGGTTCCCTGGATGAAGCAATAATGCTGATTTTGAGGAGTCGCCACCTAATTATTTAAGTAAATTATGACACTTGATTTATTGCAATAAAAATATTGCAATTAATCTCCATTTAATGATCTGCTAAATTAATGAGATTCTGGATCAGTGTTCTTTATTATCCTAAAGGGAAAAGGTTAGACATCATTTAAGATCCGCTAACTTGCGGTTATCCGTTCAAACCTAGGTTAATTATATTGGCTTTTATTCTACATACTCTAAGCATTTCTCATAATTTACAATTAAAATAAAATGCAATACAGAATAATAAAATTAAAATTAAATGAGACATAAAATAAAACTCTGATGACGTTCTTTTGAAATGCATCTCTGGATACCTGCATAAATACTTAGTAAAAGTGTTAGTAAGAATAAATAATTTTAAAAGCAATAACAAGAATTAATAAGTAAAGCCAAAAATAAATCCGTCTTTGTACAGGGAGGCCTTGGAAATCAGACGGATATTCCTTCATCGGTCAATATTGCTAGAAACAATAGAATAAATAAAACCTTCGGATCTGCGCCAAAACAGTAATAGTTTTAAACACAGAGGGCTCAGATATATAAAAAATAAAGTGAGACAGCCTAAACAAGTGCGGCTACGAGAATTCGCCCTGTCAGCGCATGTTGGTTATCCGGTGTAAGTGGAAGAAATCATCATTGCCCTGGAAGCTTCATTTATTTTATTTTCCGTCTTTGCAACTGTGGAGGCCTCAAAAATCGACGGATAACTTTTTCATTGGCCAAAGTGTAGTATCATGTTCAAAAATCAGTAAAATACCAAGTGCAGTATCTATTCCAAATCAGTTTAATAAAAGGGTAAAATTGCCAAAATCAGTCCCAAAAAATAAGAACAGCGTAACAGTGGTAAAACAAACAAAACCAGTCCAGAAGACAGCCCAACATCAATAGATATAATTAACAACGACCTCCGAAAACCGATAATAGCAAGAACAACATGAACACAAAAAATGAACCCAATAAATCAGACGAAAACAGGCAAAACAGTAACGGATCCGGGCAAAGTCGCTGAAATATTACACTGTCACCGAAAAACCAGAGGCCCGCCGCAGTTTAAAAAACTCCGGCAAAATACAAGAATCCTTCCAAATCCAACCAACAAACCAAACAGAGCAGTAGCGGCTCGCCGAAACGAAAAGAGTCAGAAAATCAGTCTAAACAACAACCAACAAGTCCCGCAAATAACACACACAGGGGTTGCCCGAAAAAATTCATTCGGTCATAGAAGAAATGTGAAATCAGTGTAACAACCAAAATAGAAAGAGGAACAAACAGCGTGTGAACTCCGGCGAGATTCGAAAGCTAAATGGGACGGTGGCGTCACTTCCACGGCGGTATACGCCGGAGCGTCGCCGCCATAACAGTGGTATGAGTGTTGTGGGGCAGTGGCGAGGGTGACGGTGGTATTCGAGGGGGTGTGGGGTTTTCAGGGTTCGAACTCCGGCGGTGTGACTTCGCCTGAGTTATGGTGGTTCACGTTAGCCGTGCGGTATGGGAGCGATGAGTTGTGTGTGCCTGTGTGTGTGTGAGGGAGGGGATAAGGGAGAGGGCGACGGTATGGTGGCGACGGGAGCAGTGGGTTCGCCGGAACAGGACAACGGGGAGGGGATCAGAGAGAGTGATGTGGGAGTGTTTCAAAAAAATGAAAAAAGGGAGAGGGTCATGGCAGGCTTGTGCGGCTGCCCTCTTGTTGGGCGGCTGAAATGATGATGGGGCGGCTGAAGTGAAGGTTATAGGATGACTATGAGGGTGTGTTGCGGCTGAGGGTGTGTTGCGGCTCCAGGGTGTTTAAAGGGTCTGGAGTTCGCCGGAGATGGAACTCCGGCGAAGGGCGGCGGGAGAGTGTGAGGGAGAGTAAAAATCTACAGGGGGGGATCTTAGGGTTTGTGCGGCTGCTGGTTTCTTGCGTTCGCCGGAGCTCGAAGTTCCGGCGAAGGGTGGCGGCGGACGGGAAAAGGAGAGGGGAGGGCCCTTTCCAAAAAATGAAGAGTGTGCGGCTGGCCTTTTGTTGTGGGCGGCTGAGGGTTCTTTTTAGTGGGAGGGGGGAGGTTTTTATTTATAGGGTATTTAGGTTTAGGGTTTTGGGTATTGGGTGTTGGGTATTGGAGGGAAAAGATGAAAGGTACACTGGGCTTCATTTTTGGGTCTCAGTCTGGGCTTTGGTTTTCGGATTGATCGATCCAGATCAGTTGCCTCTGATCGGTGATTTTGACAAAAATGCAAAACGGGTTTATTATTTAAAAGAAAAATTATTTAAAAGATGCAAAATTATTAAAATGCAAATGCCGATGCAGTAATAATAAAATACAATATTTAACAATTATTTAATGCCTAATTAAAAGTAAAGACGGGATGTCAATTAATTATTTAAAGAGATGCAAAATTATTAAAATAAAATAATCGCGCAATAATAATAACATAATATTTGGAAATGTTTAATACCTAATTAAAAGTAAAACATGATGCCAATTTACAAAAAAATAAAACAACATGGAATGTTAGGTAAAAAATATACAAAAATGCCAAAAAATGGTGATTAAAATGCGGTGTCCTAAAATGCTTAAAATTGCAAGAAATGACTAAAAGATGGGTCAAAATTGGGTGTCAACAACACTACTATTGGGATGAGCCAATATTATACAAACATTGCGCCGACCAAGTCATCAGGCGATGTATACCAGAGGACGAGATGCACCAGATTCTCACCCATTGTCACACCTTACAATGTGGTGGACATTTTGGGGCATCAAGAATAGTTGCGAAGGTACTGCAAAGTGGGTTCTATTGGCCAACCCTCTTCAAGGATTCCCACACCTTTGTGAAGAGTTGTGATCGTTGTCAAAGAACATGGAACATATCAAGATGAAATGAAATGCCTTCGAATGGGATCTTGGAGGTGGAACTATTTGATGTATGGGGGATCGACTTCATGGGTCCATTCCCGTCGTCCTTTGGGAATCAGTACATTCTTTTGGAAGTGGATTATGTATCCAAATGGGTAGAAGCGGTAGCCACTAAAGAAAATGACAGTAAGACTGTCCAAAGGTTCCTCCAAAAGAATATATTCACAAGGTTTAGTACTCCTAGGGCCATCATCAGTGATGAAGGAGGCCACTTTTGCAACAAGCAGCTTGATACACTGCTTTCCCGATATGGAGTCTACCACTGCACCACATTGCCCTATCACCCTCAAGCGAATGGGCAAGCAGAAGTTTCAAACAGGGAAGTGAAGAGCATATTGGAAAATACGGTGGATGGCTCAAGGAAGGATTGGTCTATCAAATTGACGACGACTACGGGCATACGAGCGACATTCAAAACCCCCATTGGAATGTCACCATATAAGTTAGTTTTTGGAAAATCATGTCATCTGCCAGTAGAGTTGGAACATAAGGCTTATTGGGAAATGAGGAAACTGAACATGGATGCCAAGGCAGGAGGGCAGAAGAGGTTGCTACAGCTGAGCGAGTTGGATGAATTCAGACACAATGCCTATGAGAATGCTAGGATCTACAAGGAACGAACCAAAGTATGGCATGATAAGATGTTGATCCCAAAAGACTTCCAAGAAGGACACCAAGTGCTTTTAATCAACTCAAGGTTGAGGTTGTTCCCAGGCAAACTCAAATCGCGTTGGTCAGGACCGTACACTGTTGTAAGAGTATTCCCCTATGGTGCAGTTGAAGTGAGAGGGAGAGAGGGAGCCCCTTTCAAGGTAAACGGACAAAGGTTGAAACCCTATGTGATCAATGAAATGGAATACATGAGCCTAGTGACCCATCTCATTCCAAAATGAATAGGGAACCTGCGTCCGGCTAAAAGACGTTAAAGACAGCGCTACTTGGGAGGCAACCCAAGGTTTTTAAATTTATGCAATTTAGTTTTAGTTAGAACAGTCTCATGGAAGGTATTGTTTACTTGTTGTGATGACAGGTACAGGACTAAAAGTGGAGGACGAAAAATGTGAGAGAGGAGGAAATCGGCTCGGCGCCACGACACCTAGCAGAGGGCCATGGCGCCGAGAATGCAGAAAGACACAGGAAGTAGGGCGCCGCGGTGCCAAATCAGAGCACCACGGTGCCGGAAGTTCAGAGGGTCGCAGATGTTTGGGCGCCACGGCGCCGATCACAGGGCCGTGGCGCCGCGATTGAAAATCTGAAAAATAAAGCCCTAGAAACGATTTCCCTCTTCCATTCTGACGGGATTTCTGACGTTATCTGCTATGCATTATCCGCCGCCACCGCCACCATGTTAAACCAAGTTTGTAAGTTGTTCCGTTTTTCTTTTATTGTTGAGTCTTGCACACATGAGGGACAATGTGTGATTTAAGTTGGGGAGGGGGGGAGTTCTTAGTTATTTTTGATGTGTTTTTGAGTCTTTTTGTGTTATTTTCTATGTTTATTTGAGTCTAATTTTTTTTGTTTTTGTCTTTATGATCATGCATGTTGTAGTTACTTGAAACGCCTAGTGAAGTAAAATCGAATAATGTAATGGAATTAGAAGCAACCACCTGAACACTTAGGTTAGATATGTCAAAAATTCATGAAGTCAAACTATTTGGGGTATCTTGCTTGATTTATGCATTGTTAGTGATTAAACCTATGTGTCTTCTTGATTGCTATTTGAGGCGAAATAGTTAGGATATGCATGTTAGGGAGATGACTCAGACATTTCTTTGTTAGCCCTTTATTACCATTTTTACCTATACCTGACATTAAAATTGTATCCTTAGTCAGCCCCTTTGAGCCTAAAAATAAGATTTTTTCTTTGACACCCTATAATTCTATATTTGTGCCATAAGTGAAAAAATTGAGTTGTTTGGAATATAAAGTGTTGAAAAAGAGACAAAAGAGAGTGAACAATTTTGATGCACCCCAGAAAAAAAAAATAGGCAAAAGCCTAAGTTTGGGGGTGCCTGCTATTCATAATACACTTCATTCTCTCAAAACAAAAGAGGGGAAAGATAGGTATGAGGTTAAAAAGAAAATCAAAAGAAAAGGGAAGAATCGAAAGCAAAAGAGCTTATGGTACGTAAGATTACGCCTAAAAGCCTATTTTTATCTACCTCTGCCTAAGCCTACATTACAACCCTGAAAAACTCTGATGATCTCTATTGTGTGTATCTATGATTAGTGGAGAATAGCAAATGAACAAGCCATAGGATTTGGAAATTAACATGCATAGTTAGGTATTCTTACTTCCATTGAGCATGATTAAATTGAATTTGCGAAATATATGACTTGATGTGTTTAGAATGTTAAAACTCCATGTTATATGTTCCTGCATATTATTCTACTAACCTTCATGCTTTTCTAAGTAACAATGATGCAACAAATTGATCAATATCTTTGAGTCATTTTCTTTTCTTTTCTTTTCTTTCGTGTCTTTATTTCTATTTTTGATCTTTACTCGAGAGCGAGCAAAGGTTAAGTTTGGGGGTGTTTGATCGGTGTATTTTATATACACCTTTTGAGTCATTTTTAATTAGTCTTTTGCCCATTTTTGCATAAATATGTGTCGTGTTAGGATAGATTTTCTTTATTTTGAGTCACAATGGTTTAAAGTGGAACATTGGTGAGAAGGAGCGGAAATAGAGCAGAAACAGAGGTTCCAGAGCTCAAAAAGCTAAAAAGTTGGCAACCCGGGCGAGAAACAGGGCGGCGTCGCGGCGCCAATCAACCAACAAAGAGAGCCACGCGCCCGAAGCAGAGAGTCGCGAAGTTTAGCGCATGGCCGGTTGTAGGCAGCGCGGCCGACGCGGGAAAATTGACAAATCCGAATAGGATTGGGCCAAGGCCAAGATGAAAAAGTTTTTGCACGTTTTTTTAGGATATAAAAGGACATTTTAGGTCAGATTTGAGGGAGTTCCACACCTTACCATTCATCACAACTTGAGATCAAGATTAGAAACTTATTTTTGAGTAATTTCTTGTTCTTTATTTTATTTTCTTTTTAGTATATGTTGGATATTATTTTAGTTCTTGGCATGTCTATGGCTAGGAACTAACTTAATTTAGGGATTTCCATGTCGAATCGCTTGAACCTCGTTCTTATGAATTAATGCATGTTTTGGTTTCTTCTTATTATTGTTGAGATTTATTCAATAGTTGTTTTGATTGCTTGGTAATTAATTGATCACTAATTATCATAACTTATATGATTTCTAATCGAAAGCCGAAAGGGGATATTGTGAATATGCTATAGTTGAATAAACATAGGTTTAAATCGTGGACGAAAGTATCCCGATACTTGTGTAGCTTAATAGGTTATTGCTCTTAATCCTCCTTTGTATTCAATCTTGTCATCGAAAGATAGAAGGGTTCTACATTGGGGTTGAGTGTTTATATTACCTTAACAGGAGTATAAAACGGCTTAGTTAACCTGCTATCTCAAAATAGAAGATGAACCTTAATTATTTGCATTAGCGAGTAAGGCGAGCGGATAGTTGAGGAGATTTGGAAGCCCTATTTCCACCATATCTGAAGTAAAGTAAAGTTATTTAGTTAGCATCTATAATCATAGCTATAAACAATTCATCAAATTATCAATTACCAAATAGATACTACAGAATAGAGGTTGATAATTGGACACTAATCCCTGAGGACATAACTCGGTTGTCACGCCCCGAACCCCGGGCCCGTGACTGGTGCCCTACCTGGGCACCCTTCTACCTTAACAACTAAGTAAACTGCGGAAATCAAATAACACCTCTTTTTTTTTTAAAACCAACGTACGTGCAAGGCAAAGCCGACAAGGCTGTCATATAATATACATAAACAAAAGATACTACACCGTACATGAGTCCAATCCCACATATGAATACTGCACTCAAGAGTTATATTGAAATATGACGGACAAGGCCCCACGTACCCATAACCGCATAAAAGCACATCGAAAGAACTATACCAAAAGATAAGCTCCTGAACAGAGAGAGCTATCCAAAAAAACTCTGAGCAGGGTCCTACACCTGCAGATCACCAAACTGCGTACCTAAACCATGGCGATGAACGCGGCCTCAAGGAGGTCAAGACGAAGAATGTACCAAGTATGTGAAAATCAGTAATGAAATCATAACGATCTAAACAAAGCAGGAGACATGTATGATAGCCAACCTACGACACAATACATATGATCCAATCAAGTCAGGGACGCTTGCCCTTAAAGTCATTACCAAAATATAACCATGGGTCTCACGCCCATAATATCAATCATGCCCGTGGAATCCTTCCTCACTGCCGGCAGTCCATGATAATCAAATTACAGTACATTGTGCCTTACTAACACTGAGAGTAAATAGTAGTATACTTTCAATATAAACTAGGAAGCTCACGATCACGGAGACCACCCGCTGCAAAGATCATTAAGCAATCCTACTCCTAGGACTATTTCACCCGCATAGGTCGCGTGGACCCGCATGAGGTATTCCTCGCATGGGACTATTTCACCCGCATAAGCCCTTACGGACTCGCATGAGGTATTCCTCGCATAGGCTGGACCCGCCCGCATGGGACTATTTCACCCGCATAAGTCCTTACGGACCCGCATGAGGTATTCCTCGCATCGTGGGTAGCAAATCCACGGAATATGCAAATGCCACAAACCCGGGGAATGACCCCGAAATGAATGATATACCACTAGCACAAAACCGGCTAGTACCAGCACACATAGGCAATTCTCAATTAAACAAGCCAAAGTACTTATCAAGGCACACATAGAATAATTCTCAATTAATCAAGCCAAAGTACTTATCAAGGCACACTTAGACTAATTCTCAATTAATCAAGCCAAAGTACTTATCAAGGCACACTTAGAATAATTCTCAATTAATCAAGCCAAAGTACTTATCAAGGCACACTTAGACTAATTCCCAATTAATCAAGCCAAAGTACTTATCAAGGCATACATGGAGTAATTCTCAATTAATCAAGCCAAAGTACTTATCAAGGCACACTTAGAATAATTCTCAATTAATCAAGCCAAAGTACTACGTACGTACATTCTTTTCAAAAGACTCCTTTTTATGTAATACCCCAAGATACTAACACCCGTAGTATCAAGGTGTGTCTATTTTTCAAAGTAAGTTACTACACTCTTAGAAAACTCATTTCAAAGCTTGAAATCAAGTAACTTCAAATTTTCACAATCAAGGCAACTTATGCCCATTAATCAAAATAGACAACTTTCTAAACCTTCCATAAAGCCGTTATAACCAACTTCCCATAAAGCCGTTATAACCCTTTATGTTTTTTTTAGACAATTTCATTCTTTTTTATAAACATGAGACTTATACTTAAAACCAAGTATCACAACGTTCAAATCAAGTCTCTTAACTTTCAAAAATACTTCGAGTCTCTTAATATATAGAAAACAAGTTTCTTCTACTTTTAAACCTCAAGTAACTCACACCTTTAAAACAAGTTACTTCTCTTAAATCATGTCATTTCTCCTCTCTTAAAACAATTAAGTAAATCACTCCTTTGACTTTCCTAAAGTCATTATAATGACCTTTAGGTTTTGGAACTAAGGCACTAGCCAAAAGATTTGGAAACCACTTTTTAAGACTACATGTACTTTAAGTAAAATACTTTCACTTTTAAGAATCCAACTTCACTAAGGCAATGGATTATACAACTTACAATTTAAACATCAAAGTACAATCAAGAAGTACATAGAACAAATTCTATTTTAGGCAATCCAAATACAACCAAGGAATGGATCATTTAAGGAGTAGGAAATACTTTCTTTATCTTAAGGAATCATGCTAGAAGAGGAGATAGTTCACATACCTTTTCGGCTAAATCCACAAGCTAAGCCGAATACGCCGTACGTAGAAGTGTCAACCTATAATGGTCACAACATGACTATCAATTTTTAGTCTCAACGTAGAATAATACTAAGTATACGGTCTCTAATTCTACGGAAAATCGGCAAAGACTTCCTTTGTTTCTACTCACTTTGCCACCTTTTCAAGGCCGAATACAATAACCAACACGCCACATTTAAGGCTCAAACAACAACCAAACAAAGGGGATTACACGCCTTACAATACGTGTAAAATTCCGCCCCACAATTCATACGAAGTAGTTCCATACCCTAGCCATTCTACCAACATAAATAACAACACTAAGTCCTTTCCAATTTCTTTTTCAATCCAAGTTCTAAGGTCTAACATGTTATATAGTCATAAACAACTTCAACAACTACAATTTCCTTCGTTATACAACATGCGACGACTTAAACTAATAATCAACTTGAATTCCAATCTTAAGGCTAAACATGCTAGTTTTTGGATTAGGGTTCCAATAGCGATACACTTATCCAACTACATAATATATAACTCATGCTTGCTAATATCCATAGCTACAACAATAAGTAAACCTTAAATGCTAAAACGACAAGATTATACCTTTCCAAGCCCTTAAAAATTCCAAGATTCAAAGTCGCTCCTTAGCAAATTATTAGCTCCTTTCCTTATGTTCCAATCCGCTTCAAGCACTCCTGAAGCCTATGAAGAACCCATCTTCAAGTTCCAACTTCAAAGTTGAAGAACTCCTTGTTTCCGCCATGACTAACGTGAAAACGTCGTCTTTTCGCAATCTTTCTATTGAGATAACCTTATAATACTCTTAGGAACCTTGGGTTTAAGTCTTGTGAATAATGGATCAAAACTACAAATTTTTGTCTTCCTAAATGGCACAAAGCCGAGAGCAACATAGTGGACAAGAAATGTTGTGAAATTTTTCTAAGTCTTCAAGACCTTGTCTTGCTACTAGTATGTATTTATAACACATTGGATGGCTTAGACTTAAACAAATGGGTGGCTAAGATGAAGATCACAAGGATTAAGCACAAGTGGCAAGTTGACCTTGGTCAACAATCTCAAGCTAGCAAGACTTATCTTCCACCATGGTAAATGACCATTTTACCCTTAAAAAATTTCGTCCAAGACCACATGTGGGGGTGCCACGTGTCGCCCTCTCATTCGTCCATAAAATTCCGTAACCCTCGTGGGCCCCACAAAACGTAACATTCCTCGGGTGGGCCCCACGTGACCAAATCCGTAAAAAAATAAATTTCCATAAGGTTAAGAGTTCCATACTCTTCAAATAATGCATTTTGAGAATCCAATTCTCAACAACGAACATTTTTCCTTTCCGGCGTTCGGAAGATTTTCCGTCGGAAAAACAATTCCTCCTTTCGTACTAATTTCCAAGTCTTGTTTCCTTACGTACATTCTCTTTTACATGTCCTGGACTTACGGGGTGTAACATCGGTCTTCTATACTATATTACTTGTCACGATACGTGCACTTGCGTTTAGCGTGTGTATAAGTCGCGCATCAATTGTCTCACCTCACTTACCAAGTACATAGTTAAATGGACCATTATATCGAAGAAAGATAGAGGAAAACATTTTTCTAGCAAACACAAAGTTACTACAAGATCCTTCTGTAACTGATCCAATGTTGTGACATCAACAACTTTTGCACATAAAGCATTAAAAAACATAAACTCATGATTGCTTTTTTAACATACTTATTCTTCAAACTCCTTAATGCAATCGGTAAAAGTTGCTGCATTAAAACATGACAGTCGTGGTACTTCATTACTTGAAGTTTCAATCGCTTCATACAAACTAGGCTCCGAATGTTGGAAGAATATCCTTTTGGAACTTTAATGTTTTTTAAACATTTACAAAAGATCATTTTCTCTTCCTTTGTCAATGTGTAACATGCTGGAGGAAGTCAAGTCTTATTTTTTTCTTAACTTGCGGTGCTAACTTTTCCCTAATTTTTAAAGCAACTAAGTCCATCCTCGACTTCAAGCCATATATAGACTTACCTGGAATATGAAGCAAAGTCTCGTATACACTCTCAAACACATTATTTTCAATGTGCATAACATCTAATTGGTGTCTCACAAGTAAGTTGTCACACCCCGAACCCCGGGCCCGTGACTGGTGCCCTACCTGGGCACCCTTCTACCTTAACAACTAAGTACATTGCGGAAATTAATAACAGCTCATTTTTTTTTTCTTTAAAAATAAACGTACGTGCAAGGCAAAGCCGACTAGGCTGCCATATATACATAAACAAAAGACACTACACCGTACATGAGTCCAATCCCACATATGAATACTGCACCTCAGGAGTTAAATCAACTATGACGGGACAAGGCCCCGCCGTACCCAAAACTGTACAAAGCCTGTACTGAAGGATATATACCAAAAAGATAAACTCCTGGACAGAGGGAGCTATCCAAAAACCCTGAGCAGGATCCTACACCTGCCGATCACCAAACAGCGTACCTAAACCTGCGGCATGAACGCAGCCCCCCGAAGGAGGTCAGTACGAAGAATGTACCAAGTATGTGAGCGATGAAATGCGTAATGAAATCATAACAGTCTAAACAAAGCAGGAGACATGTATGATAGCCAACCTACAGTACACAATACAAGCAGTCATATCAAGTCAGGGACGCAGGCCCTCAAAGTCACTACTCAAATATAACTATGGGTCTCACGCCCATAATATCAATCATGCCCGTGGAATCCTTCCTCACTGCCGGCAGTCCATGATATAGTACAACACCAATAGGCATACATGAACACCAAGTCCCACCGGTGGTATAGCATCTTGGGGGTTTACCCCTCACTTATACTCTTACCCTGGAGAAGGTGGTAAAGCAGGTGGTATAGCATCTTGGGGGTTTACCCCTCACATATACTCTACCCTGGAGAAGATGGTAAAACAGGTGGTATAGCATCTTGGGGGTTTACCCCTCACATATACTCTACCCTGGAGAAGATGGTAAAACATGTGGTATAGCATCTTGGGGGTTTACCCCTCACATATACTCTACCCTGGAGAAGATGGTAAAACAGGTGGTATAGCATCTTGGGGGTTTACCCCTCACATATACTCTACCCTGGAGAAGATGGTAAAACAGGTGGTATAGCATCTTGGGGGTTTACCCCTCACATATACTCTACCCTGGAGAAGATGGTAAAACAGGTGGTATAGCATCTTGGGGGTTTACCCCTCACTTATACTCTTACCCTACCTCGACCGACCATCAA
Organism: Przewalskia tangutica; assembly: GCA_029844215.1. NCBI lineage: Eukaryota > Viridiplantae > Streptophyta > Magnoliopsida > Solanales > Solanaceae > Przewalskia > Przewalskia tangutica. The sequence goes on along the minus strand of CM056720.1, from coordinate 140,676,575 downwards.
ACAAGACATAAGCACTACCATGTCTTCTATAAAAATCCGGGAATTTAACCCAAGTACTACAAGTAACGGAAGCATACCCGTGGAATCCCACATCACTGTCGGTACGTCGAAGAACTTACAAACTGCAGACGGACCCTTCAACCGAGAGTCGCGGCAACTTAATAAAACATAATACTTGCACTCAAAGGCTATTACCAGCACATATAGGCAAGTTCTCAATTAACCAAGCCAAAGTACTTATCAAGGCACACATAGGATAATTCTTATTTAACAAGCCAAAGTACTTATCCGGGCACAAATAGAATAAATTCTCATTTAACAAGCCAAAGTACTTATCCGGGCACAAATAGAATAAATTCTCATTTAACAAGCCAAAGTACTTATCCGGGCACAAATAGAATAAATTCTCATTTAACAAGCCAAAGTACTTATCAAGGCACACATAGACAAATTCTCAATTTATCAAGCCAAAGTACTAATCAAGGCATACATAGAATAATTCTCTTTTAACAAGTCAAAGTACTTATCAAGGCACACTTAGACAAATTCTCAATTTATCAAGCCAAAGTACTAATCAAGGCATACATAGAATAATTCTCTTTTAACAAGTCAAAGTACTTATCAAGGCACACTTAGACAAATTCTCAATTTATCAAGCCAAAGTACTACGACGCATTCTTTTATAAAAGACTCCTTTCTATGTAAAGCCCCAAGATACTAACACTGTAGTATCAAGGCGTGTCTATTTTTCAAAGTAAGTTACTACACTTTTAGAAAACTCATTTCAAGGCTTGAAATCAAGTAACTCCAAATTTTCACAATCTAGGCAACTTATGCCGATTAATCAAAATAGACAACTTTCAAAACCTTCCATAAAGCCGTTATAACCAACTTCCCATAAAGCCGTTATAACCCTTTATGGTTTTAGACGTATCCATTCCTTGATAACCAAGAGACTTATACTATTAAAACCAAGTATCACATACTTACAATTCAAGTTCTTAACCTTCAAAATACTTGAGTCTCTTAATAGTTAGAAAACAAGTTTTCTTCTACTTTAAACCTCAAGTAACTTCACCCTTAACGCAAGTTACTTCTCTTAAATCATGTCATTTCTCCTCTTTTAAATCAAATAAGTAAATCACTCCTTTGACTCCCCTAAAGTCATTATAATGACCTTTAGGTTTTAGAACTAAGGCACTAGCCAAAAGATTTGGAAACCACTTCCTTTTCAAGTCTCTATGTACTTTAAGAAAAATACCTTCACTTTTAAGAATCCAAACTTCCCTAAGGAAATGGATTATACTACTTACAATTTAAACATCAAAGTACACTCAAGGAAGTACATAGAACAAATTCTATTTTAGGCAATCCAAATACAAGCAAGGAATGGATCATTTAAGTAGTAGAACGTACTTTCTTTATATTAATGAATAATTATAGAAGAGCAGATAGTTCACATACCTTTTCGGCTAATTCCTCAAGCTAAGCCGAATATGCCGTACGTAGAAGTTTCAACCTATAATGGTCACAACAAGACTATCAATCTTCTAGTCTCTAACGTAGCATAATACTAAGTATTTGGTCTCTAATTCTACGGAAAATCGGGCAGCACTTCCTTTGTTTCTACTCACTATGCCACCTTTTTCAAGGCCGAATACAATAACCAACAAGCCACATTTAAGGCTCCAAACAACAATCAAACAAAGGGGATTACACGCCTTACACTACGTGTAAAATTCCGCCCCACAATTATATACAAAGTAGTTCAAACTTCACTAGCCATTCTCGGCCAACATACTAACAATTCAAAGTCTTTTCCAATCCTTTTCCAATTCCAAGTTCTAAGGTCTAACATGTTATATAGTTATAAACAACTTCAATAACTACAATTTCCTTCTTTATACAACATGCGACGCTTAAACGAATATTCAACTTGAATTGTAGTCTTAAGGCTAACATGCTAGTTTTCGGATTAGGGTTCCAATAACCAATATCCTTATCAAAATTCATACTATATATCTCATGCTTGCTAAAACCATAGCTACAATCATAAGTAAGCCTTAACTAATAAAACGACAAAATTTATACCTTTCCAAGCCCTTAAAATTTCCAAGATCCAAAGTCGCGCCTTAGAAATTCTTAGCTCCTTTCCTTAAGTTCCAATCCGCTCCAAGCATTCCTTAGAGGCCTATGAAGAACCCTTCTTCAAGTTCCAACTTCAAAGTTGAAGAACTCCCTTTGTTTCCGCCTTGCGACTAACGTAAAAATACGTTTTTTCCGAAATCTTTCTATTGAGATATCCTTACAATACCCTAAGGGACATTGGGTTAAAGTCTTGTGGCTAATGGATCAAAACTACAAATTTTTCATGTGGGAAAATGCACTTAGCCGAGAGCTACTCCATGAAGAACAACTAGTGTGATTTTTTTCTAAGTGTTAAATGGCAAGTCTTGCACTAGTAGTAAGCTTATAACACACAATGGAGGGCTTAGATAAAAACACTTGTATTAATTGGATGATAGGGATCAAGCCAAATGGCCCTTGACTTGGTCAACAATCTCAAGCTCTTAATTAGCAAGACTTATCTTCCACCATGGTAAATGACCATTTTACCCTTAACATTTTCGTCCAAGACCACTTGTTGGGGTGCCACGTGTCGCCCTCTCATTCGTCCATAAAATTCCGTAACCCTCGTGGGCCCCACAAAAATGTAAAATTCCTCGGGTGGGCCCCACGTGACCAAATCCGTAAAAATAATTTCCATAGTGTTAATAAGTTCTATACTTTACAAATAATACATTTTGAGAATCCAATTCTCAACAACGAACATTTTTCCTTTCCGACGTCCGGAAGACTTTCCGTCGGAAAAACAATCCTTCCTTTCGTACTAATTTCCAAGTCTTGTGTTCCTTATGTACATTCACTTACACATGTCCTGAACTTACGGGGTGTAACATAAGTGCTTCCAATACTCTAAATTGTAGAATGTTGATTTCTTCTTCCACCATAATCTCTCATCAGAATCATCCCCATATTTTCGCTTCTACTCATTTTTCTTCCCCCATGTATTGTCAACACATTCAACTAAGTGTAATATTTCCTCACCATTCAACTGTACAAGGGCATTTTGCTATTTATTTCATTGTCAAAGGCAAATTTTTGCCATCTGTATTTATGTCCTTCTGGAAACCAACAACGATGACCAAGATACACATTTTTCTTGTTATATCGAAGTCTACATCGGGGAGTATCAACACCATAATATGGACACGCTTAATAACTCTTAACGGTACAGCCCGCTAAATCTCATATGCAGGAAAGTCATTTATAGTCCACATCAAGACAACCCGCAAATTGGATACCTCTTTCTTGAAAGAATCAACACACTCAACCCGTCTTCCCATAAGATTTGTAAATCATCTACTAAAGGTGCTAAGTAGACATCAATGTCATTCCCCAGTTGTTGTGGACCAGATATTAGGAGAGATAACATCAAGAATTTCTTTTTCATACAAAGCCACGAGGGAAGGTTGTAGATTGTAAGAACAATTGGCCAACAACTATATATACTACTAAGGGAGCTATGTGGGTTGATTCCATCTACCGATAAAGCTAGACGGAGGTTCCTAGGGTCTTTTGCAAACTTAGGCCACTTCTCATCTATTAACTCCCAAGCTTTTGAATCTGCTGGATGTCGAAACTTCCTATCTCGGATCCTCTCTTTTGCATGCCAAGTTAAGTCTTTGACTGTTTGAGAGCACTGAAACATTCGACGAAATCTAGGGATAATAGGAAAGTACCATAAAACCTTATAGGGTATTCCTACTCTATTTTATTCACTCCCATTTTTTTCTATCTTGAAACAGAACATTTAGGGCATTTTTCTAGCTTTTCATACTATTTTCTATAAAGTATGCAATCGTTAGGACATGCATGAATTTTAATATACTCTAACCCTAAAGTAGTCATTGTTTTCTTAGCATCATAAAAAGACACAAGCAATTCATTTCCCTCAGGTAAAATTTGAGATATAAAATTCAATATCTCATAAAAGCTTTTATCAGATAAGCCAAACTTACCCTTGATATTAAAAAGTTTAACTAGAGCACCTAATTTAGTGAAATTTGTGCATCATGAATATAAAGGTTTCTCTACGTCTTTAAGAAACTCTTTAAAAACTTTATTATCGACACAGTTATTAAAATCATCAGTAATCATATCTACATTATCCCTATCATTGTAATTAGACTCAAACTGGTCACCTATTCTAGAGTCCATGTTTCCAGACCTTTCCCCATGCCAAAACCAGGTTTTATATTCACTATCTATCCCATGAAAGAACAAATGTCCAGATACAACTTTCACTGAATGAAAAGATAAATTCTCACATTGAGTGCAAGGACACCTAATCACACTACTTTCTACAGCAATGGCTACAGCAAATAGCAAAAATTTCTTAACACCTTTATCATATTCATGTTATAATCGAGAACATGACATCTAAGACTTATCCATAAAAAACAACACCCGACACACAACAAAAAGTATGCACACGTATCATTCAACCACATTAAAAAAAGGCATGCAATTTTTTTAATTTAAATACTTGTAGCTCAGCAACGAAACCAATAATTTTAGGGCACACCGTGATTTTTCTTAGCTCAGAACAATTTTAGAGCTCAGATTTCGGTTTGCATGTACTCAGATTTTGGTTTGCACACATGTTGAGTGTATTTTAGACACTCTTTTGAGTCCTTTTTAGTTATGTATTTCCTCTTTTTGTTTGTGTTTAGTATAGTATTAGGTTTGTTTTTCTTCTTTTGAGTCACAATGATAATAAAGAAGGAAGTACATAATTGAGGATAAAATGAGCTTAATTGAGATGAAATTGCATAAGAAAAGTCCAAGGAATTAAGCATAAGAAGTCCCGGGAAGCACGAAAGAAATCTGACGAAGTCCAGACGAGAAAATGACGAAAGATCGCAAAAATCGAAAAAGGACGCCACCGGCGCCGTGGCACCAAAAGTACTGGGAGTTCTGATTTTCAGTTGGCAGAGGTGGCGCCGAGGCGGAATTTCTGATTTCTGGGCCGAATTTGACAGGGTTTTTAGGTTCCGAAATGCAATTTTTCTCAAATATAAAAACCCTAAACCCTCACATTATTTCAAATGATACTTTGGGAGGCAAGAAATGAGGCTACAACACAAGATTGGAGACAGCTTTTGTTCAAGTTCTTTTTCTTTTCTTTATTTTAATTTCAGTTTATGTTGGATTTTGTATTAGTTCTTAGCATGACAATGTCTAGGAGCTAATATCTTTAGTAGGGTTTTCCGTCGAATCTTCTTGAAGCTATTTTATATAGTTAATGCATAGTTATTGATTTCTTCTTCGGCATATTAAGATCTATTCAATATTGTTTTGATTGCTTGATAATTAATTGATCACTAATTGTCATAATTTATATGATTTCGAATTGAGATCCGAGAGAGGAGATTTGAATATGTTGTAGTTGTTTAGACATAGGTTAAAATCGTGGACGAAAGTACCTCGATACTTGTGTAGTAATTAAGGTTATTGCTCTTAATCCTTATGTGTGGTAAAATCTATCATAGAAATATAGAAGGTTTCTGCACAAGGTTGAACTTTTATATATCCTAATCGGAATATATAACATATTAGTTAATCTGCTATCTTAATAAGAAGAAAAATCATTAGTATTGCATTAAATAAGTGAATGAGTGGATAGTTGAGGAGATTGGAAGCCCTATTTCCTTCATAACCGTTTTTAATCCTAAGTATCATCACTTTAGTTTATTTTCTACAAATCACTTAGTTATAATTTTTAGTTATAAAACTAAACAAAATAACGTTAGCCAAATAGATACCATAGATTAGATATTCGGTACTTGTTAAACCAATCTCTGTGGACGATAACTCGATCTTACAGATCATTATTACTTGAACGATACGTACACTTGCGTAAGCATCTAGAAATATCGCAACAACACAGTGAGAATTTTAGGGCTCAGATTTAGGGATAAGGACGAAAGAACCAAGGAAGAAGTAAGATTTAGGGCTAATAACGAAAGATGAAACTCAGATTTTGGTTTCTATGGAAGAAAGTAAGATTTAGTCACAGATTTTGGTATGGAATTTTAGGGCTCAGATTTTGGTTTGATATGGAAAGAAAGAAGCAAAGTGTTTGATATGGAAAGAATTCGACCTAATGGTTTATTTATATGGGCCGATTTTAAGGGTTGGGTCGGGTCGACTCCGAAAAAATGGGCCAACGTCAAAAAATTGTCACAACATGTGACAGTGCAAATAACTATTATATGTCTGTCATAAATTTATGACAGTTTATATAATTGTCACACTTATGTCATAAGTGTATGTTGACTGAGAAGTCAAAGGAAAAACTGTCATACTATGTGACAGTTGCAAAAATCGTCACACTCTGACTGTCACCGTAGGTCATTTTTCTTGTAGTGTATCTTTTTATTTACCATAATTCTTTTCATTGGTTCCAATAGATTTTCCCTCCGATATGGGATAACGAGAGAAACTAGAAATAACTATAACAAAAGGAAAGAAAATTGAAAGAGAAATTAAGGAGACATCTACTGAAGTAGCCTCAGTGAGCTCCAATTATTGTTTTACTGTTATATAAGAGTTGGCATATATAATACTTCCTCAATTCAAAATTTATGTGTTATAATTCGGATCAACAGTAAGTGTAAAGAAAAAATGAATACTTATGAAATTCGTAGTTTAAAATATTTGTGTGATGATAGAACTTTTGAAATTTACGACCTTAAACAAGCTAATTTTGTAAGTTTAAAAATAATTCTTGTTTGTGTAAAGTTATTACACCCCGTGTTTAGTATGTCGTCATTATTGTAATATTAGCCGACATAAGCTCGGAGATGGTAAGATCCCTCAAAGAGACTAATAAGGGTTTACAAAAGTATTGAGTAAGTTTTCGGGAAGGTTCAAGACTAATCGGATCAACGGAAGTAAGTTTTGATGAAAGTTCGACAAAATGCTAACGTCTGAGGCACTCTGCGAATCACAGAGCATGACCTGTGACTCGAAGGAAGTGTCTGTGAGATGAAAAGGGACAACACAACATGACAAAGAGTTGGGTGTCGAAGGGAAAGTCTTGTGACATGGCCTGCGAGTCACAACACCTACCGCAGGATGAGTCGGTGCCAACTTTTCCAACTTTTCTATAAATAGGCCCCAGCCGACCCTTATTTCATTTTATCACATTTTCAACCCTACATAGCTACTAAACCCTTTCCAAGATATTTATCATAATACTAGACTAAAATCAAAGGCTAACTAAGTGAATCCAACGTAAGGGACCCCGTAATTATCGTTAGATCGTTTTTCTCCTCGATGTGTTGAATTTGGAGGATCCTTTGAAGTGAAGTAATCCTTAATTTGGTAGAATTATTGTTCTTAGAAGTAATTCCCATCTTCATCTTCTTATTCTTGAGTGTATGCAAGTGATAGGAGGATAATTGTTGAAGTTCTCGTTGAATGAGTTCTTGAAATCTTGAATCTTGTTGTTGGGTTGTCTTGTATGGACTAAGAGTGTAGTATGAAGTTGTTAGGTTATAGATTGTGCTATGGAGATAGAGGGGAGTTATTAAAGGATCTTGTTGCGTTGGAATATGTATAGGATTTGATATAGAAGATAACATGAATTCTATGCATGATAGGTGCTCGGTGAAATATCTAAGAAAATTTTCTTATGAGTTATAAATCCATCATTGATACAAATCATTCGTATACTATAGATAATCATTCGTAGAGCATATGCGGACTCGTGGGATCTATATAGCTAAGGTGACAAGGTATGTAGGGCTTATTCCTTTTTTCGGCATGATCTTGTTAAGAACAAAACTGAAACAAGACGTCTTTCAAAATGATCATATTCTTGATAACTTAAGTTTCCATGTCTTTCCATTCCATTAGAGTATATGACTCTCGTTTGTACCTTGTACCTTGTCAGGGGTACTTTCCGCACTCTATATATATTTCTTCTTGGTTGACGAAAGCTGATGTACGTAGTGACATAATGATAGTAGAAGGATATTGACCTTTAGTCACTCCGACCATGTTTTATGATGTCCATTGAGGCCGTTCATGCATTATATATATATACATATGTGTGTGTGTGTATCTATTTCTACTGAGCGACGCTATAATCGATCGGGTATGACACTTATATGTGCATACAACTGCATTTGGGTATGTTATGGTGATTCGCCCCACAAAGAGGCTTGATATGGAATGATATGGCCCCTTAGAGTGGCCCGGTTTTACTATTATGCATATGATCATGAGTATGTATGTAGTACACCCTTAGTGGCAGTTCTGAGTTTCAGGTTGACTTCTGTAACCTCAACTTGTATTACATTCTTATATACATGTCTTACATATTCAGTACATTCTTTTATACTGACATTTCTTTGTTGGGGCACTATATTGCATGCCCGAAGATGCAGGTAGACTGACAGAAGCACCTCCATAGTAGGTTGCCCGGTTTAGCAGTTGGTTGTCGCACTTCTCGTCTTCCGGAGTTGTTGTATAGAGAGTGGTAGGCTATGTTGCATGTGTTTATATCTATTTTGAGTGTGGCGGGACCCTATCCCAACCTGATGACATGTTGTACTATTCCTAGAGGCTTGTAGACTAGTGGTCGATGTATAGTTGTTTTATACGGCCTTGTCGGCCTTCTTGTCAGTATGTTGGTACAATTGTTGTGGCCTTGCTGGCCTTCTCTTGATTGTGACCTTGTTATATATATGTTGATTTAGCTGTCATTTGTTTCGGATTGTTATATTCAGATTCCCATTATGTTTATGTCACGACCCGACCCCGGGGCCGCGACTAGTACCCTACTGGGGTACCCTGTCAGGTATACATCAGAGAATAGCAGCGGAACATACATAACACGTAACTTATAAAAAGGTAAACATCACTGGCCAGCCGATAAGGCTGCCTTCCATAAAACATACTTAACCAAGAGTATAGCAGTACAACTGGTTCTTATAGCCCAAAACACATATGTGACCACAGACCTCTAAAGATAACAAATGTGGCAGGACAGGGCCCCGCCATACCCCTGAATGTACAAAATACCTATAGCATCGGGGAATATTCGTACCAATAAACAAGTTTCCGGAGGAATGGAGCTTCTGACACCGGAACAGTGATCCTAAGAACGAGGATCCACAATCTGCTTACCCTTACCTGCGGCATGAACGCAGCCCAGAAGCGGTCGAGACTGTGATATGTACCAAGTATGTAAAGCTGGAAAATACTGTAATAATGATATCATAAGTCTAAAGTAAGATGGAGTCATGGAAGATAATCAAAATACCTTTTACTGTGTCTTTAACAATGAGAGTGACAAGTGTATATAATACTGCATAAAATAGGGGCCTCATGATCAAAACAGGGTACCTCGCCCGTAGTATCAATAAGCACCCCTACTCCTGGGACTATTTCACCCGTGATAGTCTGTGGACCCGCATGAGGTATTCCTCGCATAGGTTGTACCCGCCCGCATGGGACTATTTCACTCGCATAAGCCCATAAGGACTCGCATGAGGTATTCCTCGCATCGTGGGTAGCAAATCCACGGAACAGATGGTATAATGATCTTGGGGACTTACCCCTCAGATATACTCTTACCCTGAAGCAGATGGTATAACGATCTTGGGGCTTTCCCCTCATATATACTCTTACACTGAAGCAGATGGTATAACGATCTTGGGGCTTGCCCCTCAGATATACTCTTACACTGAAGAAGGTGGTATAACGATCTTGGGGCTTGCCCCTCAGATATACTCATACCCTAGCTCAAACTGTCATCATATCATAATCATAAATAAGTTAAGAAAACTTATAACTTCTCATTAGTCTTGTTCATATACCCTCTCATTTTAGTTTACTTAAGGCACTTAATCATATCTTTAATAAAAGGAAACCGGGAATTTAACCCAAGTACTACATACTTCAACTCTTTTAGAAGTGACTTTTTTTCATACATAAAACCTTTGGGCAATTGATGCCTTAAAATCAATTTGTCTTTCATAAATCAAATCATTTTGTCCTTACTTGTCTTACTTAGAGTAAACCTCTTCTCATTAATCTTTTATAAAGCTAATAAACCAACTTCCCATAAAGTTGTTATATTAACTCTTCACTTTAGTAAAATTACACTTTTTCCCTAACCAAGGGACTTATACATTCTTAAAACGAAACAAGTCTTTATATACTTAAAACAAGTAAGAATACCAAATCTTATACGTCTACCGTACTACATAGTTACATCTATTCATGCTCAAGAGATAGGAAAGCTCCACATACCTCTTCGGTCAATCCACTTGCTAAGTCCAACTACCGCAAGTAATATGTCAACCTATAATAACCATAATGCGTTTATTAACCTCTAATTTCAATGTAGAAATAATCTAAGTTCAAAGCCCCTAATTCTATGGAAAATTGGGCAGCATCTCCTTTGTTTCTACATACTTTGCCACCTTTCTCAAGGCCGAATTCAACATCTAAATGCCACATTTAAGGCTCAACAATCCAAACATATCAAAGGGGATTACACACCTAAACTTGGGTGTGTAAAATTCTGCCCCAAAAGGTACAACAATTCACTTAACAATTCTAAAGTAGTTTTTAGGCTACAACATGCTCATAATATCTTCTTAACCAATTCATTCATATCTAAACCACATTTCATACATGCAAGGACTCTAAGTGCATTATTTACTACTACACATTCCTTCTTCTTCACATGCAACATTAATAACTAACCACAAGAAAGAAATGTTACCTTAAAGCTTTAGCCCAACTTATTCCAAAAAAACTTTGCTAGCCTCCTTGCCAAGAACACCACCACAATAACACCAACAAGCTAGCCACAAGCTTCATTCTTGTTCTTAACTTTTCAGATTTTTCCTTAGGCTTGAATTCCTCTTGGAATTTTAGAGAGAAGTAAGAGCTAATTTAGAGAGAGAGGGAGAGATTGGAAGATGACCAAGTCTTCAAGACTTGGTCAATATAAGGCATGCAAGAAAATCAGATTGGGGGGGGGGGGGACACTTGTCACCCTCCCATGGCCTTTTTAAAAGAGAAAATCAGATTTTCCTAAGTTTTTCCGCCTGGAATCCCTTGGCGCGGCGCGCCGACGCAGGCGGCTGAAACCTCTGCGGACTCGAACTTCGGTGCGCGCCTGCTGTCTGAGCCGCGGCGCTGCAACTTCAGCGACCCTCGCAAGGCCGCGCCGCGCATCCGGCGCGCGGCCTCGTTGTCTTTGCTGAAACGCATTTGCTCTGTCACAGACCGAACTTGTACCTCCCATAACTTCCTACTCCGACGTCCTATCGACGAACGGTTGGTTGCGTTGGAAACTAGACTCAACGAAATACGCCCTAGGCCTTTGAAACACTTAGGAACTCTCAATGCACCGGGTCATAACCCGCCTCAAAGTTGACTAAAACCCGTCCGGAACAATCCGTCAACCTATCCTTTGAAAATTTTAAGTCTTACATGCCTTCGTATGCTCTCATACGTAGGGTCAGAACTACGGGGTATAACATTCTCCCCCCCTTAGAAACATTCGTCCCGAATGTTCCTTCTAGGCTTACTCAAATCACAATATCGACATAGACCCTATTAAATATTCTTTTGCAAACAAAGAAGCTCCACGAGCCACAACATACTTAAGCGTAAATGTTAAATCAAAACTAACAAGCAGGAGAGTGGGTTACCTGGAGGTATAGGAAATAGGTGAGGGTACTTCTTCATCATGTCATCCTCTGCTTCCCAACTCATTTCCTCCCTGTTCTCGTTCCGCCATAAGACCTTGACGGAAGTCACATCCTTCGTCCGAAGTCGCCTAACATGTCGATCGAGTATCGCTATGGGACTCTCCTCATACGATAACTCCTCTGTCACTTGGACATCATGAACCGGGTGCACTCTAGATGGGTCTCCAATACATTTCCGCAACATGGACACATGGAAAACTGGATGTACCGCCTCCAAATCGGACGGAAGATCTAACTCATAGGCAACCCTGCCTACCCTACGGACAATCTGATACGGCCCAATGTACCTTGGGCTAAGCTTCCCTTTCTTCCCAAACCTCATCACGCCCTTCATGGGCGATACCTTTAGGAAAACCCAATCATCTATCTCAAATTCCAAGTGTCGACGCCGATGATCTGCATACGACTTCTGCCGACTCTGAGCTGCCAACAACCGCTCCTGGATAAACTTCACCTTATCCACTGCCTGCTGAACCAAATCTGGCCCGACTAACTGCACTTCTCCCACTTCAAACCAACCTATCGGTGACCTGCACTTCCTCCCATATAAGGCCTCATAAGGCGCCATCTGGATACTGGAATGGTAGCTGTTGTTATAAGCAAACTCCACAAGAGGTAAATGATCCTCCCTACCACGAAATCAATAACACAAGCCCGCAGATATCCTCGTTATGCGGATAGTGCGCTCGCCTGCCGTCGGCGAGGATGAAACATCGCATCGAGACTCACTGGGTCCCTAATCCTTCCCGAAAAGACCTCTAGAAATTAGCCAGAACCTGGGCTCCTCTGCGAAATAATCGTCTGAGCACTCCGTGCGATCTCACAATCTCTCGATATACGCCTCGCGTAATCTCATTTGAAAAAGTCGCCCCGACCGGAAGAAAATGGGCTGATTTCACACTGTCGACGATAACCCAAATGGAATCATGCTTCTCCGAGTGGAAGGTAACCCTGTAATAAAATCCATATTTACCACCTCCCATTTCCAAGTCGGAATATCAATAGCTTGCAACAGCCCACCGGGCTTCTGGTGCTCAACCTTCACCTGCTGACAATTCGGGCACTGTGCTACGAACTCCGCAACATCCCGCTTAAGGCCATCCCACCAATACACGCATCTGAGGTCATGATACATCTTAGTCGACCCCGGATGAATAGAATAACGAGCACCGTGCCTCCCTGCACGCCGACGAAGTCTGCTACATCGGAACACACAACCGGCCCTCAAATCTTAGCACCCCATGGTGCTACCTCAAATGACTCATCTCTTTACGAACAGCGCATCACGATGCACCATAATCGGATCTCGCATCGCCGCCTCTTCACCTCCTCGACGATGGAAGACTCGGCAACCTCTCGAACCCGAATTCCGTCACTATCAGAATCAACCAAACGAACCCCAAGGCTCGCTAGCTGATGTAACTCTCGGACCATATCCCTCTTCCCTGGCTGTACATCAGACAAACTACCCATCGATCTGCGACTAAGGGCATCTGCAACTACATTGGCCTTCCCTGGGTGGTATAGAATATCAACATCGTAATCCTTAAGTAGCTCCAACCACCGTCTCTGTCGCAAGTTCAGCTCCCTCTGGCTGAAGATATACTGGAGGCTCTTGTGGTCTGTGTAAATGTCCACATGAACTCCATATAAATAATTTCTCCAGATCGTCAAGGCATGAATCACTGCTGCCAACTCCAAGTCATGTGTGGGATAGTTCTTCTCATGCTTCCTAAGCTGTCGAGATGCATAAGCTATAACTCCGCTCGCCGCATCAAGACGCACTCCAAGCCCGACACTGACGCGTCACAATAAACCACATATCCATCTAAACCTCCGGAAGAGTAAGACTGGGCTGGTCGTCAATTTCTCCTTTAACAATGGAAACTTTCCTCACAAGTATCCGTCCCACCGAACATAGCCGCTCGAGTCGACTTAGTCAAAGTCTTTGAAATAGAAGCAAACTTCTCCACAAACCTCCGATAATAACTGCAAGGCCCAAAGCCGCACTCGTCGCTGTAGTGGTGCAGGCCAAGTCGATCGCTCAATCTTCGTTGTATCAACCCGAATACCATCGGCCCCTATAACATGCCCTAAGAAAGCCACTGAGGCTAACCAGAACTCGCACTTCGAGAACTTGGCATACAACTGTCGGTCTCGAAGGACTCTCAATACCGTCCTCAAATGATCTGTATGCTCCTGCTCTGTGCGCGAATACACCAAGATATCATCAATAAACACTATAACGAACATATCCAAGAATGGCCTGAACACCCTATTCATCAAATCCATGAATCTTCTTTGGGCGTTGGTCAACCCGAAAGACATTACCTGAACTCATAGTGCCCATACGGGTCTGAATGCGATCTTTGGGATATCTATCTCTAACTCGTGACTGATGATAACTGCACCGCATGTCTATTTTGGAAAAACACCTTTCACCCTGCAACTGGTCAAACAAATCATCAATCCTGGGGAGGGGATATCTGTTCTTAATAGTTACCTTGTTCAGCTGCCTGTAATCTATACACATACACAGCGTCCCATCCTTCTTCTTTACAAATAACACTGGCACTCCCCAAGGAGAAACACTTGGCCTAATAAAGCCTTTCTCCAGCAAATCTTTCAGCTGGTCCTTCAATTCCTTCAACTCGGCAGGTGCCATCCTGTATGGCGGAATAGATATCGGTCGAGTGTCTGGCGCCAAATCAATGCAAAACTCAATCTCCCTCTCAGGAGGGATACCCGGAAGCTCGTCTGGGAATACGTCTGGAAACTCTATAACGATCGGAACTGACTGAAGGTCCGGTACTTTAGCCTCAGTGTCGAATACCCGAACCATATGGTAGATATACCATTTCCGCACCATCTTCCTAGCCTTGAGGTAAGAAATAAACTTACCCCTCGGCGATGCAGTATTCCCCTTCCACTCGATAACCGGCTCACTGTGGAACCGAACCGAACTAATCTCTCTCTACACATTGGCATAGCAAGACACCAGCCAATCCATACCCATAATCACATCAAAGTGCGTCATATCCAACTCTATCAAGTCGCTCAGAGTCCGACGATCGCCTATAGTCACCGGGCAAGCCTTATATACCCGCCGCTATCATCGAATCACTCGGGCGTAGCCACCTCAAAAGGTATTATGGACTCGGGCTCTATCCCTACTCTATCGGCAATATGAGGAGATATATAGGACAAGGTAGAACGGATCTATCAAAGCATATACATCACAAAGAAGAAACCAATAATGTACTGTGTGACATCCGTGATGCCTCACGGTCCCGGTGGCCGACATAGCATATATGCGATTACGAGGACCGCTAGAATCGAACCCTACCACGACCTGCGCCACGGCCATCGCCCATAAGTACCACGCCTCCGGGCGTCTAACCATCGAAGATGAAGATCCGAATCGACCCGACCGGCTGAACTGCGTGACGCCCGCCGCCTGGCGACGACAATCCTTCGAGATGGCCTGCCGCCACAAGAGTAACACGCCTCAACCCATACGGCACTCGCCGGATGAGACCTACCGCATCCAACGCACCGATATGTTGGTGGTCTCGATTAGTGACGGCCCTCGCTTCCTGAAACTCGAAGTCTGGAGCCACGACTGCCTCGAATAACCCGGTGATCGGACCTCTGCCGGAAATCGGCGAGCACTCTGTGCTGGCTGGAATGTGGACCTAGTTCGCCGAGGCTGCCGCCTCGAAAACCGCCCGAGACCTGTTGTCACGCCTCTTGGCCGCCCAAATCTAGCGATCCCGCCTCTCGCCTCAATCCTCGCTGCGTGCGCTGCATCTCCGGCAATATCCATCCCTGGCTGAAGAGTCACCCCCAAGCATGCAGTAATCATATGACGGTCTAACCCCATCACATGTCGATGAACCCTGTCGGCCATGTCCGCTACAATGGTATGCGCATACCTGGCCAAGGAGTCAAACTCCAGGCTGTACTCTCTAATAGTCCTCCCGTCCTGCCTCAAGGTCAAGAATCTATCTACCCGGGCTCTCCTCATCTCAGGAGGTAAGAAGTGGTCTAGGAACGCCTCTGTGAACTCCTCCCAAACAGCTGGAAGAGCATCCTCACCTCTCGACAACACTCATGACTCAAACCAGTTCAACGCAATATCGCGTAACCGGTAAGAAGCTAGTATAACAGACTCAGTCTCCGATGCCCTAAGCACCTGCATGGTCCCTAGCAGTATTCATGGATTTGATGAATAGGGTGTTCAGGCCATTCTTGGAAATGTTCGTTATAGTGTTTATCGATGATATCTTGGTGTATTCGCGCACAGAGCAGGAGCATACAGATCATTTGAGGACGGTTTTGGGAGTCCTCCGAGACCAGCAGTTGTATGCCAAGTTCTCGAAGTGCGAGTTCTGGTTAGCTTCAGTGGCTTTCTTAGGGCATGTGATCGGGGCCGACGGTATTCGGGTTGTCTGACTAAGATTGAGGCGCCAAGACTTGGCCTGCACTCCACTACACCGACGGAGGTGCGCAGCTTTTTGGGCCTTGCAGGTTATTATTGGAGGTTTGTAGAGAAATTTGCTTTTATTTCAAAGACCTTTGACTAAGTGACTCGAAGCGGCCATGTTCGTGGACGGATACTTGTGAGAAAGTTTCGAGTTGCTAAAGGAGAAGTTGGCACGCCCAGATTCTTACTCTTCGGAGGGCTTAGATGGATATGTGGTTTCTTGTGACGCGTCGGTGTTGGGCTTGAGTGCGTCTTGATGCGGCGACGGCGAGTTATAGCTTATGCATCTCGGCGGCAGGAAGCATGAGAAGAACTATCCCACATGACTTGGAGTTAGCGTGATGATTCATGCCTTGAAGATCCGGAGACATTATTTATATGGAGTTCATGTGGACATTTACACGCACCACAAGAGTCTCGGACATCTTCATCCGGAGGAGTGAACTGCGGCGAGGCGGTGGTGGGAGCTACTTAAGGATTACGATGTTGAGATTCTGTACCACCCAGGGAAGGCCAATGTAGTTGCAGATGCCCTTAGTCGCAGATCGATGGGTAGTCGATCGATGTTCACCGCAGAAGAGGGATATGGTCCGAGAGTTACATCAGCTAGCGAGCCTTGGGGTTCGTTTGGTTGATTCTGATAGTGACGGAATTCGGGTTCGAGAGGTTGCCGAGTCTTCCATCGTCGAGGAGGTGAAGAGGCAACAGTATGAGGATCCGATTTTGGTACGGTACCGAGATGCAGCTCTCCAGAAGGAGAAGAGTCTATTTGAGGTAGCGCCTGATGGGGTGCTAAGATTCGAGGGTCGGTTGTGTGTTCCCGATGTGATAGGACTTCGTCAGCAGATTCTGGGGGAGGCACACAGTGCTCTTTATTCTATTCATCCGGGGTCGAGTAAGATGTATCATGACCTCAGATGCGTGTATTGGTGAGATGGCCTAAAGAGGGACGTTGCGGAGTTCGTGCACGATGCGAATTGTCGGCGAGTTAAGATTGAGCACCAAAAGCCGGTGACATTGCGAGCTATTGATATTCCGACTTGGAAGTGGGAGGTGTTAAATATGGATTTTATTACAGGGCTACCTACCACTCAGAGTAAGAACGAATCCATTTGGGTGATTGTCGGCGGTGTGAAATCAGCCCATTTTCTTCCGATCGAACGGCGTTCTCGGTGAGGACTATGCGGATTATATATTAGAGAGATTGTGAGGCGCACGAGTCGGTGTCGATTATATCGAGATAGAGAGCCAGTTCTCGGCTAACTTGGAGGTCTTTCCGGAAGGGATTAGGGGCGAGTGAGTCTCGATGCGGCGTTTCATCCTCGTGACCGGACGGGCGAGCGCACTATCCAGACACTTGAGAATATGCTGCGGGCTTGTGTTATTGATTTCAGGGGTAGATGGGAGGATCATTTGCCTCTTGTGGAGTTTGCTTACAACAACAGCTACCATTTCAGTATTCAGATGGCGCCTTATGAGGCCTTATACGGGAGGAAGTGCAGGTCACCGATAGGCTGGTTCGAGGTGGGAGAAGTTCAGTTAGTCGGGCCAGACTTAGTTCAGCAGGCAGTGGATAAGGTGAAGCTTATCCAGGAGCGGTTGTTGGCAGCTCAGAGTCGGCAGAAGTCGTATGCAGATCATCGGCGCCGACACTTGGAATTTGAGATAGATGATTAGGTATTTCTAAAGGTATCGCCCATAAAGGGCGTGATGAGATTTGGAAAGAAGGGGAAGCTTAGCCCAAGGTACATTGGGCCGTATCGGATTGTCCGTAGGGTAGGCAGGGTTGCCTATGAGTTAGATCTGCCGTCTGATTTGGAGGCGGTACATCCAGTCTTCCATGTGTCCATGTTGCGGAAATGTATTGGAGATCCTTCTAGAGTGCACCCGGTTCATGATGTCCAAGTGACAGAGGAGTTATCGTATGAGGAGAGTCCCATAGCGATACTCGATCGTCAGGTTAGACGACTTCGGACGAAAGACGTGGCTTCCGTCAAGGTCCTATGGCGGAACGAGAACAGGGAGGAAATGACGTGGGAAGCAGAGGATGACATGATGAAGAAGTACCCTCACCTATTTCCTATACCTCCAGGTAACCCACTTTCCTGCTTGTTAGTTTTGACTTGGCATTTACGCTTCAGTATGTTGTGGCTCGTGGAGCTTCCTTATTTGCAAAATGATAGTTAAGAAGGTCTATGTCGATGTTGTGTTTCGAGTAAGCCTAGAAGGAACATTCGGGATGAATGTTTCTAAGGAGGGGAGAATGTTATACCCCGTAGTTCTGACCCTACGTATGAGCGTCTGCATGTAAGACTTAAAATTTTCAAAGGATAGGTTGACGGATTATTCCGGACGGGTTTTTAGTCAACTTTAAGGCGGGTTATGACCCGGTACATTGAGAGTTCCTAAGTGGTTCAAAGGCCTAAGGCGTAGTTAGTTGAGTCTAGATTCCAATGCAACCAACCGTTCGTCGATAGGACGTCGGAGTAGAAAGATATGAGAATTACAAGTTCAGTGCGCAGTCGGACAGAAATGTGTTTCGGACAAGGGCGACAGGGCGGCCGCGGAGCGAGACGCGGCGCCTAAATCAGTAGGATCGCTGAAGTTTCAGCGCCGCGGCGCCAGGAAGCAGGGTCGCGGCGCCGGAAGATCCGAGGTCCGCGGGAGTTGCGGCCGCGGCCGAGCGAACGCTGGCGCAGGCGGGAAATCAGGCGGAAAAACTTAGAAAAAGTCAGATTTTTCTTTTGGAAGGGCCTGGGTGGGGGACAAGTGTCCCCCCCCATCTGATTTTTTACATGCAATATATTGACCAAGTCTTAAAGACTTGGTCATTTGTCATCTCTCTCTTTGAAAAACCTCTTCCTTCTCTCTTAAAATATTCTAAAACTCCAAGAAGATTCTAGCCTAAGAAAATCTGAAAAATTAAGAACAAGAAAAGGAAGCTTGTGGCTAGCTTGTGGTGGTGTTCTTGGCTAGGAAGCTAGCAAAATCTTTGGAAATAAGTTTGGCTAAAACTTTAAGGTAACATTTCTTCCTTTAGAATTAGTTCTAGTGTTGCATGCTTAGAAGAAAGAACTTGTGGTAGTGAAATAATGCTCTTAGAGTCATTGCATGCTAGAAAATGTGGTTTGGATATGAAGAATGGGCTAAGAAGAGATTATGAGCATGTTGTAGCCTAAAAACTACCTTAGAATTGTTAAGTGAATTGTTGTAAACTTATGGGGCAGAATTTTGGGTGTGTAATCCCCTTTGAATTGTTGGATTGATTGAGCCTTAAATGTGGCAATTGGATGATAAATTCGGCCTTGAGAAAGGTGGCATAGTGAGTAGAAACAAAGGAAATGCTGCCCAATTTTCCATAGAATTTAGTGACTTTGAACTTGGATTGTTCTACATTAAGATTAGAAGTTAATAAACGTATCATGGTTGTTTTAGGTTGACATATTACTTGCGGTAGTTTGGACTTAGCAAGTGGATTGACCAAAGAGGTATGTGAAGTTTTCCTATCTCTTGAGCATGAATAGATGAAACTATGTAAATGCGGTAGACGTACAAGATTTGGTATTCTTACTTGTTTGAGTATATAATGACTTGTTTCGTTTAAGAATGTATAAATCCCTTGGTTAGGGAAAAAGTATGATTTTACTAAAGTATAGAGTTAATATAACAACTTTATGGGAAGTTGGTTTATTAGCTTCATAAAAGGTTAATGAGAAGAGATTTACTCTAAAAGTAAGATAAGTATATGAAGAGGCAATTTGGTTTAAAGCAATTACCCAAGAGTTTTATGTATAAAGAGTCATTTTTAAAAGAGTTGAAGTATGTAGTACTTGGGTTAAATTCTGTTTTCTTTTATTAAAGATATGATTAAGTGCCTTAAGTAAACTAAAATGAGAGGGTATATGAACAAGACTAATCGAAGTTATAAGTTTTCTTAACTTATATATGATTATGATATGATGAGATTGAGCTAGGGTAAGAGTATATCGAGGCAAGCCCCAGATCGTTATACCACCTTCTCGGGGTAAGAGTATGTCGAGGCGGCCCCAGATCGTCATACCACGCTTGGTGTAAGAGTATATCGAGGCAAGCCCCAAGATCGTTATACCGGTGCCGGTGTAGAGTATATCGAGGAAAGTCCCCAAGATCGTTATACCATCGCCGGGGTAGAGTATATCGAGGGTAAGTCCCAGATCGTTATACCACTGTTCAGTGGATTTGCTACCCGTGACGAGAATACCTCATGCGAGTCCTATGGGCTTATGCGGGTGAAATAGTCCCGTGCGGTAGTCTGACTATCACGAGGAATACCTCGTGCGGGTCCACGGGACTATGCGGGTGAAATAGTCGAGGTAGGGTGCTTATTGATACTACGGGCGAGGTACCCTGTTTTGATCCTAAGGCCCCTATTTTATGCAGTATAGTATATATATATATACTTGTCACTCTCATTGTTAGTAAGGCACAGTAAAAGGTATTTTATTGACTTCCATGGCTCCAGCTTACTTTCAGACTTATGATACCATTATTTCAGTATTTTCGACTTTACATACTTGGTACATATTGTGTCGACCCCCTTCCTCGAAGTGCGTTAAATCATGCGGTAAGGGTAAGCAGTTGAGGATCCTCGTTCTTAGGATCACTACTCGGTGTCGAAGCTCCATCCCTCCGGAAGCTTGTCTATTGGTACGGATATTCCCTGATGCTATAGGTATTTTGTACATTCAGGGGTATGGTGGGGCCTGTCCGCCACGATTGTTATCTTTAGAGTGCGTGGTCACATGTGTGTTTTGGGCTATAAGAACGGTTGTATTACTATACTTTTGTTTAAGTATGTTTTATAGAAAGCGACACTTATCGGTGGCGGTAATGTTACCACTTTTCTCTAAGCTAGGTGTTATGTATGTTAGTTGCTATTCTCGACATATACTGACGAGGTACCGGTGAGTACGGTCATGGCCGAGGTTGGGTCGTGACATGGAGGCTCTGTGCGCGGTCTCGATGGCCGCTCACGCCTCAAAATCTGCTGAGGTGGCGGCGGCGTGGAACTCGCCGCCTAAACATCATCTCTGGTAAGGCGGGCATGTGCCTCGTGACTCTCGCGTCACTAGCGGCACCTTGCCTTGCCGCCACGGGCGCGGTTGCCTTGCGTGGAGGCATAAGCGATACATAAAGGAAAACAACGAGAGGAGGTTGACTATAACTCGGTTCTATTGCACGATCTTAGAGTGAAAGAATGAAACCAATCCTAAATATCCTGCGACCTCACGATTATAGATGTGGTGCGCGACACACCTATAATCAAGACTACTGAACGATGCGTGGACACTTTCCGAGGACTAGCGCTCGATACCACTTTTGTCACGCGACCAGGCCGGCGCGACTAGTACCTGCAGGGTACCGCATCGGTATACATCAGAGAATAGCAACGGAACATACATAACATGTAACTTATAAAAAGGTAAACATCACTGGCCAGCCGATAAAGCTGCCTTCCATAAAACATACTTAACCAAGAGTATAGCAGTACAACTGGTTCTTATAGCCCAAAACACATATGTGACCACAGACCTCTAAAGATAACAACTGTGGCGGGACAGGGCCCCGCCATACCCCTGAATGTACAAAATACCTATAGCATCGGGGAATATCCGTACGATAAACAAGCTTGGGAGGAATGGAGCTTCGACAGGAGCGGTGATCCTAAGAACGAGGATCCACACCGCACTTACCCTGCGGCGTGAGCGGCCAGGAAGGGGGTCAGTACACAATATGTACCAAGTATGTAAAGCTGGAAAATACTGTAATAATGATATCATAAGTCTAAAGTAAGTTGGAGTCATGGAAGATAATCAAAATACCTTTTACTGTGCCTTACTAACAATGAGAGTGACAAGTGTATATAATACTGCATAAAATAGGGGCCTTATGATCAAAACAGGGTACCTCGCTCGTAGTATCAATAAGCACCCCTACTCCTGAGACTATTTCACCCGCATAGGTCCTGTGGACCCGCATGAGGTATTCCTCGCATAGGTACTCCGCCCGCGTGGGACTATTTCACCCGCGTAAGCCCATAAGGACTCGCGTGAGGTATTCCTCGTGATCGTGGGTAGCAAATCCACACAGTGGTATAACGATCTTGGGGACTTACCCCTCAGATATACTCTTACCCTGAAGCAGATGGTATAACGATCTTGGGGCTTTCCCCTCAGATATACTCTTACACTGAAGCAGATGATATAACGATCTTGGGGCTTGCCCCTCAGATATACTCTTACACTGAAGAAGGTGGTATAACGATCTTGGGGCTTGCCCCTCAGATATACTCTTACCCTAGCTCAAACTGTCATCATATCATAATCATAAATAAGTTAAGAAAACTTATAACTTCTATGAAAACCATAATGCGTTTATTAACCTCTAATTTCAATGTAGAAATAATCTAAGTTCAAAGCCCCTAATTCTATGAAAAATTGGGCAGCATCTCCTTTGTTTCTACATACTTTGCCACCTTTCTCAAGGCCGAATTCAACATCCAAATGCCACATTTAAGGCTCAACAATCCAAACATATCAAAGGGGATTACACACCTAAACTTGGGTGTGTAAAACTCTGCCCCAAAAGGTACAACAATTCACTTAACAATTCTAAAGTAGTTTTTAGGCTACAACATGCTCATAATATCTTCTTAACCAATTCATTCATATCTAAACCACATTTCTTACATGCAAGGACTCTAAGTGCATTATTTATTACTACACATTCCTTCTTCTTCACATGCAACATTAATAACTAACCACAAGAAAGAAATGTTACCTTAAAGCTTTAGCCCAACTTATTCCAAAAAAACTTTGCTAGCCTCCTTGCCAAGAACACCACCACAATAACACCAACAAGCTAGCCACAAGCTTCCTTCTTGTTCTTAACTTTTCAGATTTTTCCTTAGGCTTGAATTCCTCTTGGAATTTTAGAGAGAAGTGAGAGCTAATTTAGAGAGAGAGGGAGAGATTAGAAGATGACCAAGTCTTCTAGACTTGGTCAATATAAGGCATGAAAGAAAATCAGATGGGGGGGACACTTGTCACCCTCCCATGGCCTTTTTAAAAGAGAAAATCAGATTTTCCTAAGTTTTTCCGCCTGGAATCCCGCCTTGGCGTCGCGGCCCTGACGCCGGCGCCGCGGCGCTGAAACCTCTGCGGACTCTCGGAACTTCGGCGTGCCCTGACATCTGGCGCTGGCCTGCAACTCAGCGACCCTCGATTTCCCGGCGCCATGCGTGCATCCGGCGGCACTGCCGCTTTGCTCAAACGCATTTCTTTCATCTGCGCCGAACTTGTAACTCCCATAATTTCCTACTCAGGCGTCCTATCGTGAGCGGTTGGTTGCGTTGGAAACTAGACTCAACGAACTACGCCCTAGGCCTTTGAAACATTTAGGAACTCTCAATGTACCGGGTCATAACCCGCCTCAAAGTTGACTAAAACCCGTCCGGAACAATCCGTCAACCTATCCTTTGAAAATTTTAAGTCTTACATGCCTTCGTACGCTCTCATACGTAGGGTCAGAACTACGGGGTATAACAGTTTATCATTCTGAGGCCTTGTCGGTCCAGCTAGTTATACGTTCAGGTTTGATATACAGGTGGTACTCTCGGGCCTTCTAGGCACCGGGTACCGGCCACACCCCCAAGGTTGGGTTGTGACAAAGTTAATTGTTTCAAATTAGAAATGTATTATTCTTTTTATAAATTGACAAACAAAAGTATATCATATACTTCCTCCTTTCAATGTAAGTGTTTTACTTTCTTTTTTGGTTTGTCCCAAAAAGATTGTCTCTTTCTAAATTAAGTAAGTTGTGACAAGTTTAAGAGCACAAAATTTAAAGGACCCCACAAATTTTTAATTAAAGGTCATAAGATTCAAAAGTCTTTCTTTATTTCTTAAACTCTGTGTCAAGTCAAATTAAGACATTTAAAATAGGACGGGGAGTAAACTGAGGTGGAAAGAGTATAATGTGTAATCTAGTATTATATGATTAATTTGGTTGACTCCTAACAGTTTGCTCATTTAATATGATGTGTGTAAGTAACTGCTTAATCAACTTGAAGAATTAAAAATAAATATTATGCTGCTATATCGCAAGAAGAATATACGCAAAAGAATAAATGACAGCTGTGTGATACTAACAATATTTGTAAATATGTCACTATATAACTTCACCATTCACCAGCACTGCTAGTAATGCTCAGTGATAATATTATCCTACTGTACTAAGATTTGTTTGTCATGTTTTTGTTTTTGTTCATCTACTTTCCTTTGTCTTTTTTCCCACTAGTAGACTATTTTGTGCGCAAATTTATGTGAAGGTGTTTGACTGCATATGAAATTTAAAATTACCATAAGAATCCAATAAATTTATACCATCTTACTCAGCTTTGTATGTCATATATACTTTGATTCTTATGATAGCACATTAACTCATTTTCTTCTCACTTCTGAACTCAAATTAGTGCATTTAAGTTTGATACTTTAGGAAATTATCCCTCGATGATGAGTACATATTCAGTTTCTAACAAATTTGTTTGTTAAATTAATTCACAACTGAATTAGGAATCAAATTGTTAAGAAAGCTTAATCAACTTGTTTGAAATTATGTTACTACTTATCATTTTGTTAAATAAAGTAATGTATTGAGTAGCTTCTATATTTGAAACTGTACCCTTAGCAATACTGACTTCTACTTGCAAGTAATCCCATAATGAAGCCTTATTTATTAAATTACCCCTATTTTGAAAGTTATAATTATTTTTAAAAATATTTTTTTAAGTTGAAGCGACATTTAGATGAGACGTATATGAATTTAATAGGAGCCATATTTGTAGCTAATAGTGTTCGAGAATCAATTTTGTTTAACCTCATAACTTTTGGACTTTGAAATGTAAAGAATCAATCAGTTTAATGTATGAATACAAAAATCAAGAGTTGATCCTACTTCTTGATAAATACAAAATCCAATTGTTACCCGCAGTGATTTAAATTGGTGCATGATGAAAGAGCCATGAATCGCGAGTTCGATTCCTGCATCGCATAAACATGACTTGCCAAGTGTGGTTAATCGGTGGCGTGGTTTGCGGTATTGCGTCGGCCGGTTTACTGCGTGCACTCGAAAGAGTAGCGGTGCGTTCGCCGTCACAAAAAGTTGTGTAAATTGTTATAATTCGAAACACATTGTCAATAAACATAAATCTCAGCCAGTGGCTCATGTTTACTGAACGAAGTTCAATTGAATATTCTTCGTCTAAACATTATACTAAAAAGATTAGGTATATAAATTGTTGAGTTTTCAAACGTACGAAATCATTTTGAAGACCCCGTACTGAAATTCCTGCCAATTGCACCTTCTTTTTCCTTTATTAATCACCCTCTTCGTTCCCTTTTTACTAAAAAACTCTTTAATCAACAATAACAACAACATACCCAGTGTAATACCAGAAATGATGTCTGGGGAGGGTAGGATGTACGCATATGTAACTTATACCTTTGCAGGGTAGAGAGGTTGTGTCCAATAGACCATCAGCTCAACAGAAACGTAATCAATGCAGAGTTGCATGAAAAATAAGACAGCAAAAAATCAAGATACAAAACAAATGTTACAACATAATAATACACGCATAAATATAATGATCGACGCAATGCCAAAATAATACAACTAAGAAAAGGAGAAAGGAGATGGAAAGGCTAGCCCTCCACCTTCTCTCATACACACCACGAAAAAACTCAAATACCTACTACTCTTCTACCCTAATCCTCGACCGCCAAATCTTTCTATCTAAGGTCATGTCCTCAATCAACTGGAACATATCCCGTCTAATCACCTCCCCCTAGCTCTTCATCGTCCTAACTTTACCTCTCCTAACTCCTACGGCCGTCAATCTCTAACACCTTCTAACTGGCGCATCCTTACACTTCTTCTTCATATGCCCGAACCATCTCAGTCTAGCTTCCTTCATCTTGTCCTCCACGGAGGCCACTCTGACCTTGTCCCGTATTATAACACCTCGTACCAGATTAAGTCTTGTTCATGATTCAGGAGTTTAGAAAACCAAGACAGGGAGTATGAAGTTAAAATTCAGTTTCAGTTCAGTGATTCTTGTTTTACACCAGGGTTCTAACAGGCACTAAAAAGTTATACGGACCATAGAATTGCATCGTACAGTTACCGTAAAAAAATCAACGAAATACGGTGACTATACAGACTGTACATTTAGACCGTAGAGGACCCCTCAACTTTTGATAATCATTGGAATTTGCAATCCGATGACGGTCACTTTATGCAGACTGTACCCCTCACCATATAAAATATACTGACCGTACAAACCGACCGTATAACCCCCGATGACTGAACAATATATATTCGTGAAATTAGTTTTAAAAATCAATTTTTCATTCTTTTCAAGCCCTAGCACGAAGGCTCTCTTCGCCCATCACTCTCATACACCAAGGTAAGCCTATTCCAAGTATTTCAAGTAGATTCTAACATATACACATGAATTCTAAGTATAAATTCATTGTTTCTAACCTAGGATTTTCAAGAAAACCATCTCAAGGCTCAAGGTTCACGCTTTTGGGTTTCTTCTTCAAAGTTCAGATTTTTATTATAAATTTTAGAGCGATTAAGGTATGTAGAGCTTCTATCCACATGTGAAAACATCATTGTTCTTTCCCGCGCCGCTTTTATTCTATGAAACATGAGTTTCTCAGACCTAGGGTTTTGCTCTAATTCATGATGACCCTATATACATGTACAACTATATACCATGCTAATATCATGTTTTTGTTAATTGTATTCATAATATGTCATTATGATTGTCATGAACCTATCCGTAATTCATGAACACATGTCTTGAATTTTATGAGGTCTTAAATACAAGTCATGCATTATTATTATTAAATTCATGAAATTACACATATTTTCATACAAGTTATATTATGTATTTATATTCATGTTGAATTACATTCAAAAATCATGTTTACAAGTTATATTCATGAAATTTATGGGCTTACAAGCCAAATAAATTTATGTTCATATTTTGGGAGTTGCACATATTATCGAGAAGGTTTAATATCTGAAACTATGTATGCGTTGTAGGATAAGGATTGCTCTTCCCAGTTAGGACGATTCCTTCATGTTACCCATTGCGGGTTATTGAATTCATTTATGGCATGTTCATGTCTCGTACCACGGTAAGGTACGAGATGGCGTAACTGATGGGCAGGGATCAGACGCCATATTCTAGCGTGGTGGTTGCATATCGGTTATACTAAAGCTCTCCCACTTAAAATGATTTATCATGTTTTATATTATATTCATGTCAGATATTATACATGCTTATGCTCAGGTTTCAGTTTCAGTACATATTATTTCATGTGCCTGTTTATTCTTTCAGTTACGTTACATATAGTACAATTCAAATGTACTTACGCTCATTTTTGCTCGATGCCTGTACTTTATGGTGCATGTACTAATTTTCAGGACGACGAATCTGCTCATTAGGATTTCATCAGTATCAGCTATTGGTGAACCCCATTTCATTTAAGGTGTCAGTTTAGTTATTTTCATGTCATGCTTTACAGTAAAAGTAGCAAGGGTTTTGTCTGGGTAAAATAGTTTTATAGTCAGAATCATATTTCAAAGGTTTTATAGACTAGTTTAGCATGTCATATTGGATAGTCAGTATTTCAAACTTATTATATTTTCAACTATTTTTGCTATGATATTTCAGACTATCTTTTCAGTATTCAGTGTTACATGTTTTAAATCATTACTATTATATGCTTTGATGCCCATGTGATTCAACAAGACATGTGGTTCACACTGTCATATATAGCAGGCACCGAGTGTCGTGTTTCACTCAGGTCAAATTTTGGGCCGTTACACGTATATCTTCATTCCTAATCATATATTTCCTAGTATGATCACACATCCATCCGAGCATCTGCATCTTCGCTACTTTCATCTTCTAAACATGGACGCTTTTAACTGATCAGTACTCTGCCCCATACAACAATGCTTGTCTAACCACCACTCTGTAGAACTTACCTTTCAGTCTAGGAGATGCATTCTTATCGCAAAGCACCCCGGAGGCAAGCCTTCATTTCATCCACAATGCTGGTCATTTTACTTTTTTTTTAATAGTTAAAAGCTAAAAAGAGTGTCGAAATATGTATCATTTGAAGCAGATATTCCAAAAGATAGCATAATCACTAAACGATCCGTGAAACACCCTATCCACCCGATTCGTCCGTGGATGATGGGTGGATCGGATGTGGATGAAGAAAAAATAGGATAATGGATGGGTCGGGTGGTCGATGGATGGTTGGCGGGTGGAGGCGAATTGAGCTCCACCCGATCCACATCCGATCCATTGCCAGCCCTACTTCCACTACTTGCTACTCCTCCTCATCATTCATCGTCGCCTCCTCCTCCACTGCCTCATCCTTCCTCAACTCCTCCACCTACCACCTTCAAACAACTAATTTGAACATCTTTTCAAACAACTAACAGAAATTGAAACATTTTATGATTATTTTAATTAAATAATTTAAGAATATTTTAATATTTTTTTATCTAAACACTATCAGGTTGTTTAAAAGACAATCGATTATTTTCTGACAGACTTCAGAATACCTTCATACTCTTCGAATTTGAACTATACAACTTGAGGTTATCTAAATAATTCTCAACCTTTTTTACGGACTGCAGAATTTTCTTCGTAAACAACATTTGCTTATTTAAACCTTCGTGATGATGATAATGAAGACAGAGAAGAAGAAAAATAAGAAGAAAAAACCACAAAGAAGATAAGGAAGGAAAAGAGAAGAAGAAAAAAAGATGCAGAAGGAAAGATAAAAGAAGAAAGGAGATGAAAGAAACAAAAATGTGTAATTTGAAATATAAAAATAGGGTACTTTTCCAATATTTTAACACTTGTTCTTGATATTTTACAAATTATATTAAGATTCTAAACTCATTTGATTAACTTTGACCTACTCAAAGTCTATAATTTATATATGCAAGATGAATGATCAAGATTGATTTACAAAAAGTATATGACTCCGTAGAATGGTCTTTCTTAAAACAGGTATTGTTGGAACTGAGATTTCCTTTCAGGTTTATTTCTTGGATAATGAAATGTGTGCAATCTGTTAACTATATTTTTTTGTTCAATGTGAATCTAATAAATCATGTAATGCTACTAAGGGGCTTAGATAGGGTGGCTCTATTTGCAATCACTATGAGATATATTAGCAGATGTCTTAATAGTTTGAAAAATGTTAAGGAGTTCAAGTGTCATCCAAGATATGCCAAGTTAGACATTACACATGTATATATGCTTTGCAAAGGACACCTTACTCTTTGCTAATTGCTAGTGGTGATTTACAATCTAACCCCGCTCTTCATGACTGTTTCCCCATGTTCTCTAAAGTAGCTAGCGTATAATCCAATCTAGGGAAGAGTTATGTATATTTTGATGGAGTGGCTTGTGAAAAGGTCAGGATCCTTCAGATTTTAAGCTTCATTTCTGGTGAGATTCCCTTCAAATATTGTGGCATTCCCCTCTCAACAAAGAAGTCATCCCTATTACAATCACAACCACTAATAGAGAAAATTATTGTTAGAATCTCCTCTTGGACAACAAAGAAATCCTCATATACTGAAGAGAGTCCAACTTGTTCAGTCAGTGTTTTCTGGTATGCCTATTGTAGGAGTTATATGTGGTCTGACACTAATATTCTTACTAGGAAAGCTCTAAGGGGTCGTTTGGTAGACGCTATAAGGCAGTATATATTGGTATTAGATTTTTGGGTTAGGTTTATACCATGTTTGGTTTGAGGTATTAATTAGCTTCAATATAAAATTATATCACAATCCTGGATAATATTATCCCATTTCCTAGATGGGATAACTAATATCGGAATTAATAATCGTGGAATAATACATCTTACCCCTTAACCCATTTCATATATACGCTTGTGGTTGTTTCTAGAAAACCCTTTCTTTTAATATTATGATTCAACTAGAACTATTGTGTTTATAGATGGCTATATTATTATGTAGCCTCACGACTCCCATGTCGAGATGTGACACACATGTTCATCCATTATGTTTGTGAAAGATGAATAAATGCTAAAGGACCGAATATTTGTGTTTATAGATAGCTATATTGCACTTTGTTATGTGATGTCTGGGTATTTCTTCTGTTCTATTTCTTTTGTGATAGACTTAAATCCGTTTAGAAACTTCATCCAGTGACTTCTATGAATCTACAATGTTTTTTTTAAATCTTCTTGTCAATGTTCTTAATTATTTGATTGCAAATAGAAAATACTTGGTTCATTCCTTGCTATATTGTTTACTTGATCAGCTTTGCCCCAAGATCATATAGACGAAATGAGTAATCACACATCATCTTTCTGACTAAACATCAAAAAGGCCAAGTCAATCAACACCTCAGAGCCGAAGGTCATGGGCACTATAAGAAGAACGCACCCTTATTGATGGTTTAAAGGATTTGTTTGTTAAAGATTGAAAAGCGGACTGACACCTTTAAGCCTGGATACACGGCGGAATTAGAACACGACCACGGAATCCAGCACTTCCAAAGAAGCATCTGCACACCAACAGGCAATAAAAATCCATTGATTTTGCTATTATCCTCATTAGATACAACCTGCAGTGTGTGGGGAAGACATTCGCTGAGAGATACCATTACAAATAACCTTAACAAATGATCGAGTGAAGCTGAACAAACTATCTTTCCAAAATATTGGTTATAACATCTCAGGAACTCGCTCCAACTAATACCACCCTGGTTTGCAATATCTTTAACATGATTATCTCCAAACTCCATTGTTGGTATCGCATGAAACACATTAAAGGAGAGACACCAGTGAAGACTGTTATCTAACACAAGTATTAGACCTTCGAACATTGGTGGTATAGAATAAGAAGCAATTACCGCAATCCCTGCAGATCTCGCATAATGCATATCAACAGTATCTCCTCTGGCATTTTCTACAAATACCGTGTCCTTGGAGCAGTCACATGGTTTGGACATTGTGTCAAACACCTGGCCTGCAATATGCACCATGGGGTTCTCTCCAAATTCATTTGTGAATATTAGGAACTGAAGACTATTATCAACACCAGTGGTATATTGCCGAACACAAGTCCACCTGCTGAACCAGGATCAAATGGAAACTGCAGTAACATATGTTGAGCAACATGTTTAGGGATTAGACTTTACCTATACGCTCCACTATTGTCAGGAATTTCATCGAACAGTAAGGAAGCAACTCCATATTTCTCAAGGTGTGCATAAATAGAGGCAATGGACAGTGCTTGTGCCGCTCGATTTCTGACTTTGTATCTCCATTAACAATCACAAATGGCTGCGAACCAAGATTTGCCGTTATGAAATCTCCCTCTGTTTTGTTCTCGGCTAAAGCAGACTTCGACTCAGGAAATGACGATTGCATCCAACATATCCGCAGATTCAATAGTCAAAATAGCAGCAGCAGTAGAGTGCTCAAACTCGAACCGGGACGTGACATGGTCTCGTTCCGCCAGGCCCGGCCGCTTAGTCCCGCCAAGACCCGACCCGTCCCGGTCCCGCCCGTCCCCATCTCCTCTGCACAAAATAGTCGTTGCACCAAAGACCATTTTATATTTTGGCCGTTGTGCAACAGCCATTTTTGGTTTCCCCCTCCCCCAACCCCCCTATCCCTTAATATTTATTTTTAACCCTTAAGTTATTATATTTACACTTTAACCCAATTTTTCAACTATAAATACTTCATTTACAATCTCTCTAATCACTCAATCTATCTTCTACAAATCTACATTGTCTACTAAATATTCAATTTTATTTATTTATTTGGGAGTGAAGTTCGGAACTAGCTTGAGGATCTTCCATCAAGTAAAGTTTCAATTTTCAACCTCTCGATTACACGTCGACGTTACGTCGGCGTTTGGTACATTCGTTCTTTCATTAAATTATTATTGTGTCTTTATTTTATTTAGCGCACTTAATTTCATTATCTTTAAGTCTTTAACTATTTATTAGCATAATTAAAATAAAAAAATTTAGAGATATATTTAAAAGTAAGGGTCAGACTTCTGCTAGTAGGGGTAACAAGAGCATGAGTACTTCTTCTAGTATTCCTAGTCCTACTCTAGACATGATGATTTTGTTGATACTGAACATTTTCCTGAAATACCATATGATTTAGACGAGAGTATATTTTCTGAAACTGAACAAGACTTTAATTTAGAAGATGTTCTAGATAGTGACACACCTACTAATGTAGATGAAACATGCACTAGTGAAACTCCAACTGAAACGCCTCCTATTCCCCTAGTATGAGACGAGATCCAGCAAAACGACCAATAAAATCAGATGCATGAATTCTTTTTGATAGAGACGTACAGAACAAGTAGCTATATGTAAAATTTGTAAAGATGTTTATAGATTTAAAACTGAAAAAAGTCATGGTGGGACGGGGATTTAATGAAACACATTGCAAATGCTCACTCAGCTAGGTATTCTCAATACAAGGCTAAAAAAGATGGTGTGCAAGCGCCCTATCCATCGGGACAAGGTTCACATACTGTCCCGGATCTAGTACATGGTCAAATTAACCCTATGACGTGGGAAATTGATGGCCCTAAATACGATAAACATAGAGATAGAGAAGCATTATCAAAATTAGTTGTTGTGGAGGATTTGTCTTTTTCACTTCCTTCATCTCCTGATTTTATTCATTATATTAGAGAAATGTATAATCTCGCTTTTAAAGGTTTTCCTAGATCAACTGTTAAGAAAGATGTATTTAAATTTGCACATATGTTATTCATTATATCATTTTAATGGCAAAGTGACTCTCACTTCTGATATAGACCGTAGTACTAACGACCATGATTATTTAACGGTAACCTGTCATTGGATAGATTATAAATGGTCTATGCAAAAACATATTTTAGCGTATAGATATATAAATAGTAGGCACACTAGTGATTTTATTTCAGAAAATATTTATTTAGTTTGCGATTATTACAGAATAACTGATAAAATTATGAGTATTACATTAGATAATGCATCTTCTAACTCTGCTATTACAGTTTTAAAAGATGTTTTAACTCCATCTTTTCCAAATAATTTTCATATAAAATGTGTGTCATATTTATAACTTAGTTGTAAAGGATGACCTATTACTTTTTCAAGATATTTTTGAAAAAATACAATTTGCAATAAACTTTATTTTGAAAAATAATAGAATACAACGAAAAAAAGATTATAAAAAAACTTGTCACGATTGTCAACTACCTTATAGAAAAATTTCCGAAGAAGTACCTACTAGGTGAAATTCTTTATATGAACTACTTGTTGCTTATGATTATAGAAAATCTACAACTTTATTTTTTAACGCTCATAATCAAAATCCAACTGATATGATTGGGAAAAAATTAAAGAACTTATTGTATTTCTAGAGAAATTTTTTCAAGCAACAAAAGAATTTTCCGGTATATATTGTCCTAGTATTTCAACCATGTTTTATATAGCTATAATAATTTTACTACTTAGAGAATATATGAAAAAACCAGCTTATAAGACAGCTATTAAAAAAATATTTATGAAAATAAAGAAATATTGTATTCCTATTCCCCCTATTTATATTATTGGTGTTCTATTAAATCCGACCATTAAAATAGATAGTTGTAAATCACTTATTGAAAATATTTATGACTGTATAGCAGTCCTACCACCTCCAACTCCCAAAAATTCAAATGCCCCACCACCTATTGAACAAACGAAAGAAGAAGTTTTATCTAGCATAGAAGACGAATGCAAAAAAGTATATAGATATTACCAACAAGAAAGTGCTAGCAACCAACCGGCTTCCATACCATCTTCTTCTTTTTCTTCAACATAGCCTCTAAAAAGACATGTTGTTTCTGCGGCTAGTATTGAAAGTCTCAGAAATAGAATGTGCGGTGGTAACACTACTAACCAAATTAGCGAGTTTGATGTTTTTGTTTTGCATGGTACTTTACCGTACCAAGCAGTTGTCAATGAAGAAGGAAATGAAGACTTGCTGAAATACTGGAGGGGGAATGAGAAGACATTTCCGACACTTTCAATCATAGTCTGAGATATTTTGAAAATTCAAGCGTCATCAATGACGTCTGAAAGCGCTTTTCTGCTGGCAGATTTCAAATAGGAGAGCACATACACTCATTAGCTGGAGACAGCTTGAATATTGCAGTATTATTCAGAGATTGAATACGAGCGGAGCGGAGAAGGTGCGATCAACCGGAGAACAACGAAGAAGAAGACGAAAACTACAACGACATCTTATCTGAAGGTATGAGTAGCGACGTGGAGCAATTTGACCAACACATACCAATTCCAACCGAAAAACTACAAAACATTGTGAAGAAACTAGAAAAAGTGTTTTCAAATTGGTAATTTATTTAATTGCGATTTTACTATGTCATTTGCAACTTTTGAACAACACCCAGTGTTCTAAAAAACGGTCTAGGCGACGCGCTGGACGCCCCCAGGCCGTCCCAATTTTGCCCTAGGCGGTCCCCGATTTTGCCCAGCCATGGCTGTTGTTGTTGCGTCACCTGTTCTTCCAAAACCCTAGACTTGTGCTTTAATTATTTTTTAAAAAATGGGCTTTAGGCTTTAAAAGCAACATGAGCTGCTTTAGTTTTTTTATTAAGAATAAAAATAACAAGGAAAGGAGCTGGCGGAATTTTTAAGACGGGCTAAAGGCCCATTTCATATTGTTGTGTGTTTACTTTGGGCTAATGGCCTGATTGTAAAAGTTCTGATTTTTTTAATTGATATCCATATTAAGAAATTTTGTCATATGGATCTAATTTTCAGAATATAAATTTAGTATTTATATATTAGTGAAATTAATTTATTACCCCAATTGCTTAAAGAAAATGTTAATTAGTTTAACATTAGATTTATTTGATTATTTTTGTTAGCATGCTTAAAATGTTTATTTGTTTAACGTTAATTTTTTTTTGTCGTTGATGTGTTCAACATGCATGAAATAAAGATTAGCTTAACAATAGATTTATTTGTTATTTTTCTCATGCTTAGAAATGTTAATTAGTTTAACATTGATTTTTCATGTTAATTTTTTAATGTGTGCTAAATGTTAATTAGTTTAACTTCATTATGGTAAAGCCTGTGTTAATATTTATAGCATGCATAATATGTTAATCAGTCTAACACATTTTATGTTAATTTAGCATGAAATATATGTTAATGGGTTTAACATTAATCTTGCTTGTTAATTTATTTAACATGTGTACTATGTAATTAGTATGATATTAAGATTTTCATGTGAACTTATTTAGCATGTAATAAATGTTTATATTCTTGACATTAATTTTATTAGCATGCGTATAAAATTTAATTTGTTTAACTGATAATTCATACGTGATTATAAAATCATGTTACCTTAAATATGATTAAGACGCTTAGTTAAGTAATTGACTAGATTAATTTTCATAAGAATGTATTGATTTTATAATTTATATATTTTATGCATATATGATTATATACAAGTGATGTAAAATATTAAAAAATTAAAAATAAATACATCCGCCCCGTCTAGGAATCCGTCAAGGCGCCCGCCTAGCCGTCAAGGCGCTAGGCGGCCAGGCTCCGCCTAGCGTCTTTTAGAACATTGACAACACCACAAAGTTGTAATTTTGACAATTGTATATGTATTACCAAAACACCATATTTCTATTAATTAATATAAGAGACACAAAATCAGCCCTGAGATGTTTTCAATACACTATCTTGTTCAATTATTGAGTTGTTCATATATATAATATGTGTTATTTTTTAAATTAAGTGGAAAAAAATGAAAATCCCGACCCGATCCAGGCCCCTCGAGGCCCGGTTCCTTTTTCCAGACGGGACCGGTACCGGGACGGGACATCGGACAAGCCCGATAGTCCCAGCCCGCCCCACCCTCCATCCCGTCCCACTCCGATCCCAACCAAACCCGCCCCGCCCCGTTGGCCACTCCTATTCTCAACCCACTTCATTGACCCCTAACCCACACCCTTGGGTGCGCCATGATCATATAGGCTTGTCAGAATCCCTTATTGCTTTCTCAATTCAGAAACATCCTCCCAACTACAGAAATTTTCCAAGATCTCGTAACCTCACCATTAATATGTTCCTGTCGGATGTAGCGCATTCAGAGTTGGACCAACAGAGAAGTTTTTTTTTTCCAGTTCCTTTAAGGTTGCCAACATTAATCAGTATAATGTTCATAAAGAGGTGGAAAATGACGGTCTGGAGTTTCATACATCTTTCTCGACAGGATTTTCCTTCTCTGGCCTCCAACAGTGTCGATATGTTGCATACATTATGCATAAGTGAGAATCGCATAGTTTTTTGCTGTACCAAACAAAATCCAGAGCGTGATATGTAAATGTTCAACACCACAGTGTTAATAATGACTTAGTAAAACTTATCTTATTAAGATCCATTGCCAAATTATATACTTATGTAGTTATGTTAGTAAAATAGTCTTATAAAGGTTGTTTTTTCTTATAATCACGAAATCCCCGAGGACGAGTGGCGCCCGGTTCGAGCCCCTCTACCATTCTTCACTTGAATACCAAGCTTTTGTCTGTGGCAGGGTTCGAATCCATTACCTGCTCCTAAAAGTTAGTATACACAGAGGGGGAAAATGATGACTCCTTTATGGTCTGTCCGGGAACTTTGAGACAATATCAAGTTTAATCCAATCTCATCTTGAATTCTAGTTTAAAGTCAATCTTCCAATATACATGAAACCTGGGCCTAAAATTGACAATTCATTTTTTCAATCATACTCTAAATAGTCGTATAAAACCAAACTAAGTCACTCAACTTAGGATGGAGGAAGTTCTAGAATACCAAGTATGTCAAAAGGACTTCACTGAAGCAATCGAGAGAGGAATGAGTTTCATATTTGAGTCCTTTAGGACAATTAACAACAACAACATACCCAGTGTAATCCCAAATTTTCGTGTTTTTCTGATCCTTACAGAACTAGATAAAAAGTTTCCAACTAAATTCAGATTTGGGGAGTTCCAAAACGTGCACTAAACATTTAAACTAAGTAAAGAATTTTGTCAAAGTTACATGACCACTTTGTTAGCCCACTTTAAGCAGTTAAGCATGTACATACTTGAAAATCTCAATTACGTTATATGTCCACATTAAAGGCTCCAAGAAGTTTGATTTTGTATGTTAATAAAGAGTAAAATAGATGCACCCGAGGGCATGGACTAGTGGTTAACGAAGTAGTTTGAGAACCATTAAGTCTCATGTTCAAATCCCAATGAGTCGGATCATAGTAAATGTTTAGAATATTGTGGTCACTGGTGATAATGTTGATGAGATTGCAAGATTGAAGGCTTACCCGCTGGGAGGTAACAGGTAACCCATGAAATTAGTAGAGGCGGGTGTAAGTTGGCCCAGAAACCATGGTTATCATAAAACAAAGAGTAGAACAACAAAACTAAATTGCTTACTCTGCTTGTTAAGGGATCATGTGGGCGATAGAATCTAAAGGATTCAGGTTGAGTAGGACCAAGACCGAATACTTGGAGTGCAAGTTCAGTGAAGCCGCGCATGAAATGGCGTGGATGTGAGGCTTGATACCTAGGTCACTCAAAAGAGAGAGTTTCAAGTATCTTGTATCTATTATTCAAGATAATAGGGAGATTGATGAAGATGTCACACATCGTATTAGTGCGGGGTGAAATGGAGATTTGTATCCGGAGTCTTGTGTGATAAGAGGGTGCCACCAAAACTTAAATATAAGTTATACAGAGTGGTGGTTAGACCAAATATGTCGTATGAGACGGAGTGTTAGCTCGTCAAGAACTCTCATGTTTAGAAGATAAAGGTGGCGGAAAATGAGGATGTTGCGGTGGATGTGTGGGTATACGAGGAGAGATAGAATTAGAAATAAAATACCTGGGACAAGGTAGGAGTGGTCTCGATGAAGGACAAGATGAGGGAAGTGAGATTGAGATGGTTCAAGCATGTGAAGAGGAGATGCATATATGCCCCTGTGCAGAGGTGTGAGAGACCGGCTATGGATGGTTTCAGAGAGGCAGAGGTAGACTGAAGAAGTATTAGGGAGAGGTGATTAGACAGAACATGACGCAGTTACACCTCACCGAAGACATGATCGTAGATAGGGGATCATGGAGGGTACGGATCAGGATAGAAGAGTAGTAGGTAGTTGAGCGTTGTTGCGTGTCGTAGTACTCTTGTAGTCTCTTGTCTTTTGTCTTTTGATTTATTTTATTATTGGTTGTGTCTTGCATTTCATGGTCGTATGATTTGGTGCTAGATACGTTATTGTTAGTTTTTTTCATATTGGTTTGTCATGCTTTATTTAGTATTTTGGCCTTGGCTTCGTTACTTCTATTACTTTCTTTTGCGGATTGCTTTTTGGTTTTCTACCTGTTTGTTCCTTTAACTTCATTATCTAATTTTCTTGCTGCTATTACTGCTTATTATTACTATTGCTTTTTCATTTCTACTTGAGCCGAGGGTCTAGCGGAAACAACCTTTCTACCCATCAAAAGGTTGGTAGGGGTAAGGTCTGCGTACACTCTACCCACCTAGACCCCACATAGTAGGATTAACCGGGTATGTTGTTTCTGCAAAAATCATTCAGGTCACTCAATTATGGATATGAGGAGTATAATGCATATTGCATGTCCTAATTAAGTCCCTAGTTAATAAAACAAACTATGATACACAACTTGAGATTCAGTTATGTAACAAACCTTTTAATCTCATCTGCATCGGCAGAAGTGGACAAAATAGGTAGCAGGATCTACATTCCCCTCTATCCATCTGTCATATCTACTCTCCAGACAAGTCCTAGTACATCAGCTCCACTATCTTTCATCTATTCAAGAAGTTCATCACTTCCATTGAAGTAGCGAAATGGTGTTTTGACATTTTGAGGCACTTTGGTTTAATTGGCTTAACTTCTGCGCTCAAAACCTGAGAAGTATTCAAAAAGGAAATAGAAGGAAGTTTCCTTTTATCATAATCACAAAAAGAGTGACAAATGAATGGCATGCAACCACAGTGAAAGTAACTTTTTGATTTGTGAGGCACTCAAATAACACTCCTTAACCACACTCCATTCATCAAGAAGGCAAAAAGAGCAATGACAGGATATTTGTATCGAGGATAACATGATTTGCAGCACCTAATTACCTACCCTAAACCACCAAAATTTCAAGGACTTACCAGTTATATGAGAACGTGCAATCGTTGTAGCTTCCTAAACAAAACAGCATTTAGATTCAATAGTTGCTAATAAACATCCTTAATAATACACAAACCTTACGAGAAGTTTCACTTTTGGCCTCCGCGTGCAAGATTCCATATCCCCAACTAGCTTGTGATTAAGGAGTAGTTGACTGATGAACAAGGTTAGAAAAAAGGAAATGACCAATAGAAAAAAGCAGTGCAAGTGAGATTTCTAGTAAATTTCCACTTTTCACCTCTCTAGCCAACCAAATGCCCCAAAAGGATATGACCACAAAATGCTCCCAAAGAATATGATATCAAGGTCTTTAGAGCAGGAAACAACTCACAATTTGTTTTTGGGATAACGGTGTCTGGGTCAACTTTCGCAAACCTCGACGGCTCCATCGGGTACATGCCACCTCCCACCAACACAACTATTGTACCGGGTAACTCTACTTGCCAAAACTCAGATAGACAGGAAGAAATCACCTAGCATTTTTTGTTTGAATCTGAACCTTGGTCTCCAAGGTTTTCACCTACTTTACTGACCGCTAGGCCAAGGGTGCCAAGAGAACAACTCACAATTTTCCGACTAACAAAACAATTCTAGCTTACCTCATAAGTAAAAGCTTTGACGCATAAGTCCCAAATCTGAAGAAGGAATTGCCTCCCTATGAATCACTATCTGTTTGCAATAACCTCCAACGTCCACTTTAGAAAGGGCAGCCCGGTTCACTAAGCTCCCACTATGCACGGGGTCCAGCATCCACTTTAAAACTACTATATTTAGTAACTGTTATATGTGTTTCATGGTAATATGTTAACAGAAATAAATACAGCATTAAAGTTAATAAATTGTAGAACATATAGGAAGGAAGAGAACTTTAAGAACTAATTGAAAGTCAGATACGCCTTGAATAAACTCAATCTAAATTCAGGCCCCTCTTTTTCAATTAAAATAAATACAGAATAATCTTCATCACTCTGAGGGGGATGATTTCCGCTCTGAAGAATTCATGATTCATATACGTTTTACTGTCTCTTTCCAAACTATGCAGGCCATACTTCCTCCAATTTATCCAGATCTTGTAAGTTTCCAATACCAATTCATTATTTTTCTGTTTTCCTTTTCCTTTTTTAACAGAAATAACTGTTAAGCCAGAGAAGAATGCATATAACATCTTCCCCTCCCACAACCCACCAAAAAAGAAAGAAAAGAAAGAGCAAGAAGAAATAAAAATAGAGTTCGAAACTTTATCATCTATTGCATATACATCAGAGTGTTTCTCTTTAAGTGATAGGAACAAAAACATACAAATACAACACCTTTCTCGGATGCCAAATCGCAGATGAAACTTACGACGGAAATGCTCAAATCATTAAAAGGTAAGCATAAATTCCTCAGGAACAGATGTATATAGAAATATCCATACAGGTTGTACTATATAAATTCCCCTAAACCCCCACTGTTTTTATTCTTTTCCTCTTGAAGAAGGTGCACTTAATCTGATGAACTGACAGAAGGGTGGAAAAAACAATTGCAATTTTCTTCGTGACGTAATTCTTATGTTCAAGAGAGAGAAAAGAAACAAAAATAGGCGAATAAAATTTCAGACAACTAATTGATACTAAAACAACAAAGTGATCCATGTAATATCATTTTAAGTATCATTCTCCCTGGAAACACCATTGGTGACAGTTCCAGTTAAGTTTAATCTTGGAATACAGAGTAACACAAATGCCAAGGTGATGCTATTGTTTGAGAACTTTTCTCTTATTGCACAAAGTGAAAACCTGAACAAAAGCAAGAACAGAAGAGGCAATGCTGAAGTATTTGCCTATCGACCATAATTGGAAGACCGTGACAGTTGCTAGCTTCTTTGCGAGAAATTTCCATAGAGGAAAAAACCAAAATTTACATGAAGTTGAAAGGCCGGCGAGACGAA
This sequence comes from Przewalskia tangutica, assembly GCA_029844215.1. Lineage (NCBI taxonomy): Eukaryota > Viridiplantae > Streptophyta > Magnoliopsida > Solanales > Solanaceae > Przewalskia > Przewalskia tangutica. The sequence goes on along the minus strand of CM056720.1, from coordinate 140,634,902 downwards.
GTGCTTCTTGGGAAACTATCGCTGACTTTATCATGAAGTATTGTGTAATTTGAGCTGCTTATGTTCCTGGAGTAGCAGTATTCATCGTCCTTATAATTGTAAGCTTGTTGGGTACTCCCAACCCCGCTTACTACCAACCGGCCCTTTACAAGTATATCACCCTGTGCTTTTTGCATATTTTCAGTAGAGCTGGCTAACGATCCGTACTCAGAAGTCTTTACCCTCCTATCATCAAATCCCAATGTAACATTTGAGATTGAGGCGTAGCTTTCATCTCCTTTGTCTACATTGTCAGAATACAAGAGAAGCGAAAACTTTTTAAAGGACTCAAGAGACTTGACAGAAGAAGATGTCATCATGAAATCAACAGTGTCGTTGAAATAAATAGCCTGATCCACAATTTGCAAGTTTCCTTCGTTTCCCGCCACCATATAGTTACTATAACTTAAACCTTGAGTTGACTTAGTAGTGATATTCCCATAGGAAGACTTCACCCATCCTGTTAATGCAATTGATCTACTAGCATTCGTGAGGAAAGATCCGTCAATGCCTGTAAAATTTGTCACGAGAGCAAACGAAAGGGGCAGACTATTGTATTTCAATAATTTCCCTTCTGTCTTAACACTCTTCTCATCCAACCAAAGATGCAAATTTGCATCAATGTACCACACATTAAGAGCATTCGTGACACTGAACGAAATCTTATGCGTATTTCCATCTAAAATCTTCCCTAACAACGGCGTAATTTCAATATCATACGAAGGAAGATCAAACGACCCGATTCCACTGATCGGTCTCCACAAAAGTGGATTGACACCCCCGGTATAAATCACAGTAAAAGGCCAAACTGAACCAACTACAAGATCATCCACACTAACTAATACTTCCCTAAAAGCTCCATTGCCCGGGGTATCAGTAAGGTTATTCGCACGAATATACTCATTCGGTGGATTACTATACCAAAACTCATCATTCTCATGAAATGAAACATAAATTTCCATTACAGCCCTATAAGCATTTCGAGGAATTTTAAACTCCTTCGACACAACATCACTAGAATACTCAACCTCAAACCACAAACCATCATTTAACGGCAAATTTCTCGAAATGGGTAAGATCAAATCAGCCCCAGTATCAAATGCCTCATAAAAGTATTTCGGATTCTTCTTACCATCACTATATATATCTTCAACAGGATAAAAGTGAATAAATAGTTTCACATGGTATACACCAGTATAAGTACTATCAACTAAATTCCCCATATAAACAACAAGTGTTTGATTTGTCATAAGTAAAGAATAATACCTTGTAATATCTTTCTTGACAGACCAAAAAATCCCATTAGCTCTTGGCTCAGCAGTACAACTCCTTAAAACCTCAACCCCACTAAGCCAAACCCCAAAAATTCTATCAAATTGTCTTCCTTTACATGTTGCATTCCATTCAAGAACAATTCTTGAAAATTTCTGAGATGTGTAATTTGAAGGGGGGGTGTAGTTTGCAAGAATAGGGGGTTTTCCATATGTGTAAGCAAAGTCATGTTGAAGGATTAGGTATGAGAAAGGTTTGGTTTTTGGGACATTTATAGGTTTGGTTACTTCAAAATAGGTTGTTGGAGTTGCATTATTGTTGTTATTGGATGAAGAGTCTAGCTGGGTAGTGAGTTGTGATCTAAAGAGAGATGTAGTTGTTGATGTGGAAAAGAGTGGGTGTTGGAGTAGAGAGACAAGAGACAAGAAGAGGAAAGAGAGGAAGGAGAAAGCCATTAATGGTAGCTCTGATAGACTAATTCAATTGAATATAACTCCATATAGGGTGATTGCTTCAAGAAATGGCAATAATCCATGACTTCACACCAATAATATATTTAGGGATCTGTCCAACACAATATATTGTATCCACTACAGCTGCATAGCTAACTGTTTTTTTCTGCAACATTATTTATACCATAATAATATATTCAATATAATTTCACGTGTGGAGTTAACATGTAAGAGTGTATACAAACCTTCTTATCTTGAGAGCAAGGATGGATTTAGGCCCGCCAAAAGTATTCACCCGAACAATATCATAAAAAATTACATCATATATACAAGAAAGGTATTTTTTATTTTTATTACATATATTAATTTTGAATAGGAAAAATAACAATGTTTGTCTATTTGTGCAAAATTATTACGCATTTTTGTCCATATTTTATTTATTACCCGAAGTGGCCCAAATTTTCTCATTCTCAACACTTATTTCTCTCTTCCCCCTCTAAAATATCCAAGATCAGAAAAAATTCATCTTCACACTCAGATTCGGACGGCTAGATCTGAAAGAAAAGAGTACATGGCCGGGGAAAACATTTCCGGCCAGATCCATCGCTTTCTTCGGAGAAAAGGTCAAATCTGGAACAAACAAAATAAAATATATATACAATGTAGATATATTGTTTAAATCTTATACATCACTTGCTTCTTCTTGTTGTTGTTCTTCTTGGATGCGGTGATTTTGGTGTTTAAATGGAGAGTTGATGGTGGATAACATGTGTTTTTAGTGTAAATGTGTATAATTCATGGTTATACACACTTATACGATGTGGATATATAAATATGTATAATCATGTATATGTATGTATAATTGTGCATAATTCTATATAATATTGTATAATTATATATATACATTAGTGTATACGAGTGTATTTATATAATATTTTAGGGTATTTTTGTGTATAAGAATGGATATGAGTTGGTTAAGTTCAAAATAACAGCATATGTTTTCCTTGCTGGTGAATTTCAGAACAAATAAGCACGGAATTAAATCAATGAAAGAAACATAATGAAATTAAAAAAGCAATCTGATTAGGAATTAAAAAACAAAATAAATAAGAAAATATCTCTTACACACCATTATACACTTTTATATAAGGTTGATACATTGTCTATTGTAGGTGTATAAAGTTGCATATTGTTGTATACCGTGAAAATGTGGCTATGCGAATGTAAATTAAAAATATGGCTCTAAGAATGTAATTTCTTATGTTAGATTGTATTTATTGAAATTATCCTTTTTGAATATCCTAAACACAAGAGAAGAGGCTGGTTTAGTAATTTAGGGGTTCACAATTCATCTTAAGGTTCTAAATTTATATCTGCAAAAATGGCGGCTTTTGAACGCCTGTATGTGGAATTAGAGGAAAAAGCGGGGATAAGAAGTTGTACAGACTAGAAAAGGCGAGGGAGAGGAGGGCCCGTGACTTGGATCACGTGAGGTGCATCAAGAACGAGGACGACAAAGTACTGGCGGAGGACGCGCATATTATGCGGAGGTGACAGTTTTACTTTCATAAACTCTTGAACGAAAAAAGAGATAGAGACATTGTGCTGGGAGATCTGGAGAAAATTGGTAGGTACCGGGATTTTGGGTATTGTAGAAGCATTAAGGTTGAGGAGGTTAAGGGTGTTGTTTGCAGGATGCGCAGGGGACGAGCGACCGGACATGATGAGATCCCGGTTGAATTTTAGAAGAGTGCAGGCAGGACATGTTTAGAGTGGCTGACTAAGTTGTTTAACGTCATTTTTAAGACGACGAGAATGCCCGGAGAATGGAGGTGGAGTACAATGATTCATTTGTACAAGAACAAATGTGATATCCAGAGTTGCAACAACTATAGGGGTATCAAGCTGCTAGATTCATGTCGGAGCATTCGACTACAGAAGTCATTCATCTTATCAGAAGGTTGGTGGAGCAGTATAGGGAGAGGAAGATAGACTTACATATGATTTTCATCGACTTCGAGAAGGCATACGACAAAGTCCCTAGGGAGGTTCTATGGAGATGTTTGGAGGTTAGAGGTGTACATGTGGCGTACACTAGGGAGATCAATGATATGTATGATGGAGCCAAGATGAGCGTACGGACAGTAGGAGGAGACTCGGGACACTTCTAAGAGATGATGGGGATGCACCATGGATCACTCTTAGCCCATCTCTATTTGCTTTGGTATTGGATGGACTGACGTGATAAATTCAAGAGGAGGTGTCACTGTGTATGTTATTCGCAGACGACATAGTCCTGATTAATGAGACTCGCAGCGGAGTGAACGCTAAGTTGGAGGTCTGGAGACAGACTCTGGAGTCTAAAGGGTTAAAGATGAGTAGGACCAAGACAAAATACTTTGAGTGCAAGTTTAGTGATGGGAGCGGCCTTGACACAGGCGTGGAGGTGAGACTTGATACTCAGGTCATTCTGAAGAAAGGCAGCTTCAAGTACCTCGGGATCGGGACTATTATCCAAGGAAATAGAGAAATTGATGACAATGTAACACATTGTATTGGGGCAGGATGCATGAAATGGAGGCTCGCATCTGGAGTCTTGTGCGATAAAAATGTGCTATCAAAACTTAAAGGAAAGTTCTATAGGGTGGACTCGGTGGAGGATAAGATGTGGGAAGTAAGGTTGAGATGGTTCAGACAAATGCAGAGTAGAGACACAAATGCCCCAGTATGGAGGTGTGAGAGGTTGGATATGGACGGGTTCAGAAGGGGTAAATGTAGGCCGACGAAGTATTGGGGAGATGTGATTAGACGGGATATGACACATGTACAATTTACTGAGGACATGACCTTAGATAGAGGATTACGGAGGACACAGATTAGGGTAGTAGGTAGTCCAGCGTAGTCCTACTTACGCTTACAAACTGGTAGTTGTAGTGTTATTATTATAGGTCCGTCTAGCCTCACATACTAGTAGGCGCAGTAGTGCTTTATAGTCCCTATCATTTGATTTTTGCTACTATGTTTTCTCTAGTGTACCTTGTTTATCTTACTTACATGCGTTAGTTACTACTTCTTTTTTCAGAATGCACTATCATGACTTATTCACTTTTGATACCAGCATTTTTATACTGCTTTAAATTTCTTGTCCAGATCTGACCGTTTCTATTGCTTTGCTTGTGCTTGTGCTTTGTCTTGAGCCGATGGTTTCTCGGAAACAGCCGCTCTACCTACCAAGCTAGAGGTAAGGTCTGCGTACACTCTACCCTCCTCAAACCCCACGTTGTGGGATTTTCACTGGGTATGTTGTTGTACATGTACTATATCACATGTCTGAACCATCTTAGCCTCACTTCCCGCATTTTGTTCATCACAGCGGTCACTTCCACCTTATCCCGAATTATCTTTTCTTTCCTGATATGTCTGCAAATCACCACAGTACACTCATTTTCGCAATATATATTAGTGTACAATATTATACAATAATTATACAATATATCAACCTCATACTTGTATAATAGTGTATAAAAGTGTTTATACACGTCTTTACATGATTATACAAAAATATACAATATTATACAAAAGTTGATTTTGTCTCTTACGTACTTCAACCCACAAAAATGAGTCAAAAACGTCATCAAATAACTCAAATCTTCATTGTATAACTTTATGTTTAAACCACAACTTTGAAGTGACATCCCTACAAACCTTAATTATCAATTTGCAAACAAAAAAATTCAACAAATCACAAAAAAAAATTGTGGGTTTTTAAGCTTTTAAAATTTTAGAAATCCCAACAATGGACTTCTTATTCACTTTTATTCACCCAACGATGTTAAATGTGTGATCACAAACATGAATATCACTCTGTATTAATTTCTAAGCACCAACAAATTAAAGAATTATTATTTTTTCTCTAAGTATTTCAATTATATCAAAATGGACTAAATAAGATAAGATCTGAAATTATGGGCTAATTTTGAGTATAAATTTGAACAAATAAAGTGCAAAAAGCTCTAATATATTTACCAAGTTGCAAGAAAAATTAGTATTTATATCAATAATTACCAACAACAAAACAAGTTGAAACAGTTGGATTACACTATATGAGAATACTAATTAATAAGTAACTTGCAATAAAGCAGAATACATTACTATGTTGTATGAAATACAGTGATTACCTACATTATATTATTAGTATTATTTTTGGAACCAAATACGGAAATAAATTTGATGTGTTGAAGATTATATTTTCAAATGGGTATGTAAGAGAGTTATTTGAAAGGACTTCTATATCATTTTATTATTATCATTATTGGTGTTGATGTCAAATTAACTTTAACTGCAATAATAATTGAGGATGTGATTGAAGCGGATAATGAAAAGTGGCACTCGTTGTTTCTATCTATTTTTAGTAGAATTAGTGTTAAATAGGGGGAAAAACGCCCGCATGAGCGTAATTCAGTTGGTTCCAGGGTGATACATTGCCCCCAAATAAGCAGGTTCGAATCCTGGAAGGCTGGAAGCTGCTGTGTAGGAATTTCATTCCTCCTTTGTGAGGATATTTCTGTGCACGCATGTGTCTTCCACCTAGTGCCATCGAATACCGCGTGATTTATCTCTCCATCAATCGGGCCAGGGGATGGGGCGCGTGGCGAGGGATTTCGGCTTATGCCCCCAATTGTTAAAGAGAAAAATACTTTTTAACGACTTAAATCATACACCTTGTATCGGACATAACTCTAGCTGTTTCTAATGGGACATAATATTTTTTTCAGGTAAAGTATACATCATTTAAATTACATTTATGTACTAAAATTGAATATATATAACTGCAAAGAGTGATTAAGTGTAATGTTCCAAAATATTCTGACAAGTATCACGTCCTTGCTCAGGCTTTAAGTGGGCACTGTATTTTTATAAGGGAGACTTAAATATGTCATTGAACTATCGAAAATGACTCATTTATGTTACTCGTCAATAATTTGACTCATTTACGTCATCATCATTTTCAAAATGGCTAATTCATGTCATTTTTCATTGACGTCGTTTTTACAATATCATTTTTCATTAACGCCGTTAATGAAAAATGACATAGATGAATCATTTTGGTAACGACAATGACGTAAATAAGCCAAACTATTAACGAGTGACATAAATGAGCTATTATTAATAGTTCGATGACATATTTGAGCTTTTTCCCTAGGAGCAATTCAGCCCTCACTACTATCACTATATTTTTCTTCAGCATGATAAAAGTCAATAAATAGATTCACACGGTATACATCAGTATAGGTACTATATATAAATTAAGTTCCCCATATAAACAACAAAAAAGTTTTGTTATTTTAGCTACCAGCTAATGTACTAAAGAAACAAGTTCTTTAGTCACCTAACAAGAAGTAAAACAACGGAATGTAAATCACAAGAAATGTTATTGTGGAAAATTTCTTATTCAGGGGAGCGATAATCACAACCTACCTTAATAGGATTCTCTCAAAGCTTCACTAAAAACTCGAGTAGTTTAAGGTCACTGATTACCCCAAAAAAAGTAAAGTTGAATTTGTTAGTGGTTTAAAGGATACGTGGAATGATTTGCTATAATTGATAATGAATAATAAGCAATAAGTAAAATGATAGAAATGGTAAGTAATAGAATTAGCCTGATCTTTCTTGAACTCGGATGAAGTTCCTGAGCAAGATAGGTCCGAGTTGATTGTGATCCTTAACAGAATAGCTTCGGTTATAAACAAAAAGTAGGAACAATGTATTGAGCTTATAAAAATATGAGTGCAGATTATAGAGTGTGAAATTGGATGTCCTTCCAACATGAAGGTTGAGCTCCTTTTATAATCATGAAGACAAAGCATTGAACCCGATAATCTCTCTCAAATTAAATGTTATTAATGCTAATAATGACCTCTTGATGCTTAAAGAATAACAGTTGGCTCCATATTCGGATCGAATATACGTTGAGTACCTCTGAAACTTCACTCGGTGCCAATTGGGTCGGTTGTATGGGTTCGCCTTAACTGTTGCCTTGTCTCGTTCATTACTCATATATGATAGCGAGATCATCTATTTACCTCAAACCCTAATTTCGATCTTGCCACGCGTCAAGCCAAATTTTACTATATACAAATAGTCCCCGCACTTTCCAGATTAAAATTTAGCGAAGTGATGGGAAGTGTAAATGATTATTTCTTTGCATTTTTCTAGAAGTTTCTTTTAAAAAATAAATTACTTCGAAAAAGCTGAAAAATGAAATGTTTCCTCTTCTCCAAGTTCTGACTCCCGTCCCATCCTTCTGATATTCCGGACATGTGTCAACCTCTGATTAGACCGTCCAATGGGCTCGTGTTCCTAAAGCATTTCTGTAATGATGACTCTCTGCGATATAAAACCCTTTTTTTCCTCTCTATTTCATTGTTCTACTTTTCTCTTCCAAATTTCTACTCTTGTTCTTCCTCTTTAAGTGAATCTTCATCCTTGCTCATTCCACAATCTTTTTCTGTTCAGGCGAATCATTGTAATTCTTCCTTATCTTGTCACTGTGGCCAAATCTTTCACCCATTTTTCTTCCTCCGCTGCGAGGAACTCTTTACGTCTTTTCTCCACCGGCAACTGACGGAGCCGCTGACGCCGGCGAACCCTCTGGGTCTCAGGCTCCTTATGAACCCAGAGCTTTCAACATGCTTCCGTCCACTATCAACTTTCATAACGAATTTACTGTTCGTGCTCCCACTTTCAAAAGTGATCAGGCTAATGTTGATATTACCACTCCCGGGTAGGGATACTCCAATGTTTATACTTATCCTTTCACTCTCGGATTCGATCCTCCGATAGACCGAGTGATTTTGAATATGTGCAAGACTTACAATGTGTGTCTTGCACAAGTTGGTCCGCCAGTCTGGAGGTAGTTTCTTGCCTCCGATTTTTGGCTAAAGAAGACAACCTTTCATTTACTTTGGATCATTTAATTTGCTAGTACGTCCCAAAGTTTTTCTGCGGCAGAGTTATCATTATATCCAAGCGGGAAAAAGTTCACATTCTCTCCAGCACCGATGAAGATCATGACCAGGTGATCGGTGTATTTTATATACACCTTTTGAGTCAGTTTAAGTTAGTCTTTTGTCCCATTTTGCACATATAAGTGTCGTATTAGGATAGTTTTTCTTTCTTTTGAGTCAAAGTGGTTAAAATGGCCAAATGACGGAAAAAGAGCAAAAAGAGGGCAAAAGAGGAGACGCCAGAGCTGGAAACAGAGAAAGTGGCGAACGAGGGAAAAATCAAGACCGCGCGCGGCCTCCTGCAAAACCAAAGGCCACGCGACGCCATCATTCGAAGGGTGCAGAAGATCCAGCATGGCGCGCCAAGTGGCCGCGGCTCACTATCGAGAGGGCGAAGATATAGCCGCGCGGCTACCGAGCAAAAATGGGCCGCGGCGCCTACACATCTGAGAAGCCACAGGAGATGCAGCGCCGCGCGCTCGCAGACAGATATCGTGGTCGCGCGCTAAACAAGCGGGACGGATTGCGTAACTTCCGCGCATGCTCGTCACAGTCTGCGCGCCGACGCGAAAAAAATAGGTTTTCAGACGGATTTTGGGCCAGGCCTGCAGGGAAAAGTTGAGGCGGTTTTCAACCTATAAAAGGAGAACCCTAGGCAGTTTTTGAGGGTTCCTCTTCTTGCACAACACAAGACTTTTGGCTTTAAGATTGGATACCATTAATTTAGTACTTTCTTTTCCTTTTCTTTACTTTATTTCAGTTTTTGCATGATGAACTTTGAATTAGTTCTTGTCATCTTTATGGCTAGGAACTAATTCTCTTATAGGGCTTTCCATGTTGAATTACTAGAAACTTATGTTATAAATTAATGCATGTTTATGGTTATTTTTCTTATTGAGAGATCTATCCAATAATTGAGTTCAATTCTTGGTAATTAATTGACAACTAATTATCACTATATGATTTCTAATCAGATTCGGAAAAGGGGGGATTGTGAATATGCTGTAAGTTGGGTAGACATTCTTGGATTGGGGATGAAAATACCTCAATTATTTATGTAGCGTTGATGAGAGGCTTAACAACCCTAATTTTGCGCATTGTGTGTCGGCCAACTAGGTTTTTGTTCTTAATCCTCCTATAAAGTTATCCTTATCACCGAAAGTTAGGTAAGGTGCGTCATCGGGTTGAGTGTTTATATAACCCTAACGGGAGTATAAAACGATTTCGTAAACCTGCTTTCTCCTAAAGAAGAATACCATAAGTTAATGCATTAGTAAGTAACATAAGCGGATAGTAAGGATACATGGAAGCCCTATTCTCATCACAACTGAAGTAAACCTTTATAGTTAAATAGCTTTTATAGTTCGTAGTTATAAACAACCAATCAATCATAAATTCGCCAAATAGATACTAGAAAATAGATAGTTGGTACTTGAACCCTAATCCTAGAGACGATATTGGTCTTATCAAAGACTATACTACTTGTCACGATAACGCACTTGCGTTTAAAGTGTGTGCATCTTACCGCGCATCAAGTTTTTGGCGCCATGCCGGATTAGGCATAGTTCAATATCAAATTTGTCTATTTTTAATTTCTAATTTGGCTTTTATTTTGATTTTTAATTTTACGTTTTCTTTTGAAAATTCGGTGCCGTGATTTGTTGTCTGCTTTTGATCTATTTCGGAAGTCGGTTTATGCGAGAAGAGGAGCGGACACTCTTGTTCCTTCAATCCGTAAATTGAGAAAACTCGCAAGCGTAATGAAAGAATCGCAGAGTGCAACCTTGTTAGAGATGAGCGCGCTCGTAACAACAACGGGATGGGAGAAGGGTTAGGAGAGAATCAACCCCATCCAGGAATGCCTAGGAAAGCGCCAATAGACGTGGAAGGGAGAGTCCAAGTCCAGCCAGAACGAAGTTTGGGAGACTATGTGCTACCAAGAGTGAATGGAGCACGACATGCATTAGGCTCCCCGCACAGAGCCAACAACTTCGAGATAAAACCGATTACGAGCATGGTACAAAGACACGCTGCAATTCGGAGGACTGCCATCGGAGGATCCACATATGCACATAGCTAATTTCTTGGAGCTTTGTGCAACTTTTAGATATAACGGCGTTACTGATGATGCCGTCAGATTGAGGCTCTTTCCTTCTCACTCGGGGATAGAGCAAAAGTATGGTTGAATTCCTGCCACGATTCGATTTTCACATGGCACGAGCCGCACGTAAATTCTTAGCCAAGTTCTTTCCTCCGTAAAGCAAAGAAACTAAGAGGAGTTGAACAACTTATACAGCGGATGGAGAGTCCTTATATGAAGCTTGGGAAAGGTTCAAAGATCTACAGAGAAAGTGCCCACACCATCGTTGAGTTGTGGAACTTGGTCCACATCTTCTACAACGGGCTGAGCAGTACTACCAGAACTATCATAGATGCAGCAGCAGGTGGAGCATTCATGAGGAAAACAGCCCACGACGCTCATGAGTTATTAGAAGACATGGCCACTAACAACCATGTCACGTACAGAGGTCGACGAATGGGAGAAGAATAATGGGAGTCCATGAAATAGACGCTATTGTCGCCTTGAATGCCCAGTGCCGCCCTTCTAGCTAAACGATTGCAAGAACATACAATGTCCGAATGCCAGATACAGATGCCTAAAAGCTGTGAGATATGTGGTGGCCCACATACATTTGATAGGTGTCCTTCAGCGGATCCCAACAATATACCAATGGAGCAGGCGGAGTGTCATGCCATAGGTAACTATCAAAGGCAACAGAACAACCCCTACTCTAACACTTATAATCCAGGATGGAGGAATCACCCAAATTTCTCATGGAAAGGAGACAGCGGCGCAGAATCGCAAAAGGCGCAGACCGCGATAATGGGCAACATAACCAATATCGTGGGCAGAATCCAATACAGGGGCCGATGCGAACCAGCAGAATCCAGAATCGCACTCTTCATTCAAGCCCCACAACATCAGCGATTCAATGCACCTGCTCGTAAAGAAAAGCGGATGAGTGAAATACCGCGGACAAAGACTTCACAACGCCATACCCGATTTATGAAGCTAGATCCTCATTCAGAACTTGAAACTCAAGTGGGTCACTAGCAAAGCAGTGCAAACATCGACCACGAGGGCATTGCGAAGTAACACAGAGGTAAATCCATGAAGCGATGCAGGCGGTGCAATTGAGAAGCGGCAAGAAGTTGGAGCAAAGATCACCGCAACGATGGTTGAGAAGGCGAGTTAGAAAAAAGAAGTGATTGAGCCCAACAGAGTAGAGAAAACTCCGGAGAATGAGTATACAGAAGATCCATTTTCCTGAGACTACAGAGAAAGGCGGTTGATAAACAATTCTCCAAATTTTTGGAGACATTCGAAGTCGTGATATCAACATACCTTTCAGAAGCATTAGAGCAAATGCCTCCTATTTCAAGTTTATGAAGGAGATTTTGGGAAGAAGAAAAAGGCGAGAATATGAAATAGTAGCACTAATGTAAGAGTGTAGTGCTATCTTGCGAAAAAGTTGCCACCAAAGTGAAGGATCTGGAAGCTTTACACTACCTTGCACATGGCGGGGTGACTTGCAACAGAGCCTTGTGTGATTTAGGGGCAAGTATAAATCGATGCGCCTTATCGCTTTTAAAAGATTAGAGTCAGGTGAGGCCAAACCAACCACAAGAAGTTTCCACACCGGCCGACAGACGATGGTTCATCCAAGAGGCAAGATCGAGGATGTGATTGTGAAAGTAGGAAAATTCTTCTTTCCCCGCAGACTTCCTCATTCTTGACATGGAAGAAGACGCGAAATCCCTATCATATTGGGAGGCCATTCCTAGCAACGGAGAGCTTTGATTGATGTTGAAAGAGAGAATTAACACTAAGGGTGGAGTGCGAATAAATGGTGTTTAAAATTTTAAACACGCCATCGAGCCACCAACAATGAGTGGGTGCTTTGCAATCGCACCATCAAACCATGCGAACCGATACAAGTCAACCAAAGAGCGATGAGCCCAAGAAAGCGTATGGTTTCTCAAATGCCATTAAAGCGAGGTAAGTTTTCTGAACTCCTCAGACCGATAATGCCAAGAAGAAGAAAAAGAAAACGCCAAATGTGAGGAAATGGATAGGTTGGGGCTTAATCAACCCTGTGGTTATTAAGGCTAAGGAACTGCGTCCGGCTAAAAGACGTTAAAGACAGCACTACTTGGGAGGCAACCCAACATTTTCAATTATGTTATTTTAATTTCTGTCTTTGGTTTATTTTATTTTGTCTAGAACAATCTCACGGTCTTGGGTTCTTGTGTTTGTGCTGTGAGTGATAGGTCTGGAATGAATCAAGGCGAAAATCAAGAAAAGTCGATTTCAGAAAAGTAGGTATGGCCAAAAGAGCTGAACAGCGCAGAATTTAGCCGCGCGCCAGAGGCAGCGCGGCTTAAAAGAGCTGAAAGTTTGCCAAGTCTAGGCCATGGCGCCGTAATAGGCCGCGACGCTAAAAGTCCCGGCGAGCGCAGAGATCAGGCCGCGCCAAAAGCAGGTGCATGGCACAAATGGGAATTCAGAAACTTAAAAACGCCCAAAAATCAGATTTTCCCCAACTCCAATATCAAAAACCTAACTTTCCCTCTCCAAAAACCCACGAAATTCCAGAAATTTGCCCACAAATCCTCCACAAATCCAACCCAACCACAACTTAAACTCTTAAATTCCTAAAAAACCCCAACTATCTCAAACAACGAAGCTCCATTCCATACCCTCAAGCCAACCAATTGAAACAAGAACAGCGTGAAGCTCTCATAAAAAGGTAAATCTCTTTATTTGTTCTTGAATCCTTTTACTGAAGTCATAGGAAGTAGTAGTTTGGAGGAGTATTGTAGTTGGAGTAGTTTGGGTGCTGAAAAGTGATTGTGAAGGTTGTGGGTATTGAGTAGAAAGGTTGAAGTTTGGGGGTGTTGTATTCGCTGCTAGTGTTGAGTGTGTAGGAGACAGTTGTGCCACTAAAGTATAAGCTGCAGATTTTGTTTTAAAAATGGCCACCAGAAAGAGAAGAGGCTCCACATCCACCCCAACCCCACAATACGACGAAAATAGGTTTGTGAGCTACGAAGCCTCCCAAAGATATAAAAGCGATACTGCACCCATAATACGAGAAGGGAATGGACTACCAGAGGGAGCCATATGGGGAGGAAGACGTTTATGAGCCCATTCGGGCGATGATTGAGTTAAGGGATTGGAGGAAATTTGTGAATCCGGAGAAGATAGCACCAGTAAACACAACAATGGTGCGTGAATTTTATGCCATTTTCCGGAGAAGGTGGAAAGGGGATGCTTTGTAAGGGGACGATATGTGCCTGTGACAGCAGAAGATATCAATATACAATTGAAAACAGTTGATGTTGAAGGAAGAATTGGTGATCGGAGCCATTTTAGAACATGGTCCCAGAGCACCGACAACATAAAGCGGGATATCGTCAAAACACCGTGAGCTACCAGGGAGCTGTTTTTGATATTGGAAGAAATGGGTCAAGAGCACTGAACAGGTGCCAATTCAACAAAGTAGCCAAAGGTTGGCTATATTTCGTCAGCGCCCGCATGATTCCATCCACGCACTTCACCGTGAGTGCGGAGGATAGGATCAAACTGATATATGGAATTATGAGGGGGTTGATGATTGATGTGGGGAAAGAAATAGTGTAGAGCATTGAAGAAATCAACAGGTTGGTAACAACAGGCGGATTGGGACATGGCTCAGTCATCACCAAGCTATGTCACATGAATGCGGTTGTAAACCTACCCACTGACACGCATGAAAGAAACCAACTGCCAGTGTCCTATGGGATAGTGCACTCTTTCCTGCACCCAAGCCCCCAGATGTGACGAGAGTACAACCAGAAGAAGCAGCAGCAGAGGCCGCCATGGACGAAGATGAGCACGAAATAGGGCTCACATGAGGCAGACCCAGCCACAGCCAACCACGGGAGCAGAACCTCCAACGCCCACAATGGAGCAATTGTATCGTAATCGAGCGATGATGCGGACTGGGCACGTGAGTACAAGAACGAAGAAACAAGGCAACAAATCAACGGTGAGTTCCTTGTTCAACCAACGGTCGATCATTATCCACCGCCACCACCTCCATTTTAACCAAAGTTTGTGTCATTTCATTTCTTTTACTATCTTTGAGTCTACACACATTGGGGACAATGTGTGTTTTAAGTTTGGGGGTGTTTATTTGTGTTTTGTTTTCTTTATGTGTCATGTTATGTTTTACTTAAGTCTTTTTGATTGTTTTTATGTTTATTTTGAGTCACCAAAATTCTTTTTTCTTTTTGAGTCATAATTGTCTGTCAAAGATCATAATTGTTGTAGTTGCTAGAAACACCTAGTGAAGTAAGGTAGAATAATGTAACGGAATTGAAGCAAATATCTAAACACTTAGGTTAGATATGCCAAAAACTCACAAAATCTGTCTATTTGGAGTTTCTTGCTTAAATTATGCATGCTAAATGATAAATACTTATGTGTTATGATTGCTTGCTATTTGAGGCGAAATAGTTAGGATATGCATGTTAGGGAGATGACTCAGGCATTTCTTTGATAGCCAATTCTTACCATTCTTTTCTATCCCGTACTTTAAAAATATCCCTAGTCAACCCCTTTGAGCCTAAAAATTGAAACTTCTTCTTTGACACCCTATATTCCCACAAATTGTACCATAAGTGAAAATATGAAATAGTGGAATACATTGTGTTAAAAAAAAAAGACAAAAAGAGTGAATAAGTCTGTGCACCCCAATACAAAAGTAATAAGAAATAGGCAAAAGCCTAAGTTTGGGGGTGCTTGTCATTATTACATACTTCACTCTCCCAAAACAAAAGAGGGAAAAGATAGAATCGAAGTGAAGGAAAGAACAAAAAGAAAAAGGGAAATATTGAAAAGCTAAAGAGCTTATGGTACACAAAAATGAGCCTAAATGATTTTTTATCAACCCCTACCTAAGCCTACATTACAACCCTTAAAAGTCCTGAAGATCTCTTTTATGCATATCCAGGATTAGTGGAGAATAGCAAATAAGCATGCCATAGGAATTTTTGAATTTATATGCATGATTTAGTATATTGACTTCCATTAAAGCATGATAAATATGAGTTTGCGAAATATCTAGCTTCATGTGTTTAGTGTGCTGAAATTTCATGCTATATGTTCCTGCATATTATTTTGCTAACCTTCATGTTTTTCTAGTTAACACTAATGCAGAAAAAGTGATCAATGGCAGTGAGTCTTTTTATTTTTTGTTCTTTGAGTCTTTTATTTTATTTCTTTCTATCTTTGCTCGAGGTCGAGCAAAGTTAAGTTTGGGGGTATTTGATCGGTGTATTTTATATACACCTTTTGAGTCAGTTTTAGTTAGTCTTTTGTCCCATTTTGCACATATAAGTGTCGTATTAGGATAGTTTTTCTTTCTTTTGAGTCAAAGTGGTTAAAATGGCCAAATGACGGAAAAAGAGCAAAAAGAGGGCAAAAGAGGAGACGCCAGAGCTGGAAACAGAGAAAGTGGCGAACGAGGGAAAAATCAAGACCGGCGCCGCGGCGCCTCCTGCAGCCAAAACCAGCGCCGCGACGCCCATCATTCAGAGAAGGTGCAGAAGATCCAGCGTCGCGGCGCCAAAAGCAGGGCCGCGGCTCCCACTATCCAGAGAGGACAGAAGATATAGCGTCGCGGCGCCTGCATACCCAAACAGGCCGCGTGGCGCTACACATCCGAAAGCCACAGAGATGCAGCGGCGCGCTCGCATGCAGATATCGGCCGCGGCGCTAAACAATCGACGGATTGCAGAACTTGTGCGCCGACGCTAAAAAAATAGGTTTTCGACGGATTTTGGGCCAGCTGCAGGGAAAAGTTGAGGCGGTTTTCGCCTATAAAAGGAGAACCCTAGGCGCTTTTAAGGGTTCCTTCTGCACAACACAAGACTTTTGGCTTGAAGATTTGATACCATTAATTTAGTACTTTCTTTTCCTTTTCTTTACTTTATTTGATTTTTGCATGATGAACTTTGAATTAGTTCTTGTCATCTTTATGGCTAGAACTAATTCTCTTATAGGCTTTCCATGTTGAATTACTAGAAACTTATGTTATAAATTAATGCGTGTTTATGGTTATTTTTCTTATTGAGAGATCTATCCAATAATTGAGTTGAATTCTTGGTAATTAATTGACAACTAATTATCACTATATGATTTCTAATCGATTAAAAGCGGGATTGTGAATATCCGTAAGTTGGGTAGACATTCTTGGATTGGGGATGAAAATACCTCAATTATTTATGTAAGCGTTGATGAGGCTTAACAACCCTAATTTTGCGATCATGCGCGTGGCCAACCAGGTTTTTGTTCTTAATCCTCCTATAAAGTTATCCTTATCACTGAAAGTTAGGTAAGGTGCGATACTGGGGTTGAGTGTTTATATAACCCTAACGGGAGTATAAAACGATTTCGTAAACCTGCTTTCTCCTAAAGAAGAATACCATAAGTTAATGCATTAGTAAGTATCATAAGCGGATAGTAAGGATACATGGAAGCCCTATTCTCATCACAACTGAAGTAAACCTTTATAGTTAAATAGCTTTTATAGTTCGTAGTTATAAACAACCAATCAATCATAAATTCGCCAAATAGATACTAGAAAATAGATAGTTGGTACTTGAACCCTAATCCTAGAGTACGATATTCGGTCTTATCAAAGACTATACTACTTGTCACGATAACGTGCACTTGCGTTTAAAGTGTGTGCATCTTACCGCGCATCACCAGGGCTGGATGAAAAGTTTTGTAGCAGTTCCTACTATTGAGATTGTTATAGAAGAGTATATTCCCTTTCCGAAAACATGGAACTTAAACCGTAAGTGTTACTCTTTCTCGTTTTTTTTACACCTTCATTTCTCCTTCTAATTCTACCTTTTCTTCTCCTAAGCTACTGCTTGGACCCCGACAACAATCACGACCATTCATGAGTGGGTTCAAGGGATTTTAAATGTCTCGCTGCACAAAACCCGCTCATGGAAAATTATTTCCAAAGACCGATGGAAATAAAAAAAAATCACGGTTAGTATTTTACGGATTTATTCTTCATTTGTTCTTTTGTTTGTCATTTTTTTTCACATTTTCTTTTTATTGCATTTTCACTTATAATGAACCATTTTCACTTTTAATGAATAGGACTGTCAAAAGGCTCCTCTCTTCCAAGAACAACATTGACCAATCAGGTACTTGATCCGGCAGCTTTCGCTCGTCGCATCTCTCAAGTACAAAAAATTAAAAACCAACAAAAATGCCTTCGGTGCCAGCATCTGCTTCGGTTCCTTCAAAAAGAAAGAGGAACTTGGAAGATAGTGGCCCTTCCGAAGTTAAGGAAGCCACAACTATTGATGACGGTGTGCCACCTCTTGCTGAACAAACTCCCGTCATTATAGAAGAGGATGATGAGGGAACGTATGATGAGGTTCCGTTAAAGAGGTCAAGAATTTCAAGCCTAAAACATTAAATCCTCTCCCAAGCTTCAAACAAGATGACTTTGATCACCTTTTTGGTGAAGCTGAAATTGAGAACACTACAAATCCGGTGCCACCAGTGAACACATCCGGATTTGCACATCTATCAATTCCCCAAAGACTCTCTTCATCTTCCCGGACTCCAAGGAATCAATCCTCTTCCCGGGTCAAACTGGTGAACGTATTCCCGGTCCTAAGCGTGAATCTGAATAGGCTAAGGGCTGCAACCCTTTCCTTTACTGAAGACATAAATATCTTATCCCGTCTTTGTCGAGGTTGCAAGCTATCTGAAGTCTTTGATATCGAAGTCCGACAAGGAGAAAATACAGGGAGTCTCCTGGAAGTGCTTGATAAACGAAGGAATGCATGCGTCTAACCAGGTATATATTTTTTGAATTTCCTCAATTACACTCGCATTTCTTCTTTTTTCATTTATTCTTAATTTGCACTTTTTTTTGCATCTGTTATGACCGGGAAAGGTTTTCGCCTTTGTCTCGAAGAAAATGAAGACTTAAAGGCTTAACTCGATGCCCAATAAAGGGAAATTGTGTTTCTCCGGGAAAGTATTCGCCGGAAAGACAACCAATTGTCCGATATCTGCCCGTTGTGAAAGCAGAACTTGATCGGGTGAAGAAAGACTACCTCCATTCTATTCACGATCTCGAGACTGCTAATGAAGAGAATGTGGCTCTAGTGAAATAGGTCGATCAACTCTACGAAAATCTTCATCTAGAGTTCAAAACATATGAAGAAGTTATGCATTTCAAAATGCAAAAGGAAGACTTCACTTATGCTGAAGTTGATCGCCTCGTTATCGAGTTCTCCGTTATTGATGCGAATAACTAACATATCATCAATATAAACTTTCATTGAATTCCCTATTTGGCTTTCAAATATGCGATTGACTAAGCGTTGATATGTTGCTTCGGCATCTTTTAAACCAAATTGCATTAAGTTATAACAATAAGTTTCATACTTAGTTATAAAAGAAGATTTCTCCTCATCATCCGGATTCATCCTTATTTGGTTTTATCTGGAGTAAGCATCAAGAAAACTTAACATCTCATGCCCTTCCGTAGCATCGATCATTCGAGGAAAAGAATCTGTCGGACAAGCTTTATTTAAATCTTTGAAATCTATACACATCCTTAATTTATTACCTTTTAGGCACTACTACCACATTCTCTAACCATTCTAGATATTCTACTTCACGAATAGATCTTATGTTTAATAACTTTGTTACCTCTTCATTGACAAACTTGTTCTTGTGTTCGACAATGGATATCGTTTTCTGCTTTATCAGGGTGAATTTCGGATCTAAACTCATTTTATGACTTGTGATCTTCGGTGAAATATCAGTCATGTCTAAATGGGACCAGGTAAAATAATCGGCTTTATCTTTAAGAAACCCAATTAATCTAAGCCTGAGCTCTGGGGATAACACGGTGCCCAGGAATACCTTTCTATCTGATCAATGGATGAACAAAATCACTTGCTTCAACTCCTCTATGGTTGACTTCGTAGACTCTGAAATATCTGGTAAAACAAATGACCTTGGGACGCGGTAAAGATCCTCTTCTTCCTCACTTTCTTCCTTCTCACTTTCTTCTTCCTTCAGACTCGATACGTATGCATCCTGTAATTGTTATTTATCCCATTTGAATGTCTTTTTATCCTTCACCTCCTTTGCTTCTTTTACCGACTCTTTTATTGCAAACATCTCCTTCGCTATCGGTTGTTCTCCTTGAATTTGCTTAATTCCCTCCAGAGTTAGAAACTTTAACATCATATGTAAAATTGATGGTACAACTTTCATATCATATCATGTATCCAGGGCCTGTCGAATAATGCATTGTATCTCATTACTCATTCGCTAACATAAAACTTTGTTTGTCGGATTATTTCAACTGCGTTGATTGGAAGAGTAATATCCCTCTTCGTTTTTTCTCTAGCCATGTTGAACTCGTAAAGAACTCGAACAACTGGAACAATTTTGTCCGACATCTCCTTTGGCTTTATCACCTTCCACCGGATGATTTTGGCCGAGCTACCTGGATCAATTAAAATATGCTTGATTTGAAAATGATCAACAATAACATAAATTACCAACACATCAGTGTGAGGATGAATGATTCCCTTCGAATCTTCATTGCTAAATGAAATTGCCTCCTCATGTAAGAAATTCCTAGATCTCTTCTCTCAATTTATTGATACTTTCATATTTTTTTGCGTCATAATAGATGTTCCTACAACATCTATTCTTCTGATAATCATATTAATGTCGTGTTGTGGCTCAATAGGATCCGCCTACTTGCTTGCTTCTCTATTTTGTTGAAATTTCCCTTAGCTCGATGACTCAAAAATTCATGTAAATGGTGATCCTTCAGTTATCGGGTGACTTCATCCCTGAGATGTCGACAATCCTCTATTCGGTGACCATGTGTTCCATGAAAATCACACACCAAATTTGGATCTCTCTGACTTGGATCTGATCGGATGGGTTTCGACCACTTTGTCTCCTTAATGTGCCCAATTGCTGACACTAATTCGGCTCCATCAACATTAAAATTGTATTCAGCCAACCTTGGGTTTTCTACACTATTAGAAACACATATTGCCGTTATCATTTTTAACTTGCAAGCCTCTACTGGTGGATCCTCGATCATTGTATTTGTCTCTTCCACATTTTTTTGATGAGAAGTAACAATTGGTATGTCCTCTATTCGATCTGAAACTCGATCGCTCTGGAGGACTATATGGTAGATACCTATCCCTTAGTTCCAAATCAACAACCCTCTTTGACTTGTCATGACTTCTGCTCTGACCCACTGGTCCCGTCGGGAGTCTGAACTGGTCATCTTCCGCTCGAATATTTGACTCATACATATTGTGTACATCTGCCCATGTCACTGTTGGGAATTTCAATAGATTTTCCTTTCATTTTAACGATACACGGGAACTTCTAGGGTTTAATCCCTTAGTGAAAGTTTCCGTTGCCCACTCATCCGGTACCGCATGGAGGAGTATCCGTTCCTTTTGAAATCTTGTGACGAACTCTCGCAACAATTTTGTATCCTTTTGTGCAATTTTGAATATCTTAGCCTTTCTTGCTTGAATCTTCCTCGTGCTAACATGTGCGTTTATGAATGCATCTTCAAGCATTTCAAAAGAGTTAATGAAATACTCAAGTAATAAAGAATACCAAGTCATTGCCCCTTTGGACAATGTTTACCGAATTTCTTCAGCAAAACCAATTCTCTTTCATTTGGCTGCATGTCATTGCCTTTCACCGCATAAGTGTATGATGTCACATGCTCATGTGGATCCGTGGTTCTATCATACTCCGAGAGATATGGAAGTTTGAACCTTTTTTGAATCAACTTTGGAGCCGCACTCGGTGAAAATGATAATTAGATGTATCTCTTTGAATTTGGTCCTTTTAGAATCGGAGGTGCTCCCGGAATCTAGTCTATCCGTGAATTAAAGGTTTCAACTTTCTTTTTATTACTATCCATGCGGTTGTTCAGATCGTAGAGCAGTTTCAAGAACTCCAAAGGCTCATTCGTTCCTGATCCATTGACATTCTTCCGGACTCTATCCTCAGTGCGGGCTGCGTTATTTTCATCCACTGCACTTGCTTCACTGCTTTTTTCTGCAACTAAGATCGCCTGTTGTTATTTCTCCAGCATATCGAAGATTTTAGCCAAGTATGCTCTGGCTACCCGCACTCTGTCATCCTCTTAATCATTTGGTGTTCACTCATCTCTGGTTCTCGTAGATCTTCGAGGTGAAATAACTTGTTCATTCTGACTTTTTCCAATTACTGGATCGATGACTGGGGCATTGTTGTTAGCATCAACGTGACTTCCATTTCCATCTATTTTGCTAACGTATAGTATTAACCTGCTTATAAAATCTCAAAAGAAACAAGTGAAACTTGAACAAATCACACAATTATCCTTCGCCCCACGGTGGGTGCCAAATTTACCCCAGAAAAGGTACAGTTGAATTTGTTAGCGATTTAAATAATTCATGGACTGATTTTCTATAATTGATAATGAATAATAAGCAATAAGTAAAATGATAGAAATGGTAAGTAATAGAATTAGCCTGATCTTTCTTAAACTCGGATGAAGTTCCTGAGCAAGACAAGTTCGAGCTGATTGCGATCCTTAATAGAATAGCTTCGGTTATAAATGGAAAGTAGGAACAATGTATTGAGATTATAAAATTATGAGTGCAGAGTACAGAGTGTGAAATTGGATGCCCTTCCAACAAGGTTATACTCCTTTTATAATCATGAAGACAAAGAATTGATATCCGAGAATCTCTCTCAAATTAAATATTATTGATGCTAATAATGGCCTCTTAATGCTTAAAGAGTAACGGCTGACGCCATATTCGGATCGGATATATGCTGAGTACCTCTGAAACTTCACTCGGTGCCAATTCGGTCGGTTGTATCAGAGTTCGCCTTAATTGCAGCGTTGTCTCGTCCATGACTCATATCCGGTATCAAGTTCATCTATTTACCTCGAAACCTAATTCTGATCTTGTCACGCGTCGATTTGGATTTTACCGTATACAGTTACAATCCAATAACCAAAGGGACTAAACATTAGTACATTTTCTCTAAAATTCTTCTAATTATAGTTATCCCTTCCAGACTATTCCTAGTCTAGGAAGCTTTTAAACAACTCGATCAATAAACACCTATTACAAAACTTCTAGTAAAGTAAATAGGTTACAAGTCACAAAAAAAGAATCAACCTAATAATTCAAGAACTACAACATCACCTTCCTTAGAATAGGTTTTCTTCGTTGCAAGTTTGACTATCACAAAGCTCTCCTTACATGATTGTCTGCTAAGGACCTGGTTCTTCAATATTTGTGAAATATTTCTTCAACCTAGTAGTTGCTAGTCTAGCAATTCCTTCAAGAAACCTACTAAGGACTTGATTCATGTATATTTGTTAATCATAAAAATTTATATTTAGCTCAACTCAATAAGGTTTGATTTGTCATAACCAAAGAATCCCATTAGGCTCAGTGCAGCTCCTGAAAATACTAAGCCAAACCCCAAAAAGCCTATAAATTTTCCTTCCTTTACAAGTTGCTTGCCATTTCATCACAATCTTGAAAATAAATTCTAAGATGGCCTGTTGTTAGCAAGAACATGAGATTTTCCATATGTATAACCAAAGTGATGCATGCAGAAGGATATGTATGAGCCAGATTTATTTTTGGGAGATTTGTAAGGTTACGTTGGGGCGACATTCTTGGAAGAAGAGCAGTCTAGATAAGAGATGAGTTTGTGATCTAAAGAGAGAGGTATTGTAAAGAGTTGTCAGGGGAAATAGTGGTAGTTGGAGTAGAGTGAAAAAAACCAAGAAGAGGAAAGAGTGGAAGAAGAACACCATTAATGGTAGGTGTGGGGGAGAAGTTTGTTGATAGGGCCCATTGCTAGTTTTTATTAAGAATCTGGACCGGTGGCAGAACCCTTTTTAGGATTAGTGCTAATTAATTTGGAGACAAGTTAATGGGGCATCAAAACAAACTCTCAAGTTTAAAAAATACATTTTTGTACAGCGATTTAAAAAGAAAAATTATAAGTCTAGTTTACTTGTTATGGAGGATGGTATTGTAGTAGGAGAGGGATATTATGGTGAATGAGTGGAGACTTCACATTGTTGGATTTGGCATTCAAAATCAAAGGTGACAGTATTAATTAAAATTCAAAGTGATATAAGCAGTTGATTGAACGTCATTGAAAGTAGTCAGCTAAAATGCTTGTCCAGCGATGTGACGATTAGTGTTGCATTTACTAGGGAAAAAATAGCTCATGCATTCATAAAGATGGATTATCATGTTCGTCTATATCTTTTTGATATTGCTTGTGATGGTTCTAGGCTCATTCTAAGGATTAATGTGGCTGAAAGTTCTATTGTAGGTTCAAATGTCACCGCGTCAACATCACCCAACCACCACCATCTTTATTTGTTGAAAGGTCCAAGAATAATCCTTGTTAGGAAAATGACGATGATTTTGTCATTAGTTTCAACAAATATGACTCATCAAAGTATGCTACGACACAACTCAGCCAAATTCTTATCGATGACATGTGTTTTTTTCGTGGGCAAACATCAATGATCACAAAGGCATTTGTTAATACATTGATGCTAGCTTTCATGAAAATAAAGCATTGATCGCGGAAAAGGTTTCAAAGTCATACTATTGATATCGGGGAAGCATCTATATCTAGAAAGAGGAGATATAAATGTTCAATCTGCAAAAAACTATGGCCACAAGAAGACCACATGCCCAAAAACCTTTTCGCACAATAGAGACTGATTTGTTTTTCTTCAAGTTGTTGTAATAATCTTTTATGCTATGTTCTGATTTTTTTAAATATGAACTTAAATTTTTTGTGTTGTGTTGTGAGTTTGAAACTTCTATTGTATTGTCAAGATACTGAATTAACCGAACTATTTAGTGTTCCTGTTACGTTATGTTGACACCCAATTTTGACTCTCTCGTCCAATCATTAACGATAAAATTACACTAATTTTTTCAAAATAATGTTAACAATTTTATAATAATAAAATGCAACAATAAAACATTAATACATGCATAAATGAACAACTTAATAATGACACCACATTTATATAAATGCCCTAAGCATTCTTAAATATCACATCCGCATTTATTAATATCCAAAATAATTTCATAATTATTATTTGTAATTTAAACCCCATTAAATTAACTTAACACCGCAAAATAATTTTAAATAATGATAAAGTATGCACAATAAATAAGATTTTAATAACAACGTCGCATTTATAAAGCATTAAGAACTAATTAATAGCACGTTCGCATTTATTATTTTAAAATAATTTTATAAATAACTTAAACCCCATTTATTTACCACCAATTAAAATCTAACATAAAATAAATACACTTAAACTATACCCCAAGCATTAATAATTTTAACTAGCCCAAGACATTTGCAGCCCCACAATTAAATTCCCAGCAACCCAAATCCCTTCCATTCTAATTTCTCGGCCCAAACCCGAATGAGCCCATCAGCCTATCCACCTTCTTCCCATTTAACAAAAAAAACCTGAAGGCATTAAACACAAAACCTTTTCAAAACCAGACCGCCGCCCTTACCATAACTGAGACCCCAAATCCGCCCCAAAACGGTTCCAAATCGAGCTCAAAATCACCCATATCAAGTTACCATAAAACATCTCCCTATTAATTTCGGTAAGAATCATCAAAGATTTTTGCCGAAAATTGTAACAAATCCTTAACCAAATCAGAACCCCAAAAATGGTAACAAATTAAGGCTGTGACGTTAATAAATTAAGAATTCTTCTATTGTGCTTATAGTTCATTTATACTTGAGTTTGTTTTGTTAAGTTTAGCATTGGTTTGGTAGATATCATTAGGTAGAACTATTTAAGTTCAGTACATTTACCTTAATATAAGGCCGTATATTTGTTTATGTCCTGAAATTAATATAAGGCCGTACATTTACCTCCCAGGAACTGACCTTAAATAGGCCGTACATTTAAGGCCGTAAAATTAATATAAGGCCGTACATTTACCTCCCAGTCCCAGGAACTGACCTGTTTAGTTGTTGTTTATGTCCTGAAATGTCCCATGAACTGCATCTAGTCTATTGTCCATCATAATATGCATGTATATTTGATATATAGGCCGTATATACAGTGCACCAGTCCATATTATTGAATGTCTCCAGATGGACTATGTTTGTTATTACATGAATTAGGAGCCCTTTTAAGTGTGTTCAGATCCCGCATATTTTTGAAATATTGGTTGAAGAGTGAGAATGCACTTCTTTCCAAAGGATAATTATCAAAGCTTGATAATAACATTAACAAAACCAAATGTTGTTTTTGATAGTTTTGTCTTGGGTATTGAATTTGCTCGATGGATTTAGGTTGTTTGTTTGTCCATTGTCGGAATGGAATGATTTATATGCATTCTTAAATCTTATGACAATGTCATTTATTATTTAAAAGGGTTTGAGTATATATTAATCCTTATCTTTTCTTATATTTTACATGAAATGCATCGGAGCAAACGAAGAGTCTCAGTACGAGACTCATCACTACTCTCGTCGAATGAAGACCCGCATCACTGTGCATCTCTCTATCCGCATCAGAAATTCCAAATCACAGGCGGAATGACATCGCCATTCCTTCGAGTCTTTAGTATTAATCCCCTCTTCCCATCTATTTGTTGTAAATTATTTGTCTAACGCTACATTAATTAGTGGAATACTTAGAATAGTTAAACCTTGAATCAATATATTAGGAAGTAATTTAGCGCTAGAAATTTGCTTCCCTTTAAGTTAATTATTTTAGGCTAGCCATGCATTGTTTAATTTATACTAAATCACTTAATAACCTTCATTCATGTAGCTAGGATATTATATTCCTAATCAATTTTCTCATAAATTCTCTTATTAATATTCATATAGAAAAATCATTTTAGACACTTTACATGCTAGGCCGATTTTAAAACATGCATTGATCTTTAACATAATAATAACATAGGTTTGAACGGACAACCGCAAGTTAGCAGATCTTAGAGGATGTCTAACCCCTTCCCTCTAGATTAATAAAGAACTCTTGCCCATAATCTCACATAGTTTAGCAGACCATTTAAATGGAGTTAATGTTGACTTGACTTAGTTAACATTTAGGTGTCCTAATTCATCCAAATTAATTAGGTGGTGATTCCGCGAACCCTTTTAGCACATTTTTTGCATATTTTTGCATTTTATTTCTTAACCTATAAAGCAGGAGTGAATATGTCGCGGTCGAAAAAGGGTGTGACACGTTACATGTTACATTAGAATCGATGATAGGCAAATTGATCACTAGACCTCCTTTACGGATATTAGAACTGCAGATATTTAATATTTAGATTTCAAACTGGATCAATTGACAAATTTATCACTACACCTCTTTTACGTTTATTAGAACTGCAAATATTTAATATTTAGATTTCAAGCTGGACGATATGCAAGCTGACCACTAAACCGTCTTTATAATTATTAGAATTGTAGATATTCAATATTTAGAATTAAAATTGGACAAATTGACAAATGATATAGTCTAATTTAAAGCTTGAACATGGGTAAAATAAATTTGTATGAAAAGTGAAAGTAATACGAAATAATAATTGACAATATTATCATTAGCATTAATATACTAAGAATGCTTACATCCACCAGAGAGCAGTAATTATGCTATATAATAAAAAAAAACTAATTAGACATATGAGGGATAAAATTGGTAGGGTTGTTGAAATCTGCATTAGGAGGGGGTGAATCTGGAGGGTTGAATTCTGTTTCCTCATGAAGTATATTGAGTATCCTCTCTATTCTTCTGAAGGCCCTGTTGAGTTCTCTAAACCATCCCTCATAACCCTAATGTTTAGTGTTGAAACAATTGATCTCATCATTTATATCCATTATGTCAGTTTCTAGACCTCCAAAATTTCATAACAAGCGGCTTATCATTTGTTCTACATAACCCGGGGGTGATGGAGCTATGTTATTTGGTAGTCCATTTAGTAAGCCGCTCTCTTGATCCATATCGAATTTGTCATATGGTCTTTTGGGTAATGAAATTCGTGAAGAAGGGTAATTATGAATGTTACTACAATTCATGAAGTATGATATTTATAGACTCGAACGGTCACCTTGAAAGGTGAAAATGCACCTTTACATGAAGCAACACCTTATTATGAGAGATTTCATAAGTGTGTCTTCTAATAGACTGTATTTTGATTCTACTACACTGTAAGGGCCATTGCTATTTTAATTTACCATAACAAGACAACTTTACGTGAAGCGATACCTTATTAGGAGAGGTTACAGAAGTGTTTCTTCTAATAGATTGTATTTGAATTCTACTACACTGTAAGGATCATTGCTATTCTAATTTAGGTTTCATAAATGTGTTTTCTCATAGACTATTTTTGGATTCTACTACACTGTAAGGACGATTGCTATTCTAATTTACCCAGAACAAGATACCTTTACGTGAAGTTGCACCTTATTAAGAGAGGTTTCATAAGTGTCTTCTAAAGGACTGTATTTGGATTCTACTACCCTGTAAGAATCATTTCTATACTAATTTACCCCCAAAAAATTCAACTATGTAGGTATTTAAAATTAAGTTGAGTCTACAGAAATAAATTTTGGTATACCTTTTAAGCTTATCAAGATTTAGGTATTGATAATAGTTGAAATAAACTACTTAATGAGGTGTTGTGATATGAGAAGGCGTATACTCATATTAATATATGCGATGATTATTTAGAGTAGGTGTGCATATGAATTTATTATATACAGACGAATAGTCTAATAGAATAGTCAAGGTCACAAACACAAAACCCCAAATTAATACATAAATTGTCTTTTTAAATTCAAAAACATGATTATCAAAATAGTAATCTCATGGTATTTTATTTTTACATAACCTAAAACATCATTATTGTTGAAATATTACAAAACATAGATATTAATATCAACATTACAAGTTTGTAAAGAGTTATCTAACATTTAAAGTGTAATCTATGTCGTAGTTAATGGGTAATTATATATTATTTCTTATAATTAATATATCAAGTCACCAATTCCATGACTTTTAATATATTTTGTCACCATTTTAATTTTTTATAAATTTAAGTGATATTTAACTTAAACCTTACATTAATAATTATATTATGTTATTATCATATGCTACATTAATATTCTAGAAACATATTATTAATAGACTTCAGTTGTTCATCTTCCCCTTGTCAAATCACTTCATAAAATGATGTGATTTAATGGATCACTGCACCAATCGACGCAATTGATTACTAAAGCACGAAACAATACCTTTTCAATCCTATAAATTCAACACCCACACCTCTTACTCTTTTCACCTGCAATATTTATCTTTCTCTTCTCACTTGTAATCTTTATCTTCCTCTTCTCACTTATTCCAAAATGTTGCCAATGAGAAACAAACATTTGTCCTGATTGTATCAACATAAAAGCTTATCTGAATTGGCTAGTCTAACGTATCAACGAGGATGTTGAGCACCAAGAGATGAATATCAGGCATATTGCTCGCATGCTAAGGGCTCTATGCCTTTTGGCAGGGATTGAAATGGATGATTAGATCACCCCCCCCCTCTCCAACTCCCCTCATGTTTAAAGTTTTTATGCATTTGAATGGCAGTATGGGCCTCTATATGAATATTTGTGTTTATCTAAATATATGAATATTTAAGTTATGTTTTGTTTTGTTGTTGTTGAGTGTTCTTATGTTTGCATATAATTGAAATTTATAAAAATACTTCATCACTAGACTCAGTAGACAAAACATTCGTTATAATAATAGTTTCTTTAGATAAATTATTGGGCAAATTTATCTCACCACTAGACTCACTAGATACATCATTCGTTATAATAACTACTTCATTAGAAAAATTGTTAGACATATTTATTTCACCACTAGACACAACATTCATTATAATAACTGCGTATTATGAAATTGTTAGATAAATTTATTTCACCACTAGACTCAGTAGACAAAACAGTCGTTATAATAATTGCTTCATTATGAAAATTGTTAGGAAAATTTATTTCACCACTATACGCACTACACAAAATATTAGTTATAATAATAGGTATCTTAGGCAAATTTATTTCACCACTATACTCAGTAAACAAAACATCCGTTATAATAATAGATTCCTTAGGCAAATTTATTTCACCACTATACACACTACACAAAACATTCGTAATAATAACTGGTCAATTGTGATAATGAAAATTGCGAAATGGTAAGTATAAAAAAAGTAAACCTATAGTTGCAATTAATGAATTGTTAATGGTGAGAAATATGCAGTTGTATAACAAAGGAACTTAAATAATTATTTCAAAAAATAACTTAACTTAAATAGTTCTAAAAAGCAACTTAAATAATTATTCAAACAACTTCTTCATTGGCAGTCTCATAACCATTTTGAGCAACATCTCCAAGTTCTTCAATGTCATCCTTGCCACAAAGAACTGGAAGGGTCATCATCATTGTGGACATAGGTAAGATGACTCAAAGCACAACTATCAAGAGCATTTATTGGGTCAAAATTAACATAAGTGAATAACACAAAAATTGGCAATAGACCATAAACATTTCTACTAACTAACTTAAATGTCACAAAAGTTGACATTAACTTTGGTCTTCTTAGCATTGGCAAATTGTAATGCCTTTCGAATCCTCTTCCTACTGGACCTAACTGAAGAAGAAACACATTTAGAACGCCCTTTTGATTTTTTCTCCAGCAATTTGCGAATGGAAACGAATTCATCCTCAATTGATGTCAATCTACTTGCAATGACACTCGGCCTACGATCACAATGGATGCGTGTCTCTTTAGCCATTCCTCCAATATCTTGATCTTGAACTTGGTCTTCATCATGATCACGTTCGTGCCCAGAACCAAATACAAGTTTCATTCTGATGCGAAATTAACGTGTATCACCAATCTCTCTTTTTACGACATCAATATTCGGGTCCGGTACTTCATTGTCATAATCTACAAGATTTTTAATGTAGTTCTTACTCTTCTCCGCACACCGAGGTATAGAAAAGGTCTCACCACCTCAAGTTAATAAAAACAACAACAGATTAAATCAGAATAGACAATTACCAACCCAAGTTCTAATATATTAATAGGTTCGTATCATTACCGCATGGTCACTTACATTTCTGAAATGATCAATATGTTCGGGCTTCTCATCCATTCACTATCTCAAAGTCCTTGGAATTGACAAAGGACGTTGTTTAGATAGGGCAACAGTTTTCCAACAAATGACATAGCTTCGTATGCCAATGCCTATAGTAAATAAATAAATAGAATAAGTATTAAAATAGATATCACTAATCTATAATAATATAATCTACATATTGATTCATAATAAAATACTTACAACGAAGGTCCAAAGATAGCCATAAAGAGCATAATGTGGTGGTTGATTTTGTTAACAAGATACTTTATACATCTTGCGAATGTCCGGCTTCGTTAAATATTCAAAGGTCAGGTCGAAGCATTCCTTACCCCATGGATATTTCTCAAAGAAATTAATACTATTCACTATGGTGATCCACTTCTTATCAACATTTTTTGCAACATCGCGAGCCAACAAGAGGTATGGACAAATACAATCATTACAACCATATGCTTCTCTAAATTGGTCAATATACTTTTTTCTTGAACCAATTTAAGCAGCCCAGTAGTGGTCAACCCTATATTTTCGGTAAGTTGTTTTAGTTTATTTCAAAACTCAAACCTATTGAGAAAATGATTCATATTCTCACTGGGAAATGCTCTGCAATTTAAATTTGTGATCAATGCAAACTCCCTCAACCCAAAATAACAGGGCACTCCCTCCAATATGAATCACATCTCATGCTTCTTCTTATTCTCCGTAACTTGACGAAAAAGCAAATAATCAATTTTTTTCTAGTGAATCCAATTGTCACGACCCAACTCCCGAGTCGTGATGACACCTACCATATTCCCTCGAGTAGGCGAACCACGTTCTCATTAACAAGGTAAATCAGCGGAAAAATAAATAAGAAAAAGAAATCATAAGTCTTAACCACTTAATTTCCCAAAATCTGGCCAAAAGGGTACAAGAGCACTAACAAGTCTAAAAAATAGAAGTCTGAAAGAATGCCCGAAGGCTACATACTGTCTGTCAATACCCAAAGAAAAATGGAATTAACTAAGAAGCCCTTCAGGGGCCACGGACGACCAAGTAGCTCACCCTGAATGACTAGAAGATGTCCACCTCGCGAATCACCCACGGGGCGTAGAGTTGGAACCTGGATCGTACTCTGCACTAAAAAAAAGTGCAGCAAGAGTAGTATCAGTACAACACTTGTACCGGTAAGTATCATAGGCCGACAATGATTAGATAACGCATGAAGAAGTTGAAACCAACAAGTAGCACATAGAGCAATCAGGCACGGTCACGTATCAAATACAAGTAAAGCGTAAAGAAATCATGAAATCAACCAAGACAGACATGATTCACCAAATGATCAGTCAAAATATGAGTGGATGAATGCAATGAAATGCAATGTCACATCTCTCACTCCCGCTCGCAAAAACCTCGGAGGCAATCACTCCTGCTCTCCGGCAGAAACCTCGGAGGCAATCACTCCTGCTCTCCGGCAGAAACCTCGGAGGCAATCACTCCCGCTCTCCGGCAGAAACCTCGAAGGCAATCACTCCCGCTCTCCGGCAGAAACCTCGGAGGCAATCACTCCCGCTCTCCGGCAGAAACCTCGGAGGCTATCACTCCCGCTCTTCGGCAGAAACCTCAGAGGCTATCACTCCCGCTCTCCGGTAGAAACTTCAGAGGTTATCACTCCCACTCTCCGGCAGAAACCTCAGAGGCAATCACTCCCGCTCTCCGGCAGAAACCTCGAAGGCAATCACTCCCGCTCCCTGGCAGAAACCTCGGAGGCTATCACTCACTCTCAATCTCTCACCTCCTCATCATCACAAAATAATATGGAAATTATGTCAGAAATGATATCAAGTCTCAACACATGTCACCAATATACAATCAACAAGTACAAGTCAAATCAGGTGATAATCACAGAAAATAACACATATGGTGACAAGCCCACATAACAGCTGACGGAACAAACGTAATAGTAATTTTATCTCCACTTCCTGCCCGAAGGCCTATCATGCTATCCCCGTCACTTCCTACGACTACATACGATTCTCTAATCAGGGTCTAACTAAAGTAAACCGTCACCTACCTCAATGCCGAGCGGGTGCCACGAACAATCAAACCAACGTCTTCCCCTTGCGAAGAGCCTATGAACGATTAAAATATAGAAAATATGTGAACTACATTATAATACGAATCTAAGGACACTCATATTGCTATCTTTATATTAACAAGATCTTTACCATTTCCATTGTATGACTAAACTCATACCCCTATAAAAATATTAGCATAACTTCATGACAAACAAATAATATTTCTTTCTTTTAACTTTCTCGTATCTCCCGCTTGTAAAGGATATAACATTAAATTCGTAACTCCAAATAAGGTGTTTATTGTACCACATCGAAGGCAACAATAGGATATCTTATTAAGCCGAATCCCACCTGACAATACTTAGTATAGATGGTGAAAATTTTACGAAAGAAACAACCCTACGAAATCTGTGTCGCCAGAATTTTTGTAAAACAAGGTAGAAACTTCAAACAGTCATAACTTCCAAACCATAAGTCGGATTTATCTTCTTAAGATGTCAAACTGATAGGAACAGAGTAATATACAACTTTCTTTCATCCCATATTTTCATATTCCTTACGGATTTGTACAATTTTCACGTTTTATATGCTGTGTCGCCTGGGTTTCGGTAAAACGAGACAGAAACTTTAAACAATCATAACTTTCAAACCATAAGTCGGATTAATCTCCGTAAGATATAAAACTGACGGGAACAGAGTAATCTACAACTTTCGTTCATCCCATACTTTTATATTCTTTACATATTTATATATTTTTCACGTTTAATATTCTGCAGTAATCATTATGTCATGTTACATCCCTCAAGTTTCTCTATTCAAGTAGATTGTGGAATTTCCGTGTAATGACCTCTTTGAAATCTGATTTTATTCTATAATACGGTATTATAAGGATCACGAATAGATTAACTCAACCATGTAATATAGAATCTAACCTGAACCTGATTGCTAGAGTTTTCTTTTTTCCTTCTCTCTCCCTTCTTCTCATGCGTCTGGTTGCTGCCGCGTACGTTTCCTTCTCCCTCTCCTTTCTTTTCTTTCTTCCTCTAGGGGTTTCTTGCTGCTTCGTCATTCCCCTTTCTCCCTCCCCTTTCTTTTCTACTAGGGTTTTGTGTTCTTGAAGATGGAATATGAGAAAGAGTGGGAAGATTAATAGGTTAAAAGAAAATATGAAAATTAAAGTTGCACATAAGTCCCTAATTTTCCATTAATTAAACACAAGCTAAAACTAACAAAACACCTAAAGTCATATTAAAACAATTTTATAAATAGCTTAAACTCCATTACTTTCCATTAATTAAAACTCAACACCTAAATTTTATCACAAGCCCAATACAAACATTAGCCATTAAATCTCAGCCCAAACCTGATCGGCCCAAAACCTTTCTCCCTAAACAAAATCAGTAACCCTTCTCATTTTACTTCAAGAACCCTAACCTAATACTCTATCTCCTAATCCGCCGCACCAGAACCCACACCCCAACTCCGCGATTCTTGCTGGAGAATCTGCACTCTGCCACCTCACTTCCCTCTCATCTGTCATCCCCTTACCATAAACTACCGCCGAATCCCATAATTTCCCAAATCACCATAATAAAATCTTACCCAAATAAGAAAAATCGTCCAAATCAGTTACCATAACCACAACTTACCATAACTAAATCTTTACCATAAATAGCCCAGTAAATCGACCAAGAATTTCCCAAAAAATCAGACCCCAACTCATCTCAAAATCACGTTAAATTACCAGTTGTTAAAACCGAAATGGATATAAAATATTGATCGATTCTTACCATTTTTGGGGAAGATTCGAAAAGGACTATAAATAAAGGGGAAGAAGTTCATAGATGGGCATCGATTTTGGCAAGCATCGAAGAGTATCGATCCTCTACAGATAAAAACATCAATATAATCAACAATCGAAATTGAGCAATGAAGCATCAAGAACTAATAAGCATTCTTAAAGCATAAACATCAGTCCCTCCAATCGCATCGCAATACCAAACCCTGAGTGGATCGACGACTTGATACGCTGTCTCGATTCGCTGTCCGGAGAAGGTAAACCCAAATTTCTCACCATTCATTTCATATTACTGCGTTCTTTGTGTGTTAAATGTGTGTTTGCTTAGTCTGTTTGGATTATTGTGTTAGTTGATGTTTTGAATATGATTCTGCTGGCTGTATCGGGTTTATTTTTGGCGATTGGTATCTTCGACATACACGTTTATCGATCATACCCTGCTGGTTATTAAGTTAAAATACTGCTCTATGATAGTATGACAATCCTCTATTTTTTTTATGCGCTATTCTAGTGAAGATTGTGATAAATGTTACTAGTTTGGTGTGTATTTTTGCTTCTAGGATCTCGAATTTAATTGATTCCCCAGGTTGTAATACATCCATGCATATTAGCTAATCCAAAATGTCGTTTGTCTACATTTATGTTCCTAGCTATTTGGATCTAGTATAGCTAGTATATGAGAATGTCCTTGGAGATTAGGAGTCGACTGTCAACATGTTTACTTGTGTGTTCCTATTACATGATGAGTTTCAGGGGCTCAACACTTAGTGGAGCAGTTTGCATTTAGATTTATGTCTCTTACTGTATCCTTAATTCCATGATAAAACTGACGACCCTAAGTGCACATCAAAAGCATGATATTCTCATTTCTTGTATGAAGATGGCATCCATAGAACTTGTGACTCACATAGGATAGACATATGTATATTACTGTGCTTATAATTGCCTAACATGGATTTTGTAAGTTCTGGACCATGCGCTATGCCTTTGTTATTAATTGGTGCTAAGTTAAAACCATTTGTGCAATGTCATGAAATATATGCAATGGTAGGAAAGGAAATGTTCACGCCGTATCTTGTCAAACCTATTCCTTTCTGGGAAAATACAAATTAATGGGCCTGCTTTCTTGAATATGAAACTGTGTGTTGGGTTTTAACATTTTTATGACTTACTGTTTCGGGATCCGTGTTTCTCTTGAATTATCTACATGAAATGATGCAAAAGAAATGTGTTAAATTTCTATGTCATTGTTTACTCATTATTTGATAAGATTCGAGCATATACTAATTCCTTATCTTTGTTTTTTACATGAAAAGCATCGGAGCAAAAATGAAGAGTCTCATTGCGAGACTCATCAAGCCTCTTATCAAATGACGACCTGCATCTTACTTGCTTCATCCTCTCCGCATCAGAAACTCCAAGTTGTAGGCGAATTTACATTGCCTTTTCTTCGAGTCCCCTTTTACAACCTCCTAAATCTAGGAATTATAGGAAAGTACCACATAACTTTGGTCGGGGATTTGCTTTTCTTATACCGCTTCATACCACATTTGGGACATTCATTCAATTATGCGTACTCTCCCCTAAATAAAATATAAAATCATCCTGACAAACATGGATCTTCTGATGTGTTGGTCCGATAGAGTTGAGAAATTGTTTAGCATCATAGGTTTTACGAGGGAGCACATTCACATATGGCAATAGATCACTTACAACTTCCAATAGTTCTGTGAAGAACACATCGGAAACTTGGTCAATAGTTTTTAAGTTGTACAAAACCAACACAGCTGACAATTTTGAAGCATTAGTACAACCCGGCCACAATGGTAACTCAACATCTCCCCTTAAGTCATCACACGTATCAGGATGATCCCGCAACTTTTTATTGACAACACTTCGAGAATTCTTCACATGACTGGATTTTTCATTACCATCTCCCATATTACTTGTGTTCATTACATTTGTAAACTCAAATTGGGAGTCAGATTGACTTAATGAACTATGTTTACGTTTTTCACTTGAACTACCTTTGTCTTTGCTCTCACCATGATATGTCCAAACCTTATATGTTATGTCAAAACCGTGACACATTAAATGCTCATGCAATTTCATTTGACCACTAACCTCCTTTACATTTAGACATTTTCGACACGGACATTTAATGTACAATGGATTTTTAGCATTCTTGGTTGCATGAGCACAAAACTCCTCCACCCCTTTCTTATACTCTTCAGATAATCGATCCACATTTACCCAGTCTCGATTCATCAAGAACAATACTACAAAAATCAAATAATACAACAATGAATTTAAAGCATATTTGAAGTCTTCAAGGCTCGACTTCCCCTCACATAGTACATATATAAGAATCTTAAACGCATATGAAGTCTTTAAGGCATGATTTGCCCTCACATAAATTATAAGTATGAAATTTAAGCATATTTGAAAATTTAATGTATACACATCACATGATTCATATATATGAATTTTTAAACATATATGAAGTCTTTAAGACACGACTTCCCCTCACATATATCACATGTATGAAATTTTGGCATATTTAAATATTTAATGCATAACGACACATCATATAATGCATATATATGAATTTTTAAACACATATGAAGTCTTTAAGGCACGACTTCCCCTCACGTAAAGCATAATAAAGATAAATTAACTTCGAATGTACAATAATACCTTCCGAATGCAATCCAAGAAATTTGTCTTTCAATTTTTTGAAAACCTACAAAAAATCGAGAAGATCTCATTCATTAATAATTTATAAAATAAGATACAAAATTCAGAAATCATCAAATATTCAATCATAATCTGGAAATTGAGGCTAAATGGGTTTCGTTCTTTACAATTATCAATATACACTTCAATCATAAACTCAAAATTGAGGCTAAATATAATGAATGAAAAGTATTGTTTCTCAAACAAATATACACTTCAAACCCTTGAAAACTCTACTGAACACAAAGATTGAAACATACCTTGACGCTCGAACTTCCTTCAATTCACTAACTCAACTCTTGCAAACTAAATTGGTATTACACTTGGGGATAATTTCAGTGGCGAGATGGAATTGGTTTAGGGTTAATAATGCACAAATTAGGAGAATACCAAAACGGCAAGAAGAATTATGCTTAGCCTAAGATAAATACTTAGCTTGTTACATAATCAAGAAGCACATGACTGTAAATACACAGCAAGGTTGTTATGATATGAGATGGTAATCATTTGTTACAAAGAAAAAGTAATAGAATGACTGAAGAAACAATCTATTATACTTTGATGAAATTGGTATTGGCGGCAATTTCGTTTTTGGCGGAGAAGTTTAATTAGGGCTTCGATTCGACGATATGGAATGAATTGGGATTATTGTGTTTTTGTAATTCTTTAAAACTTACATAGCGCTTTACTTTAATAGCGCTTCCAAAATCGTTATCTAAGTGAGAATATTAATATTTTTATATTAATATTCAATAGAGCTTTAAATAAGCGCTATGCAAGGAGTAACTTGCATAGCGCTTCAATTAAAATTTCCGCAAAGCGCTATGGCTGTATTTTTTTTTTAAGATTGTTTTTTTTTTAATTTGAAAAATTGATAAAGTGTTATGCAAGTTGTTACTTAGATATCGCTTTTTAAAAACGCTATCTAAGCAGCGTTACCCAAGCAGAAATCTGTAGTAGTGCTAGGACATACATATACTTTTAGTTTGAGGGTATGAACTAAGTTGGGTGAAAATAGTTCAAAACAATGTTCTTTAAAAGATCCAAAATTTTACTATTGAATAACAAGAAAAGCCAAATATCCGTCTGAGTGTACTTTTCAATATGTAAGATCTCAGTTTTGCAGTGTCTTTACTTGATTAGTCTATGCATAACTAATCCAGAACATGACTTATTAGCGAAGGTGCTTATTAATCAATTAAGGGAGAATCTACACTGTGCTTGTAACTTGTAAGTATCCTACTTATCCACACCGAGTGTTTGACCAAATCAATTCAAACATGATATGGGTTTAAATATATGTAATTATTTTAATTATGATTAATTAATTTATATTTTCACTATTAAATCACTTAACCATATCCTTTTCGCTCTCATATAACATGGTGTTTTTCTATCAATTTGATTTATTTATTTTAAATTTGGCTTAGTACGTCATTGACTTAGTTTTGGTTATTAAGTCGACCTTTGCCTACTTTTGTCCCTTTTCATTTTTATTCTCTTCCAAATACACCTTTCTAACTAAGCACACCATTTGCATTAAGTTCAAATCAGTGGATTTGAAGTCAAAACAGTAGATGTCTAAGTTCAAATCTTAATTAGCTAAATAGCTACTTACTAATTCCTGCTGAGGAGTTTTGGTCATTTCCACGTTATATGTGCTTTTCTCTCTTCCTTTTGATGTATGTATGTACTCAGTTGGTAATCAGTCTCTGTCAAAGCATCAAGAATTCAAAGCTTTTAGCCTCTAATAGTGGAAAGATACATATAGTTCATTACCACCAACTAAAATGCACCTCGACTTTTGCGTGCACACAACAAGTTATTGTAGATAATACGTGACCCTCTTACTTTTCTGCATTTCATGCGACTCTTAGAGCCATAA
This sequence comes from Przewalskia tangutica, assembly GCA_029844215.1. NCBI lineage: Eukaryota > Viridiplantae > Streptophyta > Magnoliopsida > Solanales > Solanaceae > Przewalskia > Przewalskia tangutica. The sequence continues at coordinate 140,595,278 of CM056720.1, read as the reverse complement.
ATTCAAACAAAAGAATTTAGAAAAAAACGTAAGAATGCATAATTTGAGATTCAAACCTTAATTTTTGAGTCACCTTTTTCTTTTTTGATGACGGGGAACCCGCGGCCGCTACTTTTTTACAAGTGCGCTCTAGGTAAATCATCGGACTGACGCAATACCGCAACTACGCCACCAGTAGAACCACACTGCAGCCTACGTGTGATGCACTCAACCAAGAAGGTATTGACAGGGGGAATCGAACTCGTGATATTTCGACCCCGCGCTCTCCTACTCCATCAACTTGACTACCCGTTTTTGGGTCTACTGCACTAGAAGCGTCTTGTGTCAAGGGAATTGAATAGTTAAAAAGATTTATTTTAACCTTTTTTACACAATTCATTTTTTGATGAAGTGAACACCCTTCATAACATGTCGCCTGCCCTCCCACTATTGATTTATGTCCATGGCGAAGTCAAGATTCGAAGCTTATGTATATGAGATTTTAATTCTTCTAAGTTACTGGATTCTAAAATTAGTAATTCGTATATATTTAATAATTTAAAAAAAAATACAAAATTTGAATTGAAACTACTCGGATCATACTCTAGCTCCGCCCCCTAATGTCAACACAATTAACAAAACCAAGATAATTTGGATTGAAAACAGAAGCCATATAAAAAGGGGGCATATATAAACTGTACTTTTGAACTCAGAAACTAGAGCCGGCAGCTTAGTTCATCCATACCTACCCAACTTCCACGAGGCATTTCTAAAGACACCTTGTACAAAGTACATATGCAAAAAAATATATTCTTTTTTTGTTGATTTACTTATTTACATGCTGATAATGAACTCAGGCGAAGAGAAGATGAAGCAAGAAGAAGAGAAGTGGAGGAGAAGAGAAGAAGAGTAAAAGCAGAAGAAGAAATGAGAGAGAGAAAGAAACCGTATATTATATTGAAGAATGAATGTTAATATTAATATCAAATGGACGGGGCACCAATTCTCATGTCTTATTATCAATAAGAGCATTATATTCATCGGTCATGTCAATTTTCCAATTGGGGTCATTTAAGGCAGACACAAGATTACGGGATAGAGGTGACTTAAGAACATTAGAATTTAAATTAAAATGTCTTTTCGGTTAAAAAATACTCATTTGACTGCGAGTGATTGGACCATGACTCTGGACTGGATTGAGTGAATTTGGAAATTTTGAGAATTTTCGGAAATTTCCATCGAGGGCTAGGACCGCGACGCCTAATGAACAGTGCTCTCTGGAATTTTGGCGATGTGGCGCTTACGACATGATTATTTCACCCTGGTTACTGGATGACTGGAGTCGTGGCGCCTCCCCCAAGGGCCGCGGCGTTGGAGACGAATTGTGGGACAACTCTGAAAAATGACGGAGAATATAGGGGGAGATATCATCATCCAAAAAATCATACGAACTAGGCATGCGTTGTTCTACTTTAGAAAAGGAGAATTGGGACTCATCAAAGATAACATGACTACTAATGATGATTTGTTTAGAAGACAAATCAAAACATTTATAACCATGGTGATTTGATGGATAATCCAAAAACACACAAGGAGTAGAACGTGTCTGGAGTTTGTTGATTATGGTGGATGGAAACATTGGATAACATAAGCATCCAAAACCCAAAGATAAAAATACGAAGGAGTTTTAATGTATAGAACTTGAAGGGGGGGATGAATATGTCAAACTTGGAAGGAAGAATGTTAAGAATATCGGTAGTCATTTGGAGAGCATGATGCCAAAAATATGGGGGTACGGAAGCATGAACCAAGAAAGTTCGGATAATATTATTAATGGTACGAATTTTGCGTTCGGCTTTTTCATTTTGTGAAGATGTATGAGGACAAGAAAAACGAAAATTAATTTCATTATTAGCACAAAATTTCCGAAACTCCCCATTGTCATATTCTTTGTCATTATCACATTGGATATTCTTGATTTCTCGTTCGAATTGGGTTTTAATGAAAGCTCCAAATTTCTGGAAGATGGAAAAAACTTGAGATTTCTTCGCTATTGGAAACGTCCATAACAATTTAGAATAATCATCTAAAAATAGAACATAATAACAGTGACCCAAAGAACTAAGAACAGGAGATGTTCATAAATCGCTATGAATAATATCAAATGACATTGAAGTACTAGAAGTAGAGGCGACAAATGACAACTTAACAATTTTTCCTATGGAACAAGATTGACAATTCGGAGTACTATGCGTACCCTTACACGAAATAAGTTTATTTTTATCTAAGACAGACAAAATAGACGGTCCTAGATGACCTAAACGAGCATGCCACAAGGAAGGAGCAAGAGCTGCAAAAGTGGAAGACATGGCTAGACGCGAGGAATCAAGACTTGGTGTGATTGGATAAAGATCCCCCTACTGTCACACCTCATGAGAGGACTCCCCGTCTTGAAATCTTTCACAGAAAACCCAAGCGGATCAAAATCAATAGAAACCCAATTATCAGTGGTGAATTTACGGACATACACCAAATTTTTAATTAGTTTTGGGGCATGAAGAGTAAATTTCAAGACAAGTGGTGGATGAGGAGGAGACAAAGTTTTATGACCATAACCCTTAATTGGAATTGAATTGCCATTACCCATAATTATACCACGATTACTGCTCAAATTGGAATAAGACGAGAGAGTAACTTGGTCATATGTCATGTGGGTAGTGGCGTCGGTGTCCATGTACAAATTGGGATCTGGTTGAGTAATCCCAAGCATGTGCATTGCTTCTTCAATGTCAGTTTGCATGGGTCCTATTGCGTGATGGGCCTAAGGAGGGCGAGGCCCAAGTATACCGGACTGCTGGGGCTGCCCATAAGCTGGTCTGAACCCTGGAGTCTGACTTGGGAAGAAGCTGGGTCGTGGCGCTTACATGAGACTGCGGCGCCGCGGTGCTGGGACCCACTGCCACTGTCCAGGGGCCCACTGTGGCCCCAAAACTGCTGCTGCTGCTAACGGTTGCCCCCGTTGTTGATGCCGCGATTTTTGCCATTATTTTTCCGATTTTGGCCTTTTTTACCACTACAGTTGTTGCGATTGTGGCTCGAGTTGGTGGAACCGGATTGAGAAAAATTGGACTCAGTCGTCATGACTACAGGACTAGCCCCAATAGCCACCTTATTAGTCAATCCGACTTCTTCCAATGTACGCATGAATTGGCCCTGAAAAAATTTCGGCAGGGGATTACTCTGACGAATAACCGAAGCAACACTGTTATAGGCCTCTGACATGCCTGCAACCATCTGAAGAACAATAATACTATTGCTCACAAGAGAACCCACATTGCGAAGTTGATCCGCCAAGTTCTTGAGTCGCTGACAATAAGAAGAAACGTTACGAAAAATTTTCATAACAACTTTAGGAAATTTCTTGTCACGACCCGACCCCGGGCCCGCGACTGGTGCCCTACCTGGGCACCCCTTTCGGTATACATCAGAGAATAGCAGCGGAACATACACAACTGATAAAAATGCTTAAACATAAAATAACAACAGGCTAGCCGATAAGGCCACCTTCCGTAAACTATACAAATAAAACAGTACATTTTTTCTTTACAACCCAATCCACAATGTGACTACTGCACTTAAGAATAACAACTGTGACGGGACAGGGCCCCGCCATACCCCTGAATAAACAACAACCAACCATACCAGGGATAGGCCTCCGGAGTAATGGAGATTCCCAACGGCTGAACAGCGATCCTAAAAGTAAGGATCAACTATTCAGACTCTACTGCATTTAACGCGGCTTCGGCGAGGTCGCATAACATGTACCAAATATGTGAAATCGAAATCAGTAATGAAATCATAAGTCTATAATAAAGCGAGACAGGTATGATAACTCAATTAACGATAATCGCGTGACTTACTAACAATGAGAGTAATCAAGAGTATACTTACAACATAAAAATAGGAAGCTCACGATCAAAGCAGGACCACCCGCCCGCAGTATCATTAAGCAATCCTACTCCTGAGACTATTTCACCCGCATAGGTCGTGTGGACCCGAATGAGGTATTCCTCGCATGGGACTATTTCACCCGCATAAGCCCTTACGGACTCGCATGAGGTATTCCTCGATAGTCACTACCGCGCATGAGACTATTTCATCCGCATAAGCCCTTACGGACTCGCATGAGGTATTTCTCGCATCGTGGGTAGCAAATCCACGGAATATGCAAATGCCACAAACTCGGGGAATGACCCCATAATGAATAACATACTACTAGCACAAACCGGCTATCACACATAACATAAGCACTACCGGCTTATCATACATAATATAAGCACTACCGGCTTATCATACCATATATAAGCAAGTTAAGAAATCCCCTAACTTCTTATTAGTCTTGTTCATATACACTCTCATTTTAGTTTACTTAAGGCACTAACATGTCTTTTATAAAAATCCAGGAATTTAACCCAAAGTACTACATACTTCCACTCTTTTAAAATGACTCTTTTTCATATAAAACTTCCAAGATACTAATAACCATAGTATCAAGTCATAACTACTTTTCAAGACAAGTCACAATACCTTTTAGAAATACAATTATAGGCTTCTAAATCAAGTGACTTCTTTCTTTAAAACTTTAAGCAATTGATGCCTTTAAATCAATTTGCCCTTCATTATTTCAAGTCATTTATCATACTTAAATTACTTAGAGAAATCACTCTTTTTAACCTTCTATAAAACTATTATAACCAACTTCCCATAAAGCCGTTATACTAGCTTTATACCTTAGAAACTTACATTCTTCTTTAAAACCAAGTGGCTTAAACTTTCCAACAAAACAAGTATCAAAAATACTTTCAACATACTTAAAGTCTCTTAACTTTTGAAAACCAAGATATCCTTAATATTTAAACAAGTGAGTTAATTCCCTAACTCAACCAACTTGGACATTCTTAAAATAAGCCAAGGATATCAATGGACTAGATTGTCAAAATCTTGTACGTCTACCGTACTATACATTTACAACTTATTCATGCTCAAGAGATAAGAAAGTTCCACATACCTCTTCGGTTTAATCCACTTGCTAAGTCCAATACGCCGTACGTAGTATGTCAACCTATAATGACCATAGTACGTCTATTAACTTCTAGTTTCAAACGTAGAATATTCCATGTGCAAAGCTACTAAATTCTACGGAAAATCGGACAACACTTCCTTTGTTTCTACATACTTTGCCACCTTTTTTTCAAGGCCGAATTCAATAACCAAACACGCCACATTTAAGGCTCAACAAAATAGTTAACAATAGGGGATTACACGCCTACAAGACGTGTAAAATTCCGCCCCACAAAATATATCAAACTAGTCTAAACTACAATGTCAATTCGGCAATTAGGGACAACAATACCAATTCTTCTTCCAATTTCTTTTCAATCCAAGTTGTTTAGTATAACATGTTATAAGGCCGCAATTGATTATAACAACTATAATCTTCAAGTAGATAACATGCGACGATTCTAGTTAATGACCAAATTGTAATTCAATTTCAAATGACTCAATATGTCATTTTCGGATTTGAGCTTCCAAATTTCCATAACACTTATCAAACTTCATAACACATAACACATAACGCATGATCATTTCTAACTTATAATAACATGGAATCTTCAATTACAAAAGTAAGACGAAGATTATACCTCATTTAGCCCAAATATGATCCAAGTTTACAAGTCGATCCTTAGCAACTTTAGCTCCTCCTTTCGACGTTCCAAACCATTCCAAGCAATCCTTAGAAGCTTATGAAGAACTCATCTTCAAGTTCCAACTTCAAAGTTGAAAAACTCCTTATGTTTTCGCCTTGCGACTAATACAAAAACGCCACTTTTCCGGGATCTTACTATTGACATACCCTTACAATACTCTTAGGAACCTTGGTTTAAAGTATGAGAATTATTGGACAACAATTGAAAAAAATTCTCTCTTGAAACCCTCTAAAGCCGAGAGCCCTCTAGTGCTCTTCAAATATTTTCTTGAAAAAATGACTAAGTGTGGGAACTAGTCTTGCTACTAGTAAGCTTATATAACACAAGGAAGAGTTAAGATTAAAACAAATGGGTGGCTTGGATGCATTTCACAAGGATCAAGCCAAGTGGCCCTTTGACAAGTAAACAATGTCAAACTCTTTGTCTAGCAAGACTTGGTCATTTAAATTATGGTCAAATGACCATCCTATCCATGTATTTTCGTCCAAGACCAAGTAAGGGGTGACACGTGTCGCCCTCCCGTTCGTTGCAATATTTCGTTTTCCGACAATTCCATAATTCCGATAAATTCATACTCGTCTCAAATCTTAACATTTTTGAGTTCTTACGTACGTTCTTATAAACCTATCCTGGAAATTTCCGGGGTGTAACATTCTTCCCCCCTTAGAAACATTCGTCCCCGAATGTTCTTCTGGGAGTCAAACTTAAAGATAGCGACATAGTCTCCTTACAACCCCTACATACCAATAATACCACACAAGGCCACATAACAATACTCATACTAAAATGTCAACCTGAACCCCATGTGTCAACGTCAGTTATCTGCATAAAGCTTTTATCGACTCTGAGCTTACAATAATCTTTTTTGGATAAGCTTCGCCTTATCCATAGCCCGCTGAATCAAGTCTGGACCGAATAAAAGAACCTCGCCTACGTCGAACCAACCAACCGACGATTTATACTTTCTTACATACAATGCCTCATACAGGGCCATCCGAATACTGGAAGGGTATCTGTTATCATACGTAACTCAATAAGAGGCAAATAATTCTTCCAGCTAACTCTGAAATCAATAACATCGGCCCACGACCTATCCTCAAGTGCCTGGATAGTACGCTCCGCCGCCGCCGCTTGGGGGTGCAATGAAATACTGAGACTCACATGTGTTCCTAATCCCTTCTGAAGAACCTCCGTGGTTATCCAGAATCGAGCTCATCTCGCTCGACATCATAACATAGGAACCCCGTGCAGTCTCACAATCCCCCTGCTATACAAGCTAGTATAAACCTCAGCCGAGTAAGTGGTCCCAATCTGGAAGAACACGACCGGTTTCGCTAGCCTATTTACCATGACCCACAGGGAGTCGCACTTCCTCTGAGTACGATGCCACCCTGTCACAAGATCCATTTTAATTACCTCCCACATCTAAGTCGGGATCTAAATCGCCTGCAATAGCCCACTGGGCTTCTGGTGCTCAACCATGACCTTCTACAAATTTGGACACTAAGCAGTAAACTCCGCTATGTCCCTTTTCTGGTCATCTTACCCATACATACATCTGAGGTCACGACACAACTTAGTCGACCCCCGAACAATTTGAGCAATAAGCACTGCGTGCCTCCCCTAAAACCTGCTGACTAGCCCTGCAGCACCGGGTACACACAATCTATCCTCATATCACAACACCTCATCCGGTGCTACTCAAACAGGCTATTTTCTTCTCGGAGAGCCGTATCTCGATACCGTATCATAATTGGATCCTCATACTATCGCCTCCTTACCTCCTCAACGATAGAAGACTCGACAACCTCTCGGATCTAAACTTCATTAACCTTGGAAACAAATAATGGAACCCCTCGGCTCGTTAGCTAACGAATCTCACGGACCACGCCCCGCTCACCGGCCGCCCATCTGACAGACTACCCATAGACCCACGACTAAGAGTATCTGTAACTGTCTTGGCTTTCCCCGGATGGTATAGGATATCGATATCACAATACTTGAATAACTCTAACCACCATCTCTGTCGCAAATTCAACTGCCTCTGTCTGAAGATATACCGGAGGCTCTTGTGGTCTGTACAATTATCCATATGATGTCTATATATACGTCATGCCCCCAAATCTTCAAGGCATGATTAACTTCCGCCAACTCCAAATCGTGAGTAGCGTAATTCCTTTCATGCTTCCCTAACTGCCGGGAAACATAGGCTCCAATTTGCGTCAGCACACAACCTAGCCCCACACCCAACGTGTTACAATAATAACCTAACCCTCTAGTCTCACATGGGGGGTTAGAACTATAGTCTTGGTCAACTTATCTTCCAATAACTGAAAGTCTTTCTCATTCCTGCGAAATATTCGGGTATCCTTAATCTCGCTTATGGTTCCTGTTTCCCTTTCTCAGTTGCAACCAAACTTGGTCACTAAACTTAGACTTAATTCCTTTGTTTGCCTCATGGCTAAGACTTCATCAGAAATCACAATTTAGGGAGAGGTTTCGATCTCACAAGTAACAATCCTATTATTCTCTCCCAGCTCGTAGAGATAATAGCCAGGTGTTACCACATTTCCTCGAAATGTTCTTACTTCCCATTATTTACTAATGGTCTTTACACTAGTCTGGGGTAATCATATCTCGTGCAACTTACATAACCATAGCCGTATTCTCCTTTATCATTATGGTCATATCCTTACCTTAGGCTTATTATTAGCAAAAGTATTTCTATCTTGATTCATAATCGTACAGTATCATACATGCGTACAACCTGCATTTATATCTTTACGATACTTCCTTGACCAATTCGTACGTCGTTCTTAATTACCCCAACACAACACTTTTCCCACGGTTATCTACAACTATAACCTATGGCATGACGATACCGAAGACCTTATCAGTCTCATATCCTGCGTCTAACAACATGGGTACACGCAACCCCATAATACGTAAAACTGTCCTTTTACGTGGGGGAGAGAACTTATCTCCCTTTCTTAAACTTTTCTTGGAGTCACAACCCTAATCACAGGGTCCTCTTGCGGTCCAGTAAATATCTAATCATCACGCACCGCCTTTAAGTTCGTGTAGATTTTCCAACCTACCAAAGATGCCCTCAGCTTTCCGCCGGCAGCACTCGTACTTATTTTATTCTTGCCTTGCACATTTTCCTGAAATTAACCGGAAGGTCGTGGCCCTGACCGCTGATGCGCGAAAAGATGCACACACTTTAACGCAAGTGCACGTTATCGTAACAAGTAATATAGTCTTAGTAAGACCGAATATCGTCCACAAGGATTATGGTTCAAGTACCAACTATCTATCTTTTGGTATCTATTTGGTAAATTGATATGTGGATTTGTTGTTTATAACTAAGATTATAAAAGCTATTTAACTATAAGTTTACTTCAGTTGTGATGGGAATAGGGCTTCCACGTCTCCTCACTATCCGCTTATGTTACTTATTAATGCAATAACTTATGGTCTTCTTCTTTTGGAGAAAGCAGGTTCACTAAATCGTTTTATACTCCCGTTAGGGTTATATAAACACTCAACCTCAAGATTGCACCTTACCTACCTTCGGTGATAAGGATAACTCTATGTATGGATTAAGACTAAGAACCTAGTTAAACGTCACGCACCAAGCGCAAAATTAGGGTTTTTAAGCCTCTAAATAACACTACAAAAAAAATTTATGTATTTTAATCCCCAATCCAAGAATGTCTACCCAACTTACAACATATTCACAATCCCCTCCTTTCGGAGTCTGATTAGAAATCATATAGTGATAATTAGTTGTCAATTAATTACCAAGCATTCAATTCAATTATTGGATAGATCTCAACAAGAAGAAGAATAACCATAAGCATGCATTAAATCATAACATAAGTTTCTAGAGATTCAACATAGAAAGCCCTATAAGAGAATTAGTTCCTAGCCATAGATATGACAAGAACTAATTCAAAGTTCATCATACAAAAACTGAAATAAAGAAAAGAAAAAGGAAAAGAAAATACTTAAGAATGAGTCTCCAAGCCTTCTAAAGATCCAAGGGTCAGGTTGTGGAATATTTACAAGATGGATTGGTGGAATGATGGATGTAGAATGGTGAATGGTGGAATGGAGAATGAATAATTCTTCTAATGATGTAGAGTATTTATAGCCAAAGAATCCTTTTGGTGAAGGGTTAGGGATTTTGTAGGTAGGAAAAGTTATTAGAATCCTTTTAGGTAAGAGTTTTAAGGTAGGAAAAGTTATCCCTTTAGGTAGGAAAAGTTATCCCTTTAGGATTCTGAAAACATGTCACCCGCCCAAAGATTTCATAATTCTCGCCGCGCTGCTTCGCATAGATCAGCCATACGCGCTCAAATTCAGCAACTCTCGGACTTTCAAGACTATGGCGCCGCGGCCGCCAGCGCCGCTCCGGTGACGCTTTTTGGCGATTGCCTCGTTGTTCTTTTTTCGTCCGGACTTGCCTCAACTCCTCTATAATTCCTGAACTTAGACTTTATTTCTTGGCCCTTTTTGTGTGCAATTCCATCTCAATTAAGCTCATTTTCTCTTCTTTTCGTCATTTCTCCATTTTTGACCGCTGTGACACAAAAGAAAGGAAAACGACCCTAATACTATACTAAACATAAATAAAATGAGTAAAATACTAACTAAAAATGACTCAAAAAGTGTATATAAAATACACCGATCAACCGCCACACCAAACCAACTCCAAGTACCTCCAAGGGCACTTAACATAAATTCCTTCAAATTCAATTATTACTTACTTTCTGCGTCAATTTACCTCAAATGAACAAGTCACACAGACTTATAAAAAAAACAATGATGTCAAAGAAGGAAGGATAATTCACTGGTTACCACCACTCCTCTTCCTTTCCACTCGATAACCGGCTTATCGGAAAATTGGTACCGAATCAATCTCTCTCTGTAGTCCACGTTGGCATAACAAGAGACCAACTAGCCCGTACTCATAATGGCCTCAATGTTCATATAAATACCGCTTAGGTCTGCTAGTGGTCCAACGTATCGTTATCGGCTAACTATTATCTACCCACTCACCTACCACCCAACACTCACGGATGTAGTCACCGAAAGGTCCTCATGGATTCGGGCTCCATTTCTTTACACTTGGTTGCTCTCTTTCTTCGGGTCGCATTCTTCCGTATTTCCAAACTTATTCTAGCGTACGTACATAGCCTTCATACTGATTCGGGCCTCCAATCTTTGGAGTTACTATTCTAAACAACATAAGGCCATTTCCGGCTCTCACACCCTGGTTCCGGTGGAGCACGTCCACGAACCCGTAAAATGATTAACTAAACTTGGGCCTTGCACTCGTGACTCGCCACGAGTGACTACTATCAACCGATCCCATTCCATTTCAGCATGGGCGACCCTTAATAGTCCTCAACTCGACTCGGCGTCATACTTAACTCTTATCCTTGGCCTGACTTAACTTTTTACTACCCGAGAAGGCCTTATATACCTAAGGTCTCGGTGGTTATCAACATTCTTAGGCTCGCAATTTCCATGCTCTACGCCTACCTTATCAGTCCCCCCGTAAACGGGTACAAAACTTCTCGTAATACCATAATCGTGTTGTCTTGACCACAACAACCATACTTACTCCATACAGGTCTCACCCGTACCATTCCCTTAATCATACCACGTAGCTTAATCTATTAACATAGGCTTCCATTAAGCTCCTTAATTATAACTTCTTAAGGGTCCATTACATTCTCACACAACTCATCATCACCTAATTATCTCAAATTAGCACGTAAAACCTTAATGAGAGTTCCTTAACTGTTCATACCTTCTCGGTATTTACTGTCCTTACCAAATCCTGGTAACCTAAAACCATTCTAGGCAACACGCGTCCGACCCTCATACAAAAATCAGATAGTCAGATGCCATAATACCAACTATACTACAAACATTACCAACCCGGATACGCAATCCACATAATCTTTCCTGGTCACGCTTTTCTCGTGAATCGCAATCAACATAACTTGTTGTGAGAGACGACCTAACTACACTTTCTATCGCACGATCTTAGAGTGAGAAGAATGGAAACTAATCCTAAATGTTCAGCCCTCCGATTATAGATGTGGTGCACAACACATCGATAATCGTGACTTACTAGACACCTGCTCGTAGACACTTTCCGAGGACTAATCGCTCGATACCACTTTTGTCACGACCCGACCAAGCTCGCATCGGTGCCCTACCCGGGCACCCTTTCTGTATACATCGAGAATAGCAATGAACATACACAATCGATAAAAATGCTTAAACATAAAATAACAACAGCAGCCGATAAGGCCACCTTCCGTAAACTATACAAATAAAACAAGACATTTTTTCTTTACAACCCAATCCACAATGTGACTACTGCACTTAAGAATAACAACTATGACGGACAGGCCCCGCCATACCCTGAATAAACAACAACCAACCATACCAGTGGATAGGCCTCCGAGTAATGGAGATTCCTAACTACGAACAGTGATCCTAAAAGTGAGGATCACCATACGTACTCTACCGCGGCATTTAACGCAACCCCAAGGAGGTCAAGACAACATGTACCAAATATGTGAAATCGAAAGCATCAGAATGAAATCATAAGTCTATAATAAACCGAGACAGTATGATAACTCAATTAACGACATTGTTCCTTACTAACAATGAGTAATCAAGAGTATACTTACAACATAAAAATAGGAAGCTCACGATCAAAGCGGTACCCGCCCGCAGATCATTACAATCCTACTCCCGGACTATTTCACCCGTGATAGGTCGTGTGGACCCGCATGAGGTATTCTCGCACGGGACTATTTCACCCGCATAAGCCCTTACGGACTCGCACGAGGTATTCTCGTGATAGGTCAGACTACCGCACGAGACTATTTCACCCGCATAAGCCCTTACGACTCGCATGAGGTATTTCTCGTGATCGTGGGTAGCAAATCCACGGAATATGCAAATGCCACAAACCCGGGAATGACCGTAATGAATAACATACTACTAGCACAAACCGGCTATCACACATAACATAAGCACTACCGGCTTATCATACATAACATAAACACTACCGGCTTATCATACCATATATAAGCAAGTTAAGAAATCCCCTAACTTCTTATTAGTCTTGTTCATATACACTCTCATTTTAGTTTACTTAAGGCACTAACATGTCTTTTATAAAAATCCGGGAATTTAACCCAAAGTACTACATACTTCCACTCTTTTAAAATGACTCTTTTTCATATAAAACTTCCAAGATACTAATAACCATAGTATCAAGTCATAACTACTTTTCAACACAAGTCACAATACCTTTTAGAAATACAATTATAGGCTTCTAAATCAAGTGACTTCTTTCTTTAAAACTTTAAGCAATTGATGCCTTTAAATCAATTTGCCCTTCATTATTTCAAGTCATTTATCATACTTAAATTACTTAGAGAAATCACTCTTTTTAACCTTCTATAAAGCTATTATAACCAACTTCCCATAAAGTCGTTATACTAGCTTTATACCTTAGAAACTTACATTCTTCTTTAAAACCAAGAGGCTTAAACTTTCCAACAAAACAAGTATCAAAAATACTTTCAACATACTTAAAGTCTCTTAACTTTTGAAAACCAAGATATCCTTAATATTTAAACAAGTGAGTTAATTCCCTAACTCAACCAACTTGGACATTCTTAAAATAAGCCAAGGATATCAATGGACTAGATTGTCAAAATCTTGTACGTCTACCGTACTATACATTTACAACTTATTCATGCTCAAGAGATAAGAAAGTTCCACATACCTCTTCGGTTTAATCCACTTGCTAAGTCCAATACGCCGTACGTAGTATGTCAACCTATAATGACCATAGTACGTCTATTAACTTCTAGTTTCAAACGTAGAATATTCCATGTGCAAAGCTACTAAATTCTACGGAAAATCGGACAACACTTCCTTTGTTTCTACATACTTTGCCACCTTTTTCAAGGCCGAATTCAATAACCAAACACGCCACATTTAAGGCTCAACAAAGTAGTTAACAATAGGGGATTACACGCCTACAAGACGTGTAAAATTCCGCCCCACAAAATATATCAAACTAGTCTAAACTACAATGTCAATTCGGCAATTAGGGACAACAATACCAATTCTTCTTCCAATTTCTTTTCAATCCAAGTTGTTTAGTATAACATGTTATAAGGCCGCAATTGATTATAACAACTATAATCTTCAAGTAGATAACATGCGACGATTCTAGTTAATGACCAAATTGTAATTCAATTTCAAATGATTCAACATGTCATTTTCGGATTTGAGCTTCCAAATTTCCATAACACTTATCAAACTTCATAACACATAATACATAACACATGATCATTTCTAACTTATAATAACATGGAATCTTCAATTACAAAAGTAAGACGAAGATTATACCTCATTTAGCCCAAATATGATCCAAGTTTACAAGTCGATCTTTAGCAACTTTAGCTCCTCCTTTCGACGTTCCAAACCATTCCAAGCAATCCTTAGAAGCTTATGAAGAACTCATCTTCAAGTTCCAACTTCAAAGTTGAAGAACTCCTTAAGTTTCCGCCTTGCGACTAATACAAAAACGCCACTTTTCCGGGATCTTACTATTGAGATACCCTTACAATACTCTTAGGAACATTGGTTTAAAGTATGAGAATTATTGGACAACAATTGAAAAAAATTCTCTCTTGAAACCCTCTAAAGCCGAGAGCCCTCTAGTGTTCTTCAAATATTTTCTTGAAAAAATGACTAAGTGTGGGAACTAGTCTTGCTACTAGTAAGCTTATATAACACAAGGAAGGGTTAAGATTAAAACAAATGGGTGGCTTGGATGCATTTCACAAGGATCAAGCCAAGTGGCCCTTTGACAAGTCAACAATGTCAAACTTTTTGTCTAGCAAGACTTGGTCATTTAAATTATGGTCAAATGACCATCCTATCCATGTATTTTCGTCCAAGACCAAGTAAGGGGGGTGACACGTGTCGCCCTCCCGTTCGTCACAATATTTCGTTTTCCGACAATTTCATAATTCCGATAAATTCATACTCATCTCAAATCTTAACATTTTTTAGTTCTTACGTACGTTCTTATAAACCTATCCTGGAAATTTCCGGGGTGTAACATTTCTGCTCAAGGATAACAATGCGAGAGTGACTGTTATCTTGGAAGATATCATGCAATCGATTCCTCACCTCCATAACTGTGGAGTTGAGTTCCATAATCATATGTAAAAGGTTTAAGGAGATAGTGGTATAAATCCATTGTAGAACCTTTGCATCAAGCATGACCCATAAGTTTGGATCAACTGCTTTGGTGGGCACAACCGTTGTAGTCGTTGTATCACCCTCCGTAGGAGGAGCTGAAGGGATGATGTGGTGAAGAATTTGATGTGCCATAGCATGAATATTGAATAATTCCTCCCATGTATCATATTAGACGTTCTCTAGATCAAGAACAATAGGAAGAACGCTCTTGATGTTAGAAATTGTGAGGGCAGGATGAAACGTGTTTTTATCAGTCATGGTGAATAAAACACGAAGATTCGGAGAATGGAATTTGTGAGGAAGAAAGAAGAGAGGCTCGGGTTTGGTTGGAAATCCGAGAAGAGAAGGCCTCGGTTTTTAGGAGGAATCCGAGAGGTTTAGAGGGATTTTGAGGAGCGGAAGCAAGGTAAAGAGAACCTAGACTCTTGATACCATGAAAAAATTAATCTCTTGATTATTCTTATTGATGAAAGATATATATATATATATAAAAGTTACAATAGGAGAATCTTATTCCTACTTTACATCTAAATTCATATTCTATAAGGAGACTAACTATACAATTATGGTAATATTACAATAGTAATTATGGTACAAGACTAATTTTAATATATACCAAATATATATAATCCGGAACATTGTTCATGGGCAGCGTCGCGACGCTATGTGCGTTGGGCCGCGGCGCTGAACTCTATTTAACATTGAGTTATAATCTTTTTGTTCATTTAGTGATAAGCTTTTTGAGTAAATGTTTAAAAGCTAGCTAATTTTTTTTTGGAACAATATTGAAGCTGCTTATTACTACATTCTGTTTGATTGTTATATTTGTACATCACATGCATGTTCTACACTTACTGTTATGAATTTTTTATTTAATAAGTCAATGAATTTACCACTCATTTTTTATTTTATAGATTTAGAAATAAAAGGGTAAGATTCTTATTTTTGGTCGACCAAATACTACTGTAATAAAAGGGTAAGATGCTTATTTTTGGTCGACCAAATACTATTGTAAGATGCTTCGCATCGAGCAAAAAAAATCAAAAAATCGACCAACCCGAAAAATCCGAGAAAAATTGAGATTGAAAACCACGACTTTATTGGTTTGATTTAGTTTATATATTTAAATACCTGATACAATTGATTTGATTTGGTATTTAAAAAAATTGAATCAACCCGGTCCATGTACACTTCTAATATTGACAAAAGTGCTTTTGAAATTGATTACTCAAAACACAAAATGCTACTCTTTAATTATAATATATTTTTGAAATATAATAATAACCCAGTGTAATCCCATAAGTAGAATTTGAAAAGAATACACCGATAGAATATATGCAGATATACCCATGATAAAATATTTTTTACAAAATGAACCTTTCAAATATAACTAGATTTCAGAAAGTTAGCCAAACATGCTACTCATATATGATAGACATCTTTGCGAGACTTATTGGCCCTCTTGAGTTGCATATGCCATTTTCATTCTAAAGGGTGCAAATCTAGGGGAGTAATGATACATAACCTTATGAATGTAAACAAATTAACGAAGTCCACAGCAAATATAAAAGATTTGCACGAAAACCTATTAATCATTAGTGCTTGATACTCCACTTGATATATGTAATATTTCAATTTATGTGTGTTAATTTTTTTAGTCCGTTCTAAAGAATAATACTTTTTAAATTGAACTCTTTAATTTTAATAGTCCATACGACATATTTAAAATCATTATGATTTAAATGATATTTTATTATATTATATTCTCTGTAATTGGAGACCACAAGATTCATAATTTCTTTCTTAAATTCAAGAATCCTTGTGTAATGAAATTAAGCTGAATCAAGAGACAAAGGCTGAATGAAAGACAACAATTAGAGGAATTTGGTGGACAATTTGGGATGGAATTACCTAAGTCTAAACGTTTATAACTTTTCAAAAATTATTATTAAAAAAATATTTTCTCGAGATGAATGGGGACTAAGTACTCTTAAGGAGAGGGAATATCTTCATCCTGAGCAAATAGTCCAAGTAAAATTTAATTACTGGGATTACATTGAAAGTTTTAATAAAGCTATGTTATACGTGAATCCTAATAGAAAACACTCGTGGTTCATAAAAAATTGTTCTAATGTTTATAAACAGAGCATACCAAATTGAGTTTCTCAACGGTGGATTAACTATATGGCAGAAGTAAAAAATGATTTAATAAGAAATTTAGAAGAGGAATTTCCCTCAGATGCATCAATGGCTTCGTTTAAAACAGGCGAAAAAGATGAGGAAGAAAATGTCCTGGCAACATAATTTTAGTCATTTGAATCATTTGATCAAACAACAAATACTAAAGAATATCTCAAAAGGTTTCAAGACCAAATAGAAGAATCTTCCCCCCTAGAAAATCCAAGGGAAAGGAGAAAGAATAAAGGATGAGACCCAACATCATTATCTAATGAGAAAAGGAATTTGCTTTAATAAAGCAACGATGCATAATTGAACCTTTTTAATTTTCTTTGTCGTCCATATGTATTGGGCCACTTATTATTTTCCTTTGTCGGTCCACATTTGTAAATTATTGGTCATTTCACTATTTTCTTTTAATTTCGCTTCTCTATATAAGGATCTTGAGTTTTAGTTTAAGGGATAGGTTTCGGAACCACCCTACCTCTACTTGTAAAAATACTCTTTGAATAAATAAAAGTTGATGTTTTATGGTACATCTCTCTTGCTGAGCGCAACCCTCGGTCAGAGGTAATTTTATTATTTTGTTTTAATTAAAAAAATTCGATTTGGCCTATAATGATAGGCTAAACACTTTGTGTTGATCTATGTCACACTAGACTATCGGATATTATGGTAAAAATGCTTTAATCAGCAAAGATTCAAAAATGAGAAGGTACTGAGGTTGGACATATGATATCCCGGACGTAATGATTGAAGCTCAGGCTGATGATCCTATTTTTAGCCCGCTGAGCCGAGGTGGCGTTAAAGAGTTTTTGGATCTGTTTTGAGTTAAGTTTAACTCCCTGCCAGGGTTATTGACCCATAAAAGTTCCTATAGTGCCTTCTCGTGGAAAATGGTATCAGGGTCATGGTACTCACACGTAGTAATATGTGATATATGTTCAACACATTTCTTAAAATGAACATGATTAAGAACAGAAAAAAATGATACTATTTTAATAGAAACTAATTTTGATAAATTCAAGATTACTACTCGAAGATCTATCAAATGGGATGAAATAAACTTTCTCAGAAAGTGGGTCATAAAGGGAGACAATCCTCCCCAAAGTAATCTTAATACTGATGTAACTGAAATTGAACAAGACCCATATTGGACTGTCAAGTTGAGGTTCTCCGAACCAAATTATTTGAGAGACAAAGTCAAACGAAATAGTCTTGACTCCAGATCTAGATTTACTAGATTTTATTCTTTAAACCGTTCTTATATTTCACCAATTGATTATATTGTTAGATCTCCATGAAGAGCATCTACTTCTCGTATTAGAGAAACTGGCAATAATAAAATTTATAGTATCCGAATTAGTAGTGATAATATTGTCAGTGGTGTTCAAGAAGACCCGAAAATAACTAAGTCAGAAATGGATTTTCTTAGTGTTTAATGGATCAAACTCAAAAAAAATATTTTAATCAGGGATCGCCCGAAAGAAAAAAAATCAGTGATGATTACTTTGGACCCAGATGGGAATCGTTTAAAAATAGTTTTTTGAAATTTTTATTATTGAAGAAAGAACGTTCCTTCAAGAAGAATTTTATAAAGATCTTGCTAATGTCAATAAGATTTTATCTTTTGTCCATTGGTTCATGAACAAATATGTAGGAGATTATATCTCTGTTTTAAAAAGGAATATAAGTTAACAAGATGGGAAATTGTTAATATTGTTTTACCTTTTCAAATTGAGAATGATGATAAAGTTCTTCATTTTGCAGCTTTTTGAAAATTGTGTGAAAATGATACATTACAAATCACTACTAAACATATTATAAACATATTAATATTATGTTGAAACAATAAAATTACGCCAATGTCTATATGAATATATTGGGTGAAAAAAAAATGTTCTTTTACATGATAGAGTAGAACAATTGATTTATGAAATCGAAAAGTTACACCATCATGTTAGCTCACAAGAAAAGAAGCAGGATATTGTAGCCACTCCCAGTGAACAGCCTCTCCATGAAATTAAAATTTTGAAACTTAGAGCATTTTCAGAAATTGAGAAATTGGTTGATGATAAATTTAAAGGCTTAAACATTATTAAAGGCAAAGCAAGAAGATAGATATGATTTTGACCTTTCTGATGATGATTATAAGAAGAAAGTTTCTGATGAGATTTGTCACGACCCGAACCCGAGCCCGTGACTGGTGCCTTACCCCGGGCACCCTAGTGATACAACATCAGAGTAATCAGCGGAACATAAAACAAGACATGAAAATATTATGAAGTAAGAAACAGTAATCGGAGAAGACTTGCCTTACGACATATATATATAGATCAATTTAAAAATCGAACAGTTACATCCCATTACAACTCGCCACAACAAGATTCATGCACTTCTAAGAAAGATACGATAACAACAATGGACAGTGGCCCCGCCAAACCCCGAATGTAAACACCTACTACGCATGTGGACTATACCATCGATAAGCCTCCGAGAAACGGAGCTTCCCAAACGCCGAATCGTGACTCGAGAGCTAGGATCAACGATCGTGTACCTCAACTCGCGGCAGATGAACGCAGCTTCAAGGAGGTCGATAACAGTACCAAGTATATGAAATCAGAAAGTACTTAAATGAAAACATATCATTTTAAAATTAGTTTTGCAAGTATGTATGAAACAACCAAGGTAACCGCACATAGTGCCACATCCTAAACAAGAGCAACAATAGGTAAATCAGAATGTGTCTTTTCTAGGTCGCGAATGATCAAGCAGGCCACCGCGTAGTATCACCATGCAAGCCTAACTCGACTCGTAGTCCGCATAGGCCACTCATATAGGCCCGCATAGGGTATGTAACCCCGCATCGAGGGTAGCTACTCATCGGCATCGCCCCGACTCGTAGTCCGCACGGCCACATAGACCGCATGAGGTATAACCCCGCATCACTAACACGAACTCCGTAGCTCCGCATAGGTCCCTTGGACCCGCATGAGGTATTCTCGAATCATGGTCCTGCATCACCGAAGTCTACCCCGTGACGGAGGCGGCTTAACCCCTGTAATATGTCAAGAGGTGAGTGATATTATACTAACATAACAGCTTATCGTTAAACAACATAAGCACAACAAGAATACTCTCTTACACAAACGTTACAAGACACTAACACACATAGCATCATATCACGTCTACTTATCAAATCAACAAGAAAGTATTACAAGGCTATCACAAACCAACACAATCAAGTTATACACACAAGGTACATTCTAATATATGATTAACAAGATCGAGTATCTATTCCCAAAGTACTTCATACATTATCTTTTAAAAGATACGTTACGTTTACAAAAGTCACACAATACCCGTAGTATATGAAAATAGAGTGATTATCCTTTGAAGTAAATCAGAACACTTCTCTCAGAAATCAAGTAACAACATTCTTTTCCAAATGTTTCAAGTTTGCCTAATTTCAATTACTCAAGTTTCTCATTTTAAAGGTTTCAGTAGTTCATAATTTTAATCACTTAATGATATAATTCTCCTTTAAAAGCAATTTGAGAAACATATATACGTCATTGAGTAGGTTATTCTTGTTTATAACAATCTTATTTAAGCAGCCCTGATCTAGGAAATGTAACATCATTTTGTCTCATCTTAGTTTCTATGCAGATGAAAGTTTCTACTGGTTTTACTAATACATTATTAGTCAAAACATTTCCTTTATTAGCGCTCTTTGTGGTTTGTTCGATACTTATTCTGATTTCCGAAATCAGTAAAACATTATTGCTTTTAAAATCAAGTACTCATTACTCGCGAATGAGGTTTTACAACATTTTTAACAAAATGTTAATTACCAAGTAAAACAAGTTAAGTCTCTTATCTTTTAAGATCAAGTCTCTTAACTTTTAAAAGCAATAAACCATTCATTTTACCATTCTTAAGACGTTATACCTAACTTCCCATAAAGATAGTATAACGCTTATGTTTTCAAAACCAAGTATTGTTCTTCTGTTAAAAATGATTCAGCATTCTTTTGAAATACTTCAAGATTCTTTATTATTACACATTAAGTCAGTTATAAGTCAAATCAGTTACCTTTTAAAACCATAAAGCATTTTCTTACTTACATAAAGCTGTTATAACCAACTTCCCATAAAGCCGTTATAACACTTTATGTTTCAAACCAATCAAATACGTTTAACACGTACGCGTCTACCGCACTACATAGTTATACACATATCATGCTAGAAAAGGTAGGAAGAGGTTCACATACCTAGCGACGATTATCGACTAATAGCAAAACGCTCCAAGCACCTCAAACCGTCTACTCTCCTTAAGTCAAGTAGATCGCGCCACGCATAGTACTTCAACCTATAAGGCCACGCGCGCTTATTAACATCTAGGTCTAATCGTAGAACATTCTACGAGAAAATTCAAGAAGACTCCTCCCCAATGGCGTAAATCTCTCCTCTATCGGCCGGCTACCAAGCCAACCGGGGGGTTATACGCCTAATCGGACGTGCACAATTCTACCTCACAGAAAAGCTACACAAGTCTACTGTAATACAGTCCTATGTAATTACAGTTCAGCACTCTTCTTTCGAAAAGGTTTCTTATTATTCAGGCTTAAGTCAAAAGACATTGCCGATAACTACGTTCGGTTCTATATATAGTATACTTCAACTATATATTCTAACAACATGTAATTTCTAATTACAATAGGAGGTCAAGAGTGTTTACCTCGATAAGCCCAAAATTATCCGAGTTTAAATGTCGATCCTGAGCAAGGTTTAGCTCCTACTCCGTGCGCTCCGACCCGCTCCAAACAACCCTTAGAAGTTCTAACCAACTTCTACTTAATACTCCAACCAACTATGGAGATTTTCCTTAGGGTTTCGGTTTTGTATTGTGACGGAAGTATAATCGTATACCTGCGCTTTTAGTAAAGGTATAACCTTAGAATACTATAAGGTATACGGCTAAGGTAATTTGGGCATTACAACAATACTTTTGAGAGTATTTCTACCAAGAGGGGGGGGGTATTTACGAAAACTACTAGGCTAGGGGGGTACCCCACGGCTAGCACCTGAGGAGGGGAGAGGGCTCTCGGCCAAGGGGGGAGGGGATGGTGTTGGACGAGAACACATATAAGAGAGGGGAGGATTTTAACACTTAGAGATTTGTAGAATGGATGAAGAAGTCTCCAAAGAGGGGGGGTATTTATAGGTCTAGTAAAGGCGACCAATGGCCAAGATCTTTCCAAGTGCAAGGCAAGTGTAGGGCAGATTCACCCGTGTGTCCTAAACCAACTAACACACAAAATATCCTACCTACTCCCACTCCATTCGCCCAACATCACGCCTAACGTGTTCCAATGAGAGGGTGACAAGTGTCGCCTCTCGTTGTCCAAAATGTTCGTCTCTCGGAAAAATCCGCAAAAATTAAAAATGACATAGCGGAATTTTCCTACGAAAAGCGTGGAAACGTTTTGTCGAAAACGACTCTAACCGGTGTTGTGCACAAAGAATAAATCGCCAAGCCTATTCTCAAGTTCAAATTTTTCACGCACGCCCCACGTACATACTCGAAAATACGGGTATAACATTCTCCTCGCCAGAAACATTCGTCCCGAATGTTCCTTCTAAGTCTCAAACCAAGCGTGCGCCAAGATAGTCTTCACTACTATACTTACGAACAATCCCGCCACAACCGCCACAACAACACTGCGCAAAATACTTACATCCAAGTTCACGGCGAAACACCTCTAACATCACAAACGCTCCCATCCGCGGTCTAAAATATAATTCCTTCGCACTTTCTCCATACAAAAGAAATGGTCACATCTCGCCGCAATACATGCTCGCTTCTCCCTTTACTCGTCGTGATACCACTTTTGTCACTTTGCGCGAGGTTCTAGTGTCACTCCGCGACCTAACAAATGGTACCGGCCGCATGCGATCCACGAGGTTGTCGTACACTCGAACTCTTACCACATTTCGACATCGCTTGGTTCCAAAACTCGGGTTACTATCTCTAACGTGGTCATCATTAGCGGGAACACTGATGGATCTCGATACTTTCCGATCATAACAATACGAAAGACCGGACGTATTGCCTCCTAAGTCGGACGACAAAAGCTAACATATAGGCAACGGCCTATTCTTCACATGAACTCAAAGGGCCCAAAGTAACTCGGGCTAAGTTCCTCTGTTTTCCAAAACTCGTCACACCCAACCCGGGTGGTACTTTCAAGAAGACCGACCGTCAACCGAACTCTGGCGTCGTCGCCGATTATCCGCACGATTTCTCCGAGTGCGGAACCTCTTCTAGACAAGCTTTACCACATCCACGTCTGCCGGAACAAGCTGAACCAACTATCGAATCTTGCCAACATCGAACCAATCGACGGCGACTTACACATCCGCCCCACAAGGCTTCATAAGGCGACATCCAACACCGAAATGGTAGCTTAAACACTCCTCCACAGGAGACAACAATCCTCACAACTACCCCGAAATCCACACGCGGCGGTGGCGAATGCGATTCTGAGACTCACCTGAGTTCTTAACCCTGCTTGGTAAAACTTCTAGAAACAAAAACAGCCGTACCCTGGGCTCCACTGTCTGTCATAAGGTGAAGGTAGGCACCCCGTGCAGCCTTACAACCTTTCTGATAAATCAACACTGCCGAGTAAACGGTCTTTGCTAGAAGACAAGGCGGTGACCTCGCCGGCGACTACTGGTCGACTGCATCCACGAACTCGTACGCTGGTTAACTAAACTTGGGCCTAACACCCTCATAACCCTAACCCAAAGCGGGACCACCACAAACTGACCCCACCACCATACAGGCCGCGGGTTGACCCGCAACGTGGCCTCAACCCGACCCGGCAACGCGCAAGACATTAGCTCCCCGAACCGGAAAACTCTCACTAATCACGTTACGAAAACCTAGCGGTCATCTTAGCTCAACTACCCTCTTTCATTCCACACTACTCAGGGACTTATCCCACAAACATAGCTCACGTGTACTATGCACTCCGATAAGGATCAAACATAACACTACACCTTTACTCGAGATGGCCTTACCTCTAAGGTCTCTACGGAAAAAAAAAAACTCTAAGGCTCACACCTTCTCTATCCCCCAAATCTTACTTGGTTAACTAACCAAGATTTCTAATCACAATTTACACAATGCAATCAGAATAACACTTAAGGTGTACTCACCTTATCTCACATACTAACCCCTAGAGGGTTAAGGATAAACCTGTATCTACTGCTCCACTCCCTTAAGTCGTTCTAATCAAACCTGCCCCGTAGGGCGCATAGCTAAGGAAGGTGACGACTACCCATCGATCCTGAAGGCTAAGTCCTCTTACAAGGACACTCTTTCGACACGGACCACGGCGGTCGTAGGTAAAACAAGTACTAACTAAAAGATGACATTCCCGGGACGACGCTGCATCTGTGAACACTGGGGAAAAATCGAATCCGGTGTTTGGAACTTACGTGTAGGCGTGAACGGAAGCTCGAGCTCGACCAACTCTGCGTACCCCGAACGCCCCGAACCGCGGAGGACCTTCGCATCGGTGGATGTGCATAATCTAATCTGGCTGGTGAGGTGACTCGACTCGAAAGTTACCAAAGGACGCTTTGCTCTCGCCTCTTCGTCGCCCGTTAACCCGTTGATCTCTACGTTTCTTGGCTCGCGCATAAGCCCGCATACGTGCCATGCTCGCTTCAATCAAGAATTACTCGCTGACCCTTTTCTAAGATATTCATCAAGACTCGCGGTACATCGGTATGCTCTCTGGTAGCCAAATCCATAGCTAGTAACAGGGTCGCCTCTTTGCAATTTATATTCTCTGCCTCGGCCGTGGGCCCGAAGGTTCAAATGTCATGGCGCAGAGGAATCCGCCGCCGCCAGTGCTAAACTTTCTTGGGGCTAGTGACGAGCATAACTCCCGAATGAAGCACTACCCTAGGTAAAGATGGGCCGTGCCCTCGTAACCCTCAGATTTACTCGCGACTCCTCGTGCCTTGCCTCACGGGCCGGGTTGCCTACGCGGAGGCATAGCGGTAAGGAAAGAAATACGTGAGAGGTCCAACTTGCCACTGCCTCTAAGGCACGATCTCGAGTGAGAAGAATAGAAACCAATCCTAAATATCCTATAGCCTCACGATTATTGGTGTGGTGCACACACCGATAATCAAGACTTCGAATCGATACTGTAGACACTTTCCGAGGATTAACTGCTCTGATACCACTTTTGTCACGACCCGAACCCGGGCCCGTGACTGGTGCCTTACCCCGGGCACCCTAGTGATACAACATCAGAGTAATCAACGGAACATAAAACAAGACATGAAAATATTATGAAGTAAGAAACAGTAATCGGAGAAGACTTGTCTTACGGCATATATATATAGATCAATTTAAAAACCGAGCGATTCATCCCATTACAACTCTGCCCACAACAGTACTACAGACCTCTAAGAAAGATACGACGACAATGGCGGGACAGGGCCCCGCCAAACCCCTGAATGTAAACACCTACTACGACAGGGGACTATACCACTGATAAGCCTCCGGAGAAACGGAGCTTCCCAACGCTGAATTGTGACCACGAGCTAGGATCAACGGCGGTGTACCTCAACTGCGGCATGACGCGGCCGAAGGAGGTCGATAACAGTACCAAGTATATGAAGCGTAAAGTACTTAAATGAAAACATATCATTTTAAAATTAGTTTTGCAAGTATGTATGAAACAACTAAGGTAACCGCATAAGTACATCATAAACAAGAGCAACAATAGGTAAATCGTAATGTGTCTTTTCTAGGTGCGAATGATCGAAGGCCAATTGCGTAGTATCACCATGCAAGCCTAATCACGGACTCCGTAGTCCGCATAGGCCACTCATATAGGCCCGCATAGGGTATGTAACCCGCATCGAGGGTAGCTACTCATCGGCATCGCCCCGACTCGTAGTCCGCAGGCCACATAGCGTGAGGTATAACCCGCATCACTAACTCGAACTCCGTAGCTCGCATAGGTCCCTTGGACCCGCATGAGGTATTCTCGAATCACGGTCCTGCATCACCGAGTCTACCCCGTCGGAGGCGCCTTAACCCCTGTAATATGTCAAGAGGTGAGTGATATTATACTAACATAACAACTTATCGTTAAACAACATAAGCACAACAAGAATACTCTCTTACACAAACGTTACAAGACACTAACACACATAGCATCATATCACGCCTACTTATCAAATCAACGAAGGTATTACAAGGCTATCACAAACCAACACAATCAAGTTATACACACAAGGTACATTCTAATATATGATTAACAAGATCGGGTATCTATTCCCAAAGTACTTCATACATTATCTTTTAAAAGATACGTTACGTTTACAAAAGTCACACAATACCCGTAGTATATGAAAATAGAGTCATTATCCTTTGAAGTAAATCGAACACTTCTCTTCAGTAAAATCAAGTAACAACATTCTTTTCCAAATGTTTCAAGTTTGCCTAAATTCAATTACTCAAGTTACTCATTTTCGAAAGGTTTAGTAGTTCATAATTTTAATAACTTAATGATATAATTATCATTTAAAATCAATTTGAGAAACATATGTATGATACGTGAGAATGTTATTCTTGTTTATAACAATCTTATTTAAGCAGCCATGATCTAGGAAATGTAACATCATTTTGTCTCATCTTAGTTTCTATGCGGATGGAAGTTTCTCGGTTTTACTAATACATTATTAGTCAAAACATTTCCCTTTATTAGCCATTAACGTGGTTTGTTCGATACTTATTCGATTTCAAATCAAGAAACATTATTGCTTTTAAAATCAAGTACTCATTACTCGCGAATGAGGTTTTACAACATTTTTAACAAAATGTTAATTACCAAGTAAAACAAGTTAAGTCTCTTATCTTTTAAGATCAAGTCTCTTAACTTTTAAAATCAATAAACCATTCATTTTACCATTCTTAAGACGTTATATCTAACTTCCCATAAAGCTAGTATAACGCTTATGTTTTCAAAACCAAGTATTGTTCTTCTGTTAAAAATGATTCAGCATTCTTTTGAAATACTTCAAGATTCTTTATTATTACACATTAAGTCGCTTATAAGTCAAATCGATTACCTTTTAAAACCATAAAGCATTTTCTTACTTACATAAAGTCGTTATAACCAACTTCCCATAAAGCCGTTATAACACTTTATGTTTCAAACCAATCAAATACGTTTAACACGTACGCGTCACCGCACTACATAGTTATACACATATCATGCTAGAAAAGGTAGGAAGAGGTTCACATACCTAGCGACGATTATCGACTAATAGCAAAACGCCCAAGCACCTCAAACCGTCGGCTACTCCTTAAGTCAGTAGATCGCGCCACGCATAGTACTTCAACCTATAAGGCCACAGTGCGCTTATTAACATCTAGGTCTAATCGTAGAACATTCTACAGAAAATTCGCACCTCCCACATGACAGCGTAAATCTCCTCTCTATCTGGGCTGCAAGCCAACCAGGGGTTATACGTTTAATCCGGACGTGCAAAATTCTACCTAATAGAAAAGCTACAAAAGTCTCATGTCTGATCCTATGTAATTCTGATTCAGCACTCTTCTTTCGAAAAGGTTTCTTATTATTCAGGCTTAAGTCAAAAGACATTGCCGATAACTACGTTCGGTTCTATATATAGTATACTTCAACTATATATTCTAACAACATATAATTTCCAATTACAATAGGAGGTCAAGAGTGTTTACCTCGATAAGCCCAAAATTATCCGAGTTTAAATGTCGATCCTGAGCAAGGTTTAGCTCCTACTCCGTGCGCTCCGACCGCTCAAACAACCCTTAGAAGTTCTAACCAACTTCTACTTAATACTCCAACCAACTATGGAGATTTTCCTTAGGGTTTCGGTTTTGTGACTGACGGGAAGTATAATAGTATAACTGGGCTTTTAGTATAGGTATAACCTTAGAATACTATAAGGTATCTGGCTAAGGTAATTGGGCATTACAACAATACTTTTGAGAGTATTTCTACCAAGAGGGGTATTTACGAAAACCACTAGGCTAGGAGGGTACCCGCGGCTAGCACCATGAGAGGGGAGAGGGCTCTCGGCGAGGGGAGGATGGTGTTGGGCGAGAACACATATAAGAGAGGGGAGGATTTTAACACTTAGAGATTTGTAGAATGGATGAAGAAGTCTTCCAAAGAGGGGTATTTATAGGTCTAGTAAAGGCAACCAATGGCGAATCTTGCCAAGTGCAAGGCAAGTGTAGGGCAGATTCACCCACGTGTGTCTAAACCAACTAACACACAAAATATCCTACCTACTCCCTCTCCATTCGTCCAACATCACCATAACGTGTTCCAATGAGAGGGTGACAAGTGTCGCCTCTCGTTGGTCCAAAATGTTTAAATCTCTCGGAAAAATCCGCAAAAATTAAAAATGACATAGCCGAATTTTCCTACGAAAGTCGTGGAAACGCGTTTTGTCGAAAAACGACTCTAACCGGGTGTTGTGCACAAAGAATAAATCGGCCAAGCCTATTCTCAAGTTCAAATTTTTCTACGTACGTCCTTACGTACATACTCTGAAAATACGGGGTATAACAAAATTAATAACCTAGAGAAATATGCTAGGAAACATGTGCAGAGGATGTACTATTATCCTCGACCTACTCCTCAGGATGTTCTTTTTGAAGAACATAAAATTGTTGATAATAACAGTTATAGTGGTAAGAATATCTATGAATGGAACATAGATGGTTATAACAGATTTATACGATAGTACATCGAATGTTTATATACAACACTATCTGTAAAACTAATAATAATATAGATAAAACCATTATAGAAATGATTGTTGTAGGATTTACATGTCAATTAAAAAGGTTGGTGGAATAATTATTTAACCCCAGATAAACATCATAAGATTTTAACTAGTTAAGCCATAAGCATCAACACTAGTATCAGAACAGAATGTTGTTTATTCTTTAGCCATGAATATTATAGAACACTTTACTGGAAGATTGTCTGATGATAGTGAAAATATCAGGACTATGATCCAAAATCTTAGATACAAAACCCTTATCTCATTTAAGTGGTATAAGGACATATTCCTTAGTAGGGTTATGTATTTACTTGAATGTAAGAACACTAATTGAAAGTCTAAGTTTATAGA
This sequence comes from Przewalskia tangutica, assembly GCA_029844215.1. Lineage (NCBI taxonomy): Eukaryota > Viridiplantae > Streptophyta > Magnoliopsida > Solanales > Solanaceae > Przewalskia > Przewalskia tangutica. The sequence continues at coordinate 140,565,808 of CM056720.1, read as the reverse complement.
CGGATTACCGAGCGATTTCACAGAAAGAGCTAGGAGAAATCTAAGAAAAGGAGGAAATAGCATCAATTATGATGACTATACTTATGGCAAGTTAATATGTACATGCATTCAAGAAAGTTTATGTTTGTGTAATGAAATTAGGATGAATCAGTAGATCAAGACACAAAGTCTGAATGAAAGACAACAATTAGGAGAATTATGTGGACAATTTGGGATGAAATTACCCAAGTCTAAAGAGCCTCATAAGCGTAAAAAGAAAAGTGAGAAGAATTTCCAAGCATGGAAAGAAAAATGCTTGGAGAAGAAAGCTAGAAGAAAACGAAAAAAAACCCGAAAGAATTTCATAAAGTCTAAAAACCCTAAAGCTTGTTGGAAATGTGGCAGAACATGACATTACTATAAGGATTGCAATGTTAAGAAAAAGATTAAATTCCTTAACATTATTCAAATTATTGTTAAATTCATAGCCATAAGATTCAGGTTTTAAATATGAAATAGCAAGGGATTTCTCCTAAGATGAGAATATTGAAGTTATTAATAATGAGAAATATATCTCTTCAGATATAGATGACGAGTGCATGCCTTGTCAAACAGGACAACCTTGTTCCAGTAAGAATAACGTGGATGGATTTTATAATATATTTTCCAAGTTTAAGGACATGAATGTCAATGTCCTGAGTAGTAATAACCTTATGGAATTATTGAGAATAATCAAAGATCCAGATATAAGGTCTAAAATCATTGATCAAATTCAGGATACACCAGAATCTTTAAATGGAAAATAAGTTTCGGAAAATTATGAATGATATTTTCATACCATATAATAATTTCATCATCGTTTATATAGATGATATTTTAATATTTTCTAATAATATAGAAACTCATTTTAAACATCTTGATATATTCAAGAAAATTATTATTCAATGTGGCTTAGTTATATCTAAACCTACAATGGCTCTTTTTCAAACGAAGGTAAAAAAAATTGGCCATAATATTGAGAAAGAGAAAATAATTTCTATAAATAGAAGTATTGAATTTGGCTCTAAATTTCATGATATTATTATTGATAAAACCCAACTTCAAAGATTTCTCGGAAGTTTAAATTATATTTCGTCATTTTATAAAAACTTAGCCAAAGACACATCTATTTTATATGATAGATTAAAAAGATCCCTAAATCATGGACTACGAATCATACACAAGCAATTAAACGAATTAAGAAAAGAGTTAATAACCTTTCTTGTCTTACTTTAGCTAATTCTACTTGGGAAAAAATTATTGAAACAGATGTTTCTGACATCGGATATGGAGGAATTTTAAAATAATACTCTCCATTAGATAAGCACGAGTACAATTTTATTCTGATAAATGAAATGACAACCAGAAAAATTACTCAACTATTGCTAAGGAAATCCTTACAATAGTTAAAAGTATCTTAAAATTTCAAGGTGATTTATACAATCAAAAAAATTTAATAAAAAATGATTGCCAATCGGCTAAATTTATGTTCAATAAGGACGGTAAACATGATGTTTCTAAACATATATTTGCAAGATGGCAAGCTTTATTAGCTCCATTTGATTTTGATATCTAATATAAGAAAGGGTCATATAATAGTCTCCCTGATTTTCTCACAAGAGAATATTTGAGCTAATAACTCTAATAATTGACATTTTGCAGAATGAGGCCAAGTTGACAGGAAAACCCTAACTCTTATAAAGAAAGGGGAGTAAGAGGAACTGGAAGAGGCAATACCCTTGTCCAAATGGGAAACTAGAGGCTAATAGCTGAAGACATGATAGGATCATCCTATATTAATAAGGATAGTCCTTTATACCATCAATTCATAGATTTTATAAAATACAAAGAAAAGAATGGAGAGATGCCACCTTCTTATTCAGAGGTCATTACTGAAAATGATCAAGAAGACCTTGCTTTATATAAGCATAGTAACAACAGAAAGATAATACTTCCCTTAGACAATAAAGATCTCCCGTGAAAAACTGAACCTTGACAAATAATGCACATGTATTTGGATACGGTATCATATACCACTCCTACTTACAAATCTAGTATGAACTCTGATATAATACTCTCATCAACCAGATCAGTAGATACAATATTTTTATCCGGCAAATACTAGAAAAGTTTATAACTTTTTATAAATTATTATTAAAAAAATATTTTCTCGGGATGAATGGGGACTAAGTACTCTTAAGGAGAGGAAATATCTTCATCCTAAAAAAAAGTCCAAGTAAAATTTAATTAATGGGATTACATTAAAAGTTTTAATAAAACTCTATTATACGAGAGTCCTAGTAGGAAACACTTGTGGTTCATAAAGATTTGTGCTAATGTTTATAAACAGAGCATACCAAATTGGTGTTCTCAATGGTGGATTAATTATGGCCCATCGGTGATAATTTATACCAAATTTTGAAAGAAATTTCTTCAAAAATTAAAGGAAGATGTTATCCCTAGCCAAGAGTTAATAGACCAAATTACTGCTACCATAGCTCAATATAAGGAGCTAAAACAAATAAAGCAGCAACATGAGGCTCATAGCCCTTTTAAGCACATTGCAAGAAGACTCCAGATGAAAAAAGAGTAATTTCAAAATCAGAAATCATAGTCTCATATATGACAGAAGTAAAAAAAGATTTAATAAGAAATTGAGAAGAGGAATTTCCCTCAGATGCATTAATGGCTTCGTTTAATCTTGCGAAGAAGATGAAGAAGAAAATATCGTGGCAGGAGAATCTCAACCATTTGATCAAACATCAGATATTGAAAAATATCTCAAAAGGTTTGAAGACCCGATGGAAGAATCTGTTAAACAATACTCAAGCGCCGCGGCCCAAGGCCCATAGCGCCGCGACCCTGGTCCGTGAACAATGATTCGAATTATTGTATATTTGGTAAATATTAGAAGTCGTCTTGTACCTTAATTACTATTGTAAGATTACCATAATTATATAGTTAGTCTCCTTATAGAATAAAGATTTAGATGTAAAGTAGGAATATGATTCTACTATAGTAACTTGTATATATATATATATATATATGTCTTTCATCAATAAGAATAATCAAGGGATTAATTGTTGTAACTCGTCATGCAAGTGTGTTTGTTTATGCATGATCCCAAAGTTGAACATATGAATGCGCTCAAACGCATTCTTAGGTACATTCAGGGAACACTTGAGTATGACTTGCATTTGTATCCTTCGTGGAACGTCTACACTAGTCTCCTATACAGATGTTGATTGGGGTGGTTTTCATGACACCAGACGGTCTACGTCTGGCTATTGCATGTATTTAGGTTATAACTTGGTCCCATGGTCTGTCAAGCGTCAATCCACACTTTCACGTTCAAGTGCAGAGGTTGAGTATCGAGGGGTAGCCAATGTGGTTTCTAAGTCACGTTGGTTACGAAATCTACTTTGAAACCATTGTCTATCGGAAGGCTACCTTGGTGTATTGTGATAATATAAATGTCATCTACCTTTCTGGTAATCCAGTTTAGCACCAGCGTACTAAACACATAGAGATGAATATTCACTTTGTTCGAGAAGGTAGCTAAAGGACAAGTACGCGTCTGCTATGTTCCTTCAAGATATCAAATTGCAGACATCTTTACAAAGGGTCTTCCCTCGGTCCTTTTTGAAAATTTTAGAAATAGTCTCAACGTACGAAGGCCCGCTATGATCGGGGTGTGTTAAATACCATGCGCGCCAAGGCCATGCGCATAGCGACCACAGTCGATGAGCGATGGTCCGAATTATTATATATATGGTAAATATTATAAGTAGTCTTGTACCTTAATTACTATTGTAAGATTACCATAATTGTATAGTTAGTCTCCTTATATAATAGAGATTTAGATGTAAAGTAGGAATACGATTCTACTATTATAACTTGTATATATATGTCTTTCATCAATAAGAATAATCAAGGGTTAATTCTTTCAGAATCTTCCACCTCTGAAAAATTCAAGGAAAAGGAGAAAGTAAATGATGGGACCCAACAACATTATTTGCTGAGAAAAATAATCTGCTTTAATGAAACAACGATGCATAATTGCACATTTTTTATTTTCTTTGTCTGCCATATGTATTGGGCCACTTTTTCTTTTCCTTTGTCGGCCACATTTGTAAATTATTGGTCATTTCACTATTTTCTTTTCATTTCGATATAGAGGATCTTGAGTTTTAGTTTAAGGGGCAGGTTTTCGGAACCACCCTCTCTACTTATAAAAATACTCTTTGAATAAATAAAAGTTGAAATTTTACGGTACATCTCTCTTGGTGAGCGCAACCCTCGATCAAAGGTAATTTTATTATTTTGTTTTCATTAAATTTTTTAGATTTAGCCTATAATGATAGGCTAAACACTTTGTGTTGAACTATGTCACACTAGACTACGGGATATTATGGTGAAAATGCGTTAATTAGCAAAGATCCAAAGATGTGAAAGTACTGAGGTTGGGCAGAGGATATCCAAGGCGAAATGACTGAAGCTAAGGCTCATGATCCTGTTTTTAGCCCGCTGAGCCGGGGTGACCTTAGGGCTTTTTTGGATTTGTTCTGAATTAAGTTTAACTCCCTGCCATGATTATTGACCCACAAAGGTTCCTATAGTTAGGGCTGCACAAAAGTCGGTCCGGACCGAAAAATTGGACCGGACCGAATCGAGAAATTCGGTTCGGTCTTCGATCCTAATGATCTGAGTTTACAGTTTTCGATCCGGTCCGGACCGATTTTTTTTATTTTTTATAATATATATAATATATATAATTCCTAATATATATTGAATTATATAATTCCTAATATATATAATATTAATATATATAATTTCTAATTTTCTAAATTCCTAATATATAATATATATAATTTCGGGTCGGGTTCCAGGGCCCGTTTTTTTTTTAAAATTGATTTTCAATACTGAAATTGACATTCTCGGACACATTACCACGAAATTTGTACGTTGAAATCTATTGTATATCGCGAGATATTTAGATTTGAAAAGGGAAAAAACGTAACGATTTGGGGGAAAAGTGGCGAAGAAATTTGGTTGGGGAATGCATTCGGTCCAATAAACCGAACCGGACCGTAAAATTCGGTCCGATCTTCCGTCCTGGTGATCTGGGTTTTCGGTTTTCGGTCCGGTCCGGTCCGATCCGGTTTTAACCTTTTGTGCACCCCTACCTATAGTGTCATCTCGTGGAAAATGGTTTTAAATAATATTTTAATATATTATATTATCTGTAATTGGAGACCACAATATTCATAACTTCTTTCTTAAATTCTATCGTGCATTAAATTACGACACTTAAAATGAAACTACTACTGTAATAGATTAGTACTTCTTAATTTAAAAAGTTGTTTTTTTGAAAAGATCCAATATTTCTCGAGTGACATCTCTCAGTCACATATCTGTACTCCAAGGGGCTTTTCATAAGTCTCATACCTCAGTTGAGTGTTCAGTTAATTTAGTACCTAACAGATAGTATGACATTTTAGAAAGGTGAATATTTAATTGATTAAGGCCGAATCTATAGTGCATGTATATAATTCTTTTTATTCTTAATTAGAGGTCGGAGCTCTAAGTCTCTAATTATGAAAAACAATTATGTTAGAGAGCGTTTTTCCTTTAATTAAATCTTACATAGCGCGAATTCAAATTAGTCGAACCCTAATATAAATATCAAATATGGAAAATAAAAAAATGGTAATGTCAACCAGCACTACTCTCATATTAGGCATGCTTATTCTAGTACGCCATAGACTTTTCCTCGTTATAAATCGAGTCGTCCTTTATCCTTTTTCTTTGTCTCTTGTTCCAATTTCACCTATTTTTAAATGCTCAATCATTTTAATTAATCAGTAGTTCTTGTTTTTGTATTAATTAAGTTGTTGGCAACTACTTAAACAAAGTTTTTAAATTAGTCCTCTGAAACTTATAATATTCATTAATTGGATTTGAATGTAGGTCTCTTTGCTTTAAAGTGAAGAAATGTATGAACAAAACAGGGTCCACTCTTGATCATATGGACATAAAATAGGAGTAGCATTTCACATAAGTCGTTGTTTAAGCCTTTCAATTTTTTTCAAAATAGGTAGTTCTTTAAAATTTAAAGAATACTCTGGACTTGTTCTTCCAAAATTGTTTCTATTTAAATATTTAATATTCATTAACTACATTTTCTTTTTCTAAACATTGATTAACGGTAATTAGTAACAACACTCCTAATTTTCTAGGAACGAACACTTTCTTAAGAGGTGTGTACACACTAAAAGAACGAATATAAGCTGATTTTCAATGCCAGGTAAATATAGACCCCAAACTAAATAATACATATCAAAAGACCCAACCCAAAGGAAGAAGCGTTTTAATTCAAGATCCATTTATTTTTGTGGCGTCAATTTACAAGCCCTCTATTAGAGGAACAAGGACGAAGCCTTTCTTACCTCATCGGGGCTATAGACCTCAACAATTTTTTTTTCTATTATTATTTTATTAATAATTACTAAAAAATTCCTTCATAAATTTATATAATATAATACTATTAAAAAAAAAATTGACTGACTAAAAATGGGGCTAGCTAAATTATGACTACATACAGACTACCGAGACACAAAAGAAAACAACACACCTTCCAAGGAGTTGGCAAGACTCCACATGGAGGAGCTTTTAGCATCTCCAATCCATGTTGTCCATAAACATATTAAAATTGGCTTTTTTTGGGGATTTTGTTTTTTCCTTTTTGACGGATTCTACTCACCTTTTGGTATGTAGAGTATTTTTAATTTTTTTATATTTGATTGGTTAAAATATTTTATTTAGAAAAATATTTTAAAAATGACTTTACTAATAAAAATAGAAAAAATAAATTTAATAAGTGATGCATTTCAATTTTCAAGTCATTGTCTCCTCTCCATTATCGGAGCGTTTTCAATCTCCACAAATTGACCATCCTACCCGCATCACTCCCAAACCCCTCCACTCACCACCCCATCTTACCTGCATAATATCTTCTTAGATTATATATAAATATTCTCGAAATAATATTCTAATTTTTAAAGATAAGTAAAAAACTCACTTATTTTTAAAATAATATTTCTAATTTACTTAAAAAAAGATTTTTCATGGTACCAATCACACTCTCAGTCACTGTCAAGTGCCAACTTCTGTCAAATCAGCATAAACTCCAAAATTTTAGCCTCTATAGGTGAAAGGAAATTTATAGTATCACCAAAAAGGGCCCAAACTGCACATGGAACACATTGCGTGCACACCAGTCACTTCACTGCAGATGATATGTGCCCTTTGATAACTAATTAATTTGTACATTTCTCTAATATCAAATATTGACCATGAGCCAAGTTAAGTGAACGTAGACTGTAGTGCTAAAAACAACAAAAGCCTGCTGCTTAGTTCATCCATACCTACCCAACTAATTATACGAAGCATTTCCATAGACACTTTAGTACAAGCATTAGAAAAACGATTTAATTTATATCCATGAAAAATATAGAAAATTGTTACACTCTCAACGTATGTAAATATGTAATTTTAACTATTATTACAGGTTATTTTTATGCTAATATTTAGGTTACCAAATCATACTTGTTACTATTCAAAACTTAACATAAAAATTACACATGTGAAACTTACATAAGAAGTGGTGCAAGTTAACTGATAAGCAGTGGGCCTAAGCCCAGTCCGTGTACTTGTATATTATTTTATGAAAATTTGTATATTAGTCTTATATCTTAATTAGGATTAGAATATTACTGTCACGATCCGAACCCCGGGCCTGCGACTGGTGCCCTACCTGAGCACCCTTCTATTCATACAACAAATAAACCACGGAGATAAATAACACTCCTTTTTTTTTTCTTTAAACAAAGGCAAAACCGATAAGACTGTCATAATATAAATCACCCGAAAGGGTCTACACTGTTCAACAATGTAAATACAACTCTAGCCAGTCCAGCCCACATATGAATACATACCTCTAAGATTTTGGACAAATACTATGACGGGACAAGGCCCCGCCGTACCTCTGAATGTACCTAGCTATAATGACAAGCTCCGAAACATTGGAGCTATCCCAAAAATGCTGAACAAGGATCCAAAGCTCACGGATCCACAACTGAGTACCTAAATCTGCGGACATGAACGTAGCCCCCCGAAGGGGGTCAGTACAACAGGTGCTAAGTATGGAACGGAAATAAAGTACAGCAATTAAGATCATAACTGTACAAGGAATGACAGGGACAAGTATGAAAATCAAATACTAGATCCTACCGTGTCCAGGGGCGAAGCCATGATGCCGGGCTACGGGGAGCCTATTTTGGTCTAGGGGAGCGAAAAATTGAAGACTTTTGGTCTAGGGGGAGCGAAAATTAAGGACTCTATTGTAATATTATGAATATTACTAGTAGTATACTAGAAAAAATTTAAATTTGAGAGGGAGCCCGGGCCCCCCTGGCCACCATGTAGCTCCGCCCCTGACCGTGTCATATAAAAATCGAGCCAATCAGACTTGTATCACTCATCAGAACAGCACCACTTTCAAATATGAAAGTCATGTCAAAATCCGGGACACCTGCCCTCAGCATATAATATCATAGAAGCATGCTCGTGGAATACAACATCACTGTCAGCATGTAACAAGTATAATATACAACTACCAGTACACTATGTTTTTTTAACAATGAGAGTAATGAGAGTAAACTTTACCGTTTTAAAATAGGAAGCTTATGATTAATTTAGGGCCGCCCGCCCGTAGTATCATTATGCAATCATATTCAAGGGACTATTTCACCCGCATAGATCTTGTGGACCCGCAATGAGCTTATACGTCATACTCGCATCGTGGAGAGCAAATCCACGGATATGTAATGTCCCGGGAATTGACCCCGCAATAAATAATATAACACTTGCACTACTGGCTATCATGAACAACATATGCAAGTTAAGTAATCTTTAACTCTCATTAGATCCAAGTGAATGAACCACCATTTTAGACGACCAATGCACTATCATATCTTTCATTTTAAAACAACCAAGGCAAATACCATGCCTTCCTTTTAAAATAAACAAGATAATACCATGCATTCCTTTCTAAATAATCAAGACAATACCATTTCTTCCTTTCTAAAATGACCAAGACAATACCATTATGCGAGGTACGACATGTCCCGACCCATTTTTGGGACTTGATGCAAATATTAAGGACTGTACACATATAGCTATCACAAGCAACTATGTACCATTTAAATCATCTTCAAGTCTCATTAGCACAAATAGAATGAACTATCACTTTTAGAGAAACCAAGACACTGACAAGTCTTTCATTTTATAACACCAAGACACTATCACATAGTTCATTAAGGATTAAGATCCATTACAACAATATACGTCCGCCGTACATTCACTTTATAAACTCAAGACACTTTCATTTCATGTACTATATTAAGGAGTTAATCATGGACATTCTCACATAATTTCCTTATAACCTTTTATACTATCTCTTGACTTTTCACAAACTGTTATAACCAACTTTCCATAAAGCAGTTATAACATCTTTCATTTTAGAAAACTAAAGCACTACCACATATTTCCTTTTAATACAACCAAGGCATTATCACGTCATGTAAGGGAGTTGAACCCAAAGTACTACGTACATTCACTTCTTTACAAGAAGACTCAAATCATGTAATGTTAGAGGATTAAACCCAAAAGTACTACATACATCTATTCTTTATAAAAAGAATCATTTCATGAAATTTTAGGGAGTTGAACCCCAAGAATACTTTTGCTATCAAAATCAAGTTACTTACACTTTTAAACTTAAGTAACTTATACCTTTAACACCAAGAACTTCTTCTTTCAACATTAAGTCGTTTATTCTCTTTAAATCAATCAAGTAACTTATACCTTTAAATCAAGTTACTTCTCTTCTTTAAAATCAAGTAAGCTTGTACTTTTCATATCAAGGATTATAACTTCAAAATAAATCAAATCTCTTAACTCTAGAAATCAAGTCTCATAACTTAAAAAATAAAGTCTCATAATCTTTTAAAGAAATCAAGTCTCATAACTTTAAATCAAATCTCTTAACTTTAGAAATCAAGTCCCATAACTTGAAAAATAAAGACTCATAATCTTTTAAAGAAATCAAGTCTCATAATCTTTAAATCAAATCTCTTAACTTTAGAAATCAAGTCTCATAACTTGGAAAATAAAGTCTCATAATCTTTTAAAGAAATCAAATCTCATAATCTTTAAATCAAATCTCTTAACTTTAGAAATCAAGTCTCATAACTTTAAATCAAATCTCTTAACTTTAGAAATCAAGTCTCATAACTTGAAAAATAAAGTCTCATAATCTTTTAAAGAAATCAAATCTCATAACTTTAAAGTAATTCAAGTAACTTATATATTTCAAACCAAGTCACTCATATTTTCATAATCAAGACTCATATACTTTCAAAATCAATTCATTTACTTCAAATAACTCAAGTCACATAGACTCACCAAAATCAAGTCACATAGGCTTTCCAAATAATCATGTCAAAAGAAGGAAGGATAGTTCACATACCTCGTGACGACTAACCAACACGACAAGTAGCAATACGCTCTAATGTACTTCAACCTTAGCGTCTATTCCACATTCCAAGTAGAATATGCTACACGTAGTTCTTCAACCTATAATGACGATAGCACTTCTATCAATATCATACTTACTAGTATAAGACTTATACCAAATAATGACCCTCTACTTCTACGGAAATTTGGGCAGCACTTCCTTTGTTTCTACGTACTTTTTCACCTTTTTCCAAGGCCCGTATTCAACAACCAACAAGCCACATTTAAGGCACAACCAACAGTTAACCAAAGGGGATTACACGCCTAACTGGACGTGTAAAATTCTGCCCCACAATCTATCCAAAACAGTCCACAATTTATCCAACATTAAGGGTACGATATGAAGCCTTTAACACCCTTATTCCTTAGGACTTTCACTAGTCATTTTACCACATTAATCATGCATGTTAGGGGCTGGTTTTCCAGCATAACAACACCCCAAAACAGTCCATAAAAATGACATAACGACGTCTAACAGTTTTAGGCAGTTTTCGGCCAATAATTATACTAATCCGATAACTCTTTCCTTAATCCATTTTATTCCAATTCAAGTTTCAACACTTCTATATATGACATACCAACTTATCAAAAACCATATTTCCTCATTTTAACATGCGACAAGTGTGGATAACAACAACAATATAACAAACGAAACCAATGGCACAAAATTGCCTCAAATCGGCCAACAACATATCTATCTCATACACATCTTATTTTCCATTTCTTCCTTAACATAAATTCATCCCTTATAACAATAAGTAATATCCAATTACTTTAATTTAAGAAGAACTATTACCTCATTTTTGTGCCAAAAATCGTCCAAAACTGCCCCTACTATATTGGTCCGCGGTTTTCGTTTCGCTCCACTTATTCAAGTTCCAATCACATATATGTGACCCCTATGAGCTTATACACAACTTCACTTTGTATTTCACTTCCAAAAAGTCGACGGAACCTTAGGGTTTCACCCTCATTTCTCGGCCCAACACATTGTTCTTGGGGTTTAAGGGGTTATCTTGGCTTAGCACTCCATTAGGGAGCTTAGTCTTGGATTGTAGGATTTATCAACAAGGATTGAAGAATTTTTGTCCTCAAAATAGGCCCTCGGCCGAGAGCACTTCAAAGGGACACAATATATTTGTGCGAAATTTGGCTAAGTGTAGAACAAGTCTTGCAAGCCCTCTCTAATATATAGATGTATATCCAAGTAGCAAGACAAGTGGAGTGGGACCCACATGGCCCACTTGTCCATTTGTGTCACGACCCGACCCCGGACCCGCGACTGATGCCCTACCTGGGCACCCCTCTTGGTAAACATCAGAGAATAACAGCGGAACATACACAACTAAAAAAAGAATACGTAAACATAAATTAACAACAGGCTAGCCGATAAGGCCACCTTCCGTAAAAATATACTCAATCCAGAAATAGAACAATAGATTTTTTTTTCTTTACAACCCAATCCACAATGTGACTACAGACCTCTAAGAATAACAACTCTGGCGGGACAGGGCCCCGCCATACCCCTGAATGTACAATAACCGACAATACCAGGGATAAGCCTCCTAATAAAGAGCTTCTCAACGGTGAACAGTGATCCTAAGAGCGAGGATCAGCAACGCACTTACTGCGGCGTGACGCAGCCCGAAGAAGTCGATGCAACATGTACCAAATATGTGGAACGAAATCTTGTAATGAAATCATAAGTCTAATAATAAACGGAGACATGTATGATACTCAACTAACGATAATCGTGCCTTACTAACAATGAGAGTAAATAGGTGTATACTTACAATATAAAGTAGGAAGCTCACGATCAAAACAGACCACCCGTCGCAGATGTCATTAAGCAACCCTACTACTGGGACTATTTCACCCGCATAGGTCGCGTGGAACCGCATGAGGTATTCCTCGCATGGGACTATTTCACCCGCATAAGCCCTTACGGACTCGCATGAGGTATTCCTCGCATAGGCTGGACCCGCCCGCATGGGACTATTTCACCCCCATAAGCCCTACGGACTCGCATGAGGTATTCGCCGCATCGTGGGTAGCAAATCCACTAAATATGCAATGCCACAAACCCGGAATGACCGCAATTATTAATGAACTACTAGCACAAATCCGCTATCACATAACATAAGCACTACCGCTTATCATACAATATATAAGCAAGTTAAGCAATCCCTAACTTCTTATTATTCATTTTCATATACACTCTCATTTTAGTTTACTTAAGGCACTAACATGTTCTTTATAAAAATCCGGGAATTTAACCCAAAGTACTACGTACTTCTATTCTTTCAAAATGACTCATTTCATTATAAAACTTCCAAGATACTAATAACCGTAGTATCAAGTTACAAGTTCTTTTTCAAGACAAGTCACAATACTTTTAGAAATAAAATTAGGCTTCTAAATCAAGTGACTTCTTCTCTCGTAAAAGCCTCAGGCAATTGATGCCTTTAAATCAAATTGCCTTTCAAAAAATCAAGCCATTTATCTTTCCATAAAGTCAATATAACCAACTCCCCATAAAGTCGTTATATTCACTTTATACCTAAGTCAAGTACAATTTCCTATCCAAGGGACTTATATGTTTAAAACGAAACAAGTATCACATTCTTTAAAACTCTTCAAGTCCCTTAACATGCTTAAATTACTTAGAGTAAACCACTCTTTAAACTTTCCATAAAGTTATTATAACCAACTTCCCATAAAGCCGTTATACTAGCCTTATACATTAGCAATTTACATTTTTCCTTATAACCAAGAGACTTAAACTTTCCAACAAACAAGTATTAAAATACTTTCAACATACTTAAAGTCTCTTAACTTTTGAAAATCAAGATATCCTTAATATTTAATCAAGTGAGTTAATTCCCTAACTCAAACAACTTGGGCATTCTTAAAATAAGCCAAGGATATCAAATAGACTAGATTTGTCAAAAATCTTGTACGTCTACCGTACTATACATTTACAACTTAATCATGCTTAAGAGATAAGAAAGTTCCACATACCTCTTCGGTCAAACCACTTGTCAAGTACAAATTCCCGCCCGTAGTATGTCAACCTATAATATTCACAATACGTCCATTAAGGCCTTACTTCAAACGTAGAATATTATAAGTGTTAAGTCTTTAAATTCTACGGAAAATCGGACAGCACCTCCTTTGTTTTTACTAACTTTGCCACCTTTTCCAAGGTCGAAATACAATAACCAAACAGCCCCAATTGGCTCACAACAATATAGAAGGTAATCCAATGCAAATGAATAACCAAACAGCCCCAATTGGCTCACAATAATATAGAAGGTAATCCAATGCAAATGAATAACCAAACAGCCCCAATTGGCTCACAATAATATAACAATACCAATTCTTATTCAATTTCCATTTCAATCCAAATTGGTAGCATAATAAGATATCAAGCGCAATTGATTCTAGCTACTACATTCTCCAAGTAGGTAACATGCGACAATTCAATTTATCGATCAAATTGATTTCAATTTCAAATGGCTAAATATGACATTTTCGGATTTTTAGCTTCCAATTCCATAACACTTAACAAACTTCATAACACATATCACATGACCACTTATAACTTATCATAACATGAAATCTTCAATTACAAAAGTAAAACGAAGATTATACCTCAATTAGCTCAAATATGCTCCAAGAGTACAAGTCGATCCCTAGCACCTTTAGCTCCTCCTTCCGACATTCCAATCCACTCCAAGCCACCCTTAGAAGCTTATGAAAAACTCATCTTCAAGTTTCAACTTCAAAGTTGAATAACCCTTTAGGTTTTCGCATTGCGACTAATACGAAAACATCATTTTTCCGGGATCTTTCTATAGAGAAACACTTATAATACCCTTAGGTACCTTGGTTTAAAGTGGGGGAATTATTGGACAAAAATTGGAAATTTTTCCTTCTTGAAAAACCCCTTAGCCGTGAGCTCCCCTAAAGAGCAAGAACAAGTTCTTGAAAAAAATAATTCTAAGTGTGGAGAATGACAAGGTCTTGCACCTACTAGTGTACATATATAACACAAGAAAGGGTATAGATTAGAACACTTGGGTGGTTTGGATGAGATTTACTAAATATCAAGCTTTTGTGGGGTCATTGACTTGGTCAAAGTTGTCAAGCTCTAAGCTTTGCAAGACTTCATCATAAATTATGGTCAATTGACCATTCCACCCTTGCACATTTCGTCCATGTCCATAAAGGGGGGTGACACGTGTCGCCCTCCCGTTCGTCGCAATATTTCATTTTCCGACAAATTCCAAAATTCCGATAAATTTACTCGTCTCAAATCTTAACATTTGAGTTCTTATGTACGTTCTTAGAAACATATCCTGAAATATTTCCGGGGTGTAACATTCTTCCCCCCTTAGAAACATTCGTCCCCGAATGTCCTTTCGGGAGTCAACTTAAAGATAGCGATATAGTCTTCTTTTACAACCCCTACATACCAATAATACCACACGAGGCCTCATAACAATACTCATACTAAAATGTCAAGCTGAACCCCATGTGTCAATATCGATTATCTGCATAAAGCTTCTGCTGACTCTAAGCTTACTAATAATCTTTCCCGGATAAGCTTCGCCTTATCCACAGCCCGCTGAATCAAGTATGGACCAAATAACTGAACCTCGCCTATGTCGAACCATCCGACCGACGATCTCCACTTTCTTACACACAAGGCCTCTTACCGGGCCACCTGAAAATTGAAAGGGTATCTGTTATTGTTACGTAACAAGAAAAGAGGCAATTAACCTTCCCGGCTATTCCTGAAATCAAAAACACAGGCCCGCAACCTATCCTCAAGTGCCTGGATAGTACGCTCTGCCTGTCCGTCGGTCTGAGGGTGTAATGCAACACTGAGACTCACCTGTGTCCCTAATCCCTCCTGAAAAACCTCCAGGAGTTATCCGTAACCGAGCTCATCTGTCGGTCATCATAAACGTAGGAACCCCGTGCAGTCTCACAATCTCTCTGCTATACAAGCAAGCATAATCCTCAGCCGAGTAAATGGCCCTAACCGGAAGAACACGACTGGTTTCGCCAGCCCACTTACCATGACCCCCAGGGAGTCGCACTTCCTCCGAGTACGATGCCACCCTGTAACAAGATCTATATTAATTACCTCTCATATCTAGGTTGGGATTTCAATCGCCTGCAATAGCCCACTGGGCTTCTGGTGCTCAACCATGACCTGCTACTATCTCGGACACTAAGCAGTAACTCCGCTATGTCCCTTTTCCGGTCATCTTACCCATACATACTTCTGAGGTCACGACACGACTTAGTCGGCCCCAAACAATTCGGGCAATAAGCACTGCGTGCCTCCCCTAAAACCTGCTGACTAGTCCTGCAGCACCGGGTACACGCAATCTATCCTCATCTCACAGCACCCCATTCGGCGCTACTCAAACAGGCTCTTCTCTTCCCGGAGAGCCGTATCTCGATACCGTATCATAACTGGATCCTCATACTGTCGCCTCCATACCTCCTCAACGATGGAAGACTCGGCAACCTCTCGGATCTGAACTTCATTAACCTTGGAAACAAATAATCGAACCCCTAGGCTCGGTAACTGAAGGATCTCACGGACCACATCCTGTCTATCCGCCGCCTAACCGGACTATCATCTAGTCCACGACAAGAGTATTCAGAATCGCTTCGCTTTCCCCGGATGGTATAGGATATCAATATCACGATCCTTGAGTAACTCTAACCACCATCGTCGTCGCAAATTCTACTGCCTCAGTCTGCAGATATACCGGAGGCTTTTTGGGTCTGCACAATTATCCACACGAAGTCTATATATACGTCATGCCCCCAAATCTTCAAGGCATGATTTAACTGCCGCCAGCACTAAATCGTGAGTGGCGCAATTTCCTTCGCTTCCCTAACTACCGGAAAACATAGGCTCTATCCTTCTTGCGTCATACAAGACACAACCTAGCCCAACACCCAACGTGTTATCAATATAACCTAACCTCTAGTCTCACGGGAGGTTAGAATCAGAGTCGTGGTCAACTTATCTTCCAATAATCGAAAAGCCTTTCTCATTCTGCGAAATATTCGGGTATCCTTAATCTCACTTATGGTTCCTGCTTCCCTTTCTCATTGCAACCAAACTTGGTCACTAAACTTAGATTTGATTCCTTTGGTTGCCTCTGGCTAAGACTTCATCACAATCACATTTTGGGGAGGTTTCCTTGATCTCGCAAGTAGTAACCGTTTTCCTTTCCCGGTTGTAGAGCCTATAACTAGGTGTTACCACATTTTCTTGAAAAGTTCTTCGCCCATTATCAACTAATGGTCTTTACACTCGCCTGCAGGGTAATCATGACCCGTGCAACTTACATTAATATCTTTACGATACTTCGACCAATTAAATGCGTCGTTCTTAATTACCCCAACACAACACTTTTCCCACGGTTATCTACAACTGTAACCTATGGCATGACGATACTGAAGACCTTACCTGTCTTATATCCTTCGTCTAACAACATGGGTACACATAACCCCATAATATGCAAAACTGTCCTTTTACGTGGGGAAGAAAACTTATCTCCCTTACTTAAACTTTCCTTGGAGTCACAACCCTAATCACAGGGTCCTCTTGCGGTCCAATAATTATCTAATCATCACGCACCGCCTTTAAGTTCGTGTAGATTTTCCAACCTACCAAAGATGCCCTCAGCTTTCCGCCGGCAGCATTCGTACTTTTTTTTTTTTTTTTGCCTTGCACGTTTTCCTGAAATTATCCGGAAGGTCGTGGCCCTGACCGCCACACCAAACCAACTCCAAGTACCTCCAAGGGCACTCAAAATAACTTCCTCCAAATTTAATTATTACATACTTCCTGCGTCAATTTACTCCAAGTGAACAAGTCACACAGACTTAAAAAGAAAACAATGTCAAAGAAGGAAGGATAATTCACTGGTTACCACCACTTCTCTTCCTTTCCACTCGATAACCGGCTTACCGGGAAACTGGTACCGAATCAATCTCTCTTATGTAGTCCACGTTGGCATAACAAGAGGCCAACTAGTCCGAACTCATAATGACCTTAATGTCTGTCATAACAGCTCTGCTGGGTCCAACGGCTTTATCGTTACCGTCAATTATTATCTAACCGCTCAGCTACCACCCAACACTCACGGGTGTAGTCACCTCGAAAGGTTCTCATGGATTCAGGCTTTATTTCTTTACACTTGGTTGCTCTCTTTTTCACTGGTCGCACTCTTTCTGTACTTCCAAACTTATTCCAGCTTACATACATAAATTCCATACTAACTCTAGCCTCCACTCTTTGGAGTTACAAAATTAAACAACATAAGGCCGCCTCGGCTCGCAACTGGTTCCGTGGAATGCGCCCACGAACCCATAAAACGATTAACTAGACTTGGGCCTTACACTGCGTGACTCACGTGGCGGACTACTACCAACTAATCCCATTTCATTTCAAGCTATGGGCGACCCTTAATAGATCCCCAACCGACTCGGCCGTGCATTAACTCTTTTCCTAGGTCTGTCTTAACTTTTCACTACCCGAGAAGGCCTTATATACCTAAGGTCTCGGTGGTTATCAACATTTTTAGGCTCGCAATTTCCATGCTCCAAGCCTATCTTATCAGCCCCCCGTAACCGGGTACAAGAACTTCTCGTAATATCATAATCGTGTTGTCTTGACCCCAACAACCAGACTGGCTTCGTTCGGATCTCGCCAGCAATTCCCTTAAGCATACCACGAGCTTAAGTTACTCTCATAGTCTTCCACTTAGTCTCTTAATAATAACTTCTTAAGGGTCCATTACCTTTTCCGATAACTCATCATTTCCTAATTATCTCAAATTAGCACGTAAAACCTTGATGAGAATTCATTAAACTGTTTCATACCTTCCCGGTATTTATTTAGTCCCTTCCAAAGCCTGGTAATCAAAATCATTCTAGGCAACACGCGTCTGCCCCTCATACATAAATTCACATAGGTGTATGTCACAATCCCAACTACAACCATTACTAACTCGGATACGCAATCCACGTAATCCTTCCCGGGTCATCGCGCTTTCGTAGTATGCAAACAATCATAACTTGTTAGGGAGAGCGACCACTAACCATACAAATTTCATCGCACGATCTTAGAGTGAGAAGAATGGAAACCAATCCTAAATGTCCCGCAGCCTCCGATTATAGATGTGGTGCACAACACACCGATAATCAAGACTCTTAGACACGGTGCGTAGACACTTTCCGAGGACTAATCGCTCGATACCACTTTTGTCACGACCGACCACGCGCGGCGGTGCCCTACCCGGCACCCTCTTGGTAAACATCAGAGAATAGCAGCGGAACATACACAACTAAAAAGAATACGTAAACATAAATTAACAACAGGCTAGCCGATAAGGCCACCTTCTGTAAAAATATACTCAATCCAGAAATAGAACAGTACATTTTTTTTTTTACAACCCAATCCACAATGTGACTACAGACCTCTAAGAATAACAACTCTGGCGGGACAGGGCCCCGCCATACCCCTGAATGTACAATAACCGACAATACCAGGGATAAGCCTCCGGAATAAAGGAGCTTCTCAACAGCTGAACAGTGATCCTAAGAGCGAGGATCAGCAACCTGTACTTTACCTGCGGCATGAACGCAGCCCGAAGTCGATCTAACATGTACCAAATATGTGAAATCAGCATGTCAGAATGAAATCATAAGTCTAATAATAAAACTGGAGACATGTATGATACTCAATTAACAGTACACTGTGCCTTACTAACAATGAGAGTAAATAGGTGTATACTTACAATATAAAGTAGGAAGCTCACGATCAAAACAGGACCACCTGTCCGCAGTATCATTAAGCAATCCTATTCCTGAGACTATTTCACCCACATAGATCGCGTGGACCCGCATGAGGTATTCCTCGCATGGGACTATTTCACCCGCATAAGCCCTTACGGACTCGCATGAGGATAAGCTCTACGGACTCGCATGAGGTATTCCTCGCATCGTGGGTAGCAAATCCACGGAAATATGCAATGCCTCAAACCCGGAATGACCCGCAATTATTCTTGAACTACTAGCACAAATCCGCTATCACACATAACATAAGCACTACCGCTTATCATACAATATATAAGCAAGTTAAGCAATCCTCTAACTTCTTATTATTCTGCTTCATTTATATACACTCATTTTAGTTTACTTAAGACACTAACATGTTCTTTATAAAAATCCGGGAATTTAACCCAAAGTACTACGTACTTCTATTCTTTCAAAATGACTCATTTCATTATAAAACTTCCAAGATACTAATAACCGTAGTATCAAGTTACAAGTTCTTTTTCAAGACAAGTCACAATACTTTTAGAAATAAAATTAGGCTTCTAAATCAAGTGACTTCTTCTCTCGTAAAAGCCTCAGGCAATTGATGCCTTTAAATCAAATTGCCTTTCAAAAAATCAAGCCATTTATCTTTCCATAAAGCCAATATAACCAACTCCCCATAAAGTCGTTATATTCACTTTATACCTAAGTCAAGTACAATTTCCTATCCAAGGGACTTATATGTTTAAAACGAAACAAGTATCACATTCTTTAAAACTCTTCAAGTCCCTTAACATGCTTAAATTACTTAGAGTAAACCACTCTTTAAACTTTCCATAAAGCTATTATAATCAACTTCCCATAAGGCGTTATACTAGCCTTATACATTAGCAATTTACATTTTTCCTTATAACCAAGAGACTTAAACTTTCCAACAAACAAGTATTAAAATACTTTCAACATACTTAAAGTCTCTTAACTTTTGAAAATCAAGATATCCTTAATATTTAATCAAGTGAGTTAATTCCCTAACTCCAACAACTTGAGCATTCTTAAAATAAGCCAAGGATATCAAATAGACTAGATTTGTCAAAAATCTTGTACGTCTACCGTACTATACATTTACAACTTAATCATGCTTAAGAGATAAGAAAGTTCCACATACCTCTTCGGTCAAACCACTTGTCAAGTACAAATTCCCGCCCGTAGTATGTCAACCTATAATATTCACAATACGTCCATTAAGGCCTTACTTCAAACGTAGAATATTATAAGTGTTAATTCTTTAAATTCTACGGAAAATCGGACAGCACCTCCTTTGTTTTTAGTAACTTTGCCACCTTTTCCAAGGTCGAAATACAATAACCAAACAGCCCCAATTGGCTCACAATAATATAACAATACCAATTCTTATTCAATTTCCATTTCAATCCAAATTGGTAGCATAATAAGATATCAAGCCGCAATTGATTCTAGCTACTACATTCTCCAAGTAGGTAACATGCGACAATTCAATTTATCGATCAAATTGGATTTCAATTTCAAATGGCTAAATATGACATTTTCGGATTTTTAGCTTCCAATTCCATAACACTTAACAAACTTCATAACACATATCACATGACCACTTATAACTTATCATAACATGAAATCTTCAATTACAAAAGTAAAACGAAGATTATACCTCAATTAGCTCAAATATGCTCCAAGAGTACAAGTCGATCCCTAGCACCTTTAGCTCCTCCTTCCGACATTCCAATCCACTCCAAGCCACCCTTAGAAGCTTATGAAAAACTCATCTTCAAGTTTCAACTTCAAAGTTGAATAACCCTTTAGGTTTTCGCCTTGCGACTAATACGAAAACATCATTTTTCCGGGATCTTTCTATAGAGAAACACTTATAATACCCTTAGGTACCTTGGTTTAAAGTGGGGGAATTATTGGACAAAAATTGGAAATTTTTCCTTCTTGAAAACCCCCTTAGCCGTGAGCTCCCCTAAAGAGCAAGAACAAGTTCTTGAAAAAATAATTCTAAGTGTGGAGAATGACAAGGTCTTGCACCTACTAGTGTACATATATAACACAAGAAAGGGTATAGATTAGAACACTTGGGTGGTTTGGATGAGATTTACTAAATATCAAGCTTTTGTGGGGTCATTGACTTGGTCAAAGTTGTCAAGCTCTAAGCTTTGCAAGACTTCATCATAAATTATGGTCAATTGACCATTCCACCCTTGCACATTTCGTCCATGTCCATAAAGGGGGGTGACACGTGTCTCCCTCCCGTTCGTCGCAATATTTCATTTTCCGACAAATTCCAAAATTCCGATAAATTTACTCGTCTCAAATCTTAACATTTGAGTTCTTATGTACGTTCTTAGAAACATATCCTGAAATATTTCCGGGGTGTAACAATTTGTCTCTAAAATATCTAGTCCAAGTCTTCCAAAATATCTAAGGTCAAATAGTCAAAGTCTTCCAAGACCATGCGTAAAATTAGAGTTGTTAAGCCTCTCATTAACGCTACATAAATAATTGAGGTATTTTCATCCCCAATCCAAATATGTCTACCCAACTTACAGCATATTCACAACCTCCTCCTTTCGAAGTTTGATTAGAAATCATATAATGATAATTAGTTGTCAATTAATTACCAAGCATTCAAAGCAATTATTGGATAAATCTCTCAAAGAAGAATAATAATCATAGACATGCATTAATTCATAACATAAGTTTCTAGTGAATCAACATGGAAAGCCCTATAAAAGAATTAGTTCCTAGCCATTGACATGAAAAGAACTAATTCAAAGTTCATCATACAAAACTGAAATAAAAGAAAGAAAAGAAAAGAAATTACTAAGTTTAGGGTCTCCAATCTTCAATCCAAGAAAACCTTGTGTTGTGCAAGAAGGGGAACCCTTAAAATCTGCCTAGGGTTCTCCTTTTATAGGCTGAAAACCGCCTCCTTCTTTTCCTTCAGGCCTGGCCCAGAATTTCGTCTAAAAACCTAATTTTCCCGCGTCGGCGCCACGGCCCTGCTTTCGGCGCCATGCGGAAGTCTGCAGATGCCGGGTGATTTGGCGCGACCGATTTCTGCATGCGTGGCGCGGCTACTGGAACCTGCAGCTCTTCGATGTTTAGCGCCGGCCTCGCTTCGATCGCAGGAGGCGCCGCGGCGCTGGAACCTCTGCAAAGCCGGGTGTTTAGCGCGCGCGGCCGCTTCGCGGAGGCGCGGCGACGCTGGTCCGGTTTACGCCTCGTTCGCCACTTTCTCGCTTAGCTCGATGATCCTCCTCTTTTAGCTCCTTTTCTGCCATTTGACCATTTTAACCACTTTGACTCAAAAGAAAGAAAATCTATCCTAATACGACACTTATTTGTACAAAAAGGGACAAAAGATTAACTAAAAATGACTCGAAAAGTGTATATAAAATACACCGATCAAATACCCCAAACTTAACCTTTGCTCGCCCTCGAGCAAAGATAGAAAGAAAGAAATAACAACTCAAAGAAACGAAAATAAAAGACTCACTGCCATTGATCACTTTTGATGCATTAGTGTTATCTAGAAAAACATGAAGGTCAGCAGAATAATATGCAGGAACATATAGCATAAAGTTTTAGCACACTAAACACATTAAGCTAGATATTTCGCAAACTCATTTTTATCATGCTTAATGGAAGTCAACTTACTGAATCATGCATATAAATTCAAAAATCCTATGGCATTTTTACTTACTATTCTCCACTAATCTTGGATATGCATAAAAGAGATCTTCAGGACTTTAAGGGTTGTAATGTAGGCTTAGGTATAGGTAGGTAAAAATAGGCATTTTAGGCTAATTCTGTGTACCATAAGCTCTTTAGCTTTTCCATTTTTCCCTTTTCTTTTGGTTCTTTTCTTCACTTCAATTCTATCTTTTCCCTCTTTTGTTTTGGGAGAGTGAAGAGTATTATAATAACAAGCACCCCCAAACTTAGGCTTTTGCCTATTTCTTATTACTTTTTTATTGGGGTGCATCACTTTTGTTCACTCTTTTTGTCTCTTTTTTAACACCATTTATTCCACTATTTCACATTTTTACTTATGG
This sequence comes from Przewalskia tangutica, assembly GCA_029844215.1. Taxonomy (NCBI): domain Eukaryota; kingdom Viridiplantae; phylum Streptophyta; class Magnoliopsida; order Solanales; family Solanaceae; genus Przewalskia; species Przewalskia tangutica. The sequence continues at coordinate 140,542,202 of CM056720.1, read as the reverse complement.
CACAGTTTGTGGGAATATAGGGTGTCAAAGAAGAAGTTTCAATTTTTAGGCTCAATGGGGCTGACTAGTGATATATTTAAAGTCCGGGATAGAAAAGAGTGGTAAGAATTGACTATCAAAGAAATGCCTGAGTCATCTCCCTAACATGCATATCCTAACTATTTCGCCTCAAATAGCAAGCAATCATAACACATAAGTATTCATTATTTAGCATGCATAATTTAAGCAAGAAACTCCAAATAGACAGATTTTGTGAGTTTTTGGCATATCTGACCTAGGTGTTTAGATAGTTGCTTCAATTCCATTACATTATTCCACCTTACTTCACTAGGTGTTTCTAGCAACTACAGCATACATGATCTTTGACAGATAATTATGACTAAAAAAAAAAGAAAAAAAATTTGTGACTCAAAATATACAAAAACAATCAACAAGACTTAAATAAACAGCAATAAGACACAAATGAAACACCCCCAAACTTAAATCACACATTGTCCCCAATGTGTGTGGACTCAAGGACAATAAAAGAAATAAGACACTTACATACTTGGCTAAAATGGTGGTGGTGGCGGTGGATAATGCATCGACCATTGGTTGAACAGGGAACTCATCTCGTCAAACTGTTGGTGCAATTGTTGTTGCTCCTGCCTCAATTCTTGTTGCCCTTGTCTCAACTCATGTTGTCCTTGTATTACTGTGTCAAAATGTTGCATCATCATTCTCTGGTTTTGGAGCAACTGCTCCATCATAAACCGGAGGTTACGATTCGTGGTTGGCTGGTGGCTAGGCCCTGCTGCATATTGAGCCTCTATTTCAGGCTCATCTTCGTTCATTGCGGCCTCTGCTGCTGCTGCTGCTAGAGCTGGTGCTCTTCTTCTTGCTGCTGGGGGGCTTGGGTCTGGGAAAGAGTGCACTATCCCATATGTCACAGGCAGTTGGTTTCTCTCATTAGTATCAGTGGGTAGGACTGGGACCCCATTCATGTGGCATAAACTGGTGATAAGTGAGTCATGTCCCAATCCACCTGTTGTCACCAACCTGCTGATTTCTTCAATGCTCTGCACTATCTCTTTTCCCACATCAATTGTCTTCCCCGTCATAATTCTATATATCAACTTAATCCTATCTTCTGGCACTCTGGTGAAGTGCGTGGATGGAATCATGCGGGCGATTTAAATATAGCCAACCTCGTTTGCTTTGTTGAATCGCACCGCCGGTGCTCTTGACCCATTTCTTGCAATATCAAAAGCAGCCCCAGGGTAGCTCACTGTGCTTGCGACGTTATTCCAGTCGATGTTGGAGATGCTTCTAGACCATGTTCTAAAGTAGTTCCAATCACCATCTCCTTCAACATCAACTGTTTTTAAAGTCATATTTATTGTTTCTGCCGTCACAGGCATATATCTCCCCCTTACAAAGCATTCGTTGTCCACCCTCTCCGAAAAGTTGGCATAGAATTCACGCACCATTGTTGTGTTCCATTAGTGCTATCTTCTCCGGATTTACAAATCTCCTCCACCCCATTATCTCAATCATTGCCCGAATGGGCTCATAAACATCCCCTTCCCCAAACGACTCCCTTTGATAGTCCATTCCCCTTTCAGGGATTAAGGGCCTAGTACTAAGCTTTTTGTATCGTTGGAAGGCTTGGTAGCTCACAAACCTAGTATCATCGTAATATGGGGTTGGGGTGGATGTGGAGGCTCTTCTCTTTCTGGCGGACATGGTTAAAATATTTTCTGCAGCTTACAACTTACTATCACAAATGTTCCCCAACACAATCAACAATTTAGCAGCTAAAACACAAACACCCCCAAACTTCAACTCTACTACCCAATACCTACACCCTTCTTGTATACTCCTTCTCTAAATTTCACAACCACTTTTTCAGCGCCCCAACTACTTCAACAATATAATATTCCTCCAAACTACCACCTCCTGTAACTACAGTAAAGATCTCAAGAACAGAAAAAGATTACCTTTTTATGGCGTTCTTCAAGGTGTTCTTGCTTCTAATGGTGATTTGAGGCACTTTGATTAGGTTTTGATGGTTGAAATGGTTGAGGGTTTAAGGATTTTAAGAGTTTTGGTTGTGGTAGGGTTTGATTTAAGGATGATTTGTGGGTGAGGGTTGAATTTTCGTGGGTTTTTGTGGAGAAGGAATGTTAGGTTTTGGTTTGAATTTTGGGAAAATCTGATTTTTGGGCGTTTTTAATTCGGATTTCCGATTGTCGGCCTCGATTTTAGCCGGGCGCCTAATATTCTGCACCTTCGGGGACTTTCGCGCAGCCATTTCTGGTATGCGGCTAGACTTGGCAATTTTTTCGCATTTTTGGCGCGCCGCTTCCTGGCAGCGCTTAAACTTCAGCGCCTCTTGATTCTTTTAGCGCATTCTCTCCCAGGCGCGCTAACCCATTTTTCTGGAAATCCTGGCTTTTCTTCAGTTTTTCGCCCTTCAGTTTATTTGCCTACACCTGCCAATCACAACACAAACACTACCTCTGTGAGACCGTTCTTAATAAAAACTACTATATTAAAGCAAAATGAATCAAAATACCTTGGGTTGCCTCCCAAGTAGCGCTGTCTTTAACGTCTTTTAGCCGGACGCAAGTTCCTTAGTTTAATAGACGTGGGGTGGGTCAAGCCCACAACTAATCCATTTTCTCCACATTTTGCGTTTTCTTTTTCTTCTTTTCCTCTTAGCATTATCATTAAGAGGAAGTTCAGGAACACATACCTGCGGTTGTGGAGGTTTGGCAAACCATGCCTTGGGCTCATCTCCCTTTTGTTGACTTGTACGGGCTCACAGGGGGGGTTGATGGTGCTGATTGCAAAGCACCTACTCATGGTTGGTGGCTCAATGATGTGTTTAAAAACTTTAAACACCATTTCTTCCTTCTCCACCCTCAATGTCAACTCTCCTCTTTCTATGTCGATCAAGGCTCTCCCCGTCGCTAGGAATGGTTTCCCCAATATGATAGGGATTTCTGCATCTTCTTCCATGTCAAGAATGAGGAAGTCCGCAGGAAAAAAGAATTTTTCTACTTTGACAATCACGTCCTCAATCTTCCCTCTTGGATGAACCACTGTCATATCGGCACCGCAGCTTCGTGGTTGGTTTGGCCTCACTGACTCCAACCGTTTAAATACCGATAGGGGCATCAGATTTATACTTGCCCCTAAATCACACAGAGCCCTGTTGCATGTCACCCTGCCCACTGTGCAAGGTAGTGTAAAGCTCCCTGGGTCTTTTAGTTTTGGTGGCAATTTCTTCTGCAAGATAGCACTACACTCCTCCGCTGCTACTATTTCAGATTCTGCCGCTTTCTTCTTCTTCCCAAGATCTCATTCATGAACTTAAAATAGGAGGCATCTTCTCCAAGCCTCTATAAAGGTATGTTGATACGCAACTTCTGAATGTCTCCAAGAATTTGGAGAATTGTTTATCAACTGCCTTCCGTTGTAATCTCTGGGGCAATGGGATCTTCTCTGTATACTCTTCTCCAGGTTTTCTACCATCTTGGGCCAGTTCAACTACCTTCTTTTTCTATTTCGCCGCCTTTTCTCAACTATTGGTGAGGTATCGCCGCTCCAATTGTTTGCCACTTCTCATTATCGCTCGACATTGCTCCTTGGATTTACCTCTGTGTTACTTGGCATTGTACCGTGGCTTCTGTTTTGCTGCTTTGCTAGTGACCACTTGTGTTTCCAAGTTCTGAACGAGGATCTAGCTTCCTGGCCACGGGTGCAGGCGTTGGTTAGTGCCAACAAAGCCGCTCTCGGCTCGTCGCTTTCGCTAAACCAGTGCATTATTGAATCGCTGGGTCCGAGTAAAGGTTCGGCGACTCGGATTCTGCTGGTTCGTACGGTGGTTCTAGCATCGCCCTATATTGATTCTCGCCGCTCGGTCTCTCCATGAGAAATTTGGGTGATTCTCCACCGGATTATAAGTGTTGGAGTATTGATTGTTTGTGGCCTCGATAGTTACCAGGCCCGACACTGCCGCTCCATTGGTATATTATTAGGATCGGTGAAGGACACCTATCGAATGTATGTGGGCCACCACATATTTCCAGCCTTTTAGGCATCTGCACGCATTCATCGACATGTATGTTCTTGCTGTTGTTTCGCCAAAAGGGCCACTTGGGCATTTAAGGCAGCAATATCATCTATTTCGTGGACTCCCACTGTTCTCCTCCCACTTCTCGACCTCTCTTTTGTGACATGGTTGTTGGTGGCCATATCTTCTAATAACTCGTGAGCGTCGTGGGCTGTTTTCCTCATGAATGCCCCACCTGCTGCTGCATCTATAATGGTTCTGGTTGTACTGCTCAGCCCGTTATAGAAGATGTGGACCAAGTTCCACAACTCAATGCAATGGTGTGGGCATTTTCTCTGCAAATCCTTGAACCTTTCCCAAGCTTCATATAAGGACTCTCCATCTGCTTGGTAGAAGTTGTTCAACTCCCCTCTCAGTTTTGCTGCTTTGCATGGGGGAAAGAATTTGGCCAAAAATTTCTGTGCCAGCTCTTGCCATGTAAAAATCGAATCGGCTGGCAGGGAATTCAACCATACTTTCGCTCTATCCCTGAGTGAGAAGGGAAAGAGCCTCAATCTGACGGCATCATTAGTAACGCCGTTATATCTGAAAGTTGCACATAGCTCCAAGAAATTAGCTATGTGCATGTGTGGATCCTCCGATGGCAGTCCTCCAAATTGCAAGGCGTCATGCATCATGCCTAATCGCCGATTTTATCTCAAAGTTGTTTGCTCCTATGGCAGGGAGCCTAATACATGTCTGTGCTCCATTCACTCTAGGCAGCACATAGTCTCCCAAGCTTCTTTCTGCATGGACTTGAACTCTTTCCTCGACATCCATAGGTACTTGTCGAGGTATTTCTGGATTGGGTTGATTTTCACCTAACCCTTCTCTCATCATGTTGTTGTTTTGAACCGCCCATCTCTATCGCGTCAGAATCCGGTTCTTTCTCGCTCGTTTACAGGTTTTCTCAATCTCTGGATTGAAGGGAACAAGAGTGTCTGCCCCTCTTCTCCTTCGCATAAACTGATTTCCTGAAATAGATCAAAAACAGACAACAAATCACGGCACCCTGATTTTTACCGAAAATAACGAAAAAACGTAAAAATAAAAAATAAAAATTAAAAACCAAATTAGAAATTAAAAATAGATAAATTTGATATTGAACTATGCCTAATCCCCGGCAACGGCGCCAAAAACTTGATGCGCGAAAAGATGCACACACTTTAACGCAAGTGCACGTTATCGTGACAAGTAATATAGTCTTAGTAAGACCGAATATCGTCCACAAGGATTAGGGTTCAATTACCAACTATCTATCTTTTGGTATCTATTTGGTAACCAATATTTGATTTTGTTGTTTATAACTAAGAATTCTAAAGACTAATTTAACTATAGGATTACTTCAGATGTGATGTGAATAGGGCTTCCATGTGTCCTCAACTATCCGCTTATGTTATTTATTAATGCAATGAATTATGGTCTTCTTCTCTCGGAGCTAGCAGGTTTACGAAATCGTTTTATATTTCCGTTAAGGATATATAAACACTCAACCCCAGTATTGCACCTTTCTACCTCTCGATGATAAGGATAACTCTATAGGAGGATTAAGCACAAAAACCTAGTTAACCGTCACGCACCATGCGTAAAATTAGGGTTGTTAAGCCTCTCATTAACGCTACATAAATAATTGAGGTATTTTCATCCCCAATCCAAATATGTCTACCCAACTTACAGCATATTCACAGCCTCCTCCTTTCGAAGTTTGATTAGAAATCATATAATGATAATTAGTTGTCAATTAATTACCAAGCATTCAAAGCAATTATTGGATAAATCTCTCAAAGAAGAATAATAACCATAGACATGCATTAATTCATAACATAAGTTTCTAGTGAATCAACATGGAAAACCCTATAAAAGAATTAGTTCCTAGCCATTGACATGACAATAACTAATTCAAAGTTCATCATACAAAACTGAAATAAAAGAAAGAAAAGAAAAGAAATTACTAAGTTTAGGGTCTCCAATCTTCAATCCAAGAAAACCTTGTGTTGTGCAGAAGGGAACCTTAAAATCGCCTAGGTTCTCCTTTTATAGGTGAAAACCGCCTCCTTCTTTTCCTTCAGTTCGCCTGCAATTTCGTCTAAAAACCTAATTTTCCTGCCACGGCACTGCTTTGCCATGGCCATGAAGTCTGCGATGCCGGGTGATTTGGCGCCGCGCCCGATTTCTGCTCAGCGCGCGTACTGGAACCTTTGCGCCTCTCGATGTTTAGTGCCGCGCCCGCTTCGATCGCAGGAGCTGAATGGCTGGTCCAAGCTTGCGCACTTTCTGCTTTAGCTCGAGCCTCTCTTTGCCTCTTTTAGCTCATTTTCCGCCATTTGGCCATTTTAACCACTTTGACTCAAAAGAAAGAAAATCTATCATAATACGACACTTATTTGTACAAAAAGGGACAAAAAATTAACTAAAAATGACTCGAAAAGTGTATATAAAATACACCGATCAATGTTATCCGTCATTTTTCAGATTTTTCAGAAAATACATCGTCATCGCCACGACCCTTAGGGGAGGCGCCGCGATGCCAAAACTTCATAGAACTCTGCAGTTCATCCGGCGCCGCATCCCTAGACCACGACTCCTTCGACGAACAGTTCCAAAAATTCTCAAAATTCACTCAATCCAGCCCAGAGTCATGGTCCAATCATTCGCAGTCAATGGGGTATTTTAAACCAAAAAGACATTTTAATTTGAATTCTTATATTCTTAAATCACCCTTACCCCGTAATCCTATGTCTGCCCTAAATGACCCTAATTGGAAAATTTTCATGACCGATTAATATAATGCTCTTATTGATAATAAGATGTGGGAGTTGGTGCCTCATCCATCTGGTGTTAATATTATTCGGTCTAGGTGTATTTTTGCTCATAAAGAGAATTCTGATGGTTCTTTTGCAAGACATAAGGCTCATCTTGTAGGTGATGGTAAGACTCAGTAGGTTGGTGTGGATTGTGGTGAGACTTTTAGCCCTGTGGTCAAGCCGGCGACTATTCGTAATGTGCTCATCTTGGCTCTTTCGAAATCATGGCTCATTCATCAGCTAGATGTGAAAAATAATTTTCTACATGGTGATCTTCATGAGACAGTGTATATGCATCAGTCCTTGGGGTTTAGCGATACTAGAAATTCTAATCATGTTTGTTTATTGAGGAAGTCCTTGTATGTGTTTAAACAGTCTCCACGGGCTTGGTATAAGAGGTTTGCTGACTATGTTTCGACTATGGGTTTCTCTCACAGCAGGTCTAATAACTCATTATTCATATACCATCAGGGATCTTCCATGGCTTATATTTTATTATATGTTGATGATATTATCTTGACTGCCTCTTCTGACGCTTTGGAAAATTTCATTATGACAATGCTCAGTTCTGAGTTTGTCATGAAGGACTTGGGCCCATTGAGTTACTTTTTGGGGATTGTTGTAACTCGTCATGCAGGTGTATTGTTCTTATCACAGAGGAAGTATGCATCAAAGATCATTGAGAGGGCTGTGATGTCATCATGTAAGTCCATTTCTACTCCAGTTGATACTAAACCCAAGTTGGGTGCTGCAGCTGACTCTCCCTATGAGGATTCGACCCGCTATCGTAGTCTTGCAGGTGCCCTTCAGTATCTGACGTTCACGCGACCTGATATTACATATGTCTTACAGCAGGTGTGTTTGTTTATGCATGATCCCAGAGTTGAACATATGAATGCGCTCAAACGCATTCTTAGGTACATTCAGGGAACACTTGAGTATGACTTGCATTTGTATCATTCGTCGATGTCTACACTAGTCTCCTATACAGATGCTGATTGGGGTGGTTATCCTGACACCAAACGGTCTACGTCTGGCTATTTAATAACTTGGTCTCATGGTCTGCCAAACGTCAATCCACGCTTTCACGTTCAAGTGCAGAGGCCGAGTATCGAGGGGTAGCCAGTGTGGTTTCTGAGTCATGTTGGTTACGAAATATACTTTTAGAGTTTCATTGTCCTATTGAGAAAGCTATCTTAGTGTATTGTGATAATATAAGTGTTATCTACCTTTATGGTAATTCAATTCAGCACCAGCGCACTAAACACATAGAGATGGATATTCACTTTGTTCGAGAGAAGGTAGCTAAAGGACAAGTACGCGTCTGCCATGTCCCTTCCAGATATCAGATTGCAGACATCTTTACAAAGGGTCTTCCCTCGGTCCTTTTTGAAGATTTTAGAGACAGTCTCAACGTACGAAGACCGCCCGCTATGACTGCGGGGGTGTGTTAAGCAGTGGGCCTAAGCCCAGTCCGTGTACTTGTATATTATTTTATGGAAGTTTGTATATTAGTCTTATACCTTAACTAGAATTGGAATATTATCATAATTGTATTGTTAGTCTACTTATAGAATAGGAATATAGATGTAAAGTATTAATAGAATTCTCCTATTATAACTTGTATATATTTGTTTTTCATCAATAAGAATAATCAAGAGATTATTTCTTTCATTAACATAACTAATGATTACAAATATTTTAAATAAATTTGATACAAATGTTTTAAAAGTTTGATAAAATCATAGTAAAAAAAAGAAATTATTTGACTTCTCAAATAGTAACACTTTGACGGAGGGAGTACCTCTTATTGAAGGTGAATGTAGTAACTAAAATCTCATGGTTTAAAAATATATATTGACTATTAGTGCACGTAAGTTAAAACATAAGAAAATAATATATTCCTTTGTACATATATATTTGGAAGCATCAAATCATTGACCTAGGCAAACTAACTTGACCCTCACGCCTCTCTTTGCTAACTACTCTTCTCAATTCTGATAAATTCCTCTCATTCTCTTCCATTAACATTCAATATTCCACTACTAGTGTTTCAAACTTTCATCCTAACTGATTTCTGTACCATTAATGGCTCATTGCAGCATAATTTCCCTTATTTTAATTCTTCTACTAGTTTTTTATGCTCCTAGCTTTGAAGCAAGAAAGCTGTCGAAGAATATGGAGGGTGTACTAAGGAATTCCCTTCAGAAAGGCGTTGTGCCGCCTTCTTCTCCTAGTCATAAAGGCCATGGGGAGCTTGTTACTGTGAAGCATTTTTATGTTGATCACAATATGTTGTCAGTTCCTAGCCCTGGTATTGGCAATTGATGTTTGACAGGCACGGATTCATGGTTTTAACATGACGGGGGCACTAAAGAAATTTGAGTGAGCTGCTTAATCAGTGCCCCCTAAAGGTATTATTTTTAAGGTGTATACACATACATATACAAGATTTTTGCTGAAGTTTACGGGGTCAGGACCCCTCAATGTAGAGAGAGGTCTGCCTCTGATTGATGAAGACTGAAGAGTAAGCTTTGAAATTGGCTACTTCTGGATTTTGCATTTGGCTGCATATATGTAGGCAGAGGCGAATTTAGAACGGATTTTTAGGGGTTTAACTGGATCACTTATTTTTTACTTGAAATATGTATATACAAATATGCGAAAAATCTTTGAAATGTATACACAAATATATATAGTAAGACTCATACTAATTATTCTGAGTCCACTAACTCTACATATTGGATTCACCTCTCTTTATGACAATTTTGGAAGGTTCTCTTTTGTGAATACAGTCATTTTGTTAAACGTTACTATTAATGTATGTAACTAATTATATATTTAGTCACTCAATGATTTCGAAGTGTGACCTACCATGATCCCCATATTTTTGTGTTTAATTAAAAGGAATATATGTGCTAAGACTTTACAAATGCTGCATTTCAGTGCTTGGTTGAAACTACAGGGATGATCTTGACTTCCATGTGTCATTTTCATTTGAAGGGGACCAAATCTAATTTCCTGCAATCACGTATGATGGGAATCATGAAATGTACGCATACCACACCTTACAAAATATGCCAATTAACGAAGTTCACAACAAACTTGAAAAGAAAATCCACTTGATCTTTTTGTAAGAGACTGAGTGTAAACGTGTAAAATAAATATTTCTATTCATAATTAGAATATATCTCATATATTGTATAAATATTTAATGATATATAATTATGGTAAACTAGGATTCCTATTGTAATTAGAACTAAAATTCCTATTCTATAAATGATGTATATTGTACACTATATATATTGTTATTAATGAGAGACTCTCTAAGGGAGATTAATATCATAGAATTTGAGTCCGGAACTAAAATGAGGTGTTGTTTTTTTCTTCTAAAGAACCAAACTAATGTGGTAAAAAAAAGAATATATCTATTTATAGCGCATGAAATACATGCCTTATATAAGCGACCAATGTCCTAGGCTAACGGATATTTGGTCAGACTTGACCAATATATCATATGTAATTCATGCACTATACATGCCCATTCCTTGTAACAGCCGAGGCAGACCTTCTGCCTATCTTCTTCATCTCCCTCTTTCACCAATACACATCTTCATTGAGAGTGCTGCCATGTCTCGAGCATCTGAAAGTGCTGCCATGTCCGTATTTCACCAATACACATCTTCATTGAGAAATGGAAGTTCCAAGATTTGAAGGTGCTGGCTTCCCATTGAGGCAAATTCAGAATGATTGTAATACACATATAGAGTTAGTGGGTTTAGAACGATTGTAATCTTATTATGTATATACATTCAAATTTTTCCTTTTGCATATGATACGTAGTTCAAGATGAAAACAATTAATTCAATTGAACCCACAAAATCTATCCTAAGTCCGCCTGAGGAATCTAATTCAGCTATTCGGACTATGGGAGTACAAATTTCAACCAACAAATTAGAGTGCTTTTGATTCACCAAAACACTCCATCTAATTAACTTTTAAATCAACAGAGATATATTTGACACTGAACAACACTTTTACCAACCCTGAACCCTGGAATCACCGTGAATCCTACAAGGAGTTCAGTTTTGGATAATCCGTTGGACATCAAGAATGCTTCTTTTTCATTCACACTTTCCATGTAAACATCGGAAAATCTAAATCCTTTACTCACTTGAAATATCGAAGCTTCAGGGCTAAAAGAAAAGGCAAGACAATGTAGTAGCCAAATGTGCAAAAGAAATGTGTCTTTGGGTGCTCACCAGAATTCAGTAAATTCTATGATCCAAATTTCCAAAAAGGGATCTTCCATTTTAGGATGGATGAGTTTCAAGTAATTTGCACGAAAAAATCTCGCGAACGTTGACTTCCTGGCTAAGTAATCTACTGGAATAACATATCTCAATTCCAAGAATCTGTTGAAAAATAGGCTTTGTCGTTTCGTCTGCTCTGTCATGGAGTCGTTATAAATAGAGAAGTACGGATAGTTGAAATTATCAAACGTAACATCTCTTGACAAACAAACGATTCAAACACGTAATATTTGTCGTTTGGTTTTAAGAACATAGTACCCGGTTGAATAGTAAAGGCTGCAACATCTAAATCCCACCCTGCATGTTCCATCTCTCTACAGAGCAACCTAACAAAACTGTTGAAGAGATTGAAAGAAGTTAGAGGCAGTTGAAGAGTTAGAAGAAGCTGATTCTGTTAGAAGCACAGTTAATTCTGTTGTAGAAATCAAAGAAGAAATTAGAGAAAGAAAGGAGGAGTCTCGAGGAGCCTCTCCATAGTTTAACACTATATATACAACACAAATGTGATTGTAAAATCAACTTTTGAAGAAATGAATCAAATAACAATCTTCTCTTGATTGCTCTCTCTTTTCTCTTCTCGAAACCTTCTTCCTCTTCTCTTGATATTGCCTTGTTTATGTCGCCTTCTCTCTGCCTCGACTGTGTCGACATGCAGCACCAAAGGCCCCAATAATCTCAACATGGTATCAAAGCTAGCACACCACAAGGCTGAGCTTCCGCAATAAACAACTACAAAGTTATTGAACTTCTTCTTCTCTGTAATTTCTTACTTTTTATTTGATCTTTCTAACTTCTCGTCTGTATTCTTCTCCTTCTATATTGATACTTTCTGGAGACTCAACATCTTGAAAATACTACAAAGTCTTCTCATCTATTGAGGTATATCATTCTCTTGGTATCACTCACTACTATTCTGTATTCTGTGATTGACAGTTAGTTTTGAGTCTTCTCTAATTCTTGAAATCTGGAACTTGGTCTGATTCTTTAAACCAAGAAGAAACTGTTGTAACATGGGGGATACATCAGAAAATCAACAAAATACCACAGCTAGAGTTACAGTTACACCCACCACAACAACAATAGTTTTTTTATCATAATCACCCACTGTTTTTACAAGCTTCTGATGTTAGTGGTGTGTCTTTAATTTCTTTTCAATTGCTGGGGTCGGAGAACTACGCCCTATGGAGTAAGTCGATGAAGATAGCTCTACTAGGAAGGAACAAGATAGGTTTGTTGGATTTAGAGACGTCTAATTACAATAATTAAGTTGGACATACGTGCATTATGATTATGATATCAAATACTGTCGCAAGATTACATTTATATAATGATTAAAATATGTCAAACAATGTGATTAATTAAGTCATGACATTATACGTATTTCAATAAGGATTTGGACACAAATACATATAGAATAATGTTAATCAATTATAATTGTTAATGGACCAATTATAGTTGATTAAAATAATAGCAGTGATAAATGTAGGCTAAATAAGGAAAATGGAATCTTTCTGGTTTATTCAATTGTTATACCAATGGATTTATAGTCCTGCTAAGGGTTTACACTGTTATAAAAGGGCTGAGTCTCCATAGTTGATACCACATGTTACACTGTTCCTAGCCATAAATATGACAAGAACTAATTCAAAGTTCATCATGCAAAAACTGAAATAAAGAAAAGAAAAAGGAAAGAAATTACTAAGTTTAGGTCTCTAATCTCCAAGCAAGAAAATCTTGTGTTGTGCAAGAAAGGGAACCCTTAAAAACTGCCTAGGGTTCTCCTTTTATAGGCTGAAAACCGCCTCAACTTTTCCTCGCAGCTCGCCCAAAATCCGCCTGAAAACCTTATTTTTCACGTCGGCGGCTGGCCGCAGAGCGCCGCGACGGAATTTCGCAATCCGCCGGATGATTTGGCGCCGCGCCCGATTTCAGGTGCGAGGCGGCCATGGCCAACTTCAGAGCTTTGATGTGTAGGCGCCGCGGCCTGCACTGGCCGACATGAGGCGCGGCGACAGTCTTCGCAGCCTCTGCAGGTAGTGGGCGCCACGACTCGCTTAATCGCAGGAGACGCCGCGCGCTACTGGTTTCACTGCTCGCCACTTTCTGCTACTCGAATCTCTCTTTCGCCTCTTTTAGCTCCTTTTCCGCCAATTGGCCATTTTAACCACTTTGACTCAAAAGAAAGAAAATTATCCTAATACGACACTTATATATGCGAAACGACAAAAGACTAACTAAATCGACTCAAAAGGTGTATATAAAATACACCGATCAAATACCCCCAAACTTAACCTTTGCTCGCCCTCGAGCAAAGATAGAAAGAAATAAATAAAGACTCAAAGAACGAAAAATGAAAGACTCACTGACATTGATCACTTTTGCTGCATAAATGTTAACTAGAAAAACATGAAGGTTAGCAGAACAATATGCAGGAACATATAGCATGAAATTTCAGCACATTAAGCTAGATATTTCGCAAACTCATATTCATCATGCTAAATGGAAGTCAATATACTAAATCATGCATATAAATTCAAGAATTATTATGGCATGCTTACTTGCTATTCTCCACTAATCCTGGATATGCATAATAGAGATCTTCAGGACTTTAAGGGTTGTAATGTAGGCTTAGGTATAGGTAGGTAAAAACAATAGGCATTTAGGCTCATTTCGTGTACCATAAGCTCTTTAGCTTTTCTGTATTTCCCTTTTTCTTTTTTGTTCTTTTCTTCATTTCAATTCTATCTTTCCCCTCTTTTGTTTTGGGAGAGTGAAATATATACTAATGACAAGCACCCCCAAACTTAGGCTTTGCCTATTTCTTATTACTTTTTTTATTGGGGTGCAACAAGCTCATTCACTTTTTTTTTGTTTTTTTGTTTTTTTAACACAATGTATTCCACTATTTCATATTTTTACTTATGGCACAATTTGTGGGAATATAGGGTGTCAAAGAAAAAGTTTCAATTTTTGGCTCAATGGGGCTGACTAGGGATACTTTTAAAGTACTGGATAGAAAAGAATGGTAAGAATTGGCTATCAAAGAAATGCCTGAGTCATCTCCCTAACATGCACATCCTAACTATTTCGCCTCAAACAGCAAGCAATCATAACACATAAGTATTTATCATTTAGCATGCATAATTCAAGCAAGAAACTCCAAATAGACAGATTCTGTGAGTTTTTGGCATATCTAACCTAAGTGTTTAGATAGTTGCTTCTATTCCGTTACATTATTCCACCTTAATTCACTAGGTGTTTCTAGCAACTACAGCATACATGATCTTTGACAGGCAATTATGACTCAAAAAGAAAAAAATTTGGTGACTCAAAATAAACATAAAACAATCAAAAAGACTTAAATAAAACATAACATGACACAAATAAAACAAGACACAAATAAAACACCCCCAAACTTAAATCACACATTGTCCTCAATGTGTGTAGACTCAAAGACAGTAAAAGAAATAAGACACTTACAAACTTTGGCTAAAATGGTGGTGGTGGCGGTGTGGCGTGGGATAGTCATGGACCATCGATCAACAAGGAACTCATCTCGTTGATTTGTTGCCTCGCTTCTTGTTGCTCGTGGATCATCGGTCCAAACTCTGATCATCCTCATCCGATTCAAGCAATTGCTCCATCACGGCATCAAGGTTCCGCTTCGTTGGTCAGTGGCTAGGTCCTGCCGCATATTGAGCCCATCTTTCAGGCTCATCTTCGTTTGTTGCGGCCTCTGCTGGCTCTTCTTGTACTCTTCTTCTTCCTGGGGCTTGGTCCGGGAAAGAGTGCACTATCCCATAGGACACAGCGGTTGGTTTCTTTCATTAGTATCGATGGGTAGGATTGGGACCCACCACGTGACATAGCTTGGTGATAACTGAGCCATGTCCCAATCCACCTGTTGTTACCAACCTGCTGATTTCCTCAATGCTCTGCACTATTTCTTTCCCCACATCAATTGTTTCCCCCGTCATGATCCCATATATCAATTTGATCATATCTTCTGGCACTCTGGTGAAGTGCGTGGATGGAATCATGCGGGCACTGACGAAATATAGCCAACCCTTGGCTGCTTTGTTGAATTGGCACCTGCTTAGTGCTCTTGACCCATTTCTCGCAATATCAAAAGCAGCCCCAGGGTAGCTTACAGTGTTTGCGACGGTATCCCAGTTTATGTTGTCGGTGCTCCTAGACCATGTTCTAAAATGGCTCCGATCACCAATTCCTCCTTCAACATCAACTGTTTTCAATTGTGTATTTATATCTTCTACTGTCACAGGCACATAATGTCCCCTTACAAAGCATCCACTTTCCACCTTCTCCGGAAAGTTGGCATAGAACTCACGCACCATTGTTGTGTTCATTGGTGCTATCTTCTCCGGATTTACAAATCTCCTTCACTCCCTTAACTCAATCATTGCCCGAATGGGCTCATAAACATCCTCTTCCCCAAACGACTCCCTCTGATAGTCCATTTGATGCGCGTTAAGATGCACACACTTTAAACGCAAGTGCACGTTATCGTGACAAGTAGTATAGTCTTTGATAAGACCGAATATCGTCCTCTGGGATTAGGGTTCAAGTACCAACTATCTATTTTCTAGTATCTATTTGGCGAATTGATAATTGATTTGGTTGTTTATAACTAAGAATTATGAAAACTATGTAAAATATAAAGATTTACTTCAGATGTGATGGGAATAGGGCTTCCATGTATCCTTACTATCCGCTTATGCTACTTACTAATGCATTAACTTATGGTATTCTTCTTTTGGAGAAAGCAGGTTTATGAAATCGCTTTATACTCCGCTAGGGTTATATAAACACTCAACCTCGATGTCGCACCTTACCTACCTTTCTGATAAGGATAACTTTATAGGAGGATTAAGAACAAAACCTAGTTGACCGTCACGCACAATGCGCAAAATTAGGGTTGTTAAGCCTCTCATCAACGCTACATAAATAATTGAGGTATTTTCATCCCCAATCCAAGAATGTCTACCCAACTTACAGCATATTCACAATCCCCTCCTTTCGTAACTGATTAGAAATCATATAGTGATAATTAGTTGTCAATTAATTACCAAGAATTCAACTCAATTATTGGATAGATCTCTCAATAAGAAAAATAACCATAAGCATGCACTAATTTATAACATAAGTTTCAAGAAATTCAACATAGAAAGCCTATAAGAGAATTAGTTCCTAGCCATAAAGATGACAAGAACTAATTCCATGTTCATCATGCAAAATCAAATAAAGAACAAGAAAGGAAAAGAAATTACTAAATTAATGGTGTCCAATCTCCAAGCAAAAAGTCTTGTGTTGTGCAAGAAGGGAACCTCAAAACTGCCTAGGGTTCTCCTTTTATAGTGAAAACCGCCTCAACTTTTCCTCGCAGTTCGCCCAAAATCCGGCTGAAAACCTATTTTTTTCGCGTCGGCGCCGCGGCACCGGAAGTTCTGCAATCCGTCGGATGTTTTGGCGCGCGACCACGATATCTGGCTGCGAGGTGCGCGCTTCAACTCTGTGGCTTCTCGGATGTTTAGGTCCGCGGCCCTGCGTCTGGTGTCTGAGGGCGCCGCGGCGCTGAGTCTTCTGCAGCCTCTCTGAATGGTGGGTGCCGCGGCCCTGCTGCGAGGAGCCGCGCGCGGTCCGATTTTAGCCTCGTTCGCCACTTTCTCTGCTTTCACTCTCATCTTTGCCCTCTTTTTGCTCCTTTTCCGCCATTTGGCCATTTTAACTACTTTGACTCAAAAGAAAGGAAAACTATCCTAATATGACACTTATATGTGCAAATGGGACAAAAGACTAACTAAAATCGACTCAAAGGTGTATATAAAATACAGATCAAATACCCTAAACTTAACCTTTGCTCGCCCTCGAGCAAAGATAGAAAGAAATAAAATAAAAAGACTCAAAGAACGAAAAATAAAAGGACTCCCTGCCATTGATCACTTTTGCTGCATAAATGTTAACTAGAAAAACATGAAGGTTAGCAGAATAATATGCAGGAATCATATAGCATGAAATTTTCAGCACACTAACCACATGAAGCTAAATATTTCGCAAACTCATATTCATCATGCTTAATGGAAGTCAATATACTAAATCATGCATATAAATTCAAGAATTCCTATGGCTTGCTTACTTGCTATTCTCCACTAATTCTAGATATGCATAAAAGAGATCTTCAGGACTTTAAGGGTTGTAATGTAGGCTTAGGTAGGGGTTGGTAAAGATAGGCATTTAGGCTCATTTTTCTGTACCATAAGCTCTTTTGGCTTTTCAATTTTCCCTTTTTCTTTTGATTCTTTCCTTCACTTCAATTCTATCCTTCCCCTCTTTTGTTTTGGGAGAGTGAAGTGTATTATACTAATAGGCACCCCCAAACTTAGGCTTTTGCCTCTTTCTTATTACTTTTCCATTGGGGTGCATCAAACTTGTTCACTCTTTTTGTTTCTTCTTTTTAACACAATGTACTCCACTATTTCATATTTTCACTTATGGCACAATTTGTGGGAATATAGGGTGTCAAAGAAGAAGTTTCAAATTTAGGCTCAATGGGGCTGACTAGGGATATTTTTAAAGTACAGGATAGAAAAGAATGGTAAGAATTGGCTATCAAAGAAATGCATGAGTCATCTCCCTAACATGCATATCCTAACTATTTACTCAAATAGCAAGCAATCATAACATAAGCATTTATCATTTAGTATGCGTAATTCGAGCAAGAAACTCCAAATAGACAGATTCTATGAGTTTTTGGCATATCTAACCTAAGTGTTTAGATAGTTGCTTCAATTCCTTTACATTATTCCACCTTACTTCACTAGGTGTTTCTAGCAACTACAGCATACATGATCTTTGACAAAGCTATGACTAAAAAGAAAAATTTTGGTGACTCAAAATAAACATAAAACAAATAAAAAGACTTAAATAAAACATAACATGACACACAAATAAAACACCCCCAAACTTAAATCACACATTGTCCCCAATGTGTGCAAGACTCAAAGAAAATAAAAAGAAAAAAGAAGACACTTACAGACTTTGGCTAATATGGTGGTGGTGGCGGTGGATAATGCATCGACCATTGGTTGAACAAGGCACTCAGCTCGTTGATTTGTTGCCTTGTTTCTTGCTGTCCTTGTACTCTGCTTGCAGTGCATCCTCCTCTGATGTTGGTACAATTGTCCCATTGTGGGCTCTGAAGGTTCTGCTCCTGTGGTTGGCTGGTGGCTGGGTCCTGCCTCATATTGAGCCCCTATTTCAGGCTCTTCTTCATCCATGGCGGCTTCTGCTGCTGCTGCTGCTGGGGGTGGTACTCTCCGTCTAGCTGCTGGGGGGCTTGGGTCTGGGAAAGAGTGCACTATCCCATAGGACACCGGCAGTTGGTTTCTTTCATGAGTGTCAGTGGGTAGGTTTACAACCGCACTCATGTGACATAGCTTGGTGATGACTGAGCCATGTCCCAATCCGCCTGTTGTTACCAACCTGCTGATTTCTTCAATGCTCTGCACTATTTCTTTCCCCACATCAATCGCCAACCTCATAATTCCATATATCGCTTTGATCTCATCTTCCGCACTCGGTGAAGTCGTGGATGGAATCACGCAAGTGATTTAAATATAGCCAACCTTGGCTACTTTGTTGAATTGCACTGCTCAAAGGCTCTTGACCCATTTCTTCCAATATCAAAACAACCCCATAGTAGCTCACGGTTCTGCAACGACATTCCGGTCGATGTGGTCAATGCTTGAACCATGTTCTAAAGTGATTCCAATCACTTCTTTCTTCAACATCAATCGCTTTCAATTGTATATTTATATCCTCTCATCACAGCACATAACGCCCCTTACAAAGCATCCCTTTCCACCTTTTCCTAAAATTGGCATAAAATTCACGCACTATTGTTGTGTTTCGTGCTATCTTCTCCGGATTCACAAATTTCCTCCAATCCCTTAACTCAATCATCGCCCGAATGGGCTCATAAACGTCTTCCTCCCCATATGGATCCCTCTGGTAGTCCATTCCCCTTTCTGGTATTATGGGTCTGGTATCCAGCTTTTTATATCTTTGGGAGGCTTCGTAGCTCACAAACCTATTTTCGTCGTATTATGGGGTTGGGGTGGATGTGGAGCCTCTTCTCTTTCTGGTGGCCATTTTTAAAACAAAATCTGCAGCTTATACTTTAGTGGCACAACTGTCTCCTACACACTCAACTCTAGCAGCGAATACAACACCCCCAAACTTCAACCTTTCTACTCAATACCCACAACCTCCTTTTCTACTCTTTACCCACAACCTTCACAATCACTTTTCAGCACCCAAACTACCTCAACTACAATACTCCTCCAAACTACTACTTCCTATGGCTTCAGTAAAAGGATTCAAGAACAAAGAAAGGGATTACCTTTTTATGAGAGCTTCACGCTGTTCTTGTTTCAATTGGTTGGCTTGAGGGTATGGAATGGAGCTTCGTTGTTTGAGATAGTTGGGGGTTTTTAGGAATTTAAGAGTTTAAGTTGTGGTTGGGTTGGATTTGTAGAGGATTTGTGGGCAAATTTCTGGAATTTCGTGGGTTTTTGGAGAGGGAAAGTTAGGTTTTTGATATTGGAATTGGGGAAAATCTGATTTTTGGGCGTTTTTAAGTTTAATTCGCTTTGGCGCGCCTGCTTTTAGCCAGGCGGCTAATCTCGCTCGCTTCCGGGACTTTAGCGCTGCCTAGACTTGGCAAACTTTGACTCTTTTAGCCATGGCTTAAACTCTGCGCTGTTGCTTCTTTTGGCGCCGCCGCCTCGGGCGCCGTGGCGCTAAACTGCGCTGTTCGCTTCTTTTGCGCCGCGCTCTGGGCGCGTGCGCTTACCCGCTCGAAATTCTTGCTTTTCTTGCTTTATTTCCTGTGCACACAATCACAAAGACAAACACAAAACTCCAAGACCGTGAGATCGTTCTTAGACAAAATAAAATTAACTAAAGATGAAATTAAAATAACAAAATTGAAAGCGTTGAGTTGCCTCCCACGTATTGTCTTTAACGTCTTTTAGCCGGACGCAAGTTCTTAGCCTTAATAACCCCGGGGTGGATTAAGCCCCCAACCTATCCATTTCCTCCACATTTGGCGTTTTCTTTTTCTTCTTTTCTTCTTGGCATTATCAGTAATAGAGAGTTCAGGAAAACTTACCTCCCTTAGTGGCATTTCAAAGAAACCATGCCGCTTTCTTGGGCTCATCGCTCTTTGGTTGACTTGTATCAGCTCGCATGGTTTGATGGTGCTGATTGCAAAGCACCCACTCATTGTTGGTGGCTCAATGACGTGTTTAAAAACTTTAAACACCATTTCTTCGTACTCCACCCTTAGTGTTAATTCTCCTTTCAACATCAATCAAAGCTCTTCCGTTGCTAGGAATGGCCTCCCAATATGATAGGGATTTCGCGCCTTCTTCCATGTCAAGAATGAGGAAGTCTGCAGAAAGAAGAATTTTCCTACTTTCACAATCACGCCCTCAATTTTTCCTCGTGGATGAACCATCGCCTGTCGCCTAGTTGCAGACTCACAGTGGTTGGTTTGGCCTCTCCCAACTCCAATCTTTTAAAAACTGATAAGGGCATCAGGTTTATACTTGCCCCTAAATCGCATAGAGCTCTGTTGCAAGTCACCCTGCCCACTGTGCAAGGTAGTGTAAAGCTGCCAGGATCCTTTAGCTTGGGTGGCAACTTCTTTTGCAGGATAGCACTACACTCTTCTGTTAGTGCTACTATCTCATATTCCGTCGCCTTCTTCTTTTTCCCAAGATTTCTTTCATGAACTTGAAATAGGAAGACATCTGCTCCAAGCCTCTATAAAAGGTATGTTGATATGCAACTTCCGAATACTTCAAAAATTTGGAAAATTGTTTAACGACCGCCTTCTCTGTAATCTCCGGGAAAGGGATCTTTTCTGTATACTCCTTCTCTGGAGTTTTCTATCACTGGGCTAGGCTCAATCACCTTCTCTTTTTCTAACTCTGATTTCTTCTCAACTACTGGCTGAGGTGGCTGCTGCTCCAACTGTTTGCCGCTTCTCAATTGACCGCTCGCACCGCTTCCTGGATTTACCTCTGTGTTACTTGGCAATGCCCCCTGTGGTCTGATGTTTGCCTGCTTTGCTAGCTGACCCACTTGAGTTTTTAAGTTCCTGAATGAGGATCTAGCTTCGCATGAACGGGTGCAGGCATTGGCAAGTCTTTCACAAATGCTTTCATCTCGATTTTCTTTACGAACGGTGCATTGGCTGATCTTTGTGGGGCTTGAATGAAGGGTTCTTGCTGATTCTGCTTGGTTCTGCATCGCCTCGTATTGGTTCTGCTGCCACGATATTGGTTCTGTTGCCCGTTATCAGATCTGCGCCGCGAGTGCATCGATTCACGCCTCGTTTCTTTCCATGAGAAATTCGTGATTCCTCCATCCCGGATTATAAGTGTTAGAGTAGGGGTTGTTCTGTTGCCTTTGATAGTTACTATGGCCCGACACTACCGCTTCCATTGGTATTTTGTTGGGATCTGAAGGACACCTATCAAATGTATGGGCACCACATATCTCGCAGCCTTTTAGGCATCGTATCGCATTCATCGACATCAGTATGTTGTCGCAATCGTTTAGCTAGAAGGGCGGCCACTGGGCATTCAAGGCGCATAAGCGTCTATTTCATGGACTCACGTTTTCTTCTCCCATTCGCCGACCTCTCTTCCGTGATACGGTTGTTAGTGGCCATGTCTTCTAATAACTCGAGCGTCGTGGCTGTTTTCCTTATGAATGCTCCACTGCACGCATCTATGATAGTTCCGGTAGTCTTTGCTCGGCCCGTTGTAGAAGATGTGGACCAAGTTCCACAACTCAATGCAATGGTGTGGGAACTTTCTCAGAGATCTTTGAACCTTTCCCAAGCTTCATATAAGGACTCTCCATCC
Organism: Przewalskia tangutica; assembly: GCA_029844215.1. Classification (NCBI taxonomy): domain Eukaryota; kingdom Viridiplantae; phylum Streptophyta; class Magnoliopsida; order Solanales; family Solanaceae; genus Przewalskia; species Przewalskia tangutica. The sequence goes on along the minus strand of CM056720.1, from coordinate 140,520,031 downwards.
GCTTGGTAGAAGTTGCTCAACTCCTCTTAGTTTCTTTGCTTTACGGAGGAAAGAACTTGGCTAAGAATTTCGCGTTCGTGCCATGTGAAAATCGAATCGGCAGGAATTCAACCATACTTTTGCTCTATCCTCGAGTGAGAAGGAAAGAGCCTCAACTGACGGCATCATCGATGAACGCCGTTATATCTAAAAGTTGCACATAGCTCCAAGAAATTAGCTATGTGCATATGGATCCTCAGATGGCGATCCTCGAATTGCACGTGTGTTGTACCATGCCGTAATCGGTTTTATCTCGAAGTTGTTGGCTCTGTGCGGGAGCCTAATGCACGTCGTGCTCCATTCACTCTTGGTAGCACATAGTCTCCCAAACTTCGCTCGACCGACTTGGACTCTCTCTTCCACGTCTATTGGCGCTTGCCTAGGCATTCCTGGATGGGGTTGATTCTCTCCTAACCCTTCTCCCATCCCGTTGTTGTTCTGAACGCCGTTCATCTCTAACAAGGTTGCACTCCGCTGATTCTTTCTGTTCTGTTTGCAGGTTTTCTCAATTTCTGGATTGAAGGGAACAAGAGTGTTTGCTCCTCTTCTCCTTCGCATAAACTGACTTCCTGAAATAGATCAAAAACAGACAACAAATCACGGCACCTCAAATTTTTCAAAAGAAAAACGTAAAAATTAAAAATCAAAATAAAAGCCAAATTAGAAATTAAAAATAGACAAAATTGATATTGAACTATGCCTAATCCCCGGCAACGACGCCAAAAACTTGATGCGCGTTAAGATGCACACACTTTAAACGCAAGTGCACGTTATCGTGACAAGTAGTATGGTCTTTGATAAGACCGAATATCGTCCTCTGGGATTAGGGTTCAAGTACCAACTATCTATTTTCTAGTATCTATTTGGCGAATTGATAATTGATTTGGTTGTTTATAACTAAGAATTATGAAAACTATGTAAAATAAAAAGATTTACTTCAGATGTGATGGGAATAGGGCTTCCATGTATCCTTACTATCCGCTTATGCTACTTACTAATGCATTAACTTATGGTATTCTTCTTTTGGAGAAAACAGGTTACTTAAATCGTTTTATACTCCCGTTGGTTATATAAACACTCAACCTCAGATCGCACCTTACCTACCTTTGGTGATAAGGATAACTTTATAGGAGGATTAAGAACAAAACCTAGTCGACCGTCACGCACAATGCGCAAAATTAGGGTTGTTAAGCCTCTCATCAACGCTTACATAAATAATTGAGGTATTTTCATCCCCAATCCAAGAATGTCTACCCAACTTACAAGATATTCACAATCCCCTTTCGTAACTGATTAGAAATCATATAGTGATAATTAGTTGTCAATTAATTACCAAGAATTCAACTCAATTATTGGATAGATCTCTCAATAAGAAAAATAACCATCAGCATGCACTAATTTATAACATAAGTTTCAAGAAATTCAACATAGAAAGCCTATAAGAGAATTAGTTCCTAGCCATAAAGATGACAAGAACTAATTCCATGTTCATCATGCAAATCAAATAAAGAACAAGAAAGGGAAAAGAAATTACTAAACTAATGGGGTCCAATCTCCAAGCAAAAAGTCTTGTGTTGTGCAAGAAGGAACCTCAAAATCGCCTAGGGTTCTCCTTTTATAGCCGAAAACCGCCTCAACTTTTCCTCGCAGCCCGCCCAAAATCCGTCAAAACCTATTTTTTTCGCGTCGGCGCCCGCGCCTAGCATGCGTGGCCGGAAGTTCTGCAATCCGTCCGGATGTTTTGGCGCCGCGCGATATCTGCTCGAGGCGCGCGCGCCAACTCCTGTGGCTTCTCGGATGTTTAGGCGCCGCGGCCCTGCATCTGGTCTCTGAGGCGCGCGAAGTCTTCGCAGCCTCTCGAATGGTGGACGCCGCGCGGCTCACTGCAGTGGCCCGGCGCTGGTCTGGATTTTAGCCTCGTTCGCCACTTTCTCTGTTTTCATCTCTGACATCTCCTCTTTTGCCCTCTTTTTGCTCCTTTTCCGCCATTTGGCCATTTTAACCACTTTGACTCAAAAGAAAGGAAAACTATCCTAATATGACACTTATATGTGCAAAATGGGATAAAAGACTAACTAAAACTGACTCAAAAGGTGTATATAAAATACACCGATCACCATTCCCCTTTCAGGGATTAAGGGTATAGTACTAAGCTTTTTGTATCTTTGGAAGGCTTCGTAGCTCACAAACCTAGTATCATCGTAATGTGGGGCTGAGGTGGACGTGGAGGCTCTTCTTTTTCTGGCGGACATGGTTAAAAATAAGTTATGCAGCTTACAATTTAGTGGCACAAATGTTTCCTACACAATCAACAACTAGCAGCGAACACAACACCCCCAAACTTCAACTTTTCTACCCAATACCCACACTCCTTTTCTACTCTTTTCTCCAAACTTCACAATCAACTTTTCAGTACCCAAACTACTTCAACTACAATACTCCTTCAAACTACTACCTCCTGTGACTTCAGTAAAGGACTCAAGAACAGAAAAAAATTACCTTTTTATAAGAAGATTCAAGCTGTTCTTGTTTCAATTGGTGGTTTGAGGCTATGGAATGGAGCTTCTTTGTTTGAGATAGCTAAGGGTTTTTAGGAATTTAAAAGTTTTGGTTGTGGTTGGGTTGGATTTGTGGGCAAATTTTTGGAATTTCGTGGGTTTTTGGAGAGGGAGAGTTAGGTTTTTGAAATTGGAATTGGGGAAAGATCTGGTTTCTGGGCGTTTTAAGTTTCGATTTACTTAGCCGCGCGCCCAATCTTCCGACTCCTTGGGACTTTCGCACGCATGACACATTCTGGCGCCGCGACGCCTAAACTTGGCACATTTTCGATTTCGCCGCGCGGCCTTCAGGCGCATGGCGCTAAACTTCAGCGCCTCTACAGCTCTTTTGGCGCCGCGTCCGCTCCTGAGCGCGACGCTACTCCGCTCGAAATCCTCGCTTTTCTTCCGATTCTTCAATGTATTTGCCTATACCTGTTAATCACAACACAACCACTAGAACCCAAGACTGTGAGATTGTTCTAGGCAAAACAAAATAAACTAAAGACAGAAATTGAAATAACATAATTGAAAACGTTGGGTTGCCTCCCAAGTAGCGCTGTCTTTAACGTCTTTTAGCCGGACGCAAGTTCCTTAGCTTTAATAAAAGTGGGGTGGATCAAGCCCCCAAATAATCCATTTCCTCCACATTTTGCGTTTTCTTTTTCTTCTTTTCTTCTTAGCATTATCAGTAAGGGGGAGTTCAGGAACACATACCTCTTTTAGTGGAATTTCGGCAAACCATGCATGCTTTCTTGGGCTCATCTCTCTTTGGTTGACTTGTATTGGCTCGCAGAGGGGTTTGATGGTGCTGATTGCAAAGCACCCACTCATGGTTGGTGGCTCAATGACGTGTTTAAAAACTTTAAACACCATTTCTTCATTCTCCACCCTTAATGTTAACTCTCCTCTTTCAACATCAATTAAAGCTCTCCCCGTTGCTAGGAATGGCCTCCCCAATATGATAGGGATTTCCGCATCTTCTTCCATATCAAGAATGAGGAAGTCTGCAGGAAAGAAGAATTTTCCTACTTTCACAATCACGTCCTCGATCTTGCCTCTTGGATGAACCATCATGTCGGCCCGCTTGCGGAAGCTTATCGTGGTTGGTTTGGCTTCACCCAACTCCAATCTTTTAAATACTGATAAGGGCATTAGATTTATACTTTCCCCTAAATCACACAGAGCTCTGTTGCAAGTTACCCTACCCACTGTGCAAGGTAGTGTAAAGCTTCCTGGATCCTTTAGTTTTGGTGGCAACTTCTTCTGCAAGATAGCACTACACTCCTCTCACTGCTACTATTTCATACTCCACAACTTCTTCTTCTTCCCAATATTTCCTTCATCAACTTGAAATAGGAGGGCATCTGCTCTAATGCTTCTATGAAAGGTATATTGATATGCAGCTTCCTGAATGTCTCCAAAAATTTGGAGAATTGTTTATCAACCGCCTTTCGCTGTAGTCTCTGGGGGAAAGGGATCTTCTCTGTATACTCATTCTCCGGAGTTTTCTACTACTGGCTGGGCTCAATCACCTTCTCTTTTTCTAACTCGCCTTCTTCAATTCATCGGGCCGAGCGATCGTTGCTCCAATCGCTTTCCACTTCTCAACCGCATTGCTCGACATCGCTTCCTGGATTTATCTGTATTGCTTCGCAATGTCTCCGCTCTTTGTCGCTTTGCTAATCGACCACTTGTGTTTCAAGTTCTGAACGAGGATCTAGCTTCGCATAATCGCTCAAGGCGTTAGCAAGTGCCGCACTGCTTGCTTCGTCGACTTTTCTTCTGAACCGGCATTGAATCGCTGAGGTGGCGCGCTGAAGCGGCCGCGATTCTCGCTCACTGGTTCTGCTGCATCGCCTCATTGATTCTCGCCCTCGTATTGATTCACGCCGCCTCTCTCCATGAGATTTGGGTGATTCCTCCACCGGATTATAAGTGTTGGAGTAAGGGTTGTTTTGTTGCCTCGATAATTACTTCGACCGACATTCTCGCTCCATTGGTATATTGTTGGGATCACCAAGGACACCTATCGAATGTATGTGGGCCACCACATATCTCATGACTTTTAGGCATCTGCATCGCATTCACCGATAATGTATGTTGTTGCAATGTTTTTAGCTAGAAGGCCACTGGGCATTCAAGGCAATAGCATCTATTTCGTGGACTCCCACTGTTCTTCTCCCACTTGTCGACCTCTCTTCTGTGACATGGTTGTTGGTGGCCATATCTTCTAATAGCTCATGAGCGTCGTGGGCTGTTTTCCTTATGAATGCTCCACCTGCTGCTGCATCTATAATGGATTACGGTTTGTCTTGCTCGCCATTGTAGAAGATGTGGACCAAGTTTCACAACTCAATGCAATGGTGTGGGCACTTTCTCTGTAAATCTTTGAACCTTTCCCAAGCTTCATATAAGGACTCTCCATCTGCTTGGTAGAAGTTGTTCAACTCCTCTCGTTCTTTGCTTTACGGGGAAAGAACTTGGCTAGGAATTTCTGTGCCAGCTCTTGCCATGTAAAAATCGAATCGGCCGGCAGGGAATTCAACCATACTTTTGCTCTATCCCTGAGTGAGAAGGGAAAGAGCCTCAATCTGACGGCATCATCGATGCGTTATATCTGAAAGTTGCACATAGCTCCAAGAAATTAGCTATGTGCATACGTGATCCTCCGATGGCGATCCTCCGAATTGCATCAGTGTCGTACTCATGCCTGAGAATCGCTGGTTTTATCTCGAAGTTGTTGGCTCCTATTGCAGGGAGCCTAATGCATGTCTGTGCTCCATTCACTCTGGGCAGCACATAGTCCCCCAAACTCCTTTCTGGCTGGATTTGGACTCTCTCCTCCACGTCTATTGGCACTTGCCGAGGCACTCCTGGGTTAGGTTGATTTTCTCCTAACCCTTCTCTATTCATGTTATTGTTTTGACCACCGTCCATCTCTATCAAAGTTGCAATCCGCTGATTCTTCCTGTTCTGTTTGCAGGTTTTCTCAATCTCTGGATTGAAGGGAACAAGAGTGTTTGTTCCTCTTCTCCTTCGCATAAACTGGTTTCCTGAAATAGATCAAAAACAAACAACCAATCACGGTACCTCGAATTTTCTGAAAATAATTAAAAAAATGTAAAAATTAAAAATAACAGTGAAAATAAAAAACAAAATTAGAAATTAAAAATAGACAAATTTAATATTGAACTATGCCTAATCCCCGGCAACGGCGCCAAAAACTTGATTGACTTGCTCGCACACTCAACCGACAAATTACTTGGCTAGTGAGTCCTTCCAAAACTCTTGAACTCTTTCTTACTTATTTCTGTCTCACAAATTGAATGCAGAATGTCTAGTCTTTTATGGAGCAAGACTGTGGAGAATCAACATGAGTTCAAGGCTATGGAGACCCAGCCCTTTTATAGAAGTGTAAACCCTTAGCAGGACTATAAATGCATTGGTATAACAATGGAATAAACCAGAAAGATTCCATTTTCCTTATTTAGCCTACATTTATCACTGCTATTATTTTAATCAACTATAATTGGTCCATTAACAATTATAATTGATTAACATTATTCTATATGTATTTGTGTCCAAATCCTTATTGAGATACGTATAATGCATGACTTAATTAATCACATTGTTTGACATATTTTAATCATTATATAAATGTAATCTTGCGACAGTATTTGATATCATAATCATAATGCACATATGTCCAACTTAATTATTGTAATTAGACGTCTCTAAATCCAACAATCTCCCACATGGACAAGTGCAACCCTTTGATTATATATCTTTAACTTTATTGCATGCAACTTTTCTGTCTTTACTTATCGTATCTCTTAAACAATTTTGTCCATCAATTATGCTAACAAAGGACTTAAGCGACATTTGTCACATTTATTCGCAACTAAACTGACATAAATCACGCTGCCAACATAACTGAATGACATGAATCTGATTTGGACATATAGTTTAGAAATTACACGCAAATGTGATTAGACGTGCCTATTTCTAATTGAGTCACCTTAACTTTACTGTATGAGGCTTAAAACTTTAAAGAGAGAAATAATGAAACTGAAACTGAATGCACCTTGTAAATTACATTACAAAGAAACTTAAAACATATTCAGACTTCCACGTTTTCTAACTATCCTAAACAGATATAACACCCATACGAGCAACATGTTCGTGAAACTGCTTGGGTGGTAATCCTTTAGTGAGAGGATCCGCAATCATGGAGTCTGTACCTATATGTTCTATACATAATTCATTATTCTGCACTCTTTCTTTTACAACCAAGAACTTAATGTCGATGTACTTCGACTTTGACGAACTTCGGTTGTTGGTTGCGTATAACACTGCTGAATTGTTGTCACATAATAATTTGAGTGGTTTCTGAATAGAATCCACAATTTTCAGCCTTGTGACGAAGTTCTTCAGCCATACGCCATGATTAGATGCTTCAAAGCATGCAACAAATTCAGCTGCCATAGTGGAGGAGGCTACCAATGACTGCTTAGCACTCTTCCATGACACGGCACCTCCTGCCATCATAAAGATGTATCCTGATGTTGACTTCATGCTGTCGACACATCCTCCAAAATCAGAATCGGTATATCCAATGACCTCGAGCTGTTCCGATCTCCGATACGTGAGCATATAGTCCCTAGTTCTCTTTAGGTATCTCAACACTCGCTTGGCTGCCTTCCAGTGTTCCATACCTGGATTACTTAAATATCTCCCTAGCATTCCAGTAATGAACGCAATATCCGGACGCGTGCATACTTGTGCATACATGATGCTACCTATGGCTGAGGCATAGGGAATATCTTTCATGATGTTTTTATCTAAGTAGGTTTGGGGACATTGTTTTAGACTAAACTTATCTCCTTTTGATACAGGAGTATCTCCTGGTTTACTGTTTTGCATGCCAAATCTGGTTAGAATCTTATCGATATAGTTCCTCTAGGATATCCTTAGAATACCTTGAGGTCTATCTCTAAGTATTGCAATCCCTAGAATAAATGATGCATCACCAAGATCTTTCATTTCAAAGTTCTTAAATAAAAAATTCTTAGTTTGATGCAACATGTTCTTATTGTTACTGGCAAGCAATATGTCATCTACATATAAAACCAAGAAAATAAAATTACTCCCACAGAACTTAAGGTATATAAATTCATCTACTATGTTAGACTCAAAACCAAATGAGCTAACAACTTTGTGAAACTTATGATACCATTGTCGAGATGCTTGTTTTAGCCCATAGATAGATTTCTTAAGTCTGCAAACCATAGACCCTGCATCACCTGATACAAAGTTTTTCGGCTGCTTCATATAGATCATTTCATCAATATCACCATTGAGAAATGTCGTCTTTACATCCATCTGATGAAGTTCTAAATCATAATGTGCTACAAGTGCCAATATAATCCTTAAAGAGTCTTTCGATGAAACTGGAGAGAAAGTCTCTTTATAATCAATGCCTTCTTTCTGTGTGAAACCTTTTGCAACAAGACGTGCCTTGTATTTTTCAACATTGCCTTTAGAATCCCGCTTAGTCTTAAATATCCATTTGCAACCAACGGGTTTCTTGCCTTTAGGCAACGGAACAATATCCAAACATCATTGTCATACATATATTTTATCTCCTCATTCATGGCATTAATCCACATTTGAGAGTTAGAGCTTTCCACAGCTTGTTTGATATTTTCAGGATCATTTTCAAACATGCCAATGTCAAACTCATGTTCTTGAAGATATGCATAATCCTTCGATTGTGTAGATCTTTTCTCTCTAGTAGATCTCCTAATTGGCACAGGCTCTAGATTTTCTTGAGGTTCATTTACAACTTGATCTTCAACAGGAGGAGGAACATTATTACCAACTTCTGAATCTCCCACAGGCTCTAGGCCATCAACATTGATTATAGCAATGTCGGGGTTTGGGTGGGATTCAGGTCCATTTGTGTTCTCTATTCCATGTTGAGTTTCTAACGGAGTTGTTTGGGATGTTGAAGTTTGCACATTGTCAAAAGATGTATTTCTAAACGTAATCGGAATTTGAATAAAACCAGGACTTTGGTCCATAGTCTCATTCTCATTCGTCTCTTCTTCTTCAAAAATACTATCTTTTGTCATATCTCCCCCCACAAACTCATTTTCCTCAAAAAATTTCGCACTTCCTGACTCGAAAACTATATGTTCTGTTGGATTATAGAATTTATACCCCCTAGATCGTTCAGAATAGCCTATAAAGTAACAACTAACAGTCCTTTCGTCCAGTTTCTTTTCACTTGGCTTATAAGGCCTAGCTTCACATGGACATCCCCATACTCTCAAATGATTCAAGCTAGGCTTGCGCCCAACCCATAACTCGTAAGGGGTCTTGTTAGTTGCTTTAGTAGGCACTCTATTAAGTATGTATGCTGCAGTCTTTAAGGCTTCTCCCCACAAATTCTCAGGTAGAGTTGTACGAGCAATCATACTTCTCACCATATCTTTAAGGGTGCGATTTCGCCGTTCAGCAACACCATTCATTGCAGGTGAACCTGGCAACGTATACTGAGGCACAATTCCGCATTCCTCTAAGTATTTTGCAAAGGGACCTTGACGTTGTTCTCCTGATCCATCATAACGACCGTAGTATTCACCACCACGATCAGAACGAATGGATTTTATATGTTTGTTGAGTTGTAACTCAACTTCCGTTTTGAACTTTATGAACACGTCTCATCGCCTCGCCTTTTCTTTTATTAAGTAAATATGACCATATCTTGAATAATCATCTATGAATGTGATAAAGTAACGGTGACCATTTCTTGTAGCCTTTGGAAAAGGACCACATATATCGGTATGAATCAATTCTAAGACATCATCCCATCTTTTTGCATCATACTTACGTTTATTAGTTTGTTTTCCCTACGTTTATTAGTTTGTTTTCCCTTTATACAATTTACACAATCATTTATGTTTGTAAAATCTAAAGGTTGGAGAATATCATTAGACACAAGTCGTTCTATCCTTTTCATAGAGATATGTCCTAATCGCTTGTGCCATAATGTTGCTGATTTCTCGCAAGTTAATTTACGTTTTCTATTATCTATATGCAGTGCCTCTGAATGTGAAGTGTCTATATCTAGAAAATAAAGATTATCATAAGAAGACGGGAAACCAGAAGCAAGAAGCTTAGAATTTTGACACAAACTGAAATTTCCATTACTAAATGAACATACATAGCCATTTTTGTCCAAATAGGATACAGAAATTAGGTTCCTTCTGAAGGATGGAACCACTAAAGCATCAAAACTCAAATAAAATCCTGTCCTACATAATAATCTAAATTTTCCAATGCTTTTCACTTCTACTTTATTTCCATTTCCTACGTAAACGTAGCGCTCTGCCTCACTTGGCTTCATATGGCTTAGTAACTCGCATCGATATACTGATGTTAGACGTTGCACCTGAATCTATCCACCAAGTATATCTAGATACATAACTTAAATTAACTTCAGAACAAACTAAATCAAGAGGCATACCTTTCTTTGCCACCCATGCATGATAGTTGGAGCATAATTTCTTTGTATGCCCAGGTGCTTTACAGAAGAAGCATATCCTTTCTTCTGAATTATCAGAAGTATCCCTTTTGTTCTTCGTCGCATCTTTGCCTGCAACTGCCTTGGTGGGTTCATTTTCCTTGGCAGTAAACTTGCGCTTCTTGCCTTTACCCTTAGGATTAGATGTTACGACATGAGCACTTTCTCCCTTAGTCATTTTCTGTCTCTCTTCCTCCTGCACCAACTGAGCCTCAAACTCAGGTAGTGTCCACATCTCCCTTTGACAATTATAAGTCATCTTGAATTGACTGAAGTTAGATGGGAGAGACAGAAAAATGAAATCAATGAGAACCTCATAAGAGATGTCATAATTATGCCCTATAAAGGCACGTTGCAATCTTGTCATCTCAATAACATGCTCTCTAACCCCTCCTTTTCCCTTGTATTTTATTGTTGCCAACTTCACAAAGAGTGTACTAACTTCAGCATTAATGGTAAACCCTTAGCAAGACTATAAATGCTGAAAGACATAAAAATGGAATAAACCAGAAAGATTCCATTTTCCTTATTTAGCCTAAATTTATCACTGCTATTATTTTAATCAACTATAATTGGTCCATTAACAATTATAATTGATTAACATTATTCTATATGTATTTGTGTCCAAATCCTTATTGAAATACGTATAATGCCATGACTTAATTAATCACATTATTTGGCATATTTTAATCATTATATAAATGTAATCTTGCGACAGTATTTGATATCATAATCATAATGCACGTATGTCCAACTTAATTATTGTAATTAGACGTCTCTAAATCCAACAATCTCCCACATGGACAAGTGCAACCTTTTGATTATATATCTTTAACTTTATTGCATGCAACTTTTCTGTCTTTACTTATCGTATCTCTTAAACAATTCCGTCCATCAATTATGCTAACAAAGGACTTAAACGACATTTGTCACATTTATTCGCAACTAAACTAACATAAATCACGCCAACATAATCGAATGACATGAATCTGATTTGGACATATAGTTTAGAAATTACATGAAATGTGATTAGACGTGTTTATTTCTAATTGAGTCACCTTAACTTTCTTGTATGAGGCTTAAAACTTTAAAGAGAGAAATAATGGCTAAATGAATGCACCTTGTAAATTACATTACAAAGAAACTTAAAACATATTCGCATTTCCACGTTTAACTATCCTAAAGCGGATATAACACCCATACGAGCAACATGTTCGTGGCGCTTGGGTGGTAATCCTTTAGTGAGAGGATCCGCAATCACGGAGTCTGCATATATGTTCTATACATAATTCATTATTCGCACTCTTTCTTTTACAACCAGGAACTTAATGTCGATGTCTTGACTTTGACGAACTTCGGTTGTTGGTTGCGTATAACATCTTTGAATTGTTGTCACATAATAATTTGAGTGGTTTACGAATAGAATTCACAATTTTCACCTTGTGACGAAGTTCTTCAGCCATACGCCATGATTAGATGCTTCAAAGCATGCAACAAATTCAGCTGCCATAGTGGAGGAGGCTACCAATGACTGCTTAGCACTCTTCCATGACATGTCACCTCCTGCCATCATAAAGATGTATCCTGATGTTGACTTCATGCTGTCCACACATCCTCCAAAATCAGAATCGGTATATCCAATGACCTCGAGCTGTTCCGATCTCCGATACGTGAGCATATAGTCCTTAGTTCTCTTTAGGTATCTCAACACTCGCTTGGCTGCCTTCCAGTGTTCCATACCTGGATTACTTAAATATCTCCCTAGCATTCCAGTAATGAACGCAATATCCGGACGCGTGCATACTTGTGCATACATGATGCTACCTACGGCTGAGGCATAGGGAATATCTTTCATGATGTTTTTATCTAAGTCGGTTTGGGGACATTGTTTTAGACTAAACTTATCTCCTTTTGATACAGGAGTATCTCCTGGTTTACTGTTTTGCATGCCAAATCTGGTTAGAATCTTATCGATATAGTTCCTCTGGGATATCCTTAGAATACCTTGAGGTCTATCTCTAAGTATTTCAATCCCTAGAACAAATGATGCATCACCAAGATCTTTCATTTCAAAGTTCTTAAATAAAAAATTCTTAGTTTGATGCAACATGTTCTTATTGTTACTGGCAAGCAATATGTCATCTACATATAAAACCAAGAAAATAAATTTACTCCCACAGAACTTAAGGTATATACATTCATCTACTATGTTAGACTCAAAACCAAATGAGCTAACAACTTTGTGAAACTTATGATACCATTGTCGAGATGCTTGTTTTAACCCATAGATAGATTTCTTAAGTCTGCAAACCATAGACCCTGCATCACCTGATACAAAGTTTTTCGGCTGCTTCATATAAATCATTTCATCAATATCACCATTGAGAAATGCCGTCTTTACATCCATCTGATGAAGTTCTAAATCATAATGTGCTACAAGTGCCAATATAATCCTTAAAGAGTCTTTCGATGAATCTGGAGAGAAAGTCTCTTTATAATCAATGCCTTAACTGCGTGTGAAACCTTTTGCAACAAGACGTGCCTTGTATTTTTCAACATTGCCTTTAGAATCCCGCTTAGTCTTAAATATCCATTTGCAACCAACGGGTTTCTTGCCTTTAGGCAACGGAACAATATCCCAAACATCATTGTCATACATAGATTTCATCTCCTCATTCATGGCATTAATCCACATTTGAGAGTTAGAGCTTTCCACAGCTTGTTTGATATTTTCAGGATCATTTTCAAACATGCCAATGTCAAACTCATGTTCTTGAAGATATGCATAATCCTTCGATTGTGTAGATCTTTTCTCTCTAGTAGATCTCCTAATTGGCACAGGCTCTAGATTTTCTTGAGGTTCATTTACTACTTGATCTTCAACAGGAGGAGGAACATTATTACCAACTTCTGAATCTCCCACAGGCTCTAGGCCATCAACATTGATTATAGCAATGTCGGGGTTTGGGTGGGATTCAGGTCCATTTGTGTTCTCTATTCCATGTTGAGTTTCTAACGGAGTTGTTTGGGATGTTGAAGTTTGCACATTGTCAAAAGATGTATTTCTAAACGTAATCGGAATTTGAATAAAACCAGGACTTTGGTCCATAGTCTCATTCTCATTCGTCTCTTGTTCTTCAAAAATACTATCTTTTGTCATATCTCCCCCCACAAACTTATTTTCCTCAAAAAATTTCGCACTTCCTGACTCGAAAACTATATGTTCTGTTGGATTATAGAATTTATACCCCCTAGATCGTTCAGAATAGCCTATAAAGTAACAACTAACAGTCCTTTCGTCCAGTTTCTTTTCACTTGGCTTATAAGGCCTAGCTTCACATGGACATCCCCATACTCTCAAATGATTCAAGCTAGGCTTGCGCCCAACCCATAACTCGTAAGGGGTCTTGTTAGTTGCTTTAGTAGGCACTCTATTAAGTATGTATGCTGCAGTCTTTAAGGCTTCTCCCCACAAATTCTCAGGTAGAGTTGTACGAGCAATCATACTTCTCACCATATCTTTAAGGGTGCGATTTCGCCGTTCAGCAACACCATTCATTGCAGGTGAACCTGGCAACGTATACTGAGGCACAATTCCGCATTCCTCAAAGTATTTTGCAAAGGGACCTTGACGTTGTTCTCCTGATCCATCATAACGACCGTCGTATTCACCACCACGATCAGAACGAATGGATTTTATATGTTTGTTGAGTTGTAACTCAACTTCCGTTTTGAACTTTATGAACACGTCTAATGCTTCCGCCTTTTCTTTTATTAAGTAAATATGACCATATCTTGAATAATCATCTATGAATGTGATAAAGTAACGGTGACCATTTCTTGTAGCCTTTGGAAAAGGACCACAGATATCGGTATGAATCAGTTCTAAGACATCATCCCATCTTTTTGCATCATACTTACGTTTATTAGTTTGTTTTCCCTTTATACAATTTACACAATCATTTAAGTTTGTAAAATCTAAAGGTTGGAGAATATCATTAGACACAAGACGTTCTATCCTTTTCATAGAGATATGTCCTAATCGGCATTGCCATAATGTTCTTTGATTTCATGAGTTAATTTACGTTTTCTATTATCTATATGCAGTGCCTCTGAATGTGAAGTGTCTATATCTAGAAAATAAAGATTATCATAAGAAGACAGGAAACCAGAAGCAAGAATGAAATAAGCACAGCGGAAATTACTTACTTTCCATCTTTATGGCCTTCCGTCTATTGCCTCCCAAGCAATATCAAAGGAATCGATGAAGATGACTTGATTGACTTGCTCGCACACTCAACCGACAAATTACTTGGCTAGTGAGTCCTTCCAAAACTCTTGAACTCTTTCTTACTTATTTCTGTCTCACAAATTGAAGGCAGAATGTCTAGTCTTTTATGGAGCAAGACTGTGGAGAATCAACATGAGTTCAAGGCTATGGAGACCCAGTCCTTTTAGAGCAGTGTAAACCCTTAGCAGGACTATAAATGCATTGGTATAACAATGGAATAAACCAGAAAGATTCCATTTTCCTTATTTAGCCTACATTTGTCACTGCTATTATTTTAATCAACTATAATTGGTCCATTAACAATTATAATCGATTAACATTATTCTATATGTATTTGTGTCCAAATCCTTATTGAAATACGTATAATGTCATGACTTAATTAATCACATTGTTTGGCATATTTTAATCATTATATAAATGTAATCTTGCGACAGTATTTGATATCATAATCATAATGCACGTATGTCCAACTTAATTATTGTAATTAGACGTCTCTAAATCCAACAATCTCCCACATGGACAAGTGCAACCCTTAGATTATATATCTTTAACTTTATTGCATGCAACTTTTCTTTCTTTACTTATCGTATCTCTTAAACAATTCCGTCCATCAATTATGCTAACAAAGGACTTAAGCGGCATTTGTCACATTTATTCGCAACTAAATTGACATAAATCACGCTGCCAACATAACTGAATGACATGAATCTGATTTGGACATATAGTTTAGAAATTACACGCAAATGTGATTAGACGTGCCTATTTCTAATGAGGCACCTTAACTTTCTTGTATGAGGCTTAAAACTTTAAAGAGAGAAATAATGAAAGCAAATCGAATGCATGTAAATTACATTACAAAGAAACTTAAAACATATTCGGACTTCCACGTTTTCTAACTATCCTAAACAGATATAACACCCATACGAGCAACATGTTCGTGAAACTGCTTGGGTTGTAATCCTTTAGTGAGAGGATCCGCAATCATAGAGTCTGCACTATATGTTCTACACATAATTCATTATTACGCACTCTTTCTTTTACAACCAAGAACTTAATGTCGATGTCTTTCGACTTTGTGAACCGGTTGTTGGTTGCGTATAACACTTTGAATTGTTGTCAGATACTAATTTGAGAGGTTTCTTAATATAATTCACAATTTTCAGCCTTGTGGCGAAGTTCTTGACCATACGCCATGATTAGATGCTTCAAAGCATGCAACAAATTCATTGCCATAGTGGAGAGGCTACCAACGATCGCTAGCACTCTTCCATGACACGGCACCTCCTGCCATCATAAAGATGTATCCTGATGTTGACTTCATGTTATCGACACATCCTCCAAAATCAGAATCGGTATATCCAATGACCTCGAGTTGTTCCGATCTCCGATACGTGAGCATATAGTCCCTAGTTCTCTTTAGGTATCTCAACACTCGCTTGGCTGTCTTCCAGTGTTCCATACCTGGATTACTTAAATATCTCTCTAGCATTCCAGTAATGAACGCAATATCCGGATGCGTGCATACTTGTGCATATATGATGCTACCTGCGACTGAGACATAGGGAATATCTTTCATGATGTTTTTATCTAAGTCGGTTTGGGGACATTGTTTTAGACTAAACTTATCTCCTTTTGATACAGGAGTATCTCCTGGTTTACTATTTTGCATGCCAAATCTGGTTAGAATCTTATCGATATAGTTCCTCTGGGATATCCTTAGAATACCTTGAGGTCTATCTATAAGTATTTCAATCCCTAGAACAAATGATGCATCGCCAAGATCTTTCATTTCAAAGTTCTTAAATAAAAAATTCTTAGTTTGATGCAACATGTTCTTATTGTTACTGGCAAGCAATATGTCATCTACATATAAAACCAAGAAAATAAATTTACTCCCACAGAACTTAAGGTATATACATTCATCTACTATGTTAGACTCAAAACCAAATGAGCTAACAACTTTGTGAAACTTATGATACCATTGTCGAGATGCTTGTTTTAGCCCATAGATAGATTTCTTAAGTCTGCAAACCATAGACCCTGCATCACCTGATACAAAGTTTTTCGGCTGCTTCATATAGATTATTTCATCAATATCACCATTGAAATGCCGTCTTTACATCCATCCGATGAAGTTCTAAATCATAATGTTCTCAAGTGCGATATAATCCTTAAAGAGTCTTTCGATGGCCGAGAGAAAGTCTCTTTATAATCAATGCCTTCTACGTGTGAAACCTTTTTGCAACAAGACGTGCCTTGTATTTTTCAACATTGCCTTTAGAATCCCGCTTAGTCTTAAATATCCATTTGCAACCAGCGGGTTTCTTGCCTTTAAGCAGCGGAACAATATCCCAAACATCATTGTCATACATAGATTTCATCTCTCATTCATGGAATTAATCCATATTTGAGAGTTAGAGCTTTCCATGACTTGTTTGATATTTTCAGGATCATTTTCAAACATGCCAATGTCAAACTCATGTTCTTGAAGATATGCATAATCCTTGATTGTGTAGATCTTTTCTCTAGTAGATCTCCTAATTGGCACAGGCTCTAGATTTTCTTGAGGTTCATTTACAACTTGATCTTCAACAGGAGGAGGAACATTATTACCAACTAAATCTCCCGGGCTCCAGGCCATCAACATTGATTATAGCGATGTCGGGTTTGGTGGGATTAGTGTCCATTTGTGTTCTCTATTCCATGTTGAGTTTCTATGAGTTGTTTGGGATGTTGAAGTTTGCACATTGTCAAAAGATGTATTTCTAAACGTAATCGAATTTGAATAAAACCGGGACTTTGGTCCATAGTCTCATTCTCATTCGTCTCTTCTTCAAAAATACTATCTTTTGTCATATCTCCCCACAAACTCATTTCCTCAAAAATTTCGCACTTCCCGACTAAAACTATATGTTAGTTGGATTATAGAATTTATACCCCTAGATCGTTCGAGAATAGCCTATAAAGTAACAACTATGATCCTTTCGTCGATTTCTTTTCACTTGGCTTATAAGGCCTAACTTCACATGGACATCCCCATACTCTCAAATGATTCAAGCTAGGCTTGCGCCCAACCCATAACTCGTAAGGGGTCTTGTTAGTTGCTTTAGTAGGCACTCTATTAAGTATGTATGTTGCAGTCTTTAAGACTTCTCCCCACAAATTCTCAGGTAGAGTTGTACGAGCAATCATACTTCTCACCATATCTTTAAGTGCGATTGCGTTCAAAGACACCGTTCATTGCGTGAACTCGCAACGATATCTTGAGGCACAATTCCGCATTCCTCTAAGTATTTTGCAAAGGGACCTTGACGTTGTTCTCCTGATCCATCATAACGACCGTAGTATTCACCACCACGATCAGAACGAATGAATTTTATATGTTAGTTGAGTTGTAACTCAACTTCCATTTTGAACTTTATGAACACGTCTAATGCTTCCGCCTTTTCTTTTATTAAGTAAATATGACCATATCTTGAATAATCATCTATGAATGTGATAAAGTAACGGTGACCATTTCTTGTAGCCTTTGGAAAAGGACCACATATATCGGTATGAATCAATTCTAAGACAGCATCCCATCTTTTTGCATCATACTTACGTTTATTAGTTTGTTTTCCCTTTATACAATTTACACAATCATTTAAGTTTGTAAAATCTAAAGGTTGGAGAATATCATTAGACACAAGACGTTCTATCCTTTTCATAGAGATATGTCCTAATCGCTTGTGCCATAATGTTCTTGATTTCATAAGTTAATTTACGTTTTCTATTATCTATATGCGGTGCCTCGAATGTGAAGTGTCTATATCTAGAAAATAAAGATTATCATAAGAAGACAGAAACCGTATGAAGCTTAGAATTTTGACACAAACCGAAATTTCCATTACTAAATGAACATACATAGCCATTTTGTCCAAATAGATCTGAAATTAGGTTCCTTCTGAAGGATGGAACCACTAAAGCATCAAAACTCAAATAAAATCCTGTCCTACATAATAATCTAAATTTTCCAATGCTTTTCACTTCAACTTTATTTCCATTTCCTACGTAAACGTAGCGCTCTGCCTCACTGGCTTCATGATGGCTTAAGCAACCTGCGTCGATATCTCGATGTTAGGCGTTGCACTGAATCTATCCACCAAGTATATCTAGATACGAACTTAAATTAACTTCGAACAAACTAAAGCAAGAGGCATACCTTTCTTTGCCAACCATGCATGATAGTTGAGCGAATTTCTTTGTATGCCCAGTCTTTCTGGAAGAAGCATATCCTTTCTTACGAATTATCAGAAGTATCCCTTTTGTTCTTCGTCGCATCTTTGCCTGCAGCTGCCTTGGTGGATTCCTTTTCCTTGGCAGTAAACTTGCGCTTCTTGCCTTTACCCTTAGGATTAGGTGTTACGACATGAGCACTTTCTCCTTAGTCATTTTCTCTCTCTTCCTCGCACTAACCGAGCCTCAAGCTCGGGTAGTGTCCACGTCTCCCTTTGACAATTATAAGTCATCTTGAATTGACTAAAGTTAGATGGGAGAGACAGAAAAATGAACTCAATGAGAACCTCATCAGAGATGTCATAATTATGCCCTATCAAGGCACGTTGCAATCTTGTCATCTCAATAACATGCTCTCTAACCCCTTATTTTCCCTTGTATTTTATTGTTGCCAACTTCACAAAGAGTGTACTAACTTCAGCATTAATGGTAAACCCTTAGCAGGACTATAAATGCTGAAAGGCATAAAAATGGAATAAACCAGAAAGATTCCATTTTCCTTATTTAGCCTAAATTTATCACTGCTATTATTTTAATCAACTATAATTGGTCCATTAACAATTATAATTGATTAACATTATTCTATATGTATTTGTGTCCAAATCCTTATTGAAATACGTATAATGCCATGACTTAATTAATCACATTATTTGGCATATTTTAATCATTATATAAATGTAATCTTGCGACAGTATTTGATATCATAATCATAATGCACGTATGTCCAACTTAATTATTGTAATTAGACGTCTCTAAATCCAACAATCTCCCACATGGACAAGTGCAACCTTTTGATTATATATCTTTAACTTTATTGCATGCAACTTTTATGTCTTTACTTATCGTATCTCTTAAACAATTCCGTCCATCAATTATGCTAACAAAGGACTTAAGCGGCATTTGTCACATTTATTCGCAACTAAACTAACATAAATCACGCCAACATAAGCGAATGACATGAATCTGATTTGGACATATAGTTTAGAAATTACACGCAAATGTGATTAGACGTGCCTATTTCTAATTGAGTCACCTTAACTTTACTGTATGAGGCTTAAAACTTTAAAGAGAGAAATAATGAAACTGAAACTGAATGTACCTTGAAGGTTACATTACAAAGAAACTTAAAACATATTCAGACTTCCACGTTTTCTAACTATCCTAAACAGATATAACACCCATACGAGCAACATGTTCGTGAAACCGCAGTGGTAATCCTTTAGTGAGAGGATCCGCAATCATGGAGTCTGCCTATGTGTTCTATACATAATTCATTATTCGCACTCTTTCTTTTACAACCAAGAACTTAATGTCGATGTACTTCGACTTTGACGAACTTCGGTTGTTGGTTGAGTATAACACTGCTGAATTGTTGTCACATAATAATTTGAGTGGTTTCTGAATAGAATCCACAATTTTCAGCCTTGTGACGAAGTTCTTCAGCCATACGCCATGATTAGATGCTTCAAAGCATGCAACAAATTCAGCTGCCATAGTGGAGGAGGCTACCAATGACTGCTTAGCACTCTTCCATGACATGTCACCTCCTGCCATCATAAAGATGTATCCTGATGTTGACTTCATGCTGTCGACACATCCTCCAAAATCAGAATCGGTATATCCAATGACCTCGGCGCCCGATCTCGTCGTGAGCATATAATCCCTAGTTCTCTTTAGGTATCTCAACACTCGCTTGGCTGCATTCCAGTGTTCCATACCTGGATTACTTAAATATCTCCCTAGCATTCTAGTAATGAATGCAATATTCGGACGCGTGCATACTTGTGCATACATGATGCTACCTACGGCTGAGGCATAGGGAATATCTTTCATGATGTTTTTATCTAAGTCGGTTTGGGGACATTGTTTTAGACTAAACTTATCTCCTTTTGATACAGGAGTATCTCCTGGTTTACTGTTTTGCATGCCAAATCTGGTTAGAATCTTATCGATATAGTTCCTCTGGGATATCCTTAGAATACCTTAAGGTCTATCTCTAAGTATTTCAATCCCTAGAACAAATGATGCATCACCAAGATCTTTCATTTCAAAGTTCTTAAATAAAAAATTCTTAGTTTGATGCAACATGTTCTTATTGTTACTGGTAAGCAATATGTCATCTACATATAAAACCAAGAAAATAAATTTACTCCCACAGAACTTAAGGTATACATTCATCTACTATGTTAGACTCAAAACCAAATGAGCTAACAACTTTGTGAAACTTATGATACCATTGTCGAGATGCTTGTTTTAGCCCATAGATAGATTTCTTAAGTCTGCAAACCATAGACCCTGCATCACCTGATACAAAGTTTTCCGACTGCTTCATATAGATCATTTCATCAATATCACCATTGAGAAATGTCGTCTTTACATCCATCTGATGAAGTTCTAAATAATAATGTGCTACAAGTGCCAATATAATTATGGCATATTAATGCTATTTATTATGCTATAATTTGATCACCATTAATGCTAAATTATGGCATAATGTTTTAAATTCGAATTAGAGAAATTAATGCTAATTATGGCATATTAGTGCTATTTATTATGCTATAATTTGAATCACTATTAATGCTAATTCTGGCATAAAATTATTTAGTAACCATTAATGCTAATTATGGCATATTAATGCTATTTATTATGCTATAATTTGATCACCATTAATGCTAAATTATGGCATAATGTTTTAAATTCGAATTAGAGAAATTAATGTTAATTATGGCATATTAGTGTTATTTATTATGCTATAATTTGAATCACTACATAAAATTATTTAGTAACCATTAATGCTAATTATGGCATATTAATGCTATTTATTATGCTATAATTTGATCACCATTAATGCTAAATTATGGCATGATGTTTTAAATTCGAATTAGAGAAATTAATGCTAATTATGGCATATTAATGCTATTTATTATGTTATAATTTGAATCACTATTAATGCTAATTCTGGCATAAAATTATTTAGTAACCATTAATGCTAATTATGGTATATTAATGCTATTTATTATGCTATAATTTGATCACCATTAATGCTAAATTATGACATAATGTTTTAAATTCGAATTACATAAAGTAATGTTAATTATGGCATATTAATGCTATTTATTATGCTATAATCTGATAACCATTAATGCTAATTATGACATATTAATGCTATTTATTATGCTATAATTTGATCACTATTAATGCTAATTATGGCATAAAATTATTTAGTATTTTCTAAATAAATTATTGAAGCATTTCTAAGAGGTAATCATTGTTGAAAATTGCTAAAGTTTTACTAAAACCTAATAATTATTTTGATGAATATAGTTGACATATAAAATTAGTACATTCTGATTTAAAATTGCTATAAGATGTTGTATTTTATATAGGACGAGTAGATTCTATAGGTACGTCCTAGATTAGGTTTTAGGCGCAATTTTGAAATCTAGTTAAAGGCGTTTAGGTATACATGTGTTGTTTTCGCATTAGTCAAGCATTGATGTTCGCAAACGAACCGCTCTGTTTAAGACGTTTGCAAAGATGACCCATGACAAGTTAAAAATGGATGTGATGTGAGTGTTAGCTTTCCCAAAGGAGGGTTGGCGCTTGCCGAAATTGTTTAGTGCATAAGGGTAGTGATAAGTTGCAACACACATGGACTAGTGATGTCTAGAAAAGCATCAGGGGCTAGGAACTTAAGTGATCCGTCTGTGATCCTCCTCCCTTTGTTGACTGACCTGGTCATTAGTTCATGGATATGTTAATTTGACCCAAAGTTTGATTGACATGGTTGTACTTTATTCACTACACCAGAATACTTGAAGGAAATGATTGCACCCAAAGGTGTTTCATTACTGAATGGTGTTTTGGGTAAAGATTTTATGGACCAAATAGTTTTACACATGCCTTTAGATAGATTTTAGAACTATGATTTAAGGATCAAATCGTGACGCATAGTATCTAAATTATTTCCTTGTTCTTGAATTTTCAGATCTAAACATAATGTCAAATCTAAGTCAAATTAAGCCCCTCATGGGGAACAATTTCAAACAGTGGGAGGAAAAGCTGAAATTAGTCTTAGGGATCATGCAATTGGATATAGCATTGAGATTTGATTGCCCCAAGCCTGATAAAGAGGATGAGGTAACTCCCTTAGAGAAGGCTGATATTGAAAAATGGGAGCATTCAGATCGCATGTGCATAATGGTGATGAAGCAAACGATCCATGAGACTTTTCGAGGCATAATACCTGATACAGAAACCGGCGCTTCAAATTACCTTAAGGCCCTTGAAGAGAAATTCACAAAGAGTAAAAAGACTGAAGTTAGTACACTCTTTGTGAAGTTGGCAACAATAAAATACAAGGGAAAAGAAGGGGTTAGAGAGCATGTTATTGAGATGACAAGATTGCAACGTGCCTTGATAGGGCATAATTATGACATCTCTGATGAGGTTCTCATTGAGTTCATTTTTCTGTCTCTCCCATCTAACTTTAGTCAATTCAAGATGACTTATAATTGTCAAAGGGAGATGTGGACACTACCTGAGTTTGAGGCTCAGTTGGTGCAGGAGGAAGAGAGACAGAAAATGACTAAGGGAGAAAGTGCTCATGTCGTAACATCTAATCCTAAGGGTAAAGGCAAGAAGCGCAAGTTTACTGCCAAGGAAAAGGAACCCACCAAGGCAGCTGCAGGCAAAGATGCGACGAAGAACAAAAGGGATACTTCTGATAATTCAGAAGAAAGGATATGCTTCTTCTGTAAAGCACCTGGGCATACAAAGAAATTCTGCTCCAACTATCATGCATGGTTGGCAAAGAAAGGTATGCCTCTTGCTTTAGTTTGTTCTGAAGTTAATTTAAGTTCTGTATCTAGATATACTTGGTGGATAGATTCAGGTGCAACGTCTAACATCAGTATATCGATGCAGGGTTGCCTAAGCCATCGCAAGCCAAGTGAGGCAGAGCGCTACGTTTACGTAGGAAATGGAAATAAAGTAGAAGTGAAAAGCATTGGAAAATTTAGATTATTATGTAGGACAGGATTTTATTTGAGTTTTGATGCTTTAGTGGTTCCATCCTTCGAAAGAACCTAATTTACGTATCTATTTGGACAAAAATGGCTATGTATGTTCATTTAGTAATGGAAATTTCGGTTTGTGTCAAAATTCTAAGCTTCATACGGTTTCTGTCTTCTTATGATAATCTTCATTTTCTAGATATAGACACTTCACGTTCGGAGGCACTGCATATAGATAATAGAAAGCGTAAATTAACTGCGAGAAATCAAGAACATTATGGCATGGCGATTAGGACATATCTCTATGAAAAGGATAGAACGTCTTGTGTCTAATTATATTCTCCAACCTTTAGATTTTACAAACTTAAATGATTGTGTAAATTGTATAAAGGGAAAACAAACTAATAAACGTAAGTATGATGCAAAAAGATGGGATGATGTCTTAGAATTGATTCATACCGATATTTGTGGTCCTTTTCCAAAGGCTACAAGAAATGGTCACCGTTACTTTATCACATTCATAGATGATTATTCAAGATATGGTCATATTTACTTAATAAAAGAAAAGGCGGAAGCATTAGACGTGTTCATAAAGTTCAAAACGGAAGTTGAGTTACAACTCAACAAACATATAAAATCCATTCGTTCTGATCGTGGTGGTGAATACTACGGTCGTTATGATGGATCAGGAGAACAACGTCAAGGTCCCTTTGCAAAATACTTAGAGGACTGCGGAATTGTGCCTCGATATCGTTGCGGGTTCACTGATGAATGGTATTCTTTGAGCGAAATCGCACCCTTAAAGATATGGTGAGAAGTATGATTGCTCGTACAACTCTACCTGAGAATTTGTGGGGAGAAGTCTTAAAGACTGCAGCATACATACTTAATAGAATGCTTACTAAAGCAACTAACAAGACCCCTTACGAGTTATGGGTTGGGCACAAGCCTAGCTTGAATCATTTGAGAGTATGGGGATGTCCATGTGAAGCTAGGCCTTATAAGCCAAGTGAAAAGAAAGCGGACGAAATAGTGTTAGTTGTTACTTTATAGGCTATTACGAGCGATCTAGGGGTATAAATTCTATAATCCAACGGAACATATAGTTTTAGTCGGAAGTGCGAATTTTTTGAGAAAAATGAGTTTGTGGGAGATATGACAAAAATAGTATTTTTGAAGAAGAGAGGCGAATGAGAATGAGACTATGGACCAAAGTCTGGTTTTATTCAAATTCCGATTACGTTTAGAAATACATCTTTTGACAATGTGCAAACTTCAACATCCCAAACAACTCCGTTAGAAACTCAACATGGAATAAAGAACACAAATGGACCTGAATCCCACCCAAACCCCGACATTGCTATAATCAATGTTGATGGCCTAGAGCCTGTGGGAGATTCAGAAGTTGGTAATAATGTTCCTCCTCCTGTTGAAGATCAAGTTGTAAATGAACCTCAAGAAAATCTAGAGCCTGTGCCAATTAGGAGATCTACTAGAGAGAAAAGATCTACACAATCGAAGGATTATGCATATCTTCAAGAACATGAGTTTGACATTGGCATGTTTGAAAATGATCCTGAAAATATCAAACAAGCTGTGGAAAGCTCTAACTCTCAAATGTGGATTAATTCCATAAATGAGGAGATGAAATCTATGTATGACAATGATGTTTGGGATATTGTTCCGTTGCCTAAAGGCAAGAAACCTGTTGGTTGCAAATAGATATTTAAGACTAAGCGGGATTCTAAAGGCAATGTTGAAAAATACAAGGCACGTCTTGTTGCAAAAGGTTTAACATAGAAATAAGACATTGATTATAAAGAGACTTTCTCTCCAGTTTCATCGAAATACTCTTTAAGGATTATATTGGCACTTGTAGCACATTATGATTTAGAACTTTATCAGATGGATGTAAAGACGACATTTCTCAATGGTGATATTGATGAAATGATCTATATGAAGCAGCCGGAAAACTTTGTATAAGGTGATGCAGGGTCTATGGTTTGCAGACTTAAGAAATCTATCTATGGGCTAAAACAAGCATCTCGACAATGGTATCATAAGTTTCACAAAGTTGTTAGCTCATTTGGTTTTGAGTCTAACATAGTAGATGAATGTATATACCTTAAGTTCTGTGGGAGTAAATTTATTTTCTTGGTTTTATATGTAGATGACATATTGCTTGCCAGTAACAATAAGAACATGTTACATCAAACTAAGAATTTTTTATTTAAGAACTTTGAAATGAAAGATCTTGGTGATGCATCATTTGTTCTAGGGATTGAAATACTTTGAGATAGACCTCAAGGTATTCTAAGGATATCCCAGAGAAACTATATCGATAAGATTCTAACCAGATTTGGCATGCAAAACAGTAAACCAGGAGATACTCCTGTATCAAAAGGAGATAAGTTTAGTCTAAAACAATGTCCCCAAACCGACTTAGATAAAAACATCATGAAAGATATTCCCTATGCCTCAGCCGTAGGTAGCATCATGTATGCACAAGTATGCACGCGTCCGGATATTGCGTTCATTACTGGAATGCTAGGGAGATATTTAAGTAATCCAGGTATGGAACACTAGAAGGCAGCCAAGCGAGTGTTGAGATACCTAAAGAGAAGTAGGGACTATATGCTCACGTATCGGAGATCGGAACAACTCGAGGTCATTGGATATACCGATTCTGATTTTGGAGGATGTGTCGACAGCATGAAGTCAACATCAGGATACATCTTTATGATGGCAGGAGGTGCCGTGTCATGGAAGAGTGTTAAGCAGTCATTGGTAGCCTCCTCCACTATGGCAGCTGAATTTGTTGCATGCTTTGAAACATCTAATCATGGCGTATGGCTGAAGAACTTCGTCACAAGGCTGAAAATTGTGAATTCTATTCAGAAACCACTCAAATTATTATGTGACAACAATTCAAAGATGTTATCGCAACCAACAACCGAAGTTCGTCAAAGTCGAAGTACATCGACATTAAGTTCTTGGTTGTAAAAGAAAGAGTGCAAAATAATGAATTATGTATAGAACATATAGGTACAGACTCCATGATTGCGGATCCTCTCATTAAAGGATTACCACCCAAGCAGTTTCACGAACATGTTGCTCGTATGAGTGTTATATCTGTTTAGGATAGTTAGAAAACGTGGAAGTCTGAATATGTTTTAAGTTTCTTTGTAATGTAATTTACAAGGTGCATTCAGTTTCAGTTTCATTATTTCTCTCTTTAAAGTTTTAAGCCTCATACAGTAAAGTTAAGGTGACTCAATTAGAAATAGGCACGTCTAATCACATTTGCGTGTAATTTCTAAACTATATGTCCAAATCAGATTCATGTCATTCAGTTATGTTGGCAGCATGATTTATGTCAGTTTAGTTGCGAATAAATGTGACAAATGCCGCTTAAGTCCTTTGTTAGCATAATTGATGGACGAAATTGTTTAAGAGATACGATAAGTAAAGACAGAAAAGTTGCATGCAATAAAGTTAAAGATATATAATCAAAGGGTTGCACTTGTCCATGTGGGAGATTGTTGGATTTAGAGACGTCTAATTACAATAATTAAGTTGGACATACGTGCATTATGATTATGATATCAAATACTGTCGCAAGATTACATTTATATAATGATTAAAATATGCCAAACAATGTGATTAATTAAGTCATGGCATTATACATATTTCAATAAGGATTTGGACACAAATACATATAGAATAATGTTAATCAATTATAATTGTTAATGGACCAATTATAGTTGATTAAAATAATAGCAGTGATAAATGTAGGCTAAATAAGGAAAATGGAATCTTTCTGGTTTATTCCATTGTTATACTAATGCATTTATAGTCCTGCTAAGGGTTTACACTGCTATAAAAGGAGTGGGTCTCCATAGCCTTGAACTCATGTTGATTCTCCACAGTCTTGCTCCATAAAAGACTAGACATTCTGCCTTCAATTTGTGAGACAGAAATAAGTAAGAAAGAGTTCAAGAGTTTTGGAAGGACTCACTAGCCAAGTAATTTGTCGGTTGAGCGTGCGAGCAAGTCAATCAAGCCATCTTCATCGATTCCTTTGATATTGCTTGGGAGGCAATAGACGGAAGGCCATAAAGATGGAAAGTAAGTAATTTCCGCTGTGCTTATTTCATTCTTACATTGATCTAGGTTAAGGTTTTAAGTAAATTAGAAAAACCTGACATATAGAGTTAACAAGGTTTTGTTAATGGTGGTTGCAAAAAGGAACTCTATAGAGATGAGCTATGGGATCAGTGGGACAGAGTCAATGATGTGGTTCAGTCTTGGCTTATGAACTCAATATCCAATGGCTTATTGAGTGGAGTTCTATATGCTGAAATTGCATATGAAGTCTGGGAAGATCTCAAAGAAAGGTTTGATAAAATGGATGGTTCAAGAACCTATGACATTTATAGAGAGATAGCTACTCTTTCTCAGGGAAGTTCTAGTGTGGCTGAATACTAATACTAAATTGTAGAGTCTTTGGGTAGAATTTAAATCTTTAGTTCCTCCACCTAGTTGTGGATGTCCTAAGTCTAAAGACTTTATGGAATATCTTCAAAGACAGCAGTTGTATCAATTTTTAATGGGGCTGAATGAAAGTTACATGCATGCAAGGAGTCAAATTTTATTAATGACTCCTCTCCCATCTGTTAACAAGGCTTACTCTATGATAACAAGTGATGAAAGCCAAAAGTCTATCACTGCAAAGTCAACTGGACTCTTAGGAGTTGGTCCTGGAAAATTTAATGTTGGATATGATCCCTCTGCATTGTACTCTAAAACAGGCTATAACCATACTGGATCCAGTTCTAACTCCCATTGGAAAAGGAACAATTATAACATGTACTGTGATGTGTGCAAGATGAAAGGACACACAAAAGATAAGTGCTACAAAGTGGTAGGTTATCCTCCAAATTTCAGATCAAAGAGGAAGGAATATGTTGCTCATAATGTCAGTGCTGAAGGGTATAATGTGACTGGAAAAAAAACACAAAGGGGAAACCATGAATGATGGCTCTACATGTGAAAATACAAGTTCAGGCAACTGGCAAGTCAATGAGCTCCTAGGTTCTCTTCAGATCAGTATGATCGGATAGTAAGACTACTGAATCAAAGCTTGGCACAAAATCAGAATAAGGAAGTACCAGTTTCATCTTGAAATGTGGCTGCTGCAGGTATATCTGATTCCAAATCTTTAAGTCATAAAGCCTTCCTTGTAGCTAATATAGTAAGGCAATGGATAATTGATACATGAGCCACTAACCATATGGTCTCAGATCTGAACCTTATAGATAATGCTACTAAAGTGTTAGATTGTTCTGATTCTAATAGAGTACATCTCCCTAATGGGGAAACAGTCAAAGTAACACACATTGGTTCAAGTAGTATTTCAGATAGAAGTACTCTGCATAATGTTTTTTATCTACCATAATTTAAGTTTAACTTGATGTCTGTGTCTCAACTAACTAAACA
This sequence comes from Przewalskia tangutica, assembly GCA_029844215.1. Classification (NCBI taxonomy): domain Eukaryota; kingdom Viridiplantae; phylum Streptophyta; class Magnoliopsida; order Solanales; family Solanaceae; genus Przewalskia; species Przewalskia tangutica. Next base: position 140,490,784 of record CM056720.1, on the reverse strand, counting down.
ACTGAAGTGTGCAACAAGTTTTTATCCAGAATTCTGCATTTTTCAGGATCTTTATAGTGGGAAGGTGAAGGAGATTGGTAGAGTACAAAATGGGATATATGTACTAGTGAACCAGCCTTCATCACAACTACTAAATGGACAGATGAAGTTAGGCTTTAATGTAAAAGAAGATACTGAGCTTGCATAAATTTCTGAAGGAAAAATAGAGTTGTGGCACAAAAGACTTGGACATACCTCTAGTAGTGTACTAAGTAAAATACTTAAATCAAGTTCTGATTCTATAGCTAGAACTATAAACAAGTGTGATGTATGTCCATATGCAAAACAATGTAGATTGCCATTTCATTTGAGTGATAATAATAGTAATAAAGAGTTTGATCTTGTTCACATGGATGTTTGGGGTCCCTACAAAGTACCAACTCATGATGAGAAGAAATACTTCCTTAGAATAGTAGATGATTACACTAGAATGAATTGAATATACTTAATGCAACTCAAATCAGATGTATCTACTGTTTTAAAAATATTTCTGGTGTTTGTCCAAACTCAGTAAAACAGTAAGTGATTAGGACTGATAATGTTACACCCCGTAAGTCCAGGACATGTAAAAGAGAATGTACGTAAGGAATCAAGACTTGGAAATTAGTACGAAAGGAAGAATTGTTTTTCCGACGGAAAATCTTCCGAACGCCGGAAAGGAAAAATGTTCGTTGTTGAGAATTGGATTCTCAAAATGTATTATTTGAAGAATATGGAACTTATTAATATTATGGAAATCTATTTTTACGGATTTGGTCACGTGGGGCCCACCCGAGGAATTTTACGTTTTGCGGGGCCCACGAGGGTTACGGAATTTTGTGGACGAATGAGAGGGCGACACGTGGCACTCCCACATGTGGTCTTGGACGAATTGGTGTGAGGGTAAAATGGTCATTGACCATCTTGGAAGATAAGTCTTCAAGCTTGATATATTTGACCAAAGTCAACTTGTCCACATGGGCTTGATCCTAGTGAAAACCATCTAAGCCTCACATTTGTTATAATCTTGGCCATCCATAGTGTTATAAGTACTAAGCTAGTGCAAGACAAGCTCATTTTACACTTAGAAAATATCACACATTTCTTGTTCTTCCATCAGGTTGTGCTCTCTTTGAGCTAAAGTCCACACAAAATTTTTGTAATTTTCCTCCATTAGCCACAAGACTTAAACCCAATGTCCCTAAGGATATTGTAAGGTTATCTCAATAGAAAGATTTCGGAAAAACGACATTTTCGTATTAGTCGCAAGGCGGAAACCAAAGGAGTTCTTCAACTTTGAAGTTGGAACTTGAAGATGGGTTCTTCATAGGCCTCTAAGGAGTGCTTGGAGTGGATTGGAACCTAAGGAAAGGAGCTAAGAATGGCTAAGGCGCGACTTTGAATCTTTGAAATTTTAAGGGCTTGGAAAGGTATAAATTTTGTCGTTTTAGCAATTAAGTTTACTTATTGATTGTAGCTATGGATATTAGCAATCATGAGTTATATATTATATAGTTGGATTAGTGTATTGGCTATTGGAACCCTAATCCGAAAACTAGCATGTTTAGCCTTAAGATTGGATTTTCAAGTCGATTATTAGTTTAAGTCGTCACATGTTGTAAAAAGAAGGAAATTGTAGTTATTGAAGTTGTTTATGACTATATAACATGTTTGACCTTAGAACTTGGAATTTGAAAAGGGTTGGAAAAGACTTTGAATTGTGGTTATGTTGTTAGCCGAGAATGGCTTGATTATGGACTTAGTTGGTATTAATTGTGGGGCGGAATTTTACACGTATTGTAAGGCGTGTAATCCCCTTTTTGTTTGGTTGTTGTTTGGAGCCTTAAATGTGGCGTGTTGGTTATTGTATTCGGCCTTGAAAAAGGTGGCAAAGTGAGTAGAAACAAAAGAAGTCTGCCCGATTTTCCGTAGAATTAGACCGTATACTTAGTATTATTCTACGTTAGAGACTAGAAGTTGATAGTCTTGTTGTGACCATTATAGGTTGACACTTCTACGTGCACGCGATTCGCTTAGCACGTGGATTTAGCGAAAAGGTATGTGAACTATCTCCTCTTCTAGCATGATTCCTTAAGATAAAGAAAGTAAGTTCTACTCTTAAATGATTCATTCCTCGTTGTACTTGGATTGCCTAATATAGAATTTGTTCTATGTACTTCCTTGATTGTACTTTGATGTTTAAATTGTAAGTTGTATAATCCATTGCCTTAGTGAAGTTGGATTCTTAAAAGTGAAAGTATTTTACTTAAAGTACATAGAGTCTTGAAAAGGAAGTGGTTTCCAAATCTTTCGGCTAGTGCCTTAGTTCCAAAACCTAAAGGTCATTATAATGACTTTAGGGGAGTCAAAGGAGTGATTTACTTACTTGTTTTAAAAGAGGAGAAATGACATGATTCAAGAGAAGTAACTTGTTTTAAAGGTGTGAGTTACTTGAGGTTTAAAAGTAGAAGAAACTTGTTTTCTATATATTAAGAGACTCGAAGTATTTTGAAAGTTAAGAGACTCGATTTGAACGTTTGTGATACTTGATTTTAAGTATAAGTCTTTTAGTTATAAAAAGAATGAAATTGTCTAAAAACCATAAAGGGTTATAACGGCTTTATGGGAAGTTGGTTATAACGGCTTTATGGAAGGTTTAGAAAGTTGTCTATTTTGATTAAAGGGCATAAGTTGCCTAGATTGTGAAAATTTGAAGTTACTTGATTTCAAGCCTTGAAATGAGTTTTCTAAACGTGTAGTAACTTACTTTGAAAATATACATGCCTTGATACTACGGGTGTTAGTATCTTGGGGTTTTACATAAAAAGGAGTCTTTTGAAAAGAATGTACGTACGTAGTACTTTGGCCTATTTAATTGAGAATAATTCTATGTGATGCCTTGATGAGTACTTTGGCTTGATTAATTGAGAATTAGTCTAAGTGCGCCTTGATAAGTACTTTGGCTTGTTAAATGAGAATTATTCTATTTGTGCCCTGATAAGTACTTTGGCTTGTTAAATGAGAATTATTCTATTTGTGCCCTGATAAGTACTTTGGCTTGTTAAATGAGAATTATTCTATTTGTGCCCTGATAAGTACTTTGGCTTGTTAAATGAGAATTATTCTATTTGTGCTCGATAAGTACTTTGGCTTGTTAAATGAGAATTATTCTATTTGTGCTCGATAAGTACTTTGGCTTGTTAAATGAGAATTATTCTATTTGTGCCCTGATAAGTACTTTGGCTTGTTAAATGAGAATTATTCTATTTGTGCCCTGATAAGTATTTTGGCTTGTTAAATGAGAATATTTCTATTTGTGCCCTGATAAGTACTTTGGCTTGTTAAATGAGAATTATTCTATTTGTGCCCTGATAAGTACTTTGGCTTGTTAAATGAGAATTATTCTATTTGTGCCCTGATAAATACTTTGGCTTGTTAAATAAGAATTATTCTATTTGTGCCCTGATAAGTACTTTGGCTTGTTAAATGAGAATTATTCTATTTGTGCCCTGATAAGTACTTTGACTTGTTAAATGAGAATTATTCTATGTGTGCCTTGATAAGTACTTTGGCTTGGTTAATTGAGAATTATTCCATGTGTGCCTTGATAAGTACTTTGGCCTGATTAGTTGAGAATTGCCTATGTGTGCTGGTGATAGCCTTTGAGTGCAAGTATTATGTTTTATTACGTTGCCGCGACTCTCGGTTGGAGGGCCGACTGTCTTGTTGTAAGTACTTGGACGTACCGACAGTGATGTGGGATTCCACGGGTATGCTTCCGTTATTTGTAGTACTTGGGTTAAATTCCCGGATTTTTATAGAAGACATGGTAGTGCTTCGCTTTGTTCGATGACGGTCGAGATAGAGTAAGAGTATGAGTGAGGGGTAAACCCCCAAGATGCTATACCACCTTCTCCAGGGTAAGAGTATAAGTGAGGGGTAAACCCCCAAGACATTATACCCCCTGCTTGTTTTGTTTGATGTTCGGTTGAGATAGGGTAAGAGTATAAGTGAGGGGTAAACCCCCAAGATGCTTTACCACCTTCTCCAGGGTAAGAGTATAAGTGAGGGGTAAACCCCCAAGATGCTATACCACCTGCTTTACCACCTTCTCCAGGGTAAGAGTATAAGTGAGGGGTAAACCCCCAAGACGCTATACCACCGGTGGGACTTGGTGTTCATGTATGCATATTGGTGTATTATTATATCATGGACTGCCGGCAGTGAGGAAGGATTCCACGGGCATGATTGATATTATGGGCGTGAGACTCATGGTTATATTTTAGAAATGACTTGAGGTACGCGCCCTCGACTTGTTATAATCGCATGTGTTGTGATCGTAGGTTGCTATCATACATGTCTCTGCTTTGTTAGATCATTATGATTTCATTACAGATTTATCGTTTCACATACTTGGTACATTCTTCGTGATCGACCTCGCAGTGGCCGCTCACGCCGCAGTTTAGGTACGCAGATTTGGTGATCGCGGTGTGGGACCGCTCGAGTTTTTGGATAGCTCCTTCTGTACGGAGTTTATCTTTGTGGTATCAGTTCTTTCAGTACAGGCTTGTGTACAGTTATGGGTCCGACGGGGCCTTGTCCCGTCATAGTTCAGGATAACTCTTAGGTCCGTATTCATATGTGGGATTGGACTCATGTACGGTGTAGTGTCTTTTGTTATGTATATTATATGGCAGCCTGGTCGGCTTTGCCGTTGCACGTACGATTGGTTTTATAAGAAAAAAAAAGGGGTGTTACTTAATTTCCGCAGTTTACTTAGTTGTTAAGGTAGAAGGGTGCCCAGGTAGGGCACCAGTCACGGGCCCGGGGTTCGGGTCGTGACAGATAATGGTGCTGAGTTTGTAAATGAAATATGTGCTGACATGCTACTTAAAATAGGGATTATACATCAAAGATCCTGTGTATATACACCACAACAGAATAGGGTGGTAGAAAAGAAACACAGACACATACTTGAGATAACAAGAGCTTTAAGATTTCAAGGGCATATACCAATAAAATTTTGAGGTCTGTGTGTTCAAACAACAGTATATATAATAAACAGATTACCTTCCTCTGTGACTGGTAAGACTCCCTATGAAAAACTATACAATAAGAAGCCTGCTATAAGTCACTTAAGAGTCTTAGGGTGTTTATGCTTTGCTAAAGATTTGTCTGTTACTGATAAAATGCAGTCTAGAACCAGAAAATATGTATTTATGGGATATTATGAAACCAAGAAAGGATATATTCTGTATGATATAGAGAGGGAACAATTTCTTGTTAATAGAGATGTAATCTTTAGAGAAACCGAGTTTCCTTTTACAATAACTACACCAGAAAAATCCATCTTTCAGGATAACTCTAGTAACTATCAATTAACTGATGTGCCTATACCAATAACTGTGGTACATCAGAACAACAATAACACTCACAATACATCTGATATTCACCTGAACAATAACAACACTATAACTGCATTAGAGAACCTTGAGAATACTAACACTGATGATACCACAGTACAAGGTTTACCTCAAAGTACAGTACAAGTTCAAGAAATAAGTCAGAAACAGCTGCTAGAAAATCCACAAGAACAAGACAACCTCCCATTTGGCTTAAAGACTTTGTTACAAAGAATAATACACCATATCCTATAGCTAACTACATCTCTTATAACAATATCAGTTCAACATATAAAGCCTTTATTACAGCTAGTTCAGAAATAATTGAACCAAAGACATATAAAGAAGCTTCACAAGATTCTAGGTGGATAGAGGCTATGAAAGCATAAATTCAAGCTCTACAAGATAATCGCACATGGGATATTGTCACTTTACCAGAAAATAAGGTACATATAGGTTGTAAATGGGTGTATAAGATAAAGTATAAGGCTACAAGTGAAATTGAAAGGCTCAAAGCTAGGCTTGTGGCAAAAGGATATAGTCAAAAAGAAGGAATAGATTATATGAAACTATCTCTCCAGTAGTTAAGATGGTTACTGTTAGAACTATTATATCTATAGCAGCCTCCAGAAAATAGCACATACACCAAATGAATGTGTACAATGCCTTTCTTCATAAAGATCTACATGATGAAATCTATATGGAGTTACCACAAGGATTCACCAGCCAGGGGGAAAGACAAGTATGTAGGTTGGTTAAATCCTTGTATGGACTAAAACAAGCACCTAGACAATGGAATTTCAAACTCACAGAGGCTCTAATACATATGAAGTTTAGACAATCTCAATATGATCATTCACTTTTTATAAAACAATATGAACAAGGACTGGTTGTAGTATTAGTTTATGTAGATGATATGCTTATAACAAGAGACAATCTAAGGCTAATAGAGAAAACAAAACAGTCTTTACAAAAGGCATTCAAGATGAAAGATTTAGGAGAACTGAGGTATTTCTTAGGAATAGAGTTTGCAAGATCTGATAAGGGAATTCTAATGCATTAAAGAAAATATACTCTAGAACTTATTTCTGAATCGGGTCTAGGAGCAGCTAAACCTATTAACACACCTATGGATTGCAACATAAAATTAACCACAAAGGAATATGATGAACATACACAAAATCAACTGAAAGCAGGAAAGGATAAATTCTGTATGAGAAAGGATAAGTTCACAACTGAAGATGATCTAATAGAAGATATAAATGCATATCAAAGGTTAATAGGAAAACTACTATATCTTACAACAACAAGATATGATATAGCCTATAGTGTTCAAACACTTAGTCAATTTTTACAACAACAAAAAAGATCACATCTTAATGCAGCACTAAGGATAGTAAGATATGTAAAAAATCAGCCTGGACAAGGCATCCTTATGTCCAGTAATAGACAAGAAGTAGTCACAACCTACTGTGATGCATGGCCGCTTGCCTGAACTAGAAAATCGATGTGCTATATAATAAAATTTGGTGATTTTCTTATATCATGGAAATCGAAAAAACAAAGCACAATCTCTAGAAGTTCAGCAGAAACTGAATACAGGAGCTTAGCAGGTACAGTAGCCGAATTAACTTGGATACTTGGTTTTTTGAAAGATATTGGAACTAACATTGAAAAACCAGTGACAATTTTTTCAGACAGCAAATCAGCAATACAGATTGCGGCAAACCCTGTGTTTTATGAAAGAACGAAACATATAAAGATTGATCTACATTTTGTAAGAGAAAAGATTCAAGAAGGGATGGTAAGAACAGAATACATACCCACAACAAATCAACTAGTAGATCTGCTTAAAAAAGGCTTGAACAGAATCCAACATCAACACTTATGCTCCAAGCTTGGGCTACTGAACATCTTCCCAGCAGCCAGCTTGAGGGGGACTGTTGAAGAGATTGAAAGAAGTTAGAGGCAGTTGAAGAAGTTAGAAGAAGCTGATTCTGCTAGAAGCAGTTGAAGAATTCAAGAAACAGCTAATTCTGTTGTAGAAATCAAAAAAGAAATTAGAGAATGGAATGAGGAGTCTCGAAGAGCCTCTCCATAGTTTAACACTATATATACAACACAAATGTGATTGTAAAATCAACTTTTGAAGAAATGAATCAAATAACAATCTTCTATTGATTGCTCTCTCTTTTCTCTTCTCGAAACCTTCTTCCTCTTCTCCTGATATTGCCTTGTTTATGTCGCCTACTCTCTGCCTCGACTGTGTCGACATGCAGCACCAAAGGCCCCAATAATCTCAACAAAAACTCCAAATCGATTTAATTGTTTGTCGAAAATACATAGTAAAATTATTGAGGCTTAAGTTTGACAGCTGAAGGTTGTCAATTAAACTCAAATCTCTTTTTGAGCAACTCGTTTTCCTTATTAGCCTCATCCAATTTCTCTCTCTGAGAAATATAATTTCCGAGTCTTTGAGTTTAAGTTGAAAATTCAACTTATTTTCCATGAATTTCGTACGTTGTCACAACACTCTTCAGCTCCTTAATTTCTACTAAAACCCGAGTGATCTTCGGGGAACGATAATTAAACTGCTTATTTAAGTACCATTGTTTTAATTCGGACAAACTTTTCAGCTCGGACACGATGATCTCATCAGCCAATAAAATAAAAGCAGGATCGTATGGAGATTGAGCGAACTGCAACAAGGCATACGCGGATTTAATAGCTGAAATATTCGCCAATAGCTTGGCTAGAAAAGTTTCTATAGCTACTCGATTTTCATCTTTGTTTACGAATGATTTGAATTGTGTTTTCTTCAACACATCATTATTCTTTGGTATGTGTTTTTTTGCTGCTTCATTTTTGAATTTATCTTGAGATTTTGGATTTTGATTTACTCGACCTGTCACAGCTCGAATATGCAATACCTTAGCAAAAGTGCGAGCCAATCTGCTCTTACTCGGGGTTACATCAGATCGATTTATTGAACCCATCTAAAGAAAAACAAATCAAGATTTGCTCGCAAATTAGATTATAATATGTATGAAACTGATGATTTTGATCATCTCAGCAAATTAAATACTGGTAAGATTTTGATCATTGCTACTTATGTTAGCTTATAAATAGAGCATATGGGGGACAAATTAAGAAATTTCCTAGTGCATTCTACTAAATATAATATTGTTAAACGGCAAGTTTTGACTAAAGAAACTTATAAGTTCCAATTGTCTAACATAAGAATAGTATTAATTGTGACTGAAGATATATATATAGTTTCTTGCCTATTTCGTAAAGTCCAACTCTTGTGCAAAAAGCCACGTTAACCCAAACACTACCTAACATTTGTTGAAAATTAATAAAAGCCTTGTTATGAAATAATAAAACTATAACAAAACTATAACAAGAATATTATGGAGAAAAGGAGAAGAGTTTTTTATTTCTCTCAGAGGATTGAAATACAATGAGGGAAACATCTCTATTTATAGGGTCTAAGTATTTTGATCTCAAATTCACTAACCCTAACTTTCCTTATAGAGATAGACATTCATAATAATAACTAATATTTATAACACTCCCCCTTGAATGTTTATTTGGTAGATAATATGCCTCATTAAAACCTTACTAGAAAAAACCCAGTGGAAAAAATTCTAGTGAAGAAAAAGAGTACACATTTCTAATAATACACATTTTGGTTGCCTCATTAAAAACATTGCAAGAAAAACCCAGTGGGACAAAACCTTATATGGAAAAAAGAGTACAACATGTATTAACTCCCCCTGATGAGAACTTCAGTCCAAATGTTTGAGTCTTCGTATTTCAATCTTGTGCACCATCTTCTCGAAAGTTACAGTTGGTAGAGACTTAGTGAACAAATCAGTCACATTATCACTTGAATGAATCTGTTGCACGTTGACATCACTATTCTTTTGAAGCTCGTGTGTGAAGAACAATTTTGGTGAAATGTGATTTTGTCATATCTCCTTTTCTGAATCCTCCCTCCAATTGAGCAATGCATGCTGTATTATCTTCCTTTAAGGTTGTGGGTATTTCAAACCACATTTAATTCCAAAAGATTCACATATCAATTGAATTTATTGTTATTTCTTCATTTTCTTGAGTTTGTGGCTCATTGATTTCTTCAAGAATATCAGGATTGATCAAATCTTGCATTTCTTTATGAGATTCTTTCTTAGTGTCATGTTGATCATTTACTTTTATTTTTCTAGAATTCCGATTCTTAGAACACAATGGTCTATCACGCTTCAGACGTGTTTTTGGATTCATTTGCTATGACACTAGTAGATGGTCCTACAAGGACATCAATCCGAATTGGGACATTCTCTGCAAGGATATGTGATTCAATAATCCTTTTCAAATCTGTAAATGCGGCTGACATTTGATTTGTTATTTTCTGCAAGTGAATAATCTTTTGGACCTCTTGCTCACTAATAGAAGCACACAGATCAAGATGAGATGGTGATGAATTTTTTCACAAAATTTTCCTTTTTATTTCATTATTCTCTCCCCCTAATTTTGGAAAAACTCTCTCATCAAATCGACAATATGCAATTGATCTTATTTCAGTATCTCCGTGTAAGGAAGAAATTATATCATTCTTATAGTTATAGCAAGATAAAAAAATGCATCAATTGAACAAATATATGGTACTTCAGGACCAATCTAATTTTCTCATTTCAACTTCTTTTAGCAAGTAGTCTACTGCTTTTCGAAAACTCTTCAAAATCTTCAATCACATTCAAATCAGTAGATTGCAAAACCTTATGAAAGATTATGAATATCATAAAGGGATAAGGATAAACAAAGTCATCTTTGTACCCCTGATCAATAAATATTTATTAAGGTGATTTCAGTACATCAACCTTGGTTCATTTAATCCATTTATGGATTACAAACAAATTTTTCAATAACTTGTGTATGCTTCAGGCATTTTGAATCCTTAAAAAAATCATCATATAATTTTATCAAATGAGCCATATAGACTGAGACAATTCTCATTTAGTATTTAATTTACATGACATCTTCTCATGTCAGGACTGCAAGTCCAGTAAATTTATCAAGATGTATCTACTTGATAATTGTTCCTAGAATATGCTTTAAGAGACGTAGAATTTAGATCCTCATAATATTATACAATATTGCGCACTATAGTGTATCAAAAATATCGTCGATGAGATATAATTTTGTATCGATGCAATTATCCACAACTTATTGAGATCTTATCACTTCATTTTTTTTCCAGGTACCTGAACCTCGTACGAGATTTTATGAAGTGTTATGTCGTAGGCTCTTCAGGAGCACATTGCCTCCTCATTTTGATCATTTGCTCCTCTCCCTTTTCAAGGATTATTGCGTTTAAAATCGAATTGTCTACCATGTTTCACGCATGTTGTAAATCATGCCCTTCATGGACATTTAGGAGCATCTTGCAACTGAAATATGAAATAGTTGGGTCAGCAAATGCTTCTAGCATCTGACTTGAATTATCGTTTGAACGAGGATCATACCGGTGATAATTCACAATATATTTCTTAGCTGTTTATTCTCTCTACCCTTATGTTAGAAAAACTAACATACATTTTCACCTTCTTGGGGAAATACATCTGTGTGCATCGTGGTAGATTCATCAATCATATACCGCACAACAAAACTATTAGATGAAAACATTTGATTCCTGACCTTGAATCAATTATGATGGGAGAATTTATCATAATTTATTAGTCTGAAGCATACAAACGTCGTTGTATGCAATATATCATATTTCAGATCAACACGACTTTGTTCTCATTCGCAATGGTTTAGCTATTTATCGGAGACATTCAACACTAAACCAACTTGAATATAAATCCACATTAACAAGATGAATTATCTTGATTATATAATCTGAAAATTATAATCTCAACTCAATTATTTTGAGCAAGCAATTTTGCATGTGAAACTGCGGGTTGATAATAAACGCACATGTGACCGTCTTATCGATGCATCTATTTAAGACATCACATAACAGGTGAACGGGCCCTTATTCACATTTTATATTTTTCAGAATTTAGGGAATTCAATCCCAACATTAGCTGGTGTAATCAACTTATCATGAGAACAAGCAAATTAATTCTTGAAGAATCTTCTAGTTCTTCAATATATTCCGAATACAAACTCAGCACATTAAATTTAAATCTGGACAATCAAAATTATCACGTCAATTGATAAAATTATTTGTACTAGTAAACTTCAAGTTTACCATGTCATGTGCTATTTATTTTAGTAAACTTCTGATTTACTATTACATGAATTCTATTTTGTACAACAAACTTCTGGTTTATCGTGACATGTGATTTCATCATGTTCATATTTGTGCAATACAATTTGAAGAATAAAGAGGGTAACATTTCAAATACATATTCCTTACCCACTATGATTTAGTAATCCAATCATTTATAGCTTCAATATGATAGTCATTTACTTTAGTAAACTTCGGGTTTACTATAACTTGTGCTTCGATCATAACAATTTTTTATATTACAATCTAGAACGAATGACATAATATATAGGCTCTTCAGGAGCCTCTATTTTATTCTCCATAATCACACATATTGTTTGGACATTATTGGTGTCGTGATCTTCTAGATAAATAGTTAGCTCTTCTGGAGAACTTGATTATTAATTTTGTACAATCAAATATTGCTTAGATACTGCTGGTATCATAAAAGAAGTTATAGTTAGACACTGATGGTGTCATGAAGTAAATATTAATAAAATGGATATTTAAAGATAATACAATTTATAAATGATGAAAAGTAAGTTATGAACTTTAGTATTTCATACATCTTATTCAGGAAGAATACTATTACCATTCGAATATTTATCATCAAAGATGTTACAGTGATCGTAATATATCAATATGGTTATAATAGATATTATTCTACACAATTTATATCCTTTTGCCTTAGAATGATACATAATCAAATTATCTCTGATGATTTGACATACGACAGATATGTACAACAATGACCTTTATACCACAAAATAATATTTCTCTAACAATACAACATACATATTATCATATTTCTTAATTATTGTCAACTGCATATATTTAGTTTTTAGAATGTCAATTTCATCTTTATATGCCATGATATTAAATTCTTAAGATTGTATTAGAACTTCATAGTATTTCAATAATAACACATTTAAGCATGTGTATAATTTAATTTAGACGAAAAATATAAGGAATAAAAATAATAGTCGGTGAAGCAAGATATGCTAACAGCGATTAAGAAAGAAAAGAAATATGCTAGCACTGAATCACAAAATAAAGAGAGTTTACACATGATAATTCGAAGAGTCCTTTTGGCCATAAAAATGTTATCTGCCCTTAGAAAGATTTTATCATTTCAATTAGTATAACTCTTCTCAATTCTCATATGGAATATATTTGGCATCCGTGTGTATGATGGTTTTATTCTTAAAACGTGAGCATCTTTATCACTTCGAGAGTAAAGTTCAAAGTTTTACTAATGCTAGAGTAAATTTAAGAGTTCTACAACTTCGGGAATAAATTTCAGAGACTTACTGCTTCAGGAATAAATTTTGAATTTAGTACTTCATGAGTAAATTTCAGATTTACTACTTCAAGAGTAAAAATTAAAGTTTCTACTACTTCGAGAGTAAATTACAGAGACTTAATGCTCCGGGAATACATTTTAAATTCACTATTTCACGAGTAAATTTCAGATTTACTACTTCAAGAATAAAATTTAAAGTTCCTACTACTTCGAGAGTAGAGTTTAATGTTCTACTACTTTAGAAGTGAAGTTCAAAGATTTACCACTTCAGGAGTAAATTCAAAGTTTTAACTACTTTCAAAGTTCTATTACTTTCGTAGTAGAGTTTAAAGATTTATTACTTAAGGAGTAGAGTTTAAAATTTGTTACTTCGGGACCAAATTTCTGAATTTGCCACTTCAGGAGCAGAATTTTGAGTTTACTACATCGGGAGTAAAGTATAAAATATTTAGAATATTTTTCTCAACTATTCTACCTCTTCTGGAGGTGAATCGTGATAACGTTACAACCAAACACACGTCTGTATATATAATATTTACTTCATATTGTCACATTCACTTCACGGAATAGATCTGTACTTACAATATTTATCAAAAGTTCTCATTCTTCAGAAATGGAACATATCTCAACGTGTCTTAAACATATCAAATAATGATAACTTAGAATTTCTTTAAGATCTTGCTAGTTCAGGAGCAAATCGAAGCATATATATGATATGGTGATTTTTTTTCCTAACATATCTTCATATGACAACAAGATATTTCTTGATGTCTCATCACATATTACTCTTGAGGAGCAATTTATTACACAAAATTTAGTGCACTTCTTAAAATCTGCACTTATACATATCTATAAGATTCTATCTCATTTCAATTATCAAAAGAGCAATATTATGAAGCTTGTAGAATCATATAATGATAAACTTCACTTGCTCTATATAATTAAAAACCTTCTGAAGTTATTATGTTGGCAGATTAAAAATCAGCAAAATGGCTTGCTTTCCCAAAATACTTTAAGAATCAAGATAAGAAATTAATAAAATAAATCATACCTCTGGCATGAGTAAGTAGCATACATAAAATATCAGATTTCTTTACATTACGCCCAATTCCTCATTTAGTTAGAGCTTCGTGCTGATAACGTATTATGAAATAATAAAACTAGAATAAGAATATTGTGGAGAAAGAGAGGAGAGTTCTTTATTTCTCTTGAGGAATGAAATACAATGAGAGGAACATCTCTATTTATAGGGTTTAAGTACATTGGTCTCAAATTCACTAATCCTAACTTTCATAGGAACATCTTTATTTATAGGATTTAAGTAATGTGATCTCAAATTCACTAATCCTAACTTTCCTTGCAGAGATAAATATTCATAATAATAAATAATATTTACATCAAGTCCAATATATTAACAACACATATTCGGTTTTCAAGAAATTTTGATACACTAATTAGGATGAACATTTGGTACGACTACAGGAGGACCAAAGGTGATTATATCCACAACTAGTAGTTTCTCTCTATGAATTTGCACGACTCTTTCCATATTGGAATGTTTTCTAAATGTTCGATATTATTTTGTGTTAAAGTATATATGGGCTTAGCCGTGTGAGCCCATCAGCCGTGGGGTCCTTCCCCTTTTCTATTGTATATTTGGTAAATATTAGACTTAGGTTTGTACCTAAATTAGTAGTGTAATGTTACCATAATTGTAAAGTTAGTATTCTTATAGAATAAGGATTCCTAGGTAGAATAGGAAGAGGATCTTCCTTGTAACTTGTATATATATGTCTTTCATTAATAAGAATAATCAGGGGATTATTTCTTTCATGATATCAAGAGTCTAGGTTCTTTTCCTTGCTTCCGCTTCTCAATTTCTTCTCAAAAATACCGTGCAAATCCCTCCCAAATTATCGTTTCTTTTTTTTCCAGCAAAAATCCGAGACCTCCTTCTTTTCTACAAATTTCCTTCTCCGAATCTTGTTTGTTCTATCCCTATGGCTGATAAGAACAATTTTCATCCTACCCTCTCAGTTTCTAAAATCAAGAGTGTCATCCCTATTGTTCTTGATCTTGAAAACGTCCAATATGGGACGTGGGCGGAGTTATTCAAAATTCATGTTAAAGCACATAAAGTTCTTCACCACATCATCCTTCCTGCTCCTTCAAAAGAGGGTGATAAGACGACAACATCTAATGTGCTCACTAAAGAAGCAGACCCAGAATTATGGGGCATGCTTGATTCCAAGGTTCTTTAGTGGATTTATGCCACTATTTTCTTGGACCTTTTGCAGACGATTATGGAACCCAACTCCACAACTATGTCGGCGTGGGATCGATTGCGAGATATATTCCAATATAACAGTCATTCTCGGATTGTTATCCTTGAGCAGGAATTTTCATAGGTGGCTATGGTGAATTTTCAAAACGTTTCTTCTTATTGCAAACGTCTCAAGGACTTGGCAGACCAACTCAGCAACGTGGGTTCTCCTATTTCTAATAGTCGTCTAGTTCTTCAGATGGTTGCAGGCCTGTCAGAGGCCGATAGAGGTGTTGCTTCAGTTATTCGTCAGAGTAACCCCCTGCCAGAATTTTATCAAGCCCGCTCTATGCTCACTTTGGAAGAAGTCGGTTTGGCTAAGAAAGTAGCGCTTGGGGCCAGTCCTATCGGCATGATGACTGCTTCCAACTTTTCTCCTTTCAATCCAACCAACGTGACCCAAAATCACAACAACGGGGGTGGGAAGAAAGACAAAAATCGGAAGAATAATGGCAAGAACCGTGGAGGCAACAACGGGGGAAAATGTCAGCAGCAACAACAACAGCAATCGTGGAACCCACAGGGCCTCGATGGCGATGGGTCCCAAAGACCTAACAGCCATAACGCCACCTTACGGCGCGCGCCAAGATGCTTCAGTATACCCGTCGCGCCCGCCTTTCCTCGCCCGCATCCATGGTTTAGACCAGCGTATGGGCAGTCCCAACAATCTAGTATACTTGGGCTTCGTCCCCATCAGGCCCACCACGCAATGGGACACACTCAAACCGACATTGAAGCTGCGATGCACACATTTGGCCCGACCAACTGCACTCCACGACCGAACGGGCGTGGATCGTGCCTACCGGGCACCCAAGTACATACATCATAGTAATCGAATATAAAACACAACATGAAACAATGTAAAGGAGACACGTTTATCTGAAGAGGTTGCCTTTCGGCATATATATATATAAAAACTTAAATCAACGATTATATCCCATTTACAACTCGCCCACAGTACTACGCACTTAAGAATGATAACAACAATGGCGGGGCAGGGGCCCCGCCATACCCTGAATGTAAGTACTACAACGCAGGGGACTATACGAAGATAAGCCTCCGAGAAACGGAGCTTCCCAAACGTTGAATCGTGACCACATGGCGAGGATCAACAATCTGGTGTACATCTACCATGCGGCGTGAACGCAGCCCGGCGAGGTCAAGATAACAGTACAGTATGTGAAATCGAAAATCAGAAATGAAATCATAGTAGTCTATATAAAGCGGGAGACATATATGATAACCAAACTACGATTCACAATAAATAAGCAAATATGTCAAGTCGTGGACTCACGCCTCAAAGTCATCACTCAAATATAACTATGGGTCTCACGCCCACAACATCAA
The DNA here is from genome assembly GCA_029844215.1 of Przewalskia tangutica. Lineage (NCBI taxonomy): Eukaryota > Viridiplantae > Streptophyta > Magnoliopsida > Solanales > Solanaceae > Przewalskia > Przewalskia tangutica. Next base: position 140,474,114 of record CM056720.1, on the reverse strand, counting down.
TCATGCGTGGAATACATTCTCATCGCTGGCGATCTATGATATAAAAGCACCAAGGAATACACATGAACACGGGTCCCATCTGTGTCATAATAAAGCTGCGGGTAAGTACGAAGGCATAGCAGATTACTAAAACCCAGCATCGGCAAGGTGTCATAAATCGTATCATGAGATCTGTCTGCAGACCGCCACATGATCGGCCGCCACTCGCGCGCAGTATCTAATGCGCGTCTAGTCCCGAACTTCCCGCAGCCTCCGCATATGCCACTCACATAGGCCCGCATGAGGTATTCCCGCATCGAGGGTAGCTACTCCCAAGATCGCCCTGGACTCGCGATCCGCATGCCACATGCACCGCATGACCACAAAGGCCGCACACTAACTCGGAACTCTCGTAGCTCGCATAGGTCCCCGACCCGCATGAGGTATTCTCGAATCACGGTCCTGCATCACCGAGTCTACCCCAGACGGAGGGCGCTTAACCCGGGATCAAGTCAAGGTGAGTGATATAATACTAACATAACAACTTATCGTTAAACAACATAAGCACAATCAAGGGAAACCCCCTTACACAACATTACAAGACACTAACACACGTAGCATCCTAACATGTTTATTTATCAAACCAACACAAAAGTATTACAAGGCTATCACAAACCAACATAGTCAAGTTATTCACACAAGGTACTTTCTATTCTATGTCAATAAGTTCGGGCTTTCAAACCCCCAAGTACTACGTACGTTAATTCTTTAAAAGATTAGTTTCTTTCACAAAAGTCACACAATACCCGTAGTATAAAAATAGAGTGACTATCTTTTTAAGTAAACCAAAACACTTCCCTTTGTAAAATCAAGTAACAACATTATTTTCCAAACGTTCAAGTTTGCCTAATTTCAAATGCTCAAGTTTCTCATTTTCGAAAGGTTTCGTAGTTCATAGTTTTAATCACTTAATAAATATAATTCTCCTTTAAAATAATTTGAGAAACATATGCCTTATGTGTGAGTAGGTTATTCTTGTTCATATCAATCTTATTAATGCAGCCATGATCTAGGAAATGTAATATCATTTTGTCTCATCTTAGCTTCTATGCAGATGGAGGTTTCTAGTTTTTATAATACTTAATTAGTCAAAACATTTCCACTTTATTAACGCTGCAGTGGTTTGTTCGATACTTATTACGATTTCCAAATCAAGAAACATTATTCATTTTTTAAAAACCCAGTACTCATTACTCACGAATGAGGTTTCACACTTTTTAACAAGATTCATATTAATTCAATTAAGTCAAGTCTCTTATCTTTTAAGATCAAGTCTCTTAACTTTTAAAATCAATAAACCATTCTTTTATCTCTCTTAAGTCGTTATACCTAACTTCCCATAAAGCTAGTATAACTCTTAAGCTTTTAAAACCAAGTATTACTCTTCTTTCAAAAAGGTTTCTTAATTCTTTTGAAATACTTCAAGATTCTTATTATTTAAACTCAAGTCAAAAGACATCGAGTAAAACCACGTTCGATTAACATACGACGTCTCTCGTACTATATATATATTCTTTTAAAATATCATGCTCAAGAGGATAGGAAGAATCACATACCTCGCGATGATTTATCGACTATTAGCAAATAGCTCCAAAGTACTGTAATCCTGCTATCCTTTTCCACCCTTCGAGTAGAATACGCTACTCGCAGACTTTCAACCTATAACGGTTATACAAGTCTATCAATGTCTAGACTACTGGTAGAATAAATCTAGATACAAGATTCTACGGAAAATTGGGCAAGACTTCCCTACCCACAAACTTCACAAGTTCATCAGAATACGATCCTATGTAAGTACAGTTCAATCTTCTACTTTAATATTCTTCTGATGTGATTTCAGTTCGAGTCTTATCTGTAATATCCTTCTATTACAGTTCAATTCTCTTCTATGAATCTTAATTTCATTTCTATACTACTACGATGTAATTTCCAATTACAATATAAGGACAAGAGTATTTACCTCGATAAGCCCAAAATTATCTAAGATTTAATGTCGATCCTGAGCAACGTTTAGCTCCTACTCCGGGTGCTCCAACCCGCTCCAAACAACCCTTAGAAGTTCTACGCAACTTCTTATTAATACTTCAACCAATCGTGAAGATTTTCCTTGGGTTTCGTTTTGGATCAAGGGAAGTATAGTAGTATTTCCGGGTTTTAGTATTGGTGTAACCTCGAATACTACAAGGTATTTGGGCCAAGGTATTTTGGAATAGTAACTATACTTGGAGAGTATTTCTACTAAGGGGTGTATTTACGAGACAACACTCAAGATGGGGGTGTGTCTCGGCGAGGCCTCTCGAGGGGGAGGGAGCTCTTTGGACGAGAGCTTCACTACAAGAGGAGGAAGGATTTTCAAGACTTAGAAAGTTGTGTTGTGGATGAAGAAGTCTTCAACAAAGGGGTATTTATAGGAAATCAATGGCCAAGATTAAGCCAAGTGGTGGCAAGTGTAGGGTGAGGATTTGGGCAAGTGTACCTTATCCATCTACCACACAAATATCACAAATATCCTACCAACCCTTGACCCACAAATCGTGCGAAGACGCCCACAATGCCAAGTCCACTTTGAGGGTGACACATGTCACCCTCCCGTTGGTCCAAAATATTTCATCTCTCGAAAAATCCGCAAAAATAATAAATGACATAGCCGTAATTTTCCTTCGCAAAGTTTGGAAAGCGTTTGAAAAACGATTCTTTCGGGTTGTGCACAAAATTTCGACCCTTGCCTACTTAAGGCTTAAACTTTTATACGCACGCCTCACGCATATACTGGAAATACGGGTATAACATTCTCCTCCTTAGAAACATTCGTCCCGAATGTTCCTTCTAAGTCTCAAAACAAACATGCGCCAGTATAGTCTTCACTTCTATACTTACGAAAACAATCATGCCACACCTGGCCACAATACAACACGCTCAAATACTTACATCCAAGTCCATGAGGAATCACCTCCATCACTACAAAAGCTCCCACTCGAGGTCTAAAATATACTCCATTCGCACCTTTACTTTACAAAAGAAATGATCACATCTATGCTCGTAACACATGCTCGCTTCCTCGTCGTACCCTTCTCGTACATTTGAACTCTTTCTCATAACTTACCACATTTCTGTTACTGCTTCTGTTTCCAAAATCTCTGGGTTACTACCTCCAACTTGATCATCATTAACTGGGAATACTCTGGATGGATCTCCGATACTTTTCCGAACATAACAATCATGAAAGACCGGACATACTGCCTCCTAAGTCGGACGACAAATGCTAACATATAGGCAACCTGGCCCATTTTTCACATGATCTAAAAGGGCCCAAAGTAACTCGGGCTAAGTTTCCTCTGTTTTCCAAAATTCGTCACACCCTTTTCCGGGGTGGTACCTTCAAGAAGACCCACCGTCAACCTGAACTCCAAGCGTCGTCGCCGATTATCCGCACGACTTCGTTGACTCGAGCTGCTAATAACCTCTTACGGATAAGCTTCACCCTATCCACATCCCGCCAAACAAGAATGAACCAGCTATCTGAACCTTGCCAACATCGAACCAATCGACCGACAACTTACACTTCTGCCCCCACAAGGCGTCATAAGGCGATATCTGAATACTGATATGGTAGCTATTATAATACACACTGAACCAAGAGACGAATAATCCTTACAGCTACCTCTGAAATCAAAAACACCGGCCCGAGGGTGAATGTGATCTCGAGACTCACTGAGTTCCTAACCCCGCTGGTAAAACTTCCGTAAAAAGAAATAGCCGTAACTGGCTCCACCGCCGCCATAAGGTGAAAGTAGGCACCTCGTGCAGCCTTACAACCTTCACGATATAACATCTCGCATATCCTCTGCGAGTAAACGGTCTTGACTAAAAGACAAGATGGTGACTCATCGGCCCGACCATCGGTCTAACGCATCCACGAACTCGTGACGATGGTTAACTAAACTTGGGCCTAACACCTCGTGACCCTATCACAAAGCGGACCACCCTAAACTGACCCCACCACCATACAGCCGCGGGTTGACCCGCAATCGTCCATGAACCCGACCCGCTATCGCGCCAAACATTTGCTCCCCGATCCGGAACAATCCCACAATCAAGTCACGAAAACCTAGTGGTCTTCTTAGCTCAACTACCATCTTTCATTTCATACCACCTGAGACTTATCACACAGACATATCTCACGTGTACTATGCACTCCGATAAAGGTTAACATAACAAAAATCTTTTACTCAAGATGGCCTCGCCTCTAAGGTCTCCACATATAAAACTCTAAGGCTCACACTTTCCTTATCCCCAATCTTACCCGGTTAACTAACCATGATTTCTAATCACAATTAACACAATGCTATGTGAACATAACATTTAAGGTATACTCATCTTATCATACGTACTAATCTCTAGAGGGTTAAGGATCTACCTGTATCTACAGCTTCACTCCCCTTTGTCGTTCTAATCAATCATGCCCTATTGGGCGCATAGCTAAGGAAGGTGACGAACTAGCCACTGATCCTCGGTCGAGTCTCTACATCCGCGCCACCTCTGGTCGGATAATTTCTCGTAAAATGGCCCTGCTGGCCGCAAGCAAAACAAGCTGTCGAAGAAGTACGACACTCCCCACAATGACATCTTCCACAACGGCCACACCGAGGTGGGGGTGGCCTCATCTGGCTAACACCCCATCCTCTCCGAGCCAGAATCCGCGAATCGACCGGTAGGTGAGTCCTCCTACTTACATCCTCCTACTAGGACATCCTTTCGACACATGGCCCTGACGGCCGCAGGTAAGACAAGTACCAACAAGAAGACGACATTCCCCGGGATGACGCCTGTCACACTGTGAACCGGAAGCCCTGGAGCTCTGAACAACTCCGGCATACCCCGAACGTCCTGAACCCTGTGGAGGACCACTCTGCACTGGTGGATGTGCATATCTAATCTGCTGCTGAGATGGTTCGCCTCGAAAGTTACCAAAGGACCCTGCCGATCTGACCCTCTTCTGCTGATCTTGGTTAACCCGTCGATCCCTACGTTTCTTGGCCTGCTGTGCATAAGCCCGTACGCAGGCCATGCTCAAGCCTGACTGAAGAGCTACTCTTGCACAACCCTATCTTAGATAGTCATCAAGACCCGTGATAAATCGATACATAATATGCTCTCTGGTTGCTAAATCCCTAGCTAGTAACAAGGGCGTCTCTTTGCAACCCATACTTTACATCTGGTTGTGGGCGAAGGTCCAGATATCATGGCCGCAGTAGGAACTGCTGCCGCTGGGCTAAACTCTGCTGGGACTGGCGTCGTCGCAAAACTCCCCGAATGAAGCACCACCCTAGGTGATGATTGGGCCTGTGCCCTCGTAACCCTCTGTGCTCTACTCGAAGCTCCCTCAGCTGCCTTGCCCTTCTGGGCCCGGGTTGACTTGCGCGGAGGCATAACTGGTACGGGAAAGAAATACGTTAGAGGGGTCCAACTTATAACACGGCTCTAAGCACGATCTGAGAGTGAGAAGAATGGAAACCAATCCTAAATATCCTATAGCCTCACGATTATTGGTGTGGCACAACACACCGATAATCAAGACTCTACTAGATACGTCTGTAGACACTTTCCGAGGATTAATCGCTTCGATACCACTTTTGTCACGACCAACCGGCCGTGATCGTGTCTTACCGGCACCCAAGTAGACATACATCGTAGTAATCACGAATATAAAACACAACATGAAACAATGTAAAGGAGACACAGTTTATCTGAAGAGAAGTTGTCTTTCGGCATATATATATATAAAAACTTAAATCCGAACAGTTATATCCCATTTACAACTCTGCCCACAACAGTACTACAGACCTCTAAGAATGATAACAACAATGGCGGGACAGGGCCCCGCCATACCCCTGAATGTAAGTACCTACAACGACAGGGGACTATACCCAAGATAAGCCTCCGGAGAAACGGAGCTTCCCAAACGCTGAACTGTGACCCTATGAGCGAGGATCAAAAACTGGTGTACCTCTTTTCCACCCCGTAAATTCAAGAAGATAAGATAAGAACATACCAAGAATTATAAGATTTGAAAGTTGAAAGATAAGTTGACAAACATGTGTTGGACGGATTTTGAGTCTACCTTGGAGTGTTGTACCCCAATTGTTAAGAATTTCGAGGTGTTTAAAAAGCCTAGTGTGTAGTCCGTTAAATCTAGTTCCCAACGCAACAAATCGTTCGTCGATAGGACCTCGGAGTCAAAAGTTATGGAAGTTACAAGTTAGGTGCGATCGAGCGGCAGCGATTTCTTCGAAGTGCAGCGCGCGGACGCAGGCGCGGCGCCGGTTGTACTGGGAGTCCGCAGGGGTTGCAGGCCGCGCCGAATGCAGGCCGCGCGCGAATCTGGAACTTTTCGGAGTGGGCGCGCCGCGGCGGGATTTTTCTGCGGGAAAAGACGAAAATCAGGGGATATTTTGTTAAAAGCCTATGGGAGGGTGACAAGTGTCCCTCCCATCCTTTTGACCAGATTAAGGGCCTATTTTAGGGCCAAGTCTTGGAAGACTTGGCCATTTCTTCTCAAACCCTCCCAAGAAAACCCTCTCCCTTTTCTCTCTAGATTTTGAAGAAAACCTTGCCTTAGGAGAAATTGTTGGAGCGGCGGCAAGAAGGAAAAGTGTGGGTAAACTTGTGGGAAGCGCTGGTGGACGTTTTTTACGGTAAAGAAGTGGAGGAAAGGGGCTTTTGTGGGCTATTCCTTAAGGTAAAAGTTTTCCCCTTCTCTTGGAAATAAGTTTTAATGCTGTTATATTTTAGTAGTTTAGAATTGAGCCTGAGGCTGTTATATTTGAATAGATTTGGATCTTGTTGAAAACTGAAATGGGTATGTTAGACCTAAGAACTTGGATTGGAAAAGAGTTGAAAGGGGTTAGTATTGGTTATATTGTTGGCCAAGAATGGCATAGAAATTATTGGTTTATTTTGTATCATTGTGGGGCGGAATTTTACGCGTCCTGTAAAGGCGTGTAATCCCCTTTGTGGTTAGCTGAATTGTGTGCCTTAAATGTGGCGTTGGTTATTGAAATTCGACCTTGAAAAAGGTGGCAAAGTTAGTAGAAACAAAGGAAGTTCTGTCCAAATTGCCGTAGAATTTAGGGACTTTGCACTTAGTTTATTCTACGTTCGAAGCTAGAGTTTGATAGACGTTTTATGACCTTATTAGGATTGAAGTACTACGAGTAGTGTATCCTACTTGGAGGGTATAGTACTGTGGAACCTTTTGCTAATTGTCGGCAATCGTCGCGAGGTATGTGATTCTTCCTATCCTCTTCAGCATGACTATTTGTGAAATATATAGTGCGGTAGACGCACGTGTGTTAAAGGAATTAAATTTCCCTTTTGTGCCTTGACTTGATATGAAGTGTAAAGGTCTTGATTGTGTGAAAAAGTAGTAAACTCCCATTCGTTAGTAATGGGTACTTGGTTGTTAAAGAATAAGCCCTCTTGGTCTCATAAGGGCTTATAGTTGTAATTGGTTGGTTTAAAACATAAAGTGTTATAACGGCTTTATGGGAAGTTTGTTATAACCACTCTATGTAGGAAAAAAGAATGGTTTGTTGATTTCAAAAGATAAGAGACTTGACTTGTAATTGACTTAATTGGTGTTGAAAAGTGTGAAACCTCATTCGTGAGAAATGAGTACTTGGTTTTTAAAAGAATAATGTTACATGAATTTCGGAAATGGGAATAAGAATCGAACAAGCCAATGCAGCGTTAATAAAGGAAAAAGGTAATGACAATTAATCATATTAAAACCAGTAGAAACCTCCATCTGCATAGAAGCTAAGATAAGACAAAATTGTATTACATTTCCTAGATCATGGCTGCTCTAATAAGAATTATTGTAATCAAGTTTCGATCTTCTTAAGAATTCCAAAGTAAGGAACTCGATTTCTAAAAGAAAAGAGACTTAAGAATTTGAAGTGTTTTGTTTTAAAAGAAAGGCATGGTTTTGTCTGGTATTGTTTTAAAACATAAAGTGTTATAATAGCTTTATGGGAAGTTAGTTATAACGACTTTATGGAAAATAAAGAAATGGATTCATTATTGGATTTAGAATGGTAACTTGATTTTGGAAAATAGAAGTAACTTGTTTTCAAATATTGAACTCTTTGTGATGGAAAAACATAAGTGGCTTGGTTATAAAAGGTAGGAGTACCTTGATCTTAAAAGGGGTTAGATACTTGGGTTTTACTGGTATACTTGACGTTGTGTTAAGAAGTGTTTAAAGTACCTTGAGTTGTGTGTAACTTGCCTATGCTTGTTGTGATAGCCTTGTTGTGCAAGTGTTTGATTGTGTGCTACCGAGCCTCTCACCGATGGAGGCTATCCGTTGATTGATGGACATACCGACACGTTGGGTAGCCAGCGGGTATGCTTCCACTATATCGATCCTCTTGGACATATCGACACGTTGGGTAGCCGAGTATGCTTCCATTAGAGTGTTATCTTATAGTTGTTTGGACATCTCGACACGTTGGGTGGCCCAGTATGCGTCCACAGTGAGTATTACCTTGTATTTGTTTGGACATACCGACACGTTGGGTAGCCCACGGGTATGCTTCCACAGTGAGTAGTACCTTGTTATTTGATTGGACATACTGACACGTTAGGTAGCCCACGGGTGTGCTTCCACAGTGAGTATTGGTTTGTTAGTTGTTTGGACATACTGACACGTTGGGTAGCCAGTATGCTTCCACAGGATTGTTATCTTGTTATCTCCTTTGGGCATACCGACACGTTGGATGGTCCACGTATGAGCCTACCAGACGGTTCCAGGCCATGCTTATACCGAGGTGAGATCTTGGGCACGCGCCGTTGTGCGAGTTAAATTCGGGTTGTATTTGAGTGATGATTTCACGCATGAGTCCCTATCTTGATATGATCGCTTATATGTTGTGGTCTTTGTAGTTTGGTTATCATACATGTCTCCGCTTTATATAGACTATTATGATTTCATTTACGATTTTTTTCGCCACATACTTGGTACTGTTGATCGACCTCCTTGGGGCTGCGTTCACGCCGCGAGTTGAGGTACATAGCTTGCGATCCACACTCTTAGGATCGCTATTCGGTTCTCGAAAGCTTTATATCTCCTAAGCTTGTCACGTGGTACAGTTCCACAAGTAATAGACTTTTGTATATTCGGGGCCATGGCGGGCCTGTTCGTCATTATGGTTTCAAAATTCTTAGAGTGCATGACTGTTGTGGCGGAGTTTGTAAGGGATGTAATCGCTCAAGTTTTCATTTATGTACAAAAAGGTAACCGTCAGTTAGCCTGCTTTTCTTATTTCATCGCTTTTCTTTCATGAGTTTTTATTTCATTGGTTTTTACGATGTTGTATCACTAGGGTGCGGGTAAGACACGATCCACGGGCGCTCGGCTCGTGACAACCTCTACTGCATGAACGCAACCCCGAAGGAGGTCGATAACAGTACCAAGTATGTGAAATCGAAAATATCAGAATGAAATCATAGTAGTCTATATAAAGCAGAGACATATATGATAACCAAACTACGCTGATAAATAGCGATCATGTCAAGTCGTGGACTCACGCCTCAAAGTCATCACTCAAATATAACTAAGGGTCTCACGCCACAACATCAATCATGCGTGGAATACCTTCTCACCGCCAGCCTATGATATAAAAGCACGAAGGAATACACATGAACACCGTGTCCCACTGTGTCATAATAAAACCGCACGGTAAGTACGAAGGCATAGCCGACTACTAAAACCACGATGCAAGGTCATAAATCAGTATCATGAGATCTGTCTAGACCGCCACATGATCGAAGCGGCCACTCGCGCGATGATCTAATGTGCGCGTCTAGTCCCGAACTTCCCGCGACTCCGCACGTGTCACTCACATAGCCCGCGTGAGGTATTCCCGCGTCGAGGGTAGCTACTCCCGACATCGCCCCGACTCGCGATCCGCATGGCCACATAGACCGCATGACCACAAAGGCCGCACACTAACACGGAACTCTCGTAGCTCGCATAGGTCCCGGACCCGCATGAGGTATTCTCGAATCATGGTCCTGCATCGCTGAGTCTACCCCGCATCGGAGGGCAGCTTAACCCCCAGGATCAAGTCAAGGTGAGTGATATAATACTAACATAACAACTTATCGTTAAACAACACAAGCACAATCAAGGAAACCCCCTTACACAACATTACAAGACACTAACACACGTAGCATCCTAACATGTTTATTTCTCAAACCAACAAGAAAGTATTAAAAGGCTATCACAAACCAACATAGTCAAGTTATTCACACAAGGTACTTTCTATTCTATGTCAATAAGTTCGGCTTTCAAACCCCAAGTACTACGTACGTTAATTCTTTAAAAGATCCCGCTTCTTTCACAAAAGTCACACAATACCCGTAGTATAAAAATAGAGTGACTATCTTTTTAAGTAAACCAAAACACTTCCCTTTGTAAAATCAAGTAACAACATTATTTTCCAAACGTTCAAGTTTGCCTAATTTCAAATGCTCAAGTTTCTCATTTTCGAAAGGTTTCGTAGTTCATAGTTTTAATCACTTAATAAATATAATTCTCCTTTAAAACAATTTGAGAAACATATGCCTTATGTGTGAGTAGGTTATTCTTGTTCATATCAATCTTATTAATGCAGCCATGATCTAGGAAATGTAATATCATTTTGTCTCATCTTAGCTTCTATGCAGATGGAGGTTTCTACTGGTTTTTATAATACTTAATTAGTCAAAACATTTCCCTTTATTAACGCTGCAGTGGTTTGTTCGATACTTATTCTGATTTCCGAAATCAGTAAAACATTATTCCTTTTTTAAAAACCCAGTACGCATTACTCACGAATGAGGTTTCACACTTTTTAACAAGATTCATATTAATTCAATTAAGTCAAGTCTCTTATCTTATAAGATCAAGTCTCTTAACCTTTAAAATCAATAAACCATTCTTTTTATCTCTCTTAAGTCGTTATACCTAACTTCCCATAAAGCTAGTATAACTCTTAAGCTTTTAAAACCAAGTATTACTCTTCTTTCAAAAATGTTTCTTAATTCTTTTGAAATACTTCAAGATTCTTATTATTTAAACTCAAGTCAAAAGACATCGGAGTAAAACCACGTTCAGTTAACATACGTACGTCTACCGTACTATATATATATTCTTTTAAAATATCATGCTCAAGAGGATAGGAAGAATCACATACCTCGCGAGGATTTATCGACTATTAGCAAATAGCTCCAAAGTACTGTAATCCTGCTATCCTTTTCCACCCTTCGAGTAGAATACGCTACTCGCATTACTTTAACCTATAACGGTTATACAAGTCTATCAATGTCTAGACTACTCGGTAGAATAAATCTAGATACAAGATTCTACGGAAAATTGGGCAGCACTTCCCTACCCACAAACTTCATGTTTCATCTGAATACACCATGTAATCTGATTCAATCTTTTACTTTAATATTCTTCTGATGTCATTTCAGTTCGAGTCTTATCTGTAATATCCTTCTATTACAGTTCAATTCTCTTCTATGAATCTTAATTTCATTTCTATACTACTACAGTATGTAATTTCTAATTACAATATAAGGACAAGAGTATTTACCTCGATAAGCCCAAAATTATCCAAGATTTAATGTCGATCCTGAGCAACGTTTAGCTCCTACTCCGGGTGCTCCAACCCGCTCCAAACAACCCTTAGAAGTTCTACGCAACTTCTTCTTAATACTTCAACCAGCTGTGAAGATTTTCCTTAGGGTTTCGTTTTGTGACTGAAGGGAAGTATAGTAGTATTTCTAGGCTTTTAGTATAGGTGTAACCTTGGAATACTACAAGGTATTTGGGCCAAGGTATTTTGGAATAGTAACTATACTTGGAGAGTATTTCTACCAAGGGGGGTGTATTTACGAGACAACACTCAAGAGGGGGGGTGTGTCTCGGCCAAGGGCCTCTCAAAGGGGGGGGGGGAGGGGGAGCTCTTTGGACGAGAGCTTCACTACAAGGGAGGGAAGGATTTTTCAAGACTTAGAAAGTTGTGTTGTGGATGAAGAAGTCTTCAACAAAGGGGGGTATTTATAGGGAAATCAATGGCCAAGATTAAGCCAAGTGGTGGGCAAGTGTAGGGTGAGGATTTGGGCAAGTGTACCTTATCCATCTACCACACAAATATCACAAATATCCTACCAACCCTTGACCCACAAATCGTGCAAGAAGACGCCCACAATGCCGTCCACTTTGAGGGTGACACATGTCACCCTCCCGTTGGTCCAAAATATTTCATCTCTCGGAAAAATCCGCAAAAATAATAAATGACATAGCCGTAATTTTCCCTTCGTAAAGTTTGGAAAACGTTTCGTCGGAAAACGATTCTTTTCGGGGGTTGTGCACAAAATTTCGACCCTTGCCTACTTAAGGCTTAAACTTTTATACGTACGCCCTCACGTACATACTCTGGAAATACGGGGTATAACAAGACCCTAATTGGTACATGGACACCGACGCCACTACCCACATGACATCCGATCAAAGTACTCTCTCATCTTATTCCAATTTTAGCACTAATCGTGGTATAACTATTGGTAATGGCAGTGCTATTCCAATTAAGAGTTATGGTCATAAAACATTGTCCCCTCCTCATCCACCACTTGTCCTGAAAAATACCCTTCATGCCCTAAAATTAATTAAAAATTTGGTATTTGTCCGTAAATTCACAACTGATAACTGGGTTTCTATTAATTTTGATCCATTTAGATTTTAGATTTTCTGTGAAGGATTTCAAGACGGGGAGTCATCTCATGAGGTGTAACAGTGGGGGGCCTCTATCCAATCACACCAAGTCTCAGCGTCTCGCATCAAGCTATGTCATCCACCTTTGCAGCTCTTGCTCCTTCCTTGTGGCATGCTCGTCTAGGCCATCCGAAGTCGTCTTTTTATCTTCTTTATATAGACAAAAGTTTATTTCTTGTAAGGGTACGCATAGTACTCCACTTTGTCAATCCTGTGCTTTGGGAAATATTATTAGATTACCCTTTGTAGCTTCGAATTCTAATACTTCAATGTCATTTGAAATTATTCATAGTGATTTATGAACATCTCCGGTTTTCAGTTCTATGGGTCATCGTTATTATGTTCTATTCTTAGATGACTATTCTAAATATTTATGGACGTTTCCAATTGCGAAAAAATCTTAAGTTTTTTCCATTTTCATAAAATTTAGAGCTTTCATAAGAACACAATTCGAACGGAAAATCAAAAACATCCAATGTGATAATGGCAGAGAGTATGATAATGGGGAATTTAGGGAGTTTTGTGCTCAAAATGAGATAAATTTTCATTTTTCTTGTCCTCATACGTCTTCACAAAATGGAAAAGCTGAGCGAAAAATTCGTACCATTAATAATATTGTCCGCACTTTATTGGTTCATTCTTCTGTTCCTCCATTATTTTGGCATCATGCACTACAAATGGCTACCGATCTCCTCAATATTCTTCCCTCTAAAGGTTTGACATATTCATCCCCTCTAAAAGTGTTATACAATAAGACTCCATCATACACTCATCTTAGGGTCTTCAGATGCTTATGTTATCCACTGTTTCCATCCACTACAATCAACAAAATTTAGGCACGTTCTACTCCTTGGGTATTTTTGGATTTTCCGTCAAATCACCGTGGTTATAAATGTTTTGATTTGTCCTCTAAACGAATCATCATTAGTCGTCATGTTCTCTTTGATGAATCTCAATTTCCCTTCTCTAAAGTAGAAAAACCCCGTGCTATTTTCTGCATAGAGGCGCCGCGGCGCCAAAATCCCTGCGAGTCAGCGCCGTGGCCCTGCACAGGGGCGGCGCGGCGCCAAAACTCCTGCGACCTTCCCAGTTCTTCTGGCGCAGCGGCGCCCTTGACGGTAATTCCTGGAGTTTCCGAAAATTCCCAAAATTCACCCAATCCAACCCAGAGTCATGGTCTAGTTACTCGTAGTCAACGGGGTATTTTTAAACCAAAAAGACATTTTAATTTGCATTCAAATGTTCTTAAATCTCCATTACCCCGTAATCATGTGTCTGCTTTAAATGACCCTAATTGGAAAATTGCCACGATCGAGGAATATAATGCTCTTATTGATAATAAGATGTGGGAGTTGGTACCCCGTCCATCTGGTATTAATATTATTCGGTCTATGTGGATTTTTGTTCATAAGGAAAATTCTGATAGTTCATTTGCAAGGCATAAGGCTAGACTTATAGGTGATGGTAAGTGATGCGCGTTAAGATGCACACACTCAAACGCAAGTGCACGTTATCGTCTCAAGTAGTATAGTCTTAGATAAGACCGAATATCGTCCTCTGGGATTAGGGTTCAAGTACCAACTATCTATTTTCTAGTATCTATTTGGTGGATTAATGATTGATTTGGTTGTTTATGACTACGAATTATAAAAGCTATTTAGAGTATAAAGATTTACTTCAGTTGTGATGAGAATAGGGCTTCTATGTATCCTCACTATCCGTTTATGCTACTTGCTAATGCATTACTTATGGTATTCTTCTTTTGGAGAAAGCAGGTTTATGAAATCGTTTTATACTCAGTTAGGTTATATAAACACTCAACCCCATGTCGTTCCTTACCTAACTTTCGATAAGGGTAACTTTATAGGAGGATTAAGAACAAAACCTAGTTGGCCGTCACGCACGATGCGCCAAAAATTAGGGTTGTTAAGCCTCTCATCAACGCTACATACTAATTGAGGTATTTTCATCCCCAATTCAAGAATGTCTACCCAACTTACAAAGATATTCACAATCCCCTTTTGAATCGATTAGAAATCATATAGTGATAATTAGTTGTCAATTAATTACCAAGAATTCAACTCGATTATTGGATAGATCTCTCAATAAGAACAATAACCATAAGCGTGCATTAATTTATAGCATAAGTTTCAAGCGATTCAACATAGAAAGCCTATAAGAGAATTAGTTCCTAGCCATAAAGATGACAAGAACTAATTCCATATTCATCATGCAAAGCGAAATAAAGTAAAGAAAAAGGAAAAGAAATTACTAAATTAATGGTGTCCAATCTCCTAGCAAAAGTCTTGAGTTGTGCAAGAAGGGGAACCCTCAAAAACTGCCTAGGGTTCTCCTTTTATAGGCTGCAAACCGCCTCCCTCTTTCCTTGAGCTGCGAAATTCGTCCAAAACCTAATTTTCAGCGTCGCGCGCGGCCTGCATAGCCGCGCGCCGGAAGTTCTGCAATCCGTCGGGTATTTTGGCGCCGCGGCCCTGTTATCTGTTGTCTGAGGGCGCCGCGGAGCTGAATATTCTGTAGCTCCTCGGATGTTTGGCGCCGCACCGCTTCAGTCTTCGGTAGCGCGCGGCCAGAGTCTTCATCCTCTGGATGATGGGCGCCGCGACCCTGCTTTAGGCGCCGCGGCTCTGGATCTTCTGCACCTTCTCTGAATGATGGGCGCCGCGCCTGGCCGCTGCGAGGCCGCATGTGCTGTCAGATTTTAGCCTTGTTCGCCACTTTCTGTTTTTGACTCGCATCTCCTCTTTTGCCCTCTTTTTGCTCATTTTCCGCCATTTGGCCATTTTAACCACTTTGACTCAAAAGAAAGAAAAACTATCCTAATACGAAAATTATATGTGCAAAATGGGACAAAAGACTAACTAAAACTGACTCGAAAGGTGTATATAAAATACACCGATCAAATACCCCCAAACTTAACCTTTGCTCGCCCTCGAGCAAAGATAGAAAGAAATAAAATAACAAGACTCAAAGAACGAAAAATAAAAGGACTCCCTGCCATTGATCACTTTTGCTGCATAAATGTTAACTAGAAAAACATGAAGGTTAGCTGAATAATATGCAGGAATCATATAGCATGAAATTTTCAGCACACTAACCACATGAAGCTAAATATTTCGCAAACTCATATTCATCATGCTTAATGGAAATCAATATACTAAATCATGCATATACACTCAAGAATTCATATGGCTTGCTTACTTGCTATTCTCCACTAATTCTAGATATGCATAAAAGAGATCTTCAGGACTTTAAGGGTTGTAATGTAGGCTTAAGTAGGGGTTGGTAAAGATAGGCATTTAGGCTCATTTTTCTGTACCATAAGCTCTTTTGGCTTTTCAATTTTTCCCTTTTTCTTTTGATTATTTCCTTCACTTCAATTCTATCCTTCCCCTCTTTTGTTTTGGGAGAGTGAAGTGTGTTATACTAATAGGCACCCCCAAACTTAGGCTTTTTCCTCTTTCTTATTACTTTTCCATTGGGGTGCATCAAACTTGTTCACTCTTTTTGTTTCTTCTTTTTAACACAATGTACTCCATTATTTCATATTTTCACTTATGGCACAATTTGTGGGAATATATGGTGTCAAAGAAGTTTCAAATTTAGGCTCAATGGGGT
Organism: Przewalskia tangutica; assembly: GCA_029844215.1. Classification (NCBI taxonomy): domain Eukaryota; kingdom Viridiplantae; phylum Streptophyta; class Magnoliopsida; order Solanales; family Solanaceae; genus Przewalskia; species Przewalskia tangutica. The sequence goes on along the minus strand of CM056720.1, from coordinate 140,457,616 downwards.
GACTAGGATATTTTTAAAGTCAGGATAGAAAAGAGTGGTCGAATTGGCTATCAAAGAAGTGCACGAGTCATTTCTAACATGCATATCCTAACTATTTCGCCTCAAATAGCAAGCAATCATAACACATAAGCATTTATCATTTAGTATGCGTAATTCGAGCAAGAAACTCCAAATAGACAGATTCTATGAGTTTTTGGCATATCTAACCTAAGTGTTTAGATAGTTGCTTCAATTCCTTTACATTATTCCACCTTACTTCACTAGGTGTTTCTAGCAACTATAGCATACATGATCTTTTGACAGACAATTATGACTCAAAAAAAGAAAAAAAATTGTGACTCAAAATAAACATAAAACAAATAAAAAGACTTAAATAAAACATAACATGACACACAGATAAAACACCCCAAACTTGAATCACACATTGTCCCCAATGTGTGCAAGACTCAAAGAAAATAAAATAAAAGACACTTACATACTTTGGCTAAAATGGTGGTGGTGGCGGTGGATAATGCGTCGACCATTGGTGGAACAAGGCAATCAGCTCGTCGATTTGTTGCCTTGTTTCTTGCTGTCCTTGTACTACTGTTTGCAAGGTCTGCATCATCTCCCTCTGATGTTGGTACAATTGCCCGTTGTGGGCTCTGAAGGTTCTGCTCGTAGTTGGCACGTGGTCGGGTCACGCCTCATGTGAGCCCCTATTTGAGCTCATCTTCATCCATGGCGGCCTCTGCTGCTGCTGCTTTGGTGGTTGTACTCTCCGTCACGGGCTGGGGCTAGGAGTGCGGAAAGGAGTGCACTATCCTATAGGACACCGGCGGTTGGTTTCTTTCATGAGTATCAGGTAGTTGTGGGACTACACTCGTGTGGCATAGGCGGTAATAAGCGAGCCGTGTCCCAATCCACTGTTGTCACCAACTGCTGATTTCTCCAATGCTCGCACTATTTCTTTCCCACATCAATTGTCGACCTCATAATTCCATAAATCAACTTAATCCTATCTTACGGCACTCTGGTGAAGTGCGTGGATGGAATCACGCGAACGACAAAATACAACAAGCCTTGGTTGCGCTTGTTGAATTGGCACCGCCGTGCTCTCGATCCATTTCTTCCATCTCAAAAGCGGCTCGGTGGTAGTGGCGGTGTTTGCAACGGTATCGATTGATGTTGTCGGTGCTCTAGACCGTGTTCTAAAATGGCTCCGATCACCAATTCCTCCTTCAACATCAGCCGTTTTCAATTGTATATTAATATTTTCTGCCGTCACAGGCACATAGCTTCCCCTTACAAAGCATCCCCTTTCCACCTTCTCCGGAAAGTTGGCATAAAATTCTCGCACCATTGTTGTGTTTGCTGGTGTTATCTTCTCCGGGTTCATAAATTTTCCACTCCTTAACTCGATCATCGCGAATGGGCTCATAAACATCTCCTTCTCCAAATGACGCTGCAGTGCATTCCCTTTCTCAGTATTAAGGGTATGGTATCAGCTTTTTGTATCTTTGAGAGGCCGTAGCTTACAAACCTACTTTCGTCATATTGTGGGGTTGAGGTGGATGTAGAGCCTCTTCTTTTACGGTGGCCATGGTTAAAGCAAACGGAATTTTCAATTTAGTGGCACAAATGTCTCCTACTCAACACTAGCAGCGAATACAACACCCCCAAACTTCAACCTTTCTACTCAATACCCACAACCTCATTTTCTACTATTTACCCACAACCTTCAAAATCACTTTTCAGCACCCAAACTACCTCAACTACAATACTCATCCAAACTACTACTTCCTATGGCTTGATAAAAGGATTCAAGAACAAAGAAAAGAATTACCTTTTATGAGAGCTTCACGCTATTCTTGTTTCAATTAGTTGGCTTGAGGGTATGAAATGGAGCTTTGTTGTTTGGGATAGTTGGGGTTTTGAGGAATTTAAGAGTTTAGGTTGTGGTTGTGTTGGATTTGTGGAAGATTTGTGGACAAATTTACGGGATTTCGTGGGTTTTGGAGAGGGAAGGTTAGGTTTTGATTTTTGGATTGGGAAAATCTGATTTTTAGGCGTTTTAAGTTTACGATTCTCGGCTTCGCGGCTAACTTTGGCGCGCGGCTGATCATCTGGGCGCCGCGACTTTAAACTTCAGACCTCTTGAGATATTTTGGCGTCGCGCTGTTTCTGGCGCCGTGCGCTTAAACTTCGATGTCTGTTCGATTCTTTTCGCGCGCCATGCCTGCTCAGCCAAGCGCTACCCGCTCGAAATCCTTGTTTGTCTTGATTTATTTCCTGCACCAATCACAGCAAACACAAACCCCAAGACCGTGAGATTGTTCTAGACAAAATAAAATAAACTAAAGACGTAAATTAAAATGACATAATTAAAAACGTTGGTTGCCTCCCAACTAGCGCATTTTAACGTCTTTTAGCGGGACGCCATTAACGCTACGAGTGCCCATTGGACCGCCTGCGAACCGCTTGCAATCAGCAGAGTTATTCTTATAGGTCTCAATTTCCCTATCACCATTTGTTCAAACAAGAGCCTTAAACATATAAGTATCCCCCAAGTACACAAGATAGATTTGTCTTTTAGGCTTTTTATAGTGTAGGAATCCGTGAAATTCTCTACATCTCTTAACTCTGGGGGTTGCCCTTGATGATATGTGATTCCTATTTGGGAGTCATTAGTGATAGCTAGTGGTGTTTCTTACGTGATAGGTGCGGAAAAGAATTTCCGAGAATCGAAGGCGAATAATTGGATCCACAAATCTTTTCCTTCTCTATACTAACTACCTTGCGATTCCTCAATAGTTGGGTGTTCGGAGCCCTTCAAGTTGCTTGCCACCCCATAGGTCTTGATTGATTTTCTTGCATTTATGCCAAATATGATCGCGATTTCTCCTATTTGCGGTTCGGCTTCTTTATGGCCAATCTCATTTCGTCCGTGAACGCTCTTGAGACTTAGTGAGGCGAGTATGACTTCTCGCACCTCTCTCTCTTCCTCTACGGTTGGAGCTCGATCATATTGGCGGTAGTACTCCGTATCTTGAGATCCACGAGATACATCAAAACCAACAAAGGATCACGGCACCCTTGTTTTCACACAATAAATACATAAAACAAAAAAGATTAGAAAAACTATACATAAAACCCAAATTAGAAATTAAAAATAGATAAATTTGATATTGAACTATGCCTAATCCCCGGCAACGGCGCCAAAAACTTGATGCGCGTTAAGATGCACACACTCAAACGCAAGTGCACGTTATCGTCTCAAGTAGTATAGTCTTAGATAAGACCGAATATCGTCCTCTGGGATTAGGGTTCAAGTACCAACTATCTATTTTCTAGTATCTATTTGGTGGATTAATGATTGATTTGGTTGTTTATGACTACGAATTATAAAAGCTATTTAGAGTATAAAGATTTACTTGATTGTGATGAGAATAGGGCTTATGTATCCTCACTATCCGCTTATGCTACTTGCTAATGCATTACTTATGGTATTCTTCTTTGGAGAAAGCGGTTTCTGAAATCGTTTTATACTCCCGTTAGGGTTATATAAACACTCGACCCGATGCTCGTTCCTTACCTAACTTTACGATAAGGGTAACTTTATAGGAGGATTAAGAACAAAAACCTAGTTGGCCGTCACACAATGCGCAAAATTAGGGTTGTTAAGCCTCTCATCAACGCTACATACTAATTGAGGTATTTTCATCCCCAATTCAAGAATGTCTACCCAACTACTGATATTCACAATCCCCTTTTGAATGATTAGAAATCATATAGTGATATTTAGTTGTCAATTAATTACGAAGAATTCAACTCAATTATTGGATAGATCTCTCAATAAGAACAATAACCATAAGCGTGCATTAATTTATAGCATAAGTTTCAAGCGAGTTCAACATAGAAAGCCTATAAGAGAATTACTTCCTAGCCATAAAGATGACAGAACTAATTCCATGTTCATCATGCAAAACTGAAATAAAGTAAAGAAAAAGGAAAAGAAATTACTAAATTAATGGTATCCAATCTCTATCAAAGTCTTGAGTTGTGCAAGAAGGGAACCTCAAAGCGCCTAGGGTTCTCCTTTTATAGGCTTCAAACGCCTCCTCTCTTTCTGGGCACAGCTGTAAATTCGTCCAAAACCTAATTTTTTCGGCATCGCGCCTGCGAGCAGCGCGCAGCGAAGTTCTGCAATCCGTCGGGTGTTTTGGCGCCGCCTCGCTATCTGGTGCGAGCGCCACGGCGCTGAATCTTCGTAGCTCTCCGGATGTTTGGGCGCCGTGGCCACGCTACAGTCTTCGAGGCGCGCGGCGCCAGTCTGTCCTCTGCGGATGATGGGCGTCGCGCACGCTTTAGCGCCGCGGCTCGATCTTCTGCACCTTCTACGAATGATGGGCGCCGCTCGCTGATGCAGGAGGCGCGTGCTGGGTGCAGATTTTAGCCTTGTTCGCCACTTTCTGCTTTGGCTCTGCATCTCCTCTTTTGCCCTCTTTTTGCTCCTTTTCCGCCATTTGGCCATTTTAACCACTTTGACTCAAAAGAAAGAAAAACTATCCTAATACGACAATTATATGTGCAAAATGGGACAAAAGACTAACTAAAACTGACTCGAAAGGTGTATATAAAATACACCGATCAGTAAGACTCAGCAGGTTGGTGTTGATTGTGGTGAGACATTTAGCCCAATGGTCAAGTCGGCTACTATTCACACTGTGCTCAGCTTGACTCTTTCAAAATCATGGCCCATTCATCAGCTAGATGTGAATAATGCTTTCCTACATGTTGATCTTCAGGAGACAGTGTATATGCATCAACCTTTAGGGTTTAGGGATACTAGATATCCTCATCATGTCTGTCTATTGAAGAAGTCCTTGTATGGACTTAAGCAGTCTCCACGAGCTTGGTATAAGAGGTTTGCTGATTTTGTTTCGACTATGGATTTTTCTCATAGCAGGTCTGATAATTCATTATTCATATATCGTCGGGGTTCGTCCATGGCTTATATACTACTATATATTGATGATATTATCTTGACTGCCTCTTCTGATACCTTGCGCAATTCCATTATGACGATGCTCAGTGCTGAGTTTGCCATGAAGGACTTGGGCCCATTGAGTTACTTTTTGGGGATTGCTGTAACTCGTCATGCAGGTGGATTGTTCTTGTCACAGAGAAAGTATGCAGCAGAGATCATTGAGAGGACTGAAATGTTATCCTGTAAGTCCATTTCTACTCCAGTTGATACTAAACCCAAGTTGGGTCTTTGCGGTGGCTCTCGTATGAGGATCGACCCGCTTATCGCGATCTTGCAGCGCGCCTTGATCTGACATTCACGCGACCTGATATTACATATGGCGTACAACAAGTGTGTTTGGTTATGCATGATCCTAGAGTGGAATATATGAATGCGCTCAAACGCATTCTTAGGTACATTCAGGGTACACTTCAGTATGGTTTACATTTGTATCCTTCGTCGATGTCTACACTTATCTCCTAAACAGATGATGATTGGGGTGGTTGTCCTGACACCAGACGGTCTACGTCTGACTATTGCATGTTTTTAGGTAATAACTTGGTCTCATGGTCTGCCAAGCGTCAATCTACGTTTTCACGTTCAAGTGCAGAGGCCGAGTATAGAGGGGTAGCCAATGTGAATTCTGAGTCATGTTGGTTATGAAATCTACTGTTAGAGCTTCATTATCCTATTGAGAAGGCTACCTTGGTGTATTATGATAATATACGTGTCATCTACCTTTCTAGTAATCCAGTTCAGCACCAGCGTAGTAAACACATAGAGATGGATATTCACTTTGTTCGAGAGAAGGTAGTGATCGGTGTATTTTATATACACTTTTTGAGTCATTTTTAGTGAGTCTTTTGTCCCTTTTTGTACAAATATGTGTCGTCTTAGGATAGATTTTCTTTCTTTTGAGTCAAATTGGTTAAAATGGCTCTTTGGCGGAAAAGGAGCGAAAAGAGGGCAAAAGTGGAGGTTCCAGAGCTTAAAATGCGAGAAAATGGCGAACTGAGCAGAGGCCATGCGGCGCGCCCTCCAAACAGGGCAGCGCCGGCGCCAATATCCAGTCGCGAAGTTCCAGGCCGCGCGCCTGCAGCCATGAGTTGCGAGCCGCGCGCCATCATCGAGGGTTTTCAGAACTTGGCCGCGGCGCCATGAGCCGCGGCGCCGACTGGGAAAATCAAGTTTTGACGATTTTATGGTGAACTGAAGGAAAACCTTAAGGGCGGTTTTGAGGCTATAAAAAGAGAACCCTAGGCAGATTTCAAGGGTTCCCTTTCTTGCACAAACACAAGACTTCTTGGAGTTGAAGATTGGAGACCTTTACTTAGTAATTTTCTTTTCTTTCTTTTACTTTATTTCAGTTTTTATGTTGGATATTGAATTAGTTCTTGTCATGTCAATGGCTAGGAACTAATTCCATTATAGGGCTTTCCATGTCAATTCACTTGAACCTTATGTTATGAATTGATGCATGTTTATGGTTGTTCTTCTTATTGTTGAGATTTACCCAATAGTTGCTTTGAATGCTTGGTAATTAATTGATCACTAATTATCATTATTTATATGATTTCTAATCAAACTTCGAAAGGAGGAGGTTGTGACTATGCTGTAAGTTGGGTAGACATAGGTCGGATTGGGGATGAAAATACCTCAATTACTTATGTAGCGTTAATAGGGGTTTAAATACCTAAATTCACGCGAGTTGCGTGACGATTAACAAGGTTTTTGTTCTTAATTCTCCTATAGAGTCATCCTTATCACCGAAAGGTAGAAAGGAGCGCTACTGGGGTTGAGTGTTTATATAGCCTTAACGGGAGTATAAAACGAATTAGTAAATCTGCTATCTCCAAACGAAGAAGAACCATAATTCATTGCATTAATAAGTAATATAAGCGGATAGTTGAGGCGACTTGGAAGCCCTATTTCCATCACTACTGAAGACTGAAGTAAACACATAGTTAATTAGTATTTATAATTGTTAGTTATAATCAACAAACTCAAATATCGGTTACCAAATAGATAACAAAGGATAGATAATTGGTACTTGAACAATAATCCTTGAGGACGATATTCGGTCTTACCTAGACTATATTACTTGTCACGATAACGTGCACTTGCGTTAAAGTGTGTGCATTAAATCGCGCATCAAATTTTTGGCGCCGTTGCCGGGGATTAGGCATAGTTCAATATCAATTTTATCTATTTTTTAATTTCTAATTTGGTTTTTATTTTTTTTTATTTTTTTTATTATTTATTACATTTTTTTATTTTTTTATTTTTATTTATTTTGTGAAAATCAGGGTGCCGTGATCCGTTTGTTTGTTTTTGATCTGTTTCAGGCGCTCAGTTTATGCGAAGGAGAAGAGGAGCAGACACTCTTGTTCCCTTCAATCCAGAGATTGAGAAAACTTGTAAACAGAATAGAAGGAACCAGCGAATTTCAACCTTGATAGAGATGGACGGCGTCCAAACAACAATGTGCTGAGAGAGGGGTTAGGTGAAAATCAACCTAACCAAGGAATGCCTCGGCGAATACCTATGGATGTCGAGGAGAGAGTTCAAGTCCAGGCAGAAAGAAGCTTGGGAGACTACGTGCTGCCGAGGGTGAACGGAGCACAGACATGTATTAGACTCCCAGCAATAGGAGCGAATAACTTTGAGATCAAACCGGCGATTCTAAGCATGGTGCAGAACACAGTGCAGTTTGGAGGGTTTCCATCAGAGGATCCACATATGCACATAGCTAATTTCTTGGAGCTGTGTGCAACATTCAGATATAACGGCGTTACTGATGATGGCGTTAGATTGAGGCTCTTTCCCTTCTCACTCAGGGATAGAGCAAAAGTATGGTTGAATTCCTTACCAGCTGATTCGATTTTTACATGGCAAGAGCTGGCACAAAAATTTCTAGCAAAATTCTTCCCACCATGCAAAGTAGCAAAGTTGAGAGGGGAGTTGAATAATTTCTACCAAGCAGATGGAGAGTCATTATACGAAGCTTGAGAAAGATTCAAGGACTTGCAGAGGAAGTGTCCACCCCACATTATTGAGTTGTGGAACTTGGTCCACATCTTCTACAGTGGGCTGAGCGGAACAACCAGAACAATTATCGATGCAGCAGCAGGTGAGACCTTTATGAGGAAAACAGCCCATGAAGCTCACGATTTACTAGAAGACATGGCCACCAATAACCATGTCACAGAAGATAGACAAATGAGTGGAAGGAGAACAGTAGGAGTTCACGAGATAGATGCCATCACTGCCCTGAACGCCCAAGTCGCCCTTTTGACCAAACAGTTGCAGCAACATACAATATCCGTAAATGCAGTGCAGATGCCAAGGAGCTGTGAAATGTGTGGTGGTCCACATACATTCGATAGATGTCCTTTAGCTGATCCTAATAATATGCCAATCGAGCAAGCAGAGTGCCAAGCCGTGGGTAACTATCAGAGGCCCCAGAACAACCCATACTCCAACACATACAATCCAGGGTGGAGGAATCACCCAAATTTCTCATGGAGAGGAGACCAGGGGCAGCAAAATCAGTATAGAGGCCAGTACCAAAACCAGCAGCACCAAAATCAGCAACCATTTACTCAAGCCCCACCTTCTCAACAATTTAATGCACCTGTTTAGCCAGAAAAGCCAGACGAGCTGAGAGCGGCTTTGCTGACACTTACCAACGCCCAGACCCAGTTCGTGTCGGAGACTAGATCTTCGTTCAGGAACTTGGAAACACAAGTGGGTCAACTAGCAAAGCAATCGAACAGCAGGCCACATGGTACACTGCCAAGCAACACAGAGATGAATCCGAGAGAACAATGCGGCAAGATGCCGAGAAGTGGTAAACAGTTGGAGCAGCACTCACCTCAGCCGGTAGTTGAAAAAAGGGCAGAAATAGAGAAAGAGAAGGTGGCTGAAGCTCGCCCAGTAGTAGAGAAAACTCCAGAGAAGGAGTATACTGAGAAGATCCCGTTCCCACAGAGATTGCAGAGAAAGGCAGTTGATAAACAATTCTCCAAATTTTTGGAGACGTTCAGAAAGCTACATATCAACATACCCTTCATAGAGGCGTTGGAGCAGATGTCCTCTTATTTCAAATTCATGAAGGAGATTTTGGGGAAGAAAAAGAAACTAGCAGAGTATGAGATGGTAGCACTGACGGAGGAGTGCAGTGCTATCCTGCAGAAGAAGTTGCCCCCTAAACTAAGAGACCCAAGGAGCTTTACATTGCCTTGCACAGTTGGCAATGTTACATGCAACAGGGCTCTTTGTGATTTAGGGGCAAGTATAAATTTGATGCATTTATCAGTGTTTAAACGGTTGGAATTAGGTGAAGCCAAACCAACCACGGTGAGCCTACAACTAGCAGATAGAAACGTTGGTACACGAGGGAAGATTGAGGGCGTCTTGTTAAAGTAGGAAAATTCTTTTTCCCGTGGACTTCCTCATTCTTGACATGGAAGAGGATGCAGATCCCCATCATATTGGGAGACCATTCTGGCAGCGGAGAGCCTAATCGATGTAGAAAAAGGAGAGCTGACGTTGAGGGTGGAGAAGAAAGAAATGGTGTTTAAAGTATTTAAACACATTATTGAGCCACCAATCATGAACAGATGCTTTGCAATCGACCATCGTAACCCCGCGAGCGGTGCAAGCCAAACCAAGGGAGATAAGCCCACCAACGCAGGTACGTGATGCCGAACCTCCGCCAAAGCAGGTATGTGCTCCTGAACCTTCCCTTGAAAATAATTTTAAGAAAAGAAACAGACGAAGAAAAAGAAAAATGTGGAAAAATGGATTGGTTGTGGGGTTAATCCACCCCACTTATTGAGTTAAGGAACTTGCGTCCGGCTAAAAGACGTTAAAGACAGCGCTACTTGGGAGGCAACCCAAGGTATTTTGATCTATTTTACTTTAATATAGTTAGTTTTTATTAAGAACAGTCTCACGGAGGTAGTGTTTGTGTTGTGATTGACAGGTGTAGGCCAATAAATTGGAGGGCGAAAACTGAAGAATAGCCAGGATTTCCAGAAAAATGGGTGGCCTTGCGCCAGCAGGGACGCGGCGCCAAAAGCGAAAGGCTGAAGTATAGCATGGCGCCAGAGTGAGGAGGTCGCGGCCAAAAATCCAGAAAAAATTGCCAAGTCTAGCGCGCCAAGAGCAGGCCGCGCGCAGAAATTCCCAAGAAGTGCAGATAAGGGCGCTAAATGCGGCCGCGGCAGAAGAAATCCAGAAATTAAAAGACGCCTAAAAACCCGATTTTCCCCAATTTCAAACCAAAACCTAACCCTTCTTCTCCACAAAACCCACGAAAATCCACACTTTACCCACAAATCTTCCACAAATCAAACCCAAACACAAACCAAAACTCTTAAAGTCCCTAAACCCTTAACCATTTCAACCAACGAAACTTCATCCCAGTGCCTCAAATCACCATTAGAAGCAAGAAAACCTTGAAGAACACCGTCAAAAAGGTAATCTTCATCTTTTCTTGAAAGTTTTACAGTAGTCAAATGAGGTAGTAGTTTGGAGGAGTGTTGCATTGTTGAAATCGTTGGGGTGTTGAAAAATTGGTTGTGAAATTTAGAGGAGGAGTATACAAGGAGGGTGTGGGTGTTGTATAGTGCAGGAGTTGAAGTTTGGGGGTGATAGTGTTGTAGCTGCTAGTTGTTGGGTGATAGTGTTGGGGAACATTTGTGATACTAAGAAAACGCTGCAAAAAGTGATTTAACCATGTCTGCCAGAAAGAGAAGAGCCTCCACATCCACCTCAGCCTCTCAATACGATGATACTAGGTTTATTAGACAACAAGCTCATGAAAGATACAAAAAGCTTAGTACTAGGCCCTTAATCCCTGAAAGGGGAATGAATTATCAAAGGGATTCGCTTGGGGAGGAGGATGTCTATGAGCCCATTCGGGCGATGATTGAGATGATGGGGTGAAAAAGATTTGTAAACCCGGAAGAGATAGCACCAATGAACACAGTAATGGTGCGTGAATTTTATGATAATCTTCCGGAGAATGTGAACAATGGATGCTTTGGGAGGGGACAATATGTGTCTGTGACGGCAGAAGAGGTCAATGCGGTATTGGAAACAGTTGATGTTGAAGGAAGAGATGGTGATTGGAGCTATTTTAGAACATGGTCTAGAAGCACCACCAGCATCGACTGGAATGCCGTCGCGAACTGGTGAGCTACCCCGGGCTGCATTTGATATTGCCGAAATGGGTCAAGAGGATGGCGGTGTGTCAACAAAGCGACGAGGTTGGTGTATTTCGTCGATGCCTAATTCCATCAACGCACTTCACCAGAGTGCCAGAAGATAGGATCAAATTGATATATGGAATTATGACGGGGAAGACGATTGATGTGGGAAATGAGATAGTGCAAAGCATTGAAGAGACCAAAGAGTTGGTAAAACAGTGGGTTGGGACATGACTCACTTATTACAAGTTTATGCCATAAATGGGGTCCCAACCCTACCCAGCGATACTCGTGAGAGAAACCAACGCACGTGTCATATGGGATAGTGCACTCCTTCCTGCACTCCAAGCCCCAGAAGAAGAAGAGCACCGACCACCAAAGCAGCAGCAGAGGCCGCCAGAACGAAGATGAGCACGAGATAGAGGCTCAATACGCGCGAAGCGACCACCACCACCCACGTAATCGTAACCTTCAAGGCCTATGATGGAGCAGTTACTCCAGAATCAGATAAGGATGATGCAGAGTTTGGACACGGTGATACAAGAACAACAAGAAACGAGGCAGCAAATTAACGAGATGAGTTCCTTGTTCAACCAATGGTCCATGCACTATCTAATGCCACCGCCACCGCCACCATTTTAAACCAAGTCTGTAAGTGTCCTTTTCTTTTATTGTTTTTGAGTCTTGCACACATTGGGGACAATGTGTGATTTAAGTTTGGGGGGGGGGTGTCTTATTTGTGTCTTATTTTTATAGTATTTGTGTCTTATTGTTATAGTATGTTTGAGTCTTTTTGATTGTTTTGTGTATATTTTGAGTCATAAATTTGTTTTCTTTTTGAGTCATAATTGTCTGTAAAAGATCATGCATGCTGTAGTTACTAGAAACACCTAGTGAAGTAAGGTGGAATAATGTAATGGAATTAGAGCAACTATCTAAACACTTAGGTTAGATATGCCAAAAACTCATGAAATCTGTCTATATGGAGTTTTCTACTTGAATTGTGCATGCTAAATGATTAAAACTTATGTGTAATGATTGCTTGTTATTTGAGGCGAAATAGTTAGGATATGCATGTTAGGGAGATGACTCATGCGTTTCTTTGTTAGTCAATTCTTACCACTCTTTTCTATCCCTGACATTTAAAATATCCCTAATCAGCCCCATTGAGCCTAAAAATTGAACTTTTTCTTTGACACCCTATATTTCCATACTTGTGCCATAAGTAAACATGTGAAATAGTTGGAATAGAATGTGTTAAAGAAGAGACAAAAAGAGCAAACAGGATTGATGCACCCCAATAAAGAAGTTATAAGAAATAGGCAAAAGCCTAAGTTGGGGGTGCTGGTTATTATAATACACTTCACGCTCTCAAAACAAAAGAGGGGAAAGATAGATTTGAAGTGAAGAAAAGAATCAAAAAAAAAAAGGAAGCATTGAAAAGCTAAAGAGCTTATGGTACACAAAAATGAGCCTAAATGCCTATTTTTACCTACCCGTGCCTAAGCCTACATTACAACCCTTAAAAATCCCGAAGATCTCTTAGATGCATATCCATGATTAGTGGAGAATAACAAGTAAAAATGCCATAGGATTTTTGAAATTAACATGCATGAATCAATATTTTGACTTCCATTAAGCATGATAAAAATGAGTTTGCGAAATATCTAGCTTAATGTGTTTAGAATGCTAAAATTTCATGCTATATGTTCCTGCATATTATTCTGTTAATCTTCATGTTTTTCTAAGTGACACCAATGCAGCAAAGTGTTCAATGTCATTGAGTCCTTTATTTTTCGTTTCCTTGAGTCTTTATTTCTTTCTTTTTATCTTTGCTTGAGGGCGAGCAAATGTTAAGTTTGGGGGTATTTGATCGGTGTATTTTATATACACTTTTTTAGTCATTTTTAGTGAGTCTTTTGTCCCTTTTTGTACAAATATGTGTCGTCTTACGATATATTTTCTTTCTTTTGAGTCAAATTGGTTAAAATGACTCTTTGGCGGAAAATGAGCGAAAAGAGGGCAAAAGTGGAGGTTCCAGAGCTTAAAATGCGAGAAAGTGGCGAACCAGGCAGAGACATCACGCAGCGGCGGCGCGCCCAGCCAACAGGCGAGCGCCCGACGCCCAATATCCAGAGGGTCTCAGAAGTTCCAGCGCCGCGGCGCCTCCAGACAACAGAGTTGCAGAGCCGCGGCGCCTCATCATCAGAGAGTTTTCAGAACTTCCGGCGCCGCGGCGCCAGTAGCAGGGCCGCGGCGCCGACGCGGGAAAAATCAGGTTTTGACGATTTTATGGGCCAGGCCTGAAGGAAAACCTTAAGGGCGGTTTTGAGGCTATAAAAAGAGAACCCTAGGCAGTTTTCAAGGGTTCCCTTTCTTGCACAAACACAAGACTTCTTGGAGTTGAAGATTGGAGACCTTTACTTAGTAATTTTCTTTTCATTCTTTTACTTTATTTCAGTTTTTATGTTGGATATTGAATTAGTTCTTGTCATGTCAATGGCTAGGAACTAATTCCATTATAGGGCTTTCCATGTCAATTCACTTGAACCTTATGTTATGAATTGATGCATGTTTATGGTTGTTCTTCTTATTGTTGAGATTTACCCAATAGTTGTTTTGAATGCTTGGTAATTAATTGATCACTAATTATCATTATTTATATGATTTCTAATCAAACTTCGAAAGGAGGAGGTTGTAACTATGATGTAAGTTGGGTAGACATAGGTCAGATTGGGGATGAAAATACCTCAATTACTTGTGTAGTGTTAATAGGGGTTTAAATACCTAAATTCACGCGAGTTGCGTGACGATTAACAAGGTTTTTGTTCTTAATCCTCCTATAGAGGCATCCTTATCACCGAAAGGTAGAAAGAAGCGCTACTGGGGTTGAGTGTTTATATAGCCTTAACGGGAGTATAAAACGAATTAGTAAACCTGCTATCTACAAAAGAAGAAGACCCATAATTCATTGCATTAATAAGTAATATAAGCGGATAGTTGAGGCGACTTGGAAGCCCTATTTCCATCACTACTGAAGTAAACACATAGTTAATTAGTATTTATAATTGTTAGTTATAATCAACAAACTCAAATATCGGTTACCAAATAGATAACAAAGGATAGATAATTGGTACTTGAACACTAATCCTTGAGGATGATATTTCGTCTTACCTAGACTATATTACTTGTCACGATAACGTGCACTTGCGTTAATGTGTGTGCATTAAATCGCGCATCAGGTAGCCAAAGGACAAGTACGCGTCAGCCATGTTCCTTCAAGATATCAAATTACAGATATCTTTAAAATGGTCTTCCCTCGGTCCTTTTTGAAGATTTTAGAAACAGTCTCAGCGTAAGAAGACCGCCCGCTATGACTGCGGGGGTATGTTAAATTATATATGGGCTTAGCCGTGTGAGCCCATCAGTCATGGGGTCCTTCCCCTTTTCCATTGTATATTTGGTAAATATTAGACTTAGGTTTGTACCTAAATTAGTAGTGTAATGTTACCATAATTGTAAAGTTAGTATTCTTATAGAATAGAGATTCCTAGGTAGAATAGAAAGAGGATCTTCCTTGTAACTTGTATATATATCTTTCATTAATAAGAATAATCATGGGATTATTTCTTTCATTTTGTTTTTATGCTATGAAAATTTTGTTTTGAAGAATATCATGAATTCATGCATGAAATCAGTGAGGTAATGATAAGAGATCAAAGAGATGAGAGAAAGGAAGAAGAGAGAAAATTTTCCATTGATGAAAAATTAGTACAATGACCTGTGTATACAGGTTATATAGTTAGCTTAGGAGCTTAATTAGTAACTAATTAACTAACTAATCCTAACAACCTAACTTCTGAGTATTACAAACAGACCCTTAACATTTAACTACCTAACTTCTGGATATTACAAATAGACCCTTAACATTATTATTCAACTCCCTAATTCAAACTTGATGTTATGAAAATATTGAGAACACCAAGTTTGGACAACAAATACTCATGTTGTACTCTGGTTAGACTCTTGGTCAATGCATCTGCAGGTTGATCATATGTAGAGATGTATCTAGTCTTCATCATTCCTTGTTGAATCTTCTCCCTCAGAAAGTGACAATCTATCTCTATATGCTTTGTCCTCTCATGATAAACTGAATTAACAACTATTTGAAGTGTTGCTTTACTGTAATTATATATGCAGGAAACTGCACCTCAATTCCTAGATCTTTTGTAAGACTAATGAGCCATGTCAACTCTGCTACGGTGGAAGCAAAACTCATATACTCTGCTTCAGCTGAAGATCTAGACACAGTAGACTGTTTTTTTTACTTTTAAGATACCAAAGATTCACTCAACTTGATTACAAAATTTGTTACTGATCTTCTTGAAACTGCACAAGTAGCCCAATCTGCATCACAATAAGCAGTTAGCACATCACTTTTGTTGCTTGATAAGAGTATCCCTAGTCCAGGACTTCTCTTCACATATTTAATAATCGTCAAAGCAGCTTCCATATGAGACTTCTTTGAATGTTGCAAGAACTGACTGAGTGTCTGCACATTGTAAGAGATATCAGGCCTAGTTACTGTCATATATAATAAATTTCCTATGATCCTTTGATAAGTACCCTGATCACTTATGGATTTATCATCTAGTTTTGCTTTATCTGACTCTGAATCACTTTTCTCTTTGTTGTGTTGACCATATTCCCTTGTTGTGAACCTTGTGGTAGTATCCATAGGTGCGCTGATTAGTTTAGATGCACTTAATCCAGTTTCAGATATCAATTCTAGTGCATATTTTCTTTGATGCATCACAATTCCTTGCTTAGACCTTGCAAACTCAATACCAATGAAATACTTTAACTCTCATAAATCCGTCATCTTGAATGCTTTGTGAAGTGCATTCTTTGTTTCCACAATTCGTTCTAAGTTATCTCCAGTTATCAACTCTTAAAACCTTGTTGAATTGTCATATACATCACATCATTCAAGTCTCCTTATAGAAAAACATTGTACACATCCATCAATGGATGTGCCAATGCCTTGAAAATGCTATATATAGTATTGTTCTGATAGTAACCATTTTTACCACTGGGTTGAATGTCTCTTCGTAGTCAATGCCCTTTTTTTTACTATAACCGTTGGCCACTAATCTTGTTTTATATCTCTCTATCTCCCCATTGGCTTTGTATTTGATCTTGTTTATCCATTTAAAACCAATTGGTTGCTTTCCTTGAGGTAGTAAAACCACTGTCCATGTGTTGTTGTTCTCTAAAATTGATATCTCATCTTGAATTGCTTCCACCCATTTAGAATCCTTAATAGCTTCTGCATAGGTAGTAGGTTCCACAATGTTAGAAAAAACAGTCAAATAAGCCTGATATTTAGGTGACAAATGATCATAAGAAATATATTTAGACAATGCATAAGGTACACTGTATTGCATATGTAATGAAACAAAATCCTTCATCTATGTAGGTGGATATTTTCCTCTAGAAGATTTTCTAGGTGGAACTTCTGGTTGTGCAGATGGTATGTGTTGTGGTTGCACAACTTGTCTAGACTCTGGTATAGATTGTATTTGCACAACTTGTCTAGACTCTAATAGTTCATCAAATAACTTAGTGTCTGGTATAGATTGTGTTTGCACCGCGGAACTTCCTCTACCGAAGTGGAGTAGCGACATCAATCAGCCTGAGTCGCGACGCTAATACCCAAAATAGTAAAGTTGGAGTTATTGCCATCTATCGACGTAAATCCTCAATAAGTGTGAGGTGGGCGTAGAGGCAAAAGTCACTAAGACTCCCTTTAGATCCATCGAAAGGGATGCCGCTGCTAGGACCGTGTCCAATTGCTCACGCAAG
The DNA here is from genome assembly GCA_029844215.1 of Przewalskia tangutica. Classification (NCBI taxonomy): domain Eukaryota; kingdom Viridiplantae; phylum Streptophyta; class Magnoliopsida; order Solanales; family Solanaceae; genus Przewalskia; species Przewalskia tangutica. The sequence continues at coordinate 140,440,528 of CM056720.1, read as the reverse complement.
TGTACGTATCGTTCACAAGTAATATAGTCTGTAAGACTGAGTTTATTTTCCACAGAGACTAGTTTCTAATTACCGAACATCTATTCTAGATTATCTATTTGGTAAATGATATTTGATTTGGGTTTTTATCTAACTACTAGAATAATTGCAAGAAGTAATCTAAATTATTGAGGTTTAATCAGTTATGAAGGAATTAGGGCTTCCAAAATCCTCAACTATTCACTCTATTCAATCCTTAATGCAACTAGAATGACTTCTTCTTCTACGTTACGATAGCGGTTAACTAGATTGTCTTATATTCCGGTTAGGATATATAATCGCTCAACCCCAGTGCAGAACCCTTCTATATTTCTATGATAGGATTTACCACATAGGAGGATTAAGAACAGTAACCTATAATGCTACACAAGTATCTGGGTATTTTCGTCCGCGATTTTAACCAATGTCTATTCAATTACAGCATATCCAAATCTCTTCTCTCGGTTCTTGATTCGAAATCATATAGATTATGATAATTAGTGATCAATTAACTATCAAATATTCATACCAATTATTGAATCTATCTTAATCAAGCGAAGAAGAAATCAATTAATGCATTAAGTCATGAAATAGAGTTTCAAGCGATTCAAAAGGAAAGCCCTAATAAAGTGTTTAGCTCCTAGCCATAGTCACGCTAAGAACTAATACAATTCCAAACATAAACTGAATTAAAAAGAAAGAAAGAAAAGTACTGCGAACTAAAGTCTCCAATTGTAGCTTCCAATCTTTGCTCTGTGATGTGTTGTGTGTTAGAATGACCCCCTCTTTCAATAGACTAATCTCCAGGGCTTAATTATATTGCAAATTTCGTACCTTATGGACCCTTCTGCCCTTGGCCAAATTCACTTCGAATCTGAAATTCCCCGCATTGGCACCGCGGTCCTGCAGAATAGCACCGCGGTGCCGAAAGTCCTGCAACCTCTCAGTAAATATGGCACCGCGGTCCTGTATGAACAGCACTGCGGTGCTGAAGTCTTTTGTCCTGAATTTCCAACTTTCGTCCTTTTTGCCTTGGGACCCTCCTATTGTGCCAACTTTTCGCTCATTTTCGCCATTTTGCCTTTTTGAACCGTTGTGACTCAAAAGAAAGAAAAACGACCCTAACACGACATTTATTTAAACGAAAATGGGAATAATAATAACTAAAAATGACTCAAACAACGTATACAAAATACGCCTAACAAATACCCCCAAACTTAACCCTTTGTTCGCCCTCGAACAAAGATCAAAACAAAAAGAAAGAAACAAACTCAAAAAGACTCAAAGACTCAAATCAAGCAGCAGCACAAGGTTACTTAGAAAAGAATGAAGGTGAGTTGAGATAATATGTTGGAACATACATAACATGAACTTAGCAATCTAGAATTTCAAGTCAGATATTTCGCAAATTCATTTTAATCATAATCAATGGAAGCATGAACACCTACCCTATGCATGTCAATTTCATTTAGTTCTATGAGCCTGTTTACTTGATATTCTCCACTAATCATAGACATACATTCTAGAGATCTTCAGGACTTTTCAGGGTTGTAATGTAGGCTAGGCAGGGTAGATAAAAGTAGGCATTTAGGCTCAATTTACGTACCATAAGCGTTTTTCTCATTCATCATTTTGTCTTTCTTTTTGGTATTCTTTTCAATTCATACCTATCATTCCCCTTTCTCTTTTTGAGAGCATGAAACAAATTCACATATGCACCCCCAAACTTAAGCTTTTACATATATATTTTTTTAAATTTATTTGGGGTGCATCACCTTTTCACTCTCTTTTTGTATTTCTTTTTCACTCTTTTTCATCCCTATTTTCAATTACTGCTTATGACACACAAGGAAATCATGGGTGTCAAAGAAAACAATTTATTTTAGGCTCAAAGGGGCTGACTAGGGATACAATTTACTGCATGGTAGGTAATAAAAGGTAAGAAGGACTAACAAAGAAATGTCTGAATCATCTCCCTAAACATGTATGTCTTAACTATTTCGCCTCAAATAACAAGCAAGCAGACTTCATAGATATTTTTTCACAATTGACAACACATAGGCTAAGCACAAGATATTTCGAATAATTAGATTTGCATGAATTTTTGGCATATCTAACTTAAGCACACAAATTTTAGCTTCTAATTCCATTACATTATCCCACTTAATTCACTAGGCATTTCAAGCAACTACAACATGCATGATCATAAAAAAAATTGACTCATATAGACACAATAAAAGACACAAAAACTTAATCAAAACGACTCAAAAACAGACATAGAGAAAATAAAAATAAACCCCCCCCAAACTTAAACGACACATTGTCCCAAATGTGTAAAGACTCAAAAATTAAAAAAGGGACGACTTACAGACAATATCGGTTCAAAATGGAGGTGGTGGCGGCGGATAGTGCATTGAGACGGTATCTGTGGGAAGGGGTTTGGTGATTTAGGACTTTTTTATTTTTCGTAAATCGCGCTTCGGCACCGCAGTCCTGCAGAATGACACCTCGGTGCTTAAAGTAATGTGATATTTCTGAACATTCGACACCGCGGGTTTGCAAAAATGGCACTGCGGTGCCGACCCAATTCCGTGTTTTCCACCCTTTTCTTCGTTCTTAGTCTCCGATTTCTTCACCTGTCATCACAACACAACAAAAATACCAAAAGTGAGACTATTCTATTTAAACTGATTGCATAATTTAAACCTTGGGTTGCCTTCCAAGTAGCGATGTCTTTAATGTATTGTAGCCGGACGTAGGTTCCTTATCAAATCATTGGGGTAAATTAACCCCACAACCTATCCACTTAAAAATCATTTTTCTCTTCCGCGCTCTATTTTTCTTTTTCACATTATTGGGTTCAGTAAGATTTATCTGTTTGTCAGCTTTCATGTCATGAACTTTTGTTGCAGCTTTCAAACTAGCCTGTGGGTTCACAGCTGTAGGAATGATCTCCTAGTGTTGGTTTGTGCTTGCTGAACTGATGTGTCAGTTGTGTTTATTGCGCATCACTTGTTGCTGGCCAGGGACTCAATGGTGGATTTTAACACCTTGAATACCATCTATTATTCCTGAACCCGTAGTCTCAATTCTCCCTTCTCCACATCGATTAGAGCTCTGCCCGTGGCTAGGAATGGTCTCCCCAAAATTATGGGTATTCCATCATCTTATTTCATGTCAAGAATGAGGAAGACTGCTGGGAAGAATAACTTTCCCACCTTGACAAGCACATCTTCCATTATGCCTCTGGGGTGCATCACGGTTCGGTCAACCAGCTGCAGATTAACAATGGTTGGTTTTGCTTCCCCCAAACTCAATCTCTTGAACACAGACAGAGGCATGAGATTGATACTAGCCCCTAAGTCACAAAGTGCCCTGTTGCATGTTACTTTGCCAATAGTGCAGGGCAGGGTGAAGCTTCCTGGATCTTTTAACTTAGGAGGCAGTTTCTTTTATAAGATGGCGCTACACTCCTCTCTCAGCGCTACTGTCTCATAATCCGCCAACCTTCTCTTTTTTCCAAGTATCTCCTTCATGAATTTGAAGTATGTGGGCATTTGTTCTAACGCCTCAATGAAGAGGATATTGATGTGAAGCTTCTTAAATACCTCCAAGAACTTGGAGAACTTCTTGTCTATGGCCTTCTTATGGAGCCTCTGAGGGTAAGGGATTATATCAGTGTATTCCCTCAAAGGTGTTGGTGGAGCTTTCTCAACTGTAGGGTTGTCCTCAGTGACCCCCTCCTTTCCTTCCTCAACTGCTTTCTCACCCTCTTTCTCATGAACCACTGTGGGTTGGGGAGCAACCTGCTCCAATTGCTTTTCACTCCTCAACAACACTGCCTGACACTACTCTCTTGGATTGACCTATGTATTGCTTGGGAGAGTACCCTGCGGCCTGTTGGTTACCATCTTCGCCAGTTGCCCAACCTGCATTTCCAGGTTCCTGAGAGAGGATATGGTTTCATACATGAACTGATTCTGTGAATTGGTGAGTGTAATCAATAAAGCCCTTAGCTCATCAGGCTTCTCCTGTTGTGTAGGTGGTCTAAACTACTGAGATGAGGTAGCCTAATTCTGTGCTTGCTGGTTCTGGTAATTACCTTGATATGGTTGCTGCTGGGCCTGGTCGTTACTCTATGAAACGTTAGGGTGATTTCTCCACCCTGGATTGTATGTGTTGGAATTATAAGGCTGCTGAAAGTTCCCAACTGCCTGAACCTGCTCCATTGGCACATTATTAGAGTCCACCCCTGTGCATCTGTCAAAAGAGTGATGTCCACCACAAATATCACAATTTACCGACATCTGGACTGCATTCACAGACATAGTGTTTTGCTGCAGTTGCTTCTTCAGAAGGGCCACATGTGCATTCAGGGCAGTGATGACATCTAATTCATGTATGCCCATAGTTTTCCTGCTACTCGCAGACCTGTCATCTGTCCCTTGATGATTATTGGCAGTCATGTCCTCTAGCAACTCATGTGCCTCATTGACACTCTTCCTCATGAACGCTCCCACTGCTGCAGCATCAATTATGGTACGAGTAGTGCCACTCAACCCATTTTAAACAATATGGACCAACATCCACTTCTCTACGCCATGATAGGGGCATTTTCTCTGTAAATCCTTAAATCGCTCCCAGGCATCATACATCGACTCTCCATCTACCTGATAGAAATTGTTCAACTCTCCCCTTAACTTTGCTGCCTTTGAAGGAGGGAAGAAATTTGCGAAAAACTTTTAGGTTAAATCATGTCAGGTGGTGACGGAGTTGGCAGGTAGTGAGTTCAACCAGCTCTTGGCTCTGTCCCTAAGTGAGAATGGAAAGAGCCTCAATCTAATGGTGTCGTCAGTAACACCATTGTACTTGAAGGTGGCACACAGCTTGTTACACCTCATAAGTTTAAGGCGATAATTAAGAACGTCATTAAAAAAATTAAAATACTTAAGGAGGTGATTCTGGAATTTTTTTTTGTTACAATGAGCGTGACAAGGGAATTAAAAATGATTGTTGTATATTCCCATTATGGATTAGTAACATATTATAAGAATTACGACATGGAGAATACGAGACCTTATGAAATTCCCGGGAATTAAAGAAAACGGGAATTAAAGGAAACAGGAGTTAAGATTAAAAGAAGTGTAACCTAAGCTTTAATTAATACTTGGGGGACTAAGTTAATTATACAACTAGGGACCAAAGTATAATATTAAGGGACCAAAGTGTTATTTACAATTTCAGATTTTGGGTTAACTTAATAAACATTTCATTCTCTCCATTCCATTTCATTTTCAAGAAACAACACTCTCCATCTCCCTCTCTTCTCTCCACCACAAACCAGCCGAGACCCCCCCCTATTTCTAGACAAAAATTAAAGTTTAATACCTCTTCCTATATTACATTGCTCATCTACAAATTAGAAGCAAAATTTGGAACCCAAAACAGTGGGTTTTCTCGGGTCCAGCTGCCGAATTTTAGGACTGGAATTCTTCAGATTTTGGACAAAATTTTGGGGAAAAAACGTGTAAGGATGATGGGTTAACATTGTAGAATCAATTTGGAGTTGAAAAACTGAAAAATTGGGCAAGAAATAGGGGCTAAAAACCGAAGCAGTGAGCAGTTTTTTTTGGGTTTCATTTTTAAGGTAAAATTGTTCTTTTCATTGAGTAATTGGAATTGCGTGTTGTTGTGATTCAAGAGATGAATTCATGTTAAGGAGGAAATTTGGAATTTAAGTTAATGCATGTGATTGTTGTGTGTTGTAGCCGATTTTGGAACTAATTTTATTAATTGTGAAGTTGTCGTATTCGATTGTCGTGTTGATAAGTTTGTCGCTGCCTTGCAGGCTGAAATTGAAAAGTAACCTTGATGAATATGAGGTAATTAGTTATATGGAAGTATTGAAATATGGAATTGGATTCTAAGAATTAAGAGAAGAGTTTGGAATTAACATGTGTTGTGGCCGAAAATCTTATGGAAATTATTGAGCATGGGTATGACATATTAGGGGTTGTGTAGTGCTTAAAATATAAGTTATAAACATGTATATATGTTGAGGTAGTTACCTACACATTTCTTGGAAAAATTAAAGGGTAGAAAAGTGTTATTCCACATTCTTGAATTCACAATATTGCTAGAAGAGTGGATTGCTTCCATGAACTATTTTAACGTAACTAAAGGATTGACTGAACATGATAAATAGGTGTGCTAATCACCTTAATTGTTAAAGTTGTTGTCCTTCATGAATATAAAGAGAAAGGAGGTCATATGATAGCGCATATGAAGTATATTGAGCCTAATTTGATTATATCTTGGAATGGTGTTTGGTTATTGGTATTGTTGTCTTGTTGGTAAATTATGGATATGCATATAAATACGGGAAGTGCTGCCCGAATTTTTGCAGAATAGGAAGTCATTATTCGGTATAACTTACGTTAGAAATCATAGAATTGACGAACGTATTATCATTACTATATGTTGACGTACTAGACGAGGCGTATCTTAGTATTGAGTTGATTAGTTCGCCTAAGAGGTATGTGAAACTCTTTCTTCTTTCTTTCGGCATGATTTTTATAAAAGTACGATGGACGTACATGATTTCTACCCAGTCTATTTTCTAAAGATATTAGTCATGAGAAATGTCTATGATCTTCAGTAAAGAGTTTATTATAATAACTTTATTTTATCGTTTCCCTCGCTACATGTCGAGACATGTTATGTTGATAATTTTATCGAGTCCCTCGCTACAGGACCGAGACATGTTATGTTGATAATTTTATCGAGTCCCTCGCTACAGGGCCAAAACATGTTATGTTGATAATTTTATCGAGTCTCTCACTACAGGGCCGAGACATGTTATACATATATATATATATATATACATACATATGGACATGGTGACTTTATGGGTAAGCATTCAGGATTACTTATATGATTCTTTATTTGACATGGCACAGTTATGATCTCATTTTCAGTATTTCATATTTTTCATACTCAGTACATTATTTCGTACTGACCCCCTTTCCTCGGAGGGCAGCGTTCATGCCCGCAGGTACAGGTTCTCAGGTTGGTGACTGATCGGTGTATTTTATATACACCTTTTGAGTCAGTTTTAGTTAGTCTTTTGTCCCTTTTTGTACAAATAAGTGTCGTATTAGGATAGTTTTCCTTTCTTTTGAGTCAAAGTGGTTAAAATGGCCAAATGGCGGAAAAGGAGCTAAAAGAGGGCAAAAGAGAGGTTCGAGCTAAAAATAGAGAAAGTGGCGAACGAGGTGAAACCGGACCAGCGCGGCGCCTCCTGCGATCGAAGCGGGCGCGCGCCCACTATCGAGAGGCTGCAGAAGACCCGGCGCGGCGCCATGCCAACGAGCAGGGCCGCGGCGCTAATCATCGTGAGAGGCTACGAAGAAGTAGCCGCGCGGCACCCATGACAGAGAATCGGCCGGCGCCAAATCACCCGGCGACCACAGAGTTCCGGCGCGCGCTGGCTGCGCGCCGACGCGGAAAAATCAGTTTTGGATGAAATGCAGGCGATCTGAAGGAAAAGAGAGAGGCGGTTTTCAGCCTATAAAAGGAGAACCCTAGGCAGTTTTTAAGGGTTCCCTTCTTGCACAACACAAGTCTTTCTTGCTTGGAGATTGGAGACCATAGTTTAGTAAATTTCCTTTCCTTTTCTTGTTTTTATTTCAGTTTTATGAAGAACATAGAATTAGTTCTTGTCATGTCAATGACTAGGAACTAATTCCTCTATAGGGCTTTCCATGTTGAATCTCTAGAAACTTATGTTATGATTTAATGCATGCTTATGGTTATTCTTCTTCTTGTTGAGATCTGTCCAATAATTAAATTGAATGCTTGGTAGTTAATTGACAACTAATTATCACTATATGATTTCTAATCAGACTCCGAAAGGAGGGGATTGTGAATATGCTGTAAGTTGGGTAGACATTCTTGGATTGGGGATGAAAATACCTCAATTATTTATGTAGCGTTAACGCGAGGCTTAACAACCCTAATTTTACGCATTGTGCGTGACGGTTAACTAGGTTCTTAGTCTTAATCCTCCTATAGAGTTATCCTTATCACTGAAAGGTAGGTAAGGTGCAATACTGGGGTTGAGTGTTTATATAACCCTAACGGGAGTATAAAACGATTTAGTGAACCTGCTTTCTCCAAAGGAAAAAGACCATAAGTTATTGCATTAATAAGTGACATAAGCGGATAGTGAGGAGACGTGGAAGCTCTATTCTCATCACAACTGAAGTAAACTCATTAGTTAAATTAGCCTTTATAATTCGTAGTTATAAACCACAAAATCCAATATCAATTTACCAAATAGATACCAAAAGATAGATATTTGGTACTTGAACCCTAATCCTTGTGGACGATATTCGGTCTTGCTAAGACTATATTACTTGTCACGATAACGTGCACTTGCGTTTAAGTGTGTGCATCTTTTCGCGCATCAAGTTTTTGGCGCCGTTCTTGGATTAGGCATAGTTCAATATCAAATTTATCTATTTTTAATTTCTAATTTGGTTTCTATTTTATTTTACTTTTACGACTTTATTTTTATTTCTTTACATTGTTTATTTTATTTCCTTTCTTTTGTACAAACAAGTGTGCCGTGATTCGTTGTTGGTTTTGATTCATCTCAGGAACACTTTAGATATAGATTTTTACTGTCAATATGATAGAGAGTCAACCATAGAGGAAGAGATGGAGGAATTACGAGAAGCTATACTCAGTCTCACGAGGTACCAAAATCAGTTCATAGACGAAACGAGAATGGCCATGAAGAAGTTGGAAACAAAAATAGCAGAACTCGCGATCATATTCAACAGCGAAACACAAGAAGAGCAATCTGCACCTGGGGTAGGCAATGAGGAAACACAATGTCAGACAATTGACCTGAAGGATGCCGAATCAGGGGAGATAGAGTTAGTCAGCAGGGCCGCGACATCGAAGATTCGGAGACAGGGCAGGAGAGTGAGCGCCGCGGCGCCAGAGAGCGGTCGCGCGCCAACCAATCGAGAATGCAGAACAGAGTAATCGCACCCTGTGATAATACCATATCCCCAGAAGTTAAAAACATGTACTCTTGATAAGCAATTCTCTAGATTCGTGGAGGTCCTCAAACAATTGCAACTCAATATCCCATTTGCCGAAGCATTAGAGCAAATGTCGAGCTACGTCAAGTTCATGAAGGATGTGCTTAGCAAAAAGAGGAAGATAGAGGACTACGAAACAGTGATATTGACTGAGGAATGTAGTGTCATCCTACAGAGACAACTACCCCAGAAGTTACAAGATCCAGGGAGCTTCACCATCCCATGCACCATTGGAAAGTTTGAATGTCAAAAGCCTATGCGACTTGGGGAGCGAGCATAAATCGATGCCTTATCTAGTTTTACGCAAACTAGGAATGGGAGAAGTCAAACCTACAAACATCACTGCGGTTAGTGACCGCTCAATTGTTCATCCGAGAGAGTCATGAAGATGTATTAGTGAAGGTGAACAAGTTCATCTTTCCGCCGACCGTTATCTTAGACATACAAGATAACGATGGAATCCCCATCATACTTGGCAGACCCTTCTTAGCCACAGGAAAGGCTCTTATTGATGTTCACAAAGGAGAGTTGAAGCTTCGAGTAGATGAAGAAGAAGTGATTTTCAATGTTTTTCAAGCAAAGAACTTTTCCGGATGCCAAGGATAATCGCTCACCATTGATCTTATCGAAGAAGCGATTATCGACCAAGGAGTTCGGATATGATGATACGCTTGAAGAAGTACTGACCACATGGGATGATGATAGTGGAAACGATCCAGATCTGATGGAGTACGCGAATTGGATGAATGCTTATGAAAAATGGGATACAAGGAAGTATGAAGAGCTTGGACAGGTACCAGAAAGATCATTACCATCCACAGAGAAGACTCCAGAGTTAGAGTTAAAAACCCTACCCAATCATCTACAATACCAATACCTAGGTGAAGAAAAAACATTACCAGTGATCATTTCATGCCACCTATCCACCGACGATATTGATAAACTGCTAAGAGTACTAAAGAATCACAAGCGGGCCATTGGATGGACATTAGCAGACATAAAAGGGATAAGTCCATCAACGGTAATGCATAAGATCCGTCTAGATGAGGAGAGCAGACCATCCATCGAAGCCCAAAGGCGACTAAACCCAAACATGAAGGAGGTAGTGAGAAAGGAAATCCTAAAATGGCTCGACGCAGAGTAATCTACCCATATCCGACAAAGACATGGGTAAGTCCGTACAAGTGGTGCGAAAAGGGTGGAATAACGGTGGTGACCAACGAAAGAAACGAACTCATTCCTCGAGAACGATCACCGGATGGAGAATGCGATTGACTATCGCAAGTTGAATAAAGCAACTAGAAAAGACCACTTCCCGTTGCCATTCCTAGATCAAATGTTGGATGACTTGCAGGCATAACTACTCTCGCTTTTTGGATGGATACTGTGGTATCACCAGATTGCAATAGCCCTAAGATCGTGAAAAGACAACATTTACTTCCCGTTTGGTACATTTGCATTCAGAAGGATGCCATTCGGACTCTGCAATGCACCTGCAACTTTTCAGAGGTGTATGATGGAAATTTTCTCAGATATGGTTGAGAGGACTATAGAGATCTTTATGGATGACTTTTCGGTCTTTGGAGCATCATTCGATGAGTGTTTAAGGCATCTAAAAGCGATGTTAAGCGGTCTGAAGAATCTAACCTTGTGCTAAAGCGGGAGAAGTGTCACCGTAGTAATGAAGGAATTGTCTTGGGACACAAAATATCAAGCCAAGGTATTGAGGTGGACAAAGCAAAGATTTGATGATCGAAAATCTACCACCTCGATCAACAAAAGGAGTCAAGTTTTCTTGGACATGCAGCTTCTATGAAGATTCATCAAGGATTTTTCAAAGGTCTCAAAGCCTCTTTCCACATTGCTAATGACGGGGTTGCCTTGACTTCAATAAAGAATGCTTGTCCACATTTCAAGCGCTCGAGAGAAGCTTATTTCAAAGACCCATAGTCATTGCACCAAACTGGGAGCTCCCATTTGAACTAATGTGCGATGCAAGCGATTATGCAGTTGGAGCAGTGCTTGGACAGAGAATCGACAAGGTATTTAGATCCATTTACTATGCTAGTAAAACTCTAAATGACGCACAGTTAAATTATGCAACTACCGAAAAGGAACTGCTAGCAATAGTATATGCATTTGAGAAATTCAGGCCGTACTTGATTGGGAATAAGGTGATAGTATACACTGACCACTCTGCTATAAAGTACTTGATGACAAAGAAGGATGCAAAGCCTCGCCTCATTCGATGGGTCCTACTTCTACAAGAATTTGACGTGGAGATTCGTGATAAGAAAGGAACAGAGAATTCAGTTGCAGACCACTTGTCAAGACTGGAAAACACAGAGAGCCAGAACACCAAGGATGTGCAAATAAATGATCACTTTCCAGATGAACAACTGTTTCAAGTAAATATGAATTCTAATTAACCTTGGTACGCTGATTTTGTTAACTTTCTTGCAGCTAAAGTACTACCCCCAGACTTGTCAAGACAGCAAGTGAAGAGGTTTTATTCAGAAGTAAAGCATTACTATTGGGAGGAACCTATGTTATACAAACACTGTGCCGACCAAGTCATCAGGCGATGTATACCAGAGGAAGAGATGCACCAGGTTCTCACCCATTGCCACACCTTATCATGTGGTGGACACTTTGGGGCATCAAGAACAGCGGCAAAGGTACTGCAATGCGGATTCTATTGGCCAACACTTTTTAAGGACGCCCATACCTTTGTGAAGAGATGTGATAGTTGTCAGAGAACGGGGAACATCTCAAGACGAAACGAAATGCCTTCGCAAGGGATATTGGAAGTGGAACTCTTTGATGTGTGGGGAATCGATTTCATGGGACCTTTCCCGCTATCCTTTGGAAATTAATATATCCTTACGGCGACTATGTGTCCAAATGGGTAGAAGCAGTGGCCACAAAAGAAAATGACAGTAAGACCGTTCAAAAATTCCTTCAAAAGAATATTTTTACAAGGTTCGGCACTCCAAGAGCCATCATCAGTGACGAAGGAAGTCACTTTTGCAACAAGCAACTGAATTCATTGCTTTCCCGATATGGAGTCTACCACCGCACTACAACCGCATACCACCCTCAAGCCAATGGGCAAGCGGAAGTGTCAAATATAGAAGTAAAGAGCATATTGGAAAAGACGGTGAACGGCTCAAGGAATGACTGGTCTATCAAATTGGATGACGCATTGTGGGCATACCGGACAACATTCAAAACACCAATTGGTATGTCACCTTATAAATTAGTTTTTGGTAAAGCATGTCATTTGTCAAGAGAGTTGGAACACGAGCGTATTGGGCAATGAAGAAGTTAAACATGGACGCCGCGGCAGCAGGACAGAGAAGGCTACTACAGCTAAGCGAGTTGGAGGAATTCAGGCACAATGCCTATGAGAATGCAAAGATCTACAAGGAACGAGCGAAAGCAGCATACGACAAGTTGATACCGAAAGACTTTCAAGAAGGACAACAAGTGCTTTTATTCAACTCAAGGTTGAGATTATTTCCAGGCAAGTTAAAATCACGTTGGACAGGACCATACACGGTGGTAAGAGTTTTCCCATATGGAGCGATTGAAATAAAAGGGAGAGAGGGAGCTGCCTTCAAAGTAAACGGACAGAGGTTAAAACCCTATCTGATCAATGAAATGGAATACATGAACTTAGTAACTTCTCATATCTTAGAATAATAAGGAACATGCGTCCGGCTAAAAGACGTTAAAGACAGCGCTACTTGGGAGGCAACCCAACGTTTTCAATTATGTTATTTCAATTCCTGTCTTTAGTTTATTTTATTTTGTTTTGGACAGTCTCACGGTCTTGGGTTCTTGTGTCTGTGTTGTGTTGACAGGTGAAAGTCGAGGACTTGGAAGGCGAAAACTGAAGAGAAGCAAAGGATCTCCAGAAATCGCAGGCCTTGCCGCTGTACAGAGGCAGCGCGCAGAAGTTCGTAACCAAAGACAGGATTTGGCCGCGACTCCCATTTGCAGGGCCGCGGCGCCACAACGGCAAATATGAATTCTGGAAGACGCCCTGATCCGAAGGCCCTAACGCCAAATCAAACACCAAGAGCTCTCCTCCCCTCACGGAATTCAAAGTACTATCCACCGCCACCACCACCATTTTAACCAAAGTTTGTAAGTGTCTTATTCTTTTATTGTCTTTGAGTCTACACACATTGGGGACAATGTGTGATTTAAGTTTGGGGGGTGTTTTATTTGTGTCTTGTTATGTTTTATTTAAGTCTTTTTATTGTTTTTATGTATTTTTGAGTCACAAAAAAATTTCTTTTTTGAGTCATAATTGTCTGTCAAAAGATCATGTATGCTGTAGTTGCTAGAAACACCTAGTGAAATAAGGTGAAATAATGTAATGGAATTGAAGCAACTATCTAGACACCTAGGGTAGATATGCCAAAAACTCACAAAATCTGTCTATTTGGAGTTTCTTGCTTAAATTGTGCATGCTAAATAATGAAAACCTATGTGTTATGATTGCTTGCTATTTGAGGCGAAATAGTTAGGATATGCATGTTAGGGAGATGACTCAGGCATTTCTTTGTTAGCCAATTCTTACCACTCTTTTCTATCTCGGACTTTAAATATATCCCTAGTCAGCCCCATTGAGCCTAAAAATTGAAACTTCTTCTTTGACACCCTATATTCCCACAGATTGTGCCATAAGTAAAAATGTGAAGTAGTGGAATCAATTGTGTTAAAAAAGAGACAAAAGGAGTGAATGAGCTTGTTGCACCCCAATGAAAAAGTAATAAAAAAGAGGCAAAAGCCTAAGTTTGGGGGTGCTTGTTATTATAATACACTTCACTCTCCCAAAACAAAAGAAGGGAAAGATAGAATTGAAGTGAAGGAAAGAATCAAAAGAAAAGGGAAAAATTGAAAAGCTAAAGAGCTTATGGTACACAGAATGAGCCTAAAATGTCTATTTTTACCTACATATACCTAAGCCTACATTACAACCCTTAAAGTCCTGAAGATCTCTTTTATGCATATCCAGAATTAGTGGAGAATAGCAAGTAAGCATGCCATAGGATTTTTGAATTTATATGCATGATTTAGTATATTGACTTCCATTAAGCATGATAAATATGAGTTTGCGAAATATCTAGCTTCATGTGTTTAGTGTGCTGAAATTTCATGATATATGTTCCTGCATATTATTTTGCTAACCTTCATGTTTTTCTAGTTAACACTAATGCAGCAAAAGTGATCAATTTCAGTGAGTCTTTTATTTTTCGTTTCTTTGAGTCTTTTATTTCTTTCTTTCTATCTTTGCTCGAGGGCGAGCAAAGGTTAAGTTTGGGGGTATTTGATCGGTGTATTTTATATACACCTTTTGAGTCAGTTTTAGTTAGTCTTTTGTCCCTTTTTGTACAAATAAGTGTCATATTAGGATAGTTTTCCTTTCTTTTGAGTCAAAGTGGTTAAAATGGCCAAATGGCGGAAAAGGAGCTAAAAGAGGGCAAAAGAGGAGGTTCCAGAGCTAAAAACAGAGAAAGTGGCGAACGAGGCTGAAACCCAGACCAGCCGCGGCCTCCCTGCGATCGAAGCGGCGCGCGCCACTATCGAAGAGGCTGCGAAGACCAGCGCGCGCCTCATGCCAACATTAGCAGGGCCGCGGCGCCTAATCATCAGAGAGGCTATAGAAGAAGTAGCCGCGCGCCACGCAGCCAGAGAATCGTGGTCGCGTGCCAAATCACGAAGGACCATTGGTTCCGCACCGCGGCGCCAGGGCGCTGGCGCCGACGCTGAAAATCAGGTTTTGATGAAATGGGCGAGCTGAAGGAAAAGAGAGAGGCGGTTTTCTATAAAAGGAGAACCCTAGGCAGTTTTTAAGGGTTCCCCTTCTTGCACAAAACAAGGCTTTCTTGCTTGGAGATTGGAGACCATAGTTTAGTAAATTTCCTTTCCTTTTCTTGTTTTTATTTCAGTTTTATGAAGAACATGGAATTAGTTCTTGTCATGTCAATGGTTAGGAACTAATTCCTCTATAGGGCTTTCCATGTTGAATCTCTAGAAACTTATGTTATGATTTAATGCATGCTTATGGTTATTCTTCTTCTTGTTGAGATCTATCCAATAATTAAATTGAATGCTTGGTAGTTAATTGACAACTAATTATCACTATATGATTTCTAATCATACTCCGAAAGGAGGGGATTGTGAATATGTTGTAAGTTGGGTAGACATTCTTGGATTGGGGATGAAAATACCTAAATAATTTATGTAGCGTTAACGAGAGGCTTAACAACCATAATTTTACGCATTGTGTGTGACGGTTAACTAGGTTCTTAGTCTTAATCCTCCTATAGAGTTATCCTTATCACCGAAAGGTAGGTAAGGTGCAATGCTGGGGTTGAGTGTTTATATAACCCTAACGGGAGTATAAAACGATTTAGTGAACCTGCTTTCTCCAAAGGAAGAAGACCATAAGTTATTGCATTAATAAGTGACATAAGCGGATAGTGAGGAGACGTGGAAGCCCTATTCTTATCACAACTGAAGTAAACTCATTAGTTAAATTAGCCTTTATAATTCGTAGTTATAAACCACAAAAATCAAATATCAATTTACCAAATAGATACCAAAAGATAGATATTTGGTACTTGAACCCTAATCCTTGTGGACGATATTCGGTCTTGCTAAGACTATATTACTTGTCACGATAACGTGCACTTGCGTTTAAGTGTGTGCATCTTTTCGCGCATCAGTGACCCTCAGGCTTAGGACTCCTACTCAGCTGGTTGGAAAGCTCCTTTGATCTAGAGCTTTTTCCTTTTTGGTACAGAACCTCTTTTTGATCTCATGTATATATTTAGGGGCATGACGGGGCCCTATCCCATCACATGATGTTATCCTTCGTATAAAGGTCTGTAGACAGTTGTGGGTCGTACCTATGTAGACTTATGAATCTGTTTTGGTCAGCTATGTTATTGTACTTCGTGTTGGGATGTTCCCGTGTATACGTGGCATTATTTTGGTGGCAGCATTGTCGGTTTGCTTATTATATTATGTTGACTGGATGTGACTCCTCAGAAGGCAGGTACAGTCTTGTGTAAAGGCAGCCTTGTCGGCTCGCCTATTCTGGCAGATGTTGTTGTTACGGCGTTGTGCTGCCGGAGTTCATACTTCCTTAGTATTAGTTGGTTTATGTGTGACAGGTTAGTAGAATGGCGTCATTAGGACATTTTGTCGCGGCCCGTCAGGTAGGGTCATGCGAAAGTTGTATCAGAACAGTTAGTCCTCGGAATGTCTATAGACCGTGTCTAGTAGAGTCTTGCGTATGGGTATGTTATGCACCATACTTATACACAGGAGGCTGTCGGGCATTTAGGATTGGGTTCTATTCTTTCATCTCTTAGATCGTGCAATAGAGCTGTGTTATTAGGATAATTCCTTTCTGACGACTTATTATGTTCACAAATATGCCTCCGAAGAGAGCGACAGCGCCCAGAAGGGCAAATCTACAGTGGGGGATACTAGTTGGATTCAGAGAGTTACCGGGTCTCGTACTCGGTCTATGCCGGAGACTGTACCCCAGTCTACGAGCTCTGCTACTTCGCCACCTCCAGGGGCTCGGTTCGTGAGCGATATAACGATTTAGAAACCCGGTACACGAGGCTCTAGCTCCTCATCTGAGGTGAGATAGGAGCCATAGGAGAGCGGTTGATTCTTGACTAGGTTAGTGGCGAGCGAACTTCGCGCGAGAGTTTATGGCGAATCTGAGGCATGGAGTACGGGGTAGAGGACCGTCACGAGAAACCAGCGTAAGAGGGCTAGACCGGCTGGTTATTCTGATGAGTTTCGGGGTGAGCAACCTCGTGGCGAGTTAGATATTCGTCGGCCTATATAGAAGCACCCCGGTTCCACGGATGGGAGATTGGACCGCACAAGGTATTCGGGAGTCGATCAGAGCTCTAGGGCTTCATGTTTTCAGAGGAACAGGGGTTCTAGTCAGTCGGGGCCACTTTGGCCTCAGTGCTCTCAGTGTGGTAGGCATCATTCTTGGAAATGCCATTTTGGTACAGATGCTTGTTATTATTGCGGCCGTCAAGGCCATGTGATGAGAGAGTGTCCTTTTAGGAGGGATACAGGTGGTGTGGCTCGGCCTGCTGGATCGGTGGCTGGTTCATCATCTCATATGGTTATCGCCCATGAGTCGAGATCGGGGCGTCATCGAATGGGGTTACATATATATTTTTTATCTTTTCAAGACGTATATACATTGATAGATCCAGATCCCACCCTATCGTATATATTTCCCCTTGTTGCTAGTAGAATCGAAATAGAATCTGAGTTGAAAGAATCATCTGAAGCAGGAAACTGCAAAAGAATATTGTTTCCATGTAAGAATAAGAAGGGCTATTAATTCTTGAATAATAAGATTAATATAAATAAATGAAAGTGTCTTGTTATGTTTGGACCGAGTTCTGGGAAGTATGGTACATAGGGATTATTTGAGTTGTTTTGCAAATGGCTTAGTTACTGGAAATGATGAGCATCCTGTTGGCGTATAGTTGTGTCCAACATTTAAAATATCGTAAGGAGTAGTGTTCAGACGATCATCGAACCTCTGGAGTGCATATTTTCAGTTAAATGGTTAATTGAAGGATTGGTAACCAAGGTATGTATTCGTGCACAGTTTCAATGCATTAGTTCACGCAGAATGCTAAGATTGAGCTATTTGATCTCTTAGAACCAAAGGTTAAAAAGGTAAGAAGCTCATAATACCTCTCTAAACTTTTGTAGTAGGTGATCTTTTAGTACTAATCTTACTGAGCATCGAAATGGAGGAAATATGGTTATTGTGGAAGCCTCATCTCTATGAGGTAGTTATTGAACGGTACAAAATAATTGATACACTGCGGGATAACACATAGGGGTACTAAGAAAAGTTTCCATATGACCTTGGTGTATGCGTTTAATGATCTGGCTCTTAAAAGAGAACTATGGATAGATATTGGAAGGTTACATGGCCAGGTACAAAGTCCATAGGCAATAATGAGTGATTTCAACTGGGTATTAAGGAGAAATGAAAGAGTAAAGTGTTATGTTGCTATGACTGGGATAAGGGGTTTTAAACAGTATATAGTAGAATGTAATTTGACAAAAATAAGATTATCAGGGGCATACTATACATGGTAGTGTACTAAAAAGGGTTTATAGCAGTACTTACTACTTAGAAATGGGTTGAAGATATACATGCTTCTAAAGTGTCTTTCATAAAACCAGACCTATATGAACATTCTCTTGGGTTAATTAGGTGGGAAGTAGGCATAAAGACTCAGTGCAAGTTCAGGCACTTTAATAGGTAAAGGTCGGATCCTGAATTTCTACAGACAATAATAGAAGGGTGGAAAACAGATAAGAGAGGTACAAGATATAGATGAACTCAACGAAGTGATAATAGATATTCAGAGTGAGGTAGCCAATGTGACAAATTGATGCAGCCAAAGACACAACTGAGTTAGTAAGTCCAACAAGAGGATAGAACAAATGCCACTTGAGGAGACAGACGGTAATAATGAGAATAAGGAGGAACAAAGAGATACTGGGGAAGAATATGGTAATGAATTGAATAAGGAAGACGACAATGGTAAGGTGGTAGGAGTAAAACAACTCGTCGAGGATCCACAATTGATGGAGGAATCAAAAGCAACTCTTACTACTAAATAACAGGTTGAATGAGCTTTTGTATCAGCAAAAGTTAATGAGGAGCGAAATGTTGACAAGAGTCAGGAGATGTGTATCAGTGTTAACAAACTCTAATAATAGTAACACAGTAATATTAAAAGAAGATGGAATAATGATGTCCAATGTGGAGCAGAATATTGCAGTGGAAGCAAATATATCTATCCTAAATATTGATCAGCAGAGAAACTTAATTAGAGATAATATAAGGGGTGATCAACGTGACAAACTTAAGGGCTCAAGGGTGAAAGATTTACATTAATTAGGTAGTTATACTATGGTTTATGCAAAGAGTGATGCATTGGAAAGGTTGCTCTCTGGGATAGTTTATACTGTATTGTTGACGATATGAGGGATCCTTGGCTTGTTGGTGGGGATTTCAATGTTATTATAAATGAAAAGGAAACAATAGGTGATCTTCCTATATATCCTGCAGAGTATGAGGATTTTTGCATTTGTACTAACTCATGTGAATTGTTTGAAATTGGATTTAAAGGGAGTCCTTTTAAATGGTGGAATGAAAGAGCTGATAATGACTGCATTTTTAAGAGGTTCGATAGAATGTTGGCAAACATTTATTTTTAGATTGGTTTAGACAAATGGGGATGGAACATGTAATAAGAACAAGTTTAAACCATGCCCCTTAGTTGTTAACTTATGGTGATCAATCTATGTATGTGAGTAAACCATTTAGATTCCTCAAGTTTTGGACAGAATATAGAGCATTCTTTTAGGCGCTAAATCAAAATTGGCACACTGATGTTGATTAAGGTGATTTCATTTCTTTTAGACCAAACTGAAGAATGTTGTGAAGCCCCAAATTAGTGTTACAATAACAATAAACATTATTGTGTCTATGTGATTATGTTACGAGCTTATTAACATTCGAGGACGAATGTTGCTTAAGGAGGAGAGAATGTAAAATCCGGAAAAAAATAATAATATATAGTTGTTGGTTGGGTTAATAAAAATACATATATATATAAGAAAACAAAGAATAAATTGCATGGGATGGAGTTAGTATTAAAGTTAGATAAATAGATAAGATAAAATGAAAATTAAAAAAAAAAACAAACAAACAAAAGGGCATGCTGCACGTCCTTTTCCTTCTCCTCCCCTTTTCATTTCCCTTCAATCTCTTGGCTTTCCCCCTCCCATAAGTTATACAACCATCTCCACTTATACATTGTATTTACACACAAACAAAGTATATAGCATAAAGAAAAGAAAATCAGGAAAAAACAAGTGAACAAGAAGAGGAAATCTGGAAAAAATAAGAGAGCAAGAAGAACAATAATAAAAGAAATACTAGGGAGCAAGGGTCCCTTGTAGCAACCGAACAACAATCATTTCACACATACAAGGTGAGTTTTCTCACTCAGAAATTCTCGGTAACATCATTTACTTTAAGTTCAATACATGTTAGAATAAGAATTGAGTGTTGAAAAGAAATATTGAACTTTTGATTGTTTAGACAACTAGTTGCGTCATGAACTTTACGAACTGTTCTCACTGAGTTATAATTGTTAGAATTTGATGAAATTTGGAAGAGTGGTACACCTCTCTATTATGATCATATAGAACCAAAAATGAGGTAAAATGGACATACGGTTTGAAAGTTATCATAGTTCAAAGTTCCTGCCTTAGATTTGGCCGAAATTCAGAAAGGCATAATTACGGACTGTTTTTATTGAGTTTTACTTATTAGAATTATATGAAAATTTACATGGTTGTAAATCTCTCTGTTACAGACAGATATAGATAAAGAGTTATTAAAAAGGACTTACGAGTTGAGAGTTATTGTAGTTTGAAGTTGCTGCCTCGGATTCGTCGGAATCTAGAAGGGCAGGACGTTGAAACGTAAAACTGTACTAATATGTGGGGAATATGAAAATTGTTGCTAAATAAAAGTTCTATATATCTTTGTTGTGGACATTTTGAGACCTTACAGGGGTCTATCCGACTTACGGATTGAGAGTTATCGCTGTTTAAAGTTTCTACCTCGGATCTATCGAGATCCAGGAAGGGCAGCGAATAAAAGTGTAAAACTGTACCAAATGGTACGGAATATGAAAGGATGGTTCACATGGAGACGTGTATCTCTCTGTTCTCGTCGTTTTGAGATTTTATGGGGCTTGAACGGGTTTACAGATTAGGAGTTATGACTATTCTAAGATTGGGTTCTGTTTAATAAAATTTCTGCCGAAACAAATCTCATATGGCTGTTTTGAGGATAAGTTTGTGTTAGTTACCCAAAGTAGTTTTAAATGAAATTTGGTACAGTGAAATATCCCCGTCTTACCTTAGTTTCCGCTTGAGAAACACCTTAGTTGGAGTTATGGTTAAAAAGTTATAATCGTTACAAGTATGAATGACAGAATGTTGGGAAAGAGAATATTATTTATTCGATCTTCTGAAAAATATGAAAAGTAAATAAGTGTTCACATAAATATATAAATATAAACATAATGGATCGGGTTGCACATCGCAACAAAACGTAAAGTGAATACGTGTTCACAAATACGTAAATATAATGGGTCGGGTTGCACGCCGCAACAAAACGTAAAGTGAATACGCGTTCACAAATACATAAACATAATGGATCGGGTTGCACGCCGCAACAAAACGTAAAGTGAATACGTGTTCACAAATACGTAAATATAATGGGTCGGGTTGCACGCCGCAACAAAACATAAAGTGAATACGCGTTCACAAATACGTAAACATAATGGATCGGGTTGCACGCCGCAACAAAACGTAAAGTGAATACGTGTTCACAAATACGTAAATATAATGGATCGGGTTGCACGCCGCAACAAATATGAAAGATGAATACATGTTCACCTATATATAAATATGAAAAGTGAATACGCGTTCACAAATATATAAATGTAATAAACATGTGGAAATGTAGGGGAATGTTTAACGTATAATATGAGATAAAATGAAGTGTTAGTTAAACCGAGAATTTCCTATGAGGAGTTGTTGCATATTTAAAAATGTTGTAACCTGATATGTTTTTGCAATATGCTTATTACGTTATAATGTGATTGCACTTGGAATATTGTGGTGTTACTTTGAATTGCATGGTAAGGTTCTCACTGAGATGGTAGTGACTCTTTATTTAACATGTTTGAAAGCGTGATAGAGGAAAGGCTCCACGCCAAGGCTAGCGATCGTCCATGACCTCTTGTCATACCAAGTCCATTGCCGGGCTTGGTATTCGTCGAGTTCAGGATGTCGATTCCATTGTCTCGAAATGCCCATGGAATGGTCTCCTTCCAACTTAGAATAATCTTTGTCAGTATGTCTAGGTAGAAACAATATTTGCACGAGCATGGGCTCGCGTTATGTTTTTAATAAAGTCATAAACAGATTTCTTTATTGTTATTTTTATTAATAGCTCCGTATTTGAATATAAGTTTAAATTTCTAAATAAAGAGAATTAAATGGTGCTCTGGTGGAAATAATTGTCAGTGTGCCATCACGCCCTAAGTAAAGACTTAGGAAAAGTCGGGGCGTAACAAGTTGGTATCAGAGTTAAACCAGGTTAAGAGATTCTAGGAAGTTTTCTTCGAGTTGGGTGTTTGAACGGTTACTTATTGCGACGGTGTGCGCGCCACCTTAGTAATAAGTGAACGGAATAACATCCTAAAGTTTCCCTTCTTTCGTACTCTTCTCGTGCCTACCTTGAGTCTTTTCAAAGACTTGATTTCTCGTATTACCTCATTCACACGGGTTAGAAAAGGGGATTGTACAACGTTATACTGACTAATATGATTTGTGTAGATGGCGATTATAAGGCGAGTTCCAACAAAGAGGGAAGTACTCATGGAACAGGCAAAGGGAATGAGAGCTCAGATGAAGTTCATGCGTCGTAAGATGGACTCAGAAGAAAATGGTGAATTCCCAAATCCCGGGGGCTCAAGAGGAGGTTCATCACGAAGCTCATGTACCTCCAGTTGACGTAGTGGTGTCTGAAGGGAGCGGAGAAAATGTCGGAGAAAATGTTGGAGAGAACGAGAGTCAAATGGCCCAAGAAATAGTGGGACAAAAACTAGATAGAGTTAATGACAGTTGCAGTTCCACACATGGTTCCGCCCGCACCTAGTGTCTGTCTATAGCTCCGAACTGTAACAGACGGCCCAGTACCGGTGCGGCGCACCACGATCGATCTGTAGAAGCTCAAGCGGTACCTGATAGGCTATGGGCAAATTTTATGAGGAGAAGAGAACCACTTTACTCAGGGAAGGACCCCAAGGCCGACCCGATAGTATTCGATGAAGTTGAAGACTTAATGTTCACGTTGGGATGCGTGGAGACGCAGGCGTCAACTTGGTAGGCGCATCGACTAGTGGATGATGCGAGGTGTGGTGGAGGAATTTTAGGAAAATCGTCCCCGATGTCACCACCTATGACTTGGGAGGGTTGAGCGGCATTCGTTGAGAAATTTATGCCTAATACGCGCGAGGATGCGCTCGACGGAGTTTGAACAATTAAAGCAAGGTGACCGTAGTGTACAAGAATATGATACACATTCGTGAGGTTATCGGCATACAACACACATGTCGTCCTACAGAAATGGATAGAGTCAGCGATTTGTAGAGGTTTAAACCCAAACATAGCGAGAGAAGGTGGTGGCGTTAGCCAACGATCGAACTTATCTTGATTATCGATATGGCTTTGAGGTAGAAGGTTTTGCTAAAGCAAAAGAGAATATTTGAGAAGAGATTTGGACGTCGGGATCATTTAACGAGTCAAAATCGAAGCAGGAGTTTAGTAAATGATATTGAGACCAACCAATCTATGGGCAGTCTTATTTCAAGCCTAAGGGCACAGTTGGTCTAATTACCAAGGTAGCAAGGACAAGGCCACCAACCCTTACACGGAGGTGACAAACCATTTGTAAGATTTGTCAAAGAAAACACACTGGAGAATGTCGGCTCTAACGAAGACATGTTATAAGCGTGGAAGTCGAGCCACTATGCCAGGGATTGCAAGAAGAAGACCCAAACTCAATCTATTCAGGGGAGGTCAGAAGCAACCACAGCTGCCTACAGGGGAAATCAGGGAAACCAACCCCGCCAAAGTCAGGGAGGTCAACAAACCAACAATTCTAATCGGCTCACGCTTTGCCGAGGAATGAGGCGAAGCATCTAATGCGTGGTCACGGGTATTTTGCTAGTCTCGAGTATTCCTGCATTTGTATTATACGACCAGGCTCTACATTTTCATATGTGTCAATGGGCTTTGCTAAGAATTTACACGTAGAACCTTCTTATTTAAGTGAACCTTTGAGGTTATGACACGATGAGGGCCTCGATTTGGGCCTCTCGGGTGGTAAATAATTTCCATTAGAAGTGAATGGTAGGAACAATGGTGAACCTAGTACTACTTGATATGGTAGACTTGACGTCATTTTGGGTATGGATTGGTTGTCGGCATGTTATGCCATGTTAGATTGTCGTGAAAGATAGTGAGATTAACTTTTCGGAGAACCGAAGTTGTTATAAGGGTAGGATTGGAATATCCTCAGTCGATTTATTTCTACCTGGGGCTCAAAAGTTATTGAGAAGTCACAGAGTGGAGTATGCATATCGCTAATATAGTGGATACCCAAAAAGAATCCCGGTGAATGATGTTCTATTGTTCAAATTTTCCGGAGGTTTTTCTGAAGATCTTCGGGCCTTCCTAGGATAGAGAAGTGGAGTTTGCTATAGAGTTAATTTGGGTACAAAACCCATTTCTATTCCTCCATATCGAATGGCCCAGTGAATTGAGGAGTTAAAAGAACAATTGAAGGATCTTCTAGATAAAGGCTTTATAAGGCCTAGTGTTTCCCCTGGGTGCACGATCTGTTTGTGAAAAGAAAGGCGGATCGCTACGAATGTGCATCGATTATCGGCAATTTCAATAAGGTCACGATCGAACCGATACCCATTACCAAGAATCGATGATCTTTTGACCTACTTGAGGAGCTAGCTATTTTTCCAAGATTGATCTCCGTCGGGATATCATCGGTGAAAATAAATCCGGATGATATATCCAAAATACCTTTAGAACCCGTCGGCCATTATGAGTTCTTGGTCATGTATTTTGGGTTAACCAATGCCCCATCGACTTTTATGGATTTAATGAACAGAATCTTCAAACCATTCCTAGATTTTTTCGTGATTGTGTTCATAGATGATATCCTAATCTACAGTAAGAGTGTTGAAGAACATGAAAAGCATCTGAGGGTAGTGCTTCAAGTCTTGAAACATGAGAAACTATATGCTAAATTTTCAAAGTGTGAATTTTGGTTGGAAAAGGGTAGCCTTTTTGGGTCATGTTGTGTCAAGGGATGGAATTATGGTAGACCCCCAGAAGATAGAAGCAGTGAAGAACTGGCCAAAACCGACCACTCCGACAGAGGTTAGAAGTTTCTTGGGTTTGGCTGAGTATTATAGATGATTCTTAAAAGGTTTTTCTAGTCTTGCTGCTCCCTTGACCCGGTTGACTCAAACAAAAGCGGTTAAGTACCAGTGGTCAGAAGCATGTGAAGCAAGTTTTTAGAAACTAAAAGAATTGTTGACTACTGCACCAGTCCTAACCTTACCATCGGGACAAGAAGGGTTCACAGTCTATTGCGATGCCTCTAGAGTTGGGTTAGGATGTGTCCTAATGTAGTTTGGAAAGGTTATTGCGTATGCATCTAGACAGTTGAAGATACACGAGAAGAATTACCCAACTCATGACTTGGAATTACCTGCGGTGGTGTTTGCCTTACGAATATAGAGACATTATTTGTATGGTGTGCATGTGGACATATTTACAGATCATAAGAGTTTGCAGTACATAACCACGCAGAAGGATTTGTCTCCGACAAAGAAGATGGTTATAGTTGCTTAAGGATTTTGACCGTAGTATTCTTTACCATCCTGGGAAAGCCAACGTGGTGGCTGACGCACTCAGTAGGAGATCAATGGGCAGCTTGGCCCATTTGGCAATACAAAAGAGGGGTATTGTTCGTGAGGTACAAAGATTGGGAAACCTCGGTGTTAGCTTAACTGAGATCGGTGAAGGTAGGGTGGTGGTACATGATACCTCGCAGTCTGCCTTAACTTCAGAAATAAAAGAAAGTCAGTTTGAGGATACGGAGTTTGTTGGATTTCGGGAGAGGATCCAACAGGGAAAACCTTCACAGTTTACATTGGGAGATAATGACGGAACCGCCGGTATAAGGGTAGGTTATGTGTTCCTAAGGTAAAGGATCTAAGGAGGAAGATCTTAGATGAGGGTCACAACACAAGATATTCCATTCATCCAGTGGTCAACAAAATGTATCGGACCTCGAGGCAAATTGCGGTGGGGCGGGATGAAGAAAGACGCGTTGGAGTTTGTCGAGGTGTCTTATATGCGCAGTGAAAGTGAACATCAAAAACTGGCGGATTACTTCAGGACATTGAGTCCCCAGTGGAAATGGGAGGCGATTCATATGGATTTCGTAATCGGGTCTACCAAAACTCGAGAAGGGTATGATTCTATTTGGGTGATTGTTGATCGGCTTACAAAGTCACCATTTCTTAAGGTCAAGACTACGATCGCGCACCACAAGACATACAGATTTATTTGAAGGAGATTGTGCGGTTACACGATTCCATTACAAATTATTTGAGATAGGGTTCCCAGTTCACCTCACACTATTGGCAAAGTTTCAGCAGGTCTCGACAAAAGTTAAGTTACACGGCTTTCCACCCGCAAACAGATGGGCAAGTCGGCGAACAATTCAAACACTTGAGGACATGTTGCGATCTTGTGTGTTAGATTTTCAGGAAAGCTAGTTGGACCATCTATGTCTAATTGAGTTCGCCTACAACAATAGTTTTCACTCTAGCATACAAATGGCCCAGTTTGAAGCATTATATGGAGGGAAATATAGGTCTCCACTTGGATGGTTCGAGGTGGGTGAGACGAAACTGTTCGGACCTGAAGTCATTCAAGAAACAAATGATAAGGTACATATGATTCGGGAGCGGATCAAAACAGCTCATAGCCGTCATAAGTCCTATGCGGATCATCGGAAAAGAGATCTTGAATTCCAAGAGGGGGAGAAAGTATTTTTAAAAGTGTCCCCAATGAAGGGAGTGATGCGCTTTGGTAAGAAAGGGAAATTGAGCCCAAGGTTTATTGGGCCATATGAGATCTTGCGAAGAGTGGGGAATGTGGCTTACGAATTATCACTTCCACAAGAGCTGGAAGCAGTGCATCCGGTATTTCATGTGTCAATGTTACGAAAATACTTGCACGATCCAAGTCACGTCATCCTTCCCCAGGAGATAGTTCTTAATGAAGAGCTTCAATATGAAGAGGTTCCGGTGGAAATACTTGATAGGAAGGTTAAGCGTCTTAGGAGTAAAGATATTGCTTCCGTGAAGGTCCTATGGAGGAATCACTCCACAGAGGAAGCCACCTGGGAAGCTGAAGAGGCGATAAAAGTCAAATATCAATTCCTATTTGACTAAGGTAATAAAAAAAATGTGTTACATAGTACTTCATATGTGTGTCATTTGCGTGTCTATATGCATGTGTTACAACCTTATTCTCATTCGAGAACGAATGTTTCTTAAGGAAGGTAGAATGTGAAGCCCCAAATTAGTGTTACAATAACAATAAACATTATTGTGTCTATGTGATTATGTTACGACCTTATTCACATTCGAGGACGAATGTTGCTTAAGGAGGAGAGAATGTAAAATTCGGAAAAAAATAATAATATATAGTTGTTGGTTGGGTTAATAAAAATACATATATATAAGAAAACAAAGAATAAATTGCATGGGATGGAGTTAGTATTAAAGTTAGATAAATAGATAAGATAAAATGAAAATTAAAAAAAAAAAAAAAAAAACAAACAAAAGGGCATGTTGCACGTCCTTTTCCTTCCCCTCCCCTTTTCATTTCTCTTCAATCTCTTGGCTTTCCCCCTCCCATAAGTTATACAACCATCTCCACTTATACATTGTATTTACACACAAACAAAGTACATAGCATAAAGATTAGAAAATCAGGAAAAAACAAGTGAACAAGAAGAGGAAATCTGGAAAAAATAAGAGAGCAAGAAGAACAATAATACAAGAAATACTAGGGAGCAAGGGTCCCTTGTAGCAACCGAACAACAATCATTTCACACATACAAGGTGAGTTTTCTTACTCAGAAATGCTCGGTAACATCCTTTACTTTAAGTTCAATACATGTTAGAATAAGAATTGAGTGTTGAAAAGAAATATTGAACTTTTGATTGTTTAGACAACTAGTTGCGTCATGAACTTTACGAACTGTTCTCACTGAATTATAATTGTTAGAATTTGATGAAATTCGTAAGAGTAGTACACCTCTCTATTATGATCATATAGAACCAAAAATGAGGTAAAATGGACATACGGTTTGAAAGTTATCATAGTTCAAAGTTCCTGCCTTAGATTTGGCCGAAATTCGGAAAGGCATAATTACGGACTGTTTTTATTGAGTTTTACTTATTAGAATTATATGAAAATTTACATGGTTGTAAATATCTCTGTTACGGACAGATATAGATAAATAGTTATTAAAACGGACTTACGAGTTGAGAGTTATTGTAGTTTGAAGTTGCTGCCTCGGATTCGTCGGAATCCAGAAGGGCAGGACGTTGAAACGTAAAACTGTACTAATCTGTGAGGAATATGAAAATTGTTGCTAAATGAAAGTTCTAGATCTCTTTGTTGTGGACATTTTGAGACCTTACGGGGGTCTATCCGACTTACGGATTGAGAGTTATCGCTGTTTAAAGTTTCTGCCTCGGATCTATCGAGATCTAGGAAGGGCAGCGAATAAAAGTGTAAAACTGTACCAAATGGTACGGAATATGAAAGGATGGTTCACATGGAGACGTGTATCTCTCTGTTCTCGTCGTTTTGAGATTTTATGGGGCTTGAACGGGTTTACAGATTAGGAGTTATGACTATTCTAAGATTGAGTTTTGTTTAATAAATATTCTGCCAAAACAAATCTCATATGGCTGTTTTGAGGATAAGTTTGTGTTAGTTACCCAAAGTTGTTTTAAATGAAATTTGGTACAGTGAAAGATCCCTGTCTTACCTTAGTTTCCGCTTGAGAAACACCTTAGTTGGAGTTATGGTTAAAAAGTTATAATCGTTACAAGTATGAATGACAGAATGTTGGGAAAGAGAATATTATTTATTCGATCTTCTGAAAAATATGAAAAGTGAATACGTGTTCACATAAATATATAAATATAAACATAATGGATCGGGTTGCACGCCGCAACAAAACGTAAAGTGAATACGTGTTCACAAATACGTAAATATAATGGGTCGGATTGCACGCCGCAACAAAACGTAAAGTGAATACGCGTTCACAAATACGTAAACATAATGGATCGGGTTGCACGCCGCAACAAAACGTAAAGTAAATACGTGTTCACAAATACGTAAATATAATGGATCGGGTTGCACGCCGCAACAAAACGTAAAGTGAATACGCGTTCACAAATACGTAAACATAATGGATCGGGTTGCACGCCGCAACAAAACGTAAAGTGAATACGTGTTCACAAATACGTAAATATAATGGATCGGGTTGCACGCAACAAATATGAAAGAAGAATACATGTTCACCTATATATAAATATGAAAAGTGAATACGCGTTCACAAATATATAAATGTAATAAACATGTGGAAATGCAGGGGAATGTCTTAACGTATAATACGAGATAAAATGAAGTGTTAGTTAAGCGAGAATTTCATATGAGAAGTTGTTGCATATTTAAAAATGTTGTAACCTGATATGTTTTTGCAATATGCTTATTACGTTATAATGTGATTGCGCTTGAAATATTGTGGTGTTACTTTGAATTGCAGGGTAAGGTTTTCACTCAGCCCCAGATGGTAGGGCTGACTCTTTATTTAACATGTTTCAGGAAAGCGTGATAGAGGAAAGACTCCACGCCAAGGCTAGCGATCATCCCGCAGCCTCTTGTCATACCAAGTCCATTGTTTCGGGCTTGGTATTCGTCGAGTTCGATGTCGATTCGGTGTCTCGGGAAATGCCCGTGTGGAATGGTCTCCCTTCCAATTTAGAATAATCTTTGTCAGTATGTCTAGGTAGAAACAATATTTGCACGAGCATGGGCTCGCGTTATGTTTTTAATAAAGTCATAAACAGATTTCTTTATTGTTATTTTTATTAATAGCTCCGTATTTGAATATAAGTTCAAATTTCTAAGTAGAGAGAATTAAATGGTGCTCCTGGTGGGAAATAATTGTCCAGGTGCCATCACGCCCTAAGTAAAGACTTAGGAAAAGTCGGGGCGTGACAAATGTCAAGACTGCCCTATTATTATGGAGTAAGGAAACTTTTGAAGATCGTTCCAGGAGGGATTGGGGACGCAGGTGAGTCCTAGCATAGCATTCCATCATTGACGTACTATTCAGACACTAGAGGATATGTTCAGGGCCTGTGTTATCCTCACTTGTTCCCTGTGCCTCTAGGTAATTCAATTCAACTCCTTATTTGGTTATAAATTGGTGAATTGCAAAATGTGTGATCAATGAGATATGTCAAATGTTTGTGATGTTCTTCTAGTGTATAGTAAAGATGATGTTAAGGCTAGGCATTGGTTTACATGGTTAACAATGTACTTGCCTAAGGATGATGGTGTATTGAGGTTCAGATCTCATTTTGATATATCAAAGCATTGTGTGAAAAGCTATGGTGGAGATTTAGAACCACCAACTCTCTATGGGCCAATTACTAGGGAATAGGTACTCTAAGAAGCATTACCCTCAATATGTGCAATGAAAAGATGGCTCTCAGGTCTTGAAAATGATTCTTGAGGTAAGGGATAACATTAAACAAGGAATATGGTGGGAAACAAAGAGTGGTTTGAATTGATAATCGTACCTAATTGGAAACATTACACGATGTACTACTATCAAAGTTTCTTATTGAAGAAAGAGTGGAAGATGTCAAAGAACTTCTACGTGAGGATTGATAGGATTTGTCAAGGCTAGGGTAGTACCTATCAGATGACATTGTCTCACATGTCACTACATACTTGATAAATACCATGTAGATAATCCTTGGTGGATAATGACAAGTTCTAGTAAGTTTACTGTGTCAAGTGCATGGGATTTGTTAGGATAAAAATCATATCCTTCTGATGTATATTATGGCCCTGTGTGGTATCTGTTGGTTTGCTGAATATGGTGGATAGGCATAGTTATAAAGGAGACTCTGCCGAAATTTTTATAGCATAATACTTATTATGAACATTCGAGGACGAATGTTTCTAAGGGGGGAAGGATGTTACACCTCGTAAGTTTAAGGTGATAATTAAGAACGTCATTAAGGAAATTAAAATACTTAAGGAGGTGATTCCGGAAAAAAATTGTTACAATGAGCGTAACAAGGGAATTGAAAATGATTGTTGTATATACCCGTTATGGATTAATAACATATTATAAGAATTACGACTTGAAGAATACGAGACCTTATGAAATTCCCGGGAATTAAAGGAAACGGGAATTAAAGAAAACGAGAGTTAAGATTAAAAGAAGTGGAATCTAAGCTTTAATTAATACTTGGGGGACTAAGTTAATTATACAACTAGGGACCAAAGTGTTATTTTACAATTTCAGATTTTGGGTTAACTTAATAAACCTTTCATTCTGTTACACCCCGTAATCCCAGGACATGTATATAAGAACGTACGTAAGAACTCAAAAACGTTAAGATTGGAGACTAGTAAAAAAAATTATCGGAATTATGGAAATGTCGGGAAACGAAATATTGCGTCGAATGGGAGGGTGACACGTGTCACCCCCCCCCCCCCTTGGTTGGTCTTGGTCGAATTAGACCATGGGTAAAATGGTCATTTGACCAAAGCAAAGATGAGTAAGTCTTGTAAACTAGAGCTTGAGTTTATTGACCAAGTCAAAGAGCCCACTTGGCTTGATACTTTAATCTAATGCATCCAAGCCACACAATTGTTCTAATCTAGACCCTCCATGTTGTTATATATTCATCCTAAGTAGCAAGACAAGTCTTTAACACTTAGAGAAAAAAATTGAAAACTTTGAAAGCTAGAAGAGGGCTCTCGGGTTTGCACAATGAAGAGCAAGAAAATTTTTCGTTTGATGTTCATAATTCACAACACTTTAAACTAAGGTTCCTAAGAGTATTGTAAGGATATCGCAAAAGAAAGATCCCAGAAAAGTGTCGTTTTTGCATTAGTCGCAAGGTGAAAACCTAAGTCGCTTTCATAGGTTTTGATTGGAAATTGAAGGAAAGTTGTTTGTGAACTTCTAAGGGCTTCAAGTGGCGGATTGAAATGTCAAGGAAAGGCGCTAAGTTGCTAAGGAGCGACTTCGGATCTTGAAGTTGGATTAAGGCTTGTCAAGGTAACAATCTTGTTCTCTTAGTGTTATAAGATTACATATTGTTGTAGTTATACATTTTAACAAGCATGAGGTATATGTATTGAAGATTGATAAGTGTTATGGATATTGGAAGCCTAAATCCGAAATGACCTTGTTAGCCATTTGAAATTGAAATACAATTTGGTCGATAGTTAGAATCGTCGCATGTTATCTAATTGAAAATTGTAGTTGTTATAATCGATTGCGGCTATATAACATGTTAGACTAAACAACTTGGATTGAAAAAGAATTGGAAAAGACTTTGTGTGGTTGTACCTCAATTGCCGAGAATGACATTGTCTTTTGGACTAGTTTAATATCAATTGTGGGGCGGAATTTTACACGTCTTGTAAGGCGTGTAATCCCCTTTTGTTAGCTACATTGTTGAGCCTTAAATGTGGCATGTTTGGTTGTTGAATTCGGGCCTTGAAAACGGTGGAAAAGTACGTAGAAACAAAGGAAGTGCTGTCCGATTTTTCGTAGAATTTGGTGACTTTACACTTAGAATATTCTACGTTTGGAGATAGAGGTTAATAGACGTATTATGGTCATTATAGGTTGACATACTACGTACGACATATTGGACTTAGCAAGTGGATTGAACCGAAAAGGTATGTGGAACTTTCCCTATCTTCTTGAGCATGAGTTTTATAAATGTATAGTACGGTGGACGTACATGTTTAAAATGAATTCGGTTTCATTTTGGAATCCTTTGCCTTGATTTTGAAAAGTGAGGTGACTTGGCTTTTAAAAGTATATGTGACTTGAGGTTACATGGAAAGAATTCTGACTTGAAAAGTATAGAATAGTTGATTTGGAAAGTATTGATTACTTGAGCTATTCTAAAGTAAGAGACTTGAAGTATTTTGAAAGTTATGTAACTTGAGTTCTAAAGTTAAGAGACTTGAAGTATTTTGAAAGTTATGTAACTTGATTTGAAAGTATATGATACTTGGTTATAAAAAGAATAAGTCTCTTGGTTATAAAAAGAATGAATTTGTCTAAAACATAAAGAGTTATAACAGCTTTATGGAAAGTTAGTTATAACGGCTTTATGAAAGGTTAAAGATGTCTTAGTTTCTAAAGCATAAAGTTAGTATAACGGCTTTATGGGAAGTTGGTTATAATAACTTTATGGAAAGTTAAAAGAATGGTTTACTCTAGTAATGTAAACAAAGATAAATTACTTGAAATGAAGAAAGGCAAATTGATTTAAAGGCATCAATTGTTTAAAGTTTTAAAGTAAAAAGTCACTTGATTTAGAAGCCTAAATGTATTTCTAAAAGGTGTAGTGACTTGTTTAAAATGTAGACAAGCCTTGATACTACGGGTGTTAGTATCTTGGGGATTTTATACAAGAAAGAGTCATTTTTGAAAGGATAAGGTCCATAGTACTTTGGGTTAAATTCCCAGATTTTTAATGACATGTTAGTGCCTTAAGTAAAATAAAATGAGAGTGCATAATAATTAAGGTTAATAAGAAGTCAGGGGATGTCTTAACTTACTTATGATAACTATAATAAGTCGGTGGTGCTTATGTTATGTATGATAAGTCGGTGGTGTTTATGCTATGTATGATAGCCGGTTGTGCTAGTGACGTATTGTTCATTACGGGGTCATTCCCAGAGCTTGCATTTGCATATTAGTGGATTTGCTCCCACGATGCGAGGAATACCTCACGCGAGTCCGTAGGATCATGCGGGTGAAATAGTCCATGCGGGCGGACCAGTCCTATGCGGCGAGATTACCTCATGCGGGTCCATACGACTGACGCGCGGATACAATCATGCGAGAAATTACCTCATGCGGGTCCATGCGGCTATGCGGGTGAAATAGTCTGGAGTAGGATTGCGAGAATGATACTACGCGGATGGCCCTAGGTTAATCATGATTTTCTGTTTAAAACCGTGAAAATTTATTCTTGTCCCACTCATTGTTAGTAAGGCACAGTGTACTGTTAATGTGGTTATCATACATGTCCCCAGCTTTATTTTAGACTATTATGATTTCATTACAGTACTTTCAGTTTCACATACTTAGTACATGTTGTACTGACCTCCTTCGGGGGGCTGCGTTCATGTCGCAGGTAGAGTTATACAGGTTGCTGATCCTCACTCTTAGGATCACTGTTCAGCTGTTGAGAAGCTCCATTACTCCGGAGGCTTATCTTTGGTCCAGATCCCTGGTATTGTCGGTTGTTGTACATTCAGGGGTATGGCGGGGCCCTGTCCCGTCACAGTTGTTATATAAAAATTCTTAGAGGTCTGTAGTCATATCTTGTGGATTGGGTTGTAAGAACAAATATGTATATTTTTCGGAAGGTGGCCTTATCGGCTAGCCTGTTGATATTTATTGTCTAGTATTTTATGAGTTTATGTATGTTCCACTGCTATTCTCTGATGTATACCTGTAAGGGGTGCCCAGGTAGGCCACCAGTCGCGGGCCCGGGGTCGGGTCGTGACACATTCTCTCCATTCCATTTCAATTTCAAGAAA
This sequence comes from Przewalskia tangutica, assembly GCA_029844215.1. NCBI lineage: Eukaryota > Viridiplantae > Streptophyta > Magnoliopsida > Solanales > Solanaceae > Przewalskia > Przewalskia tangutica. The sequence continues at coordinate 140,405,720 of CM056720.1, read as the reverse complement.
CAACACTCTTCATCTCCCTTTCTTCTCTCCCCCACAAACCAGCCGAGACCCCCTCCCCCATTTCTAGACCAAAAATTGAAGTTTAATACCTCTTCCTATATTACATTGCTCATCTACAAATTAGAAGCAAAATTTGGAACCCAAAATAGTGGGTATTCTCGGGTCCAGCTGCCGAATTTTAGGCCAGGAATTCTTCAGATTTTGGACAAAATTTTGGGAAGAAAAATGTGTAAGGATGATGGGTTAACATTGTAGAACATATGCATGTCAATTTGGAATTGAAAAAGTGAAAAATTGGGAAAGAAATAGGGGCTAAAAACCGAAGCAGTGAGCAATTTTTTTTTTTGGTTTCATTTTTAAGGTAAAATTGCTCTTTTCATTGAGTAATTGGAATTGCGTGTTGTTGTGATTCAAGAGATGAATTCATGATAAGGAGGGAATTTGGAATTTAAGTTAATGCATGTGATTGTTGTGTGTTGTAGCCGATAGTAGAACTAATTTTATTAATTGTGAAGTTGTCGTATTCGATTGTCGTGTTGATAAGTTCGTCGCTACCTTGCATGCTGAAATTGAAAATTAACCTTGATGAATATGAGGTAATTAGTTATATGGAAGTATTGAAATATGAAATTGGATTCTAAGAATTAAGAGAAGAGTTTTGGAATTAACATGTGTTATGGCCGAAAATCTTATGGAAATTATTGAGCATGGGTATGACATATTAGGGGTTGTTTAGTGCTTAAAATATAAGTTATAAACATGTATATATGTTGAGGTAGTTACCTATACATGTCTTGGAAAAATTAAAGGGTAGAAAAGTGTTATTCCACATTCTTGAATTCGCAATATTGCTAGAAGAGTGGATTGTTTTCATGAACTATTTTAACATAACTAAAGGATTCAATGAACATGATAAATAGGTGTGCTAATCACCTTGATTGTTAAAGTTGTTGTCCTTCATGAATATAAAGAGAAAGGAGGTCATATGATAGCGCATATGAAGTATATTGAGCCTAATTTGATTATATCTTGGAATGGTGTTTGGTTATTGGTATTGTTGGCTTGTTGGTAAATTGTGGATATGCATATAAATAGGGGAAGTGCTGCCCGAATTTTTGTAGAATAGGAAGTCATTATTCGATATAACTTACGTTAGAAATCATAGAATTGACGAACGTATTATCATTACTATAGGTTGACGTACTAGACGAGGCATATCTTAGTATTGAGTTGATTAGTTCGCCTAAGAGGTATGTGAAACTCTTCCTTCTTTCTTTTGGCATGATTTTTATAAAATTACGGCGGACGTACATGATTTCTACCCAGTCATGAGAAATGTCTATGATCTTCAGTAAAAAGTTTATTATAATAACTTTATTTTATCAATTCCCTCGCTATAGGTCGAGACATGTTATGTTGATAATTTTATCGAGTCCCTCGCTACAGGGCTGAGACATGTTATGTTGATAATTTTATTGAGTCCCTCGCTACAGGGCCGAGATATGTTATGTTGATAATTTTATCGAGTCCCTCACTACAGGACCGAGACATGTTACATTGATAATTTCATTGAGTCCCTCACTATAGGTCGAGACATGTTATACATATATATATATACTTACATATGGACATGGTGACTCTATGGATAAGCATTCAGGATAGCTTATATGATTCTTTATTTCACATGGCACAGTTATGATCTCATTTTCAGTAATTCATGTTTTTCATACTCGACATTATTTAAATCGACCCGCTTCTCGGGTTGCGTTACGCCGCAGTACTGAGTTCTCGTTGGTGACCCTCAGGCTTAGGACTCCTACTCAGCTGGTTGGAAATCTCCTTTGATCCAGAGCTTTGTCCTTTTTGGTACAGAACCTCTTTTTGATCTCAAGTATATATTTAGGGGCATGACGGGGCCCTGTCCCGTCACATGATGTTATCCTTCATATAGAGGTGCGTGACGGTGGGTAAATGCGTATGTAGACTTATGAATCTGTTTTGGTCAGCTATGTTATTGTACTCCGTGTTGGGATGTTCCCGTGTATACGTGACATTATTTTGGTGGCAGTCTCGTCGGCTTGCTTATTATATTATGTTGGCTGGTTGTGACTCGCCGAGGCAGTCTGATCTTTTGTAAAAAGCGCAATTGCGCTCGCCATTCTGGCAGATGTTGTTGTTACGGCGTTGTGCTGCCGGATTTCATACTTCCTTAGTATTAGTTAGTTTATGTGTGACATGTTAGTAGAATGGCATCATTAGGACGTTTAGTCGCGGCCCGTCAGGTCGGGTCGTGACACAACTCCAGAAAATTGGCAATGTGCATGTGGGGGTCTTCAGACGGCAATCCCCCAAATTGTACTGTGTTCTGGACCATGCTCAGGATGGATGGCTTGATCTCAAAGTTATTTGCCCCTATTGTTGGGAGCCTGAATCATGTTTGTGCACTAGTAACCGTGGGAAGAACATAGTCTCCCAAGCTTCTTTCCGCTGGAACCTGGACTGGCTCTCCTGCATTTTCAGGATCCTCATTGTTCTCCCCATTCTGATTCGATTGGTTTTCCATGGTCACTGAATCAGATATCCTCTTGTTTCGCATGTTCTGCTTGCGAGCTTTCTCAATCTCAGGGTTAAAAAGAACAAGTGTGTTTTCTCCTCTTCTTCTTCGCATACACTAAATCCCTGAAATAGACCAAATCAAAAACAAATCAAGGCAACAGAGTTATAACAGTAAAAATAAAAATAAAAATAAAGCCAAAGTAGAAATAAAAATAGATGGTTCGATATTAGAAGTACGCCAGTCCCCGACAACGGTGCCAAAAACTTGTTAGGACCGTGTCCAATTGCTCACGCAAGTGTACGTATCGTTCACAAGTAATATATTCTGTAAGACCGAGTTTATCGTCCACAGAGACTGGTTTCTAATTACCGAACATCTATTCTAGATTATCTATTTGGCAATCGATATTTGATTTGAGTTTTTAACTAACTACTAGAATAATTACGAGAAGTAATCTAAATTATTGAGGTTTAATCAGTTATGAAGGAATTAGGGCTTCCAAAATCCTCAATTATCCACTATATTCAATCTTTAATGCAACTAGAATGACTTCTTCTTCTACGTTAAGATATCGGTTAACTAGACTGTCTTATATTCCGGTTAGGATATATAATCGCTCAACCCCAGTGCAGAACCCTTCTATATTTCTATGATAGGATTTACCACATAGGAGGATTAAGAACAGTAACCTATAATGCTACACAAGTATCAGGGTACTTTCGTCCGCGATTTTAACCTATGTCTATTCAATTACAGCATATATAAATCTCTCCTCTCGGTTCTTGATTCAAAATCATATAGGTTATGATAATTAGTGATCAATTAACTATCAAACATTCATATCAATTATTGAATAAATCTTAATCAAGCGAAGAAGAAATTAACTAATGCATTAAGTCATGAAATAGAGTTTCAAGCGATTCAAAAGGAAAGCCCTAATAAAGTGTTTAGCTCCTATCCATAGTCACACTAAGAACTAATACAATTCCAAACATAAACTGAATTAAAAAGAAAGAAAGAAAAGTACTGTGAACTAAAGTCTCCAATTGTAGTTTTCAATCCTTGCTCTGTGATGTGTTGTGTGTTAGAAATACCCCCTCTTTCAATAGACTAATCCCTAGGGGTTAAGTATGTTGCAAATTCCGTGCCCTATGGACCCTTCTACCCTTGGCCAAATTCACTTCGGATCTGAAATTCCCCGCATTGGCATCGCGGTCCTGCAGAATAGCACCGCGGTGCCGAAAGTCCTGCAACCTCTCAGTAATTATGGCACCGATCCTATATGAGCAGACCGCGATCTTTGAAGTCTTTTGTCCTGAATTGCCAACTTTCGTCCTTTTTGCCTTGGGACCCTCATTTTGTGCCCACTTTTCGCTCCTTTTCGTCATTTTATCTTTTTGAACCGATGTGACTCAAAAGAAAGTAAAACGACCCTAACACGACACTTATTTAAATGAAAATGGGAAAAATACTAACTAAAAATGACTCAAAAAATGTATACAAAATACGCCTAACAACCGCTCCTCTAGAACTTATTCACACTGATATATGTGATTTGAAGTTTGCACAAACTAGAGGGGGTAGAACAAGTACTTTGTGACATTTATAGATAATAGCATAAGGTATTGTTACCTTTACTTGTTGAAAAGTAAGGATGTAGCCTTTGAAGAGTCCAGATGTTGAAAACCAACTAAGCGGACGGATTAAATCAATTCGTAGCGATAGAGGGGGGAAATATGTAGCGCCATTTGAGGAATATTGTGCCCAATCAGGCATTATTCATCAAAAGACGACTCCATACTAACCTCAGTCGAACAGTGTCACTGAACACAAGAATCGTTCATTGAAAGAAATGATGAATGACTTTCTCATCAATTCCGATCTTTTCCAAAACATGTGAGGAGAAGTTCTCCTTACCGCTAATACGATTCTTAATAGAGTCCCACATAAGGGTAAGGACAAAACTCCATACGAGTCATGAAAGGGAAAGAAACCCACCTACAAATACCTGAAGGTGTGGGGTTGTTTGGCAAAGATTGAAGTACCTAAGTCAAAGTATGTCAAGATTGAACCTAAGACTGTAGATTGCATTTTCATCGGATATGCAAATAACAGTAGTGCTTATTGCTTCTTAGTGCATAAGTCAGATGTACAAGATATCCATGGGGTACAATCATGGAATTAAGGAATGCCCAATTCTTTGAGGATACTTTTTCTAAAAGGGAAAGAGACATAACCTCTCGCAAACGAAGTTATGAACAAAGCTCTCAAGAAACATGAGTCATTGACTGCCCGGATCTAGATAGTTCAGATCTAGTGGACTCCAAAGTAGCTGAATATCCGGAATCTAGTATTCCAGATTCTCAGAACTTGGAGACTCCAGAGATAGAACCAAGATGAAGTAAAAGGGCCAGGAAGGATAAAATCTTCGGTCCTAACTTTGTAGCTTATATGGTTGATAACGAACCAATGATAATTGCTGAAGCATTGTCAACTCTAGAGGCACCGCTCTAGAAATAAGCTATTGAGAGTGAGAAATATATATGGAACAACTATAGGGGTATGTGGTTCCAGGGCAATAGAAGAAAGTCTGTCGACTTATCAAATCTCTGTACGGGCTGAAACAGGCCCCGAAGCAATGGCACGAAAAATTTGATAGTACTATACTATCGAAGGGTTTCTCCATTAATGTGTGTGACAAATTTATCTACATGAAATAATTCTGACTCGTTCGTCATGACATTCCTTTACGTAGACGACATGTTGATCACATGGAATAGTCCTAGTTTGATCCTAGAGACTAAGAATATGTTGAAATAATATTTTGACATGAATGATATGGGTATTGCATATGTCATCTTAGGGATCAAGGTCTCTAAGACGTCTGACGGACTGGTCTTATATCAGTCTCACTACATCGAGGATATGTTGAGAAAGTTTGAGATGTTTGACAGTTCACCAATGAAGTCACCACTGGATATGAATTAGAAAATTGATAAAAATTATGGTACGCCCGTATGCCAGGAGCGATATGTGCAGGTGATTGGGAGTTTTATGTACATAACAAATTGCACCCGACCTGATATTGCTTATGTAGTCAACAAATTGGCTAGATTTACCGTAATCCGAGTAATGATCATTGAAAAGCGTTGAATCGGGTACTACAGTACCTGAAATACACGTTAACTTATGGGTTGCATTATTCAATATATCCAGTTGTACTATAGGGGTACAGTGATGCAAATTGAATATCTGATATAGATAACACCAAATCCACCAGTAGGTATATATTTACAATTGGTGGTGGGGCTGTTTCTTGGAAATCCTCTAAGCAAACTTGCATCGCCCGATCCACGATGGAGTCGGAGTTTATTGCTTTAGACAAAACAGAAGAATAGGCTGAGTGGCTTCATAACTTCTTAAAGGATATCTGATGCGCGATTTATGCACACACTAACGCAAGTGCACGTGTCGTGTCAAGTAATATAGTCTTAGAAGACCGAGTTATCGTCCTCAAGGATTAGTGTTCAAGTACCAAATTATATTCTATGTTATCTATTTGGTGACCGATGATTGATATGATGTTTATGACTATAATTATAAAAACTAATTAAACTACGTTGTTTTACTTCAGTAATGTGGAAATAGGGCTTCCAAATCTCCTCAACTATCCGTTTAACTTACTTATTAATGCAATTAATAATGGTTCTTCTTCTATTTTGAGATAGCAGGTTAACTAAGCCGTTTTATACTCCTGTTAAGGTTATATAAACACTCAACCCCAGTATAGAACCTTTCTACCTTTCGGTGATAAGATTGACTATAGAGGAGGATTAAGACCAAAAACCTATTAATACTACACAAGTATCGGGGTATTTTCGTCCATGATTTAACCTATGTTTATCCAACTACAGCATATTCACAACCTCCCCTTTCGGATTTCGGTTAGAAATCATAAGGATTATGATAATTAGTGATCAAGTAATTACCAAGCAATCAAAACAAATATTGAATAAATCTCAACAACAAGAAGAAGAACCAAAAACATGCATTAATTCATAGAGATAAGTTTCAAGTGAATTGACATGGAAAGCCCTAAATAGATTTAGTTCCTAGCCATAGACATGACAAGAACTAAATCAATATCCAACATAAACTGTAAAGAAAGTAAAACAAGAACAAGAATTTACTAAGAAAATGTCTTCAATCTTGATCTCCAAAAGTGTTGTGATTTGGCAAGAAGAGGAACCCTTAAATCTGACCTAGGGTCCTCTTTTTATAGTCTCCAAAACGTGATGCAGGTTTTCCTTCAGGCCTGGCCCATTGTCAATTCGAATTTCTGATTTTTCCCGCCTCGGCGCCGGAACTACTGCGACTCTCTGAAGATTAGGCGTCGTGGCGCCCTGGCCCTGCTGGCTGGAGGCGCCGCGGCGCTGGCCTGTTTTGTGCCTGGTTCGCCACTTTCTCGCTTTTCGAGCTCTGGAATCTCCGTTTCTGCCCTCTTTTTGCTCCTTTTCCACCAATGAGCCACTTTAAACCAATAAGACTCAAAAGAAAGAAAATATATCCTAAGACGACACGTATTTGTACAAAAAGGGACAAAAGACTAACTAAAAACGACTCAAAAGGTGTATATAAAATACACCGATCAAACACCCCCAAACTTAACCTTTGCTCGCCCTCGAGCAAAGATCAAAAGAAAGGAATAAAGACACAAGGAAAAAGAACATAGAAAGACTCAACGACATTGATCACTTTGCTGCATCGTTGTTACTTAGAAAAACATGAAGGTTAGCAGAATATTATGCAGGAACATATAGCATGAATTTTTAGCATTCTAAACACATTAAGCTAGATATTTCGCAAATTCACTTTAATCATGCTTAATGAGAGTAAGAATATTGAATTATGCATGTCAATTTCAAAATTCTATGGCATGTTTACTTGATATTCTCCACTAATCATGGATATTCATGTAAGAGATCTTCAGGACTTTTCAGGGTTGTAATGTAGGCTTAGGCATGGGTAGGTAAAAATAGGCATTTAGGCTCATTTTATGTACCATAAGCTCTTTTTCTTTTCAATTCTTCCCTTTTCTTTTGATTTTCTTTCTTCACTTCATATCTATCTTTCCCTCTTTTGTTTTGAGAGAGTGAAATGTATTATGAATCACAGGCACCCCCAAACTTAGGATTTTGCCTATTTCTTATTGCTTTTTTATTGGGGTGCATGAAGATTGTTCACTCTTTTTGTCTCTTTTTTAACACTTTCTATTCCAATCATTTCACATTTTCACTTATGGCACAAGTGTGGAATTATAGGGTGTCAAAGAAAAGTTTAATGTTTAGGCTCAAAGGGGCTGACTAGGGATAGTTTTAATGTCAGGGATAGGAAAAAGTGGTAAGAATTGGCTAACAAAGAAATGTCTGAGTCATCTCCCTAACATGCATATCCTAACTATTTCGCCTCAAATAACAAGGAATCATACACATAGGTTTTAACATTTAACAATGCACAAATCAAGCAAGAAACCCCAAATAGACAGATTTCATGAGTTTTTGGCATATCTAACCTAAGTGTTTAGATAGTTGCTTCTAATTCCATTACATTATTCAACTTTACTTCACTAGGTGTTTCTAGTAACTACAGCATGCATGATCTTTGAAAGAAAATTATGACTCAAAAATTTTATGACTCCAAAAATACACAAAACAAATCAAAAAGACTCAAACATACTAAAACAATAAGCCACAATTAAAACACCCCCCAAACTTAAATCACACATTGTCCCCAATGTGTGCAAGACTCAAAGAAAATAAAAGAACAGGACAACTTACAGACTTGGTTTAAAGTGGTGGCGGTGGCGGTGGATAATGCATTGACCACTGGTTGAACAAGGAACTCATCTCATCAATTCTCTGGTGCAACTGTTGTTGCCCCTGCCTTAATTCTTGTTATCCTTGTATCATCGTGTCAAAATTCTGCATCATCCTTCTCTGGTTCATGAGCAACTGCTCCATTATAGGCACTGGAGGTTCTGATTCTGGGAGTGGCTGCTGGCTGCTTCCTGCCTCATACTGAGCCTCTGTCTCAGGCTCATCTTCATCCATGGCAGCCTCTGCTGCTGATGGTGTTGCTGGTGTTGGTCTCATTCGTGCTGCTGCTGGAGGGATTGGGTTTGGGAAGGAATGCACTATCCCATATGACACAGGAAGTTGGTTTTTCTCATATGTATCAGTGGGTAGGGTTGGGACCCCATGTCTGGAGCATAAGCAACTAATCAGTGAGCCATGTCCCAACCCTCCTGTCATTACCAACCTGTTGGTTTCTCCAATGTTTTGCACTATTTCCTTCCCAACGTCAATCGTCTTCCCTGACATGATTCCATATATCAATTTTATTCTGTCTTCTGGCACTCTGGTAAAGTGCGTTGATGGAATCAAGCGGGCACTGACGAAATACAACCAACCCTTGGTTGTTTTGTTGAACTGACACCTGCTCAGTCCTCTTGATCCATTTCTGGCAAATTCAAACTCAGCCCCAGGGTAGCTTACTGTGCTTGCGACGACATCCCAGTTGATGTTGTTGGTGTCTCTAGACCATGTTCTGAAATAGCTCCGTTCATCACCTCTTTCTTCAACATCCGCTGTTTTTAATAGCAAATTCACCACTTCTGCCGTCACAGGCACTTCTCATCCCCTCACAAAGAATCTATCATCTACCCTCTCCGGAAAGTTAGCATAAAATTCTCTCACCATCACTGTGTTCATCGGTGCTATCCTTTCCGGGTTAACAAATCTCTTCCACCCCATCATCTCAATCATCGCCCGAATAGGCTCATAGACATCTCCCTCCTCAAATGATTCCCTTTGGTAATCCATTCCTCTTTCAGGGATTAAGGGCCTAGTACTAAGTTTTTGATATCTACCCTCCGCTGTTTGGCTGACAAACCTAGTAGTATCATATTGAGGGGCGGAGGTGGATGTGGAAGCTCTTCTCTTTCTGGCAGACATTTTTAGACAACTTGGGCAGCGTTTCCTTCGTATCAACAATATTACCCAACACTATTACTCAACAATCAGCAGCTACAACACTTATCACCCCCAAACTTCACTCAAGAAGCTCCTGCACAACACCCCACACTCACCTCGTATACTCTTCCTCGAAATCTCACACCCAACTTCAACACCCCCACACACCTTCACAGATACAACACCTCCTCAAATCTACTACCTCCTCTAATTATAGTGAAGCTTTCAAGAAAAGATAAAGGTTACCTTTGACGGTGTTCTTCAAGATTTTCTTGCTCCTAATGATGATTTGAGGCAATGAGATGAGGGTTGTTGTTTAAGATGGTTAAGGGTTTAAGGAATTTAAGAACTTTGGTTGTGATTGGGTTTAGTTTATGGAAGATTTTTTTAGGTAAAAGGTGGATTTTCGTGGGTTTTGTGGAGAGGAAAGGTTTAGGTTTTGATTTGGAATGGGGAAAATCGGATTTTTGGGCTCTTTTAACTTCTGGATTTCCGTCGCGGCGCCGCGGCCCTGCAACTGGCGCCGCGGCGCCCAAACTACTGCGCTCTTCTGAACTTTCTGCGCCGCGGCTCTGCTGATTTGGCGCCACGCCTAATTCGTAACTTTTCGACTTTTAGCGTCGCGGCGCAAATGGCGCCATACACAATCTCCCGCGCTTTATGATCTTTTGGCGCCATGTTCGCTTCAGGCCGCTAAGCCGATTTTCTGGAAATCTTCTTTTGGCTTCTTTTCAGTTTTTGCCCTCCAAATTCTTGGCTCTGCACCTGTCATCACAACACATAACAATACCTCCGTGAGACTGTTCTAAGTAAAAACTAATTGCTTAAAGTAAATAAATTAAAATACCTTGGGTTGCCTCCCAAGTAGCGTTGTCTTTAACGTCTTTTAGCCGGACGCACGTTCTTTAATCAAGAGGTGTGGGGTAGATTAACCCCACAACCAATCCACTTCTTCAACATTTTCCTTTATCTCCTTCTGTTTTTCTTCTTATAATTATTTTCAAGAGGGGGTTCAGTATCACTTACCTGCTTTGGCGGGCTTATCTCCCTTGCTGTGGCTTGCACAGGCTCACACGAAGTTCTGACAGTGCTAATTGCAAAGCACCTGCTCGGTTCGGGGTTGATAACGTGTTTGAACACTTTGAACACCATCTCTTCACTTTCTACTCTCAATGTCAGCTCGCCCTTCTCTACGTCAATTAGGGCTCTCCCTGTTGCCAAGAACGGTCTTCCCAATATGATGGGAATCTCCTCATCTTCCTCCATATCAAGGATGAGAAAATCCGCAGGGAAGAAGAATTTTCCCACCTTAACTAGGACATCCTCAATCTTCCCCCTGGGATGCACCACCGTCATCTCGCTAATCGCAGCTCACAGTGGTTGGTTTGGCTTCACCTAACTCCAACCTTTTAAAAACAGACAGAGGCATCAGATTTATACTAGCCCCCAAGTCACAAAGGGCCCTATTACATGTTACCCTGCCAACTGTACAAGGCAGTGTGAAGCTCCCTGGGTCCTTGAGTTTAGAGGGAAATTCTTCTGCAAGATGGCACTGCATTCCTCTGTCAGTGCCACCATCTCATATTCCGCTAACTTCTTCTTCTTTCCCAAAATTTCCTTCATAAATTTAAAGTAAGTAGGCATTTGCTCCAATGCCTCGATGAAGGGTATGTTGATGTGTAACTTTCTGAATGTCTCCAAAAACTTGGAGAATTGCTTATCAACCACTTTCTTTTGCAATCTTTGTGGAAAAGGAATCCTCTCAGTGTACTCCTTCACTGGAGCTTTCTCTAATATTGGGCGATCTTCAACAACCCTCTCTCTCTGTTTCTACCCTCGGTTCAACCACAGGCTGAGGTGCAAGTTGTTCTAACTGTTTTCCACTCCTCAGCTGCACTGCTTGGCACTGTTCTCTAGAGTTCATCTCTGTATTGCTCGGCAAGGTACCATGTGGCCTGTTGTTTGCTAGCTTCGCTAGTTGCCCCACCTGTGTCTCCAAATTCCTGATAGAGGATCTAGTCTCTGCCATGAACTGGGTCTGTGAGTTGGTGAGTGTCAACAAAGCTGTTCTCAGCTCATCTGGCTTCTCTTGTTGGACAGGTGCACTGAATTGTTGTGAAGATGAGGCCTGAGTAAATGGTTGCTGATTTTGGTACTGGCCTCTAAACTGGTTCTGCTGCCCTTGCTCACCTCTCCATGAAAAATTTGGGTGATTCCTCCACCCTGGATTGTAGGTATTTGAGTATGGGTTGTTCTGGGGCCTCTGATAGTTCCCTATTGCTTGGCACTCTGCTTGCTCAATTGAAATATTGTTAGGATTAGTTGATGGGCATCTATCAAAGGTATGTGGACCTCCACACATTTCACAATTCAATGGCATTTGCACTGCATTTACAGACACTGTATTTTGTTGCAGTTGCTTGGTCAAAAGAGCAACTTGGGCATTTAGTGCAGTGATGACATCAATCTCATGAACTCCTACTGTTCTTCTGCCACTCACTTGTCTGTCCTCTGTTACATGATTATTGGTGGCCATGTCTTCCAATAAATCATGAGCTTCATGTGCTGTTTTTCTCATAAAAGTTCCACCTGCGGCAGCGTCAATGATCGTTCTGGTAGTCCCGCTTAGCCCATTATAGAAAATATGGACCAAATTCCACAGCTCAATGCTGTGATGTGGACACTTTCTTTGCAAGTCCTTGAATCTCTCCCAAGCTTCATATAGTGACTCTCCATCAGCTTGATAGAAATTATTTAACTCCCCTCTTAGCTTTGCGGCTTTGCACGGTGGAAAGAACTTTGCTAAAAAATTATGTGCTAACTCTTGCCATGTGAATATCGAGTCTGTTGGCAAGGAATTCAATCACACTTTCGCTCTATCCCTGAGTGAGAAGGGAAAAAGCCTCAATCGGACGGCGTCATCAGTAACGCCATTGTATCTGAAGGTTGCACACAACTCTAAGAAATTAGCTATATGCATGTGAGGATCCTCCGACGGTAACCCTCCAAACTGAACTGTATTTTGCACCATACTTAAAATCGCAGGCTTGATTTCAAAGTTGTTTGCTCCTATTGCTGGGAGCCTAATGCAAGTTTGTGCTCCATTCACCCGTGGCAGCACATAATCTCCCAAGCTTCTCTCAGCTTGGACCTGGACTCTCTATTCTACATCCATCGGCAATCTCTGGGGCATTCTTTGGTTAGGTTGATGATCACCTAACCTCTCGTTCATCTCATTGTTGTTTTGTACGCCTCCCATCTCTATTAAGGCTGAAACTCGTTGGTTCCTTCTGTTCTGTTTACAAGTTTTCTCAATTTCTGGGTTGAAGGGAACAAGAGTGTCTGCTCCTCTTCTCCTTCGCATAAACTAGGTGCCTGAAATAGATCAAAATAAACAAACGGATCACGGCACACTGGTTCTCAAAAATAAAAAAAATAGTAATAAATAAAAGCAAAAATAAAAACCAAATTAGAAATTAAGAATAGATAAAATGATATTGAACTACGCCAAGCCCCGGCAACGGCGCCAAAAACTTGATGCGTGATTTATGCACACACTAACGCAAGTGCACGTGTCGTGTCAAGTAATATAGTCTTAGAAGACCGAGTTATCGTCCTCAGGGATTAGTGTTCAAGTACCAAATTCTATTCTATGTTATCTATTTGGTGACCGATGATTGATATGATGTTTATGACTATAATTATGAAAACTAATTAAACTACGTTGTTTTACTTCAGTAATGTGGAAATAGGACTTCCAAATCTCCTCAACTATCCGCTTAACTTACTTATTAATGCAATTAATAATGGTTCTTCTTCTATTTTGAGATAGCAGGTTAACTAAGCCGTTTTATACTCCTGTTAAGGTTATATAAACACTCAACCCCAGTATAGAACCTTTCTACCTTTCGGTGATAAGATCGACTATAGAGGAGGATTAAGACCAAAAACCTATTAATACTACACAAGTATCGGGGTACTTTCGTCCACGATTTAACCTATGTTTATCCAACTACAGCATATTCACAACCTCCCCTTTCGGATTTCGGTTAGAAATCATAAGGATCATGATAATTAGTGATCAAGTAATTACCAAGCAATCAAAACAAATATTGAATAAATCTCAACAACAAGAAGAAGAACCAAAAACATGCATTAATTCATAGAGATAAGTTTCAAGTGAATTGACATGGAAAACCCTAAATAGATTTAGTTCCTAGCCATAGACATGACAAGAACTAAATCAATATCCAACATAAACTGTAAAGAAAGTAAAACAAGAACAAGAATTTACTAAGAAAAGGTCTTCAATCTTGATCTCCAAAAGTGTTGTGATTTGGCAAGAAGAGGAACCCTTAAATCTGACCTAGGGTCCTCTTTTTATAGTCTCCAAAACGTGATGCAGGTATTCCTTCAGGCCTGGCCCATTGTCAATTCGAATTTCTAATTTTTCCGCCCTATGTGCGCCCAGCGGCCTGGATCTGCGACTACGAAGATTAGGCGCCGTGGCTACAGCCTCTGTTTGGGAGCTGGCCTGTTTGTTTTGTGCAGTTCGCCACTTTCTCGCTTTTCGAGCTCTGGAATCTCCGTTTCTGCCCTCTTTTTGCTCCTTTTCCACCAATGAGCCACTTTAAACCAATAAGACTCAAAAGAAAGAAAATCTATCCTAAGACGACACGTATTTGTACAAAAAGGGACAAAAGACTAACAAAAAACGACTCAAAAGGTGTATATAAAATACACCGATCAATGTCCTGTGTTGGAACAAACTCGTACCTTCTGTAATGATCCACTGTGACAGCTAGTCGACTCTAGGAAGGGCACAGAGTTCTATGTATAACGGCAAGTCTCGTCATATTTGACGGAGACATAAGACCATTAGACAACTGATCACCCCGGGTATTATTTTCATTGATTATGTAAAATCAAAGGATAACATAGAAGACCCTTTGACTAAGGGCATACTCAGAGATCAGATGTTCTGCCTGTCTAGGAGAATGGGCTTAAAACCCAAACAATAAGGACTGAGATGGTGGTAACCCAACCTTACTGACTGGATATCCCAGGAATTATGCTCAATGGGAAAACTAAGTTGTAAAGGTTCAGTTGAGTGCTTCGGTGTAAGCAAGAGCATTTCAGGTTATAATTTCTATAAGGAACATAAACCCAAAGTCGTTCCCGCGATAGCCATTAAGTATTATCTGCAGTGTGGGTAGAGGTATAGTTTCCAAAACCTTTAATGATCCTCAACGGTTGAGGTTAGGTTTGAGGAATTTTTTTAATGGTTCCTAACACTTGTGAAGTGGGGTATAGCAGGATACTTTGTAGGAGACCACATATTTAAGTGCGAGGATATGCCGCCTCAAATGAACGCATTTAAGAATCCAAGAGTGTCCACGGCCACAACGGACAAAACATTAAGAAAAATAAAGTAATGGAAGTTGTTGTGTTGGTGTCGTTGACTTGGCTTACACTAAACACAGACGGTTAAAGACATCATGTTCACTGCGCAGTTATTAAGTCTGATGGTATTCAACTAATAAAGATTCGAAGTGGGAGCTACTTATTCTGATGCAACATCGGTCCGCTGAAAGATTGTTGGAAATAGGCACCTTGTGAGTGCGCCAAAATCTCTTTCAAGAAGGGATTGTTGGAAATTTATGAATGTGGAATAAAGTTTATCCTATTATTTATGACTCGAACAATTGGGGCCCTGCAGGTCGGAAACGTCGTTTCCACACACGTGCACACATTATACCAAGGATCATAAACTTCATTAGTTAAAGATATGTGTACGTAAGTAAAGTGTTTGAGACATAGAATGATGGATGGTCATTGACCAAATGACAAGTGTTCCACGTTGGTAAACGAAGGAAGAAATGTGCATAGTGTAAAGATAAAACGGGTCGGAAAGGGCCGCGGCTGCCGAGGTGCTTCCCTAACAGAAAGTCCTAGACGAAAATCTGATTTTTGGAGACTTTTGGGCTGTCCTCAATGACATTCATTCTAGCATTAATCAATTATTATTGGGCTAATAAATGAGTGTCATTATTTGGGCAATTCATTGTCATTACATGGGTGATTCAATGCCAATAAATGGGTGTCATTACTTGGGAAATTCACTGTCATTATATGGGTGATTCAATGTCATTACTTGACAATTGAAGAGTCAATTCTTACACTATAAATTGAGGCATTTGACTCAATTGTTAAACACTTGTATAAAAAGAAAATCTTCTTCTTCTCTAGCATCCTTTCAATACTTAAAGTTCTTCAAGAGAAACACTTGAGTTTCCTTTGCTCAATTGTGTTAGTAGTTGTTTTATCTTGGAAGACTATTGTCTAGCAACGTAAAAGGATATATATAGTGCAATCTTGTCTTAAAGACGGAGAGTCATCTCTCGACTCAGCCGTTGGTGTTGTGATTCTCTAATTTGTTGTTAAGTGTTTCAGGTTAGATCTTGCTGTCAAAGAACTCTAACCAAGTCAGATTCTCAGCGGACATACAAGTCACAGTTGCAGGAGTTCATGCTCTTGTATTTCTGAATACAAAATCCAGAATTAGAGTTCTAGTTCAAGATTGTCAAAGATTTAAAACTCATTGTTGTAATCTTTAAAGTTTATCCTTTTGATCACTGTAATAGTTATTTACTATTCCCGTATCATTTCCCCATCATAAAATATATACCTCGGCCAACATAACAGCATCAAGGTCTTTGTCTTCTTTTTCAAGTTTTACTCCAATGCCATTCTGATTCATGAACCTTCTTAACTCACTAATTTTCAAATTTGATTTATCATCCGCTCTACCAAAATATTTCTTCATAAAGAGAACACAAAATTATAAGTAACGTACTAATTATGCCGGAAGAGGAAATTTTATACAACAAAAATAAAAAAGTTCACTTTTAAAGGATAAATGATTTCAGGTGTCTAACCTCCATTAATTCATAAATAAAATATAATGGACATTAATTAATTATAATACTTTCAAAATAAAATAGAATTCATGCTGGATGAGGCGAAAAATCATTTAGATAAGACAACACCAAAACTATGAGTAAAGTACTAATTATGTCGTGAGAGGTAAAATTATGCCAGGGAAATGAAGAAGTTCAGTTTGAAAAAACAATACACATCACACCAAAAAAAGAGGGGAAAACCCAATGACATAATAATTAAATTAAAAACAATTCATTTGAATAAATATAATAAGTATACAACAACAACATATTTAGTGAAATTCCACAACGTGGGTCTGAAAAGGGTAGAATGTATGAAGACCTTACCTCTACCTTGGTAAAAAATAAAAAATAAAGTAACACTTACATCAATTAAGTGATCAATCAGTCCACATGGAAAAATAGCACCAGCAGCAAAAATGTTGCATCTCTTGATCAGTAGCAACAACAACATTCACAGCAAAAGTCTTGAATCTCTACAACAACAGATAAAAAAGAAGTAAAACATACAACACCCAAAAGAAAAAAAATATAAGAAGAAAACAACATACATGTTCAGCATGAAAGTATCTATCAACAATAATGTTATACGCAACTTGCCTCATAGGACCCCAACACAACATACTAGGGCACTTCCGAGGCTTCTGTTGTGAATACCCATGAAAAACATAAAACACCTCCAATGCCCACACATTAAAAGCATAAGAAATATCACTCATACCCGCAAGGGTAGCCAAGTTGGTGTAGCAGTAGAGCGCGGGACCGCAAGGTCACGAGTTCGATCCCCTGCATAAACCTTCTTGGTTGAGTCTGTCACACATGGCTTGCCAAGTGTGGTTTACATGGCTGACGTGGTTTGCGGACTCTGCGTCGGTCGGTTTACCCTGGCGCACTTCGAAAAGAAGCACGCGGTTCATTCGTCAACAAAAAAAAAAGAAATATCACTCATCACATAATTGCAATGACTACCATCTGGCATGGTCTCCAAACTCTTCAAACAACAATACAATGACCTTGCCAACCAATCAAAATCAAGTGTACCCCAAGGAAAAGACAGACGAAGAACATCATCAATAATTATCTTCATTATATGATCTTTGAAGAAACAACCTCATCACGACCCAATAACACCCTCTCAACTATATATACATCAGCAAGCCTAACACATCACTACGTTTCTCCCAAAATTCAAAAGCACGACGTGATGAACGAAACTGTAAAAACCTCCTAAGATCAGACAACTTTATTCGTTCTTCATTTAGGAAATAACGATTCAGCAATATGTTTGTCCTAACAGACACAACACTAAAATCACTGGTACAACAATCCAACCCTGTAATGATATGGAAACAATCACGATCAAATATGTCCTCTAGATCAAAAACCTTAAACTTTAACACGCTATCATTACTAAAAACAAGCTGAGATAACAACAATCAATGCAAGATATTATGAAATAAATGAAAATCACTCAACTCCATAAAATGTCCAAACACACCCTTTTTCAACATAATCAAATGAGCAACACTAAAAAAACGACTTAATCAAACTCTTAATGTTAAAATCACCACTCTATCTACCATATGCTTCAACCAAAATTCAAACTTATACAAGAGATCTCCTTCCTATAAAAGAAAAGTCCATAAATTATATAAGAATAAAATGCAATGAAAACAAAACCAATCAACTTTTTTAAAAAATGATTAACACGTACCATATTGCAATGATTTAATACTCTTACAAAAACCAAAAAATCACATGCATAATAGAATCAATACATCAGTTTTCACAAAAAAGAGTTCCATAAAAGAACGAATACTACATAAGTAGTAACTCTAATTATGCCTAAAAGGCATAATTTCAGTTTTGGAATTAATATAATCTATTAAAGAATTGAACAAATTATGTGGGAGGGGGCATGATCTATTCATACATACTATACACAAAAAATCACACTCGTAATTTAACAAAAATAACACCTACGTGCTCAGAAAAAGGCAAAACCTAAAACATTCAACACAAAAAAGAAGATGACAAAAAAAACTCCAAAAATAGAGCAGAAACGTAATACAAAAAAAGAAAAGAAAACTAACATATACAAATTAAAAATACGAATTCACGATAAAAACAAAGAAAAAAATTGACAAAACGCTAAAAAAAGTTTACATACAAAAATTATCAAATAAAAACAGAAAATTATACAAAAATTGAACAACAATTACAAAATATGTGTAAAATACAGGCCAATAAAACGGAAAACAACAATTACAAAGATTTAAAAGATCTCAAAATCGAATTTATTCTACCTATAAACATGTATATTATAAAAACAATTGTATCCCTACCCATAATTAGAATATTTTCATATATTGTGTAAATATAATTATGGTAAGACTAGAATTTCTCTTTTGTATAAATTTAGGATTCCTATTGTATAAGGGATGAACATTGTACTATATATATACTTTGATATTAATGAAAGACTCCCCAAGGGAGATTAATATCATCTTACATGGTATCAAGAGTCTAACACAAAATCCTAGAATTTTTCTTTGTGTGGCCATGCAAACCAGCCACGCCGGGTAGTTTCACATGGTTCCTCTCTCCTCCCATTTTTTTTTATTTTTCTTCTTATTTTCTCTCTTTTCTAAATGGATACTCAGGATTACGCTTCTGATTCTGACGCATCTACCTCCACAAATCCCACCACCACGTCGTCATCCTCTTTTCATCCCGCCCTCACTGTTATCAATATCAAGAATTATATTCCCATTCTTCTTGATCAAGAAAACAGTCAGTATTCTTCTTGGGTTGAACTGTTCCATAATCATGCATGTCTCTATAACGTGCTTGACCACATCGACGACACTATTCCGCGCCCTCCGGAGGTTGATAAGTCTACTTGGCGTCGTTTAGACGCCGGCGTCAAACAGTGGATTTATGGTAGTATTTCTCAGGATCTTCTTCTTACTATCATGAAATATGGTGCCACAGTTCGTGATTTATGGAACCTCTTGGAGGAAATCTTTCAAGATACCAAGCATACTCGTGCGGTGTATTTGGAGGAACAATTTAACAATACACGCCTTGAAAATTTCTCCAACATGACTAAATATTGCAGACAGTTGAAACTACTGGCGGATCAACTCTCCAACGTCGACACACCTGTCTCGGACACTAAGATGGTGTTGCAATTGATTGCAGGCCTTCCCAAAGGCGACTATGATACATTAGCCGCCATAATTCAACAGGCAGATCCGCTTTCCAGTTTTAACAAAGCTCGTTCGCAGTTGTTGCTCGAAGAGACTCAACATGCTAAGCAGGATGAGCACACTCAGAAGGCGTTAGCTGTCGAAACACGACCTCAAGATCCAACACCGCCAAAAAACTCTCAACCGCAGCAGGGACGCGGTGGCAAGGGTCGCGGCAGAGGAGGTCGTGATCGTGGTAGGGGTCGCGGCCGTAAACAACAGGCCCACAAATTGATTCGGCCGCGGTGCCCAACGATGCCGTCTGGCCAGCGCGAAGTTCGACAGCGGCCCAAAGATGACACTCCATCGAGTTGGGTCATGCCTTCAGCTGTCTCAACATGAAACAGCCTGACAACAACTGGTACATGGACTCCGGAGCCACTTCTCACCTCACCCGGTCTGCAGGTAATATTTCCAAACTGTTTGGTTTAAAGCATCCTCAATTTGTGACAGTTGGTAGTGGCCACCGCATTCCAGTAGATGGTACATCCTACACACCACCTCCTCATCCATTCCCCCTTCAAAATACCTTATATGCCTCACATATGATTAAGAATCTAATCTATATCCTCCAATTCACTCGTAATAACTCTGTCTCCGTTGATTTTGACCCTTATGGTTTCACTGTGAAAGATCTTCATACGGGGACACCTCTTACGAGATGCAATAGCACGGGGGATCTCTATCCATTCACTCTCACCTCCGCTGCCAGATCTAGCTCTCTCGCCTCTCTAGCGACCATTTCTTCTTCCACATGACATAATAGACTTGGTCATCCAGGAGCCTCAGTTTTTAATTTTCTTAGAGGCAATAATTTCATTACTTGTAATGTGAAGCTTGCCCAAAACTGTGTTTCTTGTTCTTTAGGAAAACATACTCGTCTTCCGTTTAAGTCATCTACTAGTCTTACTTTTGCACCCTTTGATATTATACATGCCGATTTATGGACATCACCTGTTGCTAGTTCTCTCGGTCATAAATATTATCTTATCCTACTAGATGACTTTTCTCACTTTGTTTGGTTGTATCCTCTCAAATTTAAATCAGAAGTGTTTGTTAAATTTCTTGAGTTTCGAACATTAATTCAAACACAATTTGAAAAGGTATAAAATCTTTTCAGTGCGATAATGGTCATGAATTCAACAACTCTATGTTTCACCGTTTTTGTACTAATAATGACATGGTTTTTCGCTTCTCCTGCCCCCACACCTCCTCACAAAATGGTAAAGCTGAAAGAATCATCTGCACCATTAACAATATGATTCACACTTTTGATTCATGTCTCCCTACCTCCATCTTTCCGGGTCTATGCTGCTACAATATCATAATACGTTCTCCCAACTAGCACCCTTCACAATATGACCCCTACCGAAATTCTCTATCATAGAGTCTACTCTTATGATCATCTCCGAATATTTGGTTGTCTATGCTATCCTAACCTTGCCTCTACTGCCCCTCACAAACTAGCCCCCCGGTCCACTCCTTGTGTCTACCTAGGCTTTCCGCCGAACCATAGGGGCTATCTATGTTATGACTTGTCCACTCGTCAGATCCACATCTCTCGTCACGTCACATTCGACGAGACTACATTTCCATTTTCGAATCTTAAAAAGTTCCAAAAACCGGATTACTATTTTCTTGACGAGTCTGTCATCTCTCTCATCATCATATGTCAACTAGAGCATAGCAGTTCTTCTTCAGCATCAGCGCCGCTGCCCCAAGGGTCAGCGCCGGTACGTCAAAACTCCTGCGAACAGGTCCCTGATTAACCGTCGACAGCGCCACGGCCCAGTGCTGAGGCGCCAAAACATCAGAGAGGTCTGTCAGTCCTCCAGCGCCGCGGAACTTGATCACAGTGCCGCCGATGGTTCCCTCCAGCGCCGTGGTGCCTACTCCAGCATTTGTCCCTCCTTCTCCGTATCCAATAAATCCCTCCGCCTTGGAACCTCCACTATCTCCACTCACCAAATGGAAACTCGTGCAAAACATGGAATCTTCAAACCCAAAGTCCAATTTAACTTGTCTGCCCAAACCATTTCACCAATTCCCAAGAACCTTATATTGGCCAAACAAGACCCTAATTGAAATGCGGCTATGACTGAGGAATTCAATGCTTTAACTAAACAGCACACATGAGATCTAGTACCTAGACCTGAGAGAATGAATGTGATTCGTTATCTGTGGCTATTTCGTCACAATTTCAGAGACAACGGAGATCTTGAGAGGTATAAGACAAGACTTGTGGCTAATGGCACAAATCAGCAGGAGGGCATTGATTATGGTGAGACATTTAGCCCGGTTATCAAATCGGCTACCATCTGCACAGTTTTGAGTATTGCCATGGGAAAACACTGGTCGATCCATCAGCTTGATGTGAAGAATGCATTCTTACAAGGGATCTGAGAGAGACAGTCTACGCATCACCCGGATTCACTCGTCAGTGATTCACTACGCTCGTGTCGTCTCCATAAGTCACTATATGGCCTAAAACAGGCCCCCCGTGAATGGTACGATCGTTTTGCCATGTATATCTTGCAGATTGGGTTTGTATGCAGCAAGAGTGATACATCACTTTTCATTTTTCATCAAGGTAGTAGCACTGCTTATTTATTACTTTTCGTGGATGATATTGTTCTTACTTCCTTCTCCGACGGATTGAAAATGAGATTATTGTCTTGCTTAAATCCGAATTTGCAATGACTAATTTGGGGAAGCTGAGTTATTTTTTTAGGATATCAGTGACCAGGTATGCCAATCATATGTTCTTGTGTCAGCGTAAGTATGCAGAAGAGATTGTGTACAGGGCTAAGATGGCAAACTGCAAAGAGGTGCCTACTCCAGTTGATTCTATATCTAAGCTCGATGTGTAGAATGGTGCTCGGTCTCGATCCTACTCTGTATAGGAGTCTTGCAGGTGCACTTCAGTATCTCACCTTCACCAGGCCAGACATATCTTATGTTGTTCAGCAGGTGTGTTTATTTATACATGACCCCAGGGAGTCTCATTTCACTGCTCATAAGCGTATCATTCGATACATTAAGGACACTCTTGATTATGGTTTGCACCTATACCCCTCTGCTCCAAACAGGTTGCTTTCATATACGGATGAAGATTGGGCAGGGTTTCCGGACACGCGACGCTCCACCTCCGCCTTTTTGTGTTTTTTTAGGGGATAATCTGATTTCTTGAGTCGCGGCGACAGTGCTACCCTATCTCGCTCCCGTGCGAGGTTGAGTACGAGGCGTTGCAAATGTAGTAGCGAGATTTGTTTGCTCGAAATTTATCATAGAACTTGATGTCGCTGCGTCGAGCATCTATTGTGTATTGTGATAACATCTCTGCCATTTATTTGTCTCATAATCCGGCTCAACATTAGCGAACCAAGCACATTGAGATAGACCTACACTTTGTTCGTGAGAAAGTTGCACTAGGCCATGTCAGAGTGTTACATGTTCCATCATCCTATCAGTATGCATATATATTTACCAGAGAACTGCCCAGACAGTTATTTCTTGACTTCAGATCCAGTCTCAGTGTCCGGCCTCCTCCCGCTCCGACTGAGGGGGTGTGTAAACATGTATATTATAGAAACAATTGTATCGCTACCCATAATTAGAATATTTTCATATATTGTGTAAATATAATTATGGTAAGACTAGGATTTCTCTTTTATATAGGTTTAGGATTCCTATTGTATAAGGGATGAACATTGTACTCTATATATACTTTGATATTAATGAAAGACTCCTCAAGGGAGATTAATATCATCTTACAATACCTAAATTGTCGTACAGAGAAAAGGAAGAGAAACGATTGCCTGAAACGGAGAAGATGAGAAATGAAATAACGAAAAAGAAAGAAAGAAAGGGTTCGCATAGGACAGGGGTACTTTCATCCAGATATTTTCATTAAGTGGATATGAGGGACAATTAACACTTAAATATTAAATGACTTTAAAAGTATATTTACAGACAAATTCGCATGTGTGTGATCCATGAGTCTCTTGGCTTCTTCTTTAGCATAATTAAGAACATCGTACATAAAGTGCAGGCTGCAGTACTAATGTCACTAAAGATTTCAAGCAAAAACGTATAACTGAGAAGAAAAGAAAAAGAACTTTATGCAACATATATAAATAATAAGCATGAATTTATAAAACATGACTATGGTCAATAAACACAGAGGGAGTCAATGTTCAGAAAAATGCAGATTTAGGCACTTAGCTACATATTGTATAATATACACATAAGTTGCCATCATATCTTATACATCACAAGGATTTCTAACAGCATGAAAGATTCCATGTGAAAATTAATAGTTGTCCGACTATTTTGTTATTAAGATAAGATCACAGAAAAAAATGTGCCATAAAAAGGTTGAAAAGCGGGGACGCCCACCCTTCTCCATCGAAAATGGAACTTCAAAGAGAATGCCAACTTGAGTGGTAACGGGTCGTTTGGTTGTTGGTTAAGAAGGAAATTATTCGTTTGGTTGTTGGTTAAGAAGGAAATTATTCGTGTATTAAAACTAGCATAGTTAATAGTACTATTTTTGATAGTGCTTAAGTTGTTTTATATATAACTCAACATACCAAGTACAATGTTCAATTATCAACATATAATCCCACATAAATAAAACAACAATAAGTTATGAGTCAATTTATGCATTATCTTATACAGAAGAAAAAATAATTAAACCCTACATAAATAATCTTGTATTACTAATACCTACACAACTCTAAACAACAACCAAACAACTCGAAGTGTACAACAGATTGGAGTATATTGTAGTAAGGGAGTCAATGTAGCACAGAAAATATTTCGACCTCTGTAACACACTGAAAATCAATGCTTAAAGTTACATAATTACATGATGGAAATAAAGAGCTACTTCTAAAATTCTGCAGTATTATCCTGTCAATCAATCTAGGTTTACATTATAAAGATCTGGAAGAAGCCTGCTCGTGGAAGTACTATTATCATCTTTAGTATGGACCGACGAATCGCTCCAAGGAGCATTCATACTTTGAGTTTGACTGTCCTGAGAGTAAGTCGAAACCTGTGTTTGACTGTCGTGTGATAGTTTCTCAAAGGATTTAAATCTCATTTCGTCGTCTAATGTGGTGCGCTTGACTAGTGGTGCTTGAACCGGAAGTTTTCCTTCGAGCATACTCACGACGGAAGACATGGATGGCCTGAGAGTGGGAGAGGGATTGGTGCACAACAGAGCCAGATTTATCATCCGCATTGCCTCTTTTTTGGAGTAACTTGAACCGAGACGTGGATCCACTAGTTCTAAGAGATTTCCCTGTTCTTGTAGGACGTAAGCCTGAACTCCAAAGAGAACAAATTGACATCCATAGCAAGATAAAATTGGAGAACGAAAGGAAAAGAAAAACAGTAAAACTAAAAGCGCAAAGATGCATCCATAAGCATGTCAGCAGAACCAACTGTTGAGTAATATAATTAGGTAAAATAAAAGTGTGTTCTTTTTAACAGTTTAAGCTTTTAGATGAGATGGTCATACACTTCAACACGGTATCAGAGCAGGGAGAGGTCCTAGGTTCAAGTTTCACCGCCACCATTATCAAAAAGAAGTTCTACGTGATTGACCCATTAAAAAGAATCAGGCTCGCACATGAGGGGCCGTATTGAGAATATAATTAAACAAAATGAAAGTGTGTTCTCTCTAACAGCTTAAGCTTAAGCTTTTAGATGAGATGGTCACACACTTCAACCCTAATAAAGGAACTCCAATTGTTTATCTTTGTTATCCTATAGGAATGGAGAAATGGAGGTACCAAAGCAAATATCAATTTGTATAACACACTAACAAGAGAAGCTTTTGTGGCTTATAAATCCAGAGTGCAATTAAACTAAACATGTACACGGAAGACTTATAACACATGATGTTGCAGCAGTTGTTAAAGATATTAGTAATTGGGAACGGTGGTTCTGTAAAAAACAATTTACCCAGTCAAGAAGGTACACAAATTCCTCTTTCGGCCTGTAGTTTGTATTGCTTTTCCCGCTGACAATCTCCAATGCAACAACTCCAAAGCTATAAACATCAGCTTTATCTGTCAAGTAGCCTCTCATTGCATACTCGGGAGCCATATAACCTCTTCAAAAAGGAAAAATAAAAGTAAGATACTTCAAAGTAACCACGTTCCTATTGATGACAAACAAATTCAGACACACAGAACTGTTACTCTTCTCATTACATGCAAGAACCTTTGAAGAGTTTTGGCTTAAAAGTCTGAAGAATTTTCTACTGGTATATAACTATCAACTTTAGTAGAGTATTTCTTTTGGGATTTTTCCATATTTGGCCATAATTATAGGCGCTAGCTGAAATATACAAAATCTTATACACTGATTATGTATAGTGTATGTATATTATATGTATATTTATACTTAATATACAAAACCTATACATTTGCTCGCTATTTGGTAAATTAGATCACCGAAAGGCATTGAACTGTAATTATTTCAAACTGAAATAGAGCTCTGTATTGTCTCTGACAGAGAACATTATCTCGACAGTATGGAGAGAGAAATGATAAAAAGGCTCACACTGTTCCAGCAATTCGGGTGCTAATATGAGTGTTCTCTTCTTCATCTAATTTCGCCAATCCAAAATCTGAAATCTTAGCATTCAGATCCTTATCAAGAAGCACATTGGTACACTTTATATCTCTGTGGACGATTTTCAACCTTGATTCTTCATGAAGGTAAGCTAACCCTTTTGCTATTCCTGAGCATATCCTTTTTCTGGTTGCCCAGTCTAGGTTCAACCTCTGGTCGTCACGGCCTAAGAAAGGAGAGAATTAGAGGAATATAAATCATAAAATGAATAATGATTTTAAAAATGATGTTGCAAAGCATTACCAAAGAGAGCTCGAGCAAGACAGTTATTTTCCATGTATTCGTATATCACCAATAACTGGTTCCCTTCTATACAACAACCATAAAGCTTCACAAGGTGTGGGTGTTGTAGAGCTGAAATCATGCCTATCTCATTGACAAATTCCCGATTTCCTTGTTTCGACTTAGAAGAGAGCTGCTTAACAGCTATGATTGTACCATCGGAGAGTGTACCCTACAGACAACAGGATTAATTCACAACGATCACATTACAGACAAAAGCCTGTGAAAATTTGTAAAAAAACACTTCTATGACATAAAATATATCCACATGACACATTATTGTGTCATACGTGTCTCAAAATAATTTCAACTTTCTTGAAATGATTTCTAGTACGTTTCATGCACAACAAATTTTGCCTATATAAAAATATTTTTAGTTATAAATATAAAATAATGTCAAGCATAACCAATCGGAAATATAACCCCAGAACTGCAAGCTGTCCTTAGATAGATAGATTTGATACCTTGTAAACTGGTCCAAATCCTCCTTCACCAATTTTATTGGCAGGATCAAAGTTACCTGTAGCAGCTTTAATTTGTCTAAGTCTAAAATGACCTGTTTGTAAATCAAGGGCTCTGAGTTCTGTAAACAAGAAGAATATTGCAAATGTCAGTAAATATAGATCTTGTAAAACATCTGTATGATGAACACAGTTTAAGCAGTCATGAAAATTTTGTTGTGTGCAAACTATTTATGATATGTCATGTTGTCGATCCACCAACAGAACAATCATCTCGATTCTGCTCAATTACAGGCAGATAAACTTATTTGTATATCGCGGCTAGAAATCTCGTAAACAATTCTGATTATCACAACAGAAATATCACCATATTATCAAATAGTTTCACCAATAGAAAGTTATACAAAGATTTTGTCCTAGTAGCTTCGCCATCTCTGTTTGTCTAAAGCATATAGAGAGTGAATATATTCTTTTGAGGTATGTATACCAAATTCTTCTTTGTTATTTTTCCCTCCGAAAATGCCTTTCTTCCACAGAGCAAATAAAACTATCAGAACCGCCACAATTGAAGCGAGTACAATGCCAATAATAGCTCCGACATGTAACCCGCTGCCTGTATCAATCTTATAGTCTGCAAGAAGAAAGTGGGATTTTATTAAGATAAGATTGTGGGGAAGATAAGCGAAAAGTCTATAGGCAGAGATATACTGACTTGGTGTAACTGTAATAGCTGAAATCAGAGGTCCATATACACCTCTGTCTGGAATAGCGTTAGTCCCCTTCCCGGTCCAATACAAGTGAATCTCCAGAGTGCTACCACTAACATTAACATCTTTAAAGTCCATGATAATGCCTTTTCCAACACCCTTAGCTTTCTCCATGATGTTGAAGTCCGTCAAAACTACATTCCCCTGTGTAAGAAATTATCATATATACCACATTATCTCCAATAGTCTAGTACCTTCTATACTAAGAGCCTGTTTGGGTTAGCTGATTATAAATAGCTGCTAAGCTTTTAGTACCGAAAAATATTTTTAAGTGCTGAAGCTGATTTTATAAATAAGCAATTACGTGTTTGGATAAAAGTGTTAAAACTGAAATATTCAGTTAACGTGTTTGATGAAAAAAATATACATAAGTTTTTTTGTTAAACTAACTAAACTACCTTTTATATTTTTTTTAATCAAAAAATATAAATTTGAAAGTATTTTTGTGAAGAAAAGGAGGAATGATGGATATAGGGTAAAGAGAAAGTTCGGGATTTTATTCTAGGAAGGGTATTTTGAGAATTTGAAAAAATACTAAGGATAAAATAGTAAAAAACTTAGTCAAACCAAAATTGCTTATAAGCGGAAAAGCCATAAGTTGGGGATGAACCAACTTATGGCTTGTGACTGATTTTGGCTTATAAGCACTCTGGAAACGTGTAGATAAACTAAAAAGTGCTTATAAGTCAATTTGACTAGCTTATAAGCTCGGCCAAACACCCTCTAAATCAGAAAGTTACCAAATCATATCAGAACTAAGTAAAACAACATTTAAGTTACTTATTTACAAAAATAGTTAGGTCTCCACTTACTTGCATTGCTACATCAAATATCCGCCTTCCAAGGCTGCTATATGTTGAGTCATTAGAATACATTATTTCAGCAAAGTGAAGGCGCACTCTGTAGCTACCTCGTTTCAGGCAAAGCCCGTAATATTTGAGAGAATTAGGGGAAAGGCGTGCGCTCTTGTAAAAATCAGGACCAGACACATCCAGTGAAAATGTATTTGTTGTAATATAACTGGCATCTATACGACCGACGTACACTCCTGAACTGCTGAAAGCCCATTTAACGGAGGATGAAAAAAAATATGATGGACCGGCAGTGGCAAGGTCCTCCTCATAATCATTTCCTTCAAATTTAGTTCTAGTTCCTCCACAGTTTATGAATAGCGAATGATCTGCAAATGACACAAAGAACATAACATGAGGATCTGCAAAAGGACTTTTTTCATTTTTGGCCCGTCGCTTAAAATTAAGTAAGGACGCTAGCCAAAGTATACACGACATATACATTGATCATATATAAAATATGGATATTTTTTCCTAAAATACAAAACATATACATATGCCGGCTATTATTTTTGAGAGAGGTCGAAAAATGTAATAATCCCTAAGAAAAATAGGTTAATAGGCTGTAACTCTTACATTTCGCTTCTGTGGGACAAACAAGGTCTTTCTTAGAACACCAGGAATCCCTGCAATTTCGAATAGATTAAGCTACATAATTATAGAGAATAGACAGAAAGCATCAAATAAACTAGCAACCTTATGCATAAGATAACATTTACGACTTACGAGTTGCTGTTGCTCATCGTTTTTGAATAGCTGGAGACTAAGTTTCTGTTGAAGAAAGAAGGTTTGTAAGTCAAGTAGCTATAGGACGAAAATTTTAACTTACAAAAAAGAAATAATAAATGAATATAGGTTCCCAAACAAAGTTGGAGAAAAGCTCACAATGCAGAGGACTGGCATCCTCTAGTAGATGTTTGTGTGAAATTGTTGTATGATATATCACTGAAAAAAAATGATAGTTGTCATGAACATAGAAGACACCAAGTTCTTGTAAATGCATCCTTGCAGCAAACAAAAAGTTTATTTGAAAAAAACTGTTAACTTTAAAGTGTGGCATGTTACAAGGTATTATTCGTGGCTAGCTATGATAATAATCAAAGTTTATACTAAGATGAGGAAAAATGAACAAATTGAGCAAATACCTACATGTTTTCTCGTCTTTTGAATATCCAGTTGGGAATTGGCCCACTTAATGTGTTGTTACCAAGAAACCTACAATGAAGATAAAACTGTTGCTTGTTATAAAAGAATGAAAACTTTAAGAGAAAAAAACCTGTACAATATTTACACTTCATCTTGTAAAGGTTTCACTTAAGGGACCTACATGTTATCAAAATCCAACGTCTCAAATGTATCTGGGATTGGACCATTCAGCATGTTGTTGCTCAGGTCCCTGCAAAAAATAACACTTTATCAGAAGGAGGCAGGATCAGCATCGAACCAGACAGCAAAGCGAGCAAAGCGAACCACTTGGTATCCGAACAATTAGTCAAAATCTATGCTCCATCCAAGGGCGGATTTAAAGGGAACCTGCAGTTCACGTGAATCCAGTAGCTTCTGTGCAAACTCTTTATATGTACTCCCTCCATCTCAATTTATGTGACACTCTTTCATTTTTAGTCAGTCACAAAAAAACCATAAATTTCAAGTCTTTTTTTCATTCTTAAACTCTATGCCTAGTAAACACCTTCACATAAATTGGAACGGAGGGAGCATTAAGAAATGAATTAAATATCGATAAATATTTGACTGTGAACCCATTTACTATTGTATAGTAACTTGTTGTCACTGTAGAAACTCATAAACTTAAAATTCTAGATCCGCCTCTAACTTTGGAACTACGTGAAAGACATTAATATGTAGAAGAATCTTCTTTTATATAATGAAGGGTGAATCCGGGATTGTATTATAGACAAATTAAACATTTACAAATTCCGATGCAAGTATATACTTTGTTGCAGAACCTGTTTACTCAACATTTTCAACTGTCTTACCTGTTGCTAATGTTGGTATCACCTTAGACTTCAAGAATATTTGCTATTCAAGTATCATCATATCGGAGAATGAGAATCATCAAAATCTATACTATTTATGTATATATCTCACTGAAACTTCTATGTTCTAGTACTCCTGATAAACTAAAATATAAAAAGCAAAAACACAGAACTTGCTAGAATTATTTTTCACATAAAAGAATTAAAAAAAAAAGAATGATTAAAAAAAATAAAAAGAAGACAAACTTACAAAAGTTTCAAACGCATGAAACCTACGTATCGTGGAATTGGACCGAAAATTGAGCAATTTCTCAAAATCCTGCATCATTAAAGTCAAATTAGAGAACCGTGAACATAAGAAATTATGATGAATAGATGTAATAGCTAATTTTCCAACTACAAGCATATATTACTCACAGCCTTTTCATCTCTGTTAAGCCTTGAAGATTAGGGAATTGCATCTGTTTTCCTCTCAAATCAGATATTCTCCTGAAAACAACAATGCACATGACAACTTCCACTATAGCCCTATATCCTTCAGTTTGCATTTCTCAGGAGATTTTCTCTTTCCGTTATAATAGAATAAAAGGGAGCTTGAAAGTGTATTGAATAGTTACTCCCTCCGTCCCAATTTACATGACGCACTTTCCTATTTAGTATGTCCTAAAAAGGAATCTCACCTTTCTATAATTAGAAATAATTTAACTTTAAATTCTCATTTTACGCTTAATGAAACAATTTATAGCCACACAAGTGTCATTTCAAAAATCTTCAGTTCTTTCGTGCACGTTGTGCCTAGTCAAAGCAGGTAGTATGAGGGAAGTGTGTACTTACAACTCGGTCATTATTTTCAATTGGGATATTGTAGGAGGAATAGGTCCCTCCATTAACGTTCCTTGAATGTCTCTGCAAAAAGTATCATGATAATTGCAATTAAAAGTATGATACGACCATGTTTTTTGAAAGTTTAGAATCCTTCAGGGAGAAAAAAATTGCATTAAGATTAACTGCATACTTACAATCTGTCCATTTTAGTCCAACTGCCAATAAAAGCTGGTATGGTACCAGATATCCTATTCCCGTCTATCCTACTGCAAACAGATGAAAGAGTTAAGACATTGAAGCACAAAAATTCAAATGTTCTTCAAACATTTTCTTGCTTACAAGTCTGTCATGTTCTTCAGATTGCTGAAGTTATCAGGTATAGTTCCATTGAGATTATTGGCAGAAAGAAACCTGCAAAATGATCCATCTATTAACCATGATACCTGAGTCCCGACTGGTTTGGCACTTTTTGCTCATGTTGAGTCAGTTTTACCAACTTTTGGAGCTAAATTGAACTCTGATTAACTATTTCTTTATATTAAAATTCCGGGACAAGGCACTGTTAGCTCCCTCAACTTTGGCCAAAATTGCTACGACACACTTTACCTTTTCAGATCCTATTACATCCGTGAACTTTTTAAAAACGGAATAATTAGCACCCTAAGCGCTGATGTGGCAAGTAGAATGTATTTCACTCTTTGGGAGAGTGAAAAAAACATAAAATCTGACACGCGTCATTTTTTAATTGAGTACTTCACATTTAATTACACCTAATTAATTATCACTAAAGCTTTAAAAAAATTCTAAACTGATTTTTTTGTTAAATGTGGAAAACTTAATTTTTTTAATTAAAAGTGTGTATTTTCTTAAAATATGGACAACTGATTATTTTTTTCTAAATATGAAAAGAAATCTAGTTTTCCAAATTTAGTTTAAAAAACGAGTTTTCCACATTTAAAAAAATAATTAGTTAGTCCAAATTTTTATAAAAATCTAGTGTTTTCACATTTTGAAAAGAAAAAATATGGTTGCCAGATTTTTTTTAAATAATCCAGATTTTATTTGAAAAATAAAAGTGAAGTGTCCTAAAAAATGAAATCATAAAAGTCTAGATTTTTTAGGACATTTAAAAAATTATTTTCCATATTTTTAAAATAAACCATTTTATTCCATATATAAAAAAATACTTTTTCAGATTTGTTTTTTTAAATTAAACGGGTTTTAAAAAAATCCATTTTTCATTTTTTAAAAAGAAAATTCAATTTTTCAATTTTTTTTAAAATTACCACATAAGCACAAAAAATTAAAGGAAAAAAAAATATACATGTGACAAGGAGAGGGCATGTCAACTCTTCAATAATAGAGTAGATATTCAGTTTCAGGTGGTAACTATTCTGTTTTAAAAAAGTACAGGGGAGTCCCCTGAAAAGGTAAGGTGTATCGTAGCAAATTTGATCAAAGTTCGTGGGGGAGGGGGGAGGGGGAGGTAAGAGTGCCTTATTCCCTGAAACTATATAAAAAGCTATGTTGCTCGGACTATTGAAACATCGGCCGTGTGTTGGATCCTCCAAAAGTAATGTATTTTTGAAGGATCTCACATAGATACGGTAATATTTTTGAAGAGTCCAAGCAACATAAACAAAAAGTACTATAAATTACGGTTGTCTTCAAATCAAAATTGTGACAAATACATTTTAGTTTGAATATTGGGAAGCAAAATAAGCCAAATAATAAGTAAATGATAAACATTGAATATTTGGTTACTATGTCTTACATTTCTCTCAGGCGGCTCAAACTACCAAGGTTTGGAGGAAGAGGTCCTTCAAGTAGATTATTTTCCAAAACACTGAAAATATCCAATGCATCAATGTGACATCCAATTAGGTACAACAAAGGTATGTAGATAATAAAAGGAAGTATATTAAGAGTTACACATCAGATATAGAATGTGAATATGAACTACTAATATGGACTTGGACAATCCTCACCCTATAAGCTAGCTTTTAGAGTTGAGTTAGGCGCAAGATCCATTCTTTATATGGTATCAGAGTCAGGTCCATTCCAATTCTTTGTTCACCGATGTTGGGCCCCCAAATTATATTATTCATGCTCCAGTTAACAATATCTGGGCGTGCGGGGAGTGTTAAGAGTCACACATCGGATATGGAATGGGAACATAGACTACTTATATGGACTTGGACAATCCTCACCCTATAAGCTAGTTTTTGGGGTTGAATTAGGCTCAAGATTCATTCTTTGGCATGACATATCTTTTACTTACAGTTGTTCCAGTGTTTCAATGTCACCTAATTCTTTTGGAATCAGCCCACTGATACGATTACCCAAGAGTGACCTACACATAGGATGAGTTTTGCCAAAATGTGAGTACACCAAATGAAAAAAGAAACTTCTTCATTGAAAATCTTTTAAAAGATTAAAAGCAAAAACAACTTACAGAATAGTGACGCGAAGCTTGCCATAGCTTGAAGGAATCGATCCATTTAAGTAATTGCGAGTCAGATCTCTGAAAATGCAAAGAATGATTGAGCCTCCCATTTTGCATGTTATGATCCACTCTAAACTTTTAGATTTCACACTTTTTAAGGATATGGTTTACACATTTGATCATATAAAGCAACAAACAATTAACTTGTTAATGTTATGATTTATAAAAAAAAAATTGAATAAACACATACAAGTTTCTGTAATCAAGAGTTCAACTATTATCAGAAAGGTTCAAGTTTGATAGTTTGTCACAGGAAAATGGATTACTGTTCAGAAATACTCTATTTTAAGCAATTATATGCTGGTAAAATTCCAGTCTTTCATACTACATGCCACTCTCTACATGTTTGCTTAAATTATCAAGATCTTAATGGCTTGTTTTTAAATTATTGATAGAATTTTGATATTGACATGTGAAAACAAATGAGAGAAATCCTGTATTGATACTCACAATTCTCGCAGATGAGTAAGCTCTGCAAATTCTGGAGGCAAAATTCCTGCCATACTAAGACCCTTCAATTGGCTGTATCAACAAAAAAAGCAGAAGAAATCAAAAGAATTTCTGAACACCTAATGGTAAAGGAGTTCAATTAGAAGAAAAACAACACATACTAATAGAGTTTAAAATATGCATTCAGTTTGAAGATGTAAGACTAATGGAATATAAATCACAAGAGGACGTTGTTCTTGGACTCCCTTTACAGGTAAATACTTACCCGCACGAGATGTTCTAATTAACCATGATTAAATGAGAAACGCATGTGCAAGCACATATCATGCATTTATTTGTTTAGTGTAAACACCCGATGCAGACATAGGAGTTAGGATTTTGAAATTATGGGTTCTGGAATCTAAAATACCTAGTTTACTAAGTTCTTGATAATTATGTATATATATTTAAGTGAATTTTTAAACACAAATGCAAAGTTCAAACAAAAGCTACTACATTTTCCCGAACTCATAGATGAAGCTCTACAAAAAGTTACTCCTATGATTTATGAATAGAATTTAAGTTATATTTGAAAGTAAAAAACAAAAACCATCAATTCAATTTAACTGACTATAGGTATAGTTACTCTATTTTTCAGGTTTCTATGTTAGACTTGCTATATAATAACAACAACAACATACCTAGTGAAATCCCACAAGATGGAATCTGGGGCTAGAGTGTACGCAGACCTTACCCTACTTGGACTATATTAGGCTTGCTATATGAAAAGTTAATAGGTAAACTTAGCTTAATAATGTAAACATTTATATACTATCCCCGCATAATGAATATAAGAACCCTTTTCTTCATCTATTACTAAAGAAATATATGCAACCTTGAGATACTTGCAATAGTGAT
Source organism: Przewalskia tangutica (assembly GCA_029844215.1). Lineage (NCBI taxonomy): Eukaryota > Viridiplantae > Streptophyta > Magnoliopsida > Solanales > Solanaceae > Przewalskia > Przewalskia tangutica. Next base: position 140,370,235 of record CM056720.1, on the reverse strand, counting down.
ACTTCCTTTTAGCATAATTCACAACGTAGGATATGAATCAAAGTTAAAAGAAGCAGACTTACATTGTTACAACATGGCAAATTGAGCTGCTATTGAATGTGCAATCACATGTTACGTTGCTGACGATTTTACCATTAAGAGAATTCGTCATGTTGAAACCTTTCCCCTCCCTGCAAGATGCTCTATTGATGCCGTTCCAATATATGTTTTGAAGTTTCGATGATATTGTTTTTAGAACATTTACTGTCACATCAAAGTTAAAATTAAATCACAATTATAACTCAAGTATACTATTGTTAGTCTCGAAGAACAAATAACAATCCTGCATATTGTGACACTTGATCTATAAAACGTTTTTTATCTCCCGATAGATCAAATTTTCACACTACGAGAACAAAGACATTTGCCAACAATGATTTTGTTGCCATATATTGGATATATATTGTTGTCAAAAGTACTTTTCGCAACAACAAAAATTGTTGCATGTCGTTGCAATAACCTCCGATGCGATAAATTTTCACAACAACGTTGTTTCTTTTTGTTGTCATTTATGTTTTTAGCAACAATATATTAAACTTTTGTTGCAATTTACGTTTTTTGGCAAAAATATATTTATTGTTGCTAAAGTTTTGTTGTCAATTCTATACTTTCTTGTAGTGTTGTCATTACTAAAAAAGTAAGAATTAGCTATGGACAAATTCTATAATTAAACACCAAAATCCGTCACTAATCCTATTTAGAGATGAATTAGTGATGGGTTATCAAAAAATGATATTAGCTATGAGAAATTTAGCGATGGATTAACGAAAAATTCATAGTTAATTTTAGTTGTTTCTGTAGTGTTAAGAACAACAGGGTTTGAGGAAGCGCCGCACCCAAAGGGGTGTGATGTAGACAACATACCTTACCCTAATGAAAGCATTAATGACTTCTTTCACGGCTCAAACCTTAACCTATAAGTCACACGAAGACAACTTTAGTGTTACTCTGAGAGTCCTCTTCGTAAAGTTGTATTAAATAATTGCATATGAAGTTTCCAGTTACCAGGGTAGTCTGTTTATTTCTCAAATGGTCAAATATGAAAAAAGGTAGCACTGAAATGTGATCCTCAGTTTACACATAATGCATCTATGAGGCTCGTTCGAGACTCATCCTTGAAGAAACACGGAAAACCAAGCGGGCCGCGACCAATGCAATCACCGTTGATGCTGCCATCGTGACCATCGACGACCCAATTGTAATCCGAGGGGCTCAGCCTCTGCCCCGCCACACTGACAAGACAATGACCCAAAACGTGGCTCACAATTCCGAACCAACAACAAATGGTAAAATTCCGGCTGAAGTCGCGGTGGCCGAACTAAAAATAGTGGCAGTGGCGGAAGAGGGCAGCCCCGACCAGCCGACAGCCAATCGCCACGGTAGCAGTGGCAGCAGCCCCCGCCGCGGGATGCCTACCAAGTATGGGCTGTGTGGGACCCACCGGCTTGGGCCGCTCCACCGTGTCCCTATCCGACGTCGTCTTGTGCCCCACCTTCGGCCCGATAGCCCCAGCCAGGCATCTTCGGTGCACGTCTGCATACAGTGCACAAATCTCCCCTCCTTCAATCTATGCACGAATATTGAGGCGACTATGAACACGATGTCTCTCAATACACCATACGACGGTTGGTACATGGATACTGGCGCCACATCTCATAGGACGGCATCCCAAGATACTCTCTCGTCTTATTTCAATATGAGCAATTTAAATCGAAATATTATTATTGGTAGTTGACAAGGCATTCCCATTCGAGGTTATGGACAATCATCCCTCTCCCAACCACATCCACCGTTAATCTTAAACAATATCCTCCATGCCCCAAAACTCATCAAAAATCTAATATTTGTGCGTCATTTCACAACCGACAATAATGTTTTCCTTGAATTTGATCATTTTGGTTTTTCTGTGAAGGACCTTATGACATGGGCGCGAATAATGAGATGTGACAGCACCGGGGACCTCTATCCTATCACCAGCACCGTCGGCCATCTAGTCTCCTCTCCATCAACCTTTGCAGCTCTTTCGTCTTCCTTATGGCATAATAGATTAGGACATCCGGGAGATTCTGTTTTATGCTCCCTTAGCAAAAATAAATTTATTCAGTGCAAACATGTCTCTACTACTCATGTCTGTGAATCTTGCGTCTTTGGGAAATATGTCAGATTTTCATTTTATTCTTCATCCACTTGTACGTTAATGTCATTTGATATAATACATAGTAATTTATGGACTTCTCCCATTTTAAGCACGACTGGGTATAGATATTATGTGTTCTTTTTTTATGATTATTCTAACTTTTTGTGTACTTTTTCCATTGGTAATAAGTCTCAAGTTTATTCTATTTTTTCGTCCTTAAGTGCTTTCATAAAGACAATTTGAAAAAAAGAATATCAAATGTTTTCAATGTGACAATGGAAGAGAATTCGACAATCAACAATTCAAACTATTCTGCGCCAAACACGACCTTATTTTTCATTTTTCATGTCCACATACCTTTCCACAAAATGAAAAAGCCGAACGAAAAATTAGAACCATAAACAACATAATTCGTGCCCTCCTTGCCCACGCCTCTATCCCCCTTATTTTTGTCATTATGCACTCTCAATGGCAACGTATCTCTTGAACATTCTCCCAAACAAGTCTCTCAAACACAAGTCACCCACTCAAGTTCTATATCTTCGGGATCCTTCCTATAAGCATTTACGAACTTTCGAATGTCTATGCTACCCTCTCCATCCCTCCACTCAAATCAACAAGTTGAAACCTCGATCATCCCCGTGTGTCTTTCTTGGTTACCCCTCTAATTATAGAGGTTACAATTGTTACGACTTGTCAAGCTGAAAAATAATCGTTTCGAGGCATGTCATATTCGATGAGTCCCAATTGTTCATATAATATTTCTTGTAAGCCTTAACAGTGACAACTCTTATCTCATTTAAACGTCATTTAATTAATAATCATTGTTTCACTAATTAGAACAGTAAAAGTAGATCAAATGACCAATTATACTTTTAATTAGAACAGATTTAATTTATTAAAACAATTAATATTTGGGTTCAAGGAGTAATTTTGTTTTTTTGTCAAGTCATTTTCCGTAGAGATGTTGATAGTAGTAAATTTTGATTTGGGATGGGGTGGGGGGGGGAGGGGGATTGCATTAATGATTAATAAAATCAACAAACAACTTGTTAAAAGCAGCATGTGATTGGCATAGTATGATTGAATAAGTCAAAGTAGTCCAGATCAATTCAATAGAAAAATGCAACATGTGACATTCAAGGCGGCCATCACTTTGAGAAAACAGTTAAAGACTAATAAGTACAAATAAATTTTATATTATTAGTATATTTTATAGTTATAATATCAAGGTTGATGCAATAGTTGTATATCGGTCAACTTAAAATTAGCAATTAATATCATATTTGATAGTTTTGTAATTGCTTTGTAGAAAATTCAGCACATAATTTAAATCGGAGAAAGTACATAATATTTACCAACGACCAAATGACCTTTTAATTTTTTACACCTACCCACAGAATTATTATGAAAGGAAAGATTTAGACAGGGAATTGTTTTCATTACGTAAGACTACTTTATTAGGTTTGATGTTAAACTATTACTAATGTTGAAAAATCAACCAACACAAACAATCAAATAAGCACACCACAGTCCCCCGGGGCATAGTCCAGTGGTAAAGTCTGGGCGCTATAAGGCGCGCGGGCCTGCGCAGCGTGGGTTCGATCCCCGACAAGCACATAGAGGGGATTAACCTTGTGTCAGTGATCCGTTGTACGCTCCCAGACACTGACCACGGGAACATATCTTGCGATTTACCTGGTAATAGTGCTGAGGGACCGGTGCTATTACCCCCAAGAGCCTAGTACCAGTACTAGCGATAGAGAGGTGCAAGCCTCGAGACTTGGGCATCAAAAAATAATAATAATAAGCACACCACAACTGACAACAGTAGTAGCAAAAACTGACCAAACCAAAAATAAAAAGAAAAAGCTGACACGGATAGTACGAATCAATGCATATCATTCAATCTACAACAGCAAAATTGTCAAGAACAGTTTTAACTTCGAGACTCCAAATATAAAAATAAAAGGAATAAAAATCATGAGATTTAGCAAAACAAATTACAGATCAATACAAAGGACGAAAAAACAAAGAAGAAAACAGAGTGTTTAACTGTTTATAAATAAGAAGAGGAAACAAAAAACAATCGCTGTCACTATCAGAAAATCGCTAATTTTAAAAGTTCGGGCTTGTTGATAAGTGATTTTCGATGGAAAATCCATCGAAATCGTTACCAACAAACCAAATTTCGACGAATTTTATCGGAAATTAGCAATTTTTTGGTAGTGTAGTTTTTCATCAATACATGGGGATGAAAATCAAAGAGAAAAAAAAGAGCATTTATACTGTTTATAGATAAGAAGAAGCAACAAAAAACAATTACTATCACGAAAATCGCTAATTTTCAATATTCATGCTTGTTGATTGTTAAGGATCACAAGAATCACATATTGCATGTACAAACTGAGCAAAGAAGGTCGACTAAAGAAGAGATGAAGGAGAGGAATCGATAGGGAGAGAGTCGGTGATTTTGGGAACAGAATAACTGTCTGCTCTTCTCATTTGTATTCCATATATACAAAAATGAATACAAGAATGTACATATACACTTTGACCCCCTCAACTACAATTAATACATCTTGACCCCTCAACTACACTTTAATCAATAACCAACCACCCATAACTAATTTAATGATTTAAACTAGATCAATGCAAACTAATCTTCTACTATGCACCTCGTGGCACTTTGGTGCACATGTCTAATACTTCCACACACCTCCTCAAGCTAGGAGTGATGAAGATATTCTTCATTCCTAGCTTGGACATCAAGAACGTATGTTGTCCTCGGCTGACCGCCTTTGTAAAAAAAATCTGATGGCTGCTCAGCAGAAGGTATATACTTTGTCTGAATGAGGCCAATCATAATCTTCTCCCGCGTGAAGTGACAGTCGATATCGATGTGTTTAGTTCGCTCGTGAAAAACTGGATTGGCTGCAATAAGAAGTGCAGAATGGCTCCTCTGATGCATAACAATCCCCTGCTCACTCATGGCAAATTCAATGCCAAGAAAATATCGAAGTTCACCAAGATCCTTTATCTTGAAAGCACATTGTAAAATATCCTTTGTCGACTGAAGTAGTGCTCTATCATTCCCTGTGATCAGAAGGTCATCTACATAGACCAGGACAATCACAATCTTCGTAAATAGAGAATAATCTCTGAGACTCTGCGTAAAACCAGAATCAACTAAGGCTGAAGTTAACTTTATATTCCAATGTCTCGAGGCTTGCTTCAATCCATATAGAGACTTCAGCAATTTACATACCTTACCATCTGTTGTGTTTGAATGAAACCCTTCAGGAAGTTGCATAAAGACTTCTTCAAACAAGTCACCTTGGAGGAATGCATTGTAAACATCCTGATATATGATCCATTGCTTAGCTGTTGCAATGGAAATAACAAATTACTATAAGTTGCTTTCCCCGCCCTGTGATTTCTGTCTTCCTAGTCTTCGACACAAGAAAGAGGTGTAGAAAAATCCTTTTTCTTGTGTCGAAACGAAAGAGTAATGATTCTTGATCCTGATTGTTAAAAATTCCTAGTCTTGGTTTCTATTTTTCCAGATGTATCAGAAAACCTTTACGTATAATAACAAGAAAACGGATGCAGCAAGAAAACGGATGCGCGTTACTAACACTAACGCGCAACGGCTTTCGCGCTAGTGCGATCATCCGCTGACCCTTCTTCAAGAGTGCCCTTTCCCCAGCCTCCAATCGTCTCAGAAGAGAAGACTAAGCTCAGACGAATTGCAGTCCGATCTTTCTCTAACACCAACACCTTAACTCAACTCATAACATGACTCAAGGAGCAGTCTCCACGGAATGAATCAAAGAACACGGAATTTCTCGTCAGCTCTCACTGTTGCCATTTTCACAACAGGTGAGAATGTCTCTTGATAATCAAGTCCTTCTTTCTGGTTATACCCTTTTGAAACTAGTCTGGCTTTAAATCTTTCAATCTCTCCAGTTGCTTTGTATTTGATCTTATACACCCACTTGCATCCAATAGCTTTCTTCCCCTTAGGCAATGGCACTAGCTCCCAGGTTTTATTCTCCTCCAGGGCCTGGATTTCAGCTTGCATGGCCTCAACCCACTGGACATCCTTGCCAGCCTCCTTATAATTGCAGGGCTCTGTAGCAATGGAAGACTTGGCTATGAATGCTTGATATCTGGAAGAAAGATCAGAGTAAGTTAAGCCTGCAAAAATAGAATATAGGCAGTTAGATGATCCCTTTTGTGTGATGTAATTTTTGTGCCAAAACCAGGTCCATCTAGAGTAATCATCCACAATTGTAAGGAAGTATCTCATTCCATTATAGGTATCAACTCTATAAGGTCCCCATATATCCATATGCAACAATTCAAAAGAAGTAGATGTTCTAGTTGAGCTAATAGGAAATGGAACTCTAGTTTGTCTTGCTAGGGGACACACTTCACAATTATGTAATGTAAATGAACTATCATTCCGGAAACAAGGTATTCTCCTCAGCACACTCAATGGCACATGACATAGCCTCTGATTCCACACTACTACATCAGTCTTCTGTGCTGCTATTAAACTTTTGTGTAGTTTCTTTCCTTTATTTTGTTTGTCCACAGACAAGATGTATAATCCATCCTCCTCAGTACCAATCTCTCTCACCTTTCCAGATGAGAGATCCTGAAATATGCAACATGTGGGAAAGAAATTGACACTACAATTCAGTTCCCTTGTTACTTTAGAAACTGACATCAAGTTGAACTGAAAAGTAGGGACACAAAGAACATCTTTTAAGACATCACCTCCTCTAATGTGATAGTCTCCTATATGTGATATCTTGGTCGACTCTCCAGTAGGTAGCTACACTTTACCTACACCTTCTGTTAGTCGTTTGTTATGTAAATCTTGTTGATTGCCAACCATGTGATTGGTGGCTCCTGAATCTATTATTCATTTTATTAGAGTGTGTGTCAAAGTGGTTACAGATACCTGTCATGTTGGCCACGATGTTGTTTGTTCTTCCAGTTTCTGATTGATCCCTAAGAAAGTCGAGCAACTGCTGATGTTGTTGGGGTGTGAACTGATGTGATCCTTTCTATCCCATCTGTCTTTCTGCATTATTCTGGCTTTGTCCCATAGCTTCATGTCCTGTTCCAGTGCTCTCACACAGAAGTTCACTTTCAGACACCATATTTGTCTTCTTCATGTTACTCTGTGTTGAATCTTCTGGATAGCCATTCAATCTGTAACAATCTCTCTGCACATGACCTTTCTTTCCAAAGTATGTGCATTTCTTCAGCCTATTGCAATCTATCTTCTTATGTCCTTTGATATGACAAAAGTCGCATATTACATTCGAGCTGTATGACTTCTTATGTCTGTATGTACACCTTTCCATCGACAAAACCAATCTTGTTCTTTCCCAATAGTGCAAGCTTCATTGCCCTGCTCCATAGCGTATAGTTATCCATCCCTGTGAGTATAATCTCAACTGACAATGATCCCGGGGCATCAGATGGATATAGATATAACGGATGGTTGTGGTCAATGGTAACAACCGCATCTGTTCCATCAGACGATATTCCTTTCATACTTCCTATTCTTCCTCAAGTATATATTCAAAATCGTAATGAATATAGACGATTAGATCAACAGACGTGATCAATAGACAATTCAATAGCCACGACTCAGCAGATAACAAACAAAATTAGAAAATTGGATCAACAGATATGACCAAATGAATCGATATATATACATGCAATCAAATCAACAAGTGCGTAACAACGTAATCCTCGATCAACATAACAAATCATCAACAGCTATGAATCAAAACAATGAACATCGATCGATCAATGCTCCACAGAATACAGAAACTACCATCGTTCGTCTCGATGTCTCGATCTAACTGATTCCTTCTTCAGACTGTCTCGTAAATGAATCGAACACCTTGGACTTTGATACCATGTTAAGGATCACAAGAATCACATATTGCATGTACAAACTGAGCAAAGAAGGCCGAGTAAAGGAGAGATGAAGGAGAGATGAAGGAGAGGAATCGATAGGGAGAGAGTCGGTGATTTTGGGAACAGAATAACTGTATGCTCTTCTCATTTGTATTCCATATATACAAAAATGAATACAAGAATGTACATATACACTTTGACCCCCTCAACTACAATTAATACATCTTGACCCCTCAACTACACTTTAATCAATAACCAACCACCCATAACTAATTTAATGATTTAAACTAGACCAATGCAAATTAATCTTCTAATATGCACCTCATGGCACTTTGGTGCACATTGTTAGAATATTAGGTTAGATGTTAGAATATTCTAGATATATAATTAATTAGTAATATTATATTTATGTAGAATCCTAATATATATGGTAGGAAGACATTATTAGGTAGGATTTCTTAGTTATTATGAGGCATGATTTCCTCCTCATAATTAATGTATATTACTTGTATATATTCTCCCTTATGGGATGAGAATAATCAAGGAAGATTTTCCAATTCTAAATATTTCTTACACACGTCTAATACTTCCAAATTGATAACTGGTTTTCGATGAAAATTTCATCAAAAATGCTACTGACAAACCAAATTCTAATTTTTAAGACGTGTTAACTGTTTATAGATAAGAAGAGGAAGAAAAAAAACAATTACTGACTATAACTATCAGAAAATCGCTAATTTTCAAAACTTGACTTGTTGATAAGTAATTTTTTTGATGGAAAACCCGTCAAAAAAGTTACTAACAAGCCAAATTCCGCCAAAAAAAATCGTAAAACATTAGCGATTTTATGATAGTATACTTCGGAGAAACCGTAAAAAGAAGAGAAAATGTAAGTAACTAACCTTCTTCTTGAGGCAAAAGTTGCGCGACAGATCCCAATGGAGAGAAGCAATTCAAAGCCAAAGATATAAAAGCAAATAAACCACAAAATCTGATACAATTAGTATCCATTGAAGTTGATCTCTAGTTGTTGCTGAGTAGAAGAGTCGTTTAAGTTTTAACCCCTTTTAATTACAAACAAAAGCTGTGAAAAAGGAAGACACATTAGACCATATTGTTCTAAATTATAAAACATATAAAAAGGATAGGAACTGACATAAGGGAACTTGTATTAATAAAGTCGTGTAATAAGGTCAACGAAAGGTGGTTACAAGTTAAAGCCTTGAGATGGAGAAAGCAGAGATAAGTGTTGAGACAATAATGGAGAGGATTATGAAGGAGTTATAGGTGAAAATACAATGACAAAAATGGTCCCTTATTGTTGATAGTAAGTTTAAAATAGTCCTTTAAGTATCAAATCAACAGTTTTGATCGTTTTAAATTTACCCTAAAATGAACATTTTTAGTCTCTATCAGATATTTTTCAAACTCCCATTGTTAAATTTAATCGGAAGTGTGAAAAAAAGAGTTAACTACAAACATCAGTAATTTCCGTCACAATCAAGAAACGGTAACATAAAACTACACCAAACACAAAAAAAATAGATTAAAAAGTAGTAACAAAAGTTGCAACTTAAGAAATTACACCGGACTTTTGAAGTAGATTAAAAATTACATAAAGTGCAAAACTATACTCCCAAATGTGAGTTCTTGTTAAAATTTTCTATTTTCATAATTCTCATTAGATTTAATAATCAAAGTTTGATAAATATTTAATGGAGATCAAAAGTGTTCATTTTAACAAAGTTAAAGAACCAAAATTGTCCAAATAATATTTAAGGGACTATTTGAATCTACTACAAAAAATAAGAGATCATTTTTGTCATTTTTCAGTTTTAGGTACAAATGGTGTTCTTTAAAAAATGTTTGTGATATCGACTCTACAGTCTCTGTACAAATGTCCTTTTTTGGATCGTTTCAGTGTCCCTCATAATTTATGTGACATCATTTGACTTGTTACGAAAATTAACAAAGAAAGAAAAAATTTTAAAATTTGTGCTAATAAATCTTAAAATTTGTGTAATTATAAATATAAAAATGTAACATCTTTTGAAATCAGATGAATGTACCACATATTGAGATTTAAAACGGAGGGAATATCTCATCTTTTTAATTAAAGACAATAACCCATAACCCCATACTGATAGAGAAGATCCAGTCAAAAACATTCAGCTAGAAAGCACACGGGGCCTGTTTTTTTCTGACGTGTTCATGTTATTTTTAGAGGAGAGACATAAATACCCCAATACAGAGGTGTGAGAGGTTAGTTATAGACGAGTTCATGAGGGATAGAGGTAGGCTGGATAAGTATTGGGGAGGGGTGATTAGAATGATATGACGCATATGTAACTTACTGAGGACATGGCCTTAGATAGAGGGTTGTGAATGAAACAAATTAGGGTAGAAAGGTAGTAGGTAGTTGAGCGTAGTCCTACTTACGCTTACAAAATAGTAGTTGTAGTGTTATTATTGTAGGTCTGCTTAGCCTATCATACTAGTAGGCGCAGTATTGCTTTATAGTATCATGTCGTTTAATTTATCTGATATGGGTTCTTAATGTACTTTGTTTATCTTATTTATCTGCGTTAATTACTGCTTCTTTTTTAGAATGTGCTACCATGGCTTATTTGTTTTTGTTACCATCATTTTCATATTGCTTTAAATTGCGTGTCTGGGTTTGACCATTTCTCTTGATTTGCTTATGCGTATGCTTTGTCTTGAGACGAGGGTCTTTCGGAAACAGTCGCTCTATCAACCAAGGTAGAGGTAAGGTTTGCGTACACTCTACTCTCTCCAGATTCCACGTTATGAGATTTAACTAGATATGTTGTTGTTGTTGTTCATGTTCTTTTCATTCTACCCTTCATTTCGAGGAATATTTTAATTTGATGAATTTTCAAAAGAGGAGGTATTATATCATTTTTTTAATTAGGAAAGTATTTAATGATTACGAACTATTTCAAATTATTTTTTCTATTTCTCAAACATAAAAATCTACTAGAGAAGCCTTGTGCGACGAGCTCGATCTAGAAGGCAAATTCGTCATGGGCATGGGATTTTAAACATGAGACCTTTTGTTTACCCCTAAAATGGTATAGTTGAATTTGTATACGTGGTCAAGAACACTTGGATCTCAAGTAACTGACATGGCAATAATACTAGAAAAAATACAGTGCAAGTAAATAATATAAGACAAAGTATAGTAATAATTAGCCTGAGCTTTGTGTTAGCTTTTGGGGAAAATCTTCGAGATTAGTATGAAAGCTTCGTAATGGAGAGAATGTAAAAGAAAGAGACTCAGCAAGAGAAAGAGACTCCATAAATCATTGTTCATATGATATTTTTTGTAAGCCTTAACAGTGACAACTCTTATCTCATTTAAACGTCATTTAATTAATAATCATTGTTTCACTAATTAGAACAGTAAAAGTAGATCAAATGACCAATTATACTTTTAATTAGAACAGATTGAATTTATTAAAACAATTAATATTTGGGTTCAAGGAGTAATTTGGTTTTTTTGTCAAGTCATTTTCCGTAGTAAATTTTGATTTGGGATGGGGTGCGGGGGGAGGGGGGGATTGCATTAATGATTAATAAAATGAGTAGTCTTTTCTGATACCTTCACGTCTTGTTGTCAAACCAACAGAATCGCCGTTTCACAGCCGCTCCTCTCCAACTTTATAGTCAAATTCCGTCTTCCTCTTGCTCTCAGTTCTGGGGGCTCCATAGGGCCTTCTCTAATAGGGAAAAGCCTTCCATTTCCGTCAAATGACCCGGCCAGTGAGTCCTTTCTTCTGTGATGAACTGTTGGCACCAGTCCTACATTTTGTCTCTCTAAGTGCGATGGCGGGGCAGACCAGGATCGGGTTTGGCGAGGGGTCGGGCGGTCGGTGAGAAAAGGCGGGTCGGTGGGCGGGCTGGAGAGTGGTCGGGCGGGACCATACCATGTCCGATCCGATCCCGTCTGGTAGAAGTGCAGGGTCGGTCGGGACGGGACGGGTTGGCGGTTTTTTTTTTTTTTTTTAATTTTTTCACTAAATTAAAAATAATAAATTACTAAGTACTAACAAAGTAACATTAAGTATAACATATACTTGTCATATTATAGACTTATAGTATTATAATTTATAATATATTTATAAAGTATAAAGTATAAACTATAAACTATAAAGTATAAACTATAAAGTATAAAGTATAAAGTTATAAACTAAATAATTAAACAAAGACAAGAATAGTGTAAAAAAAACATCCCAATGCTGTTTTTGTGCCTTTTATATTATTAATTTCATTGAAATATCAAATATACAAGATTCAAAATTACATTGTAGTGTACTGTTGTTGAAAAAAATTGCAAAAGAGTGAAAGACATAGAAAAATTTAAAAATTGCAATGAAATAAATTACCAATTTGAAAATATTTTTTCTAATTTCTTTATAATTTCTTGTGGTTCTTCGGTTGGAATTGGTATATCTTGATCAAATTGTTCCACGTCGCTACTCATGCCTTCAGATAAAATGTCGTTGTAGTTGTCATCTTCTTCGTTAATCTCTGGTTGGCACTCGCCGCTCGCTCGTATCCAATCTCTCGAATAGTACCGCCATCTCCAAGCCGTCTCAGGCTAATGAGTGTCGTGCTCTCCTATTTGAAATCTGCTGAAAAAGCGCTTCGAAGCGATGACGCTGAATGTTCAAAATATCTCGTCATCATTGAAAGTGTCGGAAATGTCTTCATTCATTCTCGATATTTTTCAAAGTCTTCCTTTCCTTCTTCATTGATAATCGCTTGGTAAGGTAAATTACCGCAAAACAAAAACATCGAACTCACTAATTTGGTTAGCACTGCTACCACGCACATTTTATTTACGAGGCTTTCAATAGAATTAATATTAGGCCTAGCCACGTAAAGCTTGTCGTTTTTAGGTTGTGTTGAAGAAGAAGATGATACAAAAGTCGGTTGGTTACTAGCACTTTCTTCTTTGGTAATGCCGATATACTTTTTGCATTCATCTTCTACGCTATTCAACACTTCTTCTAGCGTTAGTTCAATAGGTGGCTCAACATTTAAATTTTTGGGAGTTGGAGGTGGTAGTGCGTCCATACAGTATATATATTTTCAATAAGACTTTTACAACCCTCTACTTTAATAGTCGGGTTTAATACAACACCAATAATATAAATAGGGAATAGGAATAAAATATTTTTAATTTCATAAACATTTTTAATAAACTGCAGTATAAGCGTGTTTTCCATATATTCTTTAAGTAAAAATATTATAGCTATATAAAACAACATAGTTGAAATAGTAGGATAATATAAAGTAGAAAATTCTTTTGTTGCTCGTTGAAAATTTTCTAAAAATACAATAAGTTCTCTAATTTTCTCCCAATCGGTATCCACAATCATATCATTTGGATTTTGATTATGGGCGTTAAAAATAAAGTAATAGATTTTCTATAGTCATAAGCAACAACTAGTTTGTCATATAAAGAATTCCACCTAGTTGGTACTTCTTCTGAATTTTTCGTAAGATAGTCCACAATCGTGACAAGTTTTTTATATTCTTTTCTTTGTTGAATTCTATTATTTTTAAAAATAAAGTGTATAGCAAATTGTATTTTTCAAGAATATCTTGAAAAAGTGAAAGACCATCCTTTACAACTAAGTTATAAATATGGCACGCATTTGATATGAAAATGTTTTGGAAAAGACGGAGTTAAAACATTTCTTAAAATACTAATAGCGTAATTGTTAGAAGATGCATTATCTAATGTAATACTCATAACTTTATCGGTTATTCCGTAATAATCGTATTGAATAAATATTTTCGAAATAAACTCACCATTATTGCCTACTATCTATATATCTATATGCTAAAATACGTTTTGCATAGACCATTTATAATCTATCCAATGACAAGTTCAAGTTAAATAATCATGGTCACAAGATCTACGACCTATATCAGAAGTTAAAGCAACTTTGCAATTTAAATGATATAATGCATAACGTAAATATTGTTGATATTCATGTGCAAATTTAAATACATCTCTTTTAACAGTTGATCTAGGAAAACCTTTATAAGCGGATTATACATATCTCTAATATAATGAATAAAACCGGGAGATTCAGAAATGAAAAAGGCAAACCCTCCACAAAGACTAATTTTGCTAGTGCTTCCCTATCTTTATGTTTATCATATTTAGGGCTCTGACTCCTCCGTCATAGGTTAATTTGACCTGTACTTTCTCGGGACGATAGTATGTGAACCTTGTCCCGATTGAGGACGTTTGTTCACGATTTTTCAATCATGTATTGGGCATGCAAGGCTTTGTGTTTTTGCAACAGTGTCTTCCTAAACCCCGTCCCACCATGACCTTGTCCGGTTTAAAAGAATAAATATTTTTACAAGTTTTACATCTGACTACTTGATTAGCTACGTCCCTGTCAAAATATTTCCATACAACCGATTTTAATGGTCGTTTTGGGACCTCGTCTCATAGTAGGGGATAGGAGGCATTTCACTAGTGGGTGTATCATCATCTTCATTAATAGGTGTATCATCAACTAGAGTGTCATCTAAATTAAAATCTTCTTCAATTTCGGGATAATCATTTGTGTCAAGATCATATGGTATTTCAGAAACATTTGGGATCTATAAAATCATCTTGTCTAGGAATAATCGAACAGAATACTAGAAGAAGTACCACTTACTTGTTACCACCCCTACTAGAAGAAGCGACCACTTACCCAACCTCTCTAGTCCTTTCATTTTAATTATGCTAATAAATAGTTAAAGATAATGAAATTAAATGTGCTAAATGAAATAAAGACAAAATAATAATTTAATGAGAGAACGAATGTACCAAGCAAGCGTAAAGTCGGCGTGTAATCGAGAGGTTGAAAATTGAAACTTTGCTCGATAGATAATCCTCAAACTAGTTGCCAACTTCACTCCCAATTCTCAAATTAATAAATAGATTGAATATGTAGACAATGTTGTATAGAATTAGAGATTGATTGAGAGATTAGAGAGTAGAAAGATTTGTGAAAATAATAAGAAGAGGAATGAGGTATTTATAGGGGTTAAAAATAAATATAAAGGGGTAGGGGTTGGGGAGGAGGCCTAAAATGGCCGTTGTCAACTGAAAATGTAAAATAGTCGTTGGACAACGGCTATTTTGTCTGGTCGGTGGGCGGGATTTGGGCGGGGTCGGGGCGGGGTCGGGGCGGGTCGGCGGGATCGGGCTGGCGGGTCGGGCTGGCGGGACCATACATCGCCCCGTTCGAGCCCTGGCCCGCTTTTTTTTTTTTTTTAATCCCGGTGGGGTGGGGGCAGGGGCCGGACCGGTCGGGTCGGCCACGGCACCAGCAATTAAAATCAACAAACAACTTGTTAAAAGCAGCATGTGATTGGCATAGTGTGATTGAATAAGTCAAAGTAGTCCAAATAATTCCATATAACTATATTTTTTTATCATATTGATACGAAAAAAATTGCACCTTATAATACTTTTCGTATAGTTTTCGAATATCTAAATTTTAATTTTAAAATATTAAATTAATATAATATAATTTAACTTTGAAATTTAGTCCAATTGACTTTTAAAAAGAAAAACATGACAAGTATTTTAGGACGAATGGAGTATTTCTTAAGGAGTGTGTAAACCAAAAAAACATTAAATAATGTGATACGGAGGAAGTATTTCTTAAAAAATGTGTAAATTAAAAAAACGACAAATAATTTAAGACGGAGTAAGTACATAATATTAACCAGCAACCAAACGATCTTTTAATATTTTACACCTATCGACAGAATTATTAATGAATAAAAAAAGATTTAGACAGGGAATTTTTTCATTACGTAACTAAGTACCTGTTTGGCCAAGTTTCTGGAAGTGTTTCTGTTTCTCAGAAACACTTCTTAGGCCAAACAGGTACTTTCCAGAAGTTGAAACACTTTTTAAAAAAGCCAAAAGTGTTTCTAGATAGGAAGAGAAGCAAAAACACCAATTTGGTATTTCTCGAGAAGTGTTTCTTGAGAAACTCTTTTTGCCCATTAAATGAATTTTTTTGAACCCATTTATCCTTTTCTTTTCACAAAATTCCTTTTAATCTCATTTAATATCCCCATATAAAATAAAAATTTGGGAATGGAAAAATTTGGGAATGGAGTAGGGTGGGGGTAGGGCGGTAAGAAAAAAATTCATATTTTTTAATATTTTTTTTATAAAAGTAACAAAAAATATGAAATAGAAATTTGAGGATGGGGTAGGGCAATGGGGTGGGGTGAGAGGTAGGGCGGGGGTAAAAAAAAAAATTCATAATTTTTAATAATTTATTTATAAAAGTAACAAAAAATATGAAATAGAAATTTGAGGATGAGGGTAGGGCGGGGGGGGGGGGGGTAAGAAAAAAATTAAAATTTTTTTATAAATTGTTTATAAAAGTCAAAAATATAAAATAGAAATTTGAGAATGTAGTAGATGAACCGGGGGGGGGGGGTATGGGGAGGTATGAAAAAATTTCATATTTTCAATCATTTTTTTTATAAAAGTAACAAAAAATATGAAATAAAAATCTGAGGATGGGGTAAGGCAATGGGGTGGGACGGGGGTAGGGCGGGGGTTAAGAATTTTTTTTATATTTTTTATAAAAGTAAAAAAAATATAAAATAGAAATTTGAGAATGTGGTAGGTGGACTGGGGGGCAGGGGGAGGTAAGAAAAAATTTATATTTTCAATCATTTTTTATTAAAGTAACAAAAAATATAAAATAGAAATTTGAGGATGGGGTAGGGAAATGGAGTGGGTTGGGGGTAGGGCGGGAGGGGGGGTAAGGTGGAAAGAAAAAAAATTCATATTTTTTATAAAAGTAAAAAAATATGACATAGAAATTTGAGGGTGATGTGGAGTAGGTGTGGGTAGGGTTGGGGGTAGGTTTGGACATATTTGAGTCATTGACTATCATATTGTCGTTACATTTTTATGTACAATATAATATTTTTTTTTATTAAATGTTGCAATTAAATAAATAAAATTTAAAAAATATTAAATTGTAAAGATATACTAATTTTTAGAAACATAAGATAGAAAAAAATATTTTAAATAGTTTTAAATCTATTTAAAAGAATATTCTAGTAAATTTGCATAAATGTGGTTCAAACAGGAAATTGTTTATATTTCTCAGAAGTACTTCTATAAATATATGTCAAACATCCTAACAGATTTTTTAGAAACAGTTTCTGCAAAACTACTTCTAAGAAACCGAAATACTTTTTCAAAAGTTTGGCCAAACAGAGCCTAAAATTAATTTATTAGCTTTGAATATGTTAAACTATTACTAGTACTACTTAATAATGTTGAAAAATCAAACAATCAAATAAGCACACCACAACAGTAGTAGCAAAAGCCGACACGGATAGTACGAATCAATGCATATCATTCAATCTAGAACAGGAAAATTGTCAATAACAGTTTTAACTTCGAGACTTCAAAAATAAAAATAAAAATAAAAATAAAAATAAAAATAAAAATAAAAATAAAAATAAAAATAAAAATAAAAATAAAAATAAAAATAAAAATAAAAATAAAAATAAAAATAAAAATAAAAATAAAAATAAAAATAAAAATAAAAATAAAAATAAAAATAAAAATTTAGCAAAACAAATTAGAGATCAATACATAGGACGAAAAAACAAAGAAGAAAAGAGTGTTTAACTGTTTAGAGATAAGAAGAGGAAACAAAAAACAATTACTCACTATAATAAATCGCTAATTTTCAAAATTTGGGCTTGTTGATAACTGATTTTTGATAGATTCCATCGTTATTGACAAACCAAATTCCAACGAATTCTATCGGAAATTAACAATTTTCCGGTAGTGTAGTTTTTCATCAATACATGGGGATGAAAATCAAAGAGAAAAAAGAGAGCATAGTTTTCATCAATACATGGGGATGAAAATCAAAGAAAAAAAAAGAACATTTAACTGTTTATAGATAAGAAGAAGAAACAAAAAACAATTACTATCACTATCAGAAAATCGCTAATTTTTAAAATTAAGGCTTGTTGATAAGTGATTTTCGATGGAAAATTCATCGAAAACGTTATTGACAAACCAAATTCTGACAAATTTTATCGAAAATTAGCAATTTTCCGATAGTTTGGTTTTCATCAATACATGAGGATAAAAATTAAAGAGAAAAAAAGATGTGTTAACTGTTTATAGATAAGAAGAGGAAAAAATCAATTACCGACTATAACTATCAGAAAATTGCTAATTTTTAAAATTTGGGCTTGTTGATAAGTGATTTTTGATGAATTTCATCGTTATTGACAAACCAAATTCCAACAAATTTTATCAGAAATTAACAATTTTCCGGTATTGTAGATTTTCATCAATACATGGGGATGAAAATCAAAGGAAAAAAAAAGAGCATTTAACTGTTTATAGATAAGAAGAAGAAACAAAAAACAATTACTATCACTATCAAAAAATCGCTAATTTTTAAAATTTGGGCTTGTTAGTAAGTGATTTTTGATGGATTTCATCGTTATTGACAAACCAAATTCCAACGAATTCTATCGGAAATTAACAATTTTCCGATATTGTAGTTTTTCATCAATACATGGGGATGAAAATCAAAGAGAAAAAAAGACGTGTTAACTGTTTAGAGATAAGAAGAGGAAAAAAATAATTACCGACTATAACTATCAGAAAATTGATAATTTTTAAAATTTGGGCTTGTTGATAAGTGATTTTTGATGAATTTCATCGTTATTGACAAACCAAATTCCAACAAATTTTATCAGAAATTAACAATTTTCCGGTATTGTAGATTTTCATCAATACATGAGGATGAAAATCAAAGAAAAAAAAGCATTTAACTGTTTATAGATAAGAAGAAGAAACAAAAAACAATTACTATCACTATCAGAAAATCGCTAATTTTTAAAATTAAGGCTTGTTGATAAGTGATTTTCGATGGAAAATTCATCGAAAACGTTATTGACAAACCAAATTCTGACAAATTTTATTGAAAATTAGCAATTTTCCGATAGTTTGGTTTTCATCAATACATGAGGATAAAAATTAAAGAGAAAAAAAGACGTGTTAACTGTTTAGAGATAAGAAGAGGAAAAAAACAATTACCGACTATAACTATCAGAAAATTGCTAATTTTTAAAATTTGGGCTTGTTGATAAGTGATTTTTGATGAATTTCATCGTTATTGACAAACCAAATTCCAACAAATTTTATCAGAAATTAACAATTTTCCGGTATTGTAGATTTTCATCAATACATGAGGATGAAAATCAAAGAAAAAAAAGCATTTAACTGTTTATAGATAAGAAGAAGAAACAAAAACAATTATTATCATTATCAGAAAATCGCTAATTTTTAAAATTAAGGCTTGTTGATAAGTGATTTTCGATGGAAAATTCATCCAAAACGTTATTGACAAACCAAATTCTGACAAATTCTATCGAAAATTAGCAATTTTCCGATAGTTTGGTTTTCATCAATACATGAGGATAAAAATTAAAGAGAAAAAAAGACGTGTTAACTGTTTAGAGATAAGAAGAGGAAAAAAACAATTACCGACTATAACTATCAGAAAATTGCTAATTTTTAAAATTTGGGCTTGTTGATAAGTGATTTTTGATGAATTTCATCGTTATTGACAAACCAAATTCCAACAAATTTTATCAGAAATTAACAATTTTCCGGTATTGTAAATTTTCATCAATACATGAGGATGAAAATCAAAGAGAAAAAAGAGAGTGTAGTTTTCATCAATACATGAGGATGAAAATCAAAGAAAAAAAAAGCATTTAACTGTTTATACATAAGCAGAAGAAACAAAAAATAATTACTATCACTATCAGAAAATCGCTAATTTTTAAAATTTGGGCTTGTTGGTAAGTGATTTTTGATGGATTTCATCGTTACTGACTTCAATTTGTTCGAACAAATAAATGCACCCATAGGCACTGTTCAAAAAAACGGCCTAGGCGGCCGCCTCCTAGGAGCTAGACGCCCCAAGTCCTAATACATATTTATGGTCCTATTTTTCATTTGTAAAATCAAATAAAAAGATGGACTAATCCCTACCTTGCCTGTCTGGTTGAATCTTCCTTTACCTGTAATCCTTTTGCACCCCAGAAAAATTTTGAAAAAAAAATTAATCTTGAAACAAGAAGCTCATATAATAAAAAATTAATTTACCTCACCTTCTCTTTTATTAGGAATATAGGCCCATAGCTCCGTACCGATAGAGAAGATCCAGTCAAAAACATTCAGCTAGAAAGCACACGGGGCCTATTTTTTTTCTGACGTGTTCATGTTCTTTTCAGATAAGAGACATAAATACCCAATGTGGAGGTGTGGGAGGTTAGATATGGACGGGTTCAAGAGGGGTAGAGGTAGGCCGAATAAGTATTGGGGAGGGGTGATTAGACGGGATATAACGCAGGTACAACTTACTGAGGACATGACCTTAGATAGGGGTTGTGAAGGACACAGATTAGGGTAGAAGGGTAGTAGGTAGTTGAGCGTATTCCTACTTACGCTTACAAATTGGTAGTTGTAGTGTTATTATTGTAGGTCTGCTTAGCCTATCATACTAGTAGGCGCAGTATTGCTTTATAGTACCATGTCGTTTGATCTGTTGATATGGGTTCTTTAATGTACTTTGTTTATCTTATTTACCTGCGTTTGTTACTGCTTCTTTTTTCAGAATGCGCTACCATGGCTTGTTCTTACCATCATTTTCATACTACTTTAAATTGTGTGTCCGGATCTAACCTCCTCTCTTGCTTTGCTTGTGTGTATGCTTTGTCTTGAGCTGAGAGTCTTTCGGAAACAGTCGTTCTACCAACCAAGGTAGAGGTAAGGTCTGCGTACACTCTACCCTCTCCAGACCCCACGTTGTGGAATTTCACTAGGTATGTTGTTGTTGTTCATGCTCTTTTCATTCTACCCTTTCATTTCGAGGAATATTTTAATTTGATGAATTTTTAATAGATGAGGTATTATATCCCTTTTTAATTAGGAAAGGGTTTAATGATTACGAACTATTTCAAATTGTTTTTTCTATTTCTCAAACATAAAAATCTACCAGGGAAGCCTTGGACGACGAGCTCGATCCAGGAGGCAAATTCGTCATGGGCATGGGATTTCAAACATGAGACCTCCTATTTACCTGTAAAATGATACAGTTGAATTTGTTTACATGTTCAAGAACACTTGAATCTCAAGTGACTGACTTGGACTAGAAAAAATATAGTGCAAGTAAATAATATTAAAATAAAGTATAGTAATAATTAGTCGGAGCATTGTTAGCTTCTGCGCAAAATCTTCGAGATTAGTATGTGTTACGATCCGAACCGACGGACCGCGACCCGGTGCCCTACCTGGGAACCCCTATACCCACCTGTCACATAATTACACGGATACCAAGGATAATACAATAATCTGTAAGTCATATCAAATAGGCAAGCCGACAAGGTTGCCACTATATACGGGAACATCCCAACATGAAGCGTAACAGTATAGTCGATAAAAATACATATACAATCCACGCAAGTCCCAAACACATCTACCCACAACTGTCTACAGACTTCTAAGAGTACGATAATGAAATATGACGGGACAGGGGCCCGTCGTGCCCCTGAATATGCATAGATCAAAATGAGGTTCTGTACCAAAATGACTAAGCTCCGAATCAATGGAGCTCTCCGAACATCTGAACAGGAAATCCTAGACTGGAGGATCACCAAACTGAGCACCTGCACCTGCAGGCATGAAACACAGCCCCCCGAGGAAAGGGGGTCAGTACGAAATAATGTACTGTAAATGAGAACATAACTGGCCAAGATAACATGAAACATGTGTAATAATCAAAATATCATTACAATCGCGTATATAGAAATGAGTCAATCGCTTTTATAAAATGGGAGTCAATCAGGCTTTATAAAAATGAGAGTCATATCAAAATCATGGATGCCTGTCCATATAAACATATATATATACTATCATGGGTACTTGTACCTGCATCATGGATACATGTCCATGGAATCATCATATACTATCATGGGTATCTGTACCCGCATCATGGATACATGTCCATGGAATCATCATATACTGTCATGAGTATATGTATGTAAAATCCGGAAAAAAAAATAATAATATATAGTTGTGGTTGGGTAATAAAAATATATATATATAAGAAAACAAAGAAATAAATTGCATGAGATAGAGTTAGTGTTAAAGTTGGATAAATAGATAGATGAAATGAAAATAAGAAAACAAAAGAAAAAAAAGAAAAAACAAAAAAAACAAAAACAAACATGCAGCAGTACGTGCATCCCTTTGCTTCTCCCCCTCCCCCCTTTTCATTTCCCCTCCAACTCTTGTCATTTCACCTCCCATAGGTTATAGAAAACTCTCCACTTATACATTGTATTTACACACAAACAAAGTACATAACATAAAGGTTAGAAAATCAGAAAAAAACAAGTGAAAAGAAGAGGAAAAAATACCAAGAGGGCAAGAAGAACAAGAATCAAAACACTAGAGAGTAAGGATAATTTTAGCAACCACACAACAATAATCTTCACACTTACAAGGTGAGTTTTCTCACTCAGAAATTCTTGGTAACATCCTTTATTTTTAGTTCAATACATGTTAGAATAAGAATTGAGTGTTGAAAAGAAATATTGAACTTTTGATTGTTTAGACAACTAGTTGCGTCATGAACTTTACGAACTGTTCTCACTGAGTTATAATTGTTAGAATTTGATGAAATTCGGAAGAATAGTACACCTCTCTATTATGATCATATAGAACCAAAAATGAGGTAAAATGGACATACGGTTTGAAAGTTATCATAGTTCAAAGTTTCTGCCTTAGATTTGGCCGAAATTCGGAAAGGCATAATTACGGACTATTTTTATTGAGTTTTACTTATTAGAATTATATGAAAATTTACATGGTTGTAAATATATCTGTTACGGACAGATATATATAAATATTTATTATAACGGACTTACGAGTTGAGAGTTATTGTAGTTTGAAGTTGCTGCCTCGGATTCGTCGGAATCCAGAAGGGCAGGACGTTGAAACGTAAAACTGTACTAATATGTGGGGAATATGAAAATTGTTGCTAAATGAAAGTTCTAGATCTCTTTGTTGTGGACATTTTGAGACCATACAGGGGTCTATCCGACTTACAGATTGAGAGTTATCTCTGTTTAAAGTTTCTGCCTCGGATCTGTCGAGATCCAGGAAGGGCAGCGAATAAAAGTGTAAAACTGTACCAAATGGTACAGAATATGAAATGATGGTTCACATGGAGACGTGTATCTCTCTGTTCTCATCGTTTTGAGATTTTATGGGGCTTGAACGGGTTTACAGATTAGGAGTTATGACTATTCTAAGATTGGGTGCTGTTTAATAAAAATTCTGCCGAAACAAATTTTATGGGGCTGTTTTGAGGATAAATTTGTGTTAGTTACCCAAAGTAGTTTTAAATGAAATTTGGTACAGTGAAATATCCCCGTCTTACATTAGTTTCCGCTTGAGAAACACCTTAGTTGGAGTTATGGTTAAAAAGTTATAATCGTTACAAGTATGAACGACAGAATGTTGGGAAAAAGAATATTATTTATTCGATCTTCTGAAAAATATGAAAAGTGAATACGTGTTCACATAAATATATAAATATAAACATAATGGACCGGGTTGCACGCCGCAACAAAACGTAAAGTGAATATGTGTTCACAAATACGTAAACATAATGGACCGGGTTGCACGCCGCAACAAAACGTAAAGTGAATATGTGTTCTCAAATACGTAAATATAATGGATCGGGTTGCACGCCGCAACAAAACGTAAAGTGAATACGCGTTCACAAATACGTAAACATAATGGACCGGGTTGCACGCCGCAACAAAACGTAAAGTGAATAAGTGTTCACAAATACGTAAATATAATGGATCGGGTTGCACGCCGCAACAAAACGTAAAGTGAATACGCGTTCACAAATACGTAAATATAATGAATCGGGTTGCACGCCGCAACAAAACGTAAAGTGAATACGCGTTCACAAATACGTAAACATAATGGATCGGGTTGCACGCCGCAACAAAACGTAAAGTGAATACGTGTTCACAAATACGTAAATATAATGGATCGGGTTGCACGCCGCAACAAATATGAAAGATGAATACATGTTCACCTATATATAAATATGAAAAGTGAATACGCGTTCACAAATACGTAAATATAATGGATCGGGTTGCACGCCGCAACAAAACGTAAAGTGAATACGGCGTTCACAAATACGTAAACATAATGGATCGGGTTGCACGCCGCAACAAAGCGTAAAGTGAATACGTGTTCACAAATACGTAAATATAATGGATCGGGTTGCACGACGCAACAAATATGAAAGATGAATACATGTTCACCTATATATAAATATGAAAAGTGAATACGCGTTCACAAATATATAAATGTAATAAACATGTGAAAATGCAGGGAATGTCTTAACGCATAACACGATAAAATAAAGTGTTAGTTAAACCGAGAAATTCCTATGAGTTGTTGCATATTTAAAAATGTTGTAACTGATATGTTTTGCAATATGTTTATTACCTTATAATGTGATTGCGCTTGGAATATTGTGGTGTTACTTTGAATTGCAGTGGTTCTCACCAAATTCGGATGGTCATCGACTCTTTATTTAACATGTTTGAAAGCGTGATAGAGAAAGGCTCCACGCCAAGGCTAGCGATCGTCCCGCCTCTTGTCATACCAAGTCCATTGTTCGCTTGGTACTCGTCGAGTTCGAATGTCGGCCCAATGTCTCGGGAAATGCCCGTGTGGAATGGTCTCCCTTCCAACTTCGAATAATCTTTGTCAGTATGTCTATGTAGGAACAATATTTGCACGAGCATGGGCTCGCGTTATGTTTTTCTTATAAAGTCATAAACAGATTTCTTTATTGTTATTTTTATTAATCGCTCCGTATTTGAATATAAGTTTAAATTTCTAAATAAAGAGAATTAAATGGTGCTCCTGGTGGAAAATAATTGTCCAGGTGCCATCACGCCCTAAGTAAAGACTTGGGAAAAGTCGGGGCGTGACAATGTACCCGCATCATGGATAAATGTCCATGGAATCATCATATATATAAACATTGTCGGCCCTCTAGTGAGGGACTCGATGGACAAATGCAAGGATCTGCGCACGAACATTGCCGGCCCGGGACTCGGTGAAATGAAATAATAACACTTTGCACGAATAACTATCATGAGCAACCATATGCAATTTAAATCACCATTTGACTCTCAATGGAATAAATAGAATAACTATTAATTTTGGAAAATCATGGCACTATCATATCATGTATCAATAAGAATTAGGATTCAATAGAATTATGTACGTTCGTCGTACACTCATTTATATAAATTATGCCAAAAGAAAGAAAGAATAGTTTCACATACCTTATTGACGAACTAACCAACTCAATAATCTAAATACGCATTGACTAGCACTTCAACCTATAATAATAATAACATGTCCATTAACCTTATGATTACTAGCATACGTTATAATCGAATAATAACTTTCTTTCTTTTCTTACTAGCATACATTATAATCGAATGATAACTTTCTTTCTTTTCTTACTAGCATACATTATAATCGAATGATAACTTTCTTTCTTTTCTATAAAAATTTGGGCAACACTTCCCCTATTTATATGCACAACCACAACTTACAAACAAAGCCAACAACACCAATAACAAGATGCAACTTAAAGATGTAACCAAAACAATCCAAAATACTCCATATATGTCATCATAATCCATTCATTTTCTTTATGTTCATGGAAGACAACAACTACAACAACCAAGGTGGTTTATACACATATTTCTCATGTTAATCCATCCTCTTAATCCACATCAATTCAGCCCCTAAAACAGTCCATATACCAATAATAACAAAAATACAAAGTAACACCTTTCTACACTTTAATTCTGTTATACCCCGTATTTCCAGAGTATGTACGTGAGGGCGTACGTACAAAAGTTTTTAGCCTTAAGTAGGCATAAGGGTCGAAATTTTGTTCACAACCCACGAAAAGAATTGTTTTCCAACGAAACATTTTGCAAACTTTGCGAAGGGAAAATTACGGCTATGTCATTTATTATTTTTACGGATTTTTCCGAGAGATGAAATATTTTGGACCAACGAGAGGGTGACACTTGTCACCCTCAAGTGGACGGCAACATGGACGAATTGGGGGCGTTTTTGGCCTTGTGTTTGTTCAAGGGTTAGGTAGGATATTTTGTGTGGTAGATGGATAAGGTACACTTGCCCAAATCCTCACCCTCCACTTGCCCCCCACTTGTCTTGATCTTGGCCATTGAATGTCCTATAAATACCCCTCTAATGCAAGACTTATTCTTCATCCCTTAAACACTTTCCAAGTCTCAAAATCCCTCCCCCTTTGTTAGAAGTTTTCGTCCAAGGCCCCCCTCCCCCTTTGAGAAGCCTTGGCCGAAACCAACCCCCCCTTCCTTGAGTTGTTTTCGTAAATACACACCCCCTCTCTCTTGAGTTGTTCTCGTAAAAATATCCCCCCCTTGGTAGAAAAGTATTCTCCAAGTGTTGTTACTATTCCCAAATACTTTAGCCCAAATACCTTGTAGTACTTTCCAAAGTTACCTCTATACGTAGAGCCCGGAAATACTACTATACTTCCCTTCAGTCACAAAAACGAAACCCTAAGGAAAATCTTCATAGTAGGTTGAAGTATATGTAGAAGTTGTGTAGAACTTCTAAGGGTTTCTTGGAGCGTATTGGAGCGTACAGAATAGGAGCTAAACGTTGCTCAGGATCGACATAAACTTGGATAATTTTGGGCTTATCGAGGTAAATACTTTTGACCTTCTATTGTAATTGGAAATTACATACTGTAGTAGTATAGAAATGAATATAAGATTCATAGAAGGATATTACAGAAGAAAATTGAACTGTAATAGAAGGATATTACAGAAGAAAATTTAACTGAAATCACATCAGAAGAATATTAAAGAAGAAGACTGAACTGTACTTACATAGGACTATATTTACGTGAGAATTGTAGTTTGTGCAGTGAAGTCGCCAATTTTTCGTAGAATAAGGAATCTATCTAGAATTATTCTACAGTGGTCTAGACGTTGATAGACTTGTATGACCGTTATAGGTTGAAATCGCAAGTAGCGTATTCTACTCGGCGGTGGAAAGGGCTAGCCTGACATGATTGGAGCTATTTTCTAATAGTCGATAATCGTCGCGAGGTATGTGATTCTTCCTATCCTCTTGAGCATGATATTTTAAAAGAATATATATATAGTACGGTAGACGTACGTGTGTTAACTGAACGTGGTTTTACTTCGATGTCTTTTGACTTGAGTTTTAAATAATAAGAGTCTTGAAGTATTTCAAAAGAATTAAGAATCGTTTTTGAAAGAAGAGTAATACTTTTTGAAAGAGTTATACTAGCTTTATGGGAAGTTAGGTATAACAACTTAAGAGAGATAAAAATAATGGTTTATTGACTTTAGAAGTTAAGAGACTTGATCTTAAAAGATAAGCGACTTGACTTAAATGAATTGATATGAATTTTGTTAAAGTGTGAAACCTCATTCGTGAGTAATGAGTACTTGGTTTTTAAAAGGGAATAATGTTTTACTGATTTCGGAAATGAGAATAAGTATCGAACGAACCACTGCAGCGTTAATAAAGGAAAATGTATTGACAAGTAAGTAATTATATTAAAACCAGTAGAAACCTCCATCTGCATAGAAGCTAAGATAAGACAAAATTGTATTACATTTTCTAGATCATGGCTGCTTTAATAAGATTGTTATGAACAAGAATAACCTACTCACACAAAAGGCATATGTTTCTCAAATTGTTTTAAAAGAGAATTATCTTATTAAGTGATTAAGACTATGAACTACGAAACCTTTCGAAAATGAGAAACTTGAGTATTTGAAATTAGGCAAACTTGAACTTTTGGAAAAGAATGTTGTTACTTGACTTTAAGAAGGAAAATGTTTTGGTTTAAAGAAGAAGGGCATAATATTGCCTTAGTTGATTTTAAAAAAAAGGAAAACATGGTATTATCTTAATCTGTCTTAAAAGAGCGTTTAAATGTTATGGTCAATTCTATACCGCGTTCATGGGATGAACCGGGAATGTATTTCACACGACACCGCGTTCATGGGATGAACCGGGAATGTATTTCACACGACACCGCGTTCATGGGATGAACCGGGAATGTATTCCATACGATTTCTATCGAGTCCCATGAGATGGGCCGAGACATGTACGATTCCTATCGAGTCCCATGAGATGGGCCGAGACACGCGATGATTTATCGAGTCCCGAGATGGGCCGAGACACGTGCGATTTCTATCGAGTCTCATGACGGGCCGAGACATGTGCGATTTCTATCGAGTCCCACGATGGGCCGAGACACGCGATACCTATCGAGTCCCACGATGGGCCGAGACATGTGGCGATTTCTATCGAGTCCCACGATGGGCCGAGACACGTCGCGATACCTATCGAGTCCCATGAGATGGGCCGAGACACGTGCGATACCTATCGAGTCCCATGAGATGGGCCGAGACACGCGCGATTCCTATCGAGTCCCAGACGGGCCGAGACATGTATTCCATACGATTCCTATCGAGTCCCACGATGGGCCGAGACAAGTATTCCACACGATTCCACCTCGAGTCCCACGGATGGGCCGAGACATGTTATACGTATCACACGATTTATACCTAGATCGCCAAGAAATGGCGGCGAGTTCCACGCACGTGAGGATGACTTTGAGGCACGAGTCCCCGACTTGACATGATCGCTTTTATGTTGTGAATCGTAGTTTTGTTATCATACATGTCTCGCTTTATTTGCATCGTTATGATTTCATTTACGTGATTTCGGGCCACATACTGTACTGTTAGATCGACCTTCGTGGCCGCTCACGCCGCAGGTAGGTACATCGGTTGTTGATCATCGCTCATAGGATCACATTTCAACAGATTGGGAAGCTCCGTTTCTCCGAGGCTTATCTTTTGTATGTTCCACGAGTTGTAGGTTCTTGTACATTCGGGGTATGGCGGCCCCGTCCCCATAGTTGGTTACATTCTTAGAGGTCCAGAGTAATCGTTGCAAGTGTTGTAAAGGATGAATCGCTCAAAAATTTCAGATATATATGCGAAGGCAACCATTTTGTTGCCTGCTTTATTATCTTATCTCTTGTTTCATATTCAGATGTTTTATATTCCGATTTCTACGATGTATGACTACTGGTGCGGGTAAGGCACGATCACCACGCCCCGAACGTCGTGACAAAAGTGGTATCGAGCGATTAATCCTCGGAAAGTGTCTACGCATCGTGTCAGTAGTAGTCTTGATTATCGGTGTGCGCACCACATCTATAATCGTGAGGTCGCAAGACATTTAGGATTGGTTTCATTCTTCTCATTCCGAGATCGTGCCTTAGAGCCGTGTTATAAGTTGGACCCTCCGACGTATTTCGTTTTTACCGCTTATGCCTCCGCCAGTGCAACCCGCCCAGATGGGCAAGGCGGCGATGGAGCCGCTAGTAGGATACATAGAGTGCGGGGCGCAGCCCGCCATTACACGAGATAGTGCTTCAGACGGCGAGTTTTGCGACGCCGCCAAATTTCAGCAGAGTTTAGAGTCGCGGTGGCTTCGAGACCACGCACGAGCCTCCACCCCACAACCCGGAGCAGAGAGTTGGGTACAAAGAGACGGCCCAATTATTGGCCGTGATAGTGGCAAGGCACGAGGATAGCCGGACGCAGCAGCCCAAAGTACCACGGTTCACCCGAGATCGGATAGTTTGAGGTTACAGGACTTTCTCGAGTTGTAGCCCGCGAGTTCTACGTCGAGGCACGAGGATGATCCGCAGGTTCATTCGGCGATTCTGGATCATGAGAGTGATCAAGGCTTCGAGACCGAGTCGGTGGTCTTAGGTTCATCGGCCGCGTGATACCGCAATGATCGGTAGTTTGATTCGCGAGCTGTCTCGGGAGAGTATGCACTTCCACCGTATGGACGAGTTCTCGTGGGCATTTCTTGCACATTTCTTGCCTCCGGATGAGAAGGGATCGGCCGACAGATTTTTGACGTTGAGGCGCACCGCGACGGTTCGAGTACAATGTGGAGTTTGACTCATTAGCTCGACGCCCCGCATTGGTAGCCGGCATGGAGGACGAGTGCACCGCCACGCCACCGCTCGATGACTACTTGGCGAGGCTTGTTCGGTAGCTCTTCACCGGCATGGATATTGCCCGCATACAGGCATATGCACTTGGATGTGAGGAGCGGAGAGGTCGACAGAATGACCGAGATCAGCAGAAGAGGGCCAGAACAGCAGGGTCCTTTGGTAACTTTCGAGGCAAACCGCCTCAAGAAGAGTTAGTTATGTACTCCGCCAAGACAGAGTGGTCCTCCGCGCCTTGGGGACGTTCAGGTATTCGAGCTGGTCGAGCTGTGGCTTCGTTCACAAGTATACGGGTTCCATCCAATCGGGTTCATGCTTTCCTCGGTGCACGATGCGCAAACGTCATCCCGGGAGTGTCGTCTTTCATCGCGCTTGTTTCACTGCGCCGCCGTGGCCATGTGACGAGGACTGCCCTAAAAGGAGGATACAGTAGAATGACACACCACCGTCGATGGCAGGGATCATCGCTTTCATAGCTATGCGCCTACAGGCGGTGATTATGATTAGAGCGACGAAGGGAAAATGAAGCAGATGATACAGGTATATTCTTACCCCTCTAGAGACTAGTATGCGTTGATGATATGATGAAATGCTAAGTATTATGTTCAGATAGCATTATGTTCAAATTGTGTTTAGAAAACATGGTTAGTTAGAAGGGTAAGTTTGGGGACAGGGGAAGTGTGAGCCTTAGAGTTTTATACGTAGAGACCTTAGATGCGAGGCCATCTTGAGCAAAAGATTTATGTTTGTGTTGACCTTTATCAGAGTGCATAGTATACGTGGGATATAGTTGTGTGATAAGTCTCTGAGTGGTATGAAATGAAAGAGGGTAGTTGAGCTAAGAAGACCACTAGGATTTCCTGACTTGAGTTGTGAGATTGTTCCGGATCGAGAAGCAAGAGAGTTCGGCACGACGGAGGGTCGGGTTGAGGACGTATTGCGGGTCAACCCGTAGCCCGGATTAAGGTGGGGTCAGTTCTGGGTGGTCCCGCCAGGTGGTAGGGTCACGAGGGTGCTAGGCCCAGGTTTAGGTAACCATCGTATGAGTTCGTGGATATGTTCGACCAGAATCGGATCGTGAAGGCCGGGAATGGCCTTAAAGGAGGTTGAAACTAGTAAGATGACCAAGTTTGGAGGTAGTGACTCCAGAGATTTTGGAAACTGAAGTGATGACTGAAGTATGGTACGTATACTAGAAAGAGTTCAAGTGTTCGAGAAGAGTACGACGAGTGAGGAAAGAATGTGAACGTGGGTTAGCAGGATAAAGGAGATCATTTTGTTGTGAAGTGAAGATGCGAAGGGAGTATCCTTTAGACCAGGGTGGAAGCTTTTGTGATGTAGGAATAATTTCTCGTGGACTTGGGTTAAGTATTTTCGCGTGTGTTATTTTGTGGCCAGGCGTGGCATTAGCAACTTGTTTAAGTTAAGAAGAACTTTATCGTTATCCGTCTTGAGAAGGAACATTCGGGACGAATGTTTCTAAGGAGGGGAGAATGTTATACCCCGTATTTCCAGAGTATGTACGTGAGGGCGCACGATAAAAGTTTTTAGCCTTAAGTAGGCATAAGGTCGAAATTTTGTTCACAACCCACGAAAAGAATTGTTTTCCGACGAAACGCTTTTCCAAACTTTCGAAGGGAAAATTACGCTATGTCATTTATTATTTTTATGGATTTTTCCGAGAGATGAAATATTTTGGACCAACGAGAGGTGACACTTGTCACCTCAGTGGACGCAACATGGACGAATTGGGGGCGTTTTGGCCTTGTGTTTGGTCGAGGTTAGGTAGGATATTTTGTGGTAGATGGATAAGGTACACTTGCCCAAATCCTCACCCTCCACTTACCCCCCCACTTGTCTTGATCTTGGCCATTGAATGTCCTATAAATACCCCTCTAATGCAAGACTTATTCTTCATCCCTTAAACACTTTCCAAGTCTCAAAATCCTCCCTTTGTTAGAAGTTTTCGTCAAGGCCCTCCCCTTGAAGCCTCGCCGAAACCAACCCCCCCTTCCTTGAGTTGTTTTCGTAAATACACACCCCCTCTCTCTTGAGTTGTTCTCGTAAAAATACCCCCCCCCCCCCGTGGTAGAAAAGTATTCTCCAAGTGTTGTTACTATTCCCAAATACTTTAGCCCAAATACCTTGTAGTACTTTCCAAAGTTACCTCTATACGTAGAGTCCGGAAATACTACTATACTTCCCTTCAGTCACAAAAACGAAACCCTAAGGAAAATCTTCATAGTAGGTTGAAGTATATGTAGAAGTTGTGTAGAACTTCTAAGGGTTTCTTGGAGCGTATTGGAGCGTACAGAATAGGAGCTAAACGTTGCTCAGGATCGACATAAACTTGGATAATTTTGGGCTTATCGAGGTAAATACTCTTGACCTTCTATTGTAATTGAAAATTACATACTGTAGTAGTATAGAAATGAATATAAGATTCATAGAAGGATATTACAGAAGAGAATTGAACTGTAATAGAAGGATATTCTGTAAGAAAATTTAATCAAATCACATCGGAAGAATATTAAAGAAGTTAAGATCAACTGTATTTACATAGGACTATATTTACGAGAATCGTGTAGTTTGACGGCAGTGGAAGTCGCCCAATTTTTCGTAGAATAAGGAATCAGTATCTAGAATTATTCTACAGAGTGGTCTAGACGTTGATAGACTTGTATGACCGTTATAGTCAAATCGCAAGTAGCGTATTCTACTCGGGGTGGAAAGTGGCTAGCCGGACATCTGATTGGAGCTATTTGCTAATAGTCGATAATCGTCGCGAGGTATGTGATTCTTCCTATCCTCTTGAGCATGATATTTTAAAAGAATATATATATAGTACGGTAGAGCGACGTGTTAAGCGAACGTGGTTTTACTTGATGTCTTTGACTTGAGTTTTAAATAATAAGAGTCTTGAAGTATTTCAAAAGAATTAAGAATCGCTTTTGAAAGAAGAGTAATACTTTTTGAAAGAGTTATACTAGCTTTATGGGAAGTTAGGTATAACAACTTAAGAGAGATAAAAAGAATGGTTTATTGACTTTAGAAGTTAAGAGACTTGATCTTAAAAGATAAGCGACTTGACTTAAATGAATTGATATGAATTTTGTTAAAGTGTGAAACCTCATTCGTGAGTAATGAGTACTTGGTTTTTAAAAGGGAATAATGTTTTACTGATTTCGGAAATGAGAATAAGTATCGAACGAACCACTGCAGCGTTAATAAAGGAAAATGTATTGACAAGTAAGTAATTATATTAAAACCAGTAGAAACCTCCATCTGCATAGAAGCTAAGATAAGACAAAATTGTATTACATTTCCTAGATCATGACTGCTTTAATAAGATTGCTATGAACAAGAATAACCTACTCACACATAAGGCATATGTTTCTCAAATTGTTTTAAAAGAGAATTATCTTATTAAGTGATTAAGACTATGAACTACGAAACCTTTCGAAAATGAGAAACTTGAGTATTTGAAATTAGGCAAACTTGAACTTTTGGAAAAGAATGTTGTTACTTGACTTTAAGAAGGAAAATGTTTTGGTTTAAAGAAGAAGGGAATAATATTGCCTTAGTTGATTTTAAAAAAAAGGAAAACATGGTATTATCTTAATCTGTCTTAAAAGAGCGTTTAAATGTTATGGTCAATTCTATACCGCTCACGGGATGAACCGAATGTATTTCACACGACACGCTGCTCACGGATGAACCGGGAATGTATTTCACACGACACCGCGTTCATGGGATGAACCGGGAATGTATTCCATACGATTTCTATCGAGTCCCATGAGATGGGCCGAGACATGTATGATTCCTATCGAGTCCCATGAGATGGGCCGAGACATGTGCGATTCCTATCGAGTCCCATGAGATGGGCCGAGACATGTGCGATTTCTATCTAGTCCCATGAGATGGGCCGAGACATGTGCGATTTCTATCGAGTCCCATGAGATGGGCCGAGACATGTGCGATACCTATCGAGTCCCACGACGGGCCGAGACACGGCGATTTCTATCGAGTCCCACGAGATGGGCTGAGACATGTGCGATACCTATCGAGTCCCACGAGATGGGCCGAGACATGTGCGATACCCATCGAGTCCCACGAGATGGGCCGAGACACGTGCGATTCCCATCGAGTCCCACGAGATGGGCCGAGACACGTATTCCATACGATTCCTATCGAGTCCCACGAGATGGGCCGAGATAAGTATTCCACACGATTCCACCTCGAGTCCTACGGGATGGGCCGAGACATGTTATACGTATCACACGATTTATACCTAGATCACGGCAATGGCGGCGAGTTCCACGTACGAGGATGACTTTGAGGCATGAGTCCCCGACTTGACACGATCGCTTTTATGTTGTGAATCGTAGTTTTGTTATCATACATGTCTCATGTTTTATTTTAGCATCGTTATGATTTCATTTACATTATTTCGATTTCACATACTTGGTACTGTTATCGACTCCTTCGGCCGCGTCACGCCGCAGTGAGGTACATCGGTTGTTGATCCTCGCCATAGGATCACAGCCAACAGATTGGGAAGCTCCGCTTTCTCCGAGGCTTATCTTTCGTATGTTCCCGAGTTGTAGGTTCTTGTATATTCGGGGTATGGCGGGCCCCGTCCTGGCCATAGTTGTTACATTCTTGAGGTCCGTAGTATTATTGTGGCAAGTGTGGTTGTAAAAGATGAATCGCTCAAAAATTTCTATATATATATGCAAGAAGGCAACCGTTTTGGTTGGCCTGTTTTATTATCTTATCTCTTGTTTCATATCTGTATGTTTTATATTCCGCTGATTTCTCTGATGTATGACTACTTGGGTGCCCGGGTAAGGCACCAGTCACGGGCCCCAGAACGGGTCGTGACAAATTCATTTAAGACATGTATTAATAATTACCACAACGTATATACATGTTCATAACTTATATTTCCAGCATTATAACTCCACCAAAACAGCCCCTAAAATACAACACAACATGTTCAATAATTTATACAAGTCTCGGCCAACAAGGCTTAATTGCCAAAGTTCTTTTCTTAACTTCTTAAAATTCAACTCATGTTTCAACACTTCCATATAACCAATTATAACTTAAACACCAATTTCTTTAAAGTTTTAAGCAAATGGTGACAAGGATAACAATAACAACACTTAAATTCAATTTACACAAAACAACCCTTACAATTGGCTCAACAACATCAACAACAACCACATGCATGTTCTTACTTCCATTTTTTCTTAACACAAGTTCACCTCTTAAACTACAACAACATGCAACTCTAATTATACCATAAGAAGATGAATTTTTACCTTAAATTTAAGCCAAAACAGTCCCTAATTCTCGGTCCAATGCCCAAGCTTTCTTCACCATTTTTATCATTTCTTCAACTCCAAAATGACATGCATGTGTTCTATAAGTTTGAATCCATCTTTCTTGCATATTTTTCTTCAAAATTTCTCATCTAAAATCTGGAATTTCTTGGGCTAAAATTCGGCCAGCAGTACCGATTTTCACCACTGTTTTTGGTGCAATTCGTGGCTACTAATTTGTAGAAGAACTTAATCTAGGAAGAGGAATTAAGAAGCTTGAATTTTGGCTATGGTGAGGAGTGGTTTCGGCTGGCATAGAGAGAAAAGAGAGGGTGAGGTTTTTTTTTTTTTTGAAATGAAATGGGGAGATGAAAGGTTAATGAGGATTTTAGGTGCAAATCTGAAAATTTATTTGCAATGTGGTCCAATTCCCACAATTAACTACTATAATATCCAACTTCTTTTAAGTCTAGAAAATTCCATATGGCCACGTATCCTCATCGTCATATCTTATATAATACATTACTAATCCGTAACGGGAAATATATATAACTATCATTTTTAATTTTCACTGTCACGCTTGTAGTAACCAAAAATTTCTCCGAAATCACATCCTTCGTATACTAACTCCCGGATTAGCATATATAAACATACTTTATATCCAATATTCGAATCTTATTTCCTTAATAACATTCTCTAATTATCGTCTTAAACTTACGAGGTGTAATAGTATGAAGGCTTCGTGATCAAGAGAAAGTAAAAGAGTATATTATAATAACTTGCATATGATGATTTATAATAGAACAATGTGTCCTATTTATACATGAGCTTGCGGGTACACATCCCCATGAAATATGCCCTTATTAATACAAGAGAATGAATAATGTAATAATTGGACAATTAGTATCTCCATAAATGTCATTAATGCTCTGTTGGAAGATGTATGACCGGTTAAGTAACAGTCGTCCATTGCAATTTAAACGGTTCACCTGACCTTTTGAATTACTGGTACCATGTGTACATACGACTCTTTCGGCCCTGCTAGTATCTTACCAGTAACGCCTCTGGCTGTGTGTCACATCATAATTTGTACAGCTATCTTATACGAATTTTGTCCTATACAGTAGTCCCCGCACTTTCCGGTGGTATCTTTGCGCGCCCGAAAAGTTGATTTAAACACCGGTCTGAACGAAACCTATGCTTAGGCGGAAAATTTGAAACGTAATAAATGCAAAAAATGTTAAACGTCACATAACTTCAATGTTTCTGAAACGGAGGCAACTGTCTGCTTGCTCTAATCGACGTGAAGTATTGCAATAACGAGGCACATCTTTTCATTCCTCAAACGTTATATTTTCTTACCATAAAAAGGAGTCTAAAATCTTGCACATATGGCAATCACAATCTTCCCATAATTTCAAAGATCTTCATTCTCTTTCCAAACTCCCCATTCCATAATGTCATCTATTAGGTCTTCCCCTTCACACTCCTCTGGCAATAATAATGGTACTCGCCGGTCGTTGAGGAGTCCATCTGAAGGATTCAGGATGAGCCCTAGTGTGATATGTGGCACCAGATTTCACCATCTATCTTTACTTTTTGTCTTTTCTATTCCTAGGCAGTTCATGTATTTCGGGATGTACTCTCAGACTTGTATTTCTACTTAGTCTGTTCTTGTTCTAGTGAAACCAGGTTTTGAAGATTTGTAGCCAACATATCTCAGCAACAATATTTGCAACGCCTCTATACTCTGCTTCTGCACGCAAACGGGATAATGTGGCTTACTTCTTGGCAGACTAGGAGTTAAGAGTATCCCCTAAGAACACACAATATCCAGAGGTGGAGCATCGCATGTCCGAACAACCTGCCCAATAAGCATCCGTATATGATAACAATCTGGTCGATGCTGAGGGGTATATATGCAATCCATAATCAAGTACGCCCTTAACGTATCGAATGATATGCTTAAATGCGGTAAAATGAGGCTCATTGGTGGCATGCATGAATAGACACACCTGCTGAACGACATAAGCAATATCAGGCCTGGTGAAAGTAAGATATTGTAGTGCACCTGCAAGACTCTTGTAAAGAGTGGGATCAGAGACTGAAGCAACATCAACAACACTGAGCTTTGACTTAGAGTCAACGGGAGTGGGCATGATCTTGCAGTTCGCCATTTTAGCCCCGTACACAATCTCTTCTACATACTTACGCTGACAAAGAAATATAGTATTTGCAGATTTAGTCACCGATATATTCAAGAAGTAACTCAACTTCCCACAGTTAGTCATAGCAAATTCAGTTTTAAGCAGTGTGATGATATTATTTTTAACATATCAAAGGAGGCAGTGAGAACAATATCATCCACATATAGCAAGAAATAAGAACTGTTACCACCTCGATTAAAAATAAAGAGAGAATAACCATACTTGATGCATATAAACCCAAATTGCCTAATGTAATTTGCAAAGCGTTCATAACAAGCTCTGGGCTTGTTTCAATCCATAAAGTGACTTACGAAGGCGGCATGCATAATGAGGAGTATGCGGATGGACAAAGCTTAACGGCTGGTTCATGTAAAAAATCATTTTTTATATCCAGATGATGAATCAGCAAATGCTTACCCATAACAATGCTCAAAACTGTATGAATGGTGGTCGTTTTAACAACCAGACTGAACGTCTCACCACAATCAACCCTCTCCTGCTGATTAGTGCCATTAGCCACAAAGTCTAGCCTTATACCTCTCTAGGTCACTGCTGTCTCTGAATTTGTGACGAAATAGCCATATGCATCAGAAGCATTTACCCCATCTGATCTAGGAACCAAATACCAAGTGTGTTGTGTCGTTAAAGCATTAAATTCCTCATGCATGATCGCATTCCAATTAGGGTCTAGTTTGGCTAATTTTGGGGTTTTGGAAATGGGGGATATGGTTTGTGTAGAAAGGTTAAATTTGAAAATCTCGTGTTGGGCACAGGTTTCCATATAGTGTGTGGAGATATGGGTAGGTTAGGTAGAGGGATTTTGTGCTAGTTGGGTCTCGGGTGAGGGATGGGTTACCGAATTTGCGGTGGGATGTGTCGATGTTAGTGACGGGTTTTGGTGTCAGTCAATGTTAGGGTGTGTCGGCGGGTTGATGATGGTGACATGTTATGAGTGTCGGTGGGTATTTTTAACGGGTTCCGATATGTTGTGTTGCGGGGGTGGCAGGTCAATGGTGGGAGGGGTGTAAGTCGAGGTTCGTTCCGGGATCTGACTTAGGGAAATATGTGTGGGGGGGGGGGGGGTACCGGGTTGAGTATCGGGATGTTAGGTCGAGTTGTGGGTGGGATAATGATGAAATGAATAGTGGCCGACGATGGGAGATTCACTGTGACAATGATGACATTGTCAGAATTTTGTAGAGACGGAATAGTGACTTGGTGCAGCGGTCGACCAGAACAATGATTGTTGGTGATTGTTTAACACGAGAGATGCGACCGAATAATGCGATGACGACGGTGGGTGGTAGCTACGAATCGGCAGCACAGAGCAAATGATTCCGGCCGTGACGGAACAATGGTGTCACGGTGGAGTAACATGATGTATATATGGGAGACTACTGACTCATCTAGAAATATATAATACGTGTGTTGAAATTTTTGGATATTTGCAAAGGGAAAGATAGCTTCATTAAATGTGACATGACGAGACATAATAATTTTACAGGAAAACACATCATATCACAAATATCCCCTATGATTAGGCGGAGAACCTAAGAACACACAAGTGAGCGCGAGTGCAAGTTTACGCGGGTCGCGAGGCAAGATTCAGTAGCACAGCAAACAAAACTGTAAGTGCTCATAAGTTGGGATCCTACGGTATAGAATTTCGGTGGATGTTATATTCTGGAACGTTTGGGTGGGCAAAATATTTAGAATATATTCGGTCATTTTAACAGCATAGACCCAAAATGGACGGGGAAGAGAGGCATGAAAAATGATCGTACAAACCATGTTATTGATAGTGCGAATAATTCATTCGGCCTTGCCATTTTGGGAGGAGGTGTGGGGACATGAGAACCGGAAAACCATGTCATTAGTGGAGCAAAAATTATGAAACACGAAATTATTGAACTCATGATCATTATCACATTGAAACGATTTTATGTCTTTTTCAAATTGCGTTTTGACATAGACATGGAATGCAAGAAACTTGGCAAACACTTCAGATTTGAATTTAAGGGGATAGACCCAGAGAAAGTGAGAATAGTCATCTAATAAGATGAGATATAATTTATGACCCAGGGAGCTAGTAATGAGAGATGTCCATAGATCTGCATGAACAATGTCAAAGGGAGAAAATGTAACACTTAAAGAAGACTGAAAAGGAAGACGAACATGTTTGCCCAAGGGGCATGAAATACAATGTTGAGCAAGTTTTCCATTATTATAATAAATTAAATTGTTGTTTCGAAAAAAATAAAAAATAATAGCTCCTGTGTGTCCAAGTCTATTGTGTCACGTTAAATGAGAGATTGTTGCTAAAGCGGT
The DNA here is from genome assembly GCA_029844215.1 of Przewalskia tangutica. Lineage (NCBI taxonomy): Eukaryota > Viridiplantae > Streptophyta > Magnoliopsida > Solanales > Solanaceae > Przewalskia > Przewalskia tangutica. The sequence goes on along the minus strand of CM056720.1, from coordinate 140,329,935 downwards.
GGGAGGAGAGACAAGGGAAGTTATAGATGTGGGAGGGGTGACACTGACAAATGACGTGGATAGGAAAGGATAGAGGTCTCCCTTACTATTGCATCTTATAGGAATTTTCCGGTACGTAGGTTCGTTACAAAGAACCCAAAGGGGTCAAAATTTATTGACACGAAATTATCTGTGGCAAATTTCCTAACGAAGATAACATTTTTGATAATATTTGGAGCATATAGGACGTTTTAAGGAGAAGTGGGGATGCGGTGGTGGGGTTAGTGTGTGGCCAAACCCTTGAATTGGAATGCTATGACCGTTTCCGGGCATAATAGATTGCAGATTATTTAAATTGTGCAGTTGAGGAAGATTATCAAAATTATTGGTGAGGTAAGACAGGGCGCCCGTATCTATATACCACGCATTATCGGGCTTCCGAGGAGTCAAAGTGTCGAAAGCGTGGCCCAAATTGGATTGGGGAAGTCCTAGAGCGAATTGTAGTCCAGGAAATTGGGCCTGATTGTTTTGGCCCGTTGGTTGTGCTCCTGCATCGTCGCCACCGTTGGGCAAAGAAAAAAGTGGGACGATGATCGTGGCCAATCAAATTATGCAAAGGATCGCATGGCTTTCAGAAAATGTGCCGCAGCTGAAAAAGCAGACAACAAAGTTTGTTTTGTCCTCGGGTAAAGGAAAAATGTAGAAGAGATAAAACATTGTCCTTTTGACAAGAGGGGCGAAAAAGAAGTCAAAGAACAAGTTTGTTCTCGGATAAAGGACGAAAAAGAAGACAAAAAAAGAAAAAAATTATGACAAGAGAAAAAAACAAACAAAGTTTGTTGTGTCCTCGGGTAAGGGAAAAATGCAGACAAAAAAATTGTCCTTTTGACAAGAGCGGCGACCGCCGGTTGTTGAAGAAACTGAGGAGAGGCTGCGGGTGTAAGACATATAAAAGAAATAGGATTTAGGTTTTGACTCTTGATATCATGTAAGATTGTATTAATTTCTTTTGGGGAGTCTTTTTCATTAATATAAATATACATACTGTGTACAATGTGAAATTCTAATATACATCTTATATCTATCATAATTATACAACACTAAATATTATAAAATATATGGAGTATATTTTAGAATATATGTCACAATGTGGAGTCTAAAGAGGATAGAATGTACGCGAACCTTCGTTCAATCTTTCATCATTAGATAAATTGAAAATTCTTCTATTATAGCATATCATCTATTCTTTATCTTTAACAAATTGAACCCAGATCATTGACGGAAAAATGTTGCTGCTGGCAAGGCAGCTATTAAAGTAGTGATAGCCGATGTCACCATGTATGGCATAACAACTTCAGTAATGGGAAACTTACGGGTATAAAACGTCACTATCTACTACATCCAAACAAAGCTTCAAATCCCATGGAAATTTAAGAATTTTGATAATCACAAATGAAAAACGAGTACTGGAAATCATTAAGCCTAACTAGACCAATCTAATAAAATTGTAGAGAAAGGAGAAGAAATTTGAGGATTGTGATGAAAAGACAAAAATATCCTTATGTTTAATGATTTGACAGGTTTTAAAAGGGTTGAATTTGAGAATTAAAAAGTGGGGACATTGCTAACATATAAATATATAATTTCTACTTCTATCATATACACTTTTAAACATGCGTTGTTTTTTTTTTTTGACGGCGAATCCGCAACCGCTTCTTCTTCGAAATACAAGCATGCGATAAACCCCGACCGACGCAATACCGCAAACCACGCCGCCAGCTTAAACCACACTTGGCAAGCGATGTGCCCCCAAGAGGCGGCGCAGCCAGACGTTACTCCCGGGTTTAACTCACTGCCTCTCCCACACCACCCAATGAGGATACCCTCTGCCTTCAAGACCAATTGGTCTAGGGCTTCGGATTAAACATGCGTTGTTGTAATAACAAAAATAAGAAAACAATCAAGGTGGATATTTTAAATATTAGAAGAACTGCATGAGAAAAAGTTCTACCAATTCATTCATTGTGTACTAAAAAAACATTTCTCTCTCGTGGAAATGAAAAGTATCCTTCAACTTCCTTTGATTTAATTACTATTACCGGCATGATTGTGCTTATAATATTGCAATCAGTCGAGTAAGCTCATCATTCATCAATTTGTGGTTATAATTTTCCTTTTCAAATATTATTTCTATATATTAATTTTAAAAAGTTTGTACCAATTAGTACACGACACACGTGTCCAAAGACTAGTTCTCTAATCAACGACTTAAGTTGGTTATGGTTGGCTTATTAACTTGGTGGGGCTAGTGTCATCAAAGTTTTAATAAATTGGATTGTGACACTTGAACAAGAAAATGTAATATCTAGCGATTATTTATGTGGAAATAGAGTACAAGAACCAAATTTTTGGTGAAAATTTAATGGACGAACAACTAATGAATTGAGTGCGCATTAATTTACTCATACTGGACCTGTGCCAACCATAAGAACATGTGTTTTACCACATATAAAAAGATATCCAGCACTTTAATTCCATCACATCTTGCAATAAAAAGAAGAAGAAAAGGAGAAATGAAAGGGGAAATCCACAACTTTAAGTGAACGAAAAAGAAGATAGAGATATTGTGTTGGAAGATCTGGAGCAATATCTGATAGGTACTAGAATTTTAGATATCGTAGAAGTATTAAGGTTGAGGAGGTTAACGGTGTTGTTCGCAGGATACGTAGGGGACGAGCGATCAGGCCTGATGAGATCCCAGTTGAATTTTGGAAGAGCGCAAACAAGACAGGTTTGGAGTGGCTGACTGGGTTGTTTAACATCATTTTTAAGATGGCGAGAATGCTTGAAGAATGGAGGTGGAGTATAATAATCCATTTGTACAAGAACAAAGGTGATATCCATAGTTGAAACAACTATAGGGGTATCAAGCTGCTAAGTAACACTATGAAAGTTTGGAAAAGGTCGTGGAGATGAGGGTGAGAAGAGGCGTGTCTATTTCCGAGAACCATTTTGGATTCATGCCGGAGCGTTCGACCACAGAAGTCATTCATCCTATTAGAAGGTTGGTGGAGCAGTATAGGGAGAGGAAAAAAGACTTATATATGGTTTTCAATGACCTCGAGAAGGCAACGACAAAGTCCCTAGGGAGGTTCTTTGGATATGTTTGTAGGTTATAGGTGTACATGTGGCATATACTAGGGCGATCAATAATATGTATGATGGAGCCAAGACCAGGGTACATACAGTTGGAGGAGACTCGAAGCACTTTCCAATGATGATGGGGCTGCACCAGGAATAAACTTTTAGTCAATTCTTATTTGCCTTGGTGATAAATGGACTGATACGATAAATCCAAAGGGAGCTGCCATATTGTATGTTATTCGCATATGACAAGTCATGATTGATGAGACTCGCAGCAAAGTGAATGATACGTTGGAGGTTTGGAGACAGACTCTGGAGTCTAAAGGGTTTAGGCTTAGTAGGACCAATGCATAAAACTTGGAGTGCAACTTTAGTAACGGGAGCGACCTTGAGACATGCGTGGAGGTGAGTCTTGTTACTCAGGTCATTCCAAAGAAAGGAAGCTTCAAGTACATCGGTTCTATTATTCAAGGGGATAGAGAGATGGATGACGATGTCACATATCATATTGGAACAGTGTGGATGAAATAAAGGCTTGCATCTGGAGTCTTATGCGATAAAAATGTGCCACCAAAACATAAAGGCAATATCTTCAGGGTGGTGGTTAGACCGATTATGTTGTATGAGGCGGAGTGTTGGCCAGTCAAGACTTCGCACATCCAAAAGATGAAAGTTGCGGAGATGATGATGTTGAGATGGATGTGTGCATAAAAGGAGGGATAAGATTAGAAATGATGATATCCGGGACCGAGTGAGAGTGGCCTCGGTGGAGGATAAGATGCGGGAAACGAGGTTGAGATGGTTTGGGCATGTGCAGAGGAGACACACAAATGCCCCAGTGCAGAGGTGTGAGAGGTTGGCTATGGACGAGTTTAGGAGGGGTAGAGGTAGGCCGAAGAAGTATTGAGGAGAGGTGATTATACGTGATATGACGTATGTGCAACTTACTGAGGACATGACCTTACATAGGGGGTTGTGGATGACACGGATTAGAGTAAAAGGGTAGTAGGTAGTCGAGTGTAGTCCTACTTACGCTTTCAAACTGGTAGTTGTAGTGTTATTATTATAGGCCAGCCTATCATACTAATAGACGCAGTATTGCTTTATAGTTTCCCCTGTAGTTTGATTTCTACTGCTATGTATTTTTTAGTGTTACTTTGTTTAACTTAGTTACATGCGCTAGTTACTGCTTCCTTTTTTAGAATGCGCTATCATGGGTTATTCGATTTTGATACCAGCATTTTCATACTGCTTTAAATGTTTTTTGATCGGGTCTGAACGTTTCTCTTAATTTGCTCTGGTTTTGGTTTTGGTTTTGCTTTGTTTGTGCTTATGTTTTGTCTTGAGCCGAGAGTTTCTCAGAAACAACCGCTCTACCTACCAAGACAGAGATAATGTCTGCGTACACTCTACCCTCCTCAGACCCCACATTATGGGGCTTCACTGAGTTTGTGTTGTTGTTGTTGGACTATTATTTTGGCATGTTTATGTTATTCTCACACCATTATCAAATTCTTTCCTAAAGGCAAATCAATATTTCTTGCTATAATTCCCATAGTTTTCCTCTTTTTCATTCTCCCTCTCTATTCATCTTGGTGGCACTGCTTTTTTTCTCATACAATGGCTAGCGAATTTCAAGCTACTTCTTTTTGCTTTCGATAAAGGCCCTTTGTTATCAACCCCACCCCTCCCACTCTCAACATTTATTCCCTTGGCTTGTTTGCCTATAGAATTTCAAGATTCATCAATTAGTGATGTTGCAACCACCAAAACAATTATGAATCTTGTTACAAAGATTGCACTTCTAGCCATTTTGATAAGGGTGTATAATTATAAAGACCAATTGCATCCAAAAATCATCCTCTTCTTCTATTGCTTACAAATTTACGTCGTGCTAGAGATCATATTGAATATGGTTAGCATCATGGTCCGAGAGATGAGTAGAGTTGAGCTCGAGCCACTCTTTGATCGGCCTTCCATGGCTAGCTCAGTTCAAAATTTCTGGGGCAGGAGATGAAACATTATGGTAACCAATATACTCCGTAAGACCATATACAATCCCATCCGATCCATCGCGATAAACTGGTTCCCGAGGAAGTGGGTCTCACTTCCCGCTGTGCTCGCGACATTTTTGGTTTCTGGGCTAATGCATGAGCTGCATTTTTACTACATTGGAAGATTGAAGTCCAATGGGGAAGTCATGTGCTACTTTATCATTCATGGGGTGGCTGTGACTCTGGAAATTGTGATAAAGAAATTGTTTAATGGCATAACATTGGTTCCTAGGATTATCAGGTCCATTAGCACTGAGTTTTATATTTTACAACAGTTTTTGGTTGATTCTTCCACCATTTTTGAGAGGTAAAGTAGATGTTAAAGCGTGTACCGAGTCTCTTGCTTTCCTAGACTTTATTAGGTATGGTAAACTAATTAGTCCTACTAATTTCACTTGGGCATAATAGAATTAGATTGCATTTATAATTGTGCATCTCCTATATTAGGTAGAATTAGATTTTCCTTTTAATTGGGATTGATTAGTTACCCAGTTTGTAGCAAGGTAAATATTTTTATACCACTATATATAGTGTAAATCATTAATGAAATAATCAAAGAATAATATTTCTTACATGGTATTAGTAGTTTAGGAAAAGTTCCTGAAACTCTAACCCTGCTTCCTTGTGTCTGTCACCCCCCCCCCCCTCCCTTCTCTTTTTGCCGCCGACCACCCTTCTCCCCGTCAGCCATGTCTGACTCAAAATCTTCTTTTCATCTAGCCCTGATAGTTTCCAACATCAAATCCCATATTTTCATATCTCTTGAGATGGAAAACGTCCATTATACAACATGGGCGGAGCTCTTCAGGATTCACTGCCGCTCCCACCGGACCATTCATCACATAATTCCACCGGAAAAAGGCAAGGAGAATGTGCTGAAAAACGACGACGAAAGAGAATTATAGTTAATCCTTGATGCGACAGTTCTTCAGTGGATTTATGCCATAATTTCTAGTGATTTGCTGCATACAATTTTTGAGCCTGACTCCACGACGATGAAGGCTTGGGATCACTTACACGACATATTCCAACAACAACAACATACCCAGTGAAACCCACAACGTGGGTCTGGAGAGGGTAGAATGTACGCAGACCTTATACGCGTCGGTGAGGCCGACCACTAGTTGTAAAACAAGACGATTGTTATTTACCGGCGCACCGACATTCTTGAGTTGATCCGCCAACACCTTGAGTCATTGACAATATGCGGAAGCATTGAGAAAGTCTGTCATATCAGTGGTGGAGAATTCCGATTCAAGAGTAACTACCCAGGAATAGTGGAGTGGGTATGCTCATCCGCCAAAGCAATCCCTTGCCCCTATCCAGTCGACAGTAACTGGGCCAGGCCCATCCAACAACCCAAAGAGCCACCAAAGAAGCAACAACCTAGGAATTTAGGCCATCGCTGAGCCATGGCAGCAGCCCACTTTCGATGGCGACCCCGACAAATTCAGCCCGACGCAAATTGATACATTGAAATTGGTGCAACATCTCATATGCCGTTGTCACAAAGTAATCTCTCATCCTATTTTAATTTGAGCAATAATCGTGGTATAATTATCGAAAATGATCATTCAATTCCAATTTGTGGTTATGGTACTACAAACTTGTCTCCCCCGAACCCACCGTTAATTTTGAAAAATGTCCTTCACACATCTAAATTAATTAAAAACTTAATTTTAGTTAGAAAATTTACCATTAATAATTGGAATTCTGTTGAATTTGATCATTTTGGGTTTTCCGTGAAGAATTTTCAGACGGGGATACGTCTAATGAGATGTGATAGTCGGGGTGAGCTTTATCTAATTATCACAACCACACATCAAGCCCAATTATCATCCACTTTTGCATCTTTAGCTCCTTCTTTATGACATGAACGTTTAGGTCATCCGGGAGCACATGTTTTTTCTTTCCTTAAATAAAATAAATTTATTGAGTGTACTAGACCTCGTAGTTCTCATGTTTGTTGCTCTTGTTCTCTTGGAAAATATGTTAATTTGCCTTTTGTTGCTTCGAATTCTCGTACTGTTATGCCCTTTGATATTATTTATAGTGATATTTGAACATCGTCCGTTTTGAACTCTTCGGGCCACCGATATTATCTTCTGTTGTTGGATGATTACTCTAATTTTTTGTGGATGTTTTCTTTGTCTAAAATGTCACAAGTTTTTTCTACATTTCTATCCTTTAGAGCATACATCCACACTCAATTTGAACAGGACATTAAAAATATTCAGTGTGATAATGGTAGAAAATTTGATAATGGACCTTTTTGGGATTTTTGCAAAACTAATGATTTGTCGTTTCGTCTCTCGTGTCCACATACATAATCTAAAAATGGAAAAGCAAAAGAAAAATTTGAACCATTAACAATATTGTTAGAAATTTACTTGCCCATGCCTCTTTACCACCATCATTTTGGCATCATGTGTTACAAATGACAATCTATCTATTAAAAATACTTCCGAACAAACAAGTAGCCTACCAATCCCCACTCAAAATTTTATACCTAAGGGACCCTTCATATTATCATTTACGGGTTTTTGGGTGTTTATGCTTTCCTCTAGTTTCTTTCACTATCATTAATAAAATTCAACACCCATCAACTCCGTGTTTTTTGGGTTACCCGTTAAATTATCGTGGTTACAAATGTTTCGACTTAACCTCTAATAAAATGATCATAAGTCGTCACGTAAGTTTAGATGAAACAAATTTCCCTATTGCCAAATGACATTGTTCGGAGCCTCCTACCTATTAATTTCTTGACGGCAGTATACCCCCGTATTTGATCCATAAATTGGCCTCCCAAACAAGCTTAATATTTCCCGGTGTTTCGGCCCAATCACCGAGCCCAGCAGTTGCTGGGCTAGCTGAGTCTCTCACCGGCAGCCCACTGTCGCGAGGCCTAGTGGTTGTCAGTCCACTGGGGGTCTCGACCCACCATCCGGATCGAGCAACCCAATGCCCTCTAAGCCCATTGCCTGGCAGTTCAGTCACTGCCGGGCAGTCCATCCTTCCCATCTGGCCCAACTCTAATTCTGGCCCAACAACCTATCACTCCTAGGCAATAAGGGATTTTAAGCCAAAAAAATATGGTATTCACACCCATGTTTCCAAGTCACCGTTGCCTCATAATCTTGTGTCTGCCCTTAATGACCTGAATTAGAAAAAGGCTATGAATGATGAATTTAATGCTCTTATTAATAATAGGATGTGGGATTTGGTGCCCCGTACCCCTGATGTTAATATCATTCGGTCTATATGAATTTTTAGTCATAAAGAAAAATCTGATGGTTCATTTGAAAGGCACAAAACTTGTCTTGTAGGTTATGGAAAGACTCAATAGGTTGGTGTGGATTGTGGTGAGATTTTTAGTCCGGTGGTCAAACCTGCAACTATCAGGACGGTCCTCAGTCCGGCTCTTTCGAAGGTATGACCGCTTCATCAGCTTGATTTCAAAAATGCCTTTCTACATGGCGACCTTACATGTATCATCCCATGGGGTACATATACCCTACTTATCCTAATCATGTGTGTCTGTTGAAGAAATCATTATATGAGCTCAAATAAGCTCATAGGGCCTGGTACAAGAGGTTTGCAGATTACGTTTCACATATTGAGTTTTCTAACAGTACGTATGATCATTATCTATTCATCTACCATCAGGGTAATGATATTGCTTACGTTCTTTTATATGTGGATGATATTGTCTAAACCGCCTCATTTGATGCTCTTCGCAAGTCTATCATGTCACTGCTTGGCTCTAAGTTTGCAATCACTAAAAAAAAGGCCTACGGTGACGGTTAAAAACCGTCACGAAAGGGGTTTTGTGACGGTTTTGTTAAGTGTCACGGTAGACACTGTCACAAATTTGTAACGGTTGTTGTGACAGTTATAAACCGTCACAAATTGTGGTGTTTAACTATTTCCCTCATCTTTTTTTTAAATTTTCCCGCGAAATTTATTAATTAAATAATATTTTTTGGCAGGAAATTTTAAATTAAATTTATTTAAATTGGCAGAAATTTTTAAATAAATTTGATTTAAATTGGAGGGAAAATTAATTTTGTCATTTTTTTATATTTTATATTTTAATTTATTAAATAAAAATAAATTAGAATTGTAAGTATATTATAACTAAAATGTTACCCACATAATGAAATTGTTCTAGTACATTGAATTGAAACATTACAAATTGTTTTTCAAAACATCTAACGTTATCATCAAATACAACAACAAAAACATAATATTATTTTAACTTGAAAAAGTACAAATATTGTCTAAATCATCATAAAAATGACACAACTATGCAGTACGGGGAATATTTGAAACATGTTGCGCCCACTCGATCCGAACTTCATCAAGGTCATGTTGAGAAAAACATTCTTTGTCATTGTACTGTAACACACAATAGAGATCAGTTAAATTTTTTAATCATAAATAAGCCATTATAGACAAATACATAAACAAAATTAATGTTAAATACTTACATTGTTATGAAGAAAAGACAAATCATTCATTATAGTAAGCACACTCGTATCCATAAGGTTGTTGTGGTACCTTAAAACAAAATTAACCAAAACATTAACTTGACATCCAAATTTAAACTTTCATTACATACCAATTAAAGACTTGAATAAATGAATTACCTTAACAAGTTTTATCATTCTTGAAAATATCCACTTTAGTTTATAACCTTTCTGTGCGGTATACATCAACATGGCGCTACAAAAATGACAACACATATTAAAATATGTTTGCCATCATTAATAAAAAATGATTGACTAAGAATATTACAACAATAGTAAATAATAACAAGTAATAGATACAAATTGTGTGATCAATTTGACCAAGTCTGATGTGGTGCAACATTAAGTGAATCAAGATAGTATACCTCTTCTGACACATCAAATACAACCACTACCTAATGATTTATACAAATCATGTATTATTAGTGTTTCTCGAAATAGTTGAGGCTAAAAAGACTTTAAAAAAGGAGGAACAACACCTGACACACAATAAAAGACATGCACATATATCATTCAACCACCTTAAAAGTACAAAATTAACCAATAAGCAAATAACAATGAAATGCTCGATTAAAATAGCAAAAAAAAAATAGTAAAAATTCACAACTGGACAGTTATAAATGAAATTTACCAGTCCAAACGTGCTCAACGTCAAATATTTATAGGCGAATCACTACCCTAAGTCCATTTTTTACTCCTAAGTTACTCAAAACAGATTCATAGACGTACATACAACACACATTTGTTTAAGATCATTCTTAAACTAAACTGCCTAAAATTAGTTAATGAACAATCACTCGAACAAAAAAAAGTACTTGTTAACTAGCAAAAAGTACTTGTTGACAAACAAAAAAAAATATTATTTTCGTTGTGATTCAGAACAGTGGTAAACAAAAAATCACAACGAAATAGCAACAAATAGTTGGGTATGTCGTCGATTAGAACATCAACAAATCACAACGAAATATAAAAAGAAGAAGTAAATGATCGATTAAAATAGCAAAAAAAAAAACAGTCAACAATAACAATGAAATTCTCACAAATGGTCGATTCAAGGATGAGTGTTTTCGCTTGAAGAAATGCACAACCCAACGATTAGGGTTGTGTGTTGAACAAATCTGATGTTGTTGATGAAGAAATTGGTGTTGTTGTTGATGCATTTACACAATTTTCTTGCTTGAATTACAACCCAATTTGCTTGAACCAAACCAACTTAAATGTCATCTTAATTGGAGGCTTAGTAGCAATTTTCCAATTAACAATTCCAGGACACCTTGTCAAGGGTCTCTAGAAGCAACCATCTGTAAAGACACAACCATTCATTAGATTGAAATAAATACACTAAACAAGATCTATTATACAATACCAAAATAACTCTCTAACTATATTCACAATATATATTTTTTTTAGGAAAACTTCAATTGAACACTGATTGACTACTTACAAAAGCCATACACCCTAAATTTTTCAAAATTTCAATCAATGAACACAAAGAACTTAAAAATAAAATCAGCACACGAAAAAAATTCTCAGTTATCTGTTGATGTTGTAATCCATTGAACACTCAGAAGCAGTATCATCCAACGTTGAGGTTGAGGTTGAGTCATTGTGTCCATTGAGCTACTATCACTATCTGAAGATGTACAAGTTTGGTCCTCCATTCAGGGACTAAGCCAGGATTTTGGTCTAGGGGGAGCCCGGGGAAGCTTCAGGTGTCTAGGGTGAGCCCGGAAAAGCCAGAACTGAGGACTCTATTGTAATATCATGAATATTACTAGTAATATACTAGAAAAAAATTAAATTTAAGGGGAAGCCTGGCCCCCCCGGCTACATGGTGGCTACGCCCCTGCCTCCATTGATTGTTTCAAGTGCCAATACATTATACTAGCTGTCAGTGTAGAGAACACATCATTATGTATTATGATTTTGCAGTATTACAACAGTCAGTAAAGAAGACAATGCAAGCATCAAATTCAAATATAATAATTTTTTGTGATACTTCGCTAAAGTTGAGTTCTAATTATAAAAGATTGTTTGATGACTTTCATGATACTTGAACAAAATTGAGTTACTTTTTTGTTACAAAAATAGTTTAGTGACTTTTGTGCAATAAAGTAAAAGTTGAGTGACCATTTCGGAAATTACCCCGCACTTGATTTGACTTGTTTTAGTACTAGAGGCACCAAATTCAATTGCATGAAAGCTAAAAGGCATGACAGGTTCCTAAGCCTCCTCAAAGATAGGATGCATCAATCATCCATGCATGTCGAGTGGGGATTATAGAAAGCAAGTGACAAAAATATGTTTGTATAATAATCTGTACTTGACTAAATAATGATTCAAAACAATATGTTAATCACTTAGTGAAACATATAACATAAATGAAACAATAAAAAAAAAACTGCTTTTTGGAAAATAAATTTCGTAATGTAATCGAGCCCCTTAGTTCAAAAGTTGATAAATTGAAATGATCAAGAATTAAATCATTAATCCAAATCCAAAAATGTAATATATACACCCTTCCATTTTATAAAAGAGCCTTTTACCCTCTTTAATTTTTATCCCATCATTTTCTATTCACCAATATCAAAAATGATTATAAGATAGATGACGGTGATATAATACAAGCGCGCTTAATTTTTGTACGCGGATAAGTAGGTTTCCTTTGAACTTTCCGTAGTGAACTTATATCGGCATACTCGATCAATGATTTGATATCTCACTTAACACTCACATAGGTGATTTCTAAACACGCGGTCCTATAGCCACATTATCCGTCATACATCGCGCGATTTAGATAACCATTAAAAACCTTAATGCTTTATTAACAACATTGTCATCATCAGAATGGGTCGAGTTATTTGAAACCTAGTCGGGATCGATCAGGTAGAGCTACCGTTACGATGACTTGTCCTTGCCCGTAACCCATTCCCATCATGTGATTACCAACTCCCCTCTCTAGATAAGCAGATTTTCCATTGCCACCCTACCATTGCTTACTGACGCCGCTTGATCGTATACACATAGAAAATATCCCAAGACTTCTTCATTGCCATCCAAACGAGTTTGATTTGACTACTCGTGAATCCATAATATACATCAAACTATAGTCCAAATGTAGAGTTTCTTTCCATCATTCTTTTTGCAAAACTTTACATCATCAGAGTCTTTGCAACATTGAAATTTAAATACTTGAACTTGTCAAGTACATTTTCAATATAATGATAATGAACCTTGTGGAGTTTTATGGATCTTAATTCCTAAGATCAAAGCATTTATATCGACAATATTTTTACATCATTATCGCGATGTCATCAACATACAAACAAACAATGACTTCATGATTTGGAGTATTTTTAATGTAAACACATTTGTCACACTCATTAATCTTAAATCCAACATTGTTTTGGCATGTTTGGTCAAATTTTGCATGTGCTTGTTTAAGTCCATAAAGTGACAAATTTCTCCTCAAATTCTCCATTTAAGAATAATCAAGACCTTCTTTTGTCTATAACCTTTGACCACAGTCTTGCTCTTGTATTTGTCAATAGTGCCATTTTCATTTTCCTTTTAAAGATCCATTTTGATCCTAAAGGTTTAACTATTGTCGCTTCTTTCCAAAATGTCGAGGCTCATTTTCAAGCAAGAATGTTACAAAGTCCGGTCCAAGGAAGTAGATGTATAAAAACACAATCCAGTTTTTTTTTTTTTTTTTCTTTTTGGGCAAAGCGACTTGACTTGCTAAACACCCCACACTTTGAAATAATTAGTAAGACATTCATCATTTCCTTTAATGTTCGTTTTTCCTTTCCGCAATTCCATTTGAAGTTTGATGAATAATTCCATATTCCAAAAGATTCGCATTTCCACCCCTATCACTTCTAATCATTTTGATCTTTTATTCAATTGATTTTCCACTTTTAAATGCATTAATTGCTTCATCCTTACTATTACGATGAAAGTTATAAAATACTTTTTCCCACCCCGAGATGGTATTGACTTCATATCACATATAATTAAGTCTAAAGGATTTATTAATAGACTTATATGGATGTTTAACAAACTTAGATTCAACACAAATTTCACATTTTGATTAATTTAGGCAATACTTCTAAATTGATCAATTTTTTGTAATCATGTCCTAAAACGAACACGCCATAAATCATTTGAAGTCATCCTCTATCTCACATTCGGGTTCAACCAAAGATTTCCATCAAATGCCACTAAATCATGGGCAAATAGGGCATATCTTCATTCATTTCCACCATATGGCTTGTCTTTTCCCTTGTCTTTAACCTTCTTTCCGCCTCTCTCTTTCTTTTGCTCAATCACAAGATCCTCGACTTCATTTCCTTTCTTTTATGCTTAAGATAATTCTTGAAATCTTTCCCACAAGGCAATTTCTCAATCATTAATTAATAAAACCAAAATATCAATTAATTCACGATGAAGATTTTATTTCTTCAAATCAAGATTTTATTTCTTCAAATCGTAGTATAATTATGAAACTTTAGTATTCAATACTAATATTCGATGAAGATTTTATGTTCTTCATCGTTGTGTAATTATGAAACTTTAGTATTCGTTTTTATATCTTCTCCTTGAGCGAGCGATGAGTTTTTATGTTCTTCAAACAAATATCATACAAGATTTTATTTCTTCAAACCGAATCAATTTTGATAGAAACAAATATAATACACAACGGTGAAGATTTTATTTCTTCAAACCGAATCAAAATATCTTCAAATCAAGTATCCAAATGAGAAAGTTATGAAAACTTTAATCTCAAAAATCGTAAGATTTTAGTCTCCAAACAACATACAAGAAAAACATTTTTTTCTAAAAAAACACTTTTTTCCTTTTGGAAAACACTTTGATTTTAATATTCGTTTTTATATCTTCAAGTTAGAATATGAAATTTAAAATACAATAAATATAATTTCCTTAAGAATGTTTGTATAATGACTAAATAATGATTCAAAACAATATGTTAATCACTTAGTGAAACATATAACATAAATGAAAACGCATAAAACTAAAATGAAAAAAAAAAAAAAAAATAAAATAAACGAGCCTCCTTAGTTAAAAAATGTCCTTAGGAAATTATTCCTCCTCACAATTTCGAGGTTAACGGAATATCGCGATAGAACGATTATCTAATGAAATTTTAGTCAACAAGAACAACTTCAATTTGAATTGATTAGAATATGAATTAGTTGATAAATTCTTGAAATGATCAAGAATTTAGATTTGTTTTTTTAATGAAATAATTAATTAATTAAAGTTGTCCAAAAAGATTATCAATCAATCTTTTCCAAATCCAAATCCAAATCCAAATCAATGTAATATATACACCTCTCTTTCCTTCCATTTTTTCGATGTGGGATAAAAGAGCCTTTTACCCTCTTTAATTTTTATCCCATCATTTCCTATTCACCAATATCAAAACCCAACAAAATATAGTTAAGAAAATGAAAGATTACCTCAATCAGATCTTCGGGTAACAAAAATATTGAACATCTAAGTTTCCTTGCAATATTGATAATGTAGGTTGCGTTCATCTTCTTCTTCTGCTCCTCTGCGTCAACCAAAATTTCACATAACTAAAGAGTTAATGCACTGACAGTCACGACTGAATGGAGAAACACAAAATAAGTAACTCAAAGAAGTACTAACATGATACAAGGTCAATAATGCTGATATCTCTTAGCTCTTTTGGTTTCAGACGAAAAGAAGCATACCACTTTGGATGATTCATTAAAATCACTCTTAATTAATTAATGCATGTTTCAATTCTCATAGAATGTGGATATTGTTGGACAACACAACACGTGAAAAACGTAATTACTTTATTATTGTAAAAGCAATTATACCAAGATTTGAACACTATAACTTGACCACTTTTTGGATGAACACTTAGGAACACTTTAGCTTACAATTGTGTTGGTTCTTAGTTCTTGATTCATGGTTGTTCTTTACAAATGACTAAGGTCACCCCTATTTATACTTGTGTAGGGATGATTCTAGACATGGTCATAAAGATCTAGAAAATTCTATCCTATTCTACAAATATCTAAGGCTCTAGAACATCTACACATTTCTTACAAGAATCTAGAGTCTTCTAGACATATCTCTAAGTTAAGTATCCAAGACATTCTAGAACCTTCCATTCTAGAGATCTTTTTTCAACTCTCTAGAACTACTTGAACATTCTAGATTGATTATTCATTGTCTTGGAGATTAAGTTGGTGATGACTTTTAACACTCTCCCTCAACACCAACTTTTCATACTGAGTTGTTCTCTGAGTTTCTGAACTCTTTTCTTCTTCAGCTATAGCAGTATTGGCATACTTGGGATTTGGCTTTCGAACTCTTGTCGATCTCCGAAGATGTGGGCTTACTCCTTCTGGTTGACGGTCTTCTACTCTTTGATGCATGCTTGTTTGACACGGATTCTGTGTTACCTCACCCTCGGTATTTTCTTCCTCACTTTGATCTTCATTTCCCTTTTCTGGACTTGGATGTACTTCAACAATTTGCTCCCCCATCTTCTTTTGCAAATTGTCTTCTATTTCATGGAATCTGGTAACTCTTCCTTTTGAGGTGACTGATCGGTGTATTTTATATACACCTCTTGAGTCATTTTAGTTAGTATTTTACTCATTTCATTTATGTTTAGTATAGTATTAGGGTCGTTTTCCTTTCTTTTGTGTCACAGCGGTTAGAAATGGAGAAATGACGAAAAGGAGATGAAATGAGCATAAATGAGATGGAATTGCACACTAAAAGGGCCAAGAAATTAAGCCTAAAGAGTTCCGGGAAATATAGAAGAAATCAGACGAAGACCGGACGAACAAAAGACGAAGAAACGAAAAAACCGGAAGAATCGTTGCCACACAAGGCCATGGCAACAGTGGCCGCGCCACGACCATCGAATATGTTCAACGCTCGATTTTTCAGCGCCAGTCTGCAGGGCCGCGGCGCCGACGCGGGATTTCTGAGTTTTGAGCCGAATTTGACACATTTTCAGGGTCCAAAAGGGATAACTTTTCCTACATATATATTCCTTAACCCTTTTCCATAACTTTTCCTAAAACCTTTGCCTAAAAGGATTCCATAACCTTTCCTACCTACATAATCCCTAACCCTTTACCTAAAAGATTTTTGGTCTATAAATAGTCTCTACATCATTAGAAGAATTCATTCTACATCCACCCATCCTTCATTCCACCCATCCTACATCCCATTCTCCATCCACCATTCCATTCCATCTTGTAAATATTCCACAACACAATCCTTGGATGCTAGAAGGCTTGGAGACTCGTTCTTGAGTATTTTCTTTTCTTTCTTTTTGCTTTAATTATTTCAGTTCATGTATGGAGATTATATTAGTTCTTAGCGTGACTATGGCTAGGAGCTAATTACTTTATTAGGGATTTCCTTGTGATTCACTTGAAACTCTATTCATGAATTAATATATTTGTTTGGTTTCTTCTTCACTTATTTAAGATTTATTCAATAGTTGTTTTGATTGCTCGATAATTAATTGATCACTAGTTATCATCACTTATATGATTTCTAATCGAAAGCCGAAAGGGGAGATTGTGAATATGCTATAGTTGAATAAACATAGGTTAAATCGTGGACGAAAGTACCCCGATACTTGTGTAGCTTAGTAGGCTATTGCTCTTAATCCTCCTTTGTAGTCAATCTTGTCGCCAAAAGGTAGAAGGGTTCTCCATTGGGGTTGAGTGTTTATATTACCTTAACAAGAGTATAAAACGGTCTAGTTAACCTGCTATCTTAACGTAGAAGAAGAAGTTAGTCTAATTGTATTAAGGATTGAATAGAGTGGATAGTTGATGATCTTGGAAGCCCTAATTCTCCATCATAACTGATTTAAATCAAAGTATTTTCATAATTAGTTTATTTCCTGCATTATTAGTTTAGAATTCCAATTCAATTGACGTTAACCAAATAGATACCATAGGATAGATAATCGGTACTTGAAAACCAGTCTCTGAGGACGATATTCGGTCTTACCTAGACTATATTACTTGTCACGATACGTGCACTTGCGTAAGTGTGTGCATAAATCGCGCATCAAGTTTTTGGCGCCGTTGCCGGGGATTGGCGTACTTTCAATATCGATTTATCTATTCTTATTTCTAATTTGGTTGCTCCAAGAACAAGTTTCTAACTTGTTCTGCGAGCATCTTTTTATCACCTTTTGTTGTTTTCTTATTTTGCAGGTTAAATTCGGGAAAAAAATATATATACAGGTCCATGGACTACTACTTCTATCAGGGGCAATGGAGTCATCAACAACATCTTAACCCACAGGTTCCAGAGGAAGATCTAGATGAGTTGCAGGCAGGCATACTCAGGCTCACCAAGTGCCAAGCTCAGTTTATGGATGAGACAAGAGTGTCCCTCAGAAATTTGGAGACACAAATAGGGCAACTAATGGATATGATGAGCAATAAACTTCAAGAAAGTCTGCCTAGCGACACTGTTATGGAAAGTGATAAGCAAATTGAGGAACCTGAACCACACCCAGCTGTTGATGAATCTGGCGAGATAGTTGGTGTAGAGAATGAAAAGATTACTGAGATCCAATTATTCACCTTTTTGGATTATGTGGTAATTCTTTTTCCTGTACCTATTGCAGAAGAAATACCACTAGCTATTACTGTTGATCCCCAAATAGGAAGTCCATACCATCAAGGGCACCCCCAAAAGTTGAGAGATGTAGGGAATTTCACTGATCCCTACATTATAGAGAGCCTAAAAGACAAGTATGCCTTGGTTACTTGGGGATAATCGTATATCTGAGGCCCTTGTTTGGAGCAATTGTTGTAGTTGAAGTGAGACCTGCAACAATAGCTATGTGGATTGCAAGCAGTTCGCAGAAGGATCCAATGGGCACACGTAAAGGTTAATTGCGTCAGGCTAAAAGACGTTAAAGACAGCGCTTGTTGGGAGGCAACCCAATGTTTTTAATTATGTTATTTTAATTTTTACTTTAGTTTGTTTTATCTTGTCTTGAACAGTCTCACGGTCTTGGGTTATTGTTTTGTGTTGTTGGATAACAGGTGGACTGAAAGCTAAATCTGAGGAAAAAGGAGCAAAAACGCTGAAAAAAAGGAAAATAGCATGCGCGCCAGTAATCGCTGGCGCTGAACTTCAGAGCTATATTCCGTGCAAATTCCAGAATTTTTCCTGCTAGACCTCCGTTATGACCGCTGTGTTGTGTCAGTAAGTTGTCCCTATATTTTTGAGTCTTGCACACATTGGGGACAATGTGTGATTTAAGTTTGAGGGGATGTTTTATTATTTTTGAGTCTTTTTGATTTGTTTATGTATTTTTGAGTATTTTTTTTAGTCATAATTTTTTTTTTAAAGATCATGCATGCTGTAGTTACTTCAAACGCCTAGTGAAGTAAAGTGGAATAATGTAATGGAATTAGAAGCAATCATCTGGACACTTAGGATTGATATGCCAAAAATTCATGAAATCGAACTATTTGGGGTATCTTGCTTGATTTATGCATTGTTAGTGATTAAACCTATGTGTCTGCTTGCTTTCTATTTGAGGGGAAATAGTTAGGATATGCATGTTAGGGATATGATTCAGACATTTATTTGTTAGCCCTTTCTTACCATTCTTTGTCTATCCCTGACATTACAATTGAATCCCTAGTCAGCCCCTTTGAGCCAAAAATAAAGATCTTTTCTTTGACACCTTAAAATTCCATATTTGTGCCATAAGTGGAAAAATTGAGTTGTTTGGAATATAAAGTGTTGAAAAAGAGACAAAAGAGAGTGAACAATTTTGATGCACCCCAATGAAAAAGTAATAATAAATAGGCAAAAGCCTAAGTTTGGGGGTGCTTACTATTCATCAGACACCTCATTCTCTCAAAACAAAAGAGGGGAAAGATAGGTATGAGGTTAAAAAGAGAATCAAAAGAAAAGGGAAGAATTTAAAACAAAAGAGCTTATGGTACATAAATTGAGCCTAAATGCCTATTTTTACCTACCCCTGCCTAAGCCTACATTACAACCCTGAAAAGCCCTGAAGATCTCTAATATGTGTATCCATGATTAGTGGAGAATAGCAAGTAAACATTCCATAGGATTTTGAAATTGACATGCATAGTTAGGTATTCTTACTTCCATTGAGCATGATTAAATTGAATTTGCGAAATATCTGACCTGAGTGTTTAGAATGCTAAAAATTCATGTTATATGTTCCTACATATTATCTCACTAACCTTCATGCTTTTCTAAGTGACAATTGTGCAGCAAAATGATCAGTGTCTTTGAGTCATTTTATTTTCTTTCGTGTCTTTGTTTATATTTTTTATCTTTGCTCGAGGGCGAGCAAAGGTTAAGTTTGGGGGTGTTTGATCTGTGTATTTTATATACACCTCTTGAGTCATTTTTAGTTAGTATTTTACTCATTTCATTTATGTTTAGTATAGTATTAGAATCGCTTTCTTTCTTTTGTCACAATGTCGAAATGGAGAAATGGCGAAAGGATATGAAATGAGCATAAATGAGATGAAATTGCACACTAAAAGGACCAAGAAACGGCTTCAAAGAGTTCCGAAATATAGAAGAAATCGACGTAAGACCGATTTAACAAAGGACGAAGAAACGAAAACCTAAGAATGTCGCCACGGGCGCCGCGCCACCAATCAAGATGTTCAAACGCTCGATTTTCAAAGAAGGGCGCCACAGACGCACATACGACGCTGGATTTCGAAGCAGTCGAATTTGACACATTTTCAGGGTCCAAAAGGGATAACTTTTCCTACCTACATATTCCTTAACCCTTTTCCATAACTTTTCCTAAAACCTTTACCTAAAAGGATTCCATAACCTTTCCTACCTACATAATCCGTAACCCTTTACCTAAAAGATTCTTGGTCTATAAATAGTCTCTACATCATTAGAAGAATTCATTCTACATCCACCCATCCTTCATACTATTCTACACCATCCTTCATCCTATTCTACATCCACACATCCTACATCCCATTCTCCATCCACCATTCCATTCCATCTTGTAAATATTCCACAACACAATCTTTGGATGCTAGAAGGATTGGAGACTCGTTCTTGAGTATTTTCTTTTCTTTCTTTTTGCTTTAATTATTTCAGTTCATGTATGGAGATTGTATTAGTTCTTAGCGTGACTATGGCTAGGAGCTAATTACTTTATTAGGGATTTCATGATTCACTTGAAACTCTATTCATGAATTAATATATTTGTTTGGTTTCTTCTTCACTTATTTAAGATTTATTCAATAGTTGTTTTGATTGCTTGATAATTAATTGATCACTAGTTATCATCACTTATATGATTTCTAATCGAAAGCCGAAAGGGGAGATTGTGAATATGCTATAGTTGAATAAACATAGGTTAAATTGTGGACGAAAGTACCCCGATACTTGTGTAGCTTAATAGGTTATTGCTCTTAATCCTCCTTTGTAGTCAATATTGTCACCGAAAAGTAGAAGGGTTCTCCATTGGGGTTGAGTGTTTATATTACCTTAACAAGAGTATAAAACGGTCTAGTTAACCTGCTATGTTAACGTAGAAGAAGTTAGTCTAATTGTATTAAGGATTGAATAGAGTGGATAGTTGATGATCTTGGAAGCCCTAATTCTCCATCATAACTGATTTAAATCAAAGTATTTTCATAATTAGTTTATTTCCTGCATTATTAGTTTAGAATTCCAATTCAATTGACGTTAACCAAATAGATACCATAGGATAGATAATCGGTACTTGAAAACCAGTCTCTGAGGACGATATTCGGTCTTACCTAGACTATATTACTTGTCACGATACGTGCACTTGTGTAAGTGTGTGCATAAATCGTGCATCAAGTTTTTGGCGCCACGGATTGGCGATTTTCAATATCGATTTATCTATTCTTATTTCTAATTTGTTGCTCCAAGAACAAGTCTAACTTGTTCATGGGCATCTTTTATCACCTTTGTTGTTTTCTTATTTCGTGTTAAATTCGAAAAAAATCAAAAATAAAAATATACAGTCCATGGACTACTACTTCTATCGTGGGCTGAGTCATCAACAACAATTTTAACCCACAAGTTCCGTATAAGATCTAGATGAGTTGCAGTGCATACTGTGCTCACCAAGTGTCAAGCTCGATTTGGATGGGGAAATAGTTAGGATATGCATGTTAGGGATATGATTCAGACATTTCTTTGTTCGCCCTTTCTTACCATTCTTTGTCTATCCCTGACATTACAATTGAATCCCTAGTCAGCCCCTTTGAGCCAAAAATAAAGATCTTTTCTTTGACACCTTAAAATTTCATATTTGTGCCATAAGTGGAAAAATTGAGTTGTTTGGAATATAAAGTGTTGAAAAAGAGACAAAAGAGAGTGAACAATTTTGATGCACCCCAATGAAAAAGTAATAATAAATAGGCAAAAGCCTAAGTTTGGGGGTGCTTACTATTCATCAGACACCTCATTCTCTCACAACAAAAGAGGGGAAAGATAGGTATGAGGTTAAAAAGAGAATCAAAAGAAAATGGAAGAATTTAAAACAAAAGAGCTTATGGTACATAAATTGAGCCTAAATGCCTATTTTTACCTACCCCTGCCTAAGCCTACATTACAACCCTGAAAAGCCCTGAAGATCTCTAATATGTGTATCCATGATTAGTGGAGAATAGCAAGTAAACATTCCATAGGATTTTGAAATTGACATGCATAGTTAGGTATTCTTACTTCCATTGAGCATGATTAAATTGAATTTGCGAAATATCTGACCTGAGTGTTTAGAATGCTAAAAATTCATGCTATATGTTCCTACATATTATCTCACTAACCTTCATGCTTTTCTAAGTGACAATTGTGCAGCAAAATGATCAGTGTCTTTGAGTCATTTTATTTTCTTTCGTGTCTTTGTTTATATTTTTTATCTTTGCTCGAGGGCGAGCAAAGGTTAAGTTTGGGGGTGTTTGATCGGTGTATTTTATATACACCTCTTGAGTCATTTTTAGTTAGTATTTTACTCATTTCATTTATGTTTAGTATAGTATTAGAATCGTTTTCCTTTCTTTTGTGTCACAGCGGTCAGAAATGGAGAAATGGCGAAAAGGATATGAAATGAGCATAAATGAGATGAAATTGCACACTAAAAGGACCAAGAAACGGTTCAAAGAGTTCCGGAAATATAGAAGAAATCGACAAGACGACGAACAAAGGACGAAGAAACGAAACCTAAGAATGTCACGGCCGCGCTACCACCATCAAGATGTTCAAACGCTCGATTTTCAAAGAATGCGCCAGCCAGATTGCCGCTGCACGACGCTGGATTTCGAAGTTTTGGGGCCGAATTTGACACATTTTCAGGGTCCAAAAGGGATAACTTTTCCTACCTACATATTCCTTAACCCTTTTCCATAACTTTTCCTAAAACCTTTACCTAAAAGGATTCCATAACCTTTCCTACCTACATAATCCGTAACCCTTTACCTAAAAGATTCTTGGTCTATAAATAGTCTCTACATCATTAGAAGAATTCATTCTACATCCACCCATCCTTCATACTATTCTACACCATCCTTCATCCTATTCTACATCCACACATCCTACATCCCATTCTCCATCCACCATTCCATTCCATCTTGTAAATATTCCACAACACAATCTTTGGATGCTAGAAGGCTTGGAGACTCGTTCTTGAGTATTTTCTTTTCTTTCTTTTTGCTTTAATTATTTCAGTTCATGTATGGAGATTGTATTAGTTCTTAGCGTGACTATGGCTAGGAGCTAATTACTTTATTAGGGATTTCCTTGTGATTCACTTGAAACTCTATTCATGAATTAATATATTAGTTTGGTTTCTTCTTCACTTATTTAAGATTTATTCAATAGTTGTTTTGATTGCTTGATAATTAATTGATCACTAGTTATCATCACTTATATGATTTCTAATCGAAAGCCGAAAGGGGAGATTGTGAATATGCTATAGTTGAATAAACATAGGTTAAATTGTGGACGAAAGTACCCCGATACTTGTGTAGCTTAATAGGTTATTGCTCTTAATCCTCCTTTGTAGTCAATATTGTCACCGAAAAGTAGAAGGGTTCTCCATTGGGGTTGAGTGTTTATATTACCTTAACAAGAGTATAAAACGGTCTAGTTAACCTGCTATGTTAACGTAGAAGAAGAAGTTAGTCTAATTGTATTAAGGATTGAATAGAGTGGATAGTTGATGATCTTGGAAGCCCTAATTCTCCATCATAACTGATTTAAATCAAAGTATTTTCATAATTAGTTTATTTCCTGCATTATTAGTTTAGAATTCCAATTCAATTGACGTTAACCAAATAGATACCATAGGATAGATAATCGGTACTTGAAAACCAGTCTCTGAGGACGATATTCGGTCTTACCTAGACTATATTACTTGTCACGATACGTGCACTTGTGTAAGTGTGTGCATAAATCGCGCATCAAGTTTTTGGCGCCGTTGCCGGGGATTGGCGTACTTTCAATATCGATTTATCTATTCTTATTTCTAATTTGGTTGCTCCAAGAACAAGTCTAACTTGTTCTGCGGGCATCTTTTTATCACCTTTTGTTGTTTTCTTATTTTGCAGGTTAAATTCGGAAAAAAAAATCAAAAAAATAAAAATATACAGGTCCATGGACTACTACTTCAATCAGGGGCAGTGGAGTCATCAACAACAGCTTAACCTACAAGTTCCAGAGGAAGATCTAGATGAGTTGCATGCAGGCATACTCAGGCTCACCAAGTGCCAAGCTCAGTTTATGGATGAGACAAGAGTGTCCTTCAGAAATTTGGAGACACAAATAGGGCAACTAATAGATAGAATGAGCAATACACTTCAAGAAAGTCTGCCTAGCGACACTGTTATGGAAAGTGATAAGCAAATTGAGGAACCTGAACCACACCCAGCTGTTGATGAATCTGGCGAGATAGTTGGTGTAGAGAAGGAAAAGATTACTGAGATCCAATTATTCACCTTTTTGGATTCTGCGGAAATTCTTTTTCCTGTACCTATTGCAGAAGAAATACCACTAGCTATCACTGTTGATCCCCAAATAGGAAGTCCATACCATCTAGGGCACCCCAAAAAGTTGAGAGATGTAGGGAATTTCACTGATCCCTACATTATACAGAGCCTAAAAGACAAGTATGCCTTGGTTACTTGGGCGATAATCGTATATCTGAGGCCCTTGTTTGGAGCAATTGTTGTAGTTGAAGTGAGACCTGAAACAATAGCTATGCGGATTGCAAGCAGTTCGCAGAAGGATCCAATGGGCACTCGTAAAGGTTAATTGCGTCCGGCTAAAAGACGTTAAAGACAACGCTTGTTGGGAGGCAACCCAATGTTTTTAATTATGTTATTTTAATTTTTGCTTTAGTTTGTTTTATCTTGTCTTGAACAGTCTCACGGTATTGGGTTCTTGTTTTGTGTTGTTGGATAACAGGTGGACTGAAAGCTAAATCTGAGGAAAAAGGAGCAAAAACGCTGAAAAAAAGGAAAAGCAGCTGCACATGGCGCTGTAATCAGCGCCAGAGCGCTAACTCGTGAGAGCCACAGATTTCAGCCATGCGCGCACGAACTTCAGAGAGCCATATTCCGTGCAAATTCCAGAATTTTTCCTGCTAGACCTCCGTTATGACCGCTGTGTTGTGTCAGTAAGTTGTCCCTATATTTTTGAGTCTTGCACACATTGGGGAAAATGTGTGATTTAAGTTTGAGGGGATGTTTTATTATTTTTGAGTCTTTTTGATTTGTTTATGTATTTTTGAGTATTTTTTTTAGTCATAATTTTTTTCTTTAAAGATCATGCATGCTGTAGTTACTTGAAACGCCTAGTGAAGTAAAGTGGAATAATGTAATGGAATTAGAAGCAATCATCTGAACACTTAGGATTGATTTGCCAAAAAATCATGAAATCGAACTATTTGGGGTATCTTGCTTGATTTATGCATTGTTAGTGATTAAACCTATGTGTCTGCTTGCTTTTTATTTGAGGGGAAATAGTTAGGATATGCATGTTAGGGATATGATTCAGACATTTCTTTGTTAGCCCTTTCTTACCATTCTTTGTCTATCCCTGACATTACAATTGAATCCCTAGTCAGCCCCTTTGAGCCAAAAATAAAGATCTTTTCTTTGACACCTTAAAATTTCATATTTGTGCCATAAGTGGAAAAATTGAGTTGTTTGGAATATAAAGTGTTGAAAAAGAGACAAAAGAGAGTGAACAATTTTGATGCACCCCAATGAAAAAGTAATAATAAATAGGCAAAAGCCTAAGTTTGGGGGTGCTTACTATTAATCAGACACCTCATTCTCTCACAACAAAAGAGGGGAAAGATAGGTATGAGGTTAAAAAGAGAATCAAAAGAAAATGGAAGAATTTAAAACAAAAGAGCTTATGGTACATAAATTGAGCCTAAATGCCTATTTTTACCTACCCCTGCCTAAGCCTACATTACAACCCTGAAAAACCCTGAAGATCTCTAATATGTGTATCCATGATTAGTGGAGAATAGCAAGTAAACATTTCATAGGATTTTGAAATTGACATGCATAGTTAGGTATTCTTACTTCCATTGAGCATGATTAAATTGAATTTGCGAAATATCTGACCTGAGTGTTTAGAATGCTAAAAATTCATGCTATATGTTCCTACATATTATCCTACTAACCTTCATGCTTTTCTAAGTGACAATTGTGCAGCAAAATGATCAGTGTCTTTGAGTCATTTTATTTTCTTTCGTGTCTTTGTTTATATTTTTTATCTTTGCTCGAGGGCGAGCAAAGGTTAAATTTGGGGGTGTTTGATCGGTGTATTTTATATACACCTCTTGAGTCATTTTTAGTTAGTATTTTACTCATTTCATTTATGTTTAGTATAGTATTAGAATCGTTTTCCTTTCTTTTGTGTCACAGCGGTCAGAAATGGAGAAATGGCGAAAAGGATATGAAATGAGCATAAATGAGATGAAATTGCACACTAAAAGGACCAAGAAATGAAGCCTAAAGAGTTCCGGGAAATATAGAAGAAATCAGACGAAGACCGGACGAACAAAGGACGAAGAAACGAAAAAACCGGAAGAATGTCGTCACCGGCCACGACCATCAAGATGTTCTCAAACGCTCGATTTTCAAAGTAGCGCGCCAGCCAGATCCGCTGTTGCCGACGCTGATTTCGAAGCGTCGAATTTGACACATTTTCAGGGTCCAAAAGGGATAACTTTTCCTACCTACATATTCCTTAACCCTTTTCCATAACTTTTCCTAAAACCTTTACCTAAAAGGATTCCATAACCTTTCCTACCTACATAATCCGTAACCCTTTACCTAAAGGATTCTTGGTCTATAAATAGTCTCTACATCATTAGAAGAATTCATTCTACATCCACCCATCCTTCATAC
Organism: Przewalskia tangutica; assembly: GCA_029844215.1. Taxonomy (NCBI): domain Eukaryota; kingdom Viridiplantae; phylum Streptophyta; class Magnoliopsida; order Solanales; family Solanaceae; genus Przewalskia; species Przewalskia tangutica. The sequence continues at coordinate 140,302,758 of CM056720.1, read as the reverse complement.
TATTCTACACCATCCTTCATCCTATTCTACATCCACACATCCTACATCCCATTCTCCATCCACCATTCCATTCCATCTTGTAAATATTCCACAACACAATCTTTGGATGCTAGAAGGCTCGAGACTCGTTCGAGTATTTTCTTTCTTTCTTTTTGCTTTAATTATTTCAGTTCATGTATGGAGATTATATTAGTTCTTAGCGTGACTATGGCTAGGAGCTAATTACTTTATTAGGGATTTCCTTGTGATTCACTTGAAACTCTATTCATGAATTAATATATTTGTTTGGTTTCTTCTTCACTTATTTAAGATTTATTCAATAGTTGTTTTGATTGCTTGATAATTAATTGATCACTAGTTATCATCACTTATATGATTTCTAATCGAAAGCCGAAAGTGAGATTGTGAATATGCTATAGTTGAATAAACATAGGTTAAATTGTGACGAAAGTACCCGATACTTGTGTAGCTTAATAGGTTATTGCTCTTAATCCTCCTTTGTAGTCAATATTGTCACCAAAAGTGTATGGTTCTCCATTGGGGTTGAGTGTTTATATTACCTTAACAAGAGTATAAAACGGTCTAGTTAACCTGCTATCTTAACGTAGAAGAAGAAGTTAGTCTAATTGTATTAAAGATTGAATAGAGTGGATAGTTGATGATCTTGGAAGCCCTAATTCTCCATCATAACTGATTTAAATCAAAGTATTTTCATAATTAGTTTATTTCCTGCATTATTAGTTTAGAATTCCAATTCAATTGACGTTAACCAAATAGATACCATAGGATAGATAATCGGTACTTGAAAACCAGTCTCTGAGGACGATATTCGGTCTTACCTCGACTATATTACTTGTCACGATACGTGCACTTGTGTAAGTGTGTGCATAAATCGCGCATCAAGTTTTTGGCGCCGTTGCCGGGGATTGGCGTACTTTCAATATCGATTTATCTATTCTTATTTCTAATTTGGTTGCTCCAAGAACAAGTCTAACTTGTTCTGCGGGCATCTTTTATCACCTTTTGTTGTTTTCTTATTTTGCAGGTTAAATTCGGAAAAAAAAATCAAAAAAATAAAAATATACAGGTCCATGGACTACTACTTCTATCAGGGGCAGTGGAGTCATCAACAACAGCTTAACCCACAAGTTCCAGAGGAAGATCTAGATGAGTTGCAGGCAGGCATACTCAGGCTCACCAAGTGTCAAGCTCAGTTTATGGATGAGGGGAAATAGTTAGGATATGCATGTTAGGGATATGATTCAGGCATTTCTTTGTTAGCCCTTTCTTACCATTCTTTGTCTATCCCTGACATTACAATTGAATCCCTAGTCAGCCCCTTTGAGCCAAAAATAAAGATCTTTTCTTTGACACCTTAAAATTTCATATTTGTGCCATAAGTGGAAAAATTGAGTTGTTTGGAATATAAAGTGTTGAAAAAGAGACAAAAGAGAGTGAACAATTTTGATGCACCCCAATGAAAAAGTAATAATAAATAGGCAAAAGCCTAAGTTTGGGGTGCATTATTAATCGACACCTCATTCTCTCACAACAAACGAGGGGAAAGATAGGTATGAGGTTAAAAAGAGAATCAAAAGAAAATGGAAGAATTTAAAACAAAAGAGCTTATGGTACATAAATTGAGCCTAAATGCCTATTTTTACCTACCCCTGCCTAAGCCTACATTACAACCCTGAAAAACCCTGAAGATCTCTAATATGTGTATCCATGATTAGTGGAGAATAGCAAGTAAACATTTCATAGGATTTTGAAATTGACATGCATAGTTAGGTATTCTTACTTCCATTGAGCATGATTAAATTGAATTTGCGTAAATATCCGACTGAGTGTTTAGAATGCTAAAATTCATGCTATATGTTCCTACATATTATCCTACTAACCTTCATGCTTTCTAAGTGACAATTGCAAAAAATGATCTGTCTTTGAGTCATTTTATTTTCTTTCGTGTCTTTGTTTATATTTTTATCTTTGCTCGAGGCAGCAAAGGTTAAATTGGGAGTGTTTGATCTGTATTTTATATACACCTCTTGAGTCATTTTTAGTTAGTATTTTACTCATTTCATTTATGTTTAGTATAGTATTAGAATCGCTTTTCCTTTCTTTTGTGTCACAATGGTCGAAATGGAGAAATGGCGAAAAGGATATGAAATGAGCATAAATGATGAAATTGCACACTAAAAGGACCAAGAAACGGTTTAAAGAGTTCCGGAAATATAGAATAAATCGACGAAGACCGGATTTAACAAAGGACGAAGAAACGAAACCGGAAGAATGTCGTCACGCCGCTACACCATCAAGATGTTCTCAAACGCCTCGATTTTCAAAGAATGCGCCAGATCTGCACATGTGACGCTGATTTCTGAGTTTTGGGCCGAATTTGACACATTTTCAGGGTCCAAAAGGGATAACTTTTCCTACCTACATATTCCTTAACCCTTTTCCATAACTTTTCCTAAAACCTTTACCTAAAAGGATTCCATAACCTTTCCTACCTACATAATCCGTAACCCTTTACCTAAAGGATTCTTGGTCTATAAATAGTCTCTACATCATTAGAAGAATTCATTCTACATCCACCCATCCTTCATACTATTCTACACCATCCTTCATCCTATTCTACATCCACCCATCCTACATCCCATTCTCCATCCACCATTCCATTCCATCTTGTAAATATTCCACAACACAATCTTTGGATGCTAGAAGGCTTGGAGACTCGTTCTTGAGTATTTTCTTTTCTTTCTTTTTGCTTTAATTATTTCAGTTCATGTATGGAGATTATATTAGTTCTTAGCGTGACTATGGCTAGGAGCTAATTACTTTATTAGGGATTTCCTTGTGATTCACTTGAAACTCTATTCATGAATTAATATATTTGTTTGGTTTCTTCTTCACTTATTTAAGATTTATTCAATAGTTGTTTTGATTGCTTGATAATTAATTGATCACTAGTTATCATCACTTATATGATTTCTAATCGAAGAAAGTGAGATTGTGAATATGCTATAGTTGAATAAACATAGGTTAAATTGTGACGAAAGTACCGATACTTGTGTAGCTTAATAGGTTATTGCTCTTAATCCTCCTTTGTAGTCAATATTGTCACCGAAAAGTAGAAGGGTTCTCCATTGGGGTTGAGTGTTTATATTACCTTAACAAGAGTATAAAACGGTCTAGTTAACCTGCTATCTTAACGTAGAAGAAGAAGTTAGTCTAATTGTATTAAGGATTGAATAGAGTGAATAGTTGATGATCTTGGAAGCCCTAATTCTCCATCATAACTGATTTAAATCAAAGTATTTTCATAATTAGTTTATTTCCTGCATTATTAGTTTAGAATTCCAATTCAATTGACGTTAACCAAATAGATACCATAGGATAGATAATCGATTTGAAAACTACCGAGGACGATATTCGGTCTTACCTCGACTATATTACTTGTCACGATACGTGCACTTGTGTAAGTGTGTGCATAAATCGCGCATCAAGTTTTTGGCGCCGCTGTCGGATTGGCGCATTTTCAATATCGATTTATCTATTCTTATTTCTAATTTGTTGCTCCAAGAACAAGTCTAACTTGTTCTCATGCATCTTTTATCACCTTTGTTGTTTTCTTATTTTGCAGGTTAAATTCGGAAAAAAAAATCAAAAAAATAAAAATATACAGTCCATGGACTACTACTTCTATCGTGGCAGCTGAGTCATCAACAACAATTTTAACCCACAAGTTCCGTATAAGATCTAGATGAGTTGCAGGCAGGCATACTCAGGCTCACCAAGTGTCAAGCTCAGTTTATGGATGAGGGGAAATAGTTAGGATATGCATGTTAGGGATATGATTCAGGCATTTCTTTGTTAGCCCTTTCTTACCATTCTTTGTCTATCCCTGACATTACAATTGAATCCCTAGTCAGCCCCTTTGAGCCAAAAATAAAGATCTTTTCTTTGACACCTTAAAATTTCATATTTGTGCCAAAAGTGGAAAAATTGAGTTGTTTGGAATATAAAGTGTTGAAAAAGAGACAAAAGAGAGTGAACAATTTTGATGCACCCCAATGAAAAAGTAATAATAAATAGGCAAAAGCCTAAGTTTGGGGGTGCTTACTATTCATCAGACACCTCATTCTCTCAAAACAAAAGAGGGGAAAGATAGGTATGAGGTTAAAAAGAGAATCAAAAGAAAATGGAAGAATTTAAAGCAAAAGAGCTTATGGTACATAAATTGAGCCTAAATGCCTATTTTTACCTACCCCTGCCTAAGCCTACATTACAACCCTGAAAAGCCCTGAATATCTCTAATATGTGTATCCATGATTAGTGGAGAATAGCAAGTAAACATTCCATAGGATTTTGAAATTGACATGCATAGTTAGGTATTCTTACTTCCATTGAGCATGATTAAATTGAATTTGCGAAATATCTGACCTGAGTGTTTAGAATGCTAAAAATTCATGCTATATGTTCCTACATATTATCCTACTAACCTTCATGCTTTTCTAAGTGACAATTGTGCAGCAAAATGATCAGTGTCTTTGAGTCATTTTATTTTCTTTCGTGTCTTTGTTTATATTTTTGATCTTTGCTCGAGGGCGAGCAAAGGTTAAGTTTGGGGGTGTTTGATCGGTGTATTTTATATACACCTCTTGAGTCATTTTTAATTAGTATTTTACTCATTTCATTTATTTTTAGTATAGTATTAGAGTCGTTTTCCTTTCTTTTGTGTCACAGCGGTCAGAAATGGAGAAATTGCGAAAAGGATATGAAATGAGCATAAATGAGATGAAATTGCACACTAAAAGGGCCAAGAAATTAAGCCTAAAGAGTTCCGGGAAATATAGAATAAATCAGACGAAGACCGAACGAACAAAGGACGAAGAAACGAAAACCTAAGAATGTTGCCACGGCCGCGCCGGCAAAGCGGCGCGACTAATCAAGATGTTCTAAAACGCCTCGATTTTTGGCGCCACAAGCACCGGCAGTGTCACGCTTATTACACGAGATTTCTCGAAGCGGGTCGAATTTGACACATTTTCAGGGTCCAAAAGGGATAACTTTTCCTACCTACATATTCCTTAACCCTTTTCCATAACTTTTCCTAAAACCTTTACCTAAAAGGATTCCATAACCTTTCCTACCTACATAATCTCTAACCTTTTACCTAAAGGATTCTTGGTCTATAAATAGTCTCTACATCATTAGAAGAATTCATTCTACATCCACCCATCCTTCATACTATTCTACACCATCCTTCATACTATTCTACATCCACCCATCCTACATCCCATTCTCCATCCACCATTCCATTCCATCTTGTAAATATTCCATAACACAATCATTTGATGCTAGAAGGCTTGGAGACTCGTTTTTGAGTATTTTCTTTTCTTTCTTTTTGCTTTAATTATTTCTGTTCATGTATGGAGATTGTATTAGTTCTTAGCGTGACTATGGCTAGGAGCTAATTACTTTATTAGGGATTTCCTTGTGATTCACTTGAAACTTTATTCCTGAATTAATATATTAGTTGGTTTCTTCTTCACTTATTTAAGATTTATTCAATAGTTGTTTTGATTGCTTGATAATTAATTGATCACTAGTTATCATCACTTATATGATTTCTAATCGAAAGCCGAAAGGGCAGATTGTGAATATGCTATAGTTGAATAAACATAGGTTAAATCGTGGACGAAAGTACCCCAATACTTGTGTAGCTTAATAGGTTATTGCTCTTAATCCTCCTTTGTAGTTGATCGGTGTATTTTATATACACCTTTTGAGTCTGTTTTAGTTAGTCTTTTGTCCCATTTTGCACATATAAGTGTCGTATTAGGATAGTTTTTCTTTCTATTGAGTCAAAGTGGTTGAAATGGCCAAATGGCGGAAAAGGAGTAAAAAGAGGGCAAAAGAGGAGATTCCAGAGCTGAAAACAGAGAAAGTGGCGAACGAGGCTAAAATCTGCATCAGCCGCGGCGCCTCGCAGCCTAAAGCACGCGCGCGCCATTATTCAGAGAGGCAGAAGACTGGCGCGCGCGCATGCCAGATGCAGGCGCGCGCTAAACATCCGAGGAGCTACAGAAGATACGTACGCTGGCGCCTCGTGACAGCAGATATCGGGCGCGCGCCAAAAACACCCGACGGTTCGCAGAACTTCCGGCGCCGGCGTCTGCGCAGGCGCGCCGACGCCAGAAAAATTAGGTCTTTTGACGGATTTTTGGGCCAGGCCTGCAGGGAAAAGAAGGGAGGCGTTTTAAACCTATAAAAGGAGAACCCTAGCGCTTTTGAGGTTCCCCTTCGCACAACTCAAGATTCTTGCTTGGAGATTGGATACCATTTATTTTAGTAATTTCTTTTCCCTTTCTTTACTTTAATTCAGAATTTGTATGATGAACATGGAATTAGTTCTTGTCATATTTATGGCTAGAAACTAATTCTCTTATAGGGTTTTCTATGTTGAATTTCTTGAACCTTATGTTATAAATTAATGCATGCTTATGGTAATTATTCTTATTGAGAGATCTATCCAATAATTGAGTTGAATTCTTGGTAGCTAATTGACAACTAGTTATCACTATATGATTTCTAATCGATTCGAAACGGGGATTGTGAATATCTTGTAAGTTGGATAGATATCTTGAATCGGGGATGAAAATACCTCAATTAGATTTGTAAGCGTTGATGAGAGGCTTAACAACCCTAATTTTGCGCATTGTGCGTGACGGCCAACTAGGTTTTTGTGCTTAATCCTCCTATAGCGTTACTCCTTATCGTGAAAGTTAGGTAAGGAACAATACTGGGGTTGAGTGTTTATATAACCCTAACGGGAGTATAAAACGATTTCGTAAACCTGCTTTCTCCAAAAGAAGAATACCATAAGTAATGCATTAGTAAGTAACATAAGCGGATAGTAAGGATACATAGAAGCCCTATTCTCATCACATCTGAATTAAATCTTTATATTTAATTAGCTTTCATAACTCTTAGTTACAAACCAAACAATCAATCATTAATTCACCAAATAGATACTAGAAAATAGATAACTGATACTTGGACCCTAATCCTAGAGGACGATATTCGGTCTTATCCAAGACTATACTACTTGACACGATAACGTGCACTTGCGTTTAAAAGTGTGTGCATCTTAACGCGCATCAAGTTTTTGGCGCCGTTGCCGGGGATTAGGCATAGTTCAATATCAAATTATCTATTTTTAATTCCTAATTTGGTTTTAAATTTTTATTTTTATTTTTAGTTTTTACGAAAATTCGAGGTGCCGTGATTTTTTGTTGGCTTTGATTCGTTCAGGAACACTTTAGATATGGATTTTTACTGTCCATATGATAGAGAGCCAACCATAGAGGAACAGAGGGAGGAATTACGAGAAACTATACTCAGTCTCACGAGGTTCCAAGCTCAGTTCATGGACGAAATAAGGTCGGGCATAAAGAAGTTGGAAACAGAAATAGCAGAACTCGCGGTCATATTCAACAGCGAACCGCAAGAAGAGCAATCTGCATCTGGGATAAGCAATGAGGAAACACAATGTCAGGCAATTGACCTGAAGGATGCCGAATCAGGGGAGAGAGAAAGTTCGCAGCAGCTACCGCGCCGCGGCGCCTATGATCAGGGCCGCGGCGTCGAGGATTCTGAGACAGTGCAGGAAAGTGAGCGCCGCGGCGCCCAAGATCAGAGCCGCGGCGCCCAGAACCCAGAAATCGAGAAAATAGCACCAGCGGTGGCAACTGCACCCCAGGTGATGATACCATATCCCCAGAAGTTAAAAACATGCACTCTTGACAAGCAATTCTCCAGATTCGTGGAGGTTCTCAAACAATTGCAACTCAATATCCCGTTTGCTGAAGCACTAGAACAAATGCCGAGCTACGTCAAGTTCATGAAGGATGTGCTTAGCAAAAAGAGGAAGATAGAGGATTACGAAACGGTGATGCTAACTGAAGAATGTAGTGCCATCCTACAGAGACAACTGCCTCAGAAGTTACAAGACCCTGGGAGTTTTACCATCCCATGCACTATTGGAAAGTTTGAATGTCAAAAGGCACTATGCGACCGGGAGCAGCATAAATCGATGCCTATCTAGTTTTCTCGCAAACTAGAAATGAGAGAAATCAAACCTACAAACATCACCTTGCCTAGTCGACGCTCAATTGTTCATCCGAGAGTCGTCGAAGATATATTAGTAAAAGTGGACAAGTTCATCTTCCTCACGATTTCGTTATCTTAGACATACAAGATAACGATGGAATACCCATCATATCGGGCAGACCTTTCTTAGCCACGTATGTGCTCTCATTGATGTTCAAAAAGGGAATCAAGCTTCGAGTAGATGAAGAAGAGGTAATTTTTAATGTTCTTCAAACAACAAATTTTCCAGAGGCCAAAGATAACTGCTCAGCCATTGATCTTATCGAAGAGACAATGTCAAACAAAGAGTTCGAATACGATGATACGCTTGAAGAAATCGACCACATGGGATGATGATAGTAGAAACGATCCAGATCTGATGGAGTATGCAAATTGGATGAATGCTTATGAAAAATGGGATACAAGGACAAAGAAGTATGAAGAGCTGGGACAGGTACCAGAAAGATCATTACCATCCACAGAGAAGGCCCCAGAGTTAGAGTTAAAAATCCTACCTAATCATCTACAATACCAATACCTAGGTGAAGAGAAAACCCTACCAGTGATCATTTCATGCCACCTGTCCACCGAAGAGATTGATAAACCGCAAGAGTACTAAAGAATCACAAGCGGGCTATTGGATGGACATTAGCAGACATAAAAGGGATAAGTCCATCAACGGTAATGCATAAGATCCGCCTAGATGAGGAGAGCAGACCATCCATCGAAGCCCAGAGGCGACTGAACCCCAATATGAAGGAGGTAGTAAGGAAAGAAATCCTAAAATGGCTCGATGTAGGAGTAATTTACCCCATATCTGATAGCACTTGGGTAAGTCCGACAAGTGGTGCCAAAAAGGTGGAATAACGGTGGTGGCTAACGAAAGAAACGAACTCATTCCTCGAGAACACCGGATGGAGAATCGCATTGACGACTACCGCAAGTTGAATAAAGCAACTAGAAAAGACCACTTCCCGCTGCCATTCCTAGATCAAATGTTGGACATCATGGGCATAACTACTATTGCTTTTTGGATGGATACTGTGGTATCACTGATTGCAATAGCCCCGTAAGATCGTGAAAAGACAACATTTACTTGCCTTTTGGCACATTTGCATTTAGAAGAATGTCATTTGACTCGCAATGCACCGCTACTTTTCAAAGGTGTATGATGTCAATTTTCTCGAGATATGGTAGAGGACTATAGAGATCTTTATGGATGACTTTTTGGTCTTTGGAGCATCATTTGATGAATGTTTAAGGCATCTAGAAGCAGTGTTGAGCCGGTGTGAAGAATCTAACCTTGTGCTAAATTGGGAGAAGTGTCACTTCATGGTGACAGAAGGAATCATCTTGGGGCATAAAATATCAAGCCAAGGTATTGAGGTAGACAAAGCAAAGATTTGATGATCGAAAATCTACCACCTCGAAGATCAACAAAAGGAGTCAAGTTTCTCGACATACGCAGCTTCATGTAAGATTCATCAAGGATTTTTCAAAGGTCTCAAAGCCCTCTCTACATTGCTAATGACGGGGTAGCCTTCGACTTCAATAAAGAATGCTTATCCGCATTTCAAACGCCGCGAGAAGCTTACCTCAGCACCTATAGTCATTGCACCAAATTGGGAGCTCCCATTTGAACTCATGTGCGATGCAAGCGACTATGCAGTTGGAGCAGTACTTGGACAGAGAATCAACAAGGTATTTAGATCCATTTACTATGCTAGTAAAACTCTAAATGACGCACAATTAAATTATGCAACTATCAAAAAGAATTACTAGCTATAGTATATGCGTTTGAGAAATTCAGCCCTACTTGATTGGAAATAAAGTGATAGTATACACCGACCACTCGCTATAAAGTACTTAATGACAAAGAAGGATGCAAAGCCTCGCCTCATTCGATGGGTCCTACTTCTACAAGAATTTGACGTAGATTCGTGATAAGAAAGGAACAGAGAATTCTGAACCACTTGTCCAGATCGGAGAACACAGAGCCGTAACACCAAGGATGTGCAAATAAATGATCACTTTCCGCATTTAACAACTGCTTTCGAGTAAGTATGAATTCTAATTTACCTTGGTACGCTGATTTTGTTAACTTTCTTGCGGCTAAAGTTCTACCCCGTGCTTGTCAAGACAAAGAAGTGAAGAGGTTTTATTCAAGTAAAACATTACTATTGGGAGGAACCAATGCTATACAAACATCTGCTTTACCAAGTCATCAGCGATGTATACCGGAGGAAGAGATGCACTGTGTTCTCACCCACCGCCACACCCTATGTGGTGGACACTTTGGGGCATCAAGAACAATGGCAAAGGTATTGCAATGCGATTCTATCGCCAACTCTCTTCAAGGATGCACATGCCTTTGTGCAGAGATGTGATAATTGTCAAAGAACAGGGAACATCTCAAGACGAAACGAGATGCCTTCGCACGATATTGGAAGTAGAATCGCTCACGATGGGGAATTGATTTCATGGGACCATTCCCGCCATCTTTGATATCAATACATCCTTCCGCAAGAGACTATGTGTCCAAATGGGTAGAAGCGGCCACCAAAGAAAACGACAAGAAAAGCGTGCAAAGATTCCTCCGTAAGAATATTTTCACAAGGTTCGACACCAAGAGCTCATCATTGATGAAGGAGCCATTTCGCAATAGCGGTGAAGTCATTGCTTTCCGATATGGAGTTTACCATCGACTACAACCGCTACCATCCTCAAGCTAATGGGCAAGTGTCAAATAGAGAAGTGAAGAGCATATTGGAAAAGACGGTGAACGGCTCAAGGAAAGATCGGTCGATCAAATTAGATGACGATTGTGGCATACCGGACAAAGATTCAAAACACTAATTGGTATGTCACCTTATAAATTAGTTTTGGTAAAGCTTGTCATTTGCCAAGAGAGTTGGAACACAGAGCATATTGGGCAATGAATAAGTTAAACATGGATACCACTACGGCAGACGTAGGAGGCTACTACAACTAAGCGAATTAGATGAATTCGACACAATGCCATGAGAATGCAAAGATCTACAAGGAACGAACGAAAGCATGGCACGATAAGAATTTGATACCAAAAGACTTTCAAGAAGGACAACAAGTGCTGCTATTCAACTCAAGGTTGAGATTGTTTCCAGGTAAATTAAAATCACGTTGGACAGACCATACACGGTGGTAAAGAGTATTCCCATACGAGCAATTGAAATAAAAGGGAGAGAGGGAGTCGCCTTCAAGGTAAACGGACAGAGGTTAAAACTCTACCTGATCAATGAAATGGAATACATGAACTTGGTAACTTCTCAATCCTTAAAATAATAAGGAACTGCGTCCGCTAAAAGCAGTAAAGACAAAGCTAGTTGGGAGGCAACCCAATATTTTAATTATGTTATTTTAATGTTTGACTTTAGTTTATTTTATTTTATCTAAGAAACGATCTCACGTTCTTGGGTTTGTGTCTGTCTTTGTGTTAACAGTGGAAGCCAAAGATATCCGAAAAATCGCCAACCGAGCGAAGGCACCAGAAGTTTGGCAGCGCGGCCATTTCGCGTGGCGCCACAACGGAAACTATGAGTTCTGAGAGGATACCCTGATCTGAAGGCCCTATCGCCAAATCAAAACATCAAGAATGATCCTCCCCTCACGATACAAAGCATTATCCACCACCACCACCACCATTTTAGCCAAAGTCTGTAAGTGTCCTGTTTCTTTTACTGTCTTTGAGTCTTACACACATGGGGACAATGTGTGATTTAAGTGGGGGTGTTTTATTTGTGTGTCATGTTATGTTTTAATTAAGTCTTTTCTTTGTTTTATGTTTATTTTGAGTCACCAATTTTTTTTCTTTTGAGTCATAATTGCTGTCACAAAGATCATATATCTTTGTAGTTGCTAGAAACACCTAGTGAAGTAAGGTGGAATAATGTAAAGGAATTGAAGCAACTATCTAAACACTTAGGTTAGATATGCCAAAAACTCACAGAATCTGTCTATTTGGAGTTTCTTACTTGAGTTATGCATGCTAAATGATAAATGCTTATGTGTTATGATTTCTTGCTATTTGAGGCGAAATAGTTAGGATATGTATGTTAGGGAGATGACTCAGGCATTTCTTTGATAGCCAATTCTTACCATTCTTTTCTATCCTGTACTTTAAAAATATCCATAGTCAGCCCCATTGAGCCTAAATTTGAAACTTCTTCTTTGACACCCTATGTTCCCACAAATTGTACCATAAGTGCAAATATGAAATAGTGGAATCAATTGTGTTAAAAAAGAGACAAAAAGAGTGAATGAGTTTGTTGCACCCCAATAAAAAAGTAATAAGAAAGAGGCAAAAGCCTATTAGTATAATACACTTCACTCTCCCAAAACAAAAGAGGGGAAGGATAGAATTGAAGTGAAGGAAAGAATCAAAAGAAAAAGGGAAAAATTGAAAAGCCAAAGAGCTTATGGTACAGAAAAATGAGCCTAAATGCCTATCTTTACCAACCCCTACCTAAGCCAACATTACAACCCTCAAAGTCCTGAAGATCTCTTTTATGCATATCCAGAATTAGTGGAGAATAGCAAGTAAGCATGCCATAGGAATTCTTGAATTTATATGCATGATTTAGTATATGGACTTCCATTTAAGCATGATAAGTATGAGTTTGCGAAATATCTAGCTCAATGTGTTGAAATTCCATGCTATATGTTCCTGCATATTATTCTGCTAACCTTCATGTTTTTCTAGTTAACATCTATGCAGCAAAAGTGATTAATGACAGGGAGTCCTTTATTTTTCATTCTTTTGAGTCTTTTATTGTATTTCTTTCTATCTTTGCTCGAGGGCGAGCAAAGGTTAAATTTGGGGGTATTTGATCGGTGTATTTTATATACACCTTTTGAGTCTGTTTTAGTTAGTCTTTTGTCCCATTTTGCACATATAAGTGTCGTATTAGGATAGTTTTTCTTTCTATTGAGTCAAAGTGGTTGAAATGGCCAAATGGCGGAAAAGGAGCAAAAAGAGGGCAAGAAGAGAAATGCAGAGCAGAGAAAGTGGCGACGGAGGCTAAAATAAAGACCCGCGCCGCGGCGCCTCCTGCAGCCAAAAGCACGCGGCGCGCGCCATTATTCGTAGAGCGAAGACTTCGGCGCGCGGCACCGAACAGCGATGCGAGGCGCGGCGCAAAAATCGAGAGCTACAGAAGATACGGCCGCGGCGCCTCGACAGCGAATATCGGTAGCGGCGCCAAAACACCCGACGGATCGCAGAACTTCGGGCGCCGCGGCGCCGACGCGTAAAAATTAGGTCTTTGACGGATTTTGGGCCAGCTGCGAGGAAAAAGAAGGAGGCGTTTTAAACCTATAAAAGGAGAACCCTAGGCGCTTTTGAGGTTCCCTTCGCACAACTCAAGATTCTTGCTTGGAGATTGGATACCATTTATTTTAGTAATTTCTTTTCCCTTTCTTTACTTTAATTCAGTTTTTGTATGATGAACATGGAATTAGTTCTTGTCATATTTATGGCTAGTAACTAATTCTCTTATAGGGCTTTCTATGTTGAATTTCTTGAACCTTATGTTATAAATTAATGCATGCTTATGGTAATTATTCTTATTGAGAGATCTATCCAATAATTGAGTTGAATTCTTGGTAGCTAATTGACAACTAGTTATCACTATATGATTTCTAATCAGTTACGAAAAGGGGGATTGTGAATATGCTGTAAGTTGGATAGACAGTCTTGAATTGGGGATGAAAATACCTCAATTAGATTTGTAGCATTGATGAGAGGCTTAACAACCCTAATTTTGCGCATTGTGCGTGACGGTCAACTAGGTTTTTGTGCTTAATCCTCCTATAGCGTTACCCTTATCAGCGAAAGTTAGGTAAGGAACAATACTGGGGTTGAGTGTTTATATAACTCTAACGGGAGTATAAAACGATTTCGTAAACCTGCTTTCTCCAAAAGAAGAATACCATAAGTAATGCATTAGTAAGTAACATAAGCGGATAGTAAGGATACATAGAAGCCCTATTCTCATCACATCTGAATTAAATCTTTATATTTAATTAACTTTCATAACTCTTAGTTACAAACCAAACAATCAATCATTAATTCACCAAATAGATACTAGAAAATAGATAACTGATACTTGGACCCTAATCCTAGAGGACGATATTCGGTCTTATCCAAGACTATACTACTTGACACGATAACGTGCACTTGCGTTTAAAAGTGTGTGCATCTTAACGCGCATCAGTAGTCAATCTTGTCACCGAAAGGTAGAAGGGTTCTCCATTGGGGTTGAGTGTTTATATTACCTTAACAGGAGTATAAAACGGTCTAGTTAACCTGCTATCTTAACGTAGAAGAAGAAGTTAGTCTAATTGTATTAAGGATTGAATAGAGTGGATAGTTGATGATCTTGGAAGCCCTAATTCTCCATCATAACTGATTTAAATCAAACTATTTTCATAATTAGTTTATTTCCTGCATTATTAGTTTAGAATTCCAATTCAATTGACGTTAACCAAATAGATACCATAGGATAGATAATCGGTACTTGAAAACCAGTCTCTGAGGACGATATTCGGTCTTACCTAGACTATATTACTTGTCACGATATGTGCACTTGCGTAAGTGTGTGCATAAATCGCGCATCAGTGACCACCATGATGATGCCTCATCGAATACCACGTTTCTTGATGTATAAAACTTTCCAGTTGTTGGGTCGCATCATTTCCATCCTTTCCTTTGGCCGTCGTATCCCACAAAGATACACCATATCACTTTTTTATCAAATTTGCTATGTAGATAACTTGGCACAAACACGTAGCACACACAAACAAATACTCGAAAGTGATTTACTGTAGATTTGCTACCCCACCGTTTTTCAAAGGGTGAAACGAATCCTAACTTTGCTTGAGGAAGTCTATTGATGACATGAGTTGTTGTGTTCATACCTTCTTCCCAAAATCTTCCTGGAACATTCTTCGAATGTAGCATGCTTCCACATATCTCTGCAAGGTGCCGATTCTTCCTCTCAGCTACTCTATTCTGTTATGGTGTATTTGCACATGTAAATTGATGTCGTATGCGGCATTCTCATAGGTATTGAGAGAAATCATCTGATGTATATTCACCACCGTTGTCTGTTCGGAGGCATTGGATTTTCTTGCCGAGTTCTCCTTCTGCTATTTCCTTGAACTGTTTAAATTTTGAAAATGATTCAGATTTTTCTTTTAGAAAGAAAACCCATACGTACCGTGAGAAGTCGTCAATGAACGTAACCATATATTGCATGTCTGATTGGTGTATTTTATATACACATTTTTAGTTAATATTTTACTCATTTCATTTATGTTTAGTATAATATTAGGGTCGTTTTCCTTTCTTTTGTGTCACAGCGGTCAGAAATGGAAAAATGACGAAAATGAGATGAAATGAGCATAAATGAGATGAAATTGCACACTAAAAGGGCCAAGAAATGAAGCCTAAGAAGTTCCGGGAAATATAGAAGAAATCGGAAGAAGACCGGACGAACAAAGGACGAAGAAACGAAAAATCCGGAAGAATGCCGTCACCGGCACCGCAGCGCTGCAGCGGCCTGGGCCGACCAATCGTCGTCTGAAAGCCTCGATTTTTCGGCGCGCGCTGATCTGCAGGCGGCGCCGACGCTGGATTTCTGAGTTTTTGAGCCAAATTTGACACATTTTCAGGGTCCAAAAGGGATAACTTTTCCTACCTACATATTCCTTAACCCTTTTCCATAACTTTTCCTAAACCCTTTACCTAAAAGGATTCCATAACCTTTCCTACCTATATAATCCCTAACCCTTTACCTAAAGGATTCTGGGGCTATAAATAGTCTCTACATCATTAGAAGAATTCATCCTTCATACCATCCTACAATCCATCACCCATTCCATTCTCCATCCACCATTCCATCTTGTAAATATTCCACAACACAATCATTGGATGCTAGAAGGCTTGGAGACTTGTTCTTGAGTATTTTCTTTTCTTTCTTTTTGCTTTGTTTATTTCAGTTCATGTATGAAGATTATATTAGTTCTTAGTGTGACTATGTCTAGGAGCTAATTACTTCGTTAGGGATTTCCTTGTGATTCTCTTGAAACTCTTATTCATGAATTAATAAATTAGTTGATTTCTTATTCACTTATTTTAAGATTTATTCAATAGTTGTTTTGATTGCTTGGTAATTAATTGATCACTAATTATCATAACTTATATGATTTCTAATCGAAAGCCGAAAGGGGAGATTGTGAATATGCTATAGTTGAATAAACATAGGTTTAAATCGTGGACGAAAGTACCCCGATACTTGTGTAGCTTAATAGGTTATTGCTCTTAATCCTCATTTGTAGTCAATCTTGTCACCGAAAGGTAGAAGGGTTCTCCATTGGGGTTGAGTGTTTATATTACCTTAACAGGAGTATAAAACGGTCTAGTTAACCTGCAATCTTAACGTAGAAGAAGAAGTTAGTCTAATTGTATTAAAGATTGAATAGAGTGGATAGTTGATGATCTTGGAAGCCCTAATTCTCCATCATAACTGATTTAATTCAAAGTATTTTTATAATTAGTTTATTTTCTGCATTATTAGTCTAAAATTCCCAATCAATTAATGTTAACCAAATAGATACCATATGATAGATAATCGGTACTTGAAAACCAGTCCCTGAGGACGATATTCGGTCTTACCTAGACTATATTACTTGTAACGATACGTGCACTTACGTTTAGTGTGTGCATAAATCGCGCATCAATGTCACTGATTGATGATTTCTTGACTCGCCCAAATACGTCAGAGTGGACCAGCTCTAATGGTGTGTTGGCTTTGAAAGTTGAGTCTTCATCTGAATCGACGCGCTTACCGTATTGGCGGCTGCACAAACAAATGTCCGTTTCTGACCTCGAGTTGAGGAAGACCCTTCAACATAGATTTATTCATCATCACCTTGAGTTTGTGATAGCTTACATATCCAAGTCTTGCATGCCACAAATCAGTTGTTTCGTTATTTCGAGTCTTGTTTACATAGGCTGACTCTGCTGACATTACGTAGACAAACCCTAAACGTCTTCCTCTCATTATCGGTATTCCAGAGATTTCAAGATCTTGATAGATCTTGACATCTTGAGGTCTGATTACGATATGGTGGCCTGATGTCGTAAGTTGCGCCACTGATAGTAAGTTTTTCTTCATCCCAGGTACATGGTAGACATCCTGTAGTGAAACCTCTTTTCGACTGAATCTCAGCATGGTTATTATTTCTCCGGTGTAAGCGATCAGTAGTCTTGAGTTGTTGGTTGTCACCACCACACGACCACCTTTGTACTTGGTCATGTTCTGTAACTTCTTATCTCCTGTCATATGATTTGAGCAGCCAGAGTCGACTATCCAATCACTGTTGTAGTTGATTGTTTCAGGAACGGTAACTGTCAGAGCTAATTATTCTTCCTAGACAACAAAAGAGGCTTCGGCGTCCCACTCTTCATCGCTTGTCTTTCCTGCATTTGAAGTGGCTACATTGCTTTCTGCAGTGTTCTTCTTGAACCAACAACTTTTAGCTATATGACCCTTCTTCTCATAGCATTTTCCATCAAACTTATTGTTATTCTTTGACCGACCAACCTGGTTGTCTTTCTTTTGAGTTCCCCCTGTTGGGAGCT
This sequence comes from Przewalskia tangutica, assembly GCA_029844215.1. Lineage (NCBI taxonomy): Eukaryota > Viridiplantae > Streptophyta > Magnoliopsida > Solanales > Solanaceae > Przewalskia > Przewalskia tangutica. The sequence continues at coordinate 140,284,919 of CM056720.1, read as the reverse complement.
TCCATGATGATTATCCTTGTCATCATGTTTTCTAAAATTTCTACTAGCATTTGGTCGGAATCGACCTTTCTTATCACCGCTATAGAGTGCTCCTTCGTCACTTTTTAATGAGACTCCAGATATTTGCTTAGCCAACACTTCTTGGTCAGCTAGCAAGTTTTCTAATTCAACAAGAGAGCCAACCTTGTATTGCGACAATAAAACTTCTATATTCTGGCCTTAATCCATGAATAATAATCCTTCTAATTGAAGCGTCTAACATGCCAGCAACAGAGTCTAATGCAGAAATTTCGCGACAAAGAAATTTTACCTTGGTAAAGTATTGGTTGATCGTCATGTCGCATTGTCTGATAGAAAGAAGCCCATTCTCCAGAAGCTGCAGTCTCGTATCATTCTTCTTGGTGAACAATGTTGCGAAAGTATCCTACGCTTTCTTCGGTGTCTTAGCCGGCCTGATGTGCTCCAACATTTCATCTTCAACTGTGGTCCGAATCACAAACATGACTTTTCCAGCTCTAATCTTCCATTTCTTTAGAGCGGCTGCATCTTCTGGTTGTATGACCTCATTGCCACCAACGATCTCCCACAAATCTTGGCCTTGTAGATATGCCTCCATATGCATCGACCACGTGCTGTAATTTTGATTGTTAAGTTTCTTGATTCCACCGACCACTGAAGGTCACCCATCGTGTCTTGGCTAAAGCTTTATTTCTTTTACCAAGAAAACTTGATTTCGACAATAAGCTCTGTAGTACTAAACCACACACGAACACTCTAAGAAACTCAACAAATGACTCTTTGGTATAAATCGACTTGGCTTTGAGACCACTTGTTGGACAACACAACACGTGAAAAACGTAATTACTTTATTATTGTAAAAGTAATTACACCAAGATTTGAACACTATAACTTGACCACTTGGACACTTTTTGGATGCACACTTAGGAACACTTTAGCTTACAATTGTGTTGGTTCTTAGTTCTTGATTCTTGGTTGTTCTTTACAAATGACTAAGGTCACCCCTATTTATACTTGTGTAGGGATGATTTTAGACATGGTCCTAAAGATCTAGAAAGTTCTATCATATTCTACAAATATCTAAGGCTCTAGAACATCTACAAATTTCTTATAAGAATCTAGAGTCTTCTACATATATCTCTAAGTTAAGTATCCAAGACATTCTAGAACCTTCCATTCTAGAGATCTTCTTTCAACTCTCTAGAACTACTTGAACATTCTAGATTGATTATTCATTGTCTTGGAGATTAAGTTGGTGATGACTTTTAACAGATATATCATTGGGTATCATTGGGAAAAAGCAGAGAAAAGATTTCATAGGCAAAATGTGAATAGACCATATGTCTTCTCCTTTATTCAGGTATCATCTGACTAAGTGATTCTGAAATTTTGTATCCATAAGTAAGTTAGACATGCTTCATAGTGCCCCAATTGAGTTTGTCAATAAATAAAAGATGAGAAATCTTAGCATGTTTACAAATATCACTGTATTCAATCATATAATATTTTCCCTTCCATCTCAGTATTTGATCCTAGTTCTTGGATAGCACAAACCTTCATAAAGTGGTTGAGCTTGACAAAAAATTAAGCAAAAGTCTAAGGTGTTAAACGTAGTTGTACCATTCAATGGCATTATAGGAAAATGCAATATTGTAGATTTATTAGTGCTACTCTCTGATCCTAAGTTCAAGATCGCGCTCTCTTTGCAGCAAGCTCAAAATATTTAGCAGGGTATCACACGAAATTTTCATCCAGTAGTATTTTGATAGATTTGTTATTCGTTTAGAAAAAAGAAACAGAAATAGCAAGAAAGAACAACGTCCCGTGTTGATAATAACAAGCAACTAAAGTAAATCAGAATACATGAACCTATTTGATGTCTGAAATAAGCTTACCAGTTCCTCCTTTTGTAACAAGACTCCAGTTAACAGCTCGAGGATGTACAACACTAAGCAGCTCAAGGAAAAAGATGCCATCTGACAAGTTTTTATCCTGTAAATTAAACATAATTAGTTCTCCATCTCACAATAACGAGAGGTAAAAGAAGTTTATGCTAGCCAACATGAGATATTATTCGACTAGCATTTCCTAATCCAACAACTATATCAGGATATTTGATCTAACTGTGAGGCAAAAGAAGTTGCACATAAAGCATCTAATTTGACCAAAAACAGGTGTCCAATTGAAAATCAGGGATTGTATAAAGCTGCTACACGTTTCTTTGCAATCCATATCAGGTAATTTTCCACCAGAAAATGGAACGTGATTATCACATTTAGTAATCCAACTGAAAGTTTGATGGTTAGGGCCTTGGGGGTTTACATATCATATGCATACATGTATAACCTGCTTAAGTAAAACTTGAACTTGATGTGCACACGTTATTTAGAAACATGAAGGCATACAAGCCAATACAAGGTCGATATACATCATGCAGGACAGGAGCAGACAATAATCCACTAACAGATCAAAATTAAGTGAAAGAAGAAGAAAGAACAAAGAGATATATGCCACCCGCTTTCGAAGTGCCAAAATTGTTGGGAGTTGAATCGAACATCGGAGGTGTGTGTCAATTGTAGAGGAGAGTTAGATAAATACAATGAGACCACTTTCGACCTACACCGTTGACTGAGGACGCCGGAAGAAGACCTGCGGCGGCTAGGGTTTATCTTTTCTATATGAAAATTGAATTGGTTGTAGACGATAATTCGAAGGTGAAGGGTGGTATACAAAGATAGAAGAAGACGATACGAACACATTGGTACCAAAAACGCAGCTCGATTCCACTGGAGTTCACAGAAAACGCAAATCATTAAAACGGTAAAATAGTCTGATTTTTGGAGGTGAATGGGTAAGAATCGATAGATGTGGGTATGATACAATGAAAGAGGACGACAATAAAATTCTGTTGGTATGCTGAACGTCACAAATGGTCGTTGGACACCGCCGAAAATGGCGTTTAACTGGCGGCACTACTGTAGCGGCAAAAAATTTGCCGTATTTGAGAGTATTTTAGGGGGTTTGATTTTTTTTTAAATGGGGTGGATTAGGGTTATGTGTTGAAGGTTTTATTTGGGTGATGGAGAAATTGGTGTTGTTTTGAATTTGGTCGATTTAGTAATGAAAAACAGGTTTTGGAGTTAAATGGGTCGGGTCGGATGGATACAATTAAAAAAAGAAAAAAAGAAATGCTAATTTAAAAAACCGTCACAAAAATATGTGACGGTTTAAATCATCGTCACATCTCTGTCACAAAGTTGTGACGGTTAAAAAAAATCACATATCTGTCACGAAGGTCTATTGACCAGAAAGTCAATGCAAAAACCGTCATAACGTGTGACGGTTTTAAAAACCGTCACACTCAAACTGTCACCATAGGTCATTTTTTTTGTAGTGAATAAAAGATCTAGGGCCACTAAGTTACTTCTTGGAGATAGTTGTGACACGTCATGTAGGTGGTTTATTTTTATCCCAAAAGATGTATGCAACAGAGATTGTTGAACGAGCTGGTATGTCATCGTGTAGGCCGTCTTCCATTACGGTTGACACTAAACCGAAGTTGAGTGCTTCTTCCAGCAAACCATATGTCGATCCATCACATTATCGCAGTCTTGCAGGGGCCCTGCAATATCTCACCTTCACGAGGCCCGACATCTCTTATGATGTATAACATATTTGTCTATTCATGCATAACCCGATGGAGGATCACATACATGCTCTCAAACGCATTATGCGTTATATTCAGGGTACTCGATCATGACTTGCATTTATATTCATCTTCGACAAACACTCTTATTTCATATACTGATGCCGATTGGGGTGATTGTCCGAATACTAGACGCTCCACATCTGGTTGTGTATTTCTTGGTGATAATTTGGTCTCTTGGTCCTCAAAACGACAAGCAACCTTGTCCAGATCTAGTGCCGAAACAGAATACCGATGAGTTGCCAATGTGGTATCTGAATCTTGTTGGCTAACGAAACCTTCTTTTAGAGCTCCATTGTCCGGTTTCGAAGACGACATTGATTTATTGTGATAATGTTAGTGCTATTTATCTCTCAGGGAATCCGGTTCACCACCAACACACTAAACATATTGAGATGTATATTCACTTTGTTCGCGAAAAGGTTGCTCGTGGACAAGTATGTGTCTTACATGTCCCGTTACGTTATCATATTGCAGTCATCTTTACAAAAGGTCTTCCGCTGGTTTTATTTGAAGACTTTCGGGACAATCTCAGCATACGCTGACCTCCCGCTTCGACTGCGGGGTGTAATAGTATTAGATTGCATTTATAATTGCACATCTCCTATATTAGGTTGAATTATATTTCTCTTGTAATTAGGACTGATTAGTTACCTAGTCTGTAGCAAGGTAAATATTTTTGTACCATTATATGTAGTGTAAATCATTAATGAAATAATGAAGAAAAAATATTTCTTACCGTCCATTCTTATACTAGTAAGATTTAATTAATCATAGACTCATACTAGGTCCTCCTCCAGCTTTCACATTGTATGAGTTTTATAAATTTCAATGCAATGTAAGACATTTCTACTGTTATGATTGCTTAAAATCTGTCATTGCTTAATATACACATACAAACAAAATAATATTTTGGATAGTATATTTTCAAATTATACTTTAACAGTGAAAAAATAAAATACAAACAAAATATTATTTTGGATAGTAGATGATATATGCTGTTTCACGACATCAATTATACCCTGGTAGATAAAATATTAGTAGACATCATTACATAGTTTAATTGCGGAAAAGAAGAAAACATTGATGTCCTTGTACTTTGAAGAAGATGTAGCTTAAAACATGCATAATTTTTTTAAGTCAGCAAGTTGTTTAAGTACTTTGAAGAAAGCTTTTTGCAAAAAATAAAAAAGAATGAAAAACTGTAACGATCTGTGGGGCTGTTTTGGTTACTTTGCCAATTTTTTTCCTAAATGACTTTTCACCTAGCTTCTTTATGGTGTATTTGACTTGCGGAGATGGGTGGCTCAATTCGAGGCAATCGGATGGAAAAAGCAAAAGAAAATCTAAGGTTTGAAATTTTGAAGTCTTAAGTTTGAAAAGTTTGACTAAGAGTTAACTTTAGGGTAAATGCGTCCAAAATCAAATTCTGATAGTTCCGTTAGGTCCGAAACGTAATTTTTTACTTAATTGGATGGCTGGGACAAATCCCGAGTTGTTTAGGTGAGTTTCAGGTAAGAGGACTTTTTAGGAATTCTTAAGATAAATAAAAGATTGGGTTGACCAAAGTCAACATCGGGGGTAAATGATCTTTTAACTTTCATCGATTTCATTAGGTTCGGAATGTCGTTTATGACGTAGTCGAGTCGTTGGTTTGATTTCCGAGGGACAAAACGATATTTTCAACTCTTGGTTGGAAATTTAGTTTTTAAGAAAATTGTAGTTGACCACGGTCCTCATCGGATCACGACGATCTTGTATGATTGTTTTTAGTGCGTGATCAGGTTCGTTGCATGTTTTAGAACTGGTTTGCATGTTTGATTCGGGTTCGGAGGGTTCAGGATGAATTTCGAGGGTCGATTTCAAGTTTGAAACACACCAGAAAAATCTGGTGCGATTGTTGTTGGTTTTGTTCTACGTGATCGTGTGGAGTAGGTCACGATCGTGTTGAATCTTATGACCAAGCTCCGCAATCGCGGTGGTTAGACTTCACGATGGCGATATAGGTCCCGCGATCGCGATGAAGGCATTGTGTCTAGTGATTTTAATTCCAAAAAACGATCTCAAACATTTCATTCTCATATTTGGAGCTTGGGACCTCAGTTTTGAGAGATTTTGAAGGGGTTTATCAAGATTCTGCAATAGAGTAAGTTTCTAATACTCCTTTTTCCACTGCGTCTTTGATTATTAAGAAATTTCATCTTGAAAATCATGATTTGAGATAAGAAATTGGAGTTTATGAGCCCTAGGTTGAAAATAGATATTTCTTCAATCTATGATCAAATTGATGTTCGATTTAGTTATTTTTTTATATTTAGACTTCATGGATCATGGGTAGACTAATTTTGGGACTAATTTCTGGTTTTAGCCTTCGGGGCTCGGAATCCCATTTTGGGTGACTTTTTAGGTCTGAAATAATTATACACTGATATGGGTATCTATGAAATAATGTGCTAATGTATAATCCATATTTGAATAAATTAGGATCATTAGGAGGATCTACAGAAAGGAAGGCTTCGTTGTGACTGTTGAACTACAAATCAGGCAAGTTGAGACCTTTTTTTGACCTTATTTAAAATGTCATGGTTGGTTAAATGGACTAAATAAGAGGGATTAAAGGGGAAACTAAGGGAATACTGATACTTGTGAAGTGACAAGAACTTGAATCGGGTACCGGTGCCTTGCTAAGGGAATTTATATACTTTCGATTGTATAGTCTTTTCTGAATGTCATGCTTTGGGCCTTAGCTGACAACATAGATTGATCGTGTGATTCGTGATTGGGCATGAGACCACTTATTTATTGCTTTTATATTTATTACATGTCTTATCTGTGATTAATGTTAAGTGTATTTTTGTATACATTTTTTAGTCCTTTTTAGTTAGTATTTTACTCTTTTGTTCTGCGCTTAGTATAGTGTTAGGTGTGTTTGTAACACCCCATTTTAACCGGAGTCGAAACGGGATTACTGCTGCGTGGTTGATTCCTAAATGTATTTTAAGGAGTCGCCACCTAATTATTATAGTGAATTAGGACACTTAGTTTATTGCAATAAAAATACTGCAATTGACTTCCATTTAATGGTCTGCGAAATTAGTGAGATTCTGGATCAGGGTTCTTTATTATCCTAAAGGGAAGGGGTTAGGCATCCTTTAAGATCCGCTAACTTGCGGTTGTTCGTTCAAACCTAGGTTAATTATTTATTGCTCTTTTTATTCTACCTATTCTAAGCATTTTACATAATTTACAATTTAAAATAAAATACAATGCAAAATAATAAAACTGAAATTAAATGCGGCATAAAATAAACTCCGGGGCATTCTTTTTGAAATGCATCTCCGGATACCTGCATAAACACTTAGTAAAAGTATTAGTAATAGAATACATAAAAGTAAAGCAAAGTAAATCCGTCTTTTGCACGGGGGAGGCCTTGGAAATCAGACGGAGATTCCTTCATCGGTCAGTATTGCTAAAAATAATAAGATAAATAAAACTTCCGGATGCGCGCCAAAACAGTAATAGTTTTAAACACGGAGGGCTCAGATATAAAAATATAAAGTAGGACAGCCTAAACAAACGCGGCTGCGAAAATTCACCTCGCCAGCGCATGTTAGTTATCCGGTGTAAGTGGAAGAAATCATCATTGCCCAAAAGCTTCATTTATTTTATTTTCCGTCTTTGTAACTGTGGAGACCTCAAAAATCGACGGATAACTTTTTCATCGGCCAAAGTGTAGTATCATGTTCAAAAATCAGTAAAATACCAAATGTAGTATTTGTTCAAATCAGCAAAATACCAATAGTGTAGTATTTGTTCTAAATCGAGAAACCAAAAAAATGTCCAAATTAATAGCAATATAGCCAAAACAATAGCAAAATAGCCTAAAACCCGGTGACAAAATACCCCGATCGTAGCGATAAATGGCCAACAACTGTCAACAGATAACCAAACAGAGACGAACAGGGGCCCAAAATGACAGAATGGCCAATATCGCGGAGATTTCAAAGCTTCGGAGTTTTACTCGGCGTATTACCAAAACAAGAAATCAAACGATCCATAACCAATAGTATAAAATAACAAAATACTAAAATCGGTCGTAAATAGCCAAAGCGGTAAAGAGATTCATTTGAAAGCAAGAATAAGGCGCGGAAACAAAAAGCTCGACGGAGTTCTAAAATTCGGCGAATCACCAAAACAAAATCAAATCGATTTCAACATAGCCAAACAAAAGAGATACAAGCAGTGATATTGACAATACAAAGCGTGCGTGGCAGGGTCGACGAGAACAGTGGGTGGCGGTGAAGGTTCGCCGGCGACTGGTTTGTGCAATGATGGTGTTGAGTGAGGATGAGGATTCGACGGAAATGATAGTGAGCGGTGGGCTGCGAGGTGTTGCTAGGGGGGTTCGCCGGCGGTTCGCGACGGGAGCAGTGGGTTGACGGTGGTTCAGGGAGAGCGGCGGCGACGGAATGAGAGCGGTGAGGCTGCCGAGGTAGAGGTGTTCGCCGGCTAGGGTTAGAGGCTCGCGGAGTGGCGGCGGCGATGGTGTATGTGTGTGTGAACAGTGGGTAGGGTTACCAGGGGGGTTCGTCGGCGTTGTGGTGGTTTGAGAGTTCGCCGGAGTTTTTAGAACTCCGGCGGCGGCGAAGAGAGTGAGGTGACAGTGGGTGTGTCGGTGGACGGGTTTTGTGGGGCTTATGGGTAATTCGCCGGAGATAGAACTCCGTGAAGGCGGCAGCAGCGGCGACGGAGAGTGAGTGAGTGTGAGGAAGATAAAGTGGGGTGAGAGTGCATGGTGAGGGTTAATAGAAAAGGGGAAGTTTTTGTTTTATAGGGTAGGATTAGGGTTAGGTATTGGGAAAAATGAAAAGTGGGGTATTGTTTTGGGGAAATAAAAATGGTATTTGATTTTAGGGGAAAAATAAAAGAAAGTTTGGGTGAAATTAAAAAGAAAGGATATTGGATTGGACTGATTCAAATTGTGTCTTAATTGGGTGGTTTGACAAAAATGGAAGGTGGTTAATTATTTATGAGAAAAATTATTTAAAAGATGCAAAATTATAAAAATGCAAATGTCGCGCAATAATACTAAAATGCAATATTTAAAACATGTTTAATGCCTGATTAAAAGTAAAAAATGGATGTCAATTAATTATTTAAAAAGATGCAAATATTATTAAAATAAAACGACGGTATAACAATAATAAAAACATAATATTAACAACGACGTAATACTTAATTTAAAAATAAAAGATGCAATGTCATTTTTTGTGAAGAAATAAACATAGAATATTATGTAAAAATATGCAAAATAACGATTAAAATGCGGTGTGCTAAAATACTTAAAATTGCAACAAATATACAAAAAACGGGTCAAAATTGACTGTCAACAGCATGTCCCTCTTTGTACGGAGATGATGGAAGAGTCTTCGGACAAAGATGTTGACTTGTAGCCAATTTTGTCCTGTTTTATAAACTAGGACTCAAAAATAGGGATGATGCAGATTCAAAAAATGTCCCAGTGTCAAATCATGATGACACTGGGTCGTTGTGATGCAAAAATTAAAAAGCAAAGCTGACGCTGATTAAAAATGTCCCAGTGTCGAAGTATGATTGACACTGGGTTGCAGGTGATGTGGTGCTGAAAAAGACAAGGTTATTGTAGATGAAATGACGTCGTTTTCGGACGCAATGCAAATGTTCGTCGTTGCATGGACGAAACATAAATGAAGCTGTTGCATGGGCTTAAAAAATAAAAGACGTCGTTTGCATGGACGCGATGCAGATGCTCGTCGTTGCATAGACGAAACATGAATGAAGCTGTTGCATAGGCTTATATGAAATAGCGTCGTTGCATAGACGCAATGCAGATGCTCGTCGTTGCATGGACGAAACATGAATGAAGCCGTTGCATAGGCTTAAAATAAAATGGCGTCGTTGCATGGACGCACGCAGATGTTAAATCGTTGCATGGACGAAACATGAATGAAGCCGTTGCATAGGCTTAAAATAAAATGGCGTCGTTGCATGGACGCAATGCAGATGCTCGTCGTTGCATGGACGAAACATGAATGAAGCCGTTGCATAGGCTTAAAATAAAATGGCGTCGTTGCATGTACGCACGCAGATCTCGTCGTTGCATGGACGAAACATTAATGAAGTCGTTGCATAGGCTTAAAATAAAATGGCGTCATGCATAGACGCGACGCAGATGCTCGTCGTTGCATGGGCGAAACATGAACGGCCGTTGCATGGGCTTTTAATGAAATGGCGTCGTTGCATAAACGCAATCTGAATGCTCGTCGTTGCATGGACGCGAAACATGAATGAAAGCGTTGCATAGGCTTAAAATAAAATGGCGTCGTTGCATGGACGCACGCAGATGCTCGTCGTTGCATGGACGAAACATGAACGGCCGTTGCATAGGCTTAAAATAAAATGGCGTCGTTGCATAGACGCAATGCAGATGCTCGTCGTTGCATGGACGAAACATGAATGAAGCCGTTGCATAGGCTTAAAATAAAATGGCGTCGTTGCATAGACGCGATGCAGATGCTCGTCGTTGCATGGACGCAACATGAATGAAGCCGTTGCATGGGCTTTTAATGAAATGACGTCGTTTTCGGACGCAATGCAGATGCTCGTCGTTGCATAGACGAAACATGAATGAAGCCGTTGCATAGGCTTAAAATGAAATGCATTGGTTTATGAGCGTACCTGCTTTGTGACTTGCCTGGGTTGAGATAACGTCATTGCATAGACGTTGCGCTTGTAACCGCATGGGCCTATTGTTGTGTTCATGCCTTTGCTGATATGAAGATCCTGCACTCAAAGAAAACTTGTGAGTTTTTTAGGAAATGAGTGGTTGATTCGCGTCGACTCTGTCGCTTTGGCTCTTGACGCTTGCATTCTTAGTTTGCATCAAGACCTAGTTGGCCTGCTTTTTCCTGTCTATTGCCATTTTCTTGCACTGAATTCCTTAAAATGTCCCAGTTTCTGGTAATGAAGAGGTTGAAACTGGGTAAGGTTGCCTCTTGACGCTATTAAAGCGATCAGGTAAGCATTTTTTTTTATTTTTTTATTTTTTATAATGAATGAAAAGCTAATGCGAGAATATGGACAATGTACAATTGAGTAGATGAGAATGCAACCCCCCCGAAAATATGTAGGTAGTAATGGATGCCAAATATATGAGGATGCTAAACTCTCCAATGGACAAAATCGAGTCATGTGCAGAAACAAGGAAGAAATATTTCTAACGCGTTAAAAGCGATGTGGTCGCCTTACGTATCCCGCCGAGTCAGTCGAGGCGTAGTTCATCTTTGCAAAAATAAGAATTTTATGATTTTAAAATGATGTGGGGAAGCGATGTCGCGCCTACGTATCCGTGAGAATCAGTCGAAGACATAGTTCGTGATAATTTTTTTTTATGATTTTAAAATGATGCGGGACCGAAGCCGATATGGCCGCCTACGTATCCCGCTGAGGGAATCAGGTCAAGACGTAGTTCGTGATAATTTTTTTTATGATTTTAAAATGATGCGGGACCGAAGCCGATATGGCCGCCTACGTATCCCGCTGAGGGAATCAGGTCAAGACGTAGTTCGTGATAATTTTTTTTTATGATTTTAAAATGATGCGGACTGGCCGATATGCGCCTCGTATCCGTTGAGGAATCAGTCAAGACGTAGTTCGTGATAATTTTTTTTATGATTTTAAAATGATGCGGGACCGAAGCCGATATGGCCGCCTACGTATCCCGCTGAGGGAATCAGGTCAAGACGTAGTTCGTGAAAAAATAATTTTTATGTAATATGCATTTTGTTGTTTTTTTCTGAAAAAAATGGAAGACGACATTACGTTCTGACTCCAGTTGATACCAACAATTAGTATTGTGCATAAGGATGTTCTTTTATTGTTTTCAGTCTACCCGAGATTGACTCTGGTGTAATTCACATAGCTTCAAATAGTACCTCAAACATACCTGAGTGTCGACACACTTGCTTGCATCCAAGGTTTCGAACTACACGTAGCCTCACGTTTCAAATGCCCTCACTGAAAGAAAGTCTCATTTCACTCATGTATTTCAGTATTTTGAATTTTGGGACGTTGAGAGAATTGCGCTCACACTCAAAAAGATGTTCAATGCATGCAATTGTGATACCATAGGCTTGGCCGTCATGTAAGTATCCACTAATGTGAGAACCCTCAGTATAAGATCATGTAGGGCTTGTCACGGGCTTGTAATGTAGGCTTGGTGAAAGGGAATGGATATCATTTGGATAAAAGTGACTAATCATTCCTCGAGAGTTGGACTACGTCCATGATTGACATTTGTGCGCTTTAATGCTGACTTACTTTCTTTTTGTCCCAGTTTTTCTGTATTGACTTCTTTTGAATCTTTCATTTGAAGCCCTTTTTTTTTTTTTTTTTTTTTCGGGGTTATGTATTCCTTTTTTTTTATAACATCGAAGCTTTTGATTTTTTTTTTTTTTTTTTTTTGTGTGTGAAGTCGTCTCTGCTTTCATTCTTTGAGACTTTGACAATTTTTGTCTTTGCAAACTTCAGCTAGAATTTTGTCAGCCACTTGCACATTTCTAAAGCGCTAGAGGAGGTCGGGCCAAGAGAGAGATAGTGCGTACGCACTCAGAAAGGGTATAGGTGTAATATGCGGTTGTCAAAAAATAGGTTTTAGGCTCAAAGGGTGTACTAGGGATAATGTTAATTGGTAGGCTGAAAAGGCTCAAATGGGTCAAAGAAAGCCTACGATCATTTCCTACACCGAGTGTTACTCAGGATTTCGCCTCAACAAACATTCAGGCCAAGTTCTAGATCACAATGCAATGCAATTGAACTTATTCAAATAACTCACCACACAATGCATATGAAACGATGAGGTCGGTTTCATTCTTATCTTGGAAACATGCAACACAATGTCATCTGCGGGTATGAATAAGAGGTACCAAAAGAATCTATGGTTTACCACAAAGTCAACCAATACTGATTATCACTTGTTTTTTTTTATTTTTTTTTTATTTTTTATGCACAACCCTAAATGTGTTGGTATCAACAAAGTCAAACAATAATACTAAAAAAATTGTTTTTTTTTTTATATTTTTTGAATAAAGTATTTCTTCTTTTTTTGTATTTTTCGAATAATTGTTTTTTTTTGTATTTTTTTGAATAAATGGTACCGAACCCGAATAGGGCTGCCTACGTATCCCGCCGAGGGAATCAGGTGCGCGTAGTTCGTTCAAATATGTTATAAAATGTATGCTTGGAAAAATTTATCAAAAGGATAGCAATATAAAGCTGTGCAAAATAAATGATTGTCCACTGTGAACGAATGCAAAGTAAAATGAATGCCCGAAAACATGATAAATGGGATGCATGAGTGAGAAAAATATGTTTATTTGTTTTTTTTTTGTTTTTTTTTATGATGTCGAACCCAAAATGAGTTGCCTACGTATCACACCGTGTGGTGAGAATCAGACACGCGTAGTTCGGAATAATTATGCTGTAAAATGCATGATATGAAAGAACTATGTAATTAACGCTAAACATATCAATTGAGTTTGCAAATATGAATAAAAATACAAAGTATAAAAGAACTGAGAGCGATGTCTCGTTGAATCTGGTATAAACTGACTTCTATTAGTCAACATAATTCTCGCTCCTTGTGATGACCTTTTTTTTTGTTTTCTTTTTCGAACGCCCTCGACTATTTGCGAGGACTGTTTTCCTGCAAAAATATGAGAAATAGGTGAGAGTAGGAAAATGACAAAATAACAAAATGAAGGGGTGTGACCATATAGTCAGAGACTCCCCTGATTGGTTCGACCGGAGTGGTGGTTGATGCTTCACAAAGTCCAAGTCACGCTATTCAAGAGTGATTTACACAGTAGAAGTCATGATTGCAATGTGAGCAAAAAGTGCAAAAATGCAAATGCTCGAGCCCGAAATCACAAAAGAGCAATTATTGAATTGAATAATATGTACAGAGTTGCTAGCGACAAACAATAATAAACAAAAAGCATGCAAATCAAGCGCGTACCCTAATATGCTTGGGACCTCCCTTATGCCAGAGGTGAGCCTAAACGCCAAATATGCGGGATTATGATAAATAGGTCCAAGCCGTTAAACTGCAATATTTTGTTGGAAATGGCGACCAAATGACGGTGCACTCTTTCCAATTTTGATGTGTCATAACCAGGCTTAGATCCGTCTATCATCATCACGCTACACATAGTATGCTAATGGGTCGTTGGGTTGTGAAACCCGTCGACAAGTTTGGTGGATTTCTAATTGTGGCGTTAATACCAAGGATTAACCCACCTAAGGTTTATGCATGCATGACTTAATATAAAAGGTGGTATAGCTCTATCTTAAGTTTTCTAAGATTTGGCTTACTAGACGCAAGGTTCCCGGCGGACAACTCAGTGAGAAGGCTACGCGGTGATCGGACGAACCGATCTAACTCCGCAAGCGCCAACTCTCCTAAATTTTGGGTATTTTTGAAAGAAATTCGCAGTGCGAAGCACACCAACGCGTGTAGTGTGTGACAATGTGAATTTTCCAGAGTGGAAGAAATATGAACGGAATGTCAATTTAAGGAAAGCAATAAAATAATGTAGCAATTAAAGTAGTTAATTACAAAATAAAAGCAAACAATATAAAACATTTACAACAAATATAAAAGCAAAATAAGGCGCAATATTTAATTAACCTGGGCTTGCTATGATCAAGAACCTGATATCCCCAGCGGAGTCGCCATGCTGTAACACCCCATTTTAACCAGAGTCGAAACGGGATTACTGCTGCGTGGTTGATTCCTAAATGTATTTTAAGGAGTCGCCACCTAATTATTATAGTGAATTAGGACACTTAGTTTATTGCAATAAAAATACTGCAATTGACTTCCATTTAATGATCTGCGAAATTAGTGAGATTCTGGATCAGGGTTCTTTATTATCCTAAAGGGAAGGGGTTAGGCATCCTTTAAAATCCGCTAACTTGCGGTTGTTCGTTCAAACCTAGGTTAATTATTTATTGCTCTTTTTATTCTACATATTCTAAGCATTTTACATAATTTACAATTTAAAATAAAATACAATGCAAAATAATAAAACTGAAATTAAATGCGGCATAAAATAAACTCCGGGGCATTCTTTTTGAAATGCATCTCCGGATACCTGCATAAACACTTAGTAAAAGTATTAGTAATAGAATACATAAATTTTAAAATAATAGCAAAAATTAACAAACAAAGCAAATAAATCCGTCTTTTGTACAGGGGAGGCCTTGGAAATCAGACGGGGATTCCTTCATCGGCCAGTGTTGCTAAAAATAATAAGATAAATAAAACTTCCGGATCCGCGCCAAAACAGTAATAGTTTTAAACACGGAGGGCTCAGATATAAAAAATATAAAGTAGGACATCCTAAACAAACGCGGCTGCGAAAATTCGCCTCGCCAGCGCATGTTAGTTATCCGGTGTAAGTGGAAGAAATCATCATTGCCCAAAGCTTCATTTATTTTATTTTTCCGTCTTTGCAACTGTGGAGGCCTCAAAAATCGACGGATAACTTTTTCATTGGCCAAACAAGTGTAGCATCTCGTTCAAATCAGTAAAATACCAAAAGTAGTATTTGTTCAAATCAGCAAAATACCAATAGTGTAGTATTTGTTCTAAATCAGTAAACCAGCAAAAATGTCCGAAATTAATAGCAATATAGCCAAAACAATAGCAAAATAGCCTAAAACCAGTGACAAAATACCGATCGATGGCGATAAATGGCGACAATCATGCAACAGATAACCAAGCGAGACGAGCAGGGCCCAAAATGAGCGATGGCCAATATCACGGAGATTTCAAAGCCGTGGAGTTTTACTCGTATTACCAAAACAAGAAATCAAACCAGTCCATAACCATAGTATAAAATAACAAAATACTAAAATCAGTCGAGAAATAGCCAAAGCGGTAGAGCGATTCGTGGAAAGCAAGAATAAAGCGCGAAGCGATAAAGCTCGACGGAGTTCTAAAATTCGGCGAATCACCAAACAAAATCAAATCGATTTCAACATAGCCAAACAAAAGAGATACAACAATGATATATTGACAATACAAAAGCGTGGCGTGGCGGGGTCGGCGAGAACAGTGGGTGGCGGTGAAGGTTCGCGGCCCGGTTTGTCTTGATGATAGTGTTGGTGAGAGGGATGAGGGATTCGACGGGAAATGATGGTGAGGGCAGTGGGCTGCTGAGGGTGTTGCTAGGGGGGTTCGCCGGCGGTTCGCGACGGGAGCAGTGGGTTGACGGTGGTTCAGGGAGAGGGCGACGGCGACGGGAAATGATGGTGAGGGCAGTGGGCTGCTGAGGTAGAGAGGGTGTTCGCCGGCGGCTAGGGTTAACAGGGGGCTCGCCGGAGCTGGCGGCGGCGATGGTGTATGTGTGTGTGAACAGTGGGTAGGGTTAACAGGGGGGTTCGCCGGCGTTGTGGTGGTTTGAGAGTTCGCCGGAGTTTTTAGAACTCCGGCGAGGGGCGGCGAAGAAGGAGAGAGAGTGAGGGTGACAGTGGGTGTGTCGGCTGGACGGGTTTTGTGGGGGCTTATGGGTAGTCACGGAGATAGAACTCCGTGAAGGCGGCAGCGGCGACGGCGGGAGAGTGAGTGAGTGTGAGGAAGATAACGTGGGGGTGAGTGCATGCGGTGAGGTTAATAGAAAAGGGAAGTTTTGTTTTATAGTGTAGGATTAGGGTTAGGTATTGGGGGAAAAATGAAAAGTGGGGTATTGTTTTGGGGGGGAAATAAAAAATGGTATTTGATTTTAGGGGGGAAAAATAAAAGAGAAAGTGTGGGTGAAATTAAAAGAAATGGTATTGGATTGACTGGGTGATTCAAATTGTGTCTTGGGTGGGTGGTTTGACAAAATGGAAAATTGGTTAATTATTTATGAAAAATTATTTAAAAAGATGCAAAATTATAAAAAATGAAAATGTCGACGCAATAATACTAAAATGCAATATTTAAAACATGTTTAATGCCTGATTAAAAGTAAAAAATGGATGTCAATTAATTATTTAAAAAGATGCAAATATTATTAAAATAAAACGACGGTATAACAATAATAAAAACATAATATTAACAACGACGTAATACTTAATTTAAAAATAAAAGATGCAATGTCATTTTTTTGTGAAGAAATAAACATAGAATATTATGTAAAAATATGCAAAGTAACGATTAAAATGCGGTGTGCTAAAATACTTAAAATTGCAACAAATATACAAAAAACGGGTCAAAATTGACTGTCAATAGTGTTTTTACTTCATTTTGTGTCACAGCGGTCATAAAGGAGAAATACCACTTTTGAGGATGAAATGAGCTTAATTGAGATGATAATTGCACAAGCACAACCCAAGGAATGAAGTCTAAGAAGTGCCAAGAAGAATAGAACAAATCAGGCGGAACCGGACAAAAATCAAATAGGCACCGCGGTGCCTGTCCAGGTAGAACTGCGGTGTCATGGAACCGCGGTAAAGATGTTTAGGGTCGCGGCGTAAAATTTCCAGAAAGTTCAAAAAATAAATCACCGTCGAAGGCCCCGCGATGCAACCATTCCAGTAGCCAGCAGCGATTTTGTGATGAATTAGCACCGCGGTGCTAGGCATTGGCACCGCGGTTCCGACGCGTAATTTTCAGGTTTCCTGGGCCGAATTGGACAGGGTTTTTATGGTTCGAAAGACAATTTTTCTCAAATATAAATACCTTATACCATATCACAGATCATACTTGGGGAGTGGAAAACGACGGCTACAAGCTACAATTTGAGACATCTTATTGTTCAAGTTATTTTCTTTCCCTTATTTTATTTCAGTTTATGTTGGATTGTAATTTAGTTCTTGACATGACAATGTTTAGGACTAATTACTTTAGTAGGGTTTCCATCGAATCTTCTTGAAACACTTTCATATAGTTAATGCATTGATTATTGATTTCTTCTTCATCATATTAAGATCTATTCAAAATTGTTATGATTGCTTGATAATTAACTAGCTATTAATTATCATCACTTATATGATTTCGAATCAAAAGTCTGAAAGGTGAGATTTGAATATGTTGTAATTGTCTAGACATATGTTAAAATCGTGGACGAAAGTACCTCGATACTTGTGTAGTATTTAAAAGTTAGTTCTTAATCCTCCTGTGTGGTAAAACTTATCATAGAAATATAGAAGGTTTCTGCACTAGGTTGAGCTCGTGTATGTCCTAACCGGAATATAATGACAGATTAGTTAACCTGCTATCTTAATAAGAAGATGAGTCATTAGCATTGCATTAACGCGTGAAAGAGTAGATAGTTGAGAAGATTGTAAGTCATATTCCCTTCATAACTGTTATAAACCCAAAGTATCATAATCTTTAGTTATTTTCTGCACTTAGTCATAATTCTTAGTATAATTCTCAAACTAAAAGAACGTCAACCAAATAGATATCATAGGATAGATAATTGGTACTTAATAAACCAGTCTATGTGGATGATAAACTCGGTCTTCCATATATTTATTACTTGAACGATACGTACACTTGTGTAAGCACTTAGAAATATCGCAACAATTAAATATTGCAATCACTCCTGAATACTCGTTTAAAAGTGGAAAAGAAGCTAAAGACCGATTCTTTATTATTTGGCTTGGTTGCTTATTCTTGTGCATGTCATATTCATTCTTTCATATGGTGTCTCATGCATAGTATACTCGAGGATATATATGTGGGGTCTGAGGATGAATGGTTCCGGACAGAGTGATGTGATTGATGTGAGCCCGATTGGCTAGAGATAGGTAATGCGAGCTTAAATTAGCTAAGTGATGTAATTGAAAGTCTAATATTGGCTAGGAACCTAAAGGGAAATGATTTCGGGTGGTATATGAACCTCACAAGTCCCCCCATGAGTTACGGTTTCCTAGTATTGGAATATGTGTGTATGAGTGATGGAAAGGCCTTGAATTACACTACATTTGCATATCATATAATCTTATAAATTCCTTGCTTGGATGACTTGCCTAAATTGATGATTTAATCATACTTACGTACGTACTTGATTACTTGAACGAACTTGTAGAATTAGAGACTTCTTATACATAGGCTTGACACTTGTGATTGTTATTATTATCATTCTGATGGACTAATAGCAATTAAATGTGGAAGTAGTATTCGAAAGACCAACCTTCGTCTCTGTTTTAGTTAAGGTCGATCGACAATACTGCTGAGTACACATTGATTTTCTGTACTCACTTGACAATTGAAGTACCCATTTTATGCAGATTTTGTTCCTAACATGAGCAAATATCGAGACTATATCGGTCATTGAGGAGGCCATTCGGAGGATTCAGGGTGAGCTACTAGCATGATTCGTGGCATCAGATTCTCTATCTATCTTTACTTTTTGTCTTTCCTATTTCAAGATAGTATATTCGTGTTATATCCCAAATTTGTATCTTTATTTTAGCAACTTCTTGTACTAGTGACACCAGGTTTTGGGGGTTGTAACACTTATTTCGTATTTTATGATCATAAGACTTATGAAATCTTTAAATTGTCTTGTTTACTTATTTCGCATTATTTTTCTTAATTAATTTCATCAGTCTCACAAGTATAAGAACAATGTCTAGTAGAGTTTTACGGATCGGTACGATAAGGTACATACCTATCTTCGAGAGGCTATAGGACATCTATAAAATCTCTAAGCTTTCATTCCTTATTGTGCGTACCTTATTCTAATGGATTCTAAGAGTTTCTTTATTTCATTCTCACAGTTGGTGAGAACATATTTGGCTGCAGATGGAGATGAAGAGCCTAAACCTACACCTGTACTCGCTGCTAGGGCAGTTTCTCGAAGAGGCAGGGGATGTGGTAGAGGTTGAGAAAGGGCTACATCCCGTATTGCTACACCAGCCATAGGTCGAGCACCAAATGCTGCTCAGGCCCATAATAGTGATGTGAATCCGGATCTAGAGGAGGTTCTGGATGAGGAGTCGGTTTAAGAAGATGAGGTTGGACTCGCCCAGACACCAGATGGATTCATTGCTACTTCTGTTATTCAGGACACTTTAGTGCATATTATGATCATCTTTGAGGGCATGTCCTAGGCGAGCACACTACCGAATACTTTAGAGGGTTCCCAGAATAGAGTTGGATCTCCAACTCCCGATCTGATGGTTGTTGTAGGTTATAGGACCCTAAGAGAACAACCAGTTGCTCCTATGGCTCCTCATCCAAGTTTTCCAGTACCGAGTGTTGTTATTCGACTAGTTACCCATCCCTCTATGACTGTAGAAGAGCAGAAGATATGGGACAAGTTTGAGAAGATGAAGCCACCACATTTTGATAGACATCCTCATAATAATGCCTATGAGTTTTTAGTGAGTTTCCATGAGAGGTTGCAGAATTTTGGATTGGTTGAGTCCAACGGTGTTGATTTCACAATAATTCATATGATTGGCCTTGCCAAGTAGTGGTGGAAGGTTTTTGTTGAGACTAGGATAGTTGGGTCACCTACACTCACTTGGGTTGAGTTTACTCATGTGTTTTTGGAGAAGTGGGTTCCCGTAGCTTGAGGGAAGAGAAGCGTGAGTAGTTTGATAAATTAGAGCAAGTTGGGATGTATGTGACCGAGTACGACATGAGGTTTCACTCCTTTTAGCGCCATGCTTTGACTATTTTCCTGATGATACATAAATGATTAGGAAGTTTGTAAGGGGGTTGTCTTATCCCATTTGACTCGCAATGACACAATGGCAGCTTCATGTAATGACCCGCTAGGTCGTTTTGGATATTTTACTCATTTTCTCATAAATGACCTTTCCCTAGCCCTACTATGGTATATCTGACTTGCGGAAAAGGGGTTGCGCGACTCCCGAGGCAATTTGATGGAAATAATAGAAGAAAATCTAAGCCTTGAAAATTTGGATGTTCTAAGTTTGAAAAGTTTGACTAAGAGTTGACTTTTGGGAAGACGCATTCAGATTCAAATACCGATGGTTCTGTTAGATCCGAAACATGATTTTAAACTTCGGTGGATGGTTGGAACGAGTCCAAAGTAATTTGAGTGAAATTCAGGTAAGCTTGTGGATTTTAGAAAGTTCTTAAGTTAAAAGATGAGTTTTAGTTGACTAAAGTCAACATCGAGGGTAAATGAGTCTTTTTTGAAGTTTTATCAATTCCATTAAATCCAGATGACTTAATGCATGTTTGGTTTCGATTCTGGCAACCCAGAAGTGCTTCTAGGTTGCTACTTTCGTGAAAATAAGCAAAATCTGGGTGTTTGGATTTCCTCTCCAAAATCAATTCTCCTCTTCAAAATTGATTATTGAAGAAGCTACAATTTCAAGCTTATAAGGTGAGTAGAATCAATTCTACATTTATTTCAATTTGGATTTTTACCTTTCCCTTCATTACCCTCTTTAATTTTCATCAACTCTACCCACCTTCATTGCCCTCTTTAAATTATAGAGGATCACGTTCGAGACTTAGTCCACAATCAAATTATAGAGTACATGCAAAATTAGTATTGTAATAATATTTAAGTACTATATTTCACTTTAAATTAGTATTGTAATAATATTCTACTAATATTTAAGTACTATATTACACTTTAAATTCTATTATCTATTTGTAATTTTATTTACATACTTCATATTTCACTATTATTTTAATAATTTTTATTTATATGTATTTGACTATGTCCATTTTGATAGTTTTACATTCAAAAGTAATTTTAATCAAAATTATTCAAACATCATGAATTGATAACAATCACTTTTACATTGTTGCATCGAAACATAAATCAATTATTGTCAAACTCAATTCTGTCAAAATCAATTCTTTCAAAATTAATTATGTCCACCGCAGAACCAAACACACACTCAGTCGAGTCGTTGATTTGGTTCCTGAGGGACCCTGGGGTATTTTGGACTTTTGGTTAGAAATCTAATTTTTAAGGAATTTGGAGTTGACCTTAGTAAGCATTGGGTCAAGACGACCTCTTATGATAGTTTCTAGTGCTTGAGCACATTCATTGCATATTTTAGGACTGGTGTGCACATTTGGTTTGTGTTCAATTGGTCTCGAGGGTCGTTTTGAAGTTAGAAATACACCAGAAAAATCTGGTATGCTGCTACTGGTTTTGCTCTACGAGATCGTGTGGAGAAGGTCGTGATGTTCCGCATTGCCAAGATACAATTGCGGTGGCAAGCATTGCGATTGTGATGTGAAAGCTTTGGGCCTGGTTGGGGCAAGGCTCCGTGATCGCGAAGAAGGTACTGTTTAGCGATTTTAAAGTTCTCCAAAACAATCTAAAACATTTCATTCTCATTTTCGGAACTGGAGTTACATCTCTTTTCCATTCAAGTGTTCTTATTCATTTTCACGCCCATTTGGGACCCTGAAAAATGAACAAATTCCTTTTTCTTAGGAACACATACAAGATTCGTCACAAAAAAGGATAATGGTAACCCTACCATTAACTACTTCATTTATGAATTTCATACTAATAGAAATACATGTCCTACCGAGATAGAATTTGAAACTTGGGGTCTCGGTTTGGAGAGCACTTTGAGGGGATTTACAATATTCTTCAAGTGGATAAGTTCCTAATAACTCCCTTGTGATTATATCATCAATTATTATGGAATTTCATGGTAGAAATTATGATTGAAGTTGGGGGAAATTGGGGGGTTTTAAACCCTAGTATGGAATTTGGGAGTTCTTCAATTAATCATGATATTGATGTTGGATTTGGTTTATTTTTGGTATGTAGACTCCATAGACCTTGGGCAAACAAAGTTTTGGACTGATTTTTCATTTTGCTTAGTCGAGGCTCAGAATCCTAGTTTTGGGTAACTTTTTGGAGTCCAAAATTATATATAGCAATATGAGTGTCTATAGAATTGTGTGTTAATGTACTTTCCATATTTGAACATATCTGGACCATTTGAAGGTGTTACGAGAGGGCGAGGCTTCGTTGTGACTATCAGACTCATTTTCCAGGCAAGTTGAGAGCTTAAACCTTATTTAAAGCAGTGTGGTTGGTTAAATAAACTAACTAAGAGGGTGTAATGGGGATAATAAGGGGGTTCTGATACTTATGAGGTGATGAGAACTTGTATCGGGTATCAGTGACATGTTGTGGATATTTATGCTATTTAAATTGTATAGTCGTCATATTTTGGGCACTGTTGAGTCTATTTTATATACACGTTTGCGTCATTTTTAGTTAGTATTTTTCTCTTTTCTTTTGCGTTTCGTATAGTGTTATGGTTGTTTTTCTTCATGTTAAGTCACCGGAATTTTCTCGTCGACAACGCCGCGGCGCCGACGCGTATTTTTGCTGAAACTGGGCCGAATTTAATAAGGGTAAATGGGTCCGAAACGCAATTTTGCTCAGATATAAAATCCTGAAATCCTCTCATACTTTGGAGAGGCTAGAAGGAGGATACAGAGCAAGATTGGAGACTACTTTTGTTCAAATTCTTTTTCTTTCCTTTGTTTTATTTCAGTTTATGTTGGATATTAATTTAGTTCTTAGCATGACAATGTCTATGAGCTAATTTCTTCAGTAGGGTTTTCCGTCGAATTTCTTGAAATTCTTTCATACAGTTAATGCATAGTTATTGATTTCTTTTTCAACTATATTAAGATCTATTCAATATTGTACTGATTGTTTAATAATTGACTGGCCATTAATTGTCATAACTTATATGATTTTGTATCGAGATCTGAAAAGGGAAATTTGAATATGTTGTAGTTGTTTAGACATAGGTTAAAATCGCGGACGAAAGTACCCCGATACTTGTGTAGTATTTAAGGTTATTGTTCTTAATCCTCCTGTTTGGTAAAATCTATCATAGAAATATATAAGGTTTTTGCACAAGGTTGAGTTTTTATATGTCCTAACCGGAATATAGAACAGATTAGTTAACCTGCTATTTTAATAAGAAGAAGAGTCATTAGCATTGCATTAACAAGTGAAAGAGTGGATAGTTGAGGAGATTGGAAGCCCTATTTCCTTCATAACTGTTTTAAACCCGAAGTACTATCATAATTAGTTTAAATCTCTGCACTTTACTTAGTCTTAATTCTTAGTTTAAAATCCCAAACAAAAGAACGTTAGCCAAATTGATACCATAGATTAGATATTCGATACTTGACAAACTAGTCTCTGTGGACGATAACTCGGTCTTACAAACTATATTATTTGAGCGATACGTACACTTGCGTTAGCACAAAGAAATATCGCAACAAGTTTTTGGCGCCGTTGCCGGGGACTGACGTACTATCAATATCGAATTATCTAGTGTTATTTCTAATTTGTTTTTTTTTTCTTTTTATTTTTAGAACATTTTTGCCTTGATCTGTTTGTTTGTTTTTTATTGATTTCAGGAAGCTTAGTTTATGTGAAGCAGAAACACTTGTCCCTCTTAACCCGGAGATCGAAATTTTTTGCAAACAAAACAGGAAAAACAAAAAGATTTCTGATTCTTTAGCGATGGAAAATCAATAGAATCAAAATGAGGTGAATGATGAGTTGCCGCCTGTCATGAGACAAGTCCCGCATCCTGCAGAGAGGAGCTTGAGGGACTATGTACTGCTTACAATTACAGGGGTGCAGACTTGCATCAGACTTCCAGCTGTGGAAGCTAATAATTTGAGATAAAACCAGCGATCTTGCACATGGTTCAAGGTTCAGTTCAGTTTTGGGGGTTACCGTCTGAAGATCTCCATATACATTTGGCAAATTTCCTGGAACTGTGTGCAACATTTAAATACAATGACATTACTGATGATATCATTCGATTGAGGCTCTTATCATTCTCACTCAGGGACAGATCCAAGAGCTGGTTGAACTCCTTGCAGGAGAACTCCATTACGACATGGCAAGACTTGGCTCTGAAGTTTCTTGCCAAATTCTTCCCTCCATCGAAGGCAGCAAACTTAGAGGAGAGCTTAATAATTTTTATTAGATGGAGGGAGAATCATTGTATGATGCATGGGATTGGTTTAAAGACTTGCAGAGGAAGTGCCCGCATCATGGGATTGAAAAGTGGATGTTGGTCCACATCTTCTACAATAGGATGTGTGGTACTACTCGTACCATTATTGATGTTGCTGCAGGAGGAACGTTCATGAGCAAAAGTGTCAATGAGGCACATGATTTATTAGAAGATATGACCACCAACAACCATCAGTGGTCAGATGAGAGAGCAACAAACAACAGGAAAGTGGTTGGGGTTCATGAGTTGGATGCTATCACTGCATTGACTGCCAGGTTGCCACTTTGACAAAGCAGTTGCAGCAGGTTACTATGTCCGTTAATGCAATTCAGACATCAGTGGGTTGTGAGATTTGTGGGGGTCCCCATACTTTTGATAGGTGCACAACAGTGGATCCAAACAATGTACCTATGGAGCAGGTTCAGGCAGTTGGAAATTTTCAAAGGCCCCACAACAATCCTTACTCCAACAAATATAATCAGGGGTGGAGAAATCACCCTAATTTTTTATGGAGGAATGACCAAGGGCAGCAACCTCAGTTTCAGGAGTTATTTCAACAGACCAATCCATATCCTCAGGGACAGATCCAACAACAGCAGCCCAGGCCACCAGCCCCACAAGAGAAGCCAGATGATGTGAGAGCAGCACTGTTGACCCTGGACAACTCCCTGACATAATTCATGGCGGAAACCATGTCCTCATTTTCAACCCTGACCAAATCCCAGACTCAATTCATGGCGGAAACAAGATCCTCTATTAGGAACTTGGAGACTCAAATGGGGCAGTTAATAGAGAAATTGAGTGACAGACCGCAGGGGAACCTCCCTAGCAACACAGTGATGAAGCCAAGATAGTAGTGTCATGCAATCAGCCTGAGAAGTGGTAAACAGTTAGAGCAGGTTGCACCCCAACCACTGATTGAAAATGAGAATAAGTTGGAGAAAACAGTTGATGCAGAGAAAGAAGGGGTTACTGATGACCATACTATTTTAGAGAAGGCTCCACCATCAGTCACGAGGGAATATACAGACAGAATCCCATACCCTCAAAGACTTGTGAAGAAATCTCTTGACAAACAATTTTCTAAGTTTTTGGAGGTCTTCAAAAAGTTACATATCAATCTCCCTTCATTGAAGCCTTGGAGCAAATGTCAATGTACGTCAAATTCATGAAAGATATCCTCTTTAAAAAGAGGGAGTTGACAGACTATGATACAGTGGTGCTGACAGGAGTGCAGTGCAATCTTACAGAAGAAACTTCCCCCAAAGTTGAGAGATCTAGGGAGTTTCACCTTACCTTGCACTATAGGAAAGGTGAAATGCAAGCATGCTTTGTGTGATTTGGGGGAAAATATCAACCTGATGACCCTTTTTGTGTTTCAAAGACTTGGGTTAGGGGAAGCAAAGCTAACCACAGTTAACTTGCAGCTAGCTGATCGCTCAATCGTACATCCCCGGGGTATAATTGAAGACGTATTGGTGAAAGTGGGCAAATTCATATTTCCTGCTGATTTTCTCATTCTTGATATAGAGAAAGATGAGAATATGCTTATCCTTAGGAGACCATTCCTAGCTACAGGGAGAGCCCTCATTGATGTTGAAAAGGGAGTGTTAAAGCTCCGAGTCTAAGATGAGGAAATGGTATTCAATATTTTCAGACCACCCACTGAACCACAAGCCAATGATAGATGTTTTATTATTGGGATAGTTGACAAAGTTGTGTCTCAGGAAAGCTCTAAGGGTACTGATGCTCGTGGGGTAACATTACAGCAGTGTGAAGAACCTGAGAGTAAGGTGAGTGAAGCTGTGAATGATGAAAAAGGGGTGAACCCTTCTGAACTTAGCCCTGTGAAAAAAAAGAGGAGAAGGAGGAAGGGGATGATAAGGAAATGGATATGTTGCGGGGGTAATCAACCCCCTTGAGTGAAAAAGGCATCTGCGTCCGGCTAAATGACGTTAAAGACGACGCTAATTGGAAGGCAATCCAATGTTTTAATTATGTTATTTCAAATTCTGTTTTAGTTTTTTTAATTTTATTCTTGAACAGTCTCACGGTCTTGGATTCTTGATTTATGTTCTTTATGGAAGGTTGACTGAGAACTGACCCCGAGTGGAAAAAGGGACAAAAATGCTGAAAAAGGGAGAAATTTGTACGATCTTGCGGCACGAGCAGAAGAACATTTCCGTCGTAAGTGCGCGGCCAACTGCGAGGTCGCATGGCGAAAGTTCAGAGAGTCCAGATGCCTATGCAATTTCAAGAACTTCCTCCCAGACCTCTGTTATGACCGTTGTTTTGTGTCTGTAAGTTGACCCTTTATTTTTAGTCTTTACACATTGGGGAAAATATGTCGATGAAGTTTGGGGGGATCATACTTTGTCTTGTGTTTTGTTTTGAGTCTTTTTGTGGTGTTTTGTTAGTCAATTTTTTTTATGGATCATGTATGTTGTAGTTGCTAAAGATATTGAGTGGATAAAGTGAGATAATGTAATGGAATTAAAAGCAAAAATATGTGTGCTTAAGGTAGATATGCCAAAAAATCATGACATCTAATTATTTGGATATTTGTGCTTAGCCTATGTGTTGTCAATTATGGAAAGTAAGGTTGAAAATGTCTAAAAAACTTGTTTTCTTGTTATTTGAGGCGAAATAGTTAAAATATACATGTTTAGGAAAATGACTCAGACATTCTTTGATAGCTCTTCTTACCTCATTACCTACACTGACATAAATTGTATCATTATTCAGCCCCTTTGAGCCTAAATAATATCTTTGTTTGACACCCTATGATTCCCTGGTTGTGCCATAAGTGATACTTGAAAATTATTGGGATGAAAAGTGTTGAAAAAACAATAAAAAAAGAGTGAAAATTTGTTGCACTCTAATGAAAAATATGCAAAATTCTAAGTTTGGGAGTGCTTGTTATTTTTAAATGTGTCTCATTCTCTCAAAAGAAAAGAGGGGAGAAAATAGGTATGAGACTAAAAATAAAGTCAAAAAGAAGGAAAAAGAAGTTGAATGAAAAATGCTTACGAAAATTGAGCCTAAATGTCAACTTTTATCTACCCCTTCCTAAGCCTACATTACAACCCTTGAAAGTCCTGAAGATCTCTAATGTGTATGTCTATGATTAGTGGAGAATCGAAAGTATACAGGATTATAGAATTTTGGGAAAGATGGAATGAAATTGACATGCATAGGTTAGGTGTTTGTATTTTCATTGATTATGATCTAACTGAATTTGCGAAATATCTAACTTGAAATTCTAGATTGCTAAACATTCATGCTATATTCTAACATATTATCCCAGTTTTCATTCATGATTTTTTAGGCAACATTGATATAGCTACTTGATCCATTTCATAGAGTCTTTGTTTTTGTTTTTGTTTTTGTTTAGTGCTTTACTCAAGGGCGAGTAAAGTTTAAGTTTGGGGGTGTTTGTTGAATCTATTTTATATACACTTTTGAGTCCGTTTTAGTTAGTATTTTTCTCTCTTCTTTTGTGTTTCGTATAGTGTTATGGTTGTTTTTCTTCATGTTGAGTTACAGCGATCCTAAGGGAGAAAATACCGAAATGAGGATGAAAGGACTTATTTGGAGGATGAAAATGCATAATCAAGACCCAAGCAATCAACTAGAGAAGCCCGGGAAGCAATTTAAACAAAATTACACTGTCAACCGCACGTGGTCTACAAGGTTAATTTGCAGAAGTTGCTCGGAATTAGAACCGCAGCGCCGAGGCGCCAGAATTTTATCATCGACAGCGCCGCGACACCGACGCGTATGATTGGGTCAAGGCTCCGTGATCGCGAGGCTATGATCCGTGATCGCGAAGAAGGTACTGTTCAGCGACATTAAAGTTCTCCAAAACAATCTAAAACATTTCATTCTCATTTTCGGAATTGGAGTTACATCTATTTTACATTCAAGAGTTCTTATTCGTTTTCACGCCCATTTGAGACCCTGAAAAATGAACAAATTCCTTTTTCTTAGGAACACATACAAGATTCGTCACAAAAAAAGGATAATGGTAACCCTACCATTAACTACTTCATTTATGAATTTCATAGTAATAGAAATACATGTCCTACCAAAATAGAATTTGGAACTTGGGGTCTCGATTTGGAGAGCATTTTGAGGGGATTTACAATATTCTTCAAGTGGATAAGTTCCTAATAACTCCCTTGTGATTATATCATCAATTATTATGGAATTTCATGGTAGAAATTATGATTGAAGTTGGGGGAAATTGGGGGTTTTTAAACCCTAGTATGGAATTTGGGAGTTCTTTAATTAATCATGATATTGATGTTGGATTTGGTTTATTTTTGGTATGTAGACTCCATAGGCCTTGGGCAAACAAAGTTTTGGACTGATTTTCCATTTTGCTTAGTCGAGGCTCAGAATCCTAGTTTTGGGTAACTTTTTGGAGTCTGAAATTATATATAGCAATATGAGTGTCTATAGAATTGTGTGTTAATGTACTTTCCATATTTGAATAAATCTGGACCATTTGAAGGTGTTACGAAAGGGCAAGGCTTCATTGTGACTATCAGACTCATTTTCCAGGCAAGTTGAGAGCTTAGACCTTATTTAAAGCGGTGTGGTTGGTTAAATAAACTAACTAAGAGGGTGTAATGGGGATAATAAGGGGGTTCTGATACTTATGAGGTGATGAGAACTTGTATCGGGTATCAATGACATATTGTGGGTATTTATACTATTTAAATTGTATAGTCGTCATATTTTGGGCACTGTTGAGTCTATTTTATAAACACTTTTGAGTCCTTTTTAGTTAGTATTTTTCTCTTTTCTTTTGCGTTTCGTATAGTGTTATGGTTGTTTTTCTTCATGCTGAGTCACAGCGGTCCTAAGGGAGAAAATACCAAAATGAGGATGAAAGGACTAATTTGGAGGATGAAAATGCATAATCAAGACCCAAGCAATCAACTAGAGAAGCTTGAGAATCAATTTAAACAAAATTACACTATCAACCGCACGGGGTCTACAAGGCTAATTTGCAGAAGTTGCTCGGAATTAGAACCATGCAGAGGCGCGAAATTTTCGTTGTGTGTGGCTGAGCCCATATTTTCTTTGGCGGGCGAATTTAATTAGGGTAAAAGGGTCCGAAACGCAATTTTGCTCAGATATAAAACCCTAAAACCCTCTCATACTTTATATCATACTTTGGAGAGACTAGAAGGAGACTACAGAGCAAGATTGGAGACTACTTTTGTTCAAGTTATTTTTCTTCCCTTTGTTTTATTTCAGTTTATGTTGGATATTAATTTAGTTCTTAGCATGACAATGTCTAGGAGCTAATTTCTTCAGTAGGGTTTTCCGTCGAATTGCTTGAAACTCTTTCATACAGTTAATGCATAGTTATTGATTTCTTCTTCAGCTATATTAAGATCTATTCAATATTGTAGTGATTGTTTAATAATTGATTGTCCATTAATTGTCATAACTTATATGATTTCGAATCGAGATCTGAAAAGGGAGATTTGAATATTTTGTAGTTGTTTAGACATAAGTTAAAATCGTGGACGAAAGTACCCTGATACTTGTGTAGTATTAAAGGTTATTATTTTTAATCCTCCTGTGTGGTAAAATCTATCATAGAAATATAGAATGTTTCTGCACAAGGTTGAGTTTTTATATGTCCTAACCGGAATATAGAACAGATTAGCTAACCTACTATCTTAATAAGAAGAAGAGTCATTAGCATTGCATTAACAAGTGAAAGAGTGGATAGTTGAGGAGATTGAAAGCCCTATTTCCTTCATAACTGTTTTAAACCCAAAGTATTATCATAATTAGTTTAAATCTCTGCACTTTACTTAGTCTTAATTCTTAGTTTGAAATCTCAAATAAAAGAATGTTAGCCAAATAGATACCATAGATTATATATTCGGTACTTGACAAACCAGTCTCTGTGGACGATAACTCGGTCTTACAAACTATATTACTTGAGCGATATGTACACTTGCGTTAGCGCACAGAAATATCGCAACAGGCACTAGCTGATAGATAGTATGATCTTATGGATCTGTAATTGTGGTATGAAGCCCGTACTTTTATGTATTTATATCTATATGCCTATCTTATCTGATATTGTACTAGTCGTCACTCTTATATACTCGTTAAAAGTGAGAAAGAAGCTAAATATTGTAACTTTATTGTGAGATTGGGTAAAGATCGGATATTTATGACTTATGATAATTAAAAATTGAATCTTGATTGCATATTTTGGCTTTATATTGCTGCATATGTCATATTCATGCTTCATATGGTATCTCATGCATTATATACTGAGGATATATATGTGGATCCGAGAGAAAATTATTTCAGACAGATTGATGTGTTTATATACTGAGGATATATATGTATTACTTAGGCTTGGTACTGTTGACTGATTTGTGGGCTTATTGCCTCTTTGTGATATAGTGTCTCTCACGTATCTTGGTATTATCACAGATAGAGGAAATGACTATAGATCTTCCAAAGAACAAGGCCTTTTTCGATCTCTACATTCATAGCTTGAAAAAGCAAAAGAGAAGTGATGAGCTTTGAAGATATGATTTTCTTGATACTGATATTGTGGCATGTGTCAATGTGTGGTACAATTGGAATTGATATGCTACACTTGATATTCTCATTTTGCATTGCATCCATCCTCATATTCATGATACATTGATATTATCTGTGATTGGCGTGATGGTGATAAGTGAGAAGGAAACATCTGTGATTCTTACAACATATTTGATAGTGTAGCCATCTCTGGGCTGTGTGTGGAATTTCTAGCAGTGTGGTTGGTGTGTAGAGTCACTTCTGGACTATGTGTGGAGTGACTAGTACATGAACTTTGCGGGTCCCGCATGGTGATGACTGCCGGAACGTAGAGATATTCCGCTCTGAGCATATACGTACGTAGATTATATTTGGCTAGCGCATTGCATTGCATATTCACTCATCGTTGCATTAACATATTATTTAAATTTTGACTTGATACTTTGTACTTATCTTGCTTATTTTTGGACTGTGATAGTGTTTGTACTTGATTTCGAGCATGTCTATTCTTCAGTTTCTTCCTTTATATATGTTAGCTAATTGTTGTCGGCCTATGATACCTACCAGTACATAATATTTGTACTGATACTACCCTTCTGCATTCTTTTATGAGTGCAGAGTACATGACAGGTTCCACATCCAATCCTCGAGACTGATCTCGAGGCCTGCTGTTGAGTTTCTAGGGTGAGCATTCTTAATGGATCAACAACTCGGAGACCCTTCCTTATTACTTGTCTTTTCTTGCATTCCGAGACAGTATTCATATTTTAGAGACTTGTATTATTCCAGACTTGTAGTTTATTAGTAGTGGCTCTTGTACTGCATTCAAACCAATTCCTTGGGGTTGTATGTATTGTATTCCTCATTTATATTTACGCTTGAGACTTATGTTTCTATTGTCTTATTTACCTTATTGTTGTTGATTAATGATTAAGGGACGGGTTCGCCTACCGAGGTGGGATATGGTAGGTGCCCGCACGACTAAGTAATTTGGGTCGTGACACCAGGATGGTGACAAAGATGCGAAAGAAATCCTGTCAAATACCATTATTGAAGCACGGGTTCTTCAGTTTCAATGCTAAAGTATCACAACTCTGAACAAAAATCACAGAGTAGATCCTAGAATTTGTTAGTGAAAGATGATTATAGCTACGGTTTCAACATCCTCTTTATGTACGGTCAATTATTCCATCATGTTTTAGATAATGGATGAAAAGGTAAACGGTCATCATCTTTTCAAATAAAATTAAAAATAGAATGAAGAAATATCAATAAGTGGTATCTCGCCCTCAATTCCTCTGACCTTATTTACCCAAAAAATGGTATAAACGCAGCACGTACCAATAGCATTATGAATGTCTGTCTTGAAAAAATATATTAAAGTACTAATAGTAATTAGAATTTGACAAATATTAAAACTGATTTTTGTACTGATTTTTCTAAGTCTAGGGATTCATCACACACACATATATATGAACAAAACAATCAAGAAATGATTTCTTAAAATGGTAATAGATATAGTAATGAATACAAATGACTATTTTCTTTATTTATTTCCCTTACTAGGTCATAATTTATTTATTATTTTATAGTAGTACTTTTTTAAGAAGATTATAAATTGAACGAACAATATATATAATATGTAAGTTGATATTTTAATTTTCTTCCTTTTTTTCTTGTCATCTCTAAGTAAATTTCTCTTTTCTACTAGAGTTATATCAAATAAAAACCCTTAAATTCTCTATATAATATATATATTGTCCGTTCAATTTATAATCTTCTTAAGAAAGTACTACTATTAATAATAATAAAAATTATGACCTAGTAAGGAAAAACAATAAAGAAAATAGCCATGTGTATTCATTATTTTATGTTTTACCAGTTTAAGAACTCATTTCTTGATTGTTTTGTTTGTATATACATGATAAAGCTTTGGACATAGGAAAATCAATTTTCATTGAGTAAACGAGTAAAGCTAAGTTGATATTTCCTCTACGATATTTTGTAGCTGCAGTTTTTTAATTAATTAATTAATTATTCTTATTTATGTTACATTAACACAATTTTTTTCTAATTAATTATTCAAAAAAATACAAATTCACATATAAAGTCATGAAGCTATGCTCATTTGAAGTGCCGAGGCATGTTTGCTTTTGCTTGGTTCCGGTAAGTTTTCTAGTGGAGAAAAATAATTTTTAATGGTAATTTTAATATTTATCAAATTCTTGTTACTGTTAATACTTGAATATTTTTTCAAGACATGGATTGATAATGCTATTGGTACTTGTTGCGTTGATACAATTTTGGGGCAATTGGTCAGAACAATTGAGGGCGAGATACCACTTATTGATATTTCTTCATTCTAGTTTCAATATTATTTGAAAAGATGATGATCGTTTACCTTTTCATCCAGTTATCTAAAATATGTTGGAATAATTGAAATTGAATTGTCTATAATTGTGAAGGCATACACAAAGAAAATATTGAAAACGTAGCTAAAATCATCTTTCACTGATCAATTATAGGATTCACTCGTGATACTTCAGCAGTGGAATATGAAGAACCTGTGCTTCAATGGTGGTCTTCGATAGATGTGCTTTAGCATCTTCGTGACATGTCTGCCATTTAACATATATATGTATCTTTGTCCTGACACAATTAGGAAAATCTTCAAGGTAGATACACAGGCTTTGCGTCGCTATCAACCTAAATGAATCACATGCAACATCATATACCTAAGTCTACTATTGTACTTCTGTTGGAAGTAGTCAACAATTGATGTCCTTATTCCGATGTCATCAAAGAAAAATATTATTTCCTTCACTGGTTGAGTGCATCAGAATAAGGACATTTGTTGTTGACTACTTGCGATCGAACTGTAATATTGAACTCATGTATCTGATATTGCCTGCGATTCAAGCTTGAAACAACGTAAAGTCTGTGTATCTATCTATGGAGATTTGCCTAATTGTCCCACGACAAAGATACACAAAAAAATGTTAAATGGCAGGCAGGTCATAGAGATTCTAAAGACAACTTGTCAAAGAACACCATTGAAGCACATGTTCTCCAGCTTCTAATGCCGAAGTATCATGAGTCTGGACAAAAATCAACGAGTGTTCCTTCAAATTCAGTGAAAGATGATTTTAGCAACATTTTCAACATCCTTTCTGTGTACCCTTCACAACTATAGGCAATTCATGTTAAATTATTCCAACATGTTTAACTAACGAGATAAAATGGTGAATTTTCATCATCTTTTCAAGATATTATTATAGGCGTTTTGTCGGGTTCGTACACGCAGCGGAATTTGAAAATTTATATTTCAATCCGACATGGCGGTCAAACTGTAGTATGATTATATAATGTAAAGCACAAAGTAAAATGTAATACTTCGAACAAAGACTTACATTTTGTAGCAATCTTGGAATTTTCAATCTTTTGTGTACACCGAGAGTGTGCACGCAAATATTCCTCGATTTGCAAGTTCTGAAAATTTTGATGTAATTTCTAACTTTTAGAATGCTAGAAATTTCTGCAGAGCTTTAGAAGAGAATACTCTCTTGGTTTTGGGGTGATGAAATGGGAAGGGAAACCCTCTTATTTATAGCTGAAGAGGACAGTTAGGGTTCCCCAAAATGGGCCAGCCCATTAAAATCTCAGCAAGACTGGGCCAGCATTCGGACCCATTGGACGCGCCTTAGCGCCGCGGTACTGCATAAGTGGCGCCACGGCCCTGTCCCTTTTTCTGCCTTGTTTTCCATTTCTTTCTAATGTCTCGATCATCAACCAAACATATATATATATTCTCTAATTACATCCTTGAATCGATGGAATATTTGACTTAGTGTTACCCTTCAGGCCTTTACATATCGACACTAATAACATTAGGGTCTACACGGAACTCCTATAATGCGCCGAAAGACGAACTCAATATGTAAAGTATAGTTACACATAACCTGTGAACTGAACCTCTATGTGGGAAGATAAAATCCTTTCATTCACGACACACTCAATCAAGCTTAGGATTTGTCAATTGTCTATCCAAATGGCTTGATCATTATACCTCATCTATATTAGTTGACAACAGGACCATATCAAAGACATGTCCATTGCGTTGGCCAACGACTTAGTCAACCTAATACCATATGAGATTTTGAGTGTTCTCTCGAAGATACATTCGAGGAATGAATCCTAATCTTGGCTCAACTACCACATTTAATCCACTTCGTAATGTACCCAAAACAAGCCGCGTCTCAACCTATAAGGCATCTGAGTTTAGGACAGGATCAAAGTACATTACTCCGTAAACAAGGTGGTATCGACCTCAAGTCTAAGGACTTCTATCTCCCACACGCAGATGACACTCTAGACATATATAACAAAAGTGCATCAGCAGGGTATGTCAATACTTCAACAAATATTCATGTGTCCATCACGAGTTGCCATAACTCGTAGCAAGTGAGACATACTACATCCCCTAAGGATATGATGCAGACCACATATCGACGTATCTCATATCATCGATATCCCAATCTCGATGATCATTAGTCGGGGCTATTTAAGAGTTATGCTATAATATTAATTCTCACATCATTAATAACCACGTGAACTCTAGGTATGCATTTATAGAATATTATAAACAATCAACTAATAATTCAACAAATGCAAATGCCATAATATTAATCATCATTAATATAAATACGAATGTGTATAAAGTACATTTTGTTCTAATACAGATTGTTTCTAGGACATACATATACCTTCAGTCTCCCACTTGGCCTAGAGCCAATTGATCGGTGTATTTTATATACATTTTTCGAGTCATTTTTTGTTAATTTTTTGTCCCTTTTTGTACAAATAAGTGTCGTATTAGGATAGTTTTTCTTTCTTTTGAGTCAAAGTGGTTAAAATGGCCAAATGGCGGAAAATGAGCTAAAAGAGGGAAAAAATGGAGGTTCCATAGCTTAAAAGACGAGAAAGTGGCAAACGAGGCAGAAACGCAGGTCAGCGTCGCGGCGCCTCATGCCAACAGTGCGAGCGCGGCGCTAATCATCGAAGAGGCTCTGAGTTGCAGCGCGCGGCTACTCGAACAGCGGTCGGCGCGGCGCCAAATCACCAATCTGCGAGGACTTCCGTGCCATGAAAAATCGAGTTTAATGACGAATTTAGGTCGAACTGAAGGAAAAGTTAGAGGCGGTTTTGAGCCTATAAAAGGAGAACCCTAGGCAGATTTTAAGGGTTCCCTTTCTTGCACAACACAAGGATTCTTGGATTGAAGATTGGAGACCATAGTCTAGTAATTTCTTTCCTTTTTCTTTTCTTTTATTTCAGTTTTGTATGATGAACCTTGAATTAGTTCTTGGCATGTCAATGGCTAGGAACTAATTCTTTTATAGGGCTTTCCATGTTAATTCACTAGAAACTTATGTTATGAATTGATGCATGTTATGGTTATTCTTCGTCATGTTGAGATTTATCCAATAATTTCTTTGAATGCTTGGTAATTAAATGATCACTAATTATCATTATTTATATGATTTCTAATCAAACTTCGAAAGGAGGAGGTTGTGAATATGCTGTAAGTTGGGTAGACATATTTTGGATTGGGGATGAAAATACCTCAATTATTTATGTAAGCGTTAATGAGAGGCTTAAAAACCACAATTTTCTGCGTAGTGCGTGATGGTTAACTAGGTTTTTGTTCTTAATCCTCCTATAGAGTCATCCTTATCACCGAAAGGTAGAAAGGAGCAATACTGGGGTTGAGTGTTTATATATCCTTAACGGGAATATAAAACGATTTCGTAAACCTGCTAGCTCCAAGAGAAGAAGAACCATATTTCATTGCATTAATAAGTAACGTAACCGGATAGTTGAGGAGACATGGAAGCCCTATTCCCATCACAACTGAAGTAAACCTATAGTTAATTAGCTGTTATAATTGTAGTTATAAACAACAAAATCAAATATCGTTTACCAAATAGATACCAAAATATAGATAATTGGTACTTGAACACTAATCCTTGTGGACGATATTCGGTCTTACCAAGACTATATTACGTGTCACGATAACGTGCACTTGCGTTAAAGTGTGTGCATCTTTTCGCGCATCAAATTTTTGGCGTCGTTGCTGGGGATTAGGCATAGTTCAATATCAAATTTGTCTATTTTTAATTTCTAATTTGGTTTTATTTATTTATTTTTTTTATTTTTACTTTTTTTTTTTTCGTAAAAAAAAAAAATCAGTTGCCGTGATTTGTTGTCTGTTTTTTATCTATTTCAGGAAATCAGTTTATGCGAAGGAGAAGAGGGCAACACCTTGTTCCTTCAATCCGAAGATTGAGAAAACATGTAAGCGAGAAAGAATCGGATTGCAACCTTGATAGAGATGGACGGTGTTCAAAACAACAACATGATGAGAGAAGGGTTAGGTGAAAATCAACCCAATCCAGGAATGCCTCGGCAAGTACCTATGGATGTCGAGGAAAGAGTTCAAGTCGAGCGAAAGAAGCTTGGGAGACTATGTGCTGCGAGAGTGAATGGTGCATGAGCGTGTATTAGGCTCACTGCCATGAGCAAACAACTTTGAGATAAAGCGGCGATTACGAGCATGGTGCGGCCAGTGCAATTTGGAGGACTGCCATCAGAGGATCCACACATGCACATAGCTAATTTCTTGAAGCTATGTGCAACTTTCAGATATAACGGCGTTACTGATGATGCCGTCAGATTGAGGCTCTTTCCCTTCTCACTCAGGGATAAGCAAAAGTATGGTTGAATTCCCTGCCAGCCGATTCGATTTTTACATGGCAAGAGCTAGCACATAAATTCTTGGCCAAATTCTTTCCCCCATGCAAAGCAGCAAAATTGAGAGGGGAGTTGAATAACTTCTACCAAGTGTTGACACCCAATTTTGACCCTCCCGTCCTGTCATTAACTATAAAATTACACTAATTTTGCAAAATAATTTTTTACGATTTTTTTATAATAAAATGCAGCGATAAAATATTAATACAGGCATGAATAAACAATTTAATAACGGCACCGCGTCTTACGTAGAAATTAAACACTTAGAGTCTCACGCCCGCATTTATTAATTTTAAGCCATGTCGCAATTCTTAAATAATAATAAAATAAATAAATACATAAAATAAATAAACAACGACGTCGTATTAAATAAGATATTCGCATTTATTAACAACAAGGCAATTTCATAATTCATAATTTAAATTAATTTCAATCTAATACATGTGTTTTATTAATAAGCGTCGCACTCATAAAAAGCATTAAGTAGTCCTTAAATGCCATATTTGCATGTAACATTTAAATAACTCAATTTTAATTTAACTTCACAAAATACGCATAATAAATAAGTTTTAATAATGGCGTCGTGTTATAAAATATTGAGCACTAATTAAATAGCACACCCGCATTTATTATTGTAATAGTTTTAAAACTCAAAATTAGACTAATAAAGCACCTAAATAATTTAACCACAATCTAAATAACTTACCACTAATTAAATACCTAATACTTAAAAACTAACTCCTAAAATCCTACTCAAAATAAATACACTTAAACCCTACCCCAAACATTAATCATAAGCCAAAATACACTTAATTCACCCAACCCAACCCTTTTACCCAAGCCCACCCGCAAGCCCTTATTTTTTCCCCCTTATCACCACTCACCCGCAGCCCACAGTGTGATACCCTTACTTCATCTTCATAAACAAAGCCCTAAAAACGCAACCAACCGAAAAGCTAACTAAGAACCCTAAGTTTTCGTTCGCCGCCTCCCTTACCCCTATGCCTTAAATCCCGCCATATCACAACCTAAATCCCAGGTTTCCTTTCTAAAAACCTGCCATAGCGAGAGCCATTCCAAAAATTGTGACCCAAATCGCGTAAATCAGAATTTACCATAACCATAAATCGTTCTAAAATCAACACCAAATCAAGTACGAATCGTACGAAATTAGAGTAAGAATAAGCACAAAAATCTCAGCCTTAAATTCTTACCAACATTAGAACCCAAGAGGGAGCTATAAAAGGAGCTAGTCCATACATGCAATGACATCAGACTGGCATTCGAAAAATCAACAGTGCAACTGATTGATTCAAAGAAAGAATCCGACCCTCAAGGTCAGAATTTTTCGCAAAAGCCTCATTTTCTTTCCACCGCATTAGCAAGCCCTCCGAGTGGA
Source organism: Przewalskia tangutica (assembly GCA_029844215.1). Lineage (NCBI taxonomy): Eukaryota > Viridiplantae > Streptophyta > Magnoliopsida > Solanales > Solanaceae > Przewalskia > Przewalskia tangutica. The sequence goes on along the minus strand of CM056720.1, from coordinate 140,245,371 downwards.
TCGACGACTTGATACGCTGCCCCGATTCGCTGCCCGGAGAAGGTAAAACCAAACTCTTCTCAGTTCCTTTGTGTCTCTTGGTGTGTTCATGTGTTTATATGTTTGATTATAGCCTGCTATCACGTTTTGAGTATGTTCTATTCTGTTTAGGTAAGACGTAGGAGTATTTCGTGAAGTAACTGAAATATGATTAGCAAGTGTAGTTCTAAAAGCCACATGTTATAGGACACTAGTTCTCCAGTTTGGGTTAATACATGTTCTAGGTTGACTTGTTGCTGGTTCAAATTGACATTGTTTATTTGCTGAAATCAGTGTTGAAAGTGCTTCGATGAATATCTGAAATGGATGGGAATTAAGTTGAATCATGCCTGCTGACCTAAGGGGTTAATTTGCTTGTTTGCATCTATCTAACTAAAAATGATCATTTAGTCGTTAGCCTAAGTTTGAAATTATGTCATCCATACTATGATAGATCCCAGCCATGTCCCTTAGATTCTACATCCATTTTTAATGGCATGATATCTTAAGTATTAATATGTTTGTAAAATGGCTTGAGATTAGGCTTTAATTTGAGTTTTATTCAGTAATTGCCTTGTATGAACTTACTTTGCCAATATGATTAGACTTAGGCTACGACTGCAATCTACTATCTGAAACATAGTACATGCCTTACTGTTTGAAGATACATGTGTTGATCCTGGATTATAAATTGTGGACACAGTTTATCTAGATTATTCATAAATGAGTAAGAGTGTATCACGAATCGATTGTATGCCCGGATATGCCTCCTAACACATCTTATATGCTTTGAATATCTTACGTGCATCAGTCTTTGTTTTTCTGCATATTAGTTTTCTTGTTGAAGCCCACTGTTTGTTTGTCGTCATGTGGAAACTATCTGGGCCAAACTGCCTTTAATAAACACAGACTGTTGCGTAAGCCTATTTTCTTTATCTTTCTCTACATGTTACCATATGTTAGGCCTAAAATTGTGTGTGTCTGTGATATATGTTTTGATGCCAGGAGCCTTTGGATCCATTATGTTAGCTTAAGTTGAATAAGCTCTTCTGTTTGCTTATTATGCATACCTAAATTGGCAATTAAATTGTGTGTGTCCGTGATATATGTTGCTGCCAGGAGTCTTTGGGTCCATTCTGATAGCTTAAGTTGAATAAGCTCTTGTACTTAGAGGCCCTTGTATGATATTTACGAATAGAAATCTGCAATTAAGTCTCTTATGTTTGCTGCTGGTTCAGTCGTTCAAACTGTGTCATATGAAACCAGATAATTAAATTGTTTGCTGCTTAAGTTGAATAAGCTCTTCTGCCTGCTTATTATGTATATCTAAATTGGCAATTAAATTGTGTGTGTCTGTGCAGCCTATATAATCAACATACATATGCATGTGTTTAGTGTTCAATTATTCATGTCCTATATTATTGGGAGTGCATGATAATCCTTATCTTTCTTTTTGTTACATGAAAATGCACCGGAGCAACAAAGAGTCTCATAGCGGGACTCATTGTGGCAAACGCGAAGACCCACATCTACATGCATTTATCCCCGCATCAGAAATTCTAAGCCAGAGGCGAAATGACTTCGCCATTCCTCGAGTCGTTTTATTATCTTCTACCCCGCCCCCCATTCATTTATTTATTGTAAATTATTTGTCTAACGCTACATTAACTAATAGAATAATTAGAATATCTAAACCTTGAACCTCTAGTTTAGAAACCAATTCCCTTTAGGTTAATCACTTTAGGCTCGCCACATATTGCTCTAGTCACACTGAACTATTAAATTTAGTTATCCACGTAACTGGTCGCAGCTAGCATTTTATAGACTCTCATTAACATTTATATAAAAGCCTTATTTCTGTTATTAAAAATCCTCCTAAACATGTGGCATATTATGATATACTAATAAGATTCGTAAATGAATAAATGTATAAATCATCTTTGCATATATAATAATACATATTTTAGCTAGAACTAGCTTTATATATTTTAAAGCAAATTTCACATTTTTATGTTAGTGAAAATACTTCCTATATCTTTACTTAAACACTTTTTCAAGACATCTATTGCATCTTAAGCATAATAATCACCCTAGGTTTGGCAGGACAACCGCAAGTTAGCGGATCTTAGAGGGTGCCTAATCCCTTCCCTCTAGATTAATAAAGAGCCCTTACCCAGAATCTCATTAAGTTTAGCAGACCATTAAAATGGAGTTAATGTTTACTTTAAACTAGTTAACATTTAGGTGTCCTAATTCACCCAATTAATTAGGTGGCGACTCCGCGAACCCCTTAGCATTTAAGCACCTCCCTTAGCACCTTTTAGCATTTTTTCGCACCTTTAGCATTTTAGCATTCTTTTGCACTTTTAGCATTTTATTTTATTTTCTAACCTTTTTATTAAGCAGGAGTTTCTATATAAAATGTCGCGGCCGAAAATGGACGTGACACCAAGCAGATGGAGAGTCCTTATATGAAGCTTGGGAAAGATTCAAAGATTTACAGAGAAAGTGCCCACACCATTGTATTGAGTTGTGGAACTTGGTTCACATCTTCTATAACAGGCTGAGAAGTACAACCAGAACCATTATAGATGCAGCAGCAGGTGGGGCATTCATGAGGAAAACAGCCCACGACGCTCACGAGTTATTAGAAGATATGGCCACCAACAACCATGTCACAGAAGAGATATCAACGAGTGGGAGGAGAACAGTGGGAGTAAACGAAATAGATGTCATTGCTGCCTTGAATGCCCAGTGGCCGCCCTTTGACGTAAACAGCAAAGAACATACGGTCGATGAATGCGTGCAGATGCCTAAAAGTCATGAAATATGTGGCCCACATACATTCGATAGGTGTCCTTCAGCTGATCCTAATAATATACCAATGGAGCAGGCAGAGTGTCAGGTCGTGGGTAATTATCAGAGGCCACAAAACAATCCATACTCCAACACATATAATCCAGGGTGGAGGAATCACCCAAATTTCTCATGGAGAGAGACTGCGGGCAGGAGAATCAATACAGGGCGATGCAAACCCCAGAACCGTAATCAGCACTTTACTCAGCCCCACATCCCCAACGATTCAATGCACCGGTCAAGAAGAAAGTCGACGAGCCGAGAGAGCGGCTTGGCACTCACCAACGCCTGCACTCGATTCGATGTGTTAGATCCTCGTTCAGGAATTTGGAAACACAAGTGGGTTAGCTAGCAAAGCAGGCAAACAGCAGGCCACAGGGTACACTACCAAGCAACACAGAGGTGAATCCAAGGAAGCAATGCCAGGCAGTACAATTGAGAAGTGGCAAGCATGGAGCAAATTTCTCACCGGAGAGTTGAGCAAAGGCGGAGATAGAAAAGAGAAGGTGGTTGAATCTCGCCCAAGAGTAGAGAAAACTCGGAGAAGGAGTATACGAGAGAAGATCCCATTCCCAGAGATTACTGGAAGGCGGTTGACAAACAATTCTCCAAATTTTTGGAGACATTCGAAAAGTGCATATCAACATACCCTTTATAGAAGCTTTGAGCGGATGCCTCCTATTTTAAGTTCATGAAGGAGATCTTGGGAAGAAGAAGAAAGCGGAGTCTGAAATAGTAGCAGCGGAGGAGTGTAGTGCTATCTTGCAGAATAAGTTGCCACCAAAACTAAAAGACCGGGGAGCTTTACACTACTTGCACGGTGGGCGGGGTGACATGCAACAGGCTCTGTGTGATTTAGGGGCAAGTATAAATCGATGCCACATCGGTATTTAAGCGATTGGAGTTGGGTGAGGCAAAACCAACCACCGTGAGCACTGACTAGCCGATGGGGCGATGGTTCATCCAAGAGGAAGATTGAGGGCGTGATTGTCAAAGTAGGAATTTTTTTTCCTGCGGATTTCCTCATTCTTGACATGGAAGAGGATGCAATCCCTATCATATTGGGAGACCATTCCTAGCGACGGGGAGAGCCTTGATCGATGTAGAAAGAGGAGAGTTGACATTGAGGGTGGAGAAGGAAGAAATGGTGTTTAAAGTTTTTAAACACATCATTGAGCCACCAACCATGAGTATGTGCTTTGCAATCAGCACCATCAACCCCCCCTGTGATCCCGTACAAGTCAAACAAAGGGAGATGAGCCCACGAAAGCAGGCATGGTTTGCCGAACCTCCACAAAAGCAGGTATGTGTTCTTGAACTTCCTCTTAACGATAATGCTAAGAGAAGAAGAAGAAAAAGAAAACGAAAAATGTGGAGAAAATGGATTAGTTGTGGGGTTGATCCACCCCACATTTATTGAACTAAGGTACTTGCGTCTGGCTAAAAGACGTTAAAGACAACGCTACTTGGGAGGCAACCCAAGGTATTTTTGATTTATTTTGCTTTAATATAATAGTTTTTATTAAGAACGGTCTCACAGAGGTAGTGTTTGTGTTATGATTGACAGGTATATGCCAATGAATTGAAGGGCGAAAAACTGAGGAACAACAGGGATTTTCAGAAAAACGGGTAAGCGCCGCAGCGCCAAAAGAACAGAAAAGGTGATCGGTGTATTTTATATACACCTTTTGAGTCAGTTTTAGTTAGTCTTTTGTCCCATTCTGCACATATAAGTGTCGTATTAGGATAGTTTTTCTTTCTTTTGAGTCAAAGTGGTTAAAATGGCCAAATGGCGGAAAAGAAGCAAAAAGAGGGCAAAAGAGGAGATGCCAGAGATGAAAACAGAGAAAGTGGCGAACAAGGCTAAAATCGGACCAGTAGCGCGCGGCCTGATCGAAGCGAGCGCGGCGCCATCATTCAGAAAGCGCGAAGATCCAGCGCGCGGCTAAAACGAACGCGGCGCCCACTATCGAAGAGGGCGAACTTCGCCGCGCGCTACCGAGACGAAGCGAGGCGCGGCGCTAAACATCCGAGAGCTACGAAGATTCAGCGCGCGCTACCGAACAGCGATAGCAGCGCGCGCCAAAACACCCGCGGATTGCGAACTTCCACGCCATGAGCCTATCTGCGAGGTCGCGGCGACGCGGAAAAATTAGGTCTTTGGCGGATTTTTGGGCGAACTGCGAGAAAAGAAAGAGGCGTTTTTATATAAGGAGAACCCTAGGCAGTTTTTAAGGGTTCCCTTTTCTTGACAACACAAGATTTTCTTGCTAGGAGATTGGAGACCTAAACTTAGTAATTTCTTTCCTTTTTCTTTTCTTTAATTCAGTTTTTGCATGATGAACTTGGAATTAGTTCTTGTCATATTTATGGCTAGGAACTAATTCTCCTATAGGGCTTTCTATGTTGAACTTCTTGAAACTTATGTTATAAATTAATGCATGCTTATGGTTATTTTTCTTATTGAGAGATCTATCCAATAATTGAGTTGAATTCTTGGTAGCTAATTGACAACTAGTTATCACTATATGATTTCTAATCAGATTCTGAAAAGGGGGGATTGTGAATATGTTGTAAGTTGGGTAGACAGGCTTGAATTGGGGATGAAAATACCTCAATTAGTTTTGTAGCGTTGATGAGAGGCTTAACAACCCTAATTTTGCGCATTGTGCGTGACGGTCAACTAGGTTTTTGTTCTTAATCCTCCTATAGAGTTACCCTTATCAGCGAAAGTTAGGTAAGGAACAATACTGGGGTTGAGTGTTTATATAACCCTAACGGGAGTATAAAACGATTTCGTAAACCTGTTTTCTCCAAAAGAAGAATACCATAACTAATGCATTAGTAAGTAGCATAAGCGGATAGTGAAGATACATAGAAGCCCTATTCTCATCACATCTGAAGTAATTCTTTATATTTACTTGTCTTTAATAATTCTTAGTTATAAACAAAACAATCAATCATTAATTCACCAAATAGATACTAGAAAATAGATAGTTGGTACTTGAACCCTAATCCTAGAGGACGATATTCGGTCTTATCTAAGACTATACTACTTGATACGATAACGTGCACTTGCGTTTAAAAGTGTGTGCATATTACGCGCATCAAGTTTTTGGCGCCGTTGCCGGGGATTAGGCATTAGTTCGATATCAAAATTATCTATTTTTAATTTCTAATTTGGTCTTTAATTTTTAATTTTAATTTTAATTTTTACGTTTTTCGCTACTTTTCGGAAAATCAGGTTGCCGTGATTTGTTTTCTGTTTTTGATCTATTTCAGGCAAGCAGTTTATGCGAAGGAGAAGAGGAGCAGACACTCTTGTTCCCTTGATCGAGATCGAGAAAACGCAAGCGAGCAGAAAGAATCAACTGGTTGCAACTTTAATAGAGATGGACGGTAATCTAAACAATAACAGGATGAGAGAAGGGTTAGGTGAAAATCAACCTAACCCAGAAGATCCTCATCAAGTGCGATAGATGTGGAGTATAGAGTCAGAATCGGCGAGAAAGAAGTTTGGGAGATTATGTCGCCAAGAGTGAATGGAGCAGACATGCATTAGGCTCCTGCAATAGAGCCAACAACTTCGAGATAAAACCAGCAATTTTGAGCATGGTACGGCCACGTTGTGCAATTCGAGGATGCCATCGGAGGATCACACGCACATAGCTAATTTCTTGGAGCTATGTGCCACTTTCAGATATAACGGCGTTACTGATGATGCCGTCAGGTTGAGGCTCTTTCCCTTCTCACTCAGGGATAGAGAAAAAGTATGCTTGAATTTCCTGCCAGCCGATTCGATATTCACATGGCACGAGCTGGCACAGAAATTCCTAGCCAAGTTCTTTCCGCCTTAAGCAAAGCGAGAGGGAGTTGAACAACTTCTACCAAGCTGATGGAGAGTCTTTATATGAAGCGTGGGAAAGGTTCAAGGATCTACAAAGAAAGTGCCCACACCATTGCATTGAGTTGTGGAACTTGGTCCACATCTTCTACAACGGTGGCGGTCTGACAACGGGACCATCATAGATGCAGCGGCGGGGAGCATTCATGAGGAAAACAGCCCGCGATGCTCATGAGTTATTAGAAGATATGGCCACTAACAACCATGTATCAAGAGAGGCGACAAGTGGGAGAAGAAGCGCGAGTCCACGAGATAGATGTTATTCGCGCCTTGAATGCCCAGTGGCCGCCTTAGCGAAGCGATTGCGGCAACATACGATGTCGGTGAACGCAGTGCAGATGCCTAAAGGCGTGAGATATGTGGTGGCCACATACATTTGATAGATGCCGCCCGGCGGATCCCAACAATATACCATGGAGCAGGCGAGTGTCAGCGATGGCAATTACGAGAGGCAGCGAACAACCCTACTCAAACACTTATAATCGGTGGAGAATCACCCAATTTCTCATGGAAAGGAGATCGGGGCAGTGAATCAATATCGAAGCGTGAGAACGATATCGAGGCGGCGAATCGATATCAAGAACGCAGAACCAATACAGTCGATGCAGAACCAGTGAGAACGAGAATCAGTGACCGCTTCATTCAAGCCCGCACTCAGCGATTCAATGCCGGTTCAAAGAAAAGCGGATGAGCTTAGCGGCTATGGCGGCGCACTTGCCAACGCCCGGGCGGTTATGGCGAAGCTAGATCCTCGTTGAAACTTGGAAACACAAGTAGGGCGGCTAGCAAGCGAGCAAACATCAAGCCACGAGGGACATTCCGAGCAATACTGAGTAAATCAGGGAGCAATGTAAGGCGATGCGGTTGAGAAGTGGAAGACAATTGGAGCAACGACCTCACCCGATAGTGGAGAAGAGCGAGTTAGAAAAGAAGGTGGATGAACCTAGCCCGGTGATAGAAAACTCGGAGAAGAGTATCTGAGAAAAGATTCTTTTCCCCCAGAGATTACAAAGGAAGGCGGTCGATAAACAATTTTCTAAATTCTTAGAGGTATTCAGGAAGTTGCATATCAACATACCTTTTATAGAGGCTTTGGAGCAGATGCCGTCTTATTTCAAGTTCATGAAAGAAATCTTGGGGAAAAAGAAAGCGGCGAATATGAGATAGTAGCACTAACAGAAGAGTGTAGTGCTATCTTACAAAAGAAATTGCCACCAAAGCTAAAGGACCCTGGAAGCTTTACACTACCATGCACAGTGGGCAGGGTGACGTGCAACAGAGCTCTATGCGATTTAGGGGCAAGTATAAATCTGATGCCCTTATCAGTTTTCAAAAGATTGGAGTTGGGAGAGGCTAAACCAACCACTGTGAGTCTGCAACTAGCCGAAGCGGATGGAGTTCATCCACGAGGCAAGATTGAGGACGTGATTGTGAAGGTAGGAAAAATTTTCTTTCCTGCAGATTTCATCATTCTTGATATGAAAGAAGATGCAGAAATCCCTATCATATTAGGGAGGTCGTTCATAGCAACGGGAAGAGCTTTGATTGATGTTGAAAGAGGGGAGTTGACATTAAGGGTGGAGAATGAAGAAATGGTGTTTAAAGTGTTTAAACATGTCATCGAACCACCACCAATGAATAGGTGCTTTGCAATCAGCACCATCAAACCCCCATGCGAGCCATTACAAGTCAACCAAAGAATGATGAGCCTAAGAAAGCAGGCATGGTTTGCCGAAATGCCACTAAAGGAGGTAAGTGTTCCTGAACTCCCTATTACCGATAATGCTAAAAAGAAAAGGAGAAAAAGGAAACGCCAAATGTGGAGGAAATGGATAGGTTGGGGGCTTAATCCACCCCAAGGTTATTAAGACTAAGGAACTTTCGTCCGGCTAAAAGACGTTAAAGACAGCGCTACTTGGGAGGCAACCCAACGTTTTCAATTATGTTATTTTAATTTCTGTTTTTAGTTTATTTTATTTTGTCTAGAACAATCTCACGGTCTTGGGTTCTTGTGTTTGTCTTTGTGAGTGATAGGTCTGAGGAATGAGTGAAAAAGCGAAAGAAAGTCGATTTCGAGAAAAGCGGGTAGCCGCGCGCCTGAAGCGAGCGCGCCAAAAGAGTGAACAGCGCAGAAATTTAAGCGCATGGCCAAGCGAAGCAGCGGTATAATTCAAGAAAGTTTGCAGAAATTTAGCGCGTACGCCAGAGCAGGCCGCGACTCGAGAAAGTCCGAAGGCCTTGAGATGTTTGGCGCGCTGGCTAAAGCGAACATGGCGCGGCGAATCCAGAAATTTAGAACGCCTAAAAATCAGATTTTCCCCAATTCCAACTTCCAAAACCTAACCTTCCCTCTCCAAAAAACCCACGAAATTTCAGAAACTCTCCTACAAATCATCCACAAATCCAACCCAACCACAACCTAAACTCTTAAATTCCCAAAAACACCCAACTATCTCAAACAACAAAGCTCCATTCCATAGCCTCAACCCACCAATTGAAACAAGAACAAGCTTGAATCTTCTCATCAAAAGGTAATCCCTATCTTTGTTCTTGAATCCTTTCACTGAAATCATAGGAGGTAGTAGTTGGGAAGAGTATTGTAGTTGGAGTAGTTTGGGTACTGAAAAGTTGGTTGTGAAGTTGGAGAAAAGAGTAGAAAAAGAGGTTGTGGGCATTGTTGAAGTTTGGGGGTGTTGTCGCTGCTAGTTGTTGAGTGTGTAGGAGACAGTGTGCCACAAAAATTAGAAGCTGCAGATCTTGTTTAAAAATGGCCACCAGAAAGAGAAGAGGATCCACATCCACCCCAAACCCACAATACGATGAAAATAGATTTGTGAGTTACCAGGCCTTCCAAAGATACAAAAGGCTTGATACGGACAGTAATTCGAGAAGGAATGGATTACCAAAGGGATCATATGGGGAGAAAACATTTATGAGCCCATCCGGGCTATGATAGAACTAAGGGGTGGAAGAGATTTGTCAATCAGGAGAAAATAACACGATGAATACAACAATAGTGCGGGAATTTTATGCAAACTTTCGGAGAGGGCAGAAGGGGGTGCTTTGTAAGGGAAATTATATGCATGTAATGGCGGAAGCAATAAATGCGACTCTAAAAGCGATGGATGTTGAAGGAGGAATTGGTGATTGGAGCCATTTTAGAACATGGTCTAGAGTACCACAACATCAATGGAATGTCGCCGCATACGATGCTTCTACCCGAGCCGCTTTTGAGATTGGAAGAAATGGATCTAGAGCACTGAGCAGGTGCCAATTCAACAAGACAGCCAAGGCTTGGCTATACTTCGTCAGTGCCCGCATGATTCCATCCACGCACTTCACGAGTGCGGAAGATAAATTAAGTTGATTTATGGAATTATGAGTGGCGATTGATGTGGGAAAGAGATAGTGCGAGCATGGAAGAAATCAGCAGTTGGTAACGGCAGGTGGATTGGGACATGGTTCACTTATTACCGATCTAGGCCACGTAGTGCGGTCCACAACTACCCGGATACTCATGAAAGAAACCAGCGCGGTGTCCCATGGGATAGTGCACTCTTTCCGCAGACCCGGCCCAGCGGCAGTGGCAGCAAGAGGCGCCCATGGATGAAGATGAGCACGAAATAGGGGCTCATATGAGCGAGACCCGGCCAGGCCAACCACAAGCGAGAACCTTCAGAGCCCACAATGGGGCAATTGTACCAACACCAGAGGAGATGATGCAGACTTGCAAGCGATAGTACAAGGGCAGCAAGAAACAAGGCAACAAATCGACGAGTGAGTGCCTTGTTCAACCAACGGTCGATCATTACCCACCGCCACCACCACCATTTTAACCAAAGTTTGTAAGTGTTATTTTCTTTACTGTCTTTGAGTCTACACACATTGGGGACAATGTGTGATTTAAGTTTGGGGGTGTGTTTTTGTGTTTTAGTTTTTATTTGTGTGTCATGTTAAAGATCATGTATGCTGTAGTTGCTAGAAACACCTAGTGAAGTAAGGTGAAATAATGTAAAGGAATTGAAGCAACTATCTAAACACTTAGGTTAGATATGCCAAAAGCTCACAGAATCTGTCTATTTGGAGTTTCTTGCTTAAGTTATGCATGCTAAATGATAAATGCTTATGTGTTATGAGTGCTTGCTATTTGAGGCGAAATAGTTAGGATATGCATGTTAGGGAGATGACTCAGACATTTCTTTGATAGCCAATTCTTACCATTCTTTTCTATCCCGTACTTTAAAAATATCCCTAGTCAGCCCCATTGAGCCTAAATTTGAAACTTCTTCTTTGACACCCTATATTCCCACAAAATTGTGCCATAAGTGAAACTATGAAATAGTGGATTTCATTGTGTTAAAAAGAAGAAACAAAAAGAGTGAACAAGTTTGATGCACCCCAATGGAAAAGTAATAAGAAAGAGGCAAAAGCCTAAGTTTGGGGGTGCCTATTAGTATAATACACTTCACTCTCCCAAAACAAAAGAGGGAAAGGATAGGATTGAAGTGAAGGAAAGAATCAAAAGAAAAAAAAGAAAAATTGAAAAGCCAAAGAGCTTATGGTACAGAAAAATGAGCCTAAATGCCTATCTTTACCAACCCCTACCTAAGCCTACATTACAACCCTCAAAGTCCTGAAGATCTCTTTTATGCATATCCAGAATTAGTGGAGAATAACAAGTAAGCATGCCATAGGAATTCTTGAATTTATATGCATGATTTAGTATATTGACTTCCATTAAGCATGATGAATATGAGTTTGCGAAATATTTAGCTTCATGTGTTTAGTGTGCTGAAAATTTCATGCTATATGTTCCTGCATATTATTCTGCTAACCTTCATGTTTTTCTAGTTAACATTTATGCAGCAAAAGTAATTAATGACAGGGAGTCTTTTATTGTTTTTTTTCTTTGAGTCTTTTATTTTATTTCTTTCTATCTTTGCTCGAGGGCGAGCAAAGGTTAAGTTTGGGGGTATTTGATCGGTGTATTTTATATACACCTTTTGAGTCAGTTTTAGTTAGTCTTTTGTCCCATTCTGCACATATAAGTGTCGTATTAGGATAGTTTTTCTTTCTTTTGAGTCAAAGTGGTTAAAATGGCCAAATGGCGGAAAAGGAGCAAAAAGAGGGCAAAAGAGGAGATGCGAAGATGAAACAGAGAAAGTGGCGAACAAGGCTAAAATCGGACCAGTAGCGCGGCCTTCCTGCAATCGAAGCGAGGCGCGCCATCATTCGAAGAAGCGCGAGAAGATCCAGCGCCGCGCGGCTAAAACGAGCGCGGCGCCCACTATCCGAAGGGCAGAACTTCGGCCGCGCGCTACCGAAGACGGCGAGGCGCGGCGCGCTAAACATCCGAGGAGCTACGAAGATTCAGCGCGCGCCGCCGAGCAGCGAGATAGCGGGCGCGGCGCCAAAACACCGACGGATTGCAGAACTTCGCGCGCTATCTCTGCGCGCGGCGACGCGGAAAAATTAGGTCTTTGACGGATTTTTGGGCCAGCTGCGAGGAAAAGAAGGAGGCATTTTTAAACCTATATAAGGAGAACCCTAGGCGGTTTTGAGGTTCCCTTTCTTGACAACACAAGATTTTCTTGCTAGAGATTGGAGACCTAAACTTAGTAATTTATTTCCTTTTCTTTTCTTTAATTCGGTTTTGCATGATGAACTTGGAATTAGTTCTTGTCATCTTTATGGCTAGGAACTAATTCTCTATAAGGCTTTCTATGTTGAACTTCTTGAAACTTATGTTATAAATTAATGCATGCTTATGGTTATTTTTCTTATTGAGATCTATCCAATAATTGAGTTGAATTCTTGGTAGCTAATTGACAACTAGTTATCACTATATGATTTCTAATCAGTTACGAAAAGGGGATTGTGAATATCTTGTAAGTTGGGTAGACAGGCTTGAATTGGGGATGAAAATACCTCAATTAGTTTTGTAAGCGTTGATGAGAGGCTTAACAACCTAATTTTGCGCATTGTGCGTGTGATCAACTAGGTTTTGTTCTTAATCCTCCTATAGAGTTACCCTTATCGTGAAAGTTAGGTAAGGAACAATCTGGGGTTGAGTGTTTATATAACCTAACGGGAGTATAAAATGATTTAAATAAACTGCTTTCTCCAAAGAAGAATACCATAAGTAATGCATTAGTAAGTAGCATAAGCGGATAGTGAGGATACATAGAAGCCTATTCTCATCACATCCAAGTAATTCTTTATATTTACTTGTCTTTAATAATTCTTAGTTATAAACAAAACAATCAATCATTAATTCACCAAATAGATACTAGAAAATAGATAGTTGGTACTTGAACCCTAATCTGAGGGCGATATTCGGTCTTATCTAAGACTATACTACTTGATACGATAACGTGCACTTGCGTTTAAAAGTGTGTGCATATTACGCGCATCAAAAGTTTAAGCGCGTATGGCCGGAAGCGAGGCGCGGCGCCAAAAATCCAGAAAAATTGCCAAGTCTAGGCGCCGCGGTGCCATGTGAACGCGCGTGAAAGTCGAAGAGTGCGAGAACATTGGCGCATGGCTGCGGCGAAATCCAGAAATTAAAAGACGCCCAGAAATCAGATTTTCCCCAATTTCAAAACCAAAACCTAACCCCTCTTCTCCACAAAACACACGAAAATCCAAAATTTACCCACAAATCCTCCACAAATCAAACTCAACCAAAACTCTTAAATTCCTAAAACCCTTAGCTATCTCAAACAACAAAACTCCATCCCATTGCCTCATATCACCATTAGAAGCAAGAACACCTTGAAGAACACCATAAAAAGGTAATCTTCATCTTTTCTTGAAAGCTTTCAGTAGTTAAAGAAGGTAGTAGTTTGGAGAAGTGTTGCATTGTGAAGTAGTTGGGATGCTGAAAAATTGATTGTGAAGTTTAGAGAAGGAGTAGACAAGGAGGGTGTGGATATTGGGTAGTAGAGTTGAAGTTTGGGGGTGTTAGTGTTTTAGCTGCTAACTGTTGATTGTGTTGAGGAACATTTGTGCTACGAAGGAAAAGTCGCAAAAGTATTAGCCATGTCCGCGAGAAGAGAAGAGCCTCCACATCCACCTCGGCCCATGTACGATGATACTAGGTTTGTGAGCTACCAAGCCTTCCAAAGATACAAAAAGCTTAGTACTAGGCCCTTAATCCCTGAAAGGGGAATGGACTATCAGAGGGAGTCGCTTGGGGAGGAGGATGCCTATGAGCCCATTCGGGCAATGATTGAGATGATGGGGTGGAGGAGATTTGTAAACCCGGACAAGATAGCACCTATGAACACAGCAATGGTGCGTGAATTCTATGCTAACTTTCCGGAGAGGGTGGACAATGAATGCTTTGTAAGGGGAAAATATATGCCTGTAACGGCAGAAGTAATAAATATGTCTCTAAAAACATCAGATGTTGAAGAAAGAGGTGACGACCGAAGCTACTTCAGACCATGGTCGAGAAGCACCACCAAAGATCAATCGGGGCCGGGTGCGAACGATGAGCTACCCTGGGGCTGTATTTGATATTGCAAGAAATGGGTCAAGAGGACTGAGCATGTGCCAGTTCAACAAAGCAGCCAAGGGTTGGCTATATTTCATCAGTGCCCGTCTGATCCCATCCACGCACTTCACCAGAGTGCCAGAAGATAGGATCAAATTGATATATGGGATCATGACGGGGAAAACAATTGATGTGGGAAAAGAGGTAGTGCAAAGTATTGAAGAAATCAGCAGGTTGGTAACAACAGGTGGATTGGGACATGGCTCACTTATCACCAGTTTATGCCACATGAATGGGGTCCCAATCCTACCCACTGATACCAATGAGAGAAACCAACTGCCTGTGACATATGAGATAGTGCACTCTTTCCCAGACCCAAGCCCCCCAGCAGCAAGAAGAAGAGCACAACCACCACTTGGCAGCGAGATGCGCGATGAACGAAGATGAGCCTGAAATAGGGGCTCAATATGCAGCAGGGCCTAGCCACCAGCCTACCACAGATTCAGAACCCTCAGTGCCCATGATAGAGCAATTGCTTCAGAATCAGATGAGGATGATGCAGAGTTTGGACACAGTGCTACAAGGACAGCAAGAAACGAGGCAGCAAATTAATGAGATGAGTTCCTTGTTCAACCAGTGGTCCATGCACTATCCCATGCCACCGCCACCACCACCATTTTAGCCAAGTCTGTAAGTGTCTTATTTCTTTTATTGTCTTTGAGTCTACACACATTGGGGATAATGTGTGATTTAAGTTTGGGGGGGGGTATTTTATTTGTGTTTTATTTGTGTCTTGTTATAGTATGTTTGAGTATTTTTTATTGTTTTGTGTATATTTTGAGTCACAATTTTTTTCTTTTAAGTCATAATTGTCTGTCAAAAGATCATGTATGTTGTAGTTACTAGAAACACCTAGTGAAGTAAGGTGGAATAATGTAATGGAATTAGAAGCAACTATCTAAACACATAGGTTAGATATGTCAAAAACTTACAAAATTTGTCTATTTGGAGTTCCTTGCTTAAATTATGCATGTTAAATGATGAAAACCTATGTGTTATGATTGCTTGCTATTTGAGGCGAAATAGTTAGGATATGCATGTTAGGGAGATGACTCAGGCGTTTCTTTGATAGTCAATTCTTACCACTCTTTTCTATCCCTGACTTTTAAAAGTATCCCTAGTCAGCCCCATTGAGCCTAAAAATTGAAACTTCTTCTTTGACACCCTATATTCCCACAAATTGTGCCATAAGTAAAAATGTGAAATAGTGGAATAAATTGTGTTAAAAAAGAGACAAAAAGAGTGAACAACTTTGATGCACCCCAATAAAAAAGTAATAAGAAATAGGCAAAAGCCTAAGTTTGGGGGTGCTTGTCATTATTATACACTTCACTCTCCCAAAACAAAAGAGGGGAAAGATTGATTTGAAGTGAAGAAAAGAATCAAAAGAAAAGGGAAACACTGAAAAGCTAAAAGAGCTTATGGTACACCAAAATGAGCCTAAATGCCTATTTTTACCTACCTATACCTAAGCCTACATTATAACCTTTAAAAGTCCTGAAGATCTCTTTTATGCATATCCAGGATTAGTGGAGAATAGCAAGTAAACATGCCATAGGATTTTTCTATTTTTCAAGCATGATTCAGTATGTTGACTTCCATTAAGCATGATAAAAATGAGTTTGCGTAATATCTAGCTTAATGTGTTTAGTGTGCTAAAATTTCATGCTATATGTTCCTGCATATTATTCTGCTAACCTTCATGTTTTTCTAGATAACACCAATGCACCAAAAGTGATCAATGTCAGTGAGTCCTTTATTTTCGTTTCTTTGAGTCTTTTATTTCTTTCTTTCTATCTTTGCTCGAGGGCGAGCAAAGGTTAAGTTTG
Source organism: Przewalskia tangutica (assembly GCA_029844215.1). Classification (NCBI taxonomy): domain Eukaryota; kingdom Viridiplantae; phylum Streptophyta; class Magnoliopsida; order Solanales; family Solanaceae; genus Przewalskia; species Przewalskia tangutica. The sequence continues at coordinate 140,229,206 of CM056720.1, read as the reverse complement.
GGGGTATTTGATCGGTGTATTTTATATACACTTTTCGAGTCATTTTTAGTTAATCTTTTGTCCCTTTTGTACAAATAAGTGTCGTATTAGGATAGTTTTTCTTTCTTTTGAGTCAAAGTGGTTAAAATGGTCAAATGACGGAAAAGGAGCTAAAAGAGGGCAAAAGTGGAGGTTCCACAGCTTAAAAGACGAGAAAGTGGCAAACGAGGCAGAAACGCAAGTCAGCGCCGCGGCGCCTCATGCCAACAGGTGCAGGGCCGCGGCGCCTAATCATCAGAGAGGCTACAGAAGTTGCAGCGCCACGACGCCCTCAGACAGCAGAGATCAGGGTCGCGGCGCCAAATCACCCGGCAATCTGCGGGCGCCGTAGCATGGCCGATCGCGAACGCCGACGCTGGAAAATCGAGTTTAATGACGAATTTACGGGCGGGCACTGAAGGAAAAGTTAGAAGCGGTTTTGAGCCTATAAAAGGAGAACCCTAGACATATTTTAAGGGTTTCCTTTCTTGCACAACACAAGGATTCTTGGATTGAAGATTGGAGACCATGTAACACCCCATTTTAACCGGAGTCGAAAACGGGAGTACTACATATGGTTGATTCCTAGATGTATTTAAGGAGTCGCCACCTAATTATTTAAGTGAATTAGGACACTTGATTTATTGCAATAAAAATACTGCAATTAATGATCTCCATTTAATGGTCTGCGAAAGCTATGTGAGATTCTAGGTAAGGGTTCTTTATTATCCTAAAGGGAAGGAGTCAGGCATCCTATAGGATCCGCTAACTTGCGGTTATCCGTTCAAACCTAGGTTAATTATATATTGGCTTTTATTCTACCTATTCTAAGCATCTTTACATAATTTACAATTAAAATAAAATGCAATACAAAAGTAAAACTAAAATTAAATGCGACATGAGATAAGAATCCGGGACATCTTTAACCCTTTTTTAGGTTTTCTGCACAAGATATCTTCGGGTACCTGCATAGACACTTAGTAAAAGTGTTAGTAATAAAATAAATAATTTTTAAAATAATAGCAATAATTAATAAATAAAGCCAAAAATAAATCCGTCTTTGTGCAGGGAAGGCCTTGGAAATCAGACGGAGATTCCTTCATCGGTCATTGGCAAAGTTAACTAGTCAAAACAACAATGCACATTACTAACCCACTTATCTTTCCAGTACATCAGAAGTCACACGGATTTATGTGCCTAACAATCATGGTTGAAAGGAAATTTCAAGGCCAGGGGAGCTTCTCCTCTGAACTATAGCCAACAAATTAACTTCCAGTATTCTAAATTACTCTAAATCAGATGAACTTCAACTACAGACAAACCAAAACAATAACCGAAACATGCTGGTAAAAATTAAATTAGATCTATACTGGTTTAAACTGGTAAAACTACACAGGGAAGTAGATAAATGAGATACTTAGCCTAAACAAGTCATTTATTCTCAAAATCATCTATTAGACCACTGTTTTGAGCCATTTCAAGTCCTAATATATCCCAAGTAAATTTCAGATGACATTTAGACACTAGAATAAATTAAACATGGCATTTCATACATCATCTAACTAGTCTAAATAGATAACCCCAGAAATAGCGCATGAGTTCGGAATCAATCGATCAACAAAGGCCAACGACGACAGATAACCAACAAACTAAACCAACAACAATCGCCGGAGCTTTTTAGAACTCAGGCAAGATAGCAAAAACTCAGAAATAATCAGTCCGCTGACCAAGACTGAACAACAGATATCAAGAAATAAAACCAATGTAGGTCGCCGGAGTTCTAAAACTCCGGCTAGATATCAAAAATGTGAAAAGCAGTCCATACAGAAACCAACACACAAAAGGGGGAACGAGTGTGGTACAGTGGTGGCGTTCGACGGGAAACGAGAGAGGGTAGAGGTTTGCCGACGATGATGGTGAGTGGAGAAGATGATGAGAGTGTGCCTTGCGGGTGTTTAAAGGGGGTTTGCCGGCGGCGTGGTCGACGGGATACGGGCAGTGGCCTGAGGGAAAGTGGAGGGTGAGTTTTTTAGGGTTGTGTTGTGTGTGTGTTGTGCGGCTGCCCTGAGGGGTGTGAGAGTTCGCCGGAGTTTTTAGAAGTCCGGTGAAGGGCGGCGACGGAAAAGGGATGAGGGAGAGTGGGAAAGTGGGCTGATGATGTTTATGTGGGCTGCCCCCTGTGATATTCTAGGGCTGCGGCTGAGGCTTAATGTTATAGTGGGCGGCTGAGTTGAAAATGAGAGAGGGGTAGGTTTTAAAGGGGGAGGGGTGGACGGCCAGGGTTAGGGGAATGAGAGTAATAGAGATAGAGGGGTAGACGGATGGTGAGGAAGGGTGAGGGCTGAAGTTGAAGTGAGAGGAGGTGTGACGGCTAGGGTTAGAAGTAGGGTTGTTGTGTGTGTATAGAGAGGAGAGAGACGAAGGAGGGTGTGAGAGAATTAGGGGTGTGCGGCTGGGGAAGCCTTAAAAAGGGGGGGTAACGTTTTATTTATAGTGTGGGATTAGGTTTAGGGTTTGGGTTTTGGGTATTGGGCTTTGGGTATTGGGTATTGGGTATTGGAGGGAAAAGATGAAAGGTGTATTGGGCCTCAGTTTGGGCTTCGGTTTCTGGCGGATTGAACTGATTCGGATTGTGCCTTGGACTGGACTGGTTTGACAAAAAATGCAAAATGGATTAATTATTTAAAAGAAAAATTATTTAAAGATACAAAATTATTAAAATGTCAATGCCGATGCAATAATAATAAAATACAATATTTAGCAAATATTTAATGCTTGATTAAAAGTAAAGACGGAATGTCAGTTAATTATTTAAAGAGATGCAAAATTAGTAAAACAAAATGATCGCGCAACAATAATAACATAATATTTAAAAATGTTTAATACCTAATTAAAGTAAAAACATGATGTCAATTTACAAAAATAAAACAACATAGAATGTTAGGTAAAAATATACCAAAATGTCAAGAATTGTGATAAAATGCGGTGTCCTAAAAGGCTTAAAATTGCAAGAAATAATTAAAAGATGGGTCAAAATTGGGTGTCAACAATTGTCCCTCTTTGACCGGAGACGATGAAAGAGTTTTCGGACAAAGACGTTGACTTGTGGCCAATTTTGTCCTATCGTCAGAATTAAAACAAGGATTAAGCAAAGAATGGGCAAAAGTCGACACTAGGTCACTGTGATGCCAAGGTAAAAGACAGATCTGTTTAAAATTTGTCCCAGTGTTGAATTATGAGACACTGGGTTGCTGCAATGCTAGAAAATAAAGCAGTGAGCATGAAACTCAAAATTTGTCCCGATGTCAGTATGATTGACCTTTGGGTTGCAATGATTGGTCTTGGAAAAGACATGGTGTTTGTAGGTGTTGATGAAGTGATGTGATGATACGCCATCTTGTATAGGCGAGATACAGATGTTCGTCGTTGTATGGACGAAATGCAGATGTTCGTCGTTGTATAGACGAGATCACGGATGTTAAATGCGTTGTATAGGCGAGATCACGAATGTTCGTCGTTGTATAAACGAAATGCAAATAGCGCCTTGTATGGCGTTGTCGTCTTGTATGGACGAAATGCGAGATGTTAAATGCGTTGTATGGGCGAAATGCAGATGTTAAATGCGTTGTATGGACGAGATCACGAGATGTTAAATCGTTGTATGGACGAAATCACGGATGTTAAATGTTGTATAAACGAAAATGCAAATAGCGCCTTATGGGTGTTGTCATCTTGTATGCGAGATCACGAGATGTTCGTTGTATAGGCAGATAGAGATGTTAAATCGTTATATGGGCGAAATCAGAATGTTAAATGTTGTATAGACGAAATGCAAATAGCGCCTTGTATGGCGTTGTAGTCTTGTATGGGCGAGATGCAGATGTTCGTCGTTGTATGGGCGAAATGCGAATGTTAAATCGTTGTATGGACGAGATGAAGATGTTCGTCGTTATGCAGACGAAATGCGAGATGAATGTTAAATCGTTGTATGGGCGAAATCACGAGCGTTAAATCGTTGTATGCATGAAATAGCGCCTTATGCGCGCGTTGTATAAGCGAAATGCAAATGGCGCCATATGGCGTTATCGTCGTTATATGGACGAAATGCAGATGTTCGTCGTTGTATAGACGAAATGCAAATGACGCCTTGTATGGGCGCTGTCGTCATTGTATAGACGATATGCAAATGTTCGTCGTTGTATAGACGAAATGCAAATGTTCGTCGTTGTATAGACGAGATGCAAATATTCGTCGTTGTATAGACGAGATGCAAATGACGCCTTGTATGGGCGCTGTCGTCGTTGTGTAGACGAAATGCAAATGACGCCTTGTATGGGCGCTGTCGTCGTTGTATAGACGAAATGCAAATGTTCGTCGTTGTATAGACGAGATGCAAATGTCGCCTTGTATGGGCGATGTCGTCGTTGTATAGACGAAATGCAAACGACGCCTTGTATGGGCGTTATCGTCTTGTATGGACGAAATGCAAATGTTCGTCGTTGTATATACGAAATGCAAATGACGCCTTGTATGGGCGCTGTCGTCGTTGTATAGACGAAATGCAAATGTCCGTCGTTGTATAGACGAGATGCAAATGTCGCCTTGTATGGGCGATGCAAATGACGTCTTGTATGGGCGCTGTCGTCGTTGTATAGACGAAATGCAAATGTTCGTCGTTGTATAGACGAAATGCAAATGTCGCCTTGTATGGGCGATGCAAATGTTCGTCGTTGTATAGACGAAACATGAATGAAGCCGTTGCATAGGCTTGCAATGAAATGATGTCATTTTATGGACGTACCTGCTTTGTGACTCGCCCGGGTTGAGATAACGTCATTGCATAGACGTTGTGCGTTTGTAACCCACATGGGCTTTGTTGTGCTCCCGCCTTCTTGATATGAAGATCGAAAACTGCGAGTCTTGTCACGATCTGTGCGGACTTCTTTGGATCCGCGAATGCTTGCTAAATGCTGCGATTGCTGATTGCTTTTGGAATCCTTATTATGATCTCTTCATGGTGCACTTCCCAAAAATTGTCCCAGTTTTCGTTATGCGGGGCTCATGAGCAAGACTTAACTCTGGCGAAAATTGCTCATATCTCTTTTCAGAATAATCAAACGCATTCCGTCGCACACGAGCCAATGGGAAGATTTCTAATGGTGTGACCGAAGCCGACTTAGGACGCATACGTATCCTTATGAGGGAATCAGGTCAAGACGTAGTTCATGATGCAAAAAATGACTGTACAATTTTCAAAAAATGAGACTTAAGCCAATGTGGCCGCCTACGTATTCCGCCGAGGGAATCAGGTCAAGACGTAGTTCATGATGCAAAGAAAAATGATTTTTTATGGGTTTTCAAACAATGTTGACCGAAGCCAATGTGGCCGCCTACGTATCCCGTCGAGGGAATCAGGTCAAGACGTAGTTCGTGCTGCAAAAATGACTATTTTATATGCATTTTTTTTTTAAAAGTGGAAAGACAACATCACGTTCTGACTTCAGTTGATACCAACAATTAGTATTGTGCTTAGGAATTCCGTTATTCACTTCCAGTCAAACCAAGATTGAATTCTGGGTAATTCCTATAGTTTCAAATGGTACCTCAGACACCGAAGTATCGACACACTTGCTTGCAACCAAGGTTTCGAACTACACGTAATCTCACGTTTCAAGTGCCCTCACTGAAAGAAAGTCCCATTTCCCACATATATTCCAGTATTTTGAATTTTGGGACGTTTAGAGAAGTACGCTCACACTCAAAAGGATGTGCAATGCATGCAATTGTGATACCATAGGCTTGGCCGTCATGTAAGTATCCACTAATGTGAGAACCCTCAGTATAAGATCATGTAGGGCTTGTCACGAGCTTGTAATGTAGGCTTGGGGGAAGGGATGGATATCATTTGGGTAAAAGTGACTAATCTTTCCTCGAGCGTTGGACTACGTCCGTGCTTGACATTTGTGTGCTTTAATCTCGACCGCTTTCTTTTTGTCCCGTTTTTATCGACTTCCTTTTGAATCTTTCGTTTGGAGCCCGCTTTTTCCAAAGTTATTCTCTCATTTTTTATTCATTTTTTTTTCTTTGTATAATGTCGGGGCTTTTGATTTCTTCTTTTGTGAGTCATCATTTGTGCTTTCTTTTCCCTTTTGGGACTTTGACAATTTTTGGCTTTGCCACCTTCGACGCAGAATTTGTCAGCCACTTGCACATTTCCAAAGCGCTCAAGGATGTCTGGCCAAGAGAAGGATAGTGCGTACGCACTCAGAAAGGGTATAGGTGTAATATGCGGTTTTAAAAGAATAGGCTTTAGGCTCAAAAGGGGTGTACTACGGATAATGTTGTTTGGTAGGCTGAAAAGGCTCAAACGGGTCAAAGAAAGCCTACGATCATTTCTTACACCGAGTGTTACTCAGGATTTCGCTTCAACAAACATTCGAGCCAAGTTCTAGATCACAATGCAATGCAATTAAACTTATTCTAAAACTCACCACACAATGCATATGAAACGATGGGGTTGGTTTCGTTCTTATCTTAGAAGCATGTAAGGCAATGTCATTTACGGGTGAATAAGAGGTACCAAAAGAATCTATGGTTTACCACGAAGTCAGCCCATATTGATTATTACACGTTCTTTCCTATGCACACTCTCAACTGTGTTGGTATCAACCAAGTCAAACAATGATGCTAAAAAAATGTTTTTGTATTTTTGGATAACATTTTTTGTATTTATGAACAAGATATTTTTTTGTATTTTTTTAATAAATGGTACCGAACCCGAATATGGCTGCCTACGTATCCCGCCGAGGGAATCAGGTGCGTGTAGTTCATTCAGATATGTTATAAAACGTATGATTTAAAATAATTTATTCATGATAGAAATGCAAAAGTAAAGCTGTACAAAACAAATGATTGTTCACTATAAGACTAATGCAAAGTAAAAGAATGTAATGAAAAAAATGAATGAATGTGATAGAATGATTGAAATGCAATAATGAATGTCCGTGATTGGATAAATGCAATGAATGGGTGAATCAAATTTTTTTATTTTTTTGTGGTGGTGGTGTCGAACCCTAGATGGGTTGCCTACGTATCACACCGTACGGTGAGAATCAGACACGCGTAGTTCGGAATGATTATGTTGTAAAATGCATGATAAAAAATTATGTAATTAATACTAGACATATCAATTAGACTTGAAAATATGTATAAAAATACAAAATATAAGACACAGAGCGATGCTTTGTTGAATCTGGTATAAACTGACTTCTTTCCGTCAACATAACTCAACTCATTCTTGGGATGATTTTTTCTTTTCTTTTTCTTCCTTTTGTTTTATTTTCTTATTAGTAAATCGACTATTTGCGAGGACGGTTTTCCTGCAAAAGATATGACAAATGGGTGAGAGTAGGCAAGCCACAAAAATAGTAAAATGTAAGGGCATGACAATATAGTCAAAGACTCCCCTGCTTGGTTCGACCGGACTGATGGTTGATGATTCACGAAGTCCAAATCGTGTTGTTCAAGAGCGATTTACGCAGTAGAAGTCCTGATTGCAAAGCGACAACAAAAAGTGCAAAAATGCAAATGCTTGTGGCCGAAATTATAAGCATGATATGTACAAGGGTTAAAAGGGTAATTATTGCATTAAATAATATGTACAGAATTGCTAGCGACAACAATAGTAAACAAAAAAAAATGCAAATCAAGTGCGCGCCTAATATGCATGGGACCTCTCTTATGCCAGAGGTCGGCCTAAACGCCAGATATGCGAGATTATGATAAATAGGTCCAAGCCGTTAAACCGCAATGTTTTGCTGGAAATGGCGACCAAATGACGGTGCACTTTTTCCAATTTCGGTGTATCATGACCAGGCTTGGATACGTCTATCATTGTCACGCTACACATAGTATGCTAAAGGGTCGTTGGGTTATGAAACCCGTCGACAAGTTTGGTGGATTTCTAATTGTGGCGTTAATACCAAGGATTAACCCACCTAAGGTTTATGCATGCATGACTTAATATTAAAAGGGTGGTATAGCTCTACCTTAAGCTTTCTAAGATTTGGCTTACTAGACGCAAGGTTCCCGAGCGGACAACTCGAGCGAGAAGGCTACGCAGCCACCGGTTAGACCGGACACTCCACGTATATTACCAACTCTCCTAAATTTGGGTTTTGAAGAAAGAATTTTGCTGATGCCTATGTAACACCCCATTTTAACCGGAGTCGAAAACGGGAGTACTACGTATGGTTGATTCCTGGATGTATTTAAGGAGTCGCCACCTAATTATTTAAGTGAATTAGGACACTTGATTTATTGCAATAGAAATACTGCAATTAATGATCTCCATTTAATGGTCTGCGAAAGCTATGTGAGATTCTAGGTAAGGGTTCTTTATTATCCTAAAGGGAAGGGGTCAGGCATCCTATAGGATCCGCTAACTTGCGGTTATCCGTTCTAACCTAGATTAATTATATATTGGCTTTTATTCTACCTATTCTAAGCATCTTTACATAATTTACAATTAAAATAAAATGCAATACAAAAGTAAAACTAAAATTAAATGCGACATGAGATAAGAATCCGGGACATCTTTAACCCTTTTTTAGGTTTTCTGCACAAGATATCTTCGGGTACCTGCATAGACACTTAGTAAAAGTGTTAGTAATAAAATAAATAATTTTTAAAATAATAGCAATAATTAATAAATAAAGCCAAAAATAAATCCGTCTTTGTGCAGGGAAGGCCTTGGAAATCAGACGGAGATTCCTTCATCGGCCATTGGCAAAGTTAACTAGTCAAAACAACAATGCACATTACTAACCCACTTATCTTTCCAGTGCATCAGAAGTCACACGGATTTATGTGCCTAACAATCATGGTTGAAAGGAAATTTCAAGGCCAGGGGAGCTTCTCCTCTGAACTATAGCCAACAAATTAACTTCCAGTACTCTAAATTACTCTAAATCAGATGAACTTCAACTACAGACAAACCAAAACAATAACCGAAACATGCTGGTAAAAATCAAATTAGATCTATACTGGTTTAAACTGGTAAAACTACATAGGGAAGTAGATAAATGAGATACTTAGCCTAAACAAGTCATTTATTCTCAAAATCATCTATTAGACCACTGTTTTGAGCCATTTCAAGTCCTAATATACCCCAAGTAAATTTCAGATGACATTTAGACACTAGAATAAATTAAACATGGCATTTCATACATCATCTAACTAGTCTAAATAGATAACCCCAGAAATAGAGCCGCACAGAGTTCGCCGGAATCAGAAATCAGTCCAACAAAGGCCAACGACGACAGATAACCAACAAACTAAACCAACAACAATCGCCGGAGCTTTTTAGAACTCAGGCAAGATAGCAAAAAATCAGATATAATCAGTCCGCTGACCAAGACTGAACAACAGATATCAAGAAATAAAACCAATGTAGGTCGCCGGAGTTCTAAAACTCCGGCTAGATATCAAAAATGCGAAAAGCAGTCCATACAGAAACCAACACACAAAAGGGGGAACGAGTGTGGTACAGTGGTGGCGTTCGACGGGAAACGAGAGAGGGTAGAGGTTCGCCGATGATGATGGTGAGTGGAGAAGATGATGAGAGTGTGGCTTGCGGGTGTTTAAAGGGGGTTTGCCGGCGGCGTGGTCGACGGGATACGGGCAGTGGCCTGAGGGAAAGTGGAGGGTGAGTTTTTTAGGGTTGTGCTGTGTGTGTGTTGTGCGGCTGCCCTGAGGGGTGTGAGAGTTCGCCGGAGTTTTTAGAACTCCGGCGAAGGGCGGCGACGGGAAAGGGATGAGGGAGAGTGGGAAAGTGGGCTGATGATGTTTATGTGGCCTGCCCCCTGTGATATTCTAGGGCTGCGGCTGAGGCTTAATGTTATAGTGGGCGGCTGGGTTGAAAATGAGAGAGGGGTAAGTTTTAAAGGGGGATGGGTGGACGGCCAGGGTTAGGGGAATGAGAGTAATAGAGATAGAGGGGTAGACGGATGGTGAGGAAGGGTGATGGCTGAAGTTGAAGTGAGAGGAGGTGTGACGGCTAGGGTTAGAAGTAGGGTTGCTGTGTGTGTATAGAGAGGAGAGAGACGAAGGAGGGTGTGAGAGAATTAGGGGTGTGCGGCTGGGGAGGCCTTAAAAAAAGGGGGGTAACGTTTTATTTATAGTGTGGGATTAGGTTTAGGGTTTGGGTTTTGGGTATTGGGCTTTGGGTATTGGGTATTGGGTATTGGAGGGAAAAGATGAAAGGTGTATTAGGCCTCAGTTTGGGTTTCGGTTTCTGGCGGATTGGACTGATTCGGATTGTGCCTTGGACTGGACTGGTTTGACAAAAAATGCAAAATGGATTAATTATTTAAAAGAAAAATTATTTAAAGATACAAAATTATTAAAATGTCAATGCCGATGCAATAATAATAAAATACAATATTTAGCAAATATTTAATGCTTGATTAAAAGTAAAGACGGAATGTCAGTTAATTATTTAAAGAGATGCAAAATTAGTAAAACAAAATGATCGCGCAACAATAATAACATAATATTTAAAAATGTTTAATACCTAATTAAAGTAAAAACATGATGTCAATTTACAAAAATAAAATAACATAGAATGTTAGGTAAAAAATATACAAAAATGTCAAGAATTGTGATAAAATGCGGTGTCCTAAAATGCTTAAAATTGCAAGAAATAACTAAAAGATGAGTCAAAATTGGGTGTTAACAGACCATAGTCTAGTAATTTCTTTCCTTTTTCTTTTCTTTTATTTCAGTTTTGTATGATGAACCTTGAGTTAGTTCTTGTCATGTCAATGGCTAGGAACTAATTCTTTTATAGGGTTTTCCATGTTAATTCACTAGAAACTTATGTTATGAATTGATGCATGTTATGGTTATTCTTCTTCTTGTTGAGATTTATCCAATAATTGCTTTGAATGCTTGGTAATTAAATGATCACTAATTATCATTATTTATATGATTTCTAATCAAACTTCGAAAGGAGGAGGTTGTGAATATGATGTAAGTTGGGTAGACATATTTTGGATTGGGGATGAAAATACCTCAATTATTTATGTAGCGTTAATGAGAGGCTTAAAAACCCTAATTTTACGCATGGTGCGTGACGGTTAACTAGGTTTTTGTTCTTAATCCTCCTATAGAGTCATCCTTATCACCGAAAGGTAGAAAAGAGCAATACTGGGGTTGAGTGTTTATATATCCTTAACGGGAATATAAAACGATTTCGTAAATCTGCTAGCTCCGAGAGAAGAAGAACCATATTTCATTGCATTAATAAGTAACGTAAGCCGATAGTTGAGGAGACATGGAAGCCCTATTCCCATCACAACTGAAGTAAACCTATAGTTAATTAGCTTTTATAATTGTAGTTATAAACAACAAAATCAAATATCGGTTACCAAATAGATACCAAAAGATAGATAATTGGTACTTGAACACTAATCCTTGTGGACGATATTCGGTCTTACCAAGACTATATTACTTGTCACGATAACGTGCACTTGCGTTAAAGTGTGTGCATCTTTTCGCGCATCACCAATCACCAACATAACTAATACCCATGTTCTCAAAATTACCATTATGTTTAACCAAGCTTAATGGTTTAGTAAATGAGTCTGCTAGATTATTGTCTGTGGGAATATAATCTAATCTAATATCTTCAGCTTCCACCATCTCTCTGAGAATGTGGTACTTTTTTGGTACATGTTTGTTTCTGTTTGTTGATCTTGGTTCCTTTGCCTATGCAATTGCATCAGTGTTATCACAATAAATGGTTATTGGACAACTAGCACTCGAAACAACCCTTACCTCATTCAGGAACTCAGAAATCGCGACAGCTTCCGATCCAGCAATGTACTCCGCTTCAGTAGTCGAATCAGCAGTAGTAGCTTGTTTGGAACTCTTCCAGCTCGCTGCTCCTCCATTAAAAATGAACGTGTATCCATACTGAGATTTGAAATAATCAACATCTGTCTGGAAACTAGCATCAGTATACCCAATGACAACTAGCTTATTATCGCCACCATAGACTAAGAAGTAATCTTTAGTACGTCTGAGATACTTAAGATACTTTTGACTGTCTTCCAGTGTTCCTTACCAGGATTCTGCTTGAACTTGCAAGTTATACTAAGTGCAAATGCCACATCTGGCCTAGTACATGTTATTGCATACATGATTGATTCTATAGCCGAAGCATATGAGATCCTATTCATGCGCTCAAGTTCTACAACACTAGACGAGCAACCCTTCTTAGATAACTTGATGCCTTGACCCATTGGAAGACCGTCTTTCTTGTAATTCTCCATGGAAAAACGTATAAGCACTTTGTCTATGTAGATTGACTGTGACAGCCCCAACAATCTACTAGTTCTATCTCTATAGATCCTAATTCTCATAATGTAGCAGATTTCACCTAAGTCCTTCATCATGAAGGTTTTGGACAACCATTCCTTAACTGACTGCATGAGAGTCTTATTATCTCCCATTATCAATATGTCATCAACATATATAATAATGAAGACAATACCCTCATCCTTGCATTTGATATAAACACAAGGATCCTCTTTGCTTCTGACGAAATCAAAAGATTTTATAGTCTTGTCAAAGCGAATGTTCCAACTCCTAGAGGCTTGCTTAAGTCCATAAATAGACTTCTGTAGCTTGCACACAGCATTTGGTCTGAACTCAGATGAAAAATCCTCGGGTTGTTTCATATACACTTCCTAAATTAGATTACCATTGAGGAATGCAGTTTTGACATCCATCTGCCAAATGTCATAGTCATAATGTGCAGCTATCGCAAGAAAATCCGAATAGACTTAATCTTAGCAACATGTGAAAAGATTTCATCATAATCCACACCAGGACGCTGATTAAAACCTTTAGCCACTAGTCTAGATTTATAAGTCTGAATCTTGCCAAATGCATCAATCTTCTTCTTGAAGACTCATTTGCATCCTATGGGTTTAACCCCATTTGGCAAATCAACCAAGTTTCACACTTGATTGATATACATAGATTCCATCTCAGATTTCATGGCTTTTTGCCATCTCTTCTAATCAATGTCTAGCATTGCTTCGCTGTAGGTTGTAGGCTCATCATCATCGGAAATATCTAACTCATTTTGTGTTTCCACAAGTAGATTTAGTCTTTCTGGATGACGATGAGTTCTAGTAGACCTACAAAGTTGAGTGTCTTGCAGTTCAGTTCCAGGTATGTTCTGATTATGAGAAGGTTCTTGTGCGTTGGTTGATCCACCAAAATTAGAGCTTTCAGGAATATCATTTTCATGTCTTTCCTAAATGGGATGAGGTGCAACTGATGCACTTGCTCCCAAGGTCTGTGCTGGAGGATCTTGCATTTCTGCATCATTCATCGTAACACTCCCACTGGCCGAAGGGCGTACCCTGAGTACACAATCTTTACCAAAAGCTCTCACTGAATTCTTGCCTTTATCATTTGGCAAGGATTCAACCTCTATGTTACTTTGTTCTTGAATTTTTTCAAGTTCTATCTATGTGCAACTCTCTTCCTTGTATACATACTCATCTTCAAGAAAAGTTGCGTTCATAGAAACAAAGATCTTATGTCGCTAGGAAGATAGAAATAGTATCCCTTAGTTTCATTTGGATATCCAACGAAGTAACATTTCGCACTCTTTGACTCCAACTTACCAGTGATCAACTTCTTGACATATGCAGGACACCCTCAGGGTCTCATGTGTCTAAGTGATGGTTTATTTCCACACCATACCTCATATAGCGTCTTTCAACTGATTTATAAGGAACTCTGTTCAAAACATATATTGAGGTTAGTATAGCGTATCCCCAAAGGTATGTAGGTAGAGCTGAAAAGTTCATCATGGAATGAACCATGTCAAGTAAGGTTCAGTTTCTCCTCTCGGCAACACCATTCATCTGTGGTGTTCCAGGATGTGTCCATTTAGAATGAACTCCATGTAGCTTTAAGTAATCTAGAAATTCTTTACTTAAGTATTCACATCCTCGATCAGATCAAAGAGTCTTGATACTCTTTGAGAGTTGTTTCTCCACTTCACACTTAAACTCCTTAAACTTTTCGAAGGCCTCAGATTTGTGTCTCATAAGATACACATATCCATACCTCTTCAAGTCGTCTGTAAAAGTAATGAAGTAGGAAAAACCTTCTCTAGCTTGAGTCGAAAATGGTCCACATACATCAGTAAGTACCAACTCAAGCACCTCCTTGGCACGGATCCCCTTTCTAGAAAGAGGTTTAATGGTCATCTTACTCTTCAAACAGGATTCACAGTTACCATAAGATTGTAAGTCAAATGGTTCAAGGTAATTTAATTTCTTCAACCGTTCCATCCTCGCTTGATTGATATGACCAAGTCTACAATGCCACAAGTAGGTAGAATTTCTTTCACTTATCTTAGCTCTTTTGTTTTGTACATTGAAAATTTCCCTGCGGTAGTTTAATGTATATAATCCATTCACAAGAGACACAATTCCATAAACAACATCATCATAAGCCAAAATCATATTGCTATTAGAAATGCTTGAGGAAAAACCCTCAGTGTCTAAAACAGGAATGGAAATAATGTTCCTCGTCAATGAGGGAACATAAAAACAATTGTTTAACATTAACACTTTGTCGGAAGGTAATCTAGTCTATAAGTTCTCACGCGCTCAGCATCAACTCGTGCTCCGTTTCTGACGCGCAGGTCCACCTCTCGAGGCCCGACCTTCCTGCTATCAGTTAGCCCCTGCACATTTGTACAAATGTGTGAGCCACAAGCGGTATCAAGTACGCAGCAATGAGAATCAATTATAGACAAGTTTATTTTAATTACAAACATACCTTTTTCAGTAGAGGCTGAGGCACCTAGTGCCTTCCCTCATCCTGGATCAGTGCACTCAAACTTCCAGTGCCCCTTCCTGTTGCAATTCTTGCACACATCCTTTGCCGGAAGTACCTTCTTCTTCTTCGCCCCTCCTTTGGATTTCATTGCTGCTGGCGCAGCAACAACTTTGTCTTTCCTCTTCTGTGGTCCCTTACCTTTCGGTTTGGGATGACTAGAGGAGCCAACCATGAGCACATGTTTGCTCTTGGAGATTGAAAATTCGAAGGTTTTCAACATATTGTGCAACTCCGGCAACTTCTTCTTAGTTCCATTCATATTATAGTTTATGATGAAACTCTCAAACGATCGTGGAAGTGAATGCAGGATAAGGGTGGAGGCAACTCTATCGTGAAACTTTATTTCAATGGAGGCCAATCTTTCGATCAACCCAATCATTTTCAGCACATGTGGAGACAACTGACTCCCTTCATTGAGTCTACATTTAAAGAGTTCTATGAGCAGCTCATACTCCATGGTCTGAGACTGAGAGTCATAGAGACTCCTTAAATGTTGTAACATTTCATTGGGCCCCATGTGCTCATGCTGTTTTTGTAATTCAGGAGACACAGAAGACAACATCAAACATTGTGTCGAAGTGGCGTCATCATAGTGCTTCTCATAAGCAACTTTATCAAATGTGGCATACTTGACAGAGTTTTCGGCAGGCACTGTAGGGAATATTCGTTCCAATACATACTCAACTTCTTTTGTATCAGGACGATCCTAACATTCCTGAGCCAATCGATAAAATTGGGTCCAGTCAATCTGTTTGATTTCATTAGCATTTTCAAACGAGAAGTTCGACAATCTGAAGATCTGAAGATATAGATAGACATGAAAATGCAATCAAAATTCATTCTCTTAATTATACACATTCATTATAGGCTAATTTAACATGGTCTTTCGTTTAATTAGCTCCCACTATTTTTGCATACTTCTACGACCCCAAGGTAGAATACAGACCTAAAATATTTTAAGGTCATAATGGGCTAAGATTCAAACATATGCTATATCCGCGTTTGCTTTGGCTGATAACTTTAATAGCACATTTCGGTAGGTCCTCAACCAATTACAAAGCTTATTTGCAACTCTTGGTTTGATTAAATATCTTTCATTTTAATCTTGCGTCTTTAGATTAGTCCGACACTTTGGCGCCAATATTCATCTAAACAAGTCAACCCCATTACACGACTGCGTTTCAGCACCTAAGTAAATTTGGCCTTTGTGAGCAAACACTTTGGTGTAAATACCCACAAAAGTTTATCATATACTTTTACTTTAACACATCTATGAAAGGGCCTGAGTCCTCATAGACTTAGAGAAAATGTTTTGGCATAAATACTCATATCACCGAAAAGGATTTTGCACCCTAACAATTATAATGGATGACGCGTTTTAATTTAGACTTGTATTTAATATTTGGGGAACATTTTCAGTTTTCGGGGATTTCAACCAAGATCAACAAATATGTCATACATCATATGACATCCTATCATGCAATTTCTAAACACATTTAGATGGAAAACCACCAACCCATTAGACATGATATAAGATGGTTTTAATAAAATATTGGACGCCGCCTACCCAGATAATAATTGCGAACGCTATGCTAATAATTTAAATGTTTCACATTCAAAACACTTAGCACATTTGTATATTATACAATAATATACAATTAATGATAATCATGAGTCTATTTGTCTAAACTCTAAAATCTATGTCTATGCCAAACAATCCCTAAACATTTCCTGATTTTCAGGAATTCTGTAAACTTTTAATATTTACATTTTAGTCCCTCAAAAATTTAAAAGTTTAATTTGAACCACATTAAATTCAGAAAATACAATTTTAACTCTCAGAAAATATTTTTAGGTTTCAGAGACCTGTTTGCAATTTCCAAAACTTAAAATCCAATGTTCAGAAACTTTATTTAATTACAGATTTACCTGAATCAGAATATTATAAACTTCAGTTTCTGATTTTGAATTTTTTTTAAATCACCATCGTTGTCGCCGTGGCCCTAACAGGTGGCGCCGAGGCGCCTCAGAGGCAGTGTTCAGATTCTGGAAACAATCTCGTTAGCGTCGCGGCCCTAACCGGTGGCGCCGCGGAGCCTCAGAGGCAATAACCCATATTCTAAAAAAATCTCGTCAGCGCCGCGGCGCCTCAGAGGTAGTAAGTCCGAAAATTTATTTTAAACTTTCTGGATGAACAGCGCTGCGGTGCTCTTGAACAGAGCCGCGGCGCCTCTGGCGTCATTAGGACAGCGCCGCGAAGCCGCCACCAAAACCCTAGCAGGCGCCGCGGCGCTCCATCGTGGAGACGCAGCGCCTCAACTCTAGAAATGCAAATATCAAAAATTTGAACTCCTAAAACTGGTTTAGGGTATGATTTTCAGATCTATCACTTGTATCTCCTTCACCATCAAACAATACGTTCATCGACCATCATCCAATTTCTACTCATTATTCGTTTCAATGCACCATGCTCTAAACGAACCGGATAACACATATCAACTTAGAAGAGCTAGATCGGTATGACTTCTTCGATTACATTATTGCTTTAACAGATCCGGTTACAAGGACTATGCGTTCTAAAGATTTGCGATTTTAAAGCTTCTTAATGACATAAAATTAGATCTAAATAAATCTTAATCCATATTATCATTAATATTCATCATATAATCACACAAAATAGCTCAGGCTCTAATACCACTGTAGGCGTTTTGTCGGGTTCATACACGCAGCGGAATTTAAAAATTTATGTTTTAAACCCGACATGGCGGTCAAACTGTAATATGATTATATAATGTAAAGCACAAAGTAAAATGTAATACTTCGAACAAAGACTTACATTTTGTAGCAATCTTGGAATCTTCAATATTTTATGTACGTCGAGGATGTGCACGCAAATATTCCTCGATTTGCAAGTTCTGAAAACTTTGATGTAATTTCTAACTCTTTGAATGCTAGGAATTTCTGCAGAGCTTTAGAAGAAAATACTCTCTTGGTTTTGGGGTGATGAAATGGGAAGGGGAAACTCTTATTTATAGGTGAAGATGACATCTAGGGTTTCCCAAAATGGGTCAGCCCATTAAAACCTCAGCAGACTGGGCCAGCATTCAGACCCACTGGACGCGCCTCAGCGCCGCGGCGCTGCATAAGTGGTGCCGCGACCCTGAGTCGATGGCGTCGCGGTCCTGTCCCTTTTTCTGCCTTGTTTTCCATTTCTTTCTAATGTCTCGATCATCAACCGAACATATATATATTCTCTAATTACATCCTTGAATCGAAGGAACATTTGACTTAGTGTTACCCTTTAGGCCTTTACATATCAACACTAATAACATTAGGGTCTACACGGAACTCCTAGAATGCGCCGGAAGACGAACTAAATATGTAAAGTATAGTTACACATAACCTGTTAACTGAACCTCTATGTGGAAAGATAAAATCCTTTCATTCACGACACACTCAATCAAGCTTAGGATTTGTCAATTGTCTATCCAAATGGCTTGATCATTATACATCATCTATATTAGTTGACAACAGGACCATATCAAAGATATGTCTGTTGCGTTGGCCAACGACTTAGTCAACCTAATACCATATGAGATTCTGAGTGTTTTCTCGAAGATACATTCGAGGAATGAATCCTAATCTTGGCTCAACTACCACCTTTAATCCACTTCATAATGTACCCAAAATAAGCCGCGTCTCAACCTATAAGGTATTTGAGCTTAGGACAGGATCAAAGTACATTACTACGTAAACAAGGTGGTATCGACCTCAAGTCTAAGGACTGCTATCTCCCACACGCCGATGACATTCTAGACATATATAATAAAAATGCATCAGCAGGGTATGTCAATACTTCAACAAGTATCCATGTGTCCGAGTTGCCATAACTCGTAGCAAGTGAGACATACTACATCTTCTAAGGATATGATGCAGACCACATGTCGACGTATCGCATATCATCAATATCTCAATCTCGATGATCATTAGTCGAGGCTATTTAAGAGTTATGTTATAATATTAATTCTCACATCATTAATACTCACGTGAACTCTAGGGATGCATTTATAGAATATTATAAACAATCAACTAATAATTCAACAAATGCAAATGTCATAATATTAATCATCATTAATATAAATACGAATGTGTATAAAGTATTGCCCTAATACAGATTGTCTCTAGGATATACATATACTTTCAATTATCAAGTTGCTTTAAAATGAATGTAAAAAAATATCCTTCATTTTCAGGTTCACGAATGTTGAATTTTGGGGAGAAAGAAATTGTATTTAATAGTACTTTTCTCTACTTTGATTACCAGTAGAGTTTGTAGTTGTACCAGAAAATGTGCTGCAAAAATAGTTTCTGGAAATATATTTTTGTAGAAGGTATAAAATCAATGTTACATCTCCCAAAAGAGTTTTTTTTCTGATTGTTCCTTGACTTAATTTATCATATTATGTGTCATAGCTAAAAGCTTCATTCTTTTAGCCATTCCCCTTTTTTATGCGTGAAAACAATAATTGATTTTTTAATCAAAATTCGAAAAAGTTATCAGAAAAGACACTAATGCTCCACCTTATAGCTTTTTACATTACGATTTAGAATGGTGGGTGTCAGTTAATTAAGAAATCTGGCATAAATATCTTTGGAGTTAAAAAGAAAGCATAGCTTGGTATTTAACTTTAGATTATGTGTTAAGAATTTCACATCGGAAATGGAATGAAACCCCCCCCACCCCCCCCGTTGTTTCCCATACGATGTCGTCCCTCTCCCTTTTCTTCCACTTCTCGGCAAATCTCTTCTTTCCCAATTTTTAATTGTTGAACAACCTAAATTCTATCCTGCTCTTGCAGTCAACAACATCAAGAATTTCATTCCCATAACTCTTGAGATGGAAAAAGTTCAGTATTCCTCATGGACAGAATTGTTTAAGATCCATTGTCGTGTATATAAAGTCATCGATCACATCATCCCTCCAAAATCAAAGCCCACTACCGAACCCCTGGAGAAACATGATGATGAACTTTGGTCACGTTTAGATGTGATTGTTCTACAATGGATATACGACACAATCTCGAACGATGCAGTGCATACAATAATTGAAACCGACGCTACTGCACAACAAACTTGGGAGCGATTAGAAAGCATCTTTCACGACAACAAGACACAATGTGCCTTGTATTTGGAAAATCAAATCAAGGACATCCACCAGGATGATTTTCCTAATGTGTCGGCCTATTGCAAGAACTTAAGATGATTGTCGATCAACTCTCCAACGTCAGTACATCGCTCACCAATTAACTATTGGTGAGCAACTCATTGCGGGTTTGAATGAAACTTATGACGGCGTCACTACCATCCTTCAACAAAGCACGCAATTGCATAAATTCTATGATGCCCGTTCGAGACTCATCCTTAAAGAAAACTGGAAAACTAAGTGGGTCGGGGCCAGCGCTAGCACCGTCGACGTCGCCCTCGTGACTACCGGCAACACATCTGCCTACCCGATGGGCTCGGTCTCTACCCCCACCACCTACACGCAATTGATAAAAAATGGGGCTCCCAATCTAGGAATAACAACAAAGGGCGAAATTTCGGCTAAAGTCGCGACGGCCGAGCAAGTAACAGTAGCAGTGGCAGAGGACAGCCTCCGCCAGCTGGAAGCCACCCGCAACAACAACAATAGTGGCAGCAGCCTCCGTTGTAGGTTGCCTACCCACCATGGGTTGTATGGGCCTATCCGACTTGGGCAACTCGCGTACCTGCAGGCGTCCTACAGGCCCGATCTCGGACCGCGACTGACCCTAGTATCTGGAACACGTCCATAACATGCATACAACACATATGTCTCTCCTCATTCAACCTATGCACCGACGGATATTGAGGCGACTATGAACACGATGTATTTTAACGTTCCAGACGATAGTTGGTACATGGATACTGGTACCACATCTCACATAACGACATCTCAAGGTACTCTCTCATCTTATTTCAATATGAGCAATTTAAATCATAATATTATTGTTGGTGGTGGACAAGGCATTCCTATTCAAGGTTATGGAAAATCATTCCTTTCTCTATGACATCCACTATTAATTTTAGATAATGTTCTCCATACCCCCAAAACTTATCAAAAATCTAATCTTTATGCGTCGTTTCATAACCGACAATAATGTTTCCCTTGAATTTGATCTTTTTGGTTTTTCTGTGAAGGACCTTATGACAGGGATACGAATAATGAGATGTGACAGCACCAGAAACCTTTATCCTATCACCACCACTGTCGGCCATCCAGACTCTTCTCCATCAACCTTTGTAGCTCTTTCGTCTCTTTTATGGCATAATAGATTAGGACATCCGAGAGATTCTGTTTTACGCTCTCTATGTCTCTAATACTCTTGTTTGTGAATCTTGCATTTTTTGGGAAACATGTCAATTTACCATTTTATTCTTCATCTACCTGTATTTTACTGTCATTTGATATCATACACAATGATTTATGGACTTCTCCTATTTTAAGCACGGCTGGGCATATATATTATGTATTATTTTTGGACGATTATTCCAACTTTATGTGGATTTTTCCCATTGGTAATAAGTCTCAAGTCTATTACATTTTTTCTTCATTTAGTGCTTTCAAAAGACACAATTAAAAGAATATCAAATGTTTTCAATGTGACAATGAGAGGGAATTGATAACCAACAATTCAAACTGTTCTGCGCCAAACACTGCCTTATTTTTCATTTTTTCTGTCCACACACCGCTCCGCAAAATGGAAAAGTCGAATGGAAAATTATAACCATAAATAACTTAATTCATTTCCTCCATGCTCACGCCTTTATCCCCCCTATTTTTGGCATTACGTCATCTCAATGACAACTTATCTCTTGAACATTCTCCAAATAAGTCTCTCAAATACAAATCTCCCACTCAAGTTATCTATCTTCGGGATTCTTCCTAAAAGAATTTACGAACTTTCGGATGTCTATGCTACCCCCTCCATCCCTCCACTCAAATCAACAAGCTGCAACCTCGGTCATCCCCGTGTGTCTTTCTTGGTTACCCCCAAATCATCGAGGTTACAACTGTTACGACTTGTCAAGCAAAAAAATAATCATTTTTATGCATGTCATATTTGATGAGTCCCAATTTCCCTTTGCCGCAATCAATTCTCCACCTCCAAATTACTATGACTTCTTAAACGATGGCATAAATATCATTCTAATTCATCACTTGCAAAATCAGTCATCACTATCACCGACAACTGGACCCATCACTGGAAACCGGCCCCATCCCATCTTGAGTCGGGCAGTCCACCCAGCCCCGTAATGTGAGCCTCGGAATAGCCCTTCTCAGCCTTCCGTCTTGGCTTTTGCCTCTCGACCAGCCCCATCACCTCCATCTTGAGTCGGGTAGTCCACTCAGCCCCGCAATGGGAGCCTCAGAACAACCCTTCTCGCCTTTCGTCTCAGCTTCTACCTCTCGACCAGCCCCTCTCTCCCCGACACCACTACTCCATCTCGACCTCACCTCTCACTCTCGGTCTATTCCCAATCTCGCTGCCACATATCAGCCACCCCTTTATGATCCCGTACAACCCCCAGTGGCACCCCGACGGTTAATAGAAACATATGTTATGCACGATATTTCCAAATCGAAACGACTATTTAACTTGTCCGATTGGGTTGCCCCTTACCTTTTCCTCGTAATCCAAAAAATGTCTTGTCCGATCCTAATTGGAAAAATACAATAATTGACAAATATAAGCTCTTATTGAAAATAAGACGTGAGATCTAGTACCTTATCCTCTTAATGCTAATATTATTCGTTCTATGTGAATTTTTCGATATAAAAAGAAATCTAATGGTTCTTTTGAGAGGCACAAGACTTATCTTGTAGGTGATGGCAGGTCTCAACAGGTGATAGTGGATTATGATGAAACTTTCAACCTGGTGGTGAAACCGACGACTATTCAAATCATTCTCAACACTGCTTTGTCAAAATCTTGGCATATTCATCAGCTTGACGTCAAAAATGCTTTCTTGCATGAGACCTTCACAAAACCGTATATATGCATCAGCCAATGGGATTCACGGATCCGGTTCTTTTAAATTATGTGTGTCTTTTGAAGAAATCTCTCTATGGACTGAAACAGACTCATCATGCATAGTACCAACGATTTACTGATTTTGTATCCTCTATCAGTTTTTCACATAACAAATCTGATCATTCACTGTTCATCTCTAGCAAGGGTAATGACATGATATATATTCTACTATATGTTGATGATACCATCCTCACTACATCTTTTGATGCACTTTGTCGATCCATTATGTGGCCTCTAAGTTGCTATGAATAATTTGGCCCCCGTAAGCTACTTTTTGGCATTGTTGTTACAAGACATGCAAGTGACTTATTTCTTTGTCAATGAAAGTACGCCGAAGAGATCCTTGACCGAGCAGGCATGCGTCTTGCAAACCGACCCATACACCGGTGGGTACTAATTCTAAACTCAGTGCCTCTTCGGGTTCTATGATTGCCGACCCGACTCACTATCGCAGTTTAGCAGGAGTATTACAGTAGCTCACTTTCACGAGATCAAATATATTATATGTCGTGTAATAAATATGCTTACATATGCACAACCCGATGGATACACATCTAAATGCGCTCAAACGTATTTTGCGCTATGTAAAAGGTACTCTTCACTTCGGCCTTCACCTATCCAAGTCCATATAAGGAGTCTAAATTCTCATTCCATTTCTGATGTTGGACTCTTAACATTCCCCCGCACGCTTAGACCCCGTTAACTGGAGCGTGGATGACATAATTTGGGGACCCAACATCAGTGAACATAGAATTGGAATGGGCCTGGATCCAGGGGCGGATCTACGTCCCTGATAGTGGTTGTTCGAAAAAAAATTCACAGCGTTGTATAAGGGAATGAGGATGATGTGCTTGTTCAAAAGTGGAAAATAGCACTGCAAAAAAAACCCGCTTGTTCGCGTGCACAACTTTGAATTGAAAATAATTAAATGACTATCTTGTCAAGTATAAAATTTGTTTTAAATAATAATTAAATAATAATTTGAAAAAAATAGTAAAAGATACAACACAAAAAAATTATACATCAATAAAACCCAATTGTTGTAAGCAATGACCACTCACAAATTTTCAATTGATATTCATAATTATGAGTAGATGGACATGAAGGATGATGAACTTGATGGTATGAGTGGCCTCTTTCAGATTTTTCATTTTGACCTCCTTGAATAGGCTGTTATTAGTCCGGTCCGGGTATCGACATACCGAAACCGGATCGATAAGATTATCGATCCGGACCGAGACCGGACTCGGTCCTGAAAAGAGATCTGAGACCGGACCGATACCTTATCGGGCTGGTACTCGATCCGGTCCGATAAGAATTGGCCATTTTTTTTACTGATTTTTGGGCTATTTTGCTACTATTTTGGCCATTTTTGGCGGACTGTTTTTGACCATTGCTACTGATTTTTGGCCATTTCGCTACCCTTACCGCCGGCAAAGCCCCCAAACGCCACCACGTCACAGCTACGGCGAGAAACTTTTAGTTCCGGTGAAGTGGAGCAGTCACCCCTCCGACCACCAGCAACCAACACTCATCTCGTCCTCTTCGTCTCCAATCACCAATCACCACACCACTTCTCTCTTCACTCCATCACCCAAAGTCGTCGACCGCCGCCCTCGCAGAGCCATCTCCGACAACCAAACCACCAGTCGCCGGCGAAAATCCGACCAACCGATGAACCTTCACACCACCACACCAACACCTCCCTTTTCTCCCTCTCTTCACCCAACACCACAAAAGCCCACCACTTCCAACTCCGGCAGAACCCAATAACAACCCAGAAAGAGATAAAATGACATTCTTTGCTCGTTTGTGCTTGTTGTGCAAAGAAGAGAAGTGTGGGCTTGGACGAAATTAAATGGGATTGGGCTGCGCGGGTTTAGGGGGGTATTGGGCTTCAGATTTTAAGGGGGAAAGGATTGGATTGTGGTATGAAAAATGATTTATTAGGTAAGTTATCGGGTTACCGGACCGGATCCTTATCGATCCGGATTCCCATGACTGGTACTTGTATCCGGACCGTTAATTTTTCGGTTTGAGTATCGGTCCGGTTCTTGGGTGATTATCTGGAATATCCGGATCGATAACAGCCCTATCCTTGAATGTGAAAGATATGACTAACATTATGAACTTATAAAAAAATTAGATCCAAATTCTTTCTTCATAAAACAATTGAGGGAAGAATGACCAATAGCCTAATAATCAGGTTATTAACCAAAAAAAGGAAAGGAACGTCATGTTTTCTGTAAAATAGATGGTGAACAGAGTAAAACTATTGGGATTTCAAACAATTCTTTGACGGCTTCATCGCGCCATTACCACTTAATTCAACCAAACATGTTGATGAAGTTATCGTAAAGAATGAATCTTGGTTGGGCCTAAATCAACCTCAAAAGTTAGCTTGTAGGATGATGATTGTTCAAGTCATATAAAGAGTTTATGTTTTCATTCTATATTCGATGTGGACTGTAGGCGGCGAAGGAATTTGTGGGACTGTGGGACTGCCCAGCATGTATCTGGCACCTCAGTACTAAAGCACTCATCACCTTCAACTTCTGCGCCAGCATCTCTTAAAATTGGAGAGTTATCTGATTCTCCAAGCTTTCCATTGTCGGCCTGATAGATCTCAGCGGAGGAAAAACTACAATTAGATACCACATCAATTCCATCTAATCCAGTAAAATATATTGCTAGCCATTTGAAAAGCAATTATCTGACTCATACAAGCATGAAATCCAATCCAGAGACATTTTTGCCATCACGAAACCACAGATGGATGAAATATAACAATACGATACATGATAATGTTTTCAACCCCTCAATTTCACCAGTCTTATCCTCGCCATGTTGTGGTAAGGTAAAACTCATTTTTTTTCAAATAAGCTATATCTTCCAATATGACACCACAGATGTAAATAAGGATATATTTTTCACATCTAAGATAATTTCCTCATTCCTAGCCAGCATAAGAATGATTACTTGACATTTTTTCCAATAGCTGTAACCAAAAGTCTATCTCTCATCTTGACACTTCTCAAGAGTCGATACTCAAAACTCCGAGCACCCAAGAGTTTGCCAAACCAGCACAGTTACCTACCAATACAACACTAGCTACCACAAATACTATGATCTTGGTGCTTGCGGACTTGGTGATTGTCGAATTTAGCGTAAGGCCAGCAAGTTTGTACCTAGACTTCCCTTTCCCACTCCAAAATTTTATACAGAGAATCAGACCTCCCACATAAGGTTTATCTCTATTCGGCTTAGCTGGTAGAACCGATTGTACGACCAGACACTGGCCATCGGATACTTCCCCGTCTCCATATGAAAATGAACATTATGTAAATGGAAATGAACATAACCGAAGCATGAATTCCATATGAAAACGAACCATGTGCTACCATGTCACACAAACGTGCACGTAACAGAAGCATACATTCCATACACCAGCAGGAGACCTGTATGTGCAGCTTCAGATATACACAGTGCACAACTCTACACTTGGATGATGATACACACAATAACATCACGCATAAGAAAAAACAAAAATAAAAAGAACTGCAACCCTACTTGCCTAAAGAATGGAGAGAAAGGTTGAGACATAAATCAGACCTTAGATGGTCCATAATCCATGTATCCATAATTCTGATTGAAATCACCCATTCCGAGATATTCATCATACTGCCATTGTGGAATAATTCCAGCTGCAGAACCTCCAAGCAATGAAAGTCTATTAGGTGGAGAAACCCCAGTCCCACTAGTCTGGACTGGTAATATGCTATCACACTGAGCATCTGATGACACAGGAGCAGTGCTCTTAGAACTTGGAGGAGATTCTTGCTCCCCAACTTTCTGGATAGAAGGTGACTTTCCCGAGGATGCTGATGCAGCAGGATCGATAGGTTCAAGTCCCACTTTGACTCCGGTCAGCAAGAATCTCTGGTGAGCTGAGACATAAGCATTGACGGTGTGAATAGCAATGTCACATTTTCGGCAGAGCAAAGCCCGATCCTCGAGGCAAAAGAAATAGCCAACCGTTTCCTGTACAAAATAACATCTCTTACTACAAGAATAAAAGTGGAAAAAGCTGTTAAATAGGCCAGAAGCATGGATAAATAAATATTTTTCATTTAGTGATCATGGCATATCAAAGTAATGAGTATTTCAAAGGAGAAGGTGGACTACTCTAATAGATCTGATAAAACATAACTGCTTTGGCTCCACAAAGTAATTAGCAAATCATAACTAGTGAAACAAAGAATCTGGAAAACAAAGTGCATAGCATTATAGAATCATATACAAATATCCACATAGGGGCATGTAGTCGGATGTGGTCCTAAAACATTCAGCATCTATTTTTTTTTCTTTTAATTTAGAGTTGAGTTACTGTGGGGAACAAGGGTTCAGGGAGGGTTTTGATATGCAATATTCATTCATATGTTACCAAGTGGAGGTGAGGTTTGTGTACATTCTACCCTCCCCAGACTTCACATTGTGGGATTTCACTTGTTGTTGTTGTTGATTCATATGTTACCAAGTACGAAAATTTTCACAGTTGTAATTGCGAGAAAAGGATGGTATATTCAGCTTTAGCTTTCTCTTCTGTCCACAGTAAATTGCCCCTTCCTTCCTCTCCCCTTCTTTTCCATTCCTACCTTTCCTTCTCCATCATTCATACTGCAAGTGCATAGGTAAAAGAAGAATTAACCTAAATAGTTGTGCCACTCAACCACTTAAGCTAAAAATAGCTGACGGATGTATAATATAATACATAATCCATGTACAATATCCGTATAACCTTGTATAACGGCTAGGAAAACTAAACCGTGAACCCAAACGATAGACCCTCACTACCTTTTGTACGCTATCCTTCTTAATTGATACAACCACTTTCTTCTTACTATTATCTTTATTCCTCCTCTACTCACTTTCTCCAAATATGTATTCTCTGGCTCTAGGAGAAAATTCCATAAATTGCTCTTTTCCTTCGACTAATGCCCAACCACTGCAACTTTGCAAGGGGGAAAAAGCTACAATAAACCCACAAACCTTGGCTGCTAACCAGTTTTACTCCATTTTAATGAGAGTAACAGCATGCGTAGTGATGCTCTACAGTGGTGGCCCCTAAAAGTAAAGGATCCATCATTAAGAATAAGACACCTTCTACCTTCTTTTGTTACTAGAAAAGAAAAGGAACACAGCATCAAGTGCAGAACACACTACAGTTAGCACATTGAACTTAATATGGCTTCCAGATAAGTCAAGGAGAGAAGGGGAAGCATGCTAGAAACAGGTGTAAAGAGACTTGGACCAGGACAATATAGACTTATTTTTTTCAATGTCTAATACTAAGGTGAGAAAAGATACGCATATGCACATTCAAGTTGCACCAGCATTCAAGCCTGTTGAATAAGTACTCCAAACTCTAAGTTGCTCGGACTCGGGTGCGGGTATCCGATACGGGTACGAATCGAAGAGTCGGATTCGGCAAAATCTAAATTTTAAGATTCGGGGTGCATATCCAGCTATGGATATGAGATGGATATGAGAGGATTCGACTAAGAAAATTTAAAATTATAAAAATAGAGCTACAAAAACACGACCTTGGATTCGTAGTTCCTTTGAACAGGAAGAAGCAAAAAATGAGACAAAAATACTACTGATCTCTTAAATCCGTTTTATCTTTAATTTTGAGAAATCAAATCTCAATTTTCCCCCAAATTTTCGATGTACTCGGGACATATCCCACACCCGTATCCCCGTATCCGGTACGGGGACGGCACCCAAAACGGAGAGTCCGCGCAACTTAATTCAAACTACTTATCTTTTTCTGTTCTCGACTTGGTCTAAGGTATGTTATTTGGTCCTTAAGTTTCTGATTTCAGTTGAAGCACCACAGATTTAGTACCAATTATTTCTGCATATTTGTTGTGTTTCAGTTGACATGTATATCCTATTAAAGGCATTTTTGGTGAAGAATAAAGAGCATTCAGCAATCCAAAAATTTCTGCCCATCCAAGTGTTTGATTTATCTCCTCTTTCAACTTTTTTACATGATACAGAAGTGTTTTGATATATTTCCTACTTCAACTTGCTTGTGTTTCCTTCCCTCTTTTGCAGTATATGACTATTCTTCAAGTATCTTTGAGGTGTTTTCTCCAATAAAGCTGGGCAATCTGAAATCAATGATTATGACTATCTTGAAACTTACCATCCTCCTTTTATTTCAATTTATATGATATTCTTTCTATTATAGCATGTCCCCATATGTTTCACACTAATCCATTTCTATCCAACTTTCACAAGTTTCAAGAATCCAAATTTAATTTTTTGATCTTTAAGTTCTGTTATCAAACTAACTCTCCAGTGATAACATTAGTACCTTCTTCCGTGAAAAACTAGTACCCCTCGATCCCCAGTAAATTTAAGACCACGATTCAAAAATCTCCATTTATTACTTAAACTCCGTTCCAAATCAAACTAAATTACTATCCTAGACTTTATGCGAAGTCTTACATAAAATATGAATTATTGGTCATGAAGTGCATTGGCTTTTAGTGACAGTCCGATACACACAGAAATATTTAGCAGAAAGGTACAATTGTGAAGGTAACTAAAATTTGTAAAAATGAAAAACATTTAAGGCTCAAGTATTATTATCCGGCATTAAGGTTAAAAAAAAAAAAAAGAGAAAGCAGTGCTGCAGCTAGGGGTGTACAAAACAGGACCGGACCGGAAAACCGGATCGGAACCGGACCGGAATGGACCGGTGGATTCCGGTCCGGTCCTCGGTCCGTCAAAATGGTGGATTCCGGTTTTCCGGTCCTCGGTCCGTCAAAATGGTGGATTCCGGTTTTCCGGTCCGGTCAGGGTAAAAACCGGAATTTTTCGGTCCGGACCGGAATGGACCGGGACCGGTTTTTTTTTTTTTTTTAAAAATTGAATTTCCAATATTGAAATTGACATTCCCGGATGCGGTGCCACGCAATTTTTACGTTGAAATCAATTGTACATCGCGAGATATTTAGATTTGAAAAGGGGAAAAACGTAACGATTTGGGGGAAAAGTGAAATTGAGGGGCAAGATGGACGTTTTTGGAGAAATCGGGCGAATCAAACCACTTATGCAGTTTGGCCACCCCCGTATCGAAAAAATACGCGAAATCAAAAAAAAGATTAGGTAAAACGGACGTCCGAGCGCAAAGTTATGACCGTATAAAGTTTGATCAATTTACAACCTATATTTGATATGTGAATACGTCCCATTTGTGGGGAGTGGCGAAGTGGTGGGTGTCTGGCGGGGTTTGACTGGGGCAAATCATTGGTCCGAGTAATGTAATTTCGATCTTGGTCAGTCCGGTTTAACCTTTTGTGCACTAGTTTCGAGAATGTCCAAATTCCAAATAGAAAATAGAAAATATAAATGTGGTGTGTAACTTTAATTAATGAGTAGTTCAGTAGTTCGTATACGAACCAAGTACATTTGGTGATTTTCTTTAAGTTAGTCATATTAATGAAATAAAGTTTATTGAAGGATAAGGAACAAAACAAACATATTTAATGAGATTGATAAACGAACACATTCTTAAAAATTTATAATTTATAAATTGCATTTAAAAAAAAGCCGGTCCAACTGGGTCCTCAGTCGAAAAATTACGGATTAGGTTCGGTCAGGTTACGGGCCGTGAACACCCCTAGCTGCAGCAGCCACAATTTAAGTCAAATGTAAATATCAACCAACCGAATGTGCGTTATCCTCTTTTGTCCTAAAACAAATAGATGTATAAAAAATGATATCTATATATCCAAAAAAAAATATGAGTATTTCCAGACAACTACTACACTGTTTCTGGGATTAGGGGTGGCAAAACTAGCCCAAACCCAAATGACCCGCCCAAGATTTCATGGGTTTGGGTAAGAGTGATTTTGATGATGGTTGGTTTGGGTTAGCCCAAGTTGACCCATAATAAATCAACAGTCCAAATGAGCCCATGATGATGCCCAAACTTGACCCACGAAAATACTTAATTTTAATGATTAGAGTTTCACTCTAAATTAAGATTTTTATTTATAAATAATTATTTAAAATTTCATTTATTATTTCATAATAATAAAAATACACTAACGCACCCCAACCACACTATCCATCCACCCTACAACAACCCCCACTCAAGCATTGAATCACCCTCACATCTCCGCCCCTACCTTGCCTACTCCACCCCACCCCTACCAATCCATCCCACTTCTACCCCACCTACCCCATATCCCACCCTACACCACCACCTACCTCATTCTCAAATTTCTATTTAATATTTTTTTACTTTTATAAACAATTTATAAAAAATATAAAAAAATTTCTTACCTCCCCCTACCCACCCCCCCGAAATTTGTATTTCATATTTTTTGTTACTTTTATAAAAAAAAATATTAAAAATATGAAAAAACAATCTTACCTCCCCTACCCTCCACCACCCCGCCCACCCTCCACCCCACTTCCCGCCCATCCTCAAATTTCTATTTCATATTTTTATTACTTTTATAAAAATTATTAAAAATATGATTTTTTCTTACCTCCCCCCCCACCCCAATGCTCCACCACATACTAAAATTTTTATTTCATATTTTTTGTTACTTTTATCAAAAAAAAATTATTAAAAATGTTATATTTTTTCTTATCTCCCCTACCCCCGCCCCACCCCTCCCACCCCATCCTCAAATTTATATTTCATATTTTTATTATCTTTTATAAAAAAAATATTAAAAATATGAAATTTTTTCTTACCTCCCCCGCCCCCCCCATCCCCACCTCAACCTCAAATTTTTATTTCATATTTTTTGTTACTTTTATAAAAAAAAATATTAAAAATATAATATTTTTCTTACCTCCCCCTACCCCGCCCTACCCCATTCTTAAATTTCGATTTTAGATTTTTTTTTCTTATCTCCCCCTCTCCTCGCCGCCCCTACCCACACCTACCCCATCCATTCCCACCTCATTGCCCTTCCCCATCTTCAAATTTCTATTTCATTTTTTTTTTTTTTTGCTTTTATAAAAAATGAAAAAATTCTTTAAAATATTATTCTTATTTTAAAAATAAAGATATGAAAAAATCAAATCATACAAAATAAAATAACATCATAGAAGGTAAGTTTGAAATTTGTAAGAGTAATGGGTCAAGTTGGGCAAGTTGGATTATGACTCATGTTGACCCGCCCATCTTAGCCCATGTAAGTTTTGAGCGGGTTGCGCATTGACCCATCTAATAATTCAGCCTATCTTGACCCGCCAAATTTCAGCTCAAACGATCCATCTGCCACCCCTATCACCCCTATCTGTGATAGGGAGCATATACTCGTAACAAGAAGTCAAAGATCATGAGTGTGTTTGGTACGGAGGAAAATGTTTTCCTTGTTACTTATTTTCTAGTATTTGATAACTAAGCAAAAATTATTATCTCAAGAGCACTTCTATGTAATTTAAGAAAATACTATGTGGGTGTGGGTGTGGGTGTGGGTGTGTGGTGTGGGTGGGGGTTCGGGGTGGCGGGTGTGGGAAGATCAAGGGGGTGGGGTTGAGGGCATTGGGTGGGTGGGGAAGAGAAAATGGACCAACCAAACATGAGAAAATTGGACCATACCAAACACACTCCCATGTCTTCTCTTTTGACTAAATAATGCTAGTAGTAGACACGTACAAAAACCAAACGACAGATTATGTACACCTCGTCGAATTACAATATCCAAACATATATTCAGTTCATCGAATAGAGGACACTACACACTATACAAACAGAAAAATTCAATATACAATAAAACTAATCACCCAGTGGTCAATGAAGTGGTCACGCAGCTTGAAAATCATTTCTAGAAAGGTAAAATTTCTTCCTATTTGTCCAGACGATGGAGTTACCGGATACTCTGGGCTGGGTGGGAATCTTGTCCAAGTGCGTGCAAGCTTACCCGGACACCAGGACACAACGACAATCTAAAGATATAGAATACAACTAAAATTAGGTAATGAGCAGAAGAAAACACCTGACAGATATCACACTTGGACATAGGTGAAGATGAAGCAGAAAGAGGAACTCTCTGGTGCTTATTAGCAAGCTTATTTGCAGCATGAACTTTACCATCACAAGACCAACAAAGTGCAGCTTCATCAGCACAGCATAATACCCTTGCCTCTGCTACCTCACACGCGTTACACTGAATCTTCATCCTTATAAAATACGTAAACAAACTTTAATAGTTACAAGGGCTTGTGGGAAAAAGCAAGTTTGAACTTAAAAGGGGTAGAGTGTTATTTTTAGTGGGTTTTATGCTTATGTTTCCAAAACAAACATGTTTGATTCGTTTAGGTTATGGCAAAAAGGCGGTTATATACGTGTCAAGTACTAAGGTAGTGACATGCTGAGGTGGCGCAGATATAAGAGGATATTTCTTAGTGTCAGTGTGCCACACACTCTAGTAGTTGTGGGAAATGCCGAAGTTATCTTCGTGGTGAAGAGTTCTATGGATATTCATTTGAAGATAATAACAAAAAAATGAAATCATCGTACAGGCACATCGAGTCATTTATTATTCCTATTCCTATATACATGTAATGTGCCACATGAGGAATTTGGCAGGGCAAAAAAGGAACCACGTGAACAACAGCACTTCTTGTTACTGCCTGTTGGTGCTAGGCTGAGCCAGCTTGTCAAATAGTATGTTGACGAAGGGACCAGACCGGAAAAAAAATCCTGGACCGAATCGGACCGGATCAAATTTTTCGATCCGATCTTTCTGGAATTTTGGTCCTCGGTCTGGTCCGGGTTTTTTTTGCGGGTTTTAATGTATATTAGACTGGACCGAATTTTTTGGTCCGGTCTTCGATCCGACCTTTATGGAATTTCGATCCTCGGTCCGGTCCGGTCCGATTCGAGGATTTTGTGCAGCCCTATCCACGCATGCTCGGCTTGCGGCCGCGCAAATAGTATTTATTGTCTTTTGGCATATTAAGTGCCTGTTTGGATTGGCTTCTAATATTCATTTATGAAAATGACAAAATTGACATGTTTGGTTTGACTTTTCAGAAGTGCTTCTGATCTCCAGAAGCACTTCTGGCAGAAGCTAAAATTTGTAGCTTATCATTTATTTTAATTTAAATTTTATCATTTTCTTTATTACCCTCTTTAATTTTTATCAACAACTTTATCCACCTTCATTACCCTCTTTAAATATCTAGAAATAAGTACTAAAAAAATTCAAATATAGAATTTTCATTACCCTCTTTAAATATCTAGAAATAATTACTAAAAAATCCAAATATACAACTTTCATTATCCTCTTTAAATATCTAGAAATAATTACTAAAAAAATCAAATATACTACTCATGTTCTATTTTAATTAAAAAAAATATACTACTAAAGTTGACATTTGTTCATGTGTAATTGCAGATTGGAACTTTAAACTCCTCAAACATCCTAACGTTGTCCGGTTATACGAGGATTATCCTTCTCATTTTTATATTGTCTTCTTTCAAATACTCCGAATATTACTACTATAATACATTATATTTTGAACAAACAAGAAATAAATATGCCCCCAAGTTGAAGTATCGAATTTTTATTATTATTTTTGAAGAATTGTCTGATGGATCACGTTCGAGACTTAGTCCGCAATAAAATTATAGAGTACATCCAAAATTAGTATTGTAATAATATTTAAATACTATTTGCACTTTAAATTAGTATTGAAATAATATTCTACTAATATTTAAGTACTATATTGCACTTTAAATTCTATTATCTATTTGTAATTTTTCTTTACATACTTCCATTTATTAGTAATTTTTATTTATATGTATTGACTAAATGTCCATTATGATAATTCTACATTCAAAAGGAATTTTGATCAAAACTATTCAAACATCATTTATTGATAACAATCACTTTTACATTGTTGCATCCAAACATAAATCACTTCTGCCAGAATCACTTCTAACAAATTACTTTTGTCAAAAGCACTAGCACTTCTGCCTACCGACAATCCAAAAGCACTTCTGCCAAAAGCACTATTTGACTAGACACGAATTTTAAAGAATTTGTTTTTAAATTTGTGGTCCATGATAGAATATATGTAGTATATTCTTAATATAATACGTATATTCCTTGATATTATTAGAGATCTTGTAATTATGGTAGTAGTCGTGTATTATGAAAATGTAATTATGATAGTAGTCGTGTATTAGGAAAATGTATATTTGATTTTTGTAATTATAGGCTAGGTTTACTATTATATATCGTGTATATAAACTCTTTACATTAATGAAAATTAAGGAGATTATTATCTTTCATGGTATCAGCATTCTAGGACAAACTTTACCTTCTAAAAAAATCCCCTCTTCTGCCGCCCTACTCTTAAATCGGTCGACGGCCGTACACCACCTCCCATCACATTTTTTCCAAAACCCTAAATCTCCTTTTGTTCTTCCATATACCACAAAGAACACATTTCATCATGCCCCTGCAGTCTCCAATATCAAGAACAACATCTCTATTGTTGTTGACATGGAAAACGTCCAATACGCGACTGTGCAGAGCTATTTAAAGTACACGCGCAGTCTAATAGAGTCCTCTATCACACCGTCAAACAAGAAAAAGACAAGGAGAAGGGCTCTCCCAATCACCGTGGTTACAAGTGTTATGATTTATCTTCTAATAAGATCATAATTAGCCGTCATGTCATTTTTTATGAAACCCAATTTCTGTTTGCTAATTTATAGTCATGTGTCAACGTCTTATTCTTTTTTGGATGATGGCTCTCCCCGTATGTGGTCCATCATTTGGTTCAACCCACATATTGACCCCCTGACTATTGAGTCTATTTTTAGTCTATTTTTAGAGTGTGTTTTAAGGAGTCTTTTGTTTTTTTATTGTTTTGTACAATATTATGCATTTTATGTTGTGTTTTCAGGTTTTAAGCGATCCATAAGGTTTGAGGCGAATTCAAAGAGAATAGGCATCTATGGAGGCCCAAAAATGCATATTGATTCCCAAACAAGCGGTCAAAGAAGTCCCGGGAAGCATAGAAGCAATCTGATAAAAATTCGGACGAACTAGGCTGAAGAGCTGCGGCGTTGTAGCGCTGCAGCGCTTGACGAACAGTAACTAAAAGAAAATTCGATCGACGAGGCGCCACAACGCCTGATTGGTAGCAACTTCCGACTGAATTAGAGTCGCGGCGCCTGTCTGAAGCGTCGCGGCATGGAAATAAGCGAAAACCCTAATTTTTAACAAGGGTAAAAAGGTCCAAGAAGGGTGTTTCGGTGTATAAGCTTTGGGTGGTTGATTTTAGGGATTATCATACTTTGGAGCAAAAGGATAGGGGTTAGGATTTAATTGGAGACCATATTTGTTCAAGTTTCTTTTCTTTTCTTTAATTCAGTTCATATTGGATATTTAGTTAATTAGTGTTTTTAGCATGTCTATGAGCTAATTACTTTATTAGGATTTTCCGTTGATTCACTTGAACTTCTATTTTGAATTAAAGCATTGTTAGTATTTCTTCATCGTCTATCATTATGATAGAAATTTGGCCGTGGCCGACCGACCGTCCGGTCAGGCAGGCCGAGCCGACCGACACGACCGTATAAAAAAAAAAAAAAAAATGGGGCCAGGGCTCGGCAGGCGGGGCGGTATGGTCGCGACCGACCCGCCGAGCCCGATCCGCCCGACCCCGCCGACCTCGCCCCCGCTTCGACCGCTGCGAGAAAATAGCGTTGTCAACGGCCATTTTATTTGGCCGTTGACAACGGCCATTTTAACCTCCTCCCCAACCCCTACCCCTTTATATTTATTTTTAACCCTAAGTTATTATATTTACACTTTAACCCAATTTTTCAACTATAAATACCTCATTCCTCTTTTTATTATTTTCACAAATCTTTCTACTCTAATCTCTCAATCAATTATCAATCAATCTCTATACAACATTGTCTACATATTCAATCTATTTATTAATTTGAGAATTGGGAGTGAAGTTAACAACTAACGAGGATTATCTATCGAGCAAAGTTTCAATTTTCAACCTTCGATTACACGTCGACTCTACGTCGGCGTTTGTACATCGTTCTCATTAAATTATTATTTTGTCTTTATTTCATTTAGCACATTTAATTTCATTATCTTTAACTATTTATTAGCATAATTAAAATGAAAGGACTAAGAGGCATGTTGGGTAAGGGTAAGTCGGAGCTTCTTAGTAGGGGTGGTAACAAGGGCAAAGTACTTCTTCTAGTATTCTTGTTCGGTATTCCTAGAGAAGATGATTTTATAGATCTGAAATGTTTCCTGAAATACCATATGATCTTGACACAAATGATTATCCTGAAATTGAAGAAGATTTTAATTTAGATGACACTCTAGTTGATGATACACCTACTAATGAAGATGATGATACACCCACTAGTGAAATGCCTCCTATCCCCTACTATGAGGCGATGTCTAAAACGACCATTAAAATCGGTTGTATGGAAATATTTTGTGAGGACGTGCGAATCAAGTAGTTGTATGTAAAACTTGTAAAAATGTTTATTATTTTAAAACTGGACAAGGTCATGGTGGGACGGGGGGTTTAGGAAGACACCTATTGCAAAAACACAAAGCCTTGCATGCTCAATACATGATTGAAAAAGAAGGTGAGAAGACGTCCTCTCAATCGGGACAAGGTTCACATACTATTGTCCCGGAGAAAGTACAGGGTCAAATTAACCCTATGACGGGAGGAGTTGTAGGCCCTAAATACGATAAACATAAAGATAGGAAGCACTAGCAAAATTAGTTCTTTGTGGAGGGTTTGCCTTTTCATTTCTGAATCTCTGGTTTTATTCATTATATTATAGATATGTATAATCCTGCTTATAAAGGTTTTCCTAGATCAACTGTTAAAAGAGATGTATTTAAATTTGCACATGAATATCAACAGTATTTACGTTATGCATTATATCATTTAAATTGCAAAGTCGCTTTAACTTCTGATATAGGTCGTAGTACTAACGGCCATGATTATTTAACGGTAACCTGTCATTGGATAGATTATAAATGGTCTATGCAAAAACGTATTTTAGCATATAGATATATAGATAGTAGGCACACTGGTGAGTTTATTTCAGAAAATATTTATTCAGTCTGTGATTATTACGGAATAACTGATAAAGTTATGAGTATTACATTAGATAATGCATCTTCTAACAATTCTGCTATTAGTATTTTAAGAGATGTTTTAACTCCGTCTTTTCCAAAACATTTTCATATCAAATGTGCGTGCCATATTTATAACTTAGTTGTAAAGGATGGTCTTTCACTTTTTCAAGATATTCTTGAAAAAATACAATTTGCTATACACTTTATTTTTAAAAATAATAGAATTCAACAGAGAAAAGAATATAAAAAAACTTGCCACGATTGTGGACTATCTTCTGAGAAAAATTCAGAAGAAGTACCAACTAGGTGAAATTCTTTATATGACCAACTAGTCGTTGCTTATGACTATAGAAAACCTATTACTTTATTTTTAACGCCCATAATCAAAATCCAAATGATATGATTGTGGATACTGATTGGGAGAAAATTAGAGAACTTATTGTATTTTTAGAAAATTTTCAACGAGCAACAAAAGAATTTTCTACTTTATATTATCCTACTATTTCAACTATGTTGTTTTATATAGCTATAATATTTTTACTTCTTAAAGAATATATGGGAAAACACCTTATCTGTGACTATTAAAAAAATGTTTATGAAATTAAAGAAATATTTTATTCCTATTCCCTATTTATATTATTGGTCTTTGTATTAAACCCGACTATTAAAGTAGAGGGTTGTAAAAGTCTTATTCAAAATATTTATACCTGTATGGACGTACTACCACCTCCAACTCCCAAAAATTTAAATGTTGAGCCACCTATTGAACTAACGCTAGAAGAAGTGTTGAATAGCGTAGATGATGAATGCAAAAAAGTATATCGGCATTACCAGCAAGAAAGTGCTAGTAACCAACCGACTTTTGTACCATCTTCTTCTTCAACACAACCTAAAAAGACAAGCGGTTTACGTGGCTAGGCACAGTATTAATTCTATTGAAAGCCTCAGAAATAGAATGTGCGGTGGTAGCAGTGCTAACCAAATTAGTGAGTTCGATGTTTTTGTTTTGCAGGGTAATTTACCTTACCAAGCAGTTATCAATGAAGAAGGAAAAGAAGACTTGCTGAAATATTGGAGCCAGAATGAGAAGACATTTCCGACACTTTCAATGATGGCCCGAGATATTTTGAACATTCAAGCGTCATCAATCGCCACGGCGTTTTTACGCAGCGATTTCAAATAGGAGAGCAGGACACTCATTAGCGGGAGCGGCTTGGAGATGGCGGTACTATTCGAGAGATTGGATACGAGCGGAGGCGAAGGAGTCTGATCAACGAGATTAACGAAGAAGATGACGACAACTACAACGACATTTTATCTGAAGGCATGAGTAGCGACGTGGAACAATTTGATCAAGATATACCAATTCCAACCGAAGAACCACAAGAAATTATAAAGAAATTAGAAAAAATATTTTCAAATTGGTAATTTATTTCATTGCAATTTTTAAATTTTTCTATGTCTTTCACTCTTTTGCAATTTTTTCAACAACGAGACATTACAATGTAATTTTGAATCTTGTTTATTTGATATTTCAATGAAATTAATAATATAAGAGGCACTGTGACCTTGGGATGTTTTTTTTACACTATTCTTGTCTTTGTTTAATTATTTAGTTTATAACTTTATACTTTATAGTTTATACTTTATACTTTATAAATATATTATATATATGAGTATAATACTATAATTATAAATTATAATACTATAAGTCTATAATATTATAGTATATGTATATGACATTATGACTATATGACAAGTATATGTTAATGTTACTTTGTTAGTACTTAGTAATTTAGTATTTTTAGTTTAGACTAAAAATTCAAAAAAAAACACAAAACCCAACCCGCCCCGTCAGGCCCCTACCAGCGGGGCCGGGCCGGGACGGGACACGGTATGGTCCCGCCCGACCTCTCGAGCCTTGGCTCGACCGCCCATTTTCCCGCCCAGGCCGTCCGCTCATAAACCCGACCGGTGGGCCCGGCCATTTGGCGGCCTATCATTATCTAACCAACTTGTGTTTATTGAATGAGAATTGACTGGCCATTAGTTTTCATTACTTATATGATTTCAAATCAAGATCTGAAAAGTGAAATTTGAATTTGCTATAGTTGATTAGACATATGTTTAATCTTGAACGAGAGTATCATGATTGCCTGTGTAGCGTTTTAGGTTATTGATCTTAATCCTCATATGTGATAGAATTTATCATAGAAATATACAAAATTCTCAAATAGGTTGAGTTTTTATATGTCCTAACCGGAATATAGAACAACTCAGTTAACTTGTTATCTTGATAAGAAGAAGAATAACTAGTCTTGCATTAACGAATAATAGAGGGGATAATTGATGATATTGAAAATCCTAATTACCTTCATCACTGAATTAAACTCCAAGTATTTTCATTCTTAGTTTATTCCTGCATATTATTTTTGTTGTTAATTCTTAGTTTAGAAATCAAAACTTATATATGTTTTCCAAATAGAAATGAAAGGTTAGTTAATTGGTAATTGATAATTTAGTATTTGTGGGCGATGTTTGGTCTTACTGAGATTATTACAAATTGTGATACGTACACTTACGTAACATTTAGAAATTTCGCAACATGTTTTTGATGTCGTTGCCGGGGACTGAAATATTATCAATATCAAAGTAATTAACCTTATTTCTAATTTGGTTGCTCTTAGAATACATTTTTGACTTAATCTGCTACATTGTTTTTGATCAATTTCATGGGCTTTGTTTATGCGAAGCAGAAGAGGAGCAGATAACTTTATTCCTTTGAATCCGGAGATTGAGAAGGCGTGGAAGCAGAACAGAAAGAATAAACGAATTGCCGATTCAACTGCAATGGAAAATCAACGTAATAATATTGGGTTGAATGGAGGAGCACCAGCAGACCTAATAAAGCAAGTACAACATCCCGCCGAGAGGAGCTTGAGGGACTATATCTTACCAACAGTTATAGGGTTGCAGACATGCATTAGGCTACCTGCTGTGGAAGCTATCAATTTTGAGATCAAGTCAGCGATTTTGCATATGGTTCAGAGCACAGTCTAGTTTGGGGGTTTGTCGTAGAAGACCCGTACATGCATCTAGCACACTTTCTGGAGTTATGTGCTACTTTCAAATATAACAGCGTTACTGATAATGTCATTAGATTGAGGATTTTCCCTTTCTCACTCAGAGATCGAGCCAAAAGCTTGTTGAACTCCATTCATGCGAACTCCATTACCACTTGACAAGACTTAGCTCAGAAATTTCTTGCCAATTTCTTTCCTCTGTCAAAGGCCGCAAAGCTCAGAAGAGAACTAAATAACTTCTATCAGCTTGATGGAGAGTCTTTATATGATGCATGGGAGAGGTTCAAGGATCTGCAAAGGAAATGTTCGCATCACGGACTTGAGCAGTGGATGTTGGTCCACAATTTCTATAATTATTTGTGTGGTACTACTCGTACCATTATTGACGTTGTTGCTGGATGAACATTCATGATCAAGAGTGCTAATGAGGCACATGATTTTCTGGAAGATATGGCCACGAATAACCATCAGTGGCCCGATGAGAGATCTTCTAACAGCGGAAAAGTGGTCGGGGTACATGAATTGAACGTTATCACTGCACTTACTGCTCAGGTTGCTTCGTTGACAAAGCAATTGCAGCAGAACACTATGACAACCAATGTTTTTCAAACACCTGATAGAGATTTATACACACGCTTAATGCAAGTGCACGTATCGTGACAAGTAATATAGTCTAGGTAAGACCGAATATCGTCCTCAGGGACTGGTTTTCAAGTACCGATTATCTATGCTTTAGTTTCTATTTGGTTAACGTTAATTGGGTTGGAATTCTAAACTAATAATGCAGGAAATAATCTAATTATGAAAATACTTTGATTTAAATCAGTTATGATGGAGAATTAGGGCTTCCAAGATCATCAACTATCCACTCTTCAATCCTTAATACAATTAGACTAACTTCTTCTTCTACGTTAAGATAGCAGGTTAACTAAGCCGTTTTATACTCCTGTTAAGGTAATATAAACACTCAACCCCAATGGAGAACTCTTCTATCTTTCGATGACAAGATTGACTACAAAAGAGGATTAAGAGCAATAACCTATTAAGCTACACAAGTACCGGAGTACTTTCGTCCACGATTTAAACCTATGTTTATTCAACTATAGCATATTCACAATCTCTCCTTTCGGATTTCGATTAGAACTCATATAAGTGATGATAACTAGTGATCAATTAATTATCAAGCAATCAAAACAACTATTGAATAAATCTTAAATAAGTGAAGAAGAAACCAACTAATGTATTAATTCATGAATAAGAGTTTCAAGAGAATCACAAGGAAATCCCTAACAAAGTAATTAGCTCCTAGCCATAGTCACGCTAAGAACTAATATAATCTCCATACATGAACTGAAATAAACAAAGCAAAAAGAAAGAAAAGAAAATACTTGAAAAGCCTCCAATATTAGCCTCCTAAGTTGTGTTGTATGTACAATGGATGTAAATGAATTCTTCTAATGATGTAGAGACTATTTATAGCCCAAAAATCCTTTAGGTAAAGGGTTAGGGATTATGTAGGTAGGAAAAGATATAGAATCCTTTAGGTAAAGAGTTAAGGATTATGTAGGTAGGAAAAATTATCCCTTTTGGACCGTGAAAACGTGTCAAATTCGGTCCAAAACTCATAAATCCCACGTCGGCGCCATGGCCCTGCAGTCCGGTGCCACGGTGCTGAAAAATCTGCAACTTTCGGACTCCGCAGAACATTGGGCGCCGCGGCGCCGGAGGCGGGAATTAGACATTTTTTCGTTTCTTCATCCTTTTTTCATCCGATCTTCGTCTGATCTCCTCTATACTTCCCTGAACCTTTTAGGCTTCATTTCTTGGCCCTTTTAGTGTGCAATTCCATCTCATTTATGCTCATTTCATCTCCTTTTTGTCATTTCTCCATTTTTGACCACTCTGACACAAAAAAAAGGAAAACGACCCTAATGCTATTGTTATACCCCGTAGTTCCAGGGCATGTATGTGAGGACGTACGTGAGAGAATGCGACCATAAGTTTGGAAGCTATGGAAGATTTGTTTTTCCGAACCTTGTGAAGGAAATTTTACGTTTTCAATATTTTAACCAATTATGGATTTTTCCGAGAGATGAAATATTTTGGACCAATAGGAGGGCGACATGTGTCACCCCTAGATAGGCCATGTTGGACGTTTTCATGAGGACAAGTGGCCAATGTC
Organism: Przewalskia tangutica; assembly: GCA_029844215.1. Taxonomy (NCBI): domain Eukaryota; kingdom Viridiplantae; phylum Streptophyta; class Magnoliopsida; order Solanales; family Solanaceae; genus Przewalskia; species Przewalskia tangutica. The sequence continues at coordinate 140,185,693 of CM056720.1, read as the reverse complement.
TTGCAAGATATTTGTTGGGCAAGTGGGCAAGAGGGATCCACACACACATGTCCCCAATCTACACACACGTACGTCTTGATCCTAGCCCTTAATGGTCTTATATAAACACCTCTAGTTGATGAAATCTTCCACACTTAGTATTATTTCAAGACTTGAAAATATCCTCCCTCTCCCTTACTAGTTGCTCTCGTCCAAACCCCATTTTCTTGAGCAATTGTTGTCCAATAATTCTTAAACTTCTAAGTGTTCTTCCAAGATGTATTAGGAAGATTAGTAACCAAGAGTTAGACAAGATTTCACACCCCTAGCCTCTAAACCACACCTTGGCCGAGAGTTAGGAAGATTGGAACCTAAGTGTTCTTCACTTTTTGGAGTTTATTCTTGAATAGAAGTTGGTTAGGAACTTCTAAGGGTGACTTGTGGCGGATTGGAACATAAGGATTTGGAGCTAAACTTGCTTAGGAGCGACTTTAAATTCTTGGATATTTTTGGGCTATTTTGAGGTAATGAACCTTGTCCTCTTTGTGAAGTTGAATATTATGTATATTGGAAGTATATTATGGAGTATGAGATATGTGGAGTAAGGTTTGGAAAGATTTGGATCTTGTTAACTTGTTAAATGGAGAATTGACATGTTAGCCATTAAAATGGTAAAACTGTATTCATTACTTGCTAAGACGTTAATAACAAAGTAACTATAACTTATATAAAGATTGGAATATAAGTTGGAAGATTAATGAAGTAATTCCGGCATACTAACCAACTTGGATAAGTGAAATTGTAATAGTTGGCCAAGGACCCCAACTAAAGGACTGTATTTACTTTGGACTGTATTTACTTTGGACTGTATTTACATTGGATTGTATTTACTTTATTGTTGTTGTTAAGGGGAAGATTGTTTATCGCGTCCGTTTGGGCGTGTGATCCTCTTCTTTAATTATTGTTGTTGTTAAGGGGAAGATTGTTTATCGCGTCCGTTTGGGCGTGTGATCCCCTTCTTTAATTATTGTTGTTGTTAAGGGGAAGATTGTTTATCACGTCCGTTTGGGCGTGTGATCCCCTTCTTTAGTTATTGAATTATTGCACCTTAAATATAGCATGTTAATTACGGTTATCGGGCCTTGAAAAAGATGGAAAAGTGAGTAAAAACGGGGGAAGTGCTGCCCAATTTTCCGTAGAATAAGAGATCTTACTTAGAAGAATCCTACGTAAAACTAGAAGTTGATAAACGTGTTTTGACTATTATAGGTTGACACTCTGCGCGCGACATATTCGACTCGGCAAGTGAATTTAGCCGAGTAGGTATGTGATTCTTCCTATCCTCTTGAGCATGATATTTGAAAATTATATATAGTACGGTAGACGTACATGTGTTGACTGAATTTGGTTTCACTCTGATGACTTTTGACTTGAAGTACTAAATGTTAAGAAATCTTGAAATATTTCAAAAAGAGTTATGACTTATTATTCGGAAGGAAATTAATACTTGATTTTAAAAGAATAAGTTCTTTTGGTGTTCCAAACAAATGTGAAGGTTTTTGATTTATTATAAAGCTTAAGTGTTATACTAGCTTTATGGGAAGTTAGTTATAACAACTTAAGAAAGGTAACAGAAATGGTTTACTTACTTGATTATGAAAGCCTTGTAATGATTTCTGAATGTGTGGTAAGTTGGTTTGATAAGTAAACATGTTATGATGCTACGTGTGTTAGTGTCTTGTGACGTTTATGTAAGGGGGTTTTTCGTGTTGTGCTTATGTTGTTTAACGATAAGCCTGTTGTGCTGGTATTATATCACTTACCCCCTGACTTGTTTCGAGCCGCGGGTTAGCTACCCCGATGCAAGGAATACCTCATGCGGGTCCATGTGACCTATGCGGAACTGCGGGAGTTCCAGGAATCACTCCGAGTGTGTTACGCCGATGCGAGGAATACCTCATGCGGTCCATGTGGCCATGCGGATTGCGGGAGTCCAGGTTGATGCCGCGGGTTAGCTACCCCGTCGCGGAGTACCTCATGCGGGCCTAGGTGGCCTATGCGGACTGCGGGAGTTCCAGGATTAGGCTGGCATAATGATACTATGGGCGATTGGCCTTGCTTCGATCATTAGCGGCCTAGAAAAGACCAGTTACGTTACATCTATTTTCTCTTGTTTATGTTGTGGCACTATGTGCGGTTAAATTGGGTTGTTTCGTACGTATTTGTGAATTGGTTTTAAAATGTTATGATTTCATTTCAAGATTTCTACGATTTCACATACTTGGTACTGTCTTGACCTCGCTCGAGGCTGCGTTCATGCCGCAGGTAGAGGTACTCCGGTTGTTGATCCCCGCTCCTAGGATCACCGTTCTGCTTTTGGGAAAGCCCCGTTTCTCCGGAGGCTTATCTTTTGGGTATGATTTCCATGTCATTGTAGGTTTATGTACATTCAAGGGTATGGCGGGGCCCTGTCCCGTCATAGTTGTTTACATTTGTTAGAGGTCTGTAGTCCTGTTGTAAATTTGGGATGTAACTGTTCAGTTTTTATATATATACAGAAAGGTGACCGTTTTGGTTAGCCTGTTTCTTACTCTATATTGTTTCATGTCTTTGATTTTATTTCCGCTGGTTTTTCTCTGATGTATTATCACTAGGGTGCCCGGGGTAAGACACCAGTCACGGGCCCGGGATCGGGTCGTGACAAAAGTGGTATCAGAGCAGTTAATCCTCGGAAAGTGTCTACAGACCGTATCTAGTAGAGTCTTGATTATCGGCGTGTTGTGCACCACACCAATAATCAGGAGGCTGCAGGATATTTAGGATTGGTTTCCATTCTTCTCACTCTGAGATCGTGCCTTAGAGCTATGTTATAAGTTGGACTCTTTCTAACACATTCTTATGTACCAGCTATGCCTCCACGCAAGGCAACCCGGGCCCAGAAGGGCAAGGCGGCTGAGGGAGCTGCTAGTAGGACACAGAGGGTCACGAGGGCACAGCCCGATCCTACGAGGTGGTGCTACGACGGCGAGTTCCACGCCACCGGCCCAGCGAGTTTAGAGCGCGGCGGTGGCTCACGAGACCACGGTACTGCGCCTCGATCCGGCGGCCGGGAGCATAGGATATGGGCTCTGAGAGATGGCGATTACTAGCCGGATCGTGGCGACATGAGGATAGTGTCACGAGCGACTAGTACGTATAAGTCGAGAGAATAGCGTGGAACATACATATACGTATAAAAGGTAACATCAATAAAACATACTTAAACAAAGTATTTATAATACAACCGGTTCTTGTAGCCCAAAACAACCGCCATACCGAATATACACAATGTCTATAACATCGTGGAAAACTGCACTAACAAAATAAGCTTCCGGAAGGATGGAGCTAACAATGATCCTAAGAACGAGGATCCACAATCTTCTTACCTATGTACCAAGTATGTAAAGTCGAAAATATCAGAATGATGATAACATAGTTTAAAAGTAAGTCATGGAAGATAGTCAAAATACCTTTACCGTGCCTTACTAACAATGAGAGTGACAAGTATATCTATACATATATAGCATAAAATAGGAGGCTCGTGATCAAATAGTATCAAAAGAAACCATCCTACTCACGGGACTATTTCACTGGGACTATTTCACCCGCATAAGCCCATAAGGACTCGCGTGAGGTATTCTCGCATCATGGGTAGCAAATCCACTAATGGTGGTATAACGATCTTGGGGACTTTCTGATATACTCTTAGATGGTATAACGATCTATATACTATGGTATAACGATCATACTCTTATGTGCGGATGGTATAACGATCTTGGATCGCCTCGGATATACTCTATGGTATGGCGATCATACTCTTACCCTATCACAAATGTCATCATAGCATAATAATAAGTTAAGAAAACTTATAACTTCTTTTTAGTCTTGTTCACATACTCTCTCATTTTAGTTTGCTTAAGGCACTTAACCATATCTTTAATAAAAGAACACGGAATTTAACCCAAGTACTACATACTTGAACTCTTTCAAAAGTGACTCTTCTTTATACATAAAAGCCTTTGGGCAATTGATGCCTTTAAATCAATTTACCTCTTCTTATAATTATCTTACTTAGAGTAAATCTCATTAACCTTTTATGAAGCTAATAGACCAACTTCCCATAAAGTTGTTATATTAACTCTATACTTTAGTAAAATCATACTTTTCCCTTAACCAAGGACTTATAAGTCATTTTATACTCAAACAAGTAAGAACACCAAATCTTACATAGTTTCATCTATTCATGCTCAAGAGATAGGAAAGCTTCACATACCTCTTTGGTCAATCCACTTGCCAAGTCCAAACTACCGCAAGTAATATTTCAACCTATAATACGTTTATTAACCTCTAATCTCAAAGTAGAACAATCCAAGTTCTAAGTCACTAAATTCTATGGAAATTTCCCTTGTTTCTACTCACTTTGCCACCTTTTCTCAAGGCCGAATTTATCATCCAAACACCACAATTAAGGCTCAACAATCCAACATTTTAAAGGGATTACTGTGTAAATAGTTACAACAATTCACTTATCACTTCTAAGGTAGTTTTTTTTTTAGGCTACAACATGCTCATAATCACTTCTTAGCCATTTCTTTCATACCCAAACCACATTTCTAACATGCAAAGATTCTAGAAGCATTATTTACAACCACAAGTTCTTTCTTCTAAACACGACACTTAGAACTAATTCTAAAGGAAGAAATGTTACCTTAAAGCTTTAGCCAAAACTTTTCCCACTATTGCTAGCTTAAGAACACCACCACAACAATGCCAACAAGCTAGCGCTTCCTTTTCTTGCTCTTAACTTTGATTTTTCTTGGGTTTCTAGATTTTAGAGAGAGAGAGAGTGTGAAGATGAAAGATGGGAAGAATGACCAAGTCTTGGTCAATATATTGCATGTAGAAAATCAGATGGGGGGACACTTGTCACCCCCAAAAGAGAAATCGGACTTTCTAAGTTTTTCGCCCAAAATTTCCGGCGCGCGGCTGCAAACTCAGCGACTTTAGGCGCTCGCCTTAGTCGAAACACGTTTATCGACGAGCGGTTGGTTGCGTTGGAATCTAGACTCAACGAGCTACGCCAGGCTTTTGAAACTCTTAGGAACTCTCAATATACCGGGTCATAACCTGCCTCAAAGTTGATTAAAACCCGTCGGAACAATCCAACCTATCCTTAAAATTTTAAGTCTTACAGGTCAGAACTACGGGGTATAACATTCTCCCCCCCTTAGAAACATTCGTCCCGAATGTTCCTTCTAGGCTTACTCAAATCACAACATCGACATAGACCCTCTTAACTATTCTTTCGCAAATAAGAAGCTCCACGAGCCACAACATTCTGAAGCGTAAATGCTAAAATCAAAACTACAAGCAGGAAAGTAGGTTACCTGGGGGTATAGGGAATAAGTGAGGATACTTCTTCATCATGTCATCCTCGTCATTTCCTCCTGTTCTCGTTTAGCCCAGCCTTGTGAGCTTGGCGTCTTTTCGTTTAAAGTGAATCTAACTTTGACGATCGAGTATCGCTATGGGACTCTCCTCATACGATAACTCTCACACTGGACATCATGAATCGGGTGCACTCTAGATGGATCTCCACACATTTCAACATAGATACATGAAAAGGATGCACCGCCTCAAATCGGACGGAAGATCTAACTCATAGGCAACCTTGCCTACCCTACGCGTGATGTACCTTGGGCTAAGCTTCCCTTTCTTTCCAAATCTCATCACGCCTTCATGGCGATACCTTAGGAAAACCCAATCATCTATCTCGAATTTGTCGATGATCTAACAACCGATCTGAATAAGCTTCACCTTATCCGGACTAAGTCGGCCCGACTAATCAACTTCTCCCACCTCGAACCAGCCTATCGGTGACTGCACTTCCCCGTATAAGGCCTCTGGCGCGCCATCGAATCCGGAATGGTAGCTATTATTATATGCAAACTCCACGAGAGGCAAGTGATCCTCCCTACCGTCAATAACACAAGCCCGCGACATATCCTCGTATGCGGATAGTGCGCTCGGCCTGTCCGTCTGTCACGAGGATGAACGCCGTCTTGAGACTCACTGTGTCCCTAACGAAAAGACCTGTTAGCAGAACCGGGCTCCTCTATCGATATAATCGACAGGGACCTGCGGTCTCACAACCTCTCTAATATATAATCGGCATAGTCGGAAGAAAGTGGCTGATTTAACAATCACCCAAATGGAATCAGTGGTAGGTAGCCGTAATAAAATCCATATTTATCACCTCCCACTTCCAAGTCGAATGTCATTGACATGACCCTCGGGCTTACGGTGCTCAATCTTAACGACAATTAGACGCGTGCCACGAACTCCTCTTTAGGCCATCCCACCAATACACGACCGAGGTCATGGTACATCTTAGTCGACCGGATGAATAGAATAACGAGAACCGGGTCTGTCACATCGGGAACACAGGCAACCTCGAATCTTAGCACCCTACCTCAAATAGACTCTTCTCTAAAATCGGATCCTCATCGCCTCCTTATCTCTCGATGATAGAAGACTCGGCAACCTCTCGAACCCGAATTCCACTATCGAGAATCAACCAAACGAACCCCAAGGCTCGCTGGCGATGTAACTCTCGGACCATATCCTCTTCTCAGGTGAACATCGACGGACTACCCATCGATCTGCGACTAAGGGCATACGCCACCACATTGGCCTTCCAGGTGGTATAGAATATCAACATCGTAATCTTAAGTAGTTCCAACCACCGTCTGCAAGTTCGAAGATATCTTGGAGACTCTTGTGGTGCGTGTAAATGTCCACATGAACTCCATATAAATAATGTCTCATCTTTAAGGCATGAATCACTTTGCCGGCTCCAAGTCATGTGTGGGATAGTTCTTCTCATGTTTCGGACGCATAAGCTATAACCTTGCCGTCACACTGACTGGCGTCACAATAAACCACGTATCCATCTAAGCCCTGCGGAAGAGTAAGCTGAGGCGGTTGTCAACTTCTCCTTTAGCAATGAAAACTTTCCTCACAAGTATCCGTCCGGAACATACCGCTTTCCGAGTCGGCTTAGTCAAAGTCTTTGAAATAGAAGCAAACTTCTCCACAAACCTCCGATAATAACTGTAGTGGATCTTTCTTTGTATCAACGAATACCATCGGCCCGATAACATGCCCTAAGAAAGCCACCGAACTTCGCGCCGAGAACTTGGCATACAATCTCGGAGGACTTCAAATGACCGTATGCTCCGTGCGCGAATACACCAAGATATCATCAATAAACACTATAACAAACATATCGAATGGCTGAACACCCTATTCATCAAATCCATGAATCGCCGGGCGCTGCCCGAAAGACATCACCGAACTCATGGTGCCCATACCGGTCTGAATGCGATCTTTGGGATATCTACCTCTCTAACTCGTACTGATGATAACTATCTTGAAAACACTTTGCACACCGGTCAAACAAATCGTCAATCTCGGGAGGGATATCTATTCTTGATAGTTACCTTGTGTAATCAATACACATACGGCGTCCCATCCTTCTTCTTTACAAATAACATTGGTGCTCCCAGGAGAAACACTTGGCGAATAAAGCCTTTCTCGATAAGTCCTTCAACTGGTCCTTCATTCCTTCACTCGGGTGCCATCCTATATGGCGGAATAGATATCGGTCGAGTATCGCGCCAAATCAATGCAAAACTCAATCTCCTTTCGGGAGGATGCGAGCTCATCCGGGAATACATCGAAACTCTCTAACGGCCGAATCGGTGCAGTACCTCACCTCGGTGTCGAATACGAACCATATGGTAGATATACCCTTTCCGCACCATCTTCCTAGCCTTGAGGTAAGAAATAAACTTACCGCACGCGATGCGGTATTCCCTTCCACGAACCGAACTAATCTCTCCTGGTCCACGTTGGCATAGCAAGATGCTAGCCAATCCATACCCATAATCACATCAAAGTCATATCCAACTCTATCAAGTCGGCTGAAGTCGGGCGGTATCTATAGTCACGGGACAAGCCTTATACACTCGCTCGGCTACCATCGAATCACCATGGCGTAGCCCTCAAAAGGTCTTATGGACTCGGGCTCATCCATTCTTGGCAATATGAGGAGATATGTAGGACAAGGTAGAACTGGATCTATCAAAGCATATACATCACAAAAGAAACCAATAATGTACTGCGGCGACATCGCGACGCCTCGCGGTCGACATAGCATAGATGCGCTCGAGGACCGCTAGAAGCTGGAACCCTACCACGACCTCTGTAGCCGGCCATAAGTACCACGCCTCCGGCGTCTAACCATCGAAGATGAAGATCCAAAGATGAACCGTAATGCTCCGCCGCTGGGGCGGACAATCTCTTCGATGGCCTGGCCACAAGAGTAACATGATTCGAACCCATACGGCACTCGCCGGATGAGACCTACCGCGTCGAACGCAGAGGTAGGTGGTCTCGATTCGCCTCGAAAACTCAAGTCCCGAGTCAATAACCTCGCGATCGGACCTCGCGTAAGCGTGAAGGAGCACTAGCTGGTGGAAGGTGGACTGGTCGCTCGATACCACTTTTGTCACGTCGCGACTAGTACTTAGGGTACGTATAAGTCGAGAGAATAGCGGGAACATACATACGTATAAAAGGTAACATCAGCTTTCCATAAAACATACTTAAACAAAGTATTTATAATACAACTGGTTCTTGTAGCCCAAAACAAGTACGTGACCACAGACCTCTAGAGATAACAAGTGACGGGCCCCGCCATACCGAATATACACAATGTCTATAACATCGGGGAAAAACCGTAACAAAATAAGCTTAGGAAGGATGGAGCTTCGACAACAATGATCCTAGAACGAGGATCCACAATCTTCTTACCATATGTACCAAGTATGTACAGCTGGAAAAATACTGTAATGATGATAACATAGTTTAAAAGTAAAATGTAGTCATGGAAGATAGTAAAAATACCTTTTTACCGTGCCTTACTAACAATGAGAGTGACAAGTATATATATACATATATAATGCTGCATAAAATAGGAGGCTCATGATCAAAACAGGGTACCTGCAGTAGTATCAAAAAGAAACCATCCTACTCGGGACTATTTCACCGCGTAGGTCCCGTGGACCGCGTGAGGTACGTACTGGCGTGGGACTATTTCACCCGCTTAATCCCATAAGGTCTAGCATGTGGTATTCCTCGCATCATGGGTAGCAATTCCACGGATCTGGTGGTATAACTATCTTGTGGACTTTCCCGGATATACTCTTACCTCAAACAGATGGTATAACGATCTTATATACTCTACACTGGAGCAGATGGTATAACGATCTTGGGGCTTGCCCGCCGGATATACTCTTATCTTAGTGCGGATGGTATAACGATCTTGGATCCGCCTCGGATATACTCTTACAGGCGGATGGTATGACGATCTTGGCTGGCCGCCGGACATACTCTTACATGAAGGAGGTGGTATGGCGATCTTGGGGCTTGCCGGACATACTCTTACCCTATCACAAATCATCATCATAGCATAATAATAATAAGTTAAGAAAACTTATAACTTCTTTTTAGTCTTGTTCACATACTCTCTCATTTTAGTTTGCTTAAGGCACTTAACCATATCTTTAATAAAAGAACAGGAATTTAACCCAGTACTACATACTTCACTCTTTCAAAAGTGACTCTTCTTTATACATAAAAGCCTTTGGGCAATTGATGCCTTTAAATCAATTTACCTCTTCTTATAATTATCTTACTTAGAGTAAATCCCTTCATTAACCTTTTATGAAGCTAATAGACCAACTTCCCATAAAGTTGTTATATTAACTCTATACTTTAGTAAAATCATACTTTTCCCTTAACGAGGACTTATACGTTTTAAAGCGAACAAGTCATTTTATACTCAAACAAGTAAGAACACCAAATCTTGACGTCTACCGTACTACATAGTTTCATCTATTCATGCTCGAGATAGGAAAGCTTCACATACCTCTTTGGTCAATCCACTTGCAAGTCCAAACTACTGAGTAATATTTCAACCTATAATAGTCATGATACGTTTATTAACCTCTAATCTCAAAGTAGAACAATCCAAGTTCTAAGTCACTAAATTCTATGGAAAATATTTCCTTGTTTCTACTCACTTTGCCACCTTTTCTCAAGGCCGAATTTATCATCCAAACACCACAATTAAGGCTCAACAATCCAACATTTTAAAGGGGATTACACATCCAAACTTGGGTGTGTAAAATTCTGCCCCACTAGTTACAACAATTCACTTAACAATTCTAAGGTGGTTTTTTAGGCTACAACATGCCCATAATCTCTTCTTAGCCATTTCTTTCATACCCAAACCACATTTCTAACATGCAAAGATTCTAGAAGCATTATCTACTACCACAAGTTCTTTCTTCTAAACACGCAACACTTAGAACTAATTCTAAAGGAAGAAATGTTACCTTAAAGCTTTAGCCAAAACTTTTCCCACTATTGCTAGCTTCCTTGCCAAGAACACCACCACAACAATGCCAACAAGCTAGCTACAAGCTTCCTTTTCTTGCTCTTAACTTTGATTTTTCTTGGGTTTCTAGAGAGAAGGTGGAGCAGATTTTAGAGAGGAGAGAGTGTGAAGATGAAAGATGGGAAGAATGACCAAGTCTTGGTCAATATATTGCATGTAGAAAATCAGATGGGGACACTTGTCACCTCCCATGGCCTTTTAAAAGAGAAATCAGACTTTTCTAAGTTTTTCCGCCCAAAATTTTGCTTCCGGCGCGGCGCACTCTGCGGACCCTCGGATCCGCGGCTCAAACTTCAGCGACCTGCAGCACTTTAGGCGCGCGCCTGCGTCGCGCTGCTTAGTCCAAACACGTTTTTGCGCGAACTTGTAACTCTCATAATCTTCCTACTCGGCGCCCTAGCGGTTGGTTGCGTTGGAATCTAGACTCAACGAGCTACGCAGGCTTTGAAACTCTTAGGAACTCTCAATATACCGGGTCATAACCTGCCTCAAAGTTGATTAAAACCCGTCCGAACAATCCGTCAACCTATCCTTAAAAATTTTAAGTCTTACGACTGCCTCGCATGCGTAGGGTCAGAACTACGGGGTATAACAGATAGGCTGGAGAAAGCAGTTCTGGTAGCACCCGTGGTTCACCCCCGATCGGATAGTTTAAGACTACGGGACTTTCTTAGTTGCGGCCCACCAGAGTTCTACGGGTCGAGGCCTGAGGATGATCCACAGGAGTTCATCCGACAGTTACAGCGGATCATGAGAGTGATCAAGGCTTCGGAGACCGAGTCGGTGGTCTTGGGTTCGCATCGGCTGCGTGATACTGCAGTCGACTGGTTTGATTCGTGGGAGCTGTCCCGGGGAGAGCATGCACTTCCAGCTGTATGGGACGAGTTCTCAGAGGCATTTCTTAGCCACTTCTTGCCTCCGCAGATGAGGAGAGCACGGGCCGACAGATTTCTGATGCTGAGACAGAGAGGGCGTACGGTTCGGGAGTACAACGTGGAGTTCGACTCGTTGGCTCGGTATGTCCCCGCGTTAGTGGCAGACATGGAGGACAGAGTGCACCGCTACGTCACAGGGCTCGATGACTACTTGGCAGAGGCTTGCTCGGGTGTAGCTCTTCAGCCGGGCATGGACATTGCCCGCATGCAGGCTTATACACTTGGGTGTGAGGAGCGTAGAGGCCAGCGGGTTGTCAGATATCAGCAGAAGAAGGCCAGGACGGCAGGGTCCTTTGGTAGCTCTCGGGGCGGACGACCTCAGCAGCAGACTAGATTCGCACCTCAGCCAGCTCAGAGCACTCCTACACCGTCTTCAGGACATCCAGGGTATTCAGGCGGTCGGGGCCCGGGCTTGACTTCCAGTAGCGAGGTACTAACCGATCGAGACCACCCTCCTCTCAGTGTGGCCGATGTGGTAGATCCCATTACGGGAGTTATGGTAATACCGGAGCTTGTTACACATGCGGCGGCAGGTCATTTGTGGCTGTCAGGCAGAGCGCGAGATGGTAGGGTTCGCTCTGGTCTTTCGCCGGTCTTCATCTCCTGATTACTCGCCCGAGGCGAGGGTGCTCATGGGCGGCCAGTCGCGCAGAAGTCGTGGCAAGGGTCCTAGTTCCAGCGGTCTTCAGAACCACATTTATGCCATGTCCAGCCGCCAGGACCAGGAGGCGTCACCGGATGTCGTCACATGTACATTATTAGTTTCATGTTGTGACGTGTATTCCTTGATAGATCCAGGTTCTACCTTGTCCTATATATCTCTCCATATTGCTAGTAGGATAGGGATAGAGCCTGAGTCCATAGACCCTTTTGAGGTAGCTACGCCAGTGGGTGATTCGGTGGTAGGCGGCGGGTATATAGGGCTTGCCCGGTGACTATATGCGATCGTCGGACCACTGGCCGACTTGATAGAGTTGGATATGACGGACTTTGATGTGATTATGGGTATGGATTGGTTAGCTTCGCTACGCCAATGTAGGCTGTAGGGAGAGAGTGAGTGCGGTTCTAGTTTCTGGGGAGCGGTTATTGAGTGGGAGAACACCGTGTGTAGAGGTAGGTTTATTTCTTACCTCAAGGCCATGAAGATGGTGCAGAAGGGGTATATCTACCATCTCATTCGGGTATTTGATCTCGAGTCAGAGATACGGACCTTGATCGGTTTGATGGTCGAGAGTTCCCAGATGTGTTCCCAGACGACCTCCCGGGTATCCCTCCTGAGAGAGAGATAGAGTTTTGCATTGATATTCTGCCTGATACTCGACCTATATCCATTCCGCCATACAGAATGGCACCGGCCGAGTTGAGAGAGTTGAAGGACCAGCTGGGAGATTTGCTGGAGAAGGGCTTCATCAGGCCTAGTGTTTCTCCATGGGGAACGCCGGTATTGTTTGTGAAGAAGAAGGATGAGACGCTGCGCATGTGTGTTGATTACAGGCAGCTGAACAAGGTGACTATTAAGAACAGATACCCCCTCCCCAGGATTGATGATTTGTTCGACCAGTTGCAGGGTGCGAGATGTTTCTCCAAGATTGACCTGCGATCGGGCTATCATTAGGTGCGAGTTAGGGAGACATATGTCCCTAAGACTGCGTTTCGGACCCGGTACGGGCACTATGAGTTCAGGGTCATGTCTTTCGGCTTGACCAATGCTTCGGCAGTATTTATGGATTTGATGAACCGGGTGTTCAAGCCATTTTTGGATACGTTTGTCATAGTATTCATTGATGACATCCTGGTTTATTCTCGCTCAGAGCAGGAGCATGCGGAGCATTTGAGGACGGTGCTGAGAGTTCTCCAGGACCAGCGGTTGTATGCCAAGTTTTCGAAGTGTGAGTTTTGGTTGGCTTCGGTGGCATTCTTAGGGCACATTGTCAGGGCCGATGGTATTCCGGTGGATACGGCAAAGATCGGCGATCAGACTTGGCCTAGACCTACTACACCGCAAGAGGTGCGCTTTACGGGCCTTGCGGGTTATTATCGGAGGTTCGTGGAGAAGTTTGCTTCTATTTCAGCACCTTTGACTAAGCTGACTCAGAAGACATCTAAGTTTCAGTGGACAGATGCTTGTGAGGAGGGCTTCCAGTTACTGAAGGAGAGATTGACGACCGCCCCAGTTCTACTCTTCCAGAGGGTCTAGACGGATACGTGGTTTTTTGTGATGTGTCAGGCGTCGGGCTTGGGTGTGTGCTGATGCAGCAGGGTAAGGTTATAGCTTACGCATCTCGACAGCTCAAGAAGCATGAGAAGAACTACCCCACACATGACTTAGAGTTGGCGTGATGATTCATGCCTTGAAGATCTGGAGACATTATTTGTATGGAGTTCATGTGGATATTTACACAGACCACAAGAGCCTCCAGTATATCTTCAGCCAAAGGGAGCTGAACTTGCGGCAGAGACGGTGGTTAGAGCTACTCAAGGATTATGATGTCGATATCCTATACCACCCAGGGAAGGCCAATGTAGTGACAGATGCCCTTAGTCGTAGATCGATGGGTAGTCTATCAGATGTGCAGCCAGAGAGGAGGGGCATGGTCCGCGAGTTATATCAGCTAGCGAGCCTTGGAGTCCGATTGATTGGTTCTGATAGTAGTGGGGTTCGGGTTCGAGAGGTTGCCGAGTCTTCCATCGTCGAGGAGGTGAAGAGGCGACAGTGTGAGGATTCGATTATGACACGATATCGAGATACGACTCTTCGAGAGGGGAAGGGTCCATTTGAGGTAGCACCTGATGGGGTGCTAAGATTTGAGGGCAGGTTGTGTGTTCCAGATATTGCAGGGCTTCGACAACAGGTTCTAAGGGAAGCACAGATCGCTCGTTACTCTATCCATCCGGGGTCGACAAAGATGTACCACGACCTCAGATCTGTGTATTGGTGGGATGGCCTGAAGAGGGACGTTGCAGAGTTTGTTGCTCAGTTCCCGAGTTGTCAGCAGGTCAAGGTGGAGCACCAGAGGCCTGGTGGGTTGTTGCAGATGATAGAGAGTCCAACGTGAAAGTGGGAGGTGATCAATATGGACTTTATTACAGGGTTACCTCGCACTCAGAGGAAGCATGATTCCATCTGGGTTATCGTCGACAGGCTGACAAAATCAGCCCACTTTCTTCCCGTCAGGACGACTTTTTCTGTCGAGGATTATGCTAGACTTTACATCCGAGAGATCGTGAGACTGCATGGGGTCCGTATATCTATCATATCGGACAGAGGAGCCCGATTCTGACTAACTTCGCAGTCTTTCCGAAGGGATTAGGGGCCAAGTGAGCCTCGATCGCATTCCATCCTCGGGCCAAGCGGACGACAGATCGTACTATCCAGACACTTGAAGATATGCTGCGAGCCTGTGTTATTGATTTCAGGGATAGCTGGGAGGATCATTTGCCTCTAGTGGAGTTTGCGTATAACAACAGCTACCATTCCAGTATCCAGATGGCGCCTTATGAGGCCTTATATGGGAGGAAGTGCAGGTCACCGATAGGCTGGTTTGATGTGGGCGAAGTGCAGTTAGTCGGGCCGGACTTAATTCAGCAGGCGGTGGATAAGGTGAAGCTTATCCAGGAGCGATTATTGACAGCTCAGAGTCGACAGAAGTCGTATGCAGATCATCGGCGTCGACACTTGGAGTTTAAGGTTGATGATTGGGTTTTCCTGAAGGTGTCACCCATGAAAGGTGTGATGAGATTTGGGAAGAAGGGGAAACTCAACCCAAGGTACATTGAGCCTTATCAGATTGTCCGTAGGGTAGGCAAGGTTGCCTATGAGTTGGATCTACCGTCCGATCTGGAGGTAGTACATCCGGTTTTTCATGTTTCTATACTGAGGAGATGTATCGGAGATCCATCTAGAGTGCACCTGATTGATGATATCTAGGTGACAGAGGGGTTATCGTATGAGAAGAGTCCCATAGCGATACTCGATCGTCAGGTTAGGCGACTACATACAAAGGATGTGGCGTCCGTCAAGGTCTTATGGCGGAACGAGAACAGAGAGGAGATGACGTGGGAAGCAGAGGAGGACATGAGGCAGAAGTATCCTCACTTATTCCCTACACCTCCAGGTAACTCACTTTCCTACTTGTTGATTTTAATTAACATATATGCTTAAGTGTTATTCGATGTATGTACTTAAGTGTTGTATTGTGGCCATGTGTGGCATTTGCAAACTGTTTAAGTTATGAGGAACTATGCCGTTATCTGATTTAATTGAATCTAGAAGGAACATTCGGGATGAATGTTTCTAAGGGGGGGGGGGGAATGTTATACCCCATAGTTCCAGGGCATGTACGTGAGGACGTACGTGAGAGAATGCGACCATAAGTTTGGAAGCTATGGAAGATTTGTTTTTCCGACGGAAAATATTCCGAACCTTGTGAAGGAAATTTTACGTTTTCAATATTTTAACCAATTATGGATTTTTCCGAGAGATGAAATATTTTGGACCAATAGGAGGGCGACATGTGTCACCCCTAGATAGGCCATGTTGGACGTTTTCATGAGGGCAAGTGGCCAAGGCAAGTGGCCAATGTCTTGCAAGATATTTGTTGGGCAAGTGGGCAAGAGGGATCCACACACACATGTCCCCAATCTACACCATACACATGCTTCAATCCTAGCCCTTAATGGTCTTATATAAACACCTCTAGTTGATGAAATCTTCCACACTTAGTATTATTTCAAGACTTGAAAATATCCTCCCTCTCCCTTACTAGTTGCTCTCGTCCAAACCCCATTTTCTTGAGCAATTGTTGTCCAATAATTCTTAAACTTCTAAGTGTTCTTCCTAGATGTATTAGGAAGATTAGTAACCAAGAGTTAGACAAGATTTCACACCCCTAGCCTGTAAACCACACCTTGGCCGAGAGTTAGGAAGATTGGAACCTAAGTGTTCTTCACTTTTTGGAGTTTATTCTTGAATAGAAGTTGGTTAGGAACTTCTAAGGGTGACTTGTGGCGGATTGGAACATAAGGATTTGGAGCTAAACTTGCTTAGGAGCGACTTTAAGTTCTTGGATATTTTTGGGCTATTTTGAGGTAATGAACCTTGTCCTCTTTGTGAAGTTGAATATTATGTATATTGGAAGTATATTATGGAGTATGAGATATGTGGAGTAAGGTTTGGAAAGATTTGGATCTTGTAAACTTGTTAAATGGAGAATTGACATGTTAGCCATTAAAATGGTAAAAACGTATCCATTACTTGCTAAGAAGTTAATAACAAAGTAACTATAACTTATATAAAGATTGGAATATAAGTTGGAAGATTAATGAAGTAATTCCGGCATACTAACCAACTTGGATAAGTGAAATTGTAATAGTTGGCCAAGGACCCCAACTAAAGGACTGTATTTACTTTGGACTGTATTTACTTTGGACTGTATTTACATTGGACTGTATTTACTTTATTGTTGTTGTTAAGGGGAAGATTGTTTATCGCGTCCGTTTGGGCGTGTGATCCCCTTCTTTAATTATTGTTGTTGTTAAGGGGAAGATTGTTTATCGCGTCCGTTTGGGCGTGTGATCCCCTTCTTTAATTATTGTTGTTGTTAAGGGGAAGATTGTTTATCGCGTCCGTTTGGGCGTGTGATACCCTTCTTTAATTATTGTTGTTGTTAAGGGGAAGATTGTTTATCACGTCCGTTTGGGCGTGTGATCCCCTTCTTTAGTTATTGAATTATTGCACCTTAAATATAGCATGTTAATTACGGTTATCGGGCCTTGAAAAAGATGGAAAAGTGAGTAGAAACGGGGGAAGTGCTGCCCAATTTTCCGTAGAATAAAAGATCTTACTTAGAAGAATCCTACGTAAAACTAGAAGTTGATAAGCGTGTTTTGACTATTATAGGTTGACACTCTGCGCGCGACATATTCGACTCGGCAAGTGGATTTAGCCGAGGAGGTATGTGATTCTTCCTATCCTCTTGAGCATGATATTTGAAATATATATATAGTACGGTAGACGTACATGTGTTGACTGAATTTGGTTTCACTCTGATGACTTTTGACTTGAAGTACTAAATGTTAAGAAATCTTGAAATATTTCAAAAAGAGTCATGACTTATTATTCGGAAGGAAATTAATATTTGGTTTTAAAAGAATAAGTTATTTTGGTGTTCCAAACAAATGTGAAGGTTTTTGATTTATTATAAAGCTTAAGTGTTATACTAGCTTTATGGGAAGTTAGTTATAACAACTTAAGAAAGGTAAAAGGAATGGTTTACTTACTTGATTATGAAAGCCTTGTAATGATTTCTGAATGTGTGGTAAGTTGGTTTGATTAGTAAACATGTTATGATGCTACGTGTGTTAGTGTCTTGTGACTTTGTGTAAGGGGTTTTTTCTTGTTGTGCTTATGTTGTTTAACGATAAGCCCGTTGTGCTGGTATTATATCACTTGCCCCCCTGAATTGTTACGAGTCGCGGGTTAGCTACCCCCGATGCGAGGAATACCTCATGCGGGTCCCGTAGGGTGTACAAACAGATCAGGGCCGGAATCGGGCCGAGCCGGGCCGGAAGCCGGACCGGAATGGACCGGACCGGTCCGGACCGGTGGATTCCGGTCCGGTCCTCGGTCCGTCAAAATGGTGGATTCCGATTTTCCGGTCCGGTCCGGGTAAAAACCAGAATTTTCCGGTCCGGACCGGAATGAACCGGATTTTTTTTAATTTTTTTTTAAATTGAATTTCCAATACTGAAATTGACATTCTCGGACGCGGTGCCACACAATTTTTACGTTGAAATATATTGTACATCGCGAGATATTTAGATTTGAAAATGGGAAAATCGTAACGATTTGGGGGAAAAGAGAAATTGAGGGGTAAGACGGACGTTTTTGGAGTTTTTGGAAAAAAAATACGTGAAATCAAAAAAAAAATTAGGTAAAACGGACGTCCGAGCGCAAAGTTATGACCGTATAAAGTTTGATCAATTTACAACCTATATTTGATATGTGAATACGTCCGGGCTGGCAATCGGGGGGGGGGGGATGGTGGCTGGGGGGGACTAGGGGCAAATCATTCGGTCCGAGTAATCTGTAATTTCGGTCTTCGGTCCGGTCCGGTTTTAACCTTTTGTGCACCCCTAGTTTCAGGAATGTCCAAATTTCAAATAGAAAATAGAAAATATAAATGTGGTGTGTAACTTTAATTAATGAGTAGTTCAGTAGTTCGTATACGAACCAAGTACATTTGGTGATTTTCTTTAAGTTAGTCATATTAATGAAATAAAGTTTATTGAAGGATAAGGAAAAAAACAAACATATTTAATGAGATTGATAAACGAACACATTCTTAAAAATTTATAATTTATAAATTGCATTTAACAAAAAAAAAAAAAAAAAAACCGGTCCAACCGATCCAAAACCGGGACCGGACCGGAATTTTCCGATCCGGTCCTCGGTCCAGAAAAATTCTGGATTTCGGTTCCGATCCATTCCGGTTCCGGTCCGGTTCTGGACCGGTGAACACCCCTAGGTCCATGTGACCTATGCGGAACTGCGGGAGTTCCAGGAATCACTCCGGGTGTGTTACGCCGATGCGAGGAATACCTCATGCGGTCCATGTGGCCATGCGGATTGCGGGAGTCCAGGTTGATGCCGCGGGTTAGCTACCCCCGATGCGAGGAGTACCTCATGCGGGCCTAGGTGGCCTATGCGGACTGCGATAGTTCCAGGATTAGGCTCGCATAATGATACTATGGGCGATTGGTCTTTCTTCGATCATTAGCGGCCTAGAAAAGACCAGTTACGTTACATCTATTTGCTCTTGTTTATGCTGTGGCACTATGTGCGGTTAAATTGGGTTGTTTCGTACGTATTTGTGAATTGGTTTTAAAATGTTATGATTTCATTTCAGTACTTTACAGTTTCACATACTTGGTCCCTGTCATTGTAGGTGATGCGCGAAAAGATGCACACACTTTAACGCAAGTGCACGTTATCGTGACAAGTAATATAGTCTTGGTAAGACCGAATATCGTCCACAAGGATTAAGGTTCAAGTACCAACTATCTATCTTTTGGTATCTATTTGGTAATTGATATTTGATTTTGTGGTTTATAACTAATAATTATAAACGCTATTTAACTATAGGTTTACTTCAGTTGTGATGGGAATAGGGCTTCCATGTCTCCTCAACTATCCGCTTATGTTATTTATCAATGCAATGAATTATGGTTTTCTTCTCTCGGAGCTAGCAGGTTTACGAAATCGTTTTATATTCCCGTTAAGGATATATAAACACTCAACCCCAGTATTGCACCTTTCTACCTTTCGGTGATAAGGATAACTCTATAGGAGGATTAAGCACAAAAACCTAGTTAACCGTCACGCACCATGCGTAAAATTAGGGTTGTTAAGTCTCTCATTAACGCTACATAAAATAATTGAGTTATTTTCATCCCCAATCCAAAATATGTCTACCCAACTTACAGCATATTGACAACCTCCTCCTTTCGAAGTTTGATTAGAAATCATATAATGATAATTAGTTGTCAATTAATTACCAAGCATTCAAAGCAATTATTGGATAAATCTCAACAAGAAGAAGAATAACCATAGACATGCATTAATTCATAACATAAGTTTCTAGTGAATCAACATGGAAAGCCCTATAAAAGAATTAGTTCCTAGCCATTGACATGACAAGAACTAATTCAAAGTTCATCATACAAAACTGAAATAAAAGAAAGAAAAGAAAAGAAATTACTAAGTTTAGGGTCTCCAATCTTCAATCCAAGAAAACCTTGTGTTGTGCAAGAAAGGGAACTCTTAAAATCTGCCTAGGGTTCTCCTTTTATAGGCTGAAAACCGCCTCCAACTTTTCCTTCAGGCCAGGCCCAGAATTTCGTCTAAAAACCTGATTTTCCCGCGTCGGCGCCGCGGCGCCGGAACTTCTGCAGTACTTCGGGTGATTTGGCGCCGCGGCCCTGATCTCTGCTGTCTGTGGGCGCCGCGGCGCTGGAACCTCTGCAGCCTCTCTGATGATTGGGCGCCGCGGCCCTGCTTCTGACTGCAGGAGGCGCCGCGGCGCTGGTCCGGGTTTTTGCCTCGTTCGCCACTTTCTCTGCTTTTAGCTCTGGAACCTCCTCTTTTGCCCTCTTTTAGCTCCTTTTCCGCCATTTTAACCACTTTGACTCAAAAGAAAGAAAATCTATCCTAATACGACACTTATTTGTACAAAAAGGGACAAAAGACTAACTAAAAACGACTCGAAAAGTGTATATAAAATACACCGATCAAATACCCCCAAACTTAACCTTTGCTCGCCCTCGAGCAAAGATAGAAAGAAAGAAATAAAAGACTCAAGAAAACGAAAAAAATAAAAGACTCACTGACATTGATCACTGTTGACACCCAATTTTGACCCATCTTTTAGTTATTTCTTGCAATTTTAAGCATTTTAGGACACCACATTTTATCACAATTCTTGATATTTTTGTATATTTTTACCTAACATTCTATGTTATTTTATTTTTGTAAATTTGCATCATGTTTTTTTACTTTTAATTAGGCATTAAACATTTTTTCAAATATTGTATTATCATTGCATCAGGCATTGACATTTTAATAATTTGTATCTTTAAATAATTTTCCTTTTAAATAATTAATCCATTTTGCATTTTTGTCAAACCAGTCCAGTCCAGGGCATAATCTGAATCAGTCCAATCCGCCAGAAATCGAAACCAAAAATGAAGCCCAATACAATTTCATCCAATACCCAAACCCAATACCCAATAACCAATACCCAATACCCAAAGCCCAATACCCTTAAACCCTAAACCTAATCTCACCCTATAAAACCTACCCTATTTCTACCCTATTAGACCTAGCCGCACACCACCATCCGTGGACCTATTTTTTCAGCCCCAGCCGCCTCCCCTCTTTAAGCTCTAAACCAGCAGCCCTTACTACATTACCGCCGCCTCACCCCTCCCTCTTGAAAACCTACCCCTGCCCTGTCCATCAACCCTAGCCGCACAATCCCTCAGCCTTCGTCCCTCACCCTCAACGCCTCTCCTCTTCCTCTTCCCTTTTCCCGTCGCCGCCGCCTTCGCCGGAGCTCCAAGCTCCGGCGAACACCCTCTCTCTCACACACACAACACCCCCCCCCACTCTCTCCTCACGTCCCGTCACCACCTCTACCTCCCTTCCTCTCCTTCCGTCACCATCTTTCGCCGCTTTTGCGAGCTCGAAGCTCCGGCGAACCACACGAACCACCATCGACCCCACTGCACCCACACCGTCGACCTCCCCACCAGCAACAACACGTCGCGAACCCCATTGTTCCCATCGAACCTCTGAAACCCCTACTAGTCACAGCGGAGTCCTCTACCAGGTGTTTTCTATTCTAACTCCTTCTC
Source organism: Przewalskia tangutica (assembly GCA_029844215.1). Classification (NCBI taxonomy): domain Eukaryota; kingdom Viridiplantae; phylum Streptophyta; class Magnoliopsida; order Solanales; family Solanaceae; genus Przewalskia; species Przewalskia tangutica. The sequence goes on along the minus strand of CM056720.1, from coordinate 140,163,802 downwards.
AAGCATTTTTCTACTGTTACCTGGGGATTTCATTAAGCTCTTTCTTCATGCTATTTGCTAGAAACCTGGGTTCTGTAAGCTTAAAGCTAAAGCCATCTCTTTCTTGGGTGTTATTTGCTAACCGATTTGTGTACTTGTTAGTGTTACTGGCATCTTCTATTGCATGTTTATGTCCTAGACTGGAATAGATTTGTTAATTAGCATTAACATCTTTTGGGTTATACCATTCTCTGCATTTTGTTAAAGTGCTTTTAGTGTTCTTCTTCATAGTTTCAGACTCCTACTAGCTAGTTGGGGTACTGGGTTAACTGGGTTTTAATCTTCTCGCTGCATTCCTGTTAGTGGATGTTGTTATTGTTGGGTTAACTGGGTTTTAATCTTCTCGCTGCATTCCTGTTAGTGGATGTTGCTATTGTGATTAAGGACGCTGATTGTTCTTTAACTCCTTCCGGGTTTTAATCTTTGCGACTTGCCTAACCGTTTTCATTGAATGCTTGCTATAACCGATTAGTATTAATCCTATATCGCTAACGCTTAATGATATTTGCATCTCTAGTATGCATTAATGGTGTTCATTGGTAGTTAATGAGATTATCAATATTTGCTTGTTCTTCATGTGCTCTTCATTGTTCATGTAGGCAAACTTATATTGTGTATACTTTGATCTTTTAGATTTGTCCCTATCTCCTCTACCTGTGTTTTCCCATGTATGTTTGAATTCCAATGGCGTGTATGGTGCATACGTGGTGATTCTTGATTGTTGTTTACTTTTCTTTGCGCCGATCGCTATTATGCATTGTATTTTCTGTCAAACCCTCTTTGGAATTGTGCACTGCCCAAAAAATCTTCAACGGGTATATCTATATATATTTACATTTTTCTATATCAATATATATTCATATTCTCTACTGGGGCTCTTTATCACTGAAACATATATATATATATATTCTTATATGTTACATATCTATATATATGTATATATTTCTAGAGCTTTGATTATTCTCTCACCTTACAGTATATACACTTATATTATATATTTAATTATATAATATACTTATATATCTGATCTATACTTCTCATAAATATTTGATTTCTTGGGTGGTTGACCGTGAGTACCTTTGCTGAAGGTTACACCATTTTGTGATAATTTGTCATTTGCTAGCGTCTGTTGTACTATGCTTTGCTTTTCGTGATTGCTCCTTACCTTTCCTATTTGCTTTTGTCTTGTCTCATCATTGTCATTGGTACTCTCTCCTGTTATATATATATATATATATATATTTTAATTTCCCCCTATTTCCATGTCTTCCCTTTATTTCATATCACATCATATATATATATATATATATATATATATACTTTGGCTAGCCATAATATATATAATATAATCTGAGAATGCATCATATATATTTATATTTCTCTCTTGCACTTCTCGAGGTACTGCTGGATTTTCCAAGCCACTACTGCTGCCTTTCTAAGGTACCCGGAGATCATCTTGTGCAGAATGCCTAAAAGGGTTAAAGGGATGTCTTAGAATTTTATCTTATGTCTTATTTAATTTTAGTTTTATTATTCTGTATCGCATTTTATTTTAATTGTAAATTATGTAAAAATGTTTAGAATAGGTAGAATAAATGTCAATATATAATCAACCTAGGTTTGAACGGATAACCGCAAGTTAGCGGATCTTAGAGGATGCCTAACCCCTTCCCTTTAGGATAATAAAGAACCTGATTCAGAATCTCACATAACTTTCGCAGACCTTTAAATGGAGATCATTAATTGCAGTATTTTATTGCAATAAATCAAGTGTCCTAATTCACTATAATAATTAGGTGGCGACTCCTTAAAATGCATTTAGGAATCAACCATACGTGGCACTCCCGTTTTCGACTCTGGTTTTAAATGGGGTGTTACAGATGGCGACTCTGCTGGGGATAATCAGGTTCTTAACCATAGCAAACCTAGGTTTATTATTGCTTGGCTTTATTTGATTTTATTTGTTTTAAATGCCTTAAAATTGCTTACCTTAATTTTGTATAACTGTTTTAATTGCTATTTGTTTTTACAGTTTTTCTTAAACTGACATTTCGCTCATATTTCTTCCACTCTGGAAAATCCACACTATCACACACTACATGCGAGGTGCGCTGGGTGCATCAGCAAAATTCTTTCTTCAAAATCCAAATTTAGGAGAGTTGGTAATATACGTGGAGTGTCCGGTCTAACCGGTGGCCGCGTAGCCTTCTCACTCGAGTTGTCCGCTCGGGAACCTTGCGTCTAGTAAGCCAAATCTTAGAAAACTTAAGATAGAGCTATACCACCCTTTATTTAAATCATGCATGCATAAACCTTAGGTGGGTTAATCCTTGGTATTAACGCCACAATTAGATATCCACCAAAACTTGTCGACGGGTTTCACAACCCAACGACCCATTGGCATACTTTATGTAGCGTGATGATGATAGACGGATCCAAGCCTGATCATGACACACTGAAATTGGAAAAAGTGCACCGTCATTTGGTCGCCATTTCCAACAAAACATTGCAGTTTAACGACTTGGACCTATCTATCATAATCTCGCATATCTGGCGTTTAGGCCAACCTCTGGCATAAGAGAGGTCCCATGCATATTAGGCGCGCACTTGATTTGCATGTTTTTGTTTACTATTGTTGTAGCTAGCAATTCTGTACATATTATTTAATGCAATAATTACTCTTTTAGCCTCTATACATATCATGCTTATAATTTTGGCCACGAGCGTTTTCATTTTTGCACTTTTGTTGTCACATTGCAATCAGGACTTCTACTAATGTAAATCGCTCTTGAACAGCACGATTTGGACTTTGTGAAGCATCAACCACCAGTCCGGTCGAACCAATCAGGGGAGTCTTTGACTATATCGTCACGCCCTTACATTTTACTATTTTTGTGGCTTGCCTACTCTCACTCATTTGTCATATTTTTGCAGGAAGGCCGTCCTCGCAAATAGTCTAGGGCGGACAACAACAACAACAACAACAAAAAACAAAAAAAAAAATCATCCAAGAATGAGTTGAGTTATGTTGACGGAAAGATGTCAGCTTATACCAGATTCAACAAAGCATCGCTCTGGGTCTTATATTTTGCATTTTTATACATATTTGTAAATTCAATTGATATGTTTAATATTGATTACATAATTTTTTATCATTCATTTTACAACATAATCATTCCGAACTACGCGTGTCTGATTCTCACCATACGGTGTGATACGTAGGCAACCCATCTAGGGTTCGACACCACCACCCAAAAAAAAAAAGGGGTACATATTTGGTTCACCCATTCATTGCACGGACATTCATTATTGCATTTCAATCATTCTATTACATTCATTCATTTTTTTCATTACATTCTTTTACTTTGCATTAGTCTTATAGTGAACAATCATTTGTTTTGCACAGCTTTTACTTTTGCATTTCTTTCATGAATAAATTCTTTTAAATCATACGTTTTATAACACATCTGAACGAACTACGCACTTTGATTCTCACAAAGATGAGATACGTAGGCAGCCCTACTCGGGTTCGGTACCATTTATTCAAAAAATACAAAAACATATCTTGTTCATAAATACAAAAATGTTATCCAAAATTACAAAAACATTTTTTTTAGCATCATTGTTTGACTTGGTTGATACCAACACAGTTGGGAGTGTGCATAGGAAAGAACGTGTAATAATCAATATGGGCTGACTTCGTGGTAAACCATAGATTCTTTTGGTACCTCTTATTCACCCGTAAATGACATTGCCTTACATGCTTCTAAGATAAGAACGAAACCAACCTCATCGTTTCATGCGCATTGTGTGGTGAGTTTTAGAATAAGTTCAATTGCATTGCATTGTGATCTAGAACTTGGCCCGAATGTTTGTTGAGGCGAAATCCTGAGTAACACTCGGTGTGGAAAATGATCGTAGGCTTTCTTTGACCCGTTTGAGCCTTTTTTAGCCTACCAAATAACATTATCCGTAGTACACCCCCTTTGAGCCTAAAGCCTATTCTTTTGACAACCGCATATTACACCTATACCCTTCTGAGTGCGTACGCACTATCCCTCTCTTGGCCCGACCTCCTTTAGCGCTTTGGAAATGTGCAAGTGGGTGACGAAATTCTGCGTCGAAGTTTGCAAAGACAAAAGTTGTCAAAGTCCCAAAAGGGAAAAGAAAACACAAATGACGACTTCACAGAAGAAGAAGTCAAAAGCCCCCGCATTATAAACAAAAATGAATGAAATGAGAGAATAACTTTGGAAAAGCGGGCTCCAAACGAAAGATTCAAAAGGAAGTTAGTCTGAGAAAAAGCGGGACAAAAAAAGAAAAGGAAAAAGAAAGCAGGTCAGCATTAAAGCACCCAAATGTCAAGCACGGACGTAGTCCAACGCTCGAGGAAGGATTAGTCACTTTTTACCCAAATGATATCCATCCCTTCCCCCAAACCTACATTACAAGCCCGTGACAAGCCCTACATGATCTTATACTGAGGGTTCTCACGTTAGTGGATACTTACATGACGGCCAAGCCTATGGTATCACAATTGCATGCATTGAACATCCTTTTGAGTGCGAGCGTACTTCTCTAAACGTCCCAAAATTCAAAATACTGGAATATATGCGAGAAATGGGACTTTCTTTCAGTGAGGGCACTTGAAACGTGAGATTACGTGTAGTTCGAAACCTTGGTTGCAAGCAAGTGTGTCGATACTTAGGTGTCCGGTACCATTTGAAACTATAGGAATTACTCAGAAGTCAGTTCGGTTAAACTGAAAGTGAATAACGGAATTCCTAAGCACAATACTAATTGTTGGTATCAACTGAAGTCAGAACGTGATACTATCTTTCCACTTTTCAAAAAAAAAAAAAAAAAATGCATATATAAAATTATCATTTTTTGCATCACGAACTACGTCTTGACCTGATTCCCTCAGCAGGATACGTAGGCGGCCACATTGGCTTCGGTCCACATTATTTGAAAACTCATAAAAATCTTTATTCTTTGCATCATGAACTACGTATTGACTTGATTCCCTCGGCGGGATACGTAGGCAGCCACATTGGCTTCGGTCACACCATTGGAAATTTTCTCATTGGCTCGCGTGCGATAAAATGCGTTTGTTTATTCTGAAAAGAGATATGAGCAATGTCCGCCAGAGCTAAGTCTTGCCCACGCACCCCGCATAACTAAAACTGGGACAATTTTTGAGAAATGCATTGTGAAGAGATCATAATAAGGATTCTAAAAGCAATCGCATCATTCAGCAAGCATTCGCGACATCAAAGCCCGCGCAGAGCAAGCATTCACTGCATCCAGCAAGTCCGTGCAGAGACTACATCGGCAATCGCAGCATTCAGCAAACATTCGCAGTATCCAGCAAGCCCGCGCAAAGCGTTCAGTAAACCTTCACAGCATCCAGCAAGTCCGTGCAAAGACTACATCGACTCACAAGGCGTGACAAGTTTTCACAACATTCAACACGCCAGTGCAAGGACGAAACTCAGCATTTGCAGCATCGCATCAATACAACCGCCATCACATTTTACAGGATAACATTTCTACTCATGCTATTACATTGCTTATAAATTCATGCGTTGTCATTTTGGCTTAACAATTATGCACTGACTTTTGCTGAAGTCTGAGCATGCAAGCAGCAAGAGCCAAAGCTACAAGTTGACGCGAATCAACCACTCACTCCCCAAAACTCACAAATTTTCTTTGAGCGCAGGTTTCTTCATATTAGCAGAGGCAGAAAGAACGCAACAGAAGCAGAAAGGGGCATCGACGATCGACAATCAAAGTTCAAAATCCACAACTAAGTCTAGCACATCAGCTCAGGCATAAAGTCAAATTTGCAACCCACGCATCGCACACAACAAAGCTTGCAGGAGCATTTATTCTCTGAGCATCGCAATACGTCCGAACGCGGCGTCGCCGGCGTCGCGTCTACGCAACGCCCGGCGGAATACGTCCGACGGCGGCGTCGCCGGCGTGCGTCTACGCAACGACGCCAGCAGCAATACGTCCAGTAACGACGGCGTCGTCGGCGTCAGCGTCTGCAGCAACGCCCGGCCAGCAATACGTCCGAACGACGGCGTCGTGACGGCGTGCGTCTACGCAACGACGCCAGCATCAATACGTCCAGCAACGGCGTGGCGGCGATCGGCGTCTGCGCAACGGCGCCCGGCAATACGTCCGAACGGCGGCGTCATCGGCGTCGGCGTCTGCACGCAACGCCCGGCGGCAATACGTCCGAACGACGGCGTCGCCGGCGTGCGTCTACGCAACGGCGCCCGGCGGCAATACGTCCGAACGACGGCGTGGCGGCATCGGCGTCTACGCAACGGCGCCCGGCAGACAATACGTCGTAACGACGGCGTCGTCGGCGTGCGTCTGCGCAACGACGCCCGGCGAATACGTCCGAACGCGGCGTGGCGGCAATCGTCTAGGCAACGACGTCAGCATCAACACGTCCGAACGCGACATGATCGGCATTATGTCTGCGGCGGCGAACATCCGCATCGCGTCTACGCAACGACGCCATATCATGTAAGTCCATGCGGCCGTTTATGCTTTGTCATGCAACGGCGAGCGTCTGCGTCGCGTCTAAGCAATAGCGCCATCGGCGTCTACAAACACCATGTCTTTTCCAAAGATCACATCACTGCGATCCGATTATCAATCGTGCCCGACCTTTGGGACAAATTTTGAATTTGCGTCGGCATTGTCTTTAATTTTGCAGCATCACAGCAGCCCAGTGTCGTCATGATTCGACACTGGGACAAATTTTGAATCTGCGTCAGTTTTTGCCCATTCTTTTTCTTAATCCTTGTTTTAATTATGACGATGGAACAAAATTGGCCACAAGTCAACGTCTTTGTCCGAAAACTCTTTCATCGTCTCCGGTCAAAGAGGGACAACTGTTGACACCCAATTTTGACCCATCTTTTAGTTATTTCTTGCAATTTTAAGCATTTTAGGACACCACATTTTATCACAATTCTTGATATTTTTGTATATTTTTACCTAACATTCTATGTTATTTTATTTTTGTAAATTTGCATCATGTTTTTTTACTTTTAATTAGGCATTAAACATTTTTTCAAATATTGTATTATCATTGCATCAGGCATTGACATTTTAATAATTTGTATCTTTAAATAATTTTCCTTTTAAATAATTAATCCATTTTGCATTTTTGTCAAACCAGTCCAGTCCAGGGCATAATCTGAATCAGTCCAATCCGCCAGAAATCGAAACCAAAAATGAAGCCCAATACAATTTCATCCAATACCCAATAACCAATACCCAATACCCAAAGCCCAATACCCTTAAACCCTAAACCTAATCTCACCCTATAAAACCTACCCTATTTCTACCCTATTAGACCTAGCCGCACACCACCATCCGTGGACCTATTTTTTCAGCCCCAGCCCCCTCCCCTCTTTAAGCTCTAAACCAGCAGCCCTTACTACATTACCGCCGCCTCACCCCTCCCTCTTGAAAACCTACCCGCCTGTCCATGACCATCAACGCGCACAATCCCTCACGCCCGTCCCTCACCTCAACGCCTCTCCTCTTCCTCTTCCCTTTTCCGTCGCGCGCCCGCCGGAGCTCCAAGCTCGGCGAACACCTCTCTCACACACACAACACCCCACTCTCTCCTCACTATCCCGTCACCTCTACCTCGCCTCTCCTTCCGTCACCATCTTTCGCGCTTTCGCGAGCTCGAAGCTCGGCGAACCACACGAACCACCATCGACCCACTGCACTCCACACGTCGACCTCCCACCAACAACACGTCGCGAACCCATTGTTCCCATCGAACCTCCGAAACCCCTACTAGTCACAATGAGTCCTCTGCAGTGTTTTCTATTCTAACTCCTTCTCAAGCATTTTTCTCATTGCACAGGGATTTCATTAAGCTCTTTCTTCATGCTATTTGCTAGAAACACAGGTTACGTAGCTTAAAGCTAAAGCCATCTCTTTCTTGGGTGTTATTTGCTAACCGATTTGTGTACTTGTTAGTGTTACTGGCATCTTCTATTGCATGTTTATGTCCTAGACTGGAATAGATTTGTTAATTAGCATTAACATCTTTTGGGTTATACCATTCTCTGCATTTTGTTAAAGTGCTTTTAGTGTTCTTCTTCATAGTTTCAGACTCCTACTAGCTAGTTGGGGTACTGGGTTAACTGGGTTTTAATCTTCTCGCTGCATTCCTGTTAGTGGATGTTGTTATTGTTGGGTTAACTGGGTTTTAATCTTCTCGCATTCGCATTAGTGGATGTTGCTATTGTGATTAAGACGCGATTGTTCTTTAACTCCTTCCGGGTTTTAATCTTTGCGACTTGCCTAACCGTTTTCATTGAATGCTTGCTATAACCGATTAGTATTAATCCTATATCGCTAACGCTTAATGATATTTGCATCTCTAGTATGCATTAATGGTGTTCATTGGTAGTTAATGAGATTATCAATATTTGCTTGTTCTTCATGTGCTCTTCATTGTTCATGTAGGCAAACTTATATTGTGTATACTTTGATCTTTTAGATTTGTCCCTATCTCCTCTACCTGTGTTTTCCCATGTATGTTTGAATTCCAATGGCGTGTATGAGTGCGTTACGTGGTGATCTTGATTGTTGTTTACTTTTCTTTGCTGCTTGTCGCTATTATGCATTGTACTTTCTGTCAAACCCTCTTTGGAATTGTGCACTGCCCAAAAAATCTTCAACGGGTATATCTATATATATTTACATTTTTCTATATCAATATATATTCATATTCTCTACTGGGGCTCTTTATCACTGAAACATATATATATATATATTCTTATATGTTACATATCTATATATATGTATATATTTCTAGAGCTTTGATTATTCTCTCACCTTACAGTATATACACTTATATTATATATTTAATTATATAATATACTTATATATCTGATCTATACTTCTCATAAATATTTGATTTCTTGGGTGGTTGACCGTGAGTACCTTTGCTGAAGGTTACACCATTTTGTGATAATTTGTCACTGCTAGCGTCTGTTGTACTATGCTTTGCTTTTCTGTGATTGCTCCTTACCTTTCCTATTTGCTTTTTGTCTTGTCTACTGTCATTGGTACTCTCTCCTGTTATATATATATATATATATATATTTTAATTTCCCCCTATTTCCATGTCTTCCCTTTATTTCATATCACATCATATATATATATATATATATATATATATATATATATATATATATATATATATATATATATATATATATATAATATATATAATATAATCTGAGAATGCATCATATATATTTATATTTCTCTCTTGCACTTCTCGAGGTACTGCTGGATTTTCCAAGCCACTACTGCTGCCTTTCTAAGGTACCCGGAGATCATCTTGTGCAGAATGCCTAAAAGGGTTAAAGGGATGTCTTAGAATTTTATCTTATGTCTTATTTAATTTTAGTTTTATTATTCTGTATCGCATTTTATTTTAATTGTAAATTATGTAAAAATGTTTAGAATAGGTAGAATAAATGTCAATATATAATCAACCTAGGTTTGAACGGATAACCGCAAGTTAGCGGATCTTAGAGGATGTCTAACCCCTTCCCTTTAGGATAATAAAGAACCTGATTCAGAATCTCACATAACTTTCGCAGACCTTTAAATGGAGATCATTAATTGCAGTATTTTATTGCAATAAATCAAGTGTCCTAATTCACTATAATAATTAGGTGGCGACTCCTTAAAATGCATTTAGGAATCAACCATACGTGGCACTCCCGTTTTCGACTCTGGTTTTAAATGGGGTGTTACAATCACTTTTGCTGCATTGATGTTATCTAGAAAAACATGAAGGTTAGCAGAATAATATGCAGGAACATATGACATGAAATTTTTAGCACACTAAACAATTTAAGCTAGATATTTCGCAAACTCATTTTTATCATGCTTAATGGAAGTCAACATACTGAATCATGCTTGTAAAATTCAAAAATCCTATGACATGTTTACTTGTTATTCTCCACTAATCCTGGATATGCATAAAAGAGATCTTCAGGACTTTAAGGGTTGTAATGTAGGCTTAGGTATAGGTAGGTAAAAATAGGCATTTAGGCTCATTTTGTGTACCATAAGCTCTTTGGCTTTTCATTGTTTCCCTTTTCTTTTGATTTTTTCCTTCACTTCAATTCAATCTTTCCCCTCTTTTGTTTTGGGAGAGTGAAGTGTATAATAATGACAAACACCCCCAAACTTAGGCTTTTGCCTATTTCTTATTACTTTTTTATTGGGGTGGATCAACGTTGTTCACTCTTTTTGTTTCTTTTTTAACACAATTTATTCCACTATTTCACATTTTTACTTATGGCACAATTTGTGGGAATATAGGGTGTCAAAGAAGAAGTTTCAATTTTTAGGCTCAATGGGGCTGACTAGGAATACTTTTAAAGTCCGGGATAGAAAAGAGTGGTAAGAATTGACTATCAAAGAAATGCCTGAGTCATCTCCCTAACATGCATATCCTAACTATTTCGCCTCAAATAGCAAGCAATCATAACACATAAGTATTCATCATTTAGCATGCACAATTCAAGCAAGAGACTCCAAATAGACAGATTTTGTGAGTTTTTGGCATATCTAACCTAAGTGTTTAGATAGTTGCTTCTAATTCCATTACATTATTCCACCTTACTTCACTAGGTGTTTCTAGTAACTACAACATACATGATCTTTTGACAGGCAATTATGACTCAAAAGAAAAAAAATTGTGACTCAAAATATACACCAAACAATAAAAAGGACTTAAATAAAATAAAATAAAACACAAATAAAACACCTCCCCAAACTTAAATCACACATTGTCCCCAATGTGTGTAGACTCAAGGATAATAAAAGAAATAAGACACTTACAGACTTGGCTAAAATGGTGGTGGTGGCGGTGGATAATGCATCGACCATTGGTTGAACAGGGAACTCATCTCGTCAAACTGCTGGTGCAATTGTTGTTGCTCCTGCCTCAATTCTTGTTGCCCTTGTCTCAACTCATGTTGTCCTTGTATTACTGTGTCGAAATGTTGCATCATCATTCTCTGGTTTTGGAGCAACTGCTCCATCATAAACTTGGAGGTTCTGATTCTGTGGTTGGCTGGTGGCTAGGTCCTGCCGCATATTGAGCCTCTATTTCAGGCTCATCTTCGTTCATTGCGGCCTCTGCTGCTGCTGCTGGTGGTGGTTGTGCTCTTCTTCTTGCTGCTGGGGGGCTTGGGTCTGGGAAAGAGTGCACTATCCCATATGTCACAGGCAGTTGGTTTCTCTCATTAGTATCAGTGGGTAGGACTGGGACCCATTCGTATGGCATAAGCGGTGATAAGTGAGCCATGTCCCAATCCACCTGTTGTCACCAACCTGCTGATTTCTTCAATGCACTGCACTATCTCTTTCCCCACATCAATCGTCAACCCCCTCATAATTCCATATATCAGCTTAATCTTATCTTCTGGCACTCTGGTGAAGTGCGTGGATGGAATCATTTGGGCACTGACGAAATATAGCCAACCCTTGGCTGCTTTGTTGAATTGGCACCTGCTCAGTGCTCTTGACCCATTTCTCGCAATATCAAAAACAGCCCCAGGGTAGCTCACTGTGTCTGCGACGGTATTCCAGTTGATGTTGTCGGTGCTCATAGACCATGTTCTAAAATGGCTCCGATCACCAATTCCTCCTTCAACATCAACTGTTTTTAGAGTCATATTTAGTGCTTCTGCCGTCACAGGCATATATCTTCCCCTCACAAAACAATTGTTGTCCACCCTCTCCGGAAAGTTAGCGTAAAATTCACGCACCATCATTGTGTTCATTAGTGCTATCTTCTCCGGATTTACAAATCTCCTCCACCCCATTATCTCAATCATTGCCCGAATGGGCTCATAAACATCCTCTTCCCCAAACGACTCCCTTTGATAGTCCATTCCCCTTTCAGGGATTAAGGGCCTAGTACTAAGCTTTTTGTATCTTTGGAAGGCTTGGTAGCTCACAAACCTAGTATTATCGTAATGTGGGGCTGGGGTGGATGTGGAGGCTCTTCTCTTTCTGGCGGACATGGTTAAAACACTTTCTGCAGCTTACAACTTATTAGCACAAATGTTCCCCAACACAATCAACAATTTAGCAGCTAAAACACAAACACCCCCAAACTTCAACTCTACTACCCAATACCCACACCCTCTTTGTCTACTCCTTCTCTAAACTTCACAACCAATTTTTCAGCACCCCAACTACTTCACAATGCAATACTTCTCCAAACTACTACCTTCTTTAACTACTGAAAGCTTTCAAGAAAGGATGAAGATTACCTTTTTATGGTGTTCTTCAAGGTGTTCTTGCTTCTAATGGTGATTTGAGACAATGGAATGGAGTTTTGTTGTTTGAGATAGCTAAGGGTTTTAGGAATTTAAGAGTTTTGGTTGTGGTTGCGTTTGATTTGTGGAGGATTTGTGGGTAAATTGTGGATTTTCGTGGGTTTTGTGGAGAAGGGGGTTAGGTTTTGGTTTTGGAAATTGGGGAAAATCTGATTTCTGGGCGTCTTTTAATTTCTGGATTTCGGCGGTCTGCGGCACTTGCTTTTAGCGCGCGGCTTTAGCCGCGGCCTGATCTGACTCGCCGGGAATTTCTAAGACGCGGCCTATTCTGAGCGCGCGGCTAGACTTGCAATTTTCTGCATTTTTGCGCCATGCTCTGGCGCATGGCTCTTACTCAGCGCCTCTTGATTCTTTTAGCCATGGCGCTACGTTTTCTGGAAATCCCTGTTGTTCCTCAGTTTTTCGCCCTTCAATTTATTGGCCTGTACCTGTCAATCACAACACAAACACTAGAATCCAAGACCGTGAGATTGTTCTAGACAAAATAAAATAAACTAAAGACAGAAATTAAAATAACATAATTGAAAACGTTGGGTTGCCTCCCAACAAGCGCTGTCTTTAACGTCTTTTAGCCGGACGCAATTAACCGGTACGAGTGCCCATTGGATCCTTCTGCGAACTGCTTGCAATCCAGAGATTTATTGTTGTAGGTCTCAATTTCCCTACGACCATTTGTTCAAACAAGAGCCTTAAACATACAATTATCCCCCAAGTACACAAGACAAACTTGTCTTTTATGCTTTCTAGAATGTAGGAATTCGTGAAATTCTCTACATCTCTCAACTCTATGGGGTACCCTTGATGGTATGGACTTCCTAATTGGGGATCATCCGTGATAGCTAGTGATGTTTCTTCTGTAATAGGTGCAAGAAAAAGAATTTCCACAGAATCCAAGAAGGTAAATAATTGGATCTCTGCAATCTTTTCCTTTTCTACACCAACTATCTCACCAGATTCCTCAATAGTTGGGTGTGGTTCAGGCTCCTCAATTTGTTGTTCATTGCTCAAAATGATGCGAGTTCTCCTATTTGCGCTTCAACTTCTTCATGGCAATCTCGTTTCGTCCATGAACCGAGTTTGATACTAGCGGCCCGAGTATGGCTTCTCGTAACTCCTCCCTCTCTTCCTGTAGGGTTGGAGCTTCATCATATTGACAGTAGTAATCCATGTCTCCAGGATCCCTGAGATGCATCAAAACCAACAACGGATCACGGCACCCTTGTGTTCACACAATAAATACATAAAACGAAAAAAAACTAAAGTAAAAAATAAAATAAAATTAAAAATTAAAAAATAACAAAGAATAAAAACCAAATTAGAAATTAATAATAGATAGAATTGATATTGAACTATGTCTAATCCCCGGCAACGGCGCCAAAAACTTGATGCGCGAAAAGATGCACACACTTTAACGCAAGTGCACGTTATCGTGACAAGTAATATAGTCTTGGTAAGACCGAATATCGTCCACAAGGATTAGGGTTCAAGTACCAACTATCTATCTTTTGGTATCTATTTGGTAATTGATATTTGATTTTGTGGTTTATAACTAATAATTATAAACGCTATTTAACTATAGGTTTACTTCAGTTGTGATGGGAATAGGGCTTCCATGTCTCCTCAACTATCCGCTTATGTTATTTATCAATGCAATGAATTATGGTTTTCTTCTCTCGGAGCTAGCAGGTTTACGAAATCGTTTTATATTCCCGTTAAGGATATATAAACACTCAACCCGATGTGCACCTTTCTACCTTTCGGTGATAAGGATAACTCTATAGGAGGATTAAGCACAAAAACCTAGTTAACGCACGCGCGTGCGTAAAATTAGGGTTGTTAAGCCTCTCATTAACGCTACATAAATAATTGAGGTATTTTCATCCCCAATCCAAAATATGTCTACCCAACTTACAACATATTCACAACCTCCTCCTTTCGAAGTTTGATTAGAAATCATATAATGATAATTAGTTGTCAATTAATTACCAAACATTCAAAGCAATTATTGGATAAATCTCAACAAGAAGAAGAATAACCATAGACATGCATTAATTCATAACATAAGTTTCTAGTGAATCAACATAGAAAGCCCTATAAAAGAATTAGTTCCTAGCCATTGACATGACAAGAATTAATTCAAAGTTCATCATACAAAACTGAAATAAAAGAAAGAAAAGAAAAGAAATTACTAAGTTTAGGGTCTCCAATCTTCAATCCAAGAAAACCTTGTGTTGTGCAAGAAAGGGAACTCTTAAAATCTGCCTAGGGTTCTCTTTTTATAGGCTGAAAACCGCCTCCCACTTTTCCTTCAGGCCAGGCCCAGAATTTCGTCTAAAAACCTGATTTTCCCGCGTCGGCGCCGTGGCCACGCTTTCGTAGTGGCGGAACTCTGCGATGCCGGGTGATTTGGCGCTGCGATTCTGGCATGCATGGCGCGCGTACTGGAACCTCTCGCCTCTCGATGATTGGGCGCGCGACCGCTTCATTGCGGGGAGCGCGTACCGTCGGGTTTTTGCCTCGTTCGCCACTTTCTCTGCTTTTAGCTTTGGAACCTCCTCTTTTGCCCTCTTTTAGCTCCTTTTCCGTCATTTGGCCATTTTAACCACTTTGACTCAAAAGAAAGAAAATCTATCCTAATACGACACTTATTTGTACAAAAAGAGACAAAAAACTAACTAAAAACGACTCGAAAAGTGTATATAAAATACACCGATCAGTAGGTTTATGTACATTCAGGGGTATGGCGGGGCCCTGTCCCGTCATAGTTGTTTACATTGCTTAGAGGTCTGTAGTCCTGTTGTAAATTTGGGATGTAACTGTTCAGTTTTTATATATATACAGAAAGGTGACCGTTTTGGTTAGCCTGTTTCTTACTCTATATTGTTTCATGTCTTTGATTTTATTTCCGCTGGTTTTTCTCTGATGTATTATCACTAGGGTGCCCGGGGTAAGGCACCAGTCACGGGCCCGGGATCGGGTCGTGACAACTATACTAAACATAAATGAAATGAATAAAATACTAACTAAAAATAACTCAAAAGGTGTATATAAAATACACCGATCAAACCCCCAAACTTAAACTTTGTTCGTCCTCGAGTAAAGCTCAAAAATAGAATGAGTGACACGAAAGAAAAGAAAATAAAATGACTCAAAGACACTGATCAATTTGCTGCACAATTGTCACTTAGAAAAGCATGAAGGTTAGTAGGATAATATGCAGGAACATATAGCATGAATTTTTAGCATTCTAAACACTCAAGTAAGATATTTCGCAAATTTAATTTAATCATGCTCAATGGATGTAAAAATACCTAACTATGCATGTCGATTTCAAAATCCTATGGCATGTTCACTTGCTATTCTCCACTTAATCATGGATACACATACTAAAGATCTTCAGAACTTTTCAATGTTGTAATGTAGGCTTAGGCAGGGGTAGATAAAAATAGGCTTTTAGGCTCGATCTTACGTACCATAAGCTCTTTTGCTTTCGATTTTTCCATTTTCTTTTGATTTTCTTTTTAACCTCATACCTGTCTTTCCCCTCTTTTGTTTTGAGAGAATGAGGTGTATGATGAATAGCAGACACCCCCAAACTTAGGCTTTTGCCTATTTATTATTACTTTTTCATTGGGGTGCATCAAAATTGTTCACTCTCTTTTTGTCTCTTTTCAATACTTTATATTCCAAACAACTCAATTTCTTCACTTATGGCACAAATATGGAATTATAGGGTGTCAAAGAAAAGATCTTATTTTAGGCTCAAAGGGGCTGACTAGGAATTCAACTATAATGTCAGGGATAGGCAAAGAATGGTAAGAAAATATTTGAAAGAGCAAGTCCACCTTGTAGTTCTCTCTAGTTTGTTGAGTTAAGTAGATAGTTTCTTTCATCTTGGGATAAAGATTGTTGAGGGGGACTCATTGGATGTTGAGGTAACGATTTTACTACTCCTATATGATCTCTAGTCCTTCTAGCTTAGCTTTATCAATTGGTGAAGATAACTTGTAAGATATAGAAGTATTGTAGGCAATTCTTGAAAACACTTGGGATATGTTGTGTTATTATTGAGCTGCTCGTTTGGTGATGATTAGTTGGTAAAAATTGTAGACTATTGTTGGTTGTTGTATGAGGAATATAAAGAAGTTCATTTAAGCTAAAGAACTTGCCTTGTTGATTAGTTATCATTGTTATGAGTTATAGATGTTCTATGCAAATAAGGTGTTTGATAAAATATCTAAGTGAAGACTACCTTTAGTTATTGATTCGAAATTGATCCAAGTCATTCGTATAATGTAGATTATCATTCGTAGAGCATTCGGGAGCTCGTGAGCTATCGACAAAGATACGTAGGGCTTACTTTTTTCACTTTGGCATGATTCCAAAAGAACGAAACGATATTCATAACGACTCCAGACTTGAGGTTGTTGTACATATGTTTTGTGTGGCCTTGTCAGATGTTGGTACAACTGTGACGGCTTTGTCGGCCTCAATTTATGTACATATATATATATATATTGTGTTGGGCCTTTTCTGCGTGCAAGTTATGGTTGCTTTCTATCTTATGGCATTTGGAGGCCTTGTTGGTCCAGGTCTCGTGTCATGTAGTTCAGGTATTACAATTGATACGCTCGGGTCTTAGGGTGTTGGGTACCGCCTCCCCCCAAGGTTGGGGTGTGACATTCGGCGTATGAGATGCCAACACAATCTATAGAGTAATTTGGGAAGAAACAAGATGACTCTGGAAAACAACTAATCTCTACAGATAATGACCAAAATATGGCCTCAACCTTTAATTTTAGCTCTTTGATCACCACACAAATATATGCTTCCTCGACCTTTTTTCTTCTTAATAAACTAATTGTTTGTTTTGTTTGTCCATCTTTTTTGTTCAAAATATTCCATTTGTGGTGATGTCTTTCAGAAAATGATTTCTGTATTAATTGAACTTGTCCATGTTTCTGGTTACCTTGTCATTAATTAGTCGTTTTGTTGTCAACTGTATTGACCTGCATTAGATTTACAGTTTATCACCCAAACATCTAAGAAGATATATGCTCTGCTTAATTTCTTGGGATAATTACATTTTTTGACCGAGCTAATGTATAGGTTTTATTAATTAAGTATAAATATACATATTGTATACACAATATATACATAATCAGTATAGGTTTTGTCCATGTTTCTGGTTACCTTGTCATTAATTAGTCGTTTTGTTGTCAACTGTATTGACCTGCATTAAATTTGCAGTTTATCACCCAAACATCTAAGAAGATATATGCCCTGCTTAATTTCTTGGGATAATTACATTTTTTGACTGAGCTAATGTATAGGTTTTATTAATTAAGTATAAATATACATATTGTATACACAATATATACATAATTAGTGTATAAGTTTTGTATATTTTGGCTAGCACCCGTAATTAATTTCGGCCGACAGGCCAAAAATGAAAAAAAAATCCCTAATTATTTGGCGTAAGACAAATTAACAGGCTGTTTTCTGGTGTAGGTGATGCCTTTAACAGGATATTTTGTTAGTAAGCTGTTAAATTTGCCATCCCATTATGCAGCAGGCTTGATATTGGTTGGCTGCTGTCCTGGAGGTATGCTCAGCTAGACTCCTAATCAAGCCTTCTACATATAGTGGTATTTGCTAAGCATACAACAACAACAACATACCCAGTGAAAATCCCACAATGTGGGGTATTTGCTAAGCATCTCGTGCATTATTCTGCAGGGACGGCAAGTAACATTGTCACTTACATTGCACGGTAGGTAGACATATGGAAGGTTCTTTTATATCATCATTATTTTAATAGTATCATTTTTGCAGTTATTTTTGTTATAATAATACCTACTAGGTGTTGATACTTCGTTTTATTGCAGCGGAAATGTGGTGCTTTCAGTTTTGATGACTGCTGCGAGTACCCTATCCGCTGTGGTTGGTAGCTTTTGTTTGGTTGACGAATGTATTGTCTATAAGATGTTTATATCTGTGCATGTCTGTGTGTTTTATGCGTCCCATGGAAATTGACCTAAAACACTTTGTTCCTAAAAAAAACTTTCACGGAGATAGTTCTTATTAGGAAATGTGTATCCTCTTAAACTGTTGAGAAAGAGGCTGCACTTTTGACAGAAATCAACAAGCAACTAAAATAAACCCGGTCTTTTTATCTAAACGTAATAAACAAAGCAGTATATCATCTCGCCAATTAATAGGCAACCGGAGCACTTTTGTCAAGACCGGCTGGCCGTTCTTTATTAATACACTATTAAACAATGTTGGAAAAAGTTCCCACACTTCCTTTTATTGTTAATTATCTCACACTTCCCTTAATATCATTGAAGATACTCTAATCCTATATGATGGTGCGAGAGTTCCCTTAAGTTAATTGATCTTTCTCATTACACGTGCAGGTGATGACCCCTTTTCTAACAGAGAAACTTGCAGGGCAATTTGTTGCAGTAGATGCAGCTGGACTTTTCATGTCCACTTTACAGGTCCATTTCCTGATCTGGCTATTGTATTGTCGGTATTGTAGTTTGTCATAATAAATTATAAATCCTGCCAAAAAATACAGGTGGTGCTTCTTCCTGTATTAGGTGGCGCATTTCTGAATCAGTATTTCAAAAGCCTTGTCAAAATTGTGTCTCCATTGATGCCCCCTATTGCTGTAGCAACTGTTGCAGTTCTTTGCGGAAATGCGATTGCACAGAGTTCTTCTGCTATCCTTATGTTAGGTCAACAAGTTTTCTTAGCTACTGCTCTTCTTCATGCATCTGGCTTCTTCTTTGGCTATGTACTCTCAAGGATTCTTGGAGGTGATGTATCATCCTTAAGGACAATATCTATTGAAGTCAGAATGCAGGTAAGAAAATGGTTATAGAAATATAGTCAGGGAAGAGCGCTCTCTCTCTCTCTCCATTTAGCAAAGGAATTATTTCTTGGGCTTTCTTTATTTTTGGCCCGTTGGCCAAAATTAATTACGGTGCTAGCTGAAATATACAAAATCTACACTCATTATGTATATTGTATGTATGGATTATGTATATTGTATGTATATTTGTGTATATTGTATGTATAGTATTTGTATATTGTATGTATATTTATATGTAATATACAAAACCTATACATTTGTTGGCTATTTTGTAAATTAGATCACTGAAAGACATTGGACTGTAATTCTCTTATAACCTGCTCGCTAGTAAGGTTCTGTATAGGCATTAAATTCAGAGGCGGATACGAGTTTTGAACTCTATGGGTTCGAGTTCAGGATGAAAGTATATGTATGTCCTAGAGACAATCAGTATTAGGACACATGTACTTTATACACATTCTTGTATTTATATATATTGATGATAAATGTAATTGCTTTTACATTTGTTGAATTATTAGTTGATTGTTTATAATATTCTATAAATGCATCCTTAGAGGTTACGTGGTTATTAATGGAGTGAAAATTAATATCATAGTGTGACGCTCTTAAACCGCCTCGACTAATGATCATCGAGATTGGGATATCGATGATATGTTATACG
The DNA here is from genome assembly GCA_029844215.1 of Przewalskia tangutica. Classification (NCBI taxonomy): domain Eukaryota; kingdom Viridiplantae; phylum Streptophyta; class Magnoliopsida; order Solanales; family Solanaceae; genus Przewalskia; species Przewalskia tangutica. The sequence goes on along the minus strand of CM056720.1, from coordinate 140,143,800 downwards.
TAGGGATATAGTATGTCTCACTTGCTACGAGTTATGACAACTCGTGATGGACGCATGAATACTTGTAGAAGTATTGGTATACCCTGCTGATATATTATTTGTTATATATACATATGTCTAAAGTATTATCAGTATGTGAGAGATAATAGTCCTTAGACTTGAGGTCGATATCACCTTATTTACGGAGCAATGTACTTTGATCCTGTCCTAAACTCAAATGCCTTATAGGTTGAGACGCGGCTTGTTTAGGGTATATTGCGAAATAGATTAAAGGTGAATGTTGAGCCAAGATTAGAATTCATTCCTCGAATGTATCTTCGAGAGAGCACTCAGATTCTCATAAGATATTAAGTTGACTAAGTCATTGGTCAATGATATAGTCCTGTTGTCAACTAATATAGATGAGTTATTATGATCAAGCCATTTGGATAGACACTTGATAGATCCTAAGCTTGATTGAGTGTGTCTTGAATGAAATGATTTTATCTTCCCATATAGAGGCTCAGTTCACATGTTTCGTGTAGCTAAACTTTACATATTGAGGTTCGTCTTCCGGCGCAGTCTAGGAGTTCCGTGAAGATTCTAATGATATTAATGTCAATATGTAGAGGCCTGAAGGGTAAACACTAAGTCAAATGTTCCGTTGATTAAAGGATGTAATTAGAAAGAGATACATTTATGTTCGGTTGATAACCGGGACAGGGGAAAAGGGACAGAAAATTGGACAGAACTGCGGTGCCTTGATTTAGGACCGCGGTGCCAGAAGCACGTGGAGGCACCGCGGTGCCACCTTATGAAACCGCGGTGCCGACATCGCAGCCGCATCCGACTTGACCCACCGATTTTTGTCGGGCCCACCACGAAACCCTAAAGCTCTTAATTATTCATTATAAATAAGAGGCTCCCCTCCCATTCTAAAGACACTGAAACCTAAGAGAGTTAATCTCTTCTAAAACGCTGCAGAAATCCCTAGCATTTCTAAAGTTAGAAATTACATCAAAATTCTAAGAACTAGGACTTGCAAATCAAGGGACTTTTTGAGTGTGCACCCCGGACTACACAAAGCTTGAAGATTTCAACTGCTTGGCTGATTATCTACAAAGATGTAAGTCTTCGTTCGAAGTTTTACATATATCTTTGTGCTATGTATTTACATTACATATCTTACTATAGTTTGACCGTCGTCGGATTTGAAACATAAATTTTCAAATTCCGCTGCGTGTACGAACCCGACGCAAACGCCTACAGTGGTATCAGAGCCTGAGCTGTTTCGTATGATATGTAATTAATGTTAATGATAATATGAGTTAGGATTTGTTTAGATCTGTATTTTATTTTGTTAAAGCTTTGAAATCCTAAATCTTTAGAACACATGACACTTGTTCCTGGATCTGTTAATACAATAATGTATTCGAGAAAATCAATTCAATAAATAACTCTTCTAAGTTGATATGCGTAACCGACTTAAAGCATGGTGCATTGAAACGAAGAACGAGAAGAAAATTAGATTAGATAGTCGATGAACATGTTGTGTTAATAGTGATGGAAATATAAGTGATTCATCTGAAAATCTGACCCTAAACCAGTTTTAGGAATTTGGAGTTTCGGATTTTGTGTTTCTGGAGGTAAGGCACCACGGTTCCATGATGGAGCACCGCGGTGCCTACTAGGGGTTTTGGCGGCGGCACCGCGGTCGCCTGCACGGCCGAGGCATCACGGTTCGTTTCACGGAACCGCGGTCGCTCATCCAGAAACTTAAAATTTATTTTTCGGACATTCTGCCTTAGAGGCACCGCGGTGCCACCTGTTAGGACTGCGGTGCCTGCGATGGTAACTTACGGAACCACGGTGCCACCATTGAATCATGCGGTTTGACGGCGAAATTATAAAAAAATCAAAATCGAAGCGAAACTTAAAGATTTCAGATTCTGAATCTGAAGTTTTAAAGTTTTTCGTTTCTGAAAATAAGTTTTGAAATTGGATAGATTTGGTCCTTTCGGGCAAATCTGTAATTAAAGAAAATATTCTGAAAATTGGTTTTAAGTTCTGGAAATTGCAAACAGGTCCCAAAAGTTTGAAAATATTTTCTGAAGTTTAAAATTGTATTTTATGAATTTATAAGGGTTCATAATTGAATTTTTAATTCTTAAGGGACTAAAGTGTAAATTCTGAAATTTACAGAATTCCCGAAATTCAGAATTTTAAAATCAAAAAATGTTTAGGGACTGTTTGGCATTAACATAGAGTATAGAGTTTAGACAAATAGACCCATGATTATCATTAATGGTATATTATTATATAATATACAAATGTGCTAAATGTTAAATGTGATGCATTTAAATTATTAGCATAGCGTCCGCAATTATTGTCTGGGTAGACGGCGCCCAGTATTTGTTTAAATTTCAATGACCGCGATAACTGTCTGGATAGACGGCATCTAGTACTTGTTTAAAAATCATCTTATATCATGCCTATCGGATTTTGATGGTTACCCATCTAAATGTGTTTAGAAATTGCATGATAGGTTGTCATATGATATATGACATATTGATCTTGATTGAAATCCCCGAAAACTGAAAATGTTCCCCAAACATTAAAATACAAGTCTAATTATAACGCGTCGTCCATTATAATTGTTAGGGTGCTAAGATCCTTTTCGGCGATAAAAGTATTTATGCCAAAGTATTTGCTCTAAGTTTAAGAGGACCGATGCTCTTTCATAGATGTGTTAAAATGAAAGTAGGTGATAAACTCTTGTAAGTATTTACACAAAGTGTTTGCTTGCAAAGGCTAAACTTAGTTAAGCATTTAAACGCAGTCGTATAATGGGGTTGGCTTGTTTAGATAAATCTTGGCGCCGAAGTGTCAGACTAGTCTAAAGACGCATGATTAAAATGAAAGATACTTAATCAAACCAAGAGTTGCAAATTTAGTTTTGTAATTGGTTGATAACCTACCGAAATATGCTATTGAAGTTATCAGCCAAAACAAACGCGGATATAGCATATGTTTGGATCTTGACCCACTATGATTTAAAATGATTTAGGTTCGTATTCTACCATGGGGTCGTAGAAGTATGCAAAATAGTGGGAGCTAATTAAATAAAAGACCATGTTTAATTACTCTATAATGAATGTGTATTATTGGAAGAATGAATTGTTGATTGCATTTTTTCTATTCTGTCTATATCTTCAGATCTTCAGAAATGTCAAATTTTTCGTTAAAAATGCTCATGGAGTCCAACAGACTCACCGTACCAAACTTCATTGACTGGCTAAGAAATGTTAGAATTGTTCTAAGACAGGAACAGATTGAATATACTTTGGACAAGGTATTCCCAACCGCTCCGGCGGAGGACTCTGCTGAGTATACAACTTTTGACAAGGTTGCCTATGAGAAACATTATAAGGACGCCATCTCTGCTCAATGCCTAATGTTGTCTTCTATGTCACCACCATTGCAAAGACAGCATGAAACTATGGGGGCCAACGAAATGGCCCATTTGAAGAGTCTCTATGATGCACAGAGTCAGACAATGGAGTATGACCTGCTAATAGAACTTTTTAAGTGTAGGCTAAATGAAGGGGGCCAAGTTTCACCTCATGTGTTGAGGATGATTGAGTTGATTGAGAGGTTGACTTCCATAGACATAAGGTTTCAAGACAGAGTCTCCACCACCCTCATTCTCCACTCCCTTCCACAGTCGTTCGAGAGTTTCAAAATTAACTACAACATGAATGGAACTAAGGCGACATTTCCAGAACTGCACAATATGCTAAAGACCTTTGAATCTTCAATCTCCAGGGGCAAAGCTGTCCTCATGGTAGGGTATTCTTCTCAGCCCAACCGAAAGGTAAGAGACAAAAGAAAAAGAAGAGCAAAGCTGTCGCTGCGCCCGCAGCAATGAAGCCCCAGGGAAGGACGAAGAAGAAGAAGGTGCTTCCGGCAAAGGATGTGTGCAGAAACTACAATAGGAACGGGCATTGGAAGTTTGAGTGCACTACTCCAGGCGGCGGCAGAGCAACTGGTGCTCCGGCACCTGGCGAACAAGGTATGTTTGTAATTGAAATTAATCTATGTTGACACCCAATTTTGGTCCTCTCGCCCAAACATTAATAATAAAATTACACTAATTTTTTAAATAATTTTTTACAATTTTATAATAATAAAATGCAACAACAAAACATTAATACACGTATAAATAAGCGATTTAATAATGACACCGCATTTTACGTGCACACCTTGAGTCTCACGTCCGCATTCGTCATTTTAATAACAAACAATTTCATTAATATCATTCATAATTTAAGCCCTATTTCCCATTAATTAAAACTCAAACAATTCTTAATGATAAATAAACAAATAAATACATAAAATAAATATTTTAACAATGACGTCGTGTTAAATAGCATATTCGCATTTATTAATATGCAAGGCAATTTCATAATTATTATTTGTAATTTAAATTAATTTTAATCTAATACATGTGTTTTAATAATAATGTCGCATTTATAAAAGCATTAAGCAATCCTTAAAATCATATCTGCATTTAGCATTTAAATAATTTAATAATAACTTAAACCCCCATTTATTTTTCATTAATTAATTTTTACAAAATTAAAACACCTAAAAACTAATACCTAGTTAAATAAAATCAGCCCACCTTTTAAATTCGCAGCCCAGTTCCCGCGGCCCAACTATATCAGCCCTCCCCCTTCCTTTAGATACCAACAACCCTAAGAAAAAACGAAAAGAAAAACCCTAAAAAAAAAACTTGAAGTCGCCGCTCCCCACACCTCCAGCAATGCATATGCGAGATTTCCGCCAGGGAATCTTCTCATCCCCATCCTCAAACCCGTCTAAATCTGTGCTAAAAGATTGTCCCAATTTACCATAAAAAATCAACCAAAATCGCTCCCAAATCGTCGAAGAATGAAACCAAAAATGGAAATCGAATCTTGAGGATTTCTTGCTATTCTTTCGAATTCCAAAAAAAAAATGAGTATAAATATAGCACAATTTTATGATTTAAGGCAGAAGGGAAGACCCGTTTAAAAACACCTCGAACTTCGAGGAAGCATCGGAAATTAGCAAAAAACAGGGGAGAAATTTGGCTAAAGGCATTCGAAAATACAATATCGGCAGCAACCCGTAAGAACAGCAAGAAGACATAACTAAAAATCCCTATTTTTTCGCACAAACGAGCAAAATCGTCCTAGCTTTGATTTTCTCCAAATAAAATCGCATAGCAATACACTCCGAGGGGATCGACGACTTGATACGCTGTTTCGGTTCGCTGCCCGGAGAAGGTAAATTCATGTCCTCTCAGTTCTACTCTTTAATTTATGCTGTGTGTTTTATTGTGGATTAATTATGTGTTAAAAACATTTAGTTTAAGTTTTAGTTCCAGTTTTAGATCCGCTAATACATCTCCCTTTCCATGCTTATCTTTATGTATGTTGTTTGATTATCTGGCATTAATTGATGGTTGTTTGAATATTTAATTTGGATGTATTTTGTTTAATAGATATAACGGGGTTTACATATGTCTGTTAGTCTCTGAAGGTGAATGGATAGAACAATTGAAAAAAGTTGGGAATCATGATAGTTATAACCTGCAGCTGAAATTATATCCATGCCCGTACAAAATGAAAGAACATGTGAACATTGTCTCTTTGGCTGCCTTTTATGTCTAGTTCAGCACGAATCCATGGGTAATGCATTCAATACCATTGAAATATGTCTTGAGATTGATCCTATAGGTAAATAATTAGATGTTAAGTAGTTAGCAACGTGAAAATCTCCTGTCGAACCTGTTTGAAATTTTGAATGCTATTTAGTATCTATTTAGAATGTGTAGGTCTAAAACGATTAAAACATCTGCGATTAGTAGTCCTTGATGTATAATGATCCACATAGCCCCCTGATTTATATCCGCATCGGGTTGAAGAACCTTTAAGCCAAATATTGAAATCTGGAATAGTTTATCCATGTTATGATTCTGTTATTAAGTCTATCTGAGTCCATATTGTGTTCCCATGCACCTGTAGGAATTCCTCTGGATTTGTATGTAAATATACAATCACATTTGTGTTCCTTGTGTCACGTCATGAGATATATTTCAAATTGCCTCGCCATGGATTAAGTCTATAATACACAGATCTGCTGCAATACATTCTTTCTTGATTTAATAGTCTGAATGTTTTAACCATACGTATTACTTTTCCTCTCCCTTGATCAAAACTGGATATGCCCATTTGCTTGCCATTTTCGATCTCATATGATTCCCTCTAAGTCCTCTTTAGTGCTGGTCCGTATTTAACCCCATATGGTTATTTTGTTTGGCTCCCTGTTACTAATAGGCTTGCATGACTTTATTTTTATCCCTATGCATGCTTTAAGACTTTTACTTTAATGAAAACTTTCTTGTCCGCTGGAAAATTCACTTGTACTGAGCAATGTCCTGTTCTCACTATGATTTTATTCCCAACTTTCCTTAGATGGGCATTTGACCCATGCTTCATCCATGTTTAAATGCCACTGAATTAACTATCTTGCGGCCCACTGCTCAGTTTCAAATTATTGATTTACTGTTTTCGGGCCTCTTTTCCCTTTTAATTGCCGAAGTAAAATGACTCATGTGTGTTTAAATTGTTGATGAGGTTGGGGTGTATACTAATCCTTTCCTCTTATTTCTTTTATATGAAATGCATGGGAGCAACGAAGAGTCACATTACGAGACTCATCATGACAAAAATGAAGATTTGTATCCACGTCTACATTTCTGCCTCAGAATTCCTAAGCAAAATAGGATGAGATGACCTCGTCACTCGTTCTAAGCATCATCTCTACTCCTTAATCCTACATGTCTACTACATATTTGTTTGTTTATTTAGTGTAATTTTATTACTAAACTTGTAATTAATAGGAGATCTAGTTCAATTAGTCTTTGAACATATAAGGCGAGAAGGTGATTTAGAATTAAATGCACTTCTAGTATTTATCTTAGGCTTATCATTCATGTCTAATCTCTTGCCTAACCATTAAAATTGCATATCTAAACATGAAACTAACGCATCACTTCTTTGATTTCGCAGATAAATGCACATCTTTAGTCAAATCAATCGACTTTGCGCATATTCATCTTATAAACAATATAAACACATACTTTCAACTTTATGTATATTTTACAATGCACTTATCCAAAATTAGCTTTACATGTATTTTTTATAAAGCAAGTCTTATAAATCTTTTGCGTTATCAAAATGCATCTTTTATAAAAATGCTCGCAATATCCTTACTTAAATATTTCTAAACATGCATTTTTCTTTAGTACAATAATTACCCTAGTTTTGAACGGACAACCGCAAGTTAGCGGATCCTTTAGGGTGTCTAACCCCTTCCCTTTAGGATAATAAAGAACCCTTGCCCACAATCTCACATTGTTTTGCAGACCATTAAATGGAGTTAATGTCGACTTTAACCTAGTTGACATTTAGGTGTCCTAATTCACCCAAAATAATTAGGTGGCGACTCCGCGAACCCTTTAGCAACCACTTTAGCATTTTAGCCCCTTTAGCACGCTTAGCACCCCTTTTAACATCTTAGCACATTTTAGCACTTTTAGCATTAGCATTTTATTTTCTAACATTTTCATATTAGCAGGATTCGCTAAAATAATGTCGCGGTCGAAAAAGGGCGCGACAGAAATGACGACTCCACTGGGGATTTGAGGTTCTTAACCACAACAGACCTAGGGTTATTATTTGGCATTATTTTTGCATTTAATTTTTGTGTGTTGTATTTTGTTTTATTTATTTTTATTGCTATTTGCTTTACTGCTTTCCTTAAACTGGCATTCCGCTCATATTTCTTCCACTCTGGAAAATTCACACTATCACACACTACATGCGAGGTGCGCTTGGTGCATCAACAATATTCTTTCTTCAAAATCCAAATTTATGAGAGTTGGTAATATACGTGGAGTGCCCGGTCTAACCGGTGGCCGCGTAACCTTCTCACTCGAGTTGTCTGCTCGGGAACCTTGCGTCTAGTAAAGCCAAATCTTACAAACTCAGGATAGAGCTATACCACCCTTTATTTTAAGGCATGCATGCATTTACCTTAGGTGGGTCGGTCCTTGGTATCGACACCACAATTAGGAAGACACCAAACTTGTCGACGGGTTTCTCAACCCAACGACCAACCAGCATATTATCTGTAGCGTGACAATGATAGACAAATCCAAACCTAATCATGACGTGCCGAAATTGGAAAAAGTGCACCGTCATTTGGTCGTCATTTCCAACAAAAGCATTACAGTTGGACGGCTTGGACAAATCTATCATAACCTCGCATATGTGGCGTTTAGGCCTCCCTCTGGCATAAAAGAGGTCCCAAACATGTTAGAGCACGCGCTTGATTTGCAATTTGCTTATTATTATATATTGCCTGCAACTCTTTGCATATTATACTAACTTGGTTTGCTTCATTTGTTCGAAGGTTATTTTGCCTAGCTTATCCCCAAAAGGTTGATTCGCGTTGACTGGTAGAAGCACAATCATCCAATAAATGACTAATTCAGAGGCACGTAGCGAAGCGACTTAGGACTCGTCCCCGTTCCTGTAGAGGATGCAGAGGCGTTAGAAAGGAGAAACACCAATGATCAACACCTCGCCAAATTATTGCAGCAAATGGAAATCATGCAAGCCGAAATAGAAAGGCTCCGAAATATGACAAATCTGTCTATTAGTTTGAATGCACCACTCCCGGAGTAAGGGACAAATGCAACCGTATCACAAGCCCTTGAGCCACCACTTCCCCAAAGCTCCCCGCAAAGGCTGCAACGTACCAACTCACACCAAAATGTCACTCGCCCAGTCAATTTGCAAACCGACCTCCAAAATGATTTGTTTACTACATACACATCTCATCCTCCACCTACTTATATCTCCCCACTCAGTCCAAATTGCCAAGCCACCCAATACGAGCAGATGACACACATCACTAGTCCTAACAAACAATATGGGGCATTAGCACATCCGACCAAAAGTCAACCATTTATTATGCATGTATCCTCTCAAGAGACAGATCAATACAAGGAAGTGGAGCGCACTGAGCCAGAGGCGATGAAAATGTGGCAAAAGAAATCTGTAGCTTGAAAGAGGCAGTCAAAAGCATTCAGATGAACCAGGGGGAGGAAGGGTTAGAATATGAAAACTCATGTATGCACCCCGACGTTGAATTACCTATGGGGTACAAGGTGCCCAAATTTGACATGTTCGATGGAAAGGGGAATCCTCGAGCTCATTGAAGGTCATATTGCGATAAATTGATTGGAGTTGGGAAAAATCAAGCAATCATCATGAAACTATTCATCGGGAGTCTAACCGGCGAGGCACTGGACTGGTACACTTGCCAAGACCCTCGAAAATGGGACGGTTGGAATGCCATGGCACAAGATTTCATGGATAGATTCAGATTCAACACTGACACTGTCCCGGATATATTTTATCTTATGAAACTAGAAAAGAAATCCACAGAAGCTTTCAGGGAATACGCCCTGAGGTGGCGGTCAGAAGCAGCAAAGGTCCAACCTCCAATGGCAGAGAGCGAAATGACCACCTTGTTCGTGCAGTCGTTAAAAGACGCGACATATTATGAAAGGATGATCAGTGTAATTGGGCGAAGTTTTGCAGAAGTCGTAAGAATGAGCGACTTCGTGGAAGAAGGCATTAAGACAAGCAGGATTACAAACTTGATAGCCCTACAAGCAACTAGCAGAGCAATGCAGTCAGATTCCATAGGAGGTACCTCACAGAGGAGAAGAGATGCATCACCCTCTGTCATGGTCATTCAGGAACATAGGCCAGAACAACTTCCAGTGTATCAAAACTCACCACCTTCTTACTATAACCAAAACACTCAAAATCCACAGTCGTATTATCAGCACTGCGCTACCCCATATCTTGTTTACCATACCCAACCAGCATATCCAAAATACTCACCACAGTCACGAACCCGTACACCAAACGGACCCAAACCCCGCATAGATGCCGAAAGAAAACCAACCAAAATCTATACACCTTTAGCCGAACCCATAGCCCAGGTGTATGAGAAGCTGAAAACCGCAGGAATACTCCAACCAATTCCCAGAAATACCCCCAGGCCTACTTCCCGAGGGCACGATAAAACCAAATATTGCACATACCACTCCGGTGCCGAGGGACACGACATCGAAAATTGTTATACACTCAAGGACAGAATAGATGAGTTAATCAAAGAGGGAGTCATTCAGCTGAAAGATGCTCCTCTCAATGCAAACAATAACCTTCTTCCCGGTTATGAAGATGCCCATGTGAACATGATAGCTAAAGATGAAGAAAACAATCTGGAAGGGACTATTACGCCAGCCCGAAAAGGGAAGAAAATTGAATCATCGACCAACCGCCAGAGAAAAGGAGGTGCTCCTTGCCAGAAATTGTTTAACTGATGAATAAGTCATTTGTTTAGTTGTGTGCTGCAAATGATGATCCTGCTGAAGACTCAGCCATTAAAGACGCAGAGCAAGAAGACATTTTGAACAAGTGGACTCGTGCCTCTGCCTTGGCCATCCGAGCCCTAAAATAGATAGTTTAATATATTTTGCGTTTTATCTGTAATAAAATGGAACTACGTTTGACCTGATTCCCTTGGCGGATACGTATGCGGCCATACCGGCTTCGGTCCCACCTTTACAATTTTTACCCAATTTCACTTGTAATGAACTACGTCATGACTTGATTCCCTCATGGGGATATGTAGGCGGCCTAAATCGGCTTCGGTCACACCATTAGGAAGTCTTCCCTTATTTTTGAAAATAACGAAAATACACATAATATACAAACAACCCCATTGAGACCCACTTTAAGCCAAACGCCCTTTGCATATTCAGAACTGGGACAAGGTAGGAAACCAGGCAGGGGTTATGAGTCCAAACAAGGCAGACGTACGAGTATCAAGAGTCAAAACTACAAAGTCAATGCGTATCAACCGCCCCCGCCCCCCCTCAAACTCACAAATTTTCTTTGAGCGCAGGTTCTTCATATTAGCAGAAGCAGAAAATACAATAAAAGTGCTTCATATTAGCAAAAGCAGAAAGAAGCAGCAGAAGCAAACAAACATCAACAATCAAAGTTCAAAACTCGCGACAAAATCTAGCGCATCAGCTCGGGCATATAGTCAAATTGCAATCCATGCAGTGCACAAACGCACAACAAAGACATCATGGCAATCCATACGGTTCACGAAAATGCATTACAACAACATCTCAGCAGTTGCAACATTTAGCATGTCCGCCCAAGGACAACATCTCAGCATTCACAACACCCCACATATCATACAGGGACGACATCCCTACTCACAAAATTGCATTTCTCATATATTTATCATTCCGTTTTAACAGTTATACACTGATCTTTCTCAAGCTTAGCTGACATGAGCATTTATTCCATAGGAGCATCAGCAACACAACGACGTCACTGATCGGTGTATTTTATATACACCTTTTGAGTCAGTTTTAGTTAGTCTTTTGTCCCATTTTGCACATATAAGTGTCGTATTAGGATAGTTTTTCTTTCTTTTGAGTCAAAGTGGTTAAAATGGCCAAATGGCGGAAAAGGAGAAAAAAGAGGGCAAAAGAGGAGATGCCAGAGCTGGAAACAGAGAAAGTGGCGAACGAGGATAAAATCGGACGGTAGCGCGGCCTCCTGCAGCAGGCCGGCGCGCCACTATTCAGAGAGGTCGCAGAAGATCCAGTACGCGGCTCGCAGCAGCATGCAGATGCGCGGCGCCTAAAAATCCGAGAAGCTACAGGAGTTCCAGCCGCGCTCGCATGCAATAGAGCAGGTGCGCGGCGCCAAAACACCCGACGGATTGCAGAACTTTCGGCACCGCGGCGCCGACGCGGAAAAATTAGGTCTTTTGACGAAATTTTGGGTCAGGCCTGAAGGAAAAGAGGGAGGCGGTTTGCAGCCTATAAAAGGAGAACCCTAGGCAGTTTTTTAGGGTTCCCCTTCTTGCACAACTCAAGACTTTTGCTTGGAGATTGGATACCATTAGTTTAGTAATTTCTTTTCTCTTTCTTGTTCTTTATTTCAGTTTTATATGATGAACTTTGAATTAGTTCTTGTCATGTCAATGACTAGGAACTAATTCTCTTATAGGGCTTTCCATGTTGAATTACTAGAAACTTATGTTATAAATTAATGCATGCTTATGGTTATTTTTCTTATTGTGAGATCTATCCAATAATTGAGTTGAACTCTTGGTAATTAATTGACAACTAATTATCACTATATGATTTCTAATCGATTAGAAAGGGGATTGTGAATATGCTGTAAGTTGGGTAGACATTCTTGGATTGGGGATGAAAATACCTCAATTATTTATGTAGCGTTGATGAGAGGCTTACCAACCCTAATTTTGCGCATTGTACATGACGGTCAACTAGGTTTTTGTTCTTAATCCTCCTATAGAGTTATCCTTATCACCGAAAGGTAGGTAAGGTGCGATACTGGGGTTGAGTGTTTATATAACCCTAACGGGAGTATAAAACGATTTCGTAAACCTGCTTTCTCCAAAAGAAGAATACCATAAGTTAATGCATTAGTAAGTAGCATGAGCGGATAGTAAGGATACATGGAAGCCTTATTCTCATCATCACTGAAGTAAATCTTTATAGTTAAATAGCTTGCATAATTCTTAGTTATAAACAACAAATCAGTTATCAATTCACCAAATAGATACTAGAAAATAGATAGTTGGTAATTGAACCCTAATCCTTGTGGACGATATTCGGTCTTACTAGGACTATATTACTTGTCACGATAACGTGCACTTGCGTTTAAAGTGTGTGCATCTTACCGCGCATCAATCACATCAGCAACACGTCTAGACAACGACGTTACATCAGCAACACACGACATCATCAGCACAACATGTCCAGGCAATGACGTTATCAGCACAAAACGTCCAGACAACGACGTCATCAGCACAACTCGTCCAGACAACGACACCATCAATCACATCTTTATCACATTACACAAAATCACATTCAAGCTCTACCATTTTTGTCTTAAAATTTATGCACTAATTTTTCTTAAGCTTTAGCCTACAGGGTCCTTAATTTACAGGAACAGTTTCAGCATGTCTGGGCATGGATGACATTAGCAATCACAACATTCAGCAAATATTCGCAAAGAACCAAAGAAGTCCGCAGACTACATCAAGCCGAACATTCAAAGAAGGATTCGCAAAGATCCAAAGAAGTCTACGCAATGACGACATCGGATTCGCGGATCCAAAGTCCGCAGACGACATACATCGCATTCGCAGCTGCATACATATCATACAGGGACGACATCTCTACTTACAAATTTTTATTTTTCATATATTCATTATTTTGATTTAACCGCTATGCATATTTTCACAAAGTTTTAGCATGCAGGAGCATTAATTCGCAAGAATAGTAGCATCAACACATTGATGTCTTCATCAACATCGTGTCTGAAACGACGCCAAGTCTGAAAATGACGCCCAAGTCAGAAAACGACGCCACGTCCGAAAACGACGCCGAGTCCGAAAACAACGCCGAGTTCGAAAACGACGCCGAGTCCAAAAACGACGTCGAGTCCAAAAATGACGCCAAGTCCGAAAACGACGCCAAGTCCGAAAACGACACCGAGTCCGAAAACGACTCCGAGTCCGAAAACGACGTCAACGACGCCAATTCCGAAAACGACTCCAAGTCCGAAAACGACGCTGAGTCCAAATGACGCCCGGTCCGAAACGACGCCCGTACGAAAATGACGCCACGTCCAAAGACGACGTCATCAACATATCACATCTACGCAAGTACGATTTCTCTAATCTCAAAATTGCATTTCTTATATATTCATGCCTTTTTATTTTGTCTTAGCAGTTACGCACTAACTTTGTCTTGAGCTTTAGTCTACATAACTTCAATCTAAAGGGGCAGTTGCAGCAATGACAACATATTCGCATTCACAATCGCAACGCGTCCGTGCAAGGACGAAATTCACAACAGTTGCAGCATCACATCAACACAACAAGCATCACATTTTTACAGGATAACATTTTCTACCCACACAGTTACATTGCTCATAAAATTATGCGTTATCATTTTGCCGTAACAGTTATGCACTAACCGTTTGCTTAAGTCTTAGCATGCAGGAGCAGGAGAACAACGTGAATTTTCTCTTACAGCGAACCGGGGCAATTTGATGGGGGGCCAACCTTCCTAACAAATGGCAGAAGCGGCCTCGAGCGTCGGTCCACTCAGTCCACATCACCAATAAGCCCAGCGTTTTCATAAGTTAATATCGGTACACCCCTAAGTTCAAGCCAGTTTATTTTTATTTTTACATCACATAAACTCAGTGTCGTCATAACTCTACACTAGGACAAATTTTGAATCCGCGTTAGCCCGCCTTGGTGTTTGACCACGGTAGCCCAGTGTCGTCATAACTCGACATTGAGACATTTTTAGTGCGCATTAGCCTGCCTTGGTGCATGACCATGGTAGCCCAGCGTCGTCATAACTCGACACTGAGACACATTTTGAATTTTGCGTCAGCCTTGTCCTAATTGCCCAGCATTTTTAAATTCTGATGATCGAGACAAAATTGGCAATAAGTCAACGTCTTTGTCTGAAGACTCTTCCATCATCTCCATACAAAGAGAGACAAGTTGTTGACACCCAATTTTGGCCCTCTCGCCCAAACATTAATAATAAAATTACACTAATGTTTTACAATTTTATAATAATAAAATGCAACAATAAAACATTAATACACGCATAAATAAGCGATTTAATAATGGCACCGCATTTTACGTGCACACCTTGAGTCTCACGTCCGCAATCGTCATTTTAATAACAAGCAATTTCATTAATATCATTCATAATTTAAGCCATATTTCCCATTAATTAAAACCCAAACAATTCTTAATGATAAATAAACAAATAAATACATAAAATAAATAATTTAACAATGACGTCGTGTTGAATAGCATATTCGCATTTATTAATACGCAAGACAATTTCATAATTATTATTTGTAATTTAAATTAATTTTAATCTAATACATGTGTTTTAATAATAGCGTCGCATTTATAAAAGCATTAAGCAATCCTTAAATATCATATCTGCATTTAGCATTTAAATAATTTAATAATAATTTAAACCCCCATTTATTTTCCATTAATTAATTTTTACAAAATTAAAACACCTAAAAACTAATACCTAGTTAAATAAATCAACCCACCTTTTAAATTCGCAGCCCAGTTCCCGCGGCCCAACTATATCAGCCCTCCCCCTTCATTTAGATACCAACAACCCTAAGAAAAAACGAAAAGAAAAACCCTAAAAAAAAACCTTGAAGTCGCCGCTCCCCACACCTCCAGCAATGCATGCGCGAGATTTCCGTCGGGGAATCTTCTCATCCCCATCCTCAAACCCGTCTAAATCGGTGCTAAAAGATTGTCCCAATTTACCATAAAAAATCAACTAAAATCGCTCCCAAATCGTCGAAGAATGAAACCAAAAATGGAAATCTAATCTTGAGGATTTCTTGCTATCCTTTCGAATTCCAGAAAAAAAAAGAGTATAATTATAGCACAATTTTATGATTTAAGGCAGAGGGGAAGACCCGTTTAAAAACACCTCGAACTTCGAGGAAGCATCGAAAATTAGCAGAAAATAGGGGAGAAATTTGACTAAAGGCATTCGAAAATACAATATCGGCAGCAACCCGTAAGAACAACAAGAACACAAAACTAAAACTCCCTATTTTTTCGCACAAACGAGCAAAATCGTCCTAGCTTTGCTTTTCTCCAAAAACAATCGCATAGCAATACACTCTGAGGGGATCGACGACTTGATACGCTGCTTCGGTTCGCTGCCCGGAGAAGGTAAATTCATGTCCTCTCAGTTCTACTCTTTAATTTATGTTGTGTGTTTTATTGTGGATTAATTATGTGTTAAAAATATTTAGTTTAAGTTTTAGTTCAAGTTTTAGATCCGCTAATACATCTCCCTTTCCATGCTTATCTTTATGTATGTTGTTTGATTATCTGGCATTAATGGATGGTTGTTTGAATATTTAATTTGGATGTATTCTGTTTAATAGATATAACGGGGTTTACATATGTCTGTTAGTCTCTGAAGGTGAATGGATAGAACAATTGAAAAGTTGGGAATCATGACAGTTATAACCTGCAACTGAAATTATACGTACAAAATGAAAGAACCTGTGAACATTGTCTCTTTGGCTGCCTTTTATGTTTAGTTCAGCACGAATCAATGGGTAATGCATTCAATACCATTGAAATATGTCTTGAGATTGATCTTATAGGTAAATAATTAGATGTTAAGTAGTTAGCAACGTGAAAATCTCCTGTCGAACCTGTTTGAAATTTTGAATGCTATTTAGTATCTATTTAGAATGTGTAGGTCTAAAACGATTAAAACATCTGCGATTAGTAGTCCTTGAGGTATAATGATCCACCTAGCCCCCTGATTGACATCCGCATCGGGTTGAAGAACCTTTAAGCCAAATATTGAAATCTGGAATAGTTTATCCATGTTATGATTCTGTTATTAAGTCTATCTGAGTCCATATTGTGTTCCTCATGCACCTGTAGGAATTCCTCTGGATTTGTATGTAAATATACAATCACATTTGTGTTCCTTGTGTCACGTCATGAGATATATTTCAAATTGCCTCGCCATGGATTAAGTCTATAATACACAGATCTGCTGCAATACATTCTTTCTTGATTTAATAGTCTGAATGTTTTAACCATACATATTACTTTTCCTCTCCCTTGATCAAAACTGGATCTGTCCATTTGCTGGCCATTTTCGATCTCATATGATTCCCTCTAAGTCCTCTTTAGTGATGGTCCGTATTTAACCCCATATGGTTATTTTGTTTGGCTCCCTGTTACTAATAGGCTTGCTTGACTTTATTTTTATCCCTATGCATGCTTTAAGACTTTTACCTTAATGAAAACTTTCTTGTCCGCTGGAAATATATGTCATGGTGTCTTGATTGCTGAAGTGGTGCATGTTAAATCTGTTAATTCACTGGTACTGAGCAATGTCCTGTTCTCACTATGATTTTATTCCCAATATCCCTTAGATGGGCATTTGACTCATGCTTCATCCATGGTTAAATGCCTCTGAATTAACTATCTTGCGGCCCACTGCTCAGTTTCAAATTATTGATTTACTGTTTTCGGGCCTCTTTTCCCTTTTAATTGCCGAAGTAAAATGACTCATGTGTGTTTAAATTGTTTATGAGGTTGGGGTGTATACTAATCTTTTCCTCTTATTTCTTTTATATGAAATGCATGGGAGCAACGAAGAGTCACATTACGAGACTCATCATGAAAAAAATGAAGATTTGTATCCACGTCTACATTCCTGCCTCAGAATTCCTAAGCAAAATAGGATGAGATGACCTCGTCACTCGTTCTAAGCATCATCTCGACTCCTTAATCCTACATCTCTGCTACATATTTGTTTGTTTATTTAGTGTAATTTTATTACTAAACTTGTAATTAATAGGAGATCTAGTTCAATTAGTCTTTGAACATATAAGGTGGGAAGGTGATTTAGAATTAAATGCACTTCTAGTATTTATCTTAGGCTTATCATTCATGTCTAATCTCTTGCCTAACCATTAAAATTGCATATCTAAACATGAAACTAACACATCACTTCTTTGATTTCGCAGATAAATGCACATCTTTAGTCAAATCAATCGACTTTGCGCATATTCATTTTATAAACAAAATAAGCGCATACATTAAACTTTATATATATATTTTACAATGCACTTATCCAAAATTAGCTTTACATGTATTTTTTATAAAGCAAGTCTTATAAATCTTTTGCGTTATCAAAATGTATCTTTTATAAAACGCTTGCAATATCCTTGCTTAAATATTTCTAAACATGCATTTTTCTTTAGTACAATAATTACCCTAGTTTTGAACGGACAACCGCAAGTTAGCGGATCCTTTAGGGTTCCTAATCCCTTCCCTTTAGGACAATAAAGAACCCTTACCCACAATCTCACATTGTTTTGCAGACCATTAAATTGAGTTAATGTCGACTTTAACCTAGTTGACATTTAGGTGTCCTAATTCACCCAAAATAATTAGGTGGCGACTCCGCGAACCCTTTAGCAACCACTTTAGCATTTTAGCCCCTTTAGCACGCTTAGCACCCATTTTAACATCTTAGCACATTTTAGCACTTTTAGCATTAGCATTTTATTTTCTAACATTTTCATATTAGCAGGATTCGCTAAAATAATGCCGCGGTCTAAAAAGGGTGCGACAATCTATCTATAAATGATTCTCACTCATGGGTACTTGATACCGCTTGTGGCTCACACATTTGTACAAATGTGCAAGGGCTAACTGACAGCAGGAAGGTCGGGCCTCGAGAGGTGGACTTGCGCGTTAGAAACTGAGCACGAGTTGCTGCTGAGCGCGTGGGAACTTATAGGATAGATTTACCTTCTGGCAAAATTTTAATGTTGAACGATTGTTATTATGTTCCTTCTTTAACAATGAATATTATTTTCATTCATGTACTTGATTCAGAGGGTTTTTCCTCAAACACGTCTAATGGCAATATGGTTTTGACTTTAGATAATGTTGTGTATGGAATTGCGCCTCTTGTGAATGGATTGTATACATTAAACTGCCGCGGGGAAATTTTCAATGTACGAAATAAAAGAGCTAAGTTAAATGAGAGAAATTCTATCTAATTATGACATTGCAGACTTGGTCGTATCAATCAAACAAGGATTGAACGGTTGAGAAAATTAAATTACCTTGAACCATTTGACTTACAATCTTATGGTAACTGTGAATCCTGTCTGAAGGGTAAGATGACCATTAAACCTCTTTCTAGAAAGGGGATCCGTGCCAAGGAGGTGCTTGAGTTGGTACATACGGACGTATGTGGACCTTTTCCGACCCAAGCTAGAGAAGGTTTCTCGTACTTCATCACTTTCACAGACGATTTATCAAGGTTTGGATACGTGTATCTTATGAGACACAAATCTGAGGCTTTTGAGAAGTTTAAGGAGTTTAAGTGTGAAGTTGAGAAACGACTCTTAAAGAGTATCAAGACTCTCCGATCTGATCGAGGGGTGAATACTTGAGTAAAGAATTTCTTGACTACTTAAAGCTTCATGGAGTCCATTCCGAATGGACGCCTCCTGGAAAACCTCAGATGAATGGTGTTGTCGAGAGGAGAAACCGAACCTTACTTGATATGGTTCGTTCCATGATGAGCTTTTCAGCTCTTCCAAGATACCTTTGGGGATATGCTATTCAAACCTCAATATATGTTCTAAATAGAGTTCCTTCTAAATCAGTTTAAAAGACGCCATATGAAATATGGTGTGGTAAGAAGCCATCACTACTGATGCGCGATTTAATGCACATACTTACGCAAGTGCACGTGTCGAGTCAAGTAATATAGTCTTAGAAGACCGAGTTATCGTCCTCAGGGATTAGTGTTCAAGTACCAAATTCTATTCTATGTTATCTATTTGGTGACCGAAAATTGATATGTTGTTTATGATTCTAATTATGAAAACTAATTAAACTATGTTGTTTTACTTCAGTAATGTGGAAATAGGGCTTCCAAATCTCCTCAACTATCCGCTTAACTTACTTATTAATGCAATTGACTATGGTTCTTCTTCTATTTTGAGATAGCAGGTTTACTAAGCCGTTTTATACTCCTGTTAAGGTTATATAAACACTCAACCCCAGTACAACACCTTTCTACCTTTCGGTGATAAGGTTGACTCTATAGGAGGATTAAGAACAAAAACCTTATTAATGCTACACAAGTCATCCACGATTTAACCTATGTCTATCCAACTACAGCATATTCACAACCTCCCCTTTCGGATTTCGGTTAGAAATCATAAGAATTATGATAATTAATGATCAGGTAATTACCAAGCAATCAAAACATATATTGAATAAATCTCAACAATAAGAAGAAGAACCAAGAACATGCATTAATTCATAAAGAAAAGGTTCAAGTGAATTGACATGGAAAGCCCTATATTAAAGTTAGTTCCTAGCCATAGACATGACAAGAACTAATTTAACATCCAATAAACTGAAAATAAAGTAAAACAAGAACAAGAAAATTACTAAAAGAAGGTCTCCAATCTTGATCTCCAAAGTCTTGTGTTTTGGCAAGAAGAGGAACCCTTAAAACTGGCCTAGGGTTCTCTTTTTATAGTCTAAAAAATGTGAAGCAGGTTTTCCTTCAGGCCTGACCCATTGTCTATTCGAAATCTGATTTTTCCCGCTTCGGCGCCGCGGCCCTGCAACTGGCGCCGGAACTTCTGCAATCCTCTGAAGATTAGGCGCCGTGGAGCACGGCTCATTGTCAAGGCGCTGGCCTGGCTCATATGTGCCTGGTTCGCCACTTTCTCGCATTTCGAGCTCTGGAACCTCCGTTTTTGCCCTCTTTTTGCTCCTTTTCGCCAATGAGCCACTTTAAACCAATATGACTCAAAAGGAAGAAAATCTATCCTAAGACGACACGTATTTGTACAAAAATGGACAAAAGACTCACTAAAATTGACTCAAAAGGTTTATATAAAATACACCGATCAAATACCCCCAAACTTAACCTTTGCTCGCCCTCGAGCAAAGATCACAAGAAAGAAATAAAGACACAAGGAAAAAGAAAATAGAAAGACTCAATGACATTGATCACTTTGTTGCATTGGTGTTACTTAGAAAAACATGAAGGTTAGCAGAATAATATGCAGGAACATATAACATGAATTTTTAGCATTCTAAACACATTAAGCTAAATATTTCGCAAACTCATTTTAATCATGCTTAATGGAAGTAAAAATACTGAATTTTGCGTGTTAATTTCAAAATCTTATGGCATGTTTACTTGTTATTCTCCACTAATCATGGTTATGCATATAAGAGATCTTAAGGACTTTTCAGGGTTGTAATGTAGGCTTTAGGCATGGGTAGGTAAAAATAGGCATTTAGGCTCATTTTCTGTACCATAAGCTCTTTTGCTTTTCAATTCTTCCCTTTTCTTTTGATTTTCTTTCTTCACTTCATATCTATTTTCCCCCTCTTTTGTTTTGAGAGAGTGAAGTGTATTACGAATCACAGTCACCCCCAAACTTAGGCTTTTGCCTATTTCTTATTACTTTTTTATTGGGGTGCATCAAACTTGTTCACTCTTTTTGTCTCTTTTTTAACACTTTCTATTCCAATCATTTCACATTTTTACTTATGGTACAAGTGTGGAAATATAGGGTGTCAAAGAAAAAGTTTAATGTTTAGGCTCAACGGGACTGACTAGGGTAATTTTTAATGTCCGGGATAGGAAGAAGTGGTAAGAATTGGCTAACAAAGAAATGTCTGAGTCATCTCCCCTAACATGCATATCCTAACTATTTCGCCTCAAATAGCAAGCAATCATACACATAGGTTTTAATCATTTAACAATGCATAATTCAAGCAGAAACCCCAAATAGACAGATTTCATGAGTTTTTGGCATATCTAACCTAAGTGTTTAGATAGTTGCTTCTAATTCCGTTACATTATTCAATCTTACTTCACTAGGTGTTTCTAGTAACTACAGCATGCATGATCTTTGACAGAAAATTATGACTCAAAAAAAAAATTATGACTCAAAAATACACAAAACAAATTAAAAAGACTCACATACTAAAACAATAAGACACAAATAAAACACCCCCCCCCCCAACTTAAATCACACATTGTACCCAATGTGTGCAAGACTCAAAGAAAATAAAAGAAACATGACAACTTACAGACTTGGTTTAAAATGGTGGCGGTGGCGGTGGATAGTGCATTGACCAATGGTTGAACAAGGAGCTCATCTCGTCAATTCTCTGGCGCAACTGTTGTTGCTCCTGCCTTAATTCTTGTTGTCCTTGTATCACCGTGTCAAAATTCTGCATCATCCTTCTCTGGTTTAGGAGCAACTGCTCCATCATAGGCACTGGAGGTTCGATTACGGGTGGTGATGGATACTTCTGCTTCATCACGAGCCTCGTCTCGTGCTCATCTTCATCCATGGCACCTCTGCTGCTGCTTAGTGTTGGTCTTCTTCGTCTTCTTTGGAGGGATTGGATGCAGGAAGGAATGCACTATCCCGTATGACACAGGAAGTTGGTTTTTCTCATAAGTATCAGTGGGTAGGGTTGGGACCCCATGTATGGAGCATAAGCGGGTGATAAGTGAGCCATGTCCCAACCCACCTGTCGTTACCAACCTGCTGGTCTCTCTAATGTTTTGCACTATTTCCTTCCCAACGTCAATTGTCTTCCCTGACATGATTCCATATATCAATTTTATTCTGTCTTCTGGCACTCTGGTGAAGTGCATTGATGGAATCAGACGGGCACTAACGAAATAAAACCAACCTCGTCGCTTTGTTAACCGACACCGCCATCCTCTTGACCCATTTCTGGCAAATTCATACGCAACCCCAGGGTAGCTTACTGTGCTTGC
Organism: Przewalskia tangutica; assembly: GCA_029844215.1. Lineage (NCBI taxonomy): Eukaryota > Viridiplantae > Streptophyta > Magnoliopsida > Solanales > Solanaceae > Przewalskia > Przewalskia tangutica. Next base: position 140,121,179 of record CM056720.1, on the reverse strand, counting down.
GACGACATCCTAGTTGATGTTGTTGGTGTCTCTAGACCATGTTCTGAAGTAGCTCCGGTCATCACCTCTTTCTTCAACATCCGCTGTTTTTAATAGCAAATTCATTACTTCTGCCGTCACAGGCACTTGCGTTCCCCTCACAAAGCATATATCCTCCACCCTCTCCGAAAAGTTAGCATAAAATTCTTTCACCATCACTGTGTTCATCGGTGCTATCCTTTCCGGGTTAACAAACCTCTTCCACCCCATCATCTCAATCATCGCTCGAATAGGCTCATAGACATCTCCCTCCTCAAATGATTCCCTTTGATAATTCATTCCTCTTTCAGGGATTAAGGGCCTAGTACTAAGTTTTCGATATCTGCCCTCTGCTGTTTGGCTGACAAACCTAGTATTATCATATTGAGGGGCTGAGGTGGATGCGGAGGCTTTTTTCTTTCTGGCAGACATTTTTAGATGACTTTTGCAGCGTTTCCTTTGTATTAACAATGTTACCCAACACTATCACTCAACAATCAGCAGCTACAACACCTATCACCCCCACACTTGCTCAAGGAGCTCCTGCGCAACACCCCACACTCACCTCGTACACTCTTCCTCGAAATCTTACAACCAACTTCAACACCCCCACACACTTTCACAGATGCAACACCTCCTCAAATCTACTACCTTCTCTGATTATAGTGAAGCTCTCAAGAAAAGATAAGGGTTACCTTTGACGGTGTTCTTCAAGGTTTTCTTGCTTCTAATGATGATTTGAGGCAATGGGATGAGGGTAGTTGTTTAGGATGGTTAAGGGTTTAGGGAATTTAAGAATTATGGTTGTGATTGGGTTTAGTTTATGGAAGGTTTTTAGGAAAAGGGTGGATTTTCGTGGGTTTTGTGGAGAAGAAGGGTTTAGGTTTTGATGTGGAATGGGGAAAATCGGATTTTTGGGCTTATTTTAACTGCTGGATTTCCGTCTCGGAGCCGCAGCCAGAATCAGCGCGCGCCAAAGTACTATGCTCTTCTAAACTTTCGCGCATGGCCAGAAGTGGCGCCATGACCCAAACTTCTGAACTTTTTTGGGCTTTTGGCGTCGCGGCCCTGCTGATGGTCGCCGCGACGCTAAATCTCCTGCGCCTTTCTGATCTTTTGGCGCCGCGCTCGCTTCTGGCGCCGCGCTAAGCCGATTTTTCTGAAATCCTTCGCTCCGCTTTTCATTTTTCGCCTCCGCTTCGCCCTTCACCTGTCATCACAACACATAACAATACCTCCGTGAGACTGTTCTAAGTAAAAAAACTGCATTAAAATAAATAATTTAAAATATCTTGGGTTGCCTCCCAAATAGCGTTGTCTTTAACGTCTTTTAGCCAGACGCAAGTTCTTTAAATCAAGAGGTGTGAGGTAGATTAACCCCACAACCAATCCACTTTTTCAACATTTTCCTTTTTCTTCTTCTGTTTTTCTTCTTATAATTATTTTCAAGAGGAGGTTCAGTATCACTTACCTGCTTTGGCGGGCTTATCTCTTTTGTTGTGGCTTGCACTGACTCACAAGAAGTTCTGACAGTGCTGATTGCAAAGCACCTGCTCATGACCGGGGGTTCAATAACGTGTTTGAACACTTTGAACACTATTTCTTCACTTTCTACCCTCAGTGTCAGCTCACCCTTTTCTACGTCAATCAGGGCTCTCCCTGTTGCCAAGAACGGTCTCCCCGATATGATGGGAATCTCCTCATCCTCCTCCATATCAAGAATGAGGAAATCCGCAGGGAAAAATAATTTTCCTACTTTAACGAGAACATCCTCAATCTTCCCCCTGGGGTGCACCACCGTTCTGTCCGCTAATTGCAAGCTCACAGTAGTTGGTTTTACCTCACCTAACTCCAACCGTTTAAAAACAGACAAGGGCATCAAATTTATACTAGCCCCCAAGTCACAAAGGGCCCTATTGCATGTTACCCTGCCAACTGTGCAAGGCAGTGTAAAGCTCCCTGGGTCCTTGAGTTTAGGGGGCAATTTCTTCTGCAGGATGGCACTGCATTCCTCTGTCAGTGCACCATCTCATATTCTCCCAATTTCTTCTTCTTTCCCAAGATTTCCTTCATAAATTTGAAATAAGAAGGCATTTGCTCCAACGCCTCGATGAAGGGTATGTTGATATGTAACTTTATCAATGTCTCCAAAAACTTGGAGAATTGCTTATCAACTACTTTCCTTTGCAATCTTTGCGGGAAAGGAATCTTCTCAGTGTACTCCTTTTCTGGAGCTTTCTCTAATATTGGGCGATCTTCAACAACCCTCTCTCTCTCTGTTTCTACCCTCTGTTCAACCACAGGCTGAGGTGCAAGTTGTTCTAACTGTTTTCCACTTCTTAGCTGAACTGCTTGGCACTGTTCTCTAGGGTTCATCTCTGTATTGCTCGGCAGTGTACCCTGTGGCCTGTTGTTCGCTAGCTTTGCTAGTTGCCCCACCTGTGTCTCCAAGTTCCTGAGAGAGGATCTAGTCTCTGCCATGAACTGGGTCTGAGAGTTGGTGAGTGTCAACAAAGTTGCTCTCAACTCGTCTGGCTTTTCTTGTTGGACAGGGGAACTGAATTTTTGAGAAGATGAGGCCTGAGTGAATGGTTGTTGATTTTGGTACTGGCCTCTAAACTGGTTCTGCTGCCCTTGCTCACCTCTCCATGAAAAATTTGGGTGATTCCTCCACCCTGGATTGTAGGTGTTTGAGTATGGGTTGTTCTGGGGCCTCTGATAGTTCCCTGCAGCTTGGCACTCTGCTTGCTCGATCGAAATATTGTTAGGATCAGCTGATGGGCATCTATCGAAGGTATGTGGACCACCACACATTTCACAACTCATTGGCATTTGCACTGCATTTACAGACACTGTATTTTGTTGCAGCTGCTTGGTCAAAAGAGCAACTTGGGCATTAAGTGCAGTGATGGCATCAATCTCATGAAATCCTACTGTTCTTCTGCCACTCACCTGTCAGTCTTCTGTTACATGATTATTGGTGGTCATGTCTTCCAATAACTCATGAGCTTCATGTGCAGTTTTTCTCATAAAGGTTCCACCTGCGGCTGCATCAATGATCGTCCTGGTCGTTCCGCTTAGCCCATTATAGAAAATATGGACCAAATTCCACAACTCAATGCTATGGTGTGGACACTTCCTTTGCAAGTCCTTGAATCTCTCCCAAGCTTCATATAGTGATTCTCCATCAGCTTGATAGAAATTATTCAACTCCCCTCTCAGCTTCGCTGCTTTGCATGGTGGGAAGAACTTTGCTAAAAATTTCTGTGTCAACTCTTGCCATGTAAATATCGAATCTGCTGGCAAAGAATTCAACCACAATTTCGCTCTATCCCTGAGTGAGAAGGGAAAGAGCCTCAATCTGACGGCGTCATCAGTAACGCCATTGTATCTGAATGTTGCACACAACTCCAAGAAATTAGCTATATGCATGTGAGGATCCTACGACGGCAACCCTCCAAACTGAATTGTATTCTGCACCATACTTAAAATTGCAGGCTTGATCTCAAAATTATTTGCTCCTATTGCTGGGAGCCTAATACAAGTTTGTGCTCCATTTACCCTCGGCAGCACATAATCTCCCAAGCTTCTCTCCGCTTGGACCTGAACTCTCTCCTCTACATCCATCGGCAATCTCCGAGGCATTTTTTGGTTAGGCTGATGATCTCCTAACCCCTCATTCATCTCATTGTTGTTTTTTACGCCTCCCATCTCAATTAAGGCTGAAATTCGTTGGTTCCTTCTGTTCTGTTTACAAGTCTTCTCAATTTCTGGGTTGAAGGGAACAAGAGTGTATGCTCCTCTTCTCCTTCGCATAAACTGGGTGCCTGAAACAGATCAAAATAAACAAACGGATCACGGCTCACTGGTTTTCACAAAAATAAAAAAAAACAATAAATAAATACGAATAATAAAAACCAAATTAGAAATTAAGAATAGATAAAATTGATATTGAACTATGTCAATCCCCGGCAACGGCGCCAAAAACTTGATGCGCGATTTAATGCACACACTTACGCAAGTGCACGTGTCGAGTCAAGTAATATAGTCTTAGAAGACCGAGTTATCGTCCTCAGGGATTAGTGTTCAAGTACCAAATTCTATTCTATGTTATCTATTTGGTGACCGAAAATTGATATGTTGTTTATGATTCTAATTATGAAAACTAATTAAACTATGTTGTTTTACTTCAGTAATGTGGAAATAGGGCTTCCAAATCTCCTCAACTATCCGCTTAACTTACTTATTAATGCAATTGACTATGGTTCTTCTTCTATTTTGAGATAGCAGGTTTACTAAGCCGTTTTATACTCCTGTTAAGGTTATATAAACACTCAACCCCAGTACAGCACCTTTCTACCTTTCGGTGATAAGGTTGACTCTATAGGAGGATTAAGAACAAAAACCTTATTAATGCTACACAAGTCATCCACGATTTAACCTATGTCTATCCAACTACATGTCACGACCCGACCGGGGCAAGAATCGTACTGCCAGGGCACCGTCAGTATACATCGAGAATAGCAATGAACATACATAACACATAAACTCGTATATAGTAAACATCAGCTGGCTGTAAGCCAGTCTTCCATAGAATATACTTAACCAAAAGTAAAACAGTACAACTTTGTTCTTACAGCCCACACCACAAACGTGACTACAGACCTCTAGGAATAACAATTGTGGCGGGACAGGGCCCCACCATACCCCTGAATGTACATAATACCTATAGCATCAGGGAAAAACCGTACCAACAAAACAAGCCTCCGGAGGAATGGAGCTTCGATGCGGACGGTGATCCTAAGAATGAGGATCCACCACCGCTTACCACCTGCGGCATGAACGCAGCCCCGAGAAGGGGTCAGTACACAATATGTACTAAGTATGCGAAACTGGAAAATACTGAAAATACCTCATAAGTCTAAAATAACTGGAGACATGTGTGATAATCAATTTACAGAACACTGTGCCTTACTAATAATGAGAATATCAAGCATATACTATATTCTCATTTTAGTTTACTTAAGGCACTAACATGTCTTTATGAAATCTGGGAATTTAACCCAAAGTACTATGTACTTCTACTCTTTTAAAACCTTAGGCAATTGATGCCTTAAAATCAATTTGCCTTCCATTAATTCACGTCATTTATCCTTACTTATTTTACTTAGAGTAAACCTCTCTTTTTAACTTTCCATAAGGCTAATATAACCAACTTCCCATAAAGTCGTTATATTAACTTCATACTATAAGTAAATTACATTTTCCTATATCCAAGGGACTTGTAGATTTAAAACGGAACAAGTATCATATACTTAAAAACACTTCAAGTCCCTTAACCTTGAAATCTTAAGACATCCTTACTACTTTTAAAGAAGTGAGTAAATCCCCTAACTCCACCGACTTGGACACTTTAAAAACGAGTAAAGGATACCAAGGTCTTGTACGTCTACCGTACTATATAGGTAAAACTATTCATGCTCAAGAGATAGGAAAGTTCCACATACCTCTTCGGTCAATCCACTTGCTAAGTCCAATATACCGCACGTAGTACGTCAACCTATAATGACCATAATACGTTTATTAACCTCTAGCTTCAACGTAGAATATTCCAAGTGCAAAGTCACTAAATTTTACGGAAAATTGGACAGCATTTCCTTTGTTTCTACATACTTTGCCACCTTTTTCAAGGCCGAATTCAACATCCAAACGCCACTTTTAAGGCCCAACAATCCAATCAATACAAAGGGGATTACACACCTAATCTTGGATGTGTAAAATTCTGCCCCATAATGCATATTAACTAAATCAATAAGTTAAAGGTAGTATTTTGGCTACAACATGTTCACATACTAACCTTATTCAATCCCTTCAAATCCAAATCATATTTCTTACATGCAATTTATCTAAAAGCAATATTTATAACTACAAGTCCTTTCTTCTTCACATGCAACACAATAAACTAGCAAGAGAGAAAGGATTGTTACCTTAGAGCTTACCCAAAATAATCCAACAAATTCACTAGCCTCCTTTCCACAATCACCACCACAAAAACTCCTACAAGCTTGCCAACAAGTTTCCTTCTTGCCACATTTTTCTCAAGCCTTGATTTCCTCTTGATTTTCTAGAGAGAAGGGAGAGCTTTTAATTTTTAGAGAGAGAGGAGAGCTTGAAGAATGACCAAGTCTTCAAGACTTGGTCAATAAATAGGACATGCAAAATCAGATGGGGGGGGACACTTGTCACCCTCCCATGGCCTTTGTTAAAACAAAGCGATTCGATTCCCCCGACCTCGCGAGACCGCCTCGGCGCGCGGCCTGCAGCCGCGCATGGCCGCTGAAACCTCCGCAACCTCTCAGAACTTCCGGCGCCGCGGCCCTGCTTTCCGGCACCGCGGCCTGTGGCCCCTGAGGCCCTGACCGAGATTGCTTTCCTGCCCGACTGCGCGCTGAACTTGTAACCTCCATAACCTTCTACTTCGATGTCCTATCGACGAACGGTTGGTTGTGTTGGGAACTAGACTCAACGAACTACGTACTAGGCCTTTGAAACACCTTGGAACTCTCGATGTAACTGGACATACACTGCCTCTAAGTTGACTAACAACCCGTCCGAAAACATTCCGTCAACCCATCATTCTAAAATTTAAGTCTCAATTCCTTTCGTATGTTCTCTAAAGCATGACCTGAACTATGGGGTGTAACACTACAACATATTCACAACCTCCCCTTTTGGATTTCGGTTAGAAATCATAAGAATTATGATAATTAATGATCAGGTAATTACCAAGCAATCAAAACATATATTGAATAAATCTCAACAATAAGAAGAAGAACCAAGAACATGCATTAATTCATAAAGAAAAGGTTCAAGTGAATTGACATGGAAAGCCCTATATTAAAGTTAGTTCCTAGCCATAGACATGACAAGAAAATTACTAAAAGAATGTCTCCAATCTTGATCTCCAAAGTCTTGTGTTTTGGCAAGAAGAGGAACCCTTAAAACTGTCCTAGGGTTCTCTTTTTATAGTCTCAAAAACGTGAAGCAGGTTTTCCTTCAGGCCTGGCCCATTGTCTATTCGAAATCTGATTTTTCCCGCTTCGGCGCCGCGGCCCTGCAACTGGCGCCGCGGCGCCGGAACTTCTGCAATCCTCTGAAGAATTGGCGCCGTGGCGCTCTCAGCTCTTGTCTGGCGCGCGCCTGGCTGATCTGTGCAGTTCGCCACTTTCTCGCATTTCGAGCTCTGGAACCTCCGTGTTTGCCCTCTTTTTGCTCCTTTTCGCCAATGAGCCACTTTAAACCAATATGACTCAAAAGGAAGAAAATTTATCCTAAGACGACACGTATTTGTACAAAAATGGACAAAAGACTCACTAAAATTGACTCAAAAGGTGTATATAAAATACACCGATCAACTACACATGAGGCCCTAGGGGTGTCCTGCATATGTCAAGAAGTTGATCACTGATAAGTTGGAATCTAGAAGGGAGAAATGTTACTTCGTTGGGTATCCAAAGGAAACTAAGGGATACTACTTCTATCTTCCTGGAGAACATAATATTATTGTTTTCAGGAACGCAACTTTCCTTGAAGATGAATATGTCTACAAGGAAGAGGATTGCACAGAGATAGAACTTGAAGAAATTCAAGGACAAGGTAACATAAAGTTGAAAACTTGCCGAGTGAACAAGGCAAGGATTCAGTGGGAGCTTATGGCGAAGATTGGGTATTTCAGATACGCCCTTCGGCCAGTGGGAGTGCTACGAGGAATAATGCAGAAATGCAAGATCCTCCGGCGCAGACCTTGGGAGCAAGTGCAGGGATTACACCTTTTCACATTCAGGAAAGACATGAAAGTGATATTCCTGAAAGCTCTAATGTTGGTGGATCAACCAACATACACAAACCTTCTCACAATCAGAACATACCTGAAACTGGACTGCAAGACACACAACTCCGTAGGTCTACTAGGACTCATCGTGTTTCTGAAAGACTAAATCTACTTGTGGAAACACAAAATGAGTTAGATATTCCAGATGACAATGAACCTACAACCTATAACGAAGCAATGCTATACATTGATTCGAAGAGATGGCAAGAAGCCATGAAATCCGAAATGGAATCTATGTATATCAATCAAGTGTGGAACTTGGTTGATTTGACAAATAGGGTTAAGCCCATAGGATGCAAGTGTGTCTTCAAGAAGAAGATTGATGCATCCGGCAAGGTTCAGACTTATAAAAGCTAGACTGGTGGCTAAAGGTTTTACTCAGCGTCCCGGAGTGGATTATGATGAGACCTTCTCACCTGTTGCTAAGATTAAGTCTATTCGGATTTTGCTTGCGATAGCTGCACATTATGACTATGACATTTGGCAGATGGACGTCAAGACTGCATTCCTCAATGGTAATCTAATTGAGGAAGTATATATGAGACAATCCGAGGTTTTTTTATGTGAGTCCAGACCAAATGTTGTGTGCAGGCTACAGAAGTCCATTTATGGACTTAAGCAAGCCTCTAGGAGTTGGAACATTTGTTTTGGCAAGGCTATCAAGTCATTTGATTTCGTCAGAAGCAAAGAAGATCCTTGTGTTTATTGCAAACGCAAGGATGAGGGCATTGTCTTCATTATTATATATGTTGATGACATATTGATAATGAGAGACAATAGGACCCTTATGCAGTCAGTTAAGGATTGGTAGTCCAAGACCTTCATGATGAAGGACTTAGGTGAATCCTGCTACATTCTGAGAATTATGATCTATAGAGATAGACCTAATAAATTGTTAGGGCTGTCACAGTCAGTCTACATAGACAAAGTGCTTAGACGTTTTTCAATGGAGAATTCCAAGAAAAATGGTCTTTCGATGGGTCAAGGCATCAAGTTATCAAAGAAGGGCGACCCTTCTAGTGATGTAGAACTTGAGCGCATGAAGAGGATTCCGTATGCTTCGGCTATAGGATCAATCATGTATGCCATGACCAGTACTGGGTCAGATGTGGCCTTTGCACTTAGTATGACTTGCAAGTTCCAGCAGAATCTTGGTGAGGAACACTGGAAGGCAGTCAAGAGTATTCTTAAGTACCTCAGACGTACTAAAAATTACTTCTTAGTCTATGGTGGAAATAATGAGTTGGTTGCCACTGGGTACACTGATGTTAGTTTCCAGACATATGTTGATGATTTCAAATCTCAGTCTGGTTACACGTTCATATTCAACGAAGGAGCAGTGAGCTGAAAGAGTTCCAAACAAACTACTACTGCAGACTCGACTACTGAAGCGGAGTACATTGCTGGAGCAGAAGCTGTTAAAGAAGATGTCGCTATTTCTGAGTTCCTGAAGGAGCTAGGGGTTCTTCCGAGTGCTAGTTGTCCAATAACTATTTATTGTGACAACACTGGTGCTATTGCACAGGCAAAGGAATCGAGATCAACGAATAGAAACAAGCATGTACCGAGAAAGTACCACATCCTGAGAGAGATGGTGGAAGCTGAAGATATCAAGATAGACTATATTCCCACAGACAATAATCTAGCGGACCCATTTACTAAACCATTAAGCTGGTTAAACATAATGGTCATTTTGAGAACATAGGTGATAGATATGTTGGTGATTGGCTCTAGGCCAAGTTGGAGATTGAAAGTATATGTATGTCCTAGAGACAATCAGTATTATGACACATGTACTTTATACACATTCTTGTATTTATATATATTGATGATAAATGTAATGACTTTTGCATTTGTTGAATTATTAGTTGATTGTTTATAATATTCTATAAATGCATCCTTAGAGGTTACGTGGTTATTAATGGAGTGAGAATTAATATCATATAGCGTGATGCTCTTAAACCGCCTCGACTAATGATCATCGAGATTGAGATATCGATGATATGTTATACGTCGACATGTGATCTGCATCACATCCTTAAGGATATAGTATGTCTCACTTGCAACGAGTTATGACAACTCGTGATGGACGCATGAATACTTGTAGAAGTATTGGTATACCATGTTGATATACTGTTTGTTATATATACATATGTCTAGAGTATTATCAGTATGTGGGAGATAATAGTCCTTAGACTTGAGGTCGATATCACCTTGTTTACGGAGCAATGTACTTTGATCCTATCCTAAGCTCAAATGCCTTATAGGTTGAGATGCGACTTGTTTTGGGTATATTGCGAAATAGACTAAAGGTGGATGTTGAGCCAAGATTAGAATTCATTCCTCGAATGTATCTTCGAGAGAGCACTTAGATTCTCATAAGATATTAAGTTGACTAAATCATTGGCCAATGCAGTGAACATGTCTTTAATATAGTCTTGTTGTCAACTAATATAGATGAGTTATTATGATCAAGCCATTTGGATAGACACTTGACAGATCCTAAGCTTGATTGAGTATGTCGTGAATGAAAGGATTTTATCTTTCCATATAGAGGTTCAGTTCACATGTTTCGTGTAGCTAAACTTTACATATTGAGGTTCGTCTTCCGGCTCAGTCTAGGAGTTCCGTGAAGATCCTAATGTCAATATGTAGAGGCTTGAAGGGTAAACACTAAGTCAAATGTTCTGTTGATTGAATGATGTAATTAGAAAGAGATACCTTTATGTTCGGTTGATAACCGGGACAGGGGAAAAGGGGTAGAAAATTGGACAGGACCGCGGTGCCAGAAGCACGTGGAGGCACCGCGGTGCCACCTTATGGAACCGCGGTGCCGACACGTGTTCTGGCAGTCCGGACTTGACCCAGTCCGATTTTCTGCTGGGCCCAGCCCACGGAAACCCTAAAGCTCTTAATTATTCATTATAAATAAGAGGCTCCCCTCCCATTCTAAAGACACTGAAACCTAAGAGAGGTAATCTCTTCTAAAACGCTGCAGAAATCCCTAGCATTTCTAAAGTTAGAAATTACATCAAAGTTCTAAGAACTAGGACTTGCAAATCAAGAGACTTTTTGAGTGTGCACCCCGGACTACACAAAGCTTGAAGATTTCAACTGCTCGGGTGATATCTACAAAGATGTAAGTCTTCGTTCGAAGTTTTACATATTGTTTTGTGCTCTGTATTTACATTACATATCTTACTACAGTTTGACTGTCGTCGGGCTTGAAACATAAATTTTCAAATTCTGCTGCGTGTACGAACCCGACGCAATAGGATTCTACCAACTCATTTGATTTACTGGTCAATTATTTGTATTTATTTCATGTATTTTTAACACCTATACATGGTTCTAGCTAAAGCTCACACTGTACGTCTGTGTTAAAGTTTGGATCGATTGATAAAGAACAGTGAAGAAGAGAAGAAGATTAAACGAGAAGAGATAATGAAAACAGGAGACAACGAGATATTTTTGGGGAGCTCAAAGCGCTCTTCTGCATTCTTTTTTCTTAACCCAAATGAATTGTTATTACAACCTATTTATAATAATAGCTTTGCAGAAAGTAACCATTACAGAAATAACCACTAGCTAAACTAACTAACCACATATATATACAATGTATATATGTGGTATACAACAGTGTATCTCAACAGCCCCCCTCAAGCTAGGCACTGAAAACAGAGTTTTTCAGTCCTAGCTTGGAAATGCATCATTAACAGCAGCAATAGGTTCTCCCGGGCTCTATTATTATGAACTGGAGGTGGTGTCTTACTATAAGCTTTTGTCAAATCCTTGTAGAGGAAACTTTTCAAAGAATCAAAGTCTGGTTTGTTGTTATACAAGTATTCTGCCACATCTGTATCAGAATAGTCCATGACATCTTGACAAGCACGCTCTATTGTTTTGCATTCTGAATTACTTTGTCCTTCAGAGTCTTGTTCAACCAGCTCCAACCTATCTCCTTGTTCAACTATGTCAATTTTAAGGATCCAAACAGCTTCCTCCTTTTTCAAATTACATACATTCTCTGCAATCTCTATTATCTGATACTCCAATATCTTCTTTGGAGAGATATCAGTTTGTTTGTTCTGAACTTGATGGTATAGCTGATACGCCAGCTTCTCACACACCTCACATTTTATATACGGAATGTCTTGTTTTCTAGCCACCCCTACTGCTTTCTTTGAGCAATGAGCAATCGGCAACATTATTGTTATCACCATGAAGATGACAACAGAAATAAAAAGCAACCTTATCAAATCCAAAGAGGCAAATGTCATGAGCTACAATATGTAGCAATAACAATTGGTTAAACAAAGAACACAACAGATCAATCAATCAGGAGCTTCAACTCCCACATCAATAACGAAGAACCTCTCGTTCTCTAGTCTCACTCGGACTAGAGAATCCCTCGATTCTCCTACATTAATGCTATGAAGAACCCCTCGTTCTCTAGTCTCGCTCGGACTAGAGAATCCCTCGATTCTCCTATAGCAATTTCTATAATAAGCTCGGACATGCCTTGGAGTCTCCCTCAATTTCTAGTCCATTTTCGGCTAGAAATACCTCGATTCTCCTATCCTGAGCTAAACATATAAAAATAGTCAATCTAACACTTGATCGACTGTGAATAACTCTTTGAATCCTTGAATTGAGCTTCAACTCAATCCATATTATCTTCGACGAAGTATCCCTCGGTTCTTTTGTCGCTAAGAACTCTTCGATCCTTCTATCGATAGACATTTCCTATTCTATGATCTTCTCAACCATAGAGATTCATTAATATTCCTAACATGAGCTGCAGTAGCAACATCTACACCACAACAGCCATATATGCTACACCTAAGCATTAACAGTAATCAATCCCAACAAAGGTAACACAAGAAGATAGCAAAGAATAATACCAACTCAAGCAGACATTGTCATGGCGTGGCAGTAGAGAACTACAAAGAACACGAAAATGGCGACGACTCCAACTCGTCAACAACACAAAATTAGCTTTACCAATACTAGTAGCCACAACGAAACAAAGGCGGCCGGCCCAACACAAACGAGGCGATACAATTCTAGAATCAAGCGAAACAACAACGACGAGCGACAAATACGGACGGATAACAACACCATAACGACTATCAATATCTTTTCTCCAAATTCTTCAATTCACCAACACAAAGTAAATGAAGTTGAATTTCCATCAACTCGACTATTCGCGGCGATCTTCGACGTCGCTACGATAGCCAAAGGCGGAGTGTATCTGCATAAAACGACAATATCTCCATCTGACTAAATCGACAAATGCGATAATCGAAAAAATAGTAAGTAAAAATAGAATGAATCGACTTTGATTCTCTATCGATTATGTTGTCACTCACAACAAAATCGATCGATATACTATAGTGATTACCTCAATATTTTGTCTCATTCGATTTCGTTTTCCTGATATTTCTGAAGAAAAAAAAAACGTTCGATCCTCTGATTTTCGAACTTCTCTGATTTTCGAACTTCTCTGTTTTTCGATTTTCGATTCTCTGTTTTTCCGAAAGAAAATCGCAATCACGACTTCATTCTTCAATTTTCAATTTCTCCGATCTCTGTTTTCTGATTTTCGATTTCTGAAAATCGCGATTCCAAATTTTCAGTTCTCAAATCATTTTCAGTTTCATAAGTGTTCTCGCCATAATCACGCCTGTAATCTTCGTCAATTGCCTCGACTCTACAAATCAAAAATCGCAATTGAAACTGTCTTCTTCGTCTTCTCCCGATCTGTAATTTTGATTTCAACAATTGCATACAAAGGTCCTACGAATCAGTAGACTCTGATACCATGTTAAAGTTTGGATCGATTGATGAAGAAGAGAAGAAGATTAAACGAGAAGAGATAAGGAAAACAGGAGACAACGAGATATTTTTGGGGAGCTCAAAGCGCTCTTCTGCATTCTTTTTTCTTAACCCAAATGAATTGTTATTACAACCTATTTATAATAATAGCTTTGCAGAAAGTAACCATTACAGAAATAACCACTAGCTAAACTAACTAACCACATATATATACAATGTATATATGTGGTATACACTTGGTGTATCTCAACAGTCTGCCCCTGATTAAATTGTACATTATTTGTTGTAGAACTCGGTTCTTGGAGTAGTTCTAGCCACTCAGCACTTTGGTAATCCGCTTACTGCAGTGCCATGTGCAGTTTCTAGTGTATGTCACTCAATGTTTGGCAGTGCATTGGCTGGAATCTGGAGGCGTTCTATTCCAGATGAAGTGCAGGACTGAGTCACTCTCTTCGTATATCTTGGCAATTGCACAGAGTGATACTTCAAGCTTGGCAGTCAGTAGAATTGGAGGGTCTTTTTTTTCGTAGTTTATAGTGTTAGTGTCTGGTGAATCAGCATTAACTATCCATACTAAAACCTTTATTATTTTTTGGTGGCGATATCAAGATGTTCCAGGAAACTTTGAATTCTCGGAACTAGTAAATCTGCTCGAGTGGAGAAATTAATCAATTATGCAGTGAGTCGACTAAACATCTTGATCATTGGCAGGGAATCCAATTCTTGTTCATGTATAATGATCATGTGTGGGGTAACTTGTTATCTCATATTATCGTGTGGAATGAGCAAGAGTAGTATAGTGTCACTGTATTTAGTTATCTTGCAATTACATCTTTGTAATTTGTTCTCACATTGCAAATTACAATGAATGAAGTTTTTTCTTAGAAAATAACGTTGACCATTTCTACCAAGGTACCTATAAAGAGTTAGTAGAAAACTGTAATTGAAGAGAAGATAAAGTCTTCATTATGCTCGAAAGGCCCTTTTCTTCCGTGCTGCTTACGGATATGGGAAGGCAATGCCTTGGCAATAAGACCAGGGTAGAGCTAGAAGCGAATATAATTTAGCGTTAGTGGTTTTCATGTATGCTTTACTCGTGTTGCAAGCCTGCAAGCAATACGTTCAGTTAAATCCACAAAACCCGTCCTAGATCGGCCTCTGACCTGTAGAGCCTAGGAGAACAACTCGTAATAACCTTTCCCGCAATTAAGCATATTCCATGTAGAACTGTAAATAGTAGTAGGAGGGACTATACCCACAAGTCAATATACAGATCTTGCTTTAGCACGAAAGTATCCCAGAGTCAAATTTAAATTTTAAATCCTAGAGATGTATGCTTTTTAAAGAAAAGGCCAATATCATCTGCAGTGTGAAAATGTAGAGTGGGGTTGAGTGTGGGTGGGATGTATCTCAGCAGAAAGAAGCACATGAAGCTATTTTGTATCAGTCATGAGCTGCTTCAGAAGCTTTGCTGATTCTATTATCTATATGGTATTCCTTGGCTAGGTGTTGTCAAATACGTAGTTTAATTTGTAGGCAACAGCCAAGATGGAGGACACTGACATTGCTGACATATTAACAGAATTTGTACCCTTCCTTGAATTTTTGCTTTTGATCTATAATTTTCTAATCATTGAGCTCCTTTACTTTCGAAATTATGGGTTTAAAATCTAATTAGTTGAAATTTTAGTATTTTCACACATATGTATGTTGTATGTAGAAAATATTGGGTTCAGTTCGAAAATATTACATGATTGATTTATGGAGGAGAATGATATGTAAATGATGGCTTATGAATAAGAAATTAATTAATGAAAGAAGACAAATATAGTATTAACTCGGGGCTATTTTGAGATCTCAGAAAAATATGCTCCCCAAATTTATGTAATATAATTTGACTAAGCATGAAGTTTAAAAAAAAAAGACAGATTTTTAAAATTTATGGTCTAAAACAAACCATAAATATTTGTGTGGCTGTAAATAATTTCATTAAGGAAATGATAAGTTTTAAGTTAAATTATTTTCTAAATATAGAAATGTATCTGTAGGAATACGTTCTCTTACTTTCATTGATTATTGTGTACAATATATATAGTGTTACATGGCTACAAACTAGGTAATTAAATCTTCCTAATAACAATTGGAATATAAATTTATCTAATATAAAAGATATACAAAATATATTAATATTCTAGCAATGGTAACATACAAATATAGAAATATTCTATCACACCCCCGCAGTCGAAGCGGGAGGTTCTCGTACGCTGAGACTGACTCGAAAAACATAAAAAAATGTGCGGAAGTCCATTAGTGAATATATCAACAATCTGATATCTGAAAGGAACATGAAGGACACGAACTTGGACACGAGCCACTTTTTTACGTACAAAGTGAATATCCATCTCAATGTGTTTAGTGCGATGATGTTGAACGGGATTGCCGGAGAGATATATCGCACTCACATAATCACAGTAGACCAATGTAGCCTTGCGGATTGGGCATTGAAGTTCCAATAGAAGGTTGTGTATCCAACAAGACTTAAAGACAATATTTGTGACTCTCTGTACTCGGTTTGGCACTGTATCGAGATAGAGTAGGTTGTCTTTTAGAAGACCAAGAAAGCAGGTTATCTCTGAGGAAGACACATTAACTTGATGTGGAGTGACGAGTGTCCGGACAGCTACCCCAGTCAGCGTCAGAATAAGAGGTGAGACCAGAGAGTGTTGACTTGTACAGGTGGAGGCCAAAGTGAAGAGTACCTTGTACATAGCGCAAAATACGTTTGAGCGCATTCATATGTGCATCCGTTGGGCTATGCATATGTAAGAATATTTGTTGTATGACATAGGATATATTTGGCCTCGTAAAAGTGAGATATTGTAATGCATAGTGAGTCGGTTCGGCATACAGGGAACCCGAAGAGGCATTAAGTTTAGAATTAGTGTCCACCGGCGTGTGGATATATTTGCAAGACGTCATGCCTGCTCGGTCAATGATCTATTCGGCGTACTTTCTTTGACAAAAAAATAAGTCACCTGCATGTATCGTAACATCAATGCCCAAAATAGCTTAGGGGGCACAAATTCTTCATAGCAAACTCAGAGATAATGAATGACATGATGAATCAGTGAAGTGCATCAGAAGATGTAGTGATGATGATATCATCAACATATAGTAGGGTGTATGTCATGTCATTACCCTTGCGATAGATGAACGGTTAATGATCAGATCTACTATATGAAAAACCGATAGAGGATACAAAGTCAGCAAACCATTGGTACCATTCACGAGGAGCCTATTTCGGTCCATAAAGTGATTTCTTCAAAAGACACACATAATCTGGATCCTTGAATCCCATAGGCTGATGCATATATACGGTTTCATGAAGATCCCCATGTACGAAAACATTTTTAACGTCAAGCTGATAAATGAGTCAAGATTTAGACAAAGCAATATTGAGAATCGTCCGAATAATCATCGATTTTATTATCGGGCTGAAAGTTTCAGCACAATTCACTCCCACATGTTTAGACCTGTCATCACCTACAACACGAGTCTTGTGCCTCTTGTTGACACCCAATTTTGTCTCTTCTTTACCCAACTATTTGTTTACCTGTGAACATTTCATTCAGGTCGTCATTTTATCTCCAATTAATTTTACTATGCTTCTCAGTCTTGAAAATTATCAAAAAATAAGTAATTTTAATATTTTTCACTTATTACCGCATAATTTTAAAATATCGGGTATCACATTTTATAATTAAAATATAAGCAAAATAATTTTAATATTTCGGCATCGGTATTGGTGATTGATTTTCTCTTGATATTTTCACCAGTTACCAAATTAATCATTTTAATCATTTTTCATATGAATATTATATTAAATACATATATTAAGTCTTTATACCATATTTTATGTGTGTGTGCATTTTTAGATTAACCGAGACAAAGGAGCATATTTTTATTAATTAATTTCCCAACACATTAATTCCTACAACCCTTTTATATTTTCCCAGCCCAAAATCATTCCCACATCAGCAGCCCATTACCTCATCGACCTGAGCCCAATACCAAATCCTTCAATATTTCCGTCCATCTCATTCAACACCCCAAACAGACCGATCTCCATTCCCAAATCCCCAAAGAACCAGTCGACCCATCACCGCCACACCCCTTTACCCGCCGGATAATCCACGTCGCCGACGCCACCAGGAACCCGTCTCATCAACCCCCAGTCTTGTATCCATTTTGAAAACCCTCTGAGCCACGAAAGTCATTCTTAATCCCCTAAATCAGAGCATGCATAAGGTCTGGCGGTTCGCTGGACCTTTCTTGCTTCGATTCAGCGGATAAAACATGATTCAAAGTCGATTCAAGAGTCAACCCAATGGAACAAACGTGCCTCTGTCCCAACGGCTCTTTTTGTCAAAATCACTCTGAAAAGCTAAAATCAGACCCCTTTTCTATTCCTTTCGAATCACAACAGAACCAATCACTTTTCCTTCCCCTTTTGATTTCAAATTTCGAATTCTAGCTGTTAAAGCCCTGATTTTTTGCTATAAATACAACCCATTTAGGTTGTGTTGAGGGTCTCTTTTTTTCTTTGAAACGAAAAGATCAAAAATTTGTCTTGAAAGTCCAAGAACAAAACCCAAAAGAAAATCTTCTTGTTACTCTCAGTCCTGACTCGAAAAAGTCACAAATATTCAAGCTCTTATTCTTCTTCAATCGCATAGCTTAAAAACATCTCCGAGCATAATCGACGAGTCGAAACACGTCTCGGTTCGCTGCCCGAAGAAGGTCAGTACGTTTGAAATTCGTCCCAGTTCATTTTGTATTTTTTATGTGTTATGCGCGATTATTAGTTTAGTTCTTGCCTAATCATAATGCCTGATTTCAAGTATGATAGTTTGTTTTAATTGAAATAGTTTAATCACGTAGACTCAGGTATTACATTCTGGACTAACGTGTATAGTCCGATATTGGTCTTCCTTGTGTATATATTTTTATTCTAGAGCAAATAAGTTGCTCGTCCTCTTTTGTTTGGAAATCTGTTGAAAATGACTCGCATGATAAAATCCGAGTTAGTACAATATATGTTCGCTCGATTCTTATGTATCCCCGAGTTAAATTGTATCAAATGTGCTAAGTAGTTCCATTTGTTTCTGAGACATGCTTGTTGCCCTGTTTAATCTCATCGAGTCTTGAGCATGTCTTGCTCCGAGGTGTCTTTATTGAATGTATTTAGTTTAACTTAATTGTTGCTCAAGTCTGTGAGTTTAAATTCTAGCATGTTAATTATGGCTTATTATAGTATGTTTGGTGTTGAGTCATTTCTCAAAGAACAGACATGTTTAGTATGTATTAATGACAATATTAGAGCATTTGATTAGCTATCAAATATGACTAAGGGACTGCGGTTTCTACTTTTGTATTTTTACTGAGCATGTTTGGTTTATTGTTTGAATCTATTTCATGTTAATCATTAATAATGTTTTCAGACTAAGTCTAAATGAATCTGTGTAATTAGATATTAAGTAAGTATTGGTTAGTTGGTGTAGTTAAACATGATATGTTTGATATAATTTAAGTGTATGTCGTTTGATCATCTCAGCATCTTGATACATGTTTTTCCTGAATTAGTTATCCAGGATCAACTTTCCCCCTTTTCTCTTTCCCTTTGCTTAAGAAGCATGTGATCTGTGTGTTGATATAATAAGGTTGCTTGCATGAGAGGTGAAGTATGATTGTGGTCTGGCATATGTATAAGCTGAACTTATTTTCTAAGTTCTCGGTTAGGCTAGTTCCTTTAATATTACGAAGCATGCCAATTGACTTAGCATAATTATCTTGATCATATGTATGTTGATACATTCTGTTTGTCAATGTTCTATCCAAATATTAGACTGAAAACGCTAAGGGAATCTATTTGGTTCGGTGTTTCCTCGCCTTGTCTATGTGAATCCTGTTAAGATATCTGGATATTCATTCCTGTTGAAATTGGATCTGTTCATTATGTTTTGTTTAGCCCAGTGTTATCTATTTGGGTTGTTTAAATTGTTGCAACCAGTAACGCTGGGTCCAGCATGCCCTTTATTTATACCTGATAGATTTTGAGTATTTCCTAATCCTTTCCTTTCTTTGATTTACATGAAATGCTTCGGGAGCAACGAAGAGTCTCGTTACGAGACTCATCATGACTTTGTCTAGTGAAGACCCGCGTCTACGTTCTTTGCATTCTCCGGCCTCAGGACTTCTACACAAATAGGGTGGGATGATATCTTCATCTGTCCTAGTCACTTCTTTTAAACTCTTTAAATTCCGCCGTCTTATTATTTGTATGATTACAAGAATGCTTAGAATAGTTAGGCTTAGGATTAATAAATTAGAAAGGGTAGTTAAAAAATAGGAAAACCCCAATAGTCTATTTTAGGTTCGTCACATATATTTTTGCCACATAAATGCATATGTTAATCAAAAACCAATTTTACATACAAAATATACTTTCTAAACAAACCATTTTTTTTATGCACTTTATAAATAAATTTCATGCAAATTTTATCAAAATATATCTTTCAAAGAATAGCTATTTGTAAATATTTTCTTCTTAATTCTGTGCTCTCAAAACAACATGCATTTTTTTAAAAATTTAAATAATTAACCTAAGTTTGACCGGACAACCGCAAGTTAGCAGATCTTAGAGGATGTCTAACCCCTTCCCTCTAGGATAATAGAGAACCCTTACCTAGAATCACATTAGTTTTGCGGACCTTTAATTGAAGTTATTTTTAGCATTTTTGCTACGTAGATGTCCTAATTCATCTTTAAAATAATTAGGTGGTAACTCCTTAAACACAATTCAGGAATCACCCATACGTAGTACATCGTTTCGACTCCGGTTAAAATGGGGTATTACACCTCTCAAAAGAACCATCAGATTTCTTTTATGTCAAAAAATTCACATAGAACGAATAATATAAGCATTAGGAGGACGAGATACTAGATCTCACATCTTATTTTCAATAAGAGCTTTATATTCATCAATCATTATATTTTTCTAATTAGGATCGGAGAAGGCATCTTTCGGATTATGAGAAACAGGGGAAGGGGAAACCGAATTGGACAAGTTAAATAGTCGTTTGGGTTTGGAAATACCATGCATAGCACGAGTTTTCATTTTCCGTCAAGGTGCCGCTGGAGGTTGGACGGGATTGGGAGATGGTGGCTGAGACGTGGCAGTGGGACTGGGAATAGGACCGAGAGTAAATGTGTGTTGCCCAGACGGGGCAGTCGTGTTGGGGAGAGTGGTGGTTGGCCGAGAGATAGCCGAGATGGATGACCGTGACGATTGATTTTGCAAGTGATGGATTAGAAGGGGATTTAGACCATCATTTAGAAAGTCATAGGAATTTGGAGGTGGAGAATTGAGATTGAAAAAGGGGAATTGAGACTCATCGAATATGACATGCCTAGAAATGATTATTTTTCGGCTTGACAAGTCGTAATAATTATAACCTCTATGATTGGGGGGAGTAACCAAGAAACACGCATAGGAATGACCGAGGTTGCAACTTGTTGATTTGAGTGGAGGGATGGAGGGGATCGCATAGACATCCGAAAGTTCGTAAATGCTTTTTCATTTTGTGGAGAGGTATATGGACAGAAAAAACGAAAAAAAAGGTCGTGTTTGGTGTAGAACAGTTTGAATTTATATTATCGAATTCCCTTCAATTGTCACATTGAAAACATTTGATATTCTTTTCAAATTGTGTCTTTATGAAATCACTAAAGGACGAAAAATAGAATAGACTTGAGACTTATTACCAATGAGATCGTGGTAAAGGCTATCAGACAGCCAAGTTCGGGGTAATTAAGACTATTAAAAATTTAGGTGTATAACTAATTAATCATATCATATTTAAGGGAGTTTTTAGATATTCTGTCATTTTTAAAATGACTATTATTTTGAGGTAATTATTTTTGAACTAAAACGACGATTAATGTGGGACGGAAAGAACTATAGTATATTTTTTATATATTGTACGGATAATAGATACTAAGAAATATGGAAAGTGACTATTGCAGGAATATTAATGGGAATTTGAGAAAGTTCATGCCGGCTCTGTAAATTGTGTGTTATTCAATTCTAATAATATAACAGTTGTAAATCATAGTAATATTTGTAGCATAATATATATAGTTTTCTTTTGTATAATAATTGATTAAGAAACAAACAAAAGGAGGGAAACTGCGAAGAACCTGTGTTGTTCAAACTTATTCGTGAATATGACTGCGCCCTTTGCCAACCTCCCCACAGTCTTCCTGCCCTACTCAACCTTCTCTTTGTCCCTCTTTATCAACTTTCCCCCTGTTTTTTCCCTTTTTTGTTATATATATGCTCAATTCAAATTACATATATTCATGGTGTTTCCTATGATTTTTGTAATATTAATGTAATTTAGCGGGGTACAACACAAATTTCATCCGTCTCAATTTATATGACACATTTTTTTTAATTTGTTCCAAAAATAATATTACTTTTATATTTTTAGAAACAATTTAACTTTAAAAATTATCTTTTAATATGATTATTATCTAACATTATTACAAATATCAAAAGTTTTAAACTGTAATAGTTTTTATCTCATCTTTTAGTACTTATTAGATATATTAAAATAATTTAAATTATTTAGTTTTGATCTTTGGGGCATTTAATTTATTGGTCCAATCCCAAGATAACCTCTTGATATAATTATGCAAAGAAAGAAGTCACTTTAAATGCAAATAATTGAAGATATTCATTTAGTCATATTAAGTTCTATATGAATTTTGAACCACTTTCTTTCATGATATAGCTTTGTTTTTTTGACATTAGATTATTTGTACAATTGGACCAGTCGCCCAGCCTAGGCACTGAAAGAAGACACAGAAAATAAGTTAAGGCCTATTAGCCAGTATCTCTATACCATAAAATTCTTCATGCTAATCTCTGTGTAACCACATCTTATCCACTTTAAGATTGTATATTATTAAATCAAGACAGTGGGTGAGCACGGGTACCCGAAAACCTATCCGGAATCGCAGGGTTCGAGTAGGTTTCGGGTAATAATTGCTATGGGTAGGTTTCGGGTAGTAAATTTAGTAACCGGTCTTTTACAGGGTAGAATCCGGATAGTTAAAAAATGATTGTGTACCCGGACCCGCTCACCCCTACTCCCTGTATCTCAAATTATTTAACGTTTTTTTGTTTACACGCCCCTTAAAAAATATTAACTAGGAGGAGTATTTTACCTACTTTATTCTTATTTATGTCTAAGTTATAATCTCCATGCATTAAATGTTTACTCTATTTATGTATCATCTTCATTAATGACAACGGGTAAAATAGAGAAAAAATAATTAATTATGTCCTGAAATTTTTAAACAATAAATAATTTGAGACAACTATTTTTAATAACTATGACAAATAATTTAAGACATATAAAGTACTATAAAATGTTGTAGGATTGACTTTTAAGTAAATTGATGATGCAATGAATGTTGTATAATGTCAGGATATAAAAGTGATAATGTGTTCAGTCAGATTCCTAAAATAGATTACTACTATACTTACCTTTTCGAAGAATGATCTTCATCAATGATTGTGAATGACTGATTGTTCAATCTGTTTTTTTAGTTTCGTAGGAGCAAGTTGGATTGATTAAAGTAAAACACCTT
This sequence comes from Przewalskia tangutica, assembly GCA_029844215.1. Taxonomy (NCBI): domain Eukaryota; kingdom Viridiplantae; phylum Streptophyta; class Magnoliopsida; order Solanales; family Solanaceae; genus Przewalskia; species Przewalskia tangutica. The sequence goes on along the minus strand of CM056720.1, from coordinate 140,097,715 downwards.
TGATCGGAGGCTGATTGTAAAGTAAAGAAGGATGGTGCACTTTCGGATTTTATTTATACGGCGTAGATCCGGATAATTGATGGAAGAAACATCACACATTTTGCTCCCACCCGTCGGTTTTGTGTGTCTTTCTTTCTTATTATGCTGAGGGAAGCAAGAGAACTAGACTATATATGTTGCAGTCTAATTGCTATGTAAATTATAGCATTATTCACCATTAATTATTTGATGTCATATATTAGTACTTTCTCTGTTCTATATTACTTAATCATTTTTCCTTTTACATGAGTATTTTTATTATATATTTTTTAATTAATTGCACTCTAATTAATATTGATTATTTTAAAAAATAATTAATGTTAAGAGCAAAATAGGAAAAACTTAATTAATTCTATTTTATTTTTAGAAAGTGAGCAAGTAATTTGAAACAAATATTTTTAATAATGTGGACAAATAATATGAGACGGATGAAGTATTAATGTAATTGCATGTGGAAGCTTGAACAATGATCACATCTTGCCTCTCTCGAGGTACAATTTGTTTTCGATTTTTAAAAGAATATATCGAAGTAATTGAAAGATACTTGGATGAAAAATGAGAGTTTTAAATGACAAACAAAAGTTGCACAAAGTATGCCTTTTCTCCAAAAAAGATAAATGGCTCTTACCTACATTACAAACATTAGCTTACAAAAGATGGAGTTTATTTGGTCCCGTGTTAGTCCCCCTGATCAGATATCGAACAGTACACTAAGGTTGTAAAACCGTAAAAAGTGTTGAAAAATATATTCCCAAACACTATTAGACAAAAATTTAAAACTACTTATGCATTAATTTGCAAAAATTCAAAAACCAAGTTCGTTTATTACATTTTAACTAGATTCTTGATATATCCTTCTAATAACAGAATGGCAATCCTGGAAGTTCTTATCTTTTTTTGTCAGCTTATGCTCTCCCCATATCTAAATAATTTATACTATGTGTCCTCTTCTTGTCATTGTTTCAAATTATCACTCCTAACTCCAAATAAATCAGTGCATATATTCTCTTCATTCCTTTCTCTCTTCCCAAAGCCAACCCCCCCTCCATTTCTCTCACCAAATAAATCACCCTTCATATCCCAAAATCATAACATAAAAAATCTAGCAAAAGAAATTAATGGCTAGTCATCCTGAAGTTGAACTATCTTATAATTATAGTGATAGTGATGATGACGAGGACGAGGAAGAGCAAGATAATATTGAAGAAATAGAAGAGGAGGAAAAAGAAGATAATAATTCTAATCACTACAACATTTGTAGTGGTCGTGGTCGTGGTCATGGTCGAGGAGGAAGACTGACATACTTGTTCTCTTGGAAAATCATTGACCCTAGAGCACCTTGGGTTCAAGAATGGAACCGAGTTTTCTTACTAGTATGTGCCACTGGGCTTTTCCTGGATCCTCTCTTTTTCTACGCTCTTTCTATAAGCGAAAGCTGCATGTGTCTCTTCATCGACGGTTGGTTTGCTGTCACGGTCACGGTTCTCCGGTGCATGACGGATGCTTTACATTTATGGAACATATGGTTACAATTCAAGATGAACAAATTACGTCCTCATGAAAATCAAATTAGTAATCATCCTCGACTACAAGAGAACCAGAGTCTTCGACGTTCTTTGGCCTTACGATACTTGAAATCCAAGAAGGGTTTCTTTTTCGATCTCTTCGTCATTCTTCCTTTACCTCAGGTGAGTTCTTAATTTATGATCAAGCAAAAAAGTATCAAAAGAAACAAATTAAAATGATTCATGATGACATGTTTTTTCTTTCTTTTTAAGGTATGTACATCGTGATGATAAATGGTGATGCATGTTTTTGTATTTTAGTAGGAAAATTGTTAGTAAAAGAAGACAAAGGCATGCATGTCATGGCCGTTGTTTCTCTTGCATGCAGTGGTAGTAAGAATAACATGTGAGGTAATTTACCAAGTGTCTTTTCTTTGTACTCACAAAGGTGAAACAGAAAGAGGAACTCAAACAAATTTGTACGATAAATAAACATTATTCGTATTATATGAATTTATGCATTTAAAATGGATATTAGATCAAGACATTAATCAGCGCCTGCTTTATATCATCGTAGAGGAACAACATTAATAAAGAGTAAACTACTTGATCACGAATATCTGCGAAATCCATATTCATCCATATATAGCTTCTGAGTCAAGAACAGTACTTACTGTAATAATTATTTAGAACTGAAAAATCTTCCTTAATCTTATTCATCCCAAATGGTCACAATATATACACTAAATAACAATTAATAGGAAGATTAAGTCTTCCTTAAAATCCTCCTACCTATCCCATAATATATTCTTATTCCCTATATTAATACTAATCTATTTAATACATAATACTACTTACCATTTACAAAAAATTCTACATAATTATATTATTAATAATAATTAATAATATTCTAACACTTACTAGTACTCCAACTTTTATTTTATGTATCTTAGTTAAACTGGACACAAAAATTAATATGGGCCAAAGCCCATCCGGCAAATAAGTCCCTGCCGTTCACTTTTGTATATTTAGGTAGATTTATTATATTCTCCATATTAGTTTTGTACCTTAATTAAAGTTATAATATTATCATATAGTTATTCTTCATATAGAATAGGGATTAGATGTAAAGTAGGAATAGGATTCTCCTAGTGTAACTTGTATATATATGTCTTTAATCAATAAGAATAATCAAGGAATTATTTCTTTCATGGTATCAAGAGTCTAGGTTCTCTTTACCCTGCTTCCGCTCCTCAAAAATTTCTTCTTATTCTCAAAATTTTGCCCTGAAAATTCTTGATTTTCTTGTTCTTCTTTCACAAAAACCGAGTATTTCTCTTTCAAAAACCTCTCTCACAAATTCTCTTCTCTGAATCTTGTTGTTCTATTCCTTATGGCTGATAAGAACACTTTTCACCCTGCCCTCACAGTTTCTAATATCAAGAGCGTTCTTTCTATCGTTCTTGACCTAGAAAACGTTCAATATGGGACGTAGGGTGGAATTATTTAAGATTCATGCTTTGGCACATAAAGTCCTCCACCACATCATTCCTCCTTCTCCTCCAAAGGAGTGTACTTCTACGACGGTTGTGCCGACTAAAGAAGCAGATCCAGAATTATGGGTCATGCTTGATGCCAAGGTTCTTCAGTGGCTTTATGCCACTATATCCTTGGATATTTTACATGCGATTATGGAAACTAATTCCACGGCTATGGCGGCGTGGGATCGATTGCGAGATATATTTCAAGATAACAGTCATTCTCGAATTGTTATCCTTGAGCAGGAATTCTCTCATGTGGCTATGGCGAGTTTTCCAAACGTTTCTTCTTATTGCAAACGCCTCAAGGACTTGGCAGACCAACTCTGCAACGTGGGTTCTCCGGTTTCTCAAAGTCGTCTAGTTCTTCAGATGGTTGCAGGCCTGTCAGAGGCTTTTAGCGGTGTTGCTTCGGTTATTCGTCAGAGTAACCCCCTACCAGGATTTTATCAAGCATGTTCTATGCTTACTTTGGAGGATGTCGGATTGGCTAAGAAAGTGGCGATTGGGGCCAGCCCTGTCATCATGATGACTGCGTCCAATTTCTATCCTTCCACTCCAGCCAACGTGACTCAAAATCACAACAACGGATGTGGTAAGAAGAGCCGGAATCGGAAGAATAATGACAAGAATCGTGGCGGGAACAACGAAGGCAATCGTCAGCAGCAACAACAATTCTGGAGCCCACAGGGGCCCCTGGACAGTGGAAGTGGGTCCCAACACCTACCAGTGTCGCGACTCGCGATGCTGATGCGCGACGGCATTCTGGCGCCTCGGCCCGGCCGGTGCGCGACCGCGATCCAAATTCTACCAGTCGAGTCGAGTTTCGAACCCGTATGGCGGCAACAATGATCCGGTATACTTGGGCCTCGCCCCCATCAGGCCCACCACGCCGCGGGCCCCACTCAGACCGACATTGAAGCAGCGATGCACACACTTGGATTGACTCAGCCGGACCCTAATTGGTACATGGACACCGACGCTACTACCCATATGACTTCCGACCAAGGTACTCTCTCGTCTTATTCCAATTTAAGCACTAATCGTGGTATAACTGTTGGTAATTGCAATTCTGTTCTAATTAAGGGTTATGGTCATAACACTTTGTCCCCTCCTCATCCATCACTTGTCCTGAAACATACCCTTCATGCCCCAAAATTGATTAAAAATCTGGTGTATGTCCGTAAATTCACCACTGATAATTGGGTTTCTATTAATGTTGATCTTTTTGGGTTTTCTGTGAAGGATTTCAAGACGGAGAGTCATCTCATGAGGTGCAACAGTAGGGGTGATCTTTATCCAATCACTCCAAGTCTCAGCGTCTCACGTCAAGCTATGTCATCCACTTTTGCAGCTCTTGCTCCTTCCTTGTGGCATGCTCGTCTAGGTCATTCGGGGTCGTCTATTTTATCTTCTTTAGATAGACATAAGTTTATTTATTGTAACGGTACACGTAGTACTCCACTTTGTCAATCCTGTGCTTTGGGAAAGAGTATTAAATTACCATTTGTAGCTTCAAATTCTAATACTTCGATGTCATTTGATATTATTCATAGTGATTTATAGACATCTCCGGTTCTCAGTTCTATGGGTCATCGTTATTATGTTTTATTCTTAGATGACTATTCTAAATATTTATGAACGTTTTCAATTACGAAAAAATCTCAAGTTTTTTCCATTTTCATAAAATTTAGAGCTTTCATAAGAACACAATTCGAACGGGAAATCAAAAGCATTCAATGTGATAATGGCAAAGAGCATGACAATGGGGAATTTAGGGAGTTTTGTGCTCAAAATGGGATAAATTTTCTTTTTTCTTGTCCTCACACGTCTTCGCAAAATGGAAAAGCTGAGCGAAAAATTTGTACCATTAATAATATTGTCCGCACTTTATTGGTTCATTCTTCCGTTCCTCCATTATTTTGGCATCATGCGCTACAAATGGCTACCGATCTACTCAATATTCTTCCTTCTAAAGGTTTGACATATTCATCCCCTCTCAAAGTCTTATATAATAAGTCTCTGTTATATTTTCATCTTAGGGTCTTCGGATGCTTATGTTATGCACTGTTTCCATCCACTACAATCAACAAACTTCAGGCACATTCTACTCCTTGTGTGTTTTTGGGTTTTCCGTCAAATCACCGTGGTTATAAATGCTTTGATTTGTCTTCTAAACGAATCATCATTAGTCGTCATGTTTTCTTTGATGAATCTCAATTTCCTTTTCTAAAGTAGAAAAATCCGTGCCTAGTTCTTATGATTTTTTGGATGAGGATATCTCTCCATATCTTCTACGTCATTTTTCATATTTCCCCGAAAAAACATCGTCAGCGCCGCGGCTCCAAAATTCCTGCGAGTCAGCACCGCGGCCCTGCACAGATAGCGCCGCTACGCCTCCGACGGTAATTGTAGAAATTTCCAAAAATTCCCAAACTTCACCCAGTCCAGCTCAGAGTCATGGTCCAGTCATTCGTAGCCAACAGTGTATTTTTAAACCAAAGAGATTTTAATTTAAATTCTAATGTTCTTAAATCTCTCTTACCCCGTAATCATGTGTCTGTCTTAAATAACCCTAATTGAAAATTTGTCATGATCGAAGAATATAATGCTCTTATTGATAATAAGACGTGGGAGTTGGTACCCCGTCCACCTGGTGTTAATATTATTCGGTCTATGTGGATTTTTGTTCATAAGGAAAATTCTGTTGGTTCATTTGCAAGACATAAGGCTAGACTTGTAGGTGATGGTAAGACTCAGCAGGTTGGTGTGGATTGTGGTGATACATTTAGCCTGGTGGTCAAGCCGGCTACCATTCGCACTGTGCTCAGCTTGACTCTTTCAAAATCATGGCTCATTCATCAGCTAGATGTGAAGAATGTTTTCCTACATGGTGATCTTCGGGAGACAATGTATATGCATCAGCCTTTGGGGTTTAGGGATACTAGATATCTGAATCATGTATGTCTATTGAAGAAGTCTTTGTATGGGCTTAAGCAGTCTCCAAGGGCGTAGTATAAGAGGTTTGCTGATTTTGTTTCGACTATGGGTTTTTCTCACAGCAGGTCTAATAATTCATTATTCATATATCGTCGAGGATCTTTCGTGGCTTATATATTACTATATGTTAATGATATTATCTTGACTGCCTCTTCTGATGCTTTGCGCAAGTCTATTATGACAATACTCGGTTATGAGTTTGTCATGAAGGACTTGGGCCCATTGAGTTACTTTTTGGGGATTGAAGTAACTCGTCATGCATATGGATTGTTCTTGTCACAGAAAAAGTATGCAGCAGAGATCATTGAGAGGGCTGAAATGTCATCCTGTAAGTCCACTTCTACTTCAGTTGGTACTAAACCCAAGTTGGGTGCTGCAGCTGGCTCTCCCTATGAGGATCCGACCCGCTATCGTAGTCTTGTAGGCGCCCTCCAGTATCTGACGTTCACGCGACCTGATATTACATATGTCGTACAACAAGTGTGTTTGTTTATGCATGATTCCAGAGTTGAACATATGAATGTGCTCAAATGCATTCTTAGGTACATTCAGGGACACTTGAGTATGGTTTGCATTTGTATCCTTCGTCGACGTCTACACTAGTCTCCTATACAGATGCTGATTGGGGTGGTTGTCCTGACACCAGACGGTCTACGTCTGGCTATTGCATGTTTTTAGGAAATTACTTAGTTTCATGGTCTGCCAAGCGTCAATCCACGCTTTCACGTTCAAGTCCAGAGGCCGAGTATAGAGGGGTAGCCAATGTGGTTTCCGAGTCGTGTTGGTTACGAAATATACTGTTAGAACTTCATTGTCCTATTGAGAAGGCTACCTTGGTATATTGTGATAATATAAGTGTCATCTACCTATCTGGGAATCCTGTTCAGCACCAGCGGACTAAAAACATAGAGATGGATATTCACTTTGTTCAAGAGAAGGTAGCTAAAGGACAAGTACGCGTCTGTCATGTTCCTTCCAGATATCAAATTGCAGACATTTTTATAAAGGGTCGTCTTAAATGCAAAAGATGTGTATGATATTCCAAAATGACATGTGCATCTAATGATCTTCAACATATCATGTGAGATGTTGAAATTAAAAGTTATTGTACTAAATATAGAAGGTGAAATTCTCTTTTAAGTAACTAAAAAAAATAAGACACGTAAATTGAAATAAAGAGGGTTTTAACGCATTTGGCTCCTTGTCCGAAAATAATTATAGCCAAATATAACTATTATTTTAATGAATAATTATTTATATCAATTTTCCTTATTTTTAAGAGTTCTTTTGAATCGTTCCTTGGCTTTTATATGTTAGGAGTTTACTTTTCCTTCTCCTTTTCTTCCTTTTTAAAGCAAATATTGTGAGAGGTGAGATTAATTTTGTAGTCCCACGGTTAGGGATGTCAGTGGGGCAGGTAAATGCGGGTACCGCCCCGCACCCGCTCCAATTGGGGCGGGTATGAGGGATGGTTTGGTGGGTGGTGGGGCGGGTATGGGTATCAAAAGTGCTACCCGCCATGGGTAGTGGGGCGGGGGTGGATTTCATATAAGACCCGCCCGCACCCCGCCATTACCCGCATCATACCCACACCGACCGTACCCGCACCGCCTATATCCGTATCATCTATTAGTTTATTTACGAATTTATTTGGCCTTTTCTTGATTTAAAATGTGACTTGAGCTAACTCGCACCGTAATGCACCACGTTTCTTTTTCTTATTCTCTTTGTTCTCTTTTTTTTTTTTTTGTTAAATATTTTCATCTTTACTGTTTTTTAATATTCATAATATTTTGACAAGGTTTTAGAATTGATATTCGATACACAATAGTGGAAATGTTTCTTTTTTTTCCTTTTTCTTATATAACTTTCATTTTGGTGACTAAAACAATTGCTAGACATTATTTGAGCATTTTATTAATGGTTACCCGATGTAAGTGGGTATCGCGTGAAGTAAGTGGGGCGGGCGGGTGGAAGAATTACTACCCGTGATGGGTGGTGGGGCGGGGGTGGGGATGTGTTTTAGGTGGTGGGTACGGGTATGGGATACCCTTCCCCGCCCCCGCCCCGCCCCATTGACATCCCTACCCACGGTCCTATTATATATAGATTTTTTATTGGACTAAAAAAAATCTAGCTATGTGTTGGGTTTTGATATTAGTGAATAGAAAATGATGGGATGAAAATTAAAGGGAGTAAAACGCTCTTTTGTCTCACATCGAAAAAGGAGAAGGAAAGAGAGGTGTATATATATTACATTACACCTTCTCTAGTTGCTAAAAGGGTTGAGAGGGCAAGGACCCCTCGCGCTGTCGTCGTCGCTTGGCTTCGGCTTGATTGATAATCTTTTTGGACAAACGTTTCTTTAATTAATTAATTATTTAATTAAAAATAAATCAAAACGGATCGACCCAAGACCCGCGACCGACCCGTCCGGTTTAAGTCATTTCTTTTCGAATTTCCCTCCAAAATTTTGGTGACTATTCTGAATGGTTGCAAACATTCAGAATCAGTACCTCCAACAACTATAAATTCTTGTTTGTTCCAAGAATTTATCACTAATTCATTCAATACGAATTTCTTCATCTGAAAAATTCTCTCTTCCTAAGTCTGTGTGATATACTGTCGTTGAGTGGTTCGCTGCTACCGGAATTTGGAGTACTACTATTCTGGTAAGATAATCGTTCTATCCTGGGAGACGATATTCCATTAACCTCGAGTACTGTGAGGGGAATAATTTCCTTAAGGACACACTTTGAACTAAGTGGACTCGATTATATTCTGAAATTATTTTTTCTTATTCAAAACATATTACATTTATTATCTTGATTTCAATTAAGTATTTTTTATACTGTGAAATTTGTTTTTTTACTAAGTATTTAAACAGATTGTGTTGAAACATTATTTTGGTCATATACAGATTATTATACCAACACTATGTTTTCTTGAAAAATAATTTCAAATTGCTTTGATGGTCAAGAGTGACCGAAATGCTTAGATATGAATTGGTTGATATTTAAACAAAATGTAATATTTAAATTGAAATTGAAGGATATTTAAAAGTTAAAGTCGCGTTTGAATATGAAATTACAGTTTAAATTTTGTTAGTGAAAATACTTAGGAAGAGTACCTATTTTTTCAAATGATCGTTTCAAACATGACACTATGGAAGAGTACCTATTTTTTCTTGTTTTTTTTCTTTCCACATAGAACAGTACCTCACTAGTAGGAGTATCCATATAATTAACAATATACACTTAGCTTAATAATACTTTCTTTAATTTATCTCATTTTACGTGAAAGTATTACTATTTGGAGAGTTAAATAATTTTTTTTTAATTATAAAATTTTCAAACTTCTAAAATATTTTGGATCATTAGTTGTGTTGACTTATAGTACATCTCATGTAATTTTTAAATATATAAATTTTGTTTTATAACATTTGAAGAATTTATATTCGATTCATAGTTAAAACAAAAGTAAGTGTTTTGACCCTCGTATTCTGAATCCCTTGCATAAATTGGGACAGAAGGAATATAATTTTTCAACGTTTGAGGGAATTAGTAATTAATTAATTCCTGATGTTTAAATATTTGTTGCAGATAGTGATGTGGGTAGGGATTCCAGCATTACTGGAGAAAGGATCAACTACAACAGTGATGACAGTGTTATTGATTATGTTTCTGTTTCAGTATTTGCCCAAAATCTATCACTCCGTTTGCCTATTGCGACGCATGCAGAATCTATCTGGCTACATTTTTGGTACAGTTTGGTGGGGAATTGCTCTCAATTTGATCGCTTATTTTGTTGCCTCCCACGTAAGTACATACCCGATTTTTTATTTGTATTTCAAAAGAGCATTTATGATACGATTATAAGGGAATATTACTAGTGTCAATTGAGCGGATTGGTTGAATATGAGTGGGTTAAAATAGATTAAGTTAATAAATGAGCGGGTTATTGTTACTTGAGCTAAAATGATTAGGCGAAAATGGGCTAAAAGCGGCTCATAACTCAATCCACTCAATTCTTACTAAGTTTTAATTTCTTTGTTTGGTCTTTTATAATTTCTTAGTACCTAATAAAACTTTTTTTTACTTTATTACCATATTAACATATCAAACAAAAACAATATTCTTTGAAAATATTTAGATAAAGTTCATCATGGGGAAAATTTGATCTACATACCAACCTAATTTTAGATGTACTGAATTGTGCGGGTCAATATGGACTGATACAATAACAGACGGGTGGGTTGAGTAAGTCATATTTTTATGAGCTAATTTTAAAACTTTAATTGATGGGAATCTTAGTTCTGGATAAATGAATAGGATGTTACTCCTACCGTCCAATTTATTTGGTATTTGCGCTGATTGTTAGTCTATTAGATATATTTTGGAATTAATTAAATTGAATTAGATTGACATTTTCTACTATATATATACATAGTAAGTTCCACACTACTACTTTAGCTTATAATTTCTGAAAATTCAAATGTCTGAATCAACTTGCGTGCACCTTAATTAATATCACGAAATATTTATAATTTTATAACTTTTTTTCTAAAATTCCTCGCTCCACCACTGATACAGGCAGTGGGAGCATGTTGGTACTTGCTAGGAATCCAAAGGGCAGCAAAATGTTTGAAAGAACAGTGCAGTGTCACAAAGGGTTGTGGCCTGAAAATGTTGGCCTGCGAAGAGCAAATATTTTATGGAACAAGCAATCTGGTGAAGCACAAAAGTAGAATCATATGGGGGGAGACCAAACTTGCAAGATCAATATGCCTAGCCTCCGCAGAACATTTTGATTATGGAGTTTATAAATGGACTGTTCAACTTGTCACTAATGAAAATCGTTTTGAGAAAATACTATTTCCCATCTTCTGGGGTCTCATGACTCTTAGGTACGCACTTTCTTCTATCTACTTAATTTAAAAGGCAATCGCCATATAGTTAATTATGAGATAAGATACAGTTTTTGTACTATTTAATTGACCGGTAAAAAAGAGTTTCAGTAAGAACTAAAAACTTATATATATGGTAACCCCTCTCTTTAATAACTTTCTCCTGTTCATATTATCTATCTTTTTCTTTTAGATTTTTGTATACCCTTTAAGAAGAATATAATAATAGTCTTAGGCCTCATTTGTTTCTATTAAGATTAAGACGTCTATGGTAACCCCTCTCTTTAATAACTTCCTCCTGTTCATATTATCTATCTTTTTCTTTTAGATTTTTGTATACCTTTTAAGAAGAATATAATAATAGTCTTAGGCCTCATTTGTTTCCATTAAGATTAAGACATCTGAATCTGAATCTGAATATTAAGATGTGTATTAAGATATATATGTTTGAATATGAATACACATTTAAATATTAATATGTTGTCTCTAGATCTAAATATTAAATGATTGAGACTGTTTATTTTCAATATTTGAATGTGCATATAAAATTAACCACAATATCTATAAAATATTATTAAAAAAATATTTCAACAAAATAAATGTATGTTCTAATATAAAATAATGTTTAGAATATTTATATTTGATTAAAAATTAAACTACCTCCTTTTTTATTTTCTATAATATAAATTTAAACTATCTGAAATGCAAATAAAATGTATGCATCAATATAAAAATTATTATAACAAGGTAACATGAAATTTTTAAGAATTTGTGCTTATTATTAAAATGGTAAACATTTCTCTATCAACTGAATGTGATTCAAAGAGAGTTGTTATGATTGAATCCTATACAATGTTTTATAGTAAGAAACTTTGTTAAAATAAGATAAAAATGAGAAGACTTTTCAATGTTTGACACAATTTATGAGGGTTCTCTGTTGATTCTTGAAGTTTGATATTATAAATTTATTTCTAAATTTGATTAGAGGGTTATGTAGTATTTTTTTTTCAATTCGTAATTATTGTCTCGAGAAACATTAAATTATAAAGTCACAACGATCTTTTAAAGATTGAGAAATGAAGGTATGGATTTTATTGAGAAGATGGATTCACCTATGTTTAAATTTTTTGGTGCTAAATAGATCATGAACTACGTAAGATACGTAGTATTTCAAATAGATTTTTTGACAGATTCAAAAAAAACTTCAAGAAATTTTGTTTGTTGTTACAATTAAACAATTTATATTTGCGGCAACAAGAGTTCTTGATAATATTTGGTTGAAAAAATATAGATAGAGACATGAAAATTTTGTTGAGAAGAAGAGCTATCGTGAAAGGTTTTGTAAAAAAATATTTTAAATGAATCTAAATGGTGTTAAGACTCAGTCACGGATCTGATTCATTCAGATTCATTCAAATCCAATAAGAAGCTTCATAACAAAAGAAAATAAATGAATTTAGTGGGCTGAATGATGAAGATTAAGACCTCCATTAAATACAAATAAATGAGGCCTTAGTCATATATAGGAGTATTTGTCTTTATCTCTCTCAGTATTTGTCGTTGTGACATTGTGTTCATGATCTGAATTTAATATTTTTGATGCTAAATATAAATTTATATATAAAAATTCACTAACTTGTGATAAATAATAGGTTTGAATCCATAATTTTAAAAACACAATGAATTCAATACTAAAATTTTTAATAATTAAATCTATAAAGCTTAAATTCTGAATCCAACTTAGAACAGAACATGAAGAGTGATTATTTTAAAAATGATGCAGGTAATAAAGGCTTTCTTGTTTCTTCAAAAAGTCATATGTTTTTTAATAATTTTAATTTGCTAAAGTAATAAATAATTTTAAAAAATTTCATTAATGAAAGAGTATATATACAATTTACAATTTTCATAATAGGAAAATTATATTCCTATTCTACTTTCAAAATATTATTCAACTTGTATAATAATTATACAATTATGGTAAGTGTACAACTCTAATTTATTTACAACTAAACATACCTAAATTAGGTCACTAAACCGTGATATACACGGCATGAATATACCGTGTATATCACGGGTCGTAACAACCCAATTTGCACCATTCTTCCTGTGATATACATGGTGTATATTCCGTGTATATCACGGGTATTTATCACACTCCCGCAGTCATAGCGAGCGGTCTTCGTAAAGACGTATGCAATTTGATAACTGGAAGGGACATGCAGGACGCGTACTTATCCACGAGATACCTTTTCGCGAACAAAATGTATATACATCTCAATATATTTAGTGCGTTGATGTTGAACCGGATTACCAGAAAGGTATATGACATAACATTATCACAATAAACCAAGGTAACTTTGTAAACTGGAAAGTGAAACTCTAAGAGAAGATTACAGAGCCAACCTGATTCAGAAACCACATTGGCTACCCTTCGATACTCGGTCTCTGCACTAGAGCGGGATAAGGTAGTTTGTCGTTTGGAAAACCATGAGACCAAGTTATCTCCAAGAAACATACAATAACCAGATGTTGAGTGTTTGGTGTCCGGACATCCACCCCATCAGCATATGTATAGGAGACAAGTGTAGAGACTGACGACAGATATAGATGCAAGTCATAATCAAGAGTGTCGTGTAGGTAGCGTATGATGCGTTTGAGCGCATTCATATGCTCAATCCGAGGTTTATGCATAAACAAACGTACCTGCTGCACAACATACGTAATATCCGGTCTCGTAAAAGTGAGATATTGAAGTGCCCTTGCAAGACTACGATAGTGAGTGGGGTCCTCGTATAGGGAGTTGGCCGCAACACCCAACTTGGGTTTAGTATCAACTGGCGTGGAAGTAGACTTGCACGAGGACATACCAGCTCGTTCAATTATCTCAGCAGCATACTTACGTTGTGACAAGAATAACCCCATACATGACGAGTGACCGCAATACCCAAAAATTAACTCAAGGGTCCCAAGTCTTTCATAGCAAACTCAAAATTGAATTGTGTCATGATCAACCAGCGTAGAACATCAGACGAGGCAATCAATATAATAGCATCCACATACAATAGAATATATGCCATGGAAGCCCGACGACGATAAATAAACAGTGATTTATCATACATGTTGTGAGAGAACCCAATAGTAGATACATAATCGGGAAACCACTTATACCAAGCCTATGGGGCCTGCTTAAGCCCATACAAGCACTTCTTCAATAAACAGACATGATTAGGATATTTAGAGTCTCGAAAATCCAAGGGCTGATGCATGTAAACGATCTCCTTAAGATCATCATGTAAGAAAACATTCTTCACATCTAACTGATGAATGGGTCATGCCTTAGAAAGAGCCACTAAGAACAATGTGATTAGTAGTCGGTTTGACCACCGGACTAAATGTCTCACCACAATCCACGTCAACCTGCTGAGTTTTATCATCACATACAAGTCGAGTCTTATGTCTCACAAAAGAACCATTAGAATTATGTTTATGAGTAAATATCCACATAGACCGAATAATATTAACACCATAATGACTGGGCACCAACTTCCACGTATTATTCTCAATAAGAGCATCATATTCGCCATTCATAACTAATTTCTAATTCGGGTCTTTTAACGCAGACACTAGGTTACGGGACAGGGGGAATTTAAGAACATTAGAATTTAGATTAAAATATCGCTTTGGTTTAAAAATATCCCGTTGACTAAGAGTGGCCGGTTTGTGACTCGGGAGAGAATTGGATGGATTTGGGAGATAATTTGGATGGGTGAAAGACTGACCAATAGGCAGTGGGCATGCTGGCCCAACATGAAAAACTGGACACGGTAGGGAAGCAGAAACTGGGGCTAAAGCCGTTGTAGAAGTGGGATGGACCAACAGCCCAGTAGCTGGAGCAATGGCAATTGGCGGGCTAACAGGTAGTGGACCTGCTGGTGGGTCGGAGTCACCGAATCGGCCCATTAAGTGGTGTATAATATACGGTGAGGCTTCGTCATCAAAAAGATTATACGAACTAGGCACGTGACTACTCACTTTAGCAAAAAGAAACTGGATTTTATCAAAAATAACATGGCGACTAATTATGATTTTATTAGATGATAAATCAAAACATTTGTAACCATGATGATTAGATGGATAACCCAAAAACACACAAGTGATAGAACGGGCTTAAAGTTTGTCAATTGTAGTGGATGGAAAAAATGGATAACATAAACACCCAAAAACCCTCAGAGGTGAATACGAAGGATCCTTATTATAGAGGATTTTAAGAGGGGATGAATACGTCAATCCTTTGGTAGGAAGTATGTTAATGAGATAAGTAGTCATTTGTAGAGCATGATGCCAAAAGGAAGGGGGTACGAAAGTATGGACCAATAAAGTGTGGACAATATTATTAATGGTACAAATTTTTCGTTCGACTTTCCATTTTGTGAGGACGTATGATGATAAGAGAAATGAAAATTTATGCCATTAGTATCACAAAAATCCCGAAACAACGCATTATTATATTCCTTGACATTATCACATTGAATATTTTTTATTTCTCGTTCGAATTGAGTGCGGATGAATTTTCTAAAATTTAAGAACGTGGAAAAAAGTTGTGATTTTGTTGCTAATGAAAAGGTCCATAAAAATTAGTATAATCATCCAAAAATAAAACATAAATAACAATGGCCCACAGAACTGAGAACGGGAGAGGTCCATAAATCGCTATGAATAATATCAAAGGGCATCAAAGTACGAGAGGTAGAGGCTACAAATGGTAATCTAACATGTTTTTCTAAAGGACATGAATGACAAATTGGAGTACTACGCGTATCCTTACAAGAAATAAAATTGCTTTTATGCAAAGAAGAAACAATGGACGACCCAGGGTGACCCAAACGTGTATGTCATAAGGAAGGAGCTAGAGCTGCAAAAGTAGATGTCAAGGCTTGACTCGAGATTTCAGATGCGGGCGTGATAGGATATAGATATCCCATACTATTACATCTCATGAGAGGTATCCCCATCTTGAAATCCTTCACAGAAAATCCAAATGAATCAAAATTAACAGAAACTCAATTATCAGTGGTGAATTTACGGACATACACCAATTTTTTATTTAAGTTAGGGGCATGAATGTCATTTTTCAACACAAGAGGTGGATATGGGGGAGACAAAGTTTTATTACTGTAACCACGAATTGGAACTGCGGTGCCATTACCGATATTATGCCACAATTTTTGCTCAAATTGAAATAAGACGAGAGAGTACCTTTGTCGGACGTCATGTGAAAAGTGGTACCGGTGTCCATGTACCAATTCGCGTCTGGAGAATTTAATCCAAGTGTATGCATGACAACCTCAATATCTATCGGAGTCGGGATCGGATTAGGGCTCATAGCATGGAAAGCCTGCGGGGACCGAGGCCCAAGCAGGCCTTCCCGCTGTCCAGACCCAGTAGTGTGCCAAAATCTACTAGGCTGTGAAACATTGGGCCTGAAGGGCTGCTAATAGTCCCACTACCCGGGGTACGCTGAAGCAGGAAAATAGAGGTTGTTGGGCCATTACCCACTGGCTCGGCCCCACTGCCATGGGCCTATGGTTGGGACCAGCTGGGTTGCGGACCACTCCCACCATGTCGAGGCCCACAACCACTATTTTGGCCACCCCCACCACCACTGTACTACCCCGATTGCTACCGCGAATTTTGCCATTATTTTTCGATTCTTCTTGCCTCCACCGTGAGTACGGTTTTGTCCTGAATTATCAACAAAACCTGGAGAACTATCGGATGACGTCATCATCACCACGGGACTAGCGATGGTAGTCATATTTTTTGCCAAGCCGGCTTCTTCTAACGTGAGCATGGAACAGACTTGATAAAAATGTGGAAGTGGATTACTTTGACGGAGGAGAGTCCCAACGCCATTCTAGGACTCAGATAGGCCTGCAACCATTTGTAAAACAAGACGATTATTGGTAACAGGAGCTCCGACATTACGGAGTTGGTCTGCTAATTCCTTGAGTCGTTTATAATAAGCCGAAACATTCGGGAAAACTTTCATGCTGACTTGGAAAAAATTCCTGCTCAAGGGTAACAGTACGAGAGTATTGGTTATCCTGGAATATATCACGCAATCTGTTTCAGGTAGCCATAGTTATAGTGTTTGGTTCAATGATCGTTTATAAGAGGTCGGTAGAAATAGTGGAATAAATCCACTGAAGGAAGGTAGCATCAAGAGTAATCCATAACTGAGGATCCTCCGCATGAGGAGGGATAGTGTGAGGAATTATGTGATGGAGGATTTGATGGGACATTGCGTGAATTTTGAATATTTTCGCTCACGTCGCATATTACTCGTTTTCCATCTCAAGAACAATAGAAATGTGGTTCTTGATGTTGAAAACGGTAAGCGCAGGATGAAATACGTTCATAGACATAACAACATAACAAAGGGATTGCGATGAAAATTTTAGAAGAGAGGAGGTAAAATTGTCACGAAATTCGAGGAGGGGCACAGATTCCGATGCAGCTCGGTCGAGAAGGGAATATCGGAAAATCGAGAATAATTTGTGGAAGCTATTTAGACCTAGACTTCTGATACCATGAAATAAATAATCCCTTGATTATTTTCAGTAATGAAAGAGTATATATACAATTTACAATTTCCATAATAGGAAAATCTTATTCCTATTCTACTTCCAAAACCTTCTTCTACTTGTACAATAATTATACAATTATGGTAAGTGTAGAACTCTAATTTAATTACAACAAAATATACCTAAATTAGGCCATTAAACCGTGATATACACGACATGAATCATGTATATCACGGGTTTAATAGCCCAATTTGCACCATTCTGTCTGTGATATACACGGTGTATATTCCGTGTATATCACGGGTATTTATTAAATATGAACCGGAGGTAGTACTTTCTTTTTTAGTGTTTTTTGTGCTTGTTACTTTAGTACTATAAAATAACAAATCATAATATTGTGTTTAATTATATATGATAATATTACAGTACTTTCGGCAACTTGGAGAGCACAACAGATTGGCTGGAAGATGTATTCATAATCATCGTTCTCACTACTGGTCTGCTTCTAGTCACCATGTTGATTGGTAACATTAAGGTAACCTTTCTAAACATACATGCATGCATCAATAAAGTTAAATATATATTTCAGAACTTACTCTTTCAACTCAAAAAACACAATAGCTAAATATTGGATCCACCCATCGGTGATTCGCCACTCAGGGACGAAGCTAGGGTGTGCAAGGAGTTTGACAAAAAATCACATTCAACTCCCTCCGTCTTAATCTATATAAAAGTATTTGATTCGACACAGATTTTAAAAATGGAAAGAAATTTTTTAAAATTTGTGGTCTAGAACAAGTCATAGATATTTGCATAGATATAAACCATCCCATTAAAGGTAAAATAAAAAATTTAAAGTTAAATTATAATACAGAAATATGTCATTATTGTAGGGATTGACTATAAATAAAAAAGGTGTCACATAAATTGAGACAGGATGAGTAATATATAAGAGCAAAATTATTTTTTATGTATCTATTGTGATATGATGTTTATAGAATAGTGTCACGACCCGAACCCCGGGCCCGCGACTGGTGCCCTACATGAGCACCCTTTTATTCATACAACACAAGTAACCTGCGAAAGCTAAATAACACTCTTTTTTTTCCCGAACAAAGGCAAAGCCGGCAAGGCTGCCATCACATATATAACAACAAAAAAGAAACCACATCTGTACATAAGTTCAGCCCACATATGAATACAGACCTCTAAGAGTTTGGACACATAACTATGGCGGGATAAGGCCCCGCCGTACCCATGAATGTACATAAAACCATAATACAACTCCGTACCAACATGACAAACTCCGGAATAATGGAGCTACCTCCCTGAAAGCTGAGTGGAGATCCTAAGCTCGCGGATCACCCAACTGAGTACCTAATACCTGCGGGCATGAACGCAACCCCCGAAGAAGTCGGTCTGACAAGGTACCAAGTATGTAAACATGAAGTACAGTAGACATGATCATAACTGTACAAAGAGTGACAGGGACAAGTATGAAAATTAAATACCAGATCCAACTGTGCCATAATAAATAAGAGCCAACTGTACCTTTTAAAACATGTCTTTTTAAAAGTGAGACCAACCGTGTCATTTCAAATTATGAAATCAATACCATTTCAAAATATGAAATCAAGCGTACCTTTTCAATTCGAGTCATATCAACATCATGAATGCTTACTCAGAGAATCATCAAGTTCATATACATATAGATAACGTATCTCATATAACATAAATCGTCTCTTTATTGAGGGACTCGATGGAATCATCAATATAACGTAACCCGACCCATTTTGGGGCTCAATGTAATTATCAATATGTGTGACGTAACCCGGTCAATTTGCGGGACTCAGTGTATGCTTCAACATGTGACGTAACCCGACCCATTTGTGGAACTCGGTGTAATGATGCAATATGTGACATAATCCGGCTCATCTATGGGACTCGGTGTGATGATGCAATATGACGTAACTCGGCCCATTTGTGGGGCTCGGTGTATGCAGCAATATAACGTAACCCGGCCCATGATGGGACTCGGTGTATGCATCTACATGACATAACCCGATCCATTGTGGGGCTCGGTGTAATCTTTTGTATAACGTAACCCGGTCTATCTGTGGGGCTCGGTATAATGATCTTTATATGACGTAACTCGACCCATTTGCGGGACTCAGTGTATTGCATCTATAACGTAACCCGACCCGTTGTGGGACTCGGTGTATTAATGCAATCGAATGAAATTTAAAAATATCTTTTGACTCTCCATATAATAAAATGAATGAACTATCATTTTAGAAAACTCAAGGCATTATCATGTCATGTAAAATTAGGAAAATTGAACCCAAAGTACTATGTACATCCATTCTTATAGAAAGAATCATATCATGCAATATAAGGGAGTTGAACCCAAAAGTACTACGTACGTTCACCATACCTTCTTTCCTTTATAAAACCCCGAGATACTAGTACTTGTAGCATCAAGGCACTTTCACTTTTAAAATCAAGTTACTTACACTTTTAAACTCAAGTAACCCATACCTTTAAATCAAGTTATCTCTTCTCTTTAAATCAATCAAGTCATTTCCACTTATAAAATCAAGCAACTTATACTTTCAAAACCAAGTAACATATATTCTTAAAACCAAGTACTTATACTTTCAAAACCAAGTAACTCATACTCTTAAAATCAAGTAACATATACTCTTAAAACCAAGTACTTATACTTTTAAAACCAAGTAACTCATACTCTTAAAATCAAGTAACATATACTCTTAAAACCAAGTACTTATACTTTTAAAACCAAGTAACTCATACTCTTAAAATCAAGTAACATATACTTTTAACATCAAGTAACTTATTTCATATACTACAAGGAATCCGATTTCATTAAAAACAAGTACGTCCACCGTACACACATTTTATAAGGTTCATGCTCAAAGAAAAATAGGAAGAGTTACACATACTAACACTTGTCGTATGTACCAACTCGACACCAAAACTTACTAAAAACTCTTACCAACATCTCCCATAAGACTTGGTAAGGACTTAAGAATAATTCAGACATGCCTTTAGCATAGAATCAACAACATGAATACTTCTTAACTTCTAAGAGTAGAATAACTTTTGAAACAATACCACAGTTATGGTTCACACGTAGAACATGTCAAATGAGAGAAGGAAGAGGTTCACATACCTTATCGTTCTTCTACCAATCCGTTAAGTGGAATACGCCTCCAGTAGCATTTTAACCTATAATGATAATAGTATGTCTATCAACTACATGCCTTTAAGGGTAGGTTATGGACTAAGTAAAGTTCCCATTTCTACGAAAAATTGGGCAGCACTTCCTTTGTTTCTACGTACTTTTCCACCTTTTCCAAGGCCCAATTTTAACAACCAACAAGCCCCGAATAAGGGCACAATCCATACAACAACCAAAGGGGATTACACGCCTACTAGACGTGTAAAGTTTTGCCCCACAATCATATATAAATAGTCCATAAAAACAGTCCGCAATTAATCAACATTAAGGGTACAATGTGAAGCCTTTAACACTCTTATTCCTTAGGACTTTCGTTAGCCATTTACTACATTACACATGCAAGTCGGTGGCTGATTTTCCAGCACATATATACGTCCAAAACAGTCCATAAAACGATACGGCGACGTCTAACAGTTTTGGACAGTTTTCGGCCAACAACAACTACAATAATCCAAAATCCTTTTCCATAATTCTATATAATCCAATTCCCATTTCAACACCTATACATATTACATACCAACTTATCAACAACCATAATACTTCATTTTAACATGCGACAAGTGTAAATAACAACGACAATAACCAACGAATCCCATAGGGTCAAAACTGTCCACTTTCGGCCCATCTCCCTAAAATGGCCCAAATCATTTTTAATCTTCATTATTTTTAGTACAAGCTCATCCATACATATCAACAATGAGTAATATCCAATTACTTTATATTTTACCTCAAAATTCCCAAAAAACATCCAAGGTACTCATTCCACTAAAGATTGGCCCGCAGTTTTCGTTTTGCTCCACTTCTTCAAGTTTCAATCACATATATGTATCCTCTACAAGATTATAACCAACTTCCCTTTATATTTCACTTTCAAAAAGTTGATAAAAACTTAAGGTTTTGGCACCCAAACTCTCGGCTTAGGTAAGGATTTCAAGGGTGGGATGTTAATCTTGGTTTAACATTTGGTTTAGGAGCTTAATCTTGGATCAACAACTAAACTTGGAGGATTTGGAAATCTTGTTCTCTTATTTCTTGCTAGTAGGAAGCAATGGAGAGAAAAAGAGATATAGAATGTTGTGTGAAATGTCTAAGTGTGGAAGTCTTCCAAGACTCACACCTATATACAAATATCCAAGTGTAGCAAGACAAGTGGAGTGAGACCCATGTCCATTTGTCCCCTTTATCACAAAATATCTAAAGTCCAAGTCAATGACAAGTGGAGGGGTGACACGTGTCACCCTCATATTGGTCCAAAATAATTTCTTCACAAATAAATTCTATACTTGGCCAAAATATCTCAAAATCTCGTGGGCCCCACAAAATCGTAAAATTTCCCGTGGGCCCCACATGACCAAATCCGAGATTTTAAAATCCAAAACTAATTCCTTAATTCCAATTAGGAGAATTGAAATCCGAGTACTCAAATTGTCGTCTTCACATTTTTGAAATATTTACTTAAGAAAATGTAGCTATACTTTCTTCCCACGTTCAAGTCTTATTTCCTTACTTACGTTCTCAAATACATGTCTTGGAACTACGGGGTGTAACAAATAGTGTAATTCTCCTTGATAGAGTTCTATTATTAATGTCATACATAGAGTATACAATTGTAGTCCTAATAGAATTATGATATCTATTTTACCTTAATTATAATAATTACACTAAAATAATAAGTACAAAATATATTGTGAATATATATGGAACATATTCACTATCACACCCCCTCAATCGCAGCGCGAGGAGGCCGGTCGCTGAGACTGAATCTGAAGTCAAGGAAAAGTTGTCGAGGAAGCTCATTTGTGAAGATATATGCGTACTGATATGAAGAAGGAACATGCAACACCCTAACGTGACCCATTGGAATCTTCTCACGAACAAAGTAAATATCCATCTCAATATGTTTGGTTCGCTGATGCTGAAATAGGTTATGAGACAGGTAGACAGTAGATATGTTATCACAATAAACCACATATACCTTACGTATGGGACAATGTAGCTCAAGAAGTAGATTTCGGAGCCAACATAGCTCGGCAACAATATTCGTAACGCCTATAAAGAGTCGACACGAGTAGGCATAATATTATAGTGTACCATTTTAGCCCTGTAGACAATCGCCTTTGCATACCTGCGATGACACAAGAACATGGCATGTGCGGATCTGGGCACTGATATTCCAAAAAAATAACTCAACTTTACCCAAATCTGTCATAGTAAATTCGAACTTAAGCAAGGCAATGATCTCATATTTCAGAGTATCATAAGAAGCTATCAGAACAATATCATCCACGTATAAAAGAAGATAAGTCTTGTCAGTACCTCAATGAAAAATAAACAGAGAATTATCACTCTTGCTGCACACGAACCCTATTTGTATGATGTATGTAGCAAATCTCTCATACCAAGCCCTAAGGGATTATTTTAAATCATAGAGTGACTTACAAAGACGGAACCTCTTGATGCACAAAGACAGACGGTTGATGCATATAAATGGTTTCTTTTAAATCCTCATGTAAGAAAACATTTTTTACATTAAGCTGGTGAATATACTAATTTTTCCCCATAGTTATGCTCAACACTGTACGAATGGTGGCAGGTTTTACCATCGGACTAAATATCTCACCACAATCAACACCCTTCTGTTGACTAGTACCATTAGCCAAAAGTCCTCCCTTGTGGCATTCAAGCTCTCCACTATCTCGAAATTTGTGATGATAAAGTCACATTCACCCCTTTTGGTTTCGGAACAAGATCTCAAGTGTGCTGATTAGTTAATGCATTAAACTCCTCACGCATGGCCGCATTCCAATTTGGGTCGAGTTTGGCTAGTTTTGGATTTTTAAGAATGGGCGAAATGATTTGAGTGGATAGGTTAAAGTGAACTTTTGGTTTGAAAATCTCGTGTTGGGCATGAGTTTCCATGCGATGTGTGGGGACGGTCATGGGTGGGGCAAGGCGCTGAGAGGTGTCGGGCTGGATTGGGGAGTAGGGTCAGGGCTAGGCAATGATGACGGGTAGTGGGGCTGGGCAGTGGAATGTGCAGGGGCTGGGTGTCGGGTGGGCTGGCACGGTCATGGGTTGGGGCAGTAACTGGGTAGGAATCGAGCAGTGGGGTGGGGTCGACGGAATGGTTGGCGGGACGGCCTAAGGGTGTGGATTTTGTAGTGCATTTTGGATTAAAGGTGAGGTGTCCGAGTCATTGAGGAATTCGTAATCAGTGTCCGAGTCATTGAGGAATTTGTAATCAGTGTCTCGAAATTTTTAGATGTTGTCAAACGGAAAAACATACTCAACAAACGTGACATGGCGTGAGATTAAAATTTTGTATGTAGATAACTCATAGCACAAGTACCCCCTATGGTTCGACGGGAAACCTAGGAAGACAAACGGAATGAAGCGAGGTGCTAATTTGTGAGGGACCATTGAGGAAAGATTTGGGAATATAGACAACAAAAAATTCGAAGGTGATCATAGGAAGGGATCCGACGGAAGAGAATTTCGATGGGTGTCCTATTTTGGATCGTACGTGTAGGTAAAATGTTAAGAATGTGTACCATTTTTAATGCATATACCTAAAATGTAGATAGGAGAGACGCATGAAAGAGAATGGTATGAATCATGTTGTTAATAGTGCGGAGAATTATTTCAGCTTTACCATTTTGAGGGGAAGAATGGGGGAAAGTGAAACGAAAAATCATGTCATTAGCCACACAAAAATTATGAAAGATGAAGTTATTGAACTCACGACCATTATCACATTGAAACATTTTGATGTCTTTTCAAATTGCGTTTTAACCAATTTACAAAATTCGAGAAATTTGGAGTAAACTTGATACTTAGGTTTAAGCAGATAGGCCCAAAGGAAGTGGAAAATGTCATCCAGAAACACCAAAAAATATTTATGACCCGGGTTTCTAGTTATAGGAGATGTCCATAAATCAGCATGAATAATATCAAAGGGAGAGAAAGTGATACTTAATGAAGGACAAGAGGAGCAACTATGGGAAAGTTTCCCTTTATTACATTGCATTAAATTGCGGTTTCTAAGAGAATCAATAACATGAGTTCCCGGATGACCAAGTCTATTATGCCACGTGGAGGAGGAGATGACAGTTAGAGATGTGGGAGGACTGACACGGGCAGTGGAGATAGATAGGAAAGGATACAGATTTCCCTCATTATTGCGTCTCATAAGAAGTTTTCCGGTACATAGGTCTGTTACAGAAAAAACAAATGGGTCAAAGTTAATGGATACTGAATTATCGGTGGAAAATTTTCTGACAGAAATTAGGTTCTTGATAATGTTAGGGGCGTATATAATATTTTTAAGTGAGAAATAGGGATGTAGTGGTAGGGTTACTGTGTGGGAAAACCCTTGAATTGGAATGCGATGACCATTTCCTACCATAATAGATTGATGAGTATTTAAATTGCGTAGTTGAGGAAGAATACCAGAATTGTTGGTAAGGTGAGACGTGGCACTTGTATCCATATATCACGTAACATCGTGATGTTGTTGGGCCATTGTATAGTGGGCCTCGCGGCTGGAAAAAGGCCTGGTGGTACTGGGCTAATGGTCAGTGCGCCTCGGCTGCGTGCTAGGCCGATATGCAGTGGGCATCGACAGGGGCCACTGTTGCTGATAGGCCACTGTTTAGTGGGCCTAGTGGTAGGATAGTGGCCTGGTGTAGGGTCGTTGGGCTGTGGGCCTCGGTAGTGTGATGGTCCGCTGGGTAGTGGGCCTCGGCAGTGGCCACTGTTGTTGCTGGACTATAGTGTTCCTGGTGGCTGGGTAGTGGCTCGACCCACTAAGTCGGGTACTGGGCATGCGGCTGATAATTTGTGACATCGGGAGTTGAGGAAGCGGGAGAATCCATGAGGCTTACCGAAAATTCGTGGAAGAATATCGGTTGAGAGATTGTCGTATATCAACTGTAGAACAACGGTATATCGGGCCCGGATGACTTGAGCTTGTCTTGGCTCACTTCTTTGACAAAAAGGACTTTGCAAGAAGCAACCTCTTATTGAAATGACTTTAGGAAGGACCTTCAATCCATCTTTGTCCAGCCAGCTCATAACAAAATGTTAGACCAATCTAAATGGAGAGGTCATTCATTCATAGCAGTTTTTCAGCGGGAGTCTCATCTGGATGGCTGGTTCAGTCGGAGTGGCGACAGAGGCTCATCCACCTCTTTTAGATCTTTCACTGGTATATCGGGCTGCTTATGTGATAAGTGTATCGGGTGGTGTATACTGCATGTATACTTGACGTATATGGGCTACAAAGTAGAGAATATGAGGTTGGATGTTATGTATATCAACGGTATACATATTTTGTTTGAGAAGAAGGGGAGTATATCAGGGAGTAGCAGGGTATACAGGCGGTATATCATGAAGGAGCAGTGTTATACGAGGATGTATATCACGAGATATATGCGGTATACAAGTAGATCTTGAGGGAAGAGGCTTGTATATCACATAGAAGCATGGTATATTGGATGTATATTACGAAGAGGTGGTGGTATACAGGGTTGTATACGACTGGATATCGCCGGAAAAAGGGGAGGCGGAGGAGAGGTATGTGGAGGCCGAATTATGGTTAGGGTAGGGAGGGATTTTTGGCTCCTGATACCATGTAGAATAGTGTAATTCTCCTTGATGGAATTCTATTATTAATGTCATATATATAAAGTATACAATTTTAATCCTAATAGAATTAGAATCTCGATATACCTTAATTACATTAAAATAATAAGTACATAACTATCATCAATGTTGAATACCCTTAGCCTTTTCGTGTCTGGCTCCGTCATTAAGAACTGAGAAAAAGAAATGATATATAAAAGGGTGTTGTATATTTTATGGTACTGCATAATAATGTTGGTGGATGAAATGCAGGTATTCTTGCATGCAACAACATCAAAGAAACAGGCAATGCAACTAAAGATGAGAAATGTAGAATGGTGGATGAGGAGGAGAAGGTTGCCTCAGGGATTCAAGCAGAGGGTCAGGAATTATGAACGCCAAAGATTTGCAGCGACACGTGGAGTTGACGAATGCGAGATGATAAGCAACCTTCCAGAGGGCCTTAGAAGAGACATCAAATATCATCTTTGTTTGGACTTGGTTAGACAGGTAAACTTTCATTCTTCTATACCAGAAAATGTTTGAGTAACTAGATAAAATCTATTAAATTTCACTAATTCATAATGCATAAATCTTTGGGTTTTTGTTAAAGACTTATACTCTTACCGTCTCAATTTATGCGATCTACTTTCCATTTAGCATGCACTTTAAGAAATAAATGAAGATTTTTGAATCTTATGATCTAAAATAAGTCAAATATATTTATATGGTTATAGATAATATCGTTTTGCGTAAAAAGTAAAATTTAAAATTAAATTATTATCAAATAACGAAATATATCATTTTTTAGGACGAAGTCATTCTTTTTTTAACAGAGTTTGATTTGTCAGTGTATTTCTAGTTCAAAAGGACTCAATAACACAATGGGCCTAATGGGGGGTTGATTTCATATTTGGTCATTTAACTTTCAGTTTATTGCAATTAAAGTTACTAAATTATTTTCCGTAATGAAAAAATAATTCAATTTTATCTAAATATCACAAGTCATTAAATTATTTTTTTGTAATAAAAAGTCGCTCAACTTTGACAAACTATTACGAAAGTCATTATCATGTAAAAAAGGAAACATTTTAAATGATATTTAGACAAAATTGAATGACTTTTTAATTAAAAAAATTAATGAATTGTTGTGATTCTTTAGGCAAAGTTGAATTTTTTTTTATTGCAAAAAATAGTTTAGTGGCTTTTTATGATATTCAAGCAAAGTTATGCTATAGCCTAGTGACTTTGGTGAAATAAAATAAAATTTGAGTGGTACCTGGCATAGAATCGGATGGAAACGAAAAAAAGAAGGAATCATCCATATTTATTAGTCGTGTAAAGAATGAATTTTGGGCCTAACTTAACCCCAAAAACTAACTTGTAGGGTGAGGATTGACCAAGTCCATATAAGGAGTCAATGTTCTCATTCCATATTTGATATGTGACTCTTAACAAGTCGAACTAAATTTTTGCACATATTTCAGGTTCCTTTGTTTCAACATATGGACAATTTGGTCCTGGAGAACATATGTGATCGTGTCAAATCCTTGATTTTCACAAAGGGGGAAACAGTAAGTTCAAATGTCATGTAAACATTTGTAATAAAAACGTAACTGGGAGTGGAGATCATTTTTTTTTCTTCTAATAGATAACAAGAGAAGGTGATCCAGTTCAGAGAATGTTGTTCATAGTGAGAGGTCATCTTCAAAGCAGTCAAGTACTTAGAGACGGTGTCAAAAGTTGCTGCATGTTAGGCCCTGGAAACTTCAGCGGTGACGAACTTCTCTCATGGTAATGTTACAGTTTGCTTTAAATAAATAAAGTATTTTTTGAATGACAAGTTGTGTCTTAATCTTAAATTGGTTTGTTCTTCCCTATAATTTTTTTTTATCGAACCCTATATATTGTTGAGGAGCATCGGTTTAGTCTTGCACCTATAATGAGATGATTTTCTCGATCTTTTTTCATTTTGGCCAGTCGACCGAAATTAATTTCGGACGCTAGCCAAAGTATATAAAGCATATGCACTGATTATGTATATAATATGTATACAATATGTATATTATATGTATATTTATATTTAATATACAAAAACATATATATTTAGGGGCTATTATTTTTTTAGAGATTCAAAAACGTAATTACCCCTTTCCTCCTCTCCTAAAAGTACTCCTATTTTCTTTATGCACGCTTAAAAGCCAGAAATAATTTTGATTTCCTAAGCAGAATATTCCCACTATTCACTTAGTCTGCATATATGTAAAAGGATTGTCATATTCACTAAAGTTATTTGCATTAATTCAAACCTATAACAATATTGTAAGGTGTGTATATTTAACGTGTTTAAGCCTAAATCTTTTGTGTTCTTCGTTCATTTTTTCTGACAGGTGCCTCCGGAGACCCTTCGTGGAGCGGCTACCACCGTCCTCATCATCACTAGTGACTCTCGAGACCACGGAAGCCTTTGGCCTCGAAGCAAACGATGTCAAGTACGTTACTCAACATTTTCGCTACACATTTGTGAACGAGAAAGTGAAGAGAAGCGCCAGATATTATTCGCCAGGATGGCGAACTTGGGCGGCCGTTGCCATTCAGTTGGCTTGGAGGAGATATAAACATCGGTTGACACTCACATCGTTGTCGTTTATTCGACCAAGACGACCGTTGTCTCGATGTTCTTCGTTAACAGAGGACAGGCTCAGGCTTTATACGGCTTTGCTTACTTCACCAAAGCCTAATCAGGATGATTTTGATTTTTAAAAGAGCAACAAATAAAGAATCCTCCTGTGGAACATATATGTTGTAACATAGTTTTTTTTTAAAATTATTTTGAAGAGACTTCCTAGCTACTATTTTCTGTTATGAGCGATTTCTTGTTACATCCCCCTCCCTCTATATGTCCTTTAATCATCCATTGATTTCGTCGCACAGATGTTAATTGGTCTTCCAATGTACTATATCGTACTCCCTCCAGTTCAATTTATGTACATTTGTTTGACCAAGCATGAAGTTTAAGAAAAAAAAGAAAATTTCTTTCTGAATTGGAAGAACAAGAAGTAGAACTAGAAGAAAACTTTCTTTCTTGAAACTCATAATAGTCTTAACAATCTGATTTATTTTGTACTTTTCGTTCAATGAGAAAATGAGTCAAATTTCTACAGGATCAAACCTATGGGACTTAAGGAATTATATAAAAAAAAAAAAAGAAGAGGAAAAATACTCATATTAAATAAATATTAAACATATCATGACATTTGTGTGGATATAAAATCTTGTGATAAAGGGTAAAATAGAAAATTTTAAGATAAATTGGTTCTAAATTTAGAAGGGACAATTCTTTTTGAACGGACTAAAAAGGAAATAAGCTCACGTAAACTAGAACGGACGGAGTAATTAAATTTTCTCTGCCCAAAACTGTGCTTCTTTGTGTCCTGCAATTCATTACTCCAGCACCAGGCATGCAGCAGCTGCTTCTGAACAGCCTGCCCCCTTATGCATTACTATTAGCAAATTTTATCTATTTATCACCTATCCTCTTATAATGCTGAGAGCAATGCGAAGTATCTTCCTCCTAAGTCTTGTGAAATTTAATACTCCTACCTTTTTTTCACATTGCCAGAAATTCAGATCTAATGATTGAATGGAACTGTAGGTTCAGTACATTCATATTAACAATTTTTCTTACATCTCATACTTGTCCAATCATAACATACAAATCCATAACTAGAAGAATTCCTTATGAACAATAAGTGTATTCTACTAAGCGTTAGTCCTGCTTAGTGGTATCACCAATATACTGTTGTGTTCTTCTCTTTGTTACGTACGCCCATGAATTCCAAGAGATTTTTGGTCTTTTGAGCAGACATGACAACAACTTTCTTACATATAAATTTAATAAGATCCAGCACATCTCCTTTTAAACACCTCCAATTTATCATATTGCTGCACCCTCTGGTCGGTACTAAGGCTGTCTAACGAGGCGGGGTATACCGATCCCGACCCCCCCGCACTATACCGGTATCGGTATACCGGTACACGGTATCGGTACCGGTACGGGGTCGATGAAAAAACCCGACCCAGCCCCGACCCGACCCTTCCCCACCCCATCCGACCTCTAACTAGCTGTTGCACACCGGCTTTGTACCAATTTGGCCGTTGTGCAACGGCCAAATACCCCTCCCCCCTCCCCCCTCCTACCCCATAATATTTATTTTTAACTCTTAAGTTATTATATTTACACTTTAACCCAATTTTTTCAATTATAAATACTTCATTTTTCTCACAAATCTTCCTACAATTACAATCTCTCTAATAATCTCTCATTCTCTTTACATTGTCTTCTAAATATTCAATTTAATTTATTCATTTGGGAATTGTAAACTAGCTTGAGGATCATCCGTTGAGCAAAGTTTTAATTTTCAACATCTCTCGATTACACGTCGACGTTACGTCGGCGTTTGGTACATTCGTTCCTTTATTAAATTATTATTGTTTCTTTATTTTAATTAGGGCACTTAATTTCATTATCTTTAACTATTTATTAGCATAAATTATAATGAAAGGATTAAGAGGTATGTTAGGTGTGTCTGGTTTTAGTAGGGGTGACAAGGGCAAGGGTCCTTCTAGTCATCTTATTCCTCCTATACATGATGATTTTATTGATACTCAAAATTTTCCTGAAGTAGCGGTAGATTTAGACGATGGGCTATTTTCTGAAAATCAACAAGAGTTTAATTTAGAACATCCAGATGACACCAACTAATCTAGATGACACGCGCACTTAGAGCATTACTAACCCAAAGCAAGGCCAATCCCTGGGTTGGTAAGCGTTTTCCGAATAGATTCATTTCTCTTCCCCGGACACCGAACAAAGGGAACCCTGGCTTCACTTGTCGTTAACCAATGCACCTCAAACTGGAACGTCTCCTATTTCCCCTAGTATGAGACGAGGCCCACCAGAACGAAAATTAACATCACTTGTATGGGCTTTTTTTGATAGAAACGTACAATATGAAGCTGCTAGATGCACAATTTGTAAAAATATTTATAAATTCAAAATAGGAAGAGGTCATGGCGGGACAGGAGGTTTAACTACGCATTAGAATATCAAACACAAAGC
This sequence comes from Przewalskia tangutica, assembly GCA_029844215.1. Classification (NCBI taxonomy): domain Eukaryota; kingdom Viridiplantae; phylum Streptophyta; class Magnoliopsida; order Solanales; family Solanaceae; genus Przewalskia; species Przewalskia tangutica. The sequence goes on along the minus strand of CM056720.1, from coordinate 140,066,134 downwards.
TAGGTGGGAAGAATATAAGGCTCAAGTGAAGGGTGAGTCAGCAATGGCCTCTGAGTCGGGACAAGCTTCACATACTGTCCCGCACCAGGTACATGGTCAAATTGACCCTATGACGGGGGCAGTTGTAGGCCCTAAATACGATAAAATGAAAGATAGGGAAGAATTATCAAAATTAGTTGCAGTGGAGGGTTTGCCTTTTTCATTTCCTGATTCTCCTGATTTTATTCATTATATAAGATCAATGTACAATCCTACTTATAACGGTTTTCCTATATCAACTGTTAGGAGAGATGTTTTTAAATTTGCACATGAATATCAACAATATTTACGTTATTATTTATATAATTATCCTGGAAAAGTATCTATCACATCTGATATAGGTCGTAGTACTAACGGTCATGATTATTTAACTGTAACATGTCATTGGATAAACTATAAATGGTTTATGCAAAAACGTATTTTAGCATATAGATATATTGATGAAAGGCACACTGGTATTTTTATTCAAGAAAATATTTTTTCTGTTTGCGTTTATTATGGCATAAGTGATAAAGTCATGACTATTACATTAGATAACACTTCTTCTAATATTTCTGCTGTTAGAATATTAAAAATTGTCTTAACTCCATCTTTTTCAGATCATTTTCATATAAAATGTGCATGTCATATTTATAACTTAGTTGTAAATGATGGTATAAAACTTTTTGAAGACATTCTTGCAAAAATTTAATTTGCTATAAACTATATTTTTTAAAATAATAGAATACAACGACTAAAAAAATATAAAATAACTTGTCACGATTGTGGTCTAGCTTACAGAAAAGTTCCCGAAGAAGTATGCACTAGATGAAATTCTTTATACAACCAACTACGTGTTGCTTATGAGTATAGACAACCTATAACCCAATTTTTTAACGTCCGTAATCGAAATCCTAGTGATATGCTTATAGATTCCGATTGGGATACAATTTTAGAACTTAATATATTTTTAGAGAAATTTTATCTAGCTACTAAAGAATTTTCCGGGAGTTATTATCCTACATTTCATCAACGTTATTTTATATAGCTCTAATATTTATATTACTTAGTGAATATATGGCAAAACCAGCTTATAAGGAACCTATTAAAAAATGTTTTAAAAAATGAAAAAATATTTTATTCCTATTCCCTCAATATTTTTTATTAGTGTTGTATTAAATCCGTCTATTAAACTAGACGGTTGTAAAAATCTTGTTGAAACTATTTACAATTGCATAGCTACACTTCCACCTCCAACTCCTAAAAATCCAAATGACCCACCACCTGTTGAAATAAGTAGAGAAGAAGTGTTGTCTAGCATTCATGTAAAAAAAAATATACGCATTACCAACAAGAAAGTGCTAGCAACCAACCGATTTTCATGCCATCTTCTTCTTCTTCAACACAACCCAAAAAATGACATGTTATTTCTGCTGCTAGTATTCAAAGCCTCAGACAGAGAATGAATTGTGGTGCCGTTTCTAACCAAATTAGCGAGTTAGATGTTTTTGTTTTGCAGGGTGTTGTACCGTACGAAACAATTGAAAATGAAGAGGGACGTGAAGACTTGCTAAAATACTGGAAGCAGAATGAGAAGAATTTTCCAACACTAGCAAAGATGGCCCGAGATGTGTTGAACATTCAAGCGTCATCAACAGCGTCCGAAAGTGCATTTTTTGCGGGAAGATTTCAAATAGGGGAGCACAGATATTCATTAGCAGGAGACTCATTAGAGATTGCAGTTCTATTCAGAGACTGAATTCGTGCGGAGCGTAGGAGAAAATAAGGGAACACAGACATTCATTGACAGGAGACTCATTAGAGATTGCAGTTTTATTCAGAGACTGAATTCGTGTGGAGCGTAGGAGGTGCGGCCAACCAGAGATCGACGAAGAAGAAGACTACAACTACAACGAAATCTTATCCGCCGGTGCATCCAAGCGACGTTGTCTAATTTGACCAAAATATACCAATTCCAACTGAAGAACCACAATACATTATAAAGAAACTAGAAAATGTGTTTCTTAAAATGTAATTCTTTTAATTGTAATTTTATTATGTTATTTATTTACAACTTTCAATATCACGGAGTTGCAATTTTGAAATTGTATTACAAAAAAAAAAGCATACTTCTAGTCAAATAATATAAGAGGCACAAAAACAGTCTTGAATGTTTTTATTAAACTATCTTGTTGTGTATGTGTGTTATTTATTTATTTAATTTAAAGACAAATAAAAAAATGACCCCACCCCGACCCCCTCTGGATCGGGACGGGGCGGAGGCACACCCGGCCAGCCCCGACAGACCCCGACCCCGACCTACCCCCAGCCCCGCCAGATCCCGACCCCGCCCCGCCCCGCCCCGTTGGACAGCCCTAGTCGGTACATTTGGAGGTCTATGTAGAACATCTCATTTCATTATCTATGCGTGCTACTAATATCTTTTCCCGAATATAATTACTTCTAATCTTAAATCTTCGGACATTGCTCTTCTTTACATTAAGCATTGCATTGCCCTTCTCCACCATCAATTCAATTAAAGGCAAGTAATAAAAGTTTGGATCTGATTTTACATTGCTATTCTGGCAAAATATACACTTACATAAACACCCTTTATTGCTTTACAACTGAATCCACTGCCTCAACCTGTTGCTTAGCAAGATACCTCTCCCTCCGCTCCTTCTATAAAGCATAGTGAGCAGAAACACATTGTTAGAGGAATGAAGTAGGCCTGGACTTGGAATGATTCATGTCTTTACACAAATAGAGATACACTTACCCATTCATCTACTATTAAACCTTCTCCAACAACTTTCGGACTTGTGTCGACTGGAGGTTTCTTGTCAGCTTCTGTTGCAGCAGCCTCAGCTTGGGCCAGCTGAAGTTTTAGTTTATCCAGTGCCTTTAATAATTCAAATTTAATTTGGTTGGAGATTGCCCATTAGAACAATGTACAACAAACATATATAACTTGTCAACACTTACTGGAGAAGGGCGTTCAGGGTCCAAGAACACCACCTTTAGAGTACGCTCAATAGTGACTTGATCCTTCTGTTCATCAAACTGCATAAAACAAACCAATTAGGGTTACACCACTAAAAACTATTACTTTGGATACAGACCAGATATTCAATATAAGGGCAACCAAAACCCAACATTTCAGTTTTGGATGTGACCTATGAGGCTATGATTTACCTCTTACACTACAAAAGTTTTCTCCGAGAAATAGCACCCTGGTCAAATATAGTTCTACTGTTGAACCAAGACTACTTCCCTAGAAGTATTTCATGATGATGAAAGGAAAAAGGAATCATAGATATCCACAATGATAAAATTTATGACTGAAAAATTGGGAAGAAATGGGTTACCTATGAAATTGTTATTGTCCTCATTTTTTAATAGAAGAGGTGGAAAATTTATACTTTGGAGTTGCATGCAAAAGCAACTAAATATCATTAAGGTCTGAAAAGTTTCTAATCTCGGTAATGGACACTTGGTTCATCATACAATCCAATATTAAGATGTTTAGCTGATTAAACTTTTGAGATGAGCAAAGAAACTTATCATTAAAAAAAGCCTCACATCAAGCATATGTGTCAGGCTTTTTTTCATTGTAGAAAACGTTAACATCGGTTTTTCCTGGCAAAGAACAGCATGAATATGTAGACAGCAAAAAGGGAAAGGACATGGTTTAGATAAGACTATAAACACATTTCTATAAGAATTAATCAATGAATTACCATTTTTCTAGAACCCCAACCAAGTGACTAGAACAACTCCTAACTAAGTGAAGGGAAAGATGCAGAAGCAGCACCAATTAGTTTTAGATCATTGGTCAAACGATTTTGTCTCTTAACAAAAGGGTATCAAGTACAGAGCATGTGACCTCATTTAACAAATTGCTAATATGTTTTAATGGCAATTGGAAAGAAACGACCATCTAACAAGATGTAATGTGCCAGGCTGCCAGTAACTCTTAGAATATTCAATTATTAATTTTGATGGAGCCCCCCTATTTACATTCAAAATATCTGATGAAAAAAATACTTCGTTTCTTAAACACTGAAGATTACAAAAACTGATTTTTCTTAATCATTGTTTCCAAAATATCTTTGAGCACGTTGGATTGGACTCCATCCAAAGAAGATACACGGAACAGAAAGACAAAAAAGAAACTTAATAACTTCCAATACAAAGTACATTTAAGTCCATGATATAAACAATCAATCTGGAAAATTTCATTTCCTTTGTTCGAAAAATTGCATTGAATGGATACTACTTAACAGGATTCTCTCAGTAACGAGTTCAATGTGTAACAGAACAAAGCACACATGCATACAAGTCAATGAACAGTGATGGCACATAAAGAATTTGTTGTCTAATAGAGAAACTTGCCATTTTTCAAGACCTAGACGTTTGATTAACTTACCAACTCAGGTACATAATCAGTTCCTTCTTTCACCTTCAAACTTATGATCTTGAACTTCACCTTGGTCTTTTGATCTATAGGCTTCTCATTGTTCTCAGGTTGCTCAATAAACTTGAAGACTGTCAATCAGACACATAATAAACAATAAATGGAAGATGTAAAAACAAATACTATTTTTTTCACTCAAAACAAATAGGATATCAAATTAATTGAAATAAAAGTGAGGAAAGATGAATACCAGTGGCAATCAGGCTTTCACCAGGTGTAAGAATACCTCCAGGAGGTCGCATGTAGCAGCTCTTTGGTGCAGTAGTTTGAAACTTACAAATTCAAAAGGAACCACAAACTTACTTAACATTCACAAAGTAATTAGAAGCTTAAACCACTGCTTATACTTTATCATCCATATGGATTAATGGTTAAGATCAATGTTAGCAAAGGTGAAAAGCGCAAAAAAGCTCTAAAGTTCATTGGGGCTTTAAACGCAACTAAAGTGTGGGCTTTAATGATGAAAGGCACAAATGGTCACAGTGGCGGATCCAGGAGACAAAATTTGGTGGTGCAAATTTTTTTTTTAAATTTTTTATGCCTAGAAGAATTTTTTTATTTTTTATTTTTTTATGCCTAGAAGGCAAATTTTTTTAAAAAATCTGGTGGTGCAACTGCACCACCATGTTGCTAATGGATCCGCCAGTGCAAATGGAGGAAGAAATACAAATATGTATGTGTAGTCCAAGACTAATAATTATAAGTATGAATAACAAATATAAGGACAAAAAATTCAAAAAAATACGATAAAGTGAAATATCAATTGTTTAGTTTCGCTTCTTCAGGATTATGCTTAGTGACAAGAAAAAGTATGTCTTAGAGCCTCGATGACGACACTGAAGCACCCACTAAGCAAGGTGAAGCGCTCAACATGATTTGCACTTTGTTTCAGGGCTTAAGCGCGCCTTTGACACTGGTTAAGATAACAATACAATATTTTTTAATCGAATTTTGCAAGATACATCACAATTTTAGAACTTAAGAAGAAGCATTATACATCACTCGTGTAAAGTGATGCAGAAATGTTAAAGCCAGTACAAAACAATGGCACCTCATACTCAAAATGTGCTTTAACTAAAAGTTAAAATTCAGAAACTGCATTTGTTATGAATGTCAAAAGCTTGAACAAGAAATAGGGAAAAGTAGTTTACCTTGAATGCTACATAAGATTTGCTTGTGTTCTTAATCTTTACGGCACTCTTTGCCTGCTTTCCTGGTTCATCTTCAAGAACACAAAAGCAAAACAGCAACCATCATTCTACCATTGCAAACATTACATGGCTAAAACAGATTTTCATCGCTTCAAACATGAAAATAATATTATTTGGTACAAGGGAAAATGTTCTCCTTGATAATTTCATTTTAAATAGATTTTCAAGTGTTTGAGTACCTTAAATAGTGGAAATGTTTCGCCAAGAAAATACTTTACACTAAAAAGTAGAGTGAATGGGTTAAAACCCTCCTAAACTATGACCATTTTACGAGTTCCATACCTCAACTATTGGGTGTTCCTGACCCCCACCGGACTATAATTCCCTTTAGATTAAAAACCCCAGTTGAATATGTGGCAAAATATTTGGGATAACTTGCTGAGAGGCGCGTGAAAGAAAAAAAAAGTCTTACAAATGAGTCCACCTGGCACAACGATTCCATGGTAGTTCAGGGTGGTTCTGTGAATACCTAATAATTTAGGTATGACACTCAAAAAATGGTGATAGTTTAGGGGGATTTTTTAACCTATTCACTCCAATTTATTTCCACGTGTACTGCCACTTGGAACTCTTCAGAGGAGCTTTTGGAGCATGATCTTGATGTAGCAATGTCATATTCCTTTTAGGGAACATTTTAATATGAGTTCAGGGGTTCTATGAATACCCAATAATATAGATATGAAACTCGCAAAAACGGTTATAATTTAAGAGGTTTTGAACCTATTCACACTATAAAGTATCTTCGTTTCACTGACTGGCATTAACCATTTTGCTTTACAAATATTTCTTTTTTGCTTCTTCTCATTCTTATTTGGCACCTACAGTAGAGATCAGAGGTATTTGGCCCCCAACTCCAACTACATATCACTTGATTGTCAGTATTTAACAATGTTCTAAAAGACGCTAGGCGGAGGCTTGGCGGAGCCTGGCCGCCTAGCACCTAGACGGCTAGGTGGGCGCCTAGACGGATTCCTAGGCGGGGGCCTAGGCGGATGTATTTTTTTTTTCAAAATTGATAGTTGAAACTCGGGGTTGGGCCCACTGCCTTCGTCGATGCTTCAGTTGACCGGAAATGGCTAAAACCCGATCGGAAAATCGAATTGGTCGTCCGGAGGTTTGGTGCAGAATTGAAGGTGATGAGTTGGTGTAGAATGTCGGCAAGAGGACGACAAATCTACTGGTACCAACAACCACCTTCGATTATAACTCAGTTCGCCGGAAATTGCCGGCTAGGGTTTGTGGGTTTTCGATTTGGGTGTTTTGACGATTTAGTATGAATAGAGCAACGGGGTGGGTATAGAAAAGATGGGGTTGAGAAGTCGGTCACAGTGGTGTATCACACTCCAGTCGATTGTACCTGAGTCGACCGAAAAATCCAAATCTCCAACTGCCAGTTTTTGCGTGTAAAATCGACGTTGTAGGAGATAAAACCGATGTGCAAGGGTGGTATAGAATTGAAGAGGATGATGAGACGAGTGTTTTGGTATATCACACGTCCCCGTTGGACGCCGATGGTGGCCGAAAACTGGGTTCCGCCGCCTAGGGGCAAAATCGGGACGGTCTGGGGCGCCTAGCGCCTAGGCGGCCGTCCCAGCCGTTTTTTAGAACACTGGTATTTAATACTCCACCCTATACTAGTATCATACAGTAGCACCTCCTATGTTTTAATTTGTTTGTCTTACCTTCATATTTAGTCCGTTTAAAATAATATATTCCTTCCCTTTTTTAGCAACTCTTTAATTCCAAACTTTCAACCAAGGAAAGTCAAAACCACAAGGTCAAAGGGCATTTTAGTACATTCATATCTTTAATTTAAGCTTCTTTACTTCCTTAAACACCGTGTCAAGTCAAAAACAGATAAACAAAGTATCACTTAATTATACATCTAACCAAAAAAATGGAAAATAATCTACAAAATGATTTTCCAAGGCGAAACATTTTCTCTGAAAAATCCAACAACATTTTCTTCATACTAAACGACTTTAAAATGCAATAAAGTACTCCCTCCGTCATGACACCATTCTCATTTTAGCGTTACCAAAATGATGTCACATTTTCTTATTTAGCAACTATTTAATGACAATATCTTTATTTTTTTTACCCTTGTTGGATCTAACTTAGTTTTAAAAATATACTAATTGTGTTTGTAGGCACTAAAATAAAGGCAGTTTGGTAAATATAATAAAGTATTCCCTTATTAAAAATATCATATCCGGACCAATGGTGCGACATAAATTGAGACAACGGGAGTAGTAAACGCGTAAATTAATAATAGGATTTAGGAGAGATGACTTACAAGGAAAGTAGAGATTGGTAGAAGGATCAAGACGGAGCCTACGCCTAGCCGGAAGTATTGATTCAGTGAAAGGGCAAAGCCACCGGAGTTTACCGTCGGATTGCTGTCGCTTGTGTTGGTTGTCGGCAGCGGCCATTATTATTATTATGAGAATAAACTAAAGTGGAGTTCCGATGATGATAAGTTCTAATTTCAGGCAATAAATAAATTTTAGGGGCATAAATGTTAGACGTTTAGGTGGAGCTTTAGGTTTACTTATATTTTTTTTGGAAGACTTTAAGGTCAAAAATTTAGAAAACACCGGTTATACCTACCAATCAAGATAGAAATAAGTTGTGCGTAACGCCGTGTGACTTTACTGATATGTTGTTTAAGGTAAAAAAATGGTAAACGAGTATCAACTGATCAAATTCAGTTTATAATAATTATTTTTTTGGCAATAATATTTATAACATATATACAAATAATGTATATATCTAATATAAAATATATAATAATGTATTAAAAATGTATTATACGTTATAAATTATTATTATTTTGTGATTTTCAATTACAAAGTCTAAACAACACTAACTTCAAATTTCTCACAAAAATAATATTTGAAATCCAAACTCACTTCTTCAAACTTGTTCAATAATAGTATGTTAACTTTCTAATTTGGTTCTCACCACCCAAATCAATATTCTAACCATGATTTGAGTTTCAAACATAATAGCAAATAGAGTTTGTCAACTAATAATCAAGGGGCACATGGGTTGAAGAAGAAAAAAATAAGGAAAGTGATCTAACTTTTAAATTATATTCCCTCCGTCATAAAATTGTTGTCGTATTTTACAACCACTTAATATATCTAAATAGATCTAAATGATTAAGATCTATAATAAAGACTTACTTCATCCGTTCCAAAAAAATTGTCTGATTTTGACTTGATATAAAGTTTAAGAAAATAGAGAAGATTTTTCAATTTTGTGATCTTAATTAAAATGTGTTGACCGTACAAAAATAATATTTAATCTTGTGATCCTAAACATGTCATGTGGAAAGCTGAAATGAAAAAAGTTATCAAAAAAAAAACATTCTTTTTTAAACACACTAAAAAGAAAAGAATACAGTATTTTTAAAATGGAGGAAGTAATATTTATTTTTGAACTAACCCACCAACCTAGTTGTTTGGTAGTGTTTTATTAAAATCAAAAGTTCTGTACAGAAAATGAAAAAGCAGAAAACAAACAAAAGAAAATAACTCCAATTAAGCCATTGGAATTGAGTTTGTGGAAACTGAAACTAAAGTACAAAAAAATAGCTTGTCTACTGTTGATCCTTTGGTCTTGACTTTGACACCATCTCACACACCTATAGATTCACCAGGTGCTATGGATCAAAAGTATAGAGAAGTGAACTTCAGACTTCAAGAATGGAATAGAATTTTCTTATAGTTCTTCATGTTCAGTAGTTTACTTCTTTGAATCAAACTGTTTGTTGTGAGCCATTTTTCATAGCAGATTTCAATGAAGTCATCTTTAGGAATGCTACAACAAAATGAGCATGCTTGCATGCTAATATCACACATTGTAACCTTGAGCCAAAAACGCTTTGATTAATATCTGTATTATCTGTGCATAGCTATGTTAACTCAGAACTACAGCTTTAATGTATTGCATTTTCCTGTTGTTATTGCTAGTCTCCTCGAATGTCAACCCTACTTTTCTTTGCATTTCTGATCCTCATGTATGGTATATGAGCCTTCTGTGTATTAATTATTTGTCTTGCTTCGACAAGTAGTGCATTGAAAAACTATTGAATTGTTGATCACCTGCAAAATAAAAAACATGATAGCTAAAAACTATGTCAGTCATTTTCCTTTCTTCAATATATGTTCCACCTGAACCTCCTTATATCTCATCAATATTATTAAGTTGTATATTTTTAAAAAAACTATAAAGATGATAGTTCATCACTATTCGATTCATTCATCGCTAAGTATTGTCGTCGTCAACCATTAACACTACCATCATTCACAACCACCGTCATTAGCCACACTGGTGGACGCACATTGACCCATCTGGGTGCAAGTGACTCACCTATCATTTTACAAACTCACGATGTCGTTTTACAAGGTGACTCACCTATCATTTTCAATGTGACCCACCTATCATTTTCATTAGTAATGTCATTATGGGAAATGCTCAAAAAAAATGTCAAATGATTTCTCCGCATATTCAAAAGGATATTGTTCATTGTTTTGCACAAGAGATAGTACGAAAAATAATTGAAGAGATCAAAGATGATTTTTTTGCATTAATGGTGGATGAGTCTAGTGATGTATCTGACAAAGAACAAATGGTTGTGATTTTGCGATTTGTTAACTCTTGTGGGAATGTTCAAGAGAGGTTTATTTGTGTTGTGCATGTGATGGAGACTTCTGCTTTGTCTTTGAAATCTGCTATTGATAATTTGCTAATATTGGTTTGAGTTTGATGATAATTCGAGGTCAAGGTTATGATGGTGCAAGTAATATGAATAGTGAATTCAGAAGGTTGAAGACTTTGATTATGAATGAACATCGGTCTGCATATTATGTTCATTGATTTGCTCACAACTTCAATTAGCTATTGTTGCTGTGGCTAGAAAAAATGTTGATATTGCAGACTTTTTTTAACATGATTTCCACTTTATTAAATGTTGTTGGAGCATCTTGTAAGCGTAAAGACATTGTTCGACAAAAATAAGCACAAAAAGTGACGGAAGGAATCGAGAGTGGTTTGCTTGAGACAGGAAAGAGATTAAATCAAGAATTAAGTCTTAAGAGGGTTGTGGATACACGTTGGGGGTCTCATTATAAATCATTATTGAACTTGGTTAATCTGTTTTCTTATTGAAGTTCTTGAAGTTGTTTCGTGTGATGCTACATATTCATCGAAAAAAGCTCAAGCAGTTGGTTTATTGAGATATTTGCAATCATTTGATTTTGTCTTTAATTTGTAATTGATGTTGACTGTACTTGCGTTCGCAAATGAGTTGTCATTAGCTTTGCAAAGAAAAGATACTAATATTTTGAATGTTATGACACTTATTAAAGTAACTAGTCAGAAATTACAAGCGGCAAGAAATGATGGATGAGAATCTCTTCTAGGTAAGATTACTGGTTTTTGCAATGAGAACAAGATTGATTGTATGGATATGAATGCTGAATATTGTTAATCGTCCTCGGCGTAAGACAAACATTCCTAACGATTTTCATTATCGTGTGGAATGTTTTAATGTCATTATGGATCAACAAATTTTAGAGATTAATGAACGGTTCAATGAGGTCAATTATGAGTGCTTCTTTGTGTTGCTTGTTTGAATCCAAGTAATGATTTTGTTGATTTCAATATAGCAAAATTGGTAAGAATGACTCAGTTTTATCCGGATGACTTCTCTCTAGTTGATTGTATGATGCTTGAAAATCAACTAGAGACATATATTATGGATTTGCGATCAGTTGACAGATTCAGTCGATTGGAGGGGCTTGTTGATATACATTGCTTGTGCAAATACGAAAATATTTATCGTATCCATTAGTGTGTCAGCTTTTGTAATTAAACGTTTTCAAAATATGAAAATGCGTAGGGGACAATTATGATTTGTAAACTTTATTAAATTTGAGCACCCGGATAATTTGTAAACTTTATTAAATGTGTGCACCCGATTGGAAAATTCTCTGCGTCCACCATTGATTAGCCACAATTACCATCAACACCAATCACCATAGTCAGTTATCACTACCACTAGCCATCATTTACAATTATCTCCATCAATCTCTATTATTACAATAGACATTGATCCCTACGACAATCACAAATATCAGCCACCACTAAATAGCATCAATTACCATCATCATCCGCCGCCACCATTAGCTAACAGTATCATCCACTAATACTAGCGGTTGCCACCAACAACCATCATTAATTACTGTTATCAGCCACAATCACCAATAGCTACTACCCACGAACACCACCATTAACCAACATCATCCCCAATCTGCACCCACAATCACTAGCCATCTCCATCACCAACCACCATATAATTTATTTAAAATAATTTATTAATATAATATTAAATGAATTTAGAATTCTTTTTTAACTCTATATTTGTTAATTTTTAAATAAAGATGGATTTTATATTCAAATGTTGAGAAAAAGAACAGATTAATTATATAGTATTTATATCTTGATTTAATATTTTAAATTTTCAAATGTTTATTCAGTTCAAATATTTTAATTTTAATAAAAATAAATTAGGTCTAATGGTGTAAACAATTCTCATAAATACTTTGATTTTTCTTATTATTTTGTCCCTAATCGATATAGTACTCCCTGAATTATCCTTTTTGAGATCAAATTATTCCTAACTCTCTTTCCATTTTATTTTTGTGATTAGTCCTTTTTCATGTGAGTACAGTAAACTTGTATTTTTGTATACATTTACGAGGCAAATAGACCTTATTTGTTTGCATTTAATGAAGGTCTTAATCGTAATGATTCATATTTCAGTCACTTAATTTGTTTTTGCTTTTTATGTATGAATCTTAATCATTCAAATTTTAGTTTCTAAATGTGTTTATTTTTAAAAAAAATATTTTACAATCACTTAATGAGTCTAAATGGATTTTGAAGGAGGCTATGGAACAATAAAAAAATGAAATAAACTCGAATGTCAATTCTGTTTCCGAATGACGGAAATTATGTCGTCTGACACCAGTAACAACACTTTAGCGAAAAAGTAAATTTTGAAGAGTAAATGCAGCAAAAAATTAAAGAATACATAGGTTTTAAATTTTCATAAGTTAGATATATAATATAACTTATGATGGTAAATTTAAAGAACACATCGGATCGATATGGTTGTTTTCAGGTTGTTGTATTATAGAGGCTATAGTAGCGAGAGCATATGCGAAATCATTATGCGCTCTTGCATATGTCTAAACATAATCTTTCTAAATCTCTTGCTCAATCTCTCAATGAAATTCAGGATCTTGATGTTCTTAATCACCTATTCTCCTGGTACTTGGTGAATCACACGATTTGAATCACATATTACCAATAATTGATCGATTTCTTTGTCGAGTGGCATTCAGAGACCCAAAATGAAAGCTTCATATTCCGTCATGTTATTGGTACACCAGAAAGTGAGCTTAGCGACCATCAGGTGGTTTTTCCCTGTTTCTAATATTAACACTGCTCTGATTCCTGAATCTTGATCATTAACAGCACCGTCGAAAAATATTATCCACCCTGAATAAGGCTCTTCTTTTCTCACATCTGTTGCGAGTAGCTCTTCGTTGGGGAAGTATGTTTGAAGTGGTTCTGCATTGACATCTACTGGGCTTTCGACAAAAAATTAAGCCAATACTTGCCCTCTCACGACTTTCTGAACTAAATAAACAATGTTGAGCTCACTTAGCAATATTTGCCATTTGACCAGCTTTACTACGAGCATCCGCTGGCGGAAGATGTATTTCAATGGATCCATTCTGGAGATGATATAGGTAGTGTATGACGACAAATAATGTCTTCTGGACTATCCACGTCAACCCACAATATGTATTTTCTACCAAGGTATATCACGCTTCACAATCGGTGAACTTCTTGCTCAAATAGTAGATAGCATGTTCTTTCTTGCATCATTGTGTTGTCCTAACACATATCCAAAAGCTTTGTTCGATACCAATAAGTATAGCAATAAGGGACTTCCCAGCCTCGGAGGGACCAAAATATGAGGATTTAAGAGATACTTCTTGATGGTGTCAAACGCCTTCTGACATTCATAATTCCATTTTATCAGTGCATATTTCTTTAGGAGCTTGAGTATGGGATCTACGATCACCGTAGACTGAGCTATGAAGCGACCGATGTAATTTAATCTACCCAGGAACTCATGGCCTCCTTTTTAGTCTGTGGGAGAGGTAAATCCTGTATGACCTTGATCTTTTATGGATCCAACTCTATGCCCCTCCGGCTAACTATAAACCCGAGCAACTTCCTGGCGGGTACCCCTAATGCACATTTGGCCTGGTTTAATTTCAGATTGAATTTTTGGAGCCTTTTGAACAACTTTCGCAAGTGAGTGATGTGATCAACACTTTCTTTTGATTTGATGATGACATCATCCACGTATACTTTAAGTTCCTTGTGGATCATGTCGTGAAAGATAGTCGTCATGGCTCTTATATATGCGGCGATGGCATTTTTAAGGCCGAACGATATTAATCGATAGTGATAACACTCCCCTGGACCTTATTTAACCAAGACCTTTGTAGCGTTTGATCATGAATTGCATACTTTGTTAAATCAAACCATGGTCTCCACAACCATAAATTTCATTAATAATCTCTCCAAAGGGTTACATCAAATAAATAAAACATAATGGAAATTAACAGAAATGTCCTCTAGTGGCTGATGACGACTCTCTGTATGTCTGAACCTTCTTGACATTTCGAAGCGCGATTTGGATCCAAATATGTGTTTGTGTCAGTAAAGCATCTATCATATACATCTTATCCTGAAATGACAACTATGTGGTATCTGATCAGTGTATTTTATATACACTTTTTGAGTCATTTTTAGTTAGTATTTTACTCATTTCATTTATGTTTAGTACAGTATTAGGGTCGTTTTCCTTTCTTTTGTGTCACAGCGGTCAAAAATGGAGAAATGACGAAAAGGAGATGAAATGAGCATAAAAGAGATGAAATTGCACACAAAAGGGCCAAGAAATGAAGTCTAAGAAGTTAGGAATTATAGAAAATCGGGCAAGTCCGGACGAGAAAAGACGGCAGAAACGGAAATTCGCGAGAAAAATGTCACCGCGCCCATGGCTAAAGTCTTGAAAGTCGAAGAGTTGCTGAATTTGGTAGCGGCCAAGATATCTGGGCGCAAGCGAATTGTGAAATCTTTGGGCGAATTTGACATGTTTCAGAATCCTAAAGGGATAACTTTTCCTTCTTAAAGGGATAACTTTTCCTACCTAAAGGGAAACATTTTCCTACCTAAAAACCCTTACCTAAAAGGATTCTAATAACTTTTCCTACCTACACAAATCCTTAACCCTTCACCTAAAGGATTCTTTGGCTATAAATACTCTACATCATTAGAAGAATTATTCATTCTCCATTCTACCATTCACCATTCTACATCCATCCTTCCACCAATCCATCTTGTAAATATTCCACAACACAACCCTTGGATGCTTGGCTTGGAGACTTGTTCTTAGTAATTTTATTTTCTTTTCTTTTACTTTATTTCAGTTTTTATGAAGAACATGGGATTAGTTCTTGTCATATTCATGGCTAGGAACTAATTCTCTTATAGGGCTTTCTATGTTAAATTTCTTGAACCTTATGTTATAAATTAATTCATGCTTATGGTGATTATTCTTATTGAGAGATCTATCCAATAATTGAGTTGAATTCTTGGTAGCTAATTGACAACTAGTTATCACTATATGATTTCTAATCAGATTCTGAAAAGGGGGGATTGTGAATATGCTGTAAGTTGGGTAGACAGTCTTGAATTGGGGATGAAAATACCTCAATTAGATTTGTAGCGTTGATGAGAGGCTTAACAACCCTAATTTTGCGCATTGTGCGTGACGGTCAACTAGGTTTTGTGCTTAATCCTCCTATGGCGTTACCACTTATCGTGAAAGTTAGGTAAGGAACAATACTGGGGTTGAGTGTTTATATAACCCTAACGGGAGTATAAAACGATTTCGTAAACCTGCTTTCTCCAAAAGAAGAACACCATAAGTTAGTGTATTAGTAATTAGCATAAGCGGATAGTAAGGATACATAGAAGCCCTATTCTCATCACATCTGAATTAAATCTTTATATTTAATTAGCTTTCATAACTCTTAGTTACAAACCAAACAATCAATCATTAATTCACCAAATAGATACTAGAAAATAGATAACTGATACTTGGACCCTAATCCTAGAGGACGATATTCGGTCTTATCCAAGACTATACTACTTGATACGATAACGTGCACTTGCGTTTAAAAGTGTGTGCATATTACGCGCATCAGTATCATCCAAAGCTCGTTTTACCTGATCATCAAGGCCCTTTAAATATTCATGTGCAAACCCTAACTCTACATCTTGACCCGTTATGACTTTCTTATCAAATTCTATCTTCTCCAAGTACATGGCATCTCTGCGCCTCTCCAGTTTTCTGACAAATATATCGGAGAGCACTCTTGATATTTTTTTAATTTTTTTTGGATATCTATTCACTGATGTAGCCTCTCTATTTATAGTAGAGGGTATTCCTTGAAAATCTCATTGAATCGTTGTAGGGGTTGAGGGAAATGTGTGCAGCCGATAAGGTTTGTTGGAGAAGATTATGGAGTAAGATCCTCTAACTTTTTGGACTTGTTCCCCAAGCTTAGCAACGACTTTGACTTGTTCTTTCCATATTTTTTATCATCTCCTAATCACCTTGTCAAGTCACTTTACCATCGTAGTGAAAATCCCACAAGATTTGCTTCAATTTTGTGAAGTAAGGCAAAACCATTTTACAGAATGTTGGTCTGAATGTAGTGACATTTGTTCCAACATTTCTGAATTTTAACTTAGTACTTAAAATGATATATTGGGCAAAATATCACAACACCAAACCCAACATTAACATTCTTTCCCTTTTTGCCTTTCTTCACAAAACCTATTCTAATTTGTGCAAGTGACTTACGACAATGTCATAGATGTTGTCCCAACATCTATGATTACAATAATGTCTTCCCTTAACATGTGATGGCATATAAACACAAAATATACAAACAATATATATATGTTGTTTGTATATATATATACATTCATGTAGGATTAGAGAAATACAAAAGATAGTCATTTAACCACATCATCCAAAACAACAAAAATTGTCAGATCATTTAATTACATCCCAAATATCCAAAACAGTAACCAAACAATCCACATTCAATAGCAGTAGCAGCCATACACTATCAGCAGCAAATATCCCTTACATGTCATGCATTAGTAGTAGCTTCCAACCGCTTTCTACTATTGCATGATCTCTGCTTGCTCCTTCTTCTGTCTGGCAATTTCAGCCTTTTGCCTTACAGCTTCAATTTCTGCTCTAAGCCTTAGTCTTGTCAGCAAGACTTTCCTTCCAACTGTCTCTTCTCTCTTCATGACAGCATTCACAACTTCTTCTACAGCAACAGATTCTCCACTTGTGCCTTCACCAACCATCCTCTGCTCCCCCTGTATCTGCTCTCTCTGTGTAGATTCATCTCCCCCTTTTTGTGAAGAAAGCAGAAGTAGGAAATGATCTCCAGCTTGAACTAGTGCATCGCTTACATTATCAACTCCAGCAATTTGTAAGTTGATTTTAGTAATCTGCTCGACAAGCTAATTTGTAGACATTTCATACTATCTTGGACCAATGTTGCCCTGAATATTAGGAACAATCCTGACAACATTTTTCCTAACTGCCTCTTTTGTTCAGGGAAGGTCAATCACTCTCTCTTTGTTCTTTAGAATAGCTTTATTGACAGTGTAGAGTTCAGGAGCTTTCCCCAAAATATCTCCTCTCAAAGGCTCTAGTCCTTGGTTAGTTAATATTTTGAAAATCATAGAGGAAAAAGGTAGAATAGAAGTTAATTCTTTTTATGCTAGTTGGCAACTTGAAATAAAATTATCTTGCCTAGATCAACTTTGAATCTTTTACCAATTTTGAAGAATAGGGAGGCTTGTTCAGTTGTGACAATTGATTCATTTAGAGATGGAAGCCACTTGTGGATTGCTATTTTGTGGAGGGTTGAAAACAGAGCAGTGAGTTTCAAAGTTGGGCATCTAGGGATCCACTTCTTAAGTATACCTCCATTGATATATTTTATCATTGTATCCATATTTGATGTTACTCTTTTTGTCTCTCTCACTTGCTCATTATTAAGTCTCATACATTGATTGATGACTGAAGGTGTAAACTGATAGACTTTGTTATAGAGATAAACCTTTCCAAATTTCTTTGAGGGGGTATCCTTTATAGCAGAGTTCAAATTCGCATAAAATAACCTTACAATTTCATCAACATACGGTTCATTATCAGTAACAGTGCCAATGAGCTATCTATATTTAAGAAAATCTACCAAACTATACTCAGAACAAGATGTAATGTCTAATTCTCTTTCTGACCTAATTACTCTATTATAGTAATCTCATTTATCATGTTTGGCTTTAGAGTAAAATCTATCAGAGAAGGCATTTACCTCACTGTCTGTATCAGACAGGTTTGGGCTGTTGGATTCTGTGCTTTTAGAGGAAGTATGAGAATGTGCTTCTTCAGATGTTGACTGAGATATTGCTTGAGATATTGTAGCATTGTTGGAAATATTTTGGGCAACATCTGATCTGACATGACGAGGAATTCATTTGGGGAAGAACCTTTTTATGAGGGTGTCGTTTGGAATCTCCTCATTATCAGACTCACATTGTGAAACTAAGACAGGGCTCAGGTTGAGGATCAGAAACTGGTGATTCACCTTGAAAATCAGTAATCTGGGTTTCTTCTTCTGTGTCCTCTGAATGCTTGAACAAGCAGGAACATTGGTCTTAAATATGTACTTCTTTGAAACATGTTCATGTTGGAATGTTCTTTCGAACATTCGATTTGATCTTCTAGTAGGAAATGAGGAAGAACTGGACCTTTTGCCTAGAACGGAGACATCAGGAGTTGCACCACATCAATAAGGTTATTATCATCCCCAGGATAGCTGATCTCTAAGGGTTCTTGAACTGAGCTAAGAACAATGGTCGAGCAAAGTGGAGGGCTCGTGCTTATAGGTGTGTTGTCAGTGGTGTTGGTGGACATAGGGGTTGGCATTGGAGATATTTCCATGGGTGAGTTTGGAGGAGAGTATATTGAGAGTTTAGGGTTTTTGGGGGTTTTGGATGAAGAATGAAGTGAAGAGTCCATCGGTTTTGGTTGATATTACCGAGAATGATGTGATCTTTTCCCTTTTTTTACGGAAAAGACAAAGTTAAAGATAAGAACAAATGAAGAAGGTTTTATACTCTTGGCAATTTGAGAAAAATTTCATGATTTTAGGTGTTTGAATTGTATTCAAATATTAGCACCTAAAATTTTGGGATAAAAAAATATACATCAAAATTTGGAATTTGATCTAATCATTTAAAAGTTTGAATTCCAATTAAAAACATGACATAAAAATAGGAAAGATACAATTGATTTTTCGAAAGTCAGTTACGAACAACATCCCAACAAATATCATTATCTGAGAATGTCAACCGCAATGTTGGCAACATTTTGACAACACAAGTATTATGATCCCGCAAGAACTTTTTATTTTGACAAAAAATCAAGACACATTTTATATGTATTTTTATGAGTTTAACCACTGGACTAATGTAACATTTTCCCATTGTACTTGATCTAATCATAAAACACATGCAAAATTAATTTTTTGTGTCAAAAATAAGAATATTTATTTAGTATCTGATCGGTGTATTTTATATACACCTTTTGAGTCAGTTTTAGTTAGTCTTTTGTCCCATTCTGCACATATAAGTGTCGTATTAGGATAGTTTTTCTTTCTTTTGAGTCAAAGTGGTTAAAATGGCCAAATGGCGGAAAAGGAGCAAAAAGATAGCAAAAGAGGAGATGCCAGAGATGAAAACAGAGAAAGTGGCGAACAAGGCTAAAATCCGGACGGTAGCGCGGCCACCTGCGATCGAAGCGGTATGGCGCCCATCATTCAGAGAAGGCGCAGAAGATCCAGCGTCGCGGCGCCTAAACGAACGCGGCGCCACTATCGAAGACAGAAAACTTCAGCGCGCGCTCGAGACGAGAATCGGTCGCGGCGCCTAAACATCCGAGAGCTACTGAAGATTCAGCGCGCGGCTACTCGAACAGCGAATAGCGAGGCGCGGCGCCAAAACACCCGACGGATTGCAGAACTTCCGGCGCGCGGCTATCTGCGAGGCAGCGGCACGCGGAAAAATTAGGTCTTTGACGGATTTTTGGGCGAGCTGCGAGGGAAAGAAGGAGGCGTTTTAAACCTATATAAGGAGAACCCTAGGCGGTTTTGAGGTTCCTTTCTTGACAACACAAGATTTTCTTGCTAGGAGATTGGAGACCTAAACTTAGTAATTTCTTTCCTTTTCTTTTCTTTAATTCGGTTTTGCATGATGAACTTGGAATTAGTTTTGTCATCTTTATGGCTAGGAACTAATTCTCATAGGCTTTCTATGTTGAACTTCTTGAAACTTATGTTATAAATTAATGCATGCTTATGGTTATTTTTCTTATTGAGAGATCTATCCAATAATTGAGTTGAATTCTTGGTAGCTAATTGACAACTAGTTATCACTATATGATTTCTAATCAGTTACGAAAAGGGGATTGTGAATATCTTTGTAAGTTGGGTAGGCAGGCTTGAATTGGGGATGAAAATACCTCAATTAGTTTTGTAAGCGTTGATGAGAGGCTTAACAACCCTAATTTTGCGCATTGTGCGTGACGGTCAACTAGGTTTTGTTCTTAATCCTCCTATAGAGTTACCCTTATCGTGAAAGTTAGGTAAGGAACAATACGGGGTTGAGTGTTTATATAACCCTAACGGAGTATAAAACGATTTCGTAAACCCGCTTCTCCAAAGAAGAATACCATAAGTAATGCATTAGTAAGTAGCATAAGCGGATAGTGAGGATACATAGAAGCCTATTCTCATCACATCGAAATAATTCTTTATATTTACTTGTCTTTAATAATTCTTAGTTATAAACAAAACAATCAATCATTAATTCACCAAATAGATACTAGAAAATAGATAGTTGGTACTTGAACCCTAATCCAGAGGGCGATATTCGGTCTTATCTAAGACTATACTACTTGATACGATAACGTGCACTTGCGTTTAAAAGTGTGTGCATATTACGCATCAAGTTTTTGGCGCCGTTAGGGGATTAGACATAGTTGATATCAAATTCATCTATTTTTAATTTCTAATTTGGTAAGTTAATTTGTTATTTTTATTTTTAGTTTTACGAAAATTCGAGGTCATAGTGATTTTTGTTGGCTTTGATTCGTTTCAGAACACTTAGATATGGATTTTTCTTGCTCATATGATAGAGAGCCAACCATAGAGAACAGAGGAGGAATTACGAAACTATACTCGATCTCACGAGGTCCCAAGCTCGATTCATGGACGAAATGAGGTTGGGTATAAAAGTTGGAAAGCGAAATAGCGAGAACTTCGCGGTCATATTCAACGAAACCGCAGAAGAGCAATCTGCATGCAGGATAAGCAATAAGGAAACACAATGTCGAGCAATTGACACGAAGGATGCGAATCGGGAGAGAAAGTTTGCGGCCAATTTCGCGCGCTAATGATCGGGCGGCGTCGAGGATTCGGAGATAGTGCGAAGTTCGGCATCCGAGGCAGTCTGAGAAAGTGGCGCGCGGCTAAGATCGAGCGCGGCGTAACCCGTAAATCGAAACGACACGGCGGTGGCAGCGGCACCCAGTGATGATACCATATCCCCGAGTTAAAAACATGCACTCTTGACATGCGATTCTCGGTCGTGGAGGTTCTCAAACAATTGCAACTCAATATCCCGTTCTTTGAAGCACTAGAACAAATGCCGAGCTACGTCAAGTTCATGAAGGATGTGCTTAGCAAAAGAGGAAGATAGAGGATTACGAAGCGGTGATGTTAATCAAGAATGTAGTGCCATCCTACGAGACAACTTCCTCGGAAGTTACAAGACCACAGGAGCTTTACCATCCCATGCACTATTGGAAAGTTTGAATGTCAAAAGGCATGCGACACGGGAGCGGGCATAAATCGATGCCTATCTAGTTTTCTGCAAACTAGAAATGGGAGAAATCAAACCTACAAACATCACCTTGCGATGAATGACCGCTCAATTGTTCATCAGGAGAGTCATCGAAGATATATTAGTACAAGTGGACAATTTCATCTTCCCGCCGATTTCGTTATCTTAGACATACAAGATAACGATGGAATCCCGTCATCTTGGCGGACCGCTCTTAGCCACGGGACGGGCTCGTTGATGTTCAAAAGGGAATTGAAGCTTGAGTAGATGATGAAGAGGTGATTTTTAATGTTCTTCAAACAGCAAATTTTCAGAGGCCAAAGATAGCGCTCGGCCATTGATCTTATCGAAGAGACAATGTCAAACAAAGAGTTCGAATATGATGATACGCTTGAAGAAATCACGACCACGTGGGATGATGATAGTAAAACGATCCAGATCGATGGAGTATGCAAATTGGATGAATGCTTATGAAAAATGGGATACAAGGACAAAGAAGTATGAAGAGTGGGGCGGTGCGAGAAAGATCATTACCATCCACGAGAAGGCCCGAGTTAGAGTTAAAAATCCTACCCAATCATCTACAATACCATACCTAGGTGAAGAAAACCTACCGGTGATCATTTCACGCCACCTATCCAGAAGAGATTGATAAGCGCTAAGAGTACTAAAGAATCACAAGCGGGCTATTGGATGGACATTAGCAGACATAAAGGATAAGTCCATCAACGGTAATGCATAAGATCCGTCTAGATGAGGAAGCGGACCATCCATGAAGCCAGAGGCGGCGAACCCAAATATGAAGGAGGTAGTAAGGAAAGAAATCCTAAAATGGCTCGTCGCAGAGTAATTTACCCATATCGATAGCACTTGGGTAAGTCGGTACAAGTGGTGCCAAAAAGGTGGAATAACGGTGGTGGCTAACGAAAAGCGAACTCATCCTCGAGAACGATCGCGGATGGAGAATCTGCGTTGACTATCGCAAGTTGAATAAAGCAACTAGAAAAACCACTTCCGTTGCCATTCCTAGATCAAATGTTGGGCGACTCGAGGGCATAACTACTATTGCATTTTGGATGGATACTCGGGGTATCACGGTTGCAATAGCCCGAAGATCGGGGAAAGACAACATTCACTTGCCTTTTGGCACATTTGCATTTAGAAGAATGCCATTTGGACTCTGTGATGCACTGCTACTTTTCAAAGGTGTATGATGGAAATTTTCTCGAGATATGGTAGAGAGGACTATAGAGATCTTTATGGATGACTTTTCGGTCTTTGGAGCATCATTTGATGAATGTTTAAGGCATCTAGAAGCGATGTTGAGCCGGTCGAAGAATCTAACCTTGTGCTAAATTGGGAGAAGTGTCACCGTGGTGTGAAGGAATCGTCTTGGGGCATAAAATATCAAGCCAAGGTATTGAGGTAGATAAAGCAAAGATCTCGGTGATCAAAAATCTACCACCTCGATATCAACAAAAAGTCGAAGTTTCCTTGGACATGCAGCTACATAGAAGATTCATCAAGGATTTTCAAAGGTCTCAAAGCCTCTCCACATTGCTAATGACGGGGTAGCCTTCGACTTCAATAAAGAATGCTCATCCGCATTTCAAACGCTCGAGAGAAGCTTACCTCAACACCCATAGTCATTGCACCAAATTGGGAGCTCCCATTTGAACTCACGTATGCGATCTGGCGACTATCTGATTGGAGCGGTACTTGACAGAGAATCGACAAGGTATTTAGATCCATTTACTATGCTAGTAAAACTCTAAATGACGACAATTAAATTATGCAACTCTGAAAAGAATTACTAGCTATAGTATATGCGTTTGAGAAATTCAGGCCCTACTTGATTGGAAATAAAGTGATAGTATACACTGACCACTCTGCTATAAAGTACTTAATGACAAAGAAGGATGTTAAGCCTCGCCTCATTCGATGGGTCCTACTTCTACAAGAATTTGACGTAGAGATTCGTGATAAGAAAGGAACAGAGAATTCGATTCTTGACCACTTGTCGGTGGAGAACACAGAAAGCCAGAACACCAAGGATGTGCAAATAAATGATCACTTTCTAGACGAACAACTGTTTCGAGTAAGTATGAAGTCTAATTTACCTTGGTACGCTGATTTTGTTAACTTTCTTGCAGCTAAAGTTCTACCCCCAGGCTTGTCAAGACAGCAAGTGAAGAGGTTTTATTCTGAAGTAAAACATTACTATTGGGAGGAACGATGCTATACAAACATTTGTGCCGAGTCATCAGCGATGCATACGGAGGAAGAGATGCGAGTTCTCACCCATTGCCACACCTTATCATGTGGTGGACACTTTGGGGCATCGAACAGCGGCAAAGGTATTGCAATGCGGATTCTATCGGCGCTCTTGAGGATGCCCATGCCTTTGTGCAGATATGTGATAATTGTCAAAGAACAGGGAACATCTCAAGACGAAACGAGATGCCTTCACACGGGATCTTGGAAGTAGAACTATTCTATGTGTGGGGAATTGATTTCATGGGACCATTCTCGCCATCCTTTGGAAATCAATACATCCTTCTGGCAGTAGACTATGTGTCCAAATGGGTAGAAGCAGTGGCCACCAAAGAAAACGACAGTAAAACTGTTCAAAAATTCCTCCAGAAGAATATTTTCACAAGGTTCGGCACACCAAGAGCTCTCATCAGTGATGAAGGGAGCCATTTCTGCAATAGGCAGCTGAATTCATTGCTTTCCCGATATAGAGTTTACCACCGCACTACAACTGTTTACCATCCTCAAGCCAATGGGCAAGCGGAAGTGTCAAATAGAGAAGTGAAGAGCATATTGGAAAAGACGGTGAACGGCTCAAGGAAAGACTGGTCTATCAAATTAGATGACGCATTATGGGCATACCGGACATCATTCAAAACACCAATTGGTATGTCACCTTATAAATTAGTTTTTGGTAAAGCATGTCATTTGCCAGTAGAGTTGGAACACAGAGCATACTGGGCAATGAAGAAGTTAAACATGGATACCACGGCGGGACAGAGGAGGCTACTACGGTGGCGAATTAGATGAATTCCGACACAATGCCTATGAGAATGCAAAGATCTACAAGGAACGAACGAAAGCATGGCACGATAAGAATTTGATACCAAAAGATTTTCAAGAAGGACAACAAGTGCTGCTATTCAACTCAAGGTTAAGATTGTTTCCAGGCAAGTTAAAATCACGTTGGACAGGACCATACACGGTAGTAAGAGTATTCCCATACGGAGCAATTGAAATAAAAGGGAGAGAGGGAGCCGCCTTCAAAGTAAACGGACAGAGGTTAAAACCCTACCTGATCAATGAAATGGAATACATGAACTTGGTAACTTCTCAATCCTTAAAATAATAAGGAACTTGCGTCCGCTAAAGGCAGTAAAAACGCTAGTTGGGAGGCAACCCAATGTTTTAATTATGTTATCAACTTCTGTTTTTTTAGTTTATTTTATTTTGTCTTGATCAGTCTCACGGTCTTGGGTTCGTGTGTCTGTGATGTGTTGACAGGTGGAAGCCAAGGATATCCAGAAAAATCGCCAAATGATCAGAAGGCACTCAGAGCTTGGCGCGCGTATTTCCGTTTGCGCGCGGCGCCACAACGGAAACGATGAGTCTGGAGGATACCCTGATCCGAAGGCCCTATCGCCAAATTAAAACATCAAGAATACTCCTCCCCTCACGGAATTCAAAGCATTACCCACCGCCACCACCACCATTTTAACCAAAGTTTGTAAGTATTATTTTCTTTACTGTATTTGAGTCTACACACATTGGGGACAATGTGTGATTTAAGTTTGGGGGTGTGTTTTTGTGTTTTAGTTTTTATTTGTGTGTCATGTTATGTTTTATTTAAATCTTTTTATTTATTTTATGTTTATTTTGAGTCACCAATTTTTTTTTCTTTCTTGAGTCATAATTGCCTGTCAAAGATCATGTATGTTGTAGTTGCTAGAAACACCTAGTGAAGTAAGGTGGAATAATGTAAAGGAATTGAAGCAACTATCTAAACACTTAGGTTAGATATGCCAAAAGCTCATGAGAATCATCTATTTGGAGTTTCTTGCTTAAGTTATGCATGCTAAATGATAAATGCTTATGTGTTATGAGTGCTTGCTATTTGAGGCGAAATAGTTAGGATATGCATGTTAGGGAGATGACTCAGGCATTTCTTTGATAGCCAATTCTTACCATTCTTTTCTATCCCGTACTTTAAAAATATCCCTAGTCAGCCCCATTGAGCCTAAATTTGAAACTTCTTCTTTGACACCCTATATTCCCACAAAATTGTGCCATAAGTGAAAATATGAAATAGTGGAGTACATTGTGTTAAAAGAAGAAACAAAAGAGTGAACAAGTTTGATGCACCCCAATGGAAAAGTAATAAGAAAGAGGCAAAAACCTAAGTTTGGGGGTGCCTATTAGTATAATACACTTCACTCTCCCAAAACAAAAGAGGGGAAGGATAGAATTGAAGTGAAGGAAAGAATCAAAAGAAAAAGGGAAAAATTGAAAAGCCAAAGAGCTTATGGTACAGAAAAATGAGCCTAAATGCCTATCTTTACCAACCCCTACCTAAGCCTACATTACAACCCTCAAAGTCCTGAAGATCTCTTTTATGCATATCCAGAATTAGTGGAGAATAGCAAGTAAGCATGCCATAAGAATTCTTGAATTTATATGCATGATTTAGTATATTGACTTCCATCAAGCATGATGAATATGAGTTTGCGAAATATTTAGCTTCATGTGTTTAGTGTGCCGAAAATTTCATGCTATATGTTCCTGCATATTATTCTGCTAACCTTCATGTTTTTCTAGTTAACATTTATGCAGCAAAAGTGATTAATGACAGGGAGTCTTTTATATTTATTTTTTTTCTTCTTTGAGTCTTTTATTTTATTTCTTTCTATCTTTGCCTGAGGGCGAGCAAAGGTTAATTTTGGGGGTATTTGATCGGTGTATTTTATATACATTTTTTGAGTCAGTTTTAGTTAATCTTTTGTCCCATTCTGCACATATAAGTGTCGTATTAGGATAGTTTTTCTTTCTTTTGAGTCAAAGTGGTTAAAATGGCCAAATGGCAGAAAAGGAGCAAAAAGAGGGCAAAAGAGGAGATGCCAGAGATGAAAACAGAGAAAGTGGCGAACAAGGCTAAAATCGGACGGTAGCGCGGCCACCTGCGATCGAAGCGAGGGCGGCGCCCATCATTGAAGAAGCGCGAAGATCCAGCCGCGCGCTAACGAACGCGGCGCCTTATCGAGAAGGGAAACTTCGGCGCGCGCTACCGAAGACGAAATCGGCTGCGGCGCCTAAACATCCGAGGAGCTACGAAGATTGGCTGCGGCTACCGAACGAATAGCGAGCGCGGCGCCAAAACACCCGACGGATTGCGAGAACTTCGGCGCGCGCTATCTGCGCAGCGCCGACGCGGAAAAATTAGGTCTTTTGACGGATTTTTGGGCCAGGCCTGCAGGGAAAAGAAGGAGGCGTTTTTAAACCTGAATTTTAACTTAGTACTTAAAATGATATATTGGGCAAAATATCACAACACCAAACCCAACATTAACATTCTTTCCCTTTTTGCCTTTCTTCACAAAACCTATTCTAATTTGTGCAAGTGACTTACGACAATGTCATAGATGTTGTCCCAACATCTATGATTACAATAATGTCTTCCCTTAACATGTGATGGTATATAAACACAAAATATACAAACAATATATATATGTTGTTTGTATATATATATATACATTCATGTAGGATTAGAGAAATACAAAAGATAGTCATTTAACCACATCATCCAAAACAACAAAAATTGTCAGATCATTTAATTACATCCCAAATATCCAAAACAGTAACCAAACAATCCACATTCAATAGCGATGTGACCATACACTATCGTGACAAATATCCCTTACATGTCATGCATTAGTAGTAGCTTCCAACCGCTTTCTACTATTGCATGATCTCTGCTTGCTCCTTCTTCTGTCTGGCAATTTCAGTCTTTTGCCTTAGAGCTTCAATTTCTGCTCTAAGCCTTAGTCTTGTCAGCAAGACTTTCCTTCCAATTGTCTCTTCTCTCTACATGACAGCATTCACAACTTCTTCTACAGCAACAGATTCTCCACTTGTGCCTTCACCAGTCATCCTCTGCTCCCCCCTGTATCTGCTCTCCCTGTGTAGATTCATCTCCCCCTTTTTGTGAAGAAAGCAGAAGTAGGAAATGATCTCCAGCTTGAACTAGTGCATCGCTTACATTATCAACTCCAGCAATTTGTAAGTTGATTTTAGTAATCTGCTCGACAAGCTAATTTGTAGACATTTCATACTATCTTGGACCAATGTTGCCCTGAATATTAGGAACAATCCTGACAACATTTTTCCTAACTGCCTCTTTTGTTCAGGGAAGGTCAATCACTCTCTCTTTGCTCTTTAGAATAGCTTTATTGACAGTGTAGAGTTCAGGAGCTTTCCCCAAAATATCTCCTCTCAAAGGCTCTAGTCCTTGGTTAATTAATATTTTGAAAATCATAGAGGAAAAAGGTAGAATAGAAGTTAATTCTTTTTATGCTAGTTGGCAACTTGATATAAAATTATCTTGCCTAGATCAACTTTGAATCTTTTACCAATTTTGAAGAATAGGGAGGCTTGTTCAGTTGTGACAATTGATTCATTTAGAGATGGAAGCCACTTGTGGATTGCTATTTTGTGGAGGGTTGAAAACAGAGCAGTGAGTTTCAAAGTTGGGCATCTAGGGATCCACTTCTTAAGTATACCTCCATTGATATATTTTATCATTGTATCCATATTTGATGTTACTCTTTTTGTCTCTCTCACTTGCTCATTATTAAGTCTCATACATTGATTGATGACTGAAGGTGTAAACTGATAGACTTTGTTATAGAGATAAACCTTTCCAAATTTCTTTGAGGGGGTATCCTTTATAGCAGAGTTCAAATTCGCATAAAATAACCTTACAATTTCATCAACATACGGTTCATTATCAGTAACAGTGCCAATGAGCTATCTATCTTTAAGAAAATCTACCAAACTATACTCAGAACAAGATGTAATGTTTAATTCTCTTTCTGACCTAATTACCCTATTATAGTAATCTCATTTATCATGTTTGGCTTTAGAGTAAAATCTGTCAGAGAAGGCATTTACCTCATTTATGCATGTCAGACGAGTTTGAAATTGGATTCTGTGCTTTTAGAGGAAGTATGAGAATGTGCTTCTTCAGATGTTGACTGAGATATTGCTTGAGATATTGTAGCATTGTTGGAAATATTTTGGGCAACATCTGATCTGACATGACGAGGAATTCATTTGGGGCAGAACCTTTTTATGAGGGTGTCGTTTGGAATCTCCTCATTATCAGACTCACATTGTGAAACTAAGACAGGGCTCAGGTTGAGGATCAGAAAATGGTGATTCACCTTGAAAATCAGTAATCTGGGTTTCTTCTTCTGTGTCCTCTGAATGCTTGAACAAGCAGGAACATTGGTCTTAAATATGTACTTCTTTGAAACATGTTCATGTTGGAATGTTCTTTCGAACATTCGATTTGATCTTCTAGTAGGAAATGAGGAAGAACTAGACCTTTTTCCTAGAACGGAGACATCAGGAGTTGCACCCACATCAATGAGGTTATTATCATCCCCAGGATAGCTGATCTCTAAGGGTTCTTGAACTGAGCTAAGAACAATGGTCGAGCAAAGTGGAGGGCTCGTGCTTATAGGTGTGTTGTCAGTGGTGTTGGTGGACATAGGGGTTGGCATTGGAGATATTTCCATGGGTGAGTTTGGAGGAGAGTATATTGAGAGTTTAGGGTTTTTGGGGGTTTTGGATGAAGAATGAAGTGAAGAGTCCATCGGTTTTGGTTGATATTACCGAGAATGATGTGATATTTTCCCTTTTTTTACGGAAAAGACAAAGTTAAAGATAAGAACAAATGAAGAAGGTTTTATACTCTTGGCAATTTGAGAAAAATTTCATGATTTTAGGTGTTTGAATTGTATTCAAATATTAGCACCTAAAATTTTGGGATAAAAAAATATACATCAAAATTTGGAATTTGATCTAATCATTTAAAAGTTTGAATTCCAATTAAAAACATGACATAAAAATAGGAAAGATACAATTGATTTTTCGAAAGTCAGTTACGAACAACATCCCAACAAATATCATTATCTGAGAATGTCAACCGCAATGTTGGCAACATTTTGACAACACAAGTATTATGATCCCGCAAGAACTTTTTATTTTGACAAAAAATCAAGACACATTTTATATGTATTTTTATGAGTTTAACCATTGGACTAATGTAACATTTTCCCATTGTCCTTGATCTAATCATAAAACACATGCAAAATTAATTTTTTGTGTCAAAAATAAGAATATTTATTTAGTATCCTCATAATTTCAGTTTACGCATTTGATACTCATATAGAATATGAACGGTATCATTTCAAGGGCTTTGCCCATATTATACTGTTGCCAAAAATTAGTAAAAGACTTTGTCTTATTTTGATACTCTCTTTTTATGATATATAATATCATCGCAGAGAACGGTATCACATTTGAATCATGTTCTTATTTAGGATCATGTTTGGGTGACCAAAATTAATACACTATACAACAACAATAATCAGATTATGATATTACATAGATAAATGTCACCTGAAATGTTAGAGACATTTCAACCAACATTCACCAAAAATGTCTTTTTAGAGATTACAAAGATCAAGAGATTTCTTCAAATTATAAAATCTCTCATGGTCCAAATTTTGTAAAAATATCAGCTAGTTGATGAAGAGTGTCAACATATTTAATTTGAACTAGCTATTTTTCAACCAAATCTTTTAAATGATGTCTAATATCAATATATTTTGTACGTGAGTGTTGAACTAGATTTGGAAATATTTATAGCACCCAAATTATCACAGTACAAAACTAAGATATTTCTTGAAACCATAGTCGTCTAACACGTGTCTTAGCCATATTAATTATTCCAACCGCTACATATTCAGATTTAGCAGTTAAAAGTGAGACACAACTTTATTTACGACTATACCAGGAAATAAAATTATTGCTAAGATAAAAACATCTTCCACTTGTACTCTTTCTATCATCCACATCGCCATCCCAATCTGAGTTACTATATCCTATTAAATTAGGATTAGTGTCTTTGGAATATCAAATTCTCAACTCACATGTGACGACAACATATCTAATGGCACGCTTTACGGCATTTAAGTGGGAGATTTTGGGACAAGCTCGGAATTGAGCACATACACAAACACTAAATATTATATCAGGATGACTAGTAGTGAGATATAGAATACTACCTATCATAGATCGATACAATATTGGGTCGATATTTTCGCCAACATCATATATGCATATCTTCTGTGATGATCCCATTAGAGTTCTCATTTGTTTAGCATTTTCCATTCCAAATCTCTTAACTAGATTCTTGGCATACTTACTTTGGGAGATGAAGATTCCATCTTCACTTTGCTTTATCTGTAAGCCTAAGAAAAAAGTTAATTCCCCAATTATGCTCATTTCAAAAGTTGATGACATTGCTTCAACAAATGTTTTAAGGTAGGAATGTGAGATCGAACCAAAAACGATGTCATCTACATAGATTTGAGCAATAACAATATCTACACCGTGATATTTTATGAATAAAGTACAATCAGCTTCACCACGTTTAAAACCAAATTGAAGAAGGAAATGAGTTAGACGACCATATCATGCACGAGGAGTTTGTTTCAATCCATACAAGGCCTTTTTGAGCTTGTATACAAATTGTGGATGGTAAGGATCTTCAAATCCTTTAGGTTGTTCAACATAGACTTCCTTATCAAGATAATCATTCAAGAAAGCACCTTTAACATCTATTTGATGAAGAGTAATTTTAGACATCAAGCAATTATTAGCGATATTTTGACTGCTCACGCAAGCGTACGCATCGTTCACAAGTAATATAGTCTGTAAGACCGAATATCGTCCACAGAGACTGATTTCTAAGTACCGTTCATCTATTTTATGTTATCTATTTGTCAATCGATATTTGTTTGGGGTTTTTATTTAACTACTAGAATAATTGCAAGATTTAAACTAATAAAGTTGTAATCAGTTATGAATGAATTAGGGCTTCCAAATTCCTCGACTATCCACTTTATTCAATCCTTAATGCGACTAGAATAGTTCTTCTTCTTTGTTAAGATAGTGGTTAACTAGACTGTCTTATATTCCGGTTAGGACATATAATCACTCAACCCTAGTGCAGAACCCTTCTATATTTCTATGATAGGATTTACCACATAGGAGGATTAAGAACAGTAACCTATAATGCTACACAAGTATCGGGGTACTGTCATCTGCGATTTTAACCTATGTCTAGTGATGCGCGTTAAGATGCACACACTTCAACGCAAGTGCACGTTATCGTATCAAGTAGTATAGTCTTAGATAAGACCGAATATCGTCCTCTGGGATTAGGGTTCAAGTACCAACTATCTATTTTCTAGTATCTATTTGGCGAATTGATAATTGATTTGGTTGATTATAACTACGAATTATAAAAGCTATTCAATTATAAAGGTTTACTTCAGTTGTGATGAGAATAGGGCTTCTATGTATCATCACTATCCGTTTATGCTACCTGCTAATGCATTACTTATGGTATTCTTCTTTTGGAGAAAGCAGGTTTACGAAATCGTTTTATACTCCCGTTAGAGTTATATAAACACTCAACCCCAGTATCGTTCCTTACCTAACTTTCGCTGATAAGGGTAACTTTATAGGAGGATTAAGAACAAAAACCTAGTTGACCGTCACGCACAATGCGCAAAATTAGGGTTGTTAAGCCTCTCATCAACGCTACATACTAATTGAGGTATTTTCATCCCCAATTCAAGAATGTCTACCCAACTTACAGCATATTCATAATTCCCCCTTTTCAGAATCTGATTAGAAATCATATAGTGATAATTAGTTGTCAATTAATTACCAAGAATTCAACTCAATTATTGGATAGATCTCTCAATAAGAACAATAACCATAAGCATGCATTAATTTATAGCATAAGTTTCAAGCAGTTCAACATAGAAAGCCCTATAAGAGAATTAGTTCCTAGCCATAAAGATGACAAGAACTAATTCCATGTTCATCATCTGGCGAAATAAAGTAAAGAAAAAGGAAAAGAAATTACTAAATTAATGGTGTCCAATCTCCTAGCAAAAGTCTTGAGTTGTGCAAGAAGGGGAACCCTCAAAAACTGTCTAGGGTTCTCCTTTTATAGGCTGCAAACCGCCTCCCTCTTTTCCTTCAGGCCTGGCCCAGAAATTCGTCCAAAAACCTAATTTTTCCGCGTCGGCGCCGCCTGAGCAGCGCCTTGGCCGGAAGTTCTGTCCGTCGGGTGTTTTGGCGCGCGACCACCGCTATCTCGCTGCGAGGCGTGGCCACTGAATCTTCTGTAGCTCGCCGGATGTTTAGGCGCGCGGCCCCGCTTCGGTCTTCGAGGGTGCGCGGCGAGTCTTCATCTCTGGATAGTGGCGCGCGGCACTGGATCTTCTGCACTTCTGAATGATGGCGCGAGGCCTCGCATTGCGAGGCGCCGTGCCAGTGCAGATTTTAGCCTTGTTCGCCACTTTCTGCTTTCACTCTGGCATCTCTCTTTTGCCCTCTTTTTGCTCCTTTTCCGCCATTTGGCCATTTTAACCACTTTGACTCAAAAGAAAGAAAAACTATCCTAATACGACAATTATATGTGCAAAATGGGACAAAAGACTAACTAAAACTGACTCGAAAGGTGTAAATAAAATACACCGATCAAATACCCCCAAACTTAACATTTGCTCGCCCTCGAGCAAAGATAGAAAGAAATAAAATAACAAGACTCAAAGAACGAAAAATAAAAGGACTCCCTGCCATTGATCACTTTTGCTGCATAAATGTTAACTAGAAAAACATGAAGGTTAGCTGAATAATATGCAGGAATCATATAGCATGATTTCAGCACACTGACCACATGAAGCTAAATATTTCGCAAACTCATATTCATCATGCTTAATGGAAGTCAATATACTAAATCATGCATATAAATTCAAGAATTCCTATGGCTTGCTTACTTGCTATTCTCCACTAATTCTAGATATGCATAAAAGAGATCTTCAGGACTTTAAGAGTTATAATGTAGGCTTAGGTAGGGGTTGGTAAAGATAGGCATTTAGGCTCATTTTTCTGTACCATAAGCTCTTTTGGCTTTTCAATTTTTCTCTTTTTCTTTTGATTCTTTCCTTCACTTCAATTCTATCCTTCCCCTCTTTTGTTTTGGGAGAGTGAAGTGTATTATACTAATAGGCACCCCCAAACTTAGGCTTTTGCCTCTTTCTTATTACTTTTCCATTGGGGTGTATCAAACTTGTTCACTCTTTTTGTTTCTTCTTTTTAACACAATGTACTCCATTATTTCATATTTTCACTTATGGCACAATTTGTGGGAATATATGGTGTCAAAGAAGAAGTTTCAAATTTAGGCTCAATGG
Organism: Przewalskia tangutica; assembly: GCA_029844215.1. NCBI lineage: Eukaryota > Viridiplantae > Streptophyta > Magnoliopsida > Solanales > Solanaceae > Przewalskia > Przewalskia tangutica. The sequence continues at coordinate 140,031,683 of CM056720.1, read as the reverse complement.
GGCTGACTAGGGATATTTTTAAAGTCCGGGATAGAAAAGACTGGTCAGAATTGGCTATCAAAGAAGTGCCTGAGTCATTTCCCTAACATGCATATCCTAACTATTTCGCCTCAAATAGCAAGCAATCATAACACATAAGCATTTATCATTTAGTATGCGTAATTCGAGCAAGAAACTCTAAATAGACAGATTCTATGAGTTTTTGGCATATCTAACCTAAGTGTTTAGATAGTTGCTTCAATTCCTTTACATTATTCCACCTTACTTCACTAGATGTTTCTAGCAACTACAGCATACATGATCTTTGACAGGCAGTTATGACTCAAAAAAGAAAAAATTTTGGCAACTCAAAATAAACATAAAACAAATAAAAAGACTTAAATAAAACATAACATGACACACAAATAAAACACCCCCAAACTTAAATCACACATTGTCCCCAATGTGTGTAAGACTCAAAGAAAATAAAAGAAAAACACACTTACAAACTTCGGCTAAAATGGTGGTGGTGGCGGTGGATAATGCATCGACCATTGGTTGAACAAGGCACTCAGTTCGTCGATTTGTTGCCTCGTTTCTTGCTGTCCTTGTACTCTTTGTTTGCGTGCATCATCTCCCTCTGATGTTGGTACAATTGCCCCATTGTGGGCTCTGAAGGTTCTGCTCTTGTGGTCGGCCGGTGGCTGGGTCCTGCCTCATATTGAGCCCCTATTTCAGGCTCATCTTCATCCATGGCGGCCTCTGCTGCAGCTGCTGCTGCTGGGGGTACTCTCCGTCTGGCTGTTGGGGGGCTTGGGTCTGGGAAAGAGTGCTCTATCCCGTAGGACACGGGCAGTTGGTTTCTCTCATGAGTGTCAGTGGGTAGTTGTGGGACCGCACTCATGTGACATAGCTTGGTGATAACTGAGCCATGTCCCAATCCGCCTGTCGTTACCAACCTGCTGATTTCCTCAATGCTCTGCACTATTTCTTTCCCCACATCAATCGTCAACCCTCTCATAATTCCATATATCAGTTTAATCCTATCCTCTGGCACTCTGGTGAAGTGCGTGGATGGAATTATGCGGGCGCTGACGAAATATAGCCAACCTTTGGCTACTTTGTTGAATGCTTTGTTGGTGCTCTTGACCCATTTCTTCCAATATCAAAAACAGCCCCAGGGTAGCTCACCGTGTCTGCAATGTTATTCCAGTCGATGTTGTTGCTGCTCCTAGACCATGTTCTAAAGAGGTTCCAATCATCACTTTCTGCAACATCAACCGTCTTCAATTGTGCATTTACATTCCCTGCTGTCACAGACACATAAGCTCCCCTAACAAAACATCCCCTTTCCACCTTCTCCGGAAAGTTGGCATAAAATTCACGCACCATTGTTGTGTTGACTGGTGCTATCTTCTCCGGATTCACAAATCTCCTCCACTCCCTTAACTCAATCATCGCCCGAATGGGCTCGTAGACATCTTCTTCCCCATATGACTCCCTCTGGTAGTCCATTCCCCTTTCTGGTATTAAGGGTCTGGTATCAAGCTTTTTGTATCTCTGGTAGACTTGGTAACTTACAAACCTATTTTCATCATATTGTGGGGTTGGGGTGGATGTGGAGCCTCTTCTCTTCCTGGTGGCCATTGTAAGAAAACAGTTTCTGGAATTTACAATTTAATGGCACAATGTCTCCTACAAAATCAACAACTAGCAGCGAACACAACACCCCCAAACTTCACCCTTTCTACTCAATACCCACAACTTCCTTTTCTACTCTTTACCCACAACCTTCACAATCACTTTTCAGCACCCAAACTACTCCAACTACAATACTCCTCCAGACTACTACTTCCTATGACTTCAGTAAAAGGATTCAAGAACAAAGAAAGGAATTACCTTTTAAGGAGAGCTTCACGCTGTTCTTGTTTCAATTAGTTGGCTTGAGGGTATGGAATGGAGCTTCGTTGTTTGAGATAGTTGGGGGTTTTTAGGAATTTAAGAGTTTAAGTTGTGGTTGGGTTGGATTTGTGGAGGATTTGTGGGCAAATTTCTGGAATTTCGTGGGTTTTTGGAGAGGGAAAGTTAGGTTTTTGATATTGGAATTGGGGAAAATCTGATTTTTTGGCGTTTTTAAGTTTCTGAATTCCAGCTTTGGCGCGGCTGATCTCTGCGCTCGCCGGGACTTTTAGCGTTGCGGCCACATTCTGGCGCGCGGCTCTAGACAGCAAATTTTCAGCTCTTTTGGCGCCGCGGCGCTTAAACTTCTGCGCCTGTTCAGTTCTTTTGGCGCCGCGGCCCTGCTCCTGGGCGCCGCGGCGCTTACCCGTTTTTCTGGAAATCCTGGCTTTCGTTCAGCTTTTCGTCCTTCAGTTTATTTCCCTGCACCTATCAATCACAGCACAAACACAAGAACCCAAGACCGTGAGATTGTTCTAGACAAAATAAAATAAACTAAAGACAGAAATTAAAATAACATAATTGAAAACGTTGGGTTGCCTCCCAATGCTATCTTTAACGTCTTTTAGCCGGGACTTGATTAAGTGCAGTGCTCATTGGACCGCCTGCGAACGCTTGCAATCATGGATTTATTGCTATAGGTCTCCATTTCCCTATAACTATTTGTTCAAACAAGAGCCTTAAACATTTAAGTATCCCCCAAGTACACAAGATAGGTTTGTCTTTTAGGAATCCGTGAAATTCTCTACATCTCTTAACTCTGGGGGTTTCCCTTGATGATATGTAATTCCTATTTGGGAGCCATTAGTGATAGCTAGTGGTGTTTCTTCTGTGATAGGTGCAGGAAAAAGAATTTCTCTGAGAATCGAAGGCGATAATTGGATCCTCGAAATCTTTTCTTACCTACACTAACTACCTTGCGATTCCCCAATAGTTGGGTGTGGTTCGAGCCCTTCAAGTTGCTTGCCACCCCATAGGTCTTGATTGATTTTCTTGCATTTATTTGCCAAATATGATCGCGAGTTCTCCTATTTGCAGTTCGGCTTCTTTATGCCCAATCTCATTTCGTCCGTGAAGCTGGCTTGATACTTAGTGAGGCGAGTATGACTTCTGCATTCTTCTCTCTCTTCCTCTGATTTGGAGCTCGATCATATTGTGATGGTACTCGTATCTTCAGGATCCCTGAGATACATCAAAACCAACAAAGGATCACGACACCCTTGTTTTCACACAATAAATACATAAAACAAAAAAGATTAGAAAAACTATACATAAAACCCAAATTAGAAATTGAAAATAGATAAATTTGATATTGAACTAATGCCTAATCCCCGGCAACGGCGCCAAAAACTTGATGTGCATTAAGATGCACACACTTCAACGCAAGTGCACGTTATCGTATCAAGTAGTATAGTCTTAGATAAGACCGAATATCGTCCTCTGGGATTAGGGTTCAAGTACCAACTATCTATTTTCTAGTATCTATTTGGCGAATTGATAATTGATTTGGTTGATTATAACTACGAATTATAAAAGCTATTCAATTATAAAGTTTTACTTCAGTTGTGATGAGAATAGGGCTTCTATGTATCCTCACTATCCGCTTATGCTACTTGCTAATGCATTACTTATGGTATTCTTCTTTTGGAGAAAGCAGGTTTACGAAATCGTTTTATACTCCCGTTAGGGTTATATAAACACTCGACCCATGTCGTTCCTTAACTTTGTGATAAGGGTAACTTTATAGGATGATTAAGAACAAAAACCTAGTTGACCGTCACGCACAATGCGCAAAATTAGGGTTGTTAAGCCTCTCATCAACGCTACATACTAATTGAGGTATTTTCATCCCCAATTCAAGAATGTCTACCCAACTTACGATATTCACAATCCCACTTCGTAGAATCGATTAGAAATCATATAGTGATAATTAGTTGTCAATTAATTACCAAGAATTCAACTCAATTATTGGATAGATCTCTCAATAAGAACAATAACCATAAGCGTGCATTAATTTATAACATAAGTTTCAAGCGATTCAACATAGAAAGCCTATAAGAGAATTAGTTCCTAGCCATAAAGATGACAGAACTAATTCCATATTCATCATGCAAAGCGAAATAAAGTAAAGAAAAAGGAAAAGAAATTACTAAATTAATGGTGTCGATCTCTAGCAAAAGTCTTGAGTTGTGCGAAGGGGAACCTCAGCGCCTAGGGTTCTCCTTTTATAGGCTGAAACCGCCTCCTCTTTTCCTTGAGCTGGCGAGAAATTCGTCCAAAAACCTAATTTTTCAGCGTCGGCGCGACCTATGACAGCGCCGCGTGAAAGTTCTGCAATCCGTCGGGTGTTTTGGCGCGCGGTTTGCTATCTGCATGCGAGAGCGCGGCCTGAATCTTCTGTAGCTCCTCGGATGTTTAGGCGTCGCGGCCACCTTCAGTCTCGAGGGTGTCGCGTGGCGAGTCTTGTCCTCTACGGATAGTGGCGCGCGACCCAGCTTTAGCGCGCGGCCTGGATCTTCTGCACCTTCTGCGAATGATGGGCGCGCGGCCTGCTTTTGGCTGCGGCCGGCGCGTCTGGTGCAGATTTTTTAGCCTTGTTCGCCACTTTCTCTGTTTTCAGCTCTGGTATCTCCTCTTTTGCCCTCTTTTTGCTCCTTTTCCGCCATTTGGCCATTTTAACCACTTTGACTCAAAAGAAAGAAAAACTATCCTAATACGACAATTATATGTGCAAAATGGGACAAAAGACTAACTAAAACTGACTCGAAAGGTGTATATAAAATACACCGATCATCTAGTCAATTACAACATATACAAATCTCTCCTCTCGGTTTTTGATTCGAAATCATATAGGTTATGATAATTAGAGATCAATTAATTATCAAACATTCATACCAAATATTGATTAAATTTTAATCGGGTGAAGAAAAAGTCATACTATTGCATTAATTCATGAATAAAAGTTTCAAGCGATTCATAAGGAAAGCCCTAATAGAGTGTTTAGCTCCTAGCCATAGTCACGCTAATAACTAACACAATATCCATACATAAACTGAATTAAAAACGAAAGAAAGAAAATTACGTAGAACAAAGTCTCCAATTGTAGCTCCAAATCCGTCTTGTGTTGTGTTGTGTTGTAGAATGACCAACCTCTTCATAGCATTAATCCCTATGGCTTAAATATCCTCTAATTTTCGTGCCCTATGGACCAATCTGCCTTAGTCAATTTGCCTTCGGAATTGAAATTTCGCGCGTTGGCACCGCGTGATTACGCATCTGGCACCGCGGTTCTTCATCACCGACGCGATCGAAACTCTGCGACTTCGGCCTGACAAATGGCACTGCGGTGCTGAAAGTCCTGTGGATCCTCGGTAAATATGGCACCGCGGTTCTGCCTGATGGCACCGCGGTGCTGACTTCTTTCGCTCTGAGTTGCCAACTTTCGTCCTTTTCATATCGGGAGCACCTTTTCTGTCCATTTCTCGTTCCTTTTTGCACCGCTGTGATTCAAAAGAAAGAAAAACAAACCTACTACTATACTAAACACAACAAAAATGAGTAAAATACTAACTAAAAATGATTCAAAAGGCGTATACAAAATACGCCTAACAAACACCCTCAAACTTAACCTTTGATCGCCCTCGAGCAAAGATCAAAACAAAAACAAAGACACAAAAATAAAAGACTCAAATCAAGCAGCTGCACAAAGACTTAGAAACACATGAACGTCAGTTGGGATAATATGCAGGAACAAATATAGCATGAATTCAGCAATCTAGAATTTCAAGTCAGATATTTCGCAAATTCACTTCAATCACAAGTAATGGAAGCATGAATACCTAACTTATGCATGTCAATTTCATTTAGTTCTACGGGCCTGTGTACTTGTTATTCTCCACTAATCATAGACATACATACTAGAGATCCTCAGGACTTTTTAGGGTTGTAATGTAGGTTTAGGCAGGGGTAGACAAAAGTAGGCATTTAGACTCAATTTACGTACCATAAGTGTTTTTCTCATTCAACCGTTTTGTCCTTCTTTTTGGTATTGTTTTCAGTTCATACCTATCATTTCTTTTTTCTCTTTTTGAGAACATGAATCAATTCATATAGGCACCCCCAAACTTAAGCTTTTACGTTCTTTTTTATTGGGGTGCGTCAATTTTTCACTCTCTTTTTGTGTTTCTTTTTCACTCTTTTTCATCCCTTTATTCAATTACTGCTTATGGCACATGAGGGAATCATGGGGTGTCAAAGAAAATAACTTATTTTAGACTCAACGGGGCTGACTAGTGATACGATTTAGTGCAAGGTAGGCAATTAATGGTAAGAAGGGCTATCAAAGAAATGCCTGAATCATCTCTCTAACATGTACATCTTAACTATTTCGCCTCAAATAACAAGCAAGCAGACTTCACAACCATTTTTCACTTGACAACGCATAGGCTAAGCCTCAAATTTCAAATAATCAGATTTTCATAAATTTTTGGCATATCTAACTTAAGCACACAGATTTTAGCTTCTCATTCCATTACATTATCTCACTTAGTTCACTAGGCGTTCCAAATAAGCACAACATGCATGATCATACAACAACAACAAAAAAATTAACTCACATAAAATACAAAAACAACAAAAAACTCACAAAAATAAAATAAAAAATTGAAAACTCCCCCCCCCCCAAACTTAAACTACACATTGTCTCAAATGTGTAAAAGACTAAAAAAATTAAAATGTGATGACTTACAGACATACGTCGGCTCAAAATGGTGGTGGTGGTGGTGGTGGTGGCGGCGGATACTGCATTGTCAATTTTAGTGCTTTTTATTTTCTGGAAACGTGTTCAGGCACCGCGGTTCTGCAGACAGGCACCGCGGTGCCTAAACTACTGTGGCCGCTCTGATCTTTTGGCACCGCGGTATTGCATGATGGCACCGCGGTGCTGAAACTCCTTATTCAGTGTTTTCCAGCGTTGTTTTCCTGCTTCATGTCCCATTCATTCACCTGCATCTCCACACAACAAAATACCAAAAGTGAAACTGTTATAATTAAACTAAATTGCATAATTTAAACATTGGGTTGCCTCCCAAGTAGCGTTGTCTTTTACGTCTTGTAGCCTGACACATGTTCTTTATCATTGTGACTCGAAATAGACCACGGAGTTGATTTGTTCTATGTCATTCAACAAGTATGACTTCACTCTCTGTTCGTTCACTTTGAATGGTGCGCCCTCTTTTCCTCTCAACTCGACTGCACCCTAAAGGAACACTTTTTCCACAACATATGGCCCTGACCATCTGGACTTTAACTTACCTAGGAACAATCTCAGCCTTAAATTGAATAAGAGTATTTGTTGCCCAGGTTGTAGCTCTTAAAGGATCAAGTTCTTGTCATGTCATGCCTTGACCTCTCCTTGTAGATTTTTGCGTTCACATAAGCGTTGTTCCTAAATTCATCTAACTCATTCAGTTGCAGCAGCCTCTTCTGCCCTACTGCTTTCGCATCCATGTTCAGATTTCTCGTTGCCCAGTATGCTCTGTGTTCCAACTCCACCGGTAGATGACATGCCTTCCCATAGACCATCATGTATGGTGACATCCCAATGGGAGTCTAGTTGTCCTATAGGCCCATAGTGCATCATCCAACTTCGTAGACCAATTCTTCCTTGAGCCATCCACTGCCTTTTCCAGTATGCTTTTCACTGCCCTGTTTGAAATTTCGGCCTGCCCGTTGGCTTGTGGGTGGTATGGCAAGGCAGTCCTGTGGTAGACTCCATAACGTGCCAGCAAGGTATCAAGCTGCTTGTTGCAAAAATGACTCCCTTCATCGCTGATGAGGGATCTTGGGGTGCCAAACCTTGTGAATATGTTTTTCTGCAGGAATTTCTAGACAATTTTACTATCATTCTCTTTAGTAGCCAATGCCTCGATCCATTTGGACACATATTCCACTGCAAAGAGAATGTATTAGTTCCCAAAGGACGTTGAGAATGGGCCCATGAAATCAATCCCCCACACATCAAACAGCTCCACTTCTAAGATCTCAGTCAGGGGCATTTCGTTTCGCCTTGTCATGTTCCCAGTTCTTTGGCAACGATCACAGCCCCTCACGAAGGTGTTGACATCCTTGAATAGGGTTGGCCAATAGAATCCACTCTGTAATACCTTGGATGTTGTCCGTGATGCTCCAAAATTCCCACCACATTGCAAGGTGTGACAATTGGTGAGAATTTGGTGCATTCCATCCTCAGGTACGCACCTCCTTATGACTTGATTAGCACAATGCTTGTAGAGAATTGGCTCCTCCCAGTAGTAATGTTTTACCTCTGAATAGAACTTTTTCACCTGCTGCCTTGTCATTCCTGAGGGCAATACTTTTGCTGCGAGAAAATTAACAAAGTCAGCAAACCAAGATAAATTTACACTAGTACCTGCCTAAAACAATTGCTCGTCTGGGAAGTAGTCATTTATTTGCACATCCTTGGTGTTCTGGCTCTCTTCTATTTCAAACCTTGACAAGTGGTCTGCCACCACGTTCTCAGTCCCATTTTATCGCGAATCTCCATGTCAAACTCTTGCAGTAGCAACACCCATCGTATAAGCCGAGGTTTTACATCATTTTTAGTCATCAAGTACTTGATGGTTGAGTGGTTAGTGTACACTATCACCTTATTCCCAATGAGGTATGGTCTGAATTTCTCAAATGCGTATACTATGGCTAGCAACTCTTTCTTTGTCGTCGCATAATTCAGCTGAGCATCATTGAGGGTTTTGCTAGCATAGTAAATTGACCTGAATACCTTGTCAATTCTCTGTCCAAGAACCGCTCCCACTGCGTACTTGCATCACACATCAATTCAAATGAGAATGTCCAATCCGGTGCAGTGACTATAGGTGTTGAGGTTAGCTTCTCCTTAAGTGTCTGAAAGGTAGTCAGACATTCTTCATTGAATTCAAAAGCAACCCCATTCATCAACAAGATGGACAGAGGTTTAGAGATCTTTGAGAAGTCCTTGATGAATCTTCTGTAGAAACCAGCGTGCCCAAGGAAACTTCTGATCCCTTTCACCGATATTGGAGGTGGCAGATTTTCGATCACTGAAACCTTAGCCTTGTCTACCTCAATGCCTTTGCTGGAAATCTTGTGGCCAAGCACGATACATTCATGTACCATAAAGTGACATTTCTCCCAGTTCAGCACCAGATTCGAACTCTTGCACTGCTGCAACACTGCTTCCAAATGCTTTAAGCATTCATCAAAGGAGGACCCAAAAACAGAAAAATCATCCATGAAGATTTCTATGGTCCTCTCCACCATGTCAGAAAAGATAGCTATCATACAACGCTGAAAAGTGGCGGGTGCATTGCAAAGCCCAAATGACATTCTTCTGAAAGCAAACGTACCAAAGGGCATGTGAAGGTTGTCTTCTCCTGATCTTCTGGAGAGATGGCAATTTGATGATACCCTGAATAGCCATCCAGGAAGCAATAGTAGTTGTGTCCTGCAAGCCTGTCTAGCATTTGGTCAAGAAAGGGCAAAGGAAAATGATCATTCCTGGTTGCTTTGTTCAACTTGCGGTAGTCAATACACATTCTCCACCCTATAGTTGTTTTGGATGGAATAAGCTTATTCCTTTCGTTAGTCACCACATTCATGCCACCTTTCTTGGGTATCATTTGCACAGGACTTACCCATGCACTGTCAGAGATAGGATAAATCACCTCAGTATCGAGCCATTTCAGGATCTCTTTTCTCACCACATCTTTCATGGTTGGATTTAGTCTCATTTGTGCCTCAATGGATGGTCTGCTCTCAACTCCTAGACGAATTTTGTGCATCACTATAGAAGGATTTATCCCTCTAATGTCTGCTAGTGCCCACCCAATCGCGAGCTTGTGAGCCCTCAATACTCTTAACTGTTTTTCAACCTCCACCTTGGATATATGACATGATACGATCACTGGTAAGGATTGATTCTCACCTAGATATTGATAGTGCAAATGATCTGGCAGAGTCTTCAATTCTAGTTCTGAAGCTTGTTCTGTGGACGGCACTGGTCTCTCTGGCATGGTTCTTAGCTCCTCGTATTTTCTCTTATAGCAGGGCTCATGGGAGTCTAACCAATTCACATACTCTCTCTACTCTGTGTATTTACCACTATCCTCATCCCATAGTATCATCACCGTTCCAAGAGCATTCGCACTTCTGAACCCGTTTTCATAAACTACTACATCAACCACATCAATAGCATGACAATTATCACTCGCCCTGGGGTAAGTTGCTGTCTTGAATACATTGAAAATCACATCTTCTCCCTGAACACGAAGTCACAGATCACCTTTCTGAACATCAATGAGCGTCTGGCCTGTGGCTAAGAATGGCCTAAGGATGATAGCATCTCTTCATCTTCTTCCATGTCTAGGATGATGAAATCGGAGGGGAAGATGAACTTGTCCATTTTAACCAACACATCATCGATGACTCATTTAGGGTGGATGATGGAGCGATGGGCTAGCTGTAAGGTGATGTTTGTAGGTCTTGCTTCCCCTACTCTAAGTTTGCAGAACACAGAATAGGACATCAAATTTATACTTGCCCCCAAATCACATAGAGCCTGCTGACATTCAAACTTTCCTATAGTGAAAGGGATGGTGAAGCTTCTCGGATCTTTCAACTTCTGAAGTAACTTTCTCTGTAGGATGCCACTGCATTCTTCAGTCAACACCACAGTTTCATACTCTTCCAACCTCCTCTTTTTACAGAGGATCTCCTTCGTGAACTTTACATAACTCGGCATTTGTTCTAAGGCTTAAACAAATGGAATGTTGATGTGCAATTTTTTAATGACCTCCAGAAACTTAGAAAACTGTTTGTCAAGAGAATTCTTTCTAAGTTTCTGAGGATATGGTATCTTCACCTGCGGTGTGTCAATGACTGCTGGCTCCCTCACCTCACTGGGTTCACCCTCTTTTTCTGGACATATTGGGGATGAACCTGTCTCCATTTGTTTGTCACTCGTCACGTCAATTGCTTGGCACTGCTCCTGTGGGTTTGTACCAGTATAGTTAGGGCGGTTCCCTTGTATACCATTTCTCAGCTTGCTAGCTAGCTGTCCCAGTTGCATCTCTAGATTCCTGATGGATAATCTTGTTTCCTCCATGACCTGATTATGGGTGTTTGAGAGTGCCCAGAGAGTTGCTCTCATGTCATCTAGCCTTCCTGGTGGAGCCTGATTCTGTTGTGGATGAGTTAATCCTTGAGGATTCTGGCACTCGGTGAGCCTGAATAAGGCTTTCTGCAGCTCATTTCGCTCCTCTTGCAGAGCCTGTGGTCTAAGTTGTTGCGGTGGACAAAGGTCATAGTCCAGCATCCCCTGATATTGATAGTCCATGTACCTATACTTGACCTTGCCTACAAGATTACACAAACAACAAAAATTTGCTCTCAGAACGAGTTAGAAACTTGTTCTGGGAGCGACCAAATTAGAAATTAAAAATAGATGATTTGATATTAGATGTACGTCAGTCCCCGGCAACGGAGTCAAAAACTTATTAGCGATATTTCGACTGCTCACGCAAGCGTACGCATCGTTCACAAGTAATATATTCTGTAAGACCGAATATCGTCCACAGAGACTAATTTCTAAGTATCGTTCATCTATTTTATGTTATCTATTTGTCAATCGATATTTGTTTGAGGTTTTTATTTAACTACTAGAATAATTGCAAGATTTAAACTAATAAAGTTGTAATCAGTTATGAATGAATTAGGGCTTCCAAATTCCTCGACTATCCATTTTATTCAATCCTTAATGCGACTAGAATAGTTCTTCTTCTTTGTTAAGATAGTGGTTAACTAGGTATCTTATATTAGGTTAGGACATATAATCACTCAACCCTAGTGCGTAACCCTTCATATTTCTATGATAGGATTTACCACATGGGAGGATTAAGAGCGATGATACATAATGCTACACAAGTATCGGGGTACTTTCGTCCGCAATTTTAACCTATGTCTAGTCAATTACAGCATATCCAAATCTCTCTTCTCAGTATTTGATTCGAAATTATATAGGTTATGATAATTTGTAATCAATTAATTATCAAACATTCATACTAAATATTGACTAAATCTTAATCGAGTGAAGAAGAAATCATACTACTACATTAATTCATGAATAAAAGTTTCAAGCGATTCATAAGTAAAGTCCTAATAGAGTGTTTAGATCCTAGCCATAGTCACACTAACAACTAACACAATATCCATACATAAACTGAATTAAAAATGAAAGAAAGAAAATTACGTAGAACAAAGTCTCCAATTGTAGCTCCAAATCCGTCTTGTGTTGTGTTGTGTTGTAGAATGACCAACCTCTTCTTAGCATTAATCCCTAGGGCTTAAATATCCTCTAATTTTCATGTCCTATGGACCAATCTGCCCTTAGTCAATTTGCCTTGGGCCCGAAATTTTCGCGTTGGTCTGCGGTTACGCATCTTGCGCGGTGCACGAAACTCTGCGACTTCTCGGCCTGATAATCGTGATGCGCTGATGGCACCGCGGTGCTGAAAGTCCTGTGGCTCCTCGGTAAATATGGCATCGCGGTTCTACGATGGCGCGCGATCTTGACTCTTTTCGCTCACGAGTTGCGACTTTCGTCATTTTCGCCTCGGGAGCACCTTTTCTGCCCAATTATGGTTCCTTTTTGCACCGCTGTGACTCAAAAGAAAGAAAAACAAACCTACTACTATACTAAACACAACAAAAACGAGTAAAATACCAACTAAAAATGACTCAAAGGCGTATACAAAATACGCCTAACAGCAATGGCAATTAATAATCTAATTGACTCAATTCTAGCTACAGGAGAAAAGGTTTCGTCATAGTCAATCCCTTCGACATGAGTATATCCTTGAGCAACTAGGCACATTTTGTTTCTCATAACAGTTCCTGATTTATCTGACTTATTTTTAAATATCCATTTAGTTCCAATTACATTGGTATTATTTGGGCGTGGAACTAAATCCCAGACTTCATTTCGATAGAATTGTTCAAGTTCTTCTTGCATTGCTTAAATCCAACAATTATCTTTGAGTGCTTCTGAAACATTCTTAGGTTCTAAAGTAGATACATAACTAGAAAGACTAACCTTTTTGGTACATGGTAGAAATACACACATACCTTATCATATATCTGTAATTAAGTGGTTCTTTCCCTCTTGTTCTTACTCCCTCAAACACTACCCTTATCACTTGACCTATTGGATTATTCTTCCTAATCCTTGATGAGGGGTCCCTGTGTACTTGATCTAGCAATTCAGCATTTGACTCCTCATCTGCACCTTCTATGATCTATGGTTCAGGTTCATACGTTGCTTCAGATGTGGTAACATTTAGGGCAACATCTGGTTCTTCAGCAGTCTGCACATTTTCCACTGAAACTATAGTGTTATTTTCAGATGTATTCCCTATAAAATCAGAAAGGTCATCAAAAACAACATTTACAGACTCTTGTACAGTTTTGGTCTTAAGATTGTACACTCGATAAGCATGACTATTTTGAGAATAGCCAACAAAATTCCTTTGTCACTCTTAGAGTCAAACTTTGCCAAATGCTCTCTATCATTTAAAATGTAACAAATACACCAAAAAATATGAAAGTAACGCAAGTTAGGTTTCTTTCCATTTATTATCTCATAGGGTGTCATCTTTGTTTCAAGCATTAGATAGACTCTATTAGTGATGTGACTTGCAGTGTTCAAGGTTTCAACCCAAAAACGTTTTGACATTTTTTTAGAACTAAGCATAACTCTAGCCATTTCTTGTAGTGCTGTATTCTTCATCTTTGCTACACCATTCTGCTAAGGAGTTTTGGGAGCAGAAAATTCATGGAAAATATCTTTTTTCTCACAAAATTTTGAGAACAAGTTATTTTCAAATTCTTTTCCATGATCGGACCTAATCCGAAAAACAGGAGAATGAAACAAATTTCTTATCCTAGAGTGCAAGACTTTAAACATGTCAAAAGTTTGAGATTTTTCTTTCATAAAATATACCATGAATATCTAGAAAAATCATCTATAATCACATAGGAATACCTCATTCCTCCTAAATTGTCTACCTCAATTGGACCCATAAGATCCATGTGTAGTAATTGAAACCAGTGAGACGTATCTGAATGTTGTCCGTCATTCTGGACAACATTATGGGAAATACGGATTTGCTAACCTTTTAGACACTCTTCACAGACCATTGTGTTACCATTAGGACTCAGCTTAGGAATGTCTCTTACCGCCTCCTAAGAGATCAATCTTTCTAAGTTACGGTAGTTTACATGTCTTAACTTTTGATGCCACAATATTGTGTCATCTGTCCTAACATTATTGTATATTTCTTGTCTCCCAACAAGATAGCAATTGTCACCTGTCATAACACACACGTTAGCTTCATTTGTAACTTCACAAACATTCTTATTAAACTTTACCTCAAGATTGTCGTCGCATAGTTGACTTATACTAATCAAATTAGCCATTAACCCCTCAACATGTAAGACATTTTTTAAGGCAGGAAAACCAGGAACATTTAAGATCTCTTTTCCAATTATCTTGCTTTTAATGTCATCTCCATAAGTTATGTTACCTCCACTGAATGACTCGTAGTTCTTTAGAAACTCCTTTGTACTATCATGTGGCGTGAACATCCACTATCAAAGTACCAAGAACCTGCAATGTTAGTCCTTTAAAGCAGATATTGCAACATTACAAATTACATCCATTTTGGAAACCCAAACTCTTTTGAAACATTTTTTTATTTTAGGCTCTGAAATGTTGCTTCGAATGTTGTCCGGGATGTTGGACAGCCTTTTAGGCAACATTTTGCTTACAAAATTTTGAAGTTTGAAACAATATGGTTTTAAGTGACCAGGTGAGTTACAATGATGGTACACAAACTTCATATTCCTTGACATAAATGAGAACTTATTATTTAATCATTTCTCATTTACAAAGCATATTCTCTCGTTTTGTCAAACAAACTAGAGCATATTATTTTAAGAGAGTTGTTATACCCAATACCTGCATGTGTAGGTTTACTAAAGCTGAGTATCTCATTCAGTTTGGAAGTACCTGAGTTGAGCTTACGGAAGGTTGCTTCAGCTAGATCCAATTTTGCACTTATCTTACCAAAATCAACTTCCTTTTTAGTAAGTACAACTTCTAAACGGGTTATCGCGCTTTTTAAATCTGCATTCTCAAGAGTTAAAGATTTTAACTTTGTGTCAAGTTTCTTGAATTCTATGATTAATTCTTTACAAAGTTTTTGTAATTCCTTAATCATGTCATCTTTTGAGTCAACTTGATTTTCAAAGTTAGTCTCACTACTAGAAACAAAACCACTAAAGCAATTACCATCAGGATAGTTAAAGTATCAATACCTCTCGGATGTTGCTGGAAATGTAGATGTTGTCGCTGATGTTGACGCAAATGTTGTGACATTTGGGACAACACTATCAACGACATTTTCTTCGTCTGATAAGGACTGTTCGAAAACATTAGCCAGTATTGCTTGTGACTCTATCTCTTGATCTCCTTCGTCGTCAATAAGGGAAACCCACATACTTTTACCAAATTTACTCTAGGTATTTGCACATTCATTAGCATAGATCCCACCCCGAGCATGCATGACATTGCACGATTTCAAATTGTTTGGGATCAAATTTGGTACGATCTGAGTTGGTTTTCTTTAGTTGATTTCCTCATTGAACTATATGAAGGGTTTTAGTGGACTTTTGATTGAAGCCTAGGTTTTGGTGTTCTTTGGATTTGAACTTATTTTTATCATTGTTAAACTTCCTTACCATCGAATTAAATTTTCGAGTAAGGAGCAACATTTTCACCATCACCAATTTCTTCAAAATTCTAATCCTCTTCTTCGATTTGACTCTCCAAGGATTTGACTTGAAGTGCTACATATTTACTCTTATACAATGTCTTTTGATTCTCAATATTCATCTCATAGGTTTTGAGAATACTCATTAAAGTATGAATGTCTATTGTAGCAAGTTTATGAGCTTCTTCAATCGCACAAATCTTTATATTGAACTTTTCAGGAAGAGAACATAGTGTTTTTTTCACAAGTAGAGTGTTGGTCAAATGAGCACCAAGCACTTGACATTCATTCGAGATGTCAATCAACCTTTCAAAATAGGTTTTAATGTCCTCCGTTTCCTCCATTCTTAAACGTTTATATTTACTCATGAGCATACGAAGCTTCGTTCGACGAACACTAGAGCTATATTCACAATGAGTTTGTAAAGTATCTCATGCGTCTTTGTCCGTGGAGCAGTTTTGTATGAGCTTGAAAATGTAAAGATCAACACATCCAAAAATGGCATTTAAGGCCTTTTCGTTGAAGCTTGCATTGTTGGTTTCTTCCGCAATCCATTCGGATTCAGGTTTAACAAGTATGTTAGCTTCCTCATCCGGTTGTAGCATAGGAACAACATATCCATTGGTGATAGATCTTCATGTCCTAACATCAATTGATTTGATATGAGAGCGTAGGCGAATCTTCTAATAGGCATAGTTTGAACCATCTAAAAACTAAAATAGGAAGTCTACCAATTGTTTGATTAGCTGGATCCATAGTTGTAAATAACATGACCAAACACTTATTATGTTAAGTATTGGCTCTGATACCACTTGATGGGTCTCGAGGGTATACTATGGAATAGTAAACGACAAAATGAAAGTAAACTAAAATTGAATGCTAATACAGTTTGCAAATGTCAGCGATAATGTCTTCTGTCACATGTGGCAACACTTCAATAAAACAGAAAATTGTAAGCGTAAATGCAGCAGAAAAATAAAGAACACAAATGTTTAATATTTACATAGGTTATATTGATTATATAATCTATGACGGTCAATGACCGAAAGTATTGTATATATTTATATACAATTGAATAAATTCCTTCTTTTACAATATTACAAGATAATACAAAAAGAATTACAAAAGTTGAAGTCGCAGGTGACTTCTGCCTGAAAAATCTACCTAAATAGACATAAACAACATCTCATTACAATTGCTTAAATAAAGAACAAATCTAAAATCTGGGCAGCAATTATAATGTTGGACAGAATGTTGTCGATACGCTCAGACAACACTTGTGATCCAGTTTTCTGACGAATATATCGGAGAGCTCTCTTGATATTTTTTCTAACTTTTTATGGATATCGATTCACTGATGCAACCTCTCTATTTATAGTAGAGAGTCTTCCTTGAAAAGCTTATTGAATCGTTGTAGAGGTTGAGGGAAAGGCGGGTAGCCGGTAAGGTTTGTTGGAGAAGATTATGGAGCAAGATCCTCTAACTTCTTGGACTTGTTCCCCAAGCTTAACAACGACTTTGACTTGTTCTTCCCATGTTTTTCATCAGCTCCTCATCACCTTGCCAAGTCACTTATCCCACAAGATTTGCTTCAGTTCCGTGAAGTAAGGCAAAACTATTTTACAGAATGTTGGTCCGAATGTCGTGACATTTGTTCCAATATTTCTGAATTTTAACTTAGTACTAAAAATGATATGTTGGGCAAACTGTCACAATACCAAACCCAACATTAACAGAGGGTATTATCAATAATGTCAAGTTTCTCATTAGACAAAAAAAAAATTGTTGCGGCAACTATGGCTATGCATAACTACATTAGAAGGCATGCACTTAAAGATTTGGAATTTGATAAATGTGATGCAGACCCTAATTATGTTCCTGAAGTTGAAGGAGATGAAGATATTGAAGGAACATCAAGGACTTTGAGAGATGATCATGATGGATCGATGGATGATGTTAGTATGAAATTTGTTCTAAGACATTGTCACTTGCCCAATGAGTCATGGTCGTAATAATATTTTTATATTCTAGTTTATTAGTTGTGTAATGATGTAATATATTCAACTTTTGGACATATTGAGTCATTGACTATCATATTGTCGTTACATTTCTTATGTACAATATAATATTATTTTTTGATTAATATTGCAATTAAATAAACAAAATAAAATTATTAAATTATAAAGATATACTAATTTTTAGAAACATAGGATAGAAAAGAATATTTTAAATAGTTTTAAATTTATTAAAAAGAATATTCTAGTTTCTTTGCATAAATGTGGGTCAAACAGGAAATTATTTCTGTTTCTCAAAAGTAATTCTATAATTATAGGCCAAACACCCTACAGATTCTCTAGAAACAATTTATGCAAAATTACTTCTAAGAAACAGAAACTGTTTTTTAAAAGTTTGGTCAAACAGACCCTAAATGCCCAACTAAAGCTGTGTTATGTCAAAACCATCTGGAATCCGGAAAGTGTCAGCTACACCTAACTTTCTCCTCTCTTCTGAGTAATCTTCAAAAAAAACTTTCATTATTGTTGTCTCTCTTCCTCCTAAAGGTGAAGCGAAGGAGCGTTAATATTTCTGGATCGGCAATGTGGACTGGCAAGCAAGTTCACTTGACCAAAGTGAGAAATTTCTATAACAACTGTGTCATCATCCATAGGAGGTGGTTGCTTCCATGGTTCCCCATCCATCCTCATAAATGTATGCTCACCAGCACCCTTGTGAAACTCAAATTGGACTCTGTTCGCCTATAGGAATAAAACCGAGAGGAAATTAATAGACTTATGATCTAATCTTAGAACATGCAAGAGTTATACTACCACCAGAAAAGTAACACCAACCTGAAGGAACAAAACTTTAGCTTCTTTGTATTGTGAATACTTTTTAACCAAAGGAACTTAAGATATTTGCACCAGAGCAGTAAATTGACAGATCAAACATATATATATTTTCATCTTAAGAAATTTTTATCAAAGAACCTGTGCAAGCCGTGTCCCATGCCCTCCGGGAGTGAACAAAACAAGTCCATGCCAAGCATCTCGGAAACCAACAACCTCAAGAAGACCATCATCAACATATGGAGGAGTAAGGTCCCTCTGTTAAAGTACAAACATAAAAGCAATACAGAAAATGTTTTAATAGAAGGATCCAGCCAACTTATCTTGATTATTAACACGTGACATTCTTAGACTAATAAATTTTGGTAGAAGATACTCAAAGAAAATAAAAACTGACTTCATGCAGCTTCTTTTTGTTAGGTCTTCCCCAAGGATTAAGTCCGCCAGAAAAGCTGGGCAAATTAAGGCAGACAATAGACCTGATGCTGCACATCCAACCACAACCATTAATAGTAATCGATATTACATAGAATTGAACCATCTAAGTGACTAGAACCAGGGGCGGATCTAGTCATCCCTGGGCAAAAATTTACAGTATTTAGGGTGAACATCCTGGGCAAAAAATTACAGTGCATATTTTAGGGTAAATTTTCTGTGTTCATGTACATATATTAACTTTTGAACTGAACAAATGCAAAAGGCTAGCTCAAGTGGTTCAGTTGTGTTTTCGAACACCCTGAGTGAAAATACTGGATCCGTCACTGACTAGAACTGTCAAATTTATTCCTCAACAGGGGTCATCTGAAACTTCACTTTGCTATAACAGAAAAGGTCCAAATATGCCCTTGAAATATTCAAAATTAAGCAGATATGGAATTCTTAAGTAGTTTAGCTCACGTATGCTAGTTGGTCAAAATATGTCCTTAATTTAGCTGGAGCCCCCAATTAACCTAATTAGTTTATTAATAAGCGAAAAAGGGCCAAATATGCCCTTCGTAATGGTTTCCAAATTTGTGCATATTTTGCCCTTTTCCGTTGTTATATTTGGCTCTTTGCGTTGTTATAATAACCCATGGTAAAGAAAATGGCATGGATGTCATCATGATTCAAAGTTTTAATACTGGGCATATCACGTCTTGACCAGCTTATGAACATCTATTTGTAATGGTTTCCAAATTTGTGCCATCTAATCACCCATGGAGATCCAGAAGTAAAAAAAGAAGATAAAAAAAATGCAGCAGATAATAGAGCACCGTATTGCTACCTTCTTGGTATGTGGAGGTCTATCCATTCACCTGGCCTTTTCATTATTTTGACATTTGCTAGTTGTGCAATGTTTCTGCAGAAAAAAACAGATTCAATCAGTGTTTAGTTTAAAACGAACTGTCGTTATAAGGCACTGTTACATCATCATCATATACTAATGAAACACATAACAGATATCGACAGACAAATATGGATAAATTGTTGGCGGTAGGTTACAAAGTGTGAAGATGCCAAGAATATCATAAATGTCGTGTTACACGACTATCTGCCATCAAAAGCAAATACAAAAGTATGAGAATGGTACTAAGAAAGCACCAACATTCTCAATGCATAATGAGATAAACTATCACTAAAAATATTTTCCAAACCATAGTGTCACATATGAATAATTAGATTTCACTTCGTTACAAGACAACAACAACATACTCAGTGAAATCCCACAATGTGGGGTCTGGGGCATTTTTCATGAATTTTTTGAATTTTTAATTTTTATACAAATATTTTGCATTTTTAATTTTTATACAAATTTTTTGCATTTTTCATTTTTATAGGGCTATACGGACTCGAACCGTAGACCTTCTCGGTGAAACAGATCAAACCTATTATTATTAAGATGATCTGAATTGTTTCAGAGACCCAAAATGCATCTTCTTTTTCGTATCAGGCAGGGAGAAAGGTAATGGTATGCATTCAAACAATGGAGGAAATAATACGACCAGTGATATATACAGGTTAACCTTGACTATAAGACTGACCTTGCAGATGGATGCATGAAAGAAGTGCAAAACCATCCTTGTTTACATACAAGCTTCGCATAAGACCCCTAAACAAATCATAGAAAGGACCATTAAAGATTTCATACAAAAGCAATTGAACAAACATCCAGAATAGGAGCCATTGTTTGCAGGGGTATCTAGAATTATGTAGCCATATTTGACATGTCAAGATACTTTGTTAGTTACTTGAAGTACATAAATATAAAAGCCACGGGTAGGTAAATTAACATTATTACACCATGTTCCAAATGACAGTAAGGACCTGATTAAGTAACTGGTGTTTGAAATTTTCTGGATGGAGCTTCCTCTCGCTGTGAAATGCATATGAAACTTGAGCATCCATTCCTGCAAGTTAATAGAAAATTATAAAGTAAAAACAAGTGAAAAACTTCAACCCAGGAATTGAAACAATACTGTAAAAAACAGTAGAAGCTATATTTTGAAGGACAGATTGCAACACTTACCTATGCTGAAGTAGTTCCAAAATCCTCCTCGAAATATATGATAGCCTTCCTGAAAATAAGCTGAATGCACCTTTAGGTAAAGCAATGCATGCTTTAGCATTCATTTACTTAAGCATGAGAACTAAATAGGTTGCACATTTTTGGAAGGCAACGGGAAGGGAGAATCTAGATAAACTATGCTGGAACATATTTCTAGCAGTGATCAAATACACTTCATAAAAGATGACTTTCCCATGACATGAAAATCCATGATGAAGAAAAATATGGACTGAACAGTTTGATACCTTGTTCAGAGTATCAGCTTGAGACACATGGTGAAAAGAATGCAATGAATGTGGTAGCTCAATAGGATTGCAAGAACCTTCTTTAGGAGCCCTCATTCTCATAAGAATATGCCAGCTGAAACACAATAAACCATCATTTCGTTTCGGGTTTATCAAGGTGGTCTAATGAATCATCTTTATGCCGAAAAATTTGTGCGTGCATTGTATAGAAACATGAAATTCCAGCCAGCCAAGAGGCAGGAAAAGAGTCAGACTCATGGTATACATGTTAACTTGTCACAAATCAAAAGGTTATGACTAATTTGCAAAACTTGCTTACTGCTGGAAAACTAAAACAGTTTGTGATATAAGAAACATATAAATGCTTAAAACCATGTCTCTTTTTCATACAAGATAAATGCATAATCTAGTCATATACGTGAAAATTCTTATCTGAATGACTAATCACTATCTGGATAGTTCACAATAGTTCGCAAAGGATCTACTCTTTTATGTATTCCTCTAAACTCTAGCATAGAAATGGCTCAATATTTCCTTCTCATTTTACTCCAACGGACAATTTTCAAGTGTAGGTCCAACAGGAGTAGGAAAATGGTTGAGCTACCGATGGATAACTATGCAATGAAAGATGCACATTTTCTGTGTTGAACAGCTAGAACATACTCTATATAGCATACAGTGATCAGAAACAAGTTTTTGATATCTGTTTGCATGTAAACTAATCAGATATTTTCCTTCAAGCAGCTTCCACATCAGTGTCAGTCAATATAAAACAGGTAAATTCTTGAAACCAGCTGTATTCCAACTATAAAATACTAAGAGATACAAATTTTCTCTGATCACATAACCGTTCTATTCAAAATCTGACATTTTAAATTCAGAAGATCTACAAAAGTTATCGTCATGATGTTCTCTGGTATTGGACAATGTATGTACTGAAGATTAGTCAAAACAATGGTATAGCACATGCCAAGACCAATCAAATATTTAGAGCGATAAATAAGGTAAGATAACCTCATGAGAAAACACTTATCTATTTGTTGACAAGCAGATAAGCACAGAAACTTCAAATGAACCACTCAAGTAAAACGAACGTTACCTGTCAACTTTCATTTCTTTTCCATTTTTCACTTGATTCAGGAACGACTTCACCGACTGGCAGTTAATACCAGGATTCTTTTTCCCCTGCAATTATTAGACAGATTCTCTAGCAGATGTAAAATTAATTGACCTACAAGAGTGCTCTATAAAAAGAATTTTACTAACATAGACAATAAGAAATCAAGTATTCAAAAAGCAGTGTTGCACCAACTAATATATGTGCACATACTTCCAAAGTTTTATGCACATGTACCTATTATTTATATGCTAGATCCGCCTCTAAATACAAGTGCTATTATTCTGCATTTAGACCAAAACTTTTTGACTTTAATATTTCGAAAGTCTAGAATCACCCGAAAGACGGTCATTAAATCAAGGGTGAATTATAGCAATGCATTTAGTATCCACTATAGAATAAGTTGTTCATCAGATAAAAGGATAAATGGGATCTTAGTATCTTACCCAGCCAAATGCAAAAGGTAGATTATTTCCTGTTCCTAATGGTGCAGTCGCAATTGGAGGTGGATGAGCTAATTTAAGATCTGAAATAACACCAAGAATCCACCCTGCTGTTCCATCCCCACCTGCCACCTAGAGGTGAGTCAAGTGACTAAATATGTTGAGAATATAATTAAGTAAATAAAAGTGTGCTTCCTCTAATAGCTTAAGCTTTTAGATGAGATGGTTACACACTTCAACAAAATATACCTGAGATATATCGAACATATACATATAAAAGATAAGTAAAGCTTCAACTAATCATTAAACTCACAATGACTCTCAATCTCCTTTCAATCTCATAAGACAAGCTATCTCCATTTTGCTTATGCTTTTCTAAATTGGAGTAGAATTGGTGTAGAACCTTGTCAGGAGCCTTTTCTCCCAAATCAAAAACCTGAAAAACAGTCATTTCACATTGAACACCTCAGAGGATCGCGGCATTTTGTACTCAACAAAGAGCTCAAAAACCTTTGAGTTTATGTATGTGAAGAAATGAAAAATGTATAGGGATTTTTTCATTTTTGGCCGGTCGGCCGAAATTAATTACTGGCGCTAGGCAAAATATACAAAGCATATACTTTGATTATGTATGTTATATGTATATTATATGTATATGTATAGTTAATCTACTAAATCTATACATTTGCTGGCAGTCCAAAATGGAAGTATCCAAATGTAATGTTGTATATGCATACGAAGAAAAGAAAGTGAAATAAAAGAAGGAAAATGAAATACTATATTAGACGCTCTTTTCATTTTGAAACGCTTCAAAATATTTGACACGGTTCCATTTCTACACAATTCTCCAATAATTTTTAGTATAGTATATGCAAATATACTTAACATTGTTACTCCGTATTCAGTTAAATACGGTCATATAACGAGTATAACAGAGGTTTACCTGATTTTTATTAAGAAGAGTACGGTATGTCAAAAGAAGTTGTCCCCCTAGTTGACCGCCACTTTTAGAGTTGATAAATACTAGTACTGGACAAGTAGCTACGTCGTAGCCATTCTGTATTTCTCTTTCTGGTAGAAGTATGTAATCAGGAATGTAGTAATCCTTCAAAGAGTTATCAGCATCACAATCTGTAATAGGTGCTTCATGACTGCAAACAAGGGACATTTGTTTAAAAATTCACATGTAAATTGCTATGATGTCCATGAAACAATAAAAAATCTTAGGTGATTTCTTTCATGTTGTATTCAAGCTGACTCGGACACCATGCACCATACTTTTTTTTCTTATGCCAATATCAATTTTATTGCCTCCCCGGAGCACCGACTTCCAAATTTAACCTATTGAAGGGCAAAGAAAATACTAGCAAAACAGAAGTTTAGTTTAGTCCCTCCTCCCAATCCATTTTTGTTTACAGAGTTAACTAATATTAACTCAACTTTGACTAATACCTTGAAGTATATCTTCCCTTTTTAATACTGTTTTAATTTAATATGGAAAACTTTAAACTTCTACTGTACTAATTTATCATTTGCCTTAAAGTTTAATATTAAAATCGCTATAACTGTGAAAATTGATCAAACTATAACACTCAATAAACCAAAAGTGCCAAGACGGAAGGAAAGACTCATAATAAACGTACACATCACACATGCACAGTTGATAATTCAGAGGAAACTAATTACTCCCTCTGTCTCAATTGATGTCACGATGTTCGAATTTCGGAAGTCAAACAAGTTCTTCTTTAATCATAATTTTTATATGCTTTTTAAATATTTTAAATTATTTATTATTGTAATTTATATTACTTTAACGTAGATTTTAAATACATAATTTATTATTTTAAAAAATTTAAGAATTTACTGTGAAGTTTGATTATCGAAACTCATGACATATAAATTAGGACAGAGAGTATAAAAGAGCACCTTTTATGGAAGAAATTGTGAAGTGATAAGCTTGTATTCTTGACCATGGTTTCTTTCTTGTAATCCTGTGAACAATATAAAATTTAGATTCAGGTTGTGTAGAATTGAAGCAGCAATAGAGAATATAGAAGAGGTAGAATCAGAGAGTATAGAGGATACTTTACTTGGGAGAGTAAACAAATATGTTACAAGCAGAGTTTG
Organism: Przewalskia tangutica; assembly: GCA_029844215.1. NCBI lineage: Eukaryota > Viridiplantae > Streptophyta > Magnoliopsida > Solanales > Solanaceae > Przewalskia > Przewalskia tangutica. The sequence continues at coordinate 140,006,539 of CM056720.1, read as the reverse complement.
AGAAGAGAAACTTATAACCAAAGTTATTAGTTATTACTCAAATCTTGCAAAGCTCTTCTTTAGGATTATGAATTAAGTAAGCTCCTAATTAAGAAAGAGTAGAATGATTAAAATTCGTTTGACGTTAAAGATATATATAAAGAGAGGTAAAATAGAGAAGAAGGGTACGTAGGCAGAAAAGTGGATTAGTTGAATCAGCACACATGCTGCTTTTCCATTAGCGGTAATAATTTGGAGGCGGACCGAAGTTGGGAAAAAATGCATGCTATTTCTGTCAAACTTGTCGTGAACTATGAGAAATGAAGCAAATTTTCCCTTCGTCAATAATTAGGATCAAATATGGCTTTGTTGTTATTAGTTGAAAGTGGTGTCACTTGACACCCCTTTGGTAGGGTAGGTCCGCCACTGGTGTACAGTATATAGAACCCTAATACAATAAAAATTCTAGCCTTATCATAATTATATATCACTAAATATATACAAAATATATGAGATATATTCTAATTATGGTGTGGGGATATTATGAGATTCTAGTACACTACTATTACACGGCTGATACACCCCATCAGTCTGAGCGGGAGGCGGACTGACGCTGAAACTGGATCTGAAGTCAACGAATAGTTGTCGCGGTAGGCCTTTCGTGAAGATATCTGCGTACTGATATGCAGACGACACATGTAAGACTCTAACATAGCCCAGAGTCACCTTCTCACGGACAAAGTGTATGTACATCAATATGCTTCATTCGCTGATGTTGAACCGGATTGTGAGACAGGTAGATAGCGGATATGTTATCACAGTACACCAGAGACGCCTTACGCAACGCACACCGTAGCTCCAAAAGAAGGTTTCGGAGCTAGCAAATCTCAGCAACCACATTGGCAACTCCCTTGTATTCCGCTTCTGCACTCGAACGGGATATTGTGGCTTGCCGCTTGGCAGACCACGAGCTTATCTCCCAAAAACACACAGTAGTCTGATGTAGAGCGACGTGTGTCAGAACAGCCAACCTAGTCTACATCTGTGTAAGACAATAATTTGTTCGGTGCGAAAGGATATAAGTGCAGACCATAGTCGAGTGTGCCCTTAACATATCGAATGATACGCTTAAGGCCTTTAAAATGAGGCTCTCTAAGGGCAAACATGAACAGGCGCACCTGGTGAACGACATATGCAATGTCAGGTCTGGTGAATGTAAGGTATTGCAGTGCACCTGCCAGACTTCTGTAAATGGGGGGATCAGATACTGGATCACCATCAACATCACTAAGATTTGATTTGGAGTCAACCGGAGTGGACATGATCTTGCAGTTTGCCATTTTGGCCTGTACACTATCTCCATTACATACTTACGCTGACACAGAAACATAGTGTTCGCAGACCGAGTCACTGATATACCAAAAAAATAGCTCAAGTACCCCAAATCAGACATAGTAAATTTGGATTTTAGCAGTGTAATAATCTCATTTTTCAACACATTAGAAGAGGCGGTAGCACAATATCATACACATATAACAACAAGTATGCAATGCTACTACCACGATGAAAGATAAATAAAGAAGTATCACACTTGCTACAAACGAACCCAATCTGCATAATATACTGGGCAAAGCGATCATATCAAGCACAAGGGGCCTATTTCAGACCATATAGTGACTTACGGAGGAGACATACATAATGTGGGGCTGCTGGATGGACAAAACCAGACGGCTGATGTATATAGACAGTTTCGTTCAGATCCCTATGCAGAAATGCATTTTTCACATCAAATTGGTGAATCGGCTAACACTTACCCATAGCAATGCTTAGAACTGTGCGGTTAGTAGCCATTTTAACAATTGGGCTGAATGTCTCACCACAATCAATACCCTCATGCTGATTAGTTCCATTAGACACTAGTCTAGCCTTGTACCTTTTTAACTCACCAATATATCTGTATTTGTGACGAAAAAGTCATATGCATCGGATCACATTCACCCCCTCCGGTCGAGGAACCAAATCCCAAATGTGTTGTTTCTTTATGCATTGAATTCCTCACGCATAGACGTATTCCAATTTGGTCTTATTTGACTAATTTAGGATTTTTGGGAATTGGGGATATGGTTTGTGTGGATATGTTAAATTGTACTTTGAATTTGAAAATCATGCGTTGGGGACGGGTTTTCATACGGTGTATTGTTGGCTGGTTTAGATGTTTGGTTATTCGTATGGTTGCATTGTGGGTATCGAGAATCAGGTGTTGACTGGGTTCATTGGTTAGGCGATTGAGGTTGCTTTCAGAAACTGAGTTCGAGACCAGCAAGGGTGGACTGGTATTAGAGATAGTGAGGTTGGGGTTGGTGTTCATCGACCTGGGTGGAAGGGGGTTAAGGAGATCGATGTGGTGGGATATGGTATCGGTGGTGGTAGGGAACCGGAAATCTATTTCAGGGAGGCATTTTTATTGGTGGGTTGGTTTCTAATAGTTGGTGTTGAAGAGTGAAGGTGATGGAATGACGCGGCGACGCAACTAGGGGGATGGTGACCAAAGAAGTGACTGGTGATAACGGTCGATTGCCGGAGGTTGTGGCAATCGGTAGCGGTGGAGATGGTGAATTGCTGAGAGATGGTGAGGTGGAAGTTGGTGGCGGACTGTGATTGGAGGTGGCAGACTGACATAGTTCACGGAGGATGACGAGAGATATGCCGATTTCGTCAAGAAAATTGTAGTCAGTTTGTTGAAATTTTGAATGTTCGAAAACGGAAATGTGGTCTCGTCGAAGGTTATGTGACGAGAGATGTGAATTTAACGATTAGACAAGTCATATCATAAGTAGACCCTATGATTAGACGGAAAACCTAAGAAGACATAAAGAGTGGTTCGATGTGCTAATTTATGATGGGCGATAGATGCAAGATTAGGATAACACAGACAACCGAATATCCAGAGGTGATCATAGGAGGGGATCCGCCGGTATAAAATTTCGATGGGTGTCATATTATGAAGTGTGCTAGTGGATAGAATATTAAGGACATATTCCACCATTTTTACTGCGTAGACCCAAAAGGGAGGAGTTAAAGAGGCGTGAAAAAGGAAAAGTGTGAACCATATTATTGATGGTGCGAATGATACGTTATGCTTTTTCATTTTGAGGAGAGGTGTGAGGACACAAAAATCAAAAAATCATGCCATTATTTTTGCAAAATCTTTGAAATATGGAATTATTGAATTCACGTCTATTATCGCATTGAAAAGATTTTATGGGTCTTTCAAATTGTATTTTAATAAAAGTGCAGAATTTAAGAAATTTGGCAAAGACTTCTGATTTGAATTTTAGTGGATAAATCCAGATATAGTGAGAGTAATCATCTAGCAAAACCAGATAATATTTATGACTCAAAGAACTATTGACGGGAGAAGTCCACAAATCAACATGAACAATATCAAAAGAAGCAAATGTAACACTAGTAGATGAATTAAACAGAAGACGAGTATGTTTGTCTAATTGACAAGAAACACATAGTGGATCAAGGTTGCTATTACAACTGATAAAATTATTACTTTTAAGAAAATTAAAAATGGGAGCCCCTGGATGTCCAAGCCTACTATGTCAGGTTGACAGAGAGATAGCAACAAGAGATGTATGTGGGCTGGAATTGACGGTGGAGGACAGAGTGAATGGATAAAGGTCCCCTGTGATATTGCATTTCATAAGAGGTATCCATGTATGCAGATCCTTCACAGTAAAACCAAATGGATCAAAATCAACAGACACAGAATTATGACGAGTAAATTTCCAAATAGAGATTAAGTTTTTGATGATGTTGGAATACGGTGACCATTGCCAACTGTAATACATTGAGGAGACTTTAAACGAAACAATTGAGAGAGATTACCTGCGGACCGAGTGAGATCAGAAGTGGCCCCCGAATCCATGTACCAATTTTCATCGGGCTGCTGAAAGTTTAGGCTGTTGAAAACCTGACCCAAATTTATGGGGTCCAGACTATTGGACTGCTGCAGATGGGATGCCAGCATGAGGTGGGCCTGAGGGATCTGTTGTTGGGTCGGTCGGTAACCAGGTGCAGGGCCCAGCACCCCCTGTTGAGGATAGAGGGACTAGGCTGAAGCTGTTGTTGGAAATTGAGCCCAGTTGGCCTGCTGATAATTTATCGCAGGGCCAGGCCACTTGGAAGTAGTTCTGGGTTGGCCCATCTGCTGCTGGAATTGCTGAGCCTTCCTGCGGTGGCCTTCCCCCTTCATTTGCCGCCGCTGCCACCACCGCGACCCCTGCCACCCATGCCGTCGTGGTTGTTTCGAGGCTGGGAATTTTCCGACGAATTTAGTTGGGTGGCGGTGCTGTTATTTTGGACAAGCGTTCGACTGTAAATGTTTTTTGGGTGTGTTCATCTTACTTTGCACAACTGTTTTCTTCTAACATAAGTTGCGAACGAGCTTTGTTAAAACTGAGTAATGGATGGGCCTCTTGTATCATAGTGGTGAGGGTGTCATATTCACCCTTTGGTAGGACTGCAACCAATTGTAAGACCATCTTCGTTTCAGAGACGAACATTCCAACGTTGGATAATTGGTCATCCACCAGTTTCAACTACTTGCAATATTCAGACATGTTTAAAAAAAATCCAGGCGAGTGTTGTTGAATTGTTCCTCCAAGTAGACGACACGAGTGTGTTTGTTGCCTCTAAAGATTTCTTCCAAGCGGGCCCATAGCGCACGAGCAGATGCACCAGTTTTCATAATGGTGTGAAGTAAGTCATTAGAAATTATGTCATAGATCCATTGCTTAACAATGGCATCGAGATGATGTCACATTATGTCATCAACTTCAGGGGGCGAGGAATGGAGTCCTTAATATGATCAAGCACGTGATAAACATATGCATGAATTCGAAACAGTTCCACCCATAGCCAATATTGGTCATCTTCCTGATCAAGAATTAAAGGAATAAAATTCTTGATGTTGATAATTGTGAGAGCCGGATGAAATGATGGTGAGGAAAGTGTTGTAGGTGGTGTTTGAGTGACGACAGGGGCGGAAGCGGAAGATGTGAGGGACAAGGAATACATGAAAACCGAAGGAGAGAGGAAATAGGGCTGTCGAAAAAAAATTGAGGAGGGGGGAGGCAGTGGTGGTGGTAGGCCGAGATAGGGCAGCAAAGAAAGTTTTGGGGGTATTTGTTAGGTGTATTTTATATACACTTTTTGAGTCATTTTTAGTTAGTATTTTATTCATTTCGTTTATGTTTAGTATAGTATTAGGTGTGTTTTTCCTTTCTTTTGTGTCACAGCGGTCAAAAATGGAGAAATGGAGAAAAGGAAAGGAAATGAGCATAATTGAGATGGAATTGCACACTAAAAGGGTCAATAAATGAAGTCTAAGAAGTCTCGGGAAGTATAGAAGAGATCAGACGAAGTCCGGACGAAGAATCAGAAAATTGTCCAGTGCGCCTCGCCGTGGCGCTGCCCAGCGGCCATGCGCTAATTTCTGCGAGTTCTGATTTTCTTGCGATAATTTCAGCGTCGTGGCGCCGATCTGCGAACTCTGGCCAACGCGGGATTTTTGAGTTCTGGGCCGAATTTGACACGTTTTCAGAGTCCAAAAGGGATAAATTTTCCTACCTACAAAACCTATAGAATCCCTAAAACCCTGCTCATTATAAATATACCTCCTCATACCATAATTCAGGCATATTGTAAATATTTCACAACACCATTCAAGGAGACAAGACAACTTTGGAGGCTTTTCAGTATTATTTTCTTTCTCTTTTCTTTGCTTTTACTTCAGTTCATGTTGGAGATTGTATTAGTTCTTAGCGTGACTATGGCTAGGAGCTAATTACTTTATTAGGGTTTTCCTTGTGATTCGCTTGAAACTCTTATTTATGAATTAATACATTAGTCTGGTTTCTTCTTCACTTATTTAAGATTTATTCAATAATTGTTTTGAATGCTTGATAATTAATTGATCACTAGTTATCATCACATATATGATTTCGAATCGAAATCCGAAAGGGGAGATTCTGAATATGCTATAGTTGAATAAACATAGGTTAAAATCGTGGATGAAAGTACCCCGATACTTGTGTAGTTTAATAGGTTATTGTTCTCAATCCTCCTTTGTGGTAAATCATATCATCGAAAGATAGAAGGGTTCTGCATCGGGATTGAGTGTTTATATGTCCTAACCAGAATATAAAACGGTCTAGTTAACCTGCTATCTTAACGTAGAAGAAGAAGTCAGTCTAGTTGTATTAAGGATTGAATAGAGTGGATAGTTGAGGATCTTGGAAGCCCTAATTCTCCATCATAACTGATTTATTTTCATAATTAGTTTATTTTCTGCATTAGTTTTAATTATTAGTCTAAAAACACAAATAAATTAACGTTAACCAAATAGATATCATAGAATAGATAGCCGGTACTTGAAAACCAGTCTCTGAGGACGATATTCGGTCTTACCTAGACTATATTACTTGTAACGATACGTACACTTGCGTTAAACGTGTGGATAAATCGCTAACAGTTTTAGGATTTTGGCTCTTGATACCATGTAAGATTGTATCAATTCCCCTTGGGGAGCCTTTCTCATTATACAAAATATATATAGTGTACAATATGTAGAACTCTAATACAATAAAAATGATAGCCTTATCATAATTATACATCACTAAATATATACAAATATATAGGATATATTCTAATTATGATGTGAGGATATTATGAGATTCTAGTACACTACTATTACACGATTGATACTTAGCACTCGGTGATGTCACGTGTCACACAATCAAGGATTACTTCTTTTAAATTGAGGATAAATTTGAACCTTGAACTATCGCATAGTTCGAGGGCAAATTTGACCCCTCCTTCCAAATTTTGAGTTTTAACTTTTAATTCTTAGTTTTTATCTCTTGTGCTACCTCTATCGCTAATTACCCTTTCTTTCCCCATTAACCCTTATGCAGCTTCACCTAATATTAAAATAGAATTATATATTATAGTCGTTTAGCGCATTCCATAATGTAAGTAGTGATGGGTGACAGGGAAAGAGAAAGGAATGGGAAGAGAAGACACGATGGGGTGATGATGACAATGGTGTTGACGAGAGATATGAAAGACGAAGAAAGGGTGGTTGGTGGTAGAGGTGGTGGATGGAAGAGAGAAAATGAGACAAACAATTAAAAAAACTCAAAATTAGGGAGAATGGTCAAATTTGTTCTTGAACTGTGCGAAGGGATCAAATTTGTCCCTGAACAATGTGAAAAAAAATCAATTTTACCCTCCTTTTAAAGAAAATCAATCCTTAATTGTGTGACACGTGACATCATCGGGTGCTAATTAAGCTTCTATCGTTTAAAAGTTTGGACAATTTTATTTCATTTCATATATTTCAGGGGCAAATGTGACCCCAACTAGTAACGATAAGGGCATATTTGACCCTAATTATTAATAAAAGGAAAATGTGTTTCATTTCATATAGTTTAAGGGCAAATTCTACCATATACACTTACTTCGAAATTAGGTAAACCTTAATATATTTTTTAATATTTGACGGAGATCAAATATGCTCTGCTTTGATCATGAACTAAAAAAATTAAAATTATTCGAAAATGTGTTTTAAGGAATCACTTTGAATGTACTCTCAAACACATGAGACCATCTTTGTTATTTTCTCGATTTGTTAATGCATTTACTTGTGAGTTCTTGTTTTTGGTTTTCCACTCAGTGTCCGATATTTTTATTAGGGGATCGATTAATTCAAATTCGGTGTAAGGCTCATTTAGGAGGAAAATGTTTTCTAATAGGATTTTTTTAATACTTAGAAATTCGAAATCTTTAATTAAGGGCGGAGGAATACCATGACTAATGTTATTCTCTTGAGTTGAATTAATTTAGTAAGTTTAGTAATTTTATTTTATTTTCTTTTCTTTTTTAAATGGAGTGGGCAGGACTTTAGTTTTGAACTTGATGTGTCTGCTGAAATTGACGCTAAACTTCTCTAACAAACAACGGCAAGAAACCGCGTGGACATTATCCTCTGCTAATCGGACGTGCAAAAGACCAGGCAATAGTGTCGAATATTTTAATTAGAATTAGAATTTAACTTCTATATATTAACGTCTTAATGAGGTCAAAAAATATTTACACGAACATTTCTATAGGTCACGTGTTTGAGCCGTGAAAACAGCCATCAATATTTGTATTAGGAAAGATTTTCTACATCACATTCTTTGGGGTGCGACCCTTCCCGAACACTGCTAACGCAGAATGTTTGTGCATCTCTATATATATAACAAAATGTAAATAATGTGTTAAATAAAACGACGATCATCGGGTGATACTTAAGAAAATACATTTAATATTGTTATTATCGGTTTAATTACGAGTTTTACTTTATGCATCACACATGATACAGGTACTAACAAATTGTGTGGGGTTGTGAGTCTTTTTTTTTTTTTGTTGACGAAGGAGCGCATGGCCATTCTTCTTTTGAGTGCGCAGAATGCTCCCGGTGTATGATAGTCGCAAACCACGTCGGCCGATTAACCACTTGGCAGCCATGTGACAAACTCAACAAGAAGGTTTATGCAGAAATCGAACTCGTGACCTTGCGATCTCGCATTCTCTTCTTCTGGCAAAACATTCTGCTTGGGTGGGTTGTGAGTCATTGTCGTTATTTAACAGGTAAAATATGTGGGACTAAAAATTTGGGTCCACATATTTTACTTCTCAAACTTAAGCAACCCCGAAATAATTTGTGGCAAGTTGTTTAAGATACCAAGTAATATTTTTCCAATTGTGACATAAGAAAAAGTTTCACACCATTAATTTATATAATTTATACTTTTTTTTTAAAAAACAGTTAAGCCACTTGAAAACCAAATAAGTTTACAAGAAAGTGAGTTAGTAACCTAAATAAAATATACAGTGAAACATTTTTATAATTGTCATTCGTTATAACAACATTTCATTATAACGGTCTACTTTTCTTCGGAACTAATTTTTTATGTTATAGTTTACTTCTCTATAATAACATTTTATATATAACAGCAACGATATTCATTATAGTGGTACACTTTTGTAAAATTACCTCTATAACAACAATACTCAAATATTGTATAATATTAATTATTTGTAAGAAATATATTATGTATAAAAATAAAATATTAAAATATTTATGTTAAGCTCTTAGCGAGCCGTCAAGAAAGCTATTGAATTCCCTTTTGGTGAAAGTTTGGACAAAATTCTTCGTCAATTCAAGCGTTATATTATCACTAAGAGACTGGAGTTTACGAAACAATATACAATTGTAGAATTCTTACATCAAACTTGAAATATTTAAATTTTAAATATATATGTTCTTTAGATTTTATTCTTTTATTGGTATGGTATAATTATTTATGAATTTATTAGTCTTTTTAATTTTTTATTAATTAGATATGAAAATCAATTGAGATTTTAAAATTAATAAGTACTATACTGTTTTCGTTTATAACATAGAAAATATAAAAAAATAATTATGTGTGTACTATTATTTATAATAGATAAATGAAATCTAACTATCAAATGTCAGTATATATACATATTATCACTTCACTATAGAAGCCATGAAATTTTCGAATAAACATTATCATTATAGAATTATAGAGAGGCTTGAGCGTAGTTGACAAATAAATTTGAAAGAATTTTATCTCGCCCACTCACGATGTAAGAATTTCGAAGCAAAAATTGTAGACGCAATCTATTTGCAAATAGTTTCAACAAAAGGCACTCTTATCATCTTATGGTCAAAAGGTATCTTCCTATTTTGTCATGGATAGTTTGGGGTACAATCACTTCAATTATGCACTGATTGTGTGGATAAGTTTTATTAGGTAATCACTTGTAAATTTTTTAATAAACATTTATTGATAATATAACAAAAAAAAAAGATAATTAATTTTCTATTAAAAAATGCAACTCAGTGTATTAAGTTTTCTCTATGCGCGGGGTTCGGAGAAGGATCAGACCATAAAAGTCCATTATAATTAGGGAAAACTACACTAATGCCCCTAAAACTAAACTATTTACCCTTGCATGTCTTCCTTACTTTTCATACCCCCAAACTATTTACCCTTAGTACTCGTATAGTTTTTGCAGGTAACTATCTCTTTTTTCTTCCTTTCTTTTTTATTTCTCTACTTTTTTTCTCCTATTTTCTCGTTTTTTCTTTATTTTTTTTCTTCTTTTCTATTTCATTTTTTTTTCAAATCATAGTATTTTTATTTTATTTTATTTTTTCACCATAATCTAATTCCATATTTAATTCTACCTCCTTTCATTTCTTTTATTATTATTTTATTTCTTTTTTTAATTCTTTATTTCTTCTTTTCTATTTAATTTTCTCTTCTTTTTTTCCCTCTACTTCTTATCTTATTTTCTTTCTTTTATTCTTTTCTTTTCTCATTTTTTCTCCTTTTTTGTTCATTTTATTTTTCATACTATATTTTATTTTATTTTTCATCATAATCTGATTCTATATTTAATTCTAATTTTTTTTTCATTTTCTTATTTTTTATTTCCTTAATACTTGTTCCTTTTTCAATAGCAGTTTAAATATATTGTTTCAGTCAGTATATTATGATACCCACATGATAACACACAAGACTGACAGTTCATCCTTTCAAGAAAAACATTCATTCATCTATGATACAAACATGGTATATATCATATACTGACACGGCATTATAGAGGACTGATTCATTTCTTCAAGAAAAACACAACTCAATTTTTGTTGATACCCACATGATATATATCATATATTGACAATGTATCATAGAAAGTTGATTCATTCGTTAAAAAATACTGCTCAATCATCTATGATACCTACAGGGTATATCATATACTCATATGGTATCATGAATGATTATTAAAGTCCTTGAATGCAACATTCCAGAATCATCCATGATGCCATCATGGTATATACCTTATATTGAGATGGTATCATGAAACACTGCATATACCATGATGGTATCATGAATGACTGCTTCAGTTATTAAAGAAATATTCTTCATGATACTTTTATAGTATATAAATCTACGCAGATGGTATCATTGATGACTTCTTAAATCCTTCACATATTTCAGCAGTCTTTCATGATATCATCATGGTATATACCATATACTGAGATGGTATCATGAAGGACTACATATACCATGATGGTATTATGAAGGATTGCATATACCAAGATGGTATCATGAAGGACTACATATACCATGATAGTATCATAAAAGACAGCATATACCATGATGGTATTACGAATGACGGATTCAGTCATTCAAAGAGTGTCCTTCATGATACCATTATGGTATATAAATCTATGCAGATGGTATCATGGAGGACTGCTTCATTCCTTCTATGACATTTCTCAATCCTCCATGATACCATTTGTGTATATTCATATATCATGATAGTATCATAAATGACTCTCTTTGAATAGGGTGTTGGTATATTCCTTCAAAAAAAACACAACTCAATTCTCGATGATACCCACATAGTATATATCACATACTAACAGGATATCATGCATGACTGACCCACATATGATATATCATATGCTGACAAGATATCATAGCGGACTGATTCGTTCCTTAAAAAAAAGAGCTCAGTCATCTATGATACTCACATGCTATATATTATACACTGACAAGGTATCGTAGAAATTGGTTCATTACCTAAATATTCATCTATGATACTCACATAATATATAGTATCACATACTGACGGGATATCACAAATAATTGATGACAGATTCATTCAAACACTACTCAGTCTCTATGATGCCAACATGGTATATATATCATATATTGACAAGATATATGTATGTCCTAATTTTACTTGTGAAAAATAATAAAAAATAAACTCATATTTTAGATATAAAATTTGTTTCAATATGCAAAAAAAAAATGTATTTGTATTAAATTAGATTTTAATAAGGAAGATATTGAGTTTAATATTTTAATTACTTCTTATTGTAGTTAAATTACTTAATTTATTATATTTTTAGTAATCTAAAAATAATTAACTAGTATTTTTATCTTTAAAATAAAAAGAGAAAAGGATAAAAAATAAATAAGAAAAAGACAAAGTAACCAAAAAGGGAAAAATAAATTAAGAGAAAAAAAAGAAACAAAAATAAAGAAAACAAAACAAAACAAAGAAAGGGGAGGTAAGAAAGGACAAAAAAAATGTCTGCATGAGCGTAGCTCAGTTGGTGTCAGGGTGGTAGATTGCCCCCAAATAGACAGATTTGAGTTTTGGCAGTCACAGTGTGGGAGTTTCATTCCTCCTTTGTGTGGAATGACTCTTTGTGGGCATCAGTCACTGTGTCTCCCACCTAGTGGGCCGCTGAGTCACCATGATTTATCTCCTCCACCAATTTCTGTCGGCCGGAGATGGGAGCATGCGGGCGAGGTTTTTTCGCCTTTTTGCCCCAAGAAAGGACAAAAACAATTAGGTGGGTCAGGGGCACACCGGATAATTATTTTGGAATGGACTGGGCATAATTAGTTGGGTTGAGGTGACAATTGGTGATGTTTTTCCTTATAATTAATCTTCTATTACATATGAAAATTCAGTAGTATATATATATATATAATATCTTAGATGTTTTGTGAAATATTAACAATCAAAATTTACACCAAACGGCACCCACATTCATATCGAGAAGATGGTGTGTATTGCCTAAATCCTTCCACTTTCTCACAATAAATTTCCACCACTTCTCCACTCGAGGATTGAACTTCTTTGACAACCAAAAGCTTCGTAGAATTATCCTTCCAAGTTTCAAAGGTTTAGAAATAAGAAATTAGAAGTATGCACCCATAGTCTACAATTTGAATCGGCCCAACTTGTGCGATTTCTTGTCAACCTTGTTTGTTCAATAACACACAAGACGGAAAAAAAATTAAACAAACAAACACATTAATTAAAGGGGAGTTTACGTTGGGGAAGGTTTGATTGTCATCCATCTCTAATCAGATGCAGATTCAAGATTTAAAGTGTATGAATTTCCACAACGAACTTAAGGTAATATATAATAATATATGGATTACTTTAAAAAGCTTATAAATACATTATACATATACAAAGTTTTGGAATTTATTTTACTAAATTCACGTGAATTCATAGACACCACTCTAAATCCACACCTATCTCTAATTTAATTTCCTTTATCCGCTCATTCAAGAAGACCAAAAAGAAAGAGCAAGATAAATCATTCATGGAGAAAAAGGGTAAACGAGAAGTCAAGAAAAAAAAAGAAAAAACCAAGAATAAGGACCAAGGAGGATAAGAGTTTGACAAAGTTCAAGATGTATGTGTAGGAATTTGTTGGGTGTTAAAACATACAAGTAAGGCACGGCGGAAGTTTAAAATTTGAGTAAACTTACTTGCTCCAACAAACGTTTCTGGTATGATTATGCGATAATTCAAATCTGCAAAGACATAAAAGAAAAACTTACAGTTTATGCTTTTAATACAGTCTTTACTAAAAGGTGCGCACGCGATTGTCAATCCGGGTGCAAGCCTTGCTTCGGTATATTCCTTTGCCCAAGAAAGCTAGGAAATTTTGGCAGAGGTTTGAGAGAATTTATTTCCTGAACTCTAAGTTCAGAAAGTGAAAAATGAGTTCAACTGAAATTATGGGTTAAGTGCCAAATATATAGTGGAGGAAACCCTAAACCAAATCAGATTTGGATCGAGCTTGAGGCGACCCAAATCCAATTGCGATGGGCGGTCGGCGGGTCCATTTGTTATGATGCTCCATTATTTATTTTCTGCACGTTTTAGTTCTAATTAAATCCAACATTTAATTTTAACTTAATTAATTAATTTTCATCAAATGAAAATTATCCCATAATTTATTATAAAATAAAATATCTTGATTCAAAATCCGATATTTTACATTCTCTCAATATACCCTTAGACCGAAAAGACAATCGACTTAGTGTGACCCTTTAAGCCTTCACACATCAAGACTTGATCAAATCGAGGTTCACGGAACTCTGCAGGCGCGGTGACGGACCCAATATGTGAAGTACGTTTACAAGACTCAAGTAAACAAACCTCTATGTGAGATGATAAATTCATTTCATTCGCGACACACTCGATCAAGCTTAAGATTTGCCAAGTGTCTATCCAAATGGCTTGATCATTTTATCTCATCTATATTAGTCGACAACTAGACCATATCCTAGATATGTCTCTTGCATTGGCCAATGACTTGGTCGACCTAACATCTCTGAGAAGCTGAGTGTTCTCTCGAAACTTCAATCGAGGAATGAATCCTATTCTTGGCTCAACTACCACCTTCAATCTACTTCGTAATGCACCCAATACAAGCCACGTCTCAACCTATAAGGCATTTGAGCTTAGGACAGGATCAAAGTGCATTGCTCCATAAACAAGGTGATATTGACCTCAAGTCTAAGGACCTCTATCTCGCGTGCGATAATACTCTAGACATGTATAACAAATAGTTTATCGTGAGGGTATGACAATACTCCTCAAGAGTATCCATGTGTCCATCACTAGCAACTATTGCTAGCGATGAAGTGAGATATACTACATTCTACAGAATGTGATGCGGACAGCGTCGACTTATAACATATCATTGATATCCCATTTTCAATGATCATTAGTCTAGACTATTTTAAGAACTACACTCTATCATTAATATCTCATACTATTAATGACAATGTAAGTTCAAGAGATGCATATTAATGAATAATATAAACAATCAAATAATAATTCAATAATTACAAATGTCAAGTATATATTAATCTTATTAATAATATGAATGTGTTCAAGTACATGTGCTCCTAAAATGATTGTTTCTAGGACATATATACTTTTAATCTCCCATTTGGCCTAGAGCCAATCACCAATGTATCTAATGCCCATGTTTTCGAAATGACCAGTATGCTTGACCAAGCTTAATGGTTTAGTGAATGGGTCTGCTAGATTATTTTCGGTGGAAATATAGTCTATCTTTATTTCTTCTGTCTCCACCATCTCCTTGAGTATGTGGTATTTCCTTGGTACATGATTGTTTCTATTCGTTGATCTTGGTTCCTTAGCTTGAGCAATCGCACCAGTGTTGTCACAATAAATCGTTATTGGACAACTGGTACTTGGAACAACCCCTAATTCCTTTAAGAATTCGGATATCGCGACAACTTCTTTCCCAGCTTCCGATCCAGCAATGTACTCGGCTTCTGTTGTCGAATCGGCAGTTGTAGCTTGCTTGGAACTCTTCCAACTAACTACCCCACCATTTAAAATGAAGGCATAACCAGACTGAGATTTGAAGTCATCAAGATCTGTCTGGAAGCTAGCATCAGTGTACCCAGTAGCTACTAGCTCTTCTTGTCCGCCATAGACTAAGAAGTATTCTTTAGTTCGTCTAAGATACTTAAGAATACTCTTGACTTCTTTCCAGTGTTCCTCCCCAGGATTCTGCTAGAATTTGCAAGTCATGCTGAGTGCATAGGCCACATCTGGCCTTGTACAGGTCATGGCATACATGATTGATCCTATAGTTGAAGCATATGGGATTCTCTTCATGCGTTCCAGTTCTGCAACTGTGGAAGGACAATCCTTCCTTGACAACTTGATGCCTTGACCCATAGGAAGATTCCCTTTCTTGGAATTTTCCATAGAGAAACGTTTTAGCACTTTGTCTATGTATACGGACTGTGACAGCCCCAACAATCTATTAGGTCTATCTCTGTAGATTCTAATTCCAAGAATGTAGCAGGCTTCACCCAAGTCCTTCATCATGAAGGTTCTGGATAACCATTCTTTGACTGATTGCATGAGAGCTTTATTGTCTCCCATTATCAATATGTCATCTACATATATAACAATGAAGACAATGCTCTCATTTGTGCGTTTACTATAAACGCACGGATCTTCCTTGCTTCTAACAAAGTCAAACGATTTGATTGCTTTGTCAAAACAAATGTTCCAACTCCTTGAGGCTTGCTTCAGTCCATAAATGGACTTTTGTAGTTTGCATACTGCTTTGGGTTGAGTCTTAGATGTAAAACCCTCTGGTTGTATCATATACACCTCCTCAATTAGATTACCATTGAGGAAGGCAGTTTCAACATCCATTTGCCAAATGTGATAATCATAGTATGCAGCTATAGCAAGCAAAATCCGAATGGACTTAATCTTTGCAACAGGCGAAAAAATTTCATCATAATCGACCCCAGGCCGTTGATTATAACCTTTAGCCACCAATCTTGCTTTATAAGTCTGTATTTTGCCATATGCATCAATCTTCTTCTTGAAGACCTGTGACACCCTATTTTCAACCGGAGTCGAAAACAGGATTACTGCTACATGGTTGGATTCCTAAAATTGCATTTTAAAGGAGTCGCCACCTAATTATTATAGTGAATTAGGACACTGAAAATGTAGCATAAAATACTACGAATGATCTCCATTTTTAAGGTCTGCGAAAGCTATGTGAGATTCTAGGTAAGGGTTCTTTATTATCCTAAAGGGAAGGGGTTAGGCATCCTAAAGGATCCGCTAACTTGCGGTTGTCCGTTCAAACTTAGGTTTAAAATTATTGTGCTAACATGCAATTTACAATTCTAAAAGTGTTCTAATTATTAAACTAATCAAAAGATATTTAAACTAGGCATGCAAATATTTAAAATAAATATATATTTAACAAGATGGTAATAAAAGTAAACAATCATAAAAAAATGTAATGAAGAGAAATTAGCGACTTTTCCCTTTTATTTCATTTTTATGTGAATGATTTAACTTTGGGGTGCGCCTCCGGGTACCTGCAAAAGACACTTAGTAGAAGAGTTAGTAAATAATAAATAAATTACAAAACAAACACAATGTATGCATATATATATAGATATATATATAGAAGATATTGTGAAAGATATATTTTTATATAGTGTGGGCTCAGCTAGTGTTATGTCAATGATACTAAGACATGAGAAGCCAATATCGCTACGGCGGCGGTCGACTCGCCTCCTGGTGAACGATACTATGCATTCTCGTCTAATCTTTTTCACTTTCCTCCTCGCCCACATATTCCGTCTCGCTTACCACGGAGGCCTCGGATCGACGGATAAATCCTTCTTTGGCGATGTAGTATCAAATTCAAAATCGATAAAATACCAAGTGTAGTAACTTGTTCAAAAATCGATAAATCGGCAAAAATGTCCAAATTAATAGCAATGACAAAAACAATAGCAAAATAGCCTAAAACCGGTGACAAAATACCGATCAGTAGCGATAAAAGGCCAACAACTGCCTAACAGATAACCAAACAGACGAACAGGGCCCAAAATGACGAAACGATGGCGATATCGCGGAGATTTCAAAGCTTCCGTCGGAGTTTTACTCGGCGTATTACCAAACAAGAAATCAAACGATCCATAACCATAGTATAAAATAACAAAATACTAAAATCAGTCGAAATAGCCAAAGTAGTAGGAGCGATTCCGGAAAGCAAGAATAAAGCGCGGAAAGCGATAAAGCTCGACGGAGTTCTAAAATTCGGCGAATCACCAAAACAAAATCAAATCGGTTTCCAACATAGCCAAACAAAGAGATACAAACGATGATATTGACAATACAAAAGCGTGGCGTGGCGTCGCTTCCACGGCGGTCGCCGAGCAACGCCGCTTTATGCGATGGGTTCTCGGTGGTGTCGGTGGTGGTTCAGCGACGAGTGAGGAGGTGAGGGTGACGGGATGTTATTCTTGCCGAGGCTTAAAAATAGGGTGTTCGGAGTTCTAAAACTCCGTGAAGAAGCGGCGAAGAGGCGCGCAGCGGAAGGCGAGAAATGGTTCTCCCTTGAAACAAAATGAAAAGTTCCTTTTTTCTCCAAAATGAAAAATGGGCTGAAGCCTTTTTGTTTTGTTTTTTTAAACTTCAAATCTGAACGTTGGCTGTGTTCTTTTTGTTGAAAAAAAAAATGGAGAAAATGGCTCTGTTGCCTTCTCCTTTAAGCTGATACGTGGGCTCCCCTTTTAAAAGGTTGCCCCCCTGCTTTATTTTTTGTATATTTTTGTGAACGTTGGGGGGCTGCTCTCGTGGGCTCACCCTTTGTTTTGTACCGTTCATCTGTGTGGGCTGCCCCTCCTCTTTTAATAAGGGGGGGGTAAGGTGTTTAGGGGGGAATGAAAAGTGGTTTGAAATTTAAAAATGGGGGGGAAATAAAAGGGTGTTTGGAATTTAAAATGGGGCAAAATAAAAGGAGGTGTTTGGATGAAATAATAAAAAAAATGGTGTTGGATTGGAATGATTCGGATTGGGTTCCGTACTGGACTGGTTTGACAAAATGCGACGCGAGTTAATTAATTAAAAGAAAAATTATTTAACAAGATGCAAAATTATAAAAAAATGTAAATGCCGATGCAATAATAATAAAATACAATATTTAGACAAATGTTTAATGTCTAATTAAAAATAAAGTCGGATGTCAATTAATTATTTAAAGAAATGCAAATATTATTAAAATAAACGACGGTGTAGTAATAATAGAAACATAACATAACGCTTAATTTTAAAATATAAAGATAAAAAAAACAAAAAATGATGATTAGAATGCAGTGTCCTAAAACAGATGAAATTGCGACAAATATGCGAAAAACGGGTCAAAATTGACTGTCAACAAGACCCATTTGCATCCTATGGGTCTAACCCCTGTTGGCAAGTCAACCAAGTTCCATACTTGGTTTATGTACATAGACTCCATTTCGGATTTCATGGCTTCTTGCCATCTCTGTGAATCAATGTCTAACATTGCTTCGTTGTAGGTAGTAGGCTCATCATCATCAGGAATATCTATCTCATTATGTGTTTCAACAAGGAGATTAAGTCTTTCAGGTGCACGATGAGTCCTAGTGATCCTACGGAGTTGAACATACTGCGTTTCAGTGTTTGCTGTATTTTGATTTTGAGAAGATGTTTGTGTGTTGGACAATCCACCACCTTGAGAACTTTCAGGAATATCATTTTGAATAGGATGATGCACAACTATTGTGTCATCTATCATTGGTTGTGCATGAGGGTCTTGCATTTCTGCAGTATCCCTCACAACACTCCCACTGGCTGAAGGGCGTACTCTAAGTACCCAATCATCATCAAATACTCCCACTGAATCCTTGTCTAGGTTATTTGACAAGGGGTCATTCTCTACATTATTTTGTACTTCTTGAATTTCTTCAAGTTCTATCTTGTTGCAACTCTGTTCCTTGTAGACATAGTCTTCTTCAAGGAAAATTGCATTTCTGGAAACAATTACTTTATGTTCCTCAGGAAGATAGAAGTAGTACCCTCTTGTTTCCTTAGGATACCCTACAAAATAATATTTCTCACTTTTAGATTCCAATTTATCAGTGAGCAACTTCTTTACATATGCAGGGCACCCTAGGGTCGCATGTGTTTAAGTGTTGGCTTCTTGCCATTCCATATCTCATATGGAGTTTTCTCAACTGACTTTGATGGAACTCTATTCAAAATGTAGATTGAGCTTTGCAATGCATATCCCCATAGGTATGTTGGTAGAGCTGAGAAGCTCATCATGGATCTAACCATATCTAATAAGGTACGATTTCTCCTCTCAGCAACACCATTCATTTGTGGCGTTCCGGGAGGTGTCCATTCTGAATGGACTCCATGAAGCTTCAAGTAATCTAGAAATTCTTTACTTAAGTACTCACCTCCTCGATCTGATCGAAGAGTTTTAATACTTGTTTCAAGTTGCTTCTCTACTTCTGACTTGTACTCCATGAATTTCTCAAAAGCTTCAGACTTATGTTTCATAAGATACACATGCCCAAACCTTGAGAAATCGTCTGTAAAAGTGATGAAATAAAGAAAGCCTCCCTTAGCTTGAGTTGGAAAAGGCCCACATACATCGGTATGGACTAACTCAAGCACCTCTTTGGCACGTACTCCTTTCCCAGAAAGTGATTTGGTTGTCATCTTTCCTCTTAAGCAAGATTCGCAATCACCATATGACTCTAAGTCAAATGGTTCTAAGTAATCTAATTTCCTCAATCTTGCTATCTTTGATTCATTGATGTGACCAAGTCTGCAATGTCATAAGTAGGTGGGATTTCTTTGATTACTTATTTTAGCTCTTTTATTTTGTATATTGAAAATTTCATGGCTACAATTTAGAACATACAATCCATCCATGGCGGAGCATTTCCACAAATAAAACCTTTATAAGATAAAACATAGTTTCCATTGGTAATATGTGAGGAAAACCCCTCAATGTCTAACATAGGGATAGAAATAATATTTCTCGTCAAAGACGGGACAAAATAACAATTATTAAGTTCTAAACAAAAGCCTGAAGGTAAATCTAGTCTATAAGTCCCCGCGTTGCTGCATCGACTAGCTTCATTGCGGCCAACGTAGATCTACTTCCCAAGGTCCAACCTTTCTGCTGTCAATTAGCCCCTGCACATTATTACAAATGTGTGAGCCACAAGCGGTATCCAATACCCAACAGTGAGAATTAGTTATAGACATATTTATTTCAATAACAAACATACCTTGTCGGCGGCGGCGCTTGTGCCTTGTCTCCCGGGGCATGCGATCCTTCTTCCAATGTCCCTTTCTCTTACAATTGAGGCAGACATCAGCAACTATCTTGGCCTTCTTTCGAACAACTCCTTTAGGTTTCATAGCTGTGGGTTTGGCGGAAACCGCCTTACCCTTCTTCCTCTGCATATTCTTACCCTTAGGTTTGAACTTGCTAGATGAGCCCACCATGAGCACAACTTTACCTTTGGAGGTGGACGACTCGAAGGTCTTCAACATATTATGAAGTTCAGGGAGACTTGCTTTCGTTCCATTCATGTTGTAATTCACAATGAAGTTCTCAAAGAAACCAGGAAGCGAGTTCAAGATTAGATTAACAGAAACATTCACAGGCAGCTTCGTTCCAATCGAAGCCAACCTCTCAATTAATCCAATCATCTTCAAAACATGTTGTGACACTTGACCCCCTTCGTTTAGCTTACACTTGAAAAGATCTCTCAACAGTTCATACTCCATTGTCTGAGACTGTGAGTCATAGAGACTCTTCAAGTTTTCTAGCATCTCGTTGGGGCCCATATTTTCATGCTGTCTTTGTAACTCTGGAGTCATAGAAGATAGCATAATACATTGTGCTGCAACAACATCATCAAGATATTTCTGATAGGCTGCTTTGTCAAACAGAGCATACTCTTCAGAATCTTCAGCAGGGACTGTAGGGAGTGATGTATCCAATACATACTCAATCTTTTCTAATCGCAGTACCAAACGCAGATTTCTTAACGATCGGGGAAAATTGGCTCCATTCAACTTGTTCGTTTCAACCAACATTTTAAGTGACAGATTCGACATTGTAACTGAAGAAAAGATAGACTTGAAATTAATATTTTAATATAATTTCTATTGAACACATTCATTAACTAACTAACAAACATGGTCTTTAGTTTAATTAGCTCCCACTATTTTAACATACTTTTTTACCCCATAAAGAATACGGACTCATATCAAATACGGTCATAATGGGCCAAGATCCAAACTCATGTTGTCTCGCGTTTCGAGGTGATAACTTCAACAACACGATCTGGTAGGTCTAAACCAATTGCAAACAATTTGCAACTCTTGGTTGACCGAATGTTCTAAACAATTCGATCTGCGTCCCCTACTGTCCGACACCTTTGGGGCGCCAAGCGACTGCAAGTCAACCCCGTTATGCGACTGCAATTATGTATCTAAGTGGGCTTAGCCTTCATCAAGCAAACACTGGGGTGTAAATACTCACGAAGGTTCATCACCTACTACAACATTTATATGCATCGATGAAAGGGTCTGAGTCCTCGTAGACTTAGAGCAAATGCTGAGGCATAAATACTCATCTCGCCGAAAAGGATTTTGCACCACAATCAATTATAACGGATGACGCGTTCATTTTAAATGAGACTTGTATTAAATTTGGGGAACATTTCAATTCAGAGTTATGACCAAGATCAACTATTATATCATACATCATATGACATCCTATCATGCAATTTCTAAACACATTTTTTAGATGGGAAACCATCAAACCCAATGGGCATGATATAAGATGGTTTTAATCACATACTGGGCGCCGTCTACCCAGACAATTATAGCGGTCATTGAAAGTAAACAATTACTGGGCGCCGCCTACCCAGACAATAATTGCGGACTCTATTCTAATTATTTAAATGACAATCAATTAAACAATTAGGAGAAACAATTAATTTGTGCACACATTATCAAATAATATGCTAAATAACAATAATTGTGGGTTAATTAATTTTGTTTCAATTTTGGAAATATTTAAATTCAAAATTTAAACTCAATTTTCAATTTTCGGAATTTTCTGCTCATCCAAACAGTCCCTTAACAATTCAAAAAATTAAATTTTAATTTTCAGGGGTATTTCTACAATTTTCAGAACCTTAAAATATTTACAGATTTACCCAGGGACCAAATCTGCTTTTCTGAAATTTACAGATTGACCCAGGGACTGAATCTGCTGATTTTAAAAACTTTTAAAATTTCAGAAAATATCTCAGGGACTAATTTGTAATTTTCAGAACTTAAAATATTTTCAGATTTGTTAAAGGACCAATCTACAATTTAAAACCCTAATTTTAATTGCAAAAAGGTCCTTACACTATTTCAAATTTTCAAAACCAATTCCAACTCCAAATCAAATTTGGGATTCGGATTTCGGGGCGAAATTGACGGAATTAAAACACACCAAGCGATGACACACGTCGGGACGAACTCACCGGTGGTTTTCACCACCGATTTGGTGGCCCACGGTGGCCGGAATCTGAGACGCCGCCGGCGGGTTCTAAAACCGTCGGTGGTGCTCCTTTTCCGGTCATCGTTGCCGTGTAACACTACCACCATTAGATTCCTCTCGTCGAGACGAACACGATGGTATTATTACTTTCTGATTTCGTCGCCTGTGGTGGCCGGAAACAGTCCCGCCGTCGGCGGTTTCCGGCGACTTTTTCCGGCGTCTTCAACGCGTTCCGCCACCTCTCAACACCTTTATCGACCATCTTAAGAAGTAGATTTCTCGATAATAGTGGAGACGGTGTTATTACACGTCGAATCGCCGAAAATTTCGTCGGAAACCGCACGTTTCACGCCGGAACAGTGACCGCCGACACTGTTCACGCCGGAACAGTGTCGGTTATTGTTCACTGTTCCAAATTTTTTATTTTTTTATTTTTTTAAATTACGAAAATCAGTTTTAAATCAAAACAATTAATTTCCCACATATCGTTATTAAAGATTATCGTATAATCATTAAACCAGCCTGGGCTCTGATACCACTGTAGGAATTTGTTGGGTGTTAAAACATACAAGTAAGACACAGCGGAAGTTTAAAATTTGAGTAAACTTACTTGCTCCAACAAACGTTTCTGGTATGATTATGCGATAATTCAAATCTGCAAAGACATAAAAGAAAAACTTACAGTTTATGCTTTTAATACAGTCTTTACTATAAGGTGCGCACGCGATTGTCAATCCGGGTGCAAGCCTTGCTTTGGTATATTCCTTTGCCCAAGAAAGCTAGAAAATTTTGGCTGAGGTTTGAGAGAATTTATTTCCTGAACTCTAAGTTCAGAAAGTGAAAAATGAGTTCAACTGAAATTATGGGTTAAGTGTCAAATATATAGTGGAGGAAACCCTAAACCAAATCAGATTTGGATCAGGCTTCAAGACCTGACCCAAATCCAAATTGCAGTGGGCCAGTCGAACTGGGCCCACTGTTATGATGCTCCTTTATTTATTTTCTGCACGTTTTAGTTCTAATTAAATCCAAGATTTAATTTTAACTTAATTAATTAATTTTCATCAAATGAAAATTATCCCATAATTTATTATAAAATAAAATATCTTGATTCAAAATCCGATATTTTACATTCTCTCAATATACCCTTAGACCGAAAAGACAATCGACTTAGTGTGACCCTTTAGGCCTTCACACATCGGCACTTGATCAAATCAAGGTTCACACGGAACTCCTAGACGGCGCCGGTGACGGACCCAATATGTGAAGTACGTTTACAAGACTCAAGTAAACAAACCTCTATGTGAGATGATAAATTCCTTTCATTCGCGACACACTCGATCAAGCTTAAGATTTGTCAAGTGTCTATCCAAATGGCTTGATCATTTTATCTCTTCTATATTAGTCGACAACTAGACCATATCCTAGATATGTCTCTTGCATCGCCAATGACTTGGTCGACCTAACATCTCCGAGAAGTCGAGTGTTCTCTCGAAACTCCAATCGAGGAATGAATCCTATTCTTGGCTCGCTCAACTACCACCTTCAATCTAGTTCAGAATGCACCCAATACAAGCCGTCTCAACCTATAAGACATTTGAGCTAGACGGGATCAAAGTGCATTGCTCCATAAACAAGGTGATATTGACCTCAAGTCTAAGGACTCTATCTCCCACACGTCGATAATACTCTAGACATGTATAACAAATAGTTTATCGCCAGGTATGTCAATACTCCTCTAAGAGTATCCATGTGTCCATTACTAGCAACTATTGCTAGCAGTAAGTGAGATATACTACATTCTCTAAGAATGTGATGCAGACCACATGTCGACTTATAACATATCATTGATATCCCATTTTCAATGATCATTAGTCTAGGCTATTTTAAGAACTACACTCTATCATTAATATCTCATACTATTAATGACAATGTAAGTTCAAGGGATGCATATTAATGAATAATATAAACAATCAAA
Source organism: Przewalskia tangutica (assembly GCA_029844215.1). Lineage (NCBI taxonomy): Eukaryota > Viridiplantae > Streptophyta > Magnoliopsida > Solanales > Solanaceae > Przewalskia > Przewalskia tangutica. Next base: position 139,981,694 of record CM056720.1, on the reverse strand, counting down.
TAATAATTCAATAATTGCAAATGTCAAGTATATATTAATCTTATTAATAATATGAATGTGTTCAAGTACATGTGCTCCTAAAATGATTGTTTCTAGGACATATATACTTTCAGTATGACCATCATCAAAGAATGTAGTGGAGTGAATGGAGTTGTTATTTCCTTAACCAGAGGTCTCAGATTCGAACTCTGGGTATGGAAAAATCTTTGGTAGGGAGTGTTTCCCCAGAAATGGGCTCTACGCAACATGAATTCGGATATAGTGGGCTCCAATTCGGATACCGGACATCGAGTAGGAAACGAAAAAAAAGTTCAAGATGTATTTTTGGCGTATGGATGTGAAGATAAAATAAATTATTACATGCATCAGGCAAGTTTGGTGGAGTCAGTAAACTATTTATATATGTGATGAGAAGATGCGTGCATGAATCAACTTGTTGATAAATGAGCTTATTATATGACTGGCCTATAATGATTTGAAGGAATTAACGTTGTATCTCATTGAATAGGCTGAAGCCAGATATATACAAATCCTAAACTTTGCTAACCAAGAAAAAACTACCGTAAATAAGGTATTAGTCTCCTAAATATACAACTTTCTAAAATATTTCACTGCCTATTTACACTTATGGTACATCTCCTAATGCTCCCCCTAAGTTGGAGCATGAAGATGGCGAATGCGCAACTTGTGAAGTAGATACAAAAATTGTTGTTTTTCGAGCGCCTTAGTAAATACGTCATCTAGTTGTTGAGAAGTGTGCACATGAGATGCAACAATGTGACCAACTGCTATTTTATCACGTACGAAGTGTCAATCAACCTCAATATGCTATGTACACTCATGAAAAACCGGATTTGCAGATATATGGAGAGCAGTTTGACTATCACAATACAAACGAATATGATCCTTGTGAAAGACTCTGAAGGATCGTAACAAACCTTGAGACATTTCAAATCACACACTGTTGTTGCCATAAAATGATATTTCACTTTGGCTGAGGAGCGAGAGATAGTATGTTGCTTCTTGGTTTTCCAAGAAACGGGTGAATTTCCCAATAGAATAAAATAACTAGTTATAGAGCATTGTGTCACCGGACAACTTGCATAATCTGAATCACAATATGCATTTAAGATCAAATTGTTATCCGCTCGTAAGAAAATCCTTGACCTGGATTGCCTTTCAAATATCTTAGTATATGAAATGTTTCCTCCCAATGCCTCTCCTTTGGATGATGCATGAACTGAGTCAATATATAAACCGAGTAGCATAGCTCAGGATGAGTGATGGTCAATTAAATCAACTGATCGACCAAGAGCATATATTTTTCAGGTTAGCAAAATCATTGTCATTGTCCAACGCGAGTTTGTGATTTTTCTCAATAGGAAAACTCGCACGTTTACCACCAAGAAGACCAGTTTCACTCGAAATATATTTTCTTTGACAAAGAAATAGATCACTTGTACTTATGGCCAATTCTATCCCCAAAAAATATTTTAAGAGCCCAAGATCTTTCATGTGAAACATCGATGCAAATATTATTTGAAGTTAGTAATAGCTCCAGAATCATCTCTTGCAATGATCAGATCATCGACATAAACAAGAACATGTAGTGTTAAACCATTCTTTATATAAGAAAATAAAAAAATAATGCGCATATGATTGCACAAAATCAAATGTCTTTAAAGCAGTAGTGAGTTTGGCAAATCAATTTATTGGAGCTTGTCGAAGTCCATATAAGGATTTGCGGAGACGACACACCTTCTCTTGTGTTGAGGTCTCAAATCCAGGTGAAAGTTGCATATCAACTTCTTCTTTTAAATCACTGTGCAACAATGCATTATGAACATCAATTTGATGCAATTCCCATTTTTTAGCTACAACAATGCTAAGAAAAACTCGTATAGTTACCATTTTCGCCACCGGAGCAAAGTTTTCATTATAATCAATGTTGGCCACCTGGTTGTTTCCAAGAATCACAAGTCAAGCTTTAAACCACTCAAGTGTACTGGTAGAATTATATTTTATTTTATATATCCATTTTCATTTGATAGCCTTTTTTCCCGAAGGAAGAGACTCTAATGTCCATGTGCCATTCTTTTCCAATGCTACAATTTCTTCTTTCATAGCACATCGCCAAAGAGGGTTGCGCACGATATCAGAAAACCTTGTGGGTTCAATTCATACAGTTATGGTTGCAAAAAATGCTTGTGTCTAGATGGAAATTTATTGTAAGTCACATAGTTAGATATAGGATACGACGTACTTAAGGATTGTGAATTAGTGGGTGACGTCTTTGCGCTGGGGTATTTGTGCAACGAGCAACATGACATTGAGTTGTGTAACATACATAATCTTTCAGTCTACTGGATATTTTATGTTCCCGATGTCCCTGACCAAAAGCATCATCTACAGTAGTAGCAGTAGTTTCTATATCCACAATAGGCGAACTTGTGTTCGTATGTTCCTACTGAGCAAGAGTAGGAGAAGCAATATATACCCTCCTATATTCATTGACGTTAGGCTCAATCTCAACACTCCTCCTTGAGCCAATAGAGGGTGAGTGGGCTGTTCCATAGTAGGAAAATCCAGTGAAGTGGTGGTCCCGGGGGGAAGTTACTAAACTAGCACAAGGTGACATCACGAGACACAAAAAATCTTCAATCTCCAAATCATAGGCATGCCATCCTTTATTTTCAATAAAATATTCAATAAAAATACATCGATGATTCCGAGTGCCAACTTATCTATCACACCCAAACTAGGAGGTGTAGTCGGCACCTGATGCCCTACTAGCCCGATCGTACCACTCTGACGACCAGTCTCTTGTACAAGTGGAACTTCCGGCTGACAAGGTCGTACTAGGATACATCATAGCAAGAACTTTGGATAAGAGGGATTTACCAAACACATATATACAACGGGACCTACAAGGTCATAATATGATTTAACAAAAGCTTACTTAGCCAATAAGGTTATACATCCATACCCAAATAAATTTGTGATCCTCTACGAGTAACTGAACTGACATGTGGCCGGGATAGAGCCCCGACCTACCCATACTGTATATAACTCCGCAAAAGACTCTATATATATAACCAGGAAGCTCTGGAAAGGGGAAGATTACTTATTGATGTCTAAACTCAATAACTCATACTATGGTGGCCTAGTAGAGTCTCTATCAGAACCTGCGGCATGAACACACAATGTCCTGGAAAAAAAAACGTCAGTATGAAACAGTGTACTGAGTATGTAAAGCGTGAATAGAAATATGAATCTGTAAGGAAAATTATATAATCAATAAGAAGTGATTATTTGTAAAAAAAAAAACATAAGCAACCTGGGGCCACATGGGGTGAATAATGAAACTTTGAAACTTAATACCACCGGTCTGGATAGACTTTTATTATATGAACTATCCTCGTCTTATAGTGTGAGGTCTGACATATCCTTAATATTAATTATATGTATGAATATGCTATACAATATACACACTAGTTCATATATGTATTGCGAAACACGCAACCCGATCCATCATATATGTATGTTACGGAATGTGCAACCTAATTCAATATATGTGCTTGTTGCGAAGCGTGCAACTCGATCCTCTATATAATACATTTTTTGTAGAACATGCAACCCGATCCTCTATATGATGCAGTTGTTACGGAATGTGCAACCCGATCCTCTATATAATCATGATTGTATGCATGATATCAATGCCAATGAAAACATGGAAATACCAATGTAAACCGAGGTGTGAACAATGGAATATAATAATAACGGCTCGGTGGCCCTTTTCGAAACTCATAGACTTCTTGACTTAACTCTTAAAATGACTCTTAGTCGTCTCGGCGATTATCTCATTGGGATGCTTCCTTTCGAAGATTTATGACATATTTTGTAACCAACAACAAAGATCATAAGAATATGAGTAACCGATAAACATTTCTTAACATAGGACTTTGATAGATAATAGAGTGGAGTTCGCTATGTTTGTTTTTTAAAGCAATGGTTCTTTTGGATTTCATGTTTTTGAAGAAAATGATAGTCTTACATACCTTATCAATGAAGCGATACGTCATGCTATAATCCCTCGTATTCCTTACGAACGATTATCTATAACAAATAAAGGGTCGATATTAATATCGAATTCATAACCAAATAAGAAACTCTATTTAGGCATCTTCTCGATAACCTTAAACATAAAGTATTCTTAGACTTGTTAATAAAGGGGTATTTATGTAATTTGACCTCACGATTCTCCGAAACATACCCGCTTAGGTTTACGTTACCAACAATCAATATGTTAATCAATATCAACTCACAATTCCAACAAAATCAGCCCACAACTCAATTTATCATAATTTCATATGTTTACGGGTTTCGGCTATGAAAAATCATTTACAACTTATCTCAAATCATCAATTAATTGCAATTATAGATGGTGTAGGATAAACTTTACCTCGATGCGTCAAACCCTCCTCAAACCCGCAACTTGTCCTAATTCCTAGAGTTTCTAAACCCAATTCAATACGGAGCGATGATTTCTTCGATTACCAAGGGAATTATTACGTAAATCTTGCAAAATTTGGATTCGGATTAAACTTGGGATGTTATATATGTCTGAGGGTTAGAGATAGTCTATGAACTGAGTTTTGGGGGGGGGGTGAAGAGGAAAACGTCAAGACATGTTTATAAACCCAAAAATATTCGCCACCGTCATACTTTGATGGTACACTTGACCGACCATCAAACTTTTGACAGTCTATCAATATTCCCCGTCACACTTTCTTTAAGATTGATGGCTCAGGCTGGGTATTTGACAATCCATCAAAGTATTTGACGATCCATCATCTGTCCCGTCAAGTTGCCTAGTTTCTCATTTTCATCGAAACATACTTTCTTTGATCCTTTTAACTCTCAAATACTCTGATACCTTCATAACCAATCAATAAACCTTCATTATGCTTCTGTAGGTCATCTCTATTCTGGAGACTTCCATATCCATTGATGTTACGATGAGACGTGAAACTACAGGGTGTAACATTATCTTTATCGCAAGACTTACAATGAGCAAAACATAGACATCCAAATATTTTTAGAGGCTTATATGAAGGTTCTTTTTCAATGATTAATTCATAAGGAGTCTTTTCATTAAATATAGTAGTAAGAGTTCGATTAATAAGATAAACTACAGTCAAGATACTTTCTCTCCAAAATGAGATCGGCAAATTATCTTGAAAACGGAGTGCACATGCAACATTCAAAATATGCTGGTGCTTCCCTTCCACTCGTCCATTTAGCTGAGGGGTATCATCACATGTATCACACGTTGTTTGATGCACTATTCCCTTCTCCGCATAGAAAACATGAAGACAAGTAAACTCCTTCCCGTTATCGCTTCTAAGTATTTTCACACTTCGTTCAAACTGGGTAATTACCATGGAATAAAATTGTTTTATCTTATGTTTAGCCTCAATTTTCTCGGTCATTAAGTAGACACATACACCGCGAGAAAAATCATCCAGAATAGTAAGAAAATACATTACACCACAAGAAGAAGAACGCGATAAGAGTAAGAGCCCCACACATCACAATGAATTAATTCAAATAAATCAGCATTTTAATTCATACTATTAGGAAAAACTTCTCGTGTCTTTTTTGCTCTTAATAAAATACTACACAACTCATCTACTTTATTACGACTACTAATTCCAAGAAAAGAAACTATCTTATCAGAGGGATGACTAAGTAGATGATGTCATAAATCAAAATTGTCCACTTTCTGTGTTATTAGCTTGTGCTCATGGCGCTGCCTTCAAATAATATACCCCATCACATTGTTTACCCACACCAGTCACTGTCCTCAAAGTCCGGTCCTATATCACACAAGGCTTATCATCAAATATGAATAAACAATGATTTTCAATCGTAAGCTTAGACACAGAAATTAAATTGCATTTTAACTGAGGTACATAAAGAACATTATGCAGTTTCATATTATTTCAGAGTATAACAATTTCCATCTTCTAAGCGATAGTCGTGGAACCGTTTAGAAGGCTGACCAAATATGGTGGCACATCGCATAAGACATTTAATAACTTAGCATAACCATTCATATGATGAGACACCGTTGTGTCGACAATCTATCGAATTTCAAAAACATTACCTGTCAATGTTTCATGATTCTTATTATGGGAATTAAGCCTGTATACCAGCGCAGTCCACTGGTTATTAGATAACCCCATCCAAGCATTCATATATGCCTCTGCCTTACTATTTGATTCGATTGCTTGCATAACATTGACAACTGCTACAATGCCTCGACCATTGCCATCACGTTCGTTTCCACCACGTCTATTGCCACCACGTCCAGAATTACCAAAGTTTCTAGATCGTCCTCCACGTCCACGTTCATTAGTCATTTATCCTTCTTATCTTGTACCACACCAATTAGGATACCCGCTCAACTGATAAAAATCATTCTCCTCATGATTAAGTTTTCCACAATGAGCACATCTTGATTTGGCTGAGTTATTAGATGGTTCGCCACTGTAGTTGATGTGAGCATAAGGTAAGGACTGCACAGGAAAGGCTACAACATCTGCACGCTCCTCCTCAACTCGAACAAAATTCTCATGTCGCTCCTCTTATATATGTTGAGAATTTATTAACCTATTATTTATGACTCGAACAAGTGGGGCCCCGTACGTCGAAAATGTTGTTTCCACACACGTTGTACCAAATATCATAAATTTTCTTAGTAAAAAAGATATTGGTACGTAAACAAAATGTTTGAGACATGAAATGATAGACGGTTGTTGGCCAAATGACGAGTGTTTCATGTTGGTAAATGAAAGAAGAAGTGTACGGCGTGTAAAAGATGAAATGAGTCAGAAATCACAGGGGATTCACAAAGGGCCGTGACGCAGCATCGTCGGATCCAAGGCGCCGCTGCGCTAAATGCATGTTTAGCCACTGGATCTCAGGTGCTGTGGCGCCTCCCAGGTAGAGTCGTTGCGCTTCGGAGGCAGAATGCTCTACAGGAAGCTGAAAATTTCTAACTTTTGAGCTGGTTTGTGGCATTGATTATACATTACTTGGCACATGAATTCAGCCATTATTTGGCTGAATTAAACCTCTCAATAAGTGTCATTACATGGCTATTGATTGTCATTAATTGACTAGATGAGAGGTCATATTTCTCACACTCTAAATTGAGACCCTTGGCTCAATTGAATAACACTTGCAATCAGAAATTTTTGAGTATTTCTTCCTCTCTAAGCTTTCTTTCACATACTCAAAAGGTTCTTATTTTGGTAAACATTTAAGTTTCCTTTGCTCACTTGTTAATTGTTATTTTATCTTGGAAGAAAAGTTGTCAATCACCGTAAAAGGAAGGGGCAATAGTGTCTTAAGGACAGAGTGAATATCACTTGACTCAGCAAACTTTTTGTTCTTTGTTCTCATTTCCAGATTGTAATATTTATAATAGTCATTTACTTCCCGTTAATCCAATTGTTGTTGTAATTGTTGTATTCACAATATTACTCACAATCTATGTTAAGACAATATTCGTGGTAAGTGACAACAAAGATGACTGGAGGCGAACAATTTGCTGCTCAATCTTTCGTTGTTGTTCAAAGCACACCTAGTGCCTTCCCCACTGTAGCACAAGGATCAACCAACTCATTTGCCACTGCACAAGGGAACACTACAGTTCCTACTCCTGCTGGATTCCACCATGAATGTCCAGAGAAGTTCATGGGCACCAACTTCAAGAGATGGCAGCAGAAGATGCTGTTCGTTTTTACTGTTATGAGAAAGACACATTTCCTAACAGAAGATCCTCCACAAGCTGGAGATGAAACAGACCCTCAGCCAAATGAAATGGCTGGAGGGGGCCAAGGTATCCATGTTGTTAACAACATGAAGATGGTTCTTGATGCATAGAGTCATAGTGATTTCATGTGTAAGAACTATATTTTGAACTGTTTGTTCGATCCCCTCTACACGGTGTATTGCACCATTGGCACTGCCAAAAAGTTATGGGATAAACTGCAGAAAAAGTACAACACACAAGATACGGGTACTAAGAAGTTCATCATTGGGAAATTTCTGAAATTTCAACTGGTGGACAACAAAACTGTAATGTCCCAAGTCTAGGAATTTAAATGATTTTACATCACATGGATTTGGAAGGGATGAAACCAAATGAGCAATTTTTGGTTGCATCGTTAATTGAAAAGTTACCTCCTTCATGGAATGATTTTATGAGTTACTTAAAACTTAAGATAAAAGATATAACTTTTGAGGAACTTATTATCAAACTCCAGATTTAAGAGGATAATAAGAAAGTCATGCCTAAGGGTAAACAACCCACTGAGGCAAAGGCAAATCTGGCGGAGGCAAAGGGAACACGAGCAAGAAGCGAAAGTTCCAGAAGGATGGTAAGGCCCCAACAACTGAGAAGTTTAAGGGGAACTGACATTACTGTGGGAAACCTGGTCACGTGATCAAGGATTGCCGCAAACTCAAGAATGAGAATAAAGATAAAGTCAAGGGCAAGGCTAAGGCTAACATTGTTGAAGACACGCTTCTTGACGATATGATTGAGGAGTTCCAGGCAGTGGTTCTTGAAGCAAACCTCATTGAGAATCCTATGCAGTGGTGGATGGACATGGTAGATTGGATATTCATCGGATATGCAAATAACAGTAGTGCTTATAACTTCTTAGTGCATAAGTCAGATGTACCAGACATCCATATGGGTACAATCATGAAATCAAGGAATGTCAGTTTCTTTGAAGTCTCATTTCCTATAAATGAAAGAGACATAACCTCTCGCAAACAAAGTTATAAACAAAGCTCTCAGGATCCAGGAGTCATTGACTGCCCGGATCTAGGCGGTTCAGATCCAGTAGACTCTGAAGTGGTTGTTTATCCGAAATCTAGTATTCCAAATTCTCAGGACTTGGAGGTTCTAGAGATGAAACCAAGACGAAGAAAAAGAGACAGGAAAGATAAGTCCTTCGGTCTGGACTTTGTAGCTTATATGGTTCATGATGACCACAGACAATTGCTGAAGTATTGTCAACTCCAGAAGCACCGCTCTGCAAAAAAGCTATAGAGAGTGAGATAGACTCCATTCTGCACAACCATACTTGGGAGTTGGTTAATATTCCTCAGGGAAACAAACCGTTGGGTTATAAATGGATACTCAAACGGAAGTTGAAAGTAGATGGATCTATAGACAAGTACAAGACCATGTTGGTAGTCAAGGGCTATCGATAAAATGAGGGTCTTGATTACGTTGACACCTACTCACCGGTGTCTAGAATGACGTCCATATGAGTATTGATAGCTATCGCCGAATTGTGTGATCTTAAAATGCATCAAATAGATGTCAAGACAACCTTCCTAAATAGTGATTTGGAAGAAGAAATCTATATAGACCAACCCGAGGGGTATGTGGTTCCAGGACAAGAGAAGAAAGTCTATCGGCTTGTCAAATCTCTATACGGGCTGAAAGAGGCCCCAAAGCAAATGAGAAATTTGATAGTACTCTACTATCGAAAGGGTTCGCCATTAATGAGTGTGACAAATGTGTCTACACGAAAGGAAATGTCGACTCGTTCGTCATGATATGTCTTTATGTAGATGACATGTTACTCACAGTGAGCAGTCTTGGGTTGATCCTAGAGACTAAAAACATGTTAAAACAATATTTTGACATGAAGGATATGAGTATTGCAGATGTCATCTTAGGGATCAAGATCTCTAAGACATCTGGCGGACTGGTCTTATCTCAGTCTCACTACATTGATGATGTGTTGAGAAAATTTGAGATGCTCGACAGTTTGCAGATAACGTCGCCAATGGATATAAAACAAAAGATTGATAAAAATCGTGTGCGCCCGTATGCCAGGAGCGATATGCGTAATGTACATCACAAACTGCACTCGACCTGATATCGCTTATGCAGTCAACAAGTTGACTAGGTTAACCCGTAATCCAAGTGATGATCACTGGAAAGCGTTGAGTGGGGTACTACGATACCTAAAATAAATGCTAAATTACGGGTTACATTATTCGAGATATCCAGTTGTACTAGAGGGGTACAATGATGCAAACTGGATATTCGATATAGAGAACACTAAGTCCACCAGTGGGTATATATTTATAATTGGTGGTGGGGCTGTGTCTTGGAAATCCTCTAAGAAAACTTGCATCGCCCGATTTACATTGTAACCGGAGTTCATTGCTTTAGACAAATCAGGAGAAGAAGTTGAGTGACTTCATGACTTCTTAGAGGATATCCCTTGTTGGGATAAACTCGTACCTTCTATAATGATCCACTGCGTCAGTTAGTCGGATCTAGGAAGGGCATGGAGTTCTATGTACAACGACAAATCTCGTCATATTTTATAGAGATATAAGACTATTCGGCAGCTGATCACCACATGTATTATTTGCATTAATTGTGTAAAATCAAAGGAAAACATAGCAGACCTTTTAACTAAGGGCATACCCAGAGATTAGATGTTCTGTCTATCTAGGGGAATGAGATTAAAACCCAATCAATAAGAACTGATACAGTGGATACTCAACCTTACTGACTGGAGATCCTAAGAATTAGGTTCAATAGGAAAACTAAATCGTAAATGTTCAGTTGAACACTTTGGTGGAAGCAAGAGCACTTCCCATAATGATTTCTGTAAAGAAACATAAATCCAAGGTCGCTCCCATGATAGACATTAAGTGTTATCTGCAGTGTGGGTACAGGTTAAGTTTTCAAAACCTTTAATGATCCTCAACGGTTGAGGTTAGGTTTGGGAAAGTTTTAATGGTTCCTAACACTTGTGAAGTGGGGTATAGTAGGATATCTTATATGAGAACACCTATTTAAGTGTGAGGTTAGGCCACCTCAAATGAACGCACTTAAGAATCCAAGAAGTGTCCACGGCCACAACGGACAAAACAATAAAGAAGAACAAAGTAAGGAAAGTTGTTGTGTTGGTACCATTGTCTTGGCTTACATTAAACACTGACGGTTCAAGACATCATATTCACTGCGTAGTAAGTAAGTCCGATGGTACTTAACTATGGAAGGTTCAAAGCTACGACTACCTATTCAGATGTAATATCGGTCCGTTGAAAGATTGCTAGAAAAACACCATGTGAGTGCACCAAAATCTCTTTCAAGAGGGGATTGTTAAAAATTTATTAACGTGAAATAAAGTTTATCCTATTATTTATGACTCAAACAATTGGGGCCCCACACGTCAAAAACATCGTTTCCACACACGTGCACACGTTGTACCAAATATCGTAAATTTCCTTAGTGAAAGATATATTGGTACGTAAACAAAATGTTTGAGACATGAAATGATAGACGGTTGTTGACCAAATGACGAGTGTTTCACGTTGGTAAATGAAAGAAGAAGTATACGACGTGTAAAAGATGAAACGAGTCAGAAATCGTAGTAGAGCCGCGAATGGCCGCACCATCGGAGCCAAGGCGCCTCCAGCTAAGAGTCGCGGCGCTAAATGCTTGTTTAGCCACTGGAGCTCAGGCGCCGCGGTGCCTCCCAGGAAGAGCCGCGGTTCTTCGGAGGCAGAATGCTCGACGGAAAGCTGAAAAGTTTCTGACTTTTGGGCTGGTTTGGGGCATTGATTCTCCATTACTTGGCACATGAATTCAGTCATTATTTGGCTGAATGAAACCTCTCAATAAGTGTCAATACATGGCTATTGATTGTCATTAGTTGGCTAGATGAGAGGTCATCTTTATCACACTATAAATTGAGACCCTTGACTCAATTGAAGAACACACTTGCAATCAGAAATTTCTGAGTACTTCTTCCTCTCTAATTTTTTTTTCACACACTCAAAAGGTTCTTCTTTTGGTAAATATTTGAGTTTCCTTCGCTCACTTGTTCATTCCTGTTTTATCTCGGGAGACAAGTTTTCAATCACCATAAAAGGATATATACGGGGTAATATTGTCTTAAGGACAGAGTGAATATCACTCGACTCAGCAAACTTCTTGTTCTTTGTTCTCATTTCCATATTGTAATCTTTGTAATAGACATTTACTTCTCGTTCATCCAATTATTGTTGTAATCGATGTATTCACAATATTACTCACAATATAATTATATCATAGACTCTATTTAATGTGGACAGTGGTTTCGTGCTCAATATGCTGGAACGCATAGTCCCATACACCTCAAGAATTGAACTTTCTCTTTTTCACGTTCTTGCATCAGTTCCTTCGCTGCCCCACAAGTACACCCAACACATATACATATCAGATTTTTTATGTATCCAACAAATTCTTCCCACATGCTTTTTAGTTTACCATAGTATGAACCAACGGTTTGTCCTCCTTGTTTACATGATGCAAGTTCACTTTTCAATTGGTGTATTCTCATGTCATTACCAATTGAAAATCGTTCTTGCAAATCTTTCCATAGTTCTTTAACAGTTTCCGTGTAAGAGATCATCGAACGAAGTGGAGGATCTATGATGTTAAAGACCTAAGCAACCAACATCGAATTGACGACGTACCCGTCATCGAGTTCAAATCCTTCTTCCTTAGGTTGTGTAATCAGTCGGTCGATAAAACTCAATTTCTTTTTTGCTCTAAGGGTGTTTCTCACCGCCTTAGCTCATTCATCATAGTTGTCGCCCTTCAGAACCACAAGAGTTATACATATTCATGTGTGATCTGCCGAAAGTAGAAAATATATATATGTCAGATCATTCATGGGAGTTTTGCTACTTCCTGATCCACTACCTCCGTCTTCGTTCTTCTTCTTATCGTCGCCAACTATCTTCCAATTTTTTCTGGGTTATGGCTCTTGTGCCATGAGAAAGTTTGAAGGAATTAACGTTGTATCTCATTGAATAGTCTGAAAGCCAAATATATACAAATCCTAAACCTTGCTAACCAAGAAAAACTACCGTAAATGATGTAATAGTCTCTTAACTATATACAAAATCCTAAAATATTCCATCGCCTATTTACACTTATGGTACATCTCCTAATATATAATAAGTCTAATGATTATATATATCTATAAAGAAGTTAATTAGAAGTGCCCTTTGTTACTAATTAATTTTATAATATGAATGAAGTTGCGCTTCTTTAATTATTTCTTAAAAGGGATTTTCTTAAAAAATCTATGAGCACCAACTTATCCATATTATTACAGATTAAGAAAATGGAAGAAGTTGTGGATTCTGTCTTATGGTCATCTCAATTCTCAAATTCCGAATTCACTCGGCTAATTATTACATTTGAATACTTAGTTAGTACTAGTGGTTTAAGAATATGGACAAACATGAAGTGAGTAGTACAAATTAAGAGCGTTCGGTTGTTGTTGGATAAGAATTATGCTTGAGATAAATAATAATAATAATAATAATAATAATAATAATAATAATAATAATAATAATAATAATAATAAGATAAAGTAACCAGTAGATAACTTCTGAGTAAAAATGATAATAACTTGCTTGAAAGCATAAAAATCAACAGAGTATCATTAAATATTTTGTAATAGTCAGAATCTGATGATTTACAATGAAATAATATGCCCTATTTATACATGAGCTACACGGGTACACAATCTGTTGACACCCAATTTTGACCCATCTTTTGATTATTTCTTGCAATTTTAAGTATTTTAGGACACCGCATTTTTATCACCATTTTGACATTTTTGTATAGTTTTAACCTAATATTCTATGTTGTTTTATTTTTTGCAAATTGGCATCACGTTTTTACTTTTAATTAGACATTAAACATTTTCAAATATTATGTTATTATTATTGCGCCATCATTTTATTTTAATAATTTTTGCATCTCTTTAAATAATTAATTGGCATCCCATTTTTACTTTTAATTAGGCATTAAACATTTGTTAAATATTGTATTTTATTATTATTGCATCGGCATTTTCATTTTAATAATTTTGCATCTTTTAAATAAATTTATTTTAAATAATAAACACTTTTTATACTTTAGTCAAACCAGTCCAATCTGAGACACAATCCAGATCAGTCAAATTCCCACACCAGCGCCGCACACACCCTCCACTCTAATTCTTTTTAAATCTCACTTCATCGTCTCTAACCTTCAGCCTCCCAACACCCATCTCCTCTCTTCAAACCACCACAGCAGCCCACATTTTTTTTTTGGGATATACATCTTTCATTTTGTAAACATCGGTCGCACACCCTATGTAGGAGTTTACGTCGAGTTCGTACACGCAGCGGAATTTAAAAATTTATGTTTCAAACCCGACATGAACGGTCGAATTGTAGTATGATATATAATGTAAACAAAGAACAAAACATATGTAACACTTCGATAGAAGACTTACATCTTGTAGATAGCAATCCGCGAAATGTGAGCCTTTGTGTAGTCCGAGGGTGCACACTCAAACGTCCCTCGATTTGGAAGTTTCTGAAAACTATGATGTAATTGCTAAGTCTAGAATGCTAGAGATTCCGACAGAGCTTTAGAAGAGACTTGTCTCTTGCAATTAGTGTGTTCAAATGTGAGGGGGAAACCCTCTATTTATAATTAATAATAGAGGCTTCCATGGTTTCCATGGGCCAGGTCTGGAAAACCTAGATTGACTAAAATTCGGACTGCCCGAAACCGCCTTGGTACCACAGCCCAAAATAAGTGGCATCGCGGTGCCTACGCGCGTTTCAGCACCGCGGTCCTAAATCGAAGGAACTGCGGTCCTGTCCCAATTTTCAGCCTTGTTCCCATTTCTAATGTCCCGGTCATCAACCGAACATATATTTAATCTCCTTCTAATTACATCATTTAATCGACGGAACATTTGACTTAGTGTTACCCTTCAGGCCTTTACATATCGTCACTAATTACATTAGGATCTTCACGGAACTCCTAGACTGCGCCGGAAGATGAACCCGTTATGTAAAGTTTAGCTACACAAAACATGTGAACTGAACCTCTATGTGGGAAGATAAAATCCTTTCATTCATGACACACTCAATCAAGCTTAGGATATGTCAAGTGTCTATCCAAATGGCTTGATTATAACTCATCTATATTAGTTGACAACAGGACCATATCACATCGTATCCGTTCGTTGGCGATGACTTAGTCAACCTAATACCATATGAGTATCTGAGTGTTCACTTGAATATACATTCAAGAAATGAATCATAATCTTGGCTCACATACCACCTTTAATCTACTTCGTAATGCACCCAAAATAAGTCGTGTCTCAACGTATAAGGCATTTGAGCTTAGGACAGGATCAAAGTACATTACTCCATAAACAATATGATATTGACCTCAAGTCTGAGGACTTCTATCTCCCACACGCCGATAACATTATAGACATATAACAAATAGTGTATCAGCAGGGTATACCAATACTTCAATAATTATCCATGTGTTCATCACGAGTTGTCATAACTCGTAGCAAGTGAGACATACTACATCCCCTAAGGATATGATGCATACCACATGTCGACGTATCGCATATCATCGATATCCCAATCTCTGTGATCATTAGTCGAGGTAATTTAAGAGTTACATTATAACATTAATTCTAACATCATTAATAAACACGTAAACTCTAGGGATGCATTTATAGAATATTATAAACAATCAATTAATAATTCAATAAATGCAAATGCCATAATATTTAATCATCATTAATATAAATACGAATGTGTATAAAGTATATTGTGTCCTAATACAGATTGTCTCTAGGACATACATATACTTTCAATCTCCCACTTGGCCTAGAGCCAATCACCAACATATCTAATACTCATGTTCTCAAAACAACCATTATACTTCACCAAACTTAATAGTTTAGTAAACGGGTCTGCTAGATTATTGTATGTGAGAATATAATTTATCTTGATATCTTCAGTTTCCACCATCTCTATCAGGATGTGGTACTTTCTCGGTACATGTTTTTTTCTGTTTGTTGATCTTGGTTCGTTTGCCTGAGGTAATCTTTAGTACGTCTGAGATACTTAAGAAGTAATCTTTAGTGCGTCTGAGGTACTTAAGAATACTTTTGACTGCTTTCCAGTATTCCTCGCCAAGATTATGCTGGAACTTGCAAGTCATACTAAATGCAAATGCCACATCTGGCCTAGTACAGGTCATGGCATACATGATCGATATTATAGCCGAAGCATATGTGATCCTCTTCATACGCTCAAGTTCAATAGCATTAGAAGGGCAGTCCTTCTTTGATAACTTGATGCCTTGACCCATCAGAAGACTGTCTTTCTTGGAATTCTCCATTGAAAAACGTCTAAGCACCTTGTCTATGTAGATTGATTGTGACAGCCTCAACAATCTATTAGGTCTATCTCTATAGATCCTAATTCCCAGAATGTTGTAAGCTTCACCTAAATCCTTCATCATGAAGGTCTTGGACAACCAATCCTTAAAAGACTGCATGAGAGCATTATTGTCTCCCATTATTAATATGTCATCAACATATATAATAATAAAGACAATGCCCTCATCCTTGCGTTTAGAGTAAACACAAGGATCCTCTTTGCTTCTGACGAAATCAAAAGATTTGATAGCATTGTCTAAACAAATGTTCCAACTCCTAGAGGCTTGCTTAAGCCCATAAATGGACTTCTGTAGCCTGCACACAGCATTTGGTCTGGACTCACATGAAAAACCTTCGGGTTGTTTCATATACACTTTCTCAATTAGATTACCATTGAGGAATGCAGTTTTGACGTCCATCTGCCAAATGTCATAATCATAATGTGCAGCTATCGCAAGCAAAATTCGAATAGACTTTATCTTAGCCACCGGTGAAAAGGTTTCATCATAATCCACACCAGGACGCTGAGTAAAACCTTTACCACTAGTCTAGCTTTATAAGTCTGAATCTTGCCAGATGCATCAATCTTCTTCTTGAAGACCCATTTGCATCATATGGGTTTAATCCCATTTGGCAAATCAACCAAGTTCCACACTCGATTGATATACATAGATTTCATTTCGGATTTCATGACTTCTTGCCATATCTTCGAGTCAATGTCTAGCATTGCTTCGTTATAGGTTATAGGCTCGTCATCATCTGGAATATCTAGCTCATTTTGTGTTTCCACAAGTAGATTTAGTCTTTCCGGAGGACGATGAGATCTAGTAGACCTACGGAGTTGATTGTCTTGCGATTCGATTCTGGTATGTTCTGACTGTGAGTAGGTTCTTGTGCGCTGGTCGATCCACCAACATTAGAGCTTTCAGAAATATCATCTTCATGTCTTTCCTGAATAGGAGGAAATGCAACTGGTGCACTTGCTCCAAATGTCTGTGCCGGAAGATCTTGCATTTCTGCATTACTCCACGTAGCACTCCCACTGGACGAAGGGGGTACCCTAAATATCCAATCTTCGCCAAAAGCTCCCACTGAATTCTTGCCTTCATCATCGGGCAAGAATTCAACCTCTATATTACCTTGTTCTTGAATTTCTTCAAGTTCTATCTCCGTGCAACTCTCATCCTTGTAGACATATTCATCTTCAAGGAAAGTTGCATTCCTAGAAACAAATATCTTATGTTCTCCAGGAAGATAGAAATAGTATCCCTTAATTTCCTTTGGATACCCAACAAAGTAGCAATTCTCACTTTTAGATTCCAACTTATCAGTGATCAACTTCTTGACATATGCAGGACACCCCCAGGGCCTCATGTGTCTAAGTGATGGCTTCTTGCCACACCATACCTCATATGGTGTCTTTTCGACTGATTTAGATGGAACTCTATTCAGAACATATATTGAGGTCAAAATAGTGTATCCCCAAAGGCATGTAGGAAGAGCTGAAAAGCTCATCATGGAACAAACCATATCAAGTAAGGTTCGATTTCTCCTCTCGGCAACACCATTCATCTGTGGTGTTCCAAGAGGTGTCCATTCGGAATGAACTCCATGAAGCTTTAAGTAATCAAGAAATTCTTTACTTAAGTATTCACCCCCACGATCAGATCGGAGAGTCTTGATACTCTTTGAGAGCTGTTTCTCAGCTTCACACTTAAACTCCTTAAACTTCTTAAAAGCCTGGGATTTGTGTCTCATAAGATACACATATCCATACCTTGATAAGTCGTCTGTAAAAATGATGAAGTACGAGAAGCCTTCTCTGTCTTGAGTCGTAAATGGTCCACATACGTCCGTATGTACCAACTCAAGCACCTCTTTGGCACGGATCCCTTTTTCAGAAAGAGGTTTAATGGTCATCTTATCCTTCAAAGAGGATTCACAGTTACCCTAAGATTGTAAGTCAAATAGTTCGAGGTAATTTAATTTTCTCAACCGTTCTATCCTCGTTTGATTGATATGACCAAGTCTGCAATGCCACAAGTAGGTAGAATTTATTTCATTTAACTTAGCCCTTTTATTTTGTACATTGAAAATTTTCATGCGACAATTTAATTTATACAATACATTTACAAGAGGCGCAATTCCATACACAACATCATCAAAAGTCAAATCATATTGCCATTAGACGCGTTTGAGGAAAAACCCTCTGAATCAAGTACATGAATGAAAATAATATTTCTTGTTAAAGAAGGAACATAATAACAATCGTTTAACATTAAAACTTTGCCGGAAGGTAAATCTATCCTATAAGTTCTCACGCGCTCAACAACAACTCGTGCTCCATTTTTGACGCGCAGGTCCACCTCGCGAGGTGATGCACGATTTATACACACGCTAAACGCAAGTGCACGTATCGTGACAAGTAATATAGTCTAGAAGACCGAGTTATCGTCCTCAGGGATTAGTGTCCAATTACCAACCTCTATTCTGTAGTATCTATTTGGTGACCGATAATTTGATGATTTGTTTATAGCTATGATTATAGATGCTAACTAAATTACTTTACTTCAGATATAGTCGAAATAGGGCTTCCAAATCTCCTCGACTATCCGCTCGCTTTACTCGTTAATGCAAATAATTAAGGTTCTTCTTCTATGTTGAGATAACAGGTTAACTAAGCCGTTTTATACTCATGTTAAGGTAATATAAACACTCAACCCCAATATAGAACCCTTCTATCTTTCGATGACAAGATTGACTATAAAGGAGGATTAAGAGCAATAACCTATCAAGCTACACATGTATCGGGGTACTTTCGTCCACGATTTAAACCTATGTTTATTCAACTATAGCATATTCACAATCTCCCCTTTCGGATTTCGATTAGAAATCATATAAGTTATGATAATTAGTGATCAATTAATTACCAAGCAATCAAAACAATTATTGAATAAATCTCAACAATAATAAGAAGAAACCAAAATCTTGCATTAATTCATAAAACGAGGTTCAAGCGATTCGACATGAAAAACCCTAAATTAAGTTAGTTCCTAGTCATAGACATGTCAAGAACTAAAATATTATCCAACATATGCTAGAAAGAAAATAAAATAAAGAACAATAAATTACTCAAAAATAAGTCTCCAATCTTGATCTCCAAGTTGTGATGAATGGTAATGTGTGGTCCTCATTCAAATCTGACCTAAAAGGTCCTTTTATAACCTCCAAAACGTGTAAAATCTTCCCCTCTTTGGCTTTGGCCCAATCCTATTCGGATTTGTCAATTTTCAGCGTCGTAGCTGCGGACCCAGCCGCGCTTGGCCAAAATTTCTGCGGCTGCTCTGCTTCTTGGGCGCCGTGGCTCTGCTACTACTGATGATCTGGCGCCGCCCTGTTTCTCGCCCGGGTTGTCAACTTTTCAGCTTTTTGAGCTCTGGAACCTCTGTTTGTGCCCTCTTTTCGCTCCTTCTCACCAATGTGCCACTTTAAACCATTGTGGCTCAAAATAAAGAAAATCTATCCTAACACGACACATATTTGTACAAAAATGAGCAAAAGACTAACTAAAAATGACTCAAAAGGTGTATATAAAATACACCGATCACGAGGCCCGAACTTCCTGCTATCAGTTAGCCCTTGCACATTTGTACAAATGTGTGAGCCACAACCGGTATCAAGTACCCAGGAATGAGAATAATTTATAGATAGATTAATTTCAATTACAAACATACCTTGCCCAGTAGATGTTGAAGCACCTGGTGCCATTCCTCCGCCTGGAGCAGTACAATCATTTCTCTAATGCCCCTTCCTGTCGCAATTCATGCAAACATCCAACGCGTGATTTCTTCTTCTTCGCCCTCCTTTGGGCTTTATTCTTCTGCTTGGGAACGAGCACTTTGCCCTTCCCACATTGTCCCTTACCTTTCGGTTTGAGGCGACTAGAGGAGCCAACCATCAAAATAGATTTGGTCTTGGAGGTCGAAGATTCAAAAGTTTTTAACATATTATTTAACTTCGAAAATGTCGCTTTAGTTTCATTCATATTATAATTAACAATGAAACTCTCAACGGCCTAGGAAGTGAGTGCAGGATGAGGGTGGTGGAGATTATGTCATGAAACTTTATGTCAATGGTGGTCAACCTCTCAATCAACTCAATCATCCTCAACACATGAGGTGAAACTTGGCCTCTTCATTTAGCCTACACTTGAAGAGTTCTATTAGCAGGTCATACTCCATTGTCTGAGACTGCGAATCATAGAGACTCCTCAAATGGGCTAACATTTCGTTGGGCCTCATAGTTTCATGCTATCTTTGCAATGGCTGTGAAATATAAGACAACATTAGGCATTGAGCTGAGGTGGAATCCTTATAATGTTTCTAGTAAGTAGCTTTGTCGAAGGTTGCATACTCAGCAGAATCCTCCGCCGGAGCGGTGGAAAATACTTTGTCCAATGTATACTCAATCTCTTCTTGTCTCATGACAATTCTGACATTCCTTAGCCAGTCTATGAAGTTGGGTCCAATAAGTTTGTTGGACTCCATAAGCATTTTCAACGAAAAGTTTGACATTTCTGAAGATCTGAAGATATAGATAGAATAGGAAAAATGCAACCAACAATTCATTCTTCCAGTAATACACGTTCATTATAGACTAATTAATCATGACCTTTTGTTTAATTAGCTCCCACTATTTTGCATACTTCTACGACCCCAAGGTAGATTACGGACCTAAATCAATATAAATGTCAAAATGGGCCAAGATCCAAACATATGCTATATCCGCGTTTACTTTGGCTGATAACTTCAATATCACACTTTGGTAGGTCCTTAACCAATTGTAAAACAACTCTACAACTCTTGGTTTGATTAAATATCTTTTAGTTTAATCTTACGTCTTTAGACTAGTCTGACACTTTGGCACCAAAATTCATCTAAACAAGCCAACTCCATTACACGATTGTGTTTAAATGCCTAAGTAAATTTAGTTTTTGCAAGCAAACACTTTAGTGTAAATACCTACAAAAGTTTATTATCTACTTTCATTTTAACACATTTATGAAAGGGTCTCGGTCCTCTTAGACTTAAAGCAAATGCTTTGGCATAAATACGCGTATCGCCGAAAAGGATTTAGCATCCTAACAATTATAATGGACGACGCGTTATAATTAGATTTGTATTTAATGTTTGGGGAACATTTTCAATTTTCAGGGATTCATTCAAGATCAACAATCAAGACATACATCATATGACATCCTATCATGAAATTTCTAAACACAATTAGATGGGAAACCATCAAACCCAATAGACATGATAAAAGATGATTTTAATCACATACTGGGCGCCGTCTACCTAGACAGTTATAGCGGCCATTTGAAATTAAACAATTACTGGGCGCCGCCTACCCAGACAATAATTACGGACGCTATGCTAATAATTTAAATGCATCACATTCAATCACTTAACACGTTTGTATATTATTCAATAATATACTGTTAATGATAACTATGAGTTTATTTGTCTAAACTCTATAATCTATGTAAATGTCAAACAGTTCCTAAACATTTTCTGATTTCAAAATTCTGATTTTCAGGAATTCTGCAAACTTTAAATATTTAATGTTTAGTCCCTTAAAAATTTAAAAGTTCAATCTGAACTCCTATAAACTCATAAATGCAATTATAAACCTCAGAAAATATTTTCAAGTTTCTGGGACCTGCTTGCAATTTTCAGAACTTAAAACCAATTTTAGAAAACTCTTTAATTACAGATTTTCCCGAAAGGACCAAATCTGTCCAATTTTAAAACTTATTTTCAGAAACTGAAACTTCTAAAACTTTAGATTCAAAATCTGAAACTTTTAAACTTCTGTTTCTGATTTTCGATTTTTTTTAAATACCGTCGTCGGCACCGCGATTCCAACTGGTGGCACCGCGGTGCCTTAGAGGAAGTGAGTCACTGGAATCTCAAAATTAATTAGCACTGCGGTCCTAATAGGTGGAACCGCGGTGCCTCATAAATTATCGTCACAGGCACCGCGGTCCTAACAGGTGGCACTGCGATGCCTCGAAGGCACAATGTCCGAAAGATTAATTTTAAGCTTCTGGATGAACAACACCGCGACTCGATAACGGACGCGGTGCCTGCGCTTCATCTGGGCGTAACGCGGTGTTCGCCGTGGAATCCGCGACCTCAAAACCACTAGCACAACAGTGCTACGTCATGGAACCGCGGTGTCTTACCTCCAGAAACACAAATTTGAAATTTCCGAACCCCTAAAACTGGTTTAGGGCCAGATCTTTCAGATATATCACTTGTATTACCATCACCATTAAAACAACATGTTCATCGACCATCAAATCCATTTTTCTTATCGTTCTTCATTTCAATGCACCATGCTTAAAGTCGGATAATGCATATCAACTTAGAAAAGTTATTTATTGGATTGACTTGTTCGAATACATTATTGCTTTAATAGATCTGGGCACAAGGTCCATGTGTTCTAAATAATTAGGATTTTAAAGCTTTTAAACACATAAAATATAGATCTAAACAAATCATAACTCATATTATCATTAATATTCATTACATATCACACGAAACAACTCAGGCTTTGATACCACTGTAGGAGTTTACGTCGGGTTCGTACACACAACGAAATTTGAAAATTTATGTTTCAAACCCGACATGAGCGGTCGAACTGTAGTATGATATATAATGTAAACAAAGCACAAAGCATATGTAACATTTCGATAGAAGACTTACATCTTGTAGATAACAATCCGCGAAATCTGAGGCTTTGTGTAGTCCGATTGTGCACACACAAACGTCTCTCGATTTGCAAGTTTCTAGAAACTATGATATAATTGCTAAGTCTAGAATACTAGAGATTCCGACAGAGCTTTAGAAGAGATTTGTCTCTTGCAATTAGTGTGTTCAAATGGGAGGGGGGAGCCCTCTATTTTTAATTAATAATAGAGGCTTCCATGGTTTCCATGGGCCAGGCCTGGAAAACCTGGACTAACTAAAATTCGGACTGCCCGAAACCGCCTTGGCACTGCGGCCCAAAATAAGTGGCATCGCGGTGCCTACGCGCGTTTCGGCACCGCGGTCCTAAATCGAAGGAACCGTGGTCCTGTCCAAATTTTCAGCCTTGTTCCCATTTCTAATGTCCCGGTCATCAACCGAACATATATTTAATCTCCTTCTAATTATATCATTTAATCGACTAAACATTTGACTTAGTGTTACCCTTCAGGCTTTTACATATCGTCACTAATTACATTAGGATCTTCACGTAACTCCTAGACTGCGCCGGAAGACGAACCCAATAAGTAAAGTTTAGCTACATGAAACATGTGAACTAAACCTCTATGTGGGAAGATAAAATCCTTTCATTCATGACACACTCAATCAAGCTTAGGATTTATCACGTGTCTATCCAAATGACTTGATCATTATAACTCATCTATATTAGTTGACAACATGACCATATCAAAGACATGTCCATTGCATTGGCGAATGACTTAGTCAACCTAATACTACATGAGTATCTGAGTGTTCACTTGAATATACATTCAAGGAATGAATCCCAATCTTGGCTCACATACCACCTTTAATCTACTTTGTAATGCACCCAAAATAACCCGCGTCTCAACCTATAAGACATTTGAGCTTAGGACATGATCAAAGTACATTACTCCGTAAACAAGGTGATATTGACGTCAAGTCTAAAGACTTCTATCTCCCACATGCCGATGACATTATAGACATATAACAAAATAGTACATCAGCAGGGTATACCAATACTTCAACAAGTATCCATGTGTCCATCACGAGTTGTCATAACTCGTAGCAAGTGAGACAAACTACATCCCCTAAGAATATGATGCAGACTACATGTCGACGTATCACATATCATCGATATCCCAATCTCGATGATCATTAGTCGAGGTAATTTAAAAGTTATGTTATAACATTAAATCTCACATCATTAATAAATACGTAAACTCTAGGGATGAATTTATAGAATATTATAAATAATCAATTAATAATTCAATAAATACAAATGTCATAATATTAATCATCATTAATATAAATACGAATATATATAATGTACATTATGTCCTAATAAGAAATAAATATACTTTCTTTCTTATTCCCTAAAACCTTCAATTGTCAGTTCCCTTTTCTCTTTTATCCCCCATTTCAAACCATAACAAAAAAATGGTTTGGTTGGTTTTAGTTATTTTCCTTGGTGCTCAGATCTGTTTTTGTTTTTTGTTGATTCAAAATTTCAAGATAAACTTTTAATGGTTCTAATCCTAGTTTTTTTTTCTATCATTGACTCACTGTTCGGAGGAGTTTTTGATTAAGAAATTTTTTAGATCCATAATAATGTAAATGATGTGTTTCTCTATGTTTATAAATTTACATTTTGGTTGTCTAAGTCATTGTTTTATTTTGCTATTTCTTTTTAGCTACTGTTGCTAACTATTTTACCTTATTTTTTGCTACTGTTATTTCGTTATGTTGCTACTGCTTCGTTATTGTTTCACTGTCTTTGGACTGATTTGAACAAGATAATACACTTGATTGATTGATGAAGAAATCTCCGTCTGATTTCCAAGATTTTTTCTGTACAAAAAATGGGTTTTATTTGTTAGTTTACTTATTAATTCTTATTGCTGTTTGATAATTATTGACAATTTTACTAAGTGTTTATACAGGTACCCGGAGATGCATTTTGGGCAAAATTCCTAAAAAGGGCTAAAGAAGATAATAAGATGCCATTCAGAGTTTTCTTTTATTGTTGTATTTAATTTTATTTTTAATTTTTAATTTTTAAAGCATGATAGATAATTAACCTAGATTTGACCGGATAACCGCAAGTTAACGGATCTTAAAGGATGTTTAACCCCTTCCTTTTAGAATAATAAAGAACCCTGATCCAGAATCTCATTAATTTCGCAGATAATTAAATGGAGATCAAATGCAGTATTTTTATTGCAATAGTTCAAGTGTCCTAATTAACTTAACTAATTAGGTGGCGACTCCTCAAAACAAACATTTTGCTCAATCCAAAGAACCGCGCCAAAGAGCAACGTTGCGGATACCGTTCCAACCCCGAAGTAAAAAACGAGCGCGACACAGCCCATGAAATATGCCCTTATAAATGCAGGATTAATTGAACAATCAATCTCTCAACAAATGTTATTAAAAGGACTGTTGGAAGTTGTATGGTCAGTTTCATTAACGATCATCCATTAAGATGCAAACGGCTATCAGCCTTCTGCATTTTCAATGTCGGTCTTGCTCGTGACGCTTCCGGTAACAAGCATATCAAACCAGTAGTGTTGTAATCTGACGTTGGTCTGACTCAGCATCATACTCCACATATTTCACCATAATTCATACAATTGTCTTATACGAATTTTGACCTATATAAATAGTCCCCGCATTTTCCTGTCGCAACTAGGAAGTGAATTTGAACCACTAGCCTGCACGTTTCTCTTTATTTAGGTTGGAACTTTGAAAAGTAACAATTTGCAAGTTATTTCAAGTGTCAAGTCCATTCAATGCTTCTGAAGCGACATCAATGTCTAATCGCCTGAACATCGTGAATCGTGATAATAATTATACACATCTTTTCACCCCCCAAGCATTATATTATTTTACCATAAATATGAGGCCAACTCTTTTAACAAAAAACAACCATACCATCGGCAAGTTCTTTCAACCTCTTTGCTTTATTTCCTTTTAACCAATTCATTCAACAATATCTTCTACAAACTCTTCTCCTTCTCGTTCATCTAAGGATAACGTCAGTCCTCTAAATCATCGACATGGGAAAGAAACCACTTCTCCTACAACCCAAAGAGTGAATTTATAATCTACTGATGTTGAAATCCTTCCCTCAGGCTTCGCTTTTTCTACAGACCTCCGTGTCCAAACCAACTACGAACACGTCGAAAAGTTCAAGTTGAAGATAACAACCAAAATTCTTCCCGTTATTATAAGATATTGTGATTTCTCTTCTGACATAGTATGCAGAACGGTTGATCATGTTGACCGCATGCATCACCATGTTTAAAGATTTTCCATGGCATACACCTATTCATTCACCATCAGTTTCAAACTCCCCATCCAAAAGATTGTTGAGGATCTTTGCCACCGATATAGGATTTGCATAGGTCAAGTTGCTCTACAAGTTTGGAGAATTAACTTTTGTATCCAAATGTTAGCCAATGATGTTGATATTCTATTTACTATCGACCATCTTCTCTTCTTGTATTATCCTAGGGTTTTACGAGGAAGAATTATCACCTTCATACCCCGCTGAAATTGCAGCCTTATTAATCAAAGGATAATCATGACTGTGGTTGGCAAACCCATTACATTCTGATCAGGACCGACCAAATTCACCATCCTTCTTTAGATCTTTTTCCGGAAGAGTGGAATCCCTCCCATGAGTATTCTATATATTTTTCTTTACGGGCTTATTTGCATGGTTAACCAAATAAATAATAATGCTTAATCTTTTTTAAACATTTTCATCCGTCCTTGTCGAACCGTAATTGATTGAAGGGATTTTTGAGTGGGTAGCAAGTCTTCTTGACATCACCAAGAATTGGAAGAGTATCACCTAATCATGGTGGAAGGGGAAATACCATGGTAAACTTTTAACCTTAATTCTCCCTCCTATTCATATTTTATTCAGATCTCTCTTTTCAACATTTTTCCTTTACTACCAAATCTCCTGGCTCAGACCTCATCAGCCTAAAAAATGTCGTCTCATGCAACTGCCTTGTCGAATATCAAGTATGCTTCGGGTAGCTGAAAATCAAAGCTCAATACGAGGTTGACAAGCCCCCGATGGGAATTGGTTCCCAAGTGATAAGTCATCGCCAACTCACTAAGTATTGGAAGGAGTTACAAGTGAAAGGTAATGCGGGTGTCATCCACCTCGCTAAAGAAGAGAATGCGGATGAGGAAAACCCTGATCTAGTCAATCCACGAAAGGAAGCTCATGAGGCAGAGACTCTCGTTCCTGATGACCTTTCTACATATAGCTCAATCCCAACGTCCAGAACTGAGGCCCGGACATCTCCACATGCTACCCTCAAAGCCTCTTTGATCACCTTGCTGATTTGTTCCTACATGTAGAGTATTCCTTCATTTAATTCCATTTTCCATGATTTAGCTCTTATTTACCTATCGCAATCCCTTCATTCAGGGTCAATCCTCGGCTCAATCTACTGCATATTTGGCAAAAGTAATCAGCCCTTCTGATGAGCAAAAGAAGTTGAAGGATGAGATTCAACACCTCAGGGATGAGTTGAAATCCTATATGTTGATCTTAGGGATTCTAGATCTCTCCAGGCATCACTCGGGCTACATTTGAAAGATACAGTCGATTCTTAGAAGGATCGAGAGAATTTTGCTTCAAGTCCTAACCACCACCTATACAACCCTTCAGGGATGAACAACCCAACTTGCAGCCGACTTAGCCGGTGCCCAAGGACAACTCCATCCTTACGAGCATGGCATTATTGAGCTCCAAGCCAAATGTTAGAAGAGGAAACTCTAACGAGACTTAACCATTTTGAAGAGTCGAGTGAATGCTCTTGAGGAAGCAATCAAACTGGGCTTCAATCTTGCTTCAGAAATTCTAAACGCAGAAATTGACCTGACTGATACTAAGTTGTCTTTGGAGGCTCTTCGTGGAGACATAGAGGACTCAGATGTAGAGGCTGATGGAGAGACTGATGAGGAAGATGAACCCCCCACCCCCCAAACTGATCTTTTTATAACTCTTGTTTTTGTTAGCAATACCCGAAACATCTCTGGTGGACCATGGAGCAGGCAGGCAAAAACCTTTCGCGTGAGTTTTTATTTCTGTTTTTTATTTCATCATCAGATAACTTTTAAGCCCAGATAATATCTTTTGTACTCGAATTGGTTTCAGTCCAAAAGAATATGAATGAATATCCATTTTCACAATTCTGCTTCGAGTTTTTTTATTCTTTATTTACTTTCACAATCAAGTATTAGTTATGAACTTAATTACTTTACTTTACGAACCAAAACCTAGCTTAGAGACTCGCTTCATCTAAATAGGTTAGGACTCAAAGGTTAACAACTTTCAAAGAACCTTAATTAAATTTTAAAGATTTATCTCCATCTTTGATCGAGGCTTCTTATGGCCTCCAAATTAGTTTTAGACTTAACTTGTCTCTGAACAACTTAAAACACCGGTACTTCTTATATCTGGAGCCTTAACTTTTCTGTTAAGGTTTTAATAAGAGATGTCCCTTATTCTTAATGGTGATATAGAATAGGACGTCTCCCGTTCATTGTGGCATAGATTTTTTTATACGTTTAATATAATAACATGCATTTTATGCTCGTGATGACAAATATTTGTTAATCATAAAAGGAAATTTTCATTGATTCCTTTAAATTACAAATGTGAAGACAATTGTAATAATAATCAGGTTGTAATCAAGTGTGGTCAGTCCAGTTACATGTAATTTGATTATCCGGACAGTTCCCAACATCGGTGCCTTCCTTAGAAGCATTTAAAATTTCAAATTTTTCACTCCATTCCAGGTGTATATGGCCCCTCAATATCTGAGGCTTTATGCTATGAAGACTCAGATACTGGTCAGACTTCTATGGTAGCAAGATCAATAACATGATTATGTCATGGTGTTGTCTCATTAAAAACCTTATCGAAAAATCCCAATTGGGACAAAAATCGGTCGAAGGGAAAGAGAGTGTAGTGCATGCTTTGACTTACTAAACATAGTACTTCTTCAAGTGACTCATATTCTAATTAATGGGAAGTATATTCCCTTGTTGGTCTTCTAGTTGATAAGCTCTTTTATCGGCAATACCTGTGACAGTGTATGGTCCTTCCCAATTAGCTCCTAACTTTCCAGTGTTACGCTTCCAGGTACTTTGATTTACTTTCCGGAGCACTAAGTCCCTGAGTTTGAAGTGTCGGATATTTGTAGACCGATTGTAATAACACTCTATTATTTTCTTTTGGACTACCATCCGGACGTATGTCAAATCCCGATGCTCCTCAAGCAAATCCAGGTGTAAGGACATGGATTCTGCATTTGATTATTCCTCGGCCCGGATGTATCTCAAGATGGGAGTTCCAACTTCTACCGGATCAAAGCCTCCGCACCATAGACCAGGAAAAAATGAGTTTCTCCGGTACTCATTTTTGTCGTGGTTCGATACGTCCATAAAATCTTTGATAGTTTGGATGACCAGTTTTCTTTTGCAACTTCCAATTTCTTCTTCACATTCTGGATTATGATCTTGTTTGTTGACTCAGCTTATCCATTTACATTGGGATGATAGGGAGTAGAGGTGATCCGCTTGATATTCAATTCATCAAGAAAATTTGTGACCTCAGCTCTGATGAAATTTCGGCCATTATCACAAGTTATATCCTTAGGGACGCCAAAACGATAATTAATATGTTGCCAGATGAGATCCTTCACCTCTTTCTCCGGTACCTTTACGTAAGCTACAACTTTAACCTATTTAGAAAAATAGTCAGTCATAAAAATAATTTAAGATACCTGTCCCAGACCCGCTGGCAAGGGTCTGACAATGTCCATCTATTACTTCATAAATAGCCACGGGGACACTACCGGATATAGCTCTTCTCTCGGTTGGTGTGACAGTTATGTACTTATGTATGACACTGACACTTATATTATTTTGGTATGAATGCCTTTGTATCTTCTTCGATTGAAGGCCGATAATAACCGACACTCATGAGCTTCCTCATTAGGGATTATACTCCTTAATTATTCATACAAATTCCTTCATGGACTTCTCTCATCACGTAATCTGCTTAATCGGGGCCTATGCATCGGGCTAGGGGACCATAAAAATACCAATGGTAAAGCTTTCCATCTATAACACTATATCGGGTAGCCTTAGTCCTCAAAGCTCTATATGCTTTCGGGTCCTTTGAGAGCTTTCCATTTATGAGATAATCTAAGAATTCATTTATCCAGTCCCATGTTAGGCTGGTTGAATTTATTTTGTCATACTCAATAGGATCCATCGTCGAATGCAACAACTGAACAACCGCAATGAAGCCTAAGTTCGCAAGTGCATCCACCTCTATGTTTTCCTCACGAGGTATATGTACCACCATCCATTCTTGGAAATGGGACAACACCTTCAAAGATTTTTCAAGATATTTTGACATTCGCTCTTCTTTGACCT
Source organism: Przewalskia tangutica (assembly GCA_029844215.1). Lineage (NCBI taxonomy): Eukaryota > Viridiplantae > Streptophyta > Magnoliopsida > Solanales > Solanaceae > Przewalskia > Przewalskia tangutica. The sequence continues at coordinate 139,951,075 of CM056720.1, read as the reverse complement.
CGAACACTCCATGGACTTGGTTTACCACAAGCATCGAGTCACATTTGACTTCGATAATTTGAGAACCCAGTCGCCAAGCTAGTTCTAAACCTGCAATCAAAGCCTCATACTCTGCTTCATTATTAGTCAACGAAACACGATGTATTGCTTGCCTCAAAACTTTACCGGTGGGAGTTCGCAATAAAACACCCAAAAATTGGTCCCCTTGACGTTAGAAGCACCATTTGTATAAAGTGTCCAGATACCAAGGGCATTCCCCAAGACTACGGCAGCCTCATTTTCTGCTTGTAAGGTTACTCCTATAGTGAAATTGACCACAAAGTTTGCAAGGACTTGCGACTTTATTGCATTTCGGGGGTCTATATTCAATATCAAATTTGCTCAATTCTACCACCCATTTAGTCAGGTGCTCGGATAGTTCGGGCTTATGCAACACATTTTTAAAGAAAAAGTTGTTACTACGGCAATAGGGTGGCATTGAGAATATGGTCGAAGTTTTTGCGATAATATTATTAAGGCAAAAGCCAATCTTTCAAGTAGCGAGTAATAGTTTTCGGCCCCTAATATTTCAAGCCAATCTTTCACGGAACACTATGTTACGAAGTTCCGCTATCGGTCACTTCTTCTGTCGTACCAGATGGAAGTTGAGATCTAGGCTCAACTTATGAGTTGTGACTTCTGGAGGGATTTCTGTCATATATTTATGAGATCAAGCAAATAAATTAATGTTAGATATAAGATATTTAAGAATTAAATCCCTAAGCTCTGGGGTCAACCCAATGCACAGGCATACCTTCCTATCAGGGGTTTCTGGATGTAGCGTAATCTGCTCCAATTCATCTACGGTGGATTTGGTGGCATCTGATTCATCTGGTACCTGAAAGTATCTAGGTACTTGATATCAGTCCGAAAACTCTTCTCTCGGATAGGCGACTACATATTCTACCGACGGGACCTGGTAAACCCCTTCGAGTACCGACTATGCCTTCTGTAATTGTTATTTGGGATTTATTGCCACCTCTAGTTCCTCTATAGCAAATATTTCACTGGTATCGGGTTGCTCATCCCAAATTTGCTGAATTCCTTTCGGCGTTAGAAATTTTACCAACAAATGCAAAGTTGATAGGACGACCTTCATATCATGTATCACAGTCTTCCAAATATTGTGTTGTACCTCATATCCCCATCAATAATGTAAAGCCTGTCATCTTGATAACCTCCACATATATGTCTTCTTCTCCCTTTGTGGTTTCACTTGACATCTTGAAAATTGAAAGGGTTCTGGAAACCAGAATTATTTTATCTACTATATTCATTTCTTCTATTACCTTCAGTCTGATTATGTTAATCGCAGGATCAATTAGAATTCTTTTGACCTAGAAGCAACTGATAGGCATCGTGATTACCAATTCATCATTATGAGGGAAGATTACACCATCAACATATTCTTCGGTGAACGTTATAGTATGTTCGTCAAGTATCTCCCATAACCTCTTTTCCTGGGTCATAGAGATTTTAATCTTTTTAGCCATCATGAAAGATGTAGCGGCAATCATTAATCCGCCATATATTATGTTTATGACATGAGGCGACGCGGTAGGATTAGACTTTCCTTCTGCAGGTGGTCACCGCTCATAATTATTCCTTGTTCTTTCACTTAGATACTCTTGGAGATGGCTCCTGCTTACCATTCCTGCCATCTCTTCTCGCAGATGTATACAGTCCACAATGTTATGTCCATGAGTGCCAGGATCGCACCAGACACACTGATCTTTTTTACTTGGATCAGACTACAATGGTTTCGGTGGTCAAAATGTTGGATGAGTTCTTAATACCGCCATTATTTGTTTGTTATCGATGTTGGAATTGTATTTGGATAATTTCGGATATCCAGTACCTTAGATGAGTTGTTTTTCTCAGAATTCCCCAATCCCTAGTTGTTTTGTCCGGAGCCTCCTTTGTTATTTGATTTATCAAAAGAGCATAAATCATGTCTCCTCATTGCTTTTCGGTGGGATAAGGTTCATATCGATATTTCGAGAAATTCCCCTTCTCTGTCTTTGTAAAGATACTACTGTCTTTAGCTTTAAGCATATCATCAACAATCTAGATTTTGGACTCATACCGGTTGTGTACGTCTTCCCAAGTGGAAGCTTAGAAATCTAATAGATTTTCTCTAAGCTTTCGGGAGGCATCCGAGCCTACCAGATTCAATCCTTTCGTGAAAGCCTATGTAGCCCATTCGTCCGACACCGCTAGTAATAGTATTCTCTCCTTCTGGAGTTGTATAATAAAGTTCCTAAGGAGTTCTGATTCTCATTGAGCAATACGGAAGATATCCGCTTTACGTGCTTTCACCTTTTGGGCCCCTGCATGAACTTTTATGAACATGTCTGTGGGCTAGGCGAATCAACCGATCGAGTGCTCGGAGAGTTGTGAATACTATGTCAGAGCTCCCTTAGTAAGTGTTTCAACAAACATTTTGATCAGAACCGATTATATCTCATGGTCTCTTAGATCATTCCCCTTCATGGTTGTTGTATAGGCCAGGATATGCTCATGGGGATCGATAGCTCTGTCGTAACTGGCTACAAAAGGCAATTTGAACCTTTTGGGTATTAACTCGGGCACAACCTCTCGCTTATACACCAATTAAATATATTTCTTCGAATTCAGACTGTCTGTTATGGGTGGAGCCCCTGGTATTTGACTGAATTAGCGTCGAAACTCCTGGGCAATTTTCTCTGCCTTCTCTACATTGGTATCAATTTTGTTGGTCATGACCTTCATGAATTCTTGGAATGAATTTTCAGGGACCTCACTTTTTGAACCACCATTTGCAGATCTGCCTTGGTTATCATCGGTTATGTCTTAATCACCACCAATATCTCCATGTGTATTTTGTGAAAGGTATGGTTCTCCTATCGGAGTATTTCCAACATCTCTGGACATGAACTCCTCTTGAAACCGCTTAATACGCTCAAACTATGCGCTTATTATAGCATTCTGCGCCCGAAGATTCTGTATGGCTTCTTCGACATTTCATATGTGGGATTATCCCCATGTTAAGTCTGATTGTCCTCACGGTGCTGCGTCGCGTCCCTTCGCGGCTCCGCAACAATTTCTGACTCGTTTCATCTTTTATACTTCGTACACTTTTTCCTTCATTTACCAATGTGAAACACTCGTCATTTGTCCAACAACCGTCTATCATTTCATGTCTCAAACATTTTGTTACGTACCAATATCTCTTTCACTACGAAAATTTATGATCCTTGGTACAACGTGTGCACGTGTGTGGAAACGACGGTTCCGACGTGTGGCCCCCAATTGTTCGAGTCATAAATAATAGGTTAAACTTTATTTCACGTTAATAAATTTCCAACATTTATAACTTTATATAAGGGAGGATCTTAAGTTTTGTAGTCCTCACGGGGCATTTTAGATATTTTACGACTTTGTACTTTGAGGTTTGTCCTATTTGAACAAAATGACACTTTTGCATAGTCTCCAATTTTTTTCTCCAAAAGTATTAAAAGAAAATTAAGGTCAAAATGAAAATCAAATTTTGTAACGGTTTATTTACTTTAAATTAAATGTAAATTTCATATTATACCATATGCAGAGATTTTATATTACTACCTTATATAAATAAATAATTCTATGATTAGTTAATTATCATACTATAATCACTCCATAATAATTGAGTATGACTTGTTTGGGCACGAATTGATGAAAGGACCCTCACACTAAAAACTCTTTATTTATACTCCTCTCCTTTACCGGCAACCAAACTGTATATGTTACTTGGGCATATTGATGCGCGAAAAGATGCACACACTTTAACGCAAGTGCACGTTGTCGACTCAAGTAATATAGTCTTGGTAAGACCGAATATCGCCCATGAGATTAGACACGATTTTCCGCGTCGTGGCGCGGCGAAGTCTGCGATGCCGGGTGATTTGGCGCCGCGCCGATCTCTGGCATGCGAGGCGCGCGGGCTGCAACTTCTGTAGCCTCTCTGATGATTAGGCGTCGCGGCCCTGCACCTGTTGGCATGAGGCGCCGCGGCGCTGGCCTGCGTTTCTGCCTCGTTCGCCACTTTCTCTGTTTTTAAGCTCTGGAACCTCCTCTTTTGCCCTCTTTTAGCTCCTTTTCCGCCATTTGACCATTTTAACCACTTTGACTCAAAAGAAAGAAAATCTATCCTAATACGACACTTATTTGTACAAAAAGGGACAAAAGACTAACTAAAAACGACTCGAAAAGTGTATATAAAATACACCGATCACATATGCGCCGCATATGCCCAAGTCGCATATGTGAGGCGGTTGGGTGGCTATTTAAGTCCCAGAGTCGGCCAAATTCAATCCTTATCTCATTTTCGACCCTTGAGCTCCCAAAACACCCTCAAACATTCCCAAAAACCCTTTCTACCATTGAAGAACATTCCTACTTGTATTCAAGGTGATTTCTCCTTCTAAGGATAAAGAATACCTTGAAATCTTTGTTAACTAGCTCGACAAAGTTGTGGACTACGTTGAGATTGGGTTGAAGGTAGAGGTCTTCTATGTGTTCTTTAGTTTCTCCTAACTTGGCTTGATTGATTGATGAAAGTAACTTGAGAATTTTGGGAGTTAGATAAACATGATCTTAGAAGAACATCTCTTGTTGTATGAAATTATGTCAACTTATTGTTTGGTATTATTGATTGGGATTGAGGGTAGATATGGGTGTTGAATCATATTGATAAGGTTGTGCTTTTGAGGGAAAGAGTTATGAAAGATGGTGGTATTAAATTGAACAAAAATCCATGATAGTATAACTTTAGAATTTTGCGTACGCAAGTTCTTCGACGAATTGCTTAAATGAAATCTCTTATTTGATTATAAGGATAAGTGACTATAATTTCGAACTAAGATTTAAAATTATTTTATTCCACATTTAGTCGAATAATTAATTATGAGATTGTTTATGTCATAATTATGATATTACTTTATATCTAATTTTATGTAGAATAACAATCTCGAGAGCATTAATATTGAAATAAAACAACAAAATGATACTTTTGCATAGTCTCCAATTTTTCTCTTCAAAAGTCTTCAATGAAACACCACCACCATCAACAATATATCCATTGAAATCCCACAATGTGAGATCTGGGAGGGTAGAATGTACGCAGACCTTACATCTACCTTGGTAAGTAGAGTTGTTGTTTCCGAAAGACCCTTGGCTCAAACAAGCAAAGCAAAAAAACACAGTCAGACCCGATTAAAAAAATAAATTTGTAACCAGTAAAAAAATGAGATAAACCAACGCGAATACGCAAAGTCTTCAAAGAAAGTTAAGGTTAAAATGAAAATCAAATTTTGTCACGGTTTATTTACTTTAAATTAAATGTAAATTTCATATTATATCATATGTAGAGATTTATATTACTACCATATATGAATAAATAATTGTATGATTAGTTAATTATCGTACTATAGTCACTCCATTATAATTGACTATGACTTGTTTGGCCACGAATTGATGAAAGGACCTCACATAAATACTTTCTCCGAATTACCCAAAAACTAATACTTAGACCTAGGGTCGGGGTTCCGCCCGACCCGAAAAAAGCAGGGCCAAGGTCATATAATTTTTGATCGGCGAGCCACCTGATCCGAAAAAGCGGGGAGCCGAGCATACGTAAGGTCGGGCCAGGGTAAGATTTATTTACCCACTCGGCCCGGTCCGACTTCGACCCGTCACTTAATCTTTTTAATATAATTTATATTATTTTTCTTTATTAATATTTACATGTTTTAAGAATATATGTGATGTAGACTTTATGTTTTAATGTGAAGCAGTGACATAAAATATAGGAAGAGAAGAAAGTAGTTGTAAATTGGTGAAACTTTAAATGGTTATAACTCTGAGCTCGGATGTCCGTTTGACCCAATATTTTTTTTGATTTGGCGTATTTTTACGTGACGGACCCGACCCAATTTCTGAAAAAACGTCCGTCTTCCCAATCGATTGGACGTTTCCCCCAAATCGGTTTCTAATTTTTCCTTTTCTTCACTACAGATCTCGCGATATACAATAGATTTTAACGTACGAATTTCGTGTTAATGTAGGTGTGAATGACAATTAACCGCGTCCCGCGACCCGACCCGACCCGTCCAAATCCCCTGTTATTTTATTTTGTAGACTAGGTCAAGGACGATCCGTGACCCGTAGGGTCCCAGAAGGGTCAGGGTCAGGATCGGGAATTATTTTTAAAAAATAGGGTCAGGGTCGGACCAGGGTCAGGCAAGTAGGAAAAAAAACCACCTGATCCGATCCTGGCCTGAGCTTTGGACAGGTCTACTAATACTGGTAGTTAAAAGATTTTTCTTTTTTGATATTCAGTTTTCTGGCTTACGATAGATTATTTCTGAAAATAGTAGTACCGATTTCTCAACACTATTACCATTAAATCGCGGGATGTGCTTAAATAATCAAAGTTTGAGAACGGAGCAAATAATATCAGTCTATCTCAAAAGAAATGCTTCCACCAAAATTCGAACGCACGTGCAAATATTCTGCTGAATTTTAAGTTGACCTTTACCATCAACTACGTGGACAAAAAAAAGCTCTTTATTTATACTCCTCTCCATTACCGGCAATCGAACTGTATCTCTGTTATCTGTTACTCGGGCAGTGGCGGAGCTAATAAGGGCCGAGGTTGTTGTCCTCAGCAATACACAGACCAATGGCTCTCTATCCATTGACCTCAACTTGTTCTCTCCCTTTCACTTGCCGTTTTTTCCCTAAACCTCTCTCTTGTTCCCTCTTCTCTGCTACCGCCATTACTACTTATGGCCCTTCACTCTACAAAGGGCTAAATCCACTCCAAAACACCAATGAAGAACACTTCACTCGTATCTTCGATATAACCGCATTACGTGTCCCTTCCCAACACTCTTTCTCTCTCGAAAACAAATTACGTGGACACCTTTTAAATTGGCCACGTATTCGTAACATTGCTAGGGTTCCTGGTGACGACATTGATGAAGAATTAAAGGAATTTCTAGTAAATAATGATGATGATGATGATGAAACCCTAACCCTAGCTGTATTAGAACGAAGAATTTACGGAAAAGCTGAAGGTGATGGAGAAAAAAAAATGTGTTCAGTGTTGTATAGAGATAAGATAGCGAAAAGTTTTAATTCGACAGGCTATGTGAAGTTTGAGAATTTAGCGAAGATATCACGACCGAAGAAAAAAGAGAAATGGAAGAGAGAGGGAAAAAGAGGGAATCGTAGAAGTGATATGTCGAATTTGGAGGTGGTTGATGAAGAGGGGAATGGAGATGATGACGATTTTAGTGGGTTATTGGGAGATGATTTTAGGAAAAGAAGGAAATGGAGTGGATCGACGAGGTTATTGTTATTAGATGAGAGGTACACGAACAAAGGGATAGAGGAAATGCCCGAGGCAATTAAGGTTTCTGTTTTTTTAGCACTATGGTATTTTATGAGTTGTTGTCTGTTGTTTATTGTGTTTCGGTAATTGCATTATCTAATTGTTGTTGCTATTCTTTTTTTTTTTGTATGCTCTGTACTGCTTACCGTATTAGTTGCCATGTTTTTCTTTATTGCCGTATTTCTTCTTTCATAACTATGCTTATCTGGACTCAAGCCGAGGGTCTTCCGGAAATAGCCTCTCTACCTCTACCTCCACGAGGTAGGGATAAGGTCTTCGTACACTCTACCCTCCCCAGACCTCACCTTGTGGGATTACATTGGGTATGTTGTATTTTATGAGTTGCATATGCTTTGAGTTTCATGAGTAATGTCTTGTTGTTGGTACTTCAAATTGGAATATGGAGTGTTTTCACTTTTCGTTCTGCCTGGATATTATTCCCTGTATGTGTGTTGAACCCCCAGAGCTTTTGGTCCACAGCAAAGGTTGTGCAGCACGGTGTTTGTTGTAAACACACGTGATGTCTTCGAATCCTAGCTGGTTAACCAAGTCTGTATTTAGGTAGAGAAGGATAAGATCTGCGGGCCAATTACAAAAAGATGTTGTTTGGTTGTGATTTATTGACAAGCACCTATTTCATTCAGGGTTGCAAATTACAAAGCATGTTATGAAATTTTGCCACAATCCATTGTCTAAGAGATATAAATGAAAGGATTGGGACCTAAAATATAGTCAGACATTCATTAATTGGTCTATTCAGTTATTAGTCTATTGTTGATATAATGCATATCAAAATTGCGTTGTAAATCAATATACTTTCTCTCTTTTGTTATCGTTGTTTCTCTCTTTCTGCTATAATAGTGTATATAATTAGATAGTTGGAGGGTATGAGTATCATGTAGTTATTACCAAAAAGTCTACTAGAAGAATTATATGTCTATAGAAGTCTTAAAGATCAGTTGTTTTCAGGGTAATTCATCTTGATCTTAATTTCGAAGTCTAAGATGCACCAATGTGTATTTGAATCGTTTAAAAATGTAGTTTGATAGTGGCTAAGGGAGATGCAGTGGTTAGAGAATGCTTGTTACTCATTCAAAGTAGAAATTAAATGCTTAGATTAAACTTTTTTTGCATATTTATGTAGGCTCATGGCTCCTTTCTTACGAATTTGGACTATGTTTGCAGGCAGTCCTCAAAGAACACAATGAGGAAACTACAAGATTACGTTTTGAAATTGTGAGATGCAAGCTGACATTGTTTTACAATTATTGGCAAATGAATGAGGTATGTTCCTTAGAGAGTGTTGACCATGTGCCTCATTTTTGCCGTTAATATTGCCTTTCTAGGATGTATATTCCCTTTAGCCGTTTAAGCCAATCAAGTTTCCTATTGCCTGTGGAGTATGTGAGGTTCATGGGTAAATCAACACATTATTTACCAAACTCGAATATATCATAACTAGAGCTGTCATGTATAGTTGGATTGGATACAGAAGGCTTTGATGCATTTGCTTTGTTCCTATTTCCTTGCATTCATCCATTGTGAGTTGTGTGGAAAGACTAACTGGAATTGTCATGGATTTGTACAAGTTGCTGGTGTATCTTGCATAAATGAGGGATTTGTATCTTGCAGGTGTTAGAGGTCTTGCTTCCACAAGGTATGATTGTTCCTTCAGCTTTTGAGACAGTTGGGCATATTGCCCATCTAAACTTGAGAGATGAACATCTCCCATACAAGAAACTTATTGCAAAGGTACCTGCTTTCTTCACAACTACCACATTTTTCATTCTATTAAACTTCACCTTATTTCTCAAAAATCGATTGGCAACTATTGCCCTTCTTCTACCAGGTAGTTCTGGACAAGAACAAGCCGAAGATACAAACAGTTGTCAATAAAATTGATGTCATCCACAATGACTACAGAACAATGCAGCTCGAAGTTTTGGCAGGAAACCATTCTCTTGTTACTACTGTAGTCGAGAATGGACTCTATTTTAATGTTGATTTAGCAGCAGTGTGAGTCTAAGCTAATAAGAATAGAAGTAAAGATGAAAATCTACTGTTTGCAGAATCTGATATTCCTTTTTTCTTCTATAAATTGTCATTTTCTGGTAGATATTGGAATTCTAGGCTGGCAACTGAAAGACAGAGGCTTCTTAGTTGCTTCACCCACAATGATGTTGTCTGTAAGTTGCCTTGAATACTCTGTTACATGCATATTTGAGTTTCAGAAATGGCGTCTCTACGATTTCACTTGGATATCATTTTTCGAATTTTTCTCTTGGCCTTTCCACAACACTCTCGCACTAAAAGCCCATCAGTAGTTTCCATTTTAAAAGTCTTAAAAGAATTAGTCTACTTGAATTTTTACTTAAATTTAGTAATATGTATGTGACAGTGAAGTGAATTATTAAAAGTGATTTAGGTAATATGCACGTACGTGGCCACAATTTCTAGTATTTATTAGTAGTCGGAGCTATGAAATGAAACGAGATCATAAACTATTCCCTGTCAAATAGGAGTACAATAATTTCATAAAGTATGCCAGAATGGCTACACACCTTTGAAATTAGCACATTGTCATCAATTTAAGTAAAGAAACTGACACTGCTTAAAGAGTACCCAACAAACACGACCGAACTGGTCTGCTCCAAATTGGTAAGTTTATCATTTGCATATTATCTGTATTAATCTCTATGTGGTGTCTCTTCTAACTCGCATAATATACTGCTATTCTCTCTCTTTCTCACAGTTGTTTATGTCTCTATAGGTGATGTTTTTGCTGGGGTTGGTCCCATTGCAATATCTGCTGCGAAGAAGGTCAAATATGTATACGCTAATGATTTGAACCCTAATGCTGTTGAATATCTGGAAAGAAACTGTGTCTGTAACAAACTTGAGATGAAGATTGAGGTACAAATTCATACACATGCAAGTTATATTTTCTATTGTATGTCACTAATTTTTGAATAATGCATAAGATCTACATATATATAGTAAGAACTGTGATTTTGAGGTACAAATTCACTGAGATTTTTTTTTGATAAGGTAAAAGTTTATTAATAAGGTACCAAGATGGTACAGAACGTTACAGGAAACATCCCGATACAAAAAACAAGACTTACATCCCTCCTAACAAATCTAGAAAATCCAAAAACTGATGCACGTTCGCTGGAACGCTTACACCAATAATATAGGTTGTGAAAACACTTATTCTTAATTCTAGAAATATGATTTCTATGCCCTTCAAAACAAGCCTTGTTCCTTTCCAGCTACACGGTCCAAAGGATGCACAATGGGATGGTCCTCCATATTTGCTTCAGCTTTCGACCCTTACGGATTGTCACTCTACCAACAAGCTCCTCACCGTCTGCGGCACCGGCACCACCCAGGATATGCCGCACAAGCTTAAAAATAAACCCCAACAAATTCACTGAGACTAGTTCACTTATTTTTACACCCTTGATCTTGCAGGTGTATTAATGGTTTTATATTTAACATTTGGTTTCTTGAATTCATTCAGCCAGTGATATATGGTGTCACAAAATAGTGATTTTGTTTATTTTGTAGATTTTTAACATGGATGGGAGGAGGTTCATTGACAGTATTTTTGCAAGTGAAAAAGCTAGGCCAATTACTCAAGTAGTAATGAATTTGCCAAATGCTGCTGCAGAGTTTCTTGGTACGCAATCTTTCAATAAAGTATTCAACCTTAAAGTTTTGATATGCTATTGGATGTTGTTATTGTTAGACTTGGTAAATTTTCAATTGCGAGCACCAAGTGGTGTGATCTAGTTGAGAAAATGTGCCCTCTGCTTCAAGTTTATCTAATTTATTCTCTAGAGTCTAATTCCAGAGTTGCTAGATTGAGAAGATGACTTGTTGATATTTCAACTGCACTTCATATTGATTGAGCACTTGATAGACTCCTAACGGCTCAGTTCTTATGAGAATTGCTAATTCAGCATCCCTAATGTCTCAGTTTCTCTTTTTATTTTTTTAAGTATCCTGCTAGTGGAAATCTGATTTTTGATGTCATTACTATGGGGTTAGAGGCTAAGAAACACTGTTGGCCGTTATTGTCTGTTTCTCTTGGTTGAACTATGACTCCAGAAATCTTTTCATCTGAAGAAGATTTTGTTACTTTTGTCAATGCAACCTTGCATGTGATGGGGGGGGGGGGTATGTGGAGTGTAGAATTCCAAGGATTGACAGTAATTCTTGCAATGATAATGAAGCATGAGAAGCTTGTGTTTTGAAAATTATTGATAACCAAGCTTCTAGGGGCATCAAAAAAGCTTATGTAGCGCACGAGGGAGGGTCAAGATTTTCTTGAATTTACTGATACAATTATGTTTCATTATTTTGTTTCTTTCCTTAGCTTTATCCCATAATGTCTACTAGCATGGTTGTTAGGCAATGGTTTGACGGGAAAGACACCCTGTTTTTAGTGTTGAAGCAGATCTACTATGAGTTTTGCTCGGTATGATGATTATATGGATTATCTGATGGACAATTCTTTCGAGTATTTCTATTGTGCAACAATGTCAAAAGTATTTTTTGCTACTAATATTATTGCGTTGATAAGTTCTTTTACTCCCATATTTTAGATGTATGATGTGGCATGACAGCACTTCGAGAGTTTTTCTCAGAAGGCAATGTGCTGAATTACATTACTTTTTTCGGTTCAATGAAGGAGAGGAGGTGTCCAAAAATAGAAGCAGACCTTCCATTCCATTTATCTAGACATATTGCAATACATAAATGCTTTTCTCATGTTTTCAGATTCATTTAGAGGAATTTTCAGAAATAAGCACACGGATAAGCAATTTACCTTGCCAAGGATCCATGTATATGGGTTTTCAAAAGCTCAGGATCCTGAATTCGACTTTCACGAGGTCTGCTGTTAGCCTGTGTGCTATTTCTTTTCATCTGACTGATTTTTTTTGGGCAGGTATTAACCGGGGGGATGCTGAATTTTTCTTCTTATAACTTGAACAGAAAATCAGGATTGCACTGTCTGAGGTGGCTTTTGAGGTACAGATGCACAAGGTCCGCCTTGTTGCACCTGGAAAATGGATGCTGTGTGCATCATTTGTTCTACCTGAGACTGTGGCATTTGCTAAAGAAACTCTGTAAGTAATTTTGTTTGGGTAGTTGAACCCTTTGTCAACAATTACATGTTGCAGTCCGTCCTATTTTCAGATGTAAATATAATTATCGAAAGCATATACAACAACAACATACCCAGTGAAATCCCACAATATGGGGTCTGGTGAGGGTATAGTGTACGCAGACCTTACCTCTACCTACCAAGGTAGCCGCATTCCGATTATCGAAAGCATATATAGGAGAAAAATTATACACTCTCCGTCCCAATTTAAGTGTCTTAGTTTGACTGGGCATGAAGTTTAAGAAATAAAAAGAGAATTTGAATCTTGTGGTCCTAAATTAAAGTTGTGTTAAAGTACTAAAATATTCTTTAATCTTGTGGTTTTAAACTTGCCATGTAGGATGTTTTAATTGTCAACTTACTAAATATAGAAAGAGACTCTTTGTGGGACAAACCAAAGAGGAAAGTAAGACACTTAAATTGGGACGGAGGGAGTAATTTTTTTGGTGAAGTAATTAAATTGTATTAGAAAGGCATCAAGAAGATGCATAGTTACAGGAAATACAAAGAGTTGCTTCAAAACAAATAAACATAAAGCTAACTGAGCAAAAATCTGTAAACAACCAAAAAGATTCCCCCAAACCCTACTGTGCCAGAGTTAGGAAGCTAACAAAATCCAAAAAGTTATCCACACTGTTTACAGGGGAGAGAAAGTGCCAACTGAAGAGAGTAGTTTAGACATCTAGCCTTAAGGGTGCTAGTTGGAGTTGAGATTCCATCAAAGCATCTGCAATTTCTTTCTTTCCAAAGACTCCAACAATAACTGCTGGGATCATCCTCCAGTTCCTTTTGATGGTCTTGTCGACCCTCCAGCCTATCCAGCTAGCACAAAGGTGCATAACCCATTGAAGACCAAACAGAGGGTTGGAAAGATGCCATAAGGCAGTGCAAAAAAAGATGGTTAATAGTTTCATTATCCTGCTTACAGAAGTAGCATCTGTTGATGAAGATGATTCCTTTCTTTCGGAGTTTGTTTTGTGTTAGACAGGTCTTATGTAAGGTTGTCCGAGTAAAACATGAAGCCTTTAGAGGCTGTCTGGTTCTCCAAGTATGTTGCCAAGGAAAAATATCAAGGATGTCATTTTGTGAACACCAATAATTGTAACTTCCCTTCACAGTATAAATCCCTTCCTTGGTGTTGCCCCGAAGTAGTCTGTCTGAGATTTCTTCATCTAGGTTGCATCCTCCCAGTGTCTGTAGTAGGGAGAGGAACTCATTGATATCATGCAAGTTCCTTCTGAAAATTGGGCTCCAAGTGTTGTCTACTCTGTATTGGGCAATTGTAGCTTCCTTATTAGTGGCTATTTGGAATAGCATAGGAAAAGACTCCTTCAGTGTAGTGTCACCAAGCGATTTGTCTTGCCAAAATCTTATGTTGAGACCATTGCCAGCTTTGAAGAAAACTTTCTCGAAAAAGTCATCTTGGAGACTGCTGATGTGTTTCCATACCCCTACACCATGTGGATCCCTGTTCCTCATTGGACTCCAGTGATCAGAATTGCCATGTTTGACTTTGATTATATCCCTCCAATACCCTGTCTCATTCTGCCCAAACATCCAAAGCCACTTCAAAAGCAGACTTTTGTTGTTTAGCTAAGTTCCTGATTCTCAATCCCCCTTGAGCCTTGGGTTGAATGACTTTCTGCCATTTTACCAGAGAACTTGTGAGTTTGGTTGTTTCCTTCCCAAAGGAATCTTCTCCTTGGACTATCTATCTGTTTGAGAATTGAGCTTGGCATAGGAAATAGAGACATACAATAGGTAGGGATGCTATCCAGAACACTGTTGATAAGTGTCAGTCTGCCTCCCATAGATAGATACTTAAGCTGCTATGTAGCTAGTCTCTTTTCCATCTTTTCAATGATTCCGTTCCAAATCTCAAGGGATTTGAAATTTGCACCTAATGGTAAACCCAAGTAGGTGGTTGGAAAGGAACCTATGTTACAACTGAGGATGTCAGCTAGTTCCTCCAGGTTGGGGACCTCATTGACAGGGTATATTATGCTCTTGAGTCTTGATCATGTTGATATGAAGACGAGAAAGCATTGCTAACTTTCCCAGTATCTTGTTCTGTGTTATTTTTGCAGCTTTCTAGTTCTTTACTAATGGCTGCATATTAGCAGTTCACAATCCTTTAATCTGCAAGACATCTTTTTTGGTTCTTTTTTCTTTTATTTTCTGTGTACTGTTGCTTCTTGAGGATGCTCAACTATAAAAGAAACTGCTATGAGAATAATAAATTGAAGCTTATGTCGACCGCTACTACAAACTGCAGGGATGCAGGGCAGGACGTTAACCCCATAATATTTTTTTTGATGTTTTAATATAAAAACAAAATTTAAAACTTCATCAAAAAATATTTTGAAAGTTTAAAACTGATGAACATTACATTAAAATATACAGTTGCGAAAGCAAAGTTGATCAATCAGTCGGTCAACTATGCGTTAGTCTCAAACTATTTGAGATACGACTTATAATATCTTTAGTTCGTACTAAATGTTGGGGTATAATATGTACATATACTGATTTACCAAATACTAAATTATAGAATAAAAAGATATAAATAAGTTCCTAGTCTAATACTTTTTTTTTTTTTTTATTGTTGATAAAGTAATAAGTTATAGTCAAATACTCCAATGAAAATTTAAGACAAAATGTTTTGGGATGTATGGGGTGGGCATCCCAAGGTGTTCTAGCACACATGAAGTGATGTGAGATATACTGTTAATTTCCGTCATGGAATTAATGGGGCTAAAGTTCTTTCTTGCCCTAGTGTCAGGCTGGACATCACCTTATGCACACTTAAAACCCTGTGAATATGTGTCTCATAAGACATTCATGTTAACAACATGGGAAGAGAAAGAAAACAAGAAACAAGAAGGTGAAGATGGAGGGGGGAGGGGGGAGGGAAGTCTGTTGGTGTACATCTACTTGGTCATTTTATTTTGTTTCCCTTATGAGTGCGACTTATGTTTCCCTTATAAATGTGACAGATGATGGAGCTTGTGATTGGTTACATCCTTTTCTCGAGTCCCTTATCTTTCTCTCTGTTACATAGACGTTCAAGTGCCTGGAGCACTGCAACACAAATAGGAAAGCAGAATTAGCTGAGAGCGATAAAAGTTTATTTGGAAGTGTCCTTCAGATAAACTTTGAACACAAGTTTGGTACTTTGGGCGCTATGTTGCAGACGTGGACCGTTTTGGAAATGATTATAAAGGTGAAGAAAAACGCTCCATACATCCAAATTTCATGAAAATTGATTGTAGTACTGTATGATCTAATTTTGGTTTCCTAAATATATGAAAGTTTGAGACGCAACCATCTCACAATTAAAAAAGCACTTGTCACTTGGCTGACTTCTATTTGCATTGGCAGAATCTGTGAAATCATTCACAATGATGGCTACTCAAGGAGCTTTGTGGTTAGAAATTGAATTCAAGAACAATTCATTGTACAACATGCATCTTTCTTCGATATTAATGACTTGTATTGAATTGAGCTTGAGATTTTACTTTCCAATTATTTTGCATAATTTCAATTCAAAAGCAATTAGGAAGCATTAAAAGTGGGTTTTCTGCAACAAATTCTGACTTTGTGTTTTGGAGCTGGTATTCTTTGCAACCTTTTTCAATACTTTCCATGGCAATATAATGAACCGTTCAGGGGTAAGCCCAACAAACAAATAAGCTAGATATTTTGACGATGTCAATTCACACAAAATAGTGATCTGACCCAAAACATGCTTTGTTTCAGCTAGAAATGTCAGAAAGGCTGAAAAATGACTCACCGTAGTCGCATCATGAACTTAATTAAGAGCTAAAATCATATGACTAACCAATTTATTATT
This sequence comes from Przewalskia tangutica, assembly GCA_029844215.1. Classification (NCBI taxonomy): domain Eukaryota; kingdom Viridiplantae; phylum Streptophyta; class Magnoliopsida; order Solanales; family Solanaceae; genus Przewalskia; species Przewalskia tangutica. The sequence goes on along the minus strand of CM056720.1, from coordinate 139,934,599 downwards.
TAGTAACAGAAGTGTCAATGAAATGTACTACACACTGTCTATTAACGTTTTAAAATGAATCCAGGCATGCCACTAGAGACTGGAGTCTGGAGAGTTGCTAATTCTTAAAGGTCTTTTTTAACTTCCAGCTTCCTTCTCTACTGCTCAAACTTTGATCTCTCGTCGATGCTAATTGGCTCATGGCCAGTGGGCTACAAAACCAATTTCAGTTTCATCTGAGTCACGCAAAAACCAAGATTACCAGTCATTCCGAGGTAATTTGTTTTTTCTTTTCTGTTCCACCAAATAACAGAATGATCTGGAGATATAAACAACGTACTGTATAATGCATTTGGCAGTTTTTGCACTGTGTTACAAGAAGATGACTTCACTCTTCTTGAGCGGCTGAACATGTGAGCTTTAACTATGCAAGGTTAGCTACATTGCTAAAAAGAACAAAAGAATTAAGGGTATAGTGTTATTTTCTATCTGGCATGTAATGTTGTGATGGTGATCTCATTTCCTGTACTATGTGCATATTGACTAGAAGAGAATTCACTATCCGGTGCATTTGTTTCTACGAAGAAACCTGACTGGTTAGCAGGTGGCAAAACACCTTCATTGTTTAACATCATAACCACTGAAGACATACTTGGACGATCTTCTGGACTGTGCTGCACGCACAATAGACCAACATGGATTGATCGTATCACTTCAGGTGTAGAACGAACATCAATGAGGAAGTCCCCAACTAATTCCATTGATCTACCTTCTTTATAGAGTTTCCATGCCTGTAGATTTTTAAAAGATCCTGTTAGCATGACCAGCTTTACGAGATATTTATTGATGGAAAACAAAAAATTGCAACCCTTACATGTCCAAGGAGGTTAAGGTTATGGTCTGGATGAGAAAATCTTCTGTTCCTTTTCCCACTCAATATTTCCAGCACTAAGACACCATAGCTAAATACATCTGATTTCACCGAGTAGACCCCATGTACAGCATATTCCGGTGAGAGGTAGCCACTGCATAAAACGTACAAAGAAATTAGCATTACTAATACTGGAAAACATACTAGGTAAAAGATCATCTTAAGATTCTTACTATGTTCCAACTACTCGGTGTGTCTTGGCTCCAAACTCATCGTCTTCACAACTTCTTGCTATGCCGAAGTCTGATGTCTTTGGATTCATGTCATTTTCTAGTAAAACATTGTTAGCTTTCAGGTCCCTGTGAATAATCCTCAACTGAGAATCTTGATGCAGATACATAAGTCCCCGAGCTATCCCGTTGATGATGTGAAAGCGCTTAGGCCAGTCTAAGACCCTGCTTCCTGTATCATCTACCAAAAGTTTCATAGTTAGATCATCAATAAGCACCAATGAGGTATAAGTGAGAGTCAATTAAAACATCAAACTAAGGGTGCGTTTGGTACGGAGGAAAACATTTTCCAGAAAACGTTTTCTAACTTTCTCATGTTTGGGTTGGTCAAAATGTTCGGGAAAACAAATTCCTTAAAAATGAGGAATAATGAATTCCCTAATGGAGGTAGGGAAAACAAGTTCCACATTCCAAGTTCATTATCTCCTTCCCACTTCCCACTGACCCAACAACTCCAACCCCCACCCCATGATCATCCCACCCCACCACCCATGGGCCGAACCCCCATTCCCCACTCATCCCATCTCCATAGTGTTTTGCTAGATTACATATAAATGCCCTCTGGATAATATTTTTTGCTTATCTAACAAACACTCAAAAATAAGTAAGAAAATCACTTGTTTTCCAAGAATACATTTTCCATGGAAAACATTTTTCCTTCATACCAAACACACCCTAAATAAAAATCTTCCTTTATAAGACAAATAAAGCATAACTTTGAGCCTAATATATTTTAGGCTCATATAAATCTTATTCCCAGTTCTCTAACTCTGTTTGTCCTGCTTGATGTGAGTTAAAATGGGAGGAAGATTATTTAAGTACACCTATAGGGCAACATTCAACAGAAATGCAAATCTTAAGCACAATATTTGTGTTGAGAAATCCTTACCAAATATAAATGAATCTAGACTTTACCATTTGGCATGTACTCATAGATCAACATCTTTTCCTCTCCTTCAATGCAGCATCCAAGAATCTTCACCAGATTTCTATCTATGCTGAAGTTTCACAATAAACATCACTTCATTCTTGAACTCATCTTGGCCTTGTGTGGATGTCCTAGATAGCCGCTTCACAGCTATTTCCTGTCCTTGTTCAAGCACGTCCTAAACATCAAACGTCTGCACGTTAAATGTTTTTAATAGCTAACATGAAAGTATACCTGTCTAACGGGCCGAACCGGTCCGACCCAGAGCTTCACCGGTTTAACGGTTCGGACGATTACGGTCCGTTCACGACTACTGGGCCAACCGTCCGTTCATTCTCGATTTCAGGTCGGCCCGTGCGGGTCCGGGTCTGAACCGGGCCTACCGGTCCGATTTTTTTTTTTAATTTCTAGTATTTATTTTCTACAATGTAAACTAAATTCAATTTAAATATGTAATATAATATATAATATAGTTTTATATATTAAAATTGAAACTTTAAAGTTAACTTTCTATTTTATAACTTTATACTTTATTCTTTATAGTTTATAGTTTATACTTTATCTTTATTTTATAGTTTACTTTATAGTACTGTTATAGTTATACTTTATAGTTTATAACTTTATATTGTAATTATACTTTTATTAATTTATTAGATTAGTAGATATAAGTTAACAAATAAGTAATAACAAATTAACAACTAAATAGATAGTAAAATTAAAACTAATAATAAGATGTAAACTTTTGAACTTTCATAATGTTAATAAGAGTACATAATGAAGTAATAATAATTTTATTTACATATTATGCATCCTTCTTGCAAGTTCTTCGTAATCTATAGGTTGATTGAATTGGTTATGCTCCATAGCCTCTAAATCTGGAGTATTAATTTCAGTCCCGCCTTCCAAAATATTACATATTTCTTCATCTTCCGGAGAATTAACGTCTACACATCCTTGATTTCTTCTCTCTGATCTGATCCAATCCTTTAAGCAGACTAACACTTCTAATGTGCTTCCATTCAATGAGTGACGTGTGTCTCCTATTTGATCTCGTGCTTGGCTAAATGCACTTTCAGAAGCCACTGTTGAGATCGATACATTAAGAACATCTCGTGCCATCGCTGCAAGTACCGGGAATTGCCTTTTGTTATCCTGCCACCATTGTAAAGGGTCAAAACTTTTCTTCGGCTCCGCTGGCTTTTGCAAATAAAATTGCATCTCATCGCAAGATCGACTTGTGGTTGCTTGTGTTGTAAAAGTGTTCCATATGTCTAAAGATTCTTCATCGACATCTTTATTGAATCCTGAAGGTGTAGACACAGAAGCAGAACTAGAAGGAATATTAGTAACAGAGTTGTTGTTATCATGTAATAATATTCATATAATGTAGTTAAATTAGTATCAAGTTTACTTATGCAATCAAATGAAGACGAGTTTACAGACCTACTTCCATATAAGTATATAAACTACATATTAAATTATGACAATCTACTTTTTTAATAGAAGGATTTAAGACTGCACCAATACAATAAATATCAGGAATAGGGAAAAAATATTTTTAAAATTTTTCAAACATAAGTGTAACTGCATCTTTATATTTCACATTTGATTTTAAACCATAAAGTAAATATGAAATTTCAGCTATATGAGCTAAAACATTACAAACTGTTGAGTAATAAGATCCTGAAAATTCAACGATAGCGGTAAAATTTACGTAATTTTTTTAAAAGTTCACCAATTGATTTCCAATGTTCGTCGGTTAACATATACATCACGTTCTTACAATGCGCATTTGCAACATGTGTTATGGGGTCTTTATACTTATATAACATTCTTTTAACAATAAATAAGTATAATTCCACCGTGTAATAATCTCCCCTGACATGAATTTAGGTCTCAAATTAAATTGTTTACATTTTTCTTTAAATTCTATAATTCTATTTTTCCTATTATTACCCTGAATAACTCCAACAGCTCTTTTGACAAGTTTTATTTCAGGTGCAAATAAATCAAGACCACTTTTAACAATTAAATTATAAATATGACAAACACAACGAACATGAAATATATGAGGAAGTGGTGGTTGTACTTCCGCTTTTAAAAGATCTACAACAGCAGTATTATTAGATGCATTATCGAATGATACACAAAGTATTTTATTATAAAGATTATATTTTTGGGCATAAGAACAAATAGTTTCGCTTATATATTTTCCAGTATGACTTTAATCCTCGTCATACGCAAAAGCAATAATACGTTTTTTCATTCTAAAATTTTCATCAATCCAATGACAAGTAATTGTTAAATAATCATAATTGTTTAAAGCATGTTCAATGTCTGAAGTAAAACTAACTAGGCATGGAAAGTTAGCAAACAAATATTGCAAAAAAATAACATAAGCATTATAAAGTCTAAAAATATCGGCTCTAGTAGTACTACGAGAAACACCTTTAAAAAAAGGATTATATACTCTTTGAATATATGTAATTAAATATGAAGAAGAAGCAAAAGAAAAAGGTAAACAACCTCCGACAATCATTTTTGCTAATTCAATGCGATCCTTTTTTGGATCATACTTAGCCACCCCCCAGTTAATGAATTAAGTTGTTGTTGACCGAGTTCTAAATCAGAGACAGCATTCCATTGTGCCGTATGATCGTTTTTTATATGTCTACCTATAGTGCCCGTCCCCCCGTCACCACCCCTGTCTTATGTTTATAAGTTCTCCCACAAATATTACATCTAACTCTATCAGTGCCCACAACTTTATCATAAAAGAGCCACACTTTACTCCTTTTTTTTCTTACTTCTGGTTCTGGTAAAGGAGGTCTACGACTACCACTAGCAGTACCAACATTGACAGAAGGAACACTAGTAGGTGTAGGAGATTCATTTTCTTCAAATTCAACAATATTATCTAATTGAATGTTATCATATTCATTATCTTCTATTCCAAAATCTTCTTGCTTTTGATCATAATCTATATTTTGATTAGATGATGAAGAACCTATAGATTTTTTACTCCTTGAACTAGATTTACGGCGTAGTCCCGACAAATTTTCCCTTATCGAAGACATTATAAAATATTTAAATAATCAACAAATAAATATGACAATTTAATAAAATAATTAGAAAATGAAACGAGTGTACCAAACTTCAGGATTCAGAATTCAATTGAAACTCGAAGCTCGAAGTCTTGCTACTTTGAATTTGAAAACTAATAATAATAATAACTTGAAAATTGATAATAAAGATAATTAAGAGAGTATGAGAAATTGAGAGAATTGTTGTGTGATAAAAATGAAAAAAATGTAGAGAATTTATAAATTTTTTAAAGGGTAAAAATGTAATTAAAAAAAATAATAAACAAAAAAAAAACCAAAAAACGATCGAAATGACCGTTGGCACCCCCACCCCACCCCCTCCCCAACGGTAACATTACCGTTGCAATTTTTTTTTAAATTTTTGTGTTACCGGTCCGGTCCGGACCGGTTAACCGGTAATGTAACCGGTTTCCGTTACCGGGTCTAACCGGTCCGGGCCTTATCGGGTTTTTATATAACCCGTGCGGGTTGGGGTTGGGGGCCAACCCAACCCCCAACCCGGTAAGCCCTTAACGGTCCGGTCCGGACATAATTTTCTACCGGGTCAACCCGGACCGTTAGACAGGTTTACATGAAAGTCAAAACAATGCAAGACTGTTTTATACTTCCAAATAAAAGGTAGAAGCACCAAATTTGAAGAATCGAGCAATTATAATAAATTCGATCGAGTTTAGCTGCTGTTTTTATAAAACTCCTCCCCCACATCTTAAATCACTATATTTCTCTTACGAAATTAGGTTTAATTTGGGCAGATTAAGAGAATTATATCCTCAAAACCAATAAGTCGTTAAGCCATTCCTCTGATTAGATATTAATCAGCACACATTGAAAGACAAGTTTTCAGAAACTTTTGGATAGACTCCGATATTTTTTTGATATTTTGAAATTCATGCACCAAAAGTTCGTTCCACTCAATCCCCCGCCCTCCATAGCTGGATTATGCATAAATGCTCCCTTTGCTGTCCAAATGTCCCATGTGGTAGAACAAGCCTTTAGCTGAAGTTACTATCAGTCTTGCAAAATCACTTATGCTCAATTATGTGGGCTGTTAATTGCTTATTTTTGTGTACAAGCTGCAAAGTTATAAGTTGTTACCTTGTAAACAGGTCCATAGCCGCCCTCTCCAATTTTCTCACCCCTGAAAAGTTGTTCGTAGATTTAGCTATTGTAGATAAGTCAAATAGTGGTAACTCAAATTCTTCACTGTGGTTTCCGTTGTGGTAATCCATCTTGTAATTGCCACTGAATCCCCAACATCCTGTCAAAAGACCGATGCACCAAATTCAGTTTGGCAAATACTAGACAAGGAAGGTATTTATATTTCCGAACAAACTGACTTGTTGAGGTTACCTTTCTTTTTCTCTGAAGCTATCTTCCTTCTTCTAATGCAGATCACTAGGCTTAAAGTAGCTTTCCTTTGTGTCCATTTGATTTATTCTGACTAGCTGCACGTATTCAATCCAAATATAGGTAATCAGTTCGACTTTCTACATCAGCTGGTTAAACAGGACTACATTAAAACTCTTTAATTTTGTCTACACATCATTGTTACAGGTTTAGCATAGCTCCCCAACATCGTATTTTTTCTGTTAAAACTGTAAGTTATTACTTTGTAGTTAAAGTACAACATGTTTATAATCATTGGCATTGTGTCAGACCTCTTATAACAGTCATCCTCTATAACAACATTTCACTATAAGAGCCATGCTTTCTGTGGAACAGAGCCAAAAAATATCAAGACAAACGACCCCGCTATAAAGATATTTGACTGTACAAATAAATTTAGATTTTCTTTATCCAGGGCCTCTTGCAATTCATAAAATTTACTATCTTTAAGAAATCAATCACAAACTCTGAATTTTATGTTTTTACTTACCTAATTCAGAGGCAGCCATTCTAATGTAGATATCTCAAGGTTCATAGTCACATTGAACCACGAATTCCGTGTGTCCGGTAATTTAACTTTCGAATACTTCAAGAACACATCTCCCTTGGCACAATTCAGTTCCTTCCTCCTAACACAACCACTTGACCAATCTGCGTTCCTCCAATCCTCAACATGTTTAGGCACAAACTTGTCTAAACATCCACACACACCGGAGAATTGAAACTATTACAACTACCATATCATCCACATAACTTATAAGTATCACATATATCCGTTGGCAACAAGAGGTAAAGCGCCCAATCCTTATTCCTATCTCCCCAAGTCCATCGTTGTAAAGCGCCATTCTGATTCAAAACAAACCTCGTTATAACCCCAGCTAGAAGCGTATAAGTAAAATACACTTCAGTTTTGTTTGAAAATACATCGAATGTATAAAATGGATTTTCTCTTGACCTTGTTGCACCACTAAACCTTAATTCATTCCATGGTCCAGACCTGTATATAACATATTTCCCTTTCTTCAAAATGTTCTGTGGATATCCAGAAGGATCACAATGGTACGTATTATCACCCGGAGCTGGATCCTCCTCATTCTTCCACGACGACAAATACACTTCTTTACCAGTAACAAAATTTTGTCCGATTTTCATACCGGGTAGAAGTGTATCAGTAGGATAATCAAAGCACTGCCAAAGAAAATTCCTGATTTTATCATCACCAGCATCTTTGACAACAAGATTCCCTGAATCCAACAACTTTACAACAGGATCCTGTGCAAATCCCGAGGCATTTGATGACCATATGATGTGTTTAGTACTATTCATTATGACAAGTCTTCCTGGTTTGATAACTTTTAAGGTACCTGAATTAGTTGTTGTCGGAGGAGATTCTCTGTTGGCAACCCAAACAACTGTAGTAACAGAAATGTTCTTGGACCATATACCAAAATAACGGTTCTTGGAATTATCTGGACTAAAGAACCCCATTTCGAAACTTCCACTAGATGAAGTAATATTGAGTTCACTGTCTTTGTGAAATTGAGTTGTTGTTATGGTATCTGTTGTTGTAGCACCACCAACAACAACAACATACCCAGTGTAATCCCACACCGTGAGGTCTGAGGAGGGTAGAGTGTACACAGATTCCGGGAGACCCTCGGCTCAAGAATTTGGTAAATGGCAAATAAGGTGAGAAATAAGAAGAGTTGCACATGAAAACTTCGGTTTAATGATGCCTTCATGATTGGAAAGACAAATGCAACTTATTTATTTGTGTTGTGCATTCTAAATTAGGAAGTCTTCCATTTTTGGAGCTCTTACTAGTATGAGGTATAAATTTACTGATGTAGAGGCTAGTAAGGATAAATTCAAAAGGGAAATGTGTTCCCTGAAGGAACAAGACAATCAACTTGGTTCAGCTAATGTGTAGGAATTACTGAGATCCCTGATGATGATGAGCTGGAGAAGATGAAGTACAACAAACCCTAAGTGTTCTAATATAGGATATATCGAACAACACTTGGCTTGGGCTTCTCAGCCGACTTTAGCTTCTGGGCTTGTACAACATTTGGGCTGCTGCGAACGAAATTGGGCCTGTTGTGGAAAGAAATATAAAAGCCCAACTGAACACATTTGTATAGATTCCTTATTATGGTGATGTGCAAATATTTAGTTAAAGAGTTTGTTACATAGTTTTAGTAATTCAATTTAGATCCTAGATATTTATATAGTAGGTCCTTTGTTCATGTATAAAGAGATGTAATTACTTACTATGCAATACACGGAGAAAATTTCCCAAATCGTCTTTCATTATAATTTGTTCATGGTATCAGAGCAGTGAGGCTCGATCCCAATATCATCATCATAATTCATACTTCTGTGTCTCATCTTTAGTGAGGTCAAATGCCACAATCAACGCCTGGAACAAGCAACACTGAGAAGACAATCACGTATGATGTCAATCACCCCTATCACCTCAATAATGCAGATTCACCAGGAATGACACTAGTCAATAGTGTGTTTGATGGTAGAGGATATCCGGGATGGAGGAGATCTATCCTCTTATCTCTGTCAGTCAAGAAGAAGCTCGGTTTCATCAATGGAACTTGCAATCTCCAGATCTGAACTCTGCAGAATATGAGCAATGGTCCTGTGTCAATGATATGGTCATTACTTGGATCACAAATACATTGACAAAAGACATTGCTGATAGTGTGATACCTTCTAACACAGCGAGAGAATTATGGGAAAGTCTAGAGCAAAGGTTCGGGAGGTCAAATGGTGTCAAGCTTTACCACTTACAAAAGGAGATAACAAGTCTGGTTCAACGTAATGATGATATTGCTAAGTATTTTACCAAACTCAAGAAATTATAGGATGAATTAGATGCAATACATGTCATTGTAAGCTGTTCTTGTGTTTGTGTGTGTGAGGGTAAAACAAAATTAACAAAATCTCTACAGGATCAAAGACTGATTCAATTTTTGATGGGGTAGCAAGGGGGAACATTCTCATGATGAGTCCCCTGCCTAGTGTGGACCTTGCATACTCACTACTTCTGCAAGATGAGAACCAAAGAGAAGTATATGCAAATGCACACTCAACATCTGATTCTGCATCTTTTCTGGCTGCTGGATTAAGTAAACAGCCCCATGCTCAGTTATTTTCTGAGTTTGCAGCCTTCATAGCAACAGGAAATGGTAAACATGTTCAGAAATTTAAGAACCAGTCATTCAAAGGAGGAAACACACCACATAAATTTGTTAAGCCATAACAAAGGTTTAAAGGAAGGAAGAAGTATAACCCAAATGTTAGCTGCACCTATTGTGGGAAAACATGACACACACATGATTGCTACAGGTTGCATGGATTCCCACCTGATTTTGAGTTTACTAACTCTAAAGATTATCAAGGAACAATTAAGGAAAATGCTGCAGTTACACATGAGGAGGTAGAAAGCATGGGTGAATACAACAATGAGATCAACAACAATCTAACACAACAATACACCAAAAAAGAAATCAAGGAAATGATGCATTTATACAAGCAAACAAAACTGGCACAAACAGAAAATTCAAGCATAAATGCTAATGATGTGGCTGGTACTATTCTTAAATACTCTAGTTCAGTTTTTAGTAGTCTCAAATCTAGCACCTGGATAATTGATTCAGGAGCATCAGAACACATGTGTTCTAATCCTAATTCTTTCATGTTTCTCATTCCTCTTCCTGTGCCTTTGAACATTAATTTACCCAATTCTTTCAAGGTAAATGTTACTCACACAGGAAGCATTCCTATTCTGCCAGGTCTTATTTTGGAAAATGTTCTTCATGTTTCAGAATTCAAGTATAACTTATTATCTGTGCATAAGTTATGTGTTCAAATCAAGTGTGATGCAATATTTACATGTAGTAAGTGTTTCTTGCAGGACCATTCAATGAAGAGTCCTCAAGTTTTTGGTGAAGTTAGAGAAGGACTATATCTATTGGAACCTACTAATCCTAAGTCTAGGTGTTTATTTAATGCAAATGTTCTTTCAATTCCAAAAGGAAGAAATTCCAGTTCAGAATCTATTCCTATTTCTGCACATGTTAAAGCTACTTCTGATGTAAAACTTTGGCATGTAAGATTGGGACATCTCCCATTTTCAGCAATGAAGCATTTACATTTCCTTCATTGTGATTCTATTTCTGCTTTTATTTGTGATGTGTGTCCCAAAGCTAAACAAAACTAAGCTTCCATTTCCTGTGAGTAGTATCAAAATAAAAGGATTATTTGAACTCATTCACATTGATACATTGGGACCATACAAATCAACTACTTACAATGGGTTTAGATATTTCCTAACTATAGTGGATGATTTTAGTAGAGGAACTTGGACATTTTTGTTAAGTACCAAGAGTAATGCTTTTCCTATTCTCAAAAACTTTCTTTCTATGGTTGAAAGACAGTTCAATGTGAAGGTGAAGATGATAAGATCTGATAATGCCCTAGAATTAGGAAAAGGAACACAAGAAGCAGCTTATCTTGCTTCAGAAGGTATCATCCATCAAATGTCTTGTGTAGGGACCCCTCACCAGAATGGAATTGTTGAGAGGAAACACAGACATCTCTTAGAAATTGCAAGAGGTCTGATGTTTCAGTCCAACATGTCTGTTTCTTACTGGGGTGACTGCATTCTAACAACTACATATATTATAAACAGGTTGCCTTCTAGTGTTCTCAAAGGGAAAACTCCTTATGAAATACTTTTCAAACAACAACCTGACTATTCTCACTTAAGGAACTTTGAGTGTCTGTGTTATGTATCTACTCTAACTCAGGGAAGGAGTAAATTTGATCAAAGGGCAAAGGCTTGTGTGTTACTAGGATATCCTTTAACTAAAAAAAAGGATACAAATTGTTAGAGCTAGATTCCAAGAAAATTGTGATATCTAGGGATGTAAAATTTCATGAGAATCATTATCCTTTTGTTGTTTCCACTGCCTCTAAGATGTCTATTTTCCCAGACCATTCATCACATATCTTTCTGGACACCACTCCTTCACAATTTGATATAACTGATCCTGATGTAGCACATGATACTCCTAGTTCTTCTACTCTCTTGACAAATACACCTGATCCTTCCCCATTTGATAATTCTAACCATATTACATACCCAATATCTCCTCCTATCTCTCCTGATCCAATACATACAACTGACACTCAACTTGAACCAGAACCAAGAAGGTTAGACAGATCAAACAAAGGAATACTTCCTTCTCATCTTAATGACTACTTCTGTAATACCATTTTTAGTGATGTTACAGAATCCTGTTTTGCTGCTCCCACTACACCCATTGTTCTATCTTTCCATGCTCTTTCTCAGCCAAATCAACTCATTTTAGACTCTGTTTCTACAATCAAAGAACCTACAACTTTTAAACAGGCTTGTCATCATCCTGGATGGATAAATGCCATGGAAGATGAAATAGAGGCACTACAAGCCAATCAAACTTGGGAGTTAGTTTCTTTACCCCCAGGAAGAAAAGTTCTTCCTTCAAATGGGTATACAAAGTAAAACAACATGCAGATGGTACTATAGAAAGGTTAAAGGCTCGACTGGTCATAAGAGGGGATATACAAACTGAATGAGTTGATTTCAATGAGACTTTCTCCCCAGTAGTTAAAATGACTATAATCAGATGTTTGCTAGCTATTGCAGTAAAGAAAGGTTGGGATGTTTCACAATTTGATGTCAATAATGCCTTCTTGCAAGGTGATTTACAAGAGGAAGTCTACGTGAAATTCCCTTCTGGTTTAGATCCACCTACCCCTGGTTTGGTATGCAGACTTAGAAAGTCCCTATATGGCTTAAAACAAGCTTCTAGGCAGTGGTATGCCAAGCTTGCTGGTGCATTAACATTTAAAGGATATACATCCTCTCTCAATGATTACTCTCTTTTCTTTAAACATACAGAGTCTTTGATTTCTATGGTCGCAGTATATGTTGATGATATACTTATTACTGGCAATGATCATCAAGAAATTGGGGATCTTAAGATTTTCCTTCATTCAGAATTCAAGATTAAGGACGTAGGTCTCATCCACTATTTCTTGGGTATGGAAATCTTAAGGGAAGACCATGGTGTGATTATCAGTCAAAGAAAGTATACATTGGATCTCCTGGCTGAATTTGATGTTTCCCACCTTGCCTCTGTCTCTTCGCCAATGGATCCATCAGCAAAACTGTCTGTTGTGGAGAAGTATTATCAGATTCGACCATTTATAGACACCTTGTTGGAAAATTGAATTATTTGACTCATACCAGGCCAGATTTATCTTTTGCTGTTTTGACATTGAGTCAATTCATGCAAACACCTACTATGGATCATTTTAATGCTGGATTGCGTGTGTTGCGTTACCTTAAGAAATACCCTTGTCATGGGATTCTCCTTAATGCTTCACCAAGTTTTTCTTTATCTGCCTTCTGTGATGCCGATTGGGCGACTTGTCGTGACACTCGTCGTTCTGTAAGTGGTTTCTTTATCAGTTTGGGTGGTTCACCTATCTCTGGGAAGTCCAAGAAACAAACTTTTGCCTCTTTATCCTCCGTCGAAGCTGAATACCGTTCCATGAGGCGATTGGTTGCGGAATTGACATGGTTGACTCGTTTGCTTTCAGATCTATCGATCCCTTCTCCGATTCCGGTGCCTGTATATTCTGACAGCAAGGTGGCTATTGACATCGCTCGAAATCCCGTGTTTCATGAAAGAACGAAACACGTTGAACTCAATTGCCATTTTGTCCAGCAACATTATCTTTCCGGCTTGATTTCTCTTTCTTTTGTGCCGTCAAAAGACCAGCTTGCTGATATTTTTACCAAATCTTTATCTGGGCCATCACATCATCATCTTCTTCGCAAGTTGGGAGTCACTACGATCCCCTCCAACTTGAAGGAGGGTGTAGGAATTACTGAGATCCCTGATGATGATGAGCTGAAGAAGATGAAGTACAACAAACCCTAAGTGTTCTAATATAGGATATATCGAACAACACTTGGCTTGGGCTTCTCAGCTGACTTTAGCTTCTGGGCTTGTACAATATTTGGGCCTGCTGCGAACGAAATTGGGTCTGTTGGGGAAAGAAATATAAAAGCCCAACTGAACACATTTGTATAGATTCCTTATTATGATGAGGTGTAAATATTTAGTTAAAGAGTTTGTTACATAGTTTTAGTAATTCAATTTAGACCCTAGATATTTACATAGTAGATCCTTTGTTCATGTATAAAGGGATGTAATTACTTACTATGCAATACACAGAGAAAATTTCCCAAATCGTCTTTCATTACAATTTGTTCATAATGTGGCTCTAAGATCTGAAGTTTTAAAACTTACCAGAAATAGAAAATATTAGTTATTGATAATTAACTTCCCAAAGCTGAATATGACTTAAAAAGGATTAGGATTGAGTTGACCTTCGAGAAGGAAAAATCTAGAAAGTTAAACATGAATCTGATTAAAGTAAACACTGATCTAGACAAAGCCAGGACTAAATTTGCTAGTATCCTCAATAATCTCACCTGCAGAACCTACAGTGTCACCACTAGATTAGGCTTTAAGAGAGAATATATGAAAAAGGTATTATGCACTCTATATGGTGAGATTGGTCATTATAGAAATAATTTCCAGTAGACAAGAGGCATGAAGTAAGAAATTTGAAAATTGCAAAAAGGAACATCAGGCTTGTTAAATCAAATGGAATAAATAAATGGAATACGTCCTCCTTTGTACTGCCTAAATGGTCAAAATGGAATCTGATTCATCCCTTTATTCAAAGAAAAGGGCTCAAGATAGTTTGAGTTCGTAAAACTAACCTTTGATTATTTCATAGGTGAGAGTGAAGGGAAGAGAACAAAACTTGTACATAGGCAGTGCATGCTGAAGACACATGACGGGAGACAAAGAAAAATTATGCTCCCTCTCGGTCATAGAAGGTGGAAATGTGGCCTTTGAAGGAGGAAAAAATGAAAGGTCAAAGGAATATGAAGATAGGTAGATATGAAGAACATTTAATTGATAGTGTGTACCATATAGATGGACTGCAATACAACCTACTGAGCATCTCACGTCTATGTGACAAGGGAATATGATAGTGTTAGCTCTAAAGGCTACAATATTACGGATCTCAAAACAGGTAACACAGTTCTAACTGCCATGAGGTACAAGAATGTGTACAAGACAGACATAACAGGGATACCAAGTAATGATCTAACATTAGGGTTGGCAATTGGGGCGGGGCGGGTTAGGGTAAACCTTTAATGGGGTAGGGCAGGGTAAAATTATATTTTTGAAATTAGTTAATGGGTTAGGACGGCAGGGCAAGGTCCGAATTTATAAATGGGTCGGATAAAAATAAGTCACCCGCAAATATTTTCTCCAAGACTCCAACCACGAATTCAGGTTTTCTTCCATCTTTAGCTAATATGACTTCACTATTCTCAGCTTCGAGTTCAGGAGGAACATCAGTTGTCGTCATCTTCTTTCTCAGCTTCTGCTTCAATCACTAATTCCTTCTCCTTCATTGCTTCACTTGTTTCATTTCTCAATTCAACACCCATCTTCTTAACAAAACCTCAAAATTAAGAATAAGCCTAATGAAGGGTTTTCAAACTCTACTATAATAATAAAAAATCCATCAGTTGATTTGAGAACACTCTCCAACGCTGCTCGTCTCCGGTAATACTCTTTTCTTCTCTTTCTCTAAATGAGTTTCTCCTATTTTTGAGTCTCAATATCTGGGGTGGGGGTGTATTGATGAGTCGAGTAAGAATAGGAAATGGGTTTACATGTATTAGTAAAGGTCTGTTATAATTTGTTGGTTTGGTGTCAATTTAGCTAATTGATGATTGTTAATCTACCACAAGTAGTTAGTAGTTTTTTTCTGTTTTCTTTGTACACTTTACACCTTTTCCTCTGTTTTCTTTGTGCACTTTACATATACAAAATTGTACTGCCATTTTTATGATTTTGTAATAGATAATCATGGCATCTCAAAATGTTGAGAATCTACCCGCTTCAACATCTAACGCTATTTCCTTAGAGGCTGACAGTCCGAGGCTTTCACAAGATGACGTTGTTGAACTGGGAAAAAGGAAGAGATATTCTAAAGCATAGAATTAGTTCAAGTTGGTGTCTATTAAAGGTGTTAAATATGGTCAAGTATTGCAAGGCTCAATATAAAAATGCTAATAATTGTGGGACGAAAGCTATGTTGGTTCACATACCTAAGTGTCCTAAAAGGCCAAGAAGTGAGAGTGACACGGAGGGCGGTGATGGACAACACTATTTTGATCAAGATGTTTCACGTAAATAACTTGCACATGCCATTATTTTACATGGCCATAGTTGATCATGTGGGATTTAGGAATTTTGTTGCGAGTCTCCAACCTATGTTTAAGATGGTTTCAAGAAATACGATAAAAATGACATAATGAAATTTTTTGACAATTTGAAATAAAAAACGTCTACCTTGTTGGAGAAAGTCATGAGTAGAATTGCAATAACAACCGATATGTGGACTTCAAATAGCAACAAAAAAAAATTCATGGCTATTACTGGACATTTTATTGATGATTCATGGAGGCTTCAAAGTCACATTTTAAGGTTTGTTTATATTTCCGCTTCATATGATAAAGATGTTTTGTGTAGTGCTTTGGTTAATTGTTTGTTTGACTGGAATCTTTAACGAAAAATATCAACTATCACAGTTGATAA
The DNA here is from genome assembly GCA_029844215.1 of Przewalskia tangutica. NCBI lineage: Eukaryota > Viridiplantae > Streptophyta > Magnoliopsida > Solanales > Solanaceae > Przewalskia > Przewalskia tangutica. The sequence goes on along the minus strand of CM056720.1, from coordinate 139,918,283 downwards.
TTCTAGTACCAATAATGCAATGATGAAAATCTTATTGGATGAGAAACTTAATAAAAGAGATAGATTTGTTATTGTCTGGACGAGTGTTTCAGATGTGTTGTGTGGTGCACATCTTAAATTTGATAGTGCAAGAAGGGTTAAAGGTTATAGGAGATGGTATTGGAAAAGTCCGTGATAGTGTCTTTTATTGGGGTGGATCAGCCGGAAGAATTGAGAGATTTGAAGAAGCCACACGTCTGCTACACTATTCTTGTAACAAGAAGTTGCATTATGATTGTCCTACCCGTTGGAACTCTACATATCTAATGTTGAGAAAGACTTTGGAATACAAAGAAGTGTTTAAGAAGTTGAGTCTAACTGAAACAAATTATAAGTGCAATCCAACTGAAGAGCAATGGAGTGATGCAAAAGATGTCTGTGATAAGCTCAAACTCTTTTACCATATCACTGAACGATTTTCAGGAACTCAATATCCAACTTCCATTCAATACTTTGAAAAAGTTTGTAAAATTAAGATAGACTTGGAATATTGGGTGAAGAGCTTTAATCCTTTAATTAACTCTATGGCATCTGCGATGTTGTTGGAATTTAAAAAATATTAGGATGATGTGCATGTTTTGATGGGTGTAACTGCAATCTTTGATCCAAGATATAAGATGAAGTTGGTAGAGTACTTTCTTCCACAAATTTATGGTGAAGAAGCTTCCACTAAAATTCAAGAAATTCGATTATGATCTCTTTCGAGATTAAGAGTAGATTATCTTCTCCACGGGGGTCACTTGAAGCATCTAGTTCTAGTGAAGTCGCTAATCTTATTGAAGGTGATCGTCTATCAAATTTTGATCTATTTGTTGCTTCGAGTAGAGCTACCGTGGAGACAAAATCCGAGTTGGATATATATTTAGAAGAAAGCTTGCTACCTCAGACTCCATCATTTGACAATTTGAGTTGGTGGAAGACAAATGGATTGAAATTTCCTATTTTGCAAAAGATGGCCCGTGACCTCTTAGCCATTCCTGTGTCTACCATTGCTTCTGAATCAACATTTAGCACTAGTGGAAGGTTGATTAGTCCACATAGCAGTAGACTACATCCTACTACTTTGGAAGCTTTAATGTGTGCTCGCACATGGTTATGGAATGAAATAAATGGTATGTAATTTTCTCATTGTTATCTTAGTAGTTGTTTAATTTTTAAATTGTATATCGATTCATCAACTATTATGTTGTTCTTTTTTAGGTTTGACTCCAACAATCGATAAATTTTCATGTCCAACGTTGATTGATGAAGAGGAAGAGCCGGAGCCAAGTTTTATGCCAAACGTTGCTTGATGAAAAAGAACACATACTGATAAGGTCAGACCTTGATTCATCTGCTTGAATTTCAAACAGAGTAGTATAAATTTGTGAAGGTGAGGTTGCTTTCCTGTCCACACTTGATTTTGGAAAATCTATCCCCGTAGTATGCCCCTCAACTGAAAGTTAAAGTGGAAGCTAAATCATTTGATTTCTGCATAATAGTGTGATTAAAGTGTGGATAATTGATTATTCATATGTTGCATATCATGTCCGAGTATGTTAACCTTGTAGTCCCTCCTTGAACTGTCCACCAAGGTTCTTGCTCCACTTTAGTTGTTTCTTTTGAATTCAGATGCTGCAATTATCACCTCACCCTCCCTTTCCCATGCACAGGAAAAAAAAGAAAAAGAGGTTGCATAAGATAACTCGTTTTTGATATCCTTTGTTGAAGTTCATTTATTGATTGTTCAACCGGAAGCATGGAAGTAATTTTCTTCCAGTGCAGTAATTGAATGTGTTACTTGAGATACTCACAATCTTTTTCATTTGGATGCAAGGATCTAGAACCTGGGATGATATCTGAGAACTTTCATAGGATATTTTGCATATGGAGATTAACGTGAGTATTTTCTTGAAGTAGTAATAAGAATGTTTTTCAGCAGTGTAAATCATTGTTCATTTTTACTGTTTTACATGTAGAAGTGTGGAAGAGTTGTTGCACTAAAATTCATGATTTAGGTTTCTCATTTTGAGTTTAATGCCAAAGATGTTATTTGCAACTCATGATAATTTTTTATTGTACTAGGCCTATATGGCGATATGTTATTTAGCGCTGCTTTAGATAAAAGAATTTGTGTGCGCACTGCCAAGTTGCTTGGCATATTTATATGCTTTAATGTCATGATTCACTGCCCAACAGTTTATATGCTATGTTTGTAAAATGAAAATTGTTTCTTATGTATGTACTAGTCTCTACGAACGTGCGTTTGAATACTAACACAAGAATTAAATACTAATTCAAGTTTTATGCCAAACGTTGCAAATGAATTTAATGTTAAAAACAAAAAGAAGAAGACTTCAAGCACATAACACAAGAATTTGATAAATGCTATTATTAACAACAAAAAAAACTTTAGAAAGATGAATAACCATACTCTTTTACACATTAAAGTTAAAATAAAGATGAGAAATAAAAGATGACATAAACGGGGCGGGGCGGGGCAGGGCTTAGCGGGGCAGGACAGGACAGGGTAGGGAATATTTTCTGAAAATTGCTACATAGGACAGGGCGGGTCAAATCCTTAGCAGGTCAAGACTTGCCCCGCCCTAACCTACCCAATTGCCATCTCTATCTAACATATTGTAAAGTCCAGGACGAAAAAAAGAAAAAAAGGAATATTTAAAAAGACTCTCTTATTTGAACTAGCAGAACTATATCTAACTTAGAATTCTAATACACCTGCTTATCCCTCTAGGTCTTCCTTACTTAGGGGTTTTGTAAGACTCAGACACTGAACTTTTCACTATATCTTCAAAAGCCAAAAACTTCAAAGGAAAATCTCTCCTCTCCTCTCACCTTATTCGATGAAAATTTGCCTTTTTGGTTAAGTTTTAGTCTTCTTTTGTTTTGGCTTTCCAAGAGCAAGGTTGGGAAAAGATCAAGTGTGCAAGAAGGAGAATAATGGTAGTGTGATAAAAGTTGTGAAGAAATAAAGGTGAGTTCTCTCACTCACAAATTCTTAGTAAAATCCTTTGGTTTTTAGTTACAATGCATGTTAAAACACAATATGGATGTTGGAGGAGAAATCATGAAAAATGATAAAAAGGGTGTAGTATAACTTGTGATGAGTTATTGATATAGTATTATCTTGTAACAAGTTTGAGTCATGGTGATTGCGGATTATTTTAGCTGAGTTATCCTTTTTAGAATGAGATAAATTTTTCCAGTTTTGTATATCTCTCTTTCACGGTCAGATTGAGCCCAAACGGGGTCAGAATCGATATACAGTTTGAGAGTTATCACCGTTTAAAATTTCTGCCTCGAATCGATTGAAATTGGGAGGGGCAAAAAGTATAACGAAAAAATTGAACAAATCGGTAATGAATCTGAAAGTTTGTGCTAAATAAAAGTTCTAGTTTTCCTGTTCTTGACAGTTTGAGACTTTACTGAGATCTATCCGGCCTACGGAAAAAAGTTATGATAGTTTTAAGATTGTGTCCTTTTTGTTTCAAAACTCTGATGAGACATTTTTTATAGGGTTGCTTCTTTCGTGAATTTGTACTAGTTACACTAATTATTTTTCAGAGAAAACTTGATATAGTGATAGATCTCCATATTATTTTGATTCGACACAAGAAACACCTTATTTCGGGTTACAGTTTGAGAGTTATAACCCTTAGAAGCGAGAAGGGCTAAAGGTTGAAAGAAATAATTTTTATTTGAATCTTCTAGATCGTTGTTGACATCGAAAGCATCTTTCCAGAAAGGTTAATCGGAGGTACATCGACCTTACGTCACCCCGATAGAGTCATAAGTTGTCTTAGTATCACTCAGGTAATATATATACATATAATATATTGGATAGGGTTGCACGTTCCGCATCAAATACATACATATAAAATATTAGATCAGATTTCACGTAACGCAACATATATATATATATATATATATATATATATATATATATATATATATATATATATATATATATATATATATATAATATTGGATCGGGTTGCGCGTACCGCAATAAATATATAATATAATATAATATATGGGACTGGGTTGCGCATCCCGCAATTTCTTTTGTGAAGGCGTACTGGTTAATTTAAGTATTTTCCTAGGGTGAGTTGGGAGGAGAATTTGTATGCAAATACTTGTACATTGAAAGTGATGTGATGTGGTTTCATAACGTGCTTATTATGTTTATAGTATGATTGTACTTGGAACATTGCGAGATTGCTTTGAATCGTAAGGCGACGTTCTCTCTCAGCCCCGGATGGTAGGGCTGACTATTTTTATCTAACATGTTTCAAGAAAGCCTGACAAAGGGAAAGATCCGCAACAGGACTAGCGATCGTCCCGCATCCTCATTGTTCCACCAATCCATTGCTTCAGATTTGGTAAATGTCATCCTTGAATGAGTATGTCTGAGGGAATAAGTTTTGTTATCTCGGGGAATGCCCTACATGATATTGTTTTCTTTTTGTTGACACCCAATTTTGACCCTCTCGTCCAGTCATTAACTATAAAATTACACTAATTTTTCAAAATAATTTTAACAATGTTATAATAATAAAATGCGACAATAAAACATTAATACATGCATAAATAAGCGATTTAATAATGACATCGCATTTTACGTAGAGTATTAAGCACTTTGAGTCTCACGTCCGCATTCGTTATTTGCCTAAATATTATTCATAATTTAAGCCCTATTCTATTTCCATTAATTCTTAATAATTTAAATAATAATAAATACACAGATAAATAAATAATTTAATAATGACGTCGCATCAAGCATTCCTTAAAATTATATCCACACTTATTAATATCCAAAACAATTTCATAAGCAATTGAAACCCCCCATTAATTCAATTTTAATTTAACAAAGTAGGCATAATAAATAAGTTTTAATAACGGCCTCGCATTATAAAACATTAAGCACGCCCGCATTTATTAATGTAATAATTTAACCCAAGCTAAAACTAATAAAGCACCTAAAGTCATATTAAAATAATTAAAACTAACCTAAACCCCACTTATTTACCACTAATTAAATCTAATACTAAAACAAATACACTTAAACTCTACCTAAATTAAAACTACCCAAAACGCTATTAGCCCAACACCCATAATTCGTCCAGCCCATCAACCCAACAATACCCGCGGTCCAGCAGCCCATTTCTTTATCTTCTTCCCCCTTCTCATTAAACATAAGAAGAACAAACCTAAAAGAAAAAAAAATCGAACGCAATCGCCCACAAATCAATCCAAATCTTTCCAAAATCACAATATTAACTTACCATTTCTATCACCTCAAATTTGCATTAAATCAATACCGAATAAACACTAAGATACCACCCAAATCATTATTCAAAGTTATCATAAGCAAATCAGTACAAATCATACAAAATCGCCTTAAAATCAGTCCCTTACCATAATCACGAAACCATAACAACAACACTTAGCAAATCACACAAAATCAGCTCATTAATTACCCCGATTTGAATAAACAATTATTTTGGGTAAAGAATCAATATTTTGGGTAAAGAATCAAGAGAATAAGCACCAAATCAACCAGTTATAAGATTGGTTCTCTTCGCTTAACTAAGTACCAATTCGATACTATATAAACCAATGAATAGTCACATACCAGAAGAGAAAAAAGAAAGGGAGGAGAGGAATCAGTAAGTATTGGAAAAATTAGCATTCTAGGACAAGGCATCTAGAAACTTAGCAAGAAAAATAGAGATTCAAATATAGCAAAACATAAGGAATAGCATCGAAAATTACATCTATAAGCAACTCAACCGCATCGCAATACACTCCGAGTGAATCGACGACTTGATACGCTGCCTCGGTTCGCTGCCCGGAGAAGGTAAATTCAGAATTCTTCTCGTGTTTCATTTGCGTGTTATGTGTGTTTATTTTGAATTTAATCGTCCTTGATTATGTTGGTATAATTAAATTTGCCATATTGAGGATCAAAGTGTCAATTTTCGATTAGCATTTTTATGTGATTTGAGTGTGTTAACCTATTTTAATTAGCAATAAGGTTTATGTTTATTATGGCATGCTAAATATGTAATTTATTTTAATCCAAAATGGATATGAGTCGACGATGTCTATTATTGTAACTGTTCATAAATCCGATTTAGTTAAATGATTAATGTTTGGATGTTGCGCTAAGGGATTACAAGTGTAATTTGGCATATGGTTCTTGGGTTATAATAGCATGATCTAGAATTAGTTTGGATTATGAAATGTCGTCCTGTCAGTTTATGATGTTAAATGGACCCTGCGCACTGCTTGACTGTCTTCGTCGCATCCATTCTGAGTTAAATCTGTTACACCCCGTAATTCCAGGACGGTATATAAGAAGTACGTAAGGAAGCAAGACTTGAAAATTTGAACGAAGGAAGGATTTGTTATTCTTAAGGAAAATTCTTCCGAACCTCGAGAAAAGGGAAGTGCTCGTTAATGAGAATTGAGTTCTCAAATTTGTTATTTGAGACTTTTAAGAGTTTATCGAAATTATGGAATTTTATTTTCAGAGTTGGATACGTGGGGCCCACCCGAGAAATTTTACGTTTTTGTGGGGCCCACGAGGTTTCCGATATTTTGACCAATTATGGAAATTTCGGGAAACATAATATTTTAGACCAATGGGAGAGCGACACGTGTCACCCTCCACATGAGCTTGTTGGATGAAGAATAATTGACTAAGTCAAATAGGCAAGTTGAGCTTGATATAATTGACCACATCTTGACCACACATTTGTGTTGATCCTAGCCCTTGATATAATTATATATACTAACTACTAGTGCAAGACTAGTCTTCAAGACTTAGAAAAAAAAATCAAGAACTTGTGTGTTCTTAGAGGTGCTCTCGGCAATGAGCAAGAAAGAACAAGAAAATTTTTCGTTTGTTGATGATAAATCCCAATATTCAAACCTAAGATCCCTAGAGGTATTCTAAAGATATCCCAATACAAAAATTCCGGAAACTACGTTTTTACGTTAGTCGCAACATGAAAACCTAAGGGGTTTTTCATAGTTGGAGTTGGAACTTGAAGAAGAGTTCTTCATAAGCTTCCAAGGGTCGCTTGGAGTGGATTGGGACATCAAGAAGATGGGCTAAAGTTGCTAAAGATCGACTTGAAGTTTTGGATGGTATTTGGGCTTTTGAGGTAATAATCTTCATCTTCTTAATGTAATTAGAGAATACATATTATAGGATTGATAGATGATCATGAGATATATATAATGAAGATTGATAAGTGTTATGGAACATTGGGAGCCTAAAGTCCGAAAAGTTCATGTTAGCCATTAAGTTTGTAATTCAATTTAATTGTTAGTTACGATCGTCGCATGTTATAGAAAGAAGGAATTATAGTTGTTATAATCGATTGCGGCTATATAACATGTTAGAAGAACAATTTGGATTGAAAAGGAATTGGAATGAACTTTATGTTGATACACAATTGAGCCGAGAATGACCATTTAATATTGGATAGTTTTATATTAATTGTAGGGCTGAATTTTATACGTCATGTTAGGCGTATAAACCCCTTTGATTTGCTGATTTGTTGCGCCTTAAATGTGACATGTTGGTTATTGATTTCGGGCCTTGAAAAAGGTGGAAAAGTACGTAGAAACAAAGGAAGTGCTGCCCAATTTTCCGTAGAATAGGAAGCTTTACACTTAGAATATTCTACGTTGGAAAGATAGAAGTTGATAGACGTATTATTGTCATTATAGGTTGACATTCTACGTGCGGCATATTCAACTTGGCAAGTGGATTAAGCCGGAGAGGTATGTGAACTCTTTCCTATCTCTTGAGCATGAGTATTTACAAAGGTGTAGTACGGTAGACGTACGTATTTTAAGTGAACTTGGTTTCGGTTTGGTATCCTTGCCTTGATTTCGAAAAGTGAAGTAACTCGGCTTTTAAAAGTATATGTTACTTGATGTTGTCGCGCCCGTTTTCGACCGCGACTTTATTCTAGCGAACCCTGCTTAAGTAAAAATGTTAGAAAATAAATAATAAAAGTGCTAAAAATGTTAAAAGGTGCTAAAAAATGTTAAAGGGTTGCTAGGGAGTCGCCACCTAATTAATTTGGGTGAATTAGGACACCTAAATGTTAACTAGTTTAAAGTAAACATTAACTCCATTTAATGGTCTGCTAAACTTTAATGAGATTCTGGGTAAGGGTTCTTTATTATCCTAAAGGGAAGGGGTCAGACACCCTAAAGGATCCGCTAACTTGCGGTTGTCCGTTCAAACCTAGGGTTAATTATTTCTGCTAAGAATGCATGTTTGAAAAGTTTAAGTGAAGAGGTGCCTGCAAATTAAAAAATAAAAAAATAATGCATTCTTTTATAACCTGAAAAAAAAGGTTTATAAGATTTGTTTATAAAGTTAGTTTTCGAAAGAGATCATATAAAGTATTATACATAAGAAGTTTAAAAATATAACTGTGCAGAGTTGACTTAGTGATTAAAGGTAGGCTTTTGTTTGCAAAGTCGGTGGATAATAAGTATTAATGAAAGAGTTATTAATTCTTTTAAGATGCATTAGTCTCGTGATTAGATGTTCAAAAATAAGTTAAGCAAGCTAAAATAATTAACTTAATGAGAAGCAAATTTCTAGTATCGAATTAATTTCTAACGGTGACCCAAAGTTTAATTATTCTAGGCAACTTACTGCTAATGTACGAGTGTTAGACAGTTAATTACACAAATAAACGGGGCGGGATAGGAAATAAAAGGACTCGACAGAGTGGCGATGCTATTTGCCGGCGGGTTGGAATTCCCCAATGTGGATAGAGAAATGCACATAGATGCGGGTCTTCATTTGTTGTAGCTTTGTGATGAGTCTCGCCATGAGACTCTTCATTTTCGCTCCGATGCGTGCCATGTAAAAAGGAAGAAGATAAAGAGTTAGTATAGGCGCAAAAGATGGAGAATTTCAGATTTAAAGGGAGAAACGAATCAGTCCAATATACGTTCAGATACATAGGAAGGTTGATATGCAGGGGATATTCAAATATACATGATATATATTAAGAGGTATATAAGGACACAACCTTAGTATACAACCAGTGTGTAAGGTCATTAGGCAGACCCAATCAGTGAATGGTGAATTTCAGATTTCTTAAAGAAAGACTAGAGATGGGGCCGACACATACACCAGTCCAGATTTCAATAATATTCGGAGGCATTTAAGTAGACACATATGTAATAGGATACACACTAAACATGAAACCTAAGGCTAAGCAAGCATGCTCTTTTAGATTAACAGTCATGATGCAGTTCAACATTAATAACAAACATGCACACATTAAAACATTTAACTTAGGTATCATGGACAAAGTATCAATCCTAGATTATCGTGTGATCAATTCGAATGTATGCTAGATAAAACATACATCCAACACCGTAATACCCATAGACTCAGCTTCAAAGCCTTTCTTTTAACTCAATATTTAACTAGGTATTTTAGTCCTACCAGCTTGTATATAGCGTAGTTATTCAGAATAGCACACATGAGACAAAATGCACACAAACATGACTCTATATGTTAGATAGCTGATTACATTGACTTAAACCATAATTTAGAGTCATAAGAAGAGCAGATTCAGTATGTAGCCTTTTCATGATTCAGGATGAACAAAAGATTCGAAACTTGACATAAATGCCAAATATACACGCAGACCACATAATTCATGTAATATATATTTAGGCAAACCTTAAAAGGTCCTGTCCTGCTTACAGTAAACTCAAAAATGGCCGGTAATCGACCCAAAGGCATAGACTGCACAGTTCACACATAATCACCAACTCTTAACCAGCCAGGCTGAGTATTAAGTTAACTGACACAGTATACATGTGATTAAACAGGTTGCCAACTTAACATGAAAGCATTTTTTATTAGCTTAATCACACATAACAACAAATGAATAGTGAATAAATCCTACCTGGACAACATGAAACCAGACTACGAGCAGCCCAGATACAAATTATACAACTTTAAGGAGCTTCACATATTTAAACTATCTTAGACTAACATAATGAATACTTAATCTAACTAAGCAGGTTAATAAACATTCTAATAATTAAGCAAACAGTAGCCAAACTCATCTTAAACATGCCAAAAATGATAACGCTGACTGGACATGATTAATAATCCCTCTAGTAAGCTTCTACAAACATAACAATAAACTTTAACAGACAATGCGACTATATACTGGATATATCACACTAAATACCAACAGTAGCTTAACAAGCTTATTAGTTATAATCGGAGATCAAATAAGTTATCACTTAACTTAATAATCATAATCAGTCAATAATACTGCTTGATTTTACTCAATAGACATAAACAATATCTAATCATGCTTAATAATCAAACTAGTAAACACAAATAAATGCCTAACTTAACTAAACATGCTCACTAGCTAATCTAACAGATTCAAGCAACCAACTAACATGTCTAGTAACTTAAAAAGAATCTAACTATTGTTAATCGCGTAAACACATCATATTAAGCAATTTATACGAGAAATTAAAAAGGAAATTGGGTTTACCTTCTAGGACAATGACAGAGGCAGCGTATCAAGTCGTCGGTCCACTCGAAGGGATTGCTAATGCAGTGGAAAGAACGAGCCTTTTGCTCTGAATATGAAGCTTGGATTGATAACGGAGGGGTTCTTGAGAGTGAAAGCTTTTGTGGATTCGATCTTTATGCATGCACTGGTTAGCCCTAACCGATCCATGCCTTTGAAGTTAATAAGCACCCGTATATATAGTTCCTTTTGTGGGTTCTGATTTTGGTAATAGTATCGTGATTTTGGACTGATTTTAACGCGATTTTGGTTATGATTTTGTACCGATTTGGGGCTGATTCGTGCTTGATTCGTAGGGATTTGGAGTGATTTCTTTATGGTAAGATAGGGGTATCGATTAGCCGGATTCTCAGGCGAGAATCCCGGCATGGGCGAGGTAAAATATTGCCTGATTTGGAGAGATTACTGCCATATTGGTATTAATGTCTTGTATGGTTTGTTAAGGTAATGGAAAAGGAGTGGGAGAAGGTAAGGGAGCCGGATTTTCAGCCGAAAATCCGGCGAGAATAACGGGTGATGGATGAAGGCGGCGATTGCAGAGGTTCTTAGGTTTTGGGTGAGGTTCGATTGTGGGAAATGAAGGTGAAGAAAGGCTGATGTTTTGTGGGCTTGAGGTTGTGTATAAGATGAATGTTGGGCTTGCGGTATTGGGTTTAATTGACAGGGGGAGAAATAAGGTGAAGAAGGGCTGTAGGGAACTGGGCCTGCGGGTCACGGGTTTGGGCCAGGGTATTTGTTGGGCTGGGTAGTTATTTAATTAGGTATTAGTTTTAGGTGGGTTATTAGTGGGTATTAGATTATTTAAATTGTGATTAAATTATTTAGGTGTTTTATTAGTCTAAGTTTAAATTTAAATTATTATAATAATAAATGCGGGTGTGCTATTTAATTAGTGTTTAATGTTTATAATGTGATGTCATTATTAAGACTTATTAAATAAAAATTAGGACTTCTTAATTCTTTTATGAATGCTATTATTAAAACGCTTGTGTTAGATTATTATTTTATGTATTTATTATTTATTATTAAATTGTTTATTTATGCCTGTATTAATGTTTTATTGCTGCATTTTATTATTTTAAAATTATTGTTGAAAATTAGTGTAATTTTATAGTTAATGACTGGACGGGAGGGTCAAAATTGGGTGTCAACAGTTGTCCCTCTTTGTATGGAGATGATGGAAGAATCTTCGGACAAAGACGTTGACTCATAGCCAATTTTGTCTCGATCCTCAGAATTTAAAATGTTGGGCGATTAGGCAAGGCTGACGCGGACTCAAAAACTGTCCCAGTGTCGAGTTATGACGACACTGGGCTACCATGGTCAAAAACACCAAGGCGGGCTAACGCGGACTCAAAACTTGTTCCAGTGTCGAGTTATGACGACACTGGGCTACCATGGTCAAAACACCAAGGCGGGCTAACGCGGACTCAAAATTTTTCCCAGTGTCGAGTTATGATGACCTTTGGGCTACCAGTCAAAGCACAGCGGGCTAGCGGACTCAAAATTTGTCGGTGTCGAGTTATGTGACCCATTTGGGCTATAATGTAAAAAATAAAAATAAAATAATTGGCTTGAACTTAGGGTGTCTGGGGTGTCGACTTATGATCTTTGGGTTTTATGGTGATGTGGAGCAGGTGGACCGACGGCTGAGGCGTTTACGCCATTTGTTGGGAAGGTTGGCCCCAACAAATTGCCGATTATTGTAAGAAAATCCACGTTGTGCTCCATCTTTGCAGTTCCTGTAGATTGAAGCTAAGATAGAAGCATTAGTGCATAACTGTCAAAACAAAACAATGTAAGAATGTGAATTTTGTGTTGTGGTTGTAGTCAAATCGTATATACTATATAATGAAATGGTGTGATGATACGCCGTATTGTATAGGCGAGATGCAGATGACGCCTTGTATGGGCGGAATCGTCTTGTATGGACGAAAATGCGAATGTTCGTCGTTGTATAGACGAAATGCAAATGATGCCTTGTATGGGAGCTGTCGTCGTTGTATAGACGAAATGCAAATGACGCCTTGTATTGGCGCTATCGTCGTAATGAAAGACGAAATGCAAATGTTAAATCGTTGTATAGGCGAAATGCAAATGACCTTGTATGAAGTATTATGGCGTTGTATTTATAGGCGAAATGCAAATGACGTCTTGTATGATTTGTGCGTCGTTGTATAGACGAAATGCAAATGATGTCTCAAGGTTTAGATAAAAATTGTTCTATATGTGGAGTTGTGTCGTAATTCATGCGTAATCAAAACTAGATGAAATAATTAAAGTGTAAATGATGCTTTGTGGTTTTTGCAAGATGTATTTGATGTAGACTTGTTGCAGTTTGACTTTGTGAGCGAATCTGTTGTATTGGAATGTTGCTATTGGCGTCGTTTTCGGACTTGGCGTCGTTTTCGGACTTGGCGTCGTTTTGGACTTGTCGTCGTTTTTGGACTTGTTGTGTTGATGATGTCGTTGTGTTGCTACTGCCCCTGTAGACTAAAGCTCAAGAAAGAGTTAATGCATAACTGCTAAGACAGAATAATAAAGCATGAATGAGAAAAAATGCAATTTTGAGAACAGAGAAAATCGTCTCTGCGTAGATGTGATATGTTGATGATGGCGTTGTTTTCGGACTTGGCGTCGTTTTCGGACTTGGCGTCGTTTTCGGACGTGGAGTCGTTTTCGGACTTGGAGTCGTTTTCGGACTCGACGTCGTTTTCGGACTGGGCGTCGTTTTCGGACGTGGCATCGTTTTGGGCGAGTCGTTTCGGACTGAGTCGTTTCGAACTTCGGCGTCGTTTTGGGCGTGGCGTCGTTTCGGACTGAGTCGTTTCGGGCGTGGCGTCGTTTTGGGCGAGTCGTTTCGGGCGAGTCGTTTTGGACTCGGCGTCGTTTTGGTGGCGTCGTTTCGGTGGCGTCGTTTTGGGCGGCGTCGTTTGGGCCTTGAGTCGTTTCGGACTCGGAGTCGTTTTCGGACTCGGCGTCGTTTTGGTGGCGTCGTTTTGGTGGCGTCGTTTTGGGCCGAGTCGTTCGGACTGAGTCGTTTTCGGACTCGTCGTCGTTTTCGGACTGGGCGTCGTTTTCGGACGTGGCGTCGTTTTCGGACGTGGCGTCGTTTTCGGACGCGGAGTCGTTTTCGGACTCGGAGTCGTTTTGAACTTCGGCGTCGTTTTGGTGGCGTCGTTTTGGGTGGCGTCGTTTTGGGCGGAGTCGTTTGGGCGAGTCGTTTGGACTCGGCGTCGTTTTGGTGGCGTCGTTTTCGGACGTGGCGTCGTTTTCGGACGCGGAGTCGTTTTCGGACTCGGATTCATTTTCGGACTCGACGTCGTTTTCGGACGTGTTGCTGCTGCTCCTGTAGAATAAATGCTCCTGCAAGCTAAGTTTGAGAAAAACTAGTGTATAACTGTTAAAACAAGATGATAAATATATGAGAAATGCAATTATGTGAATAGGGATGTCATCACTTGTAGAAGTGTTGTGAATCTTTGAGATGTTGTCCTTGGGCGGACATGCTAGATGCTGCCACTGACGAATTGCCATGATGCCTTTGTTGTGATGCATTTGTGAACCATATGGATTGCCATGATGTCTTTGTTGTGCGTTTGTGCACTCGTAGGGTTGCAATTTGACTCAGGCAGGTGTCGCTAGACTTTGTTGCGGGATTTGAACTCGATTGTTGATGTCGATGCAGCCTGCGCACGAAGAATTTTGTTGTATTTTACGCTCTACTAGTATGCGAGAACTTTGTTGTACCTTACGCTAATATGAAGGACTGCGCTCGAAAAATTTGTGAGTTTGAGGGCGGTTGATTCGCGTTGTAGTTTTGACTCTTGACGCCGGACGTCTGCCTTGTTTGGGACTCATAACCCCTGCCCGGTTTCCTGCCTTGTCTCAGTTTTGAATTTGCAAAGGGCGTTTAGCCTAAAAGTGGGTTTCCATGGGGTTGCTTGTGTGTTTTCGTTATTTTCAAAAATATGGAAGGTTTCCTAATGGTGTGACCGAAGCCGATTTAGGCGCCACGTATCCCGTGAGAGAATCAGTCATGGCGTAGTTCATTACAAGCGAAATTGGGTGAAATAAAAATTTCTAAAGGTGGGACCGGCCAGGCGTCGCTGCGTATCCATCAAGGGAATCAGGTCAAACGTAGTTCCAATACAAGCAAAAGAGAAAATGGGGATTTTCTAAAAGGTGGGACCGAAGCCGATATGGCCGCCTACGTATCCACCAAGGAAATCAGGTCAAACGTAGTTCCATTTTATTACATATGAAGGGCAAAATATATTAAACTAACTATTTTAGGACTCGGCGGGCCAAAGCAGGGGCATGAGTCCACTTCTTCTTGCTTTGTGTCTTAGAGGGCAAGGTCTTCAGCGGGATCATCTGGATCACATTGTATTTATGTTTCCTTTTCAAAGCGAAGACTTTAGAGCCGCTTCCACGCGATTTTACGTATCTTCTTCTTTTGATTTCTGCGAAGTGCATGTTTTGATGAATAGTGATTCAGCGCAGCGAGCTCACAGCGAGCATTTCTCTTCCTTTGGAGATTGATTGATGATTCAACCTTCTTCCCTCTTTGGATCGGCACAACAGTCCCTTCCAAACTGTTTTGTTCAACAATCATGTTCACATAGGCATCATCAGGGTTTGGTAAATGGTTGTTGTTTATATTGGGGGGAACTTCTTTAAGTTGGATGACTCCATCTTTGATCAATTCCTCGATTTTGTCTTTGAGGGTATAACAATTTGCGATGTCATGCCCCTCGACACCGGAGTGGTATGCACAATGTTTGGTTTCATCGTGCCCTCGGGAAGTAGGCCTGGGGGTATTTCTAGGAACTGGCTGGAGTATTCCTGCGGCTTTCAACTTCTCATACACTTGGGCTATAGGTTCAGCTAAAGGTGTATAGGCTCTGGTTGGCTTTCTCTCAGTATCTATACGGGATTTGGGTCTGTTTGGTGTGCGGGTTCGTGATTGTGGTGAGTATTTTGGGTATGCTGGTTGGGTATGGTAAACAGGATATGGGGTGGCGCAGTGCTGATAATATGACTGTGGATGGTAAGGAGGCGGTGGGCTTTGATACACTGAAAGTTGTTCTGGCATATGCTCCTGAATGACCATGATGGAGGGTGATGCATCTCTTCTCTCTGTGAGGTACCTCAGATGGAATTTGTTGCATTGCTCGCTAGTTGCTTGTAGAAATTTGTCGGGTTTGTAATCTGCTGTCTTAATGCCTTCTTCCAAGTCGCCCGTTCTCACGACTTACGCAAAACTTCGCCCAATTACGCGATCATCTTTTCATAATACGTTGCATCTTTTAACGATTGCCGCGAACAAGGTGGTCATTTCGCTCTCGCCGTTGGAGGTTGGACCTTTCTTTGCTTCCGACCGCCACCTCGAGCGTATTCACGAAAGTTTCGGTGGATTTCTTTTGAGTTTCATAAGATAAAATCTATCAGTGCGATGTCGATGTTGAATGCGAATCTATCCATGAAATCTTGTGCCATGGCATTCCGGTATCCCATTTTCGAGGTCTTGGCATGTGTACCGATCCAGCGCCTCGCGGTTAGACTCCTGATGAATAGTTTCATGATGATTGCTTGATTTTTACCAACTCCAATCAATTTATCACAATATGACCTTAGATGAGCTCGAGGATTCCCCTTTCCATCGAACATGTCAAATTTGGGCACCTTGTACCCTACAGGTAATTCAACGTCAGGGTGCATACATAAGTTTTCATATTCTAAATCTTCCTCCCCTTTGTTCATTTGAATGCTTTTGAATGTCTCTTTCAAACTACGGATTTCTTTTGCCATATTTTCATCAGCTCTGGCTCGAGTCTGCCGCTCCATTTCCTTGTATTGATCTGTCTCTTGAGAGAATGTATGCATAATAAATGGTTGGCTTTCGATCGGATGTGCTAATCCCTCATATTGTTTGTGTGTCATCTGCTCGTATTGGGTGGCTTGGCAATTTAGGTTGAGTGGGGAGATATAAGTAGGTGGAGGTTGAGATGTGTATGTAGTGAACGGATCATTTTGGAGGTCGGCTTGCAAATTGACCGGGCGAGTGACATTTTGGTGTGAGCTGGTATGTTGCGGCCTCTGCGGGGAGCTTTGGGGAAGTGGAGGCTCAAGGGATTGTGACACGATTGCATTTGTCCTTTGCTCTGGGAGTGGTGCATTCAAACTAATAGACAGGTTTGTGATATTTCGGAGCCTTTCTATTTCGGCTTGCATGATTTCCATTTGCTGCAATAGTGTGGCGAGGTTTTGATCATTGGTGTTTCTCCTTTCCAACGCCTCTGCATCCTGCGGGAGCAGGGACGAGTCCTAAGTTGTTTCGTTCGGTGCCTCTGGATTAGTCATTTATTGGATGATTGTGCTTACGATCAGCGCGAATCAACCTTTTGGGGATAAGCTAGGCAAAAATAATCCTTTAACAAATGAAGCAAACCAAGTTAGTATAATATGCAAAAAGTTGCAGGCAATATATACTAATAAGCAAATTGCAAATCAAGTGCGTGTTCTAACATGTTTGGGACCTTTTTATGCCAGAGGTAGGCCTAAACGTCAAATATGCGAGGTTATGATGGATTTGTCCAAGTCGCCCAACTGTAATGCTTTTGTTGGAAATGGCGACCAAATGACGGTGAACTTTTTTCCAATTTCAGCATGACATGATTAGGTTTGGATTTGTCTATCATTGCCACGCTACACATAATATCTTTGGTTGGTCGTTGGGTTGAGAAACCGTCGACAAGTTTGGTGTCTTCTAATTGTGGTGTCGATGCGAGGACCGACCCACCTAAGGTAAATCGTGCATGCCACTAAAATAAAGGGTGGTATAGCTCATCTTAAGTTTCTAAGATTTGGCTTTTCTAGGCCTTGAGTTCCCAGCGGACTACTCGAGTGAGAAGGCTCTGCGACCAGGTTGGGCCGGATTCTCGCGCATAAAACACCAACTCTCTTAAATTTGGGTGTTTGAAAGAAATTTGCAGTCTTGGCACACCGCGTGTTGTGTGTGGTAGTGTGAATTTTCCAGTGGAAGAAATATGAGCGGAATGCGGTTTAAGGAAGCGATAAAGCGGATAGCAATAAACAAAACAAAATCTGACACAAAATTAAATGCAAAAAGTAATGCCAAATAATAACCCTAGATCTGTTGTGGTTAAGAACCTAAAATCCCGATTGGAGTCGCCGTTACATCGCGCGTTTTTTCGCGACTTTATTCTAGCGAACCCTGCTTAAGTAAAAATGTTAGAAAATAAATAATAAAAGTGCTAAAAATGTTAAAAGGTGCTAAAAAATGTTAAAGGGTTGCTAGAATTACCTAATTAATTTGGGTGAATTAGGACACCTAAATGTTAACTAGTTTAAAGTAAACATTAACTCCATTTAATGGTGCTAAACTTTAATGAGATTAGGTAAGGGTTCTTTATTATCCTAAAGGAAGGGTCAGGCACCCTAAAGGATCCGCTAACTTGCGGTTGTCCGTTCAAACCTAGGGTTAATTATTTCTGCTAAGAATGCATGTTTGAAAAGTTTAAGTGAAGAGGTGCCTGCAAATTAAAAAATAAAAAAATAATGCATTCTTTTATAACCTGAAAAAAAAGGTTTATAAGATTTGTTTATAAAGTTAGTTTTCGAAAGAGATCATATAAAGTATTATACATAAGAAGTTTAAAAATATAACTGTGCAGAGTTGACTTAGTGATTAAAGGTAGGCTTTTGTTTGCAAAGTCGGTGGATAATAAGTATTAATGAAAGAGTTATTAATTCTTTTAAGATGCATTAGTCTCGTGATTAGATGTTCAAAAATAAGTTAAGCAAGCTAAAATAATTAACTTAATGAGAAGCAAATTTCTAGTATCGAATTAATTTCTAACGGTGACCCAAAGTTTAATTATTCTAGGCAACTTACTGCTAATGTACGAGTGTTAGACAGTTAATTACACAAATAAACGGGGCGGGATAGGAAATAAAAGGACTCGACAGAGTGGCGATGCTATTTGCCGGCGGGTTGGAATTCCCCAATGTGGATAGAGAAATGCACATAGATGCGGGTCTTCATTTGTTGTAGCTTTGTGATGAGTCTCGCCATGAGACTCTTCATTTTCGCTCCGATGCGTTCCATGTAAAAAGGAAGAAGATAAAGAGTTAGTATAGGCGCAAAAGATGGAGAATTTCAGATTTAAAGGGAGAAACGAATCAGTCCAATATACGTTCAGATACATAGGAAGGTTGATATGCAGGGGATATTCAAATATACATGATATATATTAAGAGGTATATAAGGACACAACCTTAGTATACAACCAGTGTGTAAGGTCATTAGGCAGACCCAATCAGTGAATGGTGAATTTCAGATTTCTTAAAGAAAGACTAGAGATGGGGCCGACACATACACCAGTCCAGATTTCAATAATATTCGGAGGCATTTAAGTAGACACATATGTAATAGGATACACACTAAACATGAAACCTAAGGCTAAGCAAGCATGCCCTTTTAGATTAACAGTCATGATGCAGTTCAACATTAATAACAAACATGCACACATTAAAGCATTTAACTTAGGTATCCGCAGACCAGCATATCAATCCTAGATTATCGTGTGATCAATTCGAATGTATGCTAGATAAAACATACATCCAACACCGTAATACCCATAGACTCAGCTTCAAAGCCTTTCTTTTAACTCAATATTTAACTAGGTATTTTAGTCCTACCAGCTTGTATATAGCGTAGTTATTCAGAATAGCACACATGAGACAAAATGCACACAAACATGACTCTATATGTTAGATAGCTGATTACATTGACTTAAACCATAATTTAGAGTCATAAGAAGAGCAGATTCAGTATGTAGCCTTTTCATGATTCAGGATGAACAAAAGATTCGAAACTTGACATAAATGCCAAATATACACGCAGACCACATAATTCATGTAATATATATTTAGGCAAACCTTAAAAGGTCCTGTCCTGCTTACAGTAAACTCAAAAATGGCCGGTAATCGACCCAAAGGCATAGACTGCACAGTTCACACATAATCACCAACTCTTAACGGCCGGTGAGTATTAAGTTAACTGACACAGTATACATGTGATTAAACAGGTTGCCAACTTAACATGAAAGCATTTTTTATTAGCTTAATCACACATAACAACAAATGAATAGTGAATAAATCCTACCTGGACAACATGAAACCAGACTACGAGCAGCCCAGATACAAATTATACAACTTTAAGGAGCTTCACATATTTAAACTATCTTAGACTAACATAATGAATACTTAATCTAACTAAGCAGGTTAATAAACATTCTAATAATTAAGCAAACAGTAGCCAAACTCATCTTAAACATGCCAAAAATGATAACGCTGACTGGACATGATTAATAATCCCTCTAGTAAGCTTCTACAAACATAACAATAAACTTTAACATACAATGCGACTATATACTGGATATATCACACTAAATACCAACAGTAGCTTAACAAGCTTATTAGTTATAATCGGAGATCAAATAAGTTATCACTTAACTTAATAATCATAATCAGTCAATAATACTGCTTGATTTTACTCAATAGACATAAACAATATCTAATCATGCTTAATAATCAAACTAGTAAACACAAATAAATGCCTAACTTAACTAAACATGCTCACTAGCTAATCTAACATTCAAGACAACTAACATGTCTAGTAACTTAAAAAGAATCTAACTATTGTTAATCGCGTAAACACATCATATTAAGCAATTTATACGAGAAATTAAAAAGGAAATTGGGTTTACCTTCTCCGGACAGCGAACCGAGGCAGCGTATCAAGTCGTCGGTCCACTCGAAGGGATTGCTAATGCAGTGGAAAGAACGAGCCTTTTGCTCTGAATATGAAGCTTGGATTGATAACGGAGGGGTTCTTGAGAGTGAAAGCTTTTGTGGATTCGATCTTTATGCATGCCTTTGGTTAGCCCTAACCGATCCATGCCTTTGAAGTTAATAAGCACCCGTATATATAGTTCCTTTTGTGGGTTCTGATTTTGGTAATAGTATCGTGATTTTGGACTGATTTTAACGCGATTTTGGTTATGATTTTGTACCGATTTGGGGCTGATTCGTGCTTGATTCGTAGGGATTTGGAGTGATTTCTTTATGGTAAGATAGGGGTATCGATTAGCCGGATTCTCAGGCGAGAATCCCGGCATGGGCGAGGTAAAATATTGCCTGATTTGGAGAGATTACTGCCATATTGGTATTAATGTATTGTATGGTTTGTTAAGGTAATGGAAAAGGAGTGGGAGAAGGTAAGGGAGCCGGATTTTCAGCCGAAAATCCGGCGAGAATAACGGGTGATGGATGAAGGCGGCGATTGCAGAGGTTCTTAGGTTTTGGGTGAGGTTCAGTCGACAGGGGGGGGGGGGGGGGAAATGAAGGTTAAGAAAGGCTGATGTTTTGGGGGCTGGAGGTTGTGTATAAGATGAATGCTGGGCTTGCGGTATTGGGTTTAATTGACAGGGGGGGAAATAAGGTGAAGAAATTTGTAGGGAAGGCGGGCTGCGGGTCACGGGTTTGGGCCAGGGTATTTGGTGGGCTGGGTAGTTATTTAATTAGGTATTAGTTTTAGGTGAGTTATTAGTGGGTATTAGATTATTTAAATTGTGATTAAATTATTTAGGTGTTTTATTAGTCTAAGTTTAAATTTAAATTATTATAATAATAAATGCGGGTGTGCTATTTAATTAGTGTTTAATGTTTATAACGTGATGTCATTATTAAGACTTATTAAATAAAAATTAGGACTTCTTAATTCTTTTATGAATGCTATTATTAAAACGCTTGTGTTAGATTATTATTTTATGTATTTATTATTTATTATTAAATTGTTTATTTATGCCTGTATTAATGTTTTATTGCTGCATTTTATTATTTTAAAATTATTGTTGAAAATTAGTGTAATTTTATAGTTAATGACTGGACGGGAGGGTCAAAATTGGGTGTCAACAGATGTTACGTGTAAAGATTACTTGACTTGAAAAGAATAGAATACTTGATTTGGAAAAGTATGGGTTACTTGAAGTATTTTAAAGTTAAGAGACTTGAATTCTAAAGTTAAGGAACTTGAAGTATTCTGAAAGTTATGAAACTTGATTTGAAAGTATATGATACTTGGTGTCAAAAAAATATAAGTCCCTTGGTTTCATAAAGGAACGTAATTGTCTTGGTTTGTCTAAAATATAAAGAGTTATAACGGCTTTATGGGAAGTTAGTTATAACGGCTTTATGGAAAGTTAAGAGAGTGGTCTACTTGATTTAAAGGCATAAGTTGCCTAAGTTTTGAAAGTAGAAGTCACTTGGTTTAAAAGCCTTGAAATGAATTTCTAAGGTGTAGTGACTTGTTTTGAGAAAGTAAGCATGCCTTGATACTAAGAGTGTTAGTATCTTGAAGTTTTATTTAAAAAGGAGTCTTTTGAAAAGAATAGAAGTACGTAGTACTTTGGGTTAAATTCCCGGATTTATCATGACATGTTAGTGCCTTAAGTTAAATAAAATGAGAGTGCATGCTAATTAAGTCTAATAAGAGTTAAGGGATGTCTTAACTTGCTTATGGTATTTATGGTAGCCGGTTGTGCTTGTATTACGTGATTATGTTAGCCGGTTGTGCTTGTGATATATTGTTCATTACGGGGTCATTCCCCGGGCTTGTTGCATTTGCATATTCAGTGGATTTTCTCCCCACGATGCGAGGAAGTTACCTCATGCGAGTCCATAGGGCTCATGCGGGTGAAATAGTCCCATGCAGGGCGGACCAGTCCTATGCGAGGAAATTACCTCATGCGGGTCCATAGGGCTTATGCGGGTGAAATAGTCCTATGCAAGGAGATTACCTCATGCGGGTCCATACGGTCTATGCGGGTGAAATAGTCCCAGAAGTAGGATTGCAGAATGATACTACGGGCGGATGGTCCTAGGTTAATCATGAGCTTCCTGTTTTAGAACCGGCAAAGTTTATTCTTGTTTACTCTCATTATTAGTAAGGCACAATGTACTGTTAATTTGGTTATCCTACATGTCTCCAGCTTTATTTTAGACTATATGATTTCATTACAGTACTTTCAGTTTACATACTTGGTGCATATTTTGTACTGACCCCCTTTCTTCGGGGGGCTGCGTTCATGCCGCAGGTAGAGTTAAACAGGTTGTTGATCCTCACTCTTAGGATCACTGTTCAGCTGTTGAGGAGCTCCATTACTCTGGAGGCTTATCTTTGGTTCAGATCCCTGGTATTGTCGGCTGTTGTACATTCAGGGGTATGGCGTGGCCCTGTCCCGTCATACTTGTTATTTCAAAACTCTTAGAGGTCTGTAGTCATATCTTGTGGGTCGGTTTGTAAGTAAAAAGGATGTAACTGCTTTTGACTATTTATATATATATATATCCAGGAAGGCAGCCTTATCGGCTAGCATGTTGTTTACTTCTTATTGATTTAAGTTGTGTGTTTTATGTATGTTCCGCTGATTTTCTCTGATGGTTACCTGTAAGGGTGCCCAGGTAGGGCACCAGTCGCGGGTCCGGGGTCGGGTCGTGACAAAATCTCTATTATACTTTGGAGGTTTGCTTTCTCACTGTGTGTTAGCCATTTGCTGGTTTTGTATATCAGAATGTTGGTCATAGTTTGTAACTCTATCCGCGTTCTTACTTCGTGAGGTTAATGTACTAAGAAAATATACCTAAAAAATATGCATGTTATCTAACTTGTAATGGTATAAATTTGGACAGTCCTATATACGTAAGAAACGTCATCTTGATTATTGTTTGCCTATCTCTATGTCTGATATCCACAATAAAAATGTCCCTCTTTCTTATGCCCAGAGTTGTAATTGTTGCTAGCATGTATACTGCGTAACCATATCATGATCATACCCAGGGTGTTAGGATACTCTGACTTTGTTGGCTGAAGCTCATGCATAACTGTACCAATTCAAGAACTCACATAGGCTTAATCATGAAGTTTTTTTGGACTTATGTGAAACTTCGCATTTACTCTTAACCATGCTATGTTTAAATATTTTCTCATACATTTTCCTAGTGGGTTGAGTTGCTTAAGTCCAACATATCATTAGCATGAAAAATAAAATAAAAATAGCCCTCGGGCCTGCTTGTCCGTTATCTTGAGTCGAAGATGTCATAACACATATGAGGATATATAGATCATATTTTAGACATGCATGTTGGTAGATAAAAAACTGCATTTATGTTTTAACAAGAGTCTAAGGTGTTGATCTGGTTTGGTAAGTGTTTTCTGCATCATGGTGTAAATTGATTCCTCTATTTAAATATGTTTGAATCACAAGGTTATGAGGCATGCCACATAGTTTAATAACTCTACTTTCAACTTGTAGCGTCCTTGTCTCATGTCTGTTCATCTCTGTTTAAAGTATGAAACTAAGCGGGTTAAAGTAAATTTTGTTTAAAAAGCTTGGCTTATCACATATAGACTGAATCTGCCTACTGTACCTGATCCATGTTTAAACCTGAAAACTTATGGGCCTGTTTATTTCCTGATTTCTGATAAACATGTATCGAATTTCTCCCTTTCTTTAAGTATTGATTGCTTAGCTTGGGACTTGGCCCAATATCTGTTGCCTTCTCCCTTTGTCTTATCTAGGCCAGGCCCATTTATTTGACTGTTTAAATGGAGTTGAATCGTACACATTTTCAAGTTTCTTTTCTTTCATATTGTTTGTAAATTCGACATATGCTAATTCTTATCTTTTCTTTTTTACATGAAACGCATCGGAGCAAAAATGAAGAGTCTCATGGCGAGACTCATCATGAGCTATTTCAAAGAAGACCCGCATTTATGTGCATCTTTCCGTCCGCCTCAGGAATTTCAAGCCACATGCGAATGACATCATTATTCCCTCGAGTGACTGCTATTGATTCTTCCGCCCCATTTCATTTATTGTAAATTAATTATTTGTCTAACATTACATTAGTAGGATGCTTAATGCCTTTAAGTTTTGAGCCGCCATCAAGAAATAGCTTTGACACTAGATTTGTTTCCTCCTAAACCAATTATTTGAGCCCGTTAGCCATTCCTTAGATAGTAAAACCACTTAATAATCTTCACCCACATAATTACTCAAATAGCTAGTATATTAGTTGTTGCGAGACTCCTAATCCATTTTCTATAAACTCTTTTATTGACAGCCGTATAGAAATCTTATTTTTATACTGAAAATCATCCTAAGCATTTTTGCATATTATGCTATACTAATTAAGAGTTATTTAGTAGGTAAATGCATATTTTTAGTCAATAAATTAATTTTTCATCATTTATTTCATAAATAATATAAATGCATGCTTTTGAACTTTGTGCATATTTTATAGTATTAGCCTTATAAATCTTTCATAAAAAATGTATTCTTTTACTTAAATATCTTTCAAGCATGCATAGCATAATAATTAACCCTAGGTTTGGCAGGACAACCACAAGTTAGCTGATCTTAGAGGGTGCCTAATCCCTTCCCTCTTGATTAATAAAGTATCCTTACCCAGAATCTCATTAAGTTTAGCAGACCTTAAATGGAGTTAGTATTGACTTTACCTAGTTGACATTTAGGTGTCCTAATTCACCCAAACTAATTAGGTGGCGACTCCGCGAGCCCTTTTAGCACCTCTTTTAACATTTTAGCACTTTTAGCATCTTTTTTATTTTATTTTCTAACATATCTAAGCAGGATTCGCTGAATTTGTCGCGGTCGAAATAGGGCGAATCCTGCGTCTAGTAAAGCCAAATCTCAGAAACCTAGGATAGAGCTATACTACCCTTTATTTTAAGGCATGCATGCATTTACCTTAGGTGGGTCGATCCTTGGAATTGACACCACAATTAGGAAGACACCAAATTGGTCAACGGGTTTTCACGACCCCGCGGCCCAACAACATATTATGTGTTGCATAATCATGATAGATGAAATCAAGCCTAAATTCGAAATACCTAAGTTGGAAAATGCATATTCATTTTTGTATTATTTATTTTTAGATGGAACCAGATCAGAATGGTGAGTGGGATTCCGAGTAAATTGAGGATGTGGTGGTCAAAATTCGACTTGGGTAGTCAGATGGAAATCAGAAGGAGGTTGGGGTGCCTCATCTCATTATTCGACATCTCTCCCGATCAGCATTTGGTCAGAGCATTGATCTAATTTTGGGACCCGGACCGAGCCGTCTTCAAATTCAGGGATTTCGAGATGACCCCCACCTTAGAAGAGGTCATCTATTTCACTGCTTTAGCATATCATGACAGAAAACCAGTTATTCTGCACGACCAGTCTGGGAAAAAGCTCATCCGTTACTTGGGTTTGAAGAACACCAGAGAGTTGCGTTGTTTTGAAAACAATTGGGTTTCTCTAGACTACCTGTATGAAAGATATGGTTGCCGAGACGGATACAAATTATTTAAGAATGAGTTTTGTTGCACTACGGACCATTGGAGGGTTAGGCGTCCTATCACATTTGCTATGAATTTCTTAGGGATTCTTTTATTTCCACTTGAGCATGGAAGGATTAGTACGTGCATATGTTCAGTAGTTAGAGCAGTGTTTGACGAAGTCAGCGACAAACGTCTTACTTTGACGCCCATGATCTTGTCAGAACTATTTAGAGCCTTAAACAGATGCAAAAGGGGTGAGTCGAGCTTCTTTGAAAGTTGTAATCTTATCTTACAGATGTGGGCAGTAGAGCATTTCTATCAGTGTTCAAATATGACCGATGTATGCCACAACGCAGACAATAAGATCTCCACCTTCTACGAAAGAACAAAGCGTTATGTATCATCAGTCGACACAGAAGATTGGTACAAGTACTTAGCATCTCGCAGTAGCAGTCAGATTCAATGGAAGTATCCGTTACTTCATATCGTCAAGAAGGTCTACTTGATACATAAGGGACTTTATTACATCAGACTTATAGGTCTAAAGGGACTCCAACCATATGCTCCGTTACGTGTGCTCCGACAGTTTGGCCACACGCAAGTAATTCCTCTCGTAGCTGACATGAGAGCCTCTGAAATCCAGTTCGGACCGGACTTCATCATTCCCGAAGCCAAACAGATCCTTTATGAATGGTACCATATTGATTAAGTGGATGTTGGGAAGGACCGAACAGGGGTCGCCCCAGAGTATCAAGCATGGTTTCTAGGCAGTACAGAATGTAGTTCAGAAGGGGAGCAAGGCATTGAAGACATTGGTGCAAGAAATAGGATAAAGGATAATCAACTCAAAGATAGGGTCATCACTCCAGATATGTGGGTCCTGATGCAAGATGCAGTGCAGTACTTGGAACAGGCAGGGGCTATACCTAGGAAGACCTAAGCTTCACCATCATATCGAAGACTTAGTTATATGCATTTAATTTGAGACTTTTGTTGTTCTTATTGTTATCTCAATAAATTACTGTCACGACCCGACCGGGCATGCGGTGCCCTACACAGGCACCCTTGAGTATACATCAGAGATAATCAACGGAACATACATAAACTCAACAAGAAATAAATAACTGATCAGCCGATAAGGACACCTCCCTGGATATATATAAATCCAAAAGCAGTTACCTCTTTTTTTCTTTACAACCCAATCCACAAGATATGACTACAGACCTCTAAGAATTTTTACATAACAACTGTGATGGGACAGGGCCCCGCCATACCCCTGAATATACATAAATCTACAACCTCAGGGAACTGTACCAAACGACAACGCCTACGGAGAAAGGGAGCTTTCCAAGAACTGAACAGTGATCCTAAGAATGAGGATCAGCAAGCTATGTACCTCAACCTGCGGCATGAACGCAGCCCCTCGAAGGAGGTCAGTACCAAATATGTACCAAGTATGTGAAACTGAAAATACTGCAATGAAATCATAACAGTCTATATAAAACATGAGACATGTATGATAACCAAACTACGATTACAATACATAGCGATCATGTTAAATCGGGACGCGTGCCCTCAAAGTCATTACTCGCATATAACCATGGGTCTCACGCCCGTAATATCAATCATGCGTGGAATTCGCCCTCATCGGCGATCCATGATATAATATAACATCAATAAGTATACATGAATACGAGTCCCACTGTATGCCAAAGCTATGCGGGCAGTAGGAAAGCGAACCACGAGATCCGGCTGCATCATAAAGCGTCGAGGCAAATGCGAAAGCCAACTACGAGATCCGGCTGCGTCGATAAGCGGCAAGGGGCAAATGCAGCCAACTACCATATCCAGCCTGCCGTCACGAGATATGACCGGTGCAAGTGCGAAATCCATCTACCAGAGTCTACCGTACCAAACTGTGCCTATAGAACTGACCGGGGCAATTACGAAAGCCAACTACGGATCCGGATGCGTCGAATCGGCCGGGCAAGTCAAGCTAACTACCAGATCCATCCTGCGTCACTAAACCTCACGGAGAGCTAGTCCATGGAATAACAATATATAACATGGTCGCATGCCCCGAAATCCTTCATCGTATAAGCATTTCCATGGAGTAATAATAGCATCTGGGAATTTAACCCGCATCCTGGTCGCATGCCCCGGAATCCCTCATCGTATAAGCATGTCAAAGGATCAATCACAATGGAAGCATACCGGTGGAATCCTCCGTCACTGTCGGTACATCCAAGTAAATTCACAACAAGACAGCCGACCCTCCAACTGAGAGTCACGGCAGTGTAAAAATATAATACTTGCACTCAAGACTATCACAAGCAAGCATAGGAAAGTTCATAAAATCTTTAGACTTTCATTATCATACAAAAATGAATTTCATTTTTATTAACTCAAGGCACTTTCATATCACATAACAATCCGGGAATTTAACCCAAAGTACTACGTACTTCCATTCTTTTCAAAAGACTCCTTTTCATATAAAACCCCAAGATACTAACACCCGTAGTATCAAGACTTGTCTATATTTCAAACAAGTCACTACACTTTTAGAAATACATTTTTAGGCTTCTAAATCAAGTGACCCTTACTTTAAAACTTTAAACAATTGATGCCTTTAAATCAAATTGCCCTTCCTTATTTCAAGTCATTAATCCTTGTTTACATTACTAGAGAAAACCATTCCTTTAACCTTCCATAAAGTTGTTATAACCAACTTTCCATAAAGCCGTTGTACTAACTTTATGCTTTAGAAACTAAGCCATCTTTAACCTTTCATAAAGCCGTCATAACTAACTTCCCATAAAGCCGTTATAACTCTTTATGTCTTAGACAAATTCATTCTTTTTATAACCAAGAGACTTATACTTTCAAATCAAGTTACATAACTTGCAAAATACTTCAAGTCTCTTAACTTTAGAAATCAAGTTGCTTCTACTTTTAAATCCCAAGTAACTCACACCTTTAAAACAAGTTACTTCTCCTTAAATCAAGTCATTTCTCATCTTTTAACTCAATTAAGTAAACCACTCCTTTGACTCCACTAAAGCCGTTACAACGACCTTTAGGTTTTGAAACTAAGGCACTATCCAAGAGATTAGGAACCACTTCCTTTTTAAGACTCTAAGTACTTCAAGTAAAACACTTTCACTTTTGAAAATCCAAATTTCATCAAGGGAATGGACTACAATAACTTCCAATTTAAACATCCAAAGTACCATCAAGGAAGTATATAGAACAACTTCTATATTAGGCAATCCAAGTAAAATCAAGGAGTGGATCATTTAAGGAGTAGGATTTACTTTCTTTACCACAAGGAATCATGCTAGAAGAAGAGGAGATGATTCACATACCTTTTCGGCTTAATCCAAAAGCTAAGTCGAATACGTCGCACGTAGAATGTCAACCTATAATGACCACAATACGCCTATCAACTTCTAGCTTTCAACGTAGAATATTTTTAAGTATAAGGACTCTTATTCTACGGAAAATCGGGCAGCACTTCCTTTGTTTCTACATACTTTTCCACCTTTTTCAAGGCCCGAAAATCAATAACCAAATGCCACATTTAAGGCTAAACAATTCAGCTAACCAAAGGGGATTACACGCCTAGCCGGGCGTGTAAAATTCTGCCCCACAATTAATGTCCAAAAATTCCAACATTTCAATGCCATTATCGGCTACAATGCAACAACAAATGTCAATTTCCTTTCAATTCCTTTTTCAATCCAAGTTGTTATTCCAATATGTTATATACATAATAACAATTACAACAACTATAATTACTTTGTTCCTTAACATGCGACGATTGTAACTATCGACCAAATTGATTACAACATTAATGGCTAACTTGCCCATTTTCGGTTTTCAACATGTCGACATGATCCAAATCTTTTCAAACTTCAATCTATATACCACATGCTCACTTATCAACTACTATAACATGTAATCTTTAATCACATTAAGAAGATGAAGAGTTTACCTCAATAAGCGATTCAAAGTCGCTCCTTATCTATCTTAGCTCCTTTCCTTCAAGCTCCAATCCGCTATTTGAAGCCCTTAGAAGTTCACAAACAACTTCCCTTCAATTTCCAACTTCAAAGTTGAAGAACACCTTAGGTTTTCGCCTTGCGACTAACGTAAAAACGTCGTTTTTCCGGGATCTTTCTATTGAAATATCCTTACAATACCCCTAGGAACATTGGGTTAAAGTATGGTGAATAATGAACCACAAACGAAAATCTTTCTTGTTGGAAAATGCTCAAACCCGAGAGCTCACAAGGCTTGCACAAAGTTTCTCTAATTTTTTCTAAGTGTTGGGTGCTTGTCTTGCTACTAGTGTAGTATATATAACACAATAGAGGGTCAAGATTATAACACTTGTGGGGTTTGGATGAAGAATATTTAATATCTAGTCAAGTGGGCAAGTTGACTTAGTCAATTATCTCAAGCTTGTCAAGACTTGATCATTTACCTTGGTCATTGACCATAATACCCTTGGTCCATTTCGAACAAGCCCATGTGGGGGGGGGGGGGTGACACGTGTCACCCTACCATTCGTACATAAAATTTCGTAACCTTCGGGGTCCCCAAAAAACGTAAATTTCTCGGGTGGGCCCTACGTGACCAAATCCGTAAATAAATTTCCACAATGTTAATAAATTCCATACTCCTCAAATAATGTATTTTGAGAATCTAATTCTCATCAACGAACATTTTTCCTTTCCGAAGTTCGGAAGATTTTTCCTTCGGAAAAACAATTCTTTCTTTCGTACCAATTTTCAAGTCTTGTGTTCTCGCATCTATTCTCTTATATATGTACTGGAATTACGGGGTGTAACATTCTTCCCCCCTTAGAAACATTCGTCCCCGAATGTTCTTTCGGAGTCCAATCTAATTAGATAGCGACATAGTCTCCTTTTACTACATCCTTCATACAAAATATGCCACCCATGGCCACATAACAATACTTATACTAAAACGTCAACCTGAACTCCAAGTGTCGACGTCGGTTATCTGCATAAAGCTTCTGCTGACTCTGAGCTTACTAATAATCTTCCCTGGATAAGCTTCGCCTTATCCACAGCCCGCTGAATCAAGTCTGGGCCAATTATCTGAACCTCGCCTACGTGGAACCAACCAATCGGCGATTCTACACTTTCTTTCATACAAAGCCTCATACAGGGCCATCTGAATACTGGAATGGTAACAGGTATTATACGCAACTTATCGAGAGACAAAAGATCCTCCCAGCTGCCCCTGAAATCAATAACACATGCCCGTAACCTATCCTCAAGTATCTGGATAACATTCCCTTCCTGTCCGTCGGTCTGAGGGTGAAATGTAACACCGAGACTCACCTGTGTCCCCAATCCCTTCTGGGAAAAACCTCCAGAAGCTAGCCGTAAACTGGGCTCATCTGTCGGTCATAAATAAGCGTAGGAACCCCGTGCAGTCTCATAATTTCCTGACATATAATCTCGCATAATCCTCAATCGCCTCTACACAATACTTTTCCCACGGTTATCTAAAACTGTAACCTATGGCATGACGACACTGAAGATCTTACCAGTCTCACATCCATAGCCTAATAACATGGGTACACATAACCCCATAGTACGTAAAACTATCCTTTTACGCGGGGGAGAGAGCTTATCTCCCTTTCATAATCTTGATCATCAAGCGCCACCTTATAATCGTATAGATTTTCAAAACCTACCAACGATGTCTTCTGTTTTCCCGCAGGCAGCACTCGTACTAATATTATTCTTGCTTGCGCATTCTCCAGAGATTATTCGGAAAGTCGTGGCCCTGACCGCCACACTAAACCAATTCCAAGTACCTCCAAGGGCACTTAACATAAAATCCTTCAATAATCGTACGTTCTTATCTCCGTCTCTTAACGTTCAAATTCAAATCAATCATTTAATAAAATAAGTCACATAGACTCCACAATTTCATGTCAAATAATGAAGGAATAACTTACATATTACTAACACTTCCTTTGCTTCCCTATCAATAACCGGCTCACTGGGAAACTGGAATCGAACCAACCGCTCTCTACATTCAACCTTGGCACCCACGAAGCCAACTAGTCTATACTCATAATGACCTCAAAGTCTGTCGTATTCATCTCTACTAGGTCTGCTAGGGTATGACGACTGTATCCTCACCGGGAAAATCTTATCTACCCGCTCAGCGACCACCCAATCACCCACTGGTGTAGCTACCTTGAAAGGTATGGATTCAGGCTCTATCCCTCTACCCTTGGTTGCTATCTTTCTTACTGGTCATACTCGTTCCGTACTTCCAAACTTATTCTAGCATACGTTCATAACCTCCATACTGATTCTGGCCTCCAATCTTTGGAGTTTACTAAATCGAACAATATAAGGCCATTTCCGGCTTTCACGACCTGGTTCCGGTGGAACGCGTCTACGAACCCGTAAAACAGTTAACTAAGTTTGGGCCTTGCACCCTCGTGACCCTGTCGCGTAGCGGGACTACTACCAACTGATCCCACTCCACTTAAAACTATGAGGCGACCCGTAATAGGTCATCAACCCGACCACCGTCGCACTTAACTCTTACCCTTAGTCTGAATTAAATATTATTGCCCGAGAAGGCCTTATATACCTAAGGTCTCGGCGGTTATCAATATTCTTAGGCTCGCAATTTCCATGCTCCCAGCCTACCTTATCAGTCCCCCCCGTAAACGGGTACAATAACTTCTCATAATTCCATAACCATGTTGTCTTGATCACAACAACCATTACTTACTCCATACGGATCTCATCCGTACAATTCTCTTAAGCCTACCGCGTAGCTTAATATATTAACATGGCATTCCATTAAGTTCCTTAACATGACTTCTTAAGGGTTCATTACCCTATCAGACAGCTCATCATTTCCTAATTATATCAAATTAGCACATAAATCTTGATGAGAATTCATTAAGTTGTTTCATACCTTCCCGGTATCTAGTTAGTCCTTACCAACTCTTGGTAATCTAAAATCATTCTAGGCAACCCATATATGACCCTCATACATAAATCAGTATAGCTGTACGTCCTTATACCAACTATACAACAATTACCACCAACCTGGATACGCAATCCACATAATCCTTCCTGGGTCACTGCTGCCTTTCTCGTAGCTGCAATCAACATAACTCGTTAGGGAGAGACGACCCTAACAACACAACTCTATCGCACGATCTCAGAGTGAGAAGAATGGAAACCAATCCTAAATGTCATGTAGCCTCCTGATTATAGATGTGGTGCACAATACACCGATAATCAAGACTCTACTAGACACGGTCTGTAGACACTTTCCGAAGACTAACTGCTCTGATACCACTTTTGTCACGACCCGACCGGGCATGGCGGTGCCCTACCTGGGCACCCTTACAGGTATACATCAGAGATAATCAGCGGAACATACATAAACTCAACAAGAAATAAATAATAGATCAGCCGATAAGGCCACCTCCTTGGATATATATAAATCCAAAAGCAGTTACCTCTTTTTTTCTTTACAACCCAATCCATAAGATATGACTACAGACCTCTAAGAATTTTTACATAACAACTGTGATGGGACAGGGCCCCGCCATACCCCTGAATATACATAAATCTACAACCTCAGGGAACTGTACCAAACGACAACGCCTACGGAGAAAGGGAGCTTTCCAAGAAGCGAGCGGTGATCCTAAGAATGAGGATCGAAGCTATGTACCTCAACCTGCGGCATGAACGCAGCCCCTCGAAGGAGGTCAGTACCAAATATGTACCAAGTATGTGAAACTGAAAATACTGCAATGAAATCATAACAGTCTATATAAAACATGAGACATGTATGATAACCAAACTACAGTACACAATACATAAGCAGTCAAGTCAGGGACGCATGCCCTCAAAGTCATTACTCACATATAACCATGGGTCTCACGCCCATAATATCAAGCATGCCCGTGGAATTCGCCGCCATCACGGCGATCCATGATATAATATAACATCAATAAGTATACATGAATACGTGTCCCACTGTGTCATAAAAAAGATGCGGGCAGTAGGAAAGCCAACCACGGATCGGCTGCGTCATCATAAACCATGCGAGGCAAGTACAAAAGCCAACTACCAGATCCAGCCTGCGTCAATAACTGACCGGGGCAAGTACGAAAGCCAACTACCATATCCAGCCTGCCGTCACGAGATATGACCGGTGCAAGTGCTAAATCCATCTACCAGAGTCTACCGTACCAAACTGTGCCTATAGAACTGACCGGGGCAATTACGAAAGCCAACTACGGATCCGACTGCGTCGATGGCCAAGGGCAATCTAACTACCAGATCCATCCTGCGTCACTAAACCTCACGGAGAGCTAGTCCATGGAATAACAATATATAACATGGTCGCATGCCCCAAAATCCTTCATCGTATAAGCATTTCCATGGAGTAATAATAGCATCCGGGAATTTAACCCGCATCCTGGTCGCATGCCCCGGAATCCCTCATCGTATAAGCATGTCAAAGGATCAATCACAATGGAAGCATACCGGTGGAATCCTCCGTCACTGTCGGTACATCCAAGTAAATTCACAACAAGACAGCCGACCCTCCAACTGAGAGTCACGTCAGTGTAAAAATATAATACTTGCACTCAAGGCTATCACAATCAAGCATAGGAAAGTTCATAAAATCTTTAGACTTTCATTATCATACAAAAATGAATTTCATTTTTATTAACTCAAGGCACTTTCATATCACATAACAATCCGGGAATTTAACCCAAAGTACTACGTACTTCCATTCTTTTCAAAAGACTCATTTTCATATAAAACCCCAAGATACTAACACCCGTAGTATCAAGACTTGTCTATATTTCAAACAAGTCACTACACTTTTAGAAATACATTTTTAGGCTTCTAAATCAAGTGACCCTTACTTTAAAACTTTAAACAATTGATGCCTTTAAATCAAATTGCCCTTCCTTATTTCAAGTCATTAATCCTTGTTTACATTACTAGAGAAAACCATTCCTTTAACCTTCCATAAAGTTGTTATAACCAACTTCCCATAAATCCGTTGTACTAACTTTATTCTTTAGAAACTAAGACATCTTTAACCTTTCATAAAGCCGTCATAACTAACTTTCCATAAAGCCGTTATAACTCTTTATGTCTTAGACAAATTCATTCTTTTTATAACCAAGAGACTTATACTTTCAAATCAAGTTACATAACTTTCAAAATACTTCAAGTCTCTTAACTTTAGAAATCAAGTTGCTTCTACTTTTAAATCCCAAGTAACTCACACCTTTAAAACAAGTTACTTCTCTTTAAATCATGTCATTTCTCCTCTTTTAACTCAATTAAGTAAATCACTCATTTGACTCCCCTAAAGCCGTTATAACAACCTTTAGGTTTTGGAACTAGGGCACTATCCAAGAGATTAGGAACCACTTCCTTTTTAAGACTCTAAGTACTTCAAGTAAAACACTTTCACTTTTGAAAATCCAAATTTCATCAAGGGAATGGACTACAACAACTTCCAATTTAAACATCCAAAGTACCATCAAGGAAGTATATAGAACAACTTCTATATTAGGCAATCCAAGTAAAATCAAGGAGTGGATCATTTAAGGAGTATGATTTACTTTCTTTACCAAAAGGAATCATGCTAGAAGAAGAGGAGATGGTTCACATACCTTTTCGGCTTAATCCACAAGCTAAGTCGAATACGCCGCACGTAGAATGTCAACCTATAATGACCACAATACGCCTATCAACTTCTAGCTTTCAACGTAGAATATTTCTAAGTATAAGGACTCTTATTCTACGGAAAATCGGGCAGCACTTCCTTTGTTTCTACGTACTTTTCCACCTTTTTCAAGGCCCGAAAATCAATAACCAAATGCCACATTTAAGGCTCAACAATTCAGCTAACCAAAGGGGATTACACGCCTAGCCGGGCGTGTAAAATTCTGCCCCACAATTAATATCCAAAAATTCCAACATTTCAATGCCATTATCGGCTACAATGCAACAACAAATGTCAATTTCCTTTCAATTCCTTTTTTCAATCCAAGTTGTTATTCCAACATGTTATATACATAATAACAATTATAACAACTATAATTCCTTTCTTCCTTAACATGCGACGATTGTAACTATCGACCAAATTGATTACAACATTAATGGCTAACATGCCCATTTTCGGTTTTCAACATGTCGACATGATCCAAATCTTTTCAAACTTCAATCTATATACAACATGCTCACTTATCAACTACTATAACATGTAATCTTTAATCACATTAAGAAGATGAAGATTTTACCTCAATAAGCCCTAATAAAATTCCAAGATTCAAAGTCGCTCCTTAGAAATCTTAGCTCCTTTCCTTCACGCTCCAATCCGCTATTTGAAGCCCTTAGAAGTTCACAAACAACTTCCCTTCAATTTCCAACTTCAAAGTTGAAGAACACCTTAGGTTTTCGCCTTGCGACTAACGTAAAAACGTCGTTTTTCCGGGATCTTTCTATTGAGATATCCTTACAATACCCCTAGGAACCTTGGGTTAAAGTATGGTGAATAATGAACCACAAATGAAAATCTTTCTTGTTGGAAAATGCTCAAACCCGAGAGCTCACAAGGCTTGCACAAAGTTTCTCTAATTTTTTCTAAGTGTTGGGAGCTTGTCTTGCTACTAGTGTAGTATATATAACACAATGGAGGGTCAAGATTATAACACTTGTGGGGTTTGGATGAAGAAGATTTAATATCTAGTCAAGTGGGAAAGTTGACTTAGTCAATTATCTCAAGCTTGTCAAGACTTGATCATCTACCTTGGTCATTGACCATAATACCCTTGGTCCATTTCGAACAAGACTATGTGGGGGGGGGGGGGAGGTGACACGTGTCGCCCTCCCATTCATTCATAAAATTTTGTAACCCTCTGGGGCCCCACAAAACGTAAAATTTATCGGGTGGGCCCTACGTGACCAAATCCGTAAATAAATTTCCACAATGTTAATAAATTCCATTCTTCTCAAATAATGTATTTTGAGAATCTAATTCTCATCAACGAACATTTTTCCTTTCCGAAGTTCGGAAGATTTTTCCTTCGGAAAAATAATTCTTTCTTTCTTACCAATTTTCAAGTCTTGTGTTCTTGCGTCTATTCTCTTATACATGTCCTGGAATTACGGGGTGTAACAATTACAACTTATTCCCGACTAAATCATTTCAATCTAATGGCTTGAATTTTGTTATCATGATGTTGCATGTGTGACATTTAGGCTTACCTCTGGCGTAAAGGAGCCCCCCATGCATGATTAGGACTCACCTGCAACGTGACAATTTATGTGCGACATATACTTGCTAATTGTTATTTACACCTTTGCAAAATCACGTGTTTTACACTAACGCAGTTTGTTGCATTTTTAGAAGGATTTATTATTTCCCCAAAAGGGTCGGTTCGTATTTGATTCGACAATGTCAGAGCATCAACACTTTACCAGGTCCAGGGTAGGGTAACATGACTGGCTCAGGGGCATCTCAGCCAAATGGTTTGGGAATTATTCCCGCCGGCGAAACAGAACCTTCAGAGGGGAGAAATGTCGCTAGTCAAGAAGAATGCATCACACAGCTACTATAACAAATTGTCGATATGCAGGTTGAGATAGAAATGCTGCGGAATCTGACAAACTTATCCATTAGTCTGAACACCCCCATACCATAGCAAAGGGCCATTACCTCACAAACTATTCCGTATCAACCTCCGCCGCCACATATTTCCCAAAACTCTTCACAGAAAATGCAAGTCACCGATTCATGTCAAACCATCCCTCGCCCAGCCAATCCTCAACCCCATCCCCAAAGTGATCCTTTTATCACATATATATCTCAGCCACCGCCTACTTATTTCACCCCAATCAGCCTGAATCTCCAAACTACCCAACATCCACACACCATACCTATTACCAGCCCCAACAAACAACCCAGACCTCCAGCATACACAACAGAAACCCAGCCTTTTACCATCCTTGTGCACCATCAGGAAACCGATCAATATGAAGAAATGGAAAAAAAATCCCGAACTAGAATGGACGAAGATGTAGCCAAAGAGATTCGTAGTCTGAAAGAAGCTGTCCGGGGTATGCGGTCTGACAAGGGTCATGAAGGATTAGATTATGAGGATCTTTGCATGCACCCAGATGTGGAGTTACCTGTGGGGTACAAGGTGCCCAAGTTTGACTTATTCGATGGGAAGGGGAACCCCCATGCATATTTGAGGTCATAATGTGACAAGCTGATCGGAGTGGGAAAGAACCCAACAGTCATTATGAAGTTATTCATTCGAAGTTTGACCGGCGAGGCATTAGATTTGTATACTAGCCAAGACCCGCGGAAATGGCATAACTGGAATGCGTTGGCCCAAGACTTTGTGGAGCGGTTCAGATTCAATACAGAAACCGTCGTAGACAGGTTTTATTTGATGAAGCTAGAAAAGAAGTCTACCGAGACGTTCAGAGAGTACACCATGAGATGGCGTTCAGAAGCAGCAAAGGTACAACCACCCATGGCAGAGAGTGAGACCACTCTATTTGTACAATCTTTGAAGGACACAATCTACTATGAGCGGATGATAAGCGTCATCGGACGGAGTTTTGCAGAATTTGTCAGAATGGGCGACTTCGTGGAAGAAGGTATTAAAACTGGTAGGATTACGAATTTGGCAGCGTTGCAGGAAACTAATAAGGCAATTCGATCGAGAACGATCGGTACTTCAAAAAAGAAAGAGCGACTTCCTTCCATGTTCATATAAGAACGTAAACCCGAAGCATTTATAACATACCAAAATCCATCTTATCATACCCCATACTATCACACAAATAACCAAAACTTCACACCTCACTACACACCTGCTCCACACCCCAACTACCACACACAACCTATATATAACGCTCTCAAGCACCCATTTATCCTTCCCCACATCGACCCATCCATCAAGCCTACCAATAAAATAGAACACCCAATGCACCCAGACCAAACACAAATTTTGAAGAAAGACCACCTAAAGTTCGCACCCCGTTGGCCGAACCCATACCTCAAGTATATGAAAGATTACGAGCTGCAGGCTTAATCCAACCGATTTCGGGAAAGATTCCTAACCCTATCCCGAGGTGGTATGATGAGAATACGCGTTGCATATATCACTCCATTAGCCCTGGACACGATACTAAAAGTTACCACTCCCTCAGGGACATAATCGAGGGATTGATTAAAGAAGGGGTAATTCAGCTGAGGGATCTGACCCCAAACGTGCATGATAACCCCTTGCCAAACCACGGTAAAGTCAATGCGCACTTGATAACTTTAGATGAAAAGTACGACTTGGAGGGGACCATCCGATCAGTTTAAAGTGAAAGAAAAGCTGAACCTTCTGCTTTTGTCGCCCCTATTGCCAATATTCGAAAGAAAGCGGTATTTGAGCTGGAAAGGGCACCGCCAAAATATAATGGTTCAATTATAGTTGCTCAGATGCCCGGCTGGGAGCCACCAGTCAGAGTAGATGGCAAGGAAATTGGGAAGCAAGCCATAGAAGTCACCGCTGCAGGTATAACCAGGTCAGAGAGATATTACACGCATGTAGAGGCAGTCAGAGAGGTACCACAAAAGAAACCCGTGACAGAGGCTGAGGTTGAAGAGTTTTGGAGGAAGATGCCCACTAAGGAATATTCTGTCGTGGAGCAGTTGAAGAAAACATCAACACATATATCTCTATTTTCACTGTTAATGCATTCGGTCCCATACAGGGTTGCGTTATTGGAAGTGCTGAAAGATGCATATGTTCCAGAGGGTACAACAAACGAGAACTTGACAGCCTTAGTCGGACAAGTGCTAGAGGCCCGCAGAATCGCCTTCCATGATGATGAGTTTCCTGCTGGGGGTGTCGGACACAATCTTGCATTGAATATCACCATCCAGATCACGAACAAGATTGTTTCAACAGTGCTGATTGAAAGAGGCTCGACCGTCAATATTTGTCCCATGTCAACTCTGCTGAAATTGGGGACAGACTGTAGGAGAATCCGTAAAAGTAATATCAGGGTCAAAGGTTTCGACGGAGTTCATAGGGGTGTCGAGGGCAAATTGATCTCACGCTGCTGATCGGACCTGCAGAATTCGTCGTGGAGTTTCAGGTATTGGATATTGCCACATGTTACAATCTGTTGATAGGAAGGCCGTGGATTCATGAGGCTGGTGCAGTCCCATCCACCTTGCATCAGCGCCTGAAGTTTATATGAAATCACCGTGAGGTGGTAGTACTTGGGGATGAAAAGAGAAACACCAACACAGATTATGCAGTCCCTATCATAGAGGACATAAGACAGTTGGTTGGTTCAGTCTTCCATGTTAACGAGATCAAGAGCGCCAGCAGGGCCAGACCATTGCAGCTGCCACGTTTTCTCACAATAGCCAAGGAAATGCTAAGAAATGGGTTCGAGCCCGGCAAAGGTCTTGGATCCGGTATGAAAGGGATCACAGAGTCGATCCAACTGTCTGGGAAGAAGGACACTTTTGGTTTGGAGTACCAGCCCACCCCGAAGGATTTGGTGACTGCGAGCTTCCAAAAAAGGGAGACATTCCCTTGCCCAGGCCCATTCTGCCCCTGAGTCAGTCGTTCGTCAAAGCCTGCACCATCCAGATGCTGAAAGAAGATGATCCAGAGGATCTTGCAGCAGGGTTCCAGAATCTGTTCGTAGGTGAAGATGAAGCAGAATATTGTGTGATTCCAGAGGATCACGATGAATACCCCGCCATTTGGGATGCAGAGCATGGATACAGCCTGAATAATTGGACTTGCACCCCTATCCTGACCTTCCGAGGAGCTTGGTAGAGTTTATGTTAGTTCTAGCTATGTGATTCTAAACTAAAAAACAGACTTGCCTTTATGTTTCTTTAATATGTTTTTAATCCCGTATTTTGCTTTCATCATAAATTCCATGATATTTTTGCAGCTTTAAACTTGCTTGTGTTAAATTAAATTTTTATGCATTTTTCTTTCAGCGATCATATTAGTAAACCTGTAGATAATGCGAATATTACATGTAATGAAACCAGCGAACAAAGCTCAAATGTCGAGCATAACCCCGAGGAACAGGAAGAATGTCCACAATCAGAGCTTGGTCAAGAGTTGGAAAACTTTGAGAATAGGCCTAAACCAAATTTAGAAGAAACCGAGTTGATAAACTTAGGCGATGAGGAAATTGTAAAAGAGACTAAGGTCAGCGTCCACCTAAGTGTCATACAGAAGAAAGAGTTAATTGAGCTCCTGAAATTCTACACCGACGTATTTGCCTGGTCGTATAACGACATGCCAGGGTTGAGTACAGATATCGTCGCACACAGGCTGCCTATCGAGCCGTCTCACCTTCCTATAAAATAAAGGCCAAGAAAGATCAAACCAGACATGAGTTTGAAAGTCAAAGATAAAGTGTCTAAGCAGTTCGACGCAAATGTAATTTGAGTCGCAAAGTACCCTACTTGGTTAGCAAATATTGTGCCGATAAAAAAGAAAGATGGAAAGATCCGAGTGTGTGTGGATTATAGAGACCTCAACAGAGCTAGCCCGAAGGATGACTTTTCTCTTTCAAACATTCATATACTCATCGACAATTGTGCAAAACATGAACTACAGTCGTTTGTCGATTGCTTTGCTGGTTATCATCAGATCCTTATGGCAGGGGAGGACGCAGAAAAGACAATATTCACTACCCCGTGGGGGGTGTATTATTATCGAGTAATGTCGTTCGGTCTCAAGAATGCAGGCGCTACATACATGAGAGCCATGGATACCATCTTTCATGACATGATCCATAAGGAAATTGAAGTCTATGTGGATGATGTTATCATCAAGTCACGAAGAGCGGAAGGCCATTTGGCAAATTTGAAGAAGTTCTTTGAGCGGCTAAGACGGTATAATCTGAAACTGAATCCTG
The DNA here is from genome assembly GCA_029844215.1 of Przewalskia tangutica. Taxonomy (NCBI): domain Eukaryota; kingdom Viridiplantae; phylum Streptophyta; class Magnoliopsida; order Solanales; family Solanaceae; genus Przewalskia; species Przewalskia tangutica. The sequence goes on along the minus strand of CM056720.1, from coordinate 139,876,176 downwards.
CAAAGTGTGCATTCGGTGTCCCTGCTGGGAAGCTGTTGGGTTTTATAGTGAGTAGAAGAGGGATTGAGTTGGACCCTTCGAAAATAAAGGCCATCCAAGATTTACCTCATCCGAAGAGCAGAAAAGACGTGATGAGCTTCCTTGGTTGCCTCAACTACATCAGCAGGTTCATAGCTCAGTCCACCGTGATATGCGAACCGATATTCAGATTGTTGAAGAAGGATGCCGCTACTAAATGGACAACGGATTGTTAGCAGACTTTTGATAAAATCTTCTAATCCGCCAGTTCTAGTACCACCAGAACCTGGGAGGCCTTTGTTACTCTATTTGTCTGTATTAGATAATGCTTTTTGATGCGTGTTGGGGAAACACGATGAAACGGGGAAAACGAAGTAGGCCATATATTATCTAAGTAAGAAGTTCACAGTGTATGAGGCTCGCTACACTCTACTGGAATGTACTTGTTGCGCATTAACTTGGGTTGCCCAGAAATTCAGGCATTATCTATCAGCATACACCACTTATCTTATTTCAAGGATGGACCCGCTTAAGTATATCCTTCAGAAGCCCATGCGCACTGGAAAGCTAGCAAAATGGCAAATTATGCTGAGCGAGTTTGATATCGTATACGTCACACAGAAAGCCGTAAAAGGATAGGCATTAGCTGACCATCTTGCTGAGAACCCGGTCGATGAGGAATATGTGCCCCTCCGAACCTATTTCCCTGATGAAGAGGTATTGTTTGTCGGAGAAGATATCTCAGAGGATTACCCAGGTTGGAGAATGTTCTTCGATGGAGCGACAAACTTTAAGGGAGTTGGCATTGGAGCAGTTTTGGTTTCAGAATCAGGTTAGCATTACCCGATCTCCGCGAAGGTCAGATTTCCATGCACAAAAAATATGGCAGAATATGAAGCTTGCATATCGGGACTCAGAATGGCAGTAGATATGAATATACAAGAGTTACTGGTCATAGGTGATTCAGACTTGCTGATTCATCAAGTACAGGGTGAATGGGCAACCAAGAATATGAAGATACTCCCCTACCTGTATTGCGTGAAGGAATTGCAGAAGAAGTTCAGTAATATAAAATTTAAGCATGTCCCAAAGATCCAGAATGAATTCGCTGATGCGTTGGCAACCTTATCCTCCATGATTCAACATACGGACAAGAATTACATCGATCCGATCACAATGAGTGTGCTGGAACAACCTGTTTATTGCTCTCACGTAGATGAAGAAATATACGGGAATCCTTGGTACCATGACATCAAAAGATACCTCAAGGCAGGAGAGTATCCGGAAGGCATAACCAACATTCAGAAGAAAACACTTCGAAGGTTAGCAAATCATTTCTTTTTAAATGGGGAGGTTTTATATCGAAGGACTCCAGATCTGGGCTTATTGAGATGTGTCGACGCTCAAGAGGCGAGCAAGCTAGTAGAAGAGATACACAGAGGGACATGTGGACCTCATATGAATGGCTTCACTTTGGCGAAGAAGATTTTGCGAGCAGGTTATTTTTGGATGACGATGGAAACAAATTGTATCCCCTTTGTGCAGAAATGTCACCAGTGCCAGATTCATGGGGATTTGATTCGAGTACCTCCGAACGAACTTAATGTGACAAGTTCTCCTTGGCCATTCACAGCTTGGGAAATGTATGTCATCGGCCCTATCGAACCCGCTGCCTCAAATGGGCACAGATTCATCCTCGTAGCAATTGACTATTTCACTAAGTGGGTAGAAGCATCATCACACATATCAGTGACGAAGAAAGTAGTAGTCGACTTTGTTCGCAACAACATCATCTGCAGATTTGGTATTCCTGAGTCTATCATCACAGACAACGGAGCCAACCTCAACAGTGGCCTAATGCAGGACATATGCGAGAAGTTCAATATTATCCACCGCAATTCCACTCCATATCGCCCGCAAATGAATGGCGCAGTCGAAGCAGCTAATAAGAATATCAAGAGGATCTTGCGCAAGATGATTAGCAACTACAAACATTGGCATGAGTACCTACCTTTCGCACTTCTGGGTTAACGCACTACTATTAGGACCTCTACCGGTGCGACGCCATATCTTTTGGTATATGGAACGGAGGCAGTACTACCAGCAGAATTGGATATACCATCTTTGAGAATTATCCAATAGGCTGAGTTGAGTGAAGCGAAATGGGCGCAAAGTCGATACGAGCAGTTGATGTTGATTGATGAAAAACGGATGAATGCAGTTTGTCAGGGGCAGCTTTACCAGAACAGGATGGCTAGGGCTTTCAACAAAAAGGTAAGACCGAAGACATTCAAGCCAGGGAAATTGGTGCTGATACGCATATTCCCTCATCAGAATGAGGCTAAAGGGAAATTCACACCTAATTGGCAAGGGCCCTACATGGTTCATCGAGTGTTGAGTGGAGGAACTTTAATCTTAGCTGAGATGGATGGCGAAGTGTGGCCTAAAGCTATCAACGCAAATGCGGTAAAGAGATACTACGTTTAGGAGCATTTGTTTTCCATGTAATTCCATTTGCATTGTAAAAAAGATGCGTTCCCTCGGTGGGAAATGCATATAGCCCATATAGGGTCTCGCCGCTTCAAATTAGAAAGCCCCTTTACTTGTAATTGGAACTACGTTCGACCTGATTTCCTTGGCGGATACGTAGGCGGCCATATCAGTCTCGGTCCAACCTTTAGAAATTTTAGTTTTACCCAATTTCGCTTGTAATGAACTACGTCATGACCTGATTCTCTCATTGGGATACATAGGCGGCCTAAATCGGCTTCAGTCACACCATTAGAAATCTTCCCATTGGCTTGCGTGCAACAAAATGCGTTTGATTATTCCGAAAAGAGATATGAGCAATTCCCGCCAGAGTTAAGTCTTGCCCACACACCCCGCATAACAAAAACTGGAACAATTTTGGGAAACACACCGTGAAGATATCATAATAAGGATTCCGAATAAGGTGTTCGCTTGGTCAGATTACGTGTCATATTCGGCAAATTCGACAAGGCTTTTATACTTTATACGCATGTCATATAAATATTTTATTTTAAAGATGTTTTGTGCACACCTCATGAAAATGTTTTGTTTTGAAAATACTTTTGGGAAACGCTACGTCAAAATGTTTGCTACCAAATATCTCAACGAGATCAGGCAGGGGTTACAGGTCCAAACAAATCAGGCATACGAGCAAAAAATATCAAGGCCGCAAAATCAATACGAACCGACCCCCCCAAACTCACAAGTTTTCTTTGAGTGCAGATTCTTTCCCATTAGAAGAAGTAGAAAATGCAATAATAAGACAAAGATAGGAGAAACAACAACGATACAACTTGGCAGTGATAAAGAAAGAGAAACAACAACAAAATCTGGGCGAAACGACAACCGCATTCACAACATCCAACAAGTCAGTACAGAGACTACATCAGCAATCGGCAATCACAACATGCAACAAGCGTTCGTAGCATTCAGCAAGTTCGTGCAGAGACTACATCAACAATCAGATCGTAGCATTCAACAAGCATTCGCATCATCCGTCGTCCGCAGACTACAACAAAGATCGAACATTCAAGAAGCATTCACGGCGTCCAAAGAAGTCCGCAGAGACTACATCAAAGATCGGCAGCATTCAAGCATTCACAGCATCCAGCAAGTCCGTGCAGAGACTACATCAACAATCGCAGCATTCAGCAAACATTCGCAGTATCCAGCAAGTCCGTACAGAGACTATATCAACAATCACATCATTCAGAAAGCATTCACAACATCCAGCAAGTCCGTACAGAGACAACATCAGCAATCACAGTATTCAACAAACATTCGCAGCATTCAGCAAGCCCGCACAGAGCATTCAACAAGCATTCACAACATCCAGCAAGTCCGCACAGAGAATACATCAGCACTCGCAGCATTCAACAAACATTCACGACATTCAACACGTCCGTGAAAGGACGAAATCTCAGCATTTGTAGTATCACATCAACACAACCGCCATCACGTTTTACAAGATAACATTTCTACTCATACAATTGCATTGCTTATAAATACATGCGTTATCATTTTTGCCTTAACAGTTATGCACTAACCTTTTGCTTAAGTCTTAGCATGCAGGAGCAGGAGCACAACGCGAATTTTCTCTTACAGCGAACCGGGGCAATTTATCGGGGGGCCAACCTTTCCAACGAATGGCAGAAGCAGCCTCGAGCATCGGTCCACTCATCCCACATCACTAACAAGCCCAACGTCATCATAAGTCAATACCGGTACACCCCTAAGTTCAAGCCAGTTTATTTTTTTTAACATCACATCGACCCAGTGTCGTCATAACTCAACACTGAGACAAATTTTGAGTCCGCGTTAGCTGCCTTAGTGTCTGACCATGATAGCCTAGTGTCGTCATGACTCGACACTAGGACAAGTTTTGAGTCTGCGTCAGCCCGCCTTGGTGTTTGCCCATGGTAGCCCAGTGTCGTCATAACGCGACACTGAGACAAATTTTGATTCCGCGTTAGCCCGCCTTAGTGTTTGACCATGGTATCCTAGTGTCATCATAACGCGACACTGAGACAAATTTTAATTCCGCGTTAGCCCGCCTTAGTGTTTGACCATGGTATCCCAGTGTCGTCATAACTCGACACTGAGACAATTTTTAATTTGCGTCAGCCTTGTCTTAATTGCCCAATATTTTTAATCCTGAGGATCGAGACAAAATTGATTATAAGTCAACGTCTTTGTCTGAGACTCTTCCATCATCTCCATACAAAGAGAGACAAGCTGTTGACACCCAATTTTGACCCTCTCGTCCAGTCATTAACTATAAAATTACACTAATTTTTCAAAATAATTTTAACAATGTTATAATAATAAAATGCGACAATAAAATATTAATACATGCATAAATAAGCGATTTAATAATGATACCGCATTTTACGTAGAGTATTAAGCATTTTGAGTCTCACGTCCGCATTCGTTATTTGCCTAAATATTATTTATAATTTAAGCCCTATTTTATTTCCATTAATTCTTAATAATTTACATAATAATAAATACGTAGATAAATAAATAATTTAATAATGACGTCGCATCAAGCATTCCTTAAAATTATATCCACACTTATTAATATCCAAAGCAATTTCATAAGCAATTGAAACCCCCCATTAATTCAATTTTAATTTAACAAAGTAGGCATAATAAATAAGTTTTAATAACGGCCTCGCATTATAAAACATTAAGCACGCCCGCATTTATTATTGTAATAATTTAAACCCAAGCTAAAAAGAATAAAACACCTAAAGTCATATTAAAATAATTAAAACTAACTTAAACCCCACTTATTTACCACTAATTAAATCTAATACTAAAACAAGTACACTTAAAACTCTACCTAAATTAAAACTACCCAAAACGCTATTAGCCCAACACCCATAATTTGTCCAGCCCATCAGCCCAACAATACCCGCGACCCAGCAACCCATTTCTTTATCTTCTTCCCCCTTCTCATAAAACCTAAGAAGAACAAACCTAAAAGAAAAAAAAACCGAACGAACCCTAAACCCCTCTTCGTAAATCGCCCACAAATCAATCCAAATCTTTCCAAAATCACAATATTAACTTACCATTTCTATCACCTCAAATTTGCATTAAATCAATACCGAATAAACACTAAGATACCACCCAAATCATTATTCAAAGTTATCATAACCAAATCAGTACAAATCATACAAAATCGCCTTAATCAGTCCCTTACCATAACCACGAAATCATAACAACAACACTTACCAAATCACACAAAATCAGACAGCTCATTAATTACCCCGATTTGAATAAACAATTATTTTGGGTAAAGAATCAATATTTTGGGTAAAGAATCAAGAGAATAAGCACCAAATCAACCAGTTGTAAGATTGGTTCTCTTCGCTTAACTAAGTACCAATTCGATACTATATAAACCAATGAATAGTCACATACCAGAGGAGAAAAACGAAAGGGAGGAGAGGAATCAGTAAGTATTAGAAAAATTAGCATTCTATGACAAAGCATCTAGAAACTTAGCAAGAAAAATAGAGATTCAAATATAGCAAAACACCAGGAATAGCATCGAAAATTACATCTATAAGAAACTCAACCGCATCGCAATACACTCCGAGTGAATCGACGACTTAATACGCTGCCTCGGTTCGCTGCCCGGAGAAGGTAAATTCAAAATTCTTCTCGTTTTTCATTTGCGTGTTATGTGTGTTTATTTTGAATTTAATCGTCCTTGATTATGTTGGTATAATTAAATTTGCCATATTGAGGATCAAAGTATCAATTTTCGATTAGCCTGTTTATGTGATTTGAGTGTGTTAACCTATTTTAATTAGAAATAAGGTTTATGTTTATTATGGCATGCTAAGTATGTAATTTATTTTAATCCAAAATGGATATGAGTCGACGATGTCTGTTATTGTAACTGTTCATAAATCCAATTTAGTTAAATGATTAATATTTGGATGTTGCGCTAAGGGATTACAAGTGAAATTTGACATATGGTTCTTGGGTTATAATAGCATGATCTAGAATTAGTTTGGATTATGAAATGTCGTCTTGTCAGTTTATGATGTTAATTGGACCCTGCGCACTGCTTGACTGTCTTCGTCGTACCCATTCTAAGTTAAATCTCTATTATACTTTAGAGGTTTGCTTTCTCACTGTGTGTTAGCCATTTGCTGGTTTTGTATATCAGAATGTTGGTCATAGTTTGTAACTCTATCCGCGTTCTTACTTCGTGAGGTTAATGTACTAAGAAAATATACCTAAAAAATATGCATGTTATCTAACTTGTAATGGTATAAATTTGGACAGTCCTATATACGTAAGAAACGTCATCTTGATTATTGTTTGCCTATCTCTATGTCTGATATCCAGCATAAAAATGTCCCTCTTTATTATGCCCAGAGTTGTAATTGTTGCTAGCATGTATACTGCGTAACCATATCATGATCATACCCAGGGTGTTAGGATCCTCTGACTTTGTTGGATGAAGCTCATGCATAACTGTACCAATTCAGGAACTCACATAGGCTTAATCATGAAGTTTTTTTGGACTTATGTGAAACTTTGAAATTACTCTTAACCATGCTATGTTTAAATATTTTCTCATACATTTTCCTATTGAGTTGAGTTGCTTAAGTCCAGCATATCATTAGCATGAAAAATAAAATAAAAATAGCCCTCGGGCCTGCTTGTCCGTTATCTTGAGTCGAAGATGTCATAACACATATGAGGATATATAGATCATATTTTAGACATGCATGTTGGTAGATAAAAAACTGCATTTATTTTTTAACAAGAGTCTAAGGTGTTGATCTGGTTTGGTATGTGTTTTCTGCATCATGGTGTAAATTGATTCCTCTATTTAAATATGTCTGAATCACAAGGTTATGAGGCATGCCACATAGTTTAATAACTCTACTTTCAAATTGTAGCGGCCTTGTCTCATGTCTGTTCATCTCTGTTTAAAGTATGAAACTAAGCGGGTTAATGTAAATTTTGTTTAAAGTGCTAGGCTTATCACATATAGACTGAATCTGCCTACTGTACCTGATCCATGTTTAAACCTGAAAACTTATGGGCCTGTTTATTTCCTGATTTCTGATAAACATGTATCGAATTTCTCCATTTCTTTAAGTACTGATTGCTTAGCTTGGGACTTGGCCCATTATCTGTTGCCTTCTTCCTTTGTCTTATCTAGGCCAGGCCCATTTATTTGACTGTCTAAATGGAGTTGAATCGTACACATGTTCAAGTTTCTTTTCTTTCATATTGTTTGTAAATTCGACATATGCTAATTCTTATCTTTTCTTTTTTACATGAAACTCATCGAAGCAAAAATGAAGAGTCTCATGGCGAGACTCATCATGAGCTATTTTAAAGAAGACCCACATTTATTTGCATCTTTCCGTCCGCCTCAGGAATTTCAAGCCACATGCGAATGACATCATTATTCCCTCGAGTGACTGCTATTGATTCTTCCGCCCCATTTCATTTATTGTAAATTAATTATTTGTCTAACATTACATTAGTAGGATGCTTAATGCCTTTAAGTTTTGAGCTGCCATCAAGAAATAGCTTTGACACTAGATTTGTTTCCTCCTAAACCAATTATTTGAGCCCGTTAGCCATTCCTTAGATAATAAAACCACTTAATAATCTTCACCCACATAATTACTCAAGTAGATAGTATATTAGTTGTTGCGAGACTCCTAATCCATTTTCTATAAACCCTTTTATTGACAACCGTATAGAAATCTTATTTTTATACTGAAAATCATCCTAAGCATTTTTGCATATTATGTTATACTAATTAAGAGTTATTTAGTAGGTAAATGCATATGTTTAGTCAATAAATTAATTTTTCATCATTTATTTCATAAATAATATAAATGCATGCTTTTGAACTTTGCGCATATTTTATAGTATTAGCCTTATAAATCTTTCATAAAAAATGCATTCTTTTACTTAAATATCTTTCAAGCATGCATAGCATGATAATTAACCCTAGTTTGGTAGGACAAACGTAAGTTAGCGGATCTTAGAGGGTGCCTAATCCATTCCCTCTTGATTAATAAAGTACCCTTACCCAGAATCTCATTAAGTTTAGCAGACCTTAAATGGAGTTAGTGTTGACTTTACCTAGTTGACATTTAGTTGTTCTAATTCACCCAAACTAATTAGGTGGCGACTCCGCGAACTCTTTTAGGCACTTTTAGCACATCTTTTAACATTTTAGCACTTTTAGCATCTTTTTTATTTTATTTTCTAACATATCTAAGCAGGATTCGCTGAATTTGTTGCGGTCGAAATAGGGCGTGACACTTTTAGAGTCAGATTTCTCATTTTATATTCAGAAACTTCCATTGAGTCTAGATAGAAATTGTGGTTGCACGAGTATGAGCTCACACTTTCATTAAAGAAATACAAAGATGGAGATAACATGATTATATTATTTATGCGCTTTTATTTTAGAAATAGAAGATTTTAATAGTTCACTTGGAAGGGATAGTTGCCCAGGTGCCATCACGCCCTAAGAGAAGACCTGAGATAAGTCGGGGCGTGACAAGTTCGTATCAGAGCTTTACCGGGTTAGGACATTCTAAGAAATTTCTTTAAGTTGGGTGTTTGAACGATTACTTATTCGACGGTATGCGTGCCACCTTAGTAATAAGTAAATGGGATAACATCCTAAACAATATTGCTTCCTTCATACTCTTCTCGTGCCTATCTTGAATCTTTTCAAATACGTAGTTCTCGTACTACCTCCTTCAAAGGATTATGAAAGGGGATTGTGCAATGATAAACTAACTAACAATTATTTTTGTAAATATGGTTACCATACGAGTTCCAACCAAGAGAGAAGTGCTCATAAAAACGAAAAGGACAATGCGAGCTCAAGAGGAGTTCATGGACCGTAGGATGGACCCAGGAGACAATTTTGACACGTATATGGATGACGCAATCACACATTATACAAAATTTCTTAGGGATAGACAGAAGAGGCATTTATTTGACCTGACCTTTCTCGACTATCCGATTTGAGTCATACTACAGATCATAGTCAACTCCATCCCGGGAGATTTCCACACCTCATTTAGAAGAGCAAAGATGCTATGTGGAGATAGTAAAAAAGTCTCTTTGCTCAAATTTTTGTGTCAAGTAAAGAAATTCTGGAAGATAAAGGAAATAATGGACGATAGGGAAAGAGAGGCAAGGAACAAGGTTCACAAGGAGCTGAATGCCAACTTGCGGAATAGGCGAGTCACGTCGTTAAGCCCTTTAACACGTGTTATAGTAAATGCAAGTTTGAGTTGGAGATCTACAATGGGTGACGGAGAATTGCCTGATAAGATTTAGTATAATGTTATGTTATGATAGAATGAAGTGTTATGAAAGCAAGAATGAAATAATATCGTTATTTTTTTCTTTTTCTTATGGCGTTGCATGCTTATGAAGTATAAGAAAATTTTGAGGAGTTCGAATAGATGTCTTGTCTTCTAAAATATGAACGCGCTTGTCTGTACAAAAAATGCTAGATTCACAAGTACCGGTGTTACGGAGATCAATCAGAACTACTCGGGAAAGAGCGAGGGGACAATGTCAACCCCCAAGAGTTTCGGTACAGGAACCAAGGGTTCAAGAAGAGGTTCACCATGAAGCTTCTATACCTCCGGTTGAAAGAGTAGTGTCTCAAGATAGCGTGGAAAATGTTGATGAAAATAAGAGTCAAGCAACCTAGGAAATGGTGGGACAAAAGTTAGATAGACTCATAGAGTTGATGATAGTTGTAGCCCCACACCTGGTTCAACCTACACCTAGTGTCTTAGTCATGGCCCGAAACCAGAACCCTCCGGCCCAGGAACTAGTTGTGACTGCACCACTGGCCGGAAATGTAGGAGCTCAGTCAGTACCAGATAGACTATGGGCAAATTTTATAAGGAGAATGGAACATATCTTCACGGGGAAGGACTCCAAGTTCGACCCGATAGTGTTTCTCGATGAGGTAGAATACCTATTATTTACCTTGGGATGTGTAGAGACGCATGGCGTCAATTTGGTTGGCGCACATTTAGTGGACGGTGTGGGGGTATGGTGGAGAAAGGGAAGCTGAGCCCAAGGTTTATTGGACCATATGAGATCTGACGAATGTGTCTTACGAACTAGCACTTTCACAAGAATTAGAAGCGGTGCATCCGGTATTCTATGTGTCAATGTTATGAAAATACTTGCACGATCCAAGTCATGACATCCGACCTTAAGAGATAGTCTTGAACGAAGAGCTTCAAGATGAAATTCCGGTGGAAATACTGGATAGACAGATTAATTGCCTTAGAAATAAATATAGTGCCTTCGTGAAAGTCCTATGGAAAAATTACTCCACAGAAGAAGCAACCTGGGAAGCCGAAGATGAGATGAAAGTCAATTATCCTTTATGTAAGGTAATAAGATGTGTTAAGTTGTGTTTTATGTGTGTAGAATTTGCATGTCTATATGCATGTGTTACAACCTTATTCACATTCGATGACGAATGTTGTTTAAGGAGGGAAGAATGTAAAGTTCATGACGGAAAAAAGAAAAAAAAGAATATTTAAAAACAGTCTCTTATTTGAACTAGAAGAGCTATATCTAACTTAGACTTCTACTAGACCTGGATATCCCTCTAGGTCTTCCTTACTTAGGATTTTTGTAAGACTCAAACACTGAACTTTTCACTACATATTCAAAAGCCAAAAACTTCAAAAAAAATCTCTCATCTCCCCTCACCTTCTTCGACAAAAAATTGCCTTTTTGGTGAAATTTTTATCTTTTTTTTTTTGTTTTCCAAGAGCAAGGTTGGAAAAAGATTAAGTGTACAAGAAGGAGAATAGTGGCAGTGTGATAAAAGTTGTGAAGAAATAAAGGTGAATAAAAGTTGTGAAGAAATAAAGGTGAGTTCTCTCACTCACAAATTCTTAGTAAAATCCTTTGGTTTTGAGTTACAATGCATGTTAAAACATAATATGGATGTTGGAGGAGAAATCATGAAAAATAAAGAGAAAAAGGGTGTAGTATAACTTGTGATGAGTTATTGATATAGTATTATCTTGTTATAAGTTTGAGTCACGGTGATTTTGGATTGTTTTCGCTGAGTTATCCTTCTTAGAATGAGATAAATTTTTCCAATATTGTATATCTCTATTTCACAGTCATATTTAGCCCAAACGGGGCCAAAATTGACATATGGTTTGAGAGTTATCGCTATTTAAAATTTATGTCTCGGATCGATTGAAATCCTGAGGGGCAGAACGTATAACGAAACACTGTACGAATAGTCATGAATCTGAAAGTTTATGCGAGATAAAAGATCTAGTTTTTCCTGTTGTTGACAGTTTGAGACCTTACAGAGATTTATCTGACTTACGTATAAAAAGTTATGACTATTTTAAGATTATGTCCCTTTTTTTCAAAACTCCGGCGAGACAATTTTTCATAAGGTTGTTTCTTTCACCAATTTATACTAGTTACACTATGTATTTTTCTGAGAAAATTTGATATACTGATAGGTCCCGTATTACTTTCAATTTGGTACAAGAAACACCTTATTTAGGGTTACGGTTTGAGAGTTATAACCCTTACAAGAGAGAAGGGCGAAAGGTTGAAAGAAAGATTTTTTATTTGAATCTTCTAGATCGTCGTTGACATCGAAACATTCTTTCCAGTAAGGTTAATCAGAGGTACATCGACCTTAGGTCACCCCGATGTTCCGCAACAAATACATACGTATAAAATATTAGATCGGGTTGCACGTTTCACAATATATATATATATATATAATCGGGTTGCTCATTCCACAACATATATATAAAATATTGGATCGAGTTGCGCGTACCACAACAAATATATAATATAATATATTGGATCAGGTTGCGTGTCGTGCAATTTCTTTCGTGAAGGTGTACTGGTTAAAGAGTTGGGAGGAGATTTTGTGTGCGGATAATTATTATTGACTTGTACATTGAATGTGCTGTGATGTGGTTTCATAACGTGCTTATTATGTTTATAGTATGATTTTACTTGAAACATTGCGAGGTTACTTTAAATTATATGGTGAGGTTCTCACTCAGCCCTGGATGGTAGGGCTGACTCTTTTTATCTAACATGTTTCAGGAAAGCTTGACAAAGGGAAAGCTCCACAATCGGGCTAGTGATCGTGCCGTAGCCTAATTGTTCCACCAATCCATTGTGTCGGATTTGGTGAATGTCATCCTTGAATGAGCATGTCTAAGGAAATAATTTTTGTTATCTCGTGGAATTACCCACATGAGATTGTTTTCTTTTAGTTTCGAATTTCTCATTCTATATTTCGAAACATCCATTGAATCTAGATAGAAATTTTGGTTACACAAGCATGGGTTCACGCTTTCATTAAAGAAATACAAAGATGGAACTAACATGATTATATTATTTCCGCACTTAAATACATGCTTAATTTACAAAGAGAAGATTTTAATGGTTCGCTTGGGAAGGGATAGTTTCCCAGGTACCATCACGCTCTAAGGGATGACTTGAGATAAGTCGGGGCATGACACATGCTTGAGTGTGATGGAATGTGATTCTTTGTTGTGGCATAAAAGGCTGGATCATGCTTGCCTAAGGCAACTTAATAAACTAGTTTTCCAGAACTTAGTGATTGGGTTGCCTAACTTAAGTTTAAGGATGACAAAGTGTGTTGTGCTTGTGCAAGGGGAAAATAAGTCAGATCATCATTAAAAATAAAGAAGGTAATCAGCACAACCAAGTCCTTGGAACTTGTCCATATTGATCTATATGGGCCAATGAGAGTCGTGAGTCATGGAGGAAAATGATATATATTTGTGATTGTTGATGACTTCACCACTCTTGAAATTGGGATAAATTCTCCTTTTCTTTGCCAAACTATATTAAGGATCAACTCAACGTTCCGTTAGCTTCATGGAGAACTCCTCGACAGATACTCCTATATGGGCCCTAACCTCCAATGGTTTATTTTCCTCCTCTTCAGTGTATTAGTAACTCATCTTTACAATTGATTTGGGAATTAGGTACTCTTAATAAGACTATAATTTTCCTCTAGAAACGTTTACATGATCGCCTTCCTACCAAATCCTTTTTATATAGACTTAATATTACTAATAACGATTGTTGCTTCTACTGTCCTAATGTTAGGAAAACCACCAATCATGTATTTCTTACATGTCGTAGTGCTACAACCTTCTGGGCCAGCCATAATATTCATATCCGTACACTAACCACGTCCACAATTCAGCATTGGTTAACTAAGCTTAGGGATAGTAATTTTACTTTACAAATCTCTCTTCTCAACTGGAATTTTTTGTAAACGTGTATAATAATATAATAATATTCATATCCATAATTAGAATATTTGTGTAAATATAATTATGATAAGACTAAGATTCCTCTCGTATATGAGACTAGGATTCCTATTGTAATTGGGATGAATATTGTACACTATATATATATTGATATTAATGAGAAAGACTCCCCAAGGGAGATTAATATCATCTTATATGGTATCAAGAGCCAACACCCTAAACCCTAATTCTTCTTATTTTTTTCTCTGCCTCCCTCCTTACTGTTGCGGCAATACATTAACCAAGAAACAAACTTTGTTTCTTCCTTACTGTTTCGGCAGTAAATTGACCAAGAAACAACATAGTTTAGTTACTTCTTACCTTGCTGTTTCAGCAGTACCTTCGCCGAGAAACAACAATTGTTTCATTACCATATTTTCTCATTCTCTCCTAAATTATATCGACTATCATGACTCCTCCTACAATTCCTGAAACCAAAGAAGCCTCTTCCTCCACCGTTATCACTCCCGAAATAGCAAAATCTTTCATCCAGCCCTAACCGTTACCAACATCAAGAACTATATTCTCATTCTCCTTGATCAAGAAAACAGTCAGTATTCTCCTTGAGTTGAACTGTTTCGCATTCATGCATGTCTCTATAACGTGCTTGATCATATTGATGATGTTATTCCTCGCTCCCCGGAGGTTGATGATTCTACGTGGCGTCGTCTCGACGCTGCCGTCAAACAGTGGATTTATATCAGGATCTACTCCTAACTATCATGAAATCTCTCGCCACAGCTCGTGATTTGTGGAACCGTTTGGAGGAAATCTTTCAAGATAACAAGCACACTCGTGCTGTGTATTTATAGAAATAGTTTAATAATACACGTCTTGAAATTTTTTCCAACATGACTGAGTAATGCAGACAGTTGAAACTTCTGGCGGATCAACTCTCCAATGTCGACACGCCTGTCTCGGACACTAAACTAGTGTTGCAATTGATTGCAGGCCTTCCTAAAGGCGACTATGATACGTTAGCCACCATGATTCAACAGGAAGATCCGTTACATAGTTTCAACAAGGCTCGCTCGCAGTTGTTGCTTGAAGAGACCCGTCGTGCTAAGCAGGATGAGCACAGTCAGCAGACGTTAACTGTCGACACGCAACCCCAAGATCAGACGCTACAAAAAAACTTTCAATCACGGCAGGGCCGACAAGGGTTGCAAGGGCCGCGGCGCCGAGGAGGCCGTGGTCGTGGCAAGGGTCGCGGTCAGCAGAACCAGCAGCATCAGCAACAACAGGGTCCACAGAACAACTGGGTTGTGGTGCCTAGTAGTACCAGTACAGCACCGCGACGCCGACCCCTTTCCAGTACCAGCAGCCCTTCAACCAGTATTCTCAACACGGGTTGTTGGCCCTAGCTCCAGCCACTCGACAAGCCCAGTAACCGCAACAAGCCCACTTCATGCAAGGACAGTTCCAGCAGCCCGCCTCCGGCATGGCCCCCTCTGAGTTGGGTCAGGCTTTCAGCAACCTCAATCTGCAACAACCTGACAACAACTGGTATATGGACTCGAGAGCCACTTCTCACCTCACCCGGTCTGCAGGTAATATTCCAAACTGTTTAGTATAAAGCATCCTCAATCTATTACAGTTGGTAGTGACCACCACATTCCAATAAAGGGTTATGGTACATCCTACACACCACCTCCTCATCCATTCCCCCTTAAGAATACCCTATATGCACCACATATAATTAAGAACATAATCTCTATCCGTAATTCACTCGTAATAATTCTATCTCTGTTGATTTTGACCTTTTTGGTTTCACTATGAAGAATCTTCATACAGGGACACCTCTTACGAGATGCAATAGCATGAGGTGTCTCTATCCATTCACTCCCACCTCCGCTGCCATATCTTTCTCTTCCGTATCTCTAGCGGTCATTTCTTCTTCAATATGGCATAATAGGTTAGGTCATCCAGGAGCACCAGTTTTTAATTTTCTTAGAGGCAATAATTTCATTACTTGTAATAATGGGAAGCTTTTCCAAAATTGTGTTTCTTGTTCTTTAGGCAAACATACTCGTCTTCCGTTTAAATCATCTACTAGTGTTACCTTTGCACCATTTGATATTATACATACCGATTTATGGACATCACTTGTTTCTAGTTCTCTCGGTCATAAATACTATCTTGTCTTACTAGATGATTTTTCCCACTTTGTCTGGTTATATCCTCTCAGATTTAAATCGGAAGTGTTTGCTAAATTTCTTGAGTTTCGAACATTCATTCAAATACAGTTTGAAAAATGTATAAAATCTTTTCAGTGCGATAATGGTCGTGAATTCAATAATTCTATGTTTCACCGGTTTTGTACTAATAATGGCATTGTCTTTCGCTTCTCCTGCCCCCACACCTCCCCACAAAACGGTAAATCTAAAAGAATCATCCGCACCATTAACAATATGATTCATGCCTCACTCCCTCCGTCCTTCTGGGTATATGCTGCTAAAATGTCAGAATACATTCTAAATATTCTCCCTACTAGCACCCTTCACAATATGGCTCCTACCGAAATCTTATATCATAGAGTCCCCTCTTATGATCATCTACGGATATTCGGCTGTCTATGCTATCCTAACCTTGCCTCTACTTCCCCTCACAAGCTAGCTCCATGATCCACTCCATGTGTCTACCTAGGCTTCCCGCCAAACCATAGGGGTTATCTATGTTATGACTTGTCAACTCGTCAAATCTATATCTCTCGTCACGTCACATTCGACGAGACTACATTCCCATTTTCGAATCTTCAGAAATTCCAAAAACTGGACTACTCCTTTCTTGACGAGCCTTCCATCTCTCTCATTATCCTTAATCAACTCATTCAATCATCCCAGACGTCAGCACCGCAGCCCATCGAGGAAGCGCTGTGGCGCCTCCCTTCCAGTGAGCAAACTAACTCTTCCAGGGAATTAAAGCCGCGACCCCTCGACAGTAGTGCCGCGGCACCTTCGACGAAGCCCACTGGCGCCGCGGCGCCTCCCTTCCAGTGAGCAAACTAAATCTTCCAGGGAATTAAAGCCGCGACCCCTCGATAGTAGCACCGCGACACCTTCGACGAAGCCCACTGGCGTCGCGGCACCTTCGACGAAGCCCACTGGCGTCGCGGTGCCTTCGACGGATTTCTCCACCCTCCTATTATCTGACCTCACCCTCTGTTTCGGATCCCCTCACTGTTCCCACTCACCATATGGAAACTTGTTCTAGACACGGAATCTTCAAACCCAAAGTTCAATTTAACATGTCTGTCTAAACCATCTCTCCACTTTCTAAAAATTCCAAATTGACCAAACAGGACCCTAATTGGAATGCGGCTATGTCTGAGGAATTCAATGCTTTGACTAAATAACACACATGAGATCTAGTACCTAGACCTGAGGGGGTGAATGTGGTTTGTTGTATGTGGCTATTTCGTCATAAATTCAGAGACAATGGTGATCTTGAGAGGTATGAAGCACGTCTTGTGGCTAATGGCACGAATCAGCAAGAGGGAATTGATTGTGGTGAGACATTTAGCTCGATTGTCAAACCGACTACCATTCGCACCGTTTTGAGCATATCTATGGGCATACATTGGTCGATATATCAACTTGATGTGAAAAATGCATTTCTATATGGGGACCTGAGAGAGGCGATCTACGTCGTCATCCAGGTTCACCCATCCTGCGATCCTCCGTGTGTGTCGTCTTCGTAAGTCACTATATGGCCTGAAATAGGCCCTCCGTGCGTGGTATGATCTCTTTGCCAGGTATATCTTACAGATTGGGTTTGTATCCATCAAGAGTGATACATCACTCTTCATTTTTCATCGAGGTAGTAGTATTGCTTACTTATTACTTTACGTGGATGATATTGTTCTTACTGCCTCCTCCGATGGGTTGAAAAATGAGATTATTGCCTTACTTAAGACCTAATTTGCAATGACTGATTTGGGAAAGTTGAGTTATTTTTTGGGGATGTCAGTGCCCAGGTCTGTCAACCACATGTTCTTTTGTCAGCGTAAGTATGCAGAGGAGATTATGTATAGGACTAAGATGGCGAATTGCAAAGTTATGCCTACTCCAGTTGAATGGTGCTCCAGTCTCCGATCCTACACTGTATAGGAGCCTTGCAGGTGCACTTCAGTATCTCATTTACAAGGCCAGACATTGCTTATGTTGTTCAGTAGGTATGCTTATTTATGCATGCCCCCAGGGAGTCTCATTTCACTTCATTTAAGCATAACATCTGATACATTAAGGGCACACTTGATTATGGTTTGTACCTATACCCCTCTGCACCAAACAAATTGCTCTCATATACAGATGCAGATTGGGCAGGGTGTCCGGACACACGATGTTCAACCTCCGACTTTTGTGTTTTTAGGGGACAATCTGATTTCATGGTCTGCCAAGCGACATGCCACCCTATCCCGTTCCAGTGCCGAGGATGAGTACAAAGGCGTTGCAAATGTGGTAGCTGAGATTTGTTGGCTCAGAAATTTACTGTTAGAATTTCAGTGTCCTTTGCGTCAGGCATCTATTGTGTACTGTGATAACATCTCTGCAATCTACCTTTCTCACAACCCGGTTCAACATCAACGAACCAAACACGTTGAGATGGACATACATTTCGTTCGTGAGAAAGTTGCGCTAGGCCATGTCAGAGTGTTACATGTTTCCTCATCATATCAGTATGCAGATATATTTACCAAAGGACTTCCCAGACAGTTGCTTCTTGACTTCAGATCCAGTCTCAGCGTCCGGCCTCCTCCCGCTCCGACTGAGGGTGTGTGTAAACGTGTATAGTAGTATAATAATATCCATACCCATAATTAGAATATTTGTATAAATATAATTATGGTAAGACTAGAATTTCTCTTGTATATGAGACTAAAATTCCTATTGTAATTGGAATGAACATTGTACACTATATATATTGATATTAATGAGAAAGACTCCCCAAAGAAAATTAATATCATCTTACATTTTTTTTATTCCTTTCGCCCTCTGATACATTTGGAAGAATAGAAACAAAAATAGGTTCAACAACCTATCGAATGTTGTCCATATGGATCAAGTTATTAGTTTGGCTTTAGAATGTATGTACACAACTAACGTCATTCCTATTAAAAAGATGTTTCAAGCTTTCTATATTAATTGATTTTCGTCCCCTAAGGGAAGTACAAATTAAATACGAATGGTGCTTTTAAAGATAATCTTCAGGCTGGAGGAATTGGAGGTGTAATACGAGATGGCCTTGATAACTGGAAGATGGATTTTTATGCAAAGGCTCATGCAATAAGCCACTTGGAAATGAAACTCAAAGTCGTGATGTATGGACTAGAAAATTATGTATCATCTGTAATTTAAATTTTTCTCTGTAATTGCACTGTTTTTTCAGTGTTCCGTCAATGTTAAGATCTAGACTGCCATGAAAAGATGGCAAGAAGTTGAAGAAAGAAGAAGAAGAGAAAGGAAGTGGAAGAGAAAGAGAAAGGAAGAGGAAGCGAAAGCTTGATGAAGAAGACGATGAAAAAGACGATGCAGACGAGAGGATTCTAGAAGAGGAAAGGAAAAGGGCAGTTGTATTAAAATGAAACAATTAATTATACACAGTTGGGTTACAATCTATTTATAAAAGCTCACTATACTCATTAGCCCATTATACTAGTTAGCACAATATACTAATTATACATTTACAATTATACTTTTACACCCCCCCTCAAGCTAGGATGTATGAAAATGTTCTTCAAGCCTAGCTTGGATAATAAGGAAGTATGTTGTTATCGATTCAATGCCTTTGTTAGTATATCAGCCGGTTGTTCCTTTGTCGATATAAACTGAGCATTGATCAATCCACTTTGAATCTTTTCTCTAATAAAATGACAGTCGATTTCTATATGTTTTGTTCTCTCGTGAAAAACTGGATTCCCAGCAATCTGTATGGCAGATTTGCTATCTGTGAATACTCCAACTGGTCTGGATATATCAACACCCAACTCTTGAAACAACCCTGCCAACCAAACAACTTCAGCAACTACAGAAGCCATAGCCCTGTACTCTTCCTCTGCTGAACTCCGAGATATCGTGTCTTGTTTCTTCGATTTCCAGGAAATAGATGATGATCCATACATTCCAGATAACCAGTAACTGATCTCCTGGTGTTGACGCAGCTTCCCCAATCTGTATCACAATACATTTTGAGCTGAGGAACACAATTAACAAAACTAGACATAAGTATACCCATTCCTGGTGTCTGTTTAATGTATCTGACTAATCGAATGCCAGCTTCCATGTGAGAGTCCTTTGGTGTTTGCATGAATTGGCTGAGTGAGTTCACTGCAAAGGTGATATCTGGTCTTGTAGTGGTTAAATATAACAGCCTCCCAATCAGTCTTCTATATACGCAGGGTCGATCGGCGAACTTATCGACACGTGAGATGATTGAGGAATCGCTTCAATGACTTTGTCCAACTCTACTGTAGTGAGTTTCTGATTTGTCTCCATAGGGAAAGCCACTGGTTTGGCTCCTGCCAATCCCATGTCTGATATAAGTTCAAGAGCATACTTCCTTTGATGCATTAGAATGCCTTGTGAATTCCTTGCAAACTCAATTCCCAGAAAATACTTCAACTCCCCCAAGTCTTTTATCTTAAAGGCTGATTGTAGTGCTTCTTTTGTGGACTGTATGAGAGCTGCATCATTCCCAGTTAACAGGAGATCATCCACATATACCAACACCACCACAATCTTCTCTTCTTCTCTCCTTGTGAAAAGAGAGTAGTCCCTATGGCTTTGTGTGAATCCTGATGACAGTAAAGCGGTAGTTAACTTTATATTTCATTTCCTAGAGGCCTGTTTCAAGCCATATAAAAACTTCTTTAACCTGCATACATGTGTGTTCCTGTGTGTAGCATTGAATCCATCTGGAACTGTCATGAACACTTCTTCAGATAAATCCCCTTGAAGAAATGCATTGTATACATCCATTTGATGTATCTTCCAATGCTGCAATAGACACCACCGTTCTGACTGTGGCCATCTTAACCACATGTGAGAATGTCTCCTGGTAATCTATTCCTTCCTTCTGGTTGTATCCCTTGGCTACAAGTCTGGCCTTGAACCTCTCCACCTCCCCCTGATGCTTTGTATTTAATCTTGTAGACCCATCTACAACCAATTTCTTTCTTCCCTTCAGGAAGCTTGACTAGCTCCCATGTTCCATTGTCCTCTAGTGCCTGGATTTCAGATTCCATGGCTGCAATCCATCTGGGATCCTTTGCAGCTGCTGGGTATCCTGATGGCTCAGTGTCTACAGATACCTGTGCAACAAAGTGTTGATAGGCAGCAGATAGACCTGCATATGTGATGTTGTCAGAAATTGAATATAAGCAGATGTGAGATCCTTTTGTAGTGATATAGTCCTTGTGCCATATAGGAGGTCTGCCATGTCTTCCTGATCTCTTTGTTGTAGTTGTAATGACTGATTCCATCTGATTGTTCTCATGATGTTCTGTCTCATCTGCACAGCTACTGGTGTTATGATCTCTGTCTGCACTACCACCATTGATATTTGAATCTGCAGTAGGACCTGCACATGCTGGTTCTTCTCTTGCAAAATTTGTCTCACTGACAGGATTACCATTAGTAATAGTTGTTACACCCCGTATTTTCAGGACATGTTTTAAGAACGTACGTGAAAATCCCAAATGTTAAGATTAAAGACTTGTAAAAAAAATTATCGGAATTATGGAATTGTCGAAAAACGTAATATTGTGACGAATGGGAGGGCGACACATGTCACCCCCCCATATGTTGTCTTGGACGAAATTTAGCATGGACAAAAGGGTCATTTGACCATTTTTAGGAAGACAAGTCTTGCAAGTTGAAGAGCTTGACAATGTTGACTTAGTCAATGGGACCACAAGTCTTGATATTTAAAAGAACTTCATCCAAGCCACACATTTGTGCACATCTTGACCCTCCATTGAACTATATAGTAGTACTAGTAGCAAGACAAGCTCAACACTTAGCTAAATTTCAAGAAAATTTGAAGACCACAAGAGATAGCTCTCGGGTTCACCTTCACAAGAAAGAATTTTTTTTTGTTTGTTGTCCATTAAGCTCCACACTTTAAACCAAGGTTCATGAGGATATTGTAAGGGTATCTCAATAGAAAAATCCCAGAAAAAGATAGTTTTCGTGTTAGTCGCAAGGTGAAAACCTAGTTGCTTTTCTAGGTTTTGTTTGAAAGATTGAAGGAAAGTTGTTTGTGTTGTTCTAAGGGTCTCAAGTGGAGGATTGAAGTGTCAAGAAAAGGCTCTAAGTTGCTAGGGAGCGACTTCGGATTTGAAGTTGGACTAAGACTCGTTGAGGTAATAATCTTGTCTCTTAAAGTGTTACAAGATTATATATTATTGTTAGCTTTACATGTTTGCTAGCATGAAGTATATGTGTTGAAGTTTTATAAGTATTATGGATTGTTGTAGCCTTAAATCCGAAATGACATATAAGCCATTTGAAGTTGGATTACATTTGGTCGTTAATTAGAATCGTCGCATGTTACTTACTTGAAGATTATAGTAGTTATAATCGATTGCGACTTGATATCATGTTATGCTAACAACTTGGATTGAAAAGGAAATTGGATAAGAATTGGTGTTATTGTATCTCAAGTTGCCGAATTGGCCTAGTAGTTTGTATTAGTTTGATATCATTTGTGGGGCGGAATTTTACACGCCTAGTAGGCGTGTAATCCCCTATTGTTAATTGCATTGATTGTGCCTTAAATGTGGCGTGTTTGGTTATTGAATTCGGCCTTGAAAAAGGTGGCAAAGTATGTAGAAACAAAGGAGGTGCTGTCCGATTTTCCGTAGAATTTAGTGACTTTACACTTATAATATTCTTCGTTTGAAGTAAGACGTTAATAGACGTATTGTGGACATTATAGGTTGACATACTACGGGCGGGATATTGTACTTAGCAAGTGGATTGACCCAAAGAGGTATGTAGAACTTTCCTATCTTTTGAGCATGAATAGTTGCACGTATATAGTACGGTAGATGTACAAGACCTTGATATCCTTTACTTGTTTTATGAATAGCCAAGTTGGGTGAGTTAGGAGATTAACTCACTTCTTTAAAAGTATTAAGGATGTCTAAAGTTTTTAAAGTTAAGGGACTTGAAGAGTTTTAAAGTATATGATACTTGTTTCGTTTTAAACGTATAAGTCCCTTGGATAGGAAATTGTAATTGGCTAAGGTATAAAGTTAATATAACGATTTTATGGAAAGTTGGTTATATTATCTTTATGGAAAGATAAATAAGGATAAATGACTTGATTTAAAGAAAGGCAATTCGATTTTAAGGCATCATTTGCCTAAGGTTTTATAAGAAAAGAAGTCACTTGATTTAGAAGACTAATTTTATTTCTAAAGGTATTGTGACTTGTCTTGAAAAGTAATTGTGACTTGATACTACGGTTATTAGTATCTTGGAAGTTTTATATGAAAAAGAGTCATTTTTTTAAAAGAGTGGAAGTATGTAGTACTTTGGGTTAAATTCCCGGATTTTTATAAAAGACATGTTAGTGCCTTAAGTAAACTAAAATGAGAGTGTACATGAACAAGAATAATAAGAAGTTAGGGGATTTCTTAACTTGCTTATATATTGTATGATAAGCCGGTAGTGCTTATTTTATGTGTGATAGCCGGTTTGTGCTAGTAGTATATTATTCATTACAGGGTCATTCCCCGGGTTTGTGGCATTTGCATATTCCGTGGATTTGCTACCCACGATGCGAGAAATACCTCATGCGAGTCCGTAAGGGCTTATGCGGGTGAAATAGTCTCACGCGGCGGATCTGACCTATGCGAGGAATACCTCATGCGGGTCTACACGACCTATGCAGGCGGATACAACCTATGCGAGGAATACCTCATGCGGGTCCACACGACCTATGCGGGTGAAATAGTCCAGGAGTAGGATTGCTTAATGATACTACGGGCGGGTGGTCCTGCTTTGATCGTGAGCTTCCTATTTTTATGTTGTAAGTATACTCTTATTCTACTCTCATTAGTAAGGCACAGTGTACTGTAATTTGATTATCATACATGTCTCCGGCTTTGTTTTAAACTTATGACGTAATTACAGTATTTTCCAGTTTTACATACTTAGTACATATTGTGTACTGACCCCCTTCCTAGGGGGATGCGTTCATGCCGCAGGTAGGGGTAAGCAAGTGGTGGATCCTCATTCTTAGGATCACTTATCAGGCGTCAGAAGCTCCATTTCTCCGGAGGCTTGTCTTTTAGTGATCTTTCCACGATGTTGTAGATTTTATGTACATTCGGGGTATAGCGGGCCTTGTTCCGCCACGCTTGTTATTCCTAAGTGCGTAGTCACATGTTGTGGTTTGGGTTGTAAGAACGAGTTATCTTGTTTTCTTGTTGATTATGTATTTTATGGGCGGCCTTATCGGTTGCTTTGTGATGTTTATTAATAAACATGTTTTTTTTATGTTGTGTATGTTCCGCTACTATTCTCTGATGTATACCTGAACGGGGTGCCCAGGTAGGGCACTCAGTCGCGGCCCGGGGTCGGGTCGTGACAATAGTGGTATCAGAGCAGTTAGTCCTCGGAAATTGTCTACAGACCGTGTCTAGTAGAGTCTTGATTATCGGTGTGTTGTGCACCACATCTATAATCATGAGGCTGCATGACATTTAGGATTGGTTTCCATTCTTCTCTCTCTGATATCGTGCAGTAGAGCTGTCTTATTAGGTTGAATCCTCTCTGACCTATTCTTATGAAATGATTATGCCTCCACGGAAGCGACTGGGGCCCGAGAAGGGCAAGGCGGCAGCGGGGCGCTAGCGGTACTGAGGTTACTCGAACTCAGTGCAGACTATGCACGAGGTAGTAGGCGGGTCGGCGAGTTCACCACGCCAAGCGATTAGAGGGAGCGAGAGCGACAGTAGCTCGAGAGGTTCCGTGCGAGCCTCGATCCGGCCCAGGGGCGAGTATAGAGACCGGGAGAAGATCCGGTTATTGACCATAGTAGCGAGGCGGCAAAGCGGGAAGCGAGCGGCTAACCCAGAGCGATAGTTTGCGGATTCAGATTTTACGGGTTGTCATCCACCCGAGTTTTATGGTTCGAGTGCGAGGAGGATCCGCAGGAGTTCATTCGGCGATTCTGGACTATGCAGGTTCTTAGGGCTTGGAGACAGTGCATTATGCTAGCCTCTTACCGGTTCTGCGATATTGCGTTGAACTGTTTGAGTCATGGGAGTTGTCGAGAGGTGAGGATGCTCTTCCATTGTTTGGGAGGAGTTCAGAGGCCTTCATGGATCACTTTTTGCCTCACGAGATGAGGAGAGCCCGCCAGATAGATTCTTGACCTTGAGGCGAATGGGAGGACTATCGTGAGTACAACACGAGTTTGACTCTTTGGCGAGCATGCGCACACCATTGTAGGCGACATGGCGGGCGAGTTCATCGTTATGTGATGGGGCTGAACCATATGATTCTGCATGCTTGGGAGTAGCTCTTGGCCGGTATGGACATTGCTGAGATGCAGCGTATGCGCGAGGATAGAGGATAGAGAGAAGGAGGATAAGATTGACTCGAGCGGCCCAAGAGGCGGGGCAGCGAGGTCTCGGGCGATTTGAGGCGGACAACCTCGGCAGACTAGGTCCACATTCCAGCCAGCACAGAGTGCTCCTTCACGGTTTTCTGGCAGGAGGTCTGATCAGCCAGGTCATTCAGGAGCAGGTCAGGGCTCCAGGACTTTGGGATTTCAGGGAGGCAGAGATCGTCACCGATTGAGACCACCCACATCTCGGTGTGCTCGATGCGGTAGATCTCACCCAGGCGAGTGTCGTGTTCCTGCATGAGCTTGTTACTCTTGTGGCCAGCTGGGCCATTTGAAGAGAGACTGTCCGACCAGAGGCAACATGGGTGGTACGGTGCAGCCGACAGGATCAGTTGCTGGGTCTTCCTCTTCTTCTGTGGTTATGCGCTCCGGAGGGCAGGGTGTTCACGGACCGGCAGGCCACGACAGAGGTCATGGTGGTGGTTCCAGTTCTAGCGGTCCACAGAACCGCATATATTCATTAGCCAGCCACCAGGATCAGGAGGCTTCCCCTGACGTCGTCACAGGTACATTATTGATTGCATGTTGTGACGTATATGCTTTGATAGATCCAGGTTCTACCTTGTCCTATGTGTCCCCTCTTATTGCGGGTAGAATCGGGATAGAGCCGGTGTCGATAGAGCCTTTTGAGGTAGCTACGCCAGTGGGTGATTCGGTGTTAGCTGAGCGGGTGTATAGAGAATGTCCGGTGTTTATTTACAGTCGTCAGACCCTTGCAGACTTGATAGAGTTGGAGATGACAGATTTTGATGTCATTATGGGTATGTACTGGTTGGCTTCTTGTTATGCCAACGTTGACTGTAGAGACAGGTTGGTTCGGTTCCAGTTTCCTGGCGAGCCAGTTATCGAGTGGAAGGGCAACACAGCGTCACCGAGGGGTAGGTTTATTTCTTACCTCAAGGCTAGGAAGATGGTGCAGAAAGGGTACATCTATCATCTGGTTCGGGTATTTGATACTGGTGAGGTGCGATTCTTGATCGATGCCGATGGTTAGGAGTTTCCAGATGTGTTCCCAGACGATCTTCCGGGTATCCCTCCTGAGAGGGAGATTGAGTTTTGTATTGATACGTTGCCAGACACTCGACCTATTTCTATTCCGCCATACATGATGACACCTGCTGAGTTGAGGGAGCTGAAGGACCAGCTGAAAGATTTGCTGGAAAAAGGCTTTATCAGGCCTAGTGTTTCTCCCTGGGGAGCGCCGGTTTTGTTTGTGAAGAAGAAGGATGGGACGCTGCGTATGTGTGTTGATTCTGAGCGGTGAATAAGGTAACCATCAAGAATAGGTACCCCATCCCGTGATTGATGATTTGTTTGACCGATTCTGCGAGTGCGAGGTGTTTCTCAAGATAGACTGCGATGCAGTTATCATCAGGTGCGAGTGCGAGAGGCAGATATCCCAAAGACTGCATTCAGGAACCGGTTTGGGCACTATGAGTTCAGGGTTATGTCTTTCGGTTTGACTAACGCTCCAGCGGTATTTATGGATTTGATGAACGGGTGTTCAAGCCATTTTGGATACATTTGTGATAGTATTCATTGATGACATCACGGTTTATTCGCGTCTGAGCGAGCATGCAGATCACTCGGGCGGTACTTGGGTCCTCGGGCCGCAGTTATTCGCCAAGTTCTCCAAGTGTGAGTTTTGGTTGGCCTCAGTGACATTCCTGGGGCACATTATTGGGGCTGATGGTGTTCGGGTGGATACGACAAAGATTGAGGCAGTCAAGTCTTGGCCGAGACCTACTACTCCGACCAAGGTGCACAGTTTCTTAGGGCTGGCAGGTTATTATCGTAGGTTTGTGGAGCAGTTTGCTTCGATTTCAGACCGCTGACTAGGGTGACTCGAGAGCGACCAAGTTCCAGTGGGCGAGGCTTGCGAGAAGGGTTTCCGATTCTTGAAGGAAAGGTTGACTACGGCTCGGTTCTTACTCTTAGGAGGTTAGGCAGATGCGTGATTTATTGTGATGCCTCGGGTATCGGGCTAGGGTGTGTTTTGATGCAGCACGGCAAGGTTATATCCTATGCTTCCCGACAGTTACGGAGGCATGAGAGGAATTACCCTACCCACGACTTAGAGTTGGCCGCAGTTATTCATGCCTTGAAGATTTGGAGACATTATTTGTATGGGGTTCATGTGGATATTTATACAGACCATAAGAGCTTCCAGTATATCTTCAGGCAGAGGGAGCTGAACTTGCGACAGAGATGGTGGTTAGAGTTGTTGAAAGATTATGATGTTGATATTCTATACCATCCGGGGAAAGCCAACGTGGTTGCTGATGCCTTGAGTCGTAGATCGATGGGGAGTCTATCAGAGGTATAACCAGAGAGACAGGACATGGTCCGTCAGATCCACCAGCTAGCGAGCCTTGGGGTTCGATTGATCGATGCCGACGATAGTGGGGTACGGGTTCGTGAGGTTGCCGAGTCTTCCATCGTTGAGGAGGTGAAGAGGCGACAGTATGAGGACCCAGTGTTGGTACGGTATCGAGATGCAGCTCTTCGGGAGGAGAAGAGTCTATTCGAGGTAGCGTCTGATGGGGTGCTAAGATTTGAGGGCCGGTTGTGTATTCCCGATGTGACAGGACTTCATCAGCAGATTCTGGGGGAGGCACACAGTGCTCGTTATTCTATTCATCCGGGGTCGACCAAGATGTACCATGACCTCAGATGTTTGTATTGGTGGGATGTCCTGAAGAGGGACGTGGCAGGTCTTGTTGCCTGATGTCCTAATTGCCGCCAGTCAAGTCGAGCACGAGGCCGGTGGATTATTGCAGGCTATTGAGATTCCGACTTGGAAGTGGGAGGTGATCAACATGGACTTTGTTACAGGGTTACCTCGTACTCAGCGGAAGCACGACTCCATTTGGGTTATTGTTGACAGGCTGACGAAATCAGCCCACTTCCTTCCAGTCAGGACAACATTTTCGGCTGAGGACTATGCTAGATTGTACATCAGAGAGATTGCGAGGCTGCACGGTGTCCCTGTGTCGATTATATCAGATAGAAGAGCCCAGTTTACGGCTAACTTCTGGAGGTCTTTCCAGAAGGGATTAGGGACACAGGTGAGTCTCAGTACAACGTTTCATCCTCAGACTGACGGGCAGGCAGAACGTACTATCCAGACACTTTAGGATATGCTGCGAGCCTGCGTGATTGATTTCAGGGGTAGCTGAGAGGATCATTTGCCTCTTGTGGAGTTTGCTTATAACAACAGCTACCATTCCGATATCTGAGATGGCGCCATACGAGGCTTTATATGGCGGAAATGTAGGTCGATTGGTTGGTTCGACGTGGGCGAGTGCGATTAGTTGGCGCACTTGGTTCGCAGTGTGGATAAGGTGAAGCTTATCCATGAGAGACTGTTAGCATCTCAGAGTCGGCAGAAGTCATATGCGGATAATCGGCGTCGGCATTTGGAGTTTCGTGAAGCGATTGGGTCTTCTTGAAGGTGTCACCCATGAAGGGTGTGATGAGATTCGGAAAGAAGGGGAAACTCAGCCTAAGGTACATTGGGCCCTACCAGGTCGTCCGTCGAGTAGGCAAGGTTGCCTATGAGTTGGATCTGCAGTCAGAGTTAGAGGCGGTACATCCGGTCTTCCATGTTTCTATGTTGCGGAAGTGTATCGGTGATCCAGCGAGAGTTTTCCCTGCTAGTGAGGTCCAGGTGACAGAGGGGTTATCGTATGAGGAGAGTCCCATAGCGATACTCGATCTCCAGGTCAGGCGATTGCGGACCAAAGATGTGGCTTCCGTCAAAGTCTTGTGGAGGAATGATAACCGGGAGGAGATGACTTGGGAAGCGGAGGAGGACATGTTGAGGAAGTATCCTCACTTATTCCCTACACCTTCAGGTAATTCATTTTCCCCTCACTTGTCAAGTTTTAATTGAAGCAATTTGTTTAAGTGTTGTTATGTGGCCATGTGTGGCATTATGGGTGTGTTGGGATTGTAAAAGGAAACTATGTCGCTAATTATAAGTTTGACTCCGAAAGAACATTCAGGGACGAATATTTCTAAGGGGGGAAGAATGTTACACCCCGTATTTTCAGGACATGTTTTAATAACGTACGTGAAAATCCCAAATGTTAAGATTAGAGACTTGTAAAAAACATTATCGGAATTATGGAATTGTCGGAAAACGTAATATTGTGACGAATGGGAGGGCGACATGTGTCACCCCCCCTTATGTTGTCTTGGAAGAAATTTAGCATGGACAAAAGGGTCATTTGACCATTGTTAGGAAGACAAGTCTTGCAAGTTGAAGAGCTTGACAATATTGACTCTTAGTCAATGGGACCACAAGTCTTGATATTTAAAAGAACTTCATCCAAGCCACACAGTTGTGCACATCTTGACCCTCCATTGAACTATATAGTAGTACTAGTAGCAAGACAAGCTCAACACTTAGCTAAATTTCAAGAAAATTTGAAGACCACAAGAGATAGCTCTCGGGTTCACCTTCACAAGAATTTTTTTTTGTTTGTTGTCCATTAAGCTCCACACTTTAAACCAAGGTTCATGAGGATATTGTAAGGGTATCTCAATAGAAAAATCCCGGAAAAAGATAGTTTTCGTGTTAGTCGCAAGGTGAAAACCTAGTTGCTTTTCTAGGTTTTGTTTGGAAGATTGAAGGAAAGTTGTTTGTGTTGTTCTAAGGGTCTCAAGTGGCGGATTGAAGTGTCAAGAAGAGGCTCTAAGTTGCTAGGGAGCGACTTCGGATTTGAAGTTGGACTAAGACTCGTTGAGGTAATAATCTTGTCTCTTAAAGTGTTACAAGATTAGATATTGTTGTTAGCTTTACATGTTTGCTAGCATGAAGTATATGTGTTGAAGTTTTATAAGTATTATGGATTGTTGTAGCCTTAAATCCGAAATGACATATAAGCCATTTGAAGTTGGATTACATTTGGTCGTTAATTAGAATCGTCGCATGTTACTTACTTGAAGATTATAGTAGTTATAATCGATTGCGACTTGATATCATGTTATGCTAACAACTTGGATTGAAAAGGAAATTGGATAAGAATTGGTGTTATTGTATCTCAAGTTGCCGAATTGGCCTAGTAGTTTGTATTAGTTTGATATCATTTGTGGGGCGGAATTTTACACGCCTAGTAGGCGTGTAATCCCCTA
This sequence comes from Przewalskia tangutica, assembly GCA_029844215.1. NCBI lineage: Eukaryota > Viridiplantae > Streptophyta > Magnoliopsida > Solanales > Solanaceae > Przewalskia > Przewalskia tangutica. Next base: position 139,845,463 of record CM056720.1, on the reverse strand, counting down.
TTGTTAATTGCATTGATTGGGCCTTAAATGTGGCGTGTTTGGTTATTGAATTCGGCCTTGAAAAAGGTGGCAAAGTATGTAGAAACAAAGGAGGTGCTGTCCGGTTTTCCGTAGAATTTAGTGACTTTACACTTATAATATTCTACGTTTGAAGTAAGACGTTAATAGACGTATTGTGGACATTATAGGTTGACATACTACGGGCGGGATATTGTACTTAGCAAGTGGATTGACCCGAAGAGGTATGTAGAACTTTCCTATCTTTTGAGCATGAATAGTTGCACGTATATAGTACGGTAGACGTACAAGACCTTGATATCCTTTACTTGTTTTATGAATAGCCAAGTTGGGTGAGTTAGGAGATTAACTCACTTCTTTAAAAGTATTAAGGATGTCTTAAGTTTTTAAAGTTAAGGGACTTGAAGAGTTTTAAAGTATATGATACTTGTTTCGTTTTAAACGTATAAGTCCCTTGGATAGGAAATTGTAATTGGCTAAGGTATAAAGTTAATATAACGACTTTATGGAAAGTTGGTTATATTAGCTTTATGGAAAGATAAATAAGGATAAATGACTTGATTTAAAGAAAGGTAATTCGATTTTAAGGCATCAATTGCCTAAGGTTTTATAAGAAAAGAAGTCACTTGATTTAGAAGCCTAATTTTATTTCTAAAGGTATTGTGACTTGTCTTGAAAAGTAATTGTGACTTGATACTACGGTTATTAGTATCTTGAAAGTTTTATATGAAAAAGAGTCATTTTTTTAAAAGAGTGGAAGTATGTAGTACTTTGGGTTAAATTCCCGGATTTTTATAAAAGACATGTTAGTGCCTTAAGTAAACTAAAATGAGAGTGTACATGAACAAGAATAATAAGAAGTTAGGGGATTTCTTAACTTGCTTATATATTGTATGATAAGCCGGTAGTGCTTATGTTATGTATGATAGCCGGTTTGTGCTAGTAGTATATTATTCATTACGGGGTCATTCCCCGGGTTTGTGGCATTTGCATATTCCGTGGATTTGCTACCCACGATGCGAGGAATACCTCATGCGAGTCCGTAAGGGCTTATGCGGGTGAAATAGTCCCATGCGGGCGGATCTGACCTATCACGAGGAATACCTCATGCGGTCTACCACGACTATCTGGCGGATCTGACTATGCGAGGAATACCTCATGCGGGTCCACACGACCTATGCGGGTGAAATAGTCCCAGGAGTAGGATTGCTTAATGATACTACGGGCGGGTGGTCCTGCTTTGATCGTGAGCTTCCTATTTTTATGTTGTAAGTATAATCTTATTCTACTCTCATTGTTAGTAAGGCACAGTGTACTATAATTTGATTATCATACATGTCTCCGGCTTTGTTTTAAACTTATGACGTAATTACAGTATTTTCCAGTTTTACATACTTAGTACATATTGTGTACTGACCCCCTTCCTAGGGGGCTGCGTTCATGTCGCAGGTAGGGGTAAGCAAGTGGTGGATCCTCATTCTTAGGATCACTTATCAGGCGTCAGAAGCTCCATTTCTCCGGAGGCTTGTCTTTTGGTACAGTCTTTCCCTGATGTTGTAGATTTTATGTACATTCAGGGGTATGACGGCCTGTCCATACGATTGTTATTCCTGAAGTGCGTAGTCACGTATTTGTGGTTTGGGTTGTAAGAACAGAGTTATACTGTTTTATTGTTGATTATGTATTTTATGGAAGGCGGCCTTATCGGTTAGCCTGTGATGTTTATTGTCTAAACATGTTTTTTTTATGTTGTTTATGTTCCGCTACTATTCTCTGATGTATACCTGAACGGGGTGCCCAGGTAGGGCACTCAGTCGCGGCCCGGGGTCGGGTCGTGACAATAGTGACAGGATTACCGTTCATCAACTCCTCATAACAGAATTGTCCATAATCCTTTATGTTCAGTGACTCCTCATTCTGCCCATTTTTAAAAGGAAAAATGTCTTCCCTGAATATTACATCCCTACTAAAAAAAAATCATGTTTTCTAAGTCATAGAGTTTGTATCCCTTTTGTGTAGGTGAATACCCAAGTAGAACACATCTAACTGCTCTTGGACTAAACTTATCATGTGTATGAAGTATGGTTGCAAAGCATAAACAACCTATAACTCTCAAATGATTAAGTTGTGGTGTTTTGTTGTATAGTTTATGAAAATGAGACTCATTATTTAGAACTGTTGAAGGAATTCTATTAATAATGTATGCTGCAACTTCTATACACATTCCCAGAATGCATGCAGCAACCACCACAATTTTTATGGCTCTTGTTGTCTCAAGTAGATGCCTATGTTTCCTTTCAACTACCCCATTTTGTTGTGGTGTGTATGGGCAAGAACTCTCATGTATAATTCCAAGTGTTTGGAAAAGTTCCCTACAGTTTTGGTTGAAAAATTCAGTACCATTGTCTGATCTAATTCTCTGGACTTTAGATTCAAACTGAGTAGCTATTTCAGCAAAGAAAATTTTCAGAACAGTAGATACATCAGATTTCAACCTCATCAGAAACACCCATGTCCATCTAGAGAAATCATCTACAATGGTCAAAAAATACCTCATGCCATTGAATGTATCAGTTCTATATGGTCCCCAGACATCTAAATGTAGCAATTGAAAAGGTTTTATTGATCTACTGGTACTAGTAGGAAATGGAGATCTGATTTGTCTAGCCAGTGGGCAGATTTCACACTTATTTAAAACAAAATTATCACTGTCTTTGAACAAAGAAATCTTTCTCAATACTGTCATGGGAAAATGACATAGTCTCTGGTGTCATGTCATTGTATCTATATGTTGAGTAGCAGTCATACACTTCCTCAGTTTCTTCTCCTGATTCTCAGCATCCAAACACAAAATGTAGAGCCCATCTTTCTCACTACCAATCCCCCTCACCTTCCCAGATGCTAGATCCTGAAAGACACAACACGAGGGAAAGAAAAAGACACTACAATTCAACTCTTTAGTCACCTTCAACACTGACATTAAGTTAAACTTGAATGCTGGCACACACAGAACATTTCTAAGAACACCACCTTTTCCAAGTTGATAATCACCAACATGGGAGATTCTGGCTGAATCTCCTGTTGGCAATTGTACCTTCGGTTCATACATTAACAAGTTATTGCGTAAGTGTTTAGAGTCACTTATCATGTGATTAGTCGCACCTGAATCTACTATCCATTGCAGTAATTCTTCTGCATCAGTAGTATGCATACCTGCCATATTTGCAATGTGAGTTCTGCTCCTATCCTTCTCTTCCAACATGTGAAGGATCTGTTGTCTTTGGCTTGGAGTGAATTGATCATACATCATGGTTTCCTTTGTGAGGTGGTTCTGCTGCTGTGTCTGTTGTCCTGTGTCTTCAAGTTGGAATGTTACTGCATAGGCCTTCTTTTCTTTGGACTTAAAGTCATCCGGATAGCCAATTAGTTGGTAAAACCCTTCCTCCAAGTGACCTGTCTTGTGGCAGTGATTACATTTCAACAACTTGAAACAGTCCACTATGAAATGTCCCTTCATCTTACAGTAATCACACTTAGCATTAGGATTATATGGTTTTCTTTGTATGTGACTTCCTCCATGTTCTCCTCCCTTGTTACTTCCATTCTTGGATGTGAATAATGTTGATGGTTCAATATGATCAGATATTGATCTGCTGGTTCCTGCCAGAGCTCTTTGACTTTCCTCCTGATTAACCAAGGCATATGCCTGATTCAGATTTGGAACTTGTGGCATCATTAGAACTTGGATCCTTGTGTTATGATAACTTTTGTTCAGTCTCATTAAGGCGCAACAACCTCTGATATTGTAGGTGATTTATGAACTCCTTAGCCTTGGGGCAGCACGACGGTGTAGGTATAATCGAGTCGTACTCATCCCAAAGGTCCTTCAGCCTTGAATAATATCCTGATATTGACATAGTCCATTATCGCAAAGTAAATATCTCCTTGTGAATCTGAAAGGCTCTAGAACTATTTACCTTGTCAAATCTCTCCTTCAACTCCTCCCAGATGATGTGGAAATCATCATTGAATAACATCCCTGTCAGCAGACTTTTACTGACATTTCCCATCAACCATGACACTACAATAACGTTGCATCTGTCCCAGACTTGTGCTACCTCTTCACTGTAATGTTCTCTCCTAATCGTTCCATCAATAAACCATATTTTGTTCTTCCCCAACAGAGCCAACTTCATGGCCCTACTCCACAGCGCATAGTTGTCCATTCCATTCAAGACAACTCCAACAGACAGGGAACCAGGTGCATCCGATGGAAATAATAATAGGGGATGGTTATGATCTATATTGTTCCTTAAACTTGTTGTATCTCCAACTTCATTCACTCCACCATCTCCGATAGTTTCTGATGTCGGCATGTCGTATATCTTTCCTTAGAAGTCTCAATTTCTCCAACAGATTCAGTCAACACCAAGCAGTAAAAACAAATTCACCAACAGAGATTCGATTCCTGAAATCGATTAAGATTTCGAGTCGATTATAACAGAAACGTAATTCCTACTTTTTCAGATTCGTCCACTGGAGTAATCACTTGTTTCTCCTTCTATCTGAAACTGTCTCCATTTCTCTTGCATGTACCCGATCTATCTGGATCTACAATTTTCTTGTGCTGATCCTTTGTTCGATTCTTCTGTTTCGAACATCCTAGGATCTACAAGCTTTGATACCATGTTAAGCTCTAGACTGCCATGAAAATATGGCAAGAAGTTGAAGAAAGAAGAAGAAGAGAAAGGAAGAGGAAGATAAAGGAAGAGGAAGCGAAAGCTTGATGAAGAAGACGATGTAGACGAGAGGATTCTAGAAGAGGAAAAAAAAGGGCGGTTGTATTAAAATGAAACAATTAATTATACACAGTTGGGTTACAATCTATTTATAAAAGCTCACTATACCCATTAACCCAATATACTAACCCAATATACTAATTATACATTTACAATTATACTTTTACAGTCAAGTTACGTCCTTCGATTTAGTGAACATGGTCATGTATATGGAAATCCAGTATGCTGTACTCATGGCATAATCGCGCTGATGGATTTCGCTGGGCTAGCTTAACTCTTCACTATTGTGGACCTCGAGCATGATGAAGTGGATAACCACCTACCGTGTTTGCGTTCAGGTCATCTCAATCGTGATCTATATACTATGTAAGTATTTTTCCTCCGAGATTATGAACTGCACCTGTTGAGAATAAGAATCTGCAATGTCCAAATGGATTCCAAGTGATCAGAAACTCACCCAATCCGGACCACACCAACAAGTTCCAAATGATAAATCAACTTGTGCAATGGCTTATTCCTACATTTGGGCGCAAATACTCAAATATCTATTTTATACCCAAACAAGTACACATACTGACCCCAAAATATCTCATTTTCTTCTATGATGCTGATAATCTAGACAAAAACAATTCGAATATTAACATATAAATTAATCACCACGTATTGACATGTGTTTCCTAAACGCTCCATTTAATTGTCTCAGTCGAACAAGTTGATTGACCTAATTTCAAGGAAAACAAAATTTCAGAATATTCAGACATTTGTATGGTTCTAGTGTTGTGGTCTCCTATTTTAAGGCCTAATTTCTCGTTACTCCAACTTCTATCGTTGGCCATCCTCCTATATATAGATCGTCCTGAAATTCATTCATTAGGGTCAATATATCTTTTGCAACATATATATTTTACAAAGTACACCTTTAGAATATTATTATTTTTTCTCTATTCATTTGCATGTTATAATCAAAATCTCATCCATTCTTTAATTTTATGTTTTACAGGATGATGATGGTTACAAGATCACTTCAACTTTTTATCTCACTTGTTTGCTTTTTGACCATCATCACAATTGAATGTGCAAAAGTAACCCAAACCCCAAATATATATAATGTCACGAAAACAATTGTTCATAGTGCCGTGTCAAAAGGAGCAGGTGAATTAATATCTTCACTTATATGTACAAGTATAAACTTTGAATTATAAAATTAAGTTTGTTAACAGTGTTTATATGATAGTGTGCTTGGATGGATCACCTCCAGCATACTATTTTGTACCAGGATTTGGAGAAGGGGTTGGAAATTGGATTGTACAACTCTCTGTAAGTCGTGTATAACACATGTTTAATTCTACTAATCCCTACTTATTTGGAGTAATTTTTTTTTGTTTGGATTAGCTGATCATAAATAGCTTAGTGCTTAAAAGTATTTTTAAGTGTTGAAAACTAATTTTATAAATAAATAATTACGTATTTTGTTAGAAGTGTTGAAACAACTATGTTGATGTGTTTGATAAGAAAGTGCTGAGAATGACTAAAATACTCTTAAAAACTTTACAAAAGATTATGAATTTAAAAGTATCTCTGTAAAGAAAAGGAAGTACAACGGGGGATACACAGTGAAGAAGAAGAGGAAGTTAGGAATTTTGTTTTGGAAAATATATTTTGACAATTAGAAAAAAAAAAAGAATTAAGAATAAACTAGTAAAATACTTTGTCAAACCAAAAATGCTTATAAGCTGACATATCATAAGTTGGGGATGGCTATCTTATAGTACTTTGATGTTTACCAAGCAAACAGATAAATAGGACCAACTTATAAGCTTATCCAAACACGAGAAATTTTACTATGTCAAAAGAGCATTATAAGTGTACGTTTTTTCTCGTGTAGATATACTATTATTTCAAAAACTTATTTCATCTTTGAAAAATTGACTTTGTTCATAGGGAGGAGCATGGTGTAAAAACGTCACGGACTGCCAAAATCGTAGCAACACCGATAAAGGTTCATCAAAACATATGAGTCCGGTAACATTTCAAGGAATTCACAGCAAGAATCAGACCGCAAATCCAGGTGCTCTTGAATTATTATGTCCTCAAAAATCTAGACATAACTAATGTTGCAATGATGCATTATTGTTCACATATCATATGATTATCTTTTGTAAATTAAATATGCAGATTTTTACAATTGGAACAAAGTCATTATTGCATACTGCGATGGTGGATCGTTTACGGGAGATGTTGAATACGTTGATCCAGTATGTTTTATTTAAAGCTATAATTCCTAATTCCAATTTAAAATATTTATTTTGTTGAAAATCATCTCGATTTGTTTTTTATCATTCCATATATGTTGCTTTGTTTAGGCTACCAATCTGCATTTTAGAGGGGCAAGGATTTTTAATGCAGTAATGGATGAGCTGCTAGCAAAAGGATTAAAGAATGCCAAAAATGTATGTAAATTCTATTACAATTGAAACATTTGACTGCATAATATATATATATATACACACCATGACGGTATCATGGAGGACTGAGAGAGTATCTCATTGAAGGACTAAAATAGTCTTTAATGATGTCATCCCAGTATATGGTATATACGATAGTATCATGAAGGATTAAGGAGTATCTTATTGAAGGACTGAAGCAGTTCTCCATGATACTATCATGTATATAAGACGATTAAATTATAGAGGTGGTTTTGAAGAAAGTGTGTTTTTCAATAAATGAACACGATCTTCTATAATATTCTGTGAACCTGTCAGTATATTATATATACTATATGAGTTTCATAGAGGGTTATTGACTGTTTTTGAAGAAATGAAAGAAGCCTTCTCTGATACCATGCATGTTGATATCATAATTTTGGAGGCATTCGGTAATTGCTTTGGAAGTATGGACGTATAATTATTTTATGAAAGGGTATTGTTCAAGACAAACTTAGTGATTTAATGCTGTCGGAAGAGAATCTTTCGTTAATTTTGGACAAATTACCGTATTCAAACATACGAAATGAGGCTTTATCACTTTCTTGAAGACAAGTTATGTTATGGAAACAACTACATTCTTTTCCCTACAATTGTTTTCTAACTAATTTATAATATATTAAGTTTTTAACACATAATTTTCATTATTAACACAATTTTGTTTAAAAAAACTTATGAATCTCAATATTGATTTTGCAGGCCATCCTTGCTGGTAGTTCTGCCGGAGGATATCCAGCAATATTATACTGTGATCGCTTTCGCAATTCATTGACAAATACCTCTAGAGTGAAATGTTTGGTCGATTGCGGCTATTTTGTTCATTTGTAAGATTGTTAACGACTTTACATGCATAAGACCATTTATTAGCAAATGATATTACATGATTTATTAGAACTGTCATCTGACTTTAATTTGAATGTCTATCTTTCTTATAATAGCAAGAATCATGTGCTCGCAAAACCTTGGGAATCCATATATAAAGGAGTCGCCGCTTTACAAGTAAAATCTTCTCCCCTTTTTATAAGTGCTGATAAAGAATTATGTTTCTTTTGAAAAATTCATACGTCAGTTATTTCCGTCGTTTCAGCTTATGTGATTCTATTTTCTATTTAGTTTATTTTAAAATAATTATGTCTTTTTAAATTGGAAAACAATCTAACCTAATTTATCTGTGCTACTGTTATTGACAAACTTTTATATCTAGCTACCCAAATGTTATGACATGTTTAAGATTATAAGTTTCAAAAGTCATAACTATTTTCATAAATTCAGTGTTCAGTCAAATAAATTAACCTAAAATAAAGCGGAGGGAGTATTTAAATAATATGTCAATGGTTAGTTTCTATCATATTAGAGGTTATTGTTTCCTAAAACCTCTTTATGTGAGTTGCAGGAGTCTGCCAAAACATTGCCAAAATCATGCACTTCAAAAATGAAACCAGAATTGGTAATTGTTCCCTTGATTAATGATCAGTTGTTTTGTGAGTCTTTTGCAAATAAATTAATGGCCATAAATTTTTCCAATTTGCTGCAGTGCCTCTTCGCAGAGAACATTCAACAAGATATCAAGACACCGATTTTTATTTTGATGTCAGCATTTGATAATGTCGAGGTACATAATTGATATAATTAATTGTCAATATTTCATAAGCTTTTTCACAAAAAAAGTCTACTTAATTCGATTAACATTTCTTATTTTAGTGTCTTCTCATAGATGAACTATATTTTGCAGACACAATACACTTTAGTAGGAAGTAATATATATGAGTGCATCGACCATGGGACATGCACAACAACTCAGAAAAATATCCTGAAAGGTTCGTACACATGGGCTAAACAAAAATAACTTTAGTTCCTCAACAAAATTGTATTTATATTTCAAAACATAGATTGAAAGAATTAAGGAGAAACAAAGAGAGATGTGACGAACACAACTATTGTTATATTTCTAATATTTTTTGTATTTGTTATATATATCAGAAATGAGATCGGATTTCTTAAATGCATTACCCAAAGGAACTAATCCTAAACCACCTACCGTGTTTGCGTTCAGGTCATCTCAATCGTGATCTATATACTATGTAAGTATTTTTCCTCGACCTTGTTCGCAGTGCACCTGTTGAGAATAAGAATCTGCAATGTCCAAATGGATTCCAAGTGATCCGAAACTCACCCAATCCGGACCACACCAACAAGTTCCAAATGATAAATCAACTTGTGCAATGGCTTATTCCTACATTTGGGCGCAAATACTGAAAATAAGGGATTGATTTTTTATAACAAAATACTCAAATATCTATTTTATACCCAAACAAGTACACATACTGACCCCAAAATATCTCATTTTCTTCTATGATGCTGATAATCTAGACAAAAACAATTCGAATATTAACATGTAAATTAATCACGACGTATAGACATGTGTTTCCTAAACGCTCCATTTAATTGTCTCAGTCGAACAAGTTGATTGACCTAATTTCAATGAGGCAGCTTGACTAGCTCCCATGTTCCATTGTCCTCTAGTGCCTGGATTTCAGATTCCATGGCTGTAATCCATCTGGGATCCTTTGCATTTCTGGGTATCTGATGGCTCGATGTCTACTGAATACGTGCAATAAAGTGTTGATAGGCGTGAATGAACTGCGTATGTGATATTGTCAGAAATTGAATATAAGAAGCTGTGAGATCCTTTTGTAGTGATATAGTCCTTATGACATATAGGAGGTCTGCCATGTCTTCCTGATCTCTTTGTTGTAGTTGAAGTGACTGATTTCATCTGATTGTTTTCATGATGTTACGTCTGCCGCATTCTTCGGTGTTATGATCTCTGCGCACTACCACCATTGATATTTGAATCTGCAGTAGGACTGCGCATGCCGGTTCTTCTCTGCAAAATTTGTCTCACCGTGTGGATTACCATTAGTAATAGTGACGGGATTACCATTCATCAACTCTCCATGTATTGTCCATGATCTTTTATGTTCAGTGACTCCTCATTCTGCCCATTTTTAAAAGGAAAAATGTCTTCCCTGAATATTACATCCCTACTAACAAAAATAATCATGTTTTCTAAGTCATAGAGTTTGTATCTCTTTTGTGTAGGTGCATACCCAAGTAGAACACATCTAACTGCTCTTGGACTAAACTTATCATGTGTATGAAGTATGGTTGCAAAACATAAACAACCTATAACTCTCAAATGATTAAGTTGTGGTGTTTTGTTGTATAGTTTATGGAAATGAGACTCATTATTTAGAACTGTTGAAGGAATTCTATTAATAATGTATGCTACAACTTCTATACACATTCCACAGAATCTGTCTGGCAACTAGCCCTGAATCTTTATGGCTCTTGCTGTCTCAAGTAGATGCCTATGTTTCCTTTCAATTACCCCATTTTGTTGTGGTGTGTATGGGCAAGAACTCTCATGTATAATTCTAAGTGTTTGGAAAAGTTCCCTACATTTTTGGTTGAAAAATTCAGTACCATTGTCTAATCTAATTCTCTGGACTTTAGATTCAAACTGAGTAGCTATTTCAGCAAAGAAAATTTTCAGAACAGTAGATACATCAGATTTCAACCTCATCAGAAACACCCATGTCCATCTAGAGAAATCATCTACAATGGTAAAAAAATACCTCATGCCATTGAATGTATCAGTTCTATATGGTCCCCAGATATCTAAATGTAGCAATTGAAAAGGTTTTATTGATCTACTGGTACTAGTAGAAAATAGAGATCTGATTTGTCTAGCCAGTGGGCAGATTTCACACTTATTTAAAACAAAATTATCATTGTATTTGAACAAAGAAATTTTTCTCAATACTGTCATGGGAACATGACATAGTCTCTGGTGCCATGTCATTGTATCTATATGTTGAGTAGCAGTCATACACTTCCTCAGTTTCTTCTCATGATTCTCAGCATCCAAACACAAAATGTAGAACCTATCTTTCTCACTACCAATCCCCCTCACCTTCCCAGATGCTAGATCATGAAAGACACAACACGAGGGAAAGAAAGAGACACTACAATTCAACTCTTTAGTCACCTTCAACACTGACATTAAGTTAAACTTGAATGCTGGCACACACAGAACATTTCTAAGAACACCACCTTTTCCAAGTTGATAATCACCAACATGGGAGATTCTGGCTGAATCTCCTGTTGGCAATTGTACCTTCCCAGTTCCTTTTGTTAACAAGTTATTGCGTAAGTGTTTAGAGTCACTTATCATGTGATTAGTCGTACCTGAATCTACTATCCATTGCATTAATTCTTCTGCATCAGTAGTATGCATACCTGTCATATTTGCAATGTGAGTTCTGCTCCTATCCTTCTCTTCCAACATGTGAAGGATCTGTTGTCTTTGGCTTGGAGTGAATTGATTATGGTTTCCTTTGTGAGGTGGTTCTGCTGCTATGTCTGTTGTCCTGTGTCTTCAAGTTGGCCTGTTACTGCATAGGCCTTCTTTTCTTTGGACTTAAAGTCATCCGGATAACCAATTAGTTGGTAACAGCCCTCCTCCAAGTGACCTGTCTTGTGGCAGTGATTACATTTCATCAACTTGAAACAGTCCACTATGAAATGCCCCTTCATCTTACAGTGATCGCACTTAGCATTAGGATTATATGGTTTTCTTTGTGTGTGACTTCCTCCATGTTCTCCTCCCTTGTTACTTCCATTCCTGGATGTGAATAATGCTGATGGTTTAATATGATCAGATATTGATCTGCTGGTTCCTGCCAGAGCTCTTTGACTTTCCTCCTGATTAACCAAGGCATATGCATGATTCAGATTTGGAACTTGTGGCATCATTAGAACTTGGCTCCTTGTGTTATGATAACTTTCGTTCAGTCTCATTAGGAACTGCAACAACCTCTGATGCACGACGGTGTAGGTATAATCGAGTCGTACTCATCCCAAAGGTCCTTCAGCCTTGAATAATATCCTGATATTGACATAGTCCCTTTTCGCAAAGTAAATATCTCCTTGTGAATCTGAAAGGCTCTAGAACTATTTACCTTGGCGAATCTCTCATTCAACTCCTCCCAGATGATGTGGGAATCGGCATTGAATAACATCCCTGTCAGCAGACTTTTACTGACATTTCCCATCAACCATGACACTACAATAGCGTTGCATCTGTCCCAGACTCGTGCTACCTATTCACTGTAATGTTCTCTCCTAATCGTTCCATCAATAAACCCTATCTTGTTCTTCCCCAACAAAGCCAACTTCATGGCCCTACTCTACAGCGCATAGTTTTCCATTCCATTCAAGACAACTCCAACAGACAGGGAACCAGGTGCACCCGATGGAAATATGAATAGGGGATGGTTATGATCTATATTGTTCCTTAAACTTGTTATATCTCCAACTTCATTCACTCCACCATCTCCGATAGTTTCTGATGTCGGCATGTCGTATATCTTTCCTTAGAAGTCTCAATTTCTCCAATGATTGATCAACACAGCGGTAAAAAAATTCACCAACAGAGATTCGATTCTTGAAATCGATTAAGATTTCGAGTCGATTATAACAGAAACGTAATTCCTACTTTTTCAGATTCGTCCACTGGAGTAATCACTTGTTTCTCCTTCGATCTGAAACTGTCTCCATTTCTCTTGCATGTACCCGATCTATCTGGATCTACAATTTTCTTGTGCTGATCCTTTGTTCGATTCTTCTGTTTCGAACATCCTAGGATCTACAAGCTTTGATATCATGTTAAGCTCTAGACTGCCATGCAAAGATGGCAAGAAGTTGAAGAAAGAAGAAGAAGAGAAAGGAAGAGGAAGAGAAAGGAAGAGGAAGCGAAAGCTTGATGAAGAAGACGATGAAAAAGACGATGCAGACGAGAGGATTCTAGAAGAGGAAAAGAAGGGGGCGATTGTATTAAAATGAAACAATTAATTATACACAGTTGGGTTACAATCTATTTATAAAAGCCCACTATACTCATTAGCCCATTATACTAGTTAGCCCACTTCACACTTGTACTCCCTAAACCTTTCGAAGGCCTCAGACTTGTGTTTCATAAGATACACATATCCATACCTTGTCAAGTCGTCTGTAAAAGTGATGAAGTAAGAGAAACCTCCTCTATCTTGAGTAAAAAATAGTCCACATACATCGGTATGTACCAACTCAAGCACTTCCTTGGCTCGTATACCCTTTCCAGAAAGAGTCTTATTGGTCATCTTACTGTTGACACCCAATTTTGACCCATCTTTTAGTCATTTCTTGCAATTTTAAGCATTTTAGGACATCGCATTTTAATCATTATTTTTTGCATTTTTTACATAATATTCTATGTTTATTTCTTCACAAAATGGCATTGCATCTTTTTATTTTAAAATTAAGCATGATGTCTTTGTTAATATTATGTTTCTATTATTATTACACCGTCGTTTATTTTATTAAAGTTTGCATCTCTTTAAATAATTAATTGACACCCCGTTTTTCTTTTAATTAGGCATTAAACATTTTTTAAATATTGTATTTTATTATTATTGCAACGACATTTTTATTTTGATTATTTTGTACCTTTAAATAATTTTTCTTTTAAATAATAAACTCGTTTTGCATTTTTGTCAAGCCAGTCCAGTCCGAGGCACAATCTGGATCAGTCCAATCCGCCAAAAACCGAAGCCCAAACTGAGGCCCAAAAATGAGGTCCAGTACACCTTTCATCTTTTCCCCCCAATACCCAAAACCCTAAACCTAAATACCCCTATAAATAAAAATTCTTCCTCCGACAAAAAGTGAGTCGTGCATATCACCCTCCTCTTTTATTTTCAATTGCCTCTCTCTCCTCTCATATCCCGCCTCCATGCCTTGGAGCTCGGCGAACCACGAACATCGCTCATCGCCGTCGGCGATCCAGCGAACCAGCGTCGCCGCTGTCCCATTCCGTGAACCACGCGACCTCACTCGCCCACAACTCCGTGAAGTCACGCGTGAGTTCGAACCCCGCATCTCATCGCCGGTAAACACATCATCAATCACACCTTCTTCTCTAAACCACCACCACTGTAGCACCTAGTTGTCGACCACACTGACCCGTCGTCGGACCCACTGCTCATCGGTGACCTCGTCGTGGAAGTGACGCCGCCGCTGCCTCTCTCTCGGTGATGTTGAAATCTGACTCCGATGACGACACTGTTATTTCTCTTTCATTGCTATTTTGTGACTGATTCTCTCTTGGTTGTGGTATCTGTTTGGACCTCTGTTGGCTATTATTTCAGATCTCGGTTGGTTTGTCTTTTGATACTCGTCGGTTGTGTTTATTAATGCACTGATTTCCTAATTTTTTGGTCGGAGTTTAAAGCTCCGTTGGCTTTATTCCGGCGACTGTTGGTCATTGCTTCACTGTGTTTTGTCGGACTGATTTCCGACGATGTTGGCTACTGCTTTACTTTTTTTTTGGTTTGTGTTGGTACTGATTTGTGTTGATACTGGTTTCGCTATACTCGGGCTCGATTTTCCTTCTGGCCGGAGTTTAAAACTCCGGGGAGGGCCTGTATTTTTCGGCGAACCACTATCGCAGTGGTGTTGATATTAAACCACTACTGTTTTCTCGTTGGCTGTGTTTTTCCATTGTTTTCAAGGAATATTTTGCTGTTTGGCATTGTTGCTTAATGTTTCGCGGTGTTGCTACTGTTTTATAGTTCCATGTTGGTTTTGGACGATTTTGCCCTTTTTGTTCCTTTTATTAAATTTATTTTGAACAAGATACTACACGTTGGCCAATGAAAAAGTTATCCGTCGATTTTTGAGGCCTCCACAGTTGCAAAGACGGAAAATAAAATAAAATGAAGCTTTCTGGCGTTGATGATTTCTTCTACTTACACAGGATAACCAACATGCGCTGGCGGGGCGAATTTTCGCAGCCGGACTTGTTTAGGATGTCCCACTTTATTTTTTATATATCTGAGCCCTCTGTGTTTAAAACTATTACTGTTTTGGCGCGGATCTGAAGGTTTTATTTATTTTATTGTTTCTAACAATATTGGCCAATGAAGGAATCTCCGTCTGATTTTCAAGGCCTCCCCTGTACGAAAGACAGATTTATTTTTGGCTTTACTTATTAATTCTTGCTATTACTTTAAAATTATTTATTCTATTAATAACACTTTTACTAAGTGTTTATGCAGGTATCCAGAGATCATCTTGTGCAGAAGGCCTAAAAAGGGCTAAAAGATGTTCCGAAATTTTTAATCGATTTTAGCTTTATTATTTTGTATTGCATTCCATTGTAATTGTAAATTATGAAAACTGCTTAGAATATGTAGAATAAAAAGACAATAAATAATTAACCTAGGTTTGAACGGATAACCGCAAGTTAGCGGATCTTAAAGGATGTCTAACCCCTTCCCTTTAGGATGATAAAGAACTCTGATCCAGAATCTCATTAATTTTGCAGACCATTAAATGGAGATTAATTGCAGTATTTTTATTGCAATAAATCAAGTGTCCTAATTCACTTAACTAATTAGGTGGCGACTCCTCAACATCAGCATTATTGCTCCATCCAGGGAACTGCGCCAAAGAACAATGTTGCGGATACCGTTCAGACCCCGAGGTCAAAAATGGGCGCGACAGCATGGCGACTCCGCTGGGGATATCAGGTTCTTGACCATAGCAAACCTAGGTTTATTATTGCTTGGATTTATTTGCTTTTATTTGTTTTAAATGCCTTAAAATTGCTTGCTTTAATTTTGTATGCTTAACTCTTTTAATTGCTATTTGCTTTTACTGCTTTCCTTAAACTGACATTCCGCTCATATTTCTTCCACTCTGAAAAATTCACATTGTCACACACTACACGCGTTGGTGTGCTTCGCGCACCCGCAAATTTCTTTCAAAATACCCAAATTTTAGAAGAGTTGGTGTTTGCGCTGAGTTAGATCGGTTCGTCTGGTCAGCCGCGTAGCCTTCTCACCCGAGTTGTCCGTTCGGGAACCTTGCGTCTAGTAAGCCAAATCATAGAAAGCTTAAGATAGAGCTATACCACCCGTTTATATTAAGTCATGCATGCATAAACCTTAGGTGGGTTAATCATTGGTATTAACGCCACAATTAGAAATCCACCAAACTTGTCGACGGGTTTCACAACCCAACGACCCATTAGCATACTATGTGTAGCGTGATGATGATAGACAGATCCAAGCCTGATCATGACACGCCGAAATTGGAAAAAGTGCACCGTCATTTGGTCGTCATTTCCAACAAAAGCATTAATGTTTAGAAACTTTGGTCAATCTATCCCAATCTCGCATGTCTGGCGTTTAGGCCGACCTCTGGCATAAGAGAGGTCCCATGCATATTAGGGCGCGCGCTTGATTTGCATACTTTTGTTTACTATTGTTGTCGCTAGCAATTCTGTACATATTATTTAATGCAATAATTATCCTTTTTGTAACTCCGGGCTCGAGCATTTGTATTTTTACACTTTTTACTGTCTCATTGCAATCAGGACTTCTACTGCATAAATCTCTCTTGAACAGCGCGATTTGGACTTTGTGAAGCAATAACCACGATCAGGTCTAACAGCGAGGAGTCTTTGACTATATTGTCACACCCTTACATTTTATTATTTTTGTCGCTTGCCTACTCTCACCCATTTGTCATATTTTTGCAGGAAGACCGTCCTCGCAAATAGTCGAGGCTAGGAAAAAAAGGAAGAAAAGAAAAGAAAAAAATCATCACAGAATGAAATTTGGAGTTATGTTGTGGAAAAAGTCAGCTTATACCAGATTCAAGGAAGCATCTCTCTGGGTCCTATATTTTGTATCTTTATACATATTTGCAAATTCAATTGATATGTCTAGTGTTGATTACATAATTTTTTATCATGCATTTTACAACATAATCATCCTGAACTACGCGTGTCTGATTCTCACCATACGGTGTGATACGTAGGCAACCCATCTAGGGTTCGACATCACATAAAAAAAATTAATTAATTAAATAAAGGGAGGACATATTTTGTTCACCCATGCATTTTATTTATCCTATCACATACATTCATTCTATTACATGCATTCATTTTTTTTCATTATATCATATACAGTCATTTTACTTTGCATTCATATAGTGGATAATCATTTATTTTGCACAAACTTTTATTCTTATCATCCTATCATATATGAATTCTTTTTAAGCATATACTTTATGACATATCTGAATGAACTACGCACACCTGATTCTCGTCAAAGATGAGATACGTAGGCAGCCCTATTCGGGTTCGGTGCCCTTTATTAAAAAAAAATACAAAAACAAATATTTTGTTCATAAATACAAAAATGTTATCCAAAAAAAAAACATTTTTTTTAAGTATCATTGTTTGACTTGGTTGATACCAACACAGTTAGGAGTGTGCATAGGAAAGAACGAATAATAATCAGTATGAGTTGACTTCGTGGTAAACCATAAATTCTTTTGGTACCTCTCACGCACACCTGTAATGACATTGTCTTGCATGCTTTCAAGATAAAAACGAAATCAACCTCATCGTTTCATGTGCATTGTGTGGTGAGTTTTAGAATAAGTTCAATTGCATTGCATTGTGATCTAGAACTTGGCCTGAATGTTTGTTGAGGCAAAATCCTGAGTAACACTCGGTGTAGGAAATGATCGTAGGCTTTCTTTGACCCGCTTGAGCCTTTTCAGCCTACCAAATAACATTATCCGTAGTACACCCCTTTTGAGCCTAAAACTTATTCTTTCGACAACCGCATATTACACTTATACCATTTCTGAGTGCGTACGCACTATCCCTCTCTTGGCCCGATGTCACAACCCGAACCCGGGCCCGCGACGTTGGGCACCCTTACAGGTAACCATCAGAGGAAGTCAGCGAAACATACATAAAACACACAACTTAAATCAGTAAGAAGTAAACAACAGGCTAGCCGATAAGGCTGCCTTCCTGGTTATAGATGTGCACAAATAGTCAAAAGAAGTTACATCTTTTTTCTTTACAAACCGACCCACATACATGACTACAGACCTCTAAGAATTTTGACATAACAACTGTGACGGAACAGGGCCCCGCCATACCCCTGAATGTACATAAATCTACAACCTCAAGGAACTGTACCAAACGACAAAGCCTCCGGAGAAATGGAGCTTTCCAAGAACTGAACAGTGATCCTGAGAATGAGGATCATCAAGCTATGTACCTCAACCTGCGGCATGAACGCAGCTCCCCGAAGGAGGTCAGTACAAAATATGTACCAAGTATGTAAAACTGAAAGTACTGTAATTTAAATCACAAAGTCTAGATATGTAAAGCTGGAGACAAGTATGATAATCAAATCAACAGTACAATCGTACCTTGCTAATAATGAGAGTATAACCTGGGCTATCCGCCCGTAGTACCATGATGTAATCCTACTCAAGGGAATTTAACCATCATGGGAATTTAACCCTCATGGGAATAGAACCCGCATAGGTCATGTGGACCCGCAATGAGTATATATGGATACTCGCATCGTGGAGAGCTAACCCACGGAATAGTCATGAGAATTTAACCAGCATAGGAATTTAACCCGCATAGGTCATGTGGACCCGCAATGAGTATATATGGATACCCGCATCGTAGGGAGCTAATCCCACGGAATCGAAGAATGTCAAGGGAATTGAACCCATAGTACAACACTTGCACGAATGTATATCATGAGTAACATATGTAAGTTAAATCATTTAGGACTCTCATTAGAACAAGATAAATCACTTATCATTTTATAACATTCAAGGCACTATCATGTCACGTCAAATCCGGGAATTTAACCCCAAAGTACTACACACTTCAATTCTTTTAAAAGAACCCCTTTTACATAAAGACCACGAGATACTAACACCCGTAGTATCAAGGCATGTCTAATTTTCAAATCAAGTTACTACATCTTTAGAACTCATTTCAAAACCTTAAAATCAAGTAACTTTATTCTCAAAATCCAAATAACTTGTATCTCAAAATCAAGTTATCATTCCTTAAACCAAGTCATTTATCCCCCTTTAAATTTATCAAGTAAACCATCCTTTTAAACTTCATAAAGTTGTTGTAACTAACTTCCCATAAAGCCATTACAACACTTTATATTTTCAAGCAAAACCAAGATAATTACATTCTTGTTTTTAAACCAAGAGACCTACCCTTTTAAACCAAGTATCATATGCATTTAACTAGAGTTTCACAACTTTCAGAATACTTCAAGTCTCTTAACTTTAAATGTCAAGTCTCTTAACTTTACAATTCAAGTCTCTTAACTTTAGAAAGTTCAAGTCATCAATACTTTTCCAAATCAAGTATTCTATACTTTTCAAGTCAAGTAACATATACTTCTTTGAAAACAAGTTACTACACTTTCGAAAAATCCAAACAAGGATACCAAAATGAAACCGAGTTCATTTAAAACACGTACGTCTACCATACTATACATTTCATAAGATTCATGCTCAAGAGGATAGGAAGAGTTCACATACCTCTCCGACTTAATCCACTTGCCAAGTTGAATATGCCGCACGTATAATGTCAACCTATAATGACCATAATACGTCTATCAACTTCTAGCTTTCCAACGTAGAATATTCTAAGTGTAAAGCTTCCTATTCTACGGAAAATTGGGCAGCACTTCCTTTGTTTCTACGTACTTTTCCACCTTTTTCAAGGCCCGAAAATCAATAACCAAAGTCCACATTTAAGGCTCAACAATCAGTTAATCAAAGGGGATTACACGCGTAGCCGGACGTGTAAAATTCTGCCCCACAATCAATATAAAACTATCCAATATTTCCAAGTTACATTCGGCTACAATGTATCACAACAATGTCAATTTCCTTTCATATCCAACTTGTTATTCTAACATGTTATATAGTCGAAATCAAATAGAACAACTAAAATCTCCTCTTTCTATAACATGCGACGGTACAACCAATAACTAAATTGAATTACAAACTCAAAGTCTAACATAACAACTTTCGGATTTTAGGCTTCCACATATTCCATATCACTTATCAATCTTCATAATACAATTCACATGATCAATTATATACCTACTACAACATGTAGTTCTAATTACAAAAGTAAGATGAAGATTTACCTTGTTAAGCCCAATTTTAATCCAAAAACCTAAAGTCGATCCGTAGCAACTCTAGCTCATTTCCTTTGTGTTCCAATCCACTATTTGCCACCTTGATAAGTTCACAAACAACTATCCTTCAATATCCACCCAAAACTATGAAAACAACGTAGGTTTTCATCTTGCGACTAACATATTTACGTAGCTTTTCCGGGATCTTTGTATTGAGATGACCTTACAATACCCCTAGGAACCATGGGTTTAAGTATGGCGAATTATGAACAACAAACAAAAAAAAATCTCTTGTTCCTTTGCCCATTGCCGAGAGCCCTTCATTTTGCACACAAGTTTAGCCTTTTTTTTCTAAGTGTGGAGTTCATCCTTGCTACTAGTATAATATATAACACATCTAAGGGCCAAGATTAATACACTTGAAGGGCTAGGATTGAGTCAAGAATGTCAAGCCAAGTTTGACCCTTGACTTGCCCAATAATTCGACCATGAGCCCGTGGGGGGGTGACACGTGTCACCCTCCCATTCGTCCATAAAATTTCGTTTCCCGACATTTCCATAATTCTGATAAATTCTAAAAATATCAAATAACAAACGTTATCCTTTCCCGAGGGGATTACACGACTAATGGACGTGTAAAATTACGCCATCAATATAAAACTATCCAATATTTCCAAGTTACATTCGGCTACAATGTATCACAACAATGTCAATTTTCTTTCATATCCAACTTGTTATTCTAACATGTTATATAGTCGAAATCAAATAGAACAACTAAAATATCATCTTTCTATAACATGCGACGGTACAACCAATAACTAAATTGAATTGCAAACTCAAAGTCTAACATAACAACTTTCGGATTTTAGGCTTCCACATATTCCATATCACTTATCAAAATTCATAATACAATTCACATGATCAATTATATAGCTACTACAACATGTAGTTCTAATTACAAAAGTATGATGAAGATTTACCTTGTTAAGCCCAATTTTAATCCAAAAACCTAAATTCGATCAGTAGCAACTCTAGCTCCTTTCCTTTGTGTTCCAATCCACTATTTTCCACCTTGAGAAGTTCACAAACAACTCTCCTTCAATATCCACCCAAAACTATGAAAACAACTTAGGTTTTCATCTTGCGACTAACGGATTTACGTAGCTTTTCCGGGATCTTTGTATTGAGATGACCTTACAATACCCCTAGGAATTATGGGTTTAAGTATGGAGAATTATAAACAACAAACAAAAAAAAAATCTCTTGTTCCTTTGCCCATTGCCGAGAGCCCTTCATTTTGCACACAAGTTTAGCCTTTTTTTTCTAAGTGTGGAGTTCATCCTTGCTACTAGTATAATATATAACACATCTAAGGGCCAAGATTAATACACTTGAAGGGCTAGGATTGAGTCAAGAATGTCAAGCCAAGTTTGACCCTTGACTTGCCTAATAATTCGGCCAACAAGCCCATGTGGGGGGGTGACACGTGTCACCCTCCCATTCGTCCATAAAATTTCGTTTCCCGACATTTCCATAATTCTGATAAATTCTAAAAATCTCAAATAAAAAACGTTATCCTTTCCCGAGGGGATTACACGCCTAGCCGGACGTGTAAAATTCTGCCCCACAATCAATATAAAATTATCCAATATTTCCAAGTTACATTCGGTTACAATGTATCACAACAATGTCAATTTCCTTTCATATCCAACTTCTTATTCTAACATGTTATATAGTCGAAATCAAATAGAACAACTAAAATATCATCTTTCTATAACATGCGGCAGTCTGACAATAACTAAATTGAATTACAAACTCAAAGTCTAACATAACAACTTTCGGATTTTAGGCTTCCACATATTCCATATCACTTATCAATCTTCATAATACAATTCACATGATCAATTATATACCTACTACAACATGTAGTTCTAATTACAAAAGTAAGATGAAGATTTACCTTGTTAAGCCCAATTTTAATCCAAAAACCTAAAGTCGATCCGTAGCAACTCTAGCTACTTTCCTTTGTGTTCCAATCCACTATTTGCCACCTTGAGAAGTTCACAAACAACTCTCCTTCAATATCCACCCAAAACTATGAAAACAACTTAGGTTTTCATCTTGCGACTAACGGATTTACCTAGCTTTTCCGGGATCTTTGTATTGAGATGACCTTAAAATACCCCTAGGAACCATGGGTTTAAGTATGGCGAATTATGAACAACAAACAAAAAAAATCTCTTGTTCCTTTGCCCATTGCCGAGAGCCCTTCATTTTGCACACAAGTTTAGCCTTTTTTTTCTAAGTGTAGAGTTCATCCTTGCTACTAGTATAATATATAACACATCTAAGGGCCAAGATTAATACACTTGAAGGGCTAGGATTGAGTCAAGAATGTCAAGCCAAGTTTGACCCTTGACTTGCCCAATAATTCGGCCAACAAGCCCATGTGGCGGGTGACACGTGTCACCCTCCCATTCGTCCTTAAAATTTCGTTTCCCGACATTTCCATATATTCTGATAAATTCTAAAAATCTCAAATAACAAATGTTATCCTTTCCCGAGGGGATGACACGCCTAGACGGACGTGTAAAATTCTGCCCCACAATCAATATAAAATTATCCAATATTTCCAAGTTACATTCGGCTACAATGTATCACAACAATGTCAATTTCCTTTCATATCCAACTTGTTATTCTAACATGTTATATAGTCGAAATCAAATAGAACAACTAAAATCTCCTCTTTCTATAACATGCGGCGGTACAACGATAACTAAATTGAATTACAAACTCAAAGTCTAACATAACAACTTTCGGATTTTAGGCTTCCACATATTCCATATCACTTATCAATCTTCATAATACAATTCACATGATCAATTATATACATACTACAACATGTAGTTCTAATTACAAAAGTAAGATGAAGATTTACCTTGTTAAGCCCAATTTTAATCCAAAAACCTAAAGTCGATCCGTAGCAACTCTAGCTTCTTTCCTTTGTGTTCCAATCCACTATTTACCACCTTGAGAAGTTCACAAACAACTCTCCTTCAATATCCACCAAAAACTATGAAAATAACTTAGGTTTTCATCTTGCGACTAACAGATTTACGTAGCTTTTCCGGGATATTTGTATTGAGATGACCTTACAATACCCCTAGGAACCATGGGTTTAAGTATGGCGAATTATGAACAACAAACAAAAAAAAAATCTCTTGTTCCTTTGCCCATTGCCGAGAGCCCTTCATTTTGCACACAAGTTTAGCCAATTTTTTCTAAGTGTGGAGTTCATCCTTGCTACTAGTATAATATATAACACATCTAAGGGCGAGATTAATACACTTGAAGGGCTAGGATTGAGTCGAGAATGTCAAGCCAAGTTTGACCCTTGACTTGCCCGATAATTCGGCCATGAAGCCCGTGTGGGGTGACCGCGTGTCACCTCCCATTCGTCCATAAAATTTCGTTTCCCGACATTTCCATAATTCTGATAAATTCTAAAAATCTCAAATAACAAACGTTATCCTTTCCCGAGGGGATAACACGTCTAGCCGGACGTGTAAAATTCTGCCCCACAATCAATATAAAACTATCCAATATTTCCAAGTTACATTCGGCTACAATGTATCACAACAATGTCAATTTCCTTTCATATACAACTTGTTATTCTAACATGTTATATAGTCGAAATCAAATAGAACATCTAAAATCTCCTCTTTCTATAATGCGAGTCTGACGAATAACTAAATTGAATTACAAACTCAAAGTCTTACATAACAACTTTCGGATTTTAGGCTTCCACATATTCCATATCACTTATCAATCTTAATAATACAATTCACATGATCAATTATATACCTACTACAATATGTAGTTCTAATTACAAAAGTAAGATGAAGATTTACCTTGTTAAGCCCAATTTTAATCCAAAAACCTAAAGTCGATCCGTAGCAACTCTAGCTCCTTTCCTTTGTGTTCCAATCCACTATTTTCCACCTTGAGAAGTTCACAAACAACTCTCCTTCAATATCCACTTTAAAACTATGAAAACAACTTAGGTTTTCATCTTGCGACTAACAGTTCACGTAGCTTTTTCGGGATCTTTTTATTGAGATGACCTTACAATACCCCAAGGAATTATGGGTTTAAGTATGGCGAATTATGAAAAACAAACAAAAAACAAATCTCTTGTTCCTTTGCCCATTGCCTAGAGCCCTTCATTTTGCACACAAGTTTAGCCAATTTTTTCTAAGTGTGGAGTTCATCCTTGCTACTAGTATAATATATAACACATCTAAGGGTCAAGATTAATACACTTGAAGGGCTAGGATTGAGTCAAGAATGTCAAGCCAAGTTTGACCATTGACTTGCCCAATAATTCGGCCAACAAGCCCATGTGGGGGGGTGACACGTGTCACCCTCCCATTCGTCCATAAAATTTCGTTTCCCGACATTTCCATAATTCTGATAAATTCTAAAAATCTCAAATAACAAACGTTATCCTTTCCCGAGGGGATTACACGCCTAGCCGGACGTGTAAAATTCTGCCCCACAATCAATATAAAACTATCCAATATTTCCAAGTTACATTCGGCTACAATGTATCACAACAATGTCAATTTCCTTTCATATACAACTTGTTATTCTAACATGTTATATAGTCGAAATCAAATAGAACATCTAAAATCTCCTCTTTCTATAATGCGACGGTACAACCAATAACTAAATTGAATTACAAACTCAAAGTCTTACATAACAACTTTCGGATTTTAGGCTTCCACATATTCCATATCACTTATCAATCTTCATAATACAATTCACATGATCAATTATATACCTCTTCTGATATGTAGTTCTAATTACAAAAGTAAGATGAAGATTTACCTTGTTAAGCCCAATTTTAATCCAAAAACCTAAAGTCGATCCGTAGCAACTCTAGCTCCTTTCCTTTGTGTTCCAATCCACTATTTTCCACCTTGAGAAGTTCACAAACAACTCTCCTTCAATATCCACCCAAAACTATGAAAACAACTTAGGTTTTCATCTTGCGACTAACGGATTTACGTAGCTTTTTCGGGATCTTTTTATTGAGATGACCTTACAATACCCCAAGGAATTATGGGTTTAAGTATGGCGAATTATGAAAAACAAACAAAAAACAAATCTCTTGTTCCTTTGCCCATTGCCTAGAGCCCTTCATTTTGCACACAAGTTTAGCCAATTTTTTCTAAGTGTGGAGTTCATCCTTGCTACTAGTATAATATATAACACATCTAAGGGTCAAGATTAATACACTTGAAGGGCTAGGATTGAGTCAAGAATGTCAAGCCAAGTTTGACCATTGACTTGCCCAATAATTGGCCATGAAGCCCGTGTGGAGGGTGACACGTGTCACCTCCCGTTAAATCGTAAAATTTCGTTTCCGACATTTCCATAATTACGATAAATTCTAAAAATCTCAAATAACAAGCGTTATCCTTTCAGGGGATTACACGCCTAGCGGACGTGTAAAATTCTGCCCATGATCGATATAAAACTATCCAATATTTCCAAGTTACATTCGGCTACAATGTATCACAATGATATGTCAATTTCCTTTCATATACAACTTGTTATTCTAACATGTTATATAGTCGAAATCAAATAGAACATCTAAAATCTCCTCTTTCATAACATGCGGCAGTCTGACCAATAACTAAATTGAATTACAAACTCAAAGTCTTACATAACAACTTTGGATTTTAGGCTTCCACATATTCCATATCACTTATCAATCTTCATAATACAATTCACATGATCAATTATATACCTCTTCTGACATGTAGTTCTAATTACAAAAGTAAGATGAAGATTTACCTTGTTAAGCCCAATTTTAATCCAAAAACCTAAAGTCGATCCGTATGACTCTAGCTCCGTTCCTTTGTGTTCCAATCCACTATTTTCCACCTTGAGAAGTTCACAAACAACTCTCCTTCAATATCCACCCAAAACTATGAAAACAACTTAGGTTTTCATCTTGCGACTAATGGATTTACGTAGCTTTTCCGGGATCTTTTTATTGAGATGACCTTACAATACCCCTAGGAATTATGGGTTTAAGTATGGCGAATTATGAACAACAAACAAAAAACAAATCTCTTGTTCCTTTGCCCATTGCCGAGAGCCCTTCATTTTTCACACAAGTTTAGCTGATTTTTCTAAGTGTGGAGTTCATTCTTGCTACTAGTATAATATATAACACGTCTAAGGGCGAGATTAATACACTTGAAGGGCAAGCATTGAGTCAAGAATGTCAAGCCAAGTTTGACCCTTGACTTGCCCAATAATTCGGCCAACAAGCCCATGTGGGGGTGACACGTGTCACCCTCCCATTCGTCCATAAAATTTCGTTTCCCGACATTTCCATAATTCTGATAAATTCTAAAAATCTCAAATAACAAACGTTATCCTTTCCCGAGGGGATTACACGCCTAGCCGGACGTGTAAAATTCTGCCCCACAATCAATATAAAATTATCCAATATTTCCAAGTTACATTCGGCTACAATGTATCACAACAATGTCAATTTCCTTTCATATCCAACTTGTTATTCTAACATGTTATATAGTCGAAATCAAATAGAACAACTAAAATCTCCTCTTTCTATAACATGCGACGGTACAACCAATAACTAAATTGAATTACAAACTCAAAGTCTAACATAACAACTTTCGGATTTTATGTTTCCACATATTCCATATCACTTATCAATCTTCATAATACAATTCACATGATCAATTATATACCTACTACAACATGTAGTTCTAATTACAAAAGTAAGATGAAGATTTACCTTGGTAAGCCCAATTTTAATCCAAAAACCTAAAGTCGATCCGTAGCAACTCTAGCTTCTTTCCTTTGTGTTCCAATCCACTATTTGCCACCTTGAGAAGTTCACAAAAAACTCTCCTTCAATATCCACCAAAAACTATGAAAACAACTTAGGTTTTCATCTTGCGACTAATGGATTTACGTAGCTTTTCCGGGATCTTTTTATTGAGATGACCTTACAATACCCCTAGGAATTATGGGTTTAAGTATGGCGAATTATGAACAACAAACAAAAAACAAATCTCTTGTTCCTTTGCCCATTGCCGAGAGCCCTTCATTTTTCACACAAGTTTAGCCAATTTTTTCTAAGTGTGGAGTTCATTCTTGCTACTAGTATAATATATAACACATCTAAGGGCCAAGATTAATACACTTGAAGGGCTAGGATTGAGTCAAGAATGTCAAGCCAAGTTTGACCCTTGACTTGCCCAATAATTCGGCCAACAAGCCCATGTGGGGGTGACACGTGTCACCCTCCCATTCGTCCATAAAATTTCGTTTCCCGACATTTCCATAATTCTGATAAATTCTAAAAATCTCAAACAACAAATGTTATCCTTTCGAGGATTACCGCCTAGCGGACGTGTAAAATTCTGCCATTAATCGATATAAAATTATCCAATATTTCCAAGTTACAATCGGCTCTGATGTATCACAATGATGTCAATTTCCTTTCATATCCAACTTGTTATTCTAACATGTTATATAGTCGAAATCAAATAGAACAACTAAAATCTCCTCTTTCTATAACATGCGACAAGACAACCAATAACTAAATTGAATTACAAACTCAAAGTCTAACATAACAACTTTTCAGTTTATGTTTCCACATATTCCATATCAACATCAATCTTCATAATACAATTCACATGATCAATTATATACCTCTTCTGACATGTAGTTCTAATTACAAAAGTAAGATGAAGATTTACCTTGGTAAGCCCAATTTTAATCCAAAAACCTAAAGTCGATCCGTATGACTCTAGCTTCTTTCCTTTGTGTTCCAATCCACTATTTGCCACCTTGAAGTTCACAAAAACTCTCCTTGATATCCACCAAAAACTATGAAAACAACTTAGGTTTTCATCTTGCGACTAAGTTCACGTAGCTTTTAGGGATCTTTGTATTGAGATGACCTTACAATACCCCTAGGAACCATGGGTTTAAGTATGGCGAATTATGAACAACAAACAAAAAAATCTCTTGTTCCTTTGCCCGTTCGAGAGCCCTTCATTTTGCACACAAGTTTAGCGATTTTTTCTAAGTGTGGAGTTCATCCTTGCTACTAGTATAATATATAACACGTCTAAGGGCGAGATTAATACACGAAGTGCTAGGATTGAGTCAAGAATGTCAAGCCAAGTTTGACCCTTGACTTGCCCGATAATTCGGCCCATGAAGCCCGTGTGGGGGTGACACGTGTCACCTCCCATTCGTCCGTAAAATTTCGTTTCGACATTTCCATAATTACGATAAATTCTAAAAATCTCAAATAACAAGCGTTATCCTTTCAGGAGATTACACGCCTGGCGGACGTGTAAAATTACGCCACAATCGATATAAAATTATCCAATATTTCCAAGTTACGTTCGGCTACAATGTATCACATGATGTCAATTTCCTTTCATATCCAACTTGTTATTCTAACATGTTATATAGTAGAAATCAAATAGAACAACTAAAATCTCCTCTTTCTATCACATGCGACGGTACAACCCATAACTAAATTGAATTACAAACTCAAAGTCTAACATAACAAATTTGGTTTTATGTTTCCACATATTCCATATCACTTATCAATCTTCATAATACAATTCATGATCGATTATATACCTCTACTGACATGTAGTTCTAATTACAAAAGTAAGATGAAGATTTACCTTGTTAAGCCCAATTTTAATCCAAAAACCTAAAGTCGATCAAGTATGACTCTAGCTTAACTCCTTTGTGTTCCAATCCACTATTTGCCACCTTGAGAAGTTCACAAAAACTCTCCTTCAATATCCACCAAAAACTATGAAAACAACTTAGGTTTTCATCTTGCGACTAACAGTTCGTAGCTTTTAGGGATCTTTGTATTGAGATGACCTTACAATACCCTAGGAACCATGGGTTTAAGTATGGCGAATTATGAACAACAAACAAAAAAATCTCTTGTTCCTTTGCCCATTCTTGAGAGCCACTTCATTTTGCACAAGTTTAGTGATTTTTTCTAAGTGTGGAGTTCATCCTTGCTACTAGTATAATATATAACACGTCTAAGGGCGAGATTAATACACTTGAAGTGCTAGGATTGAGTCGAGAATGTCAAGCCAAGTTTGACCCTTGACTTGCCCGATAATTCGGCCAACAAGCCCGTGTGGGGTGACCGTGTCACCCTCGTTCAAATCCGTAAAATTTCGTTTCGACATTTCCATAATTACGATAAATTCTAAAAATCTCAAATAACAAGCGTTATCCTTTCAGGGGATTACACGCTGGCGGACGTGTAAAATTACGCCATGATCGATATAAAACTATCGATATTTCCAAGTTACATTCGGCTACAATGTATCACAACAATGTCAATTTCCTTTCATATCAACTTGTTATTCTAACATGTTATATAGTCGAAATCAAATAGAACAACTAAAATCTCCTCTTTCTATAACATGCGGCAGTACAACCAATAACTAAATTGAATTACAAACTCAAAATCTAACATAACAACTTTCGGTTTAGGCTTCCACATATTCCATATCAACATCAATATTCATAATACAATTCACATGATCGATTATATACCTCTTACAACATGTAGTTCTAATTACAAAAGTAAGATGAAGATTTACCTTGTTAAGCCCAATTTTAATCCAAAAACCTAAAGTCGATCCGTAGTGACTCTTGCTCGCTTTCCTTTGTGTTCCACTCCACTATTTGACAACGAGAAGTTCACAAACAACTCTCGTTCAATATCCACCCAAAACTATGAAAACAACTTAGGTTTTCATCTTGCGATAACAGTTCACGTAGCTTTTAGGGATCTTTGTATTGAGATGACCTTCTGATACCCCTAGGAACCATGGGTTTAAGTATGGCGAATTATGAACAACAAACAAAAAAATCTCTTGTTCCTTTGCCCGTTCGAGAGCCGCTTCATTTTGCACACAAGTTTAGCGATTTTTCTAAGTGTGGAGTTAATCCTTGCTACTAGTATAATATATAACACGTCTAAGGGCGAGATTAATACACTTGAAGTGCTAGGATTGAGTCAAGAATGTCAAGCCAAGTTTGACCCTTGACTTGCCCGATAATTCGGCCATGAGCCCGTGTGGGGTGACACGTGTCACCCCATTCGTCCGTAAAATTTCGTTTCGACATTTCCATAATTACGATAAATTCTAAAAATCTCAAATAACAAGCGTTATCCTTTCAGGGGATTACCGCTGGCGGACGTTTAAAATTCTGCATGATCGATATAAAACTATCCAATATTTCCAAGTTACATTCGGCTACAATGTATCACAACAATGTCAATTTCCTTTCATATCCAACTTGTTATTCTAACATGTTATATAGTCGAAATCAAATAGAACAACTAAAATCTCCTCTTTCTATAACATGCGACGGTACAACCAATAACTAAATGGAATTACAAACTCAAGTCTAACATAACAACTTTCGGATTTTAGGCTTCACGTATTCCATATCACTTATCAATCTTCATAATACAATTCACATGATCAATTATATACCTCTTCTGACATGTAGTTCTAATTACAAAAGTAAGATGAAGATTTACCTTGTTAAGCCCAATTTTAATCCAAAAACCTAAAGTCGATCCGTATGACTCTTGCTCGCTTTCCTTTGTGTTCCACTCCACTATTTGCCACCTTGAGAAGTTCACAAACAACTCTCCTTCAATATCCACCCAAAACTATGAAAACAACTTAGGTTTTCATCTTGCGACTAACAGTTTACGTAGCTTTAGGGATCTTTGTATTGAGATGACCTTACAATACCTAGGAACCATGGGTTTAAGTATGGCGAATTATGAACAACAAACAAAAAAATCTCTTGTTCCT
The DNA here is from genome assembly GCA_029844215.1 of Przewalskia tangutica. Lineage (NCBI taxonomy): Eukaryota > Viridiplantae > Streptophyta > Magnoliopsida > Solanales > Solanaceae > Przewalskia > Przewalskia tangutica. The sequence goes on along the minus strand of CM056720.1, from coordinate 139,814,120 downwards.
TTGCCCGTTGTAGAGCCGCTTCATTTTGCACACAAGTTTAGCTTGATTTTTTCTAAGTGTGGAGTTCATCCTTGCTACTAGTATAATATATAACATCTAAGGGCGAGATTAATACACTTGAAGGGCTAGGATTGAGTCGAGTGCCAAGCCAAGTTGGACCCTTGACTTGCGATAATTCGACCAATGAGCCCGTGTGGGGGTGACACGTGTCACCCTCGTTCGTCCGTAAAATTTCGTTTCGACATTTCCATAATTACGATAAATTATAAAAATCTCAAATAACAAGCGTTATCCTTTCAGGGGATTACCGCTGGCGGACGTGTAAAATTCTGCCATAATCGATATAAAACTATCCAATATTTCCAAGTTACATTCGGCTACAATGTATCACAACAATGTCAATTTCCTTTCATATACAACTTGTTATTCTAACATGTTATATAGTCGAAATCAAATAGAACATCTAAAATCTCCTCTTTCTATAACATGCGACGGTACAACCAATAACTAAATTGAATTACAAACTCAAAGTCTTACATAACAACTTTCGGATTTTAGGCTTCCACATATTCCATATCACTTATCAATCTTCATAATACAATTAACATGATCAATTATATACCTACTACAACATGTAGTTCTAATTACAAAAGTAAGATGAAGATTTACCTTGTTAAGCCCAATTTTAATCTAAAAACCAAAAGTCGATCCGTAGCAACTCTAGCTCCTTTCCTTTGTGTTCCAATCCACTATTTTCCACCTTGAGAAGTTCACAAACAACTCTCCTTCAATATCCACCCAAAACTATGAAAACAACTTAGGTTTTCATCTTGCGACTAATGGATTTACGTAGCTTTTCCGGGATCTTTTTATTGAGATGACCTTACATACCACAGGAATTATGGGTTTAAGTATGGCGAATTATGAACAACAAACAAAAAACAAATCTATTGTTCCATTGCCCATTCTTGAGAGCCGCTTCATTTTGCACACAAGTTTAGCGATTTTTCTAAGTGTGGAGTTAATCCTTGCTACTAGTATAATATATAACACGTCTAAGGGCGAGATTAATACACTTGAAGGGTTAGGATTGAGTCGAGAATGTCAAGCCAAGTTTGACCCTTGACTTGCCCAATAATTCGGCCAACAAGCCCGTGTGGGGTGACACGTGTCACCTAAGTTCGTCCGTAAAATTTCGTTTCCCGACATTTCCATAATTACGATAAATTATAAAAATCTCAAATAACAAGCGTTATCCTTTCAGGGGATTACGCGCTAGCGGACGTGTAAAATTCTGCCTTAATCGATATAAAACTATCGATATTTCCAAGTTACATTCGGCTACAATGTATCACAACAATGTCAATTTCCTTTCATATACAACTTGTTATTCTAACATGTTATATAGTCGAAATCAAATAGAACATCTAAAATCTCCTCTTTCTATTACATGCGACGGTACAACCAATAACTAAATTGAATTACAAACTCGAAGTCTTACATAACAACTTTCGGATTTAGGCTTCCACATATTCCATATCACTTATCAATCTTCATAATACAATTCACATGATCAATTATATACCTACTACTGACATGTAGTTCTAATTACAAAGTAAGATGAAGATTTACCTTATTAAGCCCAATTTTAATCTAAAAACCAAAAGTCGATCCGTATGACTCTAGCTCCTTTCCTTTGTGTTCCAATCCACTATTTTCCACCTTGAGAAGTTCACAAACAACTCTCCTTCAATATCACTCAAAACTATGAAAACAACTTAGGTTTTCATCTTGCGACTAATGGATTCACGTAGCTTTTAGGGATCTTTTTATTGAGATGATCTTACAATACCCACAGGAATTATGGGTTTAAGTATGGCGAATTATGAGCAACAAACAAAAACAAATCTCTTGTTCCATTGCCCGTTCTTGAGAGCCGCTTCATTTTGCACACAAGTTTAGCGATTTTTTCTAAGTGTGGAGTTCATCCTTGCTACTAGTATAATATATAACCGTCTAAGGGCGAGATTAATACACTTGAAGGGTTAGGATTGAGTCGAGAATGTCAAGCCAAGTTTGACCCTTGACTTGCCCAATAATTCGGCCAACAAGCCCGTGTGGGGGTGACCGTGTCACCCTAAGTTCGTCCGTAAAATTTTGTTTCCGACATTTCCATAATGCGATAAATTCTAAAAATCTCAAACAACAAATGTTATCCTTTCAGGGGATTACCGCCTAGCGGACGTGTAAAATTCTGCCCAATCGATATAAAATTATCCAATATTTCCAAGTTACGTTCGCTACAATGTATCACATGATGTCAATTTCCTTTCATATCCAACTTGTTATTCTAACATGTTATATAGTCGAAATCAAATAGAACAACTAAAATCTCCTCTTTCTATAACATGCGGCGGTACAACCAATAACTAAATTGAATTACAAACTCAAAGTCTAACATAACAACTTTCGGATTTTAGGCTTCCACGTATTCCATATCAACTTATCAATCTTCATAATACAATTCACATGATCAATTATATACATACTACTGACATGTAGTTCTAATTACAAAAGTAAGATGAAGATTTACCTTGTTAAGCCCAATTTTAATCCAAAAACCTAAAGTCGATCCGTATGACTCTAGCTTTCCTTTGTGTTCCAATCCACTATTTGCCACCTTGAGAAGTTCACAAACAACTCTCCTTCAATATCCACTTTAAAAACTATGAAAACAACTTAGGTTTTCATCTTGCGATATGATTTCGTAGCTTTTAGGGATCTTTGTATTGAGATGACCTTACAATACCTAGGAACCATGGGTTTAAGAATGGCGAATTATGAACAACAAACAAAAAAATCTCTTGTTCCTTTGCCCGTTCTTGAGAGCCCTTCATTTTGCACACAAGTTTAGCGATTTTTCTAAGTGTGGAGTTCATCCTTACTACTAGTATAATATATAACACATCTAAGGGCGAAGATTAATACACTTGAAGGGCTAGGATTGAGTCGAGAATGTCAAGCCAAGTTTGACCCTTGACTTGCCCAATAATTCGACCAACAAGCCCGTGTGAGGGTGACCGTGTCACCTCCCATTCGTCCGTAAAATTTCGTTTCGACATTTCCATAATTACGATAAATTCTAAAAATCTCAAATAACAAGCGTTATCCTTTCGAGGGATTACGCCTAGCGAGCGTGTAAAATTCTGCCCATGATCGATATAAAACTATCCAATATTTCCAAGTTACATTCGGCTACAATGTATCACAACAATGTCAATTTCCTTTCATATACAACTTGTTATTCTAACATGTTATATAGTCGAAATCAAATAGAACATCTAAAATCTCCTCTTTCTATAACATGCGACGGTACAACTAATAACTAAATTGAATTACAAACTCGAAGTCTTACATAACAACTTTCGGATTTTAGGCTTCACATATTCCATATCAACATCAATCTTCATAATACAATTCACATGATCAATTATATACCTCTTCTGATATGTAGTTCTAATTACAAAAGTAAGATGAAGATTTACCTTGTTAAGCCCAATTTTAATCCAAAAACCTAAAGTCGATCCGTGACTCTAGCTCGCTCCTTTGTGTTCCAATCCACTATTTTCCACCTTGAGAAGTTCACAAACAACTCTCCCAATATCCACCCAAAACTATGAAAACAACAGGTTTTCATCTTGCGATAACAGTTCACGTAGCTTTTAGGGATCTTTTTATTGAGATGACCTTACAATACCCCTAGGAATTATGGGTTTAAGTATGGCGAATTATGAACAACAAACAAAAAAAATCTCTTGTTCCTTTGCCCATTCGAGAGCCGCTTCATTTTGCACACAAGTTTAGCCAATTTTTCTAAGTGTGGAGTTAAATCCTTGCTACTAGTATAATATATAACACGTCTAAGGGCGAGATTAATACACTTGAAGGGCTAGGATTGAGTCAAGAGTGTCAAGCCAAGTTTGACCCTTGACTTGCCCAATAATTCGACCATGAGCCCGTGTGGGGGTGACACGTGTCACCCTCCCATTCGTCCATAAAATTTCATTTCCCGACATTTCCATAATTCTGATAAATTCTAAAAATCTCAAATAACAAACGTTATCCTTTCCCGAGGGGATTACGCCTAGCGGACGTGTAAAATTCTGCCCACAATCGATATAAAACTATCCATATTTCCAAGTTACGTTCGGCTACAATGTATCACCAATGTCAATTTCCTTTCATATCAACTTGTTATTCTAACATGTTATATAGTCGAAATCAAATAGAACAACTAAAATCTCCTCTTTCTATAACATGCGGCCAGTACAACGATAACTAAATTGAATTACAAACTCAAAGTCTAACATAACAACTTTCGGTTTAAGGCTTCCACATATTCCATATCACTTATCAATCTTCATAATACAATTCACATGATCGATTATATACCTCTTCTGACATGTAGTTCTAATTACAAAAGTAAGATGAAGATTTACCTTGTTAAGCCCAATTTTAATCCAAAAACCTAAAGTCGATCGTAGCAATTCTAGCTCCTTTCCTTTGTGTTCCAATCCACTATTTTCCACCTTGAGAAGTTCTGAACAACTCTCCTTCAATATCCACCAAAACTATGAAAACAACTTAGGTTTTCATCTTGCGACTAATGGATTCACGTAGCTTTTAGGGATCTTTTTATTGAGATGACCTTCTGATACCCACAGGAATTATGGGTTTAAGTATGGCGAATTATGAACAACAAACAAAAACAAATCTCTTGTTCCATTGCCCGTTCTTGAGAGCCCTTCATTTTGCACACAAGTTTAGCCAATTTTTCTAAGTGTGGAGTTAAATCCTTGCTACTAGTATAATATATAACACGTCTAAGGGCGAGATTAATACACTTGAAGGGTTAGGATTGAGTCGAGAATGTCAAGCCAAGTTTGACCCTTGACTTGCCCAATACGTCGGCCACCACGCCCATGTGGGGGTGACACGTGTCACCCTCCCATTCGTCCATAAAATTTCGTTTCCCGACATTTCCATAATTCTGATAAATTCTAAAAATCTCAAACAACAAATGTTATCCTTTCCCGAGGGGATTACCGCTGGCGGACGTGTAAAATTACGCCTACAATCGATATAAAATTATCCAATATTTCCAAGTTACATTCGGCTACAATGTATCACAACAATGTCAATTTCCTTTCATATACAACTTGTTATTCTAACATGTTATATAGTCGAAATCAAATAGAACAACTAAAATCTCCTCTTTCTATAACATGCGACGGTACAACCAATAACTAAATTGAATTACAAACTCAAAGTCTAACATAACAACTTTCGGTTAAGGCTTCCACATATTCCATATCAACTTATCAATCTTCATAATACAATTCACATGATCAATTATATACCTCTACTGACATGTAGTTCTAATTACAAAAGTAAGATGAAGATTTACCTTGTTAAGCCCAATTTTAATCCAAAAACCTAAAGTCGATCCGTAGCAACTCTAGCTCCTTTCCTTTGTGTTCCAATCCACTATTTTCCACCTTGAGAAGTTCACAAACAACTCTCCTTCAATATCACTTAAAACTATGAAAACAACTTAGGTTTTCATCTTGCGACTAATGGATTCGTAGCTTTTAGGGATCTTTTTATTGAGATGACCTTACAATACCCACAGGAATTATGGGTTTAAGTATGGCGAATTATGAACAACAAACAAAAACAAATCTCTTGTTCCATTGCCCATTCTTGAGAGCCGCTTCATTTTGCACACAAGTTTAGCCAATTTTTCTAAGTGTGGAGTTAAATCCTTGCTACTAGTATAATATATAACACGTCTAAGGGCGAGATTAATACACTTGAAGGGTTAGGATTGAGTCAAGAATGTCAAGCCAAGTTTGACCCTTGACTTGCCCAATAATTCGGCCCAAGCCCGTGTGGGGGTGACACGTGTCACCTCCGTTCGTCCGTAAAATTTTGTTTCCGACATTTCCATAATTACGATAAATTCTAAAAATCTCAAACAACAAATGTTATCCTTTCAGGGGATTACGCCCTTGGCGGACGTGTAAAATTACGCCACATGATCGATATAAAATTATCCAATATTTCCAAGTTACATTCGGCTCTGATGTATCACAATGATGTCAATTTCCTTTCATATCCAACTTGTTATTCTAACATGTTATATAGTCGAAATCAAATAGAACAACTAAAATCTCCTCTTTCTATAACATGCGGCAGTACAACCAATAACTAAATTGAATTACAAACTCAAAGTCTAACATAACAACTTTCGGATTTTAGGCTTCCACGTATTCCATATCACTTATCAATCTTCATAATACAATTCACATGATCAATTATATACATACTCTGACATGTAGTTCTAATTACAAAAGTAAGATGAAGATTTACCTTGTTAAGCCCAATTTTAATCCAAAAACCTAAAGTCGATCCGTATGACTCTAGCTTCTTTCCTTTGTGTTCCATCCACTATTTGCCACCTTGAGAAGTTCACAAACAACTCTCCTTCAATATCCACTTAAAAACTATGAAAACAACTTAGGTTTTCATCTTGCGATAACATGATTTACGTAGCTTTTAGGGATCTTTGTATTGAGATGACCTTCTGATACCCTAGGAACCATGGGTTTAAGAATGGCGAATTATGAACAACAAACAAAAAAATCTCTTGTTCCTTTGCCCGTTGCGAGAGCCTTCATTTTGCACACAAGTTTGATTTTTCTAAGTGTGGAGTTAATCCTTGCTACTAGTATAATATATAACACATCTAAGGGCGAGATTAATACACTTGAAGGGCTAGGATTGAGTCAAGAATGTCAAGCCAAGTTTGACCCTTGACTTGCCCAATAATTCGGCCAACAAGCCCATGTGGGGGGTGACACGTGTCACCCTCCCATTCGTCCATAAAATTTCGTTTCCCGACATTTCCATAATTCTGATAAATTCTAAAAATCTCAAATAACAAACGTTATCCTTTCCCGAGGGGATTACCGCCTGGCGAGCGTGTAAAATTCTGCCTTAATCAATATAAAACTATCCAATAATTCCAAGTTACATTCGGCTACAATGTATCACAACAATGTCAATTTCCTTTCATATACAACTTGTTATTCTAACATGTTATATAGTCGAAATCAAATAGAACATCTAAAATCTCCTCTTTCTATAACATGCGGCCAGTACAACGATAACTAAATTGAATTACAAACTCAAAGTCTTACATAACAACTTTGGATTTTAGGCTTCCACATATTCCATATCACTTATCAATCTTCATAATACAATTCACATGATCAATTATATACCTCTGATATGTAGTTCTAATTACAAAAGTAAGATGAAGATTTACCTTGTTAAGCCCAATTTTAATCCAAAAACCTAAAGTCGATCCGTAGCGACTCTAGCTCCTTTCCTTTGTGTTCCAATCCACTATTTTCCACCTTGAAGTTCTGAAACAACTCTCCTTCAATATCACCCAAAACTATGAAAACAACTTAGGTTTTCATCTTGCGACTAACAGTTTACGTAGCTTTTGGGATCTTTTTATTGAGATGACCTTACAATACCCACAGGAATTATGGGTTTAAGTATGGCGAATTATGAACAACAAACAAAAAAATCTCTTGTTCCTTTGCCCATTCTTGAGAGCCGCTTCATTTTGCACACAAGTTTAGCCAATTTTTCTAAGTGTGGAGTTAATCCTTGCTACTAGTATAATATATAACACATCTAAGGGTCAGATTAATACACTTGAAGGGCTAGGATTGAGTCAAGAGTGTCAAGCCAAGTTTGACCCTTGACTTGCCCGATAATCGGCCAAATGACCCGTGTGAGGGGGTGACCGTGTCACCCTCCCATTAAATCCGTAAAATTTCATTTCGACATTTCCATAATTACGATAAATTCTAAAAATCTCAAATAACAAGCGTTATCCTTTCAGGGGATTACCGCCTAGCGGGACGTGTAAAATTCTGCCCATAATCGATATAAAACTATCCAATATTTCCAAGTTACATTCGGCTACAATGTATCACATGATGTCAATTTCCTTTCATATCAACTTGTTATTCTAACATGTTATATAGTCGAAATCAAATAGAACAACTAAAATCTCCTCTTTCTATAACATGCGGCGGTACAACCAATAACTAAATTGAATTACAAACTGAAGTCTAACATAACAACTTTGGTTTAAGGCTTCCATATTCCATATCAACATCAATCTTCATAATACAATTCACATGATCAATTATATACCTCTGACATGTAGTTCTAATTACAAAAGTAAGATGAAGATTTACCTTGTTAAGCCCAATTTTAATCCAAAAACCTAAAGTCGATCCGTAGCAACTCTAGCTCCTTTCCTTTGTGTTCCAATCCACTATTTTCCACCTTGAGAAGTTCACAAACAACTCTCCTTCAATATCCACCCAAAACTATGAAAACAACTTAGGTTTTCATCTTGCGACTAATGGATTTACGTAGCTTTTCCGGGATCTTTTTATTGAGATGACCTTACAATACCCCTAGGAATTATGGGTTTAAGTATGGCGAATTATGAACAACAAACAAAAAACAAATCTCTTGTTCCATTGCCCATTGCCGAGAGCCCTTCATTTTGCACACAAGTTTAGCCAATTTTTTCTAAGTGTGGAGTTCATCCTTGCTACTAGTATAATATATAACACATCTAAGGGCCAAGATTAATACACTTGAAGGGTTAGGATTGAGTCAAGAATGTCAAGCCAAGTTTGACCCTTGACTTGCCCAATAATTCGGCCAACAAGCCCATGTGGGGGTGACACGTGTCACCCCGTTCGTCCGTAAAATTTCGTTTCGACATTTCCATAATTACGATAAATTCTAAAAATCTCAAACAACAAATGTTATCCTTTCGAGGATTACCGCCTAGCGGACGTGTAAAATTCTGCCACAATCAATATAAAATTATCCAATATTTCCAAGTTACATTCGGCTACAATGTATCACAACAATGTCAATTTCCTTTCATATCCAACTTGTTATTCTAACATGTTATATAGTCGAAATCAAATAGAACAACTAAAATCTCCTCTTTACATAACATGCGGCGGTACTGACGATAACTAAATTGAATTACAAACTCAAAGTCTAACATAACAACTTTCGGTTTAAGGCTTCACATATTCCATATCAACATCAATCTTCATAATACAATTCACATGATCGATTATATACATACTTCTGACATGTAGTTCTAATTACAAAGTAAGATGAAGATTTACCTTGTTAAGCCCAATTTTAATCCAAAAACCTAAAGTCGATCGTAGTGACTCTAGCTCCTTTCCTTTGTGTTCCAATCACTATTTTCCACCTTGAGAAGTTCACAAACAACTCTCCTTCAATATCCACTTAAAACTATGAAAACAACTTAGGTTTTCATCTTGCGACTAATGGATTCGTAGCTTTTAGGGATCTTTTTATTGAGATGACCTTACAATACCCCTAGGAATTATGGGTTTAAGTATGGCGAATTATGAACAACAAACAAAACAAATCTCTTGTTCCATTGCCCGTTCTTGAGAGCCCTTCATTTTGCACACAAGTTTAGCGATTTTTCTAAGTGTGGAGTTAAATCGCTTGCTACTAGTATAATATATAACACGTCTAAGGGCGAGATTAATACACTTGAAGGGTTAGGATTGAGTCGAGAATGTCAAGCCAAGTTTGACCCTTGACTTGCCCAATAATTCGGCCAGCAAGCCCGTGTGGGGGTGACACGTGTCACCGCCGTTCGTCGTAAAATTTCGTTTCCGACATTTCCATAATCGATAAATTCTAAAAATCTCAAATAACAAATGTTATCCTTTCAGGGGATTACCGCCTAGCGGACGTGTAAAATTACGCCTTGATCGATATAAAATTATCAATATTTCCAAGTTACATTCGGCTACAATGTATCACAATGTCAATTTCCATTCATATACAACTTGTTATTCTAACATGTTATATAGTCGAAATCAAATAGAACAACTAAAATCTCCGATAACTAAATTGAATTACAAACTAGTTCTAATTACAAAAGTAAGATGAAGATTTACCTTGTTAAGCAATTTTAATCCAAAGATCGTAGTAACTCTAAACTTTCCTTTGTGTTCATCTTTGTATTGAGATGACCTTACAATACCACTAGGAACCATGGGTTTAAGAATGGCGAATTATGAACAACAAACAAAAAAATCTCTTGTTCCTTTGCCCGTTCTTGAGAGCCGCTTCATTTTGCACACAAGTTTAGCGATTTTTCTAAGTGTGGAGTTCATCCTTGCTACTAGTATAATATATAACACATCTAAGGGCGAGATTAATACACTTGAAGGGCTAGGATTGAGTCGAGAATGTCAAGCCAAGTTTGACCCTTGACTTGCCCGATAATTCGGCCCAAGACCCGTGTGGGGTGACCGTGTCACGCTCCCGTTAAATCGTAAAATTTCGTTTCCCCACATTTCCATAATTACGATAAATTCTAAAAATCTCAAATAACAAGCGTTATCCTTTCAGGAAGGATTACCGCCTAATGAGCGTGTAAAATTCGCCTTGATCGATATAAAACTATCGATATTTCCAAGTTACGTTCGGCTACAATGTATCACAATGATGTCAATTTCCTTTCATATACAACTTGTTATTCTAACATGTTATATAGAGTAAGATGAAGATTTACTGTTAAGCCCGATTTTAATCATTGAGATGACCTTACAATACCCTAGGAATTATGGGTTTAAGTATGGCGAATTATGAACAACAAACAAAAAAAATCTCTTGTTCCTTTGCCCGTTCGAGAGCCGCTTCATTTTGCACACAAGTTTAGCGATTTTTCTAAGTGTGGAGTTCATCCTTGCTACTAGTATAATATATAACACGTCTAAGGGCGAAGATTAATACACTTGAAGGGCTAGGATTGAGTCGAGAATGTCAAGCCAAGTTTGACCCTTGACTTGCCCGATAATTGACCATGAAGCCCGTGTGGGGTGACGCGTGTCACCCTCCCGTTCGTCCATAAAATTTCGTTTCCCGACATTTCCATAATTACGATAAATTCTAAAAATCTCAAATAACAAGCGTTATCCTTTCAGGGGATTACGCCTAGCGAGCGTGTAAAATTGCGCGTAATCGATATAAAACTATCCAATATTTCCAAGTTACATTCGGCTACAATGTATCCAATGATGTCAATTTCCTTTCATATACAACTTGTTATTCTAACATGTTATATAGTCGAAATCAAATAGAACATCTAAAATCTCCTCTTTCTATAACATGCGGCGGTACTGACGATAACTAAATTGAATTACAAACTCGAAGTCTTACATAACAACTTTCAGATTTTAGGCTTCCACATATTCCATATCACTTATCAATCTTCATAATACAATTCACATGATCAATTATATACCTCTTCTGATATGTAGTTCTAATTACAAAAGTAAGATGAAGATTTACCTTGTTAAGCCCAATTTTAATCCAAAAACCTAAAGTCGATCCGTATGACTCTAGCTCGCTTTCCTTTGTGTTCCAATCCACTATTTTCCACCTTGAGAAGTTCACAAACAACTCTCATTCAATATCCACCCAAAACTATGAAAACAACAGGTTTTCATCTTGCGATAACAGTTCGTAGCTTTTAGGGATCTTTTTATTGAGATGACCTTCTGATACCCCTAGGAATTATGGGTTTAAGTATGGCGAATTATGAACAACAAACAAAAACAAATCTCTTGTTCCTTTGCCCATTCTGAGAGCCGCTTCATTTTGCACACAAGTTTAGCGATTTTTCTAAGTGTGGAGTTAAATCCTTGATACTAGTATAATATATAACACGTCTAAGGGCGAGATTAATACACTTGAAGGGCTAGGATTGAGTCAAGAATGTCAAGCCAAGTTTGACCCTTGACTTGCCCGATAATTCGACCAACAAGCCCGTGTGGGGGTGACGCGTGTCACCTCCCGATAAATCATAAAATTTCGTTTCCGACATTTCCATAATTACGATAAATTCTAAAAATCTCAAATAACAAACATTATCCTTTCAGGGGATTACCGCCTAATGGGCGTGTAAAATTCTGCCATGATCGATATAAAATCATCCAATATTTCCAAGTTACGTTCGGCTACAATGTATCACAATGATGTCAATTTCCTTTCATATACAACTTGTTATTCTAACATGTTATATAGTCGAAATCAAATAGAACAACTAAAATCTCATCTTTCTATAACATGCGGCGGTACAACCAATAACTAAATTGAATTACAAACTCAAAGTCTAACATAACAACTTTGGATTTTAGGCTTCCATATTCCATATCAACATCAATCTTCATAATACAATTCCATGATCAATTATATACCTCTTCTGACATGTAGTTCTAATTACAAAAGTAAGATGAAGATTTACCTTGTTAAGCCCAATTTTAATCCAAAAACCTAAAGTCGATCCGTGTGACTCTAGCTACTTTCCTTTGTGTTCCAATCCACTATTTGCCACCTTGAGAAATTCACAAACAACTCTCGTTCAATATCCACTTTAAAACTATGAAAACAACTTAGGTTTTCATCTTGCGATAACAGTTCGTAGCTTTTAGGGATCTTTGTATTGAGATGACCTTCTGATACCCTAGGAACCATGGGTTTAAGTATGGCGAATTATGAACAACAAACAAAAAAAATCTCTTGTTCCTTTGCCCGTTCTTGAGAGCCGCTTCATTTTGCACACAAGTTTAGCGATTTTTCTAAGTGTGGAGTTAATCCTTGATACTAGTATAATATATAACACGTCTAAGGGCGAGATTAATACACTTGAAGGGCTAGGATTGAGTCGAAGTGTCAAGCCAAGTTTGACCCTTGACTTGCGATAATTCGACCAATGAAGCCCGTGTGGGGTGACGCGTGTCACCTCGTTCGATCCGTAAAATTTCGTTTCCGACATTTCCATAATTACGATAAATTCTAAAAATCTCAAATAACAAGCGTTATCCTTTCAGGGGATTACCGCCTAGCGGACGTGTAAAATTCTGCCTTGATCGATATAAAACTATCGATATTTCCAAGTTACGTTCGGCTACAATGTATCACAACAATGTCAATTTCCTTTCATATCGACTTGTTATTCTAACATGTTATATAGTCGAAATCAAATAGAACAACTAAAATCTCCTCTTTCTATAACATGCGGCGGTACGACCAATAACTAAATTGAATTACAAACTCGAAGTCTAACATAACAACTTTGGATTTAAGGCTTCACATATTCCATATCAACATCAATCTTCATAATACAATTCACATGATCAATTATATACCTCTTCTGACATGTAGTTCTAATTACAAAAGTAAGATGAAGATTTACCTTGTTAAGCCCAATTTTAATCCAAAAACCTAAAGTCGATCCGTATGACTCTAGCTACTTTCCTTTGTGTTCCAATCCACTATTTTCCACCTTGAGAAGTTCACAAACAACTCTCCTTCATATCCACAAAACTATGAAAACAACTTAGGTTTTCATCTTGCGATAACAGTTCACGTAGCTTTTGGGATCTTTTTATTGAGATGACCTTACAATACCTAGGAATTATGGGTTTAAGTATGGCGAATTATGAACAACAAACAAAAACAAATCTCTTGTTCCTTTGCCCGTTCTTGAGAGCCGCTTCATTTTGCACACAAGTTTAGCGATTTTTTCTAAGTGTGGAGTTCATCCTTGCTACTAGTATAATATATAACACGTCTAAGGGCGAGATTAATACACTTGAAGGGCTAGGATTGAGTCGAGAATGTCAAGCCAAGTTTGACCCTTGACTTGCCCAATAATCGGCCATGAAGCCCGTGCGGGGTGACGTGTCACCTCGTTAAATCCGTAAAATTTCGTTTCGACATTTCCATAATTACGATAAATTCTAAAAATCTCAAATAACAAGCGTTATCCTTTCAGGGGATTACGCCTAGCGGACGTGTAAAATTCTGCCATGATCGATATAAAATCATCGAATATTTCCAAGTTACATTCGGCTACAATGTATCACAATGATGTCAATTTCCTTTCATATCGACTTGTTATTCTAACATGTTATATAGTCGAAATCAAATAGAACAACTAAAATCTCATCTTTCTATAACATGCGGCGGTACAACCAATAACTAAATTGAATTACAAACTCGAAGTCTAACATAACAACTTTGGATTTTAGGCTTCCACGTATTCCATATCAACATCAATCTTCATAATACAATTCACATGATCGATTATATACCTCTTCTGACATGTAGTTCTAATTACAAAAGTAAGATGAAGATTTACCTTGTTAAGCCAATTTTAATCCAAAAACCTAAAGTCGATCCGTGTGACTCTAGCTACTTTCCTTTGTGTTCCAATCCACTATTGCCACCTTGAGAAGTTCACAAACAACTCTCATTGATATCCACCCAAAACTATGAAAACAACTTAGGTTTTCATCTTGCGATAACAGTTCGTAGCTTTTAGGGATCTTTGTATTGAGATGACCTTACAATACCTAGGAACCATGGGTTTAAGTATGGCGAATTATGAACAACAAAAAAAAATCTCTTGTTCCTTTGCCCGTTCGAGAGCCCTTCATTTTGCACACAAGTTTAGTGATTTTTTCTAAGTGTGGAGTTAATCCTTGCTACTAGTATAATATATAACACGTCTAAGGGCGAGATTAATACACTTGAAGGGCTAGGATTAGTCGAGAGTGTCAAGCCAAGTTTGACCCTTGACTTGCCCAATAATCGGCCAAAAAGCCCGTGTGGGGGTGACCGTGTCACCTCCCATTCGTCCGTTAAATTTCATTTCCGACATTTCCATAATTACGATAAATTCTAAAAATCTCAAATAACAAGCGTTATCCTTTCAGGGGATTACGCCTAGCGGACGTGTAAAATTCTGCCATGATCGATATAAAACTATCAATATTTCCAAGTTACATTCGGCTATAATGTATCACAATGATGTCAATTTCCTTTCATATCAACTTGTTATTCTAACATGTTATATAGTCGAAATCAAATAGAACAACTAAAATCTCCTCTTTACATAACATGCGGCGATCTACAACCGATAACTAAATTGAATTACAAACTCGAAGTCTAACATAACAACTTTGGATTTTAGGCTTCCACGTATTCCATATCACTTATCAATCTTCATAATACAATTCCATGATCAATTATATACCTACTGACATGTAGTTCTAATTACAAAAGTAAGATGAAGATTTACCTTGTTAAGCCCAATTTTAATCCAAAAACCTAAAGTCGATCCGTAGCAACTCTAGCTCCTTTCCTTTGTGTTCTAATCCACTATTTTCCACCTTGAGAAGTTCACAAACAACACTCCTTCAATATCACTTTAAAACTATGAAAACAACTTAGGTTTTCATCTTGCGATAACAGTTTCGTAGCTTTCCGGGATCTTTTTATTGAGATGACCTTACAATACCCTTAGGAATTATGGGTTTAAGTATGGCGAATTATGAACAACAAACAAAAAACAAATCTCTTGTTCCTTTGCCCATTGCCGAGAGCCCTTCATTTTGCACACAAGTTTAGCCAATTTTTTCTAAGTGTGGAGTTCATCCTTGCTACTAGTATAATATATAACACATCTAAGGGCGAGATTAATACACTTGAAGGGCTAGGATTGAGTCAGAATGTCAAGCCAAGTTTGACCCTTGACTTGCCCGATAATTCGGCCAATGAAGCCCGTGTGGGGTGACCGTGTCACCCTCCGTTAAATCGTAAAATTTCGTTTCCGACATTTCCATAATTACGATAAATTCTAAAAATCTCAAATAACAAGCGTTATCCTTCACTGAGGATTACCGCCCTAACGGACGTGTAAAATTCGCCATGCCCACAATCAATATAAAATTATCCAATATTTCCAAGTTACATTCGGCTACAATGTATCACAACAATGTCAATTTCCTTTCATATCCAACTAGTTATTCTAACATGTTATATAGTCGAAATCAAATAGAACAACTAAAATCTCCTCTTTCTATAACATGCGACGGTACAACCAATAACTAAATTGAATTACA
This sequence comes from Przewalskia tangutica, assembly GCA_029844215.1. Lineage (NCBI taxonomy): Eukaryota > Viridiplantae > Streptophyta > Magnoliopsida > Solanales > Solanaceae > Przewalskia > Przewalskia tangutica. The sequence goes on along the minus strand of CM056720.1, from coordinate 139,797,981 downwards.
AACTCAAAGTCTAACATAACAACTTTCGGATTTTAGGCTTTCACATATTCCATATCACTTATCAATCTTCATAATACAATTCACATGATCAATTATATACCTCTTCTGACATGTAGTTCTAATTACAAAAGTAAGATGAACATTTACCTTGTTAAGCCCAATTTTAATCCAAAAACCTAAAGTCGATCCGTAGCAACTCTAGCTACTTTCCTTTGTGTTCCAATCCACTATTTGCCACCTTGAGAAGTTCACAAACAACTCTCCTTCAATATCCACCCAAAACTATGAAAACAACTTAGGTTTTCATCTTGCGACTAACGGATTTATGTAGCTTTTCCGGGATCTTTGTATTGAGATGACCTTACAATACCCCTAGGAACCATGGGTTTAAGTATGGCGAATTATGAACAACAAACAAAAAAAATCTCTTGTTCCTTTGCCCGTTGTGAGAGCCGCTTCATTTTGCTTGACACAAGTTTAGCGATTTTTCTAAGTGTGGAGTTAATCTTTGCTACTAGTATAATATATAACACGTCTAAGGGCGAGATTAATACACTTGAAGGGCTAGGATTGAGTCAAGAGTGCCAAGCCAAGTTTGACCCTTGACTTGCCCAATAATTCGACCAGCAAGCCCGTGTGGGGGTGACACGTGTCACCTGCCGTTAAATCGTAAAATTTCGTTTCCGACATTTCCATAATTACGATAAATTCTAAAAATCTCAAATAACAAGCGTTATCCTTTCAGGGGATTACACGCCTAGCGGACGTGTAAAATTACCTATGATCGATATAAAACTATCGATATTTCCAAGTTACATTCGGCTACAATGTATCACAATGTCAATTTCCTTTCATATCGAACTAGTTATTCTAACATGTTATATAGTCGAAATCAAATAGAACAACTAAAATCTCCTCTTTCTATAACATGCGGCGGTACAACGATAACTAAATTGAATTACAAACTCGAAGTCTAACATAACAACTTTCGTATTTTAGGCTACGTATTCCATATCAACATCAATCTTCATAATACAATTCACATGATCAATTATATACCTCTTCTGACATGTAGTTCTAATTACAAAAGTAAGATGAAGATTTACCTTGTTAAGCACAATTTTAATCCAAAAACCTAAAGTCAATCCGTAGCAACTCTTGCTCCTTTCCTTTGTGTTCCACTCCACTATTTGCCACCTTGAGAAGTTCACAAACAACTCTCCTTCAATATCCACCCAAAACAATGACAACACCTTAGGTTTTCATCTTGCGATAGCAATTTACGTAGCTTTTAGGGATCTTTGTATTGAGATGACCTTACAATACCCCTAGGAACCATGGGTTTAAGTATGGTGAATTATGAACAACAAACAAAAAAATCTCTTGTTCCTTTGCCCATTCGAGAGCCGCTTCATTTTGCACACAAGTTTGTGATTTTTCTAAGTGTGGAGTTCATCCTTGCTACTAGTATAATATATAACACGTCTAAGGGCGAGATTAATACACTTGAAGGGCTAGGATTGAGTCGAGAATGTCAAGCCAAGTTTGACCCTTGACTTGCCCGATAATTCGACCAACAAGCCCGTGTGGGGGTGGCGTGTCACCTCCCATTAAATCCGTAAAATTTCGTTTCCGACATTTCCATAATTCTAATAAATTCTAAAAATCTCAAATAACAAGCGTTATCCTTTCAGGGGATTACCGCTGAAGCGGACGTGTAAAATTCTGCCACAATCGATATAAAACTATCCAATATTTCCAAGTTACATTCGGCTACAATGTATCACAATGATGTCAATTTCCTTTCATATCCAACTTGTTATTCTAACATGTTATATAGTCGAAATCAAATAGAACAACTAAAATCTCCTCTTTCTATAACATGCGGCCAGGTGACAAAATAACTAAATTGAATTACAAACTCGAAGTCTAACATAACAACTTTGGATTTTAGGCTTCCACGTATTCCATATCACTTATCAATCTTCATAATACAATTCACGTGATCAATTATATACCTCTTCTGACATGTAGTTCTAATTACAAAAGTAAGATGAAGATTTACCTTGTTAAGCCCAATTTTAATCCAAAAACCTAAAGTCGATCGTGTGACTCTAGCTCCTTTCCTTTGTGTTTCTAATCCACTATTTTCCACCTTGAGAAGTTCACAAACAACACTCCTTCAATATCCACCCAAAACTATGAAAACAACTTAGGTTTTCATCTTTGCGATAACAGTTCGTAGCTTTTAGGGATCTTTTTATTGAGATGACCTTACAATACCCTTAGGAATTATGGGTTTAAGTATGGCGAATTATGAACAACAAACAAAAACAAATCTCTTGTTCCTTTGCCCATTCTTGAGAGCCGCTTCATTTTGCACACAAGTTTAGTGATTTTTCTAAGTGTGGAGTTCATCCTTGCTACTAGTATAATATATAACACGTCTAAGGGCGAGATTAATACACTTGAAGGGCTAGGATTGAGTCAGAATGTCAAGCCAAGTTTGACCCTTGACTTGCCCAATAATCGACCAACAAGCCCGTGTGGGGTGACACGTGTCACCCTCCGTTAAATCCGTAAAATTTCGTTTCCGACATTTCCATAATTACGATAAATTCTAAAAATCTCGAATAACAAGCGTTATCCTTCCCTAGGGGATTACCGCCTAGCGGACGTGTAAAATTCTGCCACAATCGATATAAAATTATCCAATATTTCCAAGTTACGTTCGGCTACAATGTATCACAATGATGTCAATTTCCTTTCATATCAACTAGTTATTCTAACATGTTATATAGTCGAAATCAAATAGAACAACTAAAATCTCCTCTTTCTATAACATGCGGCGGTACAACCAATAACTAAATTGAATTACAAACTCGAAGTCTAACATAACAACTTTGGATTTTAGGCTTTCACATATTCCATATCAACATCAATCTTCATAATACAATTCACATGATCAATTATATACCTCTTCTGACATGTAGTTCTAATTACAAAAGTAAGATGAACATTTACCTTATTAAGCCCAATTTTAATCCAAAAACCTAAAGTCGATCCGTATGACTCTAGCTACTTTCCTTTGTGTTCCAATCCACTATTTGCCACCTTGAGAAGTTCACAAACAACTCTCCTTCAATATCCACCCAAAACTATGAAAACAACTTAGGTTTTCATCTTGCGACTAACAGTTTATGTAGCTTTTCGGGATCTTTGTATTGAGATGACCTTACAATACCCTAGGAACCATGGGTTTAAGTATGGCGAATTATGAGCAACAAACAAAAAAATCTCTTGTTCCTTTGCCCGTTGTGAGAGCCGCTTCATTTTGCACACAAGTTTGCTTGATTTTTCTAAGTGTGGAGTTCATCTTTGCTACTAGTATAATATATAACACGTCTAAGGGCGAAGATTAATACACTTGAAGGGCTAGGATTGGTCGAGTGCAAGCCAAGTTTGACCCTTGACTTGCCCGATAATTCGACCAGCAAGCCCGTGTGGGGTGACCGTGTCACCCTCTCATTCGTCCGTAAAATTTCGTTTCCGACATTTCCATAATTACGATAAATTCTAAAAATCTCAAATAACAAGCGTTATCCTTTCAGGGGATTACACGCCTAGCGGACGTGTAAAATTCTGCCATGATCGATATAAAACTATCGAATATTTCCAAGTTACATTCGGCTACAATGTATCACAACAATGTCAATTTCCTTTCATATCCAACTAGTTATTCTAACATGTTATATAGTCGAAATCAAATAGAACAACTAAAATCTCCTCTTTCTATAACATGCGACGGTACAACCAATAACTAAATTGAATTACAAACTCAAAGTCTAACATAACAACTTTCGTATTTTAGGCTTCCACATATTCCATATCATATCAATCTTCATAATACAATTCACATGATCAATTATATACCTCTTCTGACATGTAGTTCTAATTACAAAAGTAAGATGAAGATTTACCTTGTTAAGCCCAATTTTAATCCAAAAACCTAAAGTCGATCCGTATGACTCTTGCTCGCTTTCCTTTGTGTTCCACTCCTATTTGCCACCTTGAGAAGTTCACAAACAACTCTCATTCAATATCCACCCAAAACTATGAAAACAACTTAGGTTTTCATCTTGCGATAACAATTTACGTAGCTTTTAGGGATCTTTGTATTGAGATGACCTTCTGATACCCCTAGGAACCATGGGTTTAAGTATGGTGAATTATGAACAACAAACAAAAAAATCTCTTGTTCCTTTGCCCATTCGAGAGCCGCTTCATTTTGCACACAAGTTTAGTGATTTTTCTAAGTGTGGAGTTAATCCTTGCTACTAGTATAATATATAACACATCTAAGGGCGAGATTAATACACTTGAAGGGCTAGGATTGAGTCAAGAATGTCAAGCCAAGTTTGACCCTTGACTTGCCCGATAATTCGGCCAACAAGCCCGTGTGGGGTGGCGTGTGTCACCACCTCATTCGTCCATAAAATTTCGTTTCCCGACATTTCCATAATTCTGATAAATTCTAAAAATCTCAAATAACAAACGTTATCCTTTCCCGAGGGGATTACACGCCTAGACGGACGTGTAAAATTCTGCCCCACAATCAATATAAAACTATCCAATAATTCCAAGTTACATTCGGCTACAATGTATCACAACAATGTCAATTTCCTTTCATATACAACTTGTTATTCTAACATGTTATATAGTCGAAATCAAATAGAACATCTAAAATCTCCTCTTTCTATAACATGCGACGGTACAACCAATAACTAAATTGAATTACAAACTCAAAGTCTTACATAACAACTTTCGGATTTTAGGCTTCCACATATTCCATATCAACATCAATCTTCATAATACAATTCACATGATCAATTATATACCTCTCTGACATGTAGTTCTAATTACTAAAGTAAGATGAAGATTTACCTTGTTAAGCCCAATTTTAATCCAAAAACCTAAAGTAGATCCGTAGCAACTCTAGCTCCTTTCCTTTGTGTTCCAATCCACTATTTTCCACCTTGAGAAGTTCACAAACAACTCTCGCCAATATCACTTTAAAACTATGAAAACAACTTAGGTTTTCATCTTTGCGATAACAGTTCGTAGCTTTTCCGGGATCTTTTTATTGAGATGACCTTACAATACCCTTAGGAATTATGGGTTTAAGTATGGCGAATTATGAACAACAAACAAAAAACAAATCTCTTATTCCTTTGCCCATTGCCGAGAGCCCTTCATTTTGCACACAAGTTTGTGATCTTTTCTAAGTGTGGAGTTCATCCTTGCTACTAGTATAATATATAACACGTCTAAGGGCGAGATTAATACACTTGAAGTGCTAGGATTGAGTCGAGAATGTCAATCAAGTTTGACCCTTGACTTGCCCAATAATTCGGCCATGAAGCCCGTGTGGGGGTGACCGTGTCACCGCCCGTTAAATCCGTAAAATTTCGTTTCTCGACATTTCCATAATTGATAAATTCAAAAATCTCAAATAACAAGCGTTATCCTTCAGAGGATTACACGCCTAGCGGACGTGTAAAATTCTGCCATAATCGATATAAAATTATCCAATATTTCCAAGTTACGTTCGGCTCTGATGTATCACATGCAATGTCAATTTCCTTTCATATCCAACTTGTTATCTAACATGTTATATAGTCGAAATCAAATAGAACAACTAAAATCTCCTCTTTCTATAACATGCGACGGTACAACCAATAACTAAATTGAATTACAAACTCAAAGTCTAACATAACAACTTTGGATTTTAGGCTTCCACGTATTCCATATCAACATCAATCTTCATAATACAATTCACATGATCAATTATATACCTCTACAACATGTAGTTCTAATTACAAAAGTAAGATGAAGATTTACCTTGTTAAGCCCAATTTTAATCCAAAAACCTAAAGTCGATCCGTATGACTCTAGCTCGCTTTCCTTTGTGTTCCAATCCACTATTTTCCACCTTGAGAAGTTCACAAACAACTCTCATTCAATATCCACCCAAAACTATGAAAAGAACTTAGGTTTTCATCTTGCGACTAAGTTTACGTAGCTTTTAGGGATCTTTTATTGAGATGACCTTACAATACCCTTAGGAATTATGGGTTTAAGTATGGCGAATTATGAACAACAAACAAAAACAAATCTCTTGTTCCTTTGCCCATTCGAGAGCCGCTTCATTTTGCACACAAGTTTAGCCAATTTTTTCTAAGTGTGGAGTTCATCCTTGCTACTAGTATAATATATAACACGTCTAAGGGCGAGATTAATACACTTGAAGGGCTAGGATTGAGTCAGAATGTCAAGCCAAGTTTGACCCTTGACTTGCCCAATAATTCGGCCATGAGCCCGTGTGGGGTGACGTGTCACCTCCCATTCGTCCGTAAAATTTCGTTTCCCGACATTTCCATAATTACGATAAATTCTAAAAATCTCAAATAACAAGCGTTATCCTTTCAGAGGATTACACGCCTAGGCGGACGTGTAAAATTACGCTTAATCGATATATAAAACTATCGATAATTCCAAGTTACATTCGGCTACAATGTATAACAATGATGTCAATTTCCTTTCATATACAACTTGTTATTCTAACATGTTATATAGTCAAAATCAAATAGAACATCTAAAATCTCCTCTTTCTATAACATGCGGCCAGTCTGACCAATAACTAAATTGAATTACAAACTCAAAGTCTTACATAACAACTTTCGGATTTTAGGCTTCCACGTATTCCATATCAACATCAATCTTCATAATACAATTCACATGATCAATTATATACCTACTCTGACATGTAGTTATAATTACAAAATTAAGATGAAGATTTACCTTGTTAAGCCCAATTTTAATCCAAAAACCTAAAGTTGATCCGTAGCAACTCTAGCTCCTTTCCTTTGTGTTCCAATCCACAATTTTCCACCTTGAGAAGTTCACAAACAAATCTCCTTCAATATCCACCCAAAACTATGAAAACAACTTAGGTTTTCATCTTGCGACTAACGGATTTACGTAGCATTTCCGGGATCTTTTTATTGAGATGACCTTACAATACCCTTAGGAATTATGGGTTTAAGTATGGCGAATTATGAACAACAAACAAAAAACAAATCTCTTGTTCCTTTGCCCATTGCCGAGAGCCCTTCATTTTGCACACAAGTTTAGCCAATCTTTTCTAAGTGTGGAGTTCATCCTTGCTACTAGTATAATATATAACACATCTAAGGGCCAAGATTAATACACTTGAAGGGCTAGGATTGAGTCAAGAATGTCAATCCAAGTTTGACCCTTGACTTGCCCAATAATTCGGCCAATGAGCCCGTATGTGGGGTGACCGTGTCACCTCGTTAAATCCGTAAAATTTCATTTCCCGACATTTCCATAATTACGATAAATTCTAAAAATCTCAAATAACAAGCGTTATCCTTCCAGAGGATTACGCCTAATGGACGTGTAAAATTCTGCCCGTAATCGATATAAAATTATCAATATTTCCAAGTTACATTCGGCTACAATGTATCCGCAATGATGTCAATTTCCTTTCATATCAACTTGTTATTCTAACATGTTATATAGTCGAAATCAAATACAACAACTAAAATCTCCTCTTTCTATAACATGCGACGGTACAACCAATAACTAAATTGAATTACAAACTCAAAGTCTAACATAACAACTTTCAGTTTAGGCTTCCACGTATTCCATATCAACTTATCAATCTTCATAATACAATTCACATGATCAATTATAGACCTCTTCTGACATGTAGTTCTAATTACAAAAGTAAGATGAAGATTTACCTTGTTAAGCCAATTTTAATCCAAAAACCTAAAGTCGATCCGTAGCGACTCTAGCTCCTTTCCTTTGTGTTCCAATCCACTATTTTCCACCTTGAGAAGTTCACAACAACTCTCTTCAATATCACCAAAACTATGAAAACAACTTAGGTTTTCATCATGCGATAACAGTTTCGTAGCTTTTAGGATCTTTTTATTGAGATGACCTTCTGATACCATTAGGAATTATGGGTTTAAGTATGGCGAATTATGAACAACAAACAAAAACAAATCTCTTGTTCCTTTGCCCATTCTTGAGAGCCACTTCATTTTGCACACAAGTTTGTGATTTTTCTAAGTGTGGAGTTCATCTTTGCTACTAGTATAATATATAACAAATCTAAGGGCCAAGATTAATACACTTGAAGGGCTAGGATTGAGTCAAGAGTGCGAAGCCAAGTTTGACCCTTGACTTGCCCAATAATTCGGCCAACAAGCCCATGTGGGGGTGACACGTGTCACCTACCGTTAAATCCGTAAAATTTCGTTTCCGACTTTTCCATAATTACGATAAATTCTAAAAATCTCAAATAACAAGCGTTATCCTTTCAGGGGATTACATGCCTAGCGGACGTGTAAAATTCTGCCCTAATCGATATAAAACTATCCATATTTCCAAGTTACATTCGGCTACAATGTATCACAACAATGTCAATTTCCTTTCATATCCAACTAGTTATTCTAACATGTTATATAGTCGAAATCAAATAGAACAACTAAAATCTCCTCTTTCTATAACATGCGACGGTACAACCAATAACTAAATTGAATTACAAACTCAAAGTCTAACATAACAACTTTCGGATTTTAGGCTTCCACGTATTCCATATCAACTTATCAATCTTCATAATACAATTCACATGATCAATTATATACCTCTTCTGACATGTAGTTCTAATTACAAAAGTAAGATGAAGATTTACCTTGTTAAGCACAATTTTAATCCAAAACCTAAAGTCGATCGTAGCAACTCTTGCTCGCTTTCCTTTGTGTTCCACTCCACTATTTGCCACCTTGAGAAGTTCACAAACAACTCTCCTTGATATCCACCCAAAACTATGAAAACAACAGGTTTTCATCTTGCGATAACAATTTACGTAGCTTTTCGGGATCTTTGTATTGAGATGACCTTACAATACCCCTAGGAACCATGGGTTTAAGTATGGTGAATTATGAACAAACAAAAAAATCTCTTGTTCCTTTGCCCGTTCGAGAGCCCTTCATTTTGCACACAAGTTTAGCGATTTTTCTAAGTGTGGAGTTCATCCTTGCTACTAGTATAATATATAACACATCTAAGGGCGAGATTAATACACTTGAAGGGCTAGGATTGAGTCAAGAATGTCAAGCCAAGTTTGACCCTTGACTTGCCCGATAATTCGACCAACAAGCCCGTGTGGGGTGACCGCGTGTCACCATACCATTCGTCCATAAAATTTCGTTTCCGACATTTCCATAATTACGATAAATTCTAAAAATCTCAAATAACAAGCGTTATCCTTTCAGGGGATTACACGCTAGGCGGAGGTGTAAAATTCTGCCAATCGATATAAAACTATCCAATAATTCCAAGTTACATTCGGCTACAATGTATCACAACAATGTCAATTTCCTTTCATATACAACTTGTTATTCTAACATGTTATATAGTCGAAATCAAATAGAACATCTAAAATCTCCTCTTTCTATAACATGCGACGGTACAACCAATAACTAAATTGAATTACAAACTCAAAGTCTTACATAACAACTTTCGGATTTTAGGCTTCCACATATTCTATATCAACATCAATCTTCATAATACAATTCACGTGATCAATTATATACCTCTTCTGACATGTAGTTCTAATTACAAAAGTAAGATGAAGATTTACCTTGTTAAGCCCAATTTTAATCCAAAAACCTAAAGTCGATCCGTAGCAACTCTAGCTCCTTTCCTTTGTGTTCCAATCCACTATTTTCCACCTTGAGAAGTTCACAAACAACTCTCCTTCAATATCCACCCAAAACTATGAAAACAACTTAGGTTTTCATCTTGCGATAACAGTTCGTGGCATTTCGGGATCTTTTTATTGAGATGACCTTCTGATACCCTTAGGAATTATGGGTTTAAGTATGGCGAATTATGAACAACAAACAAAACAAATCTCTTGTTCCTTTGCCCGTTCTTGAGAGCCCTTCATTTTGCACACAAGTTTGTGATCTTTTCTAAGTGTGGAGTTCATCCTTGCTACTAGTATAATATATAACACGTCTAAGGGCGAAGATTAATACACTTGAAGGTCTAGGATTGAGTCAAGAATGTCAATCAAATTTTGACCCTTGACTTGACCAATAATTCGATGAAGCCCGTGTGGGGTGACCGTGTCACCCTCCATTAAATCCGTAAAATTTCATTTCCCGACATTTCCATAATTACGATAAATTCTAAAAATCTCAAATAACAAGCGTTATCCTTCCAGGGGATTACACGCCTAATGGACGTGTAAAATGCGCCATGATCGATATAAAATTATCAATATTTCCAAGTTACATTCGGCTACAATGTATCACAACAATGTCAATTTCCTTTCATATCCAACTTGTTATTCTAACATGTTATATAGTCGAAATCAAATAGAACAACTAAAATCTCCTCTTTCTATAACATGCGGCAGTCTGACCAATAACTAAATTGAATTACAAACTCAAAGTCTAACATAACAACTTTGGATTTTAGGCTTCCACATATTCCATATCACTTATCAATCTTCATAATACAATTCACATGATCAATTATATACCTCTTCTGACATGTAGTTCTAATTACAAAGTAAGATGAAGATTTACCTTGTTAAGCCCAATTTTAATCCAAAAACCTAAAGTCGATCGTAGCAACTCTAGCTCCTTTCCTTTGTGTTCCAATCCACTATTTTCCACCTTGAGAAGTTCTGAGCAACTCTCCTTCAATATCCACCCAAAACTATGAAAACAACTTAGGTTTTCATCATGCGACTAACGGATTTACGTAGCTTTTCCGGGATCTTTTTATTGAGATGACCTTACAATACCATTAGGAATTATGGGTTTAAGTATGGCGAATTATGAACAACAAACAAAAAACAAATCTCTTGTTCCTTTGCCCATTGCCGAGAGCCCTTCATTTTGCACACAAGTTTAGCCAATTTTTTCTAAGTGTGGAGTTCATCTTTGCTACTAGTATAATATATAACAAATCTAAGGGCCAAGATTAATACACTTGAAGGGCTAGGATTGAGTCAAGAGTGCCAAGCCAAGTTTGACCCTTGACTTGCCCAATAATTCGGCCAACAAGCCCATGTGGGGGTGACACGTGTTACCCTCTCATTCGTCCATAAAATTTCGTTTCCCGACTTTTCCATAATTCTGATAAATTCTAAAAATCTCAAATAACAAACGTTATCCTTTCCCGAGGGGATTACACGCCTAGCCGGACGTGTAAAATTCTGCCCCACAATCAATATAAAACTATCCAATATTTCCAAGTTACATTCGGCTACAATGTATCACAACAATGTCAATTTCCTTTCATATCCAACTAGTTATTCTAACATGTTATATAGTCGAAATCAAATAGAACAACTAAAATCTCCTCTTTCTATAACATGCGACGGTACAACCAATAACTAAATTGAATTACAAACTCAAAGTCTAACATAACAACTTTCGTATTTTAGGCTTCCACATATTCCATATCACTTATCAATCTTCATAATACAATTCACATGATCAATTATATACCTACTACAACATGTAGTTCTAATTACAAAAGTAAGATGAAGATTTACCTTGTTAAGCCCAATTTTAATCCAAAAACCTAAAGTCGATCCGTAGCAACTCTTGCTCCTTTCCTTTGTGTTCCACTCCACTATTTGCCACCTTGAGAAGTTCACAAACAACTCTCCTTCAATATCCACCCAAAACTATGAAAACAACTTAGGTTTTCATCTTGCGACTAACGAATTTACGTAGCTTTTCCGGGATCTTTGTATTGAGATGACCTTACAATACCCCTAGGAACCATGGGTTTAAGTATGGTGAATTATGAACAACAAACAAAAAAAAATCTCTTGTTCCTTTGCCCATTGCCGAGAGCCCTTCATTTTGCACACAAGTTTGTGATATTTTCTAAGTGTGGAGTTCATCCTTGCTACTAGTATAATATATAACACATCTAAGGGCCAAGATTAATACACTTGAAGGGCTAGGATTGAGTCAAGAATGTCAAGCCAAGTTTGACCCTTGACTTGCCCAATAATTCGGCCAACAAGCCCATGTGGGGTGACCGTGTCACCTACCATTAAATCGTAAAATTTCGTTTCGACATTTCCATAATTACGATAAATTCTAAAAATCTCAAATAACAAGCGTTATCCTTTCGAGGATTACGCCTAGGCGGACGTGTAAATTCTGCCACAATCGATATAAAACTATCGAATAATTCCAAGTTACGTTCGGCTCTGATGTATCACAATGATGTCAATTTCCTTTCATATACAACTTGTTATTCTAACATGTTATATAGTCGAAATCAAATAGAACATCTAAAATCTCCTCTTTACATAACATGCGGCAGTACAACCAATAACTAAATTGAATTACAAACTCAAAGTCTTACATAACAACTTTGGTTTAGGCTTCCACGTATTCTATATCACTTATCAATCTTCATAATACAATTCACATGATAATTATATACCTCTTACTGACATGTAGTTCTAATTACAAAAGTAAGATGAAGATTTACCTTGTTAAGCCAATTTTAATCCAAAAACCTAAAGTTGATCGTATGACTCTAGCTCCTTTCCTTTGTGTTCCAATCCACAATTTTCCACCTTGAGAAGTTCACAAACAAATCTCCTTCAATATCCACCCAAAACTATGAAAACAACTTAGGTTTTCATCTTGCGATAATGGTTCACGTAGCATTTCCGGGATCTTTTTATTGAGATGACCTTACAATACCCTTAGGAATTATGGGTTTAAGTATGGCGAATTATGAACAACAAACAAAAAACAAATCTCTTGTTCCTTTGCCCATTCTTGAGAGCCGCCATTTTGCACACAAGTTTAGCGATCTTTTCTAAGTGTGGAGTTCATCCTTGCTACTAGTATAATATATAACACGTCTAAGGGCGAGATTAATACACTTGAAGGGCTAGTATTGAGTCGAGAATGTCAATCCAAGTTTGACCCTTGACTTGCCGATAATTCGGCCAACAAGCCCGTGTGGGGTGACCGTGTCACCCGTTAAATCGTCGTAAAATTTCATTTTCCGACATTTCCATAATTACGATAAATTCTAAAAATCTCAAATAACAAGCGTTATCCTTCCACAGGGGATTACCGCCTAGCGGACGTGTAAAATTCGCCTTGTCGATATAAAATTATCCAATATTTCCAAGTTACATTCGGCTCAATGTATCACAATGATGTCAATTTCCTTTCATATCCAACTTGTTATTCTAACATGTTATATAGTCGAAATCAAATAGAACAACTAAAATCTACTCTTTCTATAACATGCGACGGTACAACAAATAACTAAATTGAATTACAAACTCAAAGTCTAACATAACAACTTTTGGATTTTAGGCTTCCGTATTCCATATCAACATCAATCTTCATAATACAATTCCATGATCGATTATATACCTCTCTGACATGTAGTTCTAATTACAAAAGTAAGATGAAGATTTACCTTGTTAAGCCCAATTTTAATCTAAAAACCTAAAGTCGATCCGTAGCAACTCTTGCTCCTTTCCTTTGTGTTCCACTCCACTATTTGCCACCTTGAGAAGTTCACACACAACTCTTCTTCAATATCCACCCAAAACTATGAAAACAACTTAGGTTTTCATCTTGCGATAACAGTTCACGTAGCTTTTAGGGATCTTTGTATTGAGATGACCTTACAATACCCCTAGGAACCATGGGTTTAAGTATGGCGAATTATGAACAACAAACAAAAAAAATCTCTTGTTCCTTTGCCCGTTCTGAGAGCCCTTCATTTTGAACACAAGTTTAGTGATTTTTCTAAGTGTGGGTTCATCCTTGCTACTAGTATTATATATAACACGTCTAAGGGCGATTAATACACTTGAAGGGCTAGGATTAGTCGAGAATGTCAAGCCAAGTTTGACCCTTGACTTGCCCGATAATTCGTATGAGCCCATGTGGGGGTGACACGTGTCACCCTCCCATTCGTCCATAAAATTTCGTTTCCCGACATTTCCATAATTCCGATATATTTTAAAAATCTCAAATAACAAACGTTATCCTTTCAGGGGATTACGCTAGGCGGACGTGTAAAATTCTTCCCACATGATCGATATAAAACTATCGATAATTCCAAGTTACGTTCGGCTCTGATGTATCACAATGATGTCAATTTCCTTTCATATACAACTTGTTATTCTAACATGTTATATAGTCGAAATCAAATAGAACATCTAAAATCTCCTCTTTCTATAACATGCGCCGGTACAACCAATAACTAAATTGAATTACAAACTCAAAGTCTTACATAACAACTTTGGATTTTAGGCTTCCACGTATTCTATATCAACATCAATCTTCATAATACAATTCACATGATAATTATATACCTCTACTGACATGTAGTTCTAATTACAAAAGTAAGATGAAGATTTACCTTGTTAAGCCCAATTTTAATCCAAAAACCTAAAGTTGATCCGTATGACTCTAGCTCGCTTTCCTTTGTGTTCCAATCCACAATTTTCCACCTTGAGAAGTTCACAACAAATCTCCTTCAATATCACTTTAAAACTATGAAAACAACTTAGGTTTTCATCTTGCGATAACAGTTCGTAGCATTTCCAGGATCTTTTTATTGAGATGACCTTACAATACCCTTAGGAATTATGGGTTTAAGTATGGCGAATTATGAACAACAAACAAAAAACAAATCTCTTGTTCCTTTGCCCATTGCCGAGAGCCCTTCATTTTGCACAAGTTTGTGATATTTTCTAAGTGTGGAGTTCATCCTTGCTACTAGTATAATATATAACACATCTAAGGGCCAAGATTAATACACTTGAAGGGCTAGGATTGAGTCAAGAATGTCAATCCAAGTTTGACCCTTGACTTGCCCAATAATTCGATGATGAGCCCGTGTGGGGTGACACGTGTCACCCTCGTTAAATCGTAAAATTTCATTTCGACATTTCCATAATTACGATAAATTCTAATAATCTCGAATAACAAGCGTTATCCTTTCCCGAGGGGATTACACGCCTAGACGGACGTGTAAAATTCTTCCCCACAATCAATATAAAACTATCCAATAATTCCAAGTTACATTCGGCTACAATGTATCACAACAATGTCAATTTCCTTTCATATACAACTTGTTATTCTAACATGTTATATAGTCGAAATCAAATAGAACATCTAAAATCTCCTCTTTCTATAACATGCGGCGGTCTGACGATAACTAAATTGAATTACAAACTCAAAGTCTTACATAACAACTTTCGGATTTTAGGCTTCCACATATTCTATATCACTTATCAATCTTCATAATACAATTCACATGATAATTATATACCTACTACAACATGTAGTTCTAATTACAAAAGTAAGATGAAGATTTACCTTGTTAAGCCCAATTTTAATCCAAAAACCTAAAGTTGATCCGTAGCAACTCTAGCTCCTTTCCTTTGTGTTCCAATCCACAATTTTCCACCTTGAGAAGTTCACAAACAAATCTCCTTCAATATCCACCCAAAACTATGAAAACAACTTAGGTTTTCATCTTGCGACTAACAGTTCGTAGCTTTTCCGGGATCTTTTTATTGAGATGACCTTACAATACCCTTAGGAATTATGGGTTTAAGTATGGCGAATTATGAACAACAAACAAAAAACAAATCTCTTGTTCCTTTGCCCATTCTTGAGAGCCGCCATTTTGCACACAAGTTTAGCTTGATTTTTCTAAGTGTGGAGTTCATCTTTGCTACTAGTATAATATATAACAAATCTAAGGGCGAGATTAATACACTTGAAGGGCTAGGATTGAGTCGAAGTGCGAAGCCAAGTTTGACCCTTGACTTGCCCGATAATTCGGCCAACAAGCCCGTGTGGGGTGACACGTGTCACCTCTCATTAAATCCGTAAAATTTCGTTTCCCGACTTTTCCATAATTACGATAAATTCTAAAAATCTCAAATAACAAGCGTTATCCTTTCAGGGGATTACACGCCTAGCGGACGTGTAAAATTACGCCACAATCGATATAAAACTATCAATATTTCCAAGTTACATTCGGCTACAATGTATCACAACAATGTCAATTTCCTTTCATATCCAACTAGTTATTCTAACATGTTATATAGTCGAAATCAAATAGAACAACTAAAATCTCCTCTTTCTATAACATGCGGCGATCTGACGATAACTAAATTGAATTACAAACTCAAAGTCTAACATAACAACTTTCGTATTTTAGGCTTCCACGTATTCCATATCACTTATCAATCTTCATAATACAATTCACATAATCAATTATATACCTCTCTGACATGTAGTTCTAATTACAAAAGTAAGATGAAGATTTACCTTGTTAAGCCCAATTTTAATCCAAAAACCTAAAGTCGATCCGTGTGACTCTTGCTCCTTTCCTTTGTCTTCCTCCACTGTTGCCACCTTGAGAAGTTCACAAACAACTCTCCTTAATATCCACCCAAAACTATGAAAACAACTTAGGTTTTCATCTTGCGATAACAATTTACGTAGCTTTAGGGATCTTTTAATGAGATGACCTTACAATACCCCAGGAACCATGGGATTAAGTATGGTGAATTATGAACAACAAACAAAAAAATCTCATGTTCCTTTGCCCATTGCGAGAGCCCTTCATTTTGCACACAAGTTTAGCGATTTTTCTAAGTGTGGAGTTAAATCCTTGCTACTAGTATAATATATAACACGTCTAAGGGCGAGATTAATACACTTGAAGGGCTAGGATTGAGTCGAGAATGCCAAGCCAAGTTTGACCCTTGACTTGCCCAATAATGACATGCAAGCCCGTGTGGGGTGACGCGTGTCACCATAAATTCGTCCGTAAAATTTCGTTTCCGACATTTCCATAATTACGATAAATTCTAAAAATCTCAAATAACAAGCGTTATCCTTTCAGGGGATTACGCCCTAGCGGACGTGTAAATTCTACTTGATCGATATAAAACTATCCATTATTTCCAAGTTACATTCGGCTACAATGTATCACAACAATGTCAATTTCCTTTCATATACAACTTGTTATTCTAACATGTTATATAGTCGAAATCAAATAGAACATCTAAAATCTCCTCTTTCTATAACATGCGTTACTGACGATAACTAAATTGAATTACAAACTCGAAGTCTAACATAACAACTTTTGGATTTTAGGCTTCCACGTATTCCATATCACTTATCAATCTTCATAATACAATTCACATGATCAATTATATACCTCTACTGACATGTAGTTCTAATTACAAAAGTAAGATGAAGATTTACCTTGTTAAGCCCAATTTTAATCCAAAAACTTAAAGTCGATCCGTATGACTCTAGCTACTTTCCTTTGTGTTCCAATCCACTATTTGCCACCTTGAGAAGTTCACAAACAACTCTTCTTCAATATCCACCCAAAACTATGAAAACAACTTAGGTTTTCATCTTGCGATATGGTTCGTAGCTTTTAGGGATCTTTGTATTGAGATGACCTTACAATACCCTAGGAACCATGGGTTTAAGTATGGCGAATTATGAACAACAAACAAAAAAATCTCTTGTTCCTTTGCCCGTTGTTAGAGCCCTTCATTTTGCACAAGTTTAGATTTTTCTAAGTGTGGATTTCATCTTTGCTACTAGTATAATATATAAAACATCTAAGGGCCAAGATTAATACACTTGAAGGGCTAGGATTGAGTCAAGAGTGCCAAGCCAAGTGTGACCCATGACTTGCCCAATAATTCGGCCAACAAGCCCATGTATGGGGTGACGTGTCACCCTCGTTAAATCCGTAAAATTTCGTTTCCGACATTTCCATAATTACGATAAATTCTAAAAATCTCAAATAACAAGCGTTATCCTTTCGAGGGGATTACACGCCTAGCGGACGTGTAAAATTCTGCCCATAATCGATATAAAACTATCCAATATTTCCAAGTTACATTCGGCTACAATGTATCACAACAATGTCAATTTCCTTTCATATACAACTTGTTATTCTAACATGTTATATAGTCGAAATCAAATAGAACATCTAAAATCTCCTCTTTCTATAACATGCGACGGTACAACCAATAACTAAATTGAATTACAAACTCAAAGTCTTACATAACAACTTTGGATTTTAGGCTTCACGTATTCCATATCACTTATCAATATTCATAATACAATTCACATGATCAATTATATACCTACTACAACATGTAGTTCTAATTACAAAAGTAAGATGAAGATTTACCTTGTTAAGCCCAATTTTAATCCAAAAACCTAAAGTCGATCCATAGCAACTCTAGCTCCTTTCCTTTGTGTTCCAATCAACTATTTTCCACCTTGAGAAGTTCACAAACAACTCTCCTTCAATATCCACCCAAAACTATGAAAACAACTTAGGTTTTCATCTTGCGATAACAGTTTACGTAGCTTTTTCGGGATCTTTTTATTGAGATGACCTTACAATACCCCTAGGAATTATGGGTTTAAGTATGGCGAATTATGAACAACAAACAAAAAACAAATCTCTTGTTCCTTTGCCCATTGTAGAGCCGCCCATTTTGCACACAAGTTTAGCCAATTTTTTCTAAGTGTGGAGTTAATCTTTGCTACTAGTATAATATATAACACATCTAAGGGCGAGATTAATACACGAAGGGCTAGGATTGAGTCAAGAGTGCCAAGCCAAGTTTGACCCTTGACTTGCCCAATAATTGACCAACAAGCCCATGTGGGGGTGACCGCGTGTCACCCTCCATTCGTCCGTAAAATTTCGTTTCCGACATTTCCATAATTACGATAAATTCTAAAATCTCAAATAACAAGCGTTATCCTTTCGAGGGGATTACACGCCTAGTAGGACGTGTAAAATTCTGCCACAATCGATATAAAACTATCCATTATTTCCAAGTTACATTCGGCTACAATGTATCACATGATGTCAATTTCCTTTCATATACAACTTGTTATTCTAACATGTTATATAGTCGAAATCAAATAGAACATCTAAAATCTCCTCTTTCTATAACATGCGACGGTACAACCAATAACTAAATTGAATTACAAACTCAAAGTCTAACATAACAACTTTTGGATTTTAGGCTTCCACATATTCCATATCACTTATCAATCTTCATAATACAATTCACATGATCAATTATATACCTACTACAACATGTAGTTCTAATTACAAAAGTAAGATGAAGATTTACCTTGTTAAGCCCAATTTTAATCCAAAAACTTAAAGTCGATCCGTAGCAACTCTAGCTACTTTCCTTTGTGTTCCAATCCACTATTTGCCACCTTGAGAAGTTCACAAACAACTCTTCTTCAATATCCACCCAAAACTATGAAAACAACTTAGGTTTTCATCTTGCGACTAACGGATTTACGTAGCTTTTCCGGGATCTTTGTATTGAGATGACCTTACAATACCCCTAGGAACCATGGGTTTAAGTATGGCGAATTATGAACAACAAACAAAAAAAAATCTCTTGTTCCTTTGCCCATTGTCGAGAGCCCTTCATTTTGCACACAAGTTTAGCCAATTTTTTCTAAGTGTGGAGTTCATCTTTGCTACTAGTATAATATATAACACATCTAAGGGCCAAGATTAATACACTTGAAGGGCTAGGATTGAGTCAAGAGTGCCAAGCCAAGTTTGACCCTTGACTTGCCCAATAATTCGGCCAACAAGCCCATGTGGGGGTGACACGTGTCACCCTCCCATTCGTCCATAAAATTTCGTTTCCCGACATTTCCATAATTCTGATAAATTCTAAAAATCTCAAATAACAAACGTTATCCTTTCCCGAGGGGATTACACGCCTAGCCGGACGTGTAAAATTCTGCCCCACAATCAATATAAAACTATCCAATATTTCCAAGTTACATTCGGCTACAATGTATCACAACAATGTCAATTTCCTTTCATATACAACTTGTTATTCTAA
Organism: Przewalskia tangutica; assembly: GCA_029844215.1. Lineage (NCBI taxonomy): Eukaryota > Viridiplantae > Streptophyta > Magnoliopsida > Solanales > Solanaceae > Przewalskia > Przewalskia tangutica. The sequence continues at coordinate 139,777,916 of CM056720.1, read as the reverse complement.
CATGTTATATAGTCGAAATCAAATAGAACATCTAAAATCTCCTCTTTCTATAACATGCGACGGTACAACCAATAACTAAATTGAATTACAAACTCAAAGTCTTACATAACAACTTTCGGATTTTAGGCTTCCACATATTCCATATCACTTATCAATCTTCATAATACAATTCACATGATCAATTATATACCTACTACAACATGTAGTTCTAATTACAAAAGTAAGATGAAGATTTACCTTGTTAAGCCCAATTTTAATCCAAAAACCTAAAGTCGATCCATAGCAACTCTAGCTCCTTTCCTTTGTGTTCCAATCAACTATTTTCCACCTTGAGAAGTTCACAAACAACTCTCCTTCAATATCCACCCAAAACTATGAAAACAACTTAGGTTTTCATCTTGCGACTAACGGATTTACGTAGCTTTTTCGGGATCTTTTTATTGAGATGACCTTACAATACCCCTAGGAATTATGGGTTTAAGTATGGCGAATTATGAACAACAAACAAAAAACAAATCTCTTGTTCCTTTGCCCATTGCCGAGAGCCCTTCATTTTGCACACAAGTTTAGCCAATTTTTTCTAAGTGTGGAGTTCATCCTTGCTACTAGTATAATATATAACACATCTAAGGGCCAAGATTAATACACTTGAAGGGCTAGGATTGAGTCAAGAATGTCAAGCCAAGTTTGACCCTTGACTTGCCCAATAATTCGGCCAACAAGCTACGCAAGTGACACGTGTCACCCTCCCATTCGTCCATAAAATTTCGTTTCCCGACATTTCCATAATTCTGATAAATTCTAAAAATCTCAAATAACAAACGTTATCCTTTCCCGAGGGGATTACACGCCTAGCCGGACGTGTAAAATTCTGCCCCACAATCAATATAAAACTATCCAATATTTCCAAGTTACATTCGGCTACAATGTATCACAACAATGTCAATTTCCTTTCATATCCAACTTGTTATTCTAACATGTTATATAGTCGAAATCAAATAGAACAACTAAAATCTCATCTTTCTATAACATGCGACGGTACAACCAATAACTAAATTGAATTACAAACTCAAAGTCTAACATAACAACTTTCGGATTTTAGGCTTCCACATATTCCATATCACTTATCAATCTTCATAATACAATTCACATGATCAATTATATACCTACTACAACATGTAGTTCTAATTACAAAAGTATAATGAAGATTTACCTTGTTAAGCCCAATTTTAATCCAAAAACCTAAAGTCGATCCGTAGCAACTCTAGCTCCTTTCCTTTGTGTTCCAATCCACTATTTGCCACCTTGAGAAGTTCACAAACAACTCTCCTTCAATATCCACCCAAAACTATGAAAACAACTTAGGTTTTCATCTTGCGACTAACGGATTTACGTAGCTTTTCCGGGATCTTTGTATTGAGATGACCTTACAATACCCCTAGGAACCATGGGTTTAAGTATGGCGAATTATGAACAACAAACAAAAAAAAATCTCTTGTTCCTTTGCCCATTGCCGAGAGCCCTTCATTTTGCACACAAGTTTAGCCAATTTTTTCTAAGTGTGGAGTTCATCCTTGCTACTAGTATAATATATAACACATCTAAGGGCCAAGATTAATACACTTGAAGGGCTAGGATTGAGTCAAGAATGTCAAGCCAAGTTTGACCCTTGACTTGCCCAATAATTCGGCCAACAAGCCTACGGGTGACACGTGTCACCCTCCCATTCGTCCATAAAATTTCGTTTCCCGACATTTCCATAATTCTGATAAATTCTAAAAATCTCAAATAACAAACGTTATCCTTTCCCGAGGGGATTACACGCCTAGCCGGACGTGTAAAATTCTGCCCCACAATCAATATAAAACTATCCAATATTTCCAAGTTACATTCGGCTACAATGTATCACAACAATGTCAATTTCCTTTCATATCCAACTTGTTATTCTAACATGTTATATAGTCGAAAATCAAATAGAACAACTAAAATCTCCTCTTTCTATAACATGCGACTTGCATAACCAATAACTAAATTGAATTACAAACTCAAAGTCTAACATAACAACTTTCGGATTTTAGGCTTCCACATATTCCATATCACTTATCAATCTTCATAATACAATTCACATGATCAATTATATACCTACTACAACATGTAGTTCTAATTACAAAAGTAAGATGAAGATTTACCTTGTTAAGCCCAATTTTAATCCAAAACCTAAAGTCGATCCGTAGCAACTCTAGCTCCTTTCCTTTGTGTTCCAATCCACTATTTGCCACCTTGAGAAGTTCACAAACAACTCTCCTTCAATATCCACCCAAAACTATGAAAACAACTTAGGTTTTCATCTTGCGACTAACGGATTTACGTAGCTTTTCCGGGATCTTTGTATTGAGATGACCTTACAATACCCCTAGGAACCATGGGTTTAAGTATGGCGAATTATGAACAACAAACAAAAAAAAATCTCTTGTTCCTTTGCCCATTGCCGAGAGCCCTTCATTTTGCACACAAGTTTAGCCAATTTTTTCTAAGCTGAGTTCATCCTTGCTACTAGTATAATATATAACACATCTAAGGGCCAAGATTAATACACTTGAAGGGCTAGGATTGAGTCAAGAATGTCAAGCCAAGTTTGACCTCGACTTGCCCAATAATTCGCCAACAAGCCCACGTGGTGACACGTGTCACCCTCCCATTCGTCCATAAAATTTCGTTTCCCGACATTTCCATAATTCTGATAAATTCTAAAAATCTCAAATAACAAACGTTATCCTTTCCCGAGGGGATTACACGCCTAGCCGGACGTGTAAAATTCTGCCCCACAATCAATATAAAACTATCCAATATTTCCAAGTTACATTCGGCTACAATGTATCACAACAATGTCAATTTCCTTTCATATCCAACTTGTTATTCTAACATGTTATATAGTCGAAATCAAATAGAACAACTAAAATCTCCTCTTTCTATAACATGCGACTTGCATAACCAATAACTAAATTGAATTACAAACTCAAAGTCTAACATAACAACTTTCGGATTTTAGGCTTCCACATATTCCATATCACTTATCAATCTTCATAATACAATTCACATGATCAATTATATACCTACTACAACATGTAGTTCTAATTACAAAAGTAAGATGAAGATTTACCTTGTTAAGCCCAATTTTAATCCAAAAACCTAAAGTCGATCCGTAGCAACTCTAGCTCCTTTCCTTTGTGTTCCAATCCACTATTTGCCACCTTGAGAAGTTCACAAACAACTCTCCTTCAATATCCACCCAAAACTATGAAAACAACTTAGGTTTTCATCTTGCGACTAACGGATTTACGTAGCTTTTCCGGGATCTTTGTATTGAGATGACCTTACAATACCCCTAGGAACCATGGGTTTAAGTATGGCGAATTATGAACAACAAACAAAAAAAAAATCTCTTGTTCCTTTGCCCATTGCCTAGAGCCCTTCATTTTGCACACAGTTTAGCCTTTTTTTTCTAAGTGTGGAGTTCATCCTTGCTACTAGTATAATATATAACACATCTAAGGTCCAAGATTAATACACTTGAAGGGCTAGGATTGAGTCAAGAATGTCAAGCCAAGTTTGACCCTTGACTTGCCCAATAATTCGCCAACAAGCCCACGGGGTGACACGTGTCACCCTCCCATTCGCCCATAAAATTTCATTTCCGACATTTCCATAATTCGATAAATTCTAAAATCTCAAATAACAAACGTTATCCTTTCCTCGAGGGATTACACGCCTAGCCTGACGTAAAATTCTGCCCCACAATCAATATAAAACTATCCAATATTTCCAAGTTACATTCATACAATGTATCACAACAATGTCAATTTCTTTCATATCCAACTTGTTATTCTAACATGTTATATAGTCGAAATCAAATAGAACAACTAAAATCTCCTCTTTCTATAACATGCGATTTGACAACCAATAACTAAATTGAATTACAAACTCAAAGTCTAACATAACAACTTTCGGATTTTAGGCTTCCACATATTCCATATCACTTATCAATCTTCATAATACAATTCACATGATCAATTATATACCTACTACAACATGTAGTTCTAATTACAAAAGTAAGATGAAGATTTACCTTGTTAAGCCCAATTTTAATCCAAAAACCTAAAGTCGATCCGTAGCAACTCTAGCTCCTTTCCTTTGTGTTCCAATCCACTATTTGCCACCTTGAGAAGTTCACAAACAACTCTCCTTCAATATCCACCCAAAACTATGAAAACAACTTAGGTTTTCATCTTGCGACTAACGGATTTACGTAGCTTTTCCGGGATCTTTGTATTGAGATGACCTTACAATACCCCTAGGAACCATGGGTTTAAGTATGGCGAATTATGAACAACAAAAAAAAAATCTCTTGTTCCTTTGCCCATTGCCGAGAGCCCTTCATTTTGCACACAAGTTTAGCCAATTTTTTCTAAGCTGAGTTCATCTTTGCTACTAGTATAATATATAACACATCTAAGGGCCAAGATTAATACACTTGAAGCGGCTAGGATTGAGTCAAGAATGTCAAGCCAAGTTTGACCCTCGACTTGCCCAATAATTCGCCAACAAGCCTGTACGGGTGACACGTGTCACCCTCCCATTCGTCCATAAAATTTCGTTTCCCGACATTTCCATAATTCTGATAAATTCTAAAAATCTCAAATAACAAACGTTATCCTTTCCCGAGGGGATTACACGCCTAGCCGAGCGTGTAAAATTCTGCCCCACAATCAATATAAAACTATCCAATATTTCCAAGTTACATTCGCCACAATGTATCACAACAATGTCAATTTCCTTTCATATCCAACTTGTTATTCTAACATGTTATATAGTCGAAATCAAATAGAACAACTAAAATCTCCTATTTCTATAACATGCGACTGTACAACCAATAACTTAATTGAATTACAAACTCAAAGTCTAACATAACAACTTTCGGATTTTAGGCTTCCACATATTCCATATCACTTATCAATCTTCATAATACAATTCACATGATCAATTATATACCTACTACAACATGTAGTTCTAATTACAAAAGTAAGATGAAGATTTACCTTGTTAAGCCCAATTTTAATCCAAAAACCTAAAGTCGATCCGTAGCAACTCTAGCTCCTTTCCTTTGTGTTCCAATCCACTATTTGCCACCTTGAGAAGTTCACAAACAACTCTCCTTCAATATCCACCCAAAACTATGAAAACAACTTAGGTTTTCATCTCATGACTAACGGATTTACGTAGCTTTTCCGGGATCTTTGTATTGAGATGACCTTACAATACCCCTAGGAACCATGGGTTTAAGTATGGCGAATTATGAACAACAAACAAAAAAAAATCTCTTGTTCCTTTGCCCATTGCCGAGAGCCCTTCATTTTGCACACAAGTTTAGCCAATTTTTTCTAAGGCTGAGTTCATCCTTGCTACTAGTATAATATATAACACATCTAAGGGCCAAGATTAATACACTTGAAGCGGCTAGGATTGAGTCAAGAATGTCAAGCCAAGTTTGACCTCGACTTGCCCAATAATTCGCCAACAAGCCTACGTGGGTGACACGTGTCACCCTCCCATTCGTCCATAAAATTTTGTTTCCCGACATTTCCATAATTCTGATAAATTCTAAAAATCTCAAACAACAAATGTTATCCTTTCCCGAGGGGATTACACGCCTAGCCGGACGTGTAAAATTCTGCCCCACAATCAATATAAAATTATCCAATATTTCCAAGTTACATTCGGCTACAATGTATCACAACAATGTCAATTTCCTTTCATATCCAACTTGTTATTCTAACATGTTATATAGTCGAAATCAAATAGAACAACTAAAATCTCCTCTTTCTATAACATGCGACTTTACATAACCAATAACTAAATTGAATTACAAACTCAAAGTCTTACATAACAACTTTCGGATTTTAGGCTTCCACATATTCCATATCACTTATCAATCTTCATAATACAATTCACATGATCAATTATATACCTACTACAACATGTAGTTCTAATTACAAAAGTAAGATGAAGATTTACCTTGTTAAGCCCAATTTTAATCCAAAAACCTAAAGTCGATCCGTAGCAACTCTAGCTCCTTTCCTTTGTGTTCCAATCCACTATTTTCCACCTTGAGAAGTTCACAAACAACTCTCCTTCAATATCCACCCAAAACTATGAAAACAACTTAGGTTTTCATCTTGCGACTAACGGATTTACGTAGCTTTTCCGGGATCTTTTTATTGAGATGACCTTACAATACCCTTAGGAATTATGGGTTTAAGTATGGCGAATTATGAACAACAAACAAAAAACAAATCTCTTGTTCCTTTGCCCATTGCCGAGAGCCCTTCATTTTGCACACAAGTTTAGCCAATTTTTTCTAAGCTGAGTTCATCCTGCTACTAGTATAATATATAACACATCTAAGGGCCAAGATTAATACACTTGAAGGGCTAGGATTGAGTCAAGAATGTCAAGCCAAGTTTGACCTCGACTTGCCCAATAATTCGCCAACAAGCCCACGGGGGTGACACGTGTCACCCTCCCATTCGCCCATAAAATTTCGCTTTCCGACATTTCCATAATTCGATAAATTCTAAAAATCTCAAATAACAAACGTTATCCTTTCTCGAGGGATTACACGCCTAGCCTGACGTAAAATTCTGCCCCACAATCAATATAAAACTATCCAATATTTCCAAGTTACATTCGCCACAATGTATCACAACAATGTCAATTTCCTTTCATATCCAACTTGTTATTCTAACATGTTATATAGTCGAAATCAAATAGAACAACTAAAATCTCCTCTTTCTATAACATGCGATTTGACAACCAATAACTAAATTGAATTACAAACTCAAAGTCTAACATAACAACTTTCGGATTTTAGGCTTCCACATATTCCATATCACTTATCAATCTTCATAATACAATTCACATGATCAATTATATACATACTACAACATGTAGTTCTAATTACAAAAGTAAGATGAAGATTTACCTTGTTAAGCCCAATTTTAATCCAAAAACCTAAAGTCGATCCGTAGCAACTCTAGCTTCTTTCCTTTGTGTTCCAATCCACTATTTGCCACCTTGAGAAGTTCACAAACAACTCTCCTTCAATATCCACCAAAAACTATGAAAACAACTTAGGTTTTCATCTTGCGACTAACAGATTTACGTAGCTTTTCCGGGATCTTTGTATTGAGATGACCTTACAATACCCCTAGGAACCATGGGTTTAAGAATGGCGAATTATGAACAACAAACAAAAAAAAATCTCTTGTTCCTTTGCCCATTGCCGAGAGCCCTTCATTTTGCACACAAGTTTAGCCAATTTTTTCTAAGTGTGGAGTTCATCCTTGCTACTAGTATAATATATAACACATCTAAGGGCCAAGATTAATACACTTGAAGGGCTAGGATTGAGTCAAGAATGTCAAGCCAAGTTTGACCTCGACTTGCCCAATAATTCGCCAACAAGTTACGCAAGTGACACGTGTCACCCTCCCATTCGTCCATAAAATTTCGTTTCCCCACATTTCCATAATTCTGATAAATTCTAAAAATCTCAAATAACAAACGTTCTCCTTTCCCGAAGGGATTACACGCCTAGCCGAACGTGTAAAATTCTGCCCCACAATCAATATAAAACTATCCAATATTTCCAAGTTACATTCGGCTACAATGTATCACAACAATGTCAATTTCCTTTCATATACAACTTGTTATTCTAACATGTTATATAGTAAAATCAAATAGAACAACTAAAATCTCCTCTTTCTATAACATGCGACGCATAACCAATAACTAAATTGAATTACAAACTCAAAGTCTAACATAACAACTTTCGGATTTTATGTTTCCACATATTCCATATCACTTATCAATCTTCATAATACAATTCACATGATCAATTATATACCTACTACAACATGTAGTTCTAATTACAAAAGTAAGATGAAGATTTACCTTGTTAAGCCCAATTTTAATCCAAAAACCTAAAGTCGATCCGTAGCAACTCTAGCTTCTTTCCTTTGTGTTCCAATCCACTATTTGCCACCTTGAGAAGTTCACAAAAAACTCTCCTTCAATATCCACCAAAAACTATGAAAACAACTTAGGTTTTCATCTTGCGACTAACGGATTTACGTAGCTTTTCCGGGATCTTTGTATTGAGATGACCTTACAATACCCCTAGGAACCATGGGTTTAAGTATGGCGAATTATGAACAACAAACAAAAAAAAATCTCTTGTTCCTTTGCCCATTGCCGAGAGCCCTTCATTTTGCACACAAGTTTAGCCAATTTTTTCTAAGTGTGGAGTTCATCCTTGCTACTAGTATAATATATAACACATCTAAGGGCCAAGATTAATACACTTGAAGTGCTAGGATTGAGTCAAGAATGTCAAGCCAAGTTTGACCCTTGACTTGCCCAATAATTCGGCCAACAAGCCTACGCTGGTGACACGTGTCACCCTCCCATTCGCCCATAAAATTTCGCTTTCCGACATTTCCATAATTCGATAAATTCTAAAATCTCAAATAACAAACGTTATCCTTTCTCGAGGGATTACACGCCTAGCCGGACGTAAAATTCTCCCCACAATCAATATAAAACTATCCAATATTTCCAAGTTACATTCTACAATGTATCACAACAATGTCAATTTCCTTTCATATCCAACTTGTTATTCTAACATGTTATATAGTCGAAATCAAATAGAACAACTAAAATCTCCTCTTTCTATAACATGCGATTTGCATAACCAATAACTAAATTGAATTACAAACTCAAAGTCTAACATAACAACTTTCGGATTTTAGGCTTCCACATATTCCATATCACTTATCAATCTTCATAATACAATTCACATGATCAATTATATACCTACTACAACATGTAGTTCTAATTACAAAAGTAAGATGAAGATTTACCTTGTTAAGCCCAATTTTAATCCAAAAACCTAAAGTCGATCCGTAGCAACTCTAGCTCCTTTCCTTTGTGTTCCAATCCACTATTTTCCACCTTGAGAAGTTCACAAACTACTCTCCTTCAATATCCACCCAAAACTATGAAAAGAACTTAGCTTGTCAACTTGCGACTCACTGAATTACGTAGCTTTTCCGGGATCTTTGTATTGAGATGACCTTACAATACCCCTAGGAACCATGGGTTTAAGTATGGTGAATTATGAACAACAAACAAAAAAAAATCTCTTGTTCCTTTGCCCATTGCCGAGAGCCCTTCATTTTGCACACAAGTTTAGCCAATTTTTTCTAAGTGTGGAGTTCATCCTTGCTACTAGTATAATATATAACACATCTAAGGGCCAAGATTAATACACTTGAAGGGCTAGGATTGAGTCAAGAATGTCAAGCCAAGTTTGACCCTTGACTTGCCCAATAATTCGGCCAACAAGCCCATGTGGGGGGTGACATGTGTCACCCTCCCATTCGTCCATAAAATTTCGTTTCCCGACATTTCCATAATTCTAATAAATTCTAAAAATCTCAAATAACAAACGTTATCCTTTCCCGAGGGGATTACACGCCTAGACGGACGTGTAAAATTCTGCCCCACAATCAATATAAAACTATCCAATAATTCCAAGTTACATTCGGCTACAATGTATCACAACAATGTCAATTTCCTTTCATATACAACTTGTTATTCTAACATGTTATATAGTCGAAATCAAATAGAACATCTAAAATCTCCTCTTTCTATAACATGCGATTTGCATAACCAATAACTAAATTGAATTACAAACTCAAAGTCTAACATAACAACTTTCGGATTTTAGGCTTCCACATATTCCATATCACTTATCAATCTTCATAATACAATTCACATGATCAATTATATACCTACTACAACATGTAGTTCTAATTACAAAAGTAAGATGAAGATTTACCTTGTTAAGCCCAATTTTAATCCAAAAACCTAAAGTCGATCCGTAGCAACTCTAGCTACTTTCCTTTGTGTTCCAATCCACTATTTGCCACCTTGAGAAGTTCACAAACAACTCTCCTTCAATATCCACCCAAAACTATGAAAACAACTTAGGTTTTCATCTTGCGACTAACGGATTTACTTAGCTTTTCCGGGATCTTTGTATTGAGATGACCTTACAATACCCCTAGGAACCATGGGTTTAAGTATGGCGAATTATGAACAACAAACAAAAAAAAATCTCTTGTTCCTTTGCCCATTGCCGAGAGCCCTTCATTTTGCACACAAGTTTAGCCAATTTTTTCTAAGTGTGGAGTTCATCCTTGCTACTAGTATAATATATAACACATCTAAGGGCCAAGATTAATACACTTGAAGGGCTAGGATTGAGTCAAGAATGTCAAGCCAAGTTTGACCCTTGACTTGCCCAATAATTCGGCCAACAAGCCCATGTGGGGGTGACACGTGTCACCCTCCCATTCGTCCATAAAATTTCGTTTCCCGACATTTCCATAATTCTAATAAATTCTAAAAATCTCAAATAACAAACGTTATCCTTTCCCGAGGGAATTACACGCCTAGCCGGACGTTTAAAATTCTGCCCCACAATCAATATAAAACTATCCAATATTTCCAAGTTACATTCGGCTACAATGTATCACAACAATGTCAATTTCCTTTCATATCCAACTTGTTATTCTAACATGTTTTATAGTCTAAATCAAATAGAACAACTAAAATCTCCTCTTTCTATAACATGCGACGGTACAACCAATAACTAAATTGAATTACAAACTCAAAGTCTAACATAACAACTTTCGGATTTTAGGCTTCCACATATTCCATATCACTTATCAATCTTCATAATACAATTCACATGATCAATTATATACCTACTACAACATGTAGTTCTAATTACAAAAGTAAGATGAAGATTTACCTTGTTAAGCCCAATTTTAATCCAAAAACCTAAAGTCGATCCGTAGCAACTCTAGCTCCTTTCCTTTGTGTTCCAATCCACTATTTGCCACCTTGAGAAGTTCACAAACAACTCTCCTTCAATATCCACCAAAAACTATGAAAACAACTTAGGTTTTCATCTTCATGACTAACGGATTTACTTAGCTTTTCCGGATCTTTGTATTGAGATGACCTTACAATACCCCTAGGAACCATGGGTTTAAGTATGGCGAATTATGAACAACAAACAAAAAAATCTCTTGTTCCTTTGCCCATCGCGAGAGCCCTTCATTTTGCACACAAGTTTAGCCAATTTTTTCTAAGCTGAGTTCATCCTTGCTACTAGTATAATATATAACACATCTAAGGGCCAAGATTAATACACTTGAAGCGGCTAGGATTGAGTCAAGAATGTCAAGCCAAGTTTGACCTCGACTTGCCCAATAATTCGCCAACAAGCCCACGCAAGTGACACGTGTCACCCTCCCATTCGCCCATAAAATTTCGCTTTCCGACATTTCCATAATTCGATAAATTCTAAAAATCTCAAATAACAAACGTTATCCTTTCTCGAGGGATTACACGCCTAGCCTGACGTAAAATTCGCCCCACAATCAATATAAAACTATCCAATATTTCCAAGTTACATTCGCTACAATGTATCACAACAATGTCAATTTCTTCATATCCAACTTGTTATTCTAACATGTTATATAGTCTAAATCAAATAGAACAACTAAAATCTCCTCTTTCTATAACATGCGATTACATAACCAATAACTAAATTGAATTACAAACTCAAAGTCTAACATAACAACTTTCGGATTTTAGGCTTTCACATATTCCATATCACTTATCAATCTTCATAATACAATTCACATGATCAATTATATACCTACTACAACATGTAGTTCTAATTACAAAAGTAAGATGAACATTTACCTCATAAGCCCAATTTTAATCCAAAAACCTAAAGTCGATCCGTAGCAACTCTAGCTACTTTCCTTTGTGTTCCAATCCACTATTTGCCACCTTGAGAAGTTCACAAACAACTCTCCTTCAATATCCACCCAAAACTATGAAAACAACTTAGGTTTTCATCTTGCGACTAACGGATTTACTTAGCTTTTCCGGATCTTTGTATTGAGACGACCTTACAATACCCCTAGGAACCATGGGTTTAAGTATGGCGAATTATGAACAACAAACAAAAAAATCTCTTGTTCCTTTGCCCATTGCCGAGAGCCCTTCATTTTGCACACAAGTTTAGCCAATTTTTCTAAGCTGAGTTCATCCTTTGCTACTAGTATAATATATAACACATCTAAGGGCCAAGATTAATACACTTGAAGCGGCTAGGATTGAGTCAAGAATGTCAAGCCAAGTTTGACCTCGACTTGCCCAATAATTCGCCAACAAGCCCACGTGGGGTGACACGTGTCACCCTCCCATTCGCCCATAAAATTTCGCTTTCCGACATTTCCATAATTCTATAAATTCTAAAAATCTCAAATAACAAACGTTATCCTTTCTCGAGGGATTACACGCCTAGCCTGACGTAAAATTCGCCCCACAATCAATATAAAACTATCCAATATTTCCAAGTTACATTCGCTACAATGTATCACAACAATGTCAATTTCCTTTCATATCCAACTTGTTATTCTAACATGTTATATAGTCTAAATCAAATAGAACAACTAAAATCTCCTCTTTCTATAACATGCGATTTATAACCAATAACTAAATTGAATTACAAACTCAAAGTCTAACATAACAACTTTCGGATTTTAGGCTTCCACATATTCCATATCACTTATCAATCTTCATAATACAATTCACATGATCAATTATATACCTACTACAACATGTAGTTCTAATTACAAAAGTAAGATGAAGATTTACCTTGTTAAGCCCAATTTTAATCCAAAACCTAAAGTCGATCCGTAGCAACTCTAGCTCCTTTCCTTTGTGTTCCAATCCACTATTTGCCACCTTGAGAAGTTCACAAACAACTCTCCTTCAATATCCACCCAAAACTATGAAAACAACTTAGGTTTTCATCTTGCGACTAACGGATTTACGTAGCTTTTCCGGGATCTTTGTATTGAGATGACCTTACAATACCCCTAGGAACCATGGGTTTAAGTATGGCGAATTATGAACAACAAACAAAAAAAAAATCTCTTGTTCCTTTGCCCATCACGAGAGCCCTTCATTTTGCACACAAGTTTAGCCAATTTTTTCTAAGTGTGGAGTTCATCCTTGCTACTAGTATAATATATAACACATCTAAGGGCCAAGATTAATACACTTGAAGGGCTAGGATTGAGTCAAGAATTTCAAGCCAAGTTTGACCTCGACTTGCCCAATAATTCGCCAACAAGCCCACTAAGTGACACGTGTCACCCTCCCATTCGTCCATAAAATTTCTTTCCCGGCATTTCCATAATTCTGATAAATTCTAAAAATCTCAAATAACAAACGTTATCCTTTCCCGAGGGGATTACCCGCCTAGCCAGACGTGTAAAATTCTGCCCCACAATCAATATAAAACTATCCAATATTTCCAAGTTACATTCGGCTACAATGTATCACAACAATGTCAATTTCCTTTCATATCCAACTTGTTATTCTAACATGTTATATAGTCGAAATCAAATAGAACAACTAAAATCTCCTCTTTCTATAACATGCGACAAGACAACCAATAACTAAATTGAATTACAAACTCAAAGTCTAACATAACAACTTTCGGATTTTAGGCTTCCACATATTCCATATCACTTATCAATCTTCATAATACAATTCACATGATCAATTATATACCTACTACAACATGTAGTTCTAATTACAAAAGTAAGATGAAGATTTACCTTGTTAAGCCCAATTTTAATCCAAAAACCTAAAGTCGATCCGTAGCAACTCTAGCTCCTTTCCTTTGTGTTCCAATCCACTATTTGCCACCTTGAGAAGTTCACAAACAACTCTCCTTCAATATCCACTCCAAAACTATGAAAACAACTTAGGTTTTCATCTCATGACTAACTGGATTTACGTAGCTTTTCCGGGATCTTTGTATTGAGATGACCTTAGAATACCCCTAGGAACCATGGGTTTAAGTATGGCGAATTATGAACAACAAACAAAAAAAACATCTCTTGTTCCTTTGCCCATTGCTGAGAGCCCTTCATTTTGCACACAAGTTTAGCCAATTTTTTCTAAGTGTGGAGTTCATCCTTGCTACTAGTATAATATATAACACATCTAAGGGCCAAGATTAATACACTTGAAGGGCTAGGATTGAGTCAAGAATGTCAAGCCAAGTTTGACTCGACTTGCCCAATAATTCGCCAACAAGCCTACGGGGTGACACGTGTCACCCTCCCATTCGCCCATAAAATTTCGCTTTCCGACATTTCCATAATTCGATAAATTCTAAAATCTCAAATAACAAACGTTATCCTTTCCCGAGGGATTACACGCCTAGCCTGACGTAAAATTCGCCCCACAATCAATATAAAACTATCCAATATTTCCAAGTTACATTCGCCACAATGTATCACAACAATGTCAATTTCCTTTCATATCCAACTTGTTATTCTAACATGTTATATAGTCGAAATCAAATAGAACAACTAAAATCTCCTCTTTCTATAACATGCGATTAAGATAACCAATAACTAAATTGAATTACAAACTCAAAGTCTAACATAACAACTTTCGGATTTTAGGCTTCCACATATTCCATATCACTTATCAATCTTCATAATACAATTCACATGATCAATTATATACCTACTACAACATGTAGTTCTAATTACAAAAGTAAGATGAAGATTTACCTTGTTAAGCCCAATTTTAATCCAAAAACCTAAAGTCGATCCGTAGCAACTCTAGCTCCTTTCCTTTGTGTTCCAATCCACTATTTGCCACCTTGAGAAGTTCACAAACAACTCTCCTTCAATATCCACCCAAAACTATGAAAACAACTTAGGTTTTCATCTTGCGACTAACGGATTTACTTAGCTTTTTCGGGATCTTTGTATTGAGATGACCTTACAATACCCCTAGGAACCATGGGTTTAAGTATGGCGAATTATGAACAACAAACAAAAAAAAATCTCTTGTTCCTTTGCCCATTGCCGAGAGCCCTTCATTTTGCACACAAGTTTAGCCAATTTTTTCTAAGTGTGGAGTTCATCCTTGCTACTAGTATAATATATAACACATCTAAGGGCCAAGATTAATACACTTGAAGGGCTAGGATTGAGTCAAGAATGTCAAGCCAAGTTTGACCCTTGACTTGCCCAATAATTCGGCCAACAAGCCCATGTGGGGGTGACACGTGTCACCCTCCCATTCGTCCATAAAATTTCGTTTCCCGACATTTCCATAATTCTGATAAATTCTAAAAATCTCAAATAACAAACGTTATCCTTTCCCGAGGGGATTACACGCCTAGCCGGACGTGTAAAATTCTGCCCCACAATCAATATAAAACTATCCAATATTTCCAAGTTACATTCGGCTACAATGTATCACAACAATGTCAATTTCCTTTCATATCCAACTTGTTATTCTAACATGTTATATAGTCGAAATCAAATAGAACAACTAAAATCTCATCTTTCTATAACATGCCACGGTACAACCAATAACTAAATTGAATTACAAACTCAAAGTCTAACATAACAACTTTCGGATTTTAGGCTTCCACATATTCCATATCACTTATCAATCTTCATAATACAATTCACATGATCAATTATATACCTACTACAACATGTAGTTCTAATTACAAAAGTAAGATGAAGATTTACCTAGTTAAGCCCAATTTTAATCCAAAAACCTAAAGTCGATCCGTAGCAACTCTAGCTCCTTTCATTTGTGTTCCAATCCATTATTTTCCACCTTGAGAAGTTCACAAACAACTCTCCTTCAATATCCACCCAAAACTATGAAAACAACTTAGGTTTCATCTTGCGACTAACGGATTTACGTAGCTTTTCCGGGATCTTTGTATTTAGATGACCTTACAATACCCCTAGGAACCATGGGTTTAAGTATGGTGAATTATGAACAACAAACAAAAAAAAAATCTCTTGTTCCTTTGCCCATTGCCGAGAGCCCTTCATTTTGCACACAAGTTTAGCCAATTTTTTCTAAGTGTGGAGTTCATCCTTGCTACTAGTATAATATATAACACATCTAAGGGCCAAGATTAATACACTTGAAGGGCTAGGATTGAGTCAAGAATGTCAAGCCAAGTTTGACCCTTGACTTGCCCAATAATTCGGCCAACAAGCCCATGTGGGGGGTGACACGTGTCACCCTCCCATTCGTCCATAAAATTTCGTTTCCCGACATTTCCATAATTCTGATAAATTCTAAAAATCTCAAATAACAAACGTTATCCTTTCCCGAGGGGATTACACGCCTAGCCGGACGTGTAAATTTTTTTCCCCACAATCAATATAAAATTATCCAATATTTCCAAGTTACATTCGGCTACAATGTATCACAACAATGTCAATTTCCTTTCATATCCAACTTGTTATTCTAACATGTTATATAGTCGAAATCAAATAGAACAACTAAAATCTCCTCTTTCTATAACATTAGAATTTACAACCAATAACTAAATTGAATTACAAACTCAAAGTCTAACATAACAACTTTCGGATTTTAGGCTTCCACATATTCCATATCACTTATCAATCTTCATAATACAATTCACATGATCAATTATATACCTACTACAACATGTAGTTCTAATTACAAAAGTAAGATGAAGATTTACCTTGTTAAGCCCAATTTTAATCCAAAAACCTAAAGTCGATCCGTAGCAACTCTAGCTCCTTTCCTTTGTGTTCCAATCCACTATTTGCCACCTTGAGAAGTTCACAAACAACTCTCCTTCAATATCCACCCAAAACTATGAAAACAACTTAGGTTTTCATCTTGCGACTAACGGATTTACGTAGCTTTTCCGGGATCTTTGTATTGAGATGACCTTACAATACCCCTAGGAACCATGGGTTTAAGTATGGTGAATTATGAACAACAAAAAAAAAATCTCTTCTTCCTTTGCCCATTGCCGAGAGCCCTTCATTTTGCACACAAGTTTAGCCAATTTTTTCTAAGTGTGGAGTTCATCCTTGCTACTAGTATAATATATAACACATCTAAGGGCCAAGATTAATACACTTGAAGGGCTAGGATTGAGTCAAGAATGTCAAGCCAAGTTTGACCCTTGACTTGCCCAATAATTCGGCCAACAAGCCCATGTGGGGGTGACACGTGTCACCCTCCCATTCGTCCATAAAATTTCGTTTCCCGACATTTCCATAATTCTGATAAATTCTAAAAATCTCAAATAACAAACGTTATCCTTTCCCGAGGGGATTACACGCCTAGCCGGACGTGTAAAATTCTGCCCCACAATCAATATAAAACTATCCAATATTTCCAAGTTACATTCGGCTACAATGTATCACAACAATGTCAATTTCCTTTCATATCCAACTTGTTATTCTAACATGTTATATAGTCGAAATCAAATAGAACAACTAAAATATCATCTTTCTATAACATGCGACGGTACAACCAATAACTAAATTGAATTACAAACTCAAAGTCTAACATAACAACTTTCGGATTTTAGGCTTCCACATATTCCATATCACTTATCAATCTTCATAATACAATTCACATGATCAATTATATACCTACTACAACATGTAGTTCTAATTACAAAAGTAAGATGAAGATTTACCTTGTTAAGCCCAATTTTAATCCAAAAACCTAAAGTCGATCCGTAGCAACTCTAGCTCCTTTACTTTGTGTTCCAATCCACTATTTGCCACCTTGAGAAGTTCACAAACAACTCTCCTTCAATATCCACCCAAAACTATGAAAACAACTTAGGTTTTCATCTTGCGACTAACGGATTTACGTAGCTTTTCCGGGATCTTTGTATTGAGATGACCTTACAATACCCCTAGGAACCATGGGTTTAAGTATGGTGAATTGTGAACAACAAACAAACAAAAAATCTCTTGTTCCTTTGCCCATTGCCGAGAGCCCTTCATTTTGCACACAAGTTTAGCCAATATTTTTAAGTGTGGAGTTCATCCTTGCTACTAGTATAATATATAACACATCTAAGGGCCAAGATTAATACACTTGAAGGGCTAGGATTGAGTCAAGAATGTCAAGCCAAGTTTGACCCTTGACTTGCCCAATTATTCGGCCAACAAGCCTACGTGGGGTGACACGTGTCACCCTCCCATTCGCCCATAAAATTTCGCTTTCCGACATTTCCATAATTCGATAAATTCTAAAATTTCAAATAACAAACGTTATCCTTTCCTCGAGGGATTACACGCCTAGCCTGACGTAAAATTCGCCCCACAATCAATATAAAACTATCCAATATTTCCAAGTTACATTCGCTACAATGTATCACAACAATGTCAATTTTCTTTCATATCCAACTTGTTATTCTAACATGTTATATAGTCGAAATCAAATAGAACAACTAAAATCTCATCTTTCTATAACATGCGATGGTACAACCAATAACTAAATTGAATTACAAACTCAAAGTCTAACATAACAACTTTCGGATTTTAGGCTTCCACATATTCCATATCACTTATCAATCTTCATAATATAATTCACATGATCAATTATATACCTACTACAACATGTAGTTCTAATTACAAAAGTAAGATGAAGATTTACCTTGTTAAGCCCAATTTTAATCCCAAAACCTAAAGTCGATCCGTAGCAACTCTAGCTCCTTTCATTTGTGTTCCAATCCATTATTTTCCACCTTGAGAAGTTCACAAACAACTCTCCTTCAATATCCAACCAAAACTATGAAAACAACTTAGGTTTCATCTTGCGACTAACGGATTTACGTAGCTTTTCCGGGATCTTTGTATTTAGATGACCTTACAATACCCCTAGGAACCATGGGTTTAAGTATGGCGAATTATGAACAACAAAAAAAAAATCTCTTGTTCCTTTGCCCATTGCCGAGAGCCCTTCATTTTGCACACAAGTTTAGCCAATTTTTTCTAAGTGTGGAGTTCATCCTTGCTACTAGTATAATATATAACACATCTAAGGGCCAAGATTAATACACTTGAAGGGCTAGGATTGAGTCAAGAATGTCAAGCCAAGTTTGACCTGACTTGCCCAATAATTCGCCAACAAGCCCATGTGGTGACACGTGTCACCCTCCCATTCGCCCATAAAATTTAGTTTCCGACATTTCCATAATTCGATAAATTCTAAAATCTCAAATATCAAACGTTATCCTTTCCGAGGGAATACACGCCTAGCCGGACGTATAAAATTTTCCCCACAATCAATATAAAACTATCCAATATTTCCAAGTTACATTCGGCTACAATGTATCACAACAATGTCAATTTCCTTTCATATCCAACTTGTTATTCTAACATGTTATATAGTCGAAATCAAATAGAACAACTAAAATCTCCTCTTTCTATAACATGCGGCATACAACCAATAACTAAATTGAATTACAAAATTAAAGTCTAACATAACAACTTTCGGATTTTAGGCTTCCACATATTCCATATCACTTATAAATCTTCATAATACAATTCACATGATCAATTATATACCTACTACAACATGTAGTTCTAATTACAAAAGTAAGATGAAGATTTACCTTGTTAAGCACAATTTTAATCCAAAAACCTAAAGTCGATCCAGAGTAACTCTAGCTCCTTTCATTTGTGTTCCAATCCACTATTTTTCACCTTGAGAAGTTCACAAACAACTCTCCTTCAATATCCACCCAAAACTATGAAAACAACTTAGGTTTCATCTTGCGACTAACGGATTTACGTAGCTTTTCCGGGATCTTTGTATTTAGATGACCTTACAATACCCCTAGGAACCATGGGTTTAAGTATGGTGAATTATGAACAACAAACAAAAAAAAATCTCTTGTTCCTTTGCCCATTGCCGAGAGCCCTTCATTTTGCACACAAGTTTAGCCAATTTTTTCTAAGTGTGGAGTTCATCCTTGCTACTAGTATAATATATAACACATCTAAGGGCCAAGATTAATACACTTGAAGGGCTAGGATTGAGTCAAGAATGTCAAGCCAAGTTTGACCCTTGACTTGCCCAATAATTCGGCCAACAAGCCCATGTGGGGGTGACACGTGTCACCCTCCCATTCGTCCATAAAATTTAGTTTCCCGACATTTCCATAATTCTGATAAATTCTAAAAATCTCAAATATCAAACGTTATCCTTTCCCGAGGGGAATACACGCCTAGCCGGACGTATAAAATTTTCCCCACAATCAATATAAAACTATCCAATATTTCCAAGTTACATTCGGCTACAATGTATCACAACAATGTCAATTTCCTTTCATATCCAACTTGTTATTCTAACATGTTATATAGTCGAAATCAAATAGAACAACTAAAATCTCCTCTTTCTATAACATGCGACGGTACAACCAATAACTAAATTGAATTACAAAATTAAAGTCTAACATAACAACTTTCGGATTTTAGGCTTCCACATATTCCATATCACTTATAAATCTTCATAATACAATTCACATGATCAATTATATACCTACTACAACATATAGTTCTAATTACAAAAGTAAGATGAAGATTTACCTTGTTAATCCCAATTTTAATCCAAAAACCTAAGGTCGATCCGTAGCAACTCTAGCTCCTTTCCTTTGTGTTCCAATCCACTATTTGCCACCTTGAGAATTTCACAAACAACTCTCCTTCAATATCCACCCAAAACTATGAAAACAACTTAGGTTTCATCTTGCGACTAACGGATTTACGTAGCTTTTCCGGGATCTTTGTATTTAGATGACCTTACAATACCCCTAGGAACCATGGGTTTAAGTATGGTGAATTATGAACAACAAACAAAAAAAAATCTCTTGTTCCTTTGCCCATTGCCGAGAGCCCTTCATTTTGCACACAAGTTTAGCCAATTTTTTCTAAGTGTGGAGTTCATCCTTGCTACTAGTATAATATATAACACATCTAAGGGCCAAGATTAATACACTTGAAGGGCTAGGATTGAGTCAAGAATGTCAAGCCAAGTTTGACCCTTGACTTGCCCAATAATTCGGCCAACAAGCCCATGTGGGGGTGACACGTGTCACCCTCTCATTCGTCCATAAAATTTAGTTTCCCGACATTTCCATAATTCCGATAAATTCTAAAAATTTCAAATAACAAACGTTATCGTTTCTCGATGGGATTACACGCCTAGCCGGACGTGTAAAATTCTGCCCCACAATCAATATAAAACTATCCAATATTTCCAAGTTACATTCGGCTACAATGTATCACAACAATGTCAATTTCCTTTCATATCTAACTTGTTATTCTAACATGTTATATAGTCGAAATCAAATAGAACAACTAAAATATCCTCTTTCTATAACATGCGACGGTACAACCAATAACTAAATTGAATTACAAACTCAAAGTCTAACATAACAACTTTCGGATTTTAGGCTTCCACATATTCCATATCACTTATCAATCTTCATAATACAATTCACATGATCAATTATATACCTACTACAACATGTAGTTCTAATTACAAAAGTAAGATGAAGATTTACCTTGTTAAGCCCAATTTTAATCCAAAAACCTAAAGTCGATCCGTAGCAACTCTAGCTCCTTTCCTTTGTGTTCCAATCCACTATTTGCCACCTTGAGAAGTTCACAAACAACTCTCCTTCAATATCCACCCAAAACTATGAAAACAACTTAGGTTTTCATCTTGCGACTAACGGATTTACGTAACTTTTCCGGGATCTTTGTATTGATATGACCTTACAATACCCCTAGGAACCATGGGTTTAAGTATGGCTAATTATGAACAACAAACAAACAAAAAATCTCTTCTTCCTTTGCCCATTGCCGAGAGCCCTTCATTTTGCACACAAGTTTAGCCAATTTTTTCTAAGTGTGGAGTTCATCCTTGCAACTAGTATAATATATAACACATCTAAGGGCCAAGAATAATACACTTGAAGGTCTAGGATTGAGTCAAGAATGTCAAGCCAAGTTTGACCCTTGACTTGCCCAATAATTCGGCCAACAAGCCCATGTGGGGGGGTGACACGTGACACCCTCCCATTCGTCCATAAAATTTCGTTTCCCGACATTTCCATAATTCCGATAAATTCTAAAAATTTCAAATAACAAACGTTATCGTTTCCCGATGGGATTACACGCCTAGCCGGACGTGTAAAATTCTGTCCCACAATCAATATAAAACTATCCAATATTTCCAAGTTACATTCGGCTACAATGTATCACAACAATGTCAATTTTCTTTCATATCCAACTTGTTATTCTAACATGTTATATAGTCGAAATCAAATAGAACAACTAAAATCTCATCTTTCTATAACATGCGATGGTACAACCAATAACTAAATTGAATTACAAACTCAAAGTCTAACATAACAACTTTCGGATTTTAGGCTTCCACATATTCCATATCACTTATCAATCTTCATAATATAATTCACATGATCAATTATATACCTACTACAACATGTAGTTCTAATTACAAAAGTAAGATGAAGATTTACCTTGTTAAGCCCAATTTTAATCCCAAAACCTAAAGTCGATCCGTAGCAACTCTAGCTCCTTTCATTTGTGTTCCAATCCATTATTTTCCACCTTGAGAAGTTCACAAACAACTCTCCTTCAATATCCAACCAAAACTATGAAAACAACTTAGGTTTCATCTTGCGACTAACGGATTTACGTAGCTTTTCCGGGATCTTTGTATTTAGATGACCTTACAATACCCCTAGGAACCATGGGTTTAAGTATGGCGAATTATGAACAACAAACAAAAAAAAAATCTCTTGTTCCTTTGCCCATTGCCGAGAGCCCTTCATTTTGCACACAAGTTTAGCCAATTTTTTCTAAGTGTGGAGTTCATCCTTGCTACTAGTATAATATATAACACATCTAAGGGCCAAGATTAATACACTTGAAGGGCTAGGATTGAGTCAAGAATGTCAAGCCAAGTTTGACCCATGACTTGCCCAATAATTCGGCCAACAAGCCCATGTGGGGGGTGACACGTGTCACCCTCTCATTCGTCCATAAAATTTAGTTTCCCGACATTTCCATAATTCTGATAAATTCTAAAAATCTCAAATATCAAACGTTATCCTTTCCCGAGGGGAATACACGCCTAGCCGGACGTATAAAATTTTCCCCACAATCAATATAAAACTATCCAATATTTCCAAGTTACATTCGGCTACAATGTATCACAACAATGTCAATTTCCTTTCATATCCAACTTGTTATTCTAACATGTTATATAGTCGAAATCAAATAGAACAACTAAAATCTCCTCTTTCTATAACATGCGACGGTACAACCAATAACTAAATTGAATTACAAAATTAAAGTCTAACATAACAACTTTCGGATTTTAGGCTTCCACATATTCCATATCACTTATAAATCTTCATAATACAATTCACATGATCAATTATATACCTACTACAACATGTAGTTCTAATTACAAAAGTAAGATGAAGATTTACCTTGTTAAGCACAATTTTAATCCAAAAACCTAAGGTCGATCCGTAGCAACTCTAGCTCCTTTCCTTTGTGTTCCAATCCACTATTTGCCACCTTGAGAATTTCACAAACAACTCTCCTTCAATATCCACCCAAAACTATGAAAACAACTTAGGTTTCATCTTGCGACTAACGGATTTACGTAGCTTTTCCGGGATCTTTGTATTTAGATGACCTTACAATACCCCTAGGAACCATGGGTTTAAGTATGGTGAATTATGAACAACAAACAAAAAAAAAATCTCTTGTTCCTTTGCCCATTGCCGAGAGCCCTTCATTTTGCACACAAGTTTAGCCAATTTTTTCTAAGTGTGGAGTTCATCCTTGCTACTAGTATAATATATAACACATCTAAGGGCCAAGATTAATACACTTGAAGGGCTAGGATTGAGTCAAGAATGTCAAGCCAAGTTTGACCCTTGACTTGCCCAATAATTCGGCCAACAAGCCCATGTGGGGGTGACACGTGTCACCCTCTCATTCGTCCATAAAATTTCGTTTCCCGACATTTCCATAATTCTGATAAATTCTAAAAATCTCAAATAACAAACGTTATCCTTTCCCGAGGGGATTACACGCCTAGCCGGACGTGTAAAATTCTGCCCCACAATCAATATAAAACTATCCAATATTTCCAAGTTACATTCGGCTACAATGTATCACAACAATGTCAATTTCCTTTCATATCCAACTTGTTATTCTAACATGTTATATAGTCGAAATCAAATAGAACAACTAAAATCTCCTCTTTCTATAACATGCGACGGTACAACCAATAACTAAATTGAATTACAAACTCAAAGTCTAACATAACAACTTTCGGATTTTAGGCTTCCACATATTCCATATCACTTATCAATCTTCATAATACAATTCACATGATCAATTATATACCTACTACAACATGTAGTTCTAATTACAAAAGTAAGATGAAGATTTACCTTGTTAAGCCTAATTTTAATCCAAAAACCTAAAGTCGATCCGTAGCAACTCTAGCTCCTTTCCTTTGTGTTCCAATCCACTATTTGCCACCTTGAGAAGTTCACAAACAACTCTCCTTCAATATCCACCCAAAACTATGAAAACAACTTAGGTTTTCATCTTGCGACTAACGGATTTACGTAGCTTTTCCGGGATCTTTGTATTGAGATGACCTTACAATACCCCTAGGAACCATGGGTTTAAGTATGGTGAATTGTGAACAACAAACAAACAAAAAATCTCTTGTTCCTTTGCCCATTGCCGAGAGCCCTTCATTTTGCACACAAGTTTAGCCAATTTTTTCTAAGTGTGGAGTTCATCCTTGCTACTAGTATAATATATAACACATCTAAGGGCCAAGATTAATACACTTGAAGGGCTAGGATTGAGTCAAGAATGTCAAGCCAAGTTTGACCCTTGACTTGCCCAATTATTCGGCCAACAAGCCCATGTGGGGGGGTGACTCGTGACACCCTCCCATTCGTCCATAAAATTTCGTTTCCCGACATTTCCATAATTCCGATAAATTCTAAAAATTTCAAATAACAAACGTTATCGTTTCCCGATGGGATTACACGCCTAGCCGGACGTGTAAAATTCTGTCCCACAATCAATATAAAACTATCCAATATTTCCAAGTTACATTCGGCTACAATGTATCACAACAATGTCAATTTTCTTTCATATCCAACTTGTTATTCTAACATGTTATATAGTCGAAATCAAATAGAACAACTAAAATCTCATCTTTCTATAACATGCGATGGTACAACCAATAACTAAATTGAATTACAAACTCAAAGTCTAACATAACAACTTTCGGATTTTAGGCTTCCACATATTCCATATCACTTATCAATCTTCATAATACAATTCACATGATCAATTATATACCTACTACAACATGTAGTTCTAATTACAAAAGTAAGATGAAGATTTACCTTGTTAAGCCCAATTTTAATCCCAAAACCTAAAGTCGATCCGTAGCAACTCTAGCTCCTTTCATTTGTGTTCCAATCCATTATTTTCCACCTTGAGAAGTTCACAAACAACTCTCCTTCAATATCCAACCAAAACTATGAAAACAACTTAGGTTTCATCTTGCGACTAACGGATTTACGTAGCTTTTCCGGGATCTTTGTATTTAGATGACCTTACAATACCCCTAGGAACCATGGGTTTAAGTATGGCGAATTATGAACAACAAACAAAAAAAAAATCTCTTGTTCCTTTGCCCATTGCCGAGAGCCCTTCATTTTGCACACAAGTTTAGCCAATTTTTTCTAAGTTTGGAGTTCATCCTTGCTACTAGTATAATATATAACACATCTAAGGGCCAAGATTAATACACTTGAAGGGCTAGGATTGAGTCAAGAATGTCAAGCCAAGTTTGACCCTTGACTTGCCCAATAATTCGGCCAACAAGCCCATGTGGGGGTGACACGTGTCACCCTCTCATTCGTCCATAAAATTTAGTTTCCCGACATTTCCATAATTCCGATAAATTCTAAAAATTTCAAATAACAAACGTTATCGTTTCCCGATGGGATTACACGCCTAGCCGGACGTGTAAAATTCTGCCCCAGAATCAATATAAAACTATCCAATATTTCCAAGTTACATTCGGCTACAATGTATCACAACAA
Source organism: Przewalskia tangutica (assembly GCA_029844215.1). NCBI lineage: Eukaryota > Viridiplantae > Streptophyta > Magnoliopsida > Solanales > Solanaceae > Przewalskia > Przewalskia tangutica. The sequence continues at coordinate 139,751,674 of CM056720.1, read as the reverse complement.
TGTCAATTTCCTTTCATATCCAACTTGTTATTCTAACATGTTATATAGTCGAAATCAAATAGAACAACTAAAATCTCCTCTTTCTATAACATGCGACTCAGACAACCAATAACTAAATTGAATTACAAACTCAAAGTCTAACATAACAACTTTCGGATTTTAGGCTTCCACATATTCCATATCACTTATCAATCTTCATAATACAATTCACAAGATCAATTATATACCTACTACAACATGTAGTTCTAATTACAAAAGTAAGATGAAGATTTACCTTGTTAAGCACAATTTTAATCCAAAAACCTAAAGTCGATCCGTAGCAACTCGAGTCTTTCATTTGTGTTCCAATCCACTATTTTTCACCTTGAGAAGTTCACAAACAACTCTCCTTCAATATCCACCCAAAACTATGAAAACAACTTAGGTTTCATCTTGCGACTAACGGATTTACGTAGCTTTTCCTTGATCTTTGTATTGAGATGACCTTACAATACCCCTAGGAACCATGGGTTTAAGTATGGCGAATTATGAACAACAAACAAAAAAAAATCTCTTGTTCCTTTGCCCATTGCCGAGAGCCCTTCATTTTGCACACAAGTTTATCCAATTTTTTCTAAGTGTGGAGTTCATCCTTGCTACTAGTATAATATATAACACATCTAAGGGCCAAGATTAATACACTTGAAGGGCTAGGATTGAGTCAAGAATGTCAAGCCAAGTTTGACCCTTGGCTTGCCCAATAATTCGGCCAACAAGCCCACGTGGGGGTGACACGTGTCACCCTCCCATTCGTCCATAAAATTTAGTTTCCCGACATTTCCATAATTCTGATAAAATCTAAAAATCTCAAATAACAAACGTTATCCTTTCCCGAGGGGAATACACGCCTAGCCGGACGTATAAAATTTTCCCCACAATCAATATAAAACTATACAATATTTCCAAGTTACATTCGGCTACAATTTATCACAACAATGTCAATTTCCTTTCATATCCAACTTGTTATTCTAACATGTTATATAGTCGAAATCAAATAGAACAACTAAAATCTCCTCTTTCTATAACATGCGACGGTACAACCAATAACTAAATTGAATTACAAAATTAAAGTCTAACATAACAACTTTCGGATTTTAGGCTTCCACATATTCCATATCACCTTATAAATCTTCATAATACAATTCACATGATCAATTATATACCTACTACAACATGTAGTTCTAATTACAAAAGTAAGATGAAGATTTACCTTGTTAATCCCAATTTTAATCCAAAAACCTAAAGTCGATCCGTAGCAACTCTAGCTCCTTTCCTTTGTGTTCCAATCCACTATTTTCCACCTTGAGAAGTTCACAAACAACTCTCCTTCAATATCCACCCAAAACTATGAAAACAACTTAGGTTTCATCTTGCGACTAACGGATTTACGTAGCTTTTCCGGGATCTTTGTATTTAGATGACCTTACAATACCCCTAGGAACCATGGGTTTAAGTATGGTGAATTATGAACAACAAACAAAAAAAAAATCTCTTGTTCCTTTGCCCATTGCCGAGAGCCCTTCATTTTGCACACAAGTTTAGCCAATTTTTTCTAAGTGTGGAGTTCATCCTTGCTACTAGTATAATATATAACACATCTAAGGGCCAAGATTAATACACTTGAAGGGCTAGGATTGAGTCAAGAATGTCAAGCCAAGTTTGACCCTTGACTTGCCCAATAATTCGGCCAACAAGCCCATGTGGGGGTGACACGTGTCACCCTCTCATTCGTCCATAAAATTTAGTTTCCCGACATTTCCATAATTCCGATAAATTCTAAAAATTTCAAATAACAAACGTTATCATTTCCCGATGGGATTACACGCCTAGCCGGACGTGTAAAATTCTGCCCCATAATCAATATAAAACTATCCAATATTTCCAAGTTACATTCGGCTACAATGTATCACAACAATGTCAATTTCCTTTCATATCCAACTTGTTATTCTAACATGTTATATAGTCGAAATCAAATAGAACAACTAAAATCTCCTCTTTCTATAACATGCGACGGTACAACCAATAACTAAATTGAATTACAAACTCAAAGTCTAACATAACAACTTTCGGATTTTAGGCTTCCACATATTCCATATCACTTATCAATCTTCATAATACAATTCACAAGATCAATTATATACCTACTACAACATGTAGTTCTAATTACAAAAGTAAGATGAAGATTTACCTTGTTAAGCACAATTTTAATCCAAAAACCTAAAGTCGATCCGTAGCAACTGTAGCTCCTTTCATTTGTGTTCCAATCCACTATTTTTCACCTTGAGAAGTTCACAAACAACTCTCCTTCAATATCCACCCAAAACTATGAAAACAACTTAGGTTTCATCTTGCGACTAACGGATTTACGTAGCTTTTCCTTGATCTTTGTATTGAGATGACCTTACAATACCCCTAGGAACCATGGGTTTAAGTATGGCGAATTATGAACAACAAACAAAAAAAAATCTCTTGTTCCTTTGCCCATTGCCGAGAGCCCTTCATTTTGCACACAAGTTTATCCAATTTTTTCTAAGTGTGGAGTTCATCCTTGCTACTAGTATAATATATAACACATCTAAGGGCCAAGATTAATACACTTGAAGGGCTAGGATTGAGTCAAGAATGTCAAGCCAAGTTTGACCCTTGGCTTGCCCAATAATTCGGCCAACAAGCCCACGTGGGGGTGACACGTGTCACCCTCCCATTCGTCCATAAAATTTAGTTTCCCGACATTTCCATAATTCTGATAAAATCTAAAAATCTCAAATAACAAACGTTATCCTTTCCCGAGGGGAATACACGCCTAGCCGGACGTATAAAATTTTCCCCACAATCAATATAAAACTATACAATATTTCCAAGTTACATTCGGCTACAATTTATCACAACAATGTCAATTTCCTTTCATATCCAACTTGTTATTCTAACATGTTATATAGTCGAAATCAAATAGAACAACTAAAATCTCCTCTTTCTATAACATGCGACGGTACAACCAATAACTAAATTGAATTACAAAATTAAAGTCTAACATAACAACTTTCGGATTTTAGGCTTCCACATATTCCATATCACCTTATAAATCTTCATAATACAATTCACATGATCAATTATATACCTACTACAACATGTAGTTCTAATTACAAAAGTAAGATGAAGATTTACCTTGTTAATCCCAATTTTAATCCAAAAACCTAAAGTCGATCCGTAGCAACTCTAGCTCCTTTCCTTTGTGTTCCAATCCACTATTTTCCACCTTGAGAAGTTCACAAACAACTCTCCTTCAATATCCACCCAAAACTATGAAAACAACTTAGGTTTCATCTCATGACTAACTGATTTTCGTAGCTTTTCCGGGATCTTTGTATTTAGATGACCTTACAATACCCCTAGGAACCATGGGTTTAAGTATGGTGAATTATGAACAACAAACAAAAAAAAAATCTCTTGTTCCTTTGCCCATCACGAGAGCCCTTCATTTTGCACACAAGTTTAGCCAATTTTTTCTAAGTGTGAGTTCATCCTGCTACTAGTATAATATATAACACATCTAAGGGCCAAGATTAATACACTTGAAGGGCTAGGATTGAGTCAAGAATGTCAAGCCAAGTTTGACACTGACTTGCCCAATAATTCGCCAACAAGCCCATGTGGGTGACACGTGTCACCCTCTCATTCGTCCCATAAAATTTAGTTTCCGACATTTCCATAATTCGATAAATTCTAAAAATCTCAAATAACAAACGTTATCCTTTCCCGAGGGAATACACGCCTAGCCGGACGTATAAAATTTTCCCCACAATCAATATAAAACTATCCAATATTTCCAAGTTACATTCGGCTACAATGTATCACAACAATGTCAATTTCTTCATATCCAACTTGTTATTCTAACATGTTATATAGTCGAAATCAAATAGAACAACTAAAATCTCCTCTTTCTATAACATGCGATTTGCACAACCAATAACTAAATTGAATTACAAAATTAAAGTCTAACATAACAACTTTCGGATTTTAGGCTTCCACATATTCCATATCACTTATAAATCTTCATAATACAATTCACATGATCAATTATATACCTACTACAACATGTAGTTCTAATTACAAAAGTAAGATGAAGATTTACCTTGTTAATCCCAATTTTAATCCAAAAACCTAAGGTCGATCCGTAGCAACTCTAGCTCCTTTCCTTTGTGTTCCAATCCACTATTTGCCACCTTGAGAATTTCACAAACAACTCTCCTTCAATATCCACCCAAAACTATGAAAACAACTTAGGTTTCATCTTGCGACTACGGATTTACGTAGCTTTTCCGGGATCTTTGTATTTAGATGACCTTACAATACCCCTAGGAACCATGGGTTTAAGTATGGTGAATTATGAACAACAAACAAAAAAAAAATCTCTTGTTCCTTTGCCCATTGCCGAGAGCCCTTCATTTTGCACACAAGTTTAGCCAATTTTTTCTAAATGTGGAGTTCATCCTTGCTACTAGTATAATATATAACACATCTAAGGGCCAAGATAAATACACTTGAACGGCTAGGATTGAGTCAAGAAAGTCAAGCTAAGTTTGACCCTTGACTTGCCCAATAATTCGGCCAACAAGTTTACGCAGTGACACGTGTCACCCTCTCATTCGTCCATAAAATTTAGTTTCCCGACATTTCCATAATTCCGATAAATTCTAAAAATTTCAAATAACAAACGTTATCGTTTCTCGATGGGATTACACGCCTAGCCGGACGTGTAAAATTCTGCCCCACAATCAATATAAAACTATCCAATATTTCCAAGTTACATTCGGCTACAATGTATCACAACAATGTCAATTTCCTTTCATATCCAACTTGTTATTCTAACATGTTATATAGTCGAAATCAAATAGAACAACTAAAATCTCCTCTTTCTATAACATGCGACGGTACAACCAATAACTAAATTGAATTACAAAATTAAAGTCTAACATAACAACTTTCGGATTTTAGGCTTCCACATATTCCATATCACTTGTAAATCTTCATAATACAATTCACATGATCAATTATATACCTACTACAACATGTAGTTCTAATTACAAAAGTAAGATGAAGATTTACCTTGTTAATCCCAATTTTAATCCAAAAACCTAAGGTCGATCCGTAGCAACTCTAGCTCCTTTCCTTTGTGTTCCAATCCACTATTTGCCACCTTGAGAATTTCACAAACAACTCTCCTTCAATATCCACCCAAAACTATGAAAACAACTTAGGTTTCATCTTGCGACTAACGGATTTACGTAGCTTTTCCGGGATCTTTGTATTTAGATGACCTTACAATACCCCTAGGAACCATGGGTTTAAGTATGGTGAATTATGAACAACAAACAAAAAAATCTCTTGTTCCTTTGCCCATCTGAGAGCCCTTCATTTTGCACACAAGTTTAGCCAATTTTTCTAAGTGTGAGTTCATCCTTGCTACTAGTATAATATATAACACATCTAAGGGCCAAGATTAATACACTTGAAGGGCTAGGATTGAGTAAAGAATGTCAAGCCAAGTTTGACCCTTGACTTGCCCAATAATTCGCCAACAAGTTTACGCAAGTGACACGTGTCACCCTCTCATTCGTCCCATAAAATTTAGTTTCCGACATTTCCATAATTCGATAAATTCTAAAAATTTCAAATAACAACGTTATCGCTTTCTCGACGGGATTACACGCCAGCCGACGTAAAATTCTGCCCCACAATCAATATAAAACTATCCAATATTTCCAAGTTACATTCGGCTACAATGTATCACAACAATGTCAATTTCCTTTCATATCCAACTTGTTATTCTAACATGTTATATAGTCGAAATCAAATAGAACAACTAAAATCTCCTCTTTCTATAACATGCGACGGTACAACCAATAACTAAATTGAATTACAAACTCAAAGTCTAACATAACAACTTTCGGATTTTAGGCTTCCACATATTCCATATCACTTATCAATCTTCATAATACAATTCACAAGATCAATTATATACCTACTACAACATGTAGTTCTAATTACAAAAGTAAGATGAAGATTTACCTTGTTAAGCTCAATTTTAATCCAAAAACCTAAAGTCGATCCGTAGCAACTGTAGCTCCTTTCATTTGTGTTCCAATCCACTATTTTCCACCTTGAGAAGTTCACAAACAACTCTCCTTCAATATCCACCCAAAACTATGAAAACAACTTAGGTTTCATCTTGCGACTAACGGATTTACGTAGCTTTTCCGGGATCTTTGTATTGAGATGACCTTACAATACCCCTAGGAACCATGGGTTTAAGTATGGCGAATTATGAACAACAAACAAAAAAAAATCTCTTGTTCCTTTGCCCATTGCCGAGAGCCCTTCATTTTGCACACAAGTTTATCCAATTTTTTCTAAGTGTGGAGTTCATCCTTGCTACTAGTATAATATATAACACATCTAAGGGCCAAGATTAATACACTTGAAGCGGCTAGGATTGAGTCAAGAATGTCAAGCCAAGTTTGACTCGCTTGCCCAATAATTCGGCCAACAAGCCCACGTGACACGTGTCACCCTCCCATTCGTCCATAAAATTTAGTTTCCCGACATTTCCATAATTCTGATAAAATCTAAAAATCTCAAATAACAAACGTTATCCTTTCCCGAGGGGAATACACGCCTAGCCGGACGTATAAAATTTTCCCCACAATCAATATAAAACTATCCAATATTTCCAAGTTACATTCGGCTACAATGTATCACAACAATGTCAATTTCCTTTCATATCCAACTTGTTATTCTAACATGTTATATAGTCGAAATCAAATAGAACAACTAAAATCTCCTCTTTCTATAACATGCGACGGTACAACCAATAACTAAATTGAATTACAAAATTAAAGTCTAACATAACAACTTTCGGATTTTAGGCTTCCACATATTCCATATCACTTATAAATCTTCATAATACAATTCACATGATCAATTATATACCTACTACAACATGTAGTTCTAATTACAAAAGTAAGATGAAGATTTACCTTGTTAATCCCAATTTTAATCCAAAAACCTAAAGTCGATCCGTAGCAACTCTAGCTCCTTTCCTTTGTGTTCCAATCCATTATTTTCCACCTTGAGAAGTTCACAAACAACTCTCCTTCAATATCCACCCAAAACTATGAAAACAACTTAGGTTTATTCTTGCGACTAACGGATTTACGTAGCTTTTCCGGGATCTTTGTATTTAGATGACCTTACAATACCCCTAGGAACCATGGGTTTAAGTATGGTGAATTATGAACAACAAACAAAAAAAAAATCTCTTGTTCCTTTGCCCATTGCCGAGAGCCCTTCATTTTGCACACAAGTTTAGCCAATTTTTTCTAAGTGTGGAGTTCATCCTTGCTACTAGTATAATATATAACACATCTAAGGGCCAAGATTAATACACTTGAAGGGCTAGGATTGAGTCAAGAATGTCAAGCCAAGTTTGACCCTTGACTTGCCCAATAATTCGGCCAACAAGCCCATGTGGGGGGTGACACGTGTCACCCTCTCATTCGTCCATAAAATTTAGTTTCCCGACATTTCCATAATTCTGATAAATTCTAAAAATCTCAAATAACAAACGTTATCCTTTCCCGAGGGGAATACACGCCTAGCCGGACGTATAAAATTTTCCCCACAATCAATATAAAACTATCCAATATTTCCAAGTTACATTCGGCTACAATGTATCACAACAATGTCAATTTCCTTTCATATCCAACTTGTTATTCTAACATGTTATATAGTCGAAATCAAATAGAACAACTAAAATCTCCTCTTTCTATAACATGCGACGCATAACCAATAACTAAAGTGAATTACAAACTCAAAGTCTAACATAACAACTTTCGGATTTTAGGCTTCCACATATTCCATATCACTTATCAATCTTCATAATACAATTCACAAGATCAATTATATACCTACTACAACATGTAGTTCTAATTACAAAAGTAAGATGAAGATTTACCTTGTTAAGCTCAATTTTAATCCAAAAACCTAAAGTCGATCCGTAGCAATCGTAGCTCTTTCATTTGTGTTCCAATCCACTATTTTCCACCTTGAGAAGTTCACAAACAACTCTCCTTCAATATCCACCCAAAACTATGAAAACAACTTAGGTTTCATCTTGCGACTAACGGATTTACGTAGCTTTTCCGGGATCTTTGTATTGAGATGACCTTACAATACCCCTAGGAACCATGGGTTTAAGTATGGCGAATTATGAACAACAAACAAAAAAAAAACTCTTGTTCCTTTGCCCATCGCGAGAGCCCTTCATTTTGCACACAAGTTTATCCAATTTTTTCTAAGTGAGTTCATCCTGCTACTAGTATAATATATAACACATCTAAGGGCCAAGATTAATACACTTGAAGCGGCTAGGATTGAGTCAAGAATGTCAAGCCAAGTTTGACTCGCTTGCCCAATAATTCGCCAACAAGCTCACGCAAGTGACACGTGTCACCCTCCCATTCGTCCATAAAATTTAGTTTCCCGACATTTCCATAATTCTGATAAAATCTAAAAATCTCAAATAACAAACGTTATCCTTTCCCGATGGGAATACACGCCTAGCCGGACGTATAAAATTTTCCCCACAATCAATATAAAACTATCCAATATTTCCAAGTTACATTCGGCTACAATGTATCACAACAATGTCAATTTCCTTTCATATCCAACTTGTTATTCTAACATGTTATATAGTCGAAATCAAATAGAACAACTAAAATCTCCTCTTTCTATAACATGCGACGGTACAACCAATAACTAAATTGAATTACAAAATTAAAGTCTAACATAACAACTTTCGGATTTTAGGCTTCCACATATTCCATATCACTTATAAATCTTCATAATACAATTCACATGATCAATTATATACCTACTACAACATGTAGTTCTAATTACAAAAGTAAGATGAAGATTTACCTTGTTAATCCCAATTTTAATCCAAAAACCTAAGGTCGATCCGTAGCAACTCTAGCTCCTTTCCTTTGTGTTCCAATCCACTATTTGCCACCTTGAGAATTTCACAAACAACTCTCCTTCAATATCCACCCAAAACTATGAAAACAACTTAGGTTTCATCTTGCGACTAACGGATTTACGTAGCTTTTCCGGGATCTTTGTATTTAGATGACCTTACAATACCCCTAGGAACCATGGGTTTAAGTATGGTGAATTATGAACAACAAACAAAAAAAAAATCTCTTGTTCCTTTGCCCATTGCCGAGAGCCCTTCATTTTGCACACAAGTTTAGCCAATTTTTTCTAAGTGTGGAGTTCATTCTTGCTACTAGTATAATATATAACACTTCTAATGGCCAAGATTAATACACTTGAAGGGCTAGGATTGAGTCAAGAATGTCAAGCCAAGTTTGACCCTTGACTTGCCCAATAATTCGGCCAACAAGCCCATGTGGGGGTGACACGTGTCACCCTCTCATTCGTCCATAAAATTTAGTTTCCCGACATTTCCATAATTCCGATAAATTCTAAAAATTTCAAATAACAAACGTTATCGTTTCTCGATGGGATTACACGCCTAGCCGGACGTGTAAAATTCTGCCCCACAATCAATATAAAACTATCCAATATTTCCAAGTTACATTCGGCTACAATGTATCACAACAATGTCAATTTCCTTTCATATCTAACTTGTTATTCTAACATGTTATATAGTCGAAATCAAATAGAACAACTAAAATCTCCTCTTTCTATAACATGCGACGGTACAACCAATAACTAAATTGAATTACAAACTCAAAGTCTAACATAACAACTTTCGGATTTTAGGCTTCCACATATTCCATATCACTTATCAATCTTCATAATACAATTCACATGATCAATTATATACCTACTACAACATGTAGTTCTAATTACAAAAGTAAGATGAAGATTTACCTTGTTAAGCCTAATTTTAATCCAAAAACCTAAAGTCGATCTGTAGCAACTCTAGCTCCTTTACTTTGTGTTCCAATCCACTATTTGCCACCTTGAGAAGTTCACAAACAACTCTCCTTCAATATCCACCCAAAACTATGAAAACAACTTAGGTTTTCATCTTGCGACTAACGGATTTACGTAGCTTTTCCGGGATCTTTGTATTGAGATGACCTTACAATACCCCTAGGAACCATGGGTTTAAGTATGGTGAATTGTGAACAACAAACAAACAAAAAATCTCTTGTTCCTTTGCCCATTGCCGAGAGCCCTTCATTTTGCACACAAGTTTAGCCAATTTTTTCTAAGTGTGGAGTTCATCCTTGCTACTAGTATAATATATAACACATCTAAGGGCCAAGATTAATACACTTGAAGGGCTAGGATTGAGTCAAGAATGTCAAGCCAAGTTTGACCCTTGACTTGCCCAATAATTCGGCCAACAAGCCCATGTGGGTGTGACACCCTCCCATTCGTCCATAAAATTTCGTTTCCCGACATTTCCATAATTCCGATAAATTCTAAAAATTTCAAATAACAAACGTTATCGTTTCCCGATGGGATTACACGCCTAGCCGGACGTGTAAAATTCTGCCCCACAATCAATATAAAACTATCCAATATTTCCAAGTTACATTCGGCTACAATGTATCACAACAATGTCAATTTTCTTTCATATCCAACTTGTTATTCTAACATGTTATATAGTCGAAATCAAATAGAACAACTAAAATCTCATCTTTCTATAACATGCGATGGTACAACCAATAACTAAATTGAATTACAAACTCAAAGTCTAACATAACAACTTTCGGATTTTAGGCTTCCACATATTCCATATCACTTATCAATCTTCATAATACAATTCACATGATCAATTATATACCTACTACAACATGTAGTTCTAATTACAAAAGTAAGATGAAGATTTACCTTGTTATGCCCAATTTTAATCCAAAAACCTAAAGTCGATCCGTAGCTAACTCTAGCTCCTTTCATTTGTGTTCCAATCCATTATTTTCCACCTTGAGAAGTTCACAAACAACTCTCCTTCAATATCCAACCAAAACTATGAAAACAACTTAGGTTTCATCTTGCGACTAACGGATTTACGTAGCTTTTCCGGGATCTTTGTATTTAGATGACCTTACAATACCCCTAGGAACCATGGGTTTAAGTATGGCGAATTATGAACAAAAACAAAAAAAAAAATCTCTTGTTCCTTTGCCCATTGCCGAGAGCCCTTCATTTTGCACACAAGTTTAGCCAATTTTTTCTAAGTTTGGAGTTCATCCTTGCTACTAGTATAATATATAACACATCTAAGGGCCAAGATTAATACACTTGAAGGGCTAGGATTGAGTCAAGAATGTCAAGCCAAGTTTGACCCTTGACTTGCCCAATAATTCGGCCAACAAGCCCATGTGGGGGTAACACGTGTCACCCTCTCATTCGTCCATAAACTTTAGTTTCCCGACATTTCCATAATTCCGATAAATTCTAAAAATTTCAAATAACAAACGTTATCGTTTCCCGATGGGATTACACGCCTAGCCGGACGTGTAAAATTCTGCCCCACAATCAATATAAAACTATCCAATATTTCCAAGTTACATTCGGCTACAATGTATCACAACAATGTCAATTTCCTTTCATATCCAACTTGTTATTCTAACATGTTATATAGTCTAAACCAAATAGAACAACTAAAATCTCCTCTTTCTATAACATGCGACGGTACAACCAATAACTAAATTGAATTACAAACTCAAAGTCTAACATAACAACTTTCGGATTTTAGGCTTCCACATATTCCATATCACTTATCAATCTTCATAATACAATTCACAAGATCAATTATATACCTACTACAACATGTAGTTCTAATTACAAAAGTAAGATGAAGATTTACCTTGTTAAGCTCAATTTTAATCCAAAAACCTAAAGTCGATCCGTAGCAACTGTAGCTCCTTTCATTTGTGTTCCAATCCACTATTTTCCACCTTGAGAAGTTCACAAACAACTCTCCTTCAATATCCACCCAAAACTATGAAAACAACTTAGGTTTCATCTTGCGACTAACGGATTTACGTAGCTTTTCCGGGATCTTTGTATTGAGATGACCTTACAATACCCCTAGGAACCATGGGTTTAAGTATGGCGAATTATGAACAACAAACAAAAAAAAATCTCTTGTTCCTTTGCCCATTGCCGAGAGCCCTTCATTTTGCACACAAGTTTATCCAATTTTTTCTAAGTGTGGAGTTCATCCTTGCTACTAGTATAATATATAACACATCTAAGGGCCAAGATTAATACACTTGAAGGGCTAGGATTGAGTCAAGAATGTCAAGCCAAGTTTGACCCTTGGCTTGCCCAATAATTCGGCCAACAAGCCCACGTGGGGGTGACACGTGTCACCCTCCCATTCGTCCATAAAATTTAGTTTCCCGACATTTCCATAATTCTGATAAAATCTAAAAATCTCAAATAACAAACGTTATCCTTTCCCGAGGGGAATACACGCCTAGCCGGACGTATAAAATTTTCCCCACAATCAATATAAAACTATCCAATATTTCCAAGTTACATTCGGCTACAATGTATCACAACAATGTCAATTTCCTTTCATATCCAACTTGTTATTCTAACATGTTATATAGTCGAAATCAAATAGAACAACTAAAATCTCCTCTTTCTATAACATGCGACGGTACAACCAATAACTAAATTGAATTACAAAATTAAAGTCTAACATAACAACTTTCGGATTTTAGGCTTCCACATATTCCATATCACTTATAAATCTTCATAATACAATTCACATGATCAATTATATACCTACTACAACATGTAGTTCTAATTACAAAAGTAAGATGAAGATTTACCTTGTTAAGCCCAATTTTAATCCAAAAACCTAAAGTCGATCCGTAGCAACTCTAGCTCCTTTCCTTTGTGTTCCAATCCACTATTTTCCACCTTGAGAAGTTCACAAACAACTCTCCTTCAATATCCACCCAAAACTATGAAAACAACTTAGGTTTTCATCTTGCGACTAACGGATTTACGTAGCTTTTCCGGGATATTTGTATTGAGATGACCTTACAATACCCCTAGTAACCATGGGTTTAAGTATGGTGAATTATGAACAACAAACAAAAAAAATCTCTTGTTCCTTTGCCCATTGCCGAGAGCCCTTCATTTTGCACACAAGTTTAGCCAATTTTTTCTAAGTGTGGAGTTCATCCTTGCTACTAGTATAATATATAACACATCTAAGGGCCAAGATTAATACACTTGAAGGGCTAGGATTGAGTCAAGAATGTCAAGCCAAGTTTGACCCTTGACTTGCCCAATAATTCGGCCAACAAGCCCATGTGGGGGGGTGACTCATGACACCCTCCCATTCGTCCATAAAATTTCGTTTCCCGACATTTCCATAATTCCGATAAATTCTAAAAATCTCAAATAACAAACGTTATCCTTTCCCGAGGGGATTACACGCCTAGCCGGACGTGTAAAATTCTGCCCCACAATCAATATAAAACTATCCAATATTTCCAAGTTACATTCGGCTACAATGTATCACAACAATGTCAATTTCCTTTCATATCCAACTTGTTATTCTAACATGTTATATAGTCGAAATCAAATAGAACAACTAAAATCTCCTCTTTCTATAACATGCGACGGTACAACCAATAACTAAATTGAATTACAAACTCAAAGTCTAACATAACAACTTTCGGATTTTAGGCTTCCACATATTCCATATCACTTATCAATCTTCATAATACAATTCACATGATCAATTATATACCTACTACAACATGTAGTTCTAATTACAAAAGTAAGATGAAGATTTACCTTGTTAAGCCTAATTTTAATCCAAAAACCTAAAGTCGATCCGTAGCAACTCTAGCTCCTTTCCTTTGTGTTCCAATCCACTATTTGCCACCTTGAGAAGTTCACAAACAACTCTCCTTCAATATCCACCCAAAACTATGAAAACAACTTAGGTTTTCATCTTGCGACTAACGGATTTACGTAGCTTTTCCGGGATCTTTGTATTGAGATGACCTTACAATACCCCTAGGAACCATGGGTTTAAGTATGGCGAATTATGAACAACAAAAAAAAAATCTCTTGTTCCTTTGCCCATTGCCGCGAGCCCTTTATTTTGCACACAAGTTTAGCCAATTTTTTCTAAGTGTGGAGTTCATCCTTGCTACTAGTATAATATATAACACATCTAAGGGCCAAGATTAATACACTTGAAGGGCTAGGATTGAGTCAAGAATGTCAAGCCAAGTTTGACCCTTGACTTGCCCAATAATTCGGCCAACAAGCCCATGTGGGGGTGACACGTGTCACCCTCCCATTCGTCCATAAAATTTCATTTCCCGACATTTCCATAATTCTGATAAATTCTAAAAATCTCAAATAACAAACGTTATCCTTTCCCGAGGGGATTACACGCCTAGCCGGATGTGTAAAATTCTGCCTCACAATCAATATAAAATTATCCAATATTTCCAAGTTACATTCGGCTACAATGTATCACAACAATGTCAATTTCCTTTAATATCCAACTTGTTATTCTAACATGTTATATAGTCGAAATCAAATAGAACAACTAAAATCTCCTCTTTCTATAACATGCGACGGTACAACCAATAACTAAATTGAATTACAAACTCAAAGTCTAACATAACAACTTTCGGATTTTAGGCTTCCACATATTCCATATCACTTATCAATCTTCATAATACAATTCACATGATCAATTATATACCTACTACAACATGTAGTTCTAATTACAAAAGTAAGATGAAGATTTACCTTGTTAAGCCCAATTTTAATCCAAAAACCTAAAGTCGATCCGTAGCAACTCTAGCTCCTTTCCTTTATGTTCCAATCCACTATTTGCCACCTTGAGAAGTTCAAAAACAACTCTTCTTCAATATCCACCAAAAACTATGAAAACAACTTAGGTTTTCATCTTGCGACTAACGGATTTACGTAGCTTTTCCGGGATCTTTTTATTGAGATGACCTTACAATACCCCTAGGAATTATGGGTTTAAGTATGGCGAATTATGAACAACAAACAAAAAACAAATCTCTTGTTCCTTTGCCCATTGCCGAGAGCCCTTCATTTTGCACACAAGTTTAGCCAATTTTTTCTAAGTGTGGAGTTCATCCTTGCTACTAGTATAATATATAACACATCTAAGGGCCAAGATTAATACACTTGAAGGGCTAGGATTGAGTCAAGAATGTCAAGCCAAGTTTGACCCTTGACTTGCCCAATAATTCGGCCAACAAGCCCATGTGGGGGTGACACGTGTCACCCTCCCATTCGTCCATAAAATTTCGTTTCCCGACATTTCCATAATTCCGATAAATTCTAAAAATCTCAAATAACAAACGTTATCCTTTCCCGAGGTTCGGAAGATTTCTTTCAGAAAAACAATTCTTTCTTTCGTCCATATTTTAACATCCTGATTCCTTACGTACATTCTTATATACATGTCCTGGAATTACGGACTGTAACATTCTCCCATCCTTAGAAACATTCATCCCCGAATGTTCTTTCGAGGTTCCATCTAAACAGATATTGGCATAGTCCTCTTGACTACACCCAACATAATCACACTTGCCACACATGGCCACATAACAATACTTATGCCAAAACGTCAACCTAAACTCCAAGTGTCGACGTCGGTTATCTGCATAAAGCTTCTATCGACTCTGAGCTTGCTAATAATCTTTCCTGGATAAGCTTCGCCTTATCCACAACCCGCTGAATCAAGTCTGGGCCAATTAACTGAACCTCGACTACGTCGAACCAACCAACCGGCGATCTACACTTTCTTTCATACAAGGCCTCATACAGGGCCATCTGATTACTGGAATGGTAGCTTTTGTTATACACAAACTCAGCAAAAGGAAATTAATCCTCCCAGCTATCTCTGAAATCAATAACACATGCCCACAATTTATCCTCAAGTGCCTGGATAGTACGCTCTGTCTGTCCGTCGGTCTGAGGGTGAAATGCAACACTGAGACTCACCTGTGTCCCTAATTCCTTCTGGAAAACCTCCAGAAGTTATCCGTAAACTGAGCTCATGGGTCTGACATCATAAATGTAGGAACCCCGTGCAGTCTCACAATCTCCCTGCTATATAATCTAGCATAATCCTCAGCCGAGTAAGTGGTCCTGACCGGAAGAACATGGGCTGATTTTGTCAGCCTGTTTACTATGACCCTCAGGGAGTCGCACTTCCTCTGAGTACGATGCAACCCTGTAACAAAATCCATATCAATCACCTCCCATTTCTAAGTCTGGATCTCAATCGCCTGTAATAGCCCACTGGGCTTCTGGTGCTCAACCTTGACATCCTACTAATTCGGACACTAAGCAACAAACTTTGCTACGTCCCTCTTCAGGTCATCTTACCAATACATACATCTGAGGTCATGATACATCTTAGTCGACCCCGAACAAATAGAGAAATAAGCACTACGTGCCTCCCCTAAAACCTGCTGACAAGTCCTGCAGCATCGGGAACACAAAATCTATCCTCATATCACAGAACCCTACCTGGTGCTACCCAAACAGGTCATTCTCCTCTTGGAGAGCTGTATCTCAAATTCGCCCTAGAACTGGATCCTTATACTGTCGCCTCTTCACTTCCTCAACGAGGGAAGACTCGACAACCTCTCGAATCTGAGTTCCACTATCATGCTCCCGTAGCTGCCGGGAAATATAGGTTGTTACCTTATCGTGTTGCATCCGCACACAACCCAGCAAAACACTTAAAGTGTTACCATAATAACCTAACCCTCTAGTCCCTCAGGCCTCAGGAGGGGTTAGAACTGTAGTCGTAGTCAGCTTATCTTCCCATAACTGGAAGCCTTTATCAACTTCCAAAATAGTCGGGGATAATCTCAATTATGATTCATGTTTCCATTTCTCTGTTGCAACCAAACTTGGTCACTATACTTAGATTCGATTCCTTTGCTTGTCTCATGGCTAAGACTCCCTGCCAATCGCAATTTAGGGGGAGATTTTCTTGATCTCGTCAAGTAGTAATCCTATTATTCTCTCCCAGCTCATAGAGCTTATAGTCAGGTGTTCAACCTCAATTCATGGTATTACATAATTCAATGGCTTGCCAAGAGTTCTTATCGTTCGAGTGTCTACTCGTCTTACCTTTATTTTTCATTTCAAGTTACCCTGGGGTCTCATACCTCCCCGTATTTTTCTACTATATTTCTCGTCAGTACAGATTTTGCCACCTTTCATCGAGGTGTTCTTACTGCCCATCATTCAATAATGGTCTTTACACTAGTATGGGGTAATCATATCTCGTGCAACTTACATAACCATAGTTGCATTCTCTTTTATCATTCTGGTCAAAACTCTTCCTTATGCTCATTATTAGCAAAGAAAATATTTCTATCTAGATTCGTGATAATACAGTTTCATTCATGCGTACTACCTGCATTTATATCCTTACGACACTTCTTCAACCATTTTCTAGTGTCGTCCTCAATTACCCCAACTCAATACCCTTTTTCCAAGGTTATTTAAAATTGTAACCTATTGCATAACGAAGTTGGGGACTTTACCAGTCCCATATCTATGGCTTAGATAAATGGGTACGCATAACCCTCAATAATACGTAAAACTATCCTGTTACGTGGGGGGGAGAGCTTATCTCCCTTTAAAAATCTTAATCATCAAGCGCCACCTTATAATCGTATAGATTTTTAAGACCTACCAATGACATCTTCTGTTTTCCGTAGGAAACACTCGTACTTATCTTATTCTTGTTTTGCGCATTTTCCTGAAATCATTCGGGCAGTCGTGGCCCTGACCGCCACACTAAACAACTCCAAGCACCTCTAAGGGCACTTAACAAAACAAAAAAAAATCCTTAAATGATCGTACGTTCTTATCTCCGCCTCTTAGCTTTTCAAATTCCAGTACTACATACTTCTAACATCAATTTTATTTACTTCAACTGAACAAGTCACATAGACTTACTAAAATCAAGTCTACTAGGGTCTGCCAATTGTATATCATCACCGGGCAATCCTTATGTACCCGCTCAGCTACAACCCAATCACCCACTGGTGTAGCTACCTCGAAAGGTTCTTATGGACTCCGGCTTTATTCCTTTACACTTGTTTGCTCTCTTTCTTAATGGTTGTACTCTTCCCGTACTTCCAACTTATACTAGTATACGTACATAACTTCCATACTAATTCTGGCCTCCAATCCTTGGAGTTACTTACATCGAACAATTCAAGGCCATTTCCGGCTCTCACAACCTGGTTCCGGTGGAATGCGTCCACGAACCCGTAAAACAATTTTAACTAGACTTGGGCCTTGCATCCTCGTGACCCTGTCACGTAGCGGAACTATTACCAACTGACCCCAATCCCTTTTAGGTTATGGGGCGACCCGTAATAGGTCCTCAACCAGACCCACCGCCACACTTAACTCTTACCCTTAGTCCGAATTAAATCTTATTGCCGAGAAGACCTTATATACCTAAGGTCTCGGCGGTTATCACTGTCCTAAGGCTCACAATTTCCATGCCCCAAGCCTACATTATCCTTCCCCGCATACGGGTAAGATAGCTTCTCATAAACTCTTAATCATGTTTGTTTAATCATAACAACCATACTTACTCCAAACGGATCTCATCCGTACAATTCTCTTAAGCATACTACGTAGCTTAATCTATTAACATAGTCTTCCATTAAGTCCCTTATCATTATTTATTAAGGATTCATTACCTTCTCAGACAGCTCATCATCTCCTAATTATCTCAAATTAGTACGTAAAACCTTGATGAGAATTCATTAAACGGTTTCATACCTTTCCGGTATCTATTTGGTCCTTACCAATTCTTGATAATCCAAAATCATTTTAGACAACACGCGCCTGACCCTCATACATAAATCCGTATAGCTGTATGTCATTATACCAACTACACAACATATTTTTTTACCAACCTGGATACGCAATCCTCGAAATCCTTCCTGGGTCACTGCTGCCTTTCTCGTAGCTGCAATCAACATAACTCATTAGGGAGAGACGACCCTAACAACACAGCTCTATCGCACGATCTCGGAGTGAGAAGAAGGGAAACCAATCATAAATGTCCTGCAGCCTCCTGGTTATAGATGTGGTGCACAACACACCGATAACCAAGACTCTACTAGACACGGCCTGTAGACACTTTACGAGGACTAACTGCTCTGATACCACTTTTGTCACGACCCGACCCCGGGCCCGCGACTGGTGCCCTACCTGGGCACCCTTCCAAGGTACTATCAGAGGAAGTCAGCGGAACATACATAAAACACACAACTTAAATCAATAAGAAGTAAACAACAGGCTAGCCGATAATGCTGCCTTCCTGGTTATAGATGTGCATAAATAGTCAAAAGCAGTTACATCCTTTTTCTTTACAAACCGACCCACATACATGACTACAGACCTCTAAGAATTTTGACATAACAACTGTGACGGGACAGGGCCCCGCCATACCCCTAAATGTACATAAATTTACAACCTCAGGGAACAATACCAAACGACAAAGCCTCCGGAGAAATGGAGCTTTCCAAGAACTGAACAGTGATCCTGAGAATGAGGATCAGCAAGCTATGTACCTCAACCTGCGGCATGAACGCAACCCCCCGAAGGAGGTCAGTACAAAATATGTACCAAGTATGTAAAACTGAAAGTACTGTAATTTAAATCATAAAGTCTAGATATGTAAAGCTGGAGACAAGTATGATAATCAAATCAACAGTACAACCGTGCCTTGCTAATAATGAGAGTATAACCTGGGGCTATCCGCCCGTAGTACCATGATGTAATCCTACTCAAGGGAATTTAACCCTCATGGGAATTTAACCCTCATGGGAATCGAACCCGCATAGGTCATGTGGACCCGCAATGAGTATATATGGATACTCGCATCGTGGAGAGCTAACCCACAGAATAGTCATGGAAATTTAACCCGCATAGGAATATAACCCGCATAGGTCATGTGGACCCGCAATGAGTATATATGGATACCCGTATCGTGGGGAGTTAATCCCACAGAATCGAAGAATGTCAAGGGAATTGAACCCGTAGTACAACACTTGCACGAATGTATATCATGAGTAACATACGCAAGTTAAATCATTTAGGACTCTCATTAGAACAAGATAAATCACTTATCATTTTATAACATTCAAGGCACTATCATGTCACGTCAAATCCGGGAATTTAACCCGAAATTACTACGTACTTCAATTCTTTTAAAAGAACCCTTTTTACATAAAACCACGAGATACTAACACCCGTAGTATCAAGGCATGTCTAATTTTCAAATCAAGTTACTACATCTTTAGAACTCATTTCAAAACCTTAAAATCAAGTAACTTCATTCTCAAAATCCAAATAACTTGTATCTCTAAATCAAGTTATCATTCCTTAAACCAAGTCATTTATCCCCCTTTAAATTTATCAAGTAAACCATCCTTTTAAACTTCATAAAGTCGTTGTAACTAACTTCCCATAAAGCCATTACAACACTTTATGTTTTCAAGCAAAACCAAGACAATTACATTCTTGTTTTTAAACCAAGAGACCTACACTTTTAAACCAAGTATCATATGCATTTAACTAAAGTTTCACAACTTTCAGAATACTTCAAGTCTCTTAACTTTAAAAGTCAAGTCTCTTAACTTTACAATTCAAGTCTCTTAACTTTAGAAAGTTCAAGTCATCAATACTTTTTCAAATCAAGTATTCTATACTTTTCAAGTCAAGTAATATATACTTCTTTGAAAATAAGTAACTACACTTTCGAAAAATCCAAACAAGGATACCAAAATGAAACCGAGTTCATTTAAAACACGTACGTCTACCGTACTATACATTTCATAAGATTCATGCTCAAGAGGATAGTAAGAGTTCACATACCTCTCCGACTTAATCCACTTGCCAAGTTGAATATGCCGCACGTAGAATGTCAACCTATAATGACCATAATACGTCTATCAACTTCTAGCTTTCCAACGTAGAATATTCTAAGTGTAAAGATTCCTATTCTACGGAAAATTGGGCAGCACTTCCTTTGTTTCTACGTATTTTTCCACCTTTTTCAAGGCCCAAAAATCAATAACCAAATTCCACATTTAAGGCTCAACAATCAGTTAATCAAAGGGGATTACACGCCTAGCCGGACGTGTAAAATTCTGCCCCACAATCAATATAAAACTATCCAATATTTCCAAGTCACATTCGGCTACAATGTATCACAACAATGTCAATTTCCTTTCATATCCAACTTTTTATTCTAACATGTTATATAGTCGAAATCAAATAGAACAACTAAAATCGCCTCTTTCTATTACATGCGACGGTACAACCAATAACAAAATTGAATTACAAACTCAAAATCTAACATAACAACTTTCGGATTTTAGGCTTCCACGTATTCCATATCACTTATCAATCTTCATAATACAATTCACATGATCAATTATATACCTACTACAACATGTAGTTCTAATTACAAAAGTAAGATGAAGATTACCTTGTTAAGCCCAATTTTAATCCAAAAACCTAATGTCGATCCGTAGCAACTCTAGCTCATTTCCTTTGTGTTCCAATCCACTATTTTCCACCTTGAGAAGTTCACAAACAACTCTCCTTCAATATCCACCCAAAACTATGAAAACAACTTAGGTTTTCATCTTGCGACTAACGAATTTACGTAGCTTTTCCGGGATCTTTGTATTGAGATGACCTTACAATACCTCAAGGAACCTTGGGTTTAAGTATGGCGAATTATGAACAACAAACAAAAACAAATTCTCTTGTTCCTTTGCCCATTGCCGAGAGCCCTTCATTTTGCACACAAGTTTAGTCAATTTTTTCTAAGTGTGGAGTTCATCCTTGCTACTAGTATAATATATACCACATCTAAGGGCCAAGATTAATACACTTGAAGGGCTAGGATTGAGTCAAGAATGTCAAGCCAAGTTTGACCCTTGACTTGCCCAATAATTCGGCCAACAAGCCCATGTGTGGGGGTGACACGTGACACCCTCCCATTCGTCCATAAAATTTCATTTCCCGACATTTCCATAATTCTGATAAATTCTAAAAATCTCAAATAACAAACGTTATCCTTTCCCGAGGTTCGGAAGATTTCTTTCAGAAAAACAATTCTTTCTTTCGTTCACATTTTAACATCCTGATTCATTACGTACATTCTTATATACATGTCCTGGAATTGCGGTGTGTAACACCAGACCTCCTTGAGCGCTTTAGAAATATGCAAGTGGCTGACAAAATTCTGCGTCGAAGCTTGTAAAGACAAAAATTGTCAAAGTCCCACAAGGGAAAAGAAAAACACAAATGACGACTTCACAAAAAGAAGAAATCAAAAGCCCCGACATTATTAAAAAAATGAATAAAAATGAGAGAATAACTTTGGAAATAGGGGGCTCCAAATGAAAGATTCAAAAAGAAGTCAGTACAGAAAAACTGGGCAAAAAGAAAGCAGGTCAGCATTAAAGCACACAAATATCAAGCACGGACGTAGTCCAACGATCGATGAAGGATTAGTCACTTTTTACCCAAATGATATTCATCTCTTCCCCCAAACCTACATTACAAGCCCGTGACAAGCCCTGCATGATTTTATACTGAGGGTTCTCACATTAGTGGATACTTACATGATGGCCAAGCCTATGGTATCATAATTGCATGCATTGAACATCCTTTTGAGTGTGAGTGTACTTATCTAAACGTCCCAAAATTCAAAATACTGGAATATATGTGAGAAACGGGATTTCCTTCAGTGAGGACATTTGAAACGTGAGATTACGTGTAGTTCGAAACCTTGGTTGCAAGCAAGTGTGTCGATACTTAGGTGTCTGAGGTACCATTTGAAATTATAGGAATTACCCAGAAGTCAGTCTCGTTTAGACTGAAAGTAAATAACGGAATTCCTAAGCACAATACTAATTGTTGGTATCAACTGAAGTCAGAACGTGATGCTGTCTTTCCACTTTTTCAAAAAAAAAACATATATAAAATTCTCATTTTTTGCATCATGAACTACGTCTTGACCTAATTCCCTCAGCGGGATACGTAGGCGGCCACATTGGCTTCGGTCTCATTTTTTGAAAATTATACAATCATTTTTTGCATCACGAACTACGTCATGACCTGATTCCCTCATGAGGATACGCAGGCGGCCTAAGTCGGCTTCGGTCACACCATTAGAAATCTTTCCATTGGCTCGCGTGCGACAGAATGCATTTGATTTTTCTGAAAAGAGATATGAGCAATTTTCGTCAGAGTTAAGTCCGTGCAGAGACTAGCATTCAACCAGCATTCACAACATCCAGCAAATCCGTGCAGAGACTATATCAGCAATCGCAGCATTCAGCAAGCATTCGCAACATCCAGCAAACCCGCGCAGAGCATTCAGCAAGCATTCACAGCAGTCAATAAGTCCGCACAAAGACTGCATCAGCACTCACAACATTCAGCAAGTATTCACAACATTCAACACATCCGTGCAAGGACGAAATCTTAGCATTTGCAGCATCACATCAATACAACCGTCATCACGTTTTACAGGATAACATTTCTACTCATACAATTACATTGCTTATAAATTCATGCGTTATCATTTTTGCCTTAACAGTTATGCAATAACCCTTTGCTTAAGTCTGAGCATGCAAGCGTCAAGAGCCAAAGCTACAAAGTCGACGCGAATCAACCACTAATTTCCTAAAACTCACAAGTTTTCTTTGAAGTGCAGGATCTTTATATCAGAAAAGGCGGGAGCAAAACAATAAGCTCATGCGGGTTACAAACGCACAACATCTATGCAATGACGTTATCCCAATCCAGGCGAGTCAAAAGCAGGTACGTCCATAAAACGACACAATTTCATTGTAAGTCTATGCAATGGCCTCATCTATGCTATGTCTATGCAACGACGAACATCTGCATCGTGTCTATGCAACGACGTTATTTTATGTAAGTCTATGCAACGGCTTCATCTATGTTTTGTCTATGCAACGATGAACATCTGCATCGCGTCTATGCAACGATGTCATTTCATTGTAAGCCGATGCAACGACTTCATATATGTTTCGTATATGCAACGACGAACATCTGCATCGCGTCTATGCAACGACGTCATTTCATTGTAAGCCTATGCACGGCTTCATCTATGCAACGACGAACATCTGCATCGTGTCTATGCAACGACGAACATCTGCATCGTGTCTATGCAACGACGCCATTTCATGTAAGCCTATGCAACGACTTCATCTATGTTTCGTTCATGCAACGACGAACATCTGCATCGCGTCTATGCAACGACGTCATTTTATTGTAAGCCTATGCAACGACTTCATCTATGCTTCGGCAATGCAACGACGAATATCTGCATCGTGTCTATGCAACGACGCCATCTCATGTAAGCCTATACAATGGCTTCATGTATGTTTCGTTCATGAAACGACGAGCATCTGCATCGCGTCTATGCGACGACGTCATCTCATGTAAGCATATGCAACGGCTTCATCTATGTTTCGTTCATGCAACAACGAACATCTGCATCGCGTCTATGCAACGACGTCATTTCATGTAAGCCTATGCAACAACTTTATCTATGTTTCGTTCATGCAACTACGAGCATCTGCATCGCGTCTATGCGACGACGCCATCTCATGTAAGCCTATGCAACGGCTTCATCTATGTTTCGTTCATGTAACGACGAACATCTGCATTGCGTCTGTACAACGACGCTATTTTATGTAAGCCTATGCAACGGCTTCATCTATGTTTCGTTCATGCAACGACGAACATCTGCATCGCGTCTATGCAACGACGTCATTTCATGTAAGTCTATGAAACGACTTCATTTATGTTTCGTCTATGCAACGACGAGCATCTGCATCGCGTCTATGCAACGACGCCAAATCTTCTAAGCCTATGCAACGGCTTTATCATGTTTCGTCTATTCAACGACGAGCATCTGCATCACGTCTATGCAACGATGTCATTTCATATAAGCATATGCAACGATTTCATCTATTTTTCGTCTATGCAACGACGAACATCTGCATCGCGTCCATGCAATAATGCATTTTTATTTAAACCTATGCAATAGCTTCATATATATTTCGTCTATGCAACGACGAACATCTGCATCGCGTCCATGCAATGACACCATCAGCATCTACAAACACCTTTTGCATTTGGACCTCGGGAACAAACATCCTAGAGGCATTTCAGGGAACAAACACCCTGCCTTTTACAGCACCACATCACCTGTAACCCAGTGTCATCATAATTCGACACTGGGACAAATTTTGAATCTGCATCAGCTTTTTGCCCATTCATTTTTCTTGATCTTTATTTTAATTCTGACGATGGGGACAAAATTGGCTACAAGTCAACGTCTTTATCCGAAAACTCTTTCATCGTCTTCGGTCAAAGAGGGACAAGCTGTTGACACCCAATTTTGATCCATCTTTTAGTCATTTCTTATAATTTTAAGCATTTTAGGATATCGCATTTTAATCATAATTTTTTGCATTTTTTACATAATATTCTATGTTTATTTCTTCACAAAATGGCATTGCATCTTTTTATTTTAAAATTAAGCATGATGTCTTTGTTAATATTATGTTTCTATTATTATTACACCGTCGTTTATTTTATTAATGTTTGCATCTCTTTAAATAATTAATTAACATCTCGTTTTTACTTTTAATTAGGCATTAAACATTTTTAAAATATTGTATTTTATTATTATTGCATCGGTATTTTTATTTTGATAATTTTGTACCTTTAAATAATTTTTCTTTTAAATAATAAACTCGTTTTGCATTTTTGTCAAGTCAGTCCAGTCCGAGGCACAATCTGGATCAGTTCAATCCGCCGAAAACCGAAGTCCAAACTAAGGCCAAAAAATGAGGCCCAGTACACCTTTCATCTTTTCCCCCCAATACCCAAAACACTAAACCTAAATACCCCTATAAATAAAAACTCTTCCCACTCCAACAAAAAAAGGGAGTCAGCCGCATATCACCCTCTACCTCTTTTATTTTTCAATTGCCCTCACTCTCTCCCTCTCCTATACCGTCTCCCGCAGCCCTTGGAGCTCCGGCGAACACGAACCCCACTGCTCCTCATCGTCGGCGACCCAACGAACCCACATCGTCGTTGTCCCGTTCCGGCGAACCACACCAACCTCACCCTCGCCCCTAACTCCGGTGAAGTCACGCCGCTGGAATTCGAACCCCGCATCTCATCGTCGGTAAACACATCATCGATCACACCCCCTTCTATAAACCACCATCACTGTAGCACCTAGTTGTCGACCACACTGACTCGTCGTCGGACCCACTGCTCATCGGTGACCTCGTCGTGGAAGTGACGTCGCCGCTGCCTCTCTCTCGGTGATGTTGAAATCTGACTCCGGTGACGACACTGTTATTTCTCTTTCATTGCTATTTTGTGATTGATTCTCTCTTGGTTGTGGTATCTGTTTGGACCTCTGTTGGCTATTATTTCAGATCTCGGTTGGTTTGTCTTTTGATACTCGTCGGTTGTGTTTATTAATGCACTGATTTCCTAATTTTTTGGTCGGAGTTTAAAGCTCCGTTGGCTTTATTCCGGCGACTGTTGGTCATTGCTTCACTGTGTTTTGTCGGACTGATTTCCGACGATGTTGGCTACTGCTTTACTCTTTTTTTTTTGGTTTGTGTTGGTACTGATTTGTGTTGATACTGGTTTCGCTATACTCGGGCTCGATTTTTCTTCTGGCCGAAGTTAAAACTCCGGGGAGGGCCTGTATTTTTCGACGAACCACTATCGCAGTGGTGTTGATATTAAACCACTATTTTTTTCTGGTTGGCTGCATTTTTCCATTGTTTTCAAGGAATATTTTGTTGCTTGGCATTGTTGCTTACTGTTTCGCGGTGTTGCTACTATTTTATAGTTCCATGCTGGTTTTGGACAATTTTGCCCTTTTTGTTCCTTTTATTAAATTGATTTTGAACAAGATATTACACGTTGGCCAATGAAAAAGTTATCTGTCGATTTTTTAGGCCTCCACAATTGCAAAGACGAAAAATAAAATAAAATGAAGCTTTCTGGGCGTTGATGATTTCTTCTACTTACACAGGATAACCAACATGCGCTGGCGGGGCGAATTTTCGCAGCCGGACTTGTTTAGGATGTCCCACTTTATTTTTTATATATCTGAGCCCTCTGTGTTTAAAACTATTACTGTTTTGGCGCGGATCTGAAGGTTTTATTTATTTTATTGTTTCTAACAATATTGGCTAATGAAGGAATCTCCAGCTGATTTCCAAGACCTCCCCTGTACGAAAGACGGATTTATTTTTGGCTTTACTTATTAGTTCTTGCTATTACTTTAAAATTATTTATTCTATTACTAACACTTTTACTAAGTGTTTATGCAGGTATCCGGAGATCATCTTGTGCAGAAGGCCTAAAAAGGGCTAAAAGATGTCCCGAAATTTTTATTCGATTTTAGCTTTATTATTTTGTATTGTATTCCATTGTAATTGTAAATTATGAAAACTGCTTAGAATATGTAGAATAAAAAGACAATAAATAATTAACCTAGGTTTGAACGGATAACCGCAAGTTAGCGGATCTTAAAGGATGCCTAACCCCTTCTCTTTAGGATGATAAAGAACTCTGATCCAGAATCTCATTAATTTCGCAGACCATAAATGGAAATTAATTGCAGTATTTTTATTGTAATAAATCAAGTGTCCGAAGTCACTTAACTAATTAGGCGGCGACTCCTCAAAATCAGCATTATTGCTCCATCCAGGGAAACGCGCCAAAGAATAATGTTGCAGATACCATTCAGACCCCGAGGTCAAAAACGGGTGCGACACTTACCCTTCAAACATGATTCATAGTTACCATAAGATTCTAAGTCAAATGGTTTGAGGTAGTTATCCTCAACCGTTATTTCCTTGTTTGATTGATATGACCAAGTCTACAAAGCCACAAGTAGGTAGAATTTCTTTTACTTATTTTAGCTCGTTTGTTTTGTACATTAAAGATTTCTTTTATTTCAATGATGTACATACCTTATCCACTAGAGGTAGAAGAATCTGGTGCTTTTCCTCCTAGTGAAGTGCAGTCATTTCTTCCAATGCCACTTCCTATTACAGTTGAGGCATACATCCTTGGCCGGAATCACCTTTCCTTCTTCACACCTCAATTAGGCTTCATAGTTGAGGGCACAGTGACTGTCTTGCCCTTCTTCTTCTGCCATTCCTTACCTTTCGGCTTGAGCCGTCTATAGGAGCTCATCATGAGCATATCTTTGCTCTTGAAAGTTGAAGATTCAAAGGTCTTTAACATGTTATGCAGTTTCGGAAGACTCACCTTTGTTCCGTTCATATTGTAGTATACAATAAAATTCTCAAACGAACGAGGGAGAGAGTTCAGGATAAGGGTGGAAGCGACGTTATTCTGCAGCCTTATACCAATTGAGGTAAGCCTTTCTATCAGTCCTATCATCTTCAACATATACTGAGACACTTGGTTCCCTTCACATAGCTTACACTTGAAGAGTTTCTATCAACAACTCATATTTCATAGTTTGGGATTGAGAGTCATAGAGTCTCTTCAAGTGTTCGAGCATTTCGTTAGGGACCGTGTTCTCATGCTATATTTGTTGTTCCACTGACATGGAAGACAACATGACGCATCGTGCTGAAGTGGCATCATTTAGGTTCTTATGGTAGGCTACCTTATCAAATGTGGCATATTCTGCAGAATCCTCGTCAATGACTATGGGGAATAATTTGTCCAATACATATTCTATCTTTTCTTGCCTTTGGAAAATTCATAGATTTCTTAGTCCAGTCTAAATAGTTTGGTCCGGTGAGTTTGTTCATTTCAATGATAGGTTCGACATTTTGAAGTTTTGAAGATTTAGATAGACTGAAAACTACAATAAAAAATGATTTCCCTATTATAGACATTCATTTTAGACTAATCAAACATGACCTTTTGGTTAATTAGCTCCCACTATTTTAGCATACTTCAACGACCCCAATGTAGAATACGGACCTAAAATAGTTTAAGGTCATAATGGGCCAAGGTCCAAACATATGATATATCCGCGTTTGCTTTGGCTGATAACTTCAATAGCACATTTTGGTAGGTTCTAGACCAATTGCAAAGCTTATCTGCAACTCTTGTTTTGGTTAAATATCTTTCATTTTAATCTCGCGTCCTTAGATTAGTCCGACACTTTGGCGTCAAGATTTGTCTAAGCAAGTCAACCTCATTACACGACTGTGTTTATGTACCTAAGTAAACTTGGCCTTTGCGAGCAAATACTTTGGTGTAAATACCCACAAAATTTTATCATCTACTTTTACGTTTAACACATCTATGAAAGGGTCTGAGTCCTCGTAGACTTAGAGCAAATTCTTTGGCATAAATACTCGTATCGCCGAAAAGTATCTTGCACCCTAACAATTATAATGGACGACACATTTTAATTAGACTTGTATATAATGTTTGGGGAACATTTTCAGTTTTCGGAGATTTCAACCAAGATCAACATACATGTCATACTTCATACGACACCTTATCATGCAATTTCTAAACATATTTAGATGGGAAACCGTCAACCCAATAGGCATGATATAAGATGGTTTTAAACAACTACTGGGTGTCGCCTATACAGACAGTTATAAACGATCATTATGTAAATCAATTACTGGGCGTCGCCTACCCAGACAATAATTGCGGACATTATGCTAATAATTAAATGCTTCACATTTAAAATACTTAGCACATTTGTATAATATACAATAATATATTATTAATGATAATTATAAGTCTATTTGTCTAAAATCTATGTCTATGTCAAACAGTCCCTAAATATTTTCTGATTTTAAAATTTTGATATTCAGGAATCCTGTAACTTTTAAAATTTATAGTTCAGTCCCTCAAAATTTAAAAATTCAATTTGAACCCTATTAAATTCAGAAAATTCAATTTTAACTCTCTGAAAATATTTCCAGGTTTCAGGGACCTGTTTGTAATTTATAGATTTTAAAAATCCAGTTTTCAAAAACTTTATTTAATTACAGATATTCCCGAAAGGATCAAATCTGTTCAATTAAAAGGTTTTAATTTCAGATTCTGAAACTCTTAAAATTTCAGAATCAGAATATTTAAAATTTAAGTTACTGATTCGGAACAGTTTTTTTTTATAAATAAAAATCACCATCGGCGTCGCGGCCCCATAGGTAGCACCGCGACGCCTGACAAGAATTAACCAAAGGCCACAATTAATTAGTTAATGAATGTGTTCAATAGAAATTATATTAGAATGTTAATTTCAAGTCTATCTTTTCTTCAGTTTACAATGTCGAATCTGACACTTAAAATGTTGGTTGAAACAAACAAACTGACTGGAGAAAATTTCCCTGACTGATTAAGAAATATGTGATTAGTGTTAAAACTAGAAAGAATTGAGTATGTGTTAGAAATAGTATTCCCCACAGTCTCTGCTGAAGATTCTGCTGAGTTTGCCTTGTTTGACAAGGCAGCCTATCAGAAATATCTAGACGATGCTACCCTGGCACAATAATGTTGTCCACCATGACTGTACCAGTGTCAGCGCATGTTCTGTAGATGATTGGGTTAATAGAGAGGTTGGCTTCGTTTGGAACGAAGCTGCCTATAAATGTCTCTGTCAACCTGATCCTGAATTCGCTTCCTGGTTCATTTGAGAATTTCATTGTGAACTTCAACATGAATGGAACCAAAGTGAATCTTCCAAAACTTCACAACATGCTAAAAGCTTATGAGGGACATTGCACAGATCCAAGAGGAGACAATGCACTAGGTTCTTCCGGACCTGTTGGACGAGGTATATTTGTCATTGAAATAAATATGTCTATAAGTATCTCTCACTGCTGGGTATTAGATACCGCATGTGGCTCTCACATTTGTAATAATGTGAAGGGTCTGACTAACAGCAGAAAGGTCAGACCATGGGAGGTAGACCTGCGCGTTGGAAATGGAGCATGCGTGGATGCTGAACGCGTGGGAAATTATAGACTAGATTTACCTTCAGGATTTTGTTTAGAACTAAATAAATGTTATTTTGTTCCCTCATTGACGAGGAATATTATTTCTATCCCATTGTTAGACACTGAGGGGTTTTCCTCATTCATTACCAATGACAATTATGTATTATCTTTTAGTGGTTTGTTTGTGGAAATGCTCCGCTTGTGGATGGATTGTATGTTCTAAATTGTAGTCGTGAAATTTTCAATGTACAAAATAAATAGGCTAAAATAAGTAATCCAAGAAACCCCACCTATTTATGGCACTGCAGACTTGGTCACATCAATGAATCAAGGATACCAAGATTAAGGAAGTTAGACTACCTATAACCATTTGACTTAGAGTCCTATGGTAATTGTGAATCTTGCTTGAGAGGAAAGATGACCACCAAGTCACTTTCTGGGAAAGGTGTACGTGCCAAAGAGGTGCTTGAGTTAGTCCATACCGATGTATGTGGGCCATTTTCAACTCAAGCTAAGGGAGGCTTCCCTTACTTCATCACTTTTACAGACGATTTCACAAGGTTTGGGAATGTGTATCTTATGAAACACAAGTCCGAAGCTTTTGAGAAATTCAAGGAGTACAAGTTAGAAGTGGAGAAGCAATTTGAAACAAGTATTAAGACCCTTCGATCAGATCGAGGAAGTGAATACTTAAATAAATAATTTCTTAATTATTTGAAGCTTCATGGAGTCCAATCACAATGGACACCTCCTGGACCGCCACAAATAAATAGTGTTGCTGAAAGGAGAAATCGAACCATATTAGATATGGTTAGATCCATGATGAGCTTCTCAGCTCTGCCGACATACATTTGGGGATATGCATTACAAAGCTCAATATATATTCTGAATAAAATTCCTTCAAAGTCAGTAGAGAAAACTTCATATGAGATATGGAACGGCAAGAAGACATCACTTAAACACATGCGACCCTAGGGTGCCCTGCATATGTAAAGAAGTTGCTTACTGACAAGTTCGAATCCAAAAGTGAGAAGTATTATTTTGTAGGATATCCGAAAGAAACTGGGGGATACTATTTCTATCTTCCTGGAGAACATAAAGTCATTGTTTCCATAAATACAATTTTCCTTCAAGAAGACTATGTCTACAAGGAACATAGTTGCAATAAGATAGAATTTGAAGAAATTCAAGAAGCACAAGATAATACAGAGGTTGAACCCTTGTCAAATGACCTAGGCAATGATTCAGTGGGAGTATTTGGTGAAGATTGGGTACTTAGAGTACGCCCTTCAGCCAGTAGGAGTGATGTGAGAGATAATGTAGAAATGCAAGACTCTTATACACAACCAATGGAAGATGATACAATAGTTGTACATCATCCCATTCAGGAAAGACATGAAAATGACATTTCTGAAATCTCTCAAGGTGGTGGATTGTCCAACACACAAACACCTCACAATCAGAATACAAAAATATTAAAATACAGAATATTCAACTCCGTAGGACCACTATAACTCATCGTCCGCCTGAAAGACTTAACCTCCTTGTTGACATGACGATGAACCTACAACCTACAGCGAAGCTATGTTACATCTAAGACTCAACCAAAAGTAGTATGCAAATTACAAAATTCCATTTATGGACTTAAGCAAGCCTCAAGGAGTTGGAATATTTGTTTTGACAAAGCAGTAAAATCGTTTGACTTTGTTAGAAGCAAAGAAGATCCATGCGTCTATAGTAAATTCACGGATGAGAGTATTGTCTTCATTGTTATATATATTGATGACATATTAATAATGGGAGATAACAAGACTCTCATGTTGTCAGTCAAGGAATGATTATTCAGCACCTTCATGATGAAGGACTTTAGTTAAGCCTGCTACATTCTTGGAATTAGGATCTACATAGATAGACCTAATAGATTGTTGGGACTGTCACAATCCATATACATAGACAAAATGTTAAAACTTTTCTCTATGGAAAATTCCAAGAAAGGAAGTCTTCCTATGGGTCAAGGCATCAAGTTATCAAAGAAGTATAGTCCTTCTACTGTTACAAAACTTGAACACATGAAGAGGATCCCATATGCTTCAGCTATTGAATAAATCATGTATGTCATGACCTGTACGAGGCCAGATGTGGCCTATGCACTTAGTATGACTTTCAAATTCCAGCAGAATCCTGGAGAGGAACAATGGAAAGCAGTTAAGAGTACTTTTAAGTATCTTAGACGAACTAAATAATATTTCCTAGTAGGGTTGCACAAAAAATGGACCGGACCGAAAAACCCCCCTGGACCGGACCGAATTTTCTTTCCGGTCTTCGGTCCTACGTTTCTGAAAATTCGGTCCTCGATCCGGTCCGGTCCGGTTCGAGATTTTTTTTCGGTTTTAATGTATATTGGACCGGACCGGACTGAACTTGGACTGGACCAGACTAAATTTTTTGGTCCGATCTTTGGTCCGACCTTTCTGGAATTTCGGTCCTCGGTCCGATCCCGAGGGTTTTGTGCAGCCCTATTTTCTAGTCCATGGTGGGCAAGAAAAGCTAGTAGCTACTGGGTACACTGATGCTAGCTTCCAGACAGATCTTGATGACTTCAAATCTCAATCTGGATATGCTTCATTTTAAATGGTGGAATAGTGAGTTGGAAAAGTTTCAAGCAAGCTACAACTTCTGATTCGACAACTGAAGCCGAGTACACTGCTAGATCGGAAGCTGGTAAGGACGTTATCGCTATATTTGAGTTCTTGAAAGAACTAGGGGTCGTTCTGTTGTGATATTTCTAGATGCTTACGCAAGTGTACGTATCGTTCAAGTAATAAAGATTTACCGAATTTATCGTCCACAAATACTGGTTTATTAAGTACTGATTATCTATCCTATGATATATATTTGGTTGACGTTCTTTTGTTTGGATTTATGACTAAGAATTATGACTAAGTGAAGAAAATAAACTAAAGATTATAATACTTTAGGTTTATAAAAGTTATAAAGGAAATAGGGCTTCCAATCTCCTCAACTATCCACTCTTTCACGTGTTAATGCAATGCTAATGCTAATGACTCTTCTTCTTATTAAGATAGCAGGTTAACTAATCTGTCATTATATTCTGGTTAAGACATACAAGAGCTCAACCTTGTGCAGAAACCTTCTATATTTTTATGATAGATTTTACCACACAGGAGGATTAAGAACAATAACCTTAATTACTACACAAGTATCGGGGTACTTTCGTCCACGATTTTAACATATGTCTAGACAACAACATATTCAAATCTCACCTTTCAGACTTTTGATTCGAAATCATATAAGTGATGACAATTAATAGTTAGTTAATTATCAAGCAATCATAACAATATTGAATAGATCTTAATATGATGAAAAAGAAATCATTAATCAATGCATCAACTATATGAAAGAGTTTCAAGAAGATTCGATGGAAACCCTACTAAAGTAATTAGCTCCTAAACATTGTCATGTCAAGAACTAATTTACAATCAAACATAAACTGAAATAAAATAAGGGAAAGAAAAAGAACTTGAACAAGAGTCTCCAATTGCAGCCTCTTTCTTGTCTCCCCAAAAGTATGATTTGTGATATGGTATAAGGTATGGTATAATGAGCAGGGTTTTTGGAGTTTTATACTAGAGAAAAATTGTCTTGCGAACCATAAAAACCCTGTTCAATTCGGCCCAGGAAATATGGAAAAACTCGCATCGGCACCGCGGTTCTGATGCCAGGCACTGCGGTGCTAATTGGCTGAAATCACTGGGCTGCTCACTGGAATTATTACGCCTCAGTTCCAACTTTTCGGCCGCGGTTCCATGGCACCGCGGTGCTTTGTAACCGAACACGCGGTGCCTCTCGAGTTTTGTCCGCTCACTTTGATTTGTTCTATTCTTTGTGGCACTTTTTAGGCTTCATTCCTTGGGCTGTGCTTGTTCAGATTTCATCTTAATTAAGCTCGTTTCATCCTTAAAAGTAGTATCTTCTCCTTTATAACCGTTGTGACACAAAAAGAAAGAAAAACAAACCTAATACTATACTAACACAAACGAAATGAGTGAAATACTAACTAAAAAAGACTCAAAAGAGTGTACTAGAATACACTCATCACGTTCCAAGTGACACTTATCCAATAACGATTTATTGTGACAACACTGGTGTGATTGCCCAAGCTAAGGAATCAAGATCAATGAACAGAAACAAGCATGTACCAAGGAAATACCACATACTCAGAGAGATGGTGGATACTGAAGAAATAAGATTGGACTACGTTCCCAAAGATGAAAATCTAGCTGATCCATTTACTAAACCATTAAGCTTAGTCAAACATAATGATCACTTTGAAAACATGGGTATTAGATACGTTGGTGATTGGCTCTAGGCCAAGTGGGAGATTGAAAGTATGTATGTCCTAGAAACAATCATTTTATAGACAAATGTACTTGAACACATTCATATTATTAATGAGATTAATATAATTTGGCATTTGCAATTATTGAAATATGATTTTGATTGCTTGTGATTATTTATTAATGTGCATCTCTTGAGCTTACGTTGTCATTGATAAAGTTAGATATTAATGATAAAACGTAACTCTTAAAATAGTCTTGACTGATGATCATTGAGAATGAGATATCAATGTTATATTATAAGTCAATATGTGGTCTGCATCACATTTTTAGAGAATGTAGTATGTCTCACTTACTACTAGTATGATTACTAGTTATGGACACATAGATACTCTTAGAGGGTATTGGTATACCCTGCTGATAAACTATTTGTTATAAATGTCTAGAGTATTATCAGCATGTGGGATATATAGGTCATTTGAGTTGAGTTGGGTAAGACATGGCTTGGGTTGGGTACATTGCGATGTAAACAAGGTGGTAGTTGAGCCAAGAATAGAATTCATTCATCGATTGGATATTCGAGAGAGAACACTCAACTTCTCAGTAATATTAGGTCGACCAAGTCATTGGCCAATGCAAATGACATATTTAGGATATGGTCTAGGTGTCGACTAATATAGATGAGATAAAATGATCAAGCCATTGGGATAGACACATAACAAATCCTAAGCTTGATCGAGTGTGTCGCGAATGAAAGGAATTTATCATCTAACATAAAGGTTGTGTTTACAGGAGTCATATAAATGTACTTTTATACAACTCTCTGTAAGTCGTTTATAACACATGTTTAATTCTACTTAGTGCTTAAAAGTATTTTTTAAGTGTTGAAAACTAATTTTATAAATAAATAATTACGGATTTTTCTAGAAGTGTTGAAACAACTATCAAATAGTTGATGTGTTTGATAAGAAAGTGCTGATAAGCTGATTTTTTGATAGAATGACAAAAATACTCTTAAAAAACTTTATAAAAGATTATGAATTTAAAAGTATCTCTGTAAAGAAAGGGAAGTGCAATGGGGGATATACAGTGAGGAGGAAGAGGAAGTTAGGAGTTTTGTTTTGGGAAAGATATTTTGACAATTTACTATATCATACTAGCATTATAAATGTACGTTTTTTCTCCCGTAGATATAGTGTTATTCAAAAACTTATTTCATCTTCGAAAATATTCACTTTGTTCTTAGGGAGGGGAATGGTGTAAAAACGTCACAGACTGCCAAAATCGTAGCAACACCGATAGAGATTCATCAAAACATAAGGGTCCTGTAAAATTTCAAGGAATTCACATCAAAACATATGTTTCTTTGAATAAAAAAAAGCCAAGAAATCAGCCCGTACTTAATAAGGTAAGCCTCACTAGTCTATTGTAGGTCCATAATGACCCAAAAATTGTACTCTCCCGTTTCATATTACTTGTCACTTTTTCTTTTATATATCTCTTAAGAAATTATAAATGAGAAAACTATTTTTACTACATTACATTTATCTCTCTTCAATTAATTATATTCTAATCAATATTAATTATTTTATGAACAATTAATATTAAGTACAAATTAGAAAAAAATTAATTAATTCTATTTTATTTTTAGAAAATAATCAAATAATTTGAGAAAAATATTTTAGTAATATAGCTAGATAAAATGAGCTAGAGGGAGTACATCACAAGAAATATCAAACATGTGGAGGACCAAAAGGGCACTTTTTGAAAAATAAATTAGTGGTAACAACGTAAGGTGTGCGTTATCTTAATTAATTTACACTCCCAAGAAAAAAATTACTTCCTTAATCTCAATATTACGAGAGCTAAATTAAGTTTTTTTTAATAGTAATTTTTTATATATTTAAAATTATTAATTATTGTGATTTATATGACCTCAAATTTGAATGAATTATTTTTCCTCAACAAACGAAGATAATGAAACATTTCAAAAATCTAGAAATGCATTATTGTTCACATATCATATGATTATCTTTTGTAAATTAAATATGCAGATTTTTACAATTGGAACAGTCTTTATTGCATACTGCGATGATGGATCGTTTACAGGAGATGTTGAATATGTTGATCCAGTATGTTTTATTCAAAGCTATAATTTTGAATTCCAATTTAAAATATTTATTTTGTTGAAAATCATCTCGAATATTTTTTTATCACTCCATATATGTTGCTTTGTTTAGGCTACCAATCTGCATTTTAGAGGGGCAAGGATTTTTAATGCAGTAATGGATGAGCTGCTAGTAGGGTTGTTAGCGGTCCGGATACTCTTTTATCTAGATACATAATTTTAATTTATAAAATTAATTCAACACTTAAAAGAGTTTATCAACATTTATTTTCATTACTAACACAATTTTGTTTAAAAAAATCTTATGAATCTCAATATTATACTGTGATCGCTTTTGCAATTTATCAACAAATACCTCTAGAGTGAAATGTTTGATCGATTGCGGCTATTTTGTTCATTTGTAAGATTGTTAACGACTTTACCTGCATAAGACCATTTATTGTAATTGGGATGAACATTGTACACTATATATATTGATATTAATGAGAAAGACTCCCCAAGAAAGATTAATATCATCTTACATTTTTTTTTATTCCTTTCGCCCTCTGATACATTTGGAAGAATAGAAACAAAAATAGGTTCAACAACCTATCGAATGTTGTCCATATGGATCAAGTTATTAGTTTGGCTTTAGAATGTATGTACACAACTAACGTCATTCCTAATAAAAAGTTGTTTCAAGCTTTCTATATTAATTGATTTTCGTCCCCTAAGGAAAGTACAAATTAAATACGAATGGTGCTTTTAAAGATAATCTTCAGGCTGGAGGAATTGGAGGTGTAATACGAGATGGTCTTGATAACTGGAAGATGGCTTTTTATGCAAAGTTATGCCTACTCCAGTTGAATGGTGCTCCAGTCTCCGATCCTACACTGTATAGGAGCCTTGCAGGTGCACTTCAGTATCTCACATTTACAAGGCCAGACATTGCTTATGCTGTTCAGCAGGTATCTTATTTATGCATGCCCTCAGGGAGTCTCATTTCACTTCCTTTAAGCGTAACATCTGATACATTAAGGGCACACTTGATTATGGTTTGCACCTATACCCCTCTGCACCAAACAAGTTGCTCTCATATACGGATGCAGATTGGGCAGGGTGTCCGGACACACGACGCTCCACCTCCGACTTTTGTGTTTTTTTAGGGGACAACTGATTTCATGATCTGCCAAGTGACATGCCACCCTATCTCGTTCCAGTGCCGAGGCTGAGTACAGAGGCGTTGCAAATGTGGTAGCTGAGATTTGTTGGCTCAGAAATTTACTGTTAGAATTTCAGTGTCCTTTGCGTCAGGCATCTATTGTGTACTGTGATAACATCTCTGCAATCTACCTTTCTCACAACCCGGTTCAACATCAGCGAACCAAACACGTTGAGATGGACATACATTTCGTTCGTGAGAAAGTTGCGCTAGGCCATGTCAGAGTGTTACATGTTCCCTCATCATATCAGTATGCATATATATTTACCAAAGGACTTCCCAGACAGTTGTTTCTTGACTTCAGATCCAGTCTCAGCGTCCGGCCTCCTCCCACTCCGACTGAGGGTGTGTGTAAACGTGTATAGTAGTATAATAATATCCATACCCATAATTAAAATATTTGTGTAAATATAATTATGGTAAGACTAGGATTCCTCTTGTATATGGGATTAAGATTCCTATTGTAATTGGGATGATCATTGTACACTATATATATTGATATTAATGAGAAAGACTCCCCAAAGAAAATTAATATCATCTTACATTTTTTTTATTCCTTTCGCCCTCTGATACATTTGGAAGAATAGAAACAAAAATAGGTTCAACAACCTATCGAATGTTGTCCATATGGATCAAGTTATTAGTTTGGCTTTAGAATGTATGTACACAACTAACGTCATTCCTATTAAAAAGATGTTTCAAGCTTTCTATATTAATTGATTTTCGTCCCCTAAGGGAAGTACAAATTAAATACGAATGGTGCTTTTAAAGATAATCTTCAGGCTGGAGGAATTGGAGGTGTAATACGAGATGGCCTTGATAACTGGAAGATGGATTTTTATGCAAAGGCTCATGCAATAAGCCACTTGGAAATGAAACTCAAAGTCGTGATGTATGGACTAGAAAAAGGCAATTAGGTAATTGATAATTTAAACACAAAATCTCCTCTGTTTAACAACTTGATCTCACAATGCAGGTATTGGATGAAGAGGTTGGGAAATTTGGTGATCCACCAGAGTGGCAGAAGAAAAAAGTTGACGGCAACCGATATTATTTTGGTCAAATTATGTATCATCTGTAATTTAAATTTTTCTCTGTAATTGCACTGTTTTTTCAGTGTTCCGTCAATGTTAAGCTCTAGACTGCCATGAAAAGATGGCAAGAAGTTGAAGAAAGAAGAAGAAGAGAAAGGAAGAGGAAGAGGAAGCGAAAGCTTGATGAAGAAGACGATGCAGACGAGAGGATTCTAGAAGAGGAAAAGAAAAGGGCGGTTGTATTAAAATGAAACAATTAATTATACACAGTTGGGTTACAATCTATTTATAAAAGTTCACTATACTCATTAGCCCATTATACTAGTTAGCCCAATATACTAATTATACATTTACAATTATATTTTTACACCCCCCCCCCCCCTCAAGCTAGGATGTATGAAAATGTTCTTCAAGCCTAGCTTGGATAATAAGGAAGTATGTTGTTGTCGATTCAATGCCTTTGTTAGTATATCAGCCGGCTTTTCCTTTGTCGATATAAATTGAGCATTGATCAATCCACTTTGAATCTTTTCTCTAATAAAATGACAGTCGATTTCTATATGTTTTGTTCTCTCGTGGAAAACTGGATTCCCAGCAATCTGTATGGCAGATTTGCTATCTGTGAATACTCCAATTGGTCTGGATATATCAACACCCAACTCTTGAAACAACCCTGCCAGCCAAACAACTTCAGCAACTGCAGAAGTCATAGTCGTGTACTCTGCCTCTGCTGAACTCCGAGATATTGTGTCTTGTTTCTTCGATTTCCAGGAAACAGGTGATGATCCATACATTGCCAGATAACCAGTAACTGATCTCCTGGTGTTGACGCAGCTTCCCCAATCTGTATCACAATACATTTTGAGTTGAGGAACACAATTAACAAAACTAGACATAAGTATACCCATTCCTGGTGTCTGTTTAATGTATCTGACTAATCGAAGGCCAGCTTCCATGTGAGAGTCCTTTGGTGTTTGCATGAATTGGCTGAGTGAGTTCACTGTAAAGGTGATATCTGGTCTTGTAGTGGTTAAATATAACAGCCTCTCAATCAGTCTTCTATATACGCAAGGGTCAGTCAACATCTTATCGGCACTATGAGATGATTCCGAACTGGCTTCAATGACTTTGTCCAACTCTACTGTAGTGAGTTTCTGATTTGTCTCCGTAGAGAAAGCCACTGGTTTGGCTCCTGCCAATCCCATGTCTGATATAAGTTCAAGAGCATACTTCTTTTGATGCATTAGAATGCCTTGTGAATTCCTTGCAAACTCAATTCCCAGAAAATACTTCAACTCCCCCAAGTCTTTTATCTTAAAGGCTGATTGTAGTGCTTCTTTTGTGGGTATGTATGAGCTGCATCATTCCCAGTTAACAGGAGATCATCCACATATACCAACACCACCACAATCTTCTCTTCTTCCCTCCTTGTGAAAAGAGAGTAGTCCCTATGGCTTTGTGTGAATCCTGACGACAGTAAAGCTGTAGTTAACTTTATATTCCATTGCCTAAAGGCCTGTTTCAAGTCATATAAAGACTTCTT
The DNA here is from genome assembly GCA_029844215.1 of Przewalskia tangutica. Classification (NCBI taxonomy): domain Eukaryota; kingdom Viridiplantae; phylum Streptophyta; class Magnoliopsida; order Solanales; family Solanaceae; genus Przewalskia; species Przewalskia tangutica. Next base: position 139,710,214 of record CM056720.1, on the reverse strand, counting down.
TAACCTGCATACATGTGTGTTCCTATGTGTAGCATTGAATCCATCTGGAACTGTCATGAACACTTCTTCAGATAAATCACCTTGAAGAAATGCATTGTATACATCCATTTGATGTATCTTCCAATGCTGCAATAGACACCACCGTTCTGACTATGGTCATCTTAACCACATGTGATAATGTCTCCTGGTAATCTATTCCTTCCTTCTGATTGTATCCCTTGGCTACAAGTCTGGCCTTGAACCTCTCCACCTCCCCCTGATGCTTTGTATTTAATCTTGTAGACCCATCTACAACCAATTTCTTTATTCCCTTCAGGAAGCTTGACTAGCTTCCATGTTCCATTGTCCTATAGTGCCTGGATTTCAGATTCCATGGCTGCAATCCATCTGGGATCCTTTGCAGCTGCTGGGTATCCTGATGGCTCAGTGTCTACAGATACCTGTGCAACAAAGTGTTGATAGGCAGCATATAGACCTGCATATGTGATGTTGTAAGAAATTGAATATAAGCAGCTGTGAGATCCTTTTGTAGTGATATAGTCCTTGTGCCGTATAGGAGGTCTGTCATGTCTTCCTGATCTCCTTGTTGTAGTTGTAATGACTGATTCCATCTGATTGTTCTCATGATGTTCTGTCTCATCTGCACAGCTACTGGTGTTATGATGTCTGTCTGCACTACCACCATTGATATTTGAATCTGCAGTAGGACCTGCACATGTTGGTTCTTCTCATGCAAAATTTGTCTCACTGACAGGATTACCATTAGTAATAGTGATAGGATTACCATTCATCAACTCCTCATAACAGAATTGTCCATGATCCTTTATGTTCAGTGACTCCTCATTCTGCCCATTTTTAAAAGGAAAAATGTCTTCCCTGAATATTACATCCCTACTAACAAAAATAATCCTGTTTTCTAAGTCATAGAGTTTGTATCCCTTTTGTGTAGGTGAATACCCAAGTAGAGCACATCTAACTGCTCTTGGACTAAATTTATCATGTGTATGAAGTATGGTTGCAAAACATAAACAACCTATAACTCTCAAATGATTAAGTTGTGGTGTTTTGTTGTATAGTTTATGGAAATGAGACTTATTATTTAGAACTGTTGAAGGAATTCTATTAATAATGTATGCTGCAACTTCTATACACATTCCCCAGAATCTTTCTGGCAACCAGCCCTGAATTTTTATAGCTCTTGATGTCTCAAGTAGATGTTTATGTTTCCTTTCAACTACCCCATTTTGTTGTGGTGTGTATGAGCAAGAACTCTCATGTATAATTCTAAGTGTTTGGAAAGGTTCCCTACATTTTTGGTTGAAAAATCCAGTACTATTGTCTAATCTAATTCTCTGGACTTTAGATTCAAACTGAGTAGCTATTTCAGCAAAGGAAATTTTCAGAACAGTAGATACATCAGATTTCAACCTCATCAGAAACACTCATGTCCATCTAGAGAAATCATCTACAATGGTCAAAAAATACCTCATGCCATTGAATGTATCAGTTCTATATGGTCCCCAGACATCTAAATGTAGCAATTGAAAAGGTTTTATTGATCTACTGGTACTAGTAGGAAATGGAGATCTGATTTGTCTAGCCAGTGGGCAGATTTCACACTTATTTAAAACAAAATTATCACTGTCTTGTGAGGTGGTTCTGCTGCTGTGTCTGTTGTCCTGTGTCTTCAAGTTGGCCTGTTACTGCATAGGCCTTCTTTGCTTTGGACTTAAAGTCATCCGGATAGCCAATTAGTTGGTAACAGCCCTCCTCCAAGTGACATGTCTTGTGGCAGTGATTACATTTCATCAACTTGAAACAGTCCACTATGAAATGTCCCTTCATCTTACAGTGATCGCACTTAGCATTAGGATTATATGGTTTTCTTTGTGTGTGACTTCCTCCATGTTCTCCTCCCTTGTTACTTCCATTCCTAGATGTGAATAATGTTGATTGTTCAATATGATCAGATATTGATCTGCTGGTTCCTGCCAGAGCTCTTTGACTTTCCTCCTGATTAACCAAGGCATATGCATGATTCAGATTTGGAACTTGTGGCATCATTAGAACTTGGCTCCTTGTGTTATGATAACTTTCGTTCAGTCTCATTAGGAACTGCAACAACCTCTGATGCACGACGGTGTAGGTATAATCGAGTCGTACTCATCCCAAAGGTCCTTCAGCCTTGAATAATATCCTGATATTGACATAGTCCCTTGTCGCAAAGTAAATATCTCCTTGTGAATCTGAAAGGCTCTAGAACTATTTACCTTGGCGAATCTCCCATTCAACTCCTCTCAGATGATGTGGGAATCAGCATTGAATAACATCCCTGTCAGCAGACTTTTACTGACATTTCCCATCAACCATGACACTACAATAGCGTTGCATCTGTCCCAGACTCGTGCTACCTATTCATTGTAATGTTCTCTCCTAATCGTTCCATCAATAAACCCTATCTTGTTCTTCCCCAACAGAGCCAACTTCATGGCCCTACTCTACAGCGCATAGTCTTCCATTACATTCAAGACAACTCCAACAGACAGGGAACCAGGTGCACCCGATGGAAATAAGAATAGGGGATGGTTATGATCTATATTGTTCCTTAAACTTGTTATATCTCCAACTTCATTCACTCCACCATCTCCAATAGTTTCTGATGTCGGCATGTCGTATATCTTTCCTTAGAAGTCTCAATTTCTCTAACAGATTCAGCCAACACCAAGCAGTAAAAAAAATTTCACCAACAGAGATTCGATTCCTGAAATCGATTAAGATTTCGAGTCGATTATAATAGAAACGTAATTCCTACTTTTTCAGATTCGTCCACTGGAGTAATCACTTGTTTCTCCTTCGATCTGAAACTGTCTCCATTTCTCTTGCATGTACCTGATCTATCTGGATCTACAATTTTCTTGTGCTGATCCTTTGTTCGATTCTTCTGTTTCGAACATCCTAGGATCTACAAGTTTTGATATCATGTTAAGCTCTAGACTGCCATGCAAAGATGTCAAGAAGTTGAAGAAAGAAGAAGATAAAAGAAGAGGAAGAGAAAGGAAGAGGAAGTGAAAGCTTGATGAAGAAGACGATGAAGAAGACGATGCAGACGAGAGGATTCTAGAAGAGGAAAAGAAAAGGGCGGTTGTATTAAAATGAAACAATTAATTATACACAGTTGGGTTACAATCTATTTATAAAAGCCCACTATACTCATTAGCCCATTATACTAGTTAGCCCAATATACTAACCCAATATACTAATTATACATTTACAATTATACTTTTACAGTCAAGTTACGTCCTTCGATTTAGTGAACATGGTCATGTATATGGAAATCCAGTATGTTGTACTCATGGCATAATCGCGCTGATGGATTTCGCTGGGCTAGCTTAATTCTTCACTATTGTGGACCTCGAGCATGATGAAGTGGATAACCACCTACCGTGTTTGCGTTCAGGTCATCTCAATCGTGATCTATATACTATGTAAGTATTTTTCCTCGGCCTTGTTCGCAGTGCACCTGTTGAGAATAAGAATCTGCAATGTCCAAATGGATTCCAAGTGATCCGAAACTCACCCAATCCGGACCACACCAACAAGTTCCAATTAGTCATCCGGATAGCCAATTAGTTGGTAACAACCTTCCTCCAAGTGACCTGTCTTGTGGCAGTGATTACATTTCAACAACTTGAAACAGTCCACTATGAAATGTCCCTTCATCTTACAGTAATCACACTTAGCATTAGGATTATATGGTTTTCTTTGTATGTGAATTCCTCCATGTTCTCCTCCCTTGTTACTTCCATTCTTGGATGTGAATAATGTTGATGGTTCAATATGATCAGATATTGATCTGCTGGTTCCTGCCAGAGCTCTTTGACTTTCCTCCTGATTAACCAAGGCATATGCCTGATTCAGATTTGGAACTTGTGGCATCATTAGAACTTGGATCCTTGTGTTATGATAACTTTTGTTCAGTCTCATTAGGAACTGCAACAACCTCTGATATTGTAGGTGATTTATGAACTCCTTAGCCTTGGGGCAGCACGACGGTGTAGGTATAATCGAGTCGTACTCATCCCAAAGGTCCTTCAGCCTTAAATAATATCCTGATATTGACATAGTCCCTTATCGCAAAGTAAATATCTCCTTGTGAATCTGAAAGGCTCTAGAACTATTTACCTTGTCGAATCTCTCCTTCAACTCCTCCCAGATGATGTGGAAATCAGCATTGAATAACATCCCTGTCGTGGACTTTTCGACATTTCCCATCAACCATGACACTCTGATAACGTTGCATCATCCCGGACTTGTGCTACCTCTTCACTGTAATGTTCTCTCCTAATCGTTCCATCAATAAACCATATTTTGTTCTTCCCCAACAGAGCCAACTTCATGGCCCTACTCCACAGCGCATAGTTGTCCATTCCATTCAAGACAACTCCAACAGACAGGGAACCAGGTGCATCCGATGGAAATAATAATAGGGGATGGTTATGATCTATATTGTTCCTTAAACTTGTTGTATCTCCAACTTCATTCACTCCACCATCTCCGATAGTTTCTGATGTCGGCATGTCGTATATCTTTCCTTAGAAGTCTCAATTTCTCCAACAGATTCAATCAACACCAAGCAGTAAAAAAAAAATCACCAACAGAGATTCGATTCCTGAAATCGATTAATATTTCGAGTCGATTATAACAGAAACGTAATTCCTACTTTTTCAGATTCGTCCACTAGAGTAATCACTTGTTTCTCCTTCTATCTGAAACTGTCTCCATTTCTCTTGCATGTACCCGATCTATCTGGATCTACAATTTTCTTGTGCTGATCCTTTGTTCGATTCTTCTGTTTCGAACATCCTAGGATCTACAAGCTTTGATACCATGTTAAGCTCTAGACTGCCATGAAAATATGGCAAGAAGTTGAAGAAAGAAGAAGAAGAGAAAGGAAGAGGAAGATAAAGGAAGAGGAAGCGAAAGCTTGATGAAGAAGACGATGTAGACGAGAGGATTCTAGAAGAGGAAAAAAAAAGGGCGGTTGTATTAAAATGAAACAATTAATTATACACAGTTGGGTTACAATCTATTTATAAAAGCTCACTATACCCATTAACCCAATATACTAACCCAATATACTAATTGTACATTTACAATTATACTTTTACAGTCAAGTTACGTCCTTCGATTTAGTGAACATGGTCATGTATATGGAAATCCAGTATGCTGTACTCATGGCATAATCGCGCTGATGGATTTCGCTGGGCTAGCTTAACTCTTCACTATTGTGGACCTCGAGCATGATGAAGTGGATAACCACCTACCGTGTTTGCGTTCAGGTCATCTCAATCGTGATCTATATACTATGTAAGTATTTTTCCTCCGAGATTATGAACTGCACCTGTTGAGAATAAGAATCTGCAATGTCCAAATGGATTCCAAGTGATCAGAAACTCACCCAATCCGGACCACACCAACAAGTTCCAAATGATAAATCAACTTGTGCAATGGCTTATTCCTACATTTGGGCGCAAATACTCAAATATCTATTTTATACCCAAACAAGTACACATACTGACCCCAAAATATCTCATTTTCTTCTATGATGCTGATAATCTAGACAAAAACAATTCGAATATTAACATATAAATTAATCACCACGTATTGACATGTGTTTCCTAAACGCTCCATTTAATTGTCTCAGTCGAACAAGTTGATTGACCTAATTTCAAGGAAAACAAAATTTCAGAATATTCAGACATTTGTATGGTTCTAGTGTTGTGGTCTCCTATTTTAAGGCCTAATTTCTCGTTACTCCAACTTCTATCGTTGGCCATCCTCCTATATATAGATCGTCCTGAAATTCATTCATTAGGGTCAATATATCTTTTGCAACATATATATTTTACAAAGTACACCTTTAGAATATTATTATTTTTTCTCTATTCATTTGCATGTTATAATCAAAATCTCATCCATTCTTTAATTTTATGTTTTACAGGATGATGATGGTTACAAGATCACTTCAACTTTTTATCTCACTTGTTTGCTTTTGACCATCATCACAATTGAATGTGCAAAAGTAACCCAAACCCCAAATATATATAATGTCACGAAAACAATTGTTCATAGTGCCGTGTCAAAAGGAGCAGGTGAATTAATATCTTCACTTATATGTACAAGTATAAACTTTGAATTATAAAATTAAGTTTGTTAACAGTGTTTATATGATAGTGTGCTTGGATGGATCACCTCCAGCATACTATTTTGTACCAGGATTTGGAGAAGGGGTTGGAAATTGGATTGTACAACTCTCTGTAAGTCGTGTATAACACATGTTTAATTCTACTAATCCCTACTTATTTGGAGTAATTTTTTTTTGTTTGGATTAGCTGATCATAAATAGCTTAGTGCTTAAAAGTATTTTTAAGTGTTGAAAACTAATTTTATAAATAAATAATTACGTATTTTGTTAGAAGTGTTGAAACAACTATGTTGATGTGTTTGATAAGAAAGTGCTGAGAATGACTAAAATACTCTTAAAAACTTTACAAAAGATTATGAATTTAAAAGTATCTCTGTAAAGAAAAGGAAGTACAACGGGGGATACACAGTGAAGAAGAAGAGGAAGTTAGGAATTTTGTTTTGGAAAATATATTTTGACAATTAGAAAAAAAAAAAGAATTAAGAATAAACTAGTAAAATACTTTGTCAAACCAAAAATGCTTATAAGCTGACATATCATAAGTTGGGGATGGCTATCTTATAGTACTTTGATGTTTACCAAGCAAACAGATAAATAGGACCAACTTATAAGCTTATCCAAACACCCGAGAAATTTTACTATGTCAAAAGAGCATTATAAGTGTACGTTTTTTCTCGTGTAGATATACTATTATTTCAAAAACTTATTTCATCTTTGAAAAATTGACTTTGTTCATAGGGAGGAGCATGGTGTAAAAACGTCACGGACTGCCAAAATCGTAGCAACACCGATAAAGGTTCATCAAAACATATGGGTCCGGTAACATTTCAAGGAATTCACAGCAAGAATCAGACCGCAAATCCAGGTGCTCTTGAATTATTATGTCCTCAAAAATCTAGACATAACTAATGTTGCAATGATGCATTATTGTTCACATACTCATATGATTATCTTTTGTAAATTAAATATGCAGATTTTTACAATTGGAACAAAGTCATTATTGCATACTGCGATGGTGGATCGTTTACGGGAGATGTTGAATACGTTGATCTAGTATGTTTTATTTAAAGCTATAATTCCTAATTCCAATTTAAAATATTTATTTTGTTGAAAATCATCTCGATTTGTTTTTTATCATTCCATATATGTTGCTTTGTTTAGGCTACCAATCTGCATTTTAGAGGGGCAAGGATTTTTAATGCAGTAATGGATGAGCTGCTAGCAAAAGGATTAAAGAATGCCAAAAATGTATGTAAATTCTATTACAATTGAAACATTTGACTGCATAATATATATATATATACACACCATGACGGTATCATGGAGGACTGAGAGAGTATCTCATTGAAGGACTGAAATAGTCTTTAATGATGTCATCCCAGTATATGGTATATACGATAGTATCATGAAGGATTAAGGAGTATCTTATTGAAGAATGACGATTCTCCATGATACTATCATGTATATAAGACGATTAAATTATAGAGGTGGTTTTGAAGAAAGTGTGTTTTTCAATAAATGAACACGATCTTCTATAATATTCTGTGAACCTGTCAGTATATTATATATACTATATGAGTTTCATAGAGGGTTATTGACTGTTTTTGAAGAAATGAAAGAAGCCTTCTCTGATACCATGCATGTTGATATCATAATTTTGGAGGCATTCGGTAATTGCTTTGGAAGTATGGACGTATAATTATTTTATGAAAGGGTATTGTTCAAGACAAACTTAGTGATTTAATGCTGTCGGAAGAGAATCTTTCGTTAATTTTGGACAAATTACCGTATTCAAACATACGAAATGAGGCTTTATCACTTTCTTGAAGACAAGTTATGTTATGGAAACAACTACATTCTTTTCCCTACAATTGTTTTCTAACTAATTTATAATATATTAAGTTTTTAACACATAATTTTCATTATTAACACAATTTTGTTTAAAAAAACTTATGAATCTCAATATTGATTTTGCAGGCCATCCTTGCTGGTAGTTCTGCCGGAGGATATCCAGCAATATTATACTGTGATCGCTTTCGCAATTCATTGACAAATACCTCTAGAGTGAAATGTTTGGTCGATTGCGGCTATTTTGTTCATTTGTAAGATTGTTAACGACTTTACATGCATAAGACCATTTATTAGCAAATGATATTACATGATTTATTAGAACTGTCATCTGACTTTAATTTGAATGTCTATCTTTCTTATAATAGCAAGAATCATGTGCTCGCAAAACCTTGGGAATCCATATATAAAGGAGTCGCCGCTTTACAAGTAAAATCTTCTCCCCTTTTTATAAGTGCTGATAAAGAATTATGTTTCTTTTGAAAAATTCATACGTCAGTTATTTCCGTCGTTTCAGCTTATGTGATTCTATTTTCTATTTAGTTTATTTTAAAATAATTATGTCTTTTTAAATTGGAAAACAATCTAACCTAATTTATCTGTGCTACTGTTATTGACAAACTTTTATATCTAGCTACCCAAATGTTATGACATGTTTAAGATTATAAGTTTCAAAAGTCATAACTATTTTCATAAATTCAGTGTTCAGTCAAATAAATTAACCTAAAATAAAGCGGAGGGAGTATTTAAATAATATGTCAATGGTTAGTTTCTATCATATTAGAGGTTATTGTTTCCTAAAACCTCTTTATGTGAGTTGCAGGAGTCTGCCAAAACATTGCCAAAATCATGCACTTCAAAAATGAAACCAGAATTGGTAATTGTTCCCTTGATTAATGATCAGTTGTTTTTGTGAGTCTTTTGCAAATAAATTAATGGCCATAAATTTTTTCCAATTTGCTGCAGTGCCTCTTCGCAGAGAACATTCAACAAGATATCAAGACACCGATTTTTATTTTGATGTCAGCATTTGATAATGTCGAGGTACATAATTGATATAATTAATTGTCAATATTTCATAAGCTTTTTCACAAAAAAAGTCTACTTAATTCGATTAACATTTCTTATTTTAGTGTCTTCTCATAGATGAACTATATTTTGCAGACACAATACACTTTAGTAGGAAGTAATATATATGAGTGCATCGACCATGGGACATGCACAACAACTCAGAAAAATATCCTGAAAGGTTCGTACACATGGGCTAAACAAAAATAACTTTAGTTCCTCAACAAAATTGTATTTATATTTCAAAACATAGATTGAAAGAATTAAGGAGAAACAAAGAGAGATGTGACGAACACAACTATTGTTATATTTCTAATATTTTTTGTATTTGTTATATATATCAGAAATGAGATCGGATTTCTTAAATGCATTACCCAAAGGAACTAATCCTAAACATAGAGGAGTTTTCATAGATGTTGTCCATCATCACACCAGCATTATAACGAGGTGGACTCCTGAAACTGGCATCGTGGTTCATAACGTGGTAAGATATTTATTTATATTTAAAAATGCAATTTTAAAATAAAGCTTGTTGACTATATTGTTTTCACCATTTATTTGTGCAGTCTGCCCCAAAGGCATTTGCTGATTGGTACTTTGATCGGAATTACACCTATTTGATAGATGAACGTGACTTGCCACTCCCAAATCTAATCCCAAACATAACTTATTCATCATAGGCCGTCCGATAAGGAGGATAAACTTTTATAGACTTGTGTTTATTTATTCCACGAAAAGATGGTCAAAATTCATTTATGTAAAACTTTTATGTAACATTCATTGCTGACAATATGTATACTATTTCCCATATATACCAAATCCGATAACAAGGAGGTCCCTTTGACAAAAGTAATAAAAACTTCTTCGCTCCAATATTTTGACTTAAGTCTTACTTATTGATTTATGTATTATGCATCTACTAAACGGTCATTAATGGTCATTATCCTTCCGTTCAAAGATGGATTCCCAAATTTTGTGGATTAGGTTACCTCTATAGGTAAGCTGTTTAAGGTGGATGCTTGCATGAATTCGACACTTACAGGGAGATATGCGCGACTTTGTGTTGAAGGGGACGAGCAACTTTGCAAGTCTTGTGATTGCATGGGTCATTACCAAGCCAACTGCCACAATAAATAAATTACAAATGTAATACAAAGGAACAGCCGGGAAAGGTGACAAAGAGGTTGCAAGCAGGAGAATGAGTAACTATTCAATTCCCACCCAATAAGAAAGTCCCTATAAACGCAATCCAACAAATGAGGTAAATGCAACTAAATCACAGATCATGGTGGCACCTACACTATCCCTAAGGTAGGAGAAATATCTCTCAACATCAATAAACTATTAATAAGTAAGTGCAAAAACATGATAGAAACATAATATATTGAAGTCATAATAACATAAAAGTATATAATAGAACAAGTCAATACAATCCCAAAATCTTATCTAACTCGTACAATAACTCTATCCATTATTGGGTATGCCACTAGATAGAGATATTATTTTTTGCATTGATCTAGAGCTGGATATTGTATCCATTTCTATTCATCCATATCATATGGCTCCAGTGGAGCTGAGAGAGTTAAATGAGCAGTTGCAGGATCTATTGAGTAGGGGATTCATTAGACCCAGCGTGTGTACTTGAGTTGCTCTTGTATTATTTGTAAAGAAGAAGGATGACAATATCTGTATGTGTATCGACTACAGACAGTTGAACAAGGTCACCATCAGAAACAAGTATCAGATTTCTCGTATAGATGATTTGTTCGACCGACTTTAGGGTGCTTTTGTGTTTTCGAAGATTGATTTGAGGTATGTGTATCACCAGTTAAAGATAATGGCCGAGGATGTTCCCAAGAAGGCTTTCAAGACTCGATATTGCCACTATGAGTTCTTAGTGTTGTCTTTTAGGCTTACCAATGCCCCCATGACATTCATGGATTTGATGAGTGGGATATTCAAGCCCTATTTGGATCTATTCGTAATCATCTTTATTGATGACATTATGATATATTTGAAGAGTAAGGAGGACCACAAAAAGCATTTGAGAGTGGTTCTTGGTTTATTGAAAGAGAAATAGTTGTATGCTAAATTTTGAAAATGTGATTTCTTGATTTGTTCCGTAGCATTTCTGGTACATGTGGTGTCCAAGGAAGGTATTATGGTATATCCGAAGAAGATAGAGGCAGTCAGAGATTAGGCTAGGCCGACTTCGGTGATAGAGATTCGAGTTGTATGGGTCTTGCGAGTTATTATCGTCAGTTAGTCATGGATTTCTCATCTATTGCTTCTCATTTGACACGGTGGACTCAGAAAGATGTGCTTTTTCAGTGTTCCGATAAGTGTAAGGAGTGCTTTCAAAAGATCAAGTCACTTTTGATCACAACCTCGATTTCATCCATTCTAGTGGAGGAAAAATACTTCACCATTTATTGTGATGCTTTGAGGATTGACTTGGGTTATGTGCTAATGAAGGAGGGTAAAGTGATAGATTATGCATTAAGGCAGTTGAAGGTGCATGACAAGTACTACCCCACTCATGACTTGGAGTTGGCGGCAACAATATTTGCATTGAAGATTTGGAGGAATTATTTGTATGGAGTTCATTATGAGGTGTATACCGATCATCACATCCTTCAACATGTGTTCAATCAGCGGGATTTGAATTCTACATAGCGCTAGTGGATGGAATTTCTCAAGGTTTATGATATGACAACTGTGTACCATCCGGACAAGAGTGTGGTGACGGATGCTTTAAGATGAAAGACGGTGTGTATGGAGATTTTAGCACATTTTATTATTTATAAGTCCCTTAACATTAGAGTTGCGGTCGCAAGCCAACAATTTCGTGAGACTTGACATTTTGAATCTGGGTAGAATTTTGGCTTGTATTGAGGCAAGGTCGTCTCTTTTGGAGTAGATCAAGGCCCAGCAGTATGAAGATATGAAATTATGCAAGATCAGGGATATGGTGATAAGAGGTGAAACCAAAGAGGCTATGATTGATGGTGAGGGAGTCTTGATGATCAACGGGAGAGTGTATGTTCCTCATGTGGAGACTTGATGAGATTAATTATGGAAGAGGCTCACGGTTCCAGATATTCTATTTAACTGGGTGCAACAAAGATATATCACGATTTGAAGAAACATTATTGGTAGAGCAAGATAAATAGAGACATTTTGGAATTTGTGACTCGGTATTTGAATTGTCAGGTTAAGTATGAGCACTAGAGACCAGGTGGTCTGACTCACATGATGCTCATTCACAAGTGGAAGTAGGAGAGAATATCTACGGATTTTGTTGTTGGGTTTCCAACGACTTTGGGAAATTTTGATGTTATTTAAGTCATTGTTGTTAGGTTGACCAAGTCTGCACATTTCATTTCGGTCTAGACGACCTATAATTCTGAGAAGTTGACCAAGATTTATATTCGTGAGATTGTTCTGCATGGGGTGCCTATTTCTATTATTTCAGACTGGGGCACTCAGTTTACTTCTCATTTATTGCGGACTTTGCAAAAGGAGTTAGGTACTCGTTTGGATCTCAGTATAATATTTCACCCTCATACGGATGGTCTGTCCGAGTGGACCATTCATGTTTTGGATGATATGTTACGGGCTTGCGTGAATGATTTTGGTGGTCATTTGGACCAATATTTACCATTGGCAGAGTTTGCATACAAGAACTGTTATCACTCCAGTATTGACATGGCACTATTTGAGGCTTTATATGGTATGAGATATCTCTCTCCGATGGGCAATTCTTCTGGGGCCTCAGATGGGTCCTCCTCTATAGACGAGTCTTCTTCCATAGATAAATCGGCTTTCATAGACGGGTCTTCTTCCATATAGTAACTCATATTTCCTTCTGGTGTTCTTATAGTCGATCGGTGTATTTTATATACACCTTTTGAGTCATTTTTAGTTAGTCTTTTGCCCATTTTTGTACAAATATGTGTCGTGTTAGGATATATTTTCTTTCTTTTGAGTCACAATGGTTTAAAGTGGCACATTGGAGAGAATGAGCGAAAATAGGACAGAAACAGAGGTCCAGTGCTCAAAAAGCTAAAAAATTGACAATCCGGACGAAAGCAGGCGTGGCCATGGCTGACCAACCAACCAGCAGAGCGCCAGCGCCCAAGCGAAGCTGCGAAGTTTGGCGCGCGGAGTGCGAACATGGCGCCAACGCGGGAAAATTAACAGATCCGAATAGGAATGGGCCAAGGCCAAGAAGGAAAAGGTTTGAGACGTTTTTGGTGATATAAAAAGGACATTTAGGTCAGATTTGAGGAGTTCCACACCTTACAATTCATCACAACTTGAAGATCAAGATTAGAGACTTATATTTTAGTAATTTCTTATTCTTTATTTTATTTCTTTTTAGTATATGTTGGATATTATTTTAGTTCTTGGCATGTCTATGGCTAGGAACTAACTTAATTTAGGGTTTTCCATGTCGAATCGCTTGAACCTCGTTCTTATGAATTAATGCATGTTTTGGTTTCTTCTTATTATTGTTGAGATTTATTCAATAATTGTGTTGATTGCTTGGTAATTAATTGATCACTAATTATCATAACTTATATGATTTCTAATCGAAATCCGAAAGGGGAGATTGTGAATATGCTATAGCTGAATAAACATAGGTTTAAATTGTGAACGAAAGTACCCCGATACTTGTGTAGCTTAATAGGTTATTGCTCTTAATCCTTCTTTGTAGTCAATCTTATCATCGAAAGATAGAAGGGTTCTATATTGGGGTTGAATGTTTATATTACCTTAACAGGAGTATAAAACGACTTAGTTAACCTGTTATCTCAAAATAGAAGAAGAACCTTAATTATTTGCATTAACGAGTAAAGCGAGCGGATAGTCGAGGAGATTTGGAAGCCCTATTTCCACCATATCTGAAGTAAAGTAAAGTAATTTAGTTAGCATCTATAATCATAGCTATAAACAATTCATCAAATTATCGGTTACCAAATAGATACTACAGAATAGAGGTTGGTAATTGGACACTAATCCCTGAGGACGATAACTCGGTCTTCTAAACTGTATTACTTGTCACGACACGTGCACTTGCGTTTAGCGTATGCATAAATCGCGCATCAAGTTTTTGGTGCCGTTGTCGGGGATTGGCGTAGTTCAATATCATTCTATCTATTCTTAATTTCTAATTTGGTTTTTTTTTGTGAAACCGTGCGCCGTGATCCGTTTGTTGATTTTGATCTGTTGCAGGCATCTAGTTTATGCGAAGGAGAAGAGGAGCAGATACACTTGTTCCCTTCAACCCGGAGATTGAAAAGACTTGCAAACAGAACCGGAGAAATAAACGAATCTTGGCCTTAATAGCAATGGGAGGCTTGCAGAATAACAATGAGATGAACGAAGGGTTAGGTGATCATCAACCTAACCAGAAGATGCCCCGGAGGTTACCAATGGATGTGGAAGAAAGGGTTGAGTCAGTGAGAGAAGCTTGGGAGATTATGTCTTTGCCAAGGGTGAATAGAAACGCAGACTTGCATCGAGCTCCCAAGAATATGAGCAAATAATTTGAAATCAAGCTGCGATCCCGAGTATGGTGCGAATCTGATTCAATTTGGAGGGTTGCCATCTGAAGACCCTCATATGCACATAGCAAATTTCTTGGAGTTGTGTGCAACTTTCAAGTATAATGGTGTTACTGACGTCGCCATCCGATTGAGGCTCTTTCTCTTCTCACTCAGGGAAAGAACAAAGTTTTGGTTGAATTCCCTGCCTACAGATTTTATATTCACATGGCAGGAGTTGGCACAGAAGTTCTTGGCAAAGTTCTTTCCACCGTCCAACGCAACTAAGCTGAGAGGAGAGCTGAACAATTTTTACCAGGCTGATGGAGAGTCACTCTATGAGACGTGGGAGAGATTTAAAGATCTGCAGAGAAAGTGTCCACATCATAGCATTGAGCTGTGGAATTTGGTCCATATTTTCTACAATGGCTAAGTGGGACCACAAGAAACATCATTGACGCAGCTGCAGGTGGAACCTTCATGAGAAAGACAACACATGAGGCCCATGATTTGCTAGAAGAGATGGTCACCAATAACCATGTGACAGATGATAGAGGGGTAAGTGGAAGGAGAGCGATAGGAGTTCATGAGATCGATGCCATCACAGCGTTAAATGCACATGTTGCTCTCTTGACCAAGCAACTGCAGCAGAACACAGTGTCAGTGAATGCAGTTCAGATGCCAATGAATTATGAGATGTGTGGGGGTCCTCATACTTTTTATAGGTGCCCATCAGCAGACCCCAACAACATCCCTATTGAGCAAGCAGAATGTCAGGCAGTGGGGAATTACCCAAGGCCCCAAAATAACCCCTATTCAAATACTTACAATCCATGGTGGAGAAATCACCCTAACTTTTCATGGGGGTGATCAAGAGCAGCAGAACCAGTTCCGAGGCCAATACCAGAATCAGCAACTATTTAACCAAGCCTCATCTTCCCAACAGTTTAGTACACCTGCTCCACAAGAAAAGCCAGACGAATTGCGAGCAGCCTTGTTGACACTTAAAAATTCACAAACCCAGTTCATGGCAGAGACAAAATCCTCTATCAGGAACTTGGAGACGCAGGAGGAACAACTAGCAAAGATTACAAATAACAGGCCACAAGGCACTCTTCCTAATGTCTGAGAGATGAATCCCGAGAAGCGATGTCGGCGGTGCAACTGAGAAGTGGGAAGCAGCTAGAACAGCCTACACCTCAGCATGAGGTAGAACAGAGAGTTGAGCAGAGATTAGAGGCAGAGAAGGAGGGGGTTACTGAGGACCGCCCTAGTTTAGAGAAGGCTCCAACAGTTCCAGTAAGGGAATACACAGAGAAGATTCCTTACCCTCAGAGGTTGCAAAGGAAAGCAGTTGATAAACAATTCTCCAAGTTCTTGGAGGTATTTAGAAAGCTGCATATTAACATCCCTTTCATTGAGGCGTTGGAGCAAATGTCTACTTATTTCAAATTTATGAAGGAAATTCTTGGGAGAAAGAAGAAGAAGTTAGCTGAGTATGAGACAGTGGCATTGACAGAGGAATGCAGTGCCGTCTTGCAGAAGAAACTGCCTCCCAAGCTTAAGAATCCAGGGAGCTTCACATTGCCTTGCACAATTGGTAGGGTGACATGTAACAGGGCCCTGTGTGATTTGGGGGCCAGCATAAATCTCATGCCCTTGTCCGTTTTCAAGAGGTTGGGTTTGGGTGAAGCCAAACCAACCATTGTGAACTTGCAGTTGGCGGATAGAACAGTGGTGCATCCCAGTGGAATAATTGAACACGTATTGGTTAAAGTGGGAAAATTATTCTTTCCTGCAGACTTCCTCATCCTTGATATGGAGGAAGATGATGAAATCCCTATCATCTTGGGAAGACCATTCTTGGCAACTGGGAGAGCCTTGATTGATGTGGAGAAGGGCGAGCTGACACTCAGAGTTGAAGATGAAGAGATGGTGTTTAATGTGTTTAAACACATCGTTGAACCCCCAGTCATAAGCAAGTGTTTTGCAGTCAGCACCGTTAGCACATCAGTTGAGCCAGCATAGGCCAAAGCAAAGGAAGTCAGCCCGCCAGTACAGGTCAGCAAAGCTAAACCTTCTCTTGAGAAAAATGAGAAAAAGAAAAACATAAGGCGAAAGAGAAAAATGATTATGAAATGGGTAGGATGTGGGGTTAAGTTACCCCATGCCTCTTGATAAGGAACTTGCGTTCGGCTAAAAGACGTTAAAGACAACGCTACTTTGGAGGCAACCCAAGGTTTTTAAATTTATGCAATTTAGTTTTAGTTAGAACAGTCTCACAGAAGGTATTGTTTACATGTTGTGATGACAGGTACAGGGCTAAAAAGTGGAGGACGAAAAACGTGAGAGAGGAGAAAAATCGGCTTGGTGCCACGGCGCCCAGCAGAGGGCCATGGCGCCGAGAATGCAGAAATGCGCAGGAAGTTGGGCGCCACGGCACCAAATCAGAGAGTCGCGATGCCGGAAGTCCAGAAGGCCTCTTAAGTTTGGGCGCCACTGCGCCGGAAGTTCAGAGGGTCGCAGATGTTTGGGCGCCATGGCGCCGCGACGGAAAAACTGAAATTAAAAGAGCCTAATTCGATTTCCCCTCTCCAAATCAAAAATCCAAAAACCCTTCCTCTCTCCAAAACCCACGAAATCAGCCTCCTTTACTCAAAATCTTCCACAAACTAAACTCAATCACAACCAAAGTACTTCAATTTCTTGCACCCTTAACAATCTCAAACAACAACCCTCATTCCATTGCCTCAATCAATCATTAGGAACAAGAAAATCTTGAAGAACACCGTCCAAGATAACTTTCATCACTTTTTTTGAACTTTTCAAAGCAATTAGGGGAGGTAATTCATAAGTTTGGGGATGAGCTTTATTGGTGGATAGTGTGGGGTGTGTTGAAGTTTGGTGTGAAAATTTTGCAGTAAGATTGTACGTAGTGATCGTGGGGTGTTGTACCTATGCTTTGAGTGAAGTTTGGGGGTTGAATGGTGATGTAGTTTGCTGATTATGCTGTGTGTTAATTGGTGTGATTGAAAGTTGCTGGGTAATCTCACTGAAACTAAGGAAACGCTGCTAAAAATTTTCCAAAATGTCTGCCAGAAAAAAAAGAGCTTCCACATCCGCCTCCGTTCCACAATATGATGCTACTAGGTTTGTCAGTCAAAAAGCAGAAGACATATATTACAAACTTAGTACTAGACCCTTGATCCCTGAGCGAGAAATGGAGTACCAAAAGGAGTCATTTGAGGATGGAGATGTCTATGAGCCTATTCGGGCAATGATAGAGGCCATTAGGTGGAAGAGATTTGTTAATCCGGAGAGAATAGTACCACAGAACACCGTAATGATGAAAGAATTCTATGCTAACTTTCCGGAAATGGTAAATGGTAGATGTTTTGTGAGAGGACAGTATGTGCCTGTGACGGCTGAGGTGGTGAATGAGTTATTAAGAACAGTCGATGTTGAAGAAAGAGGCGATGTCAAAGTTATTTCAGAACTTGGTCTAGAGATGTCGACAACATCGATTGGGATATCGTCGCAATCACATTATGATACCCTGGGGCTGAGTATGATATTGCACGAAATAGATCAAGAGGACTGAGCAGGTGTCAATTCAACAAAACAGCCAAGGGTTGGTTATATTTCATCAGTGTCCGCCTGATTCCATCGACGCACTTCACTAGAGTGCCAGCAGATAGAATAAAGATGATATATGGAATTATGTAAGGGAAGACGATTGATGTTGGGAAGGAGATATTGCAAAACATTGGAGAAACCAGTAGGTTGGTCACTACAGGTGGGTTGGGACACGGATCACTTATTTGCAGTTTATTTTCTAGACATGGAGTCCCAACCCTAGCTACTGATACATATGAGAAGGGCTAACCTCCTGTGACATATGGGATAGTGCATGCCTTCTCAGAACCAGTCCCTCCAGCAGCAGTGAGAAGGAGACCAACACCACCACCACCACCATCACCAGCAGAGGCTGTCATGGATGAGGATGAGCACGAGCAGAGGCTCGGCGTAGAAGCGATGCGCGACCGCGGCAGCCCACAGGTGGAACCCACGGTGCACATGATGGAAGCGATTGCTCATGAACCAGCGGAGGATGATGCAGAGTTTTGACACAATGATACAAGGTCAACAGGACCTGAGGCAAGAACAGCAAGAAATAAGGCTGGAGCAACAACAGTTGAACCAGAGATTTGATGAGATGAGTTCCTTGTTAAACCAGTGGTTCATGCATTATCTGCCGCCACCGCCACCATTTTAAACCAAGTTTGTAAGTTGTCCCGTTTTTCTTTTATTTTTGAGTCTTGCACACATTAGGGACAATGTGTGATTTAAGTTTGGGGGGGGGAGTTCTTAAGTTATTTTTGATGTGTTTTTGAGTCTTTTTGTGTTATTTTCTATGTTTATTTGAGTCTAATTTTTTTTTTTATGATCATGCATGCTGTAGTTACTTGAAACGTCTAGTGAAGTAAAGTTGAATAATGTAATGGAATTAGAAGAAACCATCTGAACACTTAGGTTAGATATGCCAAAAAATCCTAAAATCGAACTATTTGGGGTATCTTGCTTGATTTATGCATTGTTAAGTGATTAAACCTATGTGTCTGCTTGCTTGCTATTTGAGGCGAAATAGTTAGGATATGCATGTTAGGGAGATGACTCAGACATTTCTTTGTTATCCCTTTCTTACCATTCTTGGCCTATCCCTGACATTCAAATTGTATCCCTAGTCAACCCCTTTGAGCCTAAAATAAGATCTTTTCTTTGACACCCTATAATTCCATACTTGTGTCATAAGTGAAGAAATTGATGTGTTTGAAATATAAAGTGTTGAAAAGAGACAAAAAGAGAGTGAACAATTGTGATGCACCCCAATGAAAAAAAATAGGCAAAAGCCTAAGTTTGGGGGTGCCAACTATTAATAATACACCTCATTCTCTCAAAACAAAAGAGGGGAAAGATGGGTATGAGGTTAAAAGAGAATCAAAAGAAAAGGGAAGAATCGAAAGCAAAAAGAGCTTATGGTACGTAAGTTGAGCCTAAATGCCTATTTTTACCTACCCCTGCCTAAGCCTACATTACAACCCTGAAATGCCCTGAAGATCTCTAATGTGTGCATCAATGATTAGTGGAGAATAACAAGTGAACAGGCCATAGGATTTTGAAATTAACATGCATAGTTAGGTATTATTACTTCCATTGAGCATGATTAAATTGAATTTGCGGAATATCTGACTTGATGTGTTTAGAATGCTAAAAATCCATGTTATATGTTCCTGCATATTATTCTACTAACCTTCATGCTTTTCTAAGTAACAATGATGCAGCAACTTGATCAATGTCTTTGAGTCATTTTATTTTCGTTTCTTTCGTGTATTTGTTTCTATTTTTTTATCTTTACTCGAGGGCGAACAAAGGTTAAGTTTGGGGGTGTTTGATCGGTGTATTTTATATACACCTTTTGAGTCATTTTTAGTTAGTCTTTTGCCCATTTTTGTACAAATATGTGTCGTGTTAGGATATATTTTCTTTCTTTTGAGTCACAGTGGTTTAAAGTGGCACATTGGCGAGAAGGAGCGAAAATAGGGCAGAAACAGAGGTTTCAGAGCTCAAAAAGCTAAAAAGTTGGCAACCCGGGCGAGAAACAGAACGGCGCCGCGACGCCAACGCGGGAAAATTGACATATCCGAATAGGAATGGGCCAAGGCAAAGAAGGAAAAGGTTTGGGACGTTTTTGGTGATATAAAAAGGACCTTTAGGTCAGATTTGAGGATTTCCACACCTTACAATTCATCACAACTTGGAGATCAAGATTAGAGACTTATTTTTGAGTAATTTCTTGTTCTTTATTTTATTTCTTTTTAGTATATGTTGGATATTATTTTAGTTCTTGGCATGTCTATGGTTAGGAACTAACTTAATTTAGGGTTTTTCATGTCGAATCGCTTGAACCTCGTTCTTATGAATTAATGCATGTTTTGGTTTCTTCTTATTATTGTTGAGATTTATTCAATAATTGTGTTGATTGCTTGGTAATTAATTGATCACTAATTATCATAACTTATATGATTTCTAATCGAAATCTGAAATGGGAGATTGTGAATATGCTATAGTTGAATAAACATAGATTTAAATTGTGGACGAAAGTACCCCGATACTTGTGTTGCTTAATAGGTTATTGCTCTTAATCCCCTTTTGTAGTCAATCTTGTCATCAAAAGATAGAAGGGTTCTATATTGGGGTTGAGTGTTTATATTACCTTAATAGGAGTATAAAACGACTTAGTTAACCTGCTATCTCAAAATAGAAGAAGAACCTTAATTATTTCCATTAACGAGTAAAGCGAGCGGATAGTCGAGGAGATTTGGAAGCCCTATTTCCATCATATCTGAAGTAAAGTAATTTAGTTAGCATCTATAATCATAGCTATAAACAATTCATCAAATTATCAGTTACCAAATAGATACTACAGAATAGAGGTTGGTAATTGGACACTAATCCCTGAGGACAATAACTCGGTCTTCTAGACTATATTACTTGTCACGACACGTGCACTTGCATTTAGCGTATGCATAAATCGCGCATCAATAGCCCTCAAATCTATATTAACGGGTGGTAATCTGCTAGTACCTTCTTCTGTATTCCTGACCAATTTCCTGCTAATGGTACTTTCCTTTGACTTTGACATTAATGAAAAGAGAACCAAGGTACGAAGATAGAGGTTTTATTACTTATGACTTCACTTCTAACGCACGATCTAGATTTAAAGAAAAGCAACACCTGAAATGCCCTATAGCCTTCTATTTATAAATATGGCGCGCAACACACCAATAAGTAAGACTCTACTAGACACGACTTGTAGACATCCCAATGACTGACATGCTCTGATACCAAGTTTGCCACACCCCAACTTTGGGGGTGTTCCTGGCACCTGGCGCCCTAAGGTCCTACCATACCAATCCGGATACCTATGACATGCTCAACATAGTATAGGCCGACAAGGCCTGTGATAAGAGATTCTTTGAACAAGAACATAATTTCCTGCACACAGAAAAGGTCCAACCTATAATTATAAATATATATATATATATATATATACATATAAAAATCCAGACTGACAAGGCCGACATAAAAATAACAAGTCTACTGAAGTGGCGGGCAAAGCCACACAAGATCATACTACACAACAAGAATGTCTACAAGCCTCTAAAGAGTACATCAATCACCCCTGGTCGGGACAGGGCCTCGTCATACCCAACTTTATATATATACATACACATCATACCTATCAACTCACTAGACAACTATGGAAGAAAGGAGCGTGACAATCTTTAGCTGAGTCCAATTGTTGACATCCAATTTTGACCCTCTCGTCCAATCATTAACCATAGAATGACACTAATTTTCAAAATAAGTTTAACAATTTTATAATAATAAAATGCAACAATAAAATATTAATACATGCATAAATAAGCGATTTAATAATGACACCGCGTTTTACGTAGAGTATTAAGCACTTTGAGTCTCACGTCCGCATTTGTTATTTGCCTAAATATTATTCATAATTTAAGCCCTATTCTATTTCCATTAATTCTTAATAATTTAAATAACAATAAATACGTAAATAAATAAATAATTCAATAATGACATCCCAAGCATTAAGCACTCCATAAATATTATGTCTGCATTTAGCATTTTAATAATAATAAATACATAAATAACTAAACAATTTAATAATGCCGTCGCATCAAGCATTTCTTAAAATTATATCCATATTTATTAATACCCAAAACAATTTCATAATTATTATTTGCAATTTAAACCCCATTAAATTAATTTTAATTTAACATCGTAAAGCATACATAAGAAATAAGATTTTAATAACGGCCGCATTATAAAACATTAACCACAAATTAAATAGCACGCCTGCATTTATTGTCGTAATAATTTAAACCCAAGCTAAAACTAATAAAACACCTAAAGTCATATTAAAATAATTTTACAAATACCTAAATCCATTTCTTTACCACTAATTAGAACTCAACACTTAAAACTCTATACCCAAATTAAATAATAACTACCAGCCCACAAGCCCCTTAATTTCGCCCAAATGACCTTTTATTTCAGGCAGAAAGCCCAAATGCCCCTTCAGCCTTTTATTTCCATTCTTCTTCAATCCAGCAACCCTACAACACAAATAAACCTAAAATAACCCTAAGCCGTCTTGACTGCGTCCTCTTCTTCACCAGCGTTCGCGGATTCATTGAATTTTACGGTTGGGTAAGACATAACCAGAATATTCCCTTACCGAATTACCTCCCTAAATCGACCTCAAATCATCCAAATATTAACTTACCATAAACAAAACCCAACTGGAAATCACCCAAAATCGTCTTAAAAAAGGGAGTAACGAAATCAATACCAAAATTGGCAGAAAATCGCACCATAATCGTCTCTGGAATTGTCCAAAATCGCACCAATAGTTTTACCAAACTTAGAACCCAAAATCAAGGCTATAAATACCATCTTTACACATGCAATGGGGACTCCTTCAGCAATTGAGAACACCTATCCTTGACAAGGAGAAACCCAGTAAAAAAAACGAGAAGAAAGGCATCGAAATCAGAGAATCCATCGAAAGAACAGGAATCCAAAATTGGCAAAGAATCGAAGATCGGCAAAGTAAAATAACATCCAGAGAAAACCAGTAGAAACCCAATAACAACCCTTCAGCATCGAAACCTCGTCCTTTTCAATAAGCATCGCAATAAATCCTCTGAGTTGATCGACAACTTGATACGCTGCCTCGGTTCGCTGTTCGGAGAAGGTAAACTCATTTCTAACATTCTGTTGTTCAAAATTCATATTGCGTGTACTGTATATATGATTGTGTTTTCTTGATAAATGGTGTCTACCTTAATCTAGTCGTCGTTTGAAATATGTTAGTGATGTATTGTGTGTCGTATGGAATGATTATGTGTTGTTATAAAACTGTTTGAATGCTCAGAAGCATGTCTAGGATTATGTTTGGGTCGATTCAATACGAAATGGCATTGTATGGAGGCTCCTAGCTGTTCGAGCCAATTAGATTAAAGTGTAGGTGGTTTAGTTAAATTGTGAGAATTGTATGTGTAACAGAGTCGATTGTGTGTTGCTTCCATTTCAGTAAGTCTGTTAACCACTCTCAGTAAGAGTGACTTAAGGGAGTCCTCATATTACTTTCTTGCACTCGGTTAAAGGATTACACCACGTTGATTGAAGTATAGGTTCCATAATGGTTCATCAGCAAAACAACCTCTTGACGTTATGATACCAACCTAGAAATAGCCTATTTGTACTAAACTTTTCAATTTGAATGAGCGATCTATTTCCAGTAGTTGTTTAGTTCATTTCATGACTCATATAACGTTGTGTCTTGTCTTCTATGTTGCACATATGTGTGTCCATGATAGCACAATGATAAGCTTGTTGTTTGCAAGTTCAGGATAAGAAATGCTTGATAAAAGGTTGTGTGTGTGTATGTGTCGATGTTTATCTCATCTCGCTAAGCTTAAAGAATGTCGAACCTGCCTTCACTATCAAAATGCTCTTGTAGTTCATTTACCAACTGATAACATAACCAATCCCCGCTATTTTATACCATTTCAATCCTAATGCATCTGTTGACCCCTATTCATGTCGTAATCTGTGGTTTTCCAATCAAATCAAACCCCTTTGAATTTTGTTTCATTATGTAAATATGTGTGTGTGTCTCGTCGTATATACACTGGTTATGCTTGCATATGTTTAAATATGCTTTTACTCGTTTGATTTATATTTGGATTATTAAGATCGATTAAGTTATACCTAAAACAGTAAGCTCCTTAGGCTGGGAATACTACTTGTCTTAATATGTCAATCTTATTTGCTCATGTTTGTGTGTCTATCATGTTAGTTCAAATTGAGTATGTCTTAGCTTGTTTTGTTAAGATTTGTTATTGCTGGGCAGTTTGAGCCCTGTTTTCATGTGCATCCATTGAGTAGGTTGCTAAGCCTGAAGGTCATGTCGTGTTATTCCGAATCAAGGAGGTATTAATGTGATTGATCTTCCCATCTTAGGGTCATTAAGTTATAGACAAGTTCGTGGAGCCTTCTGTGTGCATATATACATATTGTGTCGCATATATATATATATATATATATAATGTTACCCCGCCATGCCGTGATCTAGTCCATGTATAGCAAATTCTACCAAGTGTTTGTTAAACATGCTAGGCTAGGTTGATGTATGTACCAAGCATTTAAGAACTATGTATTCTACCAGGACTGCCCTCTTAGTATATCTAGGTGAGAGTTTGAAATTGGGTTTCTAGCATACAGTCAAAGATTCAATCTAAAGGAGTATTTGCTCAGTTGACTCAGTCTCGTTTGCCTATTCATCCTGAATTAAAATATATGCAACAAAGTAGGGGGAATACATAAATCAAGCACGCCTTGCATATCAGACATGCATCACATGTGTCTGGGGCTCGTCCCACTTTTATTGCCTCATCTCTATATCATTGTTTAGCCTAGATGCAGTCTGGAATCAGTCCATTGAGTCTGTTTTCCGGTCATCTCGTTTCTAGTTAACCCCACAATAAAATCTCACCATATGTGCTTCGTTGCAACTCATACGTGTTAAGACCGAATGTTTGCTTGTTATTTTAGTAAAATTTGGATATATGTTAATCCTTATCTTTTCTTTTTTTTTACATGAAATGCACCGGAGCCAAATGAAGAGTTTCATTGCGAGACTCATCGCACCTTCCATCAACTGAAGATCTGCATTCACCCGCATTTGTGTGTATCTTCTATCCGCATCAGAAAATTCCAAGAACCACCGGTGAAATAGCACCGCCATTCTTCGAGTCATCTTTATTTAATTTTTCTACCCCACCTTAGAAGAAGTCAGTTATTTCATTGCTTTAGCATATCATGACAGAAAACCAGTTATTCCGCACGGCCAGTCTGGGAAAAAGCTCCTCCGTTACTTGGTTTTGAAGAATACCAGAGAGTTGCGGTGTTTTGAAAACAATTGGGTTTCTCTAGACTACATGTATGAGAGATATGGTTGCCGAGACGGATACAAATTATTTAAGAATGAGTTTTGTTGCACTACGGACCATTGGAGAGTTAGGCGTCCTATCGCATTTTCTATGGCTTTCCTAGGGACTCTTTTGTTTCCACTTGATCATGGAAGGATTAGTACGTGCATATGTTCAGTAGTTAAAGCGGTGTTTGACGGATTCGGTGACAAACGGCTTACTTTGACGCCCATGATTTTGGCAGAACTATTTAGAGCCTTGAACAGATGCAAAAGGAGTGAGTCGAGCTTCTTTGAAGGTTGTAATTTTATCTTACAGATGTGGGCAGTAGATCATTTCTATCAGTGTTCAAATATGATCGATGTATGCCACAGGGCAGATAATAAGATCTCCACCTTCTAAGAAAGAACAAAGTGTTATGTGTCACCAGTCGGCACAGAGGATTGGTACAGGTACTTAGCATCTCGCAGTAGTAGTCAAATTCAATGGAAGTATTCGTTGCTTCATATCATCAAGAAGGTCTACTTGAGACATAAGGGACTTTATTACATCAGACTTATAGGTCTAAAGGGACTCCAACCATATGCTCATTTACGCGTGCTCTGATAGTTTGGCCATACACAAGTAATTCCTCTCATAGCTGACATGAGAGCCTCTGAAATCCAGTTCGGACCGGACTTCATCATTCCCGAAGCCAAGCAGATCCTTTATGAATGGTACCATATTGATCAAGTGGAAGTTGGGAAGGACCAGTGAAATTAAGCCCAGTATCAAGCATGGTTTCTAGACAGCACATAATTTAGTTCAGAAGGGGAGCAAGGCATTGAAGACATTGACGCAAGGAATAGGATAAAGGATAGTCAACTCTAAGATAAGGTCATCACTCCAGACATGTGAGTCCTGATGCGGGATGCAGTGCAGTACTTGGAGCAGGCAGTGGCTATACCTAGGAAGACCTAAGCTTCACCATCACATCGGTGACTTAGTTATAGGCATTTAGTTTGAGACTTTCGTGGTTCTTATTGTTGTCACGCCCTTTTTCGGCCGCGGCATTTTTTTAGCGAATCTCCTGCTTAAAATGTAAGGTTAGGAGATAAATAATAAATGCTAAAAGTGCAAAAAGAATGCTAAAAGTTTAAAAAGGTGCCAAGGGGTGCTAAAATATTAAAAAAGATGCTAAAGTGCTAAAGGTGCTAAATATTTTAACAAGGTGCAAAATGCTAAGAAGGGTGCTTAAATATTAAAAGGGGCTAGGAATGCTAAAAGGTGCTAAGGGTTCGCGGAGTCGACACCTAATTAGTTTGGGTGAATTAGGACACCTAAATGTCAACTAGGTTAAAGTCAACACTAACTCCATTTTTTATGGTCTGCTAAACTTAATGAGATTCCAGGCAAGAGTTCTTTATTAATCTAGAGGGAAGGGGTTAGGCACCCTCTAAGATCCGCTAACTTGCGGTTATCCTGCCAAACCTAGGGTAATTATTATGTTTAAAAATGCTTGTTTATAAAAGATGCTTCAAAATATTAAAACACTTAAGATGTATTTTTGACTAAGCGAAAATGTGAGATTTTGTTAAAAATGTCCTTACTGGAAAACCTGCGTTCATAAAAATGTTTTAATGACATAAAAAATGTGTGTTTACAAAATCATATGAAAAGTACATATTATGCAAAGGCTAAAAAAGGATTTATTATACATGTTAGCAAGAATTCATAAAAGAATAAATTTCTCCTGTTGTTAATAATATCTTAGCTACTTGAATATTTATGCCGGTGAGAAATTGTTAGATGATTTAATATGATTTAAGAATGCTAAAAAATTAACTTAAAGGGACAAGCCAATTTCTAATGTCGAACTGATTTCTAATGGTGACCCCAAAGTTTAATTATTCTAGGCAACTTACTGCTAATGTACGAGTGTTAGATAGTTAATTACACAATAAATAAATGAATGGGGGGCGGGGTAGAAAATAATAAGACGACTCGAGGAATGGCGAAATCACTTCGCCTATGGCTTAGAATTTCTGATGCGGAGATAAATGCATGTAGAGGTGGGTCTTTGCGTTTGCCACGATGAGTTCCGCTATGAGACTCTTTGTTGCTCCGGTGCATTTCATGTAAAAAGAAAAGATAAGGATTAGTAACTGCCTAAATAATATATGCTAGGGTAGTAATACGACTACCAAATTTTAAGAAAGCAGATATACAACAACGATATGCAGGCAACATGATACATATGTGCAGGAAGTGCCTTTCATGGGCCAGAGACAATACGGGACATGCCTGACATTTAAGTGAAATTGTGACAGTAGAACCGTCTAACCCATACATGTTATTCTTTTACATTCACAAGGCTTCTAACATCATATACAACACCCAGCAGTGAAGACAAGTAAACAGGCTTTGGTGATCCCCTATTCTTGAAGCCATCTCGCCGAGCAAGCAGATAGAGGCGATGCAGCGACAAGCAGAGGAGAAAAGATAATAGGCAAGCGGTGTAATCACGAGCGGTAGGCGATGGCGATGGCGATGGCAATAGGCAGAGACAGAACTAAGCCTCAGAACGTAACATTTTCAGTTTTAAAGAAAGACCCATTAATCCTACATGTGATAGAGCTACAAACGAATGTGAGATGCAAACAGGGGATATAGTACGACATGACATAGATAATGCAATATGTTAATGCCAGCATCATTTAGCGACTCAATGACGGGATTCAAAATAGCTGCCAGGACTTCCGACATCGTGACATTTAAATACTTGGATGTGCATATTTGTTTGCTGACCAGTTTTAAGCTAAACATGAGGCAGTTATAGTATACCTGATGCAGTAAATGCTCACATATGCTATGAATACACTAGTCAGATTGCAAGCAGTAGGCAGAGACAAACATAAGAAGCAAAACAAGCCAAAGACATAAAACACGAAGCAAAACAGGCCAAAGACATAAAATACGATATACATGTTAATATACTAAACATATGAGTAATCCAGTTATTGTTCAGTTGTGGCAATCGAGAGTAAAGATGCAAATCCAGTTACATCGTGACATTTAAACACTTGGATGTGCATATTTTACTGACCAGTTTTAAGATAAACATGAGGCAGTTATAGTATGCCTGCTGCAGTAAATGCTCACACATGCTATGAATACACTAGTCAGATCGCAAGCAGTAGGCAGAGGCAGACATAAGAAGCAAAACAAGCCGAAGACATAAAATACGAAGCAAAACAGGCCAAAGACATAAAATACGATATACAGGATATGCAACATGAAACAGAATGCTAAAGAATGATTTTACCTTCTCCGGGCAACGAACCGAGGCAGCGTATCAAGTCGTCGGTCCGCTCGGGTTATGGGTTTGCGATGCGAATAAGAGGGCAAGATTTGTTTGTTGCTTTTTTGGCTGGAATTAAAGGAAGGGGATTCGAACTTCTTATTCTAGCGATGCTAGTTCTCTGGGTGCTGAGCCCTTGCTCCCTCCCCGATGTTCTGCTGCTTTCCTTGCATGTGTAAAAAAACGATGGGTACCTCACTGAGCTCTTCGAATTCTGAATGCCTTTGCTGGGTATTCGACAGTGAGGGAGGTGCTGGGTATTCGACGGTGAGGAAGGTGCTGAGTTTCCTTTCCCGATTGCTGCTCTTGCTTGCTGCTAAAAGGGGGGGCTGTCCATCGATGTTCTGCCTTCGCATGTGCTTATATAGCCATGGTTTGGGTTCCCCATTAGGTAAACCTTAGGGCTGATTCTGGGCTTGATTCGTAAGAGATTCGTGCGATTTAGTACTGATCTCGTGCGATTCGAACAGGCGGAAAATAAGGTAAACGATTTGAATGATTTGGGTGATGGGTATGGTAAGGAAAAGCTGGCTGGGGTGCGTGGATAAAGGAAAGCCCGGATTCTCCGGCGAGAAATCCGGGCATGGCGGCGACGGGTTTAGGGTTTCGTTTAAAGGCTGCGTTTTGTTCTTGAGGATGATGGGGAAAGACGAAGTGGGCTGAGGGAAATAATGAAGTGAAGGGTCGATGCGTGGGTATAAGGTAGAAATTTGGCGCGGGTCGCGGGTTTTGGGCCAATGGATGGTGGACGAAAAAGGCACGCGGGGCTGAATATAGGCTAGAGGATCTGGGCCTGTGTGTTGGACTTCGGGTCGCGGATGAGCTGGGTAGGAATGGGTTTACTTTAAGTGGGTATTAGTTTTAGGCTTTCAATTAGTTTTAGGCTAGTTATTTAATTAGTTAATTAGTGATAAATTAATTGACTAAATTATTTAGGTGCTTTATTAATCTATGTTTGAGATTAAAATTATTACAAGAATAAAATGGGCGTTCTACTTAATTAGTGCTTAATATTTTAGAATGTGGCGCTATTATTTAAAACCTTATTTATTGTGCATTATTATTTAATAAATTATGAAATTGATTTGCGTATTAATAAAAGAGGCTATGCTACTTGACACGACGTCATTGCTAAACTATTTATTTTATGTATTTATTATTAATTAAGAATCATGACAGGGCTTGAAATTTAATAAATGCGGGCGCGAGACTCTAAGTGCTTAATACTCTACGTAAGACGTGGTGTCATTATTAAATTGTTTATTTATGCCTGTATTAATGTTTTATCTCTGCATTTTTATTATTTGAAAATTATGAGAAATTATTTTACAAAATTAGTCTAATTTTATAGCTAATGACTGGACGGGAGGGTCAAAATTGGGTGTCAACAATTGTTATTTAAATAAATTGCAACTTATTCCCGACTAAAGCATTTCAATTTAATGGCTTGGATTTTGTTATCATGATGTTGCATATGTGACGTTTAGGCCTACCTCTGGCATAAAGGGGTCCCCATGTATGATTAGGACTCACCTGCAACGTGACAATTTATGTGCAACATATACTTGCTAATTGTTATTTACACCTTTGCAAAATCACGTGCTTTACACTAACGCAGTTTGTTGCATTTTTTAGAAGGATTTATTATTTCCCCAAAAAAAATGGTCGGTTCGTATTTGATTCAGCAATGTCAGAGCATCAACACTTTACGAGTCGGGGCGCGAAAGCGATGACATGGTAGCTCGAGCATCCGAGCCAAATGGTTTGGGAATTATTCTGTCGTAGCAGAACCTTGGAGGAGAAATGTCGCTAGTCAAGAAGAATGCATCGCACAACTACTACAACAAATTGTCGATATGCAGGTTGAGATAGAAAGGCTGCGAAATCTGACAAACTTATCCATTAGTCTAAATACCCCCATACCAGAGCAAAGGTACACTACCTCACAAACTACCCGGGATTAACCTCCGCCACCACATATCTCCCAAAGCTCCTCACAAAAAATGTCAGTTACCAATTCATGTCAAACTATCCCTCGCCCAGCCAATCCTCAACCCCACCTCCAAAGTGATCTTTTTACCGTCTATATATCTCAGCCCCCGCCTACTTACTTCACCCCAATCAGCCTGAATCGCCAAACTACCCAATATCCACGCACTATACCTATCACCAGCCCCAACAAATAACCCAAACCACCAGCATACACAGCAGAAACCCAGCCTTTTACCGTCCATGTGCTTCCCCAGGAAACAGACCATTATGAAGAAATGGAGAGGGAAGCTCGGACCAAATGGACGAGGACGTGGCCAAAGAGATTCATATCCTAAAAGAAGTTGTTCGGAGCATGCGGTCGGAAAAGGGTCATGAATGATTAGATTATAAGGATCTTTGCATGCACCCAGATATGGAACTACCTGTGGGGTACAAGGTGCCCAAGTTTGACTTATTCGACGGGAAGGGGAACCCCTGTGCACATTTGAGGTTATACTGTGACAAACTGATCGGAGTGGGAAAGAACCCAACAGTCATTATGAAGTTATTCATCCGAAGTTTGACCGGCGATACACTAGATTGGTATACTAGCCAAGACCCGCGAAAATGGCATAGCTGGAATGCGTTAGCCCAGGACTTTGTGGAACGGTTCAGGTTCAATACAAAAACCGTCGTAGACAGGTTTTATTTGATGAAGCTAGAAAAGAAGTCTACCAAGACGTTCAGAGAATACGCCATGAGATGGCGTTCAGAAGCAGCAAAATACTGACCACGTGGCGAGAGTGAGATGACCACTCTATTTGTACAATCTTTGAAGGACACAACCTACTATGAGCGGATGATAAGCGTAATCGGACGGAGTTTTGCAGAAGTTGTCAGAATGGGCGACTTCGTGGAAGAAGGTATTAAAACTGGTCGGATTACGAATTTGGCAGCGTTGGAGGCGACTAATAAGGCAATTCTGTCAGGGACAATCGTGGGTACTTCACAGAAAAAGAAAGAGACAGCTTCCCCTTCCATGTTCATACAAGAACGTAAACCCGAAGCATTTATAACATACCAAAATCCATCTTATCAAACCCCATACTATCACACAAATAACCAAAACTTCACACCTTGTCACGACCCGACCCCGGGCCCGCGACTGGTGCCCTACCTGGGCACCCTGTTCAGGTATACGTCAGAGAATAGCAGCGGAACATACATGAAACTTACAAAATAAAATAGCGAGAAATTAAACAACAGGTTAGCCGATAAGGCTACCTTCCTGGACACATATACATATACATAACAACAGCAGTTACATCCCTTTCTTTTTACAAACCGACCCACAACATGTGACTACAGACCTCTAAGAGTTTAACATAACAACTGTGGCGGGACAGGGCCCCGCCATACCCCTGAATATACATAAGTCTACTACATCAGGGACACCGTACCAAAAGATAAGCCTCGGAGTGAAAGGGCTTCTTTCCAAAAAGCGAGCAGAGATCCTAGAGCGAGGATCACCACAGGTACCTATAACTGCGGGCATGAGCGGCCCGAAGAAGTCGATTACAACAGTGCAAGTATGGAGCAGAAATAAAATGCAATAACCAAATCATATACGTATAAAAGAATGTCCTTTTAACTCCTGAAATCAATCATATATTAATCGTTCCTTTCCTTCTTTCAATAAGATTTACCAACATATTCTTACATACGTACTTAAGAGTTTAATCCAGCCTTTCTCACATAACTTACATATCTTACATAACATAATCCGGCCCATTTGCGGGACACGGTGTACTGATGAATCTTGTGACATAATCCGGCCCGCCTGTGGGGCTCGATTATCTTGTGGAATCATATAACATAACAGGCCGCTTTGTGGGGCTCGGTGTACTGTGGAATAATATAAAATAACCGGCCGCTTTGTGGGGCTCGGTGTCTTGTGGAATCATATAACATAACCCGGCGCTGTGGGGCTCGGTGTCTTGATAGCGTAACGGCTATGTGTAGGCTCGGGGTAATATGGCGTAATCCGGCCTATGGGTAGGCTCGGTGTATCTCATAACATAACCCGGCCTATTTGTAGGCTCGGTGTATTTCATAACATAATCCGGCCTATTTGTAGGCTCGGTGTGATTTTCCTTACATAACATTTTTAAACCATCTTATTACCTCTTCTTAAGTCGTCATAACAACTTCCCATAAAGCTGTTATAACAACCCTTCAATTTTTAGAGAACTTAAGACACTTTTATTCTTACAACATTTAGGAAAACTGGATCGAAGATACTACGTACATACGTACTTAAAAGAATCATATCGCTTAAAACTTCATAATCCTTAAAAGACAATCAAAGTTCTTAGTATTAAAACTTCATAACATACTTCCTTTAAAGCCCACTTACTTATACTTATAAAAAAAAAATATAAAGTTCCATACCTTCCAAAACCAAGTAATTTATTCCCTTAAGATCATATAACTTCTAGTCATTTTCGAACATAAAATCCACTTACTTACTTTAAACAAATCAAGACACATAGCCTTTAAATCAAATCTCATAATTTCCTAACCATTCTTACCAAGCGTCTCATAAGACCTAGTAAGGACTTAGGACAATTTAACATACTCTTAACTTAGATTCAACAATGTAAATACTTCTTAACTTCTAAGAGTAGAAGAAATCTTGAAATACTATCTCATGGATATTTCATACGTAGGATCATGCCAAAGAAAGTAGAGGTTCACATACCTCGCGACGACTAGCGACAAGTTGCAAAAGGCTCCAAAGTACTTGACCTATAATGGCCACAAAATGTCCATTAACCTCTTAATTCAAGCGTAGAATATTCTAAGTGCTAAGTCGCTAAATTCTACGGAAAATCGGATGACACCTCCTTTGTTTCTACTTACTTTGCCACCTTTTTCAAGGCGAATACAATAACCAAACAGCCCGATTGGCTCGATTTCTATAAGGTACTCGATACAAATGAAAAACAAACTAAAAGTCCAAATTCGGCCGCGAGTTCAACCTTACCAATTCTTATCAAATTTCCATTTCAATCCAAATTGGTAGCATAACATGATATCAAGTCGTATTTGATTATAACAATCCATAATCTCTAAGTAGGTAACGTCGACGATTTCTAATAACGACTAAATTGAAATCGAACTTAACATGGCTTATATTACATTCGGATTTCCAATGCTACAATCGATCCATAATACTTATACTTTATCATATCAACCATGTTGGCAACAAGTAAAGCTAACAACAACAATATATATATATAATCTTGTAACACCCTTAAAAGACAAGATTATACCTTAACGATTCTTAATCCGATTCCAAATCCGAAGTCGCTCCTTAGTAGTTTAGAGCCTCTCCAAGACACTTCAATCCGCTTGTTGAGACCCTTAGCACCATACCAATAACTTTCCTTCAACCTCGATCCAAAACCTAGAAAGACAACTAGGTTTTCGTTTTCTGACTAACAGTAAACTATCTATTTCCAAGATTTTTCTATTGAGATATGCTTACACTACCCTCAAGAACCTTGGTTTAAAGTGGGAAGCTTAATGGACATCAAACAAAAAATTTTGTAGAGAGAGCTAGCCAAACCCGAGAGCTTGTGCTCAAGTTCATCAATTTCTCTTGAAAATTTTCTAAGTGTTGGCACTAGTATTGCTACTACTAGTATTATAAAGCACATTGGAGGTCGAGATGCAACCATTTGGGTGGCTAGGATAAGCTACTTAAATATCAAGCTAGTGGTCCCATTGACTTAAGTCAAACATGTCAAGCTCTCTACATTGCAAGACTTGTCTTCTAACAAGGTCAAATGACCGCTTGTGCCCGTCATTCGTCGAGACATCAATGAGGGGGTGACACGTGTCGCCTCCCATTCGTCCAATAATACGTTTCGACAATTTCTTAATTCCGATAAATTTTTACAAGTCTCAAATCTTATCACTTGTGAGTTCTTACGTACTATCTTAAAACATGTCCTGTAAATACGGGGTGTAACATTCTTCCCCCCTTAGAAACATTCGTCCCCGAATGTTCTTGCGGAGTCAAACTTATAATTAGCGACATAATTTCCTTTCACAATCCCGATATACTAACATTGCCACACATGTCCCTAGTACCTCGCACATACTTATCCGTCCATCATAAGCCCAAAAGAGATTCCCTTTTACTTCCAACTTACTTACAGCATCGTCATAATTTCAATATTATCCGTTCTTGATACATAAATATAAAACAACCTTATCATGCATACAAATCTGTAAAGGGCCGAAGATATACCTGAATTCATATAGGCGGTTCAAAGGACCGCTAAAACTGGGAACTTCCACGCGACCTGCGCCACGGCTGCGGTGTATGAACATCTGCCTAGCTCGAAGGCGAAGAACCCGACTGATCAGGTAGACTTTTCTATCCCTCTGCAACTCTCCTACTAGGACAATCCCTCAACATATGGCCACAGCGGCCACAGGCAAAAGCAGGCACCGATGGCACGGCGACATTCCCGGGGTGATCTGGCCACACTGTGAACTTGAGGAAGAGGGGCCCATGTCTAGAACCCGTGTGCGTATCTGAATCGAAGCCACGGAGCTCGGCCGGCTCCGATTACGGTGATCTAACCTCCGCGGCGGGAAGGAGCACTCTGTCTTGGTGAGCGTAGACCTAGCTGCTTGAGGCTCTCGCCTCGACAATCACCACGAACTCCTGCCGTCTTGGCGCCTTGGCTGGCCTTGGTCTGGTCGGTCCTCTCTCCTCGCCTCAATCCGCGTGCATATGTCGCGTCTGGCGATATCCATTCTGGTGAAGGGCCACTCCGCAAGCGGTGATCATATAACGGTCTAGTCCCATAACATAGCGATGGACTCTATCGGCCATGTTAGCCCGCGATAGTGTCGCGTACCTAGCAACGAGTCAAACTCTAGGGTGTACTCACGATGGTCCTCCCATTACGCCTCGATGATAAGAACCTATCAACACGGGCTCTCCTCGTCTCGGGAGGCAAAAAGTGACCAAGAAAGGCCTCTGTGAACTCATCCCAAACCCGGACGGCATCATCACCGCCGAAAGCAACGCGACTCAAACAGTTCAACGCGATATCGCGTAATCGGTAGGAGGCTAGCGTAACGAACTCTGTCTCTGAAGCCCTAAGAACTGCGTGGTCATTTGTAGGCTGCCGAATGAACTCCTGCGGATCCTCGTGGACCTCGAACCATAAAACTCGGTGGATGACATCCTAGAAAATCCCTAATCCATGGCCCATGCGGCTCTGGGGTGAAATTTGCTGTTCTGTCGTATTGCCGACTACTATCTTGGTCAATAATCGGATCGCTCCCAGTAGTCTCTATACTCGGCACCGGTGCGGGCTGGAGGCTCGGTAAGGGAACCTCTGGAGCTCTGCCGCTCTCGGCTCTCTATCTTTGGCGTGGCTGAACTCGCCGACCGCCTCTACCTCGGGCATAGTGCGTGCGACTCTGGTAACTCTCTGCGCCTTCTTGGCGACTCCTGCTGCCTTTTGCCACTTCGGGCCTGGTTGCCTTAGTGGAGGCATAGTGATTCACGTACATAAGAATACGTCGAGACGGATCAACCTATTATCTGACTCTCTGCGCGATCTCGAGTGAGAAGAATGAAACGATCCTAAATGTCCTGCGACCTCACGATTATAGATGTGGTGCGCGACACACCGATAATCAAGACTACTAGACACGATGCGTAGACACTTTCAGAGACTAAGCGCTCACGATACCACTTTTGTCACGACCCGGGCCGCGGCGCGGTGCCCTACACAGGCACCTGTTGGTATACGTCAGAGAATAGCAGCGGAACATACATGAAACTTACAAAATAAAATAGCGAGAAATTAAACAACAGGTTAGCGGATAAGGCTACCTTCACTGGACAATATACATATACATAACAACAGCGATTACATCCCTTTCTTTTACAAACCGACCCGACATGTGACTACAGGACCTCTAAGAGTTTAACATAACAAGCGTGGCGGGACGGGGCCGCCATACCACGAATATACATAAGTCTACTACATCGGGACACCGTACCAAAAGATAAGCCTCGGAGTGAAAGGAGCTTCTTTCCAAAAGCGAGCAGAGATCCTAAGCGAGGATCACCACACAGGTACCTATAACTGCGGGCATGAACGCGGCCCGAAGTCGATCTAACAGTGCAGAGTATGGAGCGAAATAAAATGCAATAACCAAATCATATCGTATAAAGAATGTCCTTTTAACTCACGAAATCAATCATATATTAATCGTTCCTTTCCTTCTTTCAATAAGATTTACCAACATATTCTTACATACGTGCTTAAGAGTTTAATCCGGCCTTTCTCACATAACTTACATATCTTACATAACATAATCCGGCCCGTTTGCGGGACACGGTGTCTTGATGAATCTTGTGACATAATCCGGCCGCTGTGGGGCTCGATTATCTTGTGGAATCATATAACATAACCCGGCCGCTGTGGGGCTCGGTGTCTTGTGGAATCATATAACATAACTTGGCCGCTTTGTGGGGCTCGGTGTCTTGTGGAATCATATAACATAACCGGCCGCTTTGTGGGGCTCGGTGTCTTGATGGCGTAACCCGGCACATGTGTAGGCTCGGGGTAATATGGCGTGTCCGGCCTATGGGTAGGCTCGGTGTATCTCATATAACATAACGGCCTATTTGTAGGCTCGGTGTATTCATAACATAATCCAGGCCTATTTGTAGGCTCGGTGTGATTTTCCTTACATAACATTTTTAAACCATCTTATTACCTCTTCTTAAGTCGTCATAACAACTTCCCATAAAGTCATTATAACAACCTTCAATTTTTAGAGAACTTAAGACACTTTTATTCTTACAACATTTAGGAAAAGCTGGATCCAAGATACTACGTACATACATACTTAAAAGAATCATATCGCTTAAAACTTCATAATCCTTAAAAGACAATCAAAGTTCTTAGTATTAAAACTTCATAACATACTTCCTTTAAAGCCCACTTACTTATACTTATAAAAAAAAAAATATAAAGTTCCATACCTTCCAAAACCAAGTAATTTATTCCCTTAAGATCATATAACTTCTAGTCATTTTCGAACATAAAATCCACTTACTTACTTTAAACAAATCAAGACACATAGCCTTTAAATCAAATCTCATAATTTCCTAACCATTCTTACCAACGTCTCCCATAAGACCTAGTAAGGACTTAGGACAATTTAACATACTCTTAACTTAGATTCAACAATGTAAATACTTCTTAACTTCTAAGAGTAGAAGAAATCTTGAAATACTATCTCATGGATATTTCATACGTAGGATCATGCCAAAGAAAGTAGAGGTTCACATACCTCGACGACTAGCGACAAGTTGCAAAAGGCTCCAAAGTACTTGAACCTATAATGGCCACAAAATGTCCATTAACCTCTTAATTCAAGCGTAGAATATTCTAAGTGCTAAGTCGCTAAATTCTACGGAAAATCGGACATGACCTCCTTTGTTTCTACTTACTTTGCCACCTTTTTCAAGGCGAATACAATAACCAAACAGCCCAATTGGCTCACAATTTCTATAAGGTACTCGATACAAATGAAAAACAAACTAAAAAGTCCAAATTCGGCCACCTGAGTTCAACCTTACCAAGTCGTATCAAATTTCCATTTCAATCCAAATTGGTAGCATAACATGATATCAAGTCGTATTTGATTATAACAATCCATAATCTCTAAGTAGGTAACATGCGACGATTTCTAATAACGACTAAATTGAAATCCACTTAACATGGCTTATATTACATTCGGATTTCCAATGCTACAATCGATCCATAATACTTATACTTTATCATATCAACTTCGTGTTGGCAACAAGTAAAGCTAACAACAATATATATATATAATCTTGTAACACCTTAAAAGACAAGATTATACCTTAACGATTCTTAATCCGATTCCAAATCCGAAAGTCGCTCCTTAGTAGTTTAGAGCCTCTCCAGACAACAATCCGCTTGTTGAGACCATAGCACCATACCAATAACTTTCCTTCAACCTCGATCCAAAACCTAGAAAGACAACTAGGTTTTCGTTTCTGACTAACAGTAAACTATCTTTTCCAAGATTTTT
Source organism: Przewalskia tangutica (assembly GCA_029844215.1). NCBI lineage: Eukaryota > Viridiplantae > Streptophyta > Magnoliopsida > Solanales > Solanaceae > Przewalskia > Przewalskia tangutica. Next base: position 139,670,986 of record CM056720.1, on the reverse strand, counting down.
CTATTGAGATATGCTTACACTACCCTCAAGAACCTTGGTTTAAAGTGGGAAGCTTAATGGACATCAAACAAAAAATTTTGTAGAGAGAGCTAGCCAAACCCGAGAGCTTGTGCTCAAGTTCATCAATTTCTCTTGAAAATTTTCTAAGTGTTGGCACTAGTATTGCTACTACTAGTATTATAAAGCACATTGGAGGGTCAAGATGCAACCATTTGGGTGGCTAGGATAAGCTCTACTTAAATATCAAGCTAGTGGTCCCATTGACTTAAGTCAAACATGTCAAGCTCTCTACATTGCAAGACTTGTCTTCCTAACAAGGTCAAATGACCACTTGTGCCCATGCATTCGTCAAGACATCAATGAGGGGGTGACGTGTCGCCTCCCATTAAATCCTGATAATCGTTTCCGACAATTTCTTAATTCCGATAAATTTTTACAAGTCTCAAATCTTATCACTTGTGAGTTCTTACGTACTATCTTAAAACATGTCCTGTAAATACGGGGTGTAACATTGCTCCACACCCCAACTACCACACACAACCTATATATAACGCTTCCCAAATACCCATTTATCCTGCCCCACATCGACCCACCCATCAAGCCTACCAATAAAATAGAACACCTAATGCACCCAGACCAAACACAAATTTTGAAGGAAGACCACCCAAAGTTTCCACCTCGTTGGCCGAACCTATACCTCAGTTATACGAAAGGTTGCGAGATGCAAGCTTAATTCAACCGATTTCGGGAAAGATTCCTAACCCTATCCCGAGGTGGTATGATGAGAATAAGCATTGCGTATATTACTCCAATAACCCTGGACACGATACTGAAAGTTGTCACTCCCTCAGGGACAGAATCGAAGGGTTGATTAAAGAAGGGGTAATTCAGTTGAGGGATCCGGCCCCAAATGTGCATGATAACCCCTTGCCAAACCACGGCAACGCCAATGTGCACTTGATAACTTTAGATAAGGAGTGCGACTTGGAAGGGACCATCCGATCGGTTCGAGGTGAAAGAGGAGTTGAACCTTCTGTTTTTATCGCACCAGTTGCCAACATTCGAAAGAAAGCGGTATTTGAACTGGAAAGGGCGCCGCAGAAACTAAATGGTTCAAACATAGTTGCTCAGATGCCCGGCTGGGAGCCACCAATCAGAGTAAATCGCAGAGAAATTGGGAAGCAAGTCATATAAGTCACCGCTGCAGGTATAACCAGGTCAGAGAGATATTACGCGCCTGTATAGGCAGTCAGGGAGGTACCACAAAAGAAACCCGTGACAGAGGCTGAGGTTGAGGAGTTTGGAGGAAGATGCCCACTAAGGAATATTTTGTTGTGGAGCAGTTGAAGAAAACATCAGCACATATCTCTATATTTACACTGTTAATGCATTCGGTCTCACACAGGGTTGCGTTATTGAAAGTACTGAAAGATGCATATGTTCCAGAAGGTACAACAGACGAGCACTTGACAGCCTTAGTCGGACAAGTGCTAGAGTCCCGCAGAATCGCCTTTCATGATGGTGAGTTGCCTGCTGGGGGCGTTGGACACAATCTTGCATTGAATATCACCATCCAGATAGCGAACAAGATCATTTCAACAATGCTGATTGACGGAGGCTCTGCCGTCAACATTTGCCCCATGTCAACTCTGCTGAAATTAGGGACAGACTGCAGGAGAATTCGTAAAAATCATATCAGGGTCAAAGGTTTCGACGAAGTCCATAGGGGTGTCGAGGGCGAAATTGATCTCACACTGCTGATCGGACCTTCAGAATTTGTCGTGGAGTTTCAGGTATTGGATATTGCCACATGTTACAATTTGTTGATAGGAAGGCTGTGGATTCACGAGGCTGGTGCAGTCCCGTCCACCCTGCATCAACGCCTGAAGTTTATATGGAATCACCGCGATGTGGTAGTACTTGAGGATGAAAAGAGAAACACCAACACAGATTATGCAGTCCCTGTCATAAAGGACATAAGACAGTTAGATGGTTCAGTCTTCCATGTTAATGAGATCAAGAGCGCCAGCAGGGCCAAACCGTTGCAGCTGCCACGTTCTCTCACAATGGTAGCCAAGGAAATATTAAGAAATGGGTTCGAGCCCGGCAAAGGTCTTGGATCCGGTATAAAGGGGATCACAGAGTCGATCCAACTATCTAGGAAGAAGGACACTTTTGGTTTGGGTACCAGCCCATCTCGAAGGATTTGGTGACTGTGAGCTTCCCGAAAAAAAGAGACATTCCCTTGCCTAGGCCCATTCCGCCCCTGAGCCAGTCGTTCGTCAAAGCCTGCACCATCCAGATGCTGAAAGAAGATGATCCAGAGGATCTTGCACCAGGGTTCCAGAATCTGTTTATAGATGAAGATGAAGCAGAAAATGTTGTGTGATTCCAGAGGATCACGATGAAGACCCCACCATTTGGGACGCAGAGCATGGATACAACCTGAATAATTGGACTTGCACCCCTATCCTGACCTTCCGAGGAGCTTGATTCTTTCCCATTAGTAGAAGCAGAAAATGCAATAATAAGGCAGAGACAAGAGAAACAACAACAATACAACTTGGCAGTGATAAAGAAGGAAAAACAACAGCAAAATCCGGGAGAACCGACAACCGCATTCGCAACATCCAGCAAGTTCGTGCAGAGACTACATCAGCAATCAGCAATCACAGCATTCAGCAAACATTCGCATCATCCAGCAAGTCCGTGAAGAGACTACATCAGCAATCGGCAATTGCAGCATTCAACAAGCATTCACAGCATCCAATCCGTCGTGCGAGACTACATCAAGATCGATGTCGCGACATTCGATGGCGTTCGCGGCGTTGGCAAGTCGTGCGAGACTACATCGATCAACAATCGCGGCGTGTGAAGCATTTGCGGCGTCAGCGGTCGCCGCAGAGACTACATCGATGTCGCGGCGTGGCAGACATTCACAACATCCAGCAAGTCCGTGCAGAGAATACAACATTCAGCAAATATTCACAACATTCAGTCAGTCCGCGCAAAGACCACATCAGCACTCATAGCATTCAGCAAGCATTACATTCAACACGTCCGCGCAAGAACGAAGTCTCAGTATTTACAGCATCACATCAATACAACCGCCATCACATTTTACAGGATAACATTTTCACTCATACAGTTACATTGCTTATAAATTCATGTGCATTAACAGTTATGCACTAACCGTTTACTTAAGTTTTAACGTGCAGGAGCATGAGCACAATGTGAATTTTCTCTTACAGCAAACCGGGACATTTTGTTGGGGGGGCAACCTTCCCAACAAATGACAGAAGCGGCCTCGAGCGTCAGTCCACTCATCCCATATCACCAATAAGCCCAGCGTCATCATAAGTCGATATTGGTACACCTCTAAGTTCCAGCTAGTTTATTTTTTATGTTAATATCATGTCGACCCAGTGTCGTCAAAACTCGACACTGGGACAAGTTTGAGTCCGCGTCAGCCCGCCTTGGTGTTTGCCATGGTAGCCCAGTGTCGTCATAACTCGACATTAGGACAAATTTTGAGTCCGCGTTAGCCCGCCTTGGTGTTTGACCATGGTAGCCAGTGTCGTCATAACTCGACACTGGGACAAATTTTGAATTTTGCGTCAGTTTTATCTTAATTGCCCATCATTTTTAATTCTGAGGATCGAGACAAAATTGACTATAAGTCAACGTCTTTGCCTGAAGACTCTTTCATCATCTCCATACAAAGAGGGACAAGTTGTTAACACCCAATTTTGACTCTCTCGTCCAATCATTAACCATAGAATGACACTAATTTCAAAATAAGTTTAACAATTTTATAATAATAAAATGCAACAATAAAACATTAATACATGCATAAATAAGCAATTTAATAATGATACCGCATTTTACGTAGAGTATTAAGCACTCTGAGTCTCACGTCCGTATTTGTTATTTGCCTAAATATTATTCATAATTTAAGCCCTATTCTATTTCCATTAATTCTTAATAATTTAAATAACAATAAATACATAAATAAATAAATAATTCAATAATGACATCCCAAGCATTAAGCACTCCGTAAATATTATGTCTGCATTTAGCATTTTAATAATAATAAATACATAAATAAATAAACAATTTAATAATGGCGTCGCATCAAGCATTCCTTATAATTATATCCACATTTATTAATACCCAAAGTAATTTTATAATTATTATTTGCAATTTAAACCCCATTAAATCAATTTTAATTTAACATCGTAAAACATACATAATAAATAAGATTTTAATAACGGCCTCGCATTATAAAACATTAAGCACAAATTAAATAGCACGCCTGCATTTATTATCGTAGTAATTTAAACTCAAGCTAAAACTAATAAAGCACATAAAGTCATACTAAAATAATTTCACAAATACCTAAACTCATTTCTTTACCACTAATTAGAACTCAACACTTAAAACTCTACCCAAATTAAATAATAACTACCAGCCCACAAACCGCTTAATTTCGCCCAAGCCCAACCTTTTATTTCTCGACCCGAAAGCCCAAAAGCCCCTTCAGCCTTTTATTTCCCTTCTTCTTCAATCCAGCAACCCTACAACACAAATAAACCTAAAAGAACCCTAAGCCCTCTTCAGCCGCCGCATCCCCACCTCTTCACCAACGCGTTCACAGGATTCACGTCGGATTTTCTGGTTGGGTAAGACATAACCAGAATATTCTCTTACCGAATCACCTCCCTAAATCGACCTCAAATCATCCAAATATTAACTTACCATAAACAAAACCCAACTTGAAATCACCCAAAATCATCTTAAAAAAGGGAGTAACGAAATCAATACCCAAATTGGCAGAAAATCGCACCATAATCGTCGCTGGAATTGTCCAAAATCGCACCAATAGTTTTACCAAACTTAGAACCCAAAATCAAGGCTATAAATACCATTTTTACACATGCAATGGGGACCCCTTCAGCGATTGAGAACACCTATCCTTGACAAGGAGAAAACCAGTAAAAAAAACGATAAGAAAGACATCGAAAATCAGAGAATCCATCGAAAGAACAAGCATCCAAAATTGGCAAAGAATCGAAAATCAGCAAAGTAATAGAATATCCAGATAAAACCAGTAGAAACTCAATAGCAACCCTTCAACATCGAAACCTCGTCCTTTTCAACAAGCATCGCAATAAATCCTCCGAGTGGATCGACGACTTGATACACTGCCTCGGTTGGCTGTCCGGAGAAGGTAAACTCGTTTCTAACATTCTGTTGTTCAAAATTCATATTGCGTGTACTGTATATGTGATTGTGTTTTCTTGATAAATGGTGTCTACCTTAATCTAGTCGTCGCTTGAAATTTGTTAGTGATGTAATGATGTATTGTGTGTCGTATGGAGTGATTATGTGTTGTTATAAAATTGTTTGAATGCTCAAAAGCATTTCGAGTATTATGTTTGGGTCGATTTAATACGAAATGGCATTGTATGGAGGATCCTGGCTGTTCGAGCCAATTAGATTACAGTGTAGGTGATTTAGTTGCATTGTGAGATTTGTATGTGTAACAGAGTCGATTGTGTGTTGCTTCCATTTTAGTAAGTCTGTTAACCACTCTCAGTAAGAGTGACTTAAGGGGGTCCTCATATCATTTTCTTGCACTCGGTTAAAGGATGACACCACGTTGATTGAAGTATAGGTTCCATATTGGTTCATCAGCAAAACAGCCCCTTGACGTTATGATACCAACCTATAAATAACCTATTTGTACTCACAATATATAAACTTTTCATTTTGAATGAGCGGTCTGTTTCCAGTAGTTGTTTAGTTCATTTCATGACTCATATAACGTTGTGTCCTGTCTTCTATGTTGCACATATGTGTGTCCATGATAGCACAGTGATAAGCTTGTTGTTTGCAAGTTCAGGATAAGAAAGGCTTGATAAAAGGCTGTGGGCGTGTATGTGTCGATGTTTATCTCATCTCGCTAAGCTTAAAGAATGTCGAACCTGTCTTCCCTATCAAAATGCTCTTGTGGTTCATTTACCAACTGATAACATAACCAATCCCCGCTGTTTTATACCATTTCAATCCTAATGCATCTGTTGACCCCTATTCATGTCGTAATCTGTGGTTTGCCAATAAAATCAAACCCATTTGAATTTCGTTTCATTATGTAAATATGTGTGTGTGTCTCGTCGTATATACGCTGGTTATGCTTGTACCTGTTTAAATATGCTTTTACTCGTTTGATTTATATTTGGATTATTAAGATCGATTAAGTTATACCTAAAATAGTAAGCTCCTTAGGCTGGGAATACTACTTGTCTTAATATGTCAATCTTATTTGCTCAAACTTTTTCATATCGGTCTAGCGATTTCCGTACATGGACAGTAACTCCGCCGGAATTTAGCCATTTTCGGCCACCTCCGATAGCCATTGGAGACGAAACTTATACCAATAGCTTCGTCTCCTCAAGTCCGTCAATTCCATAGTACCTTTGACCTTCGATTCAACATATTTCATCGGATACTTCAAATCGAAAAACGCTCATGTTCTCCGATCGTCTTTTCATCTTTCCGGCTAACTCCGGCAAGGTAGAGGTTCAGGGGTGTTACCAACAGCTTCACCATCTCCCTACCGTCATTTCTATACCCCCCACATTCGTCAATTCTTTCTTAATCTTCGAATCACTCAATCTCAAACCCTGAACCCCTAAACTTCGATACTGGGCAGTACAGTGTTCCTCGAGGTTTGGGTGTAATACCATTGTGTCCTTCTTGCTCCTAGCTACAATTTGATACCAATTTCGTGCCTCAATCCTACCTATTTTGCATTTCGTCATTGTTGCACCTTCATACTTAAGGTTCAGGGCCATGGTTGCTGCTGCGACTGGGCAACCTCCCGTTGAGGTTGTCCAGTCACTCTCCACTGATTTTCCATCGTTACCACATCCCCAACACAACAATTCTCTGTCGTTGGATCAGAATGGAAGTTTTCGTCGAATAATTCCAGCAACCAGTGACATTCCAGTGGTTGTTCTACAACCACCAGCGGCAACGCAGGCTGGTCATACACCTGAAAATCAGTATGTTCAAGCTATCCAATCATCAACTGCGATACATGGATCAACGAGTCCATCTACAACTCAAAAAATCCAACTTCCAATTTCATTGCCTTTCAAACAGGTAACCTACTTACATGGGGAACTTACTTTCAAGTTTGAACAAGCTGAAATAGATGTCTTGGTTTTGAGACAAAATCTGAAATGGGCAGTAATAGGCAAATTCAGTCATGGAATGCCTGAAGTTGAATTCTTAAGGACTGAGATTCCTAAACAACTGAATCTTAAAGCGTATGTCAATATTGGTTATCTGTGTAGTAGACATGTGCTCATTAGATGTTCCATCAAGGAGGACTATGATGTTTTAATGTCTATCAACGGGTCGTTTGATATTAAGAAGAAGAACGTATCTCACCCGATGTGTTCTATGAAATGGGAGATTAACTTCGACCCCTCTAAAGAGACCAGCATAGCTTGGGCTTGGATCTCTTTTCCCAACTTGCCGCCCAACTACTTTGAGGAGTCAACCTTGTTGTCATTTGCTTCAGCTGTTGGTAGGCCTATTTGTGTAGACAAAGCAACCATAAATAAAACTCGACCTAGTTGTGCTCGTGTCAAAGTTGAGGTTGATTTGTTGAGGGAGCATCCCACTCAATTCCAAATCCAAATTGGTAAGAATGAGGAGATTATCACTAAGTCATATAAAATTGAGTTTGATTTTCTTCCTAAATATTGTACTAAGTGTTGCCTACAAGGTCATGATAAGTATGGATGTTGGAAACTTGACCCATCGTTGAGACCTTCAAAGGAGAAGCCTACCCCCCCCCCCCCCCCTTTGCCTCCACCCATAGTAGTTAAGCGCCCGACACCAAATAACAATCCAAACACTTCAAAACAAGTCCCGGATTCTATTCCAAACAAAACTCAACATAAAGGAAAGGGCCGAGACATCAAAAGGAATGGCAAACCATCCATAACAACAAAAACAAACAATCTCCCAAAAACACTCAAAACCAAAACCACAACCCTCTATCAAACTCCAATGCCTTTAACATTTTGTCGGTAGATGATGCCACTGTTAGGGATGGTGTTGATGTGGTTGTGACTGATGCTGGTCAAGTGGCTGCTGGTTTGATTCTAAATGATCTTTGGTTTGGTTGATCTTTGGTCGCGAAGTGCGATCTTTGTGGAGCGAGTTCTTTGGTGGTTTTATTCAAAATGCTGCAGCTACACTTGCTGAATGTGCAGCTGCTGTTGGCCCTCAAGCTGAATTTATTGTTGGCCCTCCAGCTAATGTTGTGGATGCTGTCACTACATCTATTGTTGCTGCTACCACTGATGGTACTGAGATTGAGGTTGCTGCTGCTGTTGTGAATACTGCAGGTGGTGTGGAGGAAGGCCGCTTTGGTTTGGTGAAACAGTTCTTTGCGATTCTTGATACAAGTTGGCCGCTTTTTCAGTGTTGCCGCACTGCATTACATTGCCAACTTCGAATCGCTACGTAAATTGTTGGTTCTGCTGGGGAGGTAGTGACGGTTGTTGTTGGTAACGCAGCTGAGGCTGCTTTTGCTGGTGTTGCTGATCGAGTGCCAGCAGATTTTGTTGCTGGTGTTTTTGATGTTACAGGGAACCGCTGGTTCGCACAAAGCCGATTCTCATTGGAGAAAGCTGCTGCCGCTAATTTGATAGGATATTGCGGTTTCTAAGCTGCATCAACTCCTGGCTACCGGGCCAGCTCTTGGGCTGCTACTATTGGTGTGGTTGGTGCATCAGTTCTTGGGGATACTAGTGATGATGTTGACAGTAGCGATGACTTTCGGATTACATCAAATGCCGATGAGATTGCTAAAGCTAGAAACATTACACACAAAACTCGATCCATGCCTCAACGTAGAACGGATCTGCGGTATTGTTATTGCGGTGGTGCGGTATTCTAAACCAATGGACATAAATATTGTGACAATCATTGCGATACTTGATTTGATGGCATTACATCCTCGGGTAGCGATTGTGTTGATACTGAAGAGGAGTATGAAGCTACAAATGAAGAAGAACAGTTTGATTCAGACTATGAAGAATCAGCCACAACAGCTGATGATTATGAGGAGGAAGAAGATGAGTATGAGTCAGATGAAGACACTGAATATGAAATGCTATCAAAAGAGATACAGAGAGCAGAGAAGAGGGAGCGAGTCATAGGGGCAAGTCCTTCTCACGACGAGTTCCCGATAGAATGGCCGGCTGAACCGATACGAGTATCACAGGTACAAGTGAAGAAGAAGGGTCGACTCGCATCACACCAATTGCCAAAAAACCAAGAGGACGACCAAGTAAAAACACAGTGGCTCCAGCCACCTCAGAAATATCCAATAGAACCAGACATAGATGATCAAGTTCCAACAATATTTGGAAGAGGACAAAGAAGCGACACAACATCTAGAATTTTTTATAAGTCCAAAGAGAGAATACACCTTTGTACTTATAATTTATTCTCATTACTTTAGCATTATTTTGTGTAACATCATCACAGAGTGTGTTATAAACATTGTGATGATCATAGAGTACTTGATTTTGGCATCTTCTTTCTTTTTGCACTCTTGCTTTTAGAGGTCTGCGTGCCTCAGTCGGACTAGTCAGGTAGTCATGTACTTTACTTTTCCCCTCTGGGGCCCTCTGTATCTTTATTATCGATAAATAAAAATCGCCTTATAAAAAATAAAAAAAATAAAAAACTTATTTGCTCATGTTTGTGTGTCTATCATGTTAGTTCAAATTGAGTATAAGTCTTAGCTTGTTTTGTTGAGATTTGTTATTGCTGGGAAGTTTGAGCCCTGTTTTCATGTGCATCCATTGAGTAGGTTGCTAAGCCTGAAGGTCATGTCGTGTTATTCCGAATTAAGGAGGTATTAATGCGATTGATCTTCCCATCTTAGGGTCATTAAGTTATAGACGAGTTCGTGGAGCCTTTTTTGTGCATATATACATATTGTGTCGAATATATATATACATATATTAGCTTAATGTTACCCCGCCATGCCGTGATCTCGTCCATGTATAGCAAATTCTACCAAGTGTTTGTTAAACATGCTAGGCTAGGTTGATGTATGTACCAAGCATTTAAGAACTCTGTATTCTACCAGGACTGCCCTCTTAGTATATCTAGGTGAGAGTTTGAAATTGGGTTTCTAGCATACAATCAAAGATTCAATCTAAAGGAGTATTTGCTCAGCTGACTCGGTCTCGTTTGCCTATTCATCCTGAATTAAAATATATGCAACAAACTAGGGGGAATACATAAATCAAGCACGCCTTGCATATCAGACATGCATCACATGTGTTTGGGGGCTCGTCCCACTTTTATTACCTCATCTCTATATCGTTGTTTGGCCTAGATGCAGTCTGGAATCAGTCCATTGAGTCTATTTTCCGGTCATCTCGTTTCTTGTTAACCCCACAATTAAATCTCAGCATATGTGCTTGGTTGCAACCCATACGTGTTAAGACCGAATGCTTGCTTGTTATTTTGGTAAAATTTGGATATATGTTAATCCTTATCTTTTCTTTTTTTACATGAAATGCACTGGAGCCAAATGAAGAGTTTCATTGCGAGACTCATCGCACCTTCCATCAACTGAAGATCTGTATCCACCCGCATTTGTGTGCGTCTTCTATCCGCATCAGAAAATTCCAAGAAACACCGACGAATTAGCACCGCCAATCTTCGAGTCATCTTTATTTAATTTTTCTACCCCGCCCCCATTCATTATTTAATTGTCTAACATTACACTAACATTAGAACACATCATTAAACTTTGAGTGTCAATAGGAATTAGTTTGACGTTAGAAATCTACTTCCTTTTAAGTTAATTATTCTAGCGTGACCCACATTGCTTAAACCATAATTAAACCATTTAGTCGCATAATTATTTAGGTAGTCAAGAAATTATTTACTAAATCCTAACTTGAGGAAAGTCATTTTTTTTATAAATTCCCATTAGCATTCACCTAAAAAAAAAATCGTAGGATTGTTAACATTTGCATGATATATTTTCACATCCTATTTTTTCGTCATCACAGGTTTTGCATTATTACTTCTATATTATACTAAGCAACATATATACCCTATAGAATAATTTCATATGTTTTCTAACTACTTTTTAAATGCATGTCTTCAACTAAGATTAGCTTCATGTATTTTAAACAAATATTACATTTTATGCAGGCCAAAATACACTTACGCTTATAAATATCATTTGCTTAAATACTTTAAAACATGCATTTTTTATAGCATAATAATTAACCCTAGGTTTGAACGGACAACCGCAAGTTAGCGGATCATTTAGGGTGCCTAACCCCTTCCCTTTAGGATAATAAAGAACACTTGCCCAGAATCTCATTAAAGTTTAGCAGACCATTTTTAATGGAGTTAATGTTAACTTCACATAGTTGACATTTAGGTGTCCTAATTCACCCAAACTAATTAGGTGGCGACTCCGCGAACCCTTTATCCTTTTAGCATTTTATTTTATTTTCTAACCTTCTAAGTAGGAGTTAGAATTTATCGCGGTCGAAAAAGGGCATGACACCGATCACATACTATATGGAATCCTCTGCATCTCTATATGTATCTGCGGGCATGAAAATTGTGCCCCAGAAAGGGACATCAGTATGAAAGATATACTGATTATGTAAGGCTAAAACATGTAAACAAGTACAATATTGTAAATAAAGCATAAGTAGAGATTGTAAGGTGAAGCAATGGAAACACAACATATACTCTGAGAACCTCTAGGGGCTAGAATATGCAGAATAAAGTAGAATCACGTATATAACATTGCAGGCCTCTGGGGAGAATATTATTAATATCATATCTATATAAATTGTGTATATAACGTCATACGCCTATGTAGGCAATACTATCAATATCATCTTTGTATAAACTGCGAATATAACGCCATAGGCCTCTGTGGGAAATAGTATAGGTATATAATGCATGCATATGACGACCTCTTTAAAGATTATTGAATACTCTTTGAATTCATCGGAGTGACGTAAGGTTGTTATACCTCTGATTCTCTTATGCGGGTTAACACGACACTTGTTACTCTTTCAACGACTCCACAAGAACCATATATCACATTATTATCTTAGCTTTCAGGAAACGACAGGGGCCCAACTTTTATTGACATCGAAAGAGTGTCTGGTAATGAGGATGTAATCTCAACTATGGATAATAATACACAACACATTTATGGAAGAATCACGAATATATCCTTAAGGACTTAAGAGTAGAGTCTTTATCGGATTTTATTTCATAATAATCATTTCAATATTGATCATGCCAAAAAAAAAGGAAGTGATCCTTACATACATTTGTTTCTCAAACAATGTTAGCGTGCAAATTCTCCTGTTGTCCTTCGAATGATATCCTACTAATTAAAGATGTTTCGGATCACTCATGGTTCAAGTTCCATATATTCTATCACAACAACTTCCATTGTTACTCATACATACCTCCACTATGATATCCATGCATTTACGATTCCATTCAATACCTTAAATATTACAAAATTAGCCCAACATAAGCCAACATCATCAAGAACAACCTTTACACGATTTCTAGTCGTTTCTTTTTCTAGATTATAGTTCCATTATCGACACCAATACTTTAGAAGACCACGATAACAACATATACAATATAATCAAGTTACACCGCACAAATTCCAGTCATAATCATTCATATATACAACCTCCAAATAGCCCAACAACAACCCTAACACCCTTTTGTCAATTAAGGTGCTAACTCGTAGATTATTTACCCCAAACGCTTAATTAACACATGAATAAGCATAACTAAAAGAAATAAAGTGTAAACCTTACCTTATATAGAAAATATAGCCTTGAATCCAATCTCCTTAGTTCTAAGACCACTCAAATGCACAACAACTTCATAGAAGCATTCTTCTTCACTTTCCCTAGCTTTCGGATGCAGAATTATGATGTAATAATCTTGCAATCACTTAGAAACTATTGAAATATGCTTGGAGGGTTAGATAGAGACTTTGGGACTTGGTTGGTCAAAAATGAACCAAAATGGCCTAAAAACAATTTAACCCAAAGTTAAGTCAGCCAACAACTAATTTGACGGTCCAATTTGACGGTTCTAACACTTTTGTACTGTGCGTCAATTTGGACCGTATAATCATCCCAAAATATATGGTGAGGGTCTACATTTTGATGGGTCGTACAAATTTGTATGGTCCATTCTATTGGCTGTCAAAATGCACTTCCGCAGATTTTTGTCAAAATGTATTTTCTTTGATCCGTTTAACTTCAATATAGTCTGATACTTCCATAGACAACATATAAACTCTCAATATATTTCCGTAAGGTCACATCTTCCCGAGATGTTGGTATCAATCGACAACGTGACGAAACATAAAACTACAATGTGTAACACATTAGTTACTATTTTCACTCATAGTTGAGCCTTCATGCACGGTTACAAACAATTCATACTCGATAAAATGGTATCTTATTGGTCTTGTCCCAACCGTCTAGAACAAATGAGGAGGCCCATTGGGGCCCATCCAATGCTAAAAGCAGGGAGAAGAAAGGGGAAAAAGAAGGTGGGAGTTAGAAGGTATCTTGAACTTATCTAAAAATATCATAAATCTAATTAACACATGATCAATATAATTAAATAACATGTAAGGTCATGCCACTTAACAATTCAAAACAGATAAAACTCAGTCAAACATATTCAAATACGATCCTAGCGGGAAATTGAGTCCAAAACAGTTGGCAATATATGGAAAGGAAAATAAAATAAATGGCCTAGGCCCAAATTCCATGACTGGGAGTAAGGCAAGGAAAAATAAACACAAATGGGCCAAGCCCAAGATCATTCATGGTAATGCAACATAGATGACATACAAGGGGATATACATACATATATATTTGATCTTATATATATATATATATGATATACGAGATATACTTGATATATAAGCTATATGTTTCGGTGTATATCAGGGCACATTTAAGGAAAACACAAGGAACAGAGGAGGGAAATTCTCATATGTAGACCACATAGCACAAATGAACCCCTTTTAAACATTTTTGCACATATCCTATCTAGTTCATTTAAAATTGTCAAGTCACTCAGGCACGCAGAGAGGGGCTAAGTATGACACTAAACTAGAATTATCAAATTTCCTTTTATGCCAGTGACTCAAGACAAACATGTTATCTGAAATAAAACTCATGTTGATATTATAGGAACTATCAGATTCATACAAAGAAAAAAGAAATAGGTATGCTACAAATTCACACTTGACCTTATTAGTTCACATGATCCAGGAACACAAGAGGGTGTGTAGGAAAAAATTCCCTAGCCCATACAAGGTAACTAACTAAGTATCATGCACTTGCTAAATACATAGTACGTACGTACAAACATACGTATGAACAGTATCTCAGGGGATTTTTTCACCCAATAGTGGATTCCGCTGGTTTTTGGTCTTTTCCGGCCAACTCCAGCGTTCATAGAGGATGATACCACCACCATTCTTCTCGTCTAATCCCCCTCTTCATTTCTATAACACATACATCCTTCGATTCTCATATTTTCGTAGTCGATTTGATGATCGAAAATTTGGACCTTTTTACCCCTGACGACGATTTGCTTTTTCGGCACTTTCTGGGAATTGCGGGGACCGGGAGTCATAACATTGTGTCCGTCTTTATCTTCTCCATTCTACTACCCTTCCCTATCCTCGGTTCTTAACCTCAAAATTTGGGTATTAACCCTAGGTGCAATTTTTCCGGCGACAAGGTATAATGTTGGCAACGACGACTGGACGGCCTCCCCATGAGTTCGTCTAGTCCTAAAATGCTTCTTATGCTCCCTTAATTTACCCCAAATTCATCAATTCTCAAATTCCTATCCATGTGGTCAATTCGAACAGTAATGGCGTCAGTAGGAATTCTATGGCGGCGACGGATGTCCCAGCTGTAATGACATCACCTCCAGCGTATTCTCAGGTGTTGAATCCGACGGGCACAATAGATGTAATTGAAGGACAAAATATTTCAATGACAACACATTTGCCATCGAAACAGGTTTAATTCTTACATGGTGAACCTACCTTTATGTTTGAAGAATCTGAAATTGATATGTTGATTGAGAGACAAGATTTAAAACTGGTTGTAATTGGTAAATTCAGTCATGGCATGCCTGACATCAATTTTTTTAGAACTGAAATACCTAAGCAATGTAAATTGAAAGTTGAGGTTAGTATTGACTATCTGAGAAGTCGTCATATTCTAATTTGATGCTCTATTGAAATAGCCTATGGTGTGTTGATGTCTAATAGCTCTTACTTTAATATTAAAAGAGAAGAATATGTCATATTCAATGCGTACTATGAAATGGGATATATCCTTCAACCCGGAGGAAGAGACTAGTATTGCTTGGACTTGGATTTTATTTCCAAACTTGCCTCTTAATTACTTTGAAGAGCCTATTTTGTTGTCATTTGCATCTTCTGTTGGAATACCTATTTGTGTTGATGCTATGACAAAGAATAAAATGAGACCTAGTTGTGTGAAAGTTAAGGTTGAATTGGATTTGTTGCGTGAACATCCAAAGCAATTTCAAATTCAGATTGTTAAAGGTCATGATGTACATGGTTGTTGGAAGCTCAAACCGGAATTGAGACCAACTAAAGAAAATGTGGGTCGCCAAAAACCTTCCCCCATTGTTAAACTAACTCTTCCAAATACCAACCCCAACACTTCAAAACAGGTGTCTGATCCTATTCCAACCAAATCTCAACAAAAAGGAAAGGTTCGAGACAATCAAAAGGAATGACTAACCATCCAACACAACAATAAAAAACACACAAAAATACTCAAAACCAGAACTATATTCCTATCAGATCCTAAACACTCTAATGCCTTTAATGTTTTGGCTGGATAAGATGTTGCTATTTGTGATGTTGCTGATGTGGTTGCGGATGATAGGGACATTGTTGAGACCTCACAAATGGATGCAGAGCCAGCTGCAACAGCTGTTGTTGGCTGTAGGGATGTTGTTGTTGCTGTTGCTGAGCGTGTTTCTAACTATAAGGATGATGTTGTTGATGTTGTTACTGAGGATTATGCACCTGGTAGTGTGGCTGATGGTGATGCTGATGATGCGGTAGTTGCTACTGACTCAGTTGTTATTGTTGTCCCCCTGTTGTTGAAAATGTTGATGTCTCTGCAGCTTGTGTTGCTGAAATGCTATTGTTGCTCCTAGTGTTGGGGCTGTTGCAGCTGGCTCTGATACTAATATTTCTCATGCTGCTACAACCAAATGGCGTGGAACTGCTATGGGTATCAATGCTGAAGGTGTTGCTGCAAATCACCATACTCATGATACTGGTGTCGCTATTTTTGCTGCTATGGGTATTTCTACTGCTAGTAGTGTTGAGGATGTTGCAGCTGTTGTTGATACTGTTGCTGTTGATTTTGATGTTGAACTTACTGTTGATGCACCTAAAGCTGGTCATTATGCTCAACCTGGTGATGGTGAGGCTGCTACTGGTGATGCTACTACTCTAGTTGTTGTTAATGCAGCCCAAGTTGATACTGCACCTAATGCAACTAATGCGACTACAGGTGGCTATGACAGCTGGAAAATATTGGTATGACTCAGAAGAAGAGAAGTTAAAATATTGTCGACAGGTAGCAATTCACACTGAAAACCTCTCTCCTAGAAATGTGGAAAGGACAAAAAAGAAGCATATAAAGGAGAACAACTGGAATGGAAAGATGTCTATCAAAACAGGGACTGATATTGATGATGAATCTGTTGTTATGGCTACTGGCTGTTCAATGGCAGATACTAAGGGTGTTGAGAGTCCTTCTGTTGATTAGAACGATGATTCCATGTTTAGTATGTTTGATGAGGAATCGGCCACTAGTCTTGAAGATGACAGAAATGAATTGATGAAGAAATTGATTGACATGCCTTCGGAATTTCTCATTGTATTATTTGAGATGCGGTTTATTCATCAGATACAACGGATAGAAAAAACAAATAATAGTAATATGGATGACTGCCGTATACCCCTACTCATGACTGAAGAAGCAACCATATGAAAAGATAAACAAATCCCATTTGACATGCCTTTAATGCATGAGATCAGTGAATATCAATTGAGAAATGGACGTCGATGTCAACAACTGTGGGCACATAGTGAGTTTACTGAGAGATCCATAGAAGAGAATGCTAAAACTTTCGACAGGATGATGGATAAAGTTACAAGTTATCAATCAAAGAAGTCCAAAAAGGCTCATGTAGCATCAACAATTACCATAAGGTCCAAATCCAATAAATGATTAAATTTCAAGAGTATTTGGGCAACAAAGAAGAAAAGGTACTAAGGTTTGAAGATTTTATAAGCTCGGAGTTTAGTTTTTCTAGCTTTGTACTTTTATTATCCTTTCATTACAATAGTATCACCATGTGTAATGTCATCACAGAGTGTATTATAAACTCTGTGATGATCATAGCCTATTTGATTTTAGCTTCGTCATTTTTTCTGCACTCTGGTTAAGGTATGTACTCTCCCCATTTGGGGACATATTTTTGATAAATAAAAGATAGAATCTAGGCACTCTGACCTAGTTTTCCAAAAAAAAAAAACTAATTAAGTATCAAATATCTAGGACTGTATCCTACTGATAGAACATACAAGTACACATGTTAATCAGTCATCCTTCAATCTCCCAAAATGCTCTAGTATCATAGTTAATTCAAATACGATCAGATATGGACACAAATACAGTACAAACACAAGTACAACATTTTGAATCAACTAATATGTAGGCATACAACAACTTTGTGAACCAGTTTATTTAAACTAACATGCTAGAGATCTTAACCTAAACTTAACCCTAAAAATTATTGTCAACATGGCAAATCACACATAAACCTTTGAGCCATTTATTCCCTACCTAAGAATGTATTTTGGAATAAGTAATATAGATCTATAGATAGGCATTAATAACATGGATTGGGTGAGTTGATGGAAGCAATTTTGTTAGGTATTCATGGTAGCTTAGGCTAGTCAAGGACACAAGTAGAGGTTAGACCTTTACTAATCATTAGACATAAAGGTAGGTGAATCATGTAATAAGGCTCAAATTCATAAAGAGAATATAAGACATGATTTTTAAGTGACGGTGGAACTAGGCATATGAGATCACAGACAGACAACATGAATCAAGAGTAAAACATACACCCAGGGTTGAATCACACTAAGTCACACAAAGAGTTCATTCTTTTAAGGAATAAAGGGGAATGTCCTTAAGATAGGCATACATAAACTACACACATATCAAATCGACTGTTCAATTTTAAAATTTGGCTTGACACATGTTCAATTAAGCCTTAGTTAAAAGGAAATTGTGAACAATAGTAGCACATAAGCACACAAATGTATCTTATTTAAGTTACAATAGATACAAAATTCCAGGACTTCAATTATCCCCATAAATAACATCATATAACCTCAAACATATCATTAGAAGAATTTAAAAGAATACTCTTATTTCAAAGAAAACACAGAACATCATTCTTCTCAAATCAAAGAGGATAAACTCATGCTTGTGTGACAATGAAGCAAGATTCTGACACATACATCTATTACAGGGCTAGAAAAATATCATTTTAACTCACTCAAAGCCTCAAGAGTCCCCTTAAATCAGGCTAATGTCATCTTTTATCTAACATCTTCTTTAAAATGCAGTAGACATGTGAAACAGAAACCATATTCGGCAGGGCAGAAATGCATCAACCAAATCAAATACCAGCCTACATAACTCATTCTTTCTTAACTTTAAATTGTAATTAGATAGTATTAAGACAAATTTTGTTAAATATGATAACTAATCTTGTTCTTAATCATTGGCACATGTTTTAGGCAGATAATATGACTAAACAGCTTACACATAGCCAAACTAGTTTCAAAACATTACATTTGTCATGACATTAAATTAAACAACTCATACATGCTAAAACCAACCTCAATCTAATATGTCAATCCACTTAAATCAAATCTAGATAATTCATACATGATTAACAGCTTTAAATTAGCAATATTAGGCATTAAATTAACTAAGTGGCTTATATATGATTAAACAAATATAAAATTAACACATTTTGAACGAAGAAAGTGAAGTATGTGAAATTGGTAGAAAACAAGAATGAAGTGGAGAAGTTAACAAACAGGGAACTATATAAAATGGAGAGGAATGAGGCAAAACTCGCGGTTACGACAACAAAAATGGCGGCTTTTGAACGCCTGTATGTGGAATTAGAGGATAAAGGCGGGGATATGAAGTTGTACAGACTAGCCAAGGCGAGGGAGATAAGGGCCCGTGACTTATATCACATGAAGTACATCAAGGATTAGGATAACAAAGTATTGGTGGAGGACGCGCATATTAGGCGGAGGTGTCAGTCTTATTTTCATAAACTCTTGAACGAAAAATGAGATAAAGACATCGTGCTGGGAGAGCTGGAGCAATCTGGTAGGTACCTGAATTTTGGGTATTGTAGAAACATTAAGATTGAGGAGGTTAAGGGTGATGTTTGCAGGATGTGCAGGGGACGAGCGACCAGGCCTGATGAGATCCAAGTTGAATTTTGGAAGAGCGCAGGCAGGGAAAGTTTAGAGTGACTGACTGAGTTATTTAACGACATCTTTAAGACTGCGAGAATTCCCGAAGATTGGAAGTGGAGTACAGTGATCATGTTGTACAAGAACAAAAGTGATATTCATAGTTGCAACAACTATAGGGGTATCAAGCTGCTAAGTCACTCTTGTTTTGCTCTTTTTACTTTTTCTGTTGCTTTACTTGTGCTTATGCTCTGTCTTGAGCCGAGAGTCTCTCGAAAACAACCGATCTACCTACCAAGGTAAGGTCTGCGTACACTCTACCCTCCCCAGACCCCACGTTGTGGAATTTCACTGAATATGTTGTTGTTGTTGTTGTTATATCATAAATAATATTATTCTTTCAGACGACGCTAGACTGAATGCTTATTTATATATTGCTGAATTTTGTGGACAATACATTAGACTGTCGTTTAATATTATGTAATAATTTATAAAATTTTAGACTATGGTCTAACGTTTTCTAATAAAAAAATTAATTTACTCAAAAATAAATCTTCAAATCATGATATGAAAAGGTCATAAATTACCAAAAAAGAATTCTTTACTAAACAACTATCGCGAAAAGGGATAATAACTAGCGAAATTTTCTAAAGCAATTTCTTGTCAGACATGTATTGGGTTTTACAAATTATCTCGACTCAAATAGGATTTTTTACATTGTCTAGTCCCCTCAAATATATAGCATACTAATAATAATAAACAAAAATATACATATTTTAAACAAAATCAATGTATAATTTTTGAGAAACTTACATAAATATACCCTTCGATCATATATTTAACAAACATGACCAAAGTATACACTACATATATACTTCGGCTATATATGTAGTGTATAAGTATGTAATTATATGTATGTGTAATGTTATGTATATCACATGTATATTAAAATGTATATGTAATGTTATGTATAACATATGTATATTTTCATATAATTATAAATTATACCCCATCTATACAATGTGCATATATTTTGTAAGCTAAATCACAATAGTATTTGTCAGTGACTGCAATTATTATTGACCGAATAGTCAAATGTGTAAAAAAAAAAGCCCACCCAAATACAATATAGAGCAAAGCTAGCACAATAGTCTCCTCCTCCTCTAAAACCCTAGCTCCCATCCTTCTTTAGTTTGGAATTTGGATGCACCGTTAGCAATAGCACAGTTTCTAAATATAGAACGTGCTAATTTTTTTAAAATAAACTAATAAATAAATAAGATATTTTTTTGGAACAAAAAATAATAATTTTTTTATATTTTGCAATTATTATTGGCCGAATAGTCAAATGTGTAAAAGAAAAAGCCCACTCAAATACAATGTATCCCATCCTTCTTATTTCATTTCATCCGAGAGAGAAAAAAGAAAAGAGCACTACTGTCTCCGGGAATAGAGGATGACAAAATTGACCCGATCCACTCTATTCTATCCGTATTCTATCCGGTCAACGCGAATAATTATCCGCTTTGATTGACTCATGGGTCGGGTAGAATAATTACCCGACTGTCTGAGGGTGGGTTAGGGGCAGGTAAGAATATTGACGTACCCTACCCATTACACGATGGGTAGGATACCCGACCCATCTCTACCCTATCCTACCCGACCTATGTATATATAATTGTAATTAATTTTAAATATAAAGATAATATATATAATTGTAATTAATTGTAATATATATATGTAAGGTTAAAAATTATTATTATAAAGATAATAAATTGAGGACCTTAATTTAATTATTTAAGTGTAAAAATATTTTTTAATATTATATAGTATTTAGATGACTCAATTAATTAATTATTTCATCTCAAAGTACTAAATAATTAGATATTTAATTCTTCTCCATAGAGAGTACTCACTCTAAATTGAATTTGAAATGTGAAATTGATAGTACTTTTGTAGGCTCGTTTTCCCCAATACAAATTAAAATTTCAGAATTTATAGGCTTGTTTTCCCCAATTCGCTAGTACTTTTCTATTATCCTTGTTATGTGAAATGTATAGAGAGTACTCACTCCATATTCATTCGACTTTACAGTGTGAAATTGATTCTCAGAAGTCTCATAAAATTGATTTAATATCACAAAAACACAAAAAAATAAAATTTTCAGAATTTGTAGGCTCATTTTCCTCAATTTCTAATACTTTTCTATTATTCTTGTTATATGAAGTGTATAGAGAGTACTCACTCTATATCGAATTTGAAATGTGAAATTGATTCTCAGAAGTCTCATAACTTTGATTTAATTTCACAAAGACGCAAAAAAAAATCATAATTTATAGGCTCATTTTCTCCAATTCCTAGTACTTTTCTATTATCATTGTTATATGAAGTGTATAACTATAGAGAGTACTCACTCTATATCGAATTTGAAATGTGAAATTGATTCTCAGAAGTCTCATAAAATTGATTTAATTTCACAAAGACGCAAAAAAACAAATTTTCATAATTTGTAGGCTCGTTTTCCCCAATTCGCTAGTACTTTTTATTATCCTTGTTATATGATGTGTATAGGGAGTACTCACTCGATATTCATTCGACTTTGCGATGTGAAATTGATTCTCAGAAGTCTCATAAAATTGAGTTAATTTCACTAAGACGCAAAAAAATCAAATTTTCAGAATTTGTAGGCTTGTTTTCCCCAATTCGCTAATACTTTTCTATTATCTTTGCTAAATTAAGTATAAATATAGATAATAGTAATAAACTATATAATAAAAATATATAATCCTTAACATACAATTAATATGAATAATTAAATTATATTAGTTTGTGATGCTATATATATATATATATATTAAATAACTCCATCTAAACTACATAGTTTAGAATAAAATTACGTAGTTTTAACGTGTTAAGAACTTAAGATAATAACCCTAAAAATATGTATATAATAAATTGTTTCTCAAAAGGTCCGCCTCCCTTATTATTCTAAAGCTCTGCGTGCGGTTCCTCCTCAAGGTAGTAGAACCCTCTGTTTCATATATTAAATCTTTTCACTAATTAGTTATTGAAATTTGCTCTTCTCCCTAACATGAATTTATGTTCCATTGTTCTATAACTATGCACAAGCATTTACGAATTAGATTAGTGATGGTTATCCTCCCTGTACGAATTAGATTCGTTAAGTGGTGTAAAAAGTGATGACTATCAAAGCATGTTCACAACAAATCGACTTTGTACTTGTTGAAAATGGACTAAATGTGAAATAAATTAATCCTATTAATTATGACTCGAACAATTGGGGTCTCGCACGTCGGAAACATGATTTTCACACACGTGCTCATAAAGTGTCAATGATCGTAATTTCCTTAAATGGAAGAGATATTGGTACGTATACGAATTGTTTGAGACGTAAGAGAATAGACGGTTATTGGTCAAATGACAAATGATTTCACGTTGGTAAATGAAAGAAAGAAATGTGTAAAAGATTAAACGAATCAGAAATTGTCACGAAAAATAAAAAAACGAAGAGGACCGCGGTGCCATAAGGACAGAACCGCGGTGCCTGGAGCACCGTGGTGCCTCTTCCTAGCACCGCGATGCAAATTCGGTTTTCGATTCGGTAACTCATCGAATTTAGGCACCATGATTAGCCGGCGATTTCGATCTGGTTGAGGCGAATTAAAGCTGATTTTTGGGCTGACTTTGGAGAAATTACTCTCCATTATTTGGCTATTGATTCAGCCATTAATGGACTGAATTAACCTCAATATCAATGGTCATTACTTGACACTGATGACCATTCATTTGGTTAATTGAGAAGACAAATTCATCTACCTATAAATTGATGCCTTTGACACAATTGCAAAACACACATTCACTTAACAATTCTCTAAAATTGTCTTCCTCTCTTGCAATCACAAAACACTCAAAGATCTTTCTTCCTAAAACAAACACTTGAGTTCCATTTGCTCATTTGTTTGATTGTTGTTTTATTTTGAGAGATAAGTTGTCATTACATCGTCGAAAGGATATACGGGGCAATATTATCTTAAGGATAGATCGAGAATTCGGTCGACTCAGCAAGCCAATCTTATTTGTTGATTTCCAGATTTCTAATTTGTTGTTATTGTTGTTATATTCTCATTTCCTTTATTTCCACACTTTGTTCCCACAAACTTAAGATAATATTCGCTATTTCAACAACAACATGACTGGACAAGATCAATTCAACCAATTCAACACAAAAAATTCCACCGATACTCAATGCAATCCCACTACTCAAGGCATTAACGATTCCTTCAACTCCACTGTTCTTGGCACTTCTAGTGTCACTACTGATCATGACATTCCTAATGTCTTTCAAACCACTGCTTTTGGCACTTCTAGTGCTACCACTGCTTTTGGTACTTCAAGTGCCACCAATGTTTTTGGCACAACGAGTGTCAACACTGTTTTTGGCACAACCAATGCCTCCACTACTGCTCCGGGTACTTATAGTGCCTAAGCTCCTACCCAAGGCGTCAACAAAATCTATGCTCATGTTAGAGGCATTCCTAACGTCTTTGCAACTTCTCAAGGGGGCACCACTGCCCCAACACATGCTGGTTTTCACCATGAACGTCCTTAAAAGTTCATGGGTGATCACTTTAAGAGATGACATCAAAAGATGCTGTTTTTCCTGACGGTTATGAGAATGTCATGTTTCCTAACCGAAGACCCTCCACTAGTTGGGGAAGACGTGGACCCTCGCCAAATGATTTGGCGGGAGGGGGCCAAGGTAACCATGTCGCTGACGACATGAGGATGGTTCACGAAGCAAGGAAATATAGTGATTTCATGTGTAGGAACTATATTCTAAACAGTTTGTCTGATCCTCTCTACACGGTATATTGTACCGTTGAAACTGCCAAGCATTTATGAGACAAACTTCAGAAGAAATACAACACCCAAGATGCGGGTAGCAAGAAGATCATCATTGGGAAATTCCTGAAATTTCAAATGGTGGATAACAAAAGTGTGTCATCTCAAGTTCAGGAATTTCAAATGATTCTACATCACATGGATTTGGAAGGATTGAAGTCCAACGAACAATTCTTGGTTGGGGCATTGATCGAGAAACTGTCTCCCTCATGGACTGAGTTTATGAATTATCTAAAACTCAAAATGAAGGAGATGGCCTTAGATGAACTTGAACTTATTATCAAACTCTAGATTCAGGAGAAAAATAAGAAGGTCATGCCAAAGGTAAAACAACCCGTTGATGAAAAGGTGAACCTGACGGAAGTCAAAGGGAACTCAAGCAAGAAGCGGAAGTTCCAGAAGGAAGACAAGCCCCAAACAACTGAAAAGTTCAAGGGAAATTGTAATCATTGTGGTATAGTTGGTCACATGGCCAAAGACTGCCGCAGGCTCAAACGTGAGAATAAAGAAAAGGCCAAGGCTAACATCGTCGAAAATGTCACGACCCGACCCCGGGGCCGCGACTGGTGCCCTACCGGGGCACCCCGTCAGGTATACATCAGAGAATAGCAGCGGAACATACATAACACATAAACCTGTTGATAGTAAACATCATCGGCTGGCCAAAAGCGCCTTCATAGAATATACTTAAACAAAAGTAAAACAAGACAACTTTTTCTTACAAACCAAACCACAAACGTGACTACGCACTTCAGGAATAACAATTGTGGCGGGGCGGGCGCCATACCCCGGAAGGTACAGAATACCTATAGCATCAGGGAAAAACCGTACCAACAAAACAGGCCTCCGGAGGAATGGAGCTTCTGACACAAGACCAGTGATCCTAAGAATGAGGATCCACCACCGCTACCTCACTGCGGCATGAACGCAGCCAGGAAGGGGTCGACACAATATGTACTAAGTATGCGAAATTGGAAAATACTGAAAATACCTCGTAAGTCAAAAATAACTGGAGACATGTATGATAATCAATTACAGTATACTGTGCCTTACTAATAATGAGAATATCAAGCATATACTATCCTGCATGAAAATAGGAAGCTCATGATCAAAGCAAGGTCACCCACCCGCAGTATCATTAAGCAATCATACTCCTGGGACTATTTCACCCGCATGGGTCGTGTGGACCCGCATGAGGTATTCCTCGCATAGGCTATACCCGCCCGCATGGGACTATTTTCACCCGCATGAGCCCTACGGACTCGCATAAGGTATTACTCGCAGCGTGGGTAGTAAATCGACGGAATATGCAAATGCCACAACCCGGGTTCAAAGATCAACCACAATGGAAGCATACCCGTGGAATCCCACATCACCGTCGATACGTCCAGGTAAACTCATACTGCATGCCTCGGGATCCCTCATCGTAAGCATGTCCAAGGTGCATACCCGTGGAATCCCACCTCACTGTCAGCACATCCAAGTAAGCTCATACTACGACAATGGAAGCATACCCGTGGAATCCCACATCACTGTCGGTACGTCCAAGTAAGCTCATACTACGACAATGGAAGCATACCCGTGGAATCCCACATCACTGTCGGTACGTCCAAGTAAACTTCATACTAAGACAATGGAAGCATACCCGTGGAATCCCACATCACTGTCGGTACGTCCAAGTAAACTTCATAACTTCTTTAGACTTTCATTAATCTACAAAATGAATCTCATTTTTGACCTTAAGGCACCTTCTTATTGCTTAATCAAATCCGGAGAATTTAACCCGAAGTACTATGTACTTCTACTCTTTCAAAAGATCCCCTTTTCACATAAAAATCCCCATTTTACACTCTAAGCAATTGATGCCTTTAAATCAAATTGCCCTAATTAATTTCGATTCTTTCATCTTTGTTTACCTTACTCAAGAAGACCATTCCTTTAACCTTCCATAAAGTTATTATAACCAACTCCCCATAAAGCTGTTATACTAACTTTATGCTTTAGAAATTAAGACATTCTTATCCTTTCATAAGACCGTTATAACTAACTTCCCATAAAGCCGTTATAACTCCTTATATCTCAAACAATTTCGTTCTTCTATTAACCAAGAGACTTATACTTCAAATCAGTTTACACAATTTTCAAAATACTTTTTCCTGTCAAGAAATCCTTGTCTACCTTATTAGAATAAACCATTCCTCAAGAACAAGTGAGTTAAATCTCTAACTCAACCAACTTAGACATTCTTTAAAAAAATAAGTTAAGTATACCAAAGGATTTACTTTATTTAAATCACGTACGTCTACCGTACTATACAGTTATAACTACTCATGCTCAAGAGATAGGAAAGTTCCACATACCTTTTCGGTCAAACCACTTGCTAAGTCCAATATACCGCACGTAGTACGTCAACCTATAATGACCATAACACGTTTATTAACCTCTAGCTTCAACGTAGAATATTCCAAGTGCAAAGTCACTAACTTCTACGGAAAATCGGACAACATTTCCTTTGTTTCTATACACTTTTCCACCTTTTCAAGGTCCAAATTCAACATCCAACGCCACTTTTAAGGCCCAACAATCCAATCAATACAAAGGGGATTACACCTAATCTTGGATGTGTAAAATTCTGCCCCACAATGCATATTAACTAAATCAATAAGTTAAAGGTAGTATCTTGACTATAACATGCTTACATATCATTCTTATCCAATCCTTTCATATCCAAACCATATTTCCTACATGCAATGTATCTAAGAGCAATATTGACAACTACAAGTCCTTTCTTATTCACATGCAACATAATTTATTATCAAAAGAGAAAGGATTGTTACCTTAGAGCTTACCCAACTTAATCCACCAAATTCACTAGCCTCCTTTCCACAATCACCACCACAAAACTCCTACAAGCTTGCCAACAAGTTTCCTTCTTGCCACCCTTTTCAGATTTTTCTCAAGCCTTGATTTCCTCTTGATTTTCTAGAGAGAATGGAGAGCTTTTAATTTTTAGAGAGAGAGGAGAGCTTGAAGAATGACCAAGTCTTCAAGACTTGGTCAATAAATAGGACATGCAAAATCAGATGGGGGGGGGGGACACTTGTCACCCTCCCATGGCCTTTTTTAAAACAAAACAGTTCTGATTTTTTCCCCCAGCCTCGCAGAACCCGCCTCGGCGCCGCGGCCCTGCAGCCGGCGCCGCGGCGCTGAAACCTCCGCCACCTCTCGTAACTTCCGCGGCCCCGTGGCTCACGACCGAAATATTTTTACGCCGATCACAAGACCGAACTTGTAACTCCCATAACTTTCTACTTCGATGTCCTATCGACGAACGGTTGGTTGCGTTGGGAACTAGACTCAATGAACTACGTACTAGGCCTTTGAAACACTTAGGAACTCATAATGCAACTGGACATAAACCGCCTCAAAATTGACTAAAACCCGTCCGAAACAATCCGTCAGCCTATCTTCTAAAATTTTAAATCTTAACTCCTGTCGTACGTTCTCATAGCATGACCTGAATTACGGGGTGTAACAGAAGACACGCTCGTAGATGATATGATTCGAGAGTTCTCAGTGGTGGTTCTTGAAGCTAACCTCGTTGAGAATACGGTGCAATGGTGGCTAGACATGGGTGCTACCCGTCACATATGTTCCTATATAGAAGCCTTATCCACTTATACAACAGTCTCAGACAAGAAATTGTTCATGGGTAACAATTCTTCTTCAGAGGTACTGGGGGTAGGAAAGGTGATCCTAAAGATGACGTCCGGGAAGGAGTTGACTCTGAAGAAAGTGATGCACGTCCCAAAAATTCGCAGAAATCTGATTTCTGGACCTTTGTTAGTTAATGCTGGGTTTAGGCTAGTGTTAAAAGCCAATAAATTTGTAATCACTAAAAACGGAACTTTTGTAGAAAGAGACTTCGTCTGTGAAAGCCTCTTTAAGTTTAATGTTGCACCTGTAATACATTTTGTTTCAACTATCAATAAAGTTGCACCTTCTACTTACTTGATTGAGTCATCTAATTTATGGCATCATAGATTAGAACATGTTAACTATCAATATATTCAAAGATTGGTAAAGCTAGAATTATTATCATCTATCGACATAAACCCTCAACGTAAGTGTGAGATGTGCGTAGAGGAAAAACTTTCCAAGAGTCTCTTTAGATTCGTCGAAAGGAAAAGCGCTCCTCTAGAACTTATGCACACTGATATATGTGATTTGAAGTTCGCTCAAACTAGAGGGGGAACAAGTACTTTGTGACTTTTATAGATGATGGCACAAGATTACTTACTATAAAGTAAAGATGAAGCCTTTGAAACATTCAAACGCTACAAAGCAGAAGTTGAGAACCAACTAAACAGACGGATTAAAACAATCCATAGCGATAGAGGGGGAGAATATGTAGCGCCTTTTGAAAAATTATGTACCCAATCGAGTATAGTTCATCAAACAATGGCTCCTTACTCATCTCAATCAAACGGGGTTGTTGAACGCAAGAACCGAACACTAAAGGAAATGATGAATGCTTTAATCATCAATTCAGGCCTCCATCAAACCATGTGGGGAGAAACTGTCCTTACCACGAATAGAATTCTTAACAGAGTTTCACACAAGGGTAAAGACAAGACTCCATACGAGCTATGGAAAGGAAAGAAACCTACCTACAAGTATTTAAAGGTATGGGGTTGTCTGGCCAAGGTAAAAGTACCTATGCCAAAGCAGGTCAAGATTGGATCTAAGACTGTGGAATGCATATTCATCGGATATGTTAATAACAGTAGTGCTTATCGCTTCATAGTGCATAAGTCGGATGTATCAGACATTTATGAAGGTACGATCATGGAATCAAGGAACGCATGGTTATTTGAAGACATGTTTCCATACAAGAAAACTAACATAACCTCTCGCAAACGAAGTTATGATCAAAACTCTGGGATCAAAGAGTCGATGACTACGTAGATCCAAACGATTCAGATCTAGTGAATTCTGAAGTGGCTGATTATCCAGATTTCAGTATTTCAGATTATCAGGACTTGTAATATTCAGAGATGGAACCAAGGAGAAGCAAAAGGGCCCGGAAGGAGAAGTCCTTCGGTCCAGACTTTGAAGCTTATTTGGTTCAGGATGAACCACAGACAATCTCCGAAGCATTGTCAACTCCAGAAGCACCGCTCTTAGAAAGTGAGATAGAATTCATTCTGCATAACCACACCTGGGAGTTGGTTGAACTTCCCCCGGGACACAAACTGTTGGGTTGTAGGTGGATCCTTAAACGGAAGTTAAAGTAAGATGGTTCTATCAGCAAGTACAAGACTAGGTTAGTAGTCAAGGGCTATCGCCAAAAAGAGGGTCTTGATTACTTTGATACCTACACTCCGGTGTCTATAACGACATCCATACGTATGTTCATAGCTATCGTCGCCTTGCGGGATTTTGAAATACATCAAATGGATGTCAAGACTGCCTTCCTAAATGGTGATTTGGAAGAAGAAATATATATGGACCAACCCGAGGGGTATGTGGTTTCAGGACAAGAGACAAAAGTGTGTTGGCTTGTTAAATCGTTGTACGGACTGAAACAGGCTCCTAAACAATGACACGAGAAATTTGATAGTACTTTACTATAAAAAAGGTTCGTCATTAATGGAGGTGACAAATGTGTCTACATGAAAGTAAATGTCGAATCCTTCGTCATGATATGCCTTTATGTAGATGACTTGTTGATCACTTGAAGCAGTCCTAGGATAATCCTAGAGACTAAGAACATGTTAAAATAATGTTTTGACATGAAAGATATGAGCATTGCATATGTCATCTTAGAGATCAAGATATCTAAGAAATGACATCTAATGAATTGGTCTTGTCTCAAACTCATTACATCGAAGATGTACTAAAAAAATTTGGGATGTTCGACAGTTCACTGGTATCGACATCATTGGATATAAGTCAAAAGATTGACAAACATCTTGGTGAGCCCGTACGCCAGGAGCGATATGCGCAGGTGATTGGTAGTCTGATGTATGTCACAAACTGCACTCGACCTGATATCGCTCATGCAGCCAATAAATTGGCTTGGTTCACCCGTAATCCAAGTGAAGATCACTGAAAAGTGTTGAATAGGGTACTACGGTTCCTAAAGTTCACGCTAAATTTCGGGTTGCACTATTCGAGATATCCAGCGGTACTAGAGGGGTACAGTGATGCAAACTGGATATCTGATAGCGACGACATCAAGTCCACCAGCGGATATATTTTTACAATCGGTGGTGGAGTTGTGTCTTGGAAATCCTCTAGGCAAACTCTTATTGCCCGATCCACGATGGAGTCGGAATTTATCGCTTTAGATAAAGTGGGAGAGGAAGTTGAGTGGCTTCATGGCTTTCTAGAGGATGTCTCATATTGGGATAAAACTGTGTCTTCTGTAATGATCCACTGCGATAGTCAGTCGGCTCTAGGAAGGGCACAAAGTTCTATATACAACGGTAAGTTTCGTCATATTCGACGAAGACATGAGTCTGTTAGGCAGTTGATCACCTCAGGTATTATTTCTATTGATTACATCAAATCTAAGGAAAACATCGCAGATCCCTTGACGAAAAAAATACCCAAAGATCTCGGATGTCCATTTCACCTAATTTTTTTTTTCTGATTTCGCATATTTTTGCGAGACAGGGCCGGTCAGTTTGGAGCAGCCAATTTCTCAAAAAACGTCCGTCTTACTAATTAATTTTATTTCCCCCCCAAATCGTTAGGTTTTTTTCCTTCTCAAAGCTAATATCTCGCGATATACAATAGATTTCAACGTACAAATTTCGTGGTAATGTGTCCGAGAATGTCAATTTCAGTATTAAAAATTCAATTATTATTTAAAAAAAAATTGAGCCCCGGACCCGGAATCGGACCGATAACACCCCTATACATGACCCACGTCATGCTGCACCATTAGCACGTTTGACATCCGTCATCCGTTCCGTTATAAACATCAAAAAGAGTTGTTCGTTGTTGCTGAAGGGATGTACACTGGTCAATTTATTTACTGTGGTAAAAAAAAAAAGCAAATCTTATGGTTGGTAATGTGTTGGCATTGAGATCTATACCTGAAGGTGCTGTTAATTGTAATGTTGAACATAGTTTGGATTGAATTTAGTTATTGGTAAATGTAGTTTTTATTTGTATTTTGGTTTATTGGAAACATAGAAAGGGATTTGATAGAAACCAAGGATCACGAGATATCGGTCTGCATGCAACCCCAGCACTGCTATGCACAGTGAACCAGGTGATGAACTGTGAAGAGGAAGAAGACGAGTTGATGAAGAAGACGAGTGCGAGAAGTTTCTGTTTTTCTGATTAGCCTCAAAATGTTTACAAATACAAGTATTTATACTGTGGGTCATTTGCACCAAATGCCCTTATGAAACAAACAAAAGGCTAGGCTAGAAATGTAAATGTATGCAACTGTAAGCTACCTAAACTAAATGTAAATCAGCTGTATCATTGTGTATATCAGTGACATATATTGTGTATATCATTAGTATTTCCAACACGCCCGCCAGTGGGATCCAAAAACAGATTTTTGAGTCCTAGCTTGGATAATAGATAGTCATGCCGACTCTGAGTAAGCCCCTTTGTGAGTGCATCTGCTGGTTGCTCTGCTGTGGGCAAATGAAGCGATGCGTGACGATCCTGTTGAATTTTTTCTCGGATGAAATGACAGTCAATATCGATGTGTTTGGTTCTCTCATGGAAAGATCGGGTTACTGCAATCAGTAGTGCGATTCATCGTCACTATCTGGCAGTATGGAGGCACGAAGCGCGCATGACAATTCAAAGAATGCACGTGAGCCACACCACCTCAGCAACTGCTGATGCTAGGCTCCTATACTCAGCCTCAGCTGAGCTCCTGGAAACTGTTGGCTGCTTCTTGGACTTCCATGAAATGAGAGATGACCCAAAGAACACCAAATAACCTGTCACAGACCTTCTTGTATTGATACATGATGCCCAATCAGCATCACAATATGCTGTGAGACTGATTGTCTTTTCTGCCGGCATGAAAATGCCCAGACCTGGTGCTTGTTTCAGATACCTAACCACACGATGTGCTGCCAACAGGTGGGATGTTTTTGGGCTCTGAAGAAACTGACTCAGGCACTGGACAGCAAAGGATATGTCAGGTCTGGTATTTGTCAGGTAGAGTAACCTCCCAATAAGCCTCTGATAGCTTGCTGGATCTGCCAATAATGTGTCCTTATTCTGAGAGTTGCCATCAGGAGCAGGAATATACTGATCATAAGCAACAGATGTCAGCTGGACATTAAGCTCTATAGGAGTTTTTGCTGGCTTACCTCCAGATAGACCAAGATCAGAAATGAGCTTTATAGTGTACTTCCTTTGATGCATAACTATTCCACTAGCATTTCGAGCAAACTCAAAGCCCAGGAAATATCTCAAAGTTCCCAGATCCTTGATCTTGAAGTTCTGATGAAGTGATGCCTTGGTCTGCTGAATGAGATCACCATCATTCCCAGTAATAACAAGGTCATCTACATAAGCACCAAAGACTATTCTATCTCCAACCTTTTTGGTGAGAGTGAATGGTCTAATCGACTTTGGACAAAACTCGAGTTCTTGAGCGATAGTGAGTTTAATATTCCAACGCTTTGCTGGCTGTTTTAAACCATAAAGAGATTTGACCACTTGCACTCTTCCTATCATCATCAAAGCCGTGTGGCAAGGTCGTATACTTCCTCTTTAAGATCACCGAGAAATGCATTGTGGACATCCATTTGATAAATGTCCCAACCTCCGAAGCAGATTGAGATTACTACCTCATCAGTAACCATTTTTGCTACAGGTGAGAAGGTATCTTGGTAGTCAACTCCTTCTTTTTTATTGTAGCCCTTTGCCACCAACCTTGCCTTGAATCTTTCTATCTCACCACTAGCTTTGTATTTGATCTTATAGACCCACTTGCATCCAATGGCTTTCTTATACTTGGGAAGATCAGTAATTTCCCAAGTGTTGTTGTCCTCCAGTGCTTTCATCTCAGCCTTCATGGCATCCACCCATCTGTCATCTTGAATTGCTGCAGAATATGATGTTGGTTCTGCTCGGCCCATCTTAGCAATGTAACTCTGATATCTGGCAGTCAATCCAGTGTAAGTGAGATGATTGGTCATAGGATATAAACATTGGCTGCTCCTTGGTCCACCTTCATGCCTGTGTGATGGATAAAAATCCTTCATCCATGTGGGCTGTTTTCTGCTCCTATTTGATCTCCTCAGGGATAATTCAACCTCAGGGTCAATGTCAACAGCAGTGTAGCCATCAGCTCCATCATCTTCCTCAGCTTCTTTAGACTGATTTGTAATGTCTATATGTCTGGTTGGATGCAAGGAAATGTTCCTATCACCAACAACTTCAATCTGTGGGACCTGGTCTGCAACTTCAGCATTTCTGGATGAATTCTGAGGAATAGTTTCATCACCATCAGCTTCAACTTGTGGGACTGTTGTTATATGATCAGCTTCAGGCATCTGTTTTTGCTGAAAGGGGAATATGTCTTCATGGAAGGTGACATCTCTGCTTACAAAGAGAGTGTTGTTAGATAAATTCAATAGTTTGTAGAATTTATGCTTGGAAGAGTATCCAAGTAGCACTGCCTTTATTGCCCTAGTATCAAACTTGTCAGTTTGTAGTAAGTTTGTTGCATAGCAAAGGCAGCCAATGACCCTCATATACATGACCCACGTCATGCTGCACCATTAGCACGTTTGACATCCGTCATCCGTTCCGTTATAAACATCAAAAAGAGTTGTTCGTTGTTGCTGAAGGGATGTACACTGGTCAATTTATTTACCGTGGTAAAAAAAAGAAGCAAATCTTATGGTTGGTAATGTGTTGGCATTGAGATCTATACCTGAAGGTGCTGTTAATTGTAATGTTGAACATAGTTTGGATTGAATTTAGTTATTGGTAAATGTAGTTTTTATTTGTATTTTGGTTTATTGGAAACATAGAAAGGGATTTATTGTTGAAATTAGTTAAATAGTCGAAAATTAACTACTGCAATGTATGGATTACTGGAATGAATTTAGTTGGTAAATGTAATTTGGTTTATTGGACACTTAGAAAGTGATTTGTTGTTGAAATTAATTAAATAATCGAGCAAATTAACTAATGCAGTGTATAATTTTTTGATCGATTTAGTGTTGGAATGAACTTAGTCATTTGTAAATGTAGTTGGGATTTATTGTTGAAATTAATTAAAAGGTTGAGTAGTTATAGTAAATTAACTATTGGGATGTATAATTTTGGATTAAGCTTCCATCTGGATCAAATAAGATTGTGCCCAGTGGGTGTAGAGTCATGATTGGCAAGGTTGCTGGTGGAGGAAGAACTGGGAAACCAATGATTAAAGCTGGTAATGCATACCACAAGTACCGGGTAAAGAGGTTCGTGGTGTTGCTATGAATCTTGTGGAGCATCCTCATGGTGGTGGTAACCATCAACATATTGGTCATGCCAGTACTGTCCGTCGTGATGCACCACCTGGTTAAAAGGTTGGTCTTATTGCAGCAAGGAGGACTGGTCGTCTTCGTGGTCAAGCTGCTGCTACTGCTTCTAAAGCTGACAAGGTCTAAGATATTAAGTTTGTTACTGTTTTCCTTCTTGTTGTGTTTGGATTCTGAGTGTTCAGCTGCAACCATGGTCATACCAAGTTTTGTTTCGGATGTTATTTAGAAGCTTTGTTTGTTTAGGGAACCTCGCTTAGACAAATTTGCCATTTATAAATGTGTTTAGCTTGGCTCTCATTTTCTTTCACTGGTTTGATTCCTTATAATGTTCCTAAGGTGCACCAATTTTGAAGTTGGTTTTCTTCAGATGTTCCAAGTACATTTGTTTTTCACTTTTGGAGTCAATAGACACGGTTTGCTAGCAGTTCGTATCAAAGATTAGTTTTACCGAATTTACCTTGACAAAAAAAGGGTAACTTGAGAAAAGGGTACTTTTTTTTTTTATGAAAGGTAAATGTATATTAGTCATCAAAGGAACAAGGTAGGCGGGCGTATCCGCAGACCGACAGTCATGACGATATAGATCACATGCGCATCCACAATTCGGATCGTCACATGATTTAACGTCGTCAGAATCAAATTCAAGCTAATCCCACAAGTTGGGCAATCAAGAGCCCAAACAAAGTATAAAACACTAGGTAACTTACAAACTATTTGTCACCAAGGATGAAAATAAATCACTCCAGCTAATCCCACAAAACGGGTAGTCCGGAGGTAAAACTAGCCATCGGCCAAAGTCACAAAAGCATCAAGGAAATGAGGAAAAAGGGCAAACAAGATTCTGTAGATGTTGGTCTTGATCTTGAAGAGAAGAGAGTCCTTGTCAAGTCTGGAACCTTCAAAGATTACCTTGTTGCGTTCATTCCAAAGGAAATAAATTGTCGTGGCCAGCGCAATACGTTTAGCCTTAGCTTGCCAGCCAGTTCTGTGTCCCTCTTTCTTGATGAATTTCATAGCGCTATCAATGGTGGACATTTCTCTAGCGATGCCAAATCAGTTTCTGATCAGAGTCCAAATGTAGGAGCTGACCGGGCAGTTGAAGAACAAGTGTGGGATGAACTCGTCTGCTTGGCCGCAAAGGGAGCAAGTTCTGTCAATGTCCATATACGGGACCTTGTCCTTTGTGCGCAGCCTCTTCTTGATGCATAACAAAAGGATGAAGGCCTGTTTTGGGAGAATCCAAGAGTTCCAAACATATTTAGCCCATATCATCGCATGACCATGAAGCCTGAAGAAGTCATACGCTGCCCGATTGCCATTGACCGACGCAATATCACTGTGCCATGGTGCTATCGGCCTGGCCATGAGTTCCATGATGCTGCAAAATAATGTCTCGGATGTCAAGCAACTGTTTGATCATCGGCGAGTCCTCTTTCTTAACTTGCCAATCCCAGACGTTGTTGTTACTTAGGTATTGTGGTTGATCCATCGTATCCATAGAGTCCTTTTTACGATGGATGTTCCAAAGGCTCTTAGTTAATAAAAAATGATTCCAGGCCTTCAAATCTCTCAAGCCGAGGCCCCCCTGAGCCTTTGGTCTAGTGCAATCCTTCCATGAGACAAGTGGGTATTTGGATCGCCACAAGAAGGTACGACAAATGGAAATAATCTTCTCGCAAACTGTCGTCGGCACCGACAGAATGGAAAGCCAGAAACATTCCACACCTTGGAGCACTGATTTAATGAGTTCTAATCTGCCCGCATAAGAGAGTGTTGCACTCGTCCAAACATTGACATACGAAGCAATTTTGCTTATAAACGGTTCATAATGAATCAATCTCATCTTTGCCACAGCCAAAGGAATACCGAGGTATCGAAAAGGAATAGAGCCAACCTCAAAATTAGTGATTTCCTTTATATCCACAAGCTCCGAAGTCTCAATACCAGCCGTGAATAAGTTGGATTTCAGGGCATTTGACTTCAGTCCTGAGCAATTCTGAAAAATCTTCCAAACAGTCCATGAGGATCTGAACTGAAGTCGTGTCACCTCTAGACATGAGCAACAAATCGTCGGCGAAGGCTAAATGAGTGATATTAAGGCTGCCACATTTCGGGTGGTAGTTGAATGCA
This sequence comes from Przewalskia tangutica, assembly GCA_029844215.1. Classification (NCBI taxonomy): domain Eukaryota; kingdom Viridiplantae; phylum Streptophyta; class Magnoliopsida; order Solanales; family Solanaceae; genus Przewalskia; species Przewalskia tangutica. The sequence goes on along the minus strand of CM056720.1, from coordinate 139,633,690 downwards.
GCAGTCCTCGTTTTTTTGTTCAGCAACCTCGAAAGATATTCAAGACATATGGCAAAGAGAGTAGGGGAGAGAGGATTTCCTTGTCTTAGGCTTTTTTGCCCCTTGAAATGCCCATGCAGTTTCCCATTAATCGAAATAGAGTACGAAGCCGTTGAGACGTATTCCATAATCCAAGAGATAAACTGATTTGGGAAGTTTAGAAGGAACTTCCAATTCACCGAGTCGAAAGCTTTGTGAAGGTCCACCTTAAGCATGCACCTCCTAGATACCCTTTTGTGGTTATAGCTCCTCAAGAGCTCTTGCGCCAAATGAATGTTGTCGGACATACACCTTCCTTGAACAAACGCAGATTGAGCCGAATTGATAAGATGATCCAGGACAGGGTCAATCCGATTTAAAATGATCTTGGTGATCATTTTGTAAACAATGTTGCAGCAAGATATGGACTTATAATCACCGACATCACTACAGTGGGAAGATTTCGGTACCAGGGCAATAATAGTGTGGTTGGTTTGCTTCAGCAACTTTCCCGAGTTGAATAATTCATTGACAGCCCCGCAGAACTCAGTACCAACAATGTCCTACGCTTTCTTGAAAAAACCATAAGAAAAACCGTCGGGACCAGGAGCTTTGTCTTCCCCGATACCAAAGAGGGCTTTCTTGATTTCAGTATCAGTTATGGGCCTGATAAGATTATGTTGTTGTTCAGAAGAAAGACGGTTGCTTGAGTAAATGATCCTAATATCAATAGGCAGACAGTCGTCCTTGGTCCCAAGTAGCCCTTTGTAATGCTGAATAAATTCAGCGGCAACTTGGTCAATAGAAGTCGTAAAAGAGTCGTCGCTTTTAGAAACCGCATCGATGTGGTTCCTTTTTGTGTTGCGCTTGACCTGGAATGAAAGAACTTAGCGCACCATATCACTGTGCTTTAGGTGCTCACACTTAGCACGCTGCCTCATGAAACTCGCCTCGGCTTCAATAAAGGCTGTAGATTTGTGTCTGAGATCATAGACCCGAGCATGCAGTAGGTTATCATGCGGGTTGTCCATAGCCTCCTTCTGTGCTTTATCAAGATCATCCTTAACCCTCTTAACTCTAGAGGAAATATGGGAGTAGTCTTTTTCATTCAGCCGCCTGAGTGACCTTTTGAGACTAAATAATTTACGACTGAGGGAGTATTGAGCGTACCCAACAATGTTCTGGTCCCAGGCATTCGCAACAATGTTCCCAAAATCAGTGTGGGTATCCCACATGTTAAAAAATTTGAAGGGCCTGTTCTCGTGTCTGGCTTGATTGAAAATGGACACAATACAATGAGAATTATCCGAAAAGGACCTAGGAAGCTTGAAATTTGCAGTACATGTTCCAAACAGCCTGCATCCAGGGACTATTTACAAGTGCCCTATCAAGCTTGCTCATCTTATTACCAACAGTGAAGGTGAAATTCCAGCCAGTAGAAGGCATATCAGTAAGGCCAATTTCACGGCAACAATCGACCATATATTTTGTGTCATAGTATGTGAGAGGTGTCATGTTGAAACGTTCCTCATCACACATAACCGTATTAATGTCTTCCATAATTGATCGATGTATTTTATATACACCTTTTGAGTCATTTTTAGTTAGTCTTTTGCCCATTTTTGTACAAATACGTGTCGTCTTAGGATAGATTTTCTTTCTTTTGAGTCATATTGGTTTAAAGTGGCTCATTGGCGGAAAAGGAGCAAAAAAAAGGGCAGAAACAGAGGTTCCAGAGCTCAAAAAGCGAGAAAGTTGGCGAACCGGGCACGAAAGCAGTCAGTGGCGTCGCGGCAAGACGATGTCGAGGCCATGGCAAATTACGTAGAGTTTGCGGCCGCCGCGATTCTGGCCGCGGCGTCGGCGGATTCATCCAAATTCGAATGGGAATGGGCCAAGGCCTGAAGGAAAACCTGAAAAACGAATTGGAGGCTATAAAAAGCAGCCTTTAGGTCAGAATTAAGGGTTCCAAACCCTTGGCAATTCATCACAACCTTGAATATCAAGATTGGAGACCACTTTTTGTGTAATTTCTCGTTTCTTGTTTTATTTCTTTATAGTTTATGTTGGATATTAGTTTAGTTCTTGTCATGTATATGGCTAGGAACTAACTTAATCTAGGGCTTTCCATATCAAATCACTTGAAACTTATTCTTATGAATTAATGCATGTTTTGGTTTCTTCTTATCATTGTTGAGATTTATTCAATAATTATCTTGAATGCTTGGTAATTAATTGATCACTAATTATCATAATCTATATGATTTCTAATCGAAATCCGAAAGGGGAGATTGTGAATATGCTAAAGTTGAATAAACATAGGTTAAATCGTGGACGAAAGTACCCCGATACTTGTGTAGTTTAATAGGTTTTTGCTCTTAATCCTCCTTTATAGTCAATCTTATCACCGAAAGGTAGAAGGGTTCTATATTGAGGTTGAGTGTTTATATCACCTTAACAAGAGTATAAAACGGCTTAGTTAACCTGCTATCTCAAAATAGAAGAAGAACCATAATTAAGTGCATTAACAAGTAAGATGAGCAGATAGTTGAGGAGATTTGGAAGCCCTATTTCCATCATATCTGAAGTAAAACAAAGTAGTTTAGTTAGAATTCATAACCATAGTTATAAACATTTTATCAATCATCGGTTACCAAATAGATACCATAGAATAGAAATTGAGAATTGAACACTAATCCCTGAGGACGATAACTCGGTCTTCTAGACTATATTACTTGTCACGACACGTGCACTTGCGTTAGTGTGTGCATAAATCGCGCATCAAATTTTTGGCGCCGTTGCCGGGGATTGGCGTAGTTCAATATCATTTTATCTATTCTTAATTTCTAATTTGGTTTTATTATTATTTTTCTTTCTTTTTATTAAGCTTTTATTTTATTCGTGAAAACCAGTGTGTCGTGATCCGTTTGTTGATTTTGATCTGTTGCAGGCATCTAGTTTATGCGAAGGAGAAGAGGAGCAGACACACTTGTTCCCTTCAACACGGAAATTGAAAAGACTTGCAAACAGAACAGGAGAAACACACGAAGTTTGGCCTTAATAGCAATGGGGGGCTTGCAGAATAACAATGAGATGAACGAAAGGATAGGTGATCATCAACCTAACCAAAGGATGCCCCGGAGATTACCAATAGATGTAGAAGAGAGGGTCCAGGTCCAAGCTGATAGAAGCTTGGGAGATTATGTGCTGCCAAGGGTGAATGGAGCACAAACTTGCATCAGGCTCCCAGTAATAGGAGCAAATAATTTTGAAATCAAGCATGCGATCCTGAGTATGGTGCAGAATACTGTTCAGTTCGGAGGGTTGCCATCAGAAGATCCTCACATGCACATAGCGAACTTCTTGGAGTTGTGTGCAACTTTCAAGTACAATAGCGTTACTGACGCCACCATCCGATTGAGGCTCTTTCCCTTCTCACTCAGGGATAGAGTGAAAGTTTGGTTGAATTCCTTCCCCACAGATTCGATATTCACATGGCAGGAGCTGGCACAGAAGTTTTAGCAAAATTCTTTCCACCGTCCAAAGTCGCTAAGCTGAGATGGGAGTTGAACAATTTTTATCAAGCTGATGGAGAGTCACTCTATGAGGCTTGGGAGAGATTTAAAGATTTGCAAAGGAAGTGTCCACATCATAGCATTGAGTTGTGGAATTTGGTCCATATTTTCTACAATGGGCTAAGCGGGACCACCAGAACTATCATTGACGCAGCCGCAGGTGGAACTTTCATGGGAAAGACAACACACAAAACTCGTGATTTATTGGAAGACATGACCACCAATAATCATGTAACAGAGGACAGATGGGTGAGTGGTAGAAGAGTAATAGGAGTCCATGAGATTGATGCCATCACAACATTAAATGCACAAGTTGCTCTCCTGACCAAGCAACTGCAACAAAACACAGTGTCAGTGAATGCAGTCCAAATGCCATTGAGTTGTGAGATGTGTGGAGGTCCACATACCTTTGATAGGTGCCCATTAGCTGATCCTAACAACATCTCGATCGAGTAAGCAGAATGACAAGCAGTAGGGAATTATCAAAGGCCCCAGAACAACCTCTATTCGAATACCTACAATCCAGGGTGGAGGAATCACCCTAACTTTTCATGGAGGGGTGATCAAGGGCAGCAGAACCAATTTCGAGGCCAGTACCAAAATCAGCAACCATTCACTCAGGCATCATCTTCACAACAATTCAGTGCACCTGCTCAACAAGAGAAGCCAGATGAGTTGAGAGCAGCCCTGTTAACACTCACCAACTCACAGACCCAGTTCATGGCAGAGACCAGATCCTCTATTAGGAATTTGGAGACGCAGGTGGGACAACTAGCGAAGATGGCAAAAAACAGGCCACAGGGCACTTTGCCTAGCAATACAGAGATGAACCCCAAAGAACAGTGCCAATCAGTGCAGCTGAGGAATGGAAAACAGTTAGAACAGCTTACACCTCAGCCTGTGGTTGAATAGAGAGTAGATGCAGAGAAACAGAGGGCTACTGAAGATCGCCCGATGTTAGAGAAAGCTCCAACAGTCCCAGTGAAGGAATACACTGAGAGTATTCCTTTCCCACAGAGGTTGCAAAAGAAAGTGGTTGATAAGCAATTCTCCAAGTTCTTGGAGATATTCAGAAAGCTACACATTAACATTCCATTCATTGAGGAATTGGAGCAAATGCCTACTTATTTTAAATTCATGAAGGAAATTCTTGGGAAGAAGAAAACGTTGGCGGAGTATGAGATGGTGGCACTGACAGAGGAATGCAGTGCCATCTTGCAGAAGAAATTTCCCCCAAACTCAAGGATCCAGGGAGCTTCACATTGCCTTGCACAGTTGGCAGAGTGACATGTAATAGGGCCCTTTGTGATTTGGGGGCTAGCATAAATCTTATGCCGCATGCATTTTTAAGAGGTTGGGGTTAGGTGAAGCCAACCAACCATGTGAGCTTCTGATTAGCGAGATGGGGCGGTGGTGCATCCTGAGAACGATTGAAGATGTCTTAGTTAAGGCGGGAAAATTCTTCTTTCCTGCGGACTTCCTCATCCTTGATATGGAGGAAGATGATGAGATCATCATCATATTGGGAAGACCATTTTTGGCAACCGGGAGAGCCCTAATTGATGTGGAGAAGGGTGAGCTGACACTTAGAGTGGAAAACGAAGAGATGGTGTTCAAGGTGTTCAAACACATCATTGAACCCCCAGTCATGAGCAAGTGCTTTGCAATTAGCACTGTCAGCACATTGGTTGAGACAGCACAAGCAAAAGCAAGGGAAATAAGCCCGCCAAAACAGGTAAGTAATGTTAAACCTCCTCTTGAAAAAAAAGAGAAAAAGAAAAACAGAAGGAGGAAGCGAAAAATGTTGATGAAATGGATAGGTTGTGGGGTTAATCTACCCCATGCCTTGTGAGTAAGGAACTTGCGTCCGGCTAAAAGACGTTAAAGACAGCGCTACTTGGGAGGCAACCCAAGGTTATTTTATTTTATTCAATTTAATGCAATTTAGTTTTTTTACTTAGAATAGTCTCACGGAGGGTATTGTTTATATGTGGTGATGACAAGTGCAGGGCCAAAAATTTGGAGGACAAAAACTGAAAATATCAAAGGAAAAGAAAAAAAATCGGCCTAGCGTCGCGGCGCCAGTTGCAGGGCCGCGGCGCCAAATCAGAGCGCCACGGCGCTGAAAGTTAGAGGGTCGCAGAAGTTTGGGCGCCGCGGCGCCGCGACGGAAATTCTGAATTTTAAAGGAGCCCTAAATCCGATTTTCCTCTCTCCAAATCAAAACCCAAACCTTTCCTCTCTCCAAAACCCACGAAATTAACCCTTTTTCCTAAAAATCTTCCACAAACTAAACTCAATCACAACCAAAGTACTTAATTTCTTTAAACCCTTAACCTTCTCAAACAACAACCCTCATTCTATTGCCTCAATACATCATTAGGAACAAGAAAATCTTGAAGAACATCATCCAAGGTAACCTTTATCACTTTTCTTGAAATCTTCAATACAATCAGGAGAGGTAATAGGTGGGGAGGTGCTTTATTGGTGGAAGGTGTGTGGTGTGTTGAAGTTGGGTGTGAGATTTCGCGGAAGATTATACGAAGTGAGGGTGGGGTGTTGTGCCGGAGCTTTTGAGTGAATTGTGGGGGTTGAAGAGTGTTGTAGCTGCTGATTATTGATTGATAGTGTTGGGTAATATCATTGAAACAAAGGAAACGCTGCCGAGTTTATCTAAAAATGTCTGCCAAGAAGAGGAGAGCTTCCACATCCACCTCCGTCCCTCAATATGGTACTACTAGATTTGTCAGTCAAAAAGCTGAAGATAGATATCAAAAACTTAGTACTAGACCCTTGATCCCTGAAAGAGGAATGGAGTACCAAAGAGAGTCATTTGAGGAAGGAGATGGCTATGAGCCTATTCGGGCGATGATAGAGGTCATGGGGTGAAAGAGATTTGTTAACCCAGAAAGAATAGCACCGCAGAACACAGTAATGGTGAGAGAATTTTATGCTAACTTTCCAGAGAGGGTGGATGGTAGATGCTTTGTGAGGGGACGGTATGTGCCTGTGACGGCAGAAGTGGTGAATGTGCTATTAAAAACAGCCGATGTTGAAGAAAGAGGTGACGATCGGAGCTATTTCAGAACTTGGTCTAGAGACACCAACAACATCAACTGGGATGTCGTCGCAAGCACAATAAGCTACAATGGGGCTGAGTATGATATTGCAAGAAATGGATCAAGAGGACTGAGCAGATGTCAGTTCAACAAAACAGCCAAGGGTTGGTTATATTTCGTCAGTGCCCGCTTAATTCCATCGATGCACTTCACCAGAGTGCCAGCAGATAGAATAAAAATGATATATGGAATCATGTCAGGGAAGACGATTGACGTTGGGAAGGAAATATTGCAAAACATTGGAGAAACCAGCAGGTTGGTAACGACAGGTGGGTTGGGACATGACTCACTTATTAGCAGCTTATGCTCCAGACATGGGGTCCCAACCCTACCCACTGATACATATGAGAAAGTCCAACCTCCTGTGTCATATGGGATAGTGCATTCCTTCCCAGACCCACTCCCTCCAAAGCCACGAAGGAGACCAAGATCAAAGCAGCAGAGGCTGCCATGGATGAAGATGAGCCTGAGACAGAGGCTCAGCATGAAGCAGGAAGCAGCCAGCAGCAACCCCCAGAATTTGAACCTCCAATGCCTATAATGGAGCAGTTGCTCATGAACCAGAGGAGGATGATGCAGAACTTTGACATAATGATACAAGGTCAAGAGGACCTGAGGCAAGGACATCAAAAATTAAGGTAGGAGCAACAACAGTTGCACCAGAGATTTGATGAGATAAGTTTCTTGTTCAACCAGCGGTCCATGCATTATCCGCCGCCACCGCCACCACTTTAAACCAAGTTTGTAAGTTGTCCTGTTTTTTTTTTTTTTTTGAGTCTTGAACACATTGGGGACAATGTGTGATTTAAGTTTGGGGGGATGTCTTATTGTTTTTGAGTCTTTTTTATTTGTGTTAAGTATTTTTGAGTCATAATTTTTTTTAAAGATCATGCATGTTGTAGCTACTGGAATCGCCTAGTGAAGTAAAGTAGAATAATGTAATGAAATTAGAAGCAACCATCTAAATACTTAGGTTAGATATGTCAAAAATTCATGAAATCAGATTATTTGGGGTATCTTGCTTGACTTGTGCATTGTTTATGATTAAACCTATGTGTATGCTTGCTTGCTATTTGAGGCGAAATAGTTAGGATATGCATGTTAGGGAGATGACTCGGGCATTTCTTTGTTAGCCATTTCTTACCACTTTTGCCTATCCCTGACATTCAAAATATCCCTAGTCAGCCCCTTTGAGCCTAAAAATTAGACTTTTTCTTTGACACCCTATAATTTCACACTTGTGCCATAAGTGAAAAAATTTGGTGATTGGAATATAAAGTGTTAAAAAGGAGACAAAAAGAGTGAACAATTTTGATGCACCCCAATGAAAAAATAATAATAAATAGGCAAAAGCCTAAGTTTGGGGGTGCCTGTTATTCATAATACACTTCACTCTCTCAAAACAAAAGAGGGGAAAAATAGGTATGAAGTGAAGAAAGAAAATCAAAAGAAAAGGGAAGAATTGAAAAGCAAAAGAGCTTATGGTACATAAAATGAGCCTAAATGCCTATTTTTACCTACCCATGTCTAAGCCTACATTACAACCCTGAAAAGCCCTGAAGATCTCTTACATTTGTATCTATGATTAGTGGAGAATAACAAGTAAAAATGTCATAGGATTTTGAAATTGACATGCATAGTTAGGTATTCTTACTTCCATTGAGCATGATTAAATTGAATTTGCGAAATATCTAACTTAATGTGTTTAGAATGCTAAAAATTCGTGCTATATGTTCCTGCATATTATTCTGCTAACCTTCATGCTTTTCTAAGTAACAATGATGCAGCAAAGTGATCAGTGTCTTTGAGTCAGTCTATTTTCTTTTTCCTCTTGTCTTTAATTCTTTCTTTTGATCTTTGCTCGAGGGCGAGCAAAGGTTAAGTTTGGGGGTGTTTGATCTGTGTATTTTATATACATTTTTTGAGTCATTTTCAGTTAGTATTTTGCCCATTTTTGTACAAATACGTGTCGTCTTAGGATAGATTTTCTTTCTTTTGAGTCATATTGGTTTAAAGTGGCTCATTGGCGGAAAAGGAGCAAAAAGAGGACAGAAACAGAGGTTCCAGAGCTCAAAAAGCGAGAAAGTTGGCGAACCGCACGAACAGCAGTGGCGGCGCGCTTCTAGCCATGATGTCGAGTGCGGTGCCCAAATTACAGAGCAACAGATTTGCGCGCGGCACCAGCCAGGCCGCGCGGCGGATTTCACAAATTCGAATGGAATGGGCCAAGGCACGAAGGAAAACACGAAAACGACCGAGGCTATAAAAGCGACCTTTAGGTCGTAATTAGGTTCCAAACCTCGCAATTCATCACAACTCAAGATCAAGATCGAGACCACTTTTGTGTAATTTCTTGTTTCTTGTTTTATTTCTTTATAGTTTATGTTGGATATTAGTTTAGTTCTTGTCATGTCTATGGCTAGGAACTAACTTAATCTAGGGCTTTCCATATCAAATCACTTGAAACTTATTCTTATGAATTAATGCATGTTTTGGTTTCTTCTTATCATTGTTGAGATTTATTCAATAATTGTCTTGAATGCTTAGTAATTAATTGATCACTAATTATCATAATCTATATGATTTTTAATCGAAAGCCGAAAGGGGAGATTGTGAATATGCTATAGTTGAATAAACATAGGTTAAATCGTGGACGAAAGTACCCCGATACTTGTGTAGTTTAATAGGATTTTGCTCTTAATCCTCCTTTATAGTCAATCTTATCACCGAAAGGTAGAAGGGTTCTATATTGGGGTTGAGTGTTTATATTACCTTAACAGGAGTATAAAACGGCTTAGTTAACCTGCTATCTCAAAATAGAAGAACCATAATTAAGTGCATTAACAAGTAAGATGAGCGGATAGTTGAGGAGATTTGGAAGCCCTATTTCCATCATATCTGAAGTAAAACAATGTAGTTTAGTTAGCATTCATAACTATAGTTATAAACATTTTATCAATCATCGGTTACCAAATAGATACCATAGATTAGAAATTGAGAATTGAACACTAATCCCTGAGGACGATAACTCGGTCTTCTAGACTATATTACTTGTCACGACACGTGCACTTGCGTTAGTGTGTGCATAAATTGCGCATAAATAATAAGCCATGGTTCTTGGAGAGAAATACCATACTCTCTAAGAGAATTCCATAGATCCCGCCTTGTCATTACAGAATGAAGGCCATAAACGAAAGATATGTGGAAGGACTTTTAAGTGGTTCTACAAGTGAGTCCACATTGAATGGCTTGTGGGCTAATATCGAAAGCTTGAAGTGTAATCTTGTCGGGGCTGAATAAAATAAATATTCTGCCTGCAGTATGGGTGTTGAAATTGTCCAACACTACCCAACTTCGAAATTTGGAGGACCGGAATCTGTTAAGCTTAAGCTTGTCCAGCTTGGACTCAAGGATACATATCAAATCAATATTCTCGTCGTGCATGATGGAGCAAATCTCCTTTTGTTTGGAAGAGCGGTGCAAGCCCCTTATATTCCATCATGCAATAATTATGGTGATAATGGACGGGGAGGTCCCGTCGTATTATCAATATGAGTGGAAGTTTGAGTATCCTTCTTTCGTTTACCCTTCTTATGAGGGAAGGTCAAAGTTTTACTAATGGGCATTCATAGGCATTGCTGCGTTTGGGTATCCATTTTCCCCATTGGTTTCCCTTTTTTCCAATGCGAGTAAAACCGTCATATGCTTTAATAGCCTCTTTCATTGTCCCTGAAGTCCCATCTGCATCAGGCTTAGACGTTGTTTCTAAACGCTGGTCTACCAGTGGCACTAGGATTTCCCTGGTCATTGGAGAGATTTGGCTAGTCCCACCTATACCAGCCTCGGTCTGGGTTCCCAAAGTATGACCTCTAAAATTGTTCCGACTGTGCAGCCTTTAGCCGACGCGGGCGAAAGGCCGCCTACAAGAGTGGAAGGGTCGCGTCCGCCACGGTCTCTAAGACCGAAGGTTGAATGAGGTGTCATCATTCAAAACAAGTGCAAAAAGCTCAACTAAACACGTCCGACATGTGCCAACATCGGTCTGGTACCCCGACTGTTGGCCTACTAGAAGTTCCACAAATACCTCATTTGTTGAGTTCTCGAGGGTGGAGGGGAATCAATATAGGTGTGGGCGTCTTTAGGTAATGGGACAACAGTAGCATCACTCTGTTTCTGCGCACCCTTGTTCCCTTGGACTCGCCTATTGGTATCCGCAAGATGTTTTTCACAATCCACAGTAGGGTGCCCCACCCTCTTGCAATTCTTACAAAATTCAAGTAACTTTTCATAAATGATACACTGATCTAAAAAGACCCCCCATATTGGCCCTTAGTTCGACAGAGTGGAGAAGGTCTTTAGAAAGGTCCACTTCGACCAAAGCTCGTGCGTAGGAGATTTGATCTTTGTCACGCGTGAGCTTGTCGGTCCCTATGGGCTTTCCTATGCGAGATAAAATTCGGTTTAAAGCTATTTCATTCCAAAGCTCTAGAGGTAAGGATGGGAGCCTAACCCAAAGGGAATTGTATAGATTTCATGCTTATCAAAGGTAAAGCACTTAGGGATATTTTTAAGGAGGAGTGCAGTACCATAAACAAAATGTGGCCCATTAGAGATGACCTTGTCTTTGTCTTCTATGGTTTTGAACTTGAAGACTATCCATCCAGTGGCATGGACACTGAATCTATAAGGCATCCCCCAGGATCTGCAAAGTTTTTGGAGGGCTATACGACCACGGAATTTCCCCGCAAAGTAGCCCACCAAGAGGTGTCCCCAAGTGTCTGTAAGGGTGTCAAAATCATCGTTAGAGAGGTTAATCGACCCATTACTTTGTGACTCAAGGATAAAATGGAGCTTGGAACCATTGGAGACATCACGATTTCCATTGGCTACAGAGGCCCAAGATTTTTTATTCTTAGCTTGGTCAGGAGGGGCCTTAGTAGTATTTTGAACGTCCGAAACAATATCATCAGAAGACTCAACAGTGTATTATGAGCCTAACGTACAAGAAGAGGGTGTGGGGGTGTTATGTGTAGTCACCCTAGCACCCCCAGATAGTTTCCCCCTCGGGTTGGACACTACTCTCAAGTGCTGTCGTTAGTGTAGTCTGTCCATTGGGGGTGGATTCATTGCTAACAAGAGGGAGCTCCACCCTGGGGGAGCGAGCGATGGATGCCTCACCCATTCGAATTAAAGGTGTCTAACGGGCCGAACCGTCCGACCAGAGCCCACTACCGGTTTAACCTGCCCGACGATCGATCCGGCCATCGACCATCGCCAACCGGTCGGTTCATTACCGGATTCCGTGTCCGCGATGTTCAGCGCGAACCGGTCCTACCGGTCCGGTTTATATATCTATATTTTTTAGTTCTAGTATTTATTTTCTATAATATAAATTAAATTCAATTTAAATATGTAATATAATAATATAATATATAATTTAGTTGTATATATTAAAATTGAAACTTTAAAGTTAACTTTCTATTTTATAGTTTATAACTTTATACTTTATAGTTTATACTTTATAGTTTATAACTTTATACTTTATCTTTATTTTATAGTTTTTATTTTATAGTATCGTTAATCATTATAGTTATACACTTATAGTCTTATACAGTTATACTTTATAGTTGATAACTTTATATTGTAATTATACTTTTATTAATTATTAGATTAGTAGATATAAGTTAACAAATAAGTAATAACAGATTAACAACTAAATAGATAGTAAAATTAAAATTAATGATAAGATGTAAACTTTTGAACTTTCATAATGTTAATAAAAATACATAATGAAGTAATAATAATTTTATTTACATATTATGATCCTTCGCAAGTTCTTCAGAATCTATAGGTTGATTGAATTGGTTATGCTCCATAGCCTCTAAATCCGAGTATTAATTCCATCCATTGTTACACCTCGTAGTTCCAGTATGTATGTAAGGGCGCACGCATAAGAATACGACATTTAATTTGGAAAGGAAGAAAGATGTGATTTTTCGACTAAAAGTTTCCTGATTGTGAAGGAAAAAGGTTCATTAATGGGAATTGGATTCTGATTTGGTATTCGGACTTTTGGAATATTTGAGAATTATGAAATTTTATTTCCGAATTGGTCACGTGGGGCCCACTGAAAATTTACTGATTTGTAGGGCCCACTTTATTTTCGGATTTTTGGCATTACGGATATTTTGAAAGATGAAATATTTTGACGAGTAGGGGCGACACGTGTCACCGTGTGGCCATGTTGGCCGAATGGAGAAGGACAAGTGGACGCGTTTTTAGGTGGACAAGTGGCCCATTTTGGTGGCCACTTGTCCCATTTTTGTGAACAAATGGTTGGCCAACTACCCACACATGTACCCCATCCTCACCTTACACTTGCCTAGATCTTGGCCATTGATTTTCCTATAAATACCTTTGTGCAAGACTTATTCTTCATCCACACTTAAAGCTTTTCCAAGGCAAAAATTATCCCCTCTTGTGAAGTTCTCGCCCAACCCCACTTTGTGTAGAAATACTTCAAGTATTGTTGTATAAATCCCAAATACCTTAGCCTAGTATTCCTAGTAGTTTTCCAAAGTTATTTCAAATACTAAGAGCCCGGAAAAAATACTACTTTATTCCTATAGTCGCAAAAAAAATGAAGCACTAGAAAAATCTTCATAGCTTAGATGAAGTGTTAAGAGAAGTTGTTTAGAAACTTCTAAGGGTTGCTTGGAGCGGGTTGGAGCGTCAGGAATTGGAGCTAAACGTTGCTCAGGATCGACTTATAATCTTGGATAAATTTTGGGCTTATCGAGGTAATGATCTTTGTCCCCCTATTGTAATTGGATATTACATGTTGTGGTAATGTATAGTTGAGTATACTATATTGTATAATGAATATGGATAAGAATTGAATCAGATTTACATAGATTTGTATTCTGATAGATCGTAGTATTATTGTGGAGTAGAATTGTACACGCCCGTTAGACGTGTAACCCCGGGATTGTTGGTTTGGTAGCAGCCTCGTTAGAGGAGATTTATGTGGTTGCGGGGAGGTGCGCCAAATTTTCCGTAGAATAAGGAATCTTGTATCTAGAATTATTCTACGAAGAGATCTAGAGGTTGATAGACGTTTTTTGGCCTTTATAGGTTGAAGTTCTACAGAGCGATTCTACTCAAGGGTGGAAAAGCGAGCAAGGTTAGAGTACTTTGGAGCGCTTTGCTTTTTGTCGATAATCGCCGCGAGGTATGTGAACCTCTTCCTATCCTTTCTAGCATGATATTTGTGAAATATATTTAGTGCGGTAGACGCACAGGTGTTTAAAGGAAGTTGATTTTCCTTTTGTGTCCTTGACTTGATTCCAAAGTTAAGTGACTTGTTATGAAATATTAAGGACTTGAAATATGTTAAAAGTTGTAAACCTCACTCATGAGTAATGGGTGTGGTCTTTTAAAGAATAAAGTTACCTTGATTTCAAAAATAAGAATGGTTTTATCATTGGATTTAAAATGATAACTTGACTTATAAACAACTTGATTTTGGGAAAGGAGAAGTAACTTGATTTAAAGGTATAGGTTACTTGTTTTTAAAAGAGTAAGACACTTGGTTTAAAAAGTATATTGCTACTTGACTTTAAAAAGGAAAAAGTGTCTTTGTTTTAAAGGAAGGCATGGTTTTGTCTTAAAAATGGTTTAAAAAGGAAGACATGTTTTTGTCTTAAGATTTGTTTAAAAAGAAGGTATGGAAATTGTTTTGGTTTTACTTTGATGTCTTTTGACTTGAGTTTTAAATAATAAGAATCTGGAAGTTATTTCCAAAGAGTTATGAATCATTTTTGAAAGAAAAGAAATACTTGGTTTTAAAAGCTTAAGTGTTATACTAGCTTTATGGGAAGTTAGGTATAACGACTTAAGGAAGATAGAAGGAACGGTTTACTTATTTGTTTATGAAAGTCTTGTATTGATTTCTGAAAAGTGTAGTGAGATGGTTTGATAAGTAAACATGTTATGATGCTACGCGTGTTAGTGTCTTATGATGTTGTGTAAGGGGGTTATTCTTGTTGTGCTTACGTTGTTAAACTTTAAGCCCGTTGTACTGTTATTATATCACATACCCCCTTGACTTGTTATACCGAGGACTTGCCACCCTTGATGCGGGTCTATACGGCCTATGCGGTCTGTGTGACTATGCGGAGCTGCGGGAGTTCCAGGATTGATCATTCCGGGTGTATTATCCCGATGCGAGGAATGCCTCACGCGATGCGTGACTACGCGGTCTATGTGACTACGCGGATCATGGAGTCCGTGAGGATACCGCGGTTAGCTACCCCGACGCGAGGAATACCTCACGCGGTGCGCGTGTGACTTATGCGATCGCGGAGTTCGAGGATTAGGCTCGCATAATGATACTATGGGTGATTGGCCTTGCTTCGATCATTAGCGCCTTGAAAAGACCGATTATGTTATATCTATTTTGCTTTTGGTTATGTTGTGGCACTATGCGGTTACATCGTTGTTTCGCATATATTTGTAATTGGTTTTGAAATGTTATGATTTGATTTCAAGATTTTACGCTTCACATACTTGGTACTGTCAGATCGACTCCTTCGGCCGCGTCACGCCGCAGGTAGGTACACCGATCGTCGATCCTTGCTCATAAGATCACAGCGTTTTGGGAAGCTCCGCTTTCTCGGAGGCTTATCTGTATGGTCCCTTGTTGTCAGAGGTACTTACATTCGTGGTATGCGGGCCTTGTCCCGTCGTTGTTATAACATTCTTAGAGGTCTGTAGTACTGTTGTGGGCAGAGTTTGTAAAAGGGATATAACTGTTCGGGTTCAAGTTTTATTTATATATTCAGAAAGGTAACCGTTTTGGTTAGCCTGTTTTCTTATTTCATTATTGTATATCTTGTTTCATGTGTAAGCTTTTATTTCCGCTGATTTTTCTCTGATGTTGTATCACTAGGGTGCCCGGGGTAAGGCACCAGTCATGGGCCCGAGGTCGGGTCGTGACACCCGCCTCCGCTCCCGCCTTCCAAAATATTGCCTATTTCTTCATCTTCCGGAGAATTAACGTCTCCACATCCTTGATTTCTTCTCTCTGATCTGATCCAATCCCTTAAGCAGACTAACACTTCTAATGTGCTTTCACCCAATGAGTGACGCAGGTCTCTATTTGATCTCGTGCTTGTCTAAATGCACTTTGAAGCCACCGTTGAGATCGACACATTAAGAACATCTCGCCATCGCCGCAAGTACCGAATTGCCTTTTGTTATCCCGCCACCATTGTAAAGGGTCAAAACTTTTCTTCGCTCACCGCTTTTGCAAATAAAATTGCATCTCATCGCAAGATCGACTTGGCTTGCTTGTGTTGTAAAAGTGCTCCATATGTCTAAAGATTCTTCTTCATCGCATCAAGATTGAATCCTGCAGTGTAGACACGTAGGTAACTAGAAGGAATATTAGTAGCAGAGTTGTTGTTATCATGTAATGTAGCATAATATTCATATAATGTAGTTAAATTAGTATCAAGTTTACTTATGCAATCAAATGAAGATGGAGTTTCTGTTTCACCTATTTTCATATAAGTATATAAACTAAATATTAAATTATGACAATCTACTTTTTTAATAGAATGATTTAAGACTGCACCAATACAATAAACATCAGGAATAGGGAAAAAATATTTTTAAAACTTTTCAAACATAAGTGTAACTGCTTCGTTATATTTCACATTTGATTTTAAACCATAAAGTAAATATGAAATTTCAGCTATATGAGCTAAAGCATTACAAACTGTTGGGTAATAAGATCCTGAAAATTCAACAATTGCAGTGTAAAATTTACGTAATTTTTTTAAAAGTTCACCAATTGATTTCCAATGTTCGTCGGTTAACATATACATCACGTTCTTACAATGCGCATTTGCAACATGTGTTATGGGGTCTTTATACTTATAACATTCTTTTAAAAATAAATAAGTATAATTCCACCGTGTAATAATCTCTTCTGGCATGAATTTAGGTCTCAAATTAAATTGTTTACATTTTTCTTTAAATTCTATAATTCTATTTTTCCTATTATTACCATGAATAACTCCAACAGCTCTTTTGACAAGTTTTATTTCAGGTGAAAATAAATCAAGACCACTTTTAACAATTAAATTATAAATATGACAAGCACAACGAACATGAAATATATCAGGAAGTGGTGGTTGTACTTCCGCTTTTAAAAGATCTACAACAAAGAAGATTATTAGATGCGTTATCGAATGATACACAAAGTATTTTATTATAAAGATTATATTTTTGGGCATAAAATAAATAGTTTCGCTTATATATTTTCCAAGATGACTTTGATCCTCACATACGCAAAAACAATAATACGCTTTTTCTATTCTAAAATTTTCATCAATCCAATGACAAGTAATTGTTAAATAATCATAACCGTTTAACGATGTCCAATGTCTGAAGTAAAACTAACATGGCATGGAAGGTTAGCAAACAAATATTGCAAGAAAATAACATAATCATTATGAAGTCTAAAAATATCGGCTCTAGTAGTACTACGAGGAACACCTTTAAAAAAATGATTATATACTCTTTGAATATATGTAATTAAATATGAAGAAGAAGCAAAAGAAAAAGGTAAACAACCTCCGACAATCATTTTTGCTAATTCAATGCGATCCTTTTTTGGATCGTACTTAGCCACCCCCCAGTTAATGAATTAAGTTGTTGTTGACCGGGTTCTAAATGAGAGACAACATTCCATTGTGTTGTATGATCGTGTTTTATATGTCTACCTATAGTGCCCGTTCCCCCGTCACCACCCCCTGTCTTATGTTTATAAGTTCTCCCACAAATATTACATTTAACTCTATCAGTACCCACAACTTTATCATAAAAGAGTCACACTTTACTCCTTTTTTCTTGCTCTCGGTTCTGTAGCGAGGTCTACGACTACGACTACGACTACCACTAGCAGTACCAACATTGACAGAAGGAACACTAGTAGGTGTAGAAGGTTCTTGTTCTTCAAGTTCATCAATATCATCTAATTGAACGTTATCATATTCATTATCTTCTATTCCAAAATCTTCTTGCATTTGATCATAATCTATATTTTGATTAGATGATGAAGAACATCTGATTTTTACCCTTGAACTAGATTTACTACATCTCCGACGCAATTCCCCTTAGTAAAGACATTATAAAATATTTAAATAATCAACAAATAAATATGACAATTTAATAAAATAATTAGAGAATGAAACGAGTGTACCAAACTTCGGGATTCAGAATTCAATTGAAACTCGAAGCTCGAAGTCTTGCGTCTTGCTACTTTGAATTTGAAAACTAATAATAATAATAACTTGAAAATTGATAATAAAGATGATTAAGAGAGTATGAGAAATTGAGAATAAGAGAATTGAGAGAAATGTTGTGTGATAAAAATGAAAAAAATGTAGAGAATTTATAGATTTTTTAAAGGGTACAAATGTAATTAAAATAAATAAATAAACAAAAAAAAATAAAAAATCAAGCCAACGGTCGAAATGACCGTTGGCACATTTCAACCTCTTCCAAGTCCCAACGGTAACAAGACCGTTTGGGCACATTTTTTTTTGTTACCGGTCCGGACCGGTTAACCGGGAATGGAACCGGTTTCCGCACGCCTAACCTGGTCCGCCTTCCCGAGTTTTTTCCTAACCCGAGCGGGCTGGGGTTTGGGGCCAAGCCCCCCCCCAACCCGGTATGCCCTTACCGTCCGGCCGTCCGGTTTGCTCAATGGGTCAATCGTTGGTCGGTCAACCCGACCGGTGATAGTATAATTCGAATGGGCAGTGTTGAGTATCTCTTCTTCTTATTAGTCTTAGCCATCCGAGTGAGGTGAAGTGTAAGCTTTTGATAATAAATGACAACCCACATGATATTTTCAAAAGAAAATTTCAAATTGGAATGCATTCTCTACAGTGAAATCCAAAGAAAAGTACTCGCCTCCTTGAAAATAAGAACAAAAACAAAGATCTTGAATAAATCCAAGCCAAAAGATGCACTCTTGTAACTTTGTTTAGTCTTGAGATATTAGGAGAGAGAACAGGGAGTTTTCAAATTTCAAAATTTGTTTTGTATATCGAGAAAAGGATACTCTTTGTCAAACCTGGATTGAAAAATGATTTTTTTTTAGCCGAGGGTCTTATTGCCTTTCTATCGGTAGAGGTGAGGTTTTCCAGATTCCATTTGTGGGATAATATTAAGTATGTTGTTGTGGTATTCTTTGTTCAAGTGCATGCTACTATCTGCCCTATACTCAGCATGGGGTTCAAACCAGTGTGAGATTTTGTCGGTGCTGCTATGATTGTGCATTTTAGAAGTATACATGAAATGCTCCTTTTTGTGTAAGTAGTTGTTGTTAATGTTGGAATTAGTATTGTAACATTTGTAACAACATATCTACATACATGTATGGAGATATGTTGGGACAAATATTATGCAACACTTTGACCAATATTTCTTCTAAACTGATTTTGTCTTACTTCACGCTGATGGATATTGATATGTGTGGACAATGAGACAGTTCTATTTTTTATCTGTATATATATTTTATTTGTGGATGATGTATGGATATTAGTCTTTGACTACTTACAACCATGTTGTATGTGAGTTATGACTAATATACATATATTTTTACTAACCCAAATTACAATACAATACTTGAAACTTGAAACGGTAGGTTGAGGGGGAGCATGACTACAATCTTGCTGAATTTGGAATGTTAAGGGAAACATTTACGATCAGTCGTATCCTAGGCATTTTTAGGATTGTATGGAGTTTTGTGAATAAAGGCAATAAGGGGGAGATTGTTGATGTTGTGGCAACACCAAGTTTTACGCCTGGACACATCTTGTAGTACTATGCAGATGTTGCCTGCAGTCTTGTGCAACATCCTGCAGATGTTGCCTGCGGTGTTGCGCAACATCTCATGACAACAACTTTGGAAATGATTTTGCCTATTCTTTCGGCCAAAATAGTGTTTGTTACTGTGAGTTAAAAATTCCCTAGGCAAGCTGAATATGGAGTTGTGTTTAAAACGTGGGAATTGAAGGAGTCAAGCTTGGAATTGAAGCAACTTGAAGACCAAGTCAAAGTTATTGAGAAATTCATGAAGGAGAATCGGTCCAAGCTGCAGCCTTCTTTCTCTCAACTTCCACAACCAACCAGCGAGAGTTTCAAGGAAGTTCCACACTATAAATAGAGGATCACAGTTCAGCGTTTTGGGAAGCTCCGTTTCTCCGGAGGCTTATCTTTGGTATGGTCCCCTGTTGTTGTAGGTACTTACATTCAGGGGTATGGCGGGGCCCTGTCCCGTCGTTGTTATAACATTCTTAGAGGTCTGTAGTACTGTTGTGGGCAGAGTTTGTAAAAGGGATATAACTGTTCGGGTTCAAGTTTTATTTATATATTCAGAAAGGTAACCGTTTTGGTTAGCCTGTTTTCTTATTTCATTATTGTATATCTTGTTTCATGTGTAAGCTTTTATTTCCGCTGATTTTTCTCTGATGTTGTATCACTAGGGTGCCCGGGGTAAGGCACCAGTCACGGGCCCGGGGTCGGGTCGTGACACCCGCCTCCGCTCCCGCCTTCCAAAATATTGCCTATTTCTTCATCTTCCGGAGAATTAACGTCTCCACATCCTTGATTTCTTCTCCGATCCGATCCAATCCATGCGCACTAACACTTCTAATGTGCTTCCACCCAATGAGTGACGTGTGTCTCCTATTTGATCTCGTGCTTGGCTAAATGCACTTTCAGAAGCCACTGTTGAGATCGACACATTAAGAACATCTCGGGCCATCGCTGCAAGTACCGGGAATTGCCTTTTGTTATCCTGCCACCATCAGAAAGCGGTCAAAACTTTTCTTCGGCTCCGCTGGCTTTTGCAAATAAAATTGCATCTCATCGCAAGATCGACTTGTGCTTGCTTGTGTTGTAAAAGTGCTTCATATGTCTAAAGATTCTTCTTCATCGTCATCAACATTGAATCCTGCAGGTGTAGACACGTAAGGTAACTAGAAGGAATATTAGTAGCAGAGTTGTTGTTATCATGTAATGTAACATAATATTCATATAATGTAGTTAAATTAGTATCAAGTTTACTTATGCAATCAAATGAAGATGGAGTTTCTGTTTCACCTATTTCCATATAAGTATATAAATTAAATATTAAATTATGACAATCTACTTTTTTAATAGAAGGATTTAAGACTGCACCAATACAATAAACATCAGGAATAGGGAAAAAATATTTTTAAAACTTTTCAAACATAAGTGTAACTGCTTCGTTATATTTCACATTTGATTTTAAACCATAAAGTAAATATGAAATTTCAGCTATATGAGCTAAAGCATTACAAACTGTTGGGTAATAAGATCCTGAAAATTCAACAATTGCAGTGTAAAATTTACGTAATTTTTTTAAAAGTTCACCAATTGATTTCCAATGTTTGTCGGTTAACATATACATCACGTTCTTACAATGCGCATTTGCAACATGTGTTATGAGGTCTTTATACTTATAACATTCTTTTAAAAATAAATAAGTATAATTCCACCGTGTAATAATCTCTTACGCATGAATTTAGGTCAAATTAAATTGTTTACATTTTTCTTTAAATTCTATAATTCTATTTTTCCTATTATTACTGAATAACTCCAACTTTCTTTTGACAAGTTTTATTTGGTGAAAATAAATCAAGACCACTTTTAACAATTTAATTATAAATATGACAAGCACAACGAACATGAAATATATCGGAAGTGGTGGTTGTACTTCGCTTTTAAAAGATCTACAATGAAGATTATTAGATGCATTATCGAATGATACACAAAGTATTTTATTATAAAGATTATATTTTTGGGCATAAAAACAAATAGTTTCGCTTATATATTTTCCAGTATGACTTTGATCCTCGTCATACGCAAACACAATAATACGTTTTTCTATTCTAAAATTTTCATCAATCCAATGACAAGTAATTGTTAAATAATCATAACCGTTTAATGCATGTCCAATGTCTGAAGTAAAACTAACATGACATGGAAGGTTAACAAACAAATATTGCAAGAAAATAACATAATCATTATGAAGTCTAAAAATATCGGCTCTAGTAGTACTACGAGGAACACCTTTAAAAAAATGATTATATACTCTTTGAATATATGTAATTAAATATGAAGAAGAAGCAAAAGAAAAAGGTAAACAACCTGCGACAATCATTTTTGCTAATTCAATGCGATCCTTTTTTGGATCGTACTTAGCCACCCCCCAGTTAATGGATTAAGTTGTTGTTGATCGGGTTCTAAATGAGAGACAACATTCCATTGTTGTGTATGATCGTGTTTTATATGTCTACCTATAGTGCCCGTTCCCCCGTCACCACCCCCTGTCTTATGTTTATAAGTTCTCCCACAAATATTACATTTAACTCTATCAATACCCACAACTTTATCATAAAAGAGCCACACTTTACTCTTTTTTTTTCTTGCTACTGGTTCTGGTAAAGGAGGTCTACGACTACGACTACGACTACCACTAGCAGTACCAACATTGACAGAAGGAACACTAGTAGGTGTAGGAGGTTCTTGTTCTTCAAGTTCATCAATATCATCTAATTGAACGTTATCATATTCATTATCTTCTATTCCAAAATCTTCTTGCATTTGATCATAATCTATATTTTGATTAGATGATGAAGAACCTACAAATTTTTTACCCCTTGAACTAGATTTACTACGATCCGACGCAATTTCCCTAGTAAAGACATTATAAAATATTTAAATAATCAACAAATAAATATGATAATTTAATAAACTCATTAGAGAATGAAACGAGTGTACTAAACTTCGGGATTCAGAATTCAATTGAAACTCGAAGCTCAAGTCTTCAAGGTCTTGCTACTTTGAATTTGAAAACTAATAATAATAATAACTTGAAAATTGATAATAAAGATGATTAAGAGAGTATGAGAAATTGAGAATAAGAGAATTGAGAGAAATGTTGTGTGATAAAAATGAAAAAAATGTAGAGAATTTATAGATTTTTTAAAGGGTACAAATGTAATTAAAATAAATAAATAAACAAAAAAATAAATCAAGCCACTGGCCGAATGACCGCTGGCACACCTCCCAAGTCCCAACGGTAACAATACCGTTTGGGCACAATTTTTTTTTTTTGTTACCGGTCCGGTCCGGACCGGATAACCGGTAATGGAACCGGTTTTCCGTTACCGGGCCTAACCGGTCCGGACCGGTTAACCGGTAATGGAACCGGTTTTCCGTTACTGGGCCTAATCGGTCCGGGCCTTACCGGGTTTTTTCCTAACCCGTGCGGGTTGGGGTTTGGGGCCAATTCAACCCCCAACCCGGTATGCCCTTACAGGTCCGGGCCGGTCTGGTTTGGCTACCGGATCAACCGGTCCGGTTTCGGGTCAACCCGGACCGGTATAATTCGAATGGGCAGTGTTGAGTATCTCTTCTTCTTATTAGTCTTAGCCATCCGAGTGAGGTGAAGTGTAAGCTTTTGATAATAAATGACAACCCACATGATATTTCCAAAAGAAAATTTCAAATTGGAATGCATTCTCTACAGTGAAATCCAAAGAAAAGTACTCGCCTCCTTGAAAATAAGAACAAAAACAAAGATCTTGAATAAATCCAAGCCAAAAGATGCACTCTTGTAACTTTGTTTAGTCTTGAGATATTAGGAGAGAGAACAGGGAGTTTTCAAATTTCAAAATTTGTTTTTGTATATCGAGAAAAGGATACTCTTTGTCAAACCTGGATTGAAAAATGATTTTTTTTTAGCCGAGGGTCTTATTGCCTTTCTATCGGTAGAGGTGAGGTTTTCCAGATTCCATTTGTGGGATAATATTAAGTATGTTGTTGTGGTATTCTTTGTTCAAGTGCATGCTACTATCTGCCCTATACTCAGCATGGGGTTCAAACCAGTGTGAGATTTTGTCGGTGCTGCTATGATTGTGCATTTTAGAAGTATACATGAAATGCTCCTTTTTGTGTAAGTAGTTGTTGTTAATGTTGGAATTAGTATTGTAACATTTGTAACAACATATCTACATACATGTATGGAGATATGTTGGGACAAATATTATGCAACACTTTGACCAATATTTCTTCTAAACTGATTTTGTCTTACTTCACGCTGATGGATATTGATATGTGTGGACAATGAGACAGTTCTATTTTTTATCTGTATATATATTTTATTTGTGGATGATGTATGGATATTAGTCTTTGACTACTTACAACCATGTTGTATGTGAGTTATGACTAATATACATATATTTTTACTAACCCAAATTACAATACAATACTTGAAACTTGAAACGGTAGGTTGAGGGGGAGCATGACTACAATCTTGCTGAATTTGGAATGTTAAGGGAAACATTTACGATCAGTCGTATCCTAGGCATTTTTAGGATTGTATGGAGTTTTGTGAATAAAGGCAATAAGGGGGAGATTGTTGATGTTGTGGCAACACCAAGTTTTACGCCTGGACACATCTTGTAGTACTATGCAGATGTTGCCTGCAGTCTTGTGCAACATCCTGCAGATGTTGCCTGCGGTGTTGCGCAACATCTCATGACAACAACTTTGGAAATGATTTTGCCTATTCTTTCGGCCAAAATAGTGTTTGTTACTGTGAGTTAAAAATTCCCTAGGCAAGCCGAATATGGAGTTGTGTTTAAAACGTGGGAATTGAAGGAGTCAAGCTTGGAATTGAAGCAACTTGAAGACCAAGTCAAAGTTATTGAGAAATTCATGAAGGAGAATCGGTCCAAGCTGCAGCCTTCTTTCTCTCAACTTCCACAACCAACCAGCGAGAGTTTCAAGGAAGTTCCACACCATAAATAGAGGAGGAACTTCAGAGTATTGGTACCAAAAGAGCTCTCGGGATTTCGCTTCTGTATCAAAACACCTTAGCCTAAGTCGTTTAGCAACATTTGTCCCACACTATAATTGTTATCTCTATTCTAGATTAAGCTTATTGTTAAAGCAATTGTGGTGATGATGTTGTAGATGTTTACGTTATCGTTTAGTACTTATGTGAAGTCATATGCGACTTCCTATTGTAATTTCTTTTAATCTTTCAATTCATTGTAAAAAGAAATTCTTTGTAATTGTATAAAATATATACATTACTTCGGTCATTGACCATCAAGGGCTATATTAATATATACCCTTGAAAATATAAACTTTTGTATCTTTTACTTTCCCCTGCAATTACTTTTCTAAGATTTATACTGTTTTTCTCAGGTGTTGGGACCAGTGTTGCACAACATTGTAGGCAACATCAGAAACTGTTTCAGCATTTAATTTTGCTTTTACTTTCTGATCCGTAGCCTCGGACCCAACAATAGTAATTAATTTCAACTTTCATAAGTATCTTTCGTGCGAATCACTCTATAAGTATTCTACGAATGCATATGTGAAGTCATCTTGAAATTACAAGAATAATGGAATATATTTTCAATCTTTACAAAGTTTAAGCTAAATTTACATGGAGGATTGCGGAGCTAGGATTTTTACTAAAAAAAATTAAATTATAAAAAAGTAAACATTTGAATAAGACAACAACAACAACATACCTAGTATAATCTCACCAGGTGGGGTCTTTATCTTTTGACGGGTAGAAGGGTTGTTTCCGATATGACATCCGGCTCAAGTAGAAATGAAAAAGCAACATTTGAACAAGTGAAGGGAATTTAATATTTACTATATAAAATGATTAAGTTTTTATATACAATATAATTTTTTGATAAAGAATATTTCAACGAACCTCTTGCGCTCCTCTAGCTCTGTCGATATTCATGTAGTGATGAACTTGTTTTAAGCAAACATATGCGTTAGTCTCCTATTATAGAAACTTGAATCTCAATCATGAGCATAAATACTGGAAAAATAGCCGGTAAATCACTTATAAAAGAGTGAGTAATCGTTAGATTTAATGATTTGTTGGGATCTATATATAGAGTAGCCGGTGGAATATTTCAGATAAAAATATTTGAAATTGATTGCACAAGTAATATGTCAAATTTCAAATAAATTTATTAAATTCAAATGTGAATTTTTAACGTATAAAAGTTTATAAATTTTGATTACGCTTTAATAAGAACCTTGAAAGTCAAAATCGATTATCTACCCACTTGCCTCGCACCAAATCCAACATGTGGTATTGGGCCTATTGACTGAAACCCGATATAGCCCGACTCTAAATTACTCTATAGTTGATATATTTCTATAAAACCCCCTATTACTTTCGTACCTCTTCAAAATAAATCTCTGTAAAACCCTGATATCTAAACCCCTAAAACTCCTAAATGGCCTTACGAGCGGCGGCAACAACATCGATCCCGGTAGCACCCCGAGCTATCCGAGCACTTTTCTCTACATTTTCTTCTAACTTTCCTTTTAATCCACCGCAGGCAGCGCAAGTAGAGAAGCCGCCACCAGCTGAACCATCCACCAATCTCTTCGTTTCCGGTAAGTTTCATAATACTCCCTCCTGTCTCAGAAAGATTGTTTTAGTTTGACTTGTCACGAAGTTTAAGAAATAAAGAAATACTCTTGAAATGTGTGTTTCAAAATAAGTATCAGATATTTGTGCGACAGGAAATGGTTTTTCTGTGTTAATATTTTTGGGACAAACTAATAAGAAAATTAACACAATCTTTTTGGGACGGAGGGAGTATATGTTTAATGATTGAGTTAATGGTAAAAAATAAAACCTAAAACTATCAGCTTTTCACTGAGTTTCATACCTTAACTATCCATTGTTCCATTTAACTACCTAAACTGTCCCTCCTTTTGTATTAAAACATACCTCAATGCTGAGTTGGCCTTTAGGCGCCTCTTGTAGATTGATTTTAAATATTTGGCCAACTCAGTATGGAGGTGTGGTTTAATGGAAAGAGAATAATAGATAGTTGAGGTATGAAACTCGTGAATAGTTGATAGTTTATGTGATTTTGACCATTAACTTTTAATAATTTTAATCGTATTGATTGAGAAGTTTGTAGTCTCTGTTTTTTCCGCGGCTATATCGGTACAACTTTATGGTAAATGTTCAATATGAGCTTAGAGGTTTCCACTTCTCTGACTTCGGATCAATCTATTTTTTTGATAGAAAATATCACGAAATTTTTGTATTAGGTCTTCCAGATCATTTCCCGTAGTAGGTGCTGACCCTTTTTAAATTCTGTTTCTTTAGAATAAAGATTTCATTAAACATATGATGTTGAAGCAGAAAATATTTCCTTTTTTTTGGATTTTATTCCCGTATGTAATAAGTATCGGGACTTTTCTCCAAAACTGTTTTGTAATTTTTTTTGTTTGTCGGATCTATTGTAAAAAATGAGATGAGTAGATTAGGTAGATGATGATGTATTTGTTAACAAATGAACATCAGTCAGTGATTATGGTTCCTTCAAAGTTTCAAAAGAAATGTTTATAATTCTTGGTTTTCCTGCTGTTATTGTTTTTCAAACGTCCGCTTAGCTTGTTTATTACAATTCAGGAATTATCAGTTTGTACCTTCACATGGTCTCAGCTAGTATCTTATTATGTTGGCTTAGATGATGAACAATTGTCTTACTTTGCCTCTTTCAATGATGGGTTGGTTAGGGGCAGGGAATAGTACATGATCCAATTCACTTTACATCTATTATTTTAAGCTGGACCATGAAGCTGGTGACTTTTAGTAGCTAAAGTTCTATGCTTATTTTATTTTATCCTCTATCCAGGTCTTAGCAAACGTACTACCTCGGAAGGGCTTAGAGATGCATTTGCCAAACATGGTGAAGTGGTCAATGGTCCGTTTTACTTGTATCTTATTTATCTCAGTGGTTAAAACGTAAAATGAGAGTGCATATGATGAAATAGTACAAATGTATTTATGTAGTATGTTATGCTTTTGCAGCCAGAGTGGTGACAGATCGTGTTTCTGGTTATTCAAAGGGTTTTGGTTTTGTTAGATATGCAACTTTGGATGATGCTGCAGCTGGTATAAAAGGCATGGATGGCCAGGTGAGTTAGATGCTACAATGCTTGTTTTTCTAAGTAGTGAGCAATTTTACTTGCGCATAACTTTTGTATCCAAAATTCTGCCTACTGACCTCCAACAGAATGTGACTAAAACAAGGTATAGTTATAGTTAGCTAGTATATTACATATTCATTTTTATTTCTGATTGGGAGTAATAATCTGAATTGCTGTGCTTATCATGATAAGAGTGGAGGATGGGAATGTTTGGTATTAATCGGGAATAAACACATGCTTCTTACATTGGAACGCTTTGATAAGAATTGACCTAAAACTTCTTGGCTTGGAATGTCCAAAGGTGGTCAAAACTATTTGTCAACTTTCTCTGTCTATTCTCATAGCCAGCAATTCAGGTTCTATAATTAAGAGAATACAGTTGATTTATAAGCATCAAAGTGCAAAGGCTTCTTATATTTTTCATGACTAAAGAACTCAAAGTAAAAGGAGTAATAAAAAACAATGTACCCAGTGTAGTCCCTAGTAAATACAGAGATGAAGAACCTTAAGCTCTATACACACAGAAAACCAAAGGAGCATGTTTTTCGAGTTTCAGCTAAAACTAAGCATTTCCCCATATGGATTTATGTGCTCAAGTATGGATATGAGTAGCATTAAATGTCTGTCCTTTTTCCTTTGTGTACCAAACACTTTTAGTGTGTTGAAAGCAAAGTAATACCGACTTGTCTTATTGTCATTCAATCCCTTTGAACTCCAAAACTTTACTCTGAAATGCTGTTTTATGCATATAATTTTCATTACCTAGATAAGTATTAGTAGATAGATTTCATCTATCTAAACTAAATGATTGAAGTGTTAATTCAAAGTCTTGTTTGAGGGTGGAAGCCTTTCTGTACTACCATTTCTTCTCCTGCTGTATAGTCTATATTATTTGCTGTTATTAACATGTAATATCATGCCTTTTTGGCATGTGTATGTGTTCCTTGTTTCCTGGATATTTCTCGAGTGTCTTTCTTCATAGCTGTCTCTGTTTTTTCTTTTATCTTGTCCTTTGTTCCATCCACAGTGCTATAATAGTAACCTGAGCACGTTAATATGGTGTGGTATGTGCATGTGAAAAGGGTAATTTTACTTTGTTTATATAGGTGCTCCTCTGTATAAGCACCAAAATTTTGAAGCAGGATTAGTCACCACTGCTTTGTAGAAATGTTTCAGATTTGTCTCGTTATTTCCGCGTTTATGTGTTTGTGTTTATACGAGGGATAAATGCTATTTCACCTTCTCTTTTATAGTTGTTGATGGATGTGTCAATGCATGACACTTGATATAGTAATTGCCAATTGATTCTAAGGAGTGTAAAGTTTTACTCTTTTCACTTTCTCTTTTGTAGTTCCTTGACGGATGGGTCATTTTTGCCGAGTATTCGAGACCAAGGCCTCCGCCTCCTTCCATGCAGGATAATAGCAATGCAGGTGGATATGGCAATTACAATGCACCCATGTATGGAAGGAATAGCATGTGAACTTTTTTCAACTCGTCATGATTGGGATATCATGCATCTGCTCGAAGAAGAATTATTTATATGAACCATATATTGTACTTCAATGGTGTAAACTAAATAGACGTATTGATTTTTTTGGAAGTTCAGTCACCTGGTGTTTGGTGATGCAAAATGTACCAGACTCAAGTTGACGTTCTTTCCAATTGAAACATGTGGCTCGTGATCATAATTTCCAAGTTTAGTAAGTTTTATTTGTTTGTATTAGAAGCCGTTAATCTTGAGTTCAAGCATAGTAGTTGGCATGCTCTCTTGCCCCCTCTTTTCCATATATCCATGTTCCTTGAAACGTTTCTTCATTTAAACTCTACAAGAAAGAATTTATAGTGTTGTATTTTTCACTTAACACACCAGCAAAATTATGGTTACAAATTATATTTGTATCAAGTGTAAGTAAACTCACCGTAGACTTTTGTCAACCATAAATCATATTTAGTTAAGATCCCCAGGTAAAATTATACGGGTATAATGTGAAGAATCCATGGTTATAATTGTTTACAGTTAATAAATAACATCAAGGTTAACTTTAACAATGTTTTGTGATACTTAACATAAAGCATGTTCTTATACTCAGATTTCAGAAAATTGAAACTGACGTGAGTAAGATTACTTGATCAATCCAATCGTCTGGTGAAGCAATAAAAGAAGGCTATTCATCTGTTTCCAAAAATGAACTGCACTTAAAACCAAGCAGATGCAGAGACTAGATTACGCTCCTTCCACCCCAACAGCATAGCCCCGTCTTTCTCAACTAGTGTATAATGCTCTGAGTAACGCCTCATGAGGTCCTTTATCACAGAATTCACATAAGAGCTCAAAGAATATTGCTGAAAACCTGCCATCATGAACCTGGATTTCCACTTTCCCAATAGCTCGTGACGCTCCACCCTTTCCTTACCCTCACATGCTATGACATTCACTATATCCCTAGCCAAGCAATGCTGCTCCACATTGATCCGCTCCTTCCTGTCTCTTGCTAGGGTCATATCTATGGACTCGAACATTGCATGGTAGTAATCTAGAGCTTCTAAAAACCTAGGGAAAAATGGAGCCGTGTTTGTATTTGATTCTTGCTCCACCAAAGTGACTATGTTGGGGGAAAGCGACTTTATCATCCTAATAAGCTCATCCCTAGGGTTATTCACGTCAACGCTCTCGTCAGGGGTATGGTGAAGTTGCAAAGGGAAGTTTACTGCCAGAGCCTCACCAGGCCTTACATCAAGCATATCCCTAGTGATTTCCGGAGCAAAAACTGGGACTGCATTAAACTCAACTGCAATGTTGAATTTCTCAGAAATTACTGAAAGCCGTTTTGCAACTGCGCTCAATCCATCCCCCCGAGCATATTGTGAAACTGGATCATCAATTCCTGTAATGCGTACGTAGGGGGCCCCACCGGGTCGTGCAGCAAGAGCTTGTAAGAGAGGCATCCACTGGGTTCCCTGCGCAATTTGGAAGTCTATAATGTGGACGCGATCTTCGTTTCTGCATGCTTCTACTATCGCACCATTTGCAGCCATGTAGCCGAACTTTAGATAAGGACATATTTCATAGAGGATATGCATGTAGGAGAGCAAGTCCTTGCCAGCTGGCTCCTTACATCTCAAAGACCGGTATATGGTGGTTCCAGATAACTCCTTTCTTGCTACGAGCCCTTCAACAATGTAAGCACCAAGACGCTGTATGGGATCTCCAGTAACGGACACAACCATTCTAGCCTTAGCAACCAGTATTTCAAAATCATCAAGATTATTTTCATCAAGAGCTCTGGCGCATGCTATAAGCAGCTGCTTCAGATTGCTAGACGGAACACCCTGCAAGGGTAAGTCCACTAAAGCAGACTCCAACTGTTTCATGTTCCGATTGTGATTTGCATTCTGAAGTAGAGAAGTTCCACTAGAGGAAACCAGCATACCTTCTGGAATACAATCTTGTGAGGGGTTTCGCCGATGGAAATATTGGTTATAATCCAATGAGGAATCACGGGAAGAACTAGCTCCTGAAAGATTTTCTGTACAGCTGTTCTGCTCCTGGTAATCACTTACTGTGGTAAAGGTGGTTACAGAGTCAAAATAGTTTGCAAGTGGCGAATTTGGTGAATTTCCTGAATCAAATTTCGAGGTTTCCAACGGGCTATTCTCTACAGAACTAACAGTAGGGTGTGAAGTAGATGACAAATCCCTACCATAAAAACGGTGTAAGTCCATACTGTAGAGATATCATTAGCTTCTCTGTGCACAAAGTATTATCAGCACAAGCTCTTTCTCACTAGCACTTCATATCTACTTCACTGAGATCCACCTGTGAAAAATACAGAGATCATCTAACATCAGTTCTTCAACCCTTTATCATTGGACAATCAAGCTTTCTACTTTTGAGGCTAATGGATAGACAAGAAGAAAGTACATAACGAAGCACATCCAACACCACTATTAAAATTTATTTATATCATGAACCATGCATTGTCCAAGTCTAAAAGTGAAAGAAAATGTTGGTTCACTCAGTCATAATTTTAAGGCACCGGTGCCGTGTCCCGCTCCCCAATGTTGGGGCGTGACATGTCTCATAGGCTGTTAAGAGTTAAGACAGGTTTATAATCTATCATATGGGGTTAATAATTAGTTCTAATCTCACTACAAATCTGTGCCAAATTAGAATGGTTCTCGATTTTGAACAAGGAAAATCTTGCTCCATGGATATGAAGCAAGAGGGGAGAAATTAAGTTAAGAAATCCTTTTAATGGCCTGTGAAACACGAAGTTCCATTTCCTTTCAATCCTCACATCACTCCAGATAAGGTCTGATACATAAGTTTGCATTCTAAACAAGTTTTTCACAATAAAATTCGTACATACTCCGTAACTCCATCCCTTTTTCTCCTAAAGACCCTAAAAAATTATCCATTGAAAACTACTAGTAATTTCTAATGGTGAACAGTTTTTACAGTAGATTTCTCTTCCTCAAATCTGCAAGTTCAGACTCAAACTAGTAGAAGGTTAAAAAAACAAAAATAAGAGCCTGTTTGGATTGACTAATTTTAGGCGCTTTTAAGCCAAAATAATTTTTAAGCACTTTTATAGTGTTTGATTAAGATAAAAAAGTGCTTTTAAGCACTTGTCTTTAAGCCGAAATAACAAAAATAAATCAAAAATCACAAGTTAGAATTGTTAACTTAAGCAATAAGTTAATACATAAGCTCATCCAAACTGGCTCTAATTAATGCATTTTCATATCTCATGAACCAAAAATAAAAAATAAAAAGACCTAGGAAACCTAATTTATATATATGACAAATTACACATACCAAAAATCGCTATATAAATCTATTTAATTGCAAAGGAATTTAAAATTACTTTTGAGAAGAAAAAGCCCCAATTCAAAGGGGGCATAATTCAACTTCCTTGACATATGAAAAATAAAACATAGATCACAAAAAGATCCCATTCCCTTCATTTTCCCATCTTCTCAAACTAGAAATTTCACTAAGGTTGTTCAAGATTTAATATATATATAAAGTAATTTTTGAACTATGGAGTAAGAAAGCAGAGAAGAGAAAAGAAAGAACATGGCTTTCTTAAAGCAAATCAAGAGTTATAATTAAAAGAAAGTACTTGATATGATCTGCAGAAGGAGGAGTCTAACTTTGATATTAATTGTTCAAGTGGTGTCTGACAAATTATGCTTAGGGCCAGTGGTTTTTTTTTGAAGAGAAGTGGAGCAGTACAAAGGAGAAGGAGGAAACGAGTAAACGTAGTAAATAGTCTATTCCGTCCCATAATAACGATCACCTTACCAAAAAAATACACATATTAAAAAATTAATAATATAAAAGAAAGTTTACCAAATTATTTCTATTTAACAAAAATAGATTACTTTTCCCTTTTTACTTTTGAGAATAGTAATTATTTATATCTTCAATATAAAATTTGTCTATAAATATTTCTGGTACGGACAGTCTGTTGGTTTTGTCTAAGGGTATATAAGAATAAAATAATCAATTTATATCTTTTTTGTTGTGAAGGCCGCGGCCATTCGCTTCTTTCGAGTACAAGACAGTGAATCCGGTGTACGATAAGCGCGCAAATCACGCCAGCTTCGCCATGACAACCAGTCGGTGTGCCATGCACTTCACGAGCGAAGCGGTAGGAGACGTTACGCAGGGTTCGAACTGTAACCGGCTCACACCACCGCGTGAGGATAACGCCTCTTGAGCACTAACCAGTGCAGGGCGGATAATCAATTTATATCTTGAATTTATAAGATCACGCTTATTTTGAGATAATATTTTTTTCTTAAGATAGACACTTATTATAAGAAGGAGGAAATGTAGATAGGAGGGTTATTTTTGATAGAATAAGCAGTGACGATTGGAAAGCTGACCAACAACTTGATAGAATGTTCCACCCTCTTTCAGCCATGGTTAACGCTAGTGGATGGTATACGCGTTCCTCTGCTCTCTGTTTTACACGCTATCAAACCTGAGTAGTGAGTCGGGTCACCCTTCATTGACTATACCAAAAAGGATTAGACTTGAAGTATTAGTCTATGTAGCACGGACACGCGAGAGGTGTCCGATAGGACACGGACACGGACACGCGGAAACGGCAATTTTGAAAAATAGGGGACACGACACGGCAGGGACACGGCTGTAAAAATAAATTAAAAAATATTTATATATATATATAATATATAATATAATATATAAAATACTAAAATTAATATTATTAAAGCTTCACATTCATAAATAAATTATAAATTTAATTCAAATTTGTTATATACCAAATAACCAAAATACAAAATTAAATATGTACCAAATTAAAAAGAAACATTCATAACAAATTGACAATCAATCAAATATTCAATACATAATTTATAAGACCATAGTCCATAAACTAATACATAAGTATGTCCCAAGACTAAAATAAATCAAATAAATATAAATTTATTTAAAAGAAATCAAATAAAATTAAAACTAAACTTTTTCTAAAAAAAATAAAAAAGTCCCCGTGTCCCCTGCCGTGTCCCCGTGTCCCCGTGTCCTGCGTGTCCGGTTTTTTTTTTTTTTTTTTGGGAAACGTCCCGGACACGTGTCCGGGGCGTTTCGTGTCCGGTGAGGTGTCCGACACGGACACCTCACCCTAAATGAAGTGTCCGTGCTTCATAGGTATTAGTCAATAAATCAGCAGGTTGATCCTTAGTTGAGATATACTTGTTCTTCACCTAACCTTGAGTGATCTCTCCCTTTTAAGTGCCAGTCAATTTGAATATGTTTAGTTATTTAATGATAGACTGAATTTTTTGCAATTTGTATTGCAGACTTGCTGCCAATGAAAAATGTCAACTAGATGCAACACTTCAATGCCTAGACTTTCATAAGTCCCAATAACTATATAATCCCATTAACTGTTGTGGCAATACTTTTGTATTCAAACTCTGTGAGCTTCTGGATACAGTTGATTGTTTCTTTATTTTTCATGACACGAGCCTCCTAGTTTCACCAAGTATTCAGATACTCATTTTCTTGAATGAGGGCAAGATGCTCAATCAACATCACAATATACAGAAATAGTAGTGTTTGTGTTGCTAGACAGTAGTATACCTTGCCCAGGTTGATTATTTATGCAACCTCCATGTGAGATCTTTTTAGTTGTTGCAAAAATTAGCTTAGAGTTTGGACTCTAAATGCTATATCTGATCTTGTCATGATGAGGTAGAGTAGTTTGTCAATCAATCTTTGATAAGTTCATTGATTAATCAAATGATCATGAACTTTCCAAAACCATGTCATCATATTGCTTTGTAGTCAACTTGATGTTGATTTTTTGTTAGTAATTGTTTAGTTTGCACCACTCAGTCCAGCTTCAGAGATTAATTTCAATGTGTACTTTCTTTGATGCATCAATATTTCTTATTTGGACCTTGAAAACTCAATTCCTAGGAAGTACTTGAGCTCCCCTAAATCCTTCATCTTAAAATCCTGTTGCCGATTCTTTTTTATTTCTTCAATGACATTTAGAGATTAACTAGTGATGAACATATCATCAACATAAATTAGTACAATGACCATACCAGTTATGGTATTTTTGACGAATAAAGAATGATCCAGTTCACTTTGCCTGAATTGAAACTTCCACAACGCCTTAGATAACTTTGCATTCCACTGTCTTGGTGCTTGTTTCATCCCATATAGAGATAATGAGCCTGCATACACTATTCTCCCCCTGGCTCTTAAATCCCCAGTGGAAGTTCCATGTGAATCTCATCATTAAGATCCCCTTGAAGGAAGACATTATATACATTCATTTGATGTATATATCATTTTTAAGCAGCTAATGCAAGAACAATTCTCATAGTTTTCATTTTAACAAATGGTGAGCATGTTTGTTTATAGTCTATCCTTTCTTGTTGACTATACCCCTTGGAGACTAGCCTTGCTTTAAGTCTTTTAATATCTCATGAAGACTTGTATTTTATTTTGTATATACATTTTCACCCAATTGATCTTTTCCCTTCTGGTAATGAGACAATTTTTCATGTGTTGTTCTTTCCCAAAGCTTCAATTTCAGCTTGCATTGTCTCTTTCCATCTTAGATTTGCAACTGCTTCCGAAAAATTCTTTGATTTTGTAACTCCAAACATATGAAGTCTCTTGAATATTTAGAGAGACAAAATCATTCATTCTACTGCTGATTTCCTTTATTTACCTATTTTCTTTTTTATCAATGTTTTTATTTTGGTCTGGGTGATCTATTCAATTGTTTGGAACTGGTTGAGGAAGGACTTCTGGTATAATAGAATCAATATGATTTACTTGTGGATCTTCATATTGTTTATTTTGATCCTGGAGCTCTGCCTCTATATCCTGAAACTCTTATATATCTTCTTCAACAACTTCATGATTTTGAGTGTGCACATCAGGTAAGTGTATCACACCTACTGCTGACTTTTTGTATATAGTCTTAAGTGTCCAGTTGAATACTTGGGAGCAATCTGCCACCCTGGAACCAACTGAGCTACACCCATGCGGGTATGTCCAGTTGAATACTTGTAATAGGAAAAATAGGTATATGACCTTGTTTCTGTATTATGAATGGGAATATATCATATTTGAAAATTACATCTCTGTTAACGAAGGAAGTATGATTAGTTATGTCATATAAAAGATAGCCTTTATGAGTTTCAGCATATCTCATGTGGATTGCTGGTTTGACTCTTGGCTTTTACTTATCTTAATTTTGCACAATTTTTGCATAACACAGACATCCTAGTATTCTTAAATGATTTAAAGATGACTTCCTATTATACCATTTCTGATAAGGTGTGTTATTATTGATTACAATATTAGGTATTATGTTAATAATATATACTGCAGCTTGTACACACGCACCCCAAAATTTTATAGGAATGTTTGCCTAGAACCGGATGACTCTTGTAATTTCAAGAATAGGTTTGTGCTTCCTCTCAGCAATTTTATTTTGCTGAGGAAAATATATATGCACATGACTTTTGATGAATTATTCCTAGAGGCTTGAATGTATTATTGTAGACTAAATTTACAAATTCAGTAACATTATCAGTTTTGACTATTTTCACTATTTTATCAAATTGAGTTTTAACATAAGTCAAAAACTGTTGAATTACAATGTAAGTATCAAATTTCAGTTTAAGAAGAAATATCTAGGTCATTCCGGAGAAATCATTCACTATTGTTGAAAAGTATCTATTTCTATCAAAAGTAGACACTTTATACGACCCCCAAAGATTCATATGAACCAATTCAAAGAAAGTATTACTCTTTATATAACTTAAGAGGAAATGTCGGTCTTATTTGTTTTCACAAGGACAAACAATACATTTGTTCGCACTATCATGTATAACATCAGAACTGACTTGCAGTATTTCTTAAGAACAGTACATGACACATGTCCACATCTTTTATGCCATAGATTTATGTCTAGTTTTGAAGTCACTACAACGAAAACACCCTAGGGTGACAGGTAAAAACCGTCATTTAACCCTTAAGATGACGGTTCCTGTAAGTGTCATCTTTGCCACTGTCACACAATATGTGACGGTTTTTACCTGTCACACAAATGTCACAAAAAGATGACGGTTCAAACCCGTCACATAAATTTAAATTTTGATTCAATTTTTTTTAATTTCTATTAAATTAATAATTAATTTTAATATGGCGGGAAAATTATATTTGACAGAATTTATTTTTGACAATTTAAATGGACTAAGAATTTAAATAACACCAAAAATATACATTAAATAACTAGAATCTGTTGTACAAAGTATTCCCAAAATGAATAATCATTCAAAGCGTTAATAAAGTGCTTAATACAATACTAAAACATTGTTAAATTCTATCTCCTATGCAATACGAGCACAAACTCTTCAAATATTTCCATGACCATCATCTCCTTCAACCCGCACACGATCAAAATATTCTCGATACCTATATGACAGAAGAAGATTCCAACAAATTAGAAGAAGAAAGCCACAACACTAGGTGATTTGATGTCTGCAATAGTTAAATCAGATAATAAAACACAATGAGTCTATTTCTTATCTTTATTACACTTACATTTAATGAACATATCAGTAGTTATCTAGCAATGTTTTTTTAGGAAGGTTAACTAGCAATGTTTTTACACAACAAACTAGAGACAAACCTGAAATTGACGTTCGAGTAGAGTTTGGACGTAATTGTTGAGCCAGTGCAAGCACTATAAAATCCTCAACCTGGATCAGGGATCATTAAATGGTAAAGCAGTGCCCTTTTCTTCCGATGTCTTCACACCATTTTTGCATAAAGAACATAAAATCGAGTATGAAACATCAAAAAATAGAGTAAGAGCAAACTATGATAAAAAGTTTTTTTGCCCTAAACAGTTGGAGAAAAGGGTTTCTGTAATGGTATGACATCTTGATGCATCATTCCAACAACTAACTGATCATTACACATTCATAATGACTTGACATAGATTTTCGCACTAGAAAATGAAGATTGCAAACAAGAAATGAGGAAGCTAAGGAACAATGTCACTAGTTCATTAGATGAAAGAATATTGTAAAGCAAAATCCCATGCTAAGTAAAGAAGTCTCACAATATGAAATTTAAGTTCCTTTTCCAATTTTAACTAAACCTGTCAACTGGTCCGGGTTGACTCGGAACTGGACCGGTTGACCCGGTAGTTTAACCGGACCGGCCCGGACCGGTAAGGGCATACCGGGTTGGGGGTTGGATTGGCCCCCAACCCCAACCCGTGAGTTATGAAAACCCGGTAAGGCCCGGACAGTTAGGCGTTAACGGAAAATCGGTTCCATTATCGATTGCCGTCGGGCCGGAATAACAAAAAAAAATTAAAATATTTGCCCAAACGGTATTGTTATTCGTTGGGCTTGGGAGGGCCTGAGGGGCGGGCCTTGCCAGCGGTCATTTCGACTTGGCTGCTTTTTTTTTTTTTGTTTATGTATTTATTTTAATTACATTTTTACCCTTTAAAAAATCTATAAATTCTCTACATTTTCTTCATTTTTATCACACAACATTTCTCTCAATTCTCTTATTCTCAATTTCTCATACTCTCTTAATCATTTTTATTATCAATTTTCAAGTTATTATTATTATTAGTTTTCAAATTCAAAGTAGCAAGACGCAAGACTTGAGCTTGAGTTTCAATTGAATTCGAATCGAAGTTTGGTACACTCGTTTCATTCTCTAATTATTTTATTAAATTGTCATATTTATTTGTTGATTATTTAAATATTTTATAATGTCTTTACTAAGGGGAACTGCGTCGGGACTGCGCCATAAATCTAGTTCAAGGGGTAAAAAATCTGTAGGTTCTTCATCATCTAATCAAAATATAGATTATGATCAAATGCAAGAAGATTTTGGAATAGAAGATAATGAATATGATAACGTTCAATAGATGATATTGATGAACTTGAAGAGCAGAACCTCCTACCTCTGCAGTGTTCCTTACAACGATGTTGGTGCTGTAGTGGTAGTCGTGAACCTCCTTTACAGGACCGAGCAAGAAAAAATGAGTAAAGTGTGGCTCTTTTATGATAAAGTTGTGGGTACTAATAGAGTTAAATGTAATATTTGTGGGAGAACTTATAAACATAAGACAGAGGGTGGTGACGGGGGGACGGGCACTATAGGTAGACATATAAAACACGATCATACGACACAATGGAATGATGTCTCTGATTTAGAACCCGGTCAACAACAACTTAATCCATTAAGCGGGGTTGGCTAAATGCGATCCAAAAAGATCGCGTTGAATTAGCAAAATGATTGTCGGAGGTTGTTTACCTTTTTCTTCTTCTTCATATTTAATTACATATATTCAAAGAGTATATAATCCTTTTTTTAAAGGTGTTCCTCGTAGTACTACTAGAGCCGATATTTTTAGACTTCATAATGATTATGTTATTTTCTTGCAATATTTGTTTGCTAACCTTCCATGTCATGTTAGTTTTACTTGGACATTGGACATCGTTGAGCGGTTATGATTATTTAACAATTACTTGTCATTGGATTGATGAAAATTTTAGAATGGAAAACGTATTATTGCTTTTGCGTATGGCGAGGATCAAAGTCATCTTGGAAAATATATAAGCGAAACTATTTATTTTATGCCCAAAAATATAATCTTTATAATAAAATACTTTGTGTATCATTCGATAATGCATCTAATAATCTTTCTTTGTAGATCTTTTAAGCGGAAGTACAACCACCACTTCTTCGATATATTTCATGTTCGTTGTGCTTGTCATATTTATAATTTAATTGTTAAAAGTGGTCTTGATTTATTTTCACCAAATAAAACTTGTCAAAAGAGTTGTTGGAGTTATTCAGGTAATAATAGGAAAAATAGAATTATAGAATTTAAAGAAAAATGTAAACAATTTAATTTGAGACCTAAATTCATGCCAAGAGATTATTACGGTGGAATTATACTTATTTATTTTTAAAAGAATGTTATAAGTATAAAGACCCCATAACACATGTTGCAAATGCGCATTGTAAGAACGTGATGTATATGTTAACCGACGAACATTGGAAATCAATTGGTGAACTTTTAAAAATTTACGTAAATTTTACATCGCAAATCGTTGAATTTTCGGATCTTATTACCCAACAGTTTGTAATGCTTTAGCTCATATAATTTGAAATTTCATATTTACTTTATGGTTTAAAATCAAATGTGAAATATAAAGATGCGATTCTGATTATGTTTGAAAAGTTTAAAAATATTTTTTTCCTATTCACGATGTTTATTGTATTGATGCGATCTTAAATCCTTCTATTAAAAAGTAGATTGTCATAATTTAATATTTAGTTTATATACTTATATGGAAATAGGTCAAACTGAAACTCCATCTTCATTTGATTGCATAAGTAAACTTGATACTAATTTAACTACATTATTTGAATATTATGCTACATTACATGATAACACCAACTCTGCTACTAATATTCCTTCTAGTTACTGTTACGTGTCTACACCTGCAGGATTGATGATGATGGCGATGAAGAAGAATCTTTAGACATATGAAGCACTTTTACAACACAACCAACCATGGCCGATCTTGCGATGAGATACAATTGTATTTGCAAAGCCGGTAGTCGAAGAAATTTTTGACCCTTTACAATGGTGGCAGGATAACAAAAGGCAATTCCTGCACTTGCGATGGCGGAATGTTCTTAATGTCGATCTCAGCGGTGGCTTCGAAAGTGCATTTAGCCAAGCACGAGATCAAATAGAGACACACACGTCACTCGTTGGGTGGAAGCACATTAGAAGTGTTAGTGCGCAGGGATTGGATCGGATCGGAGAAGAAATCAAGGATGTGGAGACGTTAATTCTCCGGAAGATGAAGAAATCGGCACTATTTTGGAAGGCGGGAGCGGAGGCGGGACTGAAATTCATACTCCCGATTTAGAGGCTATGGAGCATAACCAATTCAATCAACCTCTAAATTACGAAGAACTTGCGAAGGATCGTAATATGTAAATAAAATTATTATTACTTCATTATGTACTCTTATTAACGTTATGAAAGTTCAAAAGTTTACATCTTATCATTAATTTTAATTTTACTATCTATTTAGTTGTTAATCTGTTATTACTTATTTGTTAACTTATATCTACTAATCTAATAAATTAATAAAAGTATAATTACAAATTTACAATATAAAGTTATAAACTATAAAGTATAAAGTTATAAACTATAAAATAAAAAGTTAACTTTAAAGTTTCAATTTTAATATATACAACTAAATTATATATTATATTATTATATTACATATTTAAATTGAATTTAGTTTATATTATAGAAAATAAATACTAGAAATAAAAAAATAAAAAAAATAGAAACCGGACCGGTAGGACCGGTTCTGACCCGGAACCGCACGGGCCAACCTGGAATCCGGTAACGAACCGGACCGGTTGGCCCGGTAGTCCGGTGAACCGGACCGGTAACCGGTCCGGAACCGGTTAAACCCGGTAAGGGGCTACCGGTCCGGACCGGTTCAGCCCGTTAGACACCTATAATTTTAAGATGAACATGCACCTGAACATTACTAGCAATCAGATGAGTATAGAGTGAGAAACAAATGCATATAAACATGCATCTTTACCTGTATACCGTCATACTTACTTTGGAGAAAAAGGAACCACAAAGTTCTGGAGCACGATACCACCGAGTTGCCACGTAGTCCTTTAGAGAAAAAGGATGAAGTGTTTTACTTAGAATTACAAGTGTAACAAATTAACAACTTAAGAATGGTGTTGG
This sequence comes from Przewalskia tangutica, assembly GCA_029844215.1. NCBI lineage: Eukaryota > Viridiplantae > Streptophyta > Magnoliopsida > Solanales > Solanaceae > Przewalskia > Przewalskia tangutica. The sequence goes on along the minus strand of CM056720.1, from coordinate 139,591,543 downwards.
ATACATAATTTTCAATTTTATTAGTGATAAAAAAATCATTAGAGGAAAGAGAGGAGCATTCCATCTTTGAGAGCACAAAGAATCAGGCACTTCTATCGCAGGTTGTACTAACTTAACAATTTAATGTCAGCCTTGAAATATTTTTAGTGGCTATTGTAGTAAAGATAGACCAAGGAAATCTTTAAAGTAGAGAGATGAAGCATACAGTCCAGAAAACAGCAGATGGTGTATCGCCAAAAGATACCCGAGCAAGCCCAAAATCACAAATTTTCAGCTTGCAATTTGCATTTGCTAGAATGTTCTTTGGCTTCAAATCCCGATGGAACACGTTAGCTGTTAAATCAACAAATGAGAGAATGAGTCATCAAAATGTATGTAAAACAGAAAAGTCTTCAGTTACCAGAAAACAGAAAGAGAAATCGCAACCTGTATGCATATACTTTAAACCTCGAAGAAGCTGATACATAAAGAATTGATAATGTTCAGCAGTGAGACAGTTATTTGCTTTAATTACATGCTGAAGGTCACATTCCATCAATTCAAAAACAACATATATATCCTTGAATTCCCTCGGACATGGAGGCAACAATATATGCTTTATTTCTACAATATCTGGGTGCCGAAGCAACCGAAGGAGTTTTATTTCTCTAAGGATGCGGGTGGCTTCACATGTATGCTCAAAAACATCATTGATCTTCTTTATTGCTACCTTTTCTCCAGTATGAGATCAATTGCTGCTGCAACAACACCATAGCTTCCCTTGCCAGCCACCTCTAAGGTTAACTAGCAATGTTTTTACACAACAAACTAGAGACAAACCTGAAATTGACATTCGAGTAGAGTTTGGACGTCGTTGTTGAGCCAACGCAAGCACTAAGGAATCCTCAACCTGGATCATGGATATCAATAATTGGTAAAGCAGTGGACTTAAGATCGCTACCGTATCTGACCGGAATTCGCCAAAAATTCGTCGGAAATTTGGTTTGGTCGACCAGACGATTGGCTAAGAATTGGAGGTGGTGAGTTGGTGTAGGACGTCGGCCAGAGGATGGCGAGTCTTGTAGTACCAATCACGACCGTCAATTTCTTCACAGGTCGCCGAAAAATGGCTGCCGCCTCCTAGGGTTTCAGTATCAATCGATCTGGGCGTCGTGGCTTTTGGAGCAATGTCGAGGCACGAGGATGGTATAGAAATGACGGGGAGATGATGGTGGTCACAGTGGTATTACCCACTCCCGTCGAAACCACCTCAGGCCGCCGGAAAAAGCAAAAACACTGAACGAGCGTTTCGAACTGAGCTTTGATCGTAAAATCCACTACGATAATGGAAGAATCGAGTGTCAAAATTGGTATAGATTGGAAGAGGAGGACGAGACGAGTCTGTTGGTATATGGGTGTTCGCCGGAAGTTGCCTGAGTCAACCGGGAAATTGATTTGTCTGGCGACGTTACTGTAGCGTCGCGATTTCGCCCAAAATTGAGATGGGGTTTAGGGTTTTTTTGGGAGTTGGGTTTGGGCTAAAGGATTTAGGTGGTTTTTTGAAGTCTTGGGTCGTTTTTGTATTTTATTTTATTCATGGGTTGTGGTTTAAAATAATTTATTATTAAAAGATTTTGTGCACAACTATAAATTATAAAGATAAAAATACCCATGTGATAATATAATATTTAAGAAATGTTTAGTGTTTAATGTAAAATGTGATGTTATTTTATAAATACAATAATATATAATGCTAGGACAAAATCATGATTGCGATAAAAACGCACGATTATATATATGTATATCTATTAAAATTATTTTGTGGTGTCGAAAAAATAGTTTAATTGCCGATAAATAATCGGAAGAGATGGTCAAAATTGGGTGTCAACAAGCGTGAAGACACTTAGTATTTTTACAGAGTTTTTTATCTTTTACTTTTTAAAATATTAAAACGACAACGTTTATTTGTTTTTATTAAAAAATGATTTTAAAAAAGAAATAAAAACCTTGTACATCTTAATTTGAATTAAAAAAGTGCTAAATAATTAATAAAAATGGTGTCGGTTTAATTTGTAAAACGCGTCATTTTTGGTCAATTTAAAACACAAGTCACTTATTTATGTGACATTTTACAAACCCGTCACACAAACGTCATAAATAAATGACACTTAAAAAAATCGTCACACAAATATCATAATTTTATGACACTTAAAAAACTCGTCACACAAATATCATAATTTTATGACACTTAAAAACCCGTCACACAAATGTCATAATTTTCTGACACTTAAAAAAACTGTCACATGAATGTAAAGAAAAGACATAAATTTAGTAAAAAGATGTTCTTAGCTAAAAAACTGTCTAACTTAAAAAACCCTTCACACTGCATTCTAGTCAAACTATTGCTGCATTTTAGCACAGTTGATATTCATAATTTGATGTACTTCTGGACGTAATTGTTTATGGTTTTCTTAGCTGAAATCTGCTGCTTTAAAATTGTTTTGGTCAACTACAATACCACAAATATTTTACTGATTTGAACATTATACTACATTGGCCAATGAAAAAGTTATCCGTCGATTTTTGAGGCCTACACAGTTGCAAAGACGGAAAATAAAATAAAATGAAGCTTTCTGGGCGTTGATGATTTCTTCTACTTACACAGGATAACCAACATGTGCTGGCGGGGCGAATTTCGCAGCCGGACTTGTTTAGGATATCCCACTTTATTTTTTATATATCTGAGTCCTCCGTGTTTAAAACTATCACTGTTTTGGCGCGGATCTGGAGGTTTTATTTATTTTATTGTTTCTAGCAATATTGGCCGATGAAGGAATCTCCGTCTGATTTCCAAGACCTCCCCTGTACAAAATACTGGTTTATTTTTTGGCTTTACTTATTAATTCTTGTTATTACTTTAAAATTATGTATTCTATTACTAACAATTTTACTAAGTGCTTATGCAGGTACCCGGAGATCATCTTGTGCAGAAGGCCTAAAAAGGGCTAAAAGATGTCCCGGAGTTTATTTCGATTTTAGCTTTATTATTCTGTATTGCATTCCATTGTAATTGTAAATTATGAAAACTGCTTAGAATATGTAGAATAAAAGGGCAATAAATAATTAACCTAGGTTTGAACGGATAACCGCAAGTTAGCGGATCTTAAATGATGTCTAATCTCTTCCCTTTATGATAATAAAGAATTCTGATCCAGAATCTCATTAATTTCGCAGACCATTAAATGGAGATTAATTATAGTATTTTTATTGCAATAAATCAAGTGTCCTAATTCACTTAAATAATTAGGTGACGACTCCTCAAAATCAGCATTATTGCTCCATCCAGGGAACCGCGCCAAAGAATAATGTTGCGGATACCGCTCGCATGCGAGGTCAAAAGCGAAGCGCGACAACGCGCCTTCACGGGGTTTCACTCAAACACAGGAGATGGCAAGGTGTGCAAATTGATGAAGTTTCTATATGGATTGAAGCAAGCTTCCAGACAGTGGAATATAAAGTAAACTTCACCCTTAGTTGATTCTTGTTTCACACAAAGTCTCAGAGATTACTCTCTATTTACCGAGCATCAGGAAGGAAAAATTGTGATTGTTCTGGTCTATGTAGATGATATGGTGATAACAGGGAATGATAGGGTACTGTTGCAGTCAACCAAAGAGATCTTACAATATGCTTTTAAGATCAAGTATCTTGGTGAACTTCAATATTTTCTTGGCATTGAGTTTGCCAGAAGTGAGCAGGGGATTGTCATGCATCAGAGGAAATACGCACTTGAGTTAATTTCTGATATGGGCCTAGCAGGAGCTAAGCCATTTCCTTCCCTTATGGAGATGCATCAGAAGTTGACAACCTTGGAGCTTGATCAATACATTGCTGCATCTACCAGTTCTGAAAATACTGCTAAGCCAACGAAGGACCCTTTGCTTCTGGATCCTGGAATTTGCAGGAGGCTTATTGACAGGCTGTTATATCTTACAAATACCAGACCAGATATTGCCTATCCAGTTCAGTGCCTTAGCCAATTCATGCAGGCTCCTAAACAATCACATTTTGGGGCAGGATTGAGGATTGTCAGGTATGTCAAGAGTGCGCGAGATCCGCATTCGTTGGTATCTTGGTTCATCCAGTCTGTAGGTCTTTTGTGATGCTGATTGGGGATCCAGCCCCAACAGCAGAGAGTCTATTACTGGTTATCTGGTTCTCTTTGGCACATCTCCTATCGTATGGAAATCCAAGAAGCAGGTCACTGTGTCAAGGAGCTCGGCTGAAGCTGAGTATCGAGCATTGGCAACATCTGTTGCTGAGGTGGTTTGGCTTGAAGGCCTTTATAAAGAGCTTAAAGTACATATTAAGTTACATGTCCCAGTTCATACCGACAGTCATTCTTCCATTCTCATTGCGGTCAATCCAGTTTTTCACGAGCGTACCAAACACATCGATATCGACTGCCACTTCACTCGGGAGAAGATCATGATTTACATCATTCATACAAAGTACATACCCTCTGCTGAGCAGCCAACAAATTTGTTTACCAAGGCTGTCAGCCGAGGACAACATGAGTTTTTGGTGTCCAAGTTAGGAATGAAGAATATATTTATCACTCCTAGCTTGAGGGTGTGTGTGAAAGTAATAGACATGTGCACCAAAGTGTCATGAGATTAGGTGCATTGGTCTAGTTTAAATTAGTTATAGATGGCTGATTATTGATAAAGTTGTAATTGAGCGGCCATGATTCATTAGTTATAGTTGAGGGGCCAATATGTATATAATAAATACTTGTAATCTGTTTGTAGATAAATAGTATGAAAACTGAAGAGCAAGTAGTTATTCTTTTGCTCCCCAAACTCGCCGACTTATTGCTTCTCTCCTTTGTTCCCCTCTTCCAATTACTCCATTGTTCAATCTTCTTTACCTAATCCATACATGCAATATGTGAACTTGAACAATTCGATCTAGGGTCATTAGTAAGGGATGCGACAGTAGTTTGTACTCCACAAAATAAAATAAAATTTTATAGCAGCTAAGACTCAAACTAGGTCGCGTGCACCAGTTTAGAGGCACGCTACCATCTGAACTGTTTTAACAATTATATTTGAGGGGTCCCCCACCTTCAAGGTGGATCCGCCCCTGGTTGGCGGATAATGTTGTAAGGGTGATGAGTAGCGATGGCAATGGATCCTGGACCTGGTGGATTCAGATCCGTTTTATAGGATATGGATCTTCAAAATTTGGACCCGACGGATCCGGATCCATTTATGATGGATCAGATCTGGATATAGATCTAGTCTTTAAGATCCGTATCCGGTCCAAATCCAACCCGTGGATCCATTTTTTATTAAATACATTATACATTTATTATAATTAATGACAGTGTATTATGCAGTTAAGGATAGGTGTGGTGAAGGCTAATCGTTCCATTTTTTGAATGTTTCGAAGTGAAAGTGTAAATGCAAAATTTTTTCCTTTTGAACTAAAATGTTCAAGTACTTTGAGATTTGAGAAAAAAATGAATCAAATTATCACACTTGAGATATTTTTATATTGTACTAAGCAATATTAATATTCAAATATTTTGTGAATAATATTTCTGTTGGTGCATTTACGTCGACCGACCGGATCGGTGCCCTACTGGCACCCTTACGGTATACATCGAGATAATCGGAACATACATGAAACTTTATAAAATAAAACAACAGTGAAACAACAGTTAGCCGATGTGGCTACCTTTCCCGACATACATATATACAACCGATTGCCTCCTTTCTTTACAAACCGACCCACAAAATGTAACTCTGCACCTCTAAGAGTTTTTAACATAACAAATGGCGGGACGGCCCCGCCATACCTGAATATACATGAATCTACTACTTGTGGAAAACCATACCAAGAGATAAAGCCTCCGAGCAAATGGAGCTTTTTCCCAACAATCAACCGAGATCCTAAGAGCGAGGATCACCAACCTGGTACCTAAAACTCGGGCATGAACGCAGCCGGCGGGTCGATAACAAAAATTTAATATGGAATGTAAATAACGCATAAGAAATAATCATAACTGTACAAAAGAATGACAAGGACAAGTATAAAACAATACATAACAGATCCTGCCGTGTCATTACCACTTATGAACTTAATCGCACCCTATTATCTTTTCCATTCTTAATAAAATTTACAGCCACATTCTTACGTACATTATTAGAAAAAGAATCATTAAGTTCATTACTATATAACTCACTTATCTTTCATAAGCATAATCCGGCCCTTTAAGGAGGGGCACCTATACTACCCTACCAATCTAGACGCGATCAAGGTCACATAGTCCGCCTAAAGGTATACCGCCCGCCCAACTCGGTCGATAACGCCATCTAGTGCGCGTCAGAAGGTATATTGCCCGCCCATTCTCGGGTCGATAATGTCATATAGTCCGCCTCAGATAGTGTCGCCGCCCATTCACGGTCGATAATGTCATATAGTGCGCCAGATAGTATATCGCCCGCCCATTCTGGTCGATAATGTCATATAGTGCGCGATAGTATACCGCCCGCCCATTCTCGGTCGATAATGTCATATAGTGCGCGGTATAGGTATCTCGCCCCATTCACGGTCGATAATGTCATATACCGCTCAGATAGTGTATCGCCTACCATTCTCGGTCGATAATGTCATATAGTCCGCCTCAGATAGTATACCGCCCGCACATTCTCGGGTCGATAATGTCATATAGAATCCGGGAATTTAACCCAACGTACTACGCGCCTCTACTCCTTTAGAAAGACTCTTTTTCAATTACAACTTCCCAGATACTAACAACTATAGTATCAAGTCCTATCCGTCTTTCAAGACAAGTCACAATACATTTTTAGAAATACAGTTACCGGCTTCTAAAAACAAGTGACTTCTTTTCTTATAAAACCTTAGGCAAGCGATGCCAGAAATCAAGTTGCCTTTTCACTAAAGTCAAGTCATTTATCTTTCCATAAGGCAAATATAACTAACTTCCCATAAAACCGTTATATTCACTTTATACCTTAGCCATAAACAATTTCCTATCCAAGGGACTTATACGTTTAAAACGGAACAAGTATCACATACTTTAAAACTCTTCAAGTCCCTTAACTTTAAAATCAACCTAAGACATCCTTACTATTTTCAAAGTGAGTTAATCTCCTAACCCACCCGACTTGGCATTTCATAAAACAAGTAAAGAATGTCATAGTCTCAGACGCTCACCGCACTACATAATGCAACTAGTCATGCTCAAAAGATAGGAAAAGTTCTACATAGAGTAAATCACATAACTACCTCTTAACTTCTAAGAGTGAAGGAAACATGAAATGATACCACAAGTATATTCCATACATAGAATCATGCCAAAGGAAGGAAGAGGTTCACATACCGCGACGATTGTCGACAAGAGCAAAATGCTCCCAAGTACTTCAATCTTGATAGCTATTCCACTCTCCAAGTAGGATACGCTATACTTAGTACTTCAACCTATAATGGTCACAATCGTCCATTAACCTCTCACTTCATACGTAGAATTATTCTAAGTGCTAAGTCACCAATTCTACGGAAAATCGGAGTAACCTCCTTTGTTTCTACTAATTTTGCCACCTTTTTCAAGGCCGAATACAATAACCAAACAGCCCCAATTGGCTCACAATTATATGAAGGTAGTCCAATACAAATGACTAACTAAATGCCCCAATTGGCTCACAATTATATGTAAGGTAGTCCAATACAAATGAATAACCAACTAATACAAACTACAAGTCCAAAATCGGACTCGAGTTCAACAAAACCAATTCTTACCCAACTTCCATTTCAATCCATATTGGTAGCATAACATGATATCAAGTCGCATTTGATTATAACAACCATAATCTTTAAGTAAGTAACATGCGACGATTTCTAAAACGACCAATTAGTAATCCAATTTCCAAGTGGCTTGTATAACATTTCTGGATTAAACTACAAGAAATCCATAATACTTATAACTTCGACTATCAACATCACGCTAGCAACAAGTAGAGCTAACAACAACAATAAAAAATATGTAATCTTGTAACACCTTAAAAGACAAGATTATACCTTAACGATTCTTAATCCAACTCCAATCCAAGTCGCCCTTAGTAGCTTAGAGCCTCTCCAAGACACCTCAATCCGCTTGTTGAGACCCTTAGAACAATACCAACAATTGTCTTTCAAAACTCCAAGCAAAACCTAGAAAGACTTCTTTAGGTTTTCGTTTGACTAACCCGAAAACAATCTTTTCCAAGATTTTTCTATTGAGACGCGTTACAATACACCTAAGACCCTTGGTTTAAAGCTGGGAGTTGAATGAACAAGAAACAAAATTTTTTCTTCTTCCAAGTAGTGAAACCGAGAGCCTCTTAGTGTGGTCTTCAATTTGTGAAAAAAATTCTAAGTGTTAACTCCTCTCTTGCTACTAGTATAATAAAGAGAATTTGGATGGTCAAGATAAACACAAATGTGAGGCTTGGATGTGGTCTTACAAAAGATCAAGACTTATGACCAAGACTAGTCAACCTTCTCAAGCTATACAAGTTGCAAGACTAGTCATCCAAGACTTAAGGTAAATGACCAAAATGGCCATGCCATTTCGTCCAAGGCAATGCTAAGGGGGGGGGGGGGGTGACACGTGTCGCCCTCCCATTCGTCACAATAAAACGTTTTCCGACAATTCCATAAAAATACTAAAAAAAAATTCAAGTCTCAAATCTTAACACTTATGAGTTCTTACGTACGTTCTTAAAACATGTCCTGTAAATACGGGGTGTAACAATGCAGGTACTGGAACTGGGAATAATAGTGCACTCAGTGATAATAGGAATAACATTGGGTGCTTCTGAAAGTCCCAAAACCATAAGGCCTCTTGTAGGTGCTTTGACTTTTCATCAATTTTCCGAGGGCATGGGACTTGGTGGATCCATTGCTCAGGTACTAATATTAATTTTTGTGTTTTCACTTTTTTCTTTTCGAATTATCATTATTATCAGAATAAAGACGTTTAACCTTATGTTATACATTTCGAGGCAAATTATTTGAATGTTAGAATATTATTCAAGGCATTTTTTTTATATGTGGATCCAAATCCGATCCGTGGACCCGATGAATTTGAATCTGATTTTTATGGACCCGATGGATCTGGATTCGGATCTGGATACAGGTATAAAAAAATGCCTTCCTCGATATCAAACACACTCTAATATCATATATCTTTTCCCTACCATTATCTTCTTAATAATTCAGTTAAAAACAATGGTATTATTTATATTTAAAAATATTTTAATTTTATATTTCTTACTTTATCATTAATAACATTATTTTTATAGTTATAGAAGTGTCATGATATGTTTGAAATCATAAATTTTAAAAAAGAAATTAATATTTTTATGTCCAATCAAATTAGGTGAAATAAATAAATTATTTAGTTATGATGGTATAGGACCATTTGAATAGACATTCATTTTGCATTTTGATTGTTTGGAAAACTATTTTGTCACGCCTACAGTTACAGGCACAAGATCGTGTATGTTTAATATAATGTGTATTTATTATCATACTTTTCCTTATGTCAACACATTTTATCGTTGTCTAACTCTAAAAGAAGTCGTCCTTGGTGGTCATTCCGATTTTTCACTTAGACACTTGTAGTAGGGCTATATTGTGTCATTTAGACACTTTTCGCTGAGTTGATAAATTGCGTGATCTTCACACAAAGCAGGCGCCTGAAGGATTAATTTTACAATTTTTAATGTCTTCTTCTTCCTTCTCTTTCCTTCCAACACTTTTCTCACCATAAATCATCACCTTGCCACCGCAACGCCACCACCGGACAAGTTTTTTCAGCATAACAGTGATAAACAGAGGGGGATAGGGGGCGGCGTCGCTTCAATGGCGGAATCATACACCCATTATTTCAATCGGAATCAACCGGAATCATACACCCATTATTTCAATGACCAATATCATGGTTATTCCAAATATAGCAATAATCAACTTCTCCCAATCTCTTTCTTTACTTTTTTTTGGTTTTGATTTTAAAAAGCTTGGTCAAAATCTTAAAGCATGCTAAGATCACCGTTGCATTTCACGATGGCAGTTACCTTGTCCATGAGGCTCTGGCACAAGGGGGAACGAGGGGCGGGGTAGGTGGGGGTGGGAATTTAGAAAATAGGTATTTTATATATTTTTTGCAGAAAATAGTTTTTTGTTTTCTTTTTTACTTATAATTTATTTTTTAATTATTATTTTACATCTAAATGCCACTGTTCTCTTTTAATTAGTCATCATGCCACGTCACCCGCAACTGTATTACACACTTTGTAAATTTAGTTGATTGTCAAAAGGTGTCAAATTAAAACAAATTTAATGTAGTACGAATGTCTAAATGAAATAAGATTTAGTCGAGATGTTCAGCTGACCGTCGATTGGTTTATCACTTTTGTAGTTTGGAGAGAATAATCATACTTTACTTAAATTGTGGCTTTGATCTTAAGTAGTAGTAGAATTAAATGTTACCATAATGTCCATCAATACTACCATGCTCTATTGCACTCCTTTATACTCACTTCGTCCCAAAATATTTGTCATGTTTTAAAAAAAAAAATCAATTTAACTAAATTTTAAAGTTAAATTAGATTAGATTAATTCAATATTTTAAAATTAAATTTAGATATTTGAAAACTATACGAAAAATAATATAAGTTGCAATTATTCTCATATTAATATGATGAAAAAATATAGCTTAAATTGTTGGTCAAAGTTCATATAGTTTTACTCCTGAAAAACGTAATGCGACAAGTATTTTGGGACAAATAGAGTATAAAGTAAGAGTAATTAAAATACTATGTGGTACCGCTACCCCTCTCTAAGTAAAGGTAAGATTCTTAGCCCTGTAGATGACTCCAGATCTCGCTAGAAAACTAGCCATATCGATCTAGGTAAGTGGTGACAACGAAAATGCTTTTAAGCCTGAGGGGCGGTGAGCGAGGTAGGAGAAAATGGTATTTGAACCAGGGCGGGCTGAGGAGGCCCTATGTAGTCTGTCTTTTCATGGGTGGTGGGCAAAGAAAAAAGTCATTCATTAAACCTTTTGAAACTGGAGACGAAGAGTCGTTTAAAGACCTTTTCAAAAACCACTTTGTAGAGGGCGGGTATCACGCTCAATAGAATCAGACTTTGCTATATCAATAGTCAATAGGAGAGAGAAAGAAAGAGAACATCATTCCTACGTAATTGGCATTAGTTGAAATTTCACTTTAGGAGGCCTCGTAACTTTATTCTTCTTTCTAAGAGCGAAATTCAACTAAAATCTTCTTGATTGATTATACGAACTAACACTATAATAAATAGCCTCAAAGAGGGCGATTTTTTTAAACAAAAAAGGGTTACTTTTTAATGCCCTATTAATTATTACCAAAAAGGACGACTTCTAGTCACCCTTTTTAATTTAACCAAAAGGGGCGATTTTTTCAAGTCGCCCCTTTTGGTTCGAATCAAACGGGGCGACTTTAAAAAGTCGCTCTTTTTGGTTTATTTTTAATATTTTGACCAGGGTTCGAATCCTAGTTGGTGCATTTAATTTTTTTTTTTGAACCATCGGGCGACTAGAGTCGCCCTTTATGAATGTCGCCCCCTTTGGTTTGAACCAAAAGGGCGACTTAAAGTCGCCCTTTTTGATTTGTTTTTTAATATTTTGACCAGGGTTCGAATCCCAGTTGGTGCATTTAATTTTTCTCTTTTTGAGATTATCAAAGAGGGCGACAACAATCGCCCTTTTTGATGAATCTATAAAAAACGACGACTGTTGTCGCCCTCTTTGGTCCTTACCAAAGGGGACGACTTGAAAAATCGTCATTTTTTATCTAAGACAACGGGCGTAATAAGACGACTAAAAATCGCCTCCTTTGATCTAAGGGGGCGATATTTCAACCAAAGAGAGTCGCCCTCTTTGTAGTGTAAACGTAGTAGCTAGTTATGCACACATCATTAGTTAGCCACTTGAATTATATATATATAATCTATGGCGGAGCCACGAATTTAAATAAGATAGATTTAAAGAAATTTCTTATATCAAGAGAAATTAACAACTTATAAATAAACAAAAAAGAATCATTTTTGTCTTATTCACATAATATAATTTTTTGGACGAAGGGGACAATTCTAAAACCTTCTGTAATGGGAAAGAAAAATAAAAGCTTCTAACGTCATATATCGCAATAAGCTGAAAAACCTCACGTCAAAAATAGAAGGCAGATCTAATACCCACAATGGGCTTTACCTCAAACTTCCAGTGAGGACATGAAAGCCCGGGTAGTTCAGAAATGAGGGCCAATGAAATATGTGCAGACCTAATAGACCATGTGCATCAAATTAAGAAGGCTCTTTGAGAGTCAATATAAAAAAATAGGATATAAGTTTTAGGGACATTTATGCAAAGTATCCATTCATTCCAGAATAATTCGTAAAGAATGAATTTTGGGTCTAACTCAACCCCAAAAGCTAGCTTGTAGATTGAGGATTGTTCAAGTCCATATAAGGAGTCCATGTTCTCATTCCATATTCGATGTGGACTCTTAACACTCCCCTGCACGTCCAGACTTGTTAACTGGAGCATGAATAATATAATTCGGCGACCCAACATCGGTGAACATAGAATTGAAATGGATATGGCTTTGATACCATGTAAAATTGTATTAATCTCCCTTAACATCTCGGGCAAAAGTTAACTTGTAGGGTGAAAATTTTCCAAGTCCATATAAGGAGTCTATGTTTCCATTTCATATTCGATATGAGACTCTTAACATAATTACCCAAAAATATCATTTAAAAAAAATATTACACAGTATACCTATTTAGAAAATACCCAACATCTATTATTTTTTGTATAAGCATTCGCATTTTGGTATGTAACAACAATATATTATAACAATATACATTATAGGACAATAGTATACAACTGCATACTATAATTTCAGTGAAACTATATTTAACAACGGTGGAACAATCGAATTTCCAGTGATTCGTTTTTGCAAATTTGTCATTTTCTAAGAATATTTGCTACTTTGTTTTTCCAAATTAGTCTCAATTTCGATTTCTTTAACTTCAAGCCTTGAAATATGTTATTCAATGGCGGAATAATCGAAATTTCGATAAAATGTACACACTAAGAAATAAAAAGTAAGTAATTGATGATTACATCTGGACCGGAGATCTTAAGCCTTCTTGGAAGAGTTACTTTTGTAAGGAAGAGCCGAAACTGAGATACCCTCATTGAAACTAGAAACAAAAACATTGAAAAAGAAAAAAAAAATTAAAGTAATGCTTAGTCGAGAAATATAAAAAAAATAGCATAACTCCTTTAAAATGGAAGGGCAAGATGTGCATTTAATTAGTAGAAAGTAAACTTGATCGGAAAGGACACAACATCGGTAGTGTAAGTAAATGGGTAAATATGTATACATATATAGGTGTTTAATGCTAAAAATGGATTTCAGGAAAACAAGTTTGGATTTATAATTTTTAGGGTTTAAAGACAAGTAAGTTGTATCCTATTCTAAATTTCTGCGAAAGCAAGAAATGAAAATAGCAAATTGAAAATGTAGATAAGAGTATCCGCATGAATAATACAAGAAAAATCGTGTATAAATAAGTTAAAAATTGGGATAGTAATATGGTTCTTAGAATGTTTCTTGAAAGCTTTTTTGCCTATAGGGTTACAAGTTTGGAAGATGAGATTCTTCTTCCTTCCCTCCTCAACTAACTTTATACATGTCAAAATTAGATTTTTTTACCGTAAAGTACTCGTGATGTGACGTATTCACAGTGCGTGCCAAGGTTCCCATAGACTGCGGCCCTACAAATCGAGACTGTAACTTGAGTTGGTGAGAGTGCGAGACAGCTGCAACGAAGCCCCCATTTATCTTTCTCCTCTGGTTACTCTCGTCCGAAGGGACATTTCCCCTATACAATAGGGACCGTAAGAATTATGGAATATTTTCCTCCCTTATTCCCTTTCATAGAGGTGGTACATATACTAATAATACAAACATAAATTAAGGTAATGAATAAAATAAGATATACTAAAATCAAGCCTCCTATTCTATTCTAATTCTCCCTACCATATATAAAAGATATTACATTTACTACAATAATCATTATTAATAATTGTAATATTATTAATGATATTTACGATTCTACAATCCCCCGCAGTCTAAGCAGGGGGAAGACAAATGTTGAGACTGTCCCGGAAATCTTCAAATAATATCAGCGGAAGACCTCTAGTGAAGATATCTGCAATATGATAGCGCGATGAGACATGTAAGACACATACTTGTCCGCGAGCCACTTTTCACGAACAAAGTGAATATCTAGTTCGATATGTTTAGTGCGTTGATGGTTCACCGGACTTCCTGAGAGATAGAAAGCACTAACATTATCACAGTATACCAATGTGGCTTTCGAAATTGTACAGTGGAGTTCTAGGAACAGATTCCAAAGTCAGCATAATTCAGACACTATATTGGTGACCCCCCGGTATTCTGCTTCGGTACTAGAGCGAGACAGTGTGACTTGCCGTTTGGAGGACCAAGAAACCAAGTTATCACCAAGAAAAATATCATAACCAGATGTAGAGCGTTTGGTGTCTGGACATCCACCTCAATCTGCATGGTGTAGGATACCAAGGTGGAAGTCGATGATGGGTATAGGTGCAACCCATACTCTAGAGTTCCCTTAATAAATCTCACAATCCTTTTGAGTGCATGTATATGATCATCCATCGGATTGTGCATGAAGATACATACTTGCTGCGCAACATATGAAATAACAGGCATGGGGAATGTAAGATACTGTAAGGCCCCTGCAAGGCTTCGATAAAGAGATGGATCAGCAAATGATTTGCCAGATGATGCACTCAATTTGGATTTGGTGTCTACTGGTGTTGCGGATGGTTTGCAAGAGGACATTCCAGCGCGTTCAACAATCTCCGTTGCATACTTCTTTTGGGATAAAAATAATCCACATGCATGTCGTGTCACTGCTATGCCTAGAAAGTAGTGAAGATGGCTGAGATATTTCATTGTAAATTCTGAGGAAAGTTGTGACATGATGGTCTTGCGAAGAGCATCTGATGAGGCTGTTAAGATTATATTGTCCACATATAACATAAGATACGCAATATTATTACCTTGGCGGTAGATACATAGTGAGTGATCAGAACGACTGTTAGAAAACATGTGAAACAAAATCCGCAAACCGCTTGTACGAGGACCGTGAAGCTTATATAAGCCCATAAAGTGATTTCTTGAGCAGACACACATAATTGGGATATTTGGAGTCCCGATATCCCAGTGGTTGATGCATGTATACCATTTCATTTAGCATCTCATGAAGAAAAGTATTTTTGACATCCAATTGATAGAGTGTCCATGACTTTGAGAGAGGCTTATTTAATTCTCAATAAGTTTTAAGTATGTGATAAAATGAACAATTTTTAGAATCTGAGAACATGATCAGTGTCCTATATGCGACGCATAGAGGTACATGAACTTCTCTAGAACCCTCCATGCGATGGGCATGCTGCGAATAACCTATGTTTAATAGGAACAAGCCTTAGTTAAAGTGCCAAAATGAATAGTTCTGACAACTTTAAGGGGCTGCTTATGTATTTGGCCGTTCCTTAAACATTTTATCGCTTCAACTGTCTCATATACCAATTGTGTGTCTATTACTGGATCTGCTCGTGATGGGCCTGGTCGTGATCTGCTAGGCTGTGATCTTTAATTTCTTGAATATACACACAATATACATTTGTATATTGTATATTATGTGTATATTTAACACACCCCCTGCAGTCATAGCGAGATGTCCTCGTATGTTGAGATTGTCTCTAAAATCTTCAAAAAGGACTGAGGGAAGACCCATTGTAAAGATGTCTACAATTTTATATCTGGAAGGGACATGACAGACACGTACTTGTCGTCGAGCTACCTTTTCTCGAACAAAGTGAATGTCCATCTCTATATATTTAGTGCACTGGTGCTGAACCAGATTACCAGAAAGGTAGATGACACTAATATTATCACAATACACCAAGATAGCTTTCTGAATAGGATAATGGAGCTCTAGAAGAAGATTACGTAACCAACATGACTCAGAGACCACATTGGCTACCCCTCGATACTCGGTCTCTGCACTCGAGCGTGAAAGCATGGATTGACGTTTGGCAGACCATGAGACCAAGTTATTTCCAAGGAACATACAATAGCCAGACGTAGAACTCCAGGTATCCGGACAACCACCCCAATCAACATCTGTATAGGAGACAAGCGTAGACGTCAACGAAGGATACAAATGCAAGTCATACTCAAGTGTTCCCTGAATGTATCTAAGAATGCATTTTAGCGCATTCACGTTCTCAATCTTGGGGTCATGCATAAACAAACACACCTGTTGTACGTTATAAGTAATATCAGGTCGCGTGAACGTAAGAAACTGAAGGGCCCCTGCAAGACTATGATAGCGGGTCAGATCCTCATAGGGGGAGCTAGCTACAGCACCCAACTTGGGTTTAGTATCAACTGGAGTAGAAGTGGACTTATAAGATGACATACCAGCCCTCTCAAAGATCTCAGCTGCATACTTCTCTGTGATAAGAACCAGTCCTCCTGCATGACGAGTGACAACAATCCCCAAAAAATAACTCAATGGCGCCAAGTCTTTCATGACAAACTCAGAACTGAGCATTGTTATAATAGACTGGCGTAATTCATCAGAAGAGGCAGTCAAGATAATATCATCCACATATAATAGTATATAAGTCATGGAAGAACCCCGACGATATATGAATAATTAAATTATCAGACCTGCTGTGAGAGAACTCAATCGTCGAAACATAGTCAACAAACCTCTTATATCAAGCCGTGGAGACTACTTAATCCCATACAAGGGGACTTCTTCGGCAATCAAACATGATGAGGATATCGAGTATCCCTAAACCCCAAGAGCTAATGCATATATAATGTCTCCTTAATATCACCATGTAGGAAAACATTATTCACGTCTAGCTGATGAATAGGCCATGCTTTCGAAAGAGTCAAGCTGAGCACAGTGCGAATGATAGCCGGCTTGACCACCAGACTAAGTGTCTCACCACAATCAACGTCAACCTGTTGAATCTTACCATCACTTACAAGATGATCCTTATGACTTGCAAATGAACCGTCAGAATTGTCCTTATGAGCAAAATTCACATAGACCGAATAATATTAACAACAGATGGACGAGACATCAACTCCCACGTCTTATTATCAATAAGAGCATTATATTCATCAGTCATAACAATTTTCCAATTCGAGTCATTTAAAGTAGATACATGATTACGGGGTAAAAGTGATTTAAGAACATTAGAATTGAAATTAAAATGTATTTTTAGTTTAAAAATACCCCATTGGGCTCAAGTGACTGGTCCATGACTCGGGGCTGGATTGAGTGAATTTTGGGGATTTGCGGGACATGAGACATGTTGGCAAGAGTGGCCCGCCGCCCGTAACGTGAAACAAGATCGACGGAATTACCGAAATCGACCGCCCAAGATTACCGGATCGCCCAATATAGAACTCGCCCAAGAACGGATCGAGATAGTGGGCTAGAACAGGTTTGTGGTTCTAGTGGGCCCGCTGAAGAATTAAGGGTGCGGGATCCGTCCGAAAAATAGTGAATAAGGTACAGGGATGGATCATCCAAAAATTATACGAACTAGGCACGGGACTATTTACCTTAACAAAGGAAAATTGGGACTAATCAAATATTACATGACGATTAATTCTATTAGACAATAAATCAAAATATTTATAACTACCATGATTTGACGGATAGCCCAAAAATACACAAGGGGTAGAACGAATCTGAAGTTGTTAATTGTGGTGGATGGAAAAAGTGGATAACACAAACACCAAAAGACCCTAAGATGTGAATACGAAGGAGTCTTATTATATAAAACATGAAGAGGAGATGAATATGTCAATCCTTTTGAAGGAAGAATATTAAGAATATCAGTAGCCATTTGTAGAGCATGATGCCAAAAAAACGGGGGTATGGAGGCATGAACCAATAAAGTTCAGATAATGTTATTAATGGTACAAATTTTGCGTTCGACTTTTCCATTTTGTGAAGACGTATGGGGACAAGAAAAATGAAAATTGATCCCATTTTTAGCACAAAATTCCCGAAATTCCCCATTGTCATATTCTTTGTCATTATCACATTGGATATTTTTTATTTCTCATTCGAATTGAGTCTTAATGAAAGCTCTAAATTTTTGGAAGATGGAACCTGAGATTTCTTTGCTATTGGAAACGTACATAAAAATTTAAAATAATCATCTAAAAATAGAGCATAATAATGATGACCCAATGAACTAAGAACATGAGATGTCCATAAATCGCTATGAATAATATCAAATGGCATTGAAGTAGTAGAATTAGATCCATAAATGAAACTTAACAATTTTTCCTAAAGAACAAGATTGACAATTCGGAGTACTACGCGTACCCTTACAAGAAATAAGATTATTTTTTATCTAAAAGAGATAAAATAAACGATCCCGGATGACCTAGACGAGCATGCCACAAGGAAGGAGCAAGAGCTGCAAAAGTTGAAGGCATGACTTGACTCGAGAAACTGAGACTTTGTGTGATTGGATAAAGATCTTCCTTAATATTACACCTCATGAGAGGGTTCTCCGTCTTGAAATCCTTCACAGAAAAACCAAACGGATCAAAATTAACCGACACTCAAATATCAGTTGTGAATTTATGGACAAAACTAAATTTTTAATTAATTTTGGGCGTGAAGGATATTTTTTAAGACAAGAGGTGGATGAGGGAGAGATAACGTTTTATGACCATAACCTTGAATTGAAATTGAATTACTATTAGCAATAATTATACTATGATTACTGCTCAAATTGGAATAAGACGAGAGAGTACCTTGGTCGGATGTCATGTCGGTAGTGGCGCCTGTGTCCATATACCAGTTCGGGTCCGGTTGGGTTAATCCAAGCGTGTGCATCGCGACCTTAATATCTATCGAAGATGGTGCGAAGCGCCCTCACCGCAGAGCCGCTACCGTGGTCGAGGCCTGGCAGTTCGGGTCGACCAAGGCCCAACAGCGGCGCGCAGAAATCTGGGCACGGCCGGCGGTCGCCAGACGCTGAACTGGCCGGCGATCGGGAAGTGGGCGAGATCGGCAAAGGGCCCGCCATCGTATCCTGCTGCTGAAGGTGTTGTCGTGGGCCACTAGTAGGCCCACGACCCGTATGTTGATGGTCCCACTGGTCGGGATCCACCTGTTCCACGTCCTCCGCCGTTGACATTATTACTACCATGTCCACCATTTTTATTTTTATTTTTGCAATTTTGACATTTTTTATCGCCACCGTTGTTATGATTTTGGCTTGAATTGTCAAAATATGTTTTGGAATTATGTGACGTGACTATAAAGCCGGAGCACATACCGATAACCACCTCTTTAGCCAAATCGGCCTCCTCCAATGTAAGCATGAATCGGACCTGATAGAATTTCGGTAGAGGGTTACTTTGACGAATAATTGAAGCAACACCGTTATAGGCCTCTGACAGGCCTGCAACCATCTATAGAACGAGACGACTATTGCTCACAGGAGCACCCACATTGCGAAGTTGATCCGCCAAGTCCCTGAGTCGTTTTCAATAAGATGAAACATTTGGAAAATTCTCCATCTTGACTTGAGAAAATTCCTGTTCAAGGGTAACAATGCGGGAATGACTGTTATCTTGGAATATGTTATGCAATCTATTCCAGACAGCCATATCTGTCGAGTTAGGTTCCATAATTATCTGTAAAAGGTCCATGGAGATAGTGACATTAATCCATTGGAGAACCTTTGCGTCAAGAGTGACCCATAATTTTGAATTGTCCGCTTTGGTGGGTACATCATCATCTTCAGTGGTCTCATCCCCCATTTTAGGAGTCAGAGGGATGATGTGGTGAAGAACTTGATGTGTCATTGCATGAATCTTGAATAACTTTGCCCACGTTCCATATTGAACGTTTTCTAGGTCAAGAACAATAGGAAGAACGCTATTGATGTTAGAAACTGTGAGGGCAAGGTGAAACGTGTTCTTATCAATCATGGTGAATAAAACAAACTTTGGACAAGAATTTAGGGAGATGATAAGGTCTCGGGTTTCTGAAACCGAGAGGGAGTAGGGATTTTTGTCATGGAAATCAAGAAGAAATCGAGAAATAAGTGAATAGCAGAAGCAAAGAAAATAACCTAGACTCTTGATACCATGAAAGAAATAATTCCTTGATTATTCTTATTGATGAAATGTGTATATATACAAGTTACAATAGAAAAATCATTTTCCTATTCTACATCTAAATCTCTATTCTATATGGAGACTAACTATACACTTATGGTAATATGTCAATACTAATTAAGGTACAAGAATAATATCTAATATATACCAAATATACAAAAGAATAGAATATGCCCGTGATGGGCTGCTGGATCTGCCCGTGATGGGCCTGCCGTGATCTGCTGGGTCGTGATCTTTAATGTCTTGAATATACACGTAATATATATTTATATATTGTATATTATGTGTATATTTAACAATTACATGTCTCAAAACTACCGTTATCACTCGACCGGGTCCCAATACATTGGCTTCGGATTAACTACTACAACCATTAAGCACTTAAATTATTTCGAATTAGTTATAGAAAATTAAGGGGCTTAACGATTAATTAAATTCTTAAAAAGGAGAAACAAATAAATGTCAAAGTAATTTCTTAATGGATGATGCGACAATAAAGCACAGAAATTATGAATTTAGCTATGGATTTTGTGACAATAAAGTAGAGAAATCATGAATTTAGTTAGAATACTCGAGAAAAAGAAACAGAAAAAGAAAAAGAAAAAGAAACTTTTAAAACATGAAAAATTGAGTGAGGGTTGGTGGGGAGCAACATAGATAATGGATTTGCTAGCAAATGACACATGTCATATGAAGGCTAACCATTAACTGAGGAATAGTAGTCCTCTCAATTCTTCTTGTTTTTTTTCTGTATCACACATGAAGTCCAACCATTTATTCTCTACATGCATGGCATTCATGAATATATGTGCATACTTGGTTCCGCTGGTTTGGTACCCAGAATTAATTCTGAATACCTACTTTCGTGAAAATAAAAAAATTGGAATGTTTGATTCCGCGTTCTAGAATTAATTCTGCTCTGCCAGAATTAATTTTGTCATTTATTTCAATTTGAATTTTACATTTTTCTTTATTACCCTCTTTAATTTTCATCAACAACTCTATCTACCTTCATTACCCTCTTTTTAAATATCTAAAAATAATTACTAAAAAAGTTTAAATATACAACTTTCATTACCCTATTTAAATATCTATAAATAATTACTAAAAAAAATCAAATATCCACCTTCATTGTAAGTTTTGTTATTTTTGAAGATTGTGCAATTGTTGAAGGGATAAAATGAACGATTGGAATTTACATACTTTATATTCTAATATTTAAGTACTATATTGCACTTTTAATTCTATTATCTGTTTGTAATTTTTATTTACATACTTTAAATTCTAATATTTAAGTATGATATATTGCACTTTATTAAAAGAATAAAAATTAGAACTACGTTTCGTTAAGGAGATTGTATAGTTTAAAAGAGTAAAATTAAGTATTAAGTATTATTTAATTCTAAAAATTAAGTATTAAGTAAAATTCTAATATTTAAGTATTATATATTGCACTTTATTAAAAGAGTAAAATTAGAACACACTATATATGCCTCACACGTGTAGTAAAGCAATCATTGTATAGTTTTATATTTAAATATAATATTTTTTAATATATAATGCATAACTTCAAAATAATGGTATTTGATTTGGACAATATCTTGATTCAACTTTATATAACCATTTGAAAATATATATTATTTGTTCGAATTTAATAAATGAGATATCATGTTACTTCAGTTAATCAGGAAAATATTTAATTAAGAAAAATAAATGTAAATCTTCTTAATTCTATTATCTATTTAACTATGTCCTTTTTGGTAATTCTACGTTAAAAAACAATTTTGATCCAAATTATCCAAACATCATAAATTGATAACAATCACTTTTACATTGTTGCATCCAAACATAAATCAATTCTACCAGTATCAATTATATCAAAATCAATTATGACAGAATCAATTCTCCTCAGAATCAATTCTGTCTACAACCAAACACACACATATAATGACACTTTAGAGAGTTGTTTCACGACCAAATAATTAATACTACAGTTTTTTCATTTTATATGATATATTTTTATTAAAACTTTAAAGTTTTTATTTCGTCCATGCTAACATGTTCTTACAGTTATAAAATAACAGGGTATAATAAAAATCACAAATTATAACTATAAATACATTGACAGCCTCTTAAATTTGAAAAGTCCTTATTTTATGTAATTAATTAGGTACTTGTCTAAAATGGACAGTTGTGTATCAAAAACTTGAAACACCCATATTTTATTAAAAAATATTTTTTGATGTGTATAATTAAAGATGGAAACATATATTATGCGATTGACTTGTCTATGTAATGGATATTTATAAACACAAGCAGAAACTTTCCTAAAATATGAGTCAAAACTAGAAAGTGTCTAATAGGGACACTTTATCATGTATTTATGTGGTCAACTGGAACAAACTATAGTTCGAGTGTCTAAATAAAATTTATTTACAAATTTAAGAGTTATCAGTTATTCAGTATATATTCTTATGTGTCAAAAAATATCGTAATTTGTAACTCCGTGTTCAGTTCATCAACACGATAGTACTATAGAATAAGAGGGATGGAGTAAGGGTCAAATTTGCCATTGATCTATGCAAAATGGAACATATTTGTCCTTCATTAATAACTAGGATCAAATTTGCTCTCATTGCTACTAGTTGTGGTCAAATTTACCATAGAACTATGTGAAATGGAATAATTTTGCCCTTATTTTTAAATAATGGAAGCTTAGTATCCGATGCCACGTGTCACATAATAAAGGATTAAAAAATTTAAATGAAGGTAGAGAGGTAGACACAAGAAATGGAATCAAAAGCAATCCAAAGTATATGAAACTAAAGACCTCAATTGATTAACCAAGAACAAGTACCTAACCGATGAAGAAGACCTCAAAGGAATTGAAAGCAATCCCAAGCAACCCCATTTTTATAAAACAAAGAAAGATCAACATAGCTTACCAAGCTCACTTGATTTCCAAGCTCATACAAGAGTATTCAGTTTCAATATTCAATAATAACTAACTCTAATGAAAATAACAAGTCTAGTATTTATACTAGCTAGGATAGGAAAACTAAGCTAGTTATTACAAAAATATCCTTAATGAAATAAGGGTCTTCTTAAGTTTTTCCTTGGAGATGATGACCTTGCATTTATGGAATAGCCTCTTTGCATGCATAGACATCTTCTTCACCAATTCATCCACTTCGATGCTCATCCTTCTCTGTTTCGCCTTCTCATACAATCATCCACACTCGAAATCTCCGGGATTGCATTATATTATGCTCTCGAACGTCCATATTCATGTACAACTCTTGTGAATCTTGGAGTCCGTAATCTTGACTCTTCATCAACTGTTTTAATGCAACTAGGATTGCATCATTTTTCCCTTCTTGAAAATGATTCATCCTCGAATCTAAACCTTGCAAGATCATAAGAAAGACAAGTAACAACAAGGTCCTCAATGGTTGAGGGTTAGCGTTAGAGTAGCTCAATATACTAACACGCCAAGTATGCACACACTTGTGAGATAACCAAGTATCTACCATCCTCATAAAGAATGAGCTCTTAATTAGAGTACCAAGAACTTGGCTATCTCAAAGATCATGAAATGAGGATATACTAAAGGAATCAATGTTTTCAAAATACCAAGTTGGTAAGGTCACATTGATTTTAGTAGTAATGACACATAAATGATCCTCAATTTCAAAGTGATACCACCCATGAAATAATACTATGATCAAATCACATAAATAGATAACACCACCAGGGTAAAAAAAAGAAAGAATACCCACATATATTGGTCAATAAAACAACTATATGCCCTATACAGATCCCTCCCCACATAATATGCACCTCAATACAAGAATAAGTGTTATCATAAGCAAACAAGTAATAGAGAAAAATACCTCGCAATGTAAAATCAAGTAAAAAATTCTTAGGGAGCACATATGCCTCCTTACACAAACGTGAGACCTCACAATAAGACAATTTAGTAAGAAAAGTATTTAACGAAGCAATATCACCAATATAACTATCCTCACTAACATTTTTATCAAACAACGGATTAAATCCATATAGGTCACTTGAATCAAGCATAACAAGCATATAATTATCATAGATAAGTGGAGAATCATACAAAGGCTCACAATAAAGTTCATTAGAGAAAGGGTAATGACTAGTTAGATTCCTTAAACAATCAAACAAATTAATTTTCCACTCAACTATAAATGCATATTCTTTTGACTCTTTAAGAACATCGAAACATTCTACCCCTACGATTGAATTACAATCCCTTAAGTCGAGGCTTCCGTCTGAGGGAAGGGTGTCAATCTCCCATAGATCTTGTAGCCCCCAAAAATGGCTATATTATTCACATTAATATTTAATCCACTATGTACAACATCATCGATAGTAATGTCATTATCAAATAATATATTATCTTTAAAGATAATGCTCCAATGATAAATAACATGCAAGACATATATCCTCAACACAAACATGTTTCTCATTATATGCAAATAAATAGTAAAGAAAGGTGTCACTTCGAATAACTTCATCTATAAAGTCCATACATGTATCCTTTCTATTAGATTCAATGACACAATCAATCATACTACAAGGGTTTGAAAAACTCAAGAAGGAAGTAGCAATTTGGAAAAAAAAATCACCTTCTTTTTTGAAACATCCCCACATGAGGTTGTACATGACATACATCACTACCACATCTTTGGATCTCTTCACTTGACATAAGGACAAGACCAAAAGACTCATTGTCATATTTATCAAACAAGGGTGAGGTGTCATACTCATTCAAATAATCAATTACATCCACATCATTACTAATTAGATATTCATTAAGCACATCACAAAATAACTCGACCAGTGGATTATCAATACACTCGAATTGATCATCCATATCACATGATAATGTACTATTATTCAAATCACAAGTGTCAATACTAGATGGACGACAAATCTACCTTGCAAGAAGAATCAATTCGGTCATCAACAAGATCAACTAGTGTAGGGACATTCTCAACAATGACATTATCATTACAGGACAAAGAATCATTAAGCTCACACAAAGACAAACTACTACTCACATCACAAAGTTGTTCATTCAAAGAGTTGAAAGTATTGAGTTAAGCTATTGTACCTTGAAGTTAACACGAAGAATATTCTTTACCTTGACCAACAACTTGTAGGCTCACTTGACCAAGCGAAGAGATGGTTTTTCATGTCGTGGGAGTTCTGCACATGAAGACTCATTTAACAATCCATTTTTTTAAATACCTACAAAAGCTTCTTCATAATAAGATGAAAAAGTAGGAAGGTTAGATTGAATTTGTGGCAACTCCCTCACATCACTTCACACATTCTCTTTTTTTTCCTCATGAGTTGCCACTTTGAACTCCCTTACTTCTCTCAATCTTTTATCTCTCAATTTCATTAGACTTCTTGGTTTCACAAGGAGTCTTTTTCTCACCATATGGAAGGGTATTGTAATCTTCTCTTCTTGTAAAAAGTCCTGAATGACCGCACAATGAGAGTCTTGATTTCCGTTATTTAAGGGTTTAGGAGAACCCTTAACAACAAGTTTCAATGTAGCTTCACGAGGGGTATCATCTTCCTTTTCTTTGGGTGACAAAGTTTTCATGGAAGGAGATTATTGTAATCTTGATTTACTTGTCTCTTGTTGAAGCGACAAAAAGAAGCTTCTCATACTTATCCACTACGTACTTGTATCACTATGTTTCATAGGCTAACCCATGACTTTCGAACCAATCAAACCCCCAAAACAAGTCACAAACTTCCAAAGAGATCACATCACACCAAACTTCCCCTTCATAGTCTCCACGCGAGAATGGTACTTCACCTCTTTATCAACCCAATTTCGTTTTTTACCCATAATGGGTATTTCCTCCTTGAGCAAGGTAAGCTCAATCAGTTAACCATATTAGAGGCAATGAAGTTATGGTAATAGGAATCATCACGCACAAGACGTATTTCAATAACACTACTTATCCGCACTAACATATGTTTACATCTCCTTTTTGGCTCTCTTTATTGTTCCACCATACATTTCATGGTTTTTATCTTGCCCTCAAGGGTATTCATTTATCTACCAATAGAAACCAATACGTTCATCATATCAACACATGTAGGTTTCCGGGTGGGAATGCATGTTTCATCACATTGATTCATCATGGTACATGTTTGAAGACACTAAATAAAATAAGCAAACGTGTTAAGTTAGCGAAAACTAACTCACAAAAACTCTTGTTTACACACCTTTTTGAATTGCCTCACAAATTGGATCGATCAATGTTGATCTACACTTAGGCTAGGGTGTCGCAAATGTGCACAATTGCTACTTTCGGTCGGAATGGATTCTTGTTAATTAGAAGAACCATGACTCAATTAAAACTAACGGACTTGAATCAAGAAGTTAACGACGAAGTAAAATGAGAAAAGAATGAAAAGAAGTAGCACGAAAGAAAATATGCACACAAGAACTAATTAACCTTTACTAGGATTAATTACTAAAGTTAATTAGATTAGAAGATCAAAGAAAATAAATGGAATAGAATCGGAAAGGAATTAGAAGTTAAAACCTGAAATTCTGCCTCAAAAATACTTTTCTCAACTTTTCACTTGAAATTTTAGATCAAATGTCCCTTCTGGGTGTCTCCTTCCTTATGAAGATATGAATATTGCTCAATATTACTAAGAACATTCAAAATTCAATGTTCTTCAATTTCAACTCGGATTGGCTTCAAATTTGGATATAGCCTCCTCTCAACAAAGAGAAAAAAGCCACTCCAAATCAAAATCAATTGACCTTCAAATCACTAAACCCACTTTGGTGTTCTTCAAAGCTTCAAGGTCCTTCAATGGTGATTTGTCCAAAGCTCTTCCAAACACTTTGAAACTTTGGATCCAAGTAGATTTGACCTCTAGGAACTCAAATCCAACTTCAAAAATACATTTTCCAAACTCTGGATTGGGTTTTGGATCTAACCCTACTTTTTGCCTTCTTCTTCACCAAAAATGTTTGAAGATCCTCAAGAATACCTTAAAATTTCAAATTTCTAGATGCTTCAACTCAATTCCGTTTGCCTTCAAACTTCGAATCTTGAGCCTCTACTACTAGATAAACAAAGTCCAATAGGTTTGAGTCTTCAATTTTAACTTAATCTTCAAGACCTAAAATTATTTCTTCAAACTCAACAATGGTAGAATCTTCAAACTAACTTGAAATGACCCTAAATATGGTTTCCTCTCAAGTTAGAGAACAAACCACATACTCTTTTAGCTCAAACAACCACAAATTCTTCATGATCAAATTTCAAGTTGTTCATGTTCTTCAACCCAACAATGATAGATGACTCAAATCAATCCTAAATTCCTTAAAACTTTGGATTCAGACTCAAATAAACTAGGGAATGATTATAGTATAAAAACAACAAAGAAACACGGATTTTTTAAAAAAAATTGATTTTAGATTTTTAGATTTTTTTTTAAATTAAACACAAGACTAAATTTGTTATGACAAATCTATTAGTGGCTCTGATGCCAATTGATATAATATTAAATGCGAAATAGAAAAGAAACAAGAAGATAAAGAGATGATACACGAGAAATGGAATCAAAAGCAACCCAAAGTATATGAAACTAAGAACCTCAATTGATTAATAAAAAATAAGCACCTAACTATGTAGAAAACTTCAAGTGAATTGCAAGAAATCTCAAGAAACCCTTTTCATAAACAAAGATCAACATAGCTTACCAAGCTCACTTGACTTCTAAGCGCTCAAAAACTCTCACAAGAGTATTCAGTATCAATAATCAACAATAACTAACTTTAATGAAAATAACAAGTCTAGTATTCTATACTAACTAGGATAGGAAGACTAAGCTAGTTATTATAAAATATCCTAAATGAAATAAGTATCTTCTTAAATCTTCCCTTGGATATGATGACTTGTATTTATGGAATAACCTATTTGCATGCATAGCCATCTTCTTCACCAATTTAGTCATTTCGATGTTTCTCCTTCTCCGTTTCGCCTTCTCAAGAAATCATTCACACTTGAAATCCTCGGGATTGCACTAAAGTATGCTCTCGGACATCCACCTCTATCTACAATCCTTGTGAAGCTTGGAGTCCATAGTCTTGACTCCTCATCAACGGGTTCGATGCAACTAGGATTGTATCACCATTTCGCATAGTTCAAGGACAAATTCGACCCTCCCCCTAATTTTGAGTTTTTTTTTCTTCCTCATTACACTACTAAAAATACAGTGAACATCGACCAAAAATGTCGATCTCATGATGTCGATTTTCGTAAAAAATCAACCTAAAAACTAACCTCAAACGCAGGACGTAAAAGGCTTGATCAATTTTTGAAAACAAACTTATAAGGTCGCAAAAAATGACCTCAAAGGCCTGTTATAAAAAACAAATGGGAAAAAACGACCACCCGATATCGTTTTTTTTAAAAAAATACCGACATCAGGAGGCCAGTTTTAAAATTACACAGCTATAAAATGCACCATTCGAGAATTGAACCATGTCTTGATTGTGGTAGGATATATCTCTATCTGTCACGAACCGTCCCTGCTCGCGATCGATGCCCTACTGGCACCCTTACGGTATACATCGTGAGAATAGCAATAACATACACAACATATATAAACACATAGACAACAACCATCAACAAGCTAGCCGATAAGGCCACCTTCCGTAACATATACATAGACCAAAAATAAAGCGGTACATCTCTGTTTTTAAAACTCAATCCACAAATGTGACTACATACCTCTAGGAATAACAACTGTGGCGGGACAGGGCCCCGCCATACCCCTGAATGTACATAAATCTACAACATCAGGAAAAATCGTACCAAAAGACAAGCCTCCGGAGGAATGGAGCTTCTGACACCTGATCAGTGAACCTAAGAATGAGGATCCACCACCTGCTTACCCCTAGCTGCGGCATGAACGCAGCCCCCGGGGAAAGGGGGTCAGTACAACAGATGTACCAAGTATGTAAAATTGGAAAATACTGTAATTACATCATAAGTCTAAATAGAGCTGGAGACATGTATGATAATCAAATTACAGTACACTGTGCCTTACTAACAATGAGAGTAACAAGTATAAACTTTACTGCATAAAAATAGGAGGCTCATGATCAAAGTAGGGTCATTCGCCCGTAGTATCATTAAGTAATCCTACTACTGAGACTATTTCACCCGCATAGGCCGTATTGACCCGTATGAGGTAACTTCCTCGCATAGACTGTATACGCCCGCATAGGTCGTGTGGACCCGCATGAGGTATTCCTCGCATAGGACTGGTCCGCCCCGCGTAGGACTATTTCACCCGCATGAGCCCTACGGACTTGCATGAGGTATTCCTCGCATCATGGGTAGAAAATCCACGGAATATGCAAATGCCACAAACCCGGGGAATGACCCCGTAATGAATAATATATCACTAGCACAAACCGACTATCATACATAACATAAGCACTACCGGCTTATCATACATAACCTAAGCACTACCGGCTTATCATACATAACATAAGCAAGTTAAGAAATCTCCTAACTTCTTATTAGTCTTGTTCATATACACTCTCATTTTTAGTTTACTTAAGACACTAACATGTCATTATAAAATCCGGGAATTTAACCCAAAGTACTACGTACTTCTACTCTTTTAAAAATGACTCTTTTTTCATATAAAACCTCCAAGATACTAATAACCGTAGTATCAGGTCATAACTACTTTTCAAGACAAGTCACCATACCTTTTAGAAATATATTTAGGCTTCTAAATCAAGTGACTTCTTTTCTTTTAAAATCTTAAGCAATTGATGCCTTCAAATCAATTTGCCTTTCATTAATTCAAGTCATTTATCCTTAATTATATTACTTAGAGTAAACCTCTCTTTTTAACTTTCCATAAAGCTATTATAACCAACTTCTCATAAAGCCGTTATATTAACCTTATGCTTTAGGCAATTACATTTTTCCATATCCAAGAGACTTATACTTTCAAACAAGACAAGTATCATATACTTTCAAAAATACATCAAGTCCCTTAACTTTGAGAATTA
This sequence comes from Przewalskia tangutica, assembly GCA_029844215.1. Lineage (NCBI taxonomy): Eukaryota > Viridiplantae > Streptophyta > Magnoliopsida > Solanales > Solanaceae > Przewalskia > Przewalskia tangutica. The sequence goes on along the minus strand of CM056720.1, from coordinate 139,561,048 downwards.
AGACATCCTTAATCTTTTTCACAAGTGAGTTAATCCCCTAACTCAACCAACTTGGACATTCTTAAAACAAGTAAAGGATATCAAAATCTTGTACGTCTACCGTACTATATAGGTACAACTACTCATGCTCAAGAGATAGGAAAGTTCCACATACCTCTCCGGTTCAAACCACTTGGTAAGTCCAATGTGCCGCACGTAGTATGTCAACCTATAATGACCATAATACGTCTATTAACTTCTTATTTTAAATGTAGAATATTCTAAGTGTAAAGTCACTAATTTCTACGGAAAATCGGACAGCACTTCCTTTGTTTCTACATACTTTTCCACCTTTTTCAAGGCCCGAATTCAATAGCCAAACACGCCACATTTAAGGCTCAACAATGTAGTTAACAATAGGGGATTACACGCCTATAAGACGTGTAAAATTCCGCCCCACAATTGATATTAAACAAATCCAACATACTTTGCCAATTCGGCAATTTGAGAGGCAATAATACAAATTCGTTTCCAATTCCTTTTCAATCCAAGTTGTTTAGTATAACATGTTATCAAGCCGCAATCGATTATAACTACTACAATCTACAAGTAGGTAACATGCGACGATTCTAATTAACGACCAAATTGTATTTCAATTTCAAATGGCTAGAATGTCATTTCGGATTCTAGGCTTCTACTATCCATATCACTATAAATCTTCAACACAATTTACTTCATTCTAGTTAAAATGTAAGGCTACAACAATATGTAATCTTATAACACTTTAAGAGAACAAGATTATTACCTCAACGAGCCTTAATCCAACTTCAAGATCCGAAGTCGCTCCCTAGCAACTTAGAGCCTCTCCTTGACACTTCAATCCGCCACTTGAAGCTCTTAGAAGATCACAAACAACTTTCCTTTAATCTTTCAATCCAAGCCTATGAAAGCAACTAGGTTTTCACCTTGCGACTAATACGAAAACGATACTTTTCCAGGATTTTTCTATTGAGATACCCTTACAATACACTTAGGAACCTTGGTTTAAAGTATGAATGTTATTGGACAACAAACAAAAAAATTTCTTGTTGGAACTATAGTGAACCCGAGAGCATCCCTTAAGTGTTCTTCAATTTTCTTGAAAATTTGGCTAAGTGTAGAAGTTTGTCTTGCTACTAGTACTACTATATAGCAACATGGAAGGTCAAGATTTGCACATATGTGTGGCTTGGATGAAATTCACTTAAATATCAAGCCAAGTGGCTCTTGACCAAGTCAACAATGTCAAGCTCCAAGACTTAGCAAGACTTGCTCACCTATTAATGGTCAAATGACCCTTTTACCCATGCCAATTTCGTCCAAGACCAACTTAAGGGGGGGGGGGGGGTGTGACATGTGTCGCCCTCCCATTCGTAGTAATATTTCGTTTTCCGACAATTCCATAATTTCGATAAATTTTTACTAGTTTTAAATCTTAACATTTGAATTCTAACGTACGTTCTTATAAACATGTCCTGTAATTACGGGGTGTAACATTCTTCCCCCCTTAGAAACATTCGTCCCCGAATATTCTTTCGGAGTCATTTTATCAATAGCGACATAGTCTCTTTTTACCACCCCGACATACCAATAATGCCACACGTGGCCACATAATTGCACTTAAACAAAATACTTCAATTAAAACTTGACAAGTAAGGGGAAAATGAATTACCTAAAGGTATAGGGAATAAGTGAGGATACTTTCTCAACATGTCCTCATCCGCTTCCCAAGTCATCTCCTCCCTGTTATCATTCCTCCACAAGACTTTGACGGAAGCCACATCGTCCGGTCGCGTTCGACTGGCGATCGAGTATCGCTATGGGACTCTCCTCATACGATAACCCCTCTGTCACCTGGACCTCGCTAGCTGGGAAAACTCTCGATGGATCTCTGATACACTTCCGTAATATAGAAACATGAAAGACCGGATGTACCGCCTCTAAATCTGATGGCAGATCCAACTCATAGGCAACCTTGCCTACTCTACGGATGATCTGGTAGGGCCCAATGTACCTTGGGCTAAGTTTCCCCTTCTTTCCGAATCTCATCACACCCTTCTTGGGCGATACCTTCAAGAAGACCCAATCGTCTACCTGAAACTCCAAATGTCGACGCCGATTATCTGCATAAGGTTTCTGCCGACTCTGAGTTGCTAACAGTCTCTCCTGGATAAGCTTCACCTTATCCACTGCCTGCTGAACCAAGTATGGGCCAACTAACTGAACCTCGCCCACGTCGAACAAACCAATCGACGACCTACACTTTCGCCCATACAAAGCCTCATATAGCTCCATCTGAATGCTAGAATGGTAGCTGTTGTTATAAGCAAACTCTACAAGAGTCAAATGATCCTCCCAGCTACCTCTGAAATCAATAACACAGGCGCAAAGATATCCTCGTTGTCTGGATAGTACGCTCTGCCTGTCCGTCGGTCTGAGGATGAAACGCAGTACTGAGACTCACCTGTGTCCCTAACTCCATCTGGAAATACCTCCAGAAGTTAGCCGTAAACTGGCCCCCCTGTCTGATATAATCGATATAGGAACCCCGTGCAGTCTCACGATCTCCCTGATATACACCGCATAATCCTCGGTAGAATCGTAGTCCTGACTGGAAGAAAGTGGGCTGATTTCGTCAGCCTGTCAACAATAACCCAGATGAAATCATACTTCCTCTGAGTACGAGGTAATCCTGTAACAAAGTCCATGTTGATCACCTCCCACTTCCATGTCGGAATATCAATAGCCTGCAATAGCCCCCCGAGCTTCTGGTGCTCAACAAAACCTGCTGACAATTAGGACACTGTGCAACAAAACCTGCCACGTCCCTCTTCAGGCCATCCCACCAATACATACATCTGAGGTCATGGTACATCTTAGTCGACCCCGGATGAATAGAATAACGGGCGCTGTGTGCCTCCCGAAATCTGGCGGCGAGTCTGCAACATCGGGAACACACAATCTGCCCTCAAATCTTAGCACCCCATCAAGCGCTACCTCAAACAGACTCTTCTCCTCCCGAAGAGCCATATCTCGATACCGTATCATAATTGGGTCCTCATACTGTCGCCTCTTCACCTCATCAACGATGGAAGACTCGGCAATCTCACGAACCCGTACCCCACTACCATCGGTATCGACCAATCGAACCCCAAGGCTCGCTAACTGATGGATCTAACGGACCATGTCTCTCTCCGGGTGTACCTGGCGGACTCCCATCGATCTACGACTCAAAGCATCTGCAACCACGTTGGCTTTCCCCAGATGGTATAGGATATCAACATCATAATCCTTCAACAACTCTAACCACCGTCTCTGCCGCAAGTTCAGCTCCCTCTGCCTGAAGATGTACTGGAGGCTCTTGTGGTCTGTATAAATATCCACATGAACTCCATATAAATAATGTCTCAAAATCTTCAAGGCATGAATAACTACAACCAACTCTAAGTCGTGAGTAGGGTAATTCCTCTCATGCTTCCGTAGCTGCCGGGAAGCATAGGCTATTACCTTGCCGTGCTGCATCAATACGCACTTAGCCCGATGCAGAGGCATCACTATAAATGACGTATCCCTAACCCGCCGGGAAGAGTAAGAAATGGAGCCGTCGTCAACTTTTCCTTCAGTAACTTGAAGCCCTTCTCACAAGCTTCGCTCGGAACTTAGCCGCTTCGAGTCGACTAGTCAACGATCTTGATATCGACGCAAACTGCTCCACAAACCTACGATAATAACCTTCCAGCCCTAAGAAACTGCGCACCTCCGTCGGAGTAGTAGGTCTCGGCCAAGACTTGACCGCCGATCTTTGCCGTATCCACCAACACCGTCATTGATAATGTGCCCCAAGAATGCCACTGAGGCCAACCAAAACTCACACTTGGAGAACTTGGTGAACAACTGCCGGCTCCGGAGGACCCCAAGTACCGTCCTCAAGTGATCTGCATGCTCCTGCTCTGTTCCCGAATAAACTAGGATGTCATCAATGAATACTATAACAAATGTATCCAAAAATGGCTTGAACACTCGGTTCATCAAATCCATAAATACCGCTGGAGCATTGGTCAAACCGAAAGACATCACCCTGAACTCATAGTGCCATACAACCGGGTCTGAATGCGATCTTTGGGATATCCGCCTCTAACTACTTGACTGATGATAACCGGACCGCATGTGTCTATCTTGGAGAAACACCTCGCACCCTGCAGTCGGGTCAAACAAATCATCAATCACGGGAGGGTATCTATTCTTGATGGTTACCTTATTGGTATGTAATCAACACACATACGCAACGCCCCATCCTTCTTCTTCACAAACAAAACCGGCGCTCCCGGGGAGAAACACCAGGCTGATAAAGCCTTTCTCCGGAAAATCTTTGGCTAGTCCTTGACTCCCTCAACTCGGCGGTGCGTGGAATAGATATAAAGCGAGTGTCCGCAACATATCAATATAAAACTCAATCTCCTCTCGGGAGGATACGGGAGATCGTGCGGGAATACATCTAGAAACTCCTAACCACGGTGAGTGAATAGTGGCACCTCGGTCTGCGTATCAAATACGAACGGATGATAGATGTACCGCTACGCACCATCTTCCTAGCCGAGGTAAGAAATAAACCTACCTCTCGGCGGCTGTGTTGCCCTTCCACTCGATAAGCGGCTCACTAGAAGCTGGAACCGGACCAACTCGTCTCTACAATCAACGTTGGCATAACAAGAAGCCAACCATCCATACCCATAATGGCGTCAAAATCACATCTCCAACTCTATCAAGTCGATAGGGTCGACGGTATAAATAAACACCGAGCAACCCTTGTACACCCGCTCAGCTAACACCGAATCACCCACTGGCGTAGCTACCTCAAAAGGTTCTATCGACACCGGCTCTATCCCGATTCTATCAGCAATAAGAGGGGACACATAGGACAAGGTAGAACTGGATCTATCAAGCATAAACATCACGTCATGAAATTAATAATGTACTGTGGCGGCGTGCGGGAAGCCTCACGATCTGGCGGTGGCTAAGGAATATATGCGGTTACGTGTTGCTAGAATCGGACCCCACCACGACCTGCGCGGCCTGCGGTCCGTGAACACCACGCCTCCGGCGCGTAACCTGAAGAAGAAGATCCAAAGAATCGATCTCATCGGTTTGAACCATAACACTCCGCCGCCTGGTGGACAATCCTCTTCATATGGACCTCACACAAGAGAAACAAGCTCCGGCCATACGACACTCGCCGGGTGAGATCTACGCGTCGAACACCGAGATACGGGTGGTCTCGATCGGTGACGGTCTCTGCCTCCCTGAAACCCCGAAGTCCTGGAGCCCTGACCTGCTCCTGAATGACCCGGCTGATCAACCCTCCTGCCAGAAAACCGAGAAGGGGCACTCTGTGCCGGCTGAAATGTGGACCTAGTCTGCTGCTGAGGTTGTCCGCCTCGAAAATTGCCCTGAGACCCTGCTGTCCTGGCCCTCTTGGGCTGGCCTGAGTCTAGCTGATCCTCCCTCTTTCTGTCCTCTATCCCCTGCGCATACGCCTGCATCCTGGCAATATCCATACAGTTGAAGGGCCACCCCTAGCATGCGATAATAATATGTGATCTAGCCCCATCACATAGCGATGAACTCTGTCCGCCATGTCAGCCACAATGGTGAGCGCATACCTGGCCAATGAGTCAAACTCCAGGCTGTACTCTCTGATAGTCCTCCCGTTACGTCTCGATGTCAAGAATCTATCCACGCAGCTCTCCTCATCTCGGGAGGCAAAAAGTGATCCAGAAGGCCTCGTGAACTCCTCCCAAACAGTGGAAGAGCACCTCACCTCTCTGACGGCTCATGACTCAAACCGGTTCAACGCAATATCACGTAACCGTTAAGAGGCTAGCACAACTCTGTCTCGAGGCCCTACGCATGCATAGTCGCTCTAAGCTGGAATAAACTCACGAGGATCCTCGCCGGATCTCGAACCATAGAACTCGGGTGGATGACAACCCAGAAAATCCCGAATCCGTAAACTATCGGCTCTAGGGTTAGCTACCACCTCGGTCTTTGCCACCGCCACTATCTTGGTCAATAACGGATCGCTCTCGTAATCTCTATACTCGGCCAGTTTGTGGGCTTGAGGCTCAGTACGAGAACCTGCAGGCTCTGCGCTCTCGGCTCTCATCACTGCCGGCGTGGTGAACTCGCCGACCGCCACAACCTCGGGCATAGTGCGGGCACGAGTCCTAGTAACCCTCTGCGTACCGCTAGCAGCTCCTGCTGCTGCCTTGCCTTTCTGGGCTATGGTTGCCTTCCGTGGAGGCATAACTGATACATAAGAATAGGTTAGAGAGGATTCAACCTAATAAGACAGCTCTACTGCACGATCTCAGAGAGAGAAGAATGGAAACCAATCCTAAATGTCCTACAGCCTCCTGATTATAGATGTGGTGCACAACACACCGATAATCAAGACTACTGAACACGGTGCATGACACTTTCTGAGGACTAACTGCTCTGATACCACTTTTGTCACGACCCGTCCGGCGATCGATGCCCTACAGGCACCGCTACGGTATACATCGAGAAAATAGCAGCGGAACATACACAACATATATAAACACATAGACAACAACCATCAACAGGCTAGCCGATAAGGCCACCTTCCGTAACATATACATAGACAAAAAATAAAGCGGTACATCTCTGTTTTTAAAATCCAATCCACAAATGTGACTACAGACCTCTAGGAATAACAACTGTGGCGGGACAGGGCCCCGCCATACCCCTGAATGTATATAAATCTACAAGATCAGGGAAAACCGTACCAAAAGACAAGCCTCCGGAGGAATGGAGCTTCGACACTGATCGGTGAACTAAGAATGAGGATCCACCACTGCTACCTACCGGCGTAGGCGCAACCAGGGAAAGGGTCGATGCAACAGATGTACCAAGTATGTAAAACTGGAAAATACTGTAATTACATCATAAGTCTAAATAGAGCTGGAAACATGTATGATAATCAAATTGCAGTACACTGTGCATTACTAACAATGAGAGTAACAAGTATAAACTTTCTTGCGTAAAAATAGAGGCTCGTGATCAAAGTAGTCATCCGCCGTAGTATCATTAAGCAATCCTACTCTGGACTATTTCACCGCATGGGCCGTATGGACCCGCGTAGAGTAACCGCCGCCTGGTATATCCGCGCATAGGTCGTGTGGACCCGCGTAGGTATTTCGCATAGATCGATCGCCCGCGTATGACTATTTCACGCGTGAGCCCTACGGACTCGCGTGAGGTATTCCTCGCGTCATGGGTAGCAAATCCACCGAATATGCAAATGCCACAAACCAGAATAACCCGTAATGAATAATATATCACTAGCACAAACCGGCTATCATACATAACATAAGCACTACCAGAACATCATACATAACCTAAGCCTAACATTATCATACATAACATAAGCAAGTTAAGAAATCCCTTAACTTCATATTAGTCTTGTTCATATACACTCTCATTTTTAGTTTACTTAAGGCACTAACATGTCATTATAAAATCCGGGAATTTAACCCAAAGTACTACGTACTTCTACTCTTTTAAAAATGACTCTTTTTCATATAAAACCTCCAAGATACTAATAACCGTAGTATCAGGTCATAACTACTTTTCAACACAAGTCGCCATACCTTTTAGAAATATATTTAGGCTTCTAAATCAAGTGACTTCTTTTCTTTTAAAACCTTAAGCAATTGATGTCTTCAAATCAATTTGCCTTTCATTAATTCAAGTCATTTATCCTTACTTATATTACTTAGAGTAAACCTCTCTTTTTAACTTTCCATAAAGCTATTATAACCAACTTCTCATAAAGTCGTTACATCAACCTTATGCTTTAGGCAATTACATTTTTCCATATCCAAGGGACTTATACTTTCAAACAAGACAAGTATCATATACTTTCAAAAATACATCAAGTCCCTTAACTTTGAGAATTAAGACATCCTTAATCTTTTTCACAAGTGAGTTAATCCCCTAACTCAACCAACTTGGACATTCTTAAAACAAGTAAAGGATATCAAAATCTTGTACGTCTACCGTACTATATAGGTACAACTACTCATACTCAAGAGATAGGAAAGTTCCACATACCTCTTCGGTTCAAACCACTTGGTAAGTCCAATGTGCCGCACGTAGTATGTCAACCTATAATGACCATAATACGTCTATTAACTTCTTATTTCAAACGTAGAATATTCTAAGTGTAAAGTCACTAAATTCTACGGAAAATCGGACAGCACTTCCTTTGTTTCTACATATTTTTCCACCTTTTTCAAGGCCCGAATTCAATAGCCAAACACGCCACTTTTAAGGCTCCACAATGTAGTTAACAATAGGGGATTACACACCTATAAGACGTGTAAAATTCCGCCCCACAATTGATATTAAACAAATCCAACATATTTTGCCAATTCGGCAATTTGAGAGGCAATAATACAAATTCGTTTCCAATTCCTTTTCAATCCAAGTTGTTTAGTATAACATGTTATCAAGCCGCAATCGATTATAACTACTACAATCTACAAGTAGGTAGCATGCGACGATTCTAATTAACGACCAAATTGTATTTCAATTTCAAATGGCTAGAATGTCATTTCGGATTCTAGGCTTCTACTATCCATATCACTATAAATCTTCAACACAATATACTTCATGCTAGTTAAAATGTAAGGCTACAAAAATATGTAATCTTATAACACTTTAAGAGAACAAGATTGTTACCTCAACGAGCCTTAATCCAACTTCAAGATCCGAAGTTGCTCCCTAGCAACTTAGAGCCTCTCCTTGACACTTCAATCCGCCACTTGAAGCCCTTAGAAGATCACAAACAACTTTCCTTTAATCTTCCAATCCAAACCTATGAAAGCAACTAGGTTTTCACCTTGCGACTAATACGAAAACGATACTTTTCCGGGATTTTTCTATTGAGATACCCTTACAATACACTTAGGAACCTCGGTTTAAAGTATGAATGTTATTGGACAACAAACAAAAAAAATTCTTGTTGGAACTATAGTGAACCCGAGAGCATCCCTTAAGTGTTCTTCAATTTTCTTGAAAATTTGGCTAAGTGTAGAAGTTTGTCTTGCTACTAGTACTACTATATAACAACATGGAGGGTCAAGATTTGCACATATGTGTGGCTTGCATGAAATTCACTTAAATATCAAGCCAAGTGGCTCTTGACCAAGTCAACAATGTCAAGCTCCAAGATTTAGCAAGACTTGCTCATCCTATTAATGGTCAAATGACCCTTTTACTCATGCCAATTTCGTCCAAGACCAACTTAAGGGGGAGTTGGGGGGGGGGGGGGGTGGGGGGTGACACGTGTCACCCTCCCATTCGTAGTAATATTTCGTTTTCCGACAATTCCATAATTCCGATAAATTTTTATTAGTCTTAAATCTTAACATTTGAATTCTAACGTACGTTCTTATAAACATGTCCTGTAATTACGGGGTGTAACACTATCACTCAATCATTGTTGCTTGTTGTTTTAAGACTTTAATTTTCTATTTACACTCTTCAAATTCATTTTTTCACAAAAAATCGACCTTCAGATGTTGATATTGTTTTTTGCAAAAATCAAACATCACAAGGTTGATATTTTGCAAAAATATTAAAAATATATACTTAAAAAACTGACTTCCCAAGGTCAGTTTTTTATTTTTTTAATTTAAAAAATGACCAAACGATGCTGACCCAAATTTGACCAAAATACTGGTATTCTTATTTTTTTTTTAGTTAATACCGACCTAGTGAGGTCGCCATAAGTAAGATAATTTATAATTTTTTAATTAGCTTTTTCGACCGGCTGAGGTCGGTATCCTAATTTGTTTTTAATTTTTGAAATAGTTGTTGAACTCATAAGGTCGCTATATTTTTGTGGAATATAATTTCGACCTCAGTAGATCGGTATTAGTATTTTCTAATTTTTTTTATTAATTAACCGACCTCCTGAGGTCTATTTTTTGAAAAACAAATAAAAAATAAAAAAGAGGAGATAACCGACTTCCTGATATCTCTTTTTCCGACCTAATTTGAGGTCACTTTTGATTGTATTTTTAGTAGTGTCACTATCCCTGCCACTAATCACCATTTCTTCCTCCTTTCCCCGTGTATCTCTCCGCCACCATTGTCATCATACCACCGCTACCACCATCTTCACTTCCCCTTTCCTTTCTTTCTCTCTTTCCTCGTTGCATAGCCGTATATAGGGGTCAAAGGAGGAAGAAAGAGTGATTGGCGGTAGCGATAGTGGCGCAAAAAGATAAAAGAGGAATGAAATTGTATTGCCGCGTAGGAGTCAAATGTTATTCATCCTTCCTCTCTTTGCACCACTATCTCTACCACCAATTACCCTTTCTTGCTCCTTTGACCCATAAATGACGATACACATGCATTAAAATAGTATTTTATAGTATATGTTTAAGTTGTTTAGCGTATTCCATCCTAGTGGTGTAGGTGGTGTGAGGTGTCAGGGAAGGAGGAAGAAAAAGGAAAGGGAAGAGAAAATAATGACGAATGTGGTGGTGAAAATGGTGGCAAAGAGATACAAAGAGTAAGAAATAATGATTGTGATGGGGTAGTGACGAGAAGAGAGAAAGGAGGAACAAAAGAACTGAAAACTCAAAGTTAGAAGAAGGGTCAAATTTGCCCCCAAATGATGCTCAAAGTTCAAATTTACAGTCCTTTTTCTATAAAAAAAATAATAATCATTAATTTCACAACACGTGGCATTAGCGGGTGCTAATCTTCCACCGTTTAATAATAAGGGAAAATTTGTTCGATTTCTCATAACCCAGGGGTAAATTTGACCCCAATAGTAAGGGTGAGGGCATAATTGATCCCAACTATTGAAGGAGGGCAAATGTATTTTATTTTGCATAGTTTAAGGACAAATTTGACCCGTTACCGTATTCTTGTGATCCGATCCTTCCCCGGACCCCACATATAACATAAGCTTAGTGCTAATATATATTTTTGCATAGATCAATTGTGATTTATCCAATAACATGTAACTATTAAATAATCATTACCATTAGTACTACTGTCTATGTAAGAAGTGATAGCCACTTTTCTATTAAAATGATACAATGCATAACGTAAATATTGTTGATATTCATGCGTAAATTTAAAAACATCTCTTCTAATAGTTGATCTAGGAAAACCGTTAAAAACATGATTATATGTTTCTTGAATGTAATGAATAAAACCAAGAGAGGAAGAAAATGAAAAAGGCAAACCCTCCACATCAACTAATTTTGCTTTTTTTTCCTGATCTTTGTGTTTATCATATTTCGGACCTATAACTCCTTCCTTCATCGGGTTAATTCGATCTTGTACTTGATCGGAGATACTATGTGAACCTTGTCCCGACTCAGAAGGCATTTTCACACCAGCTTTTTCAGCCAAGTATTGATTATACCTTGCTTTGTTAGAGTTTTCTACACGTCTCATTAAACCTCCTGTCCCAACTTGACCTTTTCCATTTTTAAATTTATAAACTTCGCGATAAATTTTACAAATAGCTAGTTGATTAGGAATGTCCCTTTCAAAAAAAATCACATGCAGGTGATTTTAATTTTCATTATTTTTGTCCTCTTCTCATACTAGGGGAATAGGAGGGATTCCAGTTTCAACCCGAGTTTTAGTCTGATTCTGAGGTGTAGGTGCACTAGTGGGTGTGTTATCTAAATTATCTTATAATTTATTATTAATCAAAGTCTGATTCAGATGCAGAATATACCTCATGATCTAATGGTATATTAATATTAACATTAAAAAGATCAATTTCATCTACATGAGTGAAATCATCGTAATTATGATTACTAGAAGATGCATCCTTACCCATATTACCCTAATACCTCTACCAAAAAAATATCCACTTCGTTCCATCATAATTATGCAAATAAATTATTAAAGTTAAATGAAATTAAGTACGATAATTAAAATTAAGTAACAATAATAATTTAAATAAAAGAAGGAATGAAGGTACCAAACGCCGACGTTACGTCGATGTGAAATTGAGGTTGAAAATTGAAATTTCGCTCGACTATCCTCAAGATAGTTGTCAACTTCACTCCCAATTTTTGAACTTTCATAGACATTAGCTAATGAAATATAATATTTTAGTGTGCAATTTAGACTTGTAGAGAGAGAGGTAGGAAGATTTGTGAGAAAATGAAGAGGAGAATGAGGTATTTTGAGTAATAGGATGTAAATATACTAACTTAGGGGTTAAAAATAAATATTAAGGGGGTGGGGGGTGGGAATGGTCGTTACTAGCCGTTGCCAACGGTTAAAATTGAAAGGGATCGTTTGTGCAATAGCTAATTTCTGCAAAGGAGATGGGACGAGGCGGGTCGGGGGAGGGATCGGGACGAGCCCTAGTCTCTCCTGCAAATGGGTTACAAGGTCCATGCTGTTGGGCGCCATCCTGGTTCTTTCCTCAATACTCACCTTTGCCATTTATTACTCCCTTAGTTTTAATTTATATATGACACTTCAAATTTTTTATTTTTTTTTGTCTATACTTTTCAATTACTCTCTCTTTTAATTTAGGTGATAATTTTTGAATTTTCTTACTCCTTTTGTCCCAATTTATGTGACATTTTCAAAATTTTCTTATACTCTTTGTCCCAATTTATATGACACTTTTCAAATTTCAAGAATCAAACGAGTATTTGTTATCACTGTTTTCTATATGTATTATAAATAGTTTGAATTATCAATTATTATGAATTCTAATATTTTTTTATATAGTTTTCAAAATGTAAACTTTATTTCAAAAGATTGAAAGATTCATATTCAAATTTATAATCAAATTTAAAAGTTATGTATTATAAATAGTTTGAATTATCAATTATTATGACTTCTAATATTTTTTTATATAGTTTTCAAAATGTAAACTTTATTTCAAAAGATTGAAAGATTCATATTCAAATTTATAATCAAATTTAAAAGTTTGACTATCAAAATTTATGTGTGTCACATAAATTGAAATTGAGGAGGTTATGATATTGGACTTAGGGTTTATCTCATGTGAATCTACAATTTACATGTTGTAATTTCCTCCCCGTTTCCCTTTTTTCTATCCTATATGTAATAAAATATTTTTAAAAAAAATTAAGTTCACGTATGGGCACTAAATTATACACACTATAATAATGAAGTGAAGTCACAAAGTTATCTTTTTTCACATTAAAATAACTATTTTTATTTACTATCAGAGTGAAGTCACAAAATTTATTATAACAATAAAGTCAGGAAATATTTGCCACATTAAGATAACTGAATTTTATCATCAGTATATTCACTAAACATTACGATAAAACCTACTTACTTATTAAGATCTTAATGTCACAGTGGGTAAAATTTTGTGACTTTGTTACAGTTTCTAAACTTCAAATTTGTGACTTTAATGTTGTAGTGAATAAATTTTAAAAAATAGTTTTATAAATTTTATTATTATAGTAGTTTAGATTAGAGATGCATGAAATTAACCCTTTAATTTATAAAGCTGGAAAGCCAAACCTTTCGGTTTGGATAGAAAGAGAGACGTAATCCTAAAAAAAAAGTATATACCCTTTTCCTAATGTTAGGTTCTGTGTCATAACATTTTCCCCAACATATCATTTTTCGTACTAAGTCTAAAACAGAAAATGTCGGAACAAATGTCTTGACATTCGCGGACGATGCAGTATGATGCTTTGCCTATCTTCACGGACAGTTTTTTCAGGAAACTGTGATCTTTTTTAAACGTGGAAAATTGACTTAGCAAGGAGTCTTCAAGCAGATCAGGATCGATGAAGACCAAGTCCAAGAAGTTACATAACTTGAGGAGCAAGACGTGGAAGAAACAGTCCACGCTGTTGGAGATTTTTCAGCCTCAAGCTACTGCTCACGTGCTCCACATTCTGTTCAACCTACACAACTGATCTAGGAGTCTTTTAAGGGAACTCTCTACTATAAATAGAGAGGTCACTTCAAGGATTCGATATCCAGAAAATTAGAAGAGAAAAGATCGAGAGAGCTCTCCAGATTTTAAGATCGAAAGCGGATCAACAAGTGTTACTGTATTTGTGTGACATGCATGCGACATTACAAGTGCTGCCTAGATTCTAGATTTGTTCTTTTATTGAAGCAATTTTAATGAGGTGTTGATCACTTCTATTTTAGATAGATTTTTCAGGCATAAGTCATATGCGACTTAACCTTTTTATTCTTTTGTATCTTCTTGTAATATTGTAAAGAAAGAATATTTCAATTGTATATAAATATATACAATATCTTTGGTCATTGACCATCATGGGTTATATTAATATATAACCTATGAAAATTAAACCTTTGTGTTCTTTATTTTATTCCGCTGCATTTTAAACTCTTACAAAGGTTTTTCTTAAGTTTTATCGTAGTGTCGCCACTTGTGTCAGACGACATTTTTGCTGACATTCGACACTGTTTCAGCATACTGTTTGTGATTGTTTTGTTGTTTGATTTTAATTAATCCATAGTATAATTCACGGGACCCAACAAGTGGTATCAGAGCCGACACTTAACATAATAAGTGCTAAGGTCCTTTTACTTTAACTATGGATCCGGCTAATCCAAATATTAGTAGACTTCCTATTTTAGATGGATCAAATTATTCATATTGGAAAATTCGTCTACGTTCTCATATCAAATTATCAATATTGGAAAATTCGTCTACGTTCTCATATCAAATTCATTGATGTGAGATCATGGAGATCTATTATAAATGGATTTATTGTTCCTATGCTCTCACCGGACGAGGAAGGCGACATATTACCTAAGCCTGAGGACGAATGGAGTGTGGAAGAAACCAATAGTGCAGACTTCAATGAAAAGGCTCTTAATGCTATTTTTGGATGGGTAGATCTTTATATATTCAAACTCATCCAAAATTGTTCAACTGCCAAGGATGCTTGGGATACCCTACAAACTCATTGTGAAGGTAGCTTAAGTGTTCGTAGAACGAAGCTCTGCATGCTCATGAGTAAATACGAACGTTTAAGGATGGAAGAGTCGGAGGATATCAAAACTTATTTTGAAAAGTTGATTGACATTTCTAACGAATGTCAAGTGCTTGGGTCTCCATTGACCAATTAACTTGGGAAAAAGACACTCCGCTCTCTTCCTGAAAAGTTCAATATTAAGATATGTGCGATTGAAGAAGCCCACAACCTTGCTACAATGGACCTCCATACGCTAATGAGCATTCTCACAACATATGAGATGAATATGGAAAACTAAAGGACATTGTATAGAGGCAAAGATGTTTCACTTCAAGCAAAATCCTTAGAGATGCAAGTCAATGAAGATGACGAAAACCTTGAAGAGATTGGGGATGGTGCTAATCTTTCCCTTCTCACTCGAAAATTCAATACGATGTTAAGAAGGATCAACGGTGACAATAATAAATCTAAAACCAAAGAGCACCAAAATCAAACTTTCAATCCACGATTCACTAAAACTCTTCCTACAACACAGAAAGGAAACCAACTTAGGAGAACTAGCTCAGACCGAACCAGATTTGATCCCAAGCAGCTCGAAAGTGTACAATGTCATGCGTGCTCGGGATGGGGTCATTATGCCAACGAGTGCGCAAACACGTTAAGAAAAGCTGGGAAAAGTCTATGGATTTCTCTAAGTGACGATGAAGGTGAAGAGGAAGAGGATCCAGTAGTTCCATCTCGGTTGGTGAAGAGGCCGAAATGGAGTCACAGGCTATGCTGGCCACTGTTTTCGAACAGTCACTGTCAGATGATGAAAATACCTCTGACTGTGTTGTTCCGAATGTCACAACATTTTCGGCAACAACATCGATGACATCTGCAGACCCAGTAACATCCGACAAGTATGAATTTTTTAACTATCCCAATGTCAATTGCTTTAGTGGTTTTATTTCTAATTATGAATCTGACCCTGAGACTCAAGTCGACTCGAAGGACGACATGATTAAAGAATTACAATGACTTAATTGTTGAATCCAAACAACTTGACTCAAAGGTAAAAAGTTTAACTCTTGAGAATGCAGGTTTGAAAGGCACAATAACCCGACTAGAGGTTACCCTTACCAAGAAGGATCTTGAACTTGGTAAGGTCAGTGCGAAGTTGGATCTGGCCGAAGCTACCTTCCGAAAGCTGAACACAGGTACTTTCAAACTAGATGAAATCCTAAGTGTTGGTCAACCACAACATGCAGGTTTGGGCTACAAGAACTCACTCAATGCGATATGCTCCAACTTGTTTGAAAATAATGAGACAATGGGCTTCATAAGAGAAAGGAATTACGTGTGCCATCATTGTAAAAAGGTTGGACATTTAAAACCTTACTGCTTTAAATTGCACAAGTCCAGGAGCAGAATGTCGTCGAGAATGTTGTTCAACATTCCAGACAGCACTCGTTGCGACATTCCAGAAACCAGAAATCGTAAAAAGGTAAAGAAATTTTGGAGGGCTAGAATGAATATGCGATGTGATGTTGCTTTAACTGCTTTAAGGACTAACATTTCAGGTTTGTGGTACTTCGACAGTGGATGTTCTCGACATATGACGGGGACAAAAGAGTGTCTAAAAGACTACGAGACGCTAAATGGAGGTAATGTTACTTATGGAGGAGGTGACAAAAGCAAAATCATAGGCAGAAGAACCTTGAATATTTCAGGAATTTTGGCCTTGCAGAATGCCTTGCACGTCGATGGGTTAATTTCTAACCTCGTGAGCATAAGTCAATTGTGTGATGACAATATAGAGGTGAAATTCAACAAGTATGATTGTACAGTTACAAATGAATCTAATCAATGTGTAATGTCAGGTACAAGAACAGGCGCTAATTGCTATCTTGTTGGAGAACAAGAGATTTGCAAAAATGTAAGGACGGATGACACGACCTTATGGCATCAAAAATTATGGCATGTTAACTACCGTAACCTTGAAAGATTAATTTCTTATGAAGCTATACGAGGCATTCCTAAAATCAGTCCTAAAGATAAAACAATGGTTTGCAAAGACTGTCTCAAAGGAAACAATTCTGATAACAATGTTATAACTAATGTGGAAGAAGCGCAGGATGCAGGAAATTCAGATGTTGCCCCAAATGTCACGACATCTGCAGCAACACCTAAAGCAGAACCAGTGAACACTGAAGTTTCGGATGAGGAAAAAGAGGCTGAAATTCACGACCCAGTACGTCGGGATCCCTCATCCAGGATTAGGAAGAACCATCCCACTGGCCAAGTAATAGGAGAAGTGCATGAAGGAATGAGAACGAGAAGGAAAGAACCACTGAATTACCGAGACATGGTGAGATATGTGTGTATGTCTACCATATATCCTAAGGTAAGTCTTTCTCATTATATATATACTTTGGAACCTAAGAATGTCAATGAAGAACTAAAGGATAGTTGGTGGATACAAGTTATGCAAGCAGAATTAGAACAGTTCACTAGAAATGAAGTTTGGGATTTAGTTTCTCGCCCCAACAACACTAATGTTATTGGAACTAAGTGGATCTTCAAAAACAAATCAGATGAATCTGGAACTGTTGTGAGAAATAAGGCTTGACTAGTTGCTCAAGGATACTCTCAAGTGGAAGGGATTGACTATGAGGAAACATTCGCCCCAGTTGCTAGAATTGAGTCAATTAGATTGTTGCTTGCCATAGCTTGTTATTTGAAGATCACTCTCCATCAAATGGATGTAAAAGGTGCTTTCTTGAATGAATATATTGATAAGGAAGTTTATGTTGAACAACCTAAAGGATTCGAATATCCCCACCATCCATAATGTGTATACAAGCTGAAAAAGGTCTTGTATGGATTAAAACAAGCTCCACGTGCATGGTATGATTGTTTAACTCAATTTATTCTTGAATTTGGTTTCAAACGTGGTGTAGCTGATTGTACATTGTTTATTAAACATCATGGAGTAGATATGATCATTGCTCAAATCTATGTAGATGACATAGTTTTTGATTCGACCTCACAGTCCCACCTTAAGACTTTTGTCGAAGCTATGTCCTCAACATTTGAGATGGGCATGATAGGAGAATTAACCATTTTCTTAGGCTTGCAGATAAAGCAAAATGAGGAGGAAATCTTCATCTCCCAAAGCAAGTATGCCAAGAATTTGGTCAAGAAGTTTAGATTGGAGAATGCTAAACATATGAAGACTCAAATGGGATCAACTCAGACTATATGCAAATATGATGTTGGGGAAAATGACGACTCAACTTTGTATCGTTCTATGATAGGTAGTCTCTTGTATCTCACTGTGAGTCATCCTGATCTAATGTTTAGTGTGTGTGTGTGTGTGCTCGATTCCAAGCCTGCCCCAAAATCTCCCACTTAAATGTCGTTAAATGTATCATCAGATATGTCGCCGGCACATGTGAGTTGGAAATTTGGTATTCCAAAGACACTAATCCTAATCTAATAGGATATAGTGACTCGGATTGGGCTGGTGATGTGGAGGACATAAAGAGTACTAGTGGAAGATGTTTTTACCTTGGCAATAATTTGGTTTCTTGGTATAGTCGCAAATAAAACTGTGTCTCACTCTCAACTGCTGAATCTGAATATGTAGCAGCTGAGAGTTATTGTTCTCAATTAATATGGTTAAGACACATGTAAGACGACTATGGTTTTTCAAACAATATCTTAGTTTTGTATTGTGATAACATGAGTGCCATTAATATTTCAAAAAATCCAGTTCAGCACTTTCGTACAAAACATATAGATATTATGCATCATTTTCTAAGATATTTGGTTGAAAAACAGCTAGTGCGAATTGATTATGTTGACACACTACATCAACTAGCTGATATCTTTACAAAAGCTTTAGATCATGAGAGATTTTCCAAATTGAAAAGCTCTTGGACTCGCTACATCTAAATTGACATCATTAGGCGAATGTAAATGCGAAATGTCACTAACATTTCAGGTGACATTTACCCCTGTAATATCAGAATCTGATTTTCAGTATTTCGTAATGACTGATTTGTGTTCATACATAGATCTTTTTAAGTAAGAACATGGTTTTAATGTGATACCGTTCTCTGCGATGATATTATCATAAAAAGGGAGTATAAAAAATAAGGCAAAGCCTTTGTTCAAGTCTCGACAACTGGAAAAAAAGAATTGGGCAAAGCCCTTGAGAGTTGATACCGTTCCTATTCTATAGGAGTATCAAAGTGTTTAATCAAAAGATATTATGAGAATACTAAATAAGTATTTTTGGCACGAAAATTATTTTGTATGTATTTTTGTGATTAGATTTAGGACTCAATGGAAAAATGTTACATTGGTCTGAAGATTAAACTCACAAAAATTATGTACAAAAACGTGTCATGATTTGTTGCCGATAGAAATATGTTCTTAAAAAATAATGATACATGTGTTGTCCAAAATGTTGCCAACATTACTGATGACATTCTCAGATTATAATATTTTTGGAATGCAGTGTGTAACTGATTTTTGTTCAGTTATTTTTTACCTGTAAATGTGCCGCTGTTTTCTTTAAAAAAAAACTTTTGTTGATAAGTGTAAAATCATGATGTCTATCATTTTATTTCTAAAATTTAGGAAAAAGTATTGGAATAGAATTCAAATTCCTAAATTCAAGGAACAAAAATATTTTGCCAAGTGTATAAATGTATCTTCATTTGTTATTTTTTTTCTAGTCCAAGTTTTTTCCCGTCCAAAAACAAAAACAAAAATAAAATTTTTTAGGGGAAAACCATCATCTCGGTTTGTATAAGAAAACTGATGGAATCAATTGATAAGTCTCAAAGCACCCAATACACTCCACTTTCCCAAATTCTCAAAAACCCTAACCTGAATCCTCCTTCATCTTCTTCACCATTTTCACCCATGGATATATCACCTATGTCAAACCAAATGTCGCCAAACATTTCCGAAAGCACTCCCATGAGCACAAGCCCTCCTATCTGCAAAGACATTGTGTTGAGTGAGTTTCAAGAACCACCTGACACTGCATACCCAGGAGACACCAACAACCCAATTGATCTGGAAAATACTCCAGACGCCACTGTGGTACCAAAAAGAGAAGGCACATCCAAGTTCCCCACTCGGAGGTCCACTCAAACCTTTGAAAGAGATTTCGGCAGTGTCAAACCAGCTACAAAACGACAAAAGGTCGATATCACTGCCTCTGCCGTATCGAGCAGTGAATGGAGTGATTCCGACTTCGGTTGGACCAGCGATGATAATGCTGAGAGGACTCCTTCAGTCGAACAACCACAAGAATCTCCAGCGTCACCATCATACTCAAATCTCTTTGTTCCTAATATTGTGGATTCAAGTGCTGAGGAGGAAATCCCAAATGATACGCCTCTAAGGAAGTTTTGCCCCAGAAACTTGCAAAAAGCAGTGATTGGAGAGTCATCAGAAGGTACCCCAGATATTGCTGAAAATGTCACAACATCTCCGTCAACATCCCAACATGCAACAAAAGAATCAGGTTCTCCAACCTCATCAAGCAAATCTGCAACTGAATCGGAGAATGAGGTACATCCTTACTCAGACAAATTTCTAACAAAAGAAAAATCTACACATTAGTCGTGGTACAAGAATAGAATAATAAGAACTGAAAAAGTAATGAACATTGCATCTTGTAGTGAATATGGCCTAATGGATTTCTTCACAGAAAGAAATCTACTAGGCTTTGTGAATAACAAATGTCCATATTCTTAAGATACTGAGAGGTTGTTCTATGCAAACCTAGAGACTAAAATGGAGAAAAACAAGTCGAAGAAATTTGGCAAAAGTTATCTCTGTAACAAGTGATCGGTGTATTTTATATACACCTTTTGAGTCTGTTTTAGTTAGTCTTTTGGCCCGTTTTGCACATATAAGTGTCGTATTAGGATAGTTTTTCTTTCTTTTGAGTCAAAGTGGTTAAAATGGCCAAATGGCGGAAAAGGAGCAAAAGAGGGCAAAGAGGAGATGCGAGCCGAAACAGAGAAAGTGGCGAGCGAGGCGAAAATCAGGACCAGCGCGGCCTCGCAGCCAAAGCGAGGCGCGGCGCGCCACTATTCGAGAGGCAAAAGACTCGGCGCGCGGCTCTCGAACAGCGGTCAGGCGCGGCGCTAAACCTCCGAGGAGCTATAGAAGATACATCACCGCGGCGCCCTCAGACAGCAGATAGCAGGGCCGCGACGCCAAAACACCCGACGGATTACAGAACTTCGGCGCGCGCTATGCTCGCATGGGCGCCGAGCGTGAAAAAATAGGTTTTTAGGCGGATTTTGGGTCGAGCTGCGAGGAAAAGTTGAGGCGGTTTTCACTATAAAGGAGAACCCTAGGCAGTTTTAAGGGTTCCTTCTTGCACAACACAAGACTTTTATGCTTGGAGATTGGACACCATTAGTTTAGTAATTTCTTTTCCTTTCTTGTTCTTTATTTCATTTTTGCATGATGAACATGTAAGTAGTTCTTGTCCTCTTTATGGCTAGGAAATAATTCTCTTATAGGGCTTTATATGTTGAATTGCTTGAAACTTATGTTATAAATTAATGCATACTTATGGTTATTGTTCTTATTGTGAGATCTATCCAATAATTGAGTTGAATTCTTGGTAATTAATTGACAACTAATTATCACTATATGATTTCTAATCGATTACGAAAAGGGGGATTGTGAATATCTTTGTAAGTTGGGTAGACATTCTTGGATTGGGGATGAAAATACCTCAATTATTTATGTAAGCGTTGATGAGAGGCTTAACAACCTAATTTTGCGCATTGCGTGGCGGTCAACTAGGTTTTTGTTCTTAATCCTCCTATAAAGTTACCTTATCAGAAAGGTAGGTAAGGAGCGATCTGGGTTGAGTGTTTATATAACCTAGCGGGAGTATAAAGCGATTTCGTAAACTGCTTTCTCCAAAAGAAGAATACCATAAGTAATGCATTAGTAAGTAACATAAGCGGATAGTGAGGATACATAGAAGTCCTATTCTCATCACTCAAGTAAATCTTTATACTCTAAATAGCTTTTATAATTCTTAGTCATAAACAACCAATCAATCATTAATTCACCAAATAGATACTAGAAAATAGATAATGGTACTTGAACCCTAATCCTGAGGGCGATATTCGGTCTTATCTAAGACTATACTACTTGATACGATAACGCACTTGCGTTTAAGTGTGTGCATCTTACAGCGCATCAAGTTTTGGCGCCATTGCGGGATTAGGCATAGTTCAATATCAAAGTTGTCTATTTTTAATTTCTAATTTGGTTTTTAACTTCTCTTTTAATTTTTAATTTTACGTTTTCTTTTGAAAATTCGAGTGCAGTGATTTGTTATCTGCTTTTGATCTATTTGGGGAAGTCGGTTTATGCGAAGGAGAAGAGGAGCGACACTACTCGTTCCTTCAATCCGTAAATTGAGAAATCCTGCAAGCAGCGAAAGAATCGGATTGCAACCCTGTTAGAGATGAACAGCGTTCAAAACAACAGCGGGATGGGAGAAGGGTTAGGTAAGAATCAACCCCATCCAGGAATACCTAGGCAAGCGCCAATAGGCGTGGAAGAGAGAGTCCAAATCCAGCGAAAAGAGTTTGGGAGATTATGTCGCCAAGAGTGAATGGAGCCTGAGGCTTGCATTAGGCTCCTACACAGGAGCCAACAATTTGAAATAAAACCGGCGATTCGAGATACGGCATGATGACACGATTCGAGGAGCGCCGTGGAGGATCCACATATGCACATAGCTAATTTCTTGGAGCTATGTGCCACTTTCAGATATAACGGCGTTGCGATGATGCGTCAGTTGAGGCTCTTTCCTTCTCACTCGAGGATAGAGCAAAAGTATGGTTGAATTCCTGCCCGATTCGATATTCATGGCACGGTGGCACATAAATTCCTAGCCAAGTTCTTTCCCCATGTAAAGCAAAATTGCGAGGAGTTGAACAACTTCTACCAAGATGATGGAGAGTCCTTATGAAGCTTGGGAAGGTTCAGGATCTACAAAGGAAGTGTCCACACGTTGCATTGAGTTGTGGAACTTGGTCCACATCTTCTACAGCGAGTGGCGGTCTGACCAGAACCATCATAGATGCGGCGGTGGAGCATTCATGAGGAAAGCCCACTTGGCGCTCATGAGTTATTAGAAGATATGGCCACTAACAACCATGTCACTTGAAGAGAGGCGACTAGTGGGAGAAGAACCGTGGAGTCCACGAGATGAATCTTATTCTTGCCTTGAATGCCCAGTGGCTCTTACAGCGAAGCGATTGCAGCAACATCTGATGTCGATAAATGCTGCAGATGCCTAAATGTTGTGAGATATGTGTGTTATACCCCGTAGTTCTGACCCTACGTACGAGAGCGTACGAAAGTATGTAAGACTTAAATTTTTTTAAGGATAGGTTGACGGATTGTTCCGGGCGGGTTTTAGTCAACTTTGAGGCGGGTTATGACCCGGTATATTGAGAGTTCTAAGTGTTTCAAAGGCCTAGGCGTAGTTCGTTGAGTCTGGATTCCAGCGCAACCAACCGTTAAATCGATAGGGCATCGGGTAGGAAGTTATGAAATTACAAGTTCGGTCTTGTGATCGGACGAAGCGTGTTTGGACTAAAGCGGCAGACGCGGCTCGGTGCGAGGCGCGGCGCCTAAAGTACCGCAGTCGCAGCGATTCTGAGCCGCGGCGCGAGCGGCGCAGCGGCGCGAAAGATCGAGAGGCTGCGGAGGTTTAGCGCCAGCGGCCGTGGCATGGCGAAGCGGAGTTTTAAGCGGAAAAACTTAGGAAATCGATTTTGTTTTGAGAAGAGGCCAGGGGCAGGTGCCACGTGTCCCCATCTGATTTTCTGTTGCATGCAATATATTGACCAAGACTTGGTCATTGTCTATCTTTCATCTTCACTCTCTCTCTTTCAAATTGCTCCCCCTTCTCTCTAAACTTCCAGCCCTCTCTCTAGAACCCCAAGAAATTCTAAGCCTAAGAAAAATCTGAAAGATAAGAGCAAGAAAAGGAAGCTTGTGGCTAGCTTGTTGGCATTGTTGTGGTGGTGTTCTTGGCAAGGAAGCTAGCAATATTTGGAATAAGTTTGGCTAAAACTTTAAGGTAACATTTCTTCCTTTAGAATTAGTTCTAGTGTTGCATGTTTAGAAGAAGGAACTTGTGATAGTAGATAATGCTCTTAGAATCATTGCATCTTTAGAAATGTGGTTTGGATATGAAGAATGGGTTAAGAAGAGATTATGAGCATGTTGTGGCCTAAAAACTACCTTAGAATTGTTAAGTAAATTGTTGTAGACTTATGGGAGAGAAGTTTGGTATGTAATCCCCGGTGAAGTGTTGGTTTGATTGAGCCTTAAATGTGGCGTTTGGATGATAAATTCGACCTTGAGAAAGGTGGCAAAGTGAGTAGAAACAAAGGAAATCTTGCCCAATTTTCCATAGAATTTAGTGACTTAGAACTTGGATTGTTCTACTTTGAGATTAGAGGTTAACAAGCGTATCATGATTATTATAGGTTGAGATATTACTTGCGGTAGTTGAGCTTAGCAAGTGGATTGACCAAAGAGGTATGTGAAGCTTTCCTATCTCTTGAGCATGAATAGATGAAACTATGTAGTGCGGTAGACGTACAAGATTTGGTGTTCTTACTTGTTTTGATTATAAAATGACTTGTTCGTTTTAAAAATGTATAAGTCCCTTGATTAAGGGAAAAGTATGATTTTACTAAAGTATAGAGTTAATATAACAACTTTATGGGAAGTTGGTTTATTAGCTTCATAAAAGGTTAATGAGAAGAGATTTTACTCTAAGTAAGATAAGTATATGAAGAGGCAAATTGATTTAAAGGCATCAATTGCCCAAAGGCTTTTATGTATAAAGAAGAGTCACTTTTAAAAGAGTTGAAGCATGTAGTACTTGGTTAAATTCCCGGTTTGCTTTTTATTAAAGATATGGTTAAGTGCCTTAAGTAAACTAAAATGAGAGGGTATATGAGCAAGATTAGTAAGAAGTTATAAGTTTTCTTAACTTATTTATTATTATGATATGATGTGATTTGAGATAGGGTAAGAGTATGTCGAGGGCAAGCCCCAGATCGTCATACCACCTCGCCCGATGTAGAGTATGCGAGGGCGGCCCAGATCGTCATACCATACGCGGTGTAGAGTATATCGAGGGCGGCCCAAGATCGTTATACCGGTGCTTGGGGTAAGAGTATATCGAGGGTAAGTCCCAGATCGTTATACCACACAGTTCGTGGATTTGCTACCCGTGATGCGAGAATACCTCGTGCGAGTCCTTAGGGGCTTATGCGGGTGAAATAGTCCCGTGCCGTGCGGCCGATGCGAGGAGTACCTCATGCGGGTCGCGAGGGACTATCACGGGTGAAATAGTCCCGGGAGTAGGGGTGCTTATGGATCTGCGGCGAGTACCTGTCTTGATCTAAGGCCCTATTTTATGCGATATTATATGTATATATATATATACTTGTCACCTCATTGTTAGTAAGGCACGATAAAAGGTATTTTAATTGTCTTCCATGACTCGGCTTACTTTTAGACTTGATATCATTATTACGGTATTTTCGACTTTACATACTTGGTACATATTGTGTCGACCCCTTCGCCGGGGCTGCGTTCATCTGCGCGGTAAGGGTAGCGATTGAGGATCCTCGTTCTTAGGATCACTATTAGGTGTCGAAGCTCCGTTCCTCGGGCGCTTGTTGTTGTTTTAGTGCGGATTTTCCACGATGCTATAGGTATTTTATACATTCGGGGTATGGCGGGGCCACTGTCATACGATTATTATCTTTAAGTGCGTGGTCACATATGTATTTTGGGCTATAAGAACAGGTTGTATTATAAATACTTTGTTTAAGTATGTTTATGGAAAGCGACCTTATCGGTGGCGGATATGTTTACCACTTTTATGAAGTTATGTGTTGTGCTATGTTCATTGCTATTCTCGACATATACGAGGTACCCAGTAGGGTACTAGTCGCGGCCGGTCGGAGTCGTGACAAAAGTGGTATCGAGCGATTAGTCCTCGGAAAGTGTCCTGAGCCGTGTCTAGTAGAGTCTTGATTATCGGTGTGTCGTGCACCACATCTATAATCGGAGAGTGCGAGATATTTAGGATTGGTTTCCATTCTTTCACTCTAAGATCGTGCAATAGAGTGAGTTATAGGTTGAGCCTCTCGATGTTTCCCACTTTTTGTATCGATTATGCCTCGCGCAAGGCAACCGCGGCCCGAAGGGCAAAGCGGCGAGTCTTTGCTAGTGGGGCGCGGAGAGTCACGAGGCCTGAGCCCGATCCTTACGAGATGATGTTTAGGCGGCGAGTTCCACGTCGTCGCCGACCTCAGCGAGTTCGGCGGCGGGCGCGGCTCACGAGACGCGATGCGGAGCCTCGGTCCGCGGCCGGGCACTGAAACGAGATTACGAGGCAGTGACTCTTGGCCCGGCGTAGTGGCGGCGGCGCAAGCGGAAGCGGCGGCTAACCTCGGCCGGATTCTGGATTCGGGATTTCTTGGGTTGTCACCCACGAGTTCTATGGTTCAAGATTTGATGAGGATCGCGAAGTTTGTCCGGCGATTCTGACGGACCATGCGAGTTCTTAGGGCCTCGAGGTGAGTCTGTTATACTAAACTTCTGGGTTCTGCGATATTGCGTTGAGTGGTTTGAGTCATGGGTATTGTCGAGGTGAGATGCTCTTCCGGTGATTGGGAGGAGTTCACGAGCGTTCCTAGACCACTTCTTGCCCACGAGGTGAGGAGGGCCCGTGTAGATAGGTTCTTGACCTTGAGACAAGGCGGGAGGACTATCGAAGTCTGACACGAGTTTGACTCCTTGGCGGATATCGCACACCATAGTGGCGACATGGCGAGCGGGGTTCATCGATATGTGATGGGGTTAGGCCGTCACATGACTCTGCGTGCTTGGGGTGGCTCTTGGTGGGATGGATATTTCGGAGATGCGAGCATCTGCGAGGATTGAGGATAGAGAGCGGGGATCGGCTAGATATGGGTCGGCCCGAGAGGCCGGGGCAGCGAGGACTCGGGGCGGATCTCGGCGGGCGGCCTCGGCGGCGAAATAGGTCCACATTCCGGCCCGGCCTGAGTGCTCCTACCGATTTCCGGCGAGAATCGTCAGCGAGGGTTATTCGAGGCGGTCGGGCTCGGGACTTGAGCTTCGAGGAGGCGAGACCAGCCTGTCGAGACCACCTACCTCTCGGTGCGTTCGATGTGGTAGATCTCATCCGGCGAAGTGCCGTATGGGTTCTAGGCGTGTTACTCTTGTGGCGGCGGGGCCATCTAAAGAGATTGCCGTCGCTGGCGGCGGGAGCATTGCAGTTCGGTAGCGGGAGTGCATTCTTTGGTCTTCATCTTATGGCTAGACGCCCGGGCGAGGTACTTATGGGCCAGCGCGGCGAGGTCGTGGCGGGGTTCGATTCTAGCGGTCCTCGAGCGCATTTATGCTATGTCGGTCAGCGGGACCGGGGCGTCCCGGATGCCGTCGCGGTACATTATTGGTTTCTTCTTTGTGATGTATATGCTTTGATAGATCGAGTTCTACCTTGTCCTACATATCTCCTCATATTGCGGTAGAATAGGGATAGAGCGAGTCATAAGACCTTTTGAGGTGGCTACGCGATGGCGGTCGATGTGGTGGCGAGTGTATAAGGCTTGCCAGTGATTATAGATAGTCGTCATACCACTGGCGACTTGATAGAGTTGGATATGGCGGACTTTGGCGTGATTATGGGTATGGATTGGCTAGCATCTTGCTACGCCAATGTGGTGTAGGAGAGACTAGTTCGGTTCGGTTCCGTGAGCGGTTATCAGTGGAAGGGAATACGGCGTCGAGGGGTAAGTTTATTTCTTACCTCAAGGCTAGGAAGATGGTGCGGAAAGGGTATATCTACCATATGGTTGGGTATTCGACCGAGGTGAAGTCTGCGGACCTTGATCGATGCGATCGTTAGAGAGTTTCGGGCGTATTCCCGGATGAGCTTCGGTGTCCCTCACGAGAGGAGATTGAGTTTTGTATTGAATTGATGCGCGGATACTCGTAGATATCTATTAGCCATATAGGATGGCTTTGCGAGTTGAAGGAATTGAAGGACCGGTGAAAGACTTCTTTGGAGAAAGGCTTTATTAGGCAGTGTTTCTCCACAGGAGCACCGTGTTATTTGTAAAGAAGAAGGATGGGGCCAGCTGCGTATGTGTATTGATTCTGAGCGGTGAACAAGGTAACTATCAAGAATAGATATCCCTCCCGGGATTGGCGATTTGTTTGACGATTGCGGGGTGCAAAGTGTTTTCAAGATAGACTTGCGATGCAGTTATCATCAAGTGCGAGTTAGAGATAGATATCCCAAGCGCATTCGGGACCGGTATGGGCCTTTATGAGTTGAGGTGATGTCGCCGGTTTGACAGCGCCCAGCGGTATTCATGGATTTGATGAATAGGGTGTTGAGCCATTCTTGGACATGTTCGTTATAGTTTTCATCGATGATATCTTGGTATATTCGCGCCTGAAGCGGGAGCATCTGGTCATTTGAGGCGGTATTAGAGTCCTCGAGGCCGTGATTGTATGCCAAGTTCTCAAAGTCACGAGTTAGTTAGCCGATGGCTTTCTAGGGCATATTATCGGGGCAGCGGTATTCGGGTTGTCTGACTAAGATTGGCGATCAGACTTGGCGGACCAGCTACAAGCAGTGCGCGGCTTTTGGGCCTTGCGGGTTATTATCGGAGGTTTGTAGAAGTTTGCTTCTATTTGGCACCGTTGACTAAGGACTCGGAGCGGCTATGTTAGATGGGCGGATACTTGTGAGAAAGTTTCGGTTGCTAAAGGAGAAGTTGGCGACCGCCCGATTCTTACTCTTCGGAGGGCTTAGATGGTTATGTGGTTTTTGTGGGCGTCGGTGTCGGGCTTGGAGTGCGTCTTGATGCGGCCGCGGCAAGGTTATAGCTTATGCGTCTCGGCGACTTAGGAAGCATGAGAAGAACTATCCCGCGTGACTTAGAGTTGGCGGCGATGATTCGTACCTTAAAGATGCAGGCATTATTTATATGGAGTTCATGTGGACATTTACGGACCACGAGTCTCGGTACATCTTCGACGAGAGGAGTGAACTTGCGGCGAAGGCGGTGGTTGGAGCTCTTAAGGATTATGGCGTTGATATTACGTACCACGGGGAAGGCGATGTAGTGGCGGATGCCCGATCGCGGTCGATGGGTAGTGCATGCGATGTTGACGGAGAAGAGGATATGGTCAGAGAGTTACATCGACTAGCAAGCCTTGGTCCGTTTGGTTGATTCTGTTAATGCGAATTCGGGTTCGAAGGTTGCGAGCCTTCCATCGTCGAGGAGGTGAAGGCGGCGATATGAGGATCCGATTTTGGCGCGATGCAGAGATGCGGCTCTCGAGAAGGAGAAAAGTCTATTTGAGGTGGCGCTGATGGGGTGCTAAGATTCGAGGCGGTTGTGTGTTCCGATGTAGCGAGGACCGTCGGCCGGTGCAGGAGGCACGCGGTGCTCGTTATTCTATTCATCGAGTGCGACTAAGATGTACCATGACCTCGAATCGTGTATTGGTGGGATGGCCTAAAGAGGGGCGTTGCGGAATTCGTGGCACGGTGCGAATTGTCAGCGAGTTAAGATTGAGCACGGAGGCCGGTGAAACATTGCGAGCCATTGATATTCCAACTTGGAAGTGGGAGGTGATAAATATGGATTTTATCACGGGACTACCCACCACTCGGAGGAAGCGTGATTCCATTTGGGTGATTGTCGGCAGTTGGTGAAATCGGCCCATTTTCTTCGATCGAGCGGCGTTCTCGGTGAGGACTATGCAGTTATATATTAGAGAGGTTGTGAGGCGCACGAGTCGGTGTCGATTATATCAGATAGAGAGCCGGTTCTCGGCTAACTTACGGAGGTCTTTTGAGAAGGATTAGGGACACGGTGAGTCTCGATGCGGCGTTTCATCTTGAGCGACGGACGGGCGGCGCACTATCGGACAACTTGAGGATATCTTTGCGGGCTTGTGTTATTGATTTGAGGGTAGGCTGGGAGGGTCACTTGCCTCTTGTGGAGTTGCTTATAACAACAGCTACCATTCCAGTATTCAGATGGCGCCTTATGAGGCCTTATACGGGAGAAGTGCAGTCACGATAGGCTGGTTCGAGTGGGAGAAGTTCGATTAGTCGGGCGGACTTAGTTCGGTTTGTGGATAAGGTGAAGCTTATCGGGAGGCGGTTATTGGCGGCTCGAGTCGGCGAAGTCGTATCGAGATCATCGGCGTCGACACGGAATTTGAGATAGATGATTGGGTTTTCTAAAGGTATCGCCCATGAAGGCGTGATGAGATTTGGAAAGAAAGGAAGCAGCCCAGTACGTTGGGCGTGTCAGTTGTCAGTAAGGTAGGCAAGGTTGCTATGAGTTAGATCTTCGTCCGATTTGGGGCGGTGCATCCGATTTTCATGTGTCTATGTTGCGGAAATGTATTGGAGATCCGTCTAGAGTGCACCGATTCATGATGTCCGGTGTGGAGGAGTTATCGTATGAGGAGAGTCCCGTAGCGATACTCGATCGGCGAGTTAGGCGACTTGGACGAAAGGCGTGGCTTAGTCGAGTCTGTGGCGGAGCAACGAGGAGGAAATGGCGTGGGAAGCGAGAGGATGACATGATGAAGAAGTATCCTCACTTATTCCCTATACCTCGGGTAACCTACTTTCACCTTGTTAGTTTTGATTTAGCATTTACGCTTGGTATGTTGTGGCTCGTGGAGTTTCTTTTTGCAAAAGAATAGTTAAGAGGTCTATGTCGGCGTTGTGATTTGAGTAAGTCTAGAAGGAACATTCGGGACGAATGTTTCTAAGAGGAAGAATGTTATACCCAAGTAGTTCGACCTACGTGCGAGGCGTGCGAAAGTATGTAAGACTTAAATTTTTAAGGATAGGTTGTGGATTGTTCGGGCGGGTTTTAGTCAACTTTGAGGCGGGTTATGACCCGGTATATTGAAGTTCCTAAGTGTTTCAAAGGTCTAGGGCGTAGTTCGTTGAGTCTGGATTCCAACGCAACCAACCGTTCGTCGATAGGGCATCGGAGTAGGAAGTTATGAGAATTACAAGTTCGGTCTTGTGATCGGACGAAGCGTGTTTGGACTAAAGCGGCGAGCGCGGCTCGGGTGCGAGGCGCGGCGCCTAAATCTGCCAGTCGCGGCGATTCTGAGCGGCGCGCGAGGGCAGCGAGGCGCGGCGCGAAGATCGAGAGGCTGCGGAGGTTTGTGCCATGGCCGTGGCGAGCGCCGAGGCGGGTTTTAAGCGGAAAAACTTAGGAAATCTGATTTTGTTTTGAGAAGAGGCCATGGGAAGGTGACAAGTGTCCCCATCTGATTTTCTGTTGCATGCAATATATTGACCAAGGCTTGGTCATTTTCTATCTTTCATCTTCACTCTCTCTCTCTCTCAAATTGCTCCTTCTCTCAAACTTCCATCTCTCTAGAACCCCAGAAATTCTAAGCCTAAGAAAAATCTGAAAGATAAGAGCAAGAAAAGGAAGCTTGTGGCTAGCTTGTTGGCATTGTTGTGGTGGTGTTCTTGGCAAGGAAGCTAGCAATATTTGGAATAAGTTTGGCTAAAACTTTAAGGTAACATTTCTTCCTTTAGAATTAGTTCTAGTGTTGCATGTTTAGAAGGAGGAACTTGTGATAGTAGATAATGCTCTTAGAATCATTGCATGCTAGAAATGTGGTTTGGATATGAAGAATGGGTTAAGAAGAGATTATGAGCATGTTGTAGCCTAAAAACTACCTTAGAATTGTTAAGTAAATTGTTGTAGACTTATGGGACAGAATTTTGGGTATGTAATCCCACTTTGAATTGTTGGTTTGATTGAGCCTTAAATGTGGCGTTTGGATGATAAATTCGACCTTGAGAAAGGTGGCAAAGTGAGTAGAAACAAAGGAAATGCTTGATTTTCCATAGAATTTAGTGACTTAGAACTTGGATTGTTCTACTTTGAGATTAGAGGTTAACAAGCGTATCATGATTATTATAGGTTGAGATATTACTTGCGGTAGTTGAGCTTAGCAAGTGGATTGACCAAAGAGGTATGTGAAGCTTTCCTATCTCTTGAGCATGAATAGATGAAACTATGTAATGCGGTGAGCGTCAAGATTTGGTGTTCTTACTTGTTTTGATTATAAAATGACATTCGTTTTAAAAATGTATAAGTCCCTTGATTAAGGAAAAGTATGATTTTACTAAAGTATAGAGTTAATATAACAACTTTATGGGAAGTTGGTTTATTAGCTTCATAAAAGGTTAATGAGAAGAGATTTTACTCTAAGTAAGATAAGTATATGAAGAGGCAAATTGATTTAAAGGCATCAATTGCCCAAAGGCTTTTATGTATAAAGAAGAGTCACTTTTAAAAGAGTTGAAGCATGTAGTACTTGGGTTAAATTCCGGTTTGCTTTTTATTAAAGATATGGTTAAGTGCCTTAAGTAAACTAAAATGAGAGGGTATATGAGCAAGATTAGTAAGAAGTTATAAGTTTTCTTAACTTATTTATTATTATGATATGATGTGATTTGAGATAGGGTAAGAGTATGTATGAGGCAAGCCCCAGATCGTCATACCTCGCCCGGTGTAGAGTATATGCGAGGCCGGCCCAGATCGTCATACCATACGCCGGTGTAGAGTATATCGAGGGCGGCCCAGATCGTTATACCGGTGCCGAGGTAAGAGTATATCGAGGGTAAGTCCCAGATCGTTATACCACACAGTTCAGTGGATTTGCTACCCGTGATGCGAGGAATACCTCATGCGAGTCCTTAGGGGCTTATGCGGGTGAAATAGTCCCGTGCCGTGAGTACGGCCGATCACGAGTACCTCATGCGGGTCACGAGGACTATCACGGGTGAAATAGTCCCGGGAGTAGGGGTGCTTATGGATCTGCGGGCGAGTACCTGTCTTGATCCTAAGGCCCCTATTTTATGCGATATTATATGTATATATATATATACTTGTCACCTCATTGTTAGTAAGGCACGATAAAAGGTATTTTAATTGTCTTGTGACTCGGCTTACTTTTAGACTTGATATCATTATTACAGTATTTTCGGCTTTACATACTTGGTACATATTGTGTCGACCCCTTCCTCGGGAATTTGCGTTCACGCGGTAAGGGTAGCGATTGAGGATCCTCGTTCTTAGGATCACTATTAGGTGTCGAAGCTCCATTCCTCGGACGCTTGTTGTTTTGATACGGATTTTCCACGATGCTATAGGTATTTTATACATTCGGGGTATGGCGGGGCCTGTCCGCCACGATTATTATCTTTAAGTGCGTGGTCACATATGTATTTTGGGCTATAAGAACGGTTGTATTATAAATACTTTGTTTAAGTATGTTTATGGAAGCGGCCTTATCGGTGGCGGATATGTTTACCCTTTTATGAAGTTATGTGTTGTGCTATGTTCATTGCTATTCTCGACATATACGGCGAGGTACGGTGAGGTACTAGTCGCGGCCCGAGTCGTCGTGACAATGTGGTGGCCACATACATTTGATAGGTGTCCTTCGGATCCCAACAATATACCAATGGAAGCGGCGAGTGTCAAGCGGTAGGTAATTACGAGGCAGAACAACCCTACTCAAACACTTATAATCCGAGGTGGAGAATCACCCAAATTTCTCATGGAAAGGAGATCGGGGCAGTGAGAATCAATATCGGGCCAGCAGAGCGATGCAGGCGAAGAACCAATATCGAGCGAGAATCGGTATAGGCGATGTCGAACGGTAGTACGAATCGCGACCTTCACTCAAGCCCGCGTAGCGATTCAATGCACGATTCGAAAGAAAAGCGAGCAGTAGCGGCGCACAGCAATGCAGACCGATTCGCAGCGAAGCTAGATCCTCATTCGGGAACTTGGAAACTCAGTGGGTCATTCAGCAAGCAAACATCGAGCCACGCGGGCATTGCCAAGCAATCTGAGGTAAATCAGAAAGCGGTGCAGCGATGCGGTTGAAGTGGAAGGCGATTGGAGCGATCGCTGGCCGGTAGTTGAAAAGCGAGTTAGAAAAAGAGAAGGTGATTGAGCCTAGCCCAGGTAGAAAACTCGGAGAAGGAGTATAGAGAAGATCCCTTTCCCCAGAGACTACTGGCGGTTGATAAACAATTCTCCAAATTTTTGGAGACATTCAGAAAGCTGCATATCAACATACCTTTCATAGAGACATTAGAGCAGATGCCCTCCTATTTCAAGTTTATGAAGGAGATTTTGGGAAAGAAGAAAAAAGGCGGCGAGTGCGAAATAGTAGCACTAATGAAGAGTGTAGTGCTATCTTGCGAGAAGAAGTTGCCACCTAAGCTAAAAGATCGGGGAGCTTCACACTACCTTGCACAGTGGGCAGGGTAACTTGCAACAGCGCTATGTGATTTAGGGGCAAGTATAAATCTAATGCCCCTATTAGTATTCAAGAGATTGGAGTTAGGTGAGGCCAAACCAACCACGATAAGCTGCGGACTAGCAAGCGGGACAATGGTTCATCGAGGCAAGATCGAGGGCGTAATTGTGAAAGTAGGGAAATTCTTCTTTCTGCATTTCCTCATCCTCGATATGGAAGAAGGCGGAAATCCCGATCATATTGGGAGGCCATTCCTAGCAAAGGAGAGCTTTGATTGATGTTGAAAGAGGAACTAACACTAAGGGTGGAGAATGAAGAAATGGTGTTTAAAGTTTTTAAACACATCATTGAGCCACCAACAATAAGTGTGTGCTTTGCAATCAAGACCATCAAACCCCATGCCGGCCATTACAAGTCAACCAAAGAGCGATGAGCCCGAAAGGCGGCATGGTTTGAGAAATGCCACTAAAGGAGGTAAGTGTTCTGAACTCCCTATGCGATAATGCTAAAAAGAAAGAAAGAAAAGCGCCAAATGTGGAGGAAATGGATAGGTTGGGGGCTTAATCCTCCCCAAGGTTATTAAGGCTAAGGAACTTGCGTCCGGCTAAAAGGCGTTAAAAACGGCGCTAGTTTGGAGGCAACAACGTTTTCAATTATGTCATTTTAAGTTACGTCGTTAGTTTATTTTATTTTGTCTAGAACAATCTCACGGTCTTGGGGGCTTGTGTTTGGCTGTGATTGGCAGTGCGAAATAAAGCGAAGACAAGCAAGGATTTCGAAGCGGGTAAGCCGCGGCATGTATGCGGCGGCGTAAAAGAAGCGAGCAGAACGCGAAGTTTAAGAGTCGCGCCGGGAAGCGGCGCGGCGGTAGAAGTCGAAGGTTTGCCGTTTAAGCGTCGCGCGCCCGCGGCGGTCGCGCGCGAAAATATCAAGAGGTCTTTGAAGTTTAAGCGCGCGGCTGATGAGGGCCGCGCGAAAGTCGAAGGCGCGGATGATTGGCGCGCTGGCTAAAAAGAACATGGCGCGGCGAATCGAAACTTAAACGCCCAAAAATCAGATCTTCCCAATTCAAAAATCAAAAACCTAACTTCCCTCTCCAAAACCCACGAAATTCAGAATTTGCCCACAAATCCTCCACAAATCCAACACAACCACAACCTAAACTCTTAAATTCCTCAAAACCCCCAACTATCCCAAACAACAAAGCTTCATTCCATAGCCTCAACCTACCAATTGAAACAAGAACAGCTTGCAGCTCTCATAAAAAGGTAATCCCTTTCTTTGTTCTTGAATCCTTTTACTGAAGATATAGGAGGTCGTAGTTTGGAGGAGTATTGCAGTTGGAATAGTTTGGGTGCCGAAAAGTGAGTGTGAAGTTGGAGAAAAGAGTAGAAGAGGAGGTTGTGGGTATTGAGTAGAAAAGTTGAAGTTTGGGGGTGTTGTGTTCGCTGCTAGTTGTAGATTGTGTAGGAGTCATTTGTGCCACTAAATTGAAAGATCCAGAAATTATTTTAAACCATGGCCACCAGGAAGAGAAGAGGCTCCACATCCACTTTGACCCAATCTGACGAAAATAGGTTTGTGAGCTACCAAGCCTACCAAATATACAAAAAGCTTAATACCAGACCCCTAATACCAGAAAGGGGAATGGACTACCAGAGGGGGTCATATGGGGAAGAAGACGTTTATGAGCCCATCCGGGCTATGATTGAGCTAAGGGGGTGGAAGAGATTTGTCAATCGTGAAGATAGCACGATAAACACAATGATAGTGCGTGAATTTTATGCGAACTTTCGGAGAGAGTGGAAAGGGGTGCTTTGTAAGGGAGTTTATGTATGCGTGAGTGTAAATGCACAAGTGGAAACAGTTGATGTTGAAGAAAGTAGTGATTGGAACCATTTTAGAACATGGGCTAGGAGCACCAACAACATCAACTGAAATGCCGTCGCAGAACGATACTTCTACAGAATTGCTTTTGAGATAGGAAGAAATGGATCTAGAGCTTTGGCGGTGCCAATTGACAAAGCGACCAAGGCTTGTTGTATTTTGTCGATGCCGCGTGATTCCATCCACGCACTTCACGAGTGCGGAAGATAGGGTTAAGTTGATTTATGGAATTATGAGTGACAATTGATGTGGGAAAGAAATAGTGCGAGCATTGAAGAAATCAGCGGTTGGTGACAACGGTGGATTGGTACGGATCGCTTATTACCGATCTATGCCACATGAGTGCGGTCCCACAACTACCGGATACTCATGAAAGAAACCAGCTGCCGGTGTCCATGGGATAGTGCACTCTTTCCTAGACCCCGGCCCGTGACGGACGGAGTACAACCACCACGCCCCACCGCAGAGGCCGCCGTGGATGAAGATGAGCTGAAATAGGGACTCAATATGAGGCGGGACCCGACCACGACCGGCCAACCAAGAGCGAACCACCGAGCCCACAATGGGGCAATTGTACCAACATCAGAGGGAGATGATGCAGACCTTGCAAACAGTAGTACAAGGACAGCAAGAAACAAGGCAACAAATCGACGAGCTGAGTGCCTTGTTCAACCAATGGTCGATGCATTATCCACCGCCACCACCACCATTTTAGCCAAAGTCGGTAAGTGTCTTTTTCGTTTATTTTCTTTGAGTCTTGCACACATTGGGGACAATGTGTGATTTAAGTTTGGGGGTGTTTTATTTGTGTGTCAATGTATGTTTTATTTAAGTTTTTTATTTGTTTTATGTTTATTTTGAGTCACTAAAAAAATTTCTTTTTTTGAGTCATAATTGTCTGTCAAAGATCATGTATGCTGTAGTTGCTAGAAACACCTAGTGAAGTAAGGTGGAATAATGTAAAGGAATTGAAGCAACTATCTAAACACTTAGGTTAGATATGCCAAAAACTCACAGAATCTGTCTATTTGGAGTTTCTTGCTTAAATTATGCATACTAAATGATAAATGCTTATGTGTTATGATTGCTTGCTATTTGAGGCGAAATAGTTAGGATATGCATGTTAGGGAGATGACTCAGGCATTTCTTTGATAGCCAATTCTTACCATTCTTTTCTATCCTGTACTTTAAAAATATCTCTAGTCAGCCCCATTGAGCCTAAATTTGAAACTTCTTCTTTGACACCCTATATTCCCACAAATTGTGCCATAAGTGAAAATATGAAATAGTGGAGTACATTGTGTTAAAAAGAAGAAACAAAAAGAGTGAACAAGTTGATGCACCCCAATGGAAAAATAATAAGAAAGAGGCAAAAGCCTAAGTTTGGGGGTGCCTATTATTATAATACACTTCACTCTCCCAAAACAAAAGCGGGGAGGATAGAATTGAAGTGAAGGAAAGAATCAAAAGAAAAGGGAAATACTGAAAAACTAAAGAGCTTATGGTACACAAAAATGAGCCTAAATGCCAATTTTTACCAACCCCCACCTAAGCCTACATTACAACCCTTAAAGTCCTGAAGATCTTTTTTATGCATATCCAGGATTAGTGGAGAATAGCAAGTAAACATGCCATAGGATTTTTGAATTTATATGCATGATTTAGTATATTGACTTCCATTAAAGCATGATAAATATGAGTTTGCGAAATATTTAGCTTCATGTGTTTAGTGTGCTGAAAATTTCATGCTATATGTTCCTGCATATTATTCTGCTAACCTTCATGTTTTTCTAGTTAACATTTATACAACAAAAGTGATTAATGACAGGGAGTCTTTTATCTTTCATTTCTTTGAGTCTTTTATTTTATTTCTTTCTATCTTTGCTCGAGGGCGAGCAAAGGTTAAGTTTGGGGGTATTTGATCGGTGTATTTTATATACACCTTTTGAGTCAGTTTTAGTTAGTCTTTTGGACCGTTTTGCACATAAAAGTGTTGTATTAGGATAGTTTTTCTTTCTTTTGAGTCAAAGTGGTTAAAATGGCCAAATGGCGGAAAAGGAGCAAAAAGAGGGCAAAAGAGGAGATGCCAGAGCCGAAAACAGAGAAAGTGGCGAGCGGCGAAATCGGACCAGGCGCGGCGCCTCGCAGCCAGCAGGGCATGGCGCCACTATTCGTAGAGCGAAGACCTGGCGCATGGCCGCTCGAGCAGCGAATGCAGGGCGCGCTAAACATCCGGCGAGCTATAGAAGATCTGGCGCGGCTACTCGAACAGATAGCGCGGGGCATGGCGCAAAACACCCGGATTGCAGAACTTGGCGCGCTGTCTGCAGGCGCGCCACGCGAAAAAAATAGGTTTTTAGACGGATTTTGGGCCAGGCCTGCAGGGAAAAGTTGAGGCGGTTTTCAGCCTATAAAAGGAGAACCCTAGGCAGTTTTTAAGGGTTCCCCTTCTTGCACAACACAAGACTTTTATGCTTGGAGATTGGACACCATTAGTTTAGTAATTTCTTTTCCCTTTCTTGTTCTTTATTTCATTTTTGCATGATGAACATGGAATTAGTTCTTGTCATCTTTATGGCTAGGAACTAATTCTCTTATAGGGCTTTCTATGTTGAATTGCTTGAAACTTATGTTATAAATTAATGCATACTTATGGTTATTGTTCTTATTGTGAGATCTATCCAATAATTGAGTTGAATTCTTGGTAATTAATTGACAACTAATTATCACTATATGATTTCTAATCAGTTACGAAAAGGGGATTGTGAATATCTTTGTAAGTTGGGTAGACATTCTTGGATTGGGGATTAAAATACCTCAATTATTTATGTAAGCGTTGATGAGAGGCTTAACAACCTAATTTTGCGCATTGTGCGTGACGGCCAACTAGGTTTTGTTCTTAATCCTCCTATAAAGTTACCCTTATCAGAAAGGTAGGTAAGGAACGATACTGGGTTGAGTGTTTATATAACCACTAGCGGGAGTATAAAACGATTTAAGTAAACTGCTTTCTCCAAAAGAAGAATACCATAAGTAATGCATTAGTAAGTAGCATAAGCGGATAGTGAGGATACATAGAAGCCCTATTCTCATCACTCCTGAAGTAAATCTTTATACTCTAAATAGCTTTTATAATTCTTAGTCATAAACAACCAATCAATCATTAATTCACCAAATAGATACTAGAAAATAGATAATTGGTACTTGAACCCTAATCCTAGAGGACGATATTCGGTCTTATCTAAGACTATACTACTTGATACGATAACATGCACTTGCGTTTAAGTGTGTGCATCTTACTGCGCATCAACAAGTTTTACAACTTCACACCTGCCACAATAAACCAATGTATGGGTCTGAGTGATGGATTAAAGGATAAAGAAGAGATGGATGTTATAAATGACATGGATGAAGTGATATGCTATATCACTGGACGTGTGTTGACAAAATGGGTTTCAAGGTGTCCAGCGTCAAATCTTACCGCATTGTTTTCTATCTTACACATAATTGCTATATATAATTGGCTTCCTTCAAAGAATGAGTCAATTGTCACCATAGAGCAATCAATTCTTCTCTTTAAGCTTGGTAAGGGTCTTCGAGTCAATCTAGAAAAGACAATCTTCTAACAGATTGTAAATTTAGTTGAAAAAGACTCAAACCAAACCTTACATTTCCCCTCTCTGATCTTTAAAGTGCTTACATCTCAAGGATTCAACCCACCAAAGAAAGATATGATTAGAAAAGAACCTGAGGTGTACATTGTGAATAAAACAGTACTGAAAAACACGATCAGAATAATTGACCTCCCTTGGAAACTGGTAAGCAGAAGCAGAGAAAATATTGACAAAAATGTTCCCAACATTTTTTACAACACTAATTCAGGTCAGTCTCCAATGACAGCTGATTGGATTGTGAGACAAATTGCAAAAATCAATGAACAGCTGTTTGACATGGATAATGTGAGGCTGACTCTGATTCAAGCAAGATATCATTTTTTGTCATTGCTTTCTTTCCAAAAAGGGGGAGAGAATTGTGAGATACATGGGGAGACAGATGCTGCCAAACAGGGGGAGATAGAGGAGAAAGAGGAAGTTGAGACAAGCAAAGCTACAACTACTGCATGCTGCATGCTGTGCAGGGGAGATAAGCGATGGGTGTCGACTCAAGTAGAAAGAGGCTGGAATCTACTACTTGATCAACCTCCAGAGAGACTGATGTGATGATGTATTACTGGGCTGCTACTGAGATGATGTTAGATGCTGCTGGATGAAGTTTGTTTTAAATTGTTTAGCTTTGGAGATTTAAAGACAATGGTTGATTATATTTTGGGTTGTAAAAATGGGTTAACAGTCTTAGTGTAAGGCCATGAATGTCTATCTTTTTCTGATAGTTGTTTCTAATCCTATATATATATATATATATATATATATATATATATATATATATATATATATATATATATATATGGTATATGGTATATATATGTGCATATTGTATATGTTTTGCTTTTATATACCATCACAGGTTGAGGGGGAGAAGTTGTGTGAATATTGTTGTTGTTATAGATCACGCATACTATGTCAATTAGGTTTTGTGAAGAAAGACAAAAAGTGGGAGAATATTAATGTTAGGTTCTGTGTCATGACATTTTTCCTAACATATCATTTTTCGTACTAAGTCCAAAACAGAAAATGTCGGAACAAATGTCTTGACATTCTGGCCGACCTTCTGGTAACAGTTTTGTCTATCTTCACGGGCAGTTTTTTTAGGAAACTGTGATCTTTTTTAAATGTGGCAAATTGACTTAGCAAGGAGTCTTCAAGCAGATCAGGATCGAAGAAGACCAAGTCCAAGAAGTTGCATAACTTGAGGAGCAAGACGTGGAAGAAACAATCCACGCTGTTGGAGATTTTTCAGCCTCAAGCTACTGCTCACGTGCTTCACATTCTGCTCAACCTACACAACTGATCG
Organism: Przewalskia tangutica; assembly: GCA_029844215.1. Taxonomy (NCBI): domain Eukaryota; kingdom Viridiplantae; phylum Streptophyta; class Magnoliopsida; order Solanales; family Solanaceae; genus Przewalskia; species Przewalskia tangutica. Next base: position 139,519,703 of record CM056720.1, on the reverse strand, counting down.
AGGAGTCTTTTAAGGGAACTCTCTACTATAAATAGAGAGGTCATTTCAATGATTCGATATCCAGAAAATTAGAAGAGAAAAGATCGAGAGAACTCTCCAGATTTTAAGATCGAAAACTGGATCAACAAGTGTTGCTTGTATTTGTGACGACATTCTGCATGACATTACAAGTGCTGCCTAGATTCTAGATTTGTTCTTTCATTGAAACAATTGTAATGAGGTGTTGATCCCTTCTATTTTAGATAGATTTTTCAGGCATAAGTCATCTGCGACTTAACCTTTTTATTCCTATTGTATCTTCTTGTAACATTGTAAAGAAGGAATATTTCAATTGTATATAAATATATACAGTTGGTCATTGACCATCATGGGTTATATTAATATATAATCTATGAAAATTAAACATTTGTGTTCTTTATTTTATTCCGCTGCATTTTAAACTCTTACAAAGGTTTTTCTTAAGTTTTATCTTAGTGTCGCCACTTGTGTCAGACGACATTTTTGCTGACATTCGACACTGTTTCAGCATACTGTTTGTGACTGTTTTGCTGTTTGATTTTAATTAATCCATAGTATAATCCACGAGGCCCAACACAATAAAAACAATTAAACATAAATATCTTCTATAAGCTCCAAAACGCTTAAGCAAAACTTTTAGTTTCATGATCAGATCTTGATACCAAACTAGCATATTTTCTTTATGTCTATGTCCATTTATTAATAGATGACACATTTGTTTACCTTTTTCCCAATGTCGATTAGCCCGTCACATTTATAGACGCATTATTGCTCTTTAGTACCATGTAGTTTGATCTTTAGTGTAATTTATTTATCTTATTTAGTTGTGTTAGCTACTACTTCCTGTTAGCTACTGCTTTCTGTTGTTAGAATGTGCTATCATTGCGTATTTGATTTTACTATCTGCATGTCCACACTGCTTTAATTTCTCGTCTGAGTCTGACCATTTCTCATACTTTATTTTGCTTTGTCTGAATATGCTTTGTCTTGAGCCGAGGGTCTCTCGGAAACATCCGCTCTACCTATTAAGGTGGAGGTGAGTTCTGTGTACATTTTACCCTCTCTAGACCCACATTGTGGGATTTGCTGGGTATGTTATTGTTGTTGTTGTTGTATACCATTTCTTTTGTTAGCTTTCAAGCAAATATTTGTAATTGTAATTGTAAACGTGTATAGTATCAGTAGGGGCCATGTTGGATGCGGGCTGCTGGAACTGGCCTTGCATGAAGTGGGCTTGCTGCGGGTACTGGGCTAGCCGAGGGGCTGGAGCTGGGCCCAACAACCCGTGTTGAGCATACTGATTGAAGGACTGCTGGTACTGAAATTGTGGGGGCGCCGCGGCGCCCTACTGGTACTGTTGAGGCGTCGCGGCCCAACTGTTCTGCGAACCGTGTTGTGGTTACTTTTCACGACCCGACCCGACGGGCCGAGACCCGGTGCCCTAATTGGACACCCTTATACTGACATGTCACATATAATCAGTATAATATCAAGGACAATGTAAAAATCTTGTAAAAGTAATTTGCTGACTCATCACGCTTATATATATATATATATATATATATATATATATATATATATATATATATATATATCAAAATAAACCTGTCTCCTGAGGAGTCACAACTAGTCAATCATAACAACGAGCCGAAAAGGCTGCCACTATACACGAAAATGTCCAAAACGAAACACAACCCACACGTGTCTACCGCACATGTCTACAGACCTCTAAGAGTATGATAATGAAATCTGACGGGACAGGGGCCCGTCGTACCCCTGAATATGCATAAGTCTATATCAAAAGGATTTGTACCCAAAATAACTAGGCTCCAGGACAATGGAGCTCTCCAAATAGCTGAGCAAAAATCATAAGCTGGAGAATCACCAAACCGAGTGTCTGTACCTGCGGGCATGAACGCATCCCCCCGGGAAATGGGGGTCAGTACGAAATAATGTATTGAGTATATAAAACATGAAATACTGTAAAGAAGATCATATCTGGCCAAAGGATAGCAGGAGACAAATATAATAATCAAAGATATCAATACAACTGTGCCTTATAAAATGAGAGTCATACATGTCCATATAATATACCATATCCGTGGATACTTGTCCACATATACCGTATCCGTCCCATTCTGGGACTCGGTGAATGAAGTCATATCCGTAGATGTCTGTCCACATATATATCTGTGGATACCTGTCCACTGCGCACATACCGTACCCGCCCCATCGTGGGACTCGGTGAAATAATCATATATGTGGATGCCTATCCACATATATTGTACCCGGTCCATTCTGGGACTCGGTAAAATCATCATATATATATATACATACCGTACCTAGCCCATTATGGGACTCGGTGAAATGATATAATCGCATCAAGCACGAATAGAATATCATGAGTAACCATATGCAAATTAAATCATCATTTAACTCTCAATAAAATAGATAGAATGAACTATCACTGTAGGATCAAAGACACTATCATATCAAGTGTCACTAGAAATTAGGATTCATTGAAACTATGTACGTCCGTCGTACATTCATTTTATATAACACCATGCCAAAAGAAAGATGTTATACCCCGTATTTCCAGAGTATGTACGTGAGGGTGTACGTACAAAAGTTCGCCTAAGTTAAAGACCTTGGACGAAAAAGTTTGTGCACAACTCACTAAAAGAATCGTTTTCCGACGAAACGTTTAACAAGACTCGCGTAGGATAAATTCCGGCTATGTCATTTGTAATTTTTGCGGATTTTTCCGAGAGACGAAACACTTTGGACCAACGAGAGGGCGACACTTGTCACCCTCTCATTGGTGGACGTGAGGCGGAAGTGAGCCGAAATGGATTGGCTATTTTGTCATGGAGTTGGTAGGATATTTTGTGATATTTTGATAAGGTACACTTGTCCTAATCTTGACCTTACACTTGCCTAGCACTTGGCTAAATCTTGGCCATTGGTTGGCCATCCCTTGACCTATAAATACCCCTCTTAAGATGAAAATTTCTTCATCCACAAATTACTTTCCAAGTCTTGAAAATCCTCCCCTCTCCCTTGTAGCTTTTCGTCCAAACACTCCCCCCCTCCCCTTGTGAAGGCCCTTGGCCGAATACCCCCCCCCCCCCTCTCTAAAGGAAGCCCTAGCCGAAACCTACCCCTCCTCCATTGGTAGAAAAGTTGCCTTCTAGTATTGTTATAATGCCCAAAATACCCTAGCCCAAATCCCTTAGTACTTAGTAGAAGTTGTGAAGAACTTCTAAGGGTTCTTGGAGCTATCGGAGCGTTCAAATTAGGAGCTAAACCTTGCTCAGGAGCGACGTTTATACTTGGATAATTTTGGGCTTATCGAGGTAAATAAACTTACCCTTCTTTTATAATTAGAGAATACATACTGTAGAAGTATAAGAATAAGTATTAAATACTTAGAAGAATATTACAGAATAGAATTGAACTGTTATCACAGTAGAAGGGTATAAAAGAAGAATAATTGAACTATACTTACATAGAATTTGTTTTCACGATGACTTATATAGCTCACCGGGTAGGGAAGTGCTGCCCGACTTTCCGTAGAATTGAGAACCCTCTGTTTAGAATGACCTACAGAGTAGTCTAGACTTTGATAGATGTATGTGACTATTATAGGCTGATTCTCTGCGCGCGACATATTCGACTTGGCAGGTGGATTTCGCCAAGAAGGTATGTGATTCTTCCTATACTCTTGAGCATGATATTTTGAATATATATATAGTGCGGTGAGCGTCGTGTATTAAGCGAATAATAACTACGGCAATGTCTTTTGACTTAAGCCTGAATAATACTTACGGCAATGTCTTGCGACTTAAGCCTGAATAATAAAGATCTTAAAAAGTCTTTCAAAAGAATTATAAAACAGTTTTGAAAGAAGAAGAATATTTGTTTTTAAAACAAGAAGCTTAAGAGTTATACTAGCTTTATGGGAAGTTAAGTATAACGACTTAAGAATGATAAAAGGAACAGTTTACTTATGTGTTTATAAAAGACTTATATTTGATTTCTGGAAAATATAACAAAATGGTTTGATAAGTAGACATGATATGATGCTATGTGTGTTAGTGCCTTGTAACGTTTGTATAAGAGGGTATTCTTGTTGTGCTTATGTTGTTTAACGATAAGCTGTTATGTTAGTATTATATCACTCACCTCTTGACATGATACCGGGGGTTAAGCTGCCCTCCGATGCGGGGTAGACTCGGTGATGCAGGACCGTGATTCGAGAATACCACATGCGGGTCGGGGACCCATGCGAACTACGAGTTCAGGTTAGTGTGCGGGGTTATACCTCATGCGATGCATGTGGCCATGCGGACTACGAGTCGGGGCGATGCAGGAGTAGCTACCCTCGATGCGGGGTTATACCCTATGCGGGCTATGTGAGTGGCCTATGCGGACTACGGAGTCGTGATTAGGTTTGCATAGTGATACTACGGCGAGTGGCCTGCTTGATCATTCGCGGCCTAGAAAAGACACATGCAGTTTACCTATTGTTGCTCTTGTTTATGATGTGGCACTATGTGCGGTTACCTTAGTTGTTTTAATGCGTATTTATAAAATTGGTTTTAAAATGATATGATTTCATTTAAGTACTTTCTGATTTCACATACTTAGTACTGTTATCGACCTCCTTGAGGGTTGCGTTCACGCCGCGGTAAGAGGCAGCAGTGCTAGATCCACATCCTTAGGATCTCTTTGCGTTGGTGTCGTGAGCTCCATCTTCTAGGAGGCTCGACTTTTGGGTATGATCTCCTGTTGTAGATAGTTTTGTATGCGATCGGTATGGCGGGCCCCTGTCCGCCATAGTTGTTTATCTTCTTAGAAGTGCTGTAGTACTATTATGCAGTTGGGATGTAGCGCAAAAATATGTTTATATATATATGCGAAAGCGACATTTTCTCACATAAAGCGTGTCTCATTTACAAAGCTGTTTCATGTCTTGATTTTATATTCATTGATTACTACGATGTATGACTACTTGGGTGCGGGTAAGGCACGATCACGGAACCGGGCAGTCGTGACAAAAGTGGTATCAGAGCCAGGTTATTCCTCGGAAAGTGTCTACAGACCGTATCTAGTAGAGTCTTGATTATCGGTGTGTTGTGCACCACACCAATAATCAAGAGGCTATAGGATATTTTAGAATTGGTTTCCATTCTTCTCACTCTGAGATCGTGCTTTAGAGCTGTGTTATAGGTTGGACCCCTCTAACGTATTCCTTTTTACGTGATTATGCCTCGTAAGGCAACCGGGCCTGAGAAGGGCAAGCGGCGAGGCGCTAGTTTGACACCGAGAGTCACGAGGGCTCAGACCCAGTCTATACCCAAGACGGCGAGTTCCATGACGCCGCCGGCCCCAGCAGAGACCACAGTACCCGCCTCGCGTCCCGCGGCTGGGCAGAGGAGTTAGGGTACAAGGAGATGGCCCAGCTATTGGCTAGGATTGTGGCCAGACACGAGGATAGGCTGGATGCAGCAGTTCCAGTTCCAGCCCCAGTCGCACCCGTGGTTCACCCGAGGGCAGATAGTTTGAGGCTACGGGATTTCCTGAGTTGTAGCCCGCCAGAGTTTTACGGGTCGAGGCCGGAGGATGATCCGCAGGAGTTCATCCGTCAGTTACAGAGGATCATGCGGGTGATCAAGGCTTCAGAGACCGAGTCTGTGACCTTCGGTTCGCATCGGCTGCGTGATCTGATCGATTGGTTTGATTCGTGGGAGCTTTCGGGAGAGCATGCGCCTCAGCAGTATGGGACGAGTTTTGGAGGCCTTTCTCACGCACTTCTTGCCTCGCGGATGAGGAGGCGGGCGATAGATTTTTGTTCTTTGGCGAGAGGGCGCCAGTTAGGGAGTACAACGTTGAGTTTGATTCGTTGGCTCGATATGTCCACTGCGTTGGTAGCGATATGGAGGGCGAGTGCATCGTTACGTCGCGGGCTAGATGATTATATGGCGAGTCTTGTGCGGGTGTGGCTCTTGACCCGGCATGGATATTACGTATGCGAGCTCGCGACTTGGATGCGAGATCGTAGAGGCGGCGAGTTGTGACAGCGGCGAAGAAGGCGGGGCGGGAGGTCTTTTGGTGGCTATCGTGGTGGCGGCCTCGGCGATCTAGATTTGCACCACGGCCAGCTCGAGCACTCTGCCGTCCTCGGCCTGGCGAGTATTCGAGGCGGACCGGGGCCAGGGCTTGAGCGTCGAGGCGGCGAGAGTGCGGCGATCGGGACCACCCTCAGTGTGGCCGTCGGTAGATCCCATTACGGGAAGTGTGGTACCGCCGGGAGCTTGTTATAGTTGTGGCCAGCGGGTCACTGCGAGGCTGTCCGGCCGGCGTGGCGGTGGTAGGGCTCGGCCTACGAGTGCATTGCGGTTCTTCGTCCCCCTACGATTACGCCCGGGCGGGGTACTCGTGGACCCAGTCGCGGCGGTCGTAAGCGCGGGTCCCGATTCTAGCGGTCCTCGAACCGCGTTTATGCCTTGTCCGGTAGCAGGATCGGGAGGCCTCACGATGTCGTCCGCAGTACCTTATCGGTTCACGGGTTTGATGTGTATGCCTTGATAGATCCACGGTTCTACTCATCTATATATCTCCACTTATTGCTAGTAGGATAGGGATAGAGCCTGAGACCATAGACCCTTTCGAGGTAGATACGCCAGTGGGTGATACGGTGGTAGCGCGGCGGGTATATATGACTTGTCAAGTGACCATTTGCGATCGTCGGACCTAGCCGACTTGATAGAGTTGGACATGGTGATTCGATGTGATCATGGGTATGGATTGGCTAGCTTCTTGCTACGCCAATGTAGGCTAGGAGAGAGTAATGCGGTTCGGTTTCTGAGAGTCGGGTGTTGTGTGGGAGGGAACATCAGTATCGCTAGGGTAAGTTTATTTCTTACCTCAAGTCTAGGAAGATGGTGCAGAAGGAGTATATCTACCATCTCGTTCGGGTGTTTGATCACGAGGCTGCGATGCAGTTTTGATCGATTCGATGAGTCGAGAGAGTTTCTAGGCGTGTTTCAGACGACCTCCGGGTATCCCTCACGAGAGGAGATAGAGTTTTGTATCGATGTCTTTGCGGACACGGCCTATTTCCATTCCGCCATACTGAGAATGGCACTGCCGAGTTGAGAGAGTTGAAGGACGGTGAGAGATTTCTTTGGAGAAGGTTTCATCGGACCTAGTGTTTCTCCGAAGCGCGCGGTATTGTTCGTGAAGAAGAAGGGCGGGGCGCTGCGCGCATGTGTGTTGATTACGGTGAACAAGGTGACCATTAAGAACGAATACCCCTTCCCGGGATTGATAATTTGTTCGACGATTGCGAGCGCGAGATGTTTCTCCAAGATTGATCTGCGTTGGGCTATCATCAGTGCGAATCGAGAGGTGGATGTCCCAGGATCGCATTCGGACGTGACGCATTATGAGTTCGAGGTCATGTCTTTTGGGTTGACCAATGCTCGGCGGTATTCATGGATTTGATGAACCGAGTGTTCAAACCATTTTGGACACGTTTGTGATAGTGTTCATTGATGATATCTTGGTTTATTCTCGCTCGAGCGAGGAGCATGCGGAGCATTTGAGGCTATCTTGTGATTCTCGGGACCAGCGATTATCGCCAAGTTTTCCAAATGTGAGTTTTGGTTAGCGGTGGCTTTTCTTGGGCATATTAGCCGGTGATGGCATTCAGTGGATACGGCCAAGATCGGCGATCGGGACTTGGCCTAGACCTACTACTCCGACAGAGGTGCGCAGCTTTCTGGGCCTCGCAGGTTACTATCGGCGGTTCGTGGAGAAGTTTGCTTCTATCTCTGCACCATTGACTAAGATGACTCAGAAGGCATCCAAGTTTGATGGGCGATGCTTGTGGCGGGGTTTCGATTCAAGGAGATCGACGACGCCCCGTTCTTACTCTTCCAGAGGGTCCAGATGGTTACATGGTGTATTGTGATGCGTCAGGCATCGGGTTGGGATGTGTGTTGATGCAGCAGGGCAGAGTTATAGCGTACGCATCCCGACAGCTTAAGAAACACGAGAGGAACTACCCCACCCATGATTTGGAGTTAGCGGTGATTCGCACTTTGAAGATCGGAGGCACTATTTGTATGGGGTTCACGTGGATATTTATACGGACCACAAGAGCCTCGGTATATCTTCACCGGAGGAGTGAACTTACAGCGAGGCGGTGGTTAGAGTTGCTTAAGGATTACGATGTTGATATCTGTACCACGGGAAGGCCAATGTTGTGGCGGATGCTCTTAGTCGTAGGTCGATGGGAGCCTATCGGATGTGCGGCTAGAGAGGAGGGCATGGTTCGTGATTTGCATCGATTAGCGAGCCTTGGTGTCCGTTTGATTGATTACGATAGCGGTGGGGTTCGAGTTTGTGAGGTTGCCGAGTCTTCCATCGTCGAGAGGTAAAGAGGCGATTCGAGATCCATTCGACACGTTATCGTGATACGGCTCTTCGTGAGGAAGGGTCCTTTTGAGGTAACACGATGGGGTGCTAAGATTTGAGAGCGAGTTGTGTGTTCGGATGTTTGAGACTTGGCGGAGTTCTTGGGAAGCACGCAGCGGCGTTACTCTATCCATCCGGTCGACCAAGATGTACCACGACCTTAGATACGTGTATTGGTGGGATGGCTTGAAGAGGACGTTGCGAGTTCGTAGCTCGGTGCGTGTTGTCGGCGGTGAAGGTAGAGCACGAGAGGCACGGTGGTTTATTCTGACGATAGAGATCCCGACACGGAAGTGGGAGGTGATCAACATGGACTTCATCACGGGATTGCCTCGCACTCGGAGGAGACATGATTCTATATGGGTTATCGTCGACGGTGTGAAATCAGCCCACTTTCTTCCGTCGGGCGACTTTTCGGTGAGGATTATGCGGACTTTACATCAGAGATCGTCGGTGCATGGAGTCCCTATTTCGATCATATCGGGCGAGGAGCCCGATTTACGGCTAACTTACGGAGGTCCTTCCGAGAAGGGTTTGGGGACGCAGTGAGCACAAGTCGCATTCCATCCACGAGCAGACAGACGGTGGCGCACTATCGGACTCTCGAGGATATCTGCGAGCTGTGTTATCGACTTGAGGGTATGGGAGGATCATTTGCCTCTAGTTGAGTTTGCATATAATAATAGCTACCACTCCGGTATTGGATGGCGCCATGAGGCCTTGTATGGGAGGAAGTGCGGATCGCCGATAGGCTGGTTCGATGTGGGCGAGAGTGCGATTAGTGGGGCGGTTGGTACAGTGGCGATGGATAAGGTGAAGCTTATCCGGGAGAGGTTGCTGACAGCTCAGAGTCGACAGAAGTCATATGCAGATCATCGTCGTCGGCATCTGTAGTTCGAGGTTGATGATTGGGTTTTCCTGAAGGTGTCACCCATGAAGGTGTGATGAGATTCGGGAAGAAAGGAAACTCGGCCAAGGTACATTGGGCCCTATCGGATCGTCCGCGAGGTAGGCAAGGTTGCTATGAGTTGGATATCGCCGTCCGTCGGAGGCGGTACATCCGTGTTTCATGTTTCTATCTTGAGAGATGTATCGAGGATCCATCTAGAGTGCACCCGATTGGCGATGTCGGTGTGGCGAGGGATTATCGTATGAGAGATTCCATGCGCGATAATCGATCGTCAGGTTAGGCGTCTGCGGACCAAGGACGTGGCTTCCGTCAAAGTTCTGTGGCGGAACGAGCTCAGGGAGGAGATGACGTGGGAAGCTGAGGAGGACATGAGGCAGAGGTATCCTCACTTATTCCCCACACCTCCAGGTAACTTACTTTCCTACATGTTGGTTTTAATTTTCGAAATTGTTAAGTGTTTTATTGTGGCCATGTGTGGCACTTGCAAACTGTTTAAGCTTTATCGATAACTGCCTTGGGAAGGAACATTCGGGACGAATGTTTCTAAGGAGGGGAGAATGTTATACCCCGTATTTCCAGAGTATGTACGTGAGGGTGTACGTACAAAAGTTAGCCTAAGTTAAAGACCTTGGACGAAAAAGTTTGTGCACAACTCACTAAAAGAATCGTTTTCCGACGAAACGTTTAACAAGACTCGCGTAGGATAAATTCCGGCTATGTCATTTCTAATTTTTGCGGATTTTTCCGAGAGACGAAACACTTTGGACCAACGAGAGGGCGACACTTGTCACCCTCTCATTGGTGGACGTGAGGCGGAAGTGAGCCGAAATGGATTGGCTATTTTGTCATGGAGTTGGTAGGATATTTTGTGTGATAGTTGGATAAGGTACACTTGCCCTAATCTTGACCTTACACTTGCCTAGCACTTGGCTAAATCTTGGCCATTGGTTGGCCATCCCTTGACCTATAAATACCCCTCTTAAGATGAAGAGTTCTTCATCCACAAATTACTTTCCAAGTCTTGAAAATCCTCCCCTCTCCCTTGTAGCTTTTCGTCCAAACACTCCCCTTGTGAAGGCCCTTGGCCGAATACCCCCCCCCCCCTCTAAAGGAAGCCCTAGCCGAAACCTACCCCCCTCCCTTGGTAGAAAAGTTGCCTTCTAGTATTGTTATAATGCCCAAAATACCCTAGCCCAAATCCCTTAGTACTTAGTAGAAGTTGTGAAGAACTTCTAAGGGTTCTTGGAGCTATCGGAGCGTTCAAATTAGGAGCTAAACCTTGCTCAGGAGCGACGTTTATACTTGGATAATTTTGGGCTTATCGAGGTAAATAATCTTACCCTTCTTTTATAATTAGAGAATACATACTGTAGAGGTATAAGAATAAGTATTAAATACTTAGAAGAATATTGCAGAATAGAATTGAACTATTATCACAGTAGAAGGGTATAAAAGAAGAATAATTGAACTATACTTACATAGGACTGTTTTCACAGTAGACGTATATAGCTCATCGGGTAGGGAAGTGCTGCCCGACTTTTCGTAGAATTGAGAACCCTCTGTTTAGAATGACCTTCAGAGTAGTCTAGACTTTGATAGATGTCTGTGACTATTATAGGCTGATTCTCTGCGCGCGACATATTCGACTTGGCAGGTGGATTTCGCCAAGAAGGTATGTGATTCTTCCTATACTCTTGAGCATGATATTTTGAATATATATATAGTACGGTAGACGTACGTGTATTAACTGAATAATAACTACGGCAATGTCTTTTGACTTAAGCCTGAATAATACTTACGGCAATGTCTTGCGACTTAAGCCTGAATAATAAAGATCTTAAAAAGTCTTTCAAAAGAATTATAAAACAGTTTTGAAAGAAGAAGAATATTTGTTTTTAAAACAAGAAGCTTAAGAGTTATACTAGCTTTATGGGAAGTTAAGTATAACGACTTAAGAATGATAAAAGGAACAGTTTACTTATGTGTTTATAAAAGACTTATATTTGATTTCTGGAAAATATAACAAAATGGTTTGATAAGTAGACATGATATGATGCTATGTGTGTTATTGCCTTGTAATGTTTGTATAAGAGGGTATTATTGTTGTGCTTATGTTGTTTAACGATAAGCTGTTATGTTAGTATTATATCACTCACCTCTTGACATGATACCGGGGGTTAAGCTGCCCTCCGATGCGGGGTAGACTCAGGCGGTCTGGGACCATGATTCGAGAATACCTCATGCGGGTCCAGGGGACCTATGCGGAGCTACGATAGTTCCAGGTTAGTGTGCGGGGTTATACCTCATGCGGTCTATGTGGCCATGCGGACTACGAGTCGGGGCGATGCCGAGGAGTAGCTACCGATGCGCGGGTTATACCCTAAGCGGGCCTATGTGAGTGGCCTAAGCGGACTACGGAGTCGAGATTAGGTTTGCATAGTGATACTACGCGTAGTGGCCTGCTTCGATCATTCGCACCTAGAAAAGACACATTCTTTACCTATTGTTGATCTTGTTTATGATTTGGCACTATTTGCGATTACCTTGGTTGTTTAGTGCATATTTTTAAAATTGGTTTTAAAATGATATGATTTCATTTAAGTACTTTCTGATTTCACATACTTAGTACTGTTGTCTTGACCTCCTTCGGGGGGTTGCGTTCATGCCGCAGGTAAGGGCAAGCAGGTGCTAGATCCACATCCTTAGGATCTCTTTGCGTTGGTGTCAGGAGCTCCATCTTCTCCGGAGGCTCGACTTTTGGGTATGATCTCCCTGTTGTAGATAGTTTTTGTACAGTCAGGGTATGGCGGGGCCCTGTCCCGCCATAGTTGTTTATCTTCTTAGAGGTCTGTAGTACTATTGTACAGTTGGGATGTAACTGCAAAAATATGTTTATATATATATGCCGAAAGGCGACATTTTTCTCACATAAACTGTGTCTCATTTTACAAACTGTTTCATGTCTTGATTTTATATTCCGCTGATTACTCTGATGTATGACTACTTGGGTGCCCGGGTAAGGCACCAGTCACGGACCCCGGAACGGGTCGTGACAAAAGAAGGGATAGTTTCACATACCTTATTGTAGAACTAACCAACTCAATATTTAGAATTTGTCTCGATTAGTACTTCGACCTATAACAATAGTAACATGTCCATCAACTCTATGATTACTAGCATACGTTATAATTATCGAATGATGAATCTATTGTTATATAAATTGGGCAACACTTCCCATACTTATATACACATCCACAACTCACAAACAAGGTCAACAACACCAATAACAAGACACAACTTCGAGGGTAACCAAATCAGTCCCGTATACCCCATATACACCATTGTTATACATTCTTTCTCTTTACATTCATATAATACAACAACCAAGGTGATTAATACAACTATTTCTCATGTTAATTCAGCCCCCTTAATCCATATTAAAACAGTCCATACTTCAACAACAACAACGAGAGTGAAATGTGAAGCTTTTCTACACATTTTTATACCTTTATTCTTTTAGGACATACGTTAGCAATTACCAAATTGTACATGCATAATTGTAACTAAATTTTCAGCATTATAACTCCACAAAACAGCCCCTAAATACAACACAACAATGTCCAACAATTTCATACATGCCTCGGCCACAAGACTTAATACCAAAGCTCTTTTCATAACTTCGTAAAATCCAATTCATACTTCAACACTTTCATATAAACTATTTCAACTTTAAATATCAAGATTTCCTTCAATTTTTAACATGCAATTAGTGACAATGATAACAACAACAGCAATCAAACCCAATGTAACTAAAACAACCCCAAAATCGGTAAAACAATCCAAAAATCGACTCAACTACATCACAAAAAATCATCACATGCATTTTCTTATTTCCAATTCCTTTAATACGAGTTCATATCTTAACCACAACATCATTTAACTCCCATTACTCAATAAGAAGAAGAAATCTTACCTTCAAGTAGCTAAAACAGTCCCTATTGTTCTCGGCACCACTGCTCCAATTTTGCACCATTTCTTCAAGTTACAATGACATGCATGCATCCTTTACAAGTTTTAAACCATCTTAATTACTTGTTTTTCTTCCAAAATCGTTCATCTCCAAAGCTAATGTTGTTGGGGAAGTTTCGGTCCAGACAATTACTGAAAACAGCCACTGTTTGAGTTTATCATGACTTAAAACTTAGTTGAGGAGCTTAATCTTGGAAGAGAGGTAATTTTTGTCTTCAACTTAGTTATGAAGAGGGGGGGAATCAAAAATCTATTTGGGGAGGAGAAGATCGATGTGTTCTCGGCACCACTGCTCCAATTTTGCACCATTTCTTCAAGTTACAATGACATGCATGCATCCTTTACAAGTTTTAAACCATCTTACTTACTTGTTTTTCTTCCAAAATCGTTCATCTCCAAAGCTAATGTTGTTGGGGAAGTTTCGGTCCAGACAATTACCGAAAATAGCCACTGTTTGAGTTTACCATGGCTTAAAACTTAGTTGAGGAGCTTAATCTTGGAAGAGAGGTAATTTTTGTCTTCAACTTAGTTATGAAGAGGGGGAGAATCAAAAATATATTTGGGGAGGAGAAGATAGATGTGTGAAGGTGGATTTGAATTAAAGGGAGAGAGATAAATGGGTATATGTGAAATAAAAGGGCCTATGCATGTGGATTTTGTCTTCTTGAAAGAGTAATTTTAAATTAAGGGTAAAGACACATTGGTAATAGTGGGCTGAAAATTATTTGCATGCTGGCACAAGTTCCCATAAGGTTGTCTACTAGTTCCCACTTATTATTAATCCCACAATTAATTAATCTTAGACCCCCACTTCATTTAAATTCTGAAAATTTTCATAAAGCCTATATTCTCAATGTAAATATACTTTCTTCTAACACTTGAATCCTATTTTCATAATTACGTTCTCAAATTATAGCCCTAAAATTATGAGGTGTAACACTGCTGTTGCTGGTTCTGCTGACCGCGACCCTTTCCACGACCACGTCTTCATCTGCCGCCGCGGCCCTTTACACCTGTCGCGGTTGAGAATTTTCCGACGGTGTTTGGCCAGCAGGAAATTGATTTTGGGGTTGCGTTTCGACAGTTAACGCCTTCTGAATATGCTCATCCTGCTTAGCACAACGAGTTTCTTCGAGCAACAACTGCGAGCGAGCTTTATTAAAACTGGATAACGGATCCGCCTGTTGAATCATGGTGGCCAAAATATCATATTTTCCTTTCGGAAGGCCTGCAATCAATTGTAACACCATTTTAGTTTTCGAGACGGGCGTGCCGACGTGGGAGAGTTGATCCGCCACAAGTTTTAAGCGTGCGATGCTACATGTTGGAGAAATTATCAAGACGTGTGTTGTTAAATTGTTCCTCCAAATACACAACGCGTGTGTGTTTGTTGTCTTGAAATATTTCCTCCAAATAAATCCACAAGTCGCGGGCTGAGGCACCAGTTTTCATGATAGTGAGAAGGAGATCTTTGGATATAGTGCCATATATCCATTGTTTAACAACGGCATCGAGACGACGCCATGTTGTGTCATCGATCTCCGGGGGACGAGGAACAAAATCGTCGATGTGATCAAGCACGTGGTAAACACATGCATGAATTGAAGAGTTCGACCCATGACCAGTATTGACCATCTTCCTGATCAAGAATGAGAGGGATGAAATTCTTAATGTTTGTAACGGCGAGAGCCAGATGAAAAGATGGTGATGAATTGGTGATGGAAAGTGGGGAAGCGGAAGCGTCAGAAAGTGTGGAATATTCAAGAGTACCCATTTAGATAATAGAAGAATGAAGAATAAGGGAAACAAAGAATTTTCGGTATAGGGTCGCGGCGGATCTCGAAGGGGGAGGAGGGTTGCCGACGGCTTGGAGAGAAAAATTCTAGGGTTCTAGTGTTTTGGTTCTTGATACCATGTAAGATGATATTAATCTTCCTTGAGGAGTCTCTCTCATTAATATCAATATATATAGTGTACAATATTCATCTCTTATACAATAAGAATCCTAGTCCTAATTACAAGAGGAATCCTAATCTTACCATAATTATATTTACACAATATATGTAATATATATTCTAATTATAGATAGAAATTTTATATTAATCACTATACACGTTTAGAGTAATCTTCAATAATAGTCCTAATTAAGAAGATAGTATTATACGACCTCTATTTTAGATAAGCTTGACTAGAAATAGACAGTTTATTTCCATTCATAGTTCTTTATATTTCATTTATTTTGTTAATCTTAGCTCTTGTTATTTATGCTCTATAGTTCTAAGGCATAAAAGCCGTGATCAACTTATAGTTGGATTTGATTCAAATTAAACTAGCAAAGCAAAAATATAGAAAGAAGATTGTACATAGGAAAGTCTCCCTTAACCACAGGGTATGAGAAAATCATTCATAGGGAGCTCTTCCTCCGAAGGGGTTCTACCCGACGCAAATTTAAATTAGTTGAGTTTCAATTGAGGTACTGAACACCGGATGAGAAATATAAAAAGAGAAGGAAAGTCTGATCTTACAGCTTGTAATTTTCCTACGAGCTATGTGACAATTTACTTTGATGTACGGGATATTCGTGGGACCAGTGAATTCTCTAGTATGTAGCATGCTAAGATAGCTCTAATGAAACATGTGGTAGTCGTATAACTTGACTTCAGCTAAAGATCTAGAATCATTGCCATGCTTTTAGGATTTCAGGCAGAGGCAAATGCAGCTTATATCTAATGAGTTCAATTAATCTTAGTATGTTCAATATGTATATATACATTAAATTTTAAATTCATAATTTAAATAATACAATATTCTTCATGTTAAAATTCTTATAGGTTGAATGCATCAAATTTAAATTTCAAAATTCAATATTTTTTATACCCGATATTTACACCAAATCATATTAATATATTACGATAAAGTCATGAATTTAGGTGAGAATATGTATTAGTTAACTATGATTTAGTGATTGGACTATATATAAAAATATGTGGCATATATTCATTAGATTAGTGCAAATATCGGGTGCAGGTAAGTTTTTGCTGTAGGGTTTTGTCAGGTTCGTACACGCAGCGAAATTTGAAAATTTATGTTTCAAACCCGACGACGGTCAAACTGTATGATGATTATACAATGTAAAATAAACACAAGCAAGAATGTAATACTTCGAACGAAGACTTACATTGATAGCAATCTGAAATTTCTTGAAGCTTGTGTAGTCCGAGGGTGCGCACGCAATAGTCCCTCGATTTGCAAGTCAAAGATTGTGATGTAATTTCTCATTTGGAAAGCTAGAAATTCCAGAAGAGTTTCAGTAGAGTTTAATCTTATGAAAAGTTGGTGTAGAAAATATGAGGCTAAACCCTGTATATATACAACTAGGATTTCCCTCGTGGGCCAGGCCCAGAAACCGAAACAGAGTGGGTTATTTCGGACCCACTGGATGTGTGTCGGCGCCGCGACGCTGAGTAAGTGGCGCCATGACACCGTGGCCCTGACTCACATGCGCCGTGGCTCTGCTCCATTTCTGCTACGTTTCTATTTTATTCTAATGTCTTGATTATCAACCGAACATTTATATACTCTCTTATTACATCCTTGAATCGACGGAACAATTGACTTAGTGTTACCTTCAGGCCTTTACATATTGACACTAATAACATTAGGGTCTACACGAAACTCCTAGACTGCGCCGGAAGACGAACTCAATATGTAAAGTTTAGCTACACGAAACATATGAACTGAACCTCTATGTGGGAAGATAAAATCCTTTCATTCATGACACACTTAATCAAGCTTAGGATTTGTCAAGTGTCTATCCAAATGACTTGATCATTATAACTCATCTATATTAGTTGACAACAGGACCATATCAAAACATGTCCATTGCATTGCCAATGACTTAGTCAATGACTTAGTCAACGTAATACCATATGAGTATCTAAGTGTTCACTTGAATATACATTCAAGGAATGAATCCTAATCTTGGCTCACATACCACCTTTAATCTACTTCGTAATGCACCAAAAACAAGCCGTGTCTCAACCTATAAGGCATTTGAGCTTAGGACAGGATAAAAGTACATTACTCTGTAAACAAGGTGATATTGACCTCAAGTATAAGGACTTATATCTCCCACATACTGATGACATTATAGACATATAACAAAACAACACATTAGCAGCCGTGTCTCAACCTATAAGGCATTTGAGCTTAGGACAGGATAAAAGTACATTACTCTGTAAACAAGGTGATATTGACCTCAAGTCTAAGGACTTCTATCTCCCACATACTGATGACATTATAGACATATAAAAAAACAACACATTAGCAGGGTATACCAATACTTCAACAAGTATCCATGTGTCCATCACGAGTAGCCATAACTAGTAGCAAGTGATACATACTACATCACCTAAGGATATGGTGCAGACCACTTGTTGACGTATCTCATATCATCGATATTCCAGTCTCGATGATCATTAGTCAAGGTAATTTAAGAGTTACGTTATAATATTAATTCTCACATCATTAATAAACACGTAAACTCTAGGGATGCATTTATAGAATATTATAAACAATCAACTAATAATTCAACAAATGCAAATGTCATAATATTAATCATCATTAATATAAATATGAATATGTATAAAATACATTTTGTCCTAATACAAATTGTCTCTAGGACATACATGTACTTTCAATCTCCCACTTAGCCTGGAGACAATCACCAACATATCTAATACCCATGTTCTCAAAATAACCATTATGCTTCACCAAGCTTAATGGTTTAGTAAATGGGTCTGCTAGATTATTGTCTGTGGGAACATAATTTATCCTAATATCTTCAGCCTCCACCATCTCTCGGAGAATGTGGTACTTCCTCGGTACATGCGTGTTTCTGTTAGTTGATCTTGGTTCCTTTGCTTGTGCAATAGAACCAGTGTTGTCACAATAAATGGTTATTGGACAACTAGCCCTCGGAACAACCCCTGGTTCCTTCAGGAACTCAGAAATCGCGATAACTTCCTTAGCAGCTTCCGATCCAGCAATGTACTCCGCTTCAATAGTCCAATCAGCAGTAGTAGCTTGTTTGAAACTTTTCCAGCTCACTGCTCCTCCATTGAAAATGAAAGTGTAACCAGACTGAGATTTGAAATCATCAATATTTGTCTGGAAACTAGCATCGATAAACCCAGTGGCAACCAACTTATCTCCTCCACCATAGACTAAGAAGTAATCTTTAGTACATTTGAGATACTTAAGAATACTCTTGACTGCTTTCCAGTGTTCCTCACCAGGATTCTGCTGGAACTTGCAAGTCATACTAAGTGCAAAGGCCACATCTGACCTAGTACAGGTCATGTCATACATGATCGATCCTATAGCCGAAGAATATGAGATCCTCTTCATCCGTTCAAGTTCTACAACACTAGAAGGGCAGCCCTTCTTAGATAACTTGATGCCTTGACCCATTGGAAGACCGTCTTTCTTGAAATTCTCCAATGAGAAGCGTCTAAGCACTTTGTCTATGTAAATTGGTAGTGACAACCCCAACAATCTATTAGGTCTATCTCTATAGATCCTAATTCCCAGAATGTAGCAGACTTTACCTAAATCCTTCATCATGAAGGTCTTGGACAACCAATCCTTAACTAACTGCATAAGAGTCTTATTGTCTCCGATTATCAATATGTCATCAACATATATAATAATGAAGATAATACATTCATCCTTGAGTTTGATATAAACACAAGGATCCTCTTTGTTTCTGACGAAATTAAAAGATTTGATAGCCTTGTCAGAGCAAATATTCCAACTCCTAGAGGCTTGCTTAAGTCCATAAATGGACTTCTGTAGCCTGCACACATCATTTGGTCTGGACTCGGATGAAAAACCCTCAAGTTGTTTCATATACACTTCCTCAGTTAGATTACCATTGAGGAATGTAGTTTTGACGTTCATCTGCCAAATGTCATAATCATAATGTGCAGCTATCGCAAGGAAAATCCGAATAGACTTTATCTTAGCCATCGGTGAAAAGATCTCATCATAATCCATGTCAGGACGCTGAGTAAAACCTTTAGCCACTAGTCTAGCTTTATA
Source organism: Przewalskia tangutica (assembly GCA_029844215.1). NCBI lineage: Eukaryota > Viridiplantae > Streptophyta > Magnoliopsida > Solanales > Solanaceae > Przewalskia > Przewalskia tangutica. The sequence goes on along the minus strand of CM056720.1, from coordinate 139,500,160 downwards.
AGTTTGAACCTTTCCAAATGCATCAATCTTCTTCTTGAAGACCCATTTGCATCCTATGGGTTTAACCCCATTTGGCAAATCAACCAAGTTCCACACTTGATTGATATACATAGATTCCATTTCGGATTTCATGACTTATTGCCATCTCTTCGAATCAATGTCTAGCATTTCTTCGCTGTATGTTCTAGGCTCGTCATCATCTGGAATATCTAGCTCATTTTGTGTTTCCACAAGTAGATTTAGTCTTTCCAGAGGACGATGAGTTCTAGCAGACCTACGAGTTGATTGTCTTGCAGTTCAGTGATAGGTATGTTCTGATTGTGAGAAGGTTCCTGTGCGTTGGTTGATCCACCAACATTAGAGCTTTCAGGAATATCATTTTCATGTCTTTCCTGAATGGGAGAAGGTGCAACTGGTGCACTTGCTCCCAAGGTCTGTGCAGGAGGGTCTTGCATTTTTGCATCTCTCTTTGTAGCACTCTCACTGGCCGAAGGGCGTACCCTGAGTACCCAATCTTCGCCATAAGCTCTCACTGAATCCTTGCCTTGTTCACTCGGCAAGGGTTCAACCTCTATGTTACTTTGTTCTTGAATTTCTTCAAGTTCTATCTCTGTGCAACTCTCTTCCTTGTAGACATATTCATCTTCAAGAAAAGTTGCGTTCCTAGAAACAAGTATCTTATGTTCTCCAGGAAGATTGAAATAGTATCCCTTAGTTTCCTTTGGATACCCAACGAAATAAGATTTCTCACTTTTAGTCTCCAACTTATCAGTGATCAACTTCTTGACATATGCAGGACACCCCCAGGACCTCATGTGTCTAAGTGATGGCTTCTTGCCACACCATACCTCATATGGCGTCTTTTCAACTGATTTAGAAGGAAATTTATTCAGAACATATATCGAGGTTAGAATAGCGTATCCCCAAAGGTATGTAGGAAGAGCTGAAAAACTCATCATGGAATGAACCATGTCAAGCAAGGTTTGGTTTCTCCTCTCGGCAACACCATTCATTTATGGTGTTCCAGGAGGTGTCCATTCAGAATGAACTCCATGTATCTTTAAGTATTCAAGAAATTCTTTGCTTAAGTATTCACCCCCATGATCAGATCGGAGAGTCTTGATACTCTTTGAGAGTTGTTTCTCAGCTTCATACTTAAACTCCTTAAACTTCTCGAAGGCCTCAGATTTATGTCTCATAAGATACACATATTTATACCTTGATAAGTCGTCTGTAAAAGTAATGAAGTAAGAGAAACCTTCTCTAGCTTGAGTCAAAAATGGTCCACATACGTCAGTATGTACCAACTCAAGCACCTCTCGTACGGATCCCCTTTCCGAAAGAGGTTTAATGGTCATCTTACCTTTCAAACAGATTCACGCTACCATAAGATTGTAAGTCAAATGGTTCAAGGTAATTTAATTTCCTCAACCGTTCTATCCTCGTTTGATTGATATGACCAAGTCTGCAATACCACAAGTAGGTAGAATTTCTTTCATTTAACTTAGCTCTTTTATTTTGTACATTAAAAATTACCCTACGGCAATTTAATGTATACAATCCATTCACAAGAGGCGCAATTCCATACAAAACATTATCATAAGCCAAAATCATATTGCTATTATTAATGCTTGAGGAAAAACCCTCAGTGTCAAGAACATGAATGGAAATAATGTTCCTTGTCAAAGAAGGAACATAATAACAATTGTTTAACATTAAAATATTGCCGGAAGGTAAATCTAATCTATAATCTCCCACACGCTCATCATCAACATGTGCTCCGTTTCCGACGCGCAGGTCCACCTCTCGAGGTCCGACCTTCCTGCTATTAGTTAGCCCCTGCACATTTGTACAAATGTGTGAGCCACAAGTAGTATCTAGCACCCAGGAATGAGAATCATTTATAGATAGATTAATTTCAATTACAAACATACCTTGTCCATTAGAGGATGGTGCACCTGGTGCCATCCCTCCTCTTGAGTTGTCTGATCTTCCTCCAATGCCTTCGCATTGCAGTTCATGCACACATCCGATGCTGTAAGTTTCTTCTTCTTCTTCGCCCCTCCTTTGGGCTTCATTTCTGCTGCCAGAGCAACAATTTTGCCCTTCCTCTTCTGTTGTCCCTTACCTTTCGGTTTGGGATAACTAGAGGAGCCAACCATCAGAATAGATTTGCTTTTGGAGACCGAAGATTCAAAAGTTTTCAGCATATTATGCAATTCTGGCAACTTCGCCTTAGTTCCATTCATATTGTATTTTATAATGAAACTCTCGAACCAACGTGGAAGTGAATGGAAGATGAGTGTGGTGGCAACTCTGTCGTGAAACTTTATTTCAATAGATGTCAACCTTTCTATCAACTCAACCATTTTCAGCACATGAGGAGACAATTGGCCCCCTTCAATGAGTTTACACTTGAAAAGTTCTATGAGCAGTTCATACTCCATTGTCTGAGACTGTGAGTCATAGAGACTCTTCAAATGTACCAGTATTTCATTGGGCCTCATGTTCTCATGTTGTCTTTGTAATGTAGGTGACATAGAAGACAGCATCAAACACTGAGCTGAAATAGCATCATCATAATGTTTTTGATAAGCCACTTTATCAAAGATTGCATAGTCGGCAGAGTTCTCCGCAGGCACTGTAGGGAATAACTGGTCCAATGTATATTCAATTTTCTCTTGTCTCAAGACTATTCTTACATTCCTGAGCCAATCTATAAAGTTGGGTCCAGTCAATCTATTGGATTCCATTAGCATTTTCATTGAGAAGTTCGACATTCTGAAGATCTGAAGATATAGGTAGACAAGGAAAATGCAATAAAAAATTCATTCTCATAATTATACACATTCATTATATGCTAATTTAACATGACCTTTTGTTTAATTAGCTCCCACTATTTTACATACTTCTACGATCCCAAGGTAGAATACGGACCTAAAACATTTTTTTAAAAAGGTCATAATGGGTCAAGATCCAAACATATGCTATATCCGCGTTTGCTTTGGCTGATAACTTCAATAGCACACTTCGGTAGGTTCTCAACCAATTGTAAAACTTACTCACAACTCTTGGTTTGATTAAATATCTTTCATTTTAATCTTACGTCTTTAGACTAGTCCGACACTTTGGCGCCATGATAACTGAAGTAGTTAATCCAGTGGCTTGTAAATGTCTTTGCCAAAATACTGCAAACTTGAAAAGAAGAACTTAGCAGTAGCTGAAAGAGATTACTTGCAATATTCTGACAGTTATTGACACTTCTTGCAGATATATCTCCTGATATCAGTCCTTTCACTATCTGCATCTTGGATAAGTGCCTAACATTGGTAACTGCTGAATCTGGTGAATTTTCTGCTTCAGAGAAGTCGATGGTTTCATCATACGTGTGCAATACCTTAAAGTTTCTCCTGGAGACTCAGGTAATATCTGTCCTTTCATTTAAGTACTTTTTTTCATATTAATGGGTAGCACTTAAGGTGCTTTCTACGCTTGACAGTTTATATCTTTACTGAACTTTGTTAGGTGGATCCATTAATTTTATCTTCAATAATTGATCTAAAGTTGTCTAAGAGACGTGATGCTCCGTATGACTTGGATGATTCTCAATGTCCCTGCGAGTAGAGGCCATTCAAGAGATTGCTACATTTGTCACGAAATTTTTTGCAGGGAACTTACAGAATATCTTCCAACATCAAGGACGTTGGCAAAGCTTTCAGAGAAGACATCTGATTATTTAAAGAGGACATGAAGCCTAAGCCTAAATATGCAATGCAGGAACAGATGAAGGGCTGTTTTTCGATGATGCAGAAGCAGGCGATAATAATAGTAACAGGAGTTTGGTTACTGGCAACAAGGATTGCTCTTACTATTTTGTGGCTGGATATTTGAGGCTTGCGGACGTTCCTAGCTGGAATATTGTATTTCAGTGTTGTATTTGGCCCATATAAAGAATATTATAGATACAAGACAGTGAAACCAAAAGGGTCAAAGTCAATAGAGACAGAATTATTACAAGTAAACTGGCGGACAAAGATTAGATTCTTAATTATGTGTGGGGCATATAGGGTACTTTTGAGGGAGAAGGGTGGATGAGGGGGTTGTGTGTAGGATGTACCATAATCCTTTATTGGAATGTTGTGGCCACTATCAATTGTAATATACTGAGGATGCTTTAAACTGAACAGTTTGGGAATATTACCTGCAGACCGTGTGAGATGAGATGTGGCACTTGAGTCCATGTACCAAGCGTTGTCCGGTTGCTGCAAGCTCATGTTGCTGAAGGCATGGCCAACGTCGATGGGACATGCTTAGGAAGAGGGCCTTGGAGCCGCCCTCGCACGGTCGACTTGTCAGAGGCCGAGTCAGGCCCAACAACCCGTGGTGAGAATACGGGTTAAAGGGCTGCTGGTACTAGAATGGGGTCGGCGTTGCGACTCAGATCGAGGCCGCAGTCACAGATCGAGCATCGGGAGCCACCACGACCCGTGGTACCGTTGTCTCGCCGCCGTTTTGCCGATCGCGACTTTGCAACGACACGCCTCCTCAACCGCCGCGGCCCTTGCCACCCATGCTGCCGTGGTTGAGACTTATCCGGTGGCATCTGGTCTTGGGGTTGTGTGTCGACAACTAACGCCTACTGAATGTTCTCTTCCTGCTTAGCGCGACGTGTTTCTTCGAGCAGTAACTGTGAGCGAGCTTTGTTAAAGATGGGTAGCGGATCTGTCTGTTGAATCATGGTGGCCAAAGTACCATATTCGTCTTTAGGAAGGTCTGCAATCATTTGTAGCACCATCTTAGTTTCAGAGACAGGCGTGCCGACGTTGGATAATTGATCCGCCAGCAGTTTTAACTGTTTGCAGTACTCAGTCACATTGGAGAAATTTTCAAGACGTGTTTTGTTAAATTGTTCCTCCAAATACAAAGCACGGGTGTGTTTGTTATCCTGAAATATTTTCTCCAAATGATTCCACAAGTCACGGGTTGTGGCGCCAGATTTCATGATAGTAAGAAGTAGATCCTGAGAGATACTATCATATATCCACTGTTTGACGACTGCGTCAAGGCGACGCCAAGTAGGATCATCAACCTCCGGGGGATGAGGAATCTCTTCATCAATAATCTCAAGCACGTTATAGAGACATGCATGAATGCGAAACAGTTCAACCCAAGGGGAATACTGACAGTTTTCTTGATCAAGAAGGATAGGAATATAGTTCTTGATGTTGGTAACTGTCAGGGTTGGGTGAAAGGAAGATTTTGGTGTTTCGGGAGTGATATTGGTGGAAGAGGAGGATGTAGGAGAAGTAGGAGGAGTCACCATGGTGGATACAAAGTAGAAGAGAAGAGAAGAATGGAAGAAGAACCAAGAAATTTAGGGAGGGCCGCGGCGGAGAGGAATGAGGGCCGACGACTCTTGAAAAAAAATTGTAGGGTTTTGCTTGTTTGGCTCTTGATACCATGTAAGATGATATTAATCTCCCTTGGGGAGTCTTTCTCATTAATATCAATATATATAGTGTACAATGTTCATCCCATATACAAGAGAAATCTTAGTCTCATATACAAAAGAAATCCTAGTCTTACCATAATTATATTTACACAATATTCTAATTATGGATAGAGATATTAATTGCAATACTATACACGTTTACAGGAACGGCAGGAGTAATAGTCATGAAAGACAACTAATAACACATGTACGACTCATACATTCTTACATAAAGACCAAACTAACTAAGTGAGGATGTGATAGACTGGGAGCTAAATCACAAGAACAATATTTAATTCGTAGGATACATAGGTTTGCTAGAATTCCCTCTATTAAGTATAATCTATAATTAAGAAATTCAAATTTTCAAGTCAAACTATATCATCCAAAGAATTTTCTCACCATGTTCCCAAATAATGCACTTTCACCATTTTCCACCGTTAATTATTAGAAATTCCACAATCTATAGTCACTAATAGTCATAAAGTCACTAACTTTTATTCTAAGAAGTAACAAAACTTATCTTGAACAATGTCTCCACAAACTCTAGATTTGGATCTTAAAGAACTTTTTGGGTGAAAATCTAGATTTTAGGAATTAAAAGGTGTTAAATGATGTTTAATATCTTATCTTTAAGGTAGATTCATGTTTGAAATCTTACATTAGGGAGTAGTGTAACTCTACCTTGATTTCTCTTCAAAAAGTTGTGAGAAAGAACAATCCCCGATGGCCTCTATAATTAAGTTTATGTCAAGATCAACTTCAAACTTGGTGCAAACTAACCTCTCCCTTCTTATAAACATCCCTTCAATCTTCCAAACATAACATTTACTGTTAAATTGTATAATCCGAACTTGTATGCATGTTCTAGATACGATCTAGAACTGTTTTAGTGAATAACTAAAGAAAACTTGAAGAAGGGAGGGATGGAGGAGAACGAGAGTGAGAGAGAGAGAGGATATTTGTGAAAGCTTTTCACATTTTTGGATTAATTCCCACAATGCACAATAGGTGCTTATTTATACAAGACCACATCACCTCAGCAGCTCATTTCTAACAACTAATAACAAGCTAACTAATAACAAGCTAACCACTTCAATAAACCAATAACCTCCTAACCATCCCAAATAAACTATATGTATATGACATGTATATATGTAGTATAACTATGTTTCTATACTTCAACACCCCCCGCAAGCTAGGTACTAAACAAATTCTAAATACCTAGCTTGGATAGCAAATAAGAGTGTTGATTCTGCACCAAACTCTTTGTCAAAATGTCTACAGGCCGCTCTGCAGTGCAGACGTATATAGTAGAGAACAAGCCATGTTGGACCTCCTCCCTTATGAAATGGCAATTGATGTCGATATGTTTTGTTCACTCATGAAACACTGGATTGACAGCAATTTGAATGGCCGACTTGCTGTCACAACACACAGGAATAGGAAACTTCAAACAAACATTCAATTCAGCAAACAGGCCTGTAATCCAAACCACCTCAGCGACCACAGATGCCAAACTCATATATTCAGTTTCTACCGAGCTTCTGGATATTGTGTGTTGTTTATTTGACTTCCACGAGATGAGAGAAGTCCAAAAGAACACAAAATAACATGTAACTGACCTTCTGGTGTTGGGGCATGAAGCTCAATCAACATCACAATAGGTAGATAGCTTATCAGTACTTCCAGCAGCCATGAAAATACCCAAGCTAGGAGCTTGTTTGACATATCGAACTACTATCTCTGCTTCCAACATATGTGATCTCATTAGAGCTTGCATAAATTGACTCAGACATTGTACTGCAAAGGCTATATCTGGTCTAGTGTTGGTCAGATACAACAATCTGCCAATAAGCCTTTGATAACTGGTAACATTTGTCAAAGGATCATCTGCAGAAACTGTGCCTCCATTCTCTTTCAGATGTTCATCATATAAATGAGAATTAAGCTTCATATTTACCTCTATTGGAGAACCAACAGGTTTGGCTCCTGTCAGTCTCATATCTGCAACCAGCTCCAGGGCATACTTCCTTTGGTGTGTCACTATCCCATCCTTGCTTCTAGAAAATTCAAAACCCAAGAAATATCTCAATTCTCCTAGGTCCTTGATCTTGAAATGTTGTTGCAGAATTCTCTTAGTTTCTTCTATCAGGCTCTCATCATTCCCAGTGACAAGGATGTCATCTACATATATCAAAACTATCATAATTATGTCCTTGTCCTTCTTAGTGAGCAGGGAGTAATTCAAGTGGCTCTGTTTGAACCTAGAGGACATCAAAGCAATGGTTAATTTGATGTTCCACTGCCTTGAAGCTTGCTTCAGTCCATATAGCGACTTTAGCAATCTACAAACCTTTCCTTTCTTGTGTGTGAATCCTTGTGGAAGAGTCATGTATACATCTTCATTAAGATCCCCTTGTAAGAAGTCATTGAACACATCCATTTGATGCACAATCCAACCCTGAGCAGTAGCAATCTAGATAACAGATCTCATTGTTACCATCTTCACCACAGGTGAGAATGTGTCTTGATAATATATTCCTTCCTTTTGATTGTATCCTTTTGCTATCAGCCGAGCCTTGTACCTTTCAACTTCACCTGTAGCTTTGTATTTGATCTTATAGACCCACTTACAGCCTATAGTTGTTTTACTCTTTGGCAAATCAACTACTTTCCATGTCTTGTTATCTTCTAGAGCTTTGATCTCTGCCTTCATAGCTTCGATCCATCTTTTATTCTTAGCTGCTTCTGTGTGTATGATTGTGGCTTCTGATATCTTTGCAATAAAACTTTGATATGATGCAGATAATCCAACATAGCTGATATTAACTGATAATGGATACCTGACACCTCTTGCTTCTGTTGAAGGCTGAATAAAATCTGACATCCATGAGGGAGGTCTCCTGTTTCTACTAGACTTTATGATTTCTACTGATAACTGAGAGGCAGGCAAGTCGTGTGTGATAGTTTCTGACTGGCTGCGAGCTGGGGATACACTCTTTGTCTCAACTATCTGTGCAATACCATCAAAAACTGCAACTGGCATCACAGACTCAGTATTAACTGCATCAGGGACAGCAGCAGGGACACCATCCATTACAGAATCATTATTGACTGCATCAAGGACAACAGCAGGACACCGCCATTTTGCACTCTGATTACTCCAGGATCATTAGTTCCTCCAGTAACAGCATGCTCACCAAAGATAGGATCAACAGAAACAGAAAATTGATAATCATGTAAAGTAGACACAGGAGAATCAAAATGTGATTCCCCAATATGAACCTTAGTTGTACCTCCCTGAAATTGCAGAAAAGGAAAATGATCTTCATGAAAGACCACATCTCTACTTACAAAAATTGTTTTGTTAGTTAAATCAAACAATTTATATCCCTTTTGCCTACTGACATATCCCAACAACACAACTTTAATAGCTCTAACATCAAATTTATCTTTTTTGACCAGATAGTAGCATAACAAAGACATTAAATAACTCTCATGTGAGATAGAGAGTGTACTTTCTTGAATAACTTCTCATAGGGTGAGTGATCGGTGTATTTTATATACACCTTTTGAGTCAGTCTAGTTAGTCTTTTGTCCCGTTTTGTACATACAAAGTGTCGTATTAGGATAGATTTTCTTTCTTTTGAGTCAAAGTGGCTAAAGTGGCCAAATGGCGGAAAAGTGGCAAACGAGGCCGAATCGGACTGCGCGCCTCCCCGCTCGAAGCGGCGCGCGCGCTATTATTCGAGAAGCTGCAGAAGATTCAGTGGCGCGCCTCAGAGACGAAACAGGCCGCGCGCTAAACATCCGAAAGCCACAGAGTTGCAGTGCCGCGCGCTGCAGTAGATATCGGGCGCGGCGCCAAAACACCAGTATTGCAGAACTTTAGCCGCGGCGCCGACAGCAGGCGCGCGCCGACGCGGAAAAATTAGGTCTTTGACGGATTTTGGGCCAACTGGAAGGAAAAGAAGAGGCGTTTTAAAACTATATAAGGAGAACCCTAGGCGGTTTTGGGGTTCCTTTCTAGCACAACTCAAGATTCTTGACTTGGAGTTTGGATACCATTAGCTTAGTAATTTCTTTTCCTTTCCTTTATTTATTTGTTTTGCATGATGAACTTTGAATTAGTTCTTGTCATATTCATGGCTAGGAACTAATTCTCTTATAGGGCTTTCTATGTTGAATTCTTGAACCTTATGTTATAAAGTAATGCATGCTTATGGTTATTATTCTTATTGAGAGATCTATCCAATAATTGAGTTAAATTCTTGGTAGCTAATTGACAACTAGTTATCACTATATGATTTCTAATCGATTCAAAAGGAGGATTGTGAATATCTTTGTAAGTTGGGTAGACGGTCTTGAATTGGGGATGAAAATACCTCAATTAGATTTGTAAGCGTTGATGAGAGGCTTAACAACCCTAATTTTGCGCATTGTGCGTGACGGCCAACTAGGTTTTGTGCTTAATCCTCCTATAAAGTTACCCTTATCACGAAAGTTAGGTAAGGAACAATACTGGGTTGAGTGTTTATATAACCTAACGGAGTATAAAGCGATTTCAGAAACTCCGCTTTCTCCAAAAGAAGAACACCATAAGTAATGCATTAACAAGTAACATAAGCGGATAGTAAGGATACATAAGCCCTATTCTCATCACATCCAAGTAATTCTTTACATTTAAATAGCTTTGAAATTCTTAGTTATAAACAACCAATCAAGTATTAATTCGCCAAATAGATACTATAAAATAGATAGATGGTACTTGAACCCTAATCCTAAAGGACGATATTCGGTCTTATCTAAGACTATACTACTTGATACAATAACGTGCACTTGCGTTTAAAGTGTGCATATTATGCGCATCAAGTTTTGGCGCCGTTCTTAGGATTAGCAATAGTTCAATATCAAATTATCTATTTTTAATTTCTAATTTGGATTTAATTTTTATTTTTTATTTTTTTAGTTTCTACGAAAAATCGTGGTGCCGTGATTCTTTGTTTGTTTTTGATCTTTCTCGTGATATCGGTTTATGCGAAGGAGAAGAGGAGGCGACACTCTTGTTCCCTTCAATCCGGAATTGAGAAAGCCCGCAAATGTAATGTAAAGAATCAATTGCAACGTTGATAGAAATGGGCGGTGCTCCCAACAATAACAGGATGAGAGGCGGTTAGGTGAAAATCAACTTAACCCAGAGATCCTCAAGTGCCAATAGATATGGAGGATAGAGTTCGAATCCACCGTAAAGAAGTGCAGGGAGATTATGTGCTACCAAGAGTGAATGGAGCACAGAACTTGCATTAGGCTCCCTACACAGAGCCAACAATTTCGAGATAAAACCAAATGATTCGAGCATGGTGCGGAAGACACAGCGCTGAGGATCGCCATCGAGGATCACATACGCACATAGCAAATTTCTTGGAGCTATGTGCCACTTTCAGATATAACGGCCATCGATGATGCCGTCAGATTGAGGCTCTTTCCTTCTCACTCGAGGATAGAGCAAAAGTATGGTTGAATTCGCCACTGATTCGATATTTACATGGCACGGTGGCACGTAAATTCCTAGCCAAGTTCTTTCCAATCGTAGCAAAGAAAATTAAGAGGAGTTGAACAACTTCTATCAAGTGATGGAGAGTCCTTATATGAAGCATGGGAGAGATTCAAGGATCTACAGAGGAAGTGTCCACACCATTGCATTGAGTTGTGGAACTTGGTTCATATTTTCTACAACGGCCGAAAGCAAGACAAACCGAACTATCATAGATGCACCGCAGTGGAGCATTCATGAGAAAAGCGACCCACGACGCCACGAGTTATTAGAAGATATGGCCACTAACAACCATGTCATCAAGAGAGGAAACCAGCCGGGAGAAGAAGTGGGTCCGTAAGTAGATGTTATTCTCGCTTTGAACGCACAAGTGGCTCTTTCTAGCGAAACAATTGCAAAGAACATACCGTGGTGAATGCCGGTGAATCGCTAAAATCGTGAGATATGTGGCGCCCACATATATTTGATAGGTGTCCTTCAATGATCCCAACAACATCCCAATGGAGCGGCAGAGTGTCAGCAAGAGGTAACTACCAGAGGCAACGAACAACCCCTACTCAAACACTTATAATCCGGGTGGAGGAATCACCCAAACTTCTCATGGAAAGGAGATCGTACAAGAAAATCGCACTGTGGCCAAGAAAATCGCACTGTGGCCAACAGAACCAATATCGTGGCAGCAGACCGTGATAGGGGCGATGCGTAATCCAAAGAATCAATGACCTCTTCACTCAAGCCCCCAAATTTCAGCGTACCAATGCACTGTGTCAAGAAGAAAACGAGATGAGCTTAAGCGGCCATGACAAAGACTTGCTAACGCTGACGCAGCTTTATAACAGATCTAGATCCTCGCTCGTAAACTTGGAAACACAGTAGGGCGGCTAGCAAAGCAGTAAACATCAAAGCCATTGCGGACATTGCCAAGCAATACCGAGGTAAACTGAGGAGCAATGTAAGGCAGTCGCTGAGAAGTTGGAAAACAATTGGAGCAACAGCCGCCTCAGCCAATAGTTGAGAGGGAAGCAGAGTTAGAAAAAGATAATGTGGCTGAACCTAGCCCAGTGATAGAGAAAACTCCTGAGAAGGAGTATACAGAAAGATTCCTTTCCCCAGAGATTACAAAGGAAGGCGGTCGATAAACAATTTTCCAAATTCTTGAGGTATTCAGAAGTTGCACATCAACATACCGTTTATAGAGGCTTTGGAGCAGATGCCATCTTATTTCAAGTTCATGAAAGAAATCTGGGGAAAAGAGGAAGCGTCGAATATGAGATAGTAGCACTAATGTAAGAGTGTAGTGCTATCTTACAAAAGAAATTGCCACCAAAGCTAAAGGACCTGGAAGCTTTACACTACCATGCACAGGCGGGGTGACTTGCAACAGAGCTCATGTGATTTAGTGGCGAGTATAAATTTGACGCCCTATCGGTTTTCAAAAGATTGAGTTAGGAGAAGCAAACCCACCACCGTGAGTCCGCAACCACCGACAGATGCTGGTTCATCCACGAGGAAGATCGAGGATGTGATTGTGAAGGTAGGAAAATTTTTCTTTCCCGCAGATTTCATTCTCGATATGGAAGAAGATGCGTAAATCCCGATCATATTGGGAGGCCATTCCTAGCAACGGCAGAGCCTTGATTGACGTTGAAAGAGGAGAGCTAACGCCAAGAGCGAGAACGAAGAGATGGTGTTTAAAGTCTTTAAACACGCCATCGAGCCAAGAACCGTAAGTGGTGTTTTGCAATCAACACCACCAAACCCCATGCGAGCCATTGCAATGCAACCAAAGAGTGATGAGCCCAAGAAAGCAAGCATGGTTTGCTGAGATGACACTAAATGAGGTAATTGTTCCGGAACTCCCTACTACCGATAATGCTAAAAAGAAAAGGAGAAAAAGGAAACGCCAAATGTGGCGGAAATGGATTGGTTGGGGACTTAATCCACCCCAGGGCTAGTAAGTCTAAGGAACTTGCGTCCGGCTAAAAGACGTTAAAGATAACTTGTTGGGAGGCAACCCAACGTTTTCAATTATGTTATTTTAATTTCTGTCTTTAAGTTTATTTTATTTTTGTCTCAGAACAGTCTCACGGTCTTGGAGTCTTGTGTTTTGTGATGGGATTGACAGGTACAGGGAAATAAACTGAAGAAAAGCGAGGATTTCTAGCGGGTAGCCATACGCCAGAGCAGGGTTAAAATCATCTCCCGAGTTCATCTTACGACGCATGAATTTCTTCTGAGCTTGCATTTCCTTTGCCTGATCCTCGAGTACTTCCATCTTTGTTGGAACTCGTCTTATAATCACCATCTACACAACAATTATTGGTCAGTATAACGTTGTACAATCTTCTTCCTAACCCGCGTGAAAGATGTAGTACAAGAATCAAGTTTTGAAAAAGACTCAAGATAGGCACGAGAGGAGTATGAAAGAAGGGAAACTTTAGGATGTTATTCCGTTCACTTATTACTAAGGTGGCGCACACCGTCGCAATAAGTAACTGTTCAAACACCCGACTCGAAGAAACTTCCTAGAATCTCCTAACCTGGTTTAGCTTTGATACCAACTTGTCACGCCCCAAATTTTCCTAAGTCTTTACTTAGTATGATGGCACTGGATAATTATTTTCCACGGAGCACCATTTAATTCTCTTTATTTAGAAATTTAAACTTATATTCAAATACGGAGCTATTAATAAAAATAACAATAAAGAAATTTGTTTATGACTTTATTGAAAATATAACGCGAGCCCATGCTCGTGCAAATATTGTTTCTACATAGACATACTGACAAATATTATTCTAAGTTGGAAGGGAGACCATTCCACACGCATTTCCGAGACATTGAACCGACATTACGAACTCGACGAGTACCAAGCCCAAACAATGGACTTGGTATGACAAGAGGTCATGGACGATCGCTAGCCTCGCGTGGAGTCTTTCCTCTATCACGCTTTTTCAAACATGTTAAATAAAGAGTCACCTACCATCCGGCCGATGGAGAACCTTACCCTGCAATTCAAAGTAACACCACAATATTCGAAGCACAATCACATTATAACGTAATAAGCATATTGCAAAAACATATCAGGTGACAACATTTTTAAATATGCAACAACTCCTCATAGGAAATTCTCGGTTTAACTAACACTTCATTTTATCTCGTATTATACGTTAAGACATCCCCCTGCATTTCCACATGTTTATTACATTTATATATTTGTGAACGCGTATTCACTTTTCATATTTATATATAGGTGAACATGTATTCATCTTTCATATTTGTTGCGGCGTGCAACCCGATCCATTATATTTACGTATTTGTGAACACGTATTCAATTTACATTTTGTTGCGGCGTGCAACTCGATCCATTATGTTTACGTATTCGTGAACGCGTATTCACTTTACGTTTTGTTGCGGCGTGCAACCCGACCCATTATATTTACGTATTTGTGAACGCGTATTCACTTTACGTTTTGTTGCGGCGTGCAACCCGACCCATTATATTTACGTATTTGTGAACACGTATTCACTTTACATTTTTTGCGGCGTGCAACCCGATCCATTATGTTTATATTTATATATTTATGTGAACACGTATTCACTTCTCATATTTTTCAGAAGATTGAATAAATAATATTCTCTTTCCCCACATTCTGTCATTCATACTTGTAACGATTATAACTTTTTAACCATAACTCCAACTAAGGTGTTTCTCAAGCGGAAACTAAGGTAAGACGGGGATCTTTCACTGTACCAAATTTCATTTAAAACTACTTTGGGTAACTAACACAAATTTATCCTCAAAACAGCCATATGAGATTTGTTTCGGCAGAATTTTTATTAAACAGAACTCAATCTTAGAATAGTCATAACTCCTAATCTGTAAACCCGTTCAAGCCCCATAAAATCTCAAAACGACGAGAACAGAGAGTTACACGTCTCCATGTGAACCATCCTTTCATATTATATACCATTTGGTACAGTTTTACACTTTTATTCGCTGCCCTTCCTGGATCTCGATAGATCCGAGGCAGAAACTTTAAACAGCGATAACTCTCAATCCGTAAGTCGTATAGACCCCCGTAAGGTCTCAAAATGTCCAAAACAGAGAGATATAGAACTTTCATTTAGCAACAATTTTCATATTCCCCACAGATTAGTACAGTTTTACGTTTCCACGTCCTGCCCTTCTGGATTCCGATGAATCCGAGGCAGCAACTTCAAACTACAATAGCTCTCAACTCGTAAGTCCGTTTTAATAACGCTTTATCTATATCTGTCCGTAACAGATAGATTTATAACCATGTAAATTTTCATATAATTCTAATAAGTAAAACTCAATAAAAACAGTCCGTAATTATGCCTTTCCGAATTTCGACCAAATCTAAGGCAGGAACTTTGAACTATGATAACTTTCAAACCGTATGTCCATTTTACCTCATTTTTTGTTCTATATGATCATATTAGAGAGGTGTACCACTCTTCCGAATTTCATCAAATTCTAACAATTATAACTCAGTGAGAACAGTTCGTAAAGTTCATGACGCAACTAGTTGTCTAAACAATCAAAAGTTCAATATTTCTTTTCAACACTCAATTCTTATTCTAACATGTATTGAACTAAAAATAAAGGATGTTACCAAGAATTTCTGAGTGAGAAAACTCACCTTGTAAGTGTGAAGATTATTGTTGTGTGGTTGCTAAAATTATCCTTACTCTCTAGTATTTTGATTCTTGTTCTTCTTGCCCTCTTGGTGTTTTTTTCCTCTTCTTTTCACTTGTTTTTTTTCTGATTTTCTAACTTTTATGTTATGTACTTTGTTTGTGTGTAAATACAATGTATAAGTGGATAGTTTTCTATAACCTATGAGAGGTGGAATGACAAGAGTTGGAGGGGAAATGAAAAGGGGGGAAGGGGTAAAGGGAAGGGGTGGGACGTGCATGCTGCATGTTACAACATTTTTTTTTTTGTTTTGTTTTCTTATTTTCATTTCATCTATCTATTTATCCAACTTTAACACTAACTCTATCCCATGCAATTTATTCTTTGTTTTCTTATATATATATATATATTTTTATTAACCCAACCACAACTATATATTATTATTTTTTTTTCGGATTTTTTATTTTTTTCCGGATTTTACACATATGTATCCAACTGCTGCTTAAGCACTGCAATTATTTTCTCATACTTTTCAGGAGGACATGCTCTCATCATCTATTGGAATTGATCATGTTGCTCCTGAGACAACTGTCTCATTCCTTCTTCATACCTCTGGTTGACTGTCCAGAGGCATTCCCTTCTCCTGTCATGGCTACATTCACTTTCTTTTTCCCTTTGAAATCAGCAGGATATCCTAAAAGTCTGTAGCACTTGTCTCTCATATGTCCCTGTTTGTTTCAATAGTCACAATGCATCAGTTTATAACATATTTCTCTATTGTGTCCTTTCATTTGGAAATGATCATAGAACATGTACTGAGAGGATAGCTTCTTCTGTCTGTTCTGGTTATTAGCAGGTCTACCATATAATGATATAGGTTCAGTTGATTCAACTACAACATACCTTCCAGTCATCAATTTCTGGCTTTCGTCCTGCGCAATCATAGCATAGGCTTGATTCACACTAGAAGTGGATGACATTAAGAGAATATGGCTTCTACTCTGATTGTAACCATTATTTAATCCCTTTAGGAACTCCAGAAATCTACGATTTGCTAGATGCTCTATGTATTCCCTGGGACTAACACAGTCGCAAGTTGGTGGTGGAATGATTGAGTCGATCTCATCCCACAGATCCTTCATCCTTGAGTAATAGCTAGCTACTGGTGAGATACATTGATGTAACATAGTCAATTCCTTTTTTAATTGATATACTCGAGATAGATTGATCTTATCAAATCTCTCCTTTAGATCCTTTCACACTGCATACGCAGTAGATCTATACAATATGCCACTGAGCATATGTTTACTCACTTTCTTCATGATCCAAGAGATTATCATTGCATTACAACAATCCCACTATTGTGTGCAATTAGTACCATAAGTATCTCGTTTCACTGTTCCATCGATAAATCCAATCTTATTTTTTGTTAGCAAATTCAACTTCATAACTCGACTCCATAATGTATAGTTTTCCATCCCTGCCAGTTGAATTTTCACTTGTACAACATTAGCGATTCGAACTACTCAAAACAATGGTGATTATGATCGACAATGTTCAAATTAGAATTCGAACCTTCATTCGCAGCATTCTGCTCGATCAATGGAGTATTCTCCATAATCTTCGCAATTTCCAACAAAATTGAAATTGAATTTGAAATTTAAATCGAATCAACACAGTTCAGTGTTGAATCTGTAAAACCAATCCAGCAGTACAGTCGCAATTAAGGAAAACAAATCAGCACAGTTCAGTGCATGTGTTAAACAGAAAATAGCTCGAACCTTTCGCAATTAATCGATCTCCAATTCGTCGTGGATATCTTCGATCTACTTTCCTAGAGCTTTGATACCATGTTAAATTGTATAATCCGAAGCTAGAATTGAAGAAGAAGAAGAAGAATTGAAGAAGAAGAATTGAAGAAGAATTGAAGAAGAAGAATTGAAGAAGAAGAAGAAGAAGAATTGAAGAAGAAGAATTGAAGAAGAATTGAAGAAGAAGAAATTGAAGAAGAAATTGAAGAAGAAGAAGAAGAAGAAGAATAAGAAGAAGAAGAATTGAAGAAGAAGAAGAAGAAGAATTGAAGAAGAAGAAGAAGAATTGAAGAATTGAAGAAGAATTGAAGAATTGAAGAAGAAGAAGAAGAAGAAGAAGAAGAAGAAGGAGAAGGAGAAGGAGAAGGAGAAGGAGAGGGAGAAGGAGAATAAGAAGGAGAGGGAGAAGGAGAAGAAGAAGGAGAAGGAGAAGGAGAAGGAGAAGGAGAAGGAGAAGAAGAAGGAGAATGAGAGGGATGGAGGACGAAGAAGAAGAAGAAGGAGAACGAGAAGAAGAAGAAGAAGAAGAAGAAGAAGAAGAAGGAGGAGAAGAAGAAGAAAAAGAAGAAGGAGAAGAAGAAGGAGAAGGAGAAGGAGAAGAAGAAGAAGAAGGAGAAGGAGAAGGAGAAGAAGAAGAAGGAGAAGAAGAAGAAGAAGGAGAACGAGAGGGATGGAGGACGAAGAAGGAGAACGAGAGGGATGGAGGAGAACGAGAGGGATGGAGGAGAACGAGAGTGAGAGAGAGAGATAGAGAGGATATGTGTGAAAGCTTTTCACATTTTTTGGATTAATTCCCACAATGCACAATAAGTGCTTATTTATACAAGACCACCTCACCTCAGTAACTCATTTCTAACAACTAATAACAAGCTAACCACTCCAATAAACCAATAACCTCCTAACCATCTCAAATAAACTATATGTATATGACATGTATATATGTAGTATAACTATGTTTCTATACTTCAACAAATACATCTTCAGAACTCTCCGAACACCCTTCTGCCCAACTTAGAGCCTAAGCAAGAACGTAATATTTAGCGTAAATTTCTGGAGCATTACACATTTAAAATCCCTTGATGCATCAATGTTCACAAGAAACATCATTTAGATAACATGGGTTAGAGACAGAATTGAAAGAAATAATCCCTCGATTATTCTTATTGATGAAAGACATATATATACAAGTTACAATAGAAGAATCTTATTCCTACTTTACATCCTAAACCCTATTTTATATGAAGAATAACTATACATTTATGGTAATATTATAATTCTAATTATGATACAAGTCTAATACTAAATATACATTAAATCTGGGCTCCTTTTAACAAGAATCCTGCATGAAATGCTCCCCTTTGTTTGATATGAATTTGTTGATTCCAGCTGAATTTAACAATTAACTTTTTACTTTGAATAATGAAACAGAACACAAGTAATTTGGGGCTTGTTTTTTCTTATATCATAAACTGATCAACACAACTCTTAAATACAGAAAAGAAACTATCTGCACATTAACTACTATGCAGATTTTGTGGAAACAAACTCACTACAATTCTGCAACTAACAAACGTGTGAAGAACACACTCTTCAACACTTACAACTGAAATCAATTACTACTAAACTACCTTACAAACTAGGACATGACTCAACAGACTTGGACTAAGTCTATTCTAATTTATTTTCTTAAACTGAAAACAACGGAATACTTCAACACCCTCCCTTAAATTGAATTTTTCAGAAAACAGTTTAAAGTTTCTGCACAATCACATAATCTTATTTATCATTCTTTTCTTGATCAATTTCATGGATTGTACACATTCCCATCACACTTCTAAGTTTCTCAAACAAAGGTTGTTTCGAAGGTTTGGTGAGCAAAACTATAATTTGCTCTTCACTCCTGCAGAATTCCAGCTCAATTGTTCCTTCTTTGCAAAGATCACGCAACAAATGGAACCTGACATCAATGTGTGTATGCAACACATGATTTTTAGACAACTTAATAGTAGACATATTATCACAGTAAATAATAGTTGAACCTGCTTGCTTCTGGTTAAGTAATTCCAGCATTTTTCATAACCAAATTGCTTGACAAGAGCATGATGTTGCTGCCACGAACTCAGCTTCAGTGGTTAAGAGTGTCACGATTGGTTGCTTCTTTGAGGACCAACAAATAGCACCTGAACTCATCATGAACACACTTCCAAAAGTACTCTTGCGATCGTCTGTATCACCTGCATAATCACTATCTATATAGCCAACCATCTTTGAATTATCTCATTTTCTGTAAAACACTCCAAGATCAAGAGTACCCTTCACATATCTAAGTATTATTTTTGAATTTAGATGTTTCTCTATTGGATGCTCCATGTAACGACTGATGAAGCCTACATCATACATTATGTCTATCCTTGTTGAAGTTAAATACATTAAACTCTCAACAATTTGTTTGTAGTATGTATTGTCAACCTCATGACCTCCTTGTTCAGCTTCAATCCCAGTTCTGATGGAGTTCCAATTGGCTTGTTATTATTCATCCCAAACCTCTCAAGAACCTCCTGAGCATACTTTTTTTGACAAATGAAATTGCCAAAAGTTGTTTGAGCAACTTTCACTCCAAGAAAATATCTCATTAGTCCAAGATCAATCATCTCAAATTCTTACATCATACTTTTCTTGAAATTTTCAAACATTTCTACATTGCTACCAGTAAAGATTAAATCATCAACATACAAGCAAACAATGAGAATGTTACCTCCCTTTTCAATCTTCATATACAGTGTATGATCATATGGACACTTCATGAATCCCATCTTCTCAAAATGAGCATCAATGCGACTATATCAAGCCCTTGGAGCTTGCTTCAAACCGTATAAGGACATTTTCAGTCTATACACTTTTTTTTCCTTGTCTTTCTGCACATAACCTTGCGGTTGCTCCACATACGCTTCCTCTTGAAGCTCTCAATGCAAAAAGGTTGACTTCACATCGAGCTGATAAAGAGGCCAGGAGTTCTGAGATGCAATTGAGATTACAATCCTTATTGTATCTTGGCGTGCAACTGGAGCAAACACCTCCTTGTAATCAACTCCATACTGCTTCTTGTACCCTTTTGAAACCAGACGTGCTTTGTACTTTTCTACTTCACCATTCTCAATCAATTTTGTTCTGAAACCCCATTTTATACCTATTTTCTTCTGCCCTTTTAGAAGATCAGTCAGCTCTCATGATTGATTCTTCTCTATGGATTTGATTTCACAATCCATAGCATCTCTCCACTTCGGCTCCTTTGATGCTTCCTTATAGATAATCGGATCACTATCCACAAATAGTGCAAATTGAGCAAAATCATAACTTGAATCATAGTCCATTTCATAGTCCATCATCCAAACTGGTCTCTTTCTTGATCCTGGATTCCTCAGATTGTATTCATTCTCCTCTGATACCTCTGGTGACTCTTCTGATTGAACATGTGATGAACTAGCTCCTTGATCATCACGAAGCTAAATAAGAGTATCTGTTTCAGCTTGTTCTTCAAGATCAACATGAATCTGCTGATTCACATTGGCCTTTTCTTTCCATTTCCATGTCTTCCTTTCATAAAAAATCACATCACGGCTCACTATTACCTTCTTTGTCCGTGAATCATAAAGCTTATAGGCTTTAGAAGTCTCACAGACTCCTAGAAGCACGCACTTCTAACTTTTTTCTTCTCTCATCAGGAATGTGTGCATATGCAATGCAACCAAACACTCTGAAATGATCCACAGCAGGTTTCCTTCTACTTCATGCTTCATGTTGAGTTTTATTCTTAACAGAAAAAGTAGGGCTTCTATTAAGTACATGAACTGACCATATTGCAGCTTTAGGCCAAATTTCTTTGGCGCATTTCCTTTGACCACATTACAAATGGTCTTTACAAAGGCATTCCTAGTTCTGATGTCAATAGTTCCTTTTCCCATCACTTGAACCGCTGAATCATTCCCAAGATTCACAGCGGTGAGGAAGCCTTCATCAAGTGTTGAGAAAAAATCCCTGCAACCTGTCATATGATTGCTACAACCAGAATCTACAACCCACACGCCTTGAGTTGCAACCTCAATTGCATGAAATGCCATCAGAAGAGTCTCATGTTCCTTTTTCTCTACAAAGTTCGATTTTTCTCCTTTTTCTTTGCTCATTTTGGTGTAGCATTCACTCTTGTAATGTACAAGGTTACCACATCTGTAGCATTCCACCCTGGACTTGTCAAAATGCCCCTTGCCTTTGTCTTTGCTGTCATCATCTTTCTTTGACTGATATGATGATCTGTCAACATATTTACTTCCATATTGATAGCCTCCTCGACCGTCTCTTCCACGCCCTCTGCCTCTTCCACGCCCTCTTCCTCTAGAGCTGAAGTTTCACCGGGTGTGGAAACCTTCAAGGCTGTCAATTCTTCCATTGCACTAGTACGATTGAGCTTCTGCTCATGCACCAGCAAGGAACTTTGGAGCTCATCAATCTGCATCTCATCTTTATTGTTTGATTCTTCAATAGAGCAAACGATGTAATCAAACTTCGGTGTTAAGGATCTCAATACCTTCTCCAACACTGCCATATCAGTGATTGGATCACCATGCATCCTCATTCTGTTTGCTAGCCCCATAACTTTGCCAATATAATCATTAACAGTTTCTCCCTTCTGCATTTGAAGAATTTCAAAGTCTCTTTTGCTTGAAGTTGTGCACGCTTCACTCTTGTTGATGCTTGATACTTCCTCTTCATTGAATCCCAGATATCCTTGGAAGTCTTCTTCTGAAGCATTGTTTTCAGGATAGTCCGATCAATTGATTGAAATAAGTAATTCTTGACTCTTAAGTCCTTCAACTTCGATGCATCCAACCTTTGTTGTTGAGCACCTGTGAGAATTGCTCCTTCTTTTGGCTCCTCATAACCCGTTTCCACTAGATCAAAGTACTCATTTGATCTCAGAAAGTTTTCCATCAACATAGTCCAATGATCGTAGTGACCATCGAACCTTGGGATAGAAGGTTGAAATTGTCAATAGGTTTTTCAGCTGCCATTCTTGCTTCTGCAAGGCTCTTATACCAGATGTTGATTCCAGCTGAATTTAACAATTAACTTTTTGCTTTGAATAATGAAACAAAACACAAGTTATTTGGGGCTTGTTTTTCTTATATCATAAACTAATCAACACAACTCTTAAATACAGAAAAGAAACTATCTGCACGTTAACTATTATACAGATTTTGTGGAAACAAACTCACTACAATTCAGCAACTAACAAACGTGTGAAGAACACACTCTTCAACACTTACAACTGAAATCAAATACTATTAAACTGCCCTAAAAACTAGGACATGACTCAACAGACTTGGACTAAGTCTATTCTAATTTATTTTCTTAAACTGAATACTTCAACATAATTCAGTCAGTACCATTGTCACAAACTAATCCTCAGTCTTGACCTTTACAGAGAAGTCATCACATCTATTGAAGTTGGCTGAGGGCAGTGGCAGGCTAAGATTGTTTAAAGCTAATTTAAGAGAAGAATGGAGCTTTGATGAAGCAGTGAGAGGTTGCAGTGGCCTATTCCATGTTGTTGCACCCATGGAATTCTGGGCACAAGCCACAAAAAATATTGGTATACTTATCTAAATCATTAGTTTTGGAGTGCCAAAGTAGTTTGAATTAGGGAGAAAAAGGTCCAAATTTGCTCGTACTATTTGAAATTGAAATTTGCCTTTCATTTGACTTTTGGTTCATTCATACCCTTGTCGACGACAAAAATCATCTCGTATTTGATCTTGTCCTTAAAATAACTCCATTGTGAAAATCAGTACACTCGATGTGTTCAAATTCTTCAAGAAAAAAAAATTAAATTTACCCGTCAACTTTTGAGTATGATTTAAAAGTACTCTCAGGTTGGAGCTCCATCAGGGGTCACGGGCAAAAATGAGACTTTCAAACATAAGGCAAGGTTTCTCAATTTCTAATGCTAACAAGGATAAATTGACCGTTTTCTTTTAACTAGAGAAACTAAATAGAAGTAATTTCTTGGCTTATTTTAACTTGAATAAAGCTATGTTCAAGCAAATATCATAGAGCCTGCAATTCAGTGGACATTGAATGTTCTCAAATCCTGCTTGAAATCCAACACTGTAAAAAAAGTTGTTTTCACATCATCAATCAGTACAGTCACTGCCAGAGACAGGTTTGGCAACTGGAGACCTCTAGTTGATGAATCTTGCAAGATACCTGTCCAGCATGTTAAACACTCAAAACCTAGTGGCTGGGTAAAATTCTTTTTCCTACAGTTAGAGTACGACTTCTCCATCCGTCCCAAATAGTTGTCATGTTTCGCTTTTTGAGAGTTAATTTAACTAATCTTTGAAGTTAAATTATATTACATTAATTTTAAAGTTTGAATATTCAAAAACTACACAAAAAGTACTATAAGTTATCAATTGTAAAAAATACATTTGGGTCAAAGTTCAAGTACCTTAATTCTCAAGAAAGAAAAGTGACAAGTATTTTGGGAGAGGGGGAGTATCATTTAACATTATTTATGATGTTACCAAATGCACTTAGATTATTTTGTAATGCACTTTTATAGGTTTATGTACTAGTAAAGGTTTTGACAGAGGAGGCAGCATTTCAATTTGCAAAAGAAAATGACATTGATTTGGTTTCAACAATAACACCAACTGTAGCTGGTCCATTTCTCACTCATATAGTTCCTTCAAGCATTCAAGTTCTCTTGTCACCAATAACAGGTGTTTTTTCTGTCCTTTATACCAATTTTTCATTCCAAACTAGCAAAATGATATTTTTATCACCTGTAGTTCATGTTGCATTTGTCGAGGGGTGACGCTAGTATGTAAGGTATTGGTCGTCAGAACTCACTAACTTTGGACCGAACCTTGTATATTTGTTGAGAAATGCACTGAATATGAACATATAGTAAACTTCATATCTTGGATCCACCTCTGCATTTGTCCAACATAATCTTTACAATTGGCTTATTTTCACTTTTATCATCTAATAGATGCAGATAAAAACATGTCTTTCACAAGGTATTTTTTGTTCATAGTACTCCTTTAACTTTTATAGGTGATCCTGAACTGTATACTAACAGCTGTGAAATCAAGAATGGGATCAATAGCATTATCTCATATTGAGGATATATGTCGCGCCCACATATTCCTCATGGAGAACATTAAAGCAGAAGGACGATATATATGTTGTGCTCGGAGCTGGGCAATGTCTGAAGTTATCAATCACCTTAAAGAAGAGTATCCTTGCCCTGATTTAGAGAGGTTCAATATCCATTTCTTCCGAAATTTACAGTTAATACGAATAATTTGCATGAAAGTAACAATCTATTTTCTATGTTACATTCAAGATGGAGGAGTACATAATTCAGTGATCCCGGTTGAGATATCTTCAAATAAATTGAGAAATCTGGGATTTTCTTTCAAGTATGAAATCAACGATATCGTCCGAGATACAATTAGTAGCTGTATACACCATGGCTTCTTACCCTCTATTCAAAAGTAAGAATTGCTTCATTGTATGAGTAGTGTTTTACCCAAAAAGGTACAGTTGAATTTGTAAGTGTTTTTAAGGATACATGGACTGATTCGTAATATTAGATGATGAACAATCAATAATAAGTAAGCAAAACAAGTAAGAGATTAGCCGGGATTGCCTTGAACTCGGATGAATTCTCTGAGCAAGATTGGTCCGAGCCTTAATAAAATATCTTCAGTTATAGAGTAAAAATGAGAGCAAAATGAATAGAATATCCGTAAGTTTAAGCTTTCAAGTACAAGTTGAGAGAATGAGTGCTCTTCCAACATGAAGGTTGACTCCTTTTATAGATGTGAAATAAAGACATTTAAACCCGAGATTCCCTCTCACATTAAATATCATTAATGCTAATAATTGTCTCTTAATGACTAAAGAGTAACGACAAGCGTCATATCCGGAGTGGATATATGTTGAATTCCTCTGGAACTCCACGCGATGTCAATTGTCTCGGTCGTATCCAAACTCGTCTCAACTTCTGTCTCACCTCGGTATCAAATCATACATGTTTCAGACCTTAACCATCTACCTCAAACTTCACATTCCAACCTTGCCACATGTCTATACGATAGTCCCCACACTTTTCAGATCAAAGTTTACCGAAGTGACGGAAAGTGGAAATGATTCCTTCGTTGTCGTCTCTTGGAAGTTTCTTTTTAAATCACTCCGAAAGAAGCGGGAAAATGAAATGCTTCATCTTTTCCATAGTCGGACTCACGTCCCATCCTTCTGAAAATTCGGGCACGTGTCACTTTTTGATTAAACCGCCTCATCGGTTCGTATACCAAAAAGTTTTGCGATGATGACTGAAGCTTTATAAAACCCTTCTTCTCTTCTTTCTTGTCACGACCCGACTCCGGGCCCGCGACTGGTGCCCTACCTGGGCACCCTTACAGGTATACATCAGAGAATAGTAGCGGAACATATATACATCTCAAAAGAAATAAATAACAGGCTAGCCGATAAGGCCACCTTCCATAAATATACATGTAACCCAAAAAGCAGTTACCTCTTTTTTTTTCACAACCCAATCCACAAGATATGACTACAGACCTCTAAGAATTTCTGACATAACAACTGTGGCGGGGCAGGGCCCCGCCATACCCCTGAATGTACATAAATCTACAACCTCAGGGAACTGTACCAAAATACAAAGCCTCCGAAATAATAGAGTTTGCCAACCAGCTGAACAGTGATCCTAAGAATGAGGATCAGCAAGCTATGTACCTCAACCTGCGGCATGAACGCAGCGGCCGAGAGGTCGATCTGAAATATGTACCTAGTATGTGAAACTGAAAATACTGTAATGAAATCATAACAGTCTATATAAAGCTGGAGACATGTATGATAACCAAAATAACAGTACAATGTGCCTTGCCAAAGTGATAGTAATGAAATTCAGTTTTACCTTTTAAAGACTATTTCAACACATGAACAATAGTCACACAGGGCTACGGACGCAAGCCCTCAAATATCATCACATAGTCCAGTAAGGGTCTCAAGCCCACAAATATCAAAGTGTGCCCGTGGAATCCTCCATCACTGTCGACAACCATAAGTGTAAAATATAACCATGTGACGCGCCCGTGGCATCCCACCTCACTGTCGGCGTACACATATACAATACATATATATATCTCCTGTCCGTGGAATCCCCCATCACTGTCGACAGCCGTAAGTGTAACATATAACCATGTGACGCACCCGTGGCATCCCACCTCACTGTCGGCGTACACATATACAATATATATCATGCCCGTGGAATCCCTCATCTCGGGTACATGACTTCATGGAGAGCTAATCCATGGGGTAATAATCGTATATAACATGCCCGTGGAATCCCTCATCTCGGGTACATGTCTTCATGGAGAGCTAATCCATGGAGTAATAGTACATAACATGGTCGCATTCCCTAATCCTCATCGTATAAGCATGGCCATGGGGTAATAATCATATATAACATGCAGTGGAATCCCTCTCTGCATACATGTCTTCGTGGGAGCTAGTCCGTGGAGTAATAGTACATAACACGGTCGCGTGCCGGAATCCTCATCGTATAAGCATGGTCATGGGGTAATAATCATATATAACATGCCCGTGGAATCCTCATCTCGTACATGTCTTCGTGGGAGCTAGTCCGTGGAGTAATAATCGTACATACGGTCGCGTGCCGGAATCCTCATCGATAAGCGTGGCCACGGGGTAATAAAATAAATTCGAATCTAACCCGCCTCTCAGTTCGTGCCGGAATCCCACATCGTATAAGCATGTCCAAGGAGTAATAAAAACAATCCGGGAATCTAACCCGCATCCTGGTCGCATGCCCCGGAATCCCACATCGTATAAGCATGTCCAAGGATCAATCACAATGGAAGCATACCCGTGGAAGCCTCCGTCACTGTCGGTACGTCCAAGTAAATTTACAACAAGATAGACGGCCCTCCAACTGAGAGTCACGACAGCGTAAACATATAATACTTGCACTCAAGGCTATCACAAGCAAGCATAGGCAAGTTCATTAAATCTTTAGACTTTCATTTTATATACTCAAGGCATTTTTCGTTTCACATAAAAATCCGGGAATTTAACCCAAAGTACTACGTACTTACATTCTTTTCAAAAGACTCCTTTTCATATCAAACCCCAAGATACTAACACCCGTAGTATCAAGACATGTCTACATTTCAAACAAGTCACTACATTTTTAGAAATATATTTCTCGGCTTCTAAATCAAGTGACCCTTATTTTAAAACTTTAAGCAAGTGATACCTTTAAATCAAATTGCCCTTCCTTATTTCAAGTCATTCTTTGTTTACATTACTAGAGAAAACCATTCTCTTAACCTTTCATAAAGTTATTATAACCAACTTCCCATAAAGCCGTTATACTAACTTTATGCCTTAGACTAATTCATTCTTTTTATAACCAAGAGACTTATACTTTCAAATCAAGTTACATAACTTTTAAAATACTTCAAGTCTCTTAACTTTAGAAATCAAGTTTCTTAACTTAGAATTTCAAGTCTCTTATCTTAAGAATATAAAGAAACCCATACTTTCCAAATCAAGTATTCTATACTTTTAAATCAAGTCATTTCTTCCTTTAAGAATCAAGTCCCATAACTTGAAAAAATAAAGTTTCTTAACCTTTTAAGAATTCAAGGTTCATAGTCTTAAAACTTCGTACGTAAACTCTTTAAGTTAAGTAAAATTTACTTTCATGCGTTGTAAATAGGTTATACTTGTTTATAACGATCTTATTAAAGCAGCCATGATCTAGAAAATGTAATACAATTTTGTCTTATCTTAGTTTCTATGCAGATGGAGGATTCTACTCATTTTAGTTTAATTGATTGTCGATACATTTTCTTTTATTAGCGCTGCAGTGGCTTGTTCGATACTTATTCTCATTCGTGCAGTAACTTAGAAAAGTCAACTTGACTCCAAATACCTCCTAACGACTCTTACTAATATCCCCCATAAGACTTGGTAAGAACTTAGGATAACTTAGACATAACTTTCACATAGAGTAAATCAACATACATACCTCTTAACTTCTAAGAGTAGAAGGAATCATGAAATAACACCACATGTATATTTCATACATAGAATCATGCCAAAAGGAGGAAGAGGTTCACATACCTCGCGACGATTATCGACAAGTAGCAAAATGCTCCAAAGTACTTCAACCTTGCTAGCTATTCCATCCTTTTTGTGGAATACGCTATACGTAGTACTTCAACCTATAATGGACATAATACGTCTATTAACCTCTAGCTTCAAACGTAGAATATTCTAAGTGAAAAGTCACCAAATTCTACGAAAAATCGGGCAGCACTTCCTTTGTTTCTACATACTTTTCCACCTTTTTCAAGGCCCGAATTTCAATAACCAAACGCCACATTTAAGGCCCAACAATTCAGCAAATACAAAGGGGATTACACGCCTAATAGGACGTGTAAAATTCTGCCCCATAATCGATATAAAACTGTCCAATATTTCCAAGCCATATTCGGCTTCAATCTCACAACAATTATCAATTCCTTTCAATTCCTTTTTCAATCCAAGTTGTTATTCCAATATGTTATATACATAATAACAATTACAACAACTACAAATCCTTTCTTCCATAACATGCGACGATTGTAACTATCAACCAAATTAATTACAACATTAATGGCTAACTTGTCCATTTTCGGTTTTAACACGTCGACATGATCCAAATCTTTTCAAACTTCATTCTATATACCACATGCTCATTTCTTAACTACTATAACATGTAATCTTCAATTACATTAAGAAGATAAAGATTTTACCTCAATAAGCCCTAATAATGTCCAAGCGTAAAAGTCGATCCTTAGCAACTTTTAGCTCCTCTTCTTATGTTCCAATCCGCTCCAAGCACTCCTTAGAAGCTCATGAAGAACTCCTCTTCAAGTTTCATCTTCAAATTTGAAGAACACCTTAGGGTTTCGCCTTGCGACTAACGTAAAAACGTCGTTTTTCCAAGATCTTTCTATTGAGATATCCTTGAAATACCCCTAGGAACCTTGGGTTAAAGTCTTGTGAATAATGAACCACAAACTAATTTTTTTTGTGTGGGAGAATTCACTAAGCCGAGAGCATCTCTAAAGCTAGCACAAGTTTCTTGAAAAATTTTCTAAGTATGGAACTTGTCTTGCAACTAGTGTAGGATATATACTACAATGAAGGGTCTAGATTAAACCATTTGTGTGGCTTGGATGAGTTCATTAAAAGATCAAGCCAAGTGGGCTCTTTGACTTAGTCAAATAAATCAAGCTCTTAGCTTGCAAGACTTTGGTCATCTATACTTTGGTCAAATGACCATTTTACCCTTGGCAATTTCGAACAAGCCTAACTAGGGGGTGACATGTGTCGCCCTCCCATTTGTCCATAGAATTTCGTAACCCTCGTGGGCCCCACAAAACGTAAAATTTCTCGGGTGGGCCCTACGTGACCAAATCCGTAAAATACATTTCCATAATGATAAAAAAATTCATACTCCTCAAATAATGTATTCTGAGAATCTAATTCTCATCAATGAACATTTTTCCTTTCCGAAGTTCGGAAGATTTTTCCTTCGGAAAAACAATTCTTTCTTTCGTACCAATTTTTCAAGTCTTGCGCTCTCGCGTCTATTCTCTTATACATGTCCTGGAATTACGGGGTGTAACATTTCTTCTAACCTTCCACAAAAATTTCCTTCTCAAAACTCATCTTCTCGTTCATTTGTTCTACTAAATCTTCAACCCCACTTGATCTTTGACTCTTTCATTTAAGAAAACCACCAAAAACTTTTCTTACTTTCATTCCACTCATTCTTCTTCAAGGAATTCTTCACCATCACCTTCATCCCTGCCAACCACCGCTGAAGCCGTCGGCGTCAGTGAATCTCTTGAAGGTCAGACTACCCTTGAGCCCAGAGCCTTTGACATAATCCCATCCATTTTTTGCTTCGACAATGAATTAACCGTTCGTGCCGCCACTTTAAAAGGGATCGAGGTGAAGTGGCAATGAACTATCCGACCTCCATCGATCCTTCCGTCCTTGGAAAAGTTCAGGCAGAATGCGGTTTGAAAAATATCTCCAAAATTATTATCCCCGGTCATAATGATGACATCACCACTCACATGCGGGGATATTCCAATGTTTATACCTACCCCTTCATTTTCAAACTTGACCCTCCAATAGACTATGTGATTCTAAAAATTTGCAGGACTTACAACTTGTGTCTTGCACAAATTGGTCCGTCTGGATGACCGTTACTTTCCTCCAGTTTTTGGCTAAGGAGGTCAAACTTAATTTTACCCTGGATCATTTGATCAGGGCTGGATGGAGCGTTTTGTAACAATTCATATTACTGAAATTATTCCATAAAGATTCATGCCCTTTCTGGAGACATTGAATTTGACCTGTAAGTAAAATTCTTCTCTTTGGTTTTCTAAAATGCCTTCCACTAGTTTTTGCTTAAGAAATCCCTTTGTTACTTTTTCAGCTACCCTTCCGTCTACACAAAGATCGGTCATGGAAATCAATTTCCAAAGACCGATGGAAAATTAAAAAGACGGTTAGTATCTTTCATACTCTTTTGTTACTACTTCTTTACATACGCATATATTCACAATTGTTTTTGTTCTTCCAATAACTAGGTTTGCCAAAAGGCACCTCTCTCTCGAGGATAGTTGTGACCGCTCCGGTTCTCACTAATTCAGTACTTGACTTGGCTGCATCCGCTCGTCGTATCGCCAAAGTACCAAAGAAAAAAATCTACAAAACCTCCGAAGTCTCACTCGGATCCTTTAAAGAGGAAAAAAAGGATCCTGGTAGAAGGTGGCTCTTCCAGAGTCAAGGAAGCCACAACTGTTGATTCCAATGTTCCACCTCCTACTGAAAAATACATGTCGTCATTGAAGATGATGATGAAGCAACAGGCGAGGATGTTATGTTGTAAAAAAGACCAAGACTTTTAACTTGTCCACCTGAATAACACACATTCCATCAAGCTTCGGACACGATGACTTCGATCGTCTTTTTAGCGAAGCTGGTATCGCAAATTCGGTGCCTCCAGTGAATGCCTCTGGATTTGCACACTTGTTAATTCTACAACGACTTTCCTCATCATGGCACCCTCTAAAAAATCACTCCACTTCCCGACCCAATCTTGTAAATATGTTCCCGACTCTGAGTGCGAACCTGAATAGGCTGAGGACTGCAACCCTCATCTTGATTTGGTTGTATCTGGAGTAAGTGTCAAGAAAACTTAACATCTTATGCCCTGTCGTAGCATCGATCATTCGATTGATATGCAGTAAGGGAAAATAAATTTTTGGACAAACCTTATTTATGTCTTTAAAATCTATGCACATTCTTAGTTTGTTACCTTTTTTAGGCATAACAACTATGTTTGCTAGCCAATCCGGATATTCTACTTCACGGATTGAACCTATATTTAATAACTTTGTTACCTTTTCCTTAACAAAAGTATTTTTGTAGTCTCCATAGACCTCCTTTTCTACTGCACCGGAAGAGAATCGAATCCAAACTCAGCTTGTGAGTTGTAATCTCTAGAGGGATACCTGTCGTGTCTAAATGAGACCAAACAAAGAAATCAGCGTTGCTTTAAGAAATTCGAGTAATTTAAGCCTGAGCTCGGGGATAACCCGGTGCCCAGGTATACCTTTCTATCCGGCAGATGCACGAATAATACTACTCTCTCAAGTTCTTCTACGGTTGACTTCGTGGAATTTGAATCATCCATCAGTACAATCAACCTCGAGAAATGATAGTAATCTTTTTTTTTCCTCGTGGTTTTCTTTCTCACCTTTTATTTTCTTTGGACTCGATGTGTCTGAATCCTGTAATTGCTATTCGACTTCTTTTCCCTTCTGTTCACCCTTCTCATCATTTTGTCTTTCAACCGACTCTTCTATCGTAAATATTTCCCTTGTAGCCGGTTTCTCTCCCCGAATCTACTTAATTCCCTCTGAGTCAGGAATTTCAACATCATATGCAACGTTGAAGGCATAACATTCATATCATGTGTCCAGGGTCTGTCGAACAACACATTGTACCTCATTTCCCCCTCGATAATGTAAAACTTCATTTTTTTGGATCATTCTGGTTGCGTTAATTGGAAGAGTGATTTCCCCCTTCATCATTTCACTATTTATGTTTAATCCGTTAAGAACTTGGGC
This sequence comes from Przewalskia tangutica, assembly GCA_029844215.1. Taxonomy (NCBI): domain Eukaryota; kingdom Viridiplantae; phylum Streptophyta; class Magnoliopsida; order Solanales; family Solanaceae; genus Przewalskia; species Przewalskia tangutica. The sequence continues at coordinate 139,467,332 of CM056720.1, read as the reverse complement.
CACCGAAATTATTTTATCAAGCATCTCCATTTACTCTACAACCTTCCACCTAGTGATGTTGGCCGAGCTACCTAGATCAATTAAAATCCGCTTAATTTGAAAATGATCAATAGAGACAGAAATTACCAGAGCATCATTAAAAGGTTGAATAATGCCCTATGTGTCATCATCACTGAAATAAATTACTTCTTCCTCAAGAAATCCCTAGATCTCTTTTCCTAAGTTATCGACACTTAGGTCTTATTTGCTGTCATGTCGGATCCTCTTGGAATATCTATTCCTCCGATAATCATATTTATGACATGTTGGGGTTCTATCGAGTCTGCCTGTTTGTTTGCCTCTCTATTTTTGAAGTGTCCCTTAGCTCGATCGCTCAAAAACTCCCGTAAATGACCATTCTTCAGTAACCGGGCCACTTCATCTCTGAGTGGTCGACAATCCTCCATCTGGTGCCCGTGTGTTCCATGGAAATCATATAGCAAATTTGGATCTCTTTGAACTGGATCTGACTGTAGGGGCCTCGGCCACCTCGTCTCCTTAATGTGATCAATAGTTGATACTAGGGATGACAACAGATCGGATCTGAACAGGATCCTACTAGATCCATGTCTGTTTTTCATACCTAGATGCAGAACCAAAAACAACAAACAAAAATGACCCAAACACTTCAAGATAATTTTTTTCACAATCTTTTAGACCCTTAAGAGCAAAGTATTAAAAGAAGAGAAAGATAACTCAAAAACTTTTTGGGTAGTGAAAAAATGAAAATTAAAACATGGGTAGTTGCAATAAGCAAAAAGACTCAAACAGTAAAAACATGAATCTCGAATTGTTGGATGGTCGGAAAGATAGAAAAAGCTTTAAAAAGGTATGTATATGTGTGTGTGTGTGTGTCGTGGTTCATCTCCGACCGTTCGATGGTCAAATCCAGTGGCGACTTGCAGAAACAGAGAGGGATGGATGAGGCAAGGACGACACAGTGGCGGAGAGCAGCATCGGTGGTGGTTTGGTTGTTTGGCATTGGCTTCACCGGAGACAACGGTGATGGTTTAGGGGTGACAGCCCCGGTGTCCTGGTATGGTGTTCTCTGGCATTGTGAGTTTACTAGACTGAGAGCTCATGACAGTGATAGGGGGAGGAGAAAGAAGACTGTAGCGGAGAACAGAGGGTTGTTGGTTGGTGAAGGTCGGAGATGGGTTCGCCGGAATTAACAGTGGTAGGGCCGAGGGGTCGTGGTATCGGCTGGTTGACGTTTCGACAATGATGTAGTGGTGTGGTCGCCAACGTTAACAGTGGCAGGACAAGGGGTTTATAGGGTTCCATCCGGTGTGTCCCCTAGTTCCCTTTCTTTTCGGGTTTATAATATAGGGGGTGAAAGGAGGTGATTCGAAGAAAGAAGGGACTGGGTTTTCCGGCCAATTTGGTGGCCGAAAATCCGGTGAAAATTGCGGCGGGATTGGGGGGCATGATGGTGGTGTGGCGGTGGGTTGACTGAGTAGGGTTAGTTCTTTTTTGTTTAGATTTTTGTTTTGTTTTGTTTTTATTAGGTTTTGGTTAGGTTGGGGTGAAAATAGGGGAATTGGGTTTGTGCCAACCGAATTGGGCTGGTCGGGTGTGGGCTGGGTCAGTCGATTGGGTCACGGGTTGGGCCGAAATTTGGGCTGATTTTGTGTTGTTTGTTTTGTGTGGGTTGTAGGTTTAAATAAAAAGAAAGAGTTTATTATTTAAAAGATGCTTTGCAAAAAATGTAAAATTGTATAGATAAAAATGACGATGTGATAATAATAAAACATAATATTTGTGAAATGCTTAATGCTTGAAAATATAAATGCGATGTCGTTTTGCGAAAATAAATTATCATAGAATATTAAGGTAAAAACTATGATTATGATTTTAAAAAGACAAATGATAGTAAAAAATATGAATAATAAATAATGATAAATAAATAATGATATTGAGAATAATATATATATATATATATATATATATATATATATATATATATATATATATATATATATATATATATATATATATATATAATTGTTTTTGCGATGTCAAGAAAATATTTTAAATTTTAGACAAATAATCGAAAGAGATGAGACAAAATTGGATGTCAACACTTGACATTTTCAGTTCTCCATCCATGTAATATCATTTTGTACTATACATAGTATTTTTTTAAATTCAGATACTGATAGATTTTTATTTAAGTTCATTAACGTTATAAGTAGAATAATTCTTTTTATGAATTTATTATAAAATCTAACAATGATATCTTTTATGATTGTCGTTTTAATATTATATGCGTTAAGTATGTATATATATGTACATAGATGTGTGTATATTTTGAAAGTATATGTATGTCCTAGAGACAACCTGTATTAGGATAAAATGTACTTTATACACATTCATATTTATATTAATGATGATTAATATTATGACATTTGCATTTGTTGAATTATTAGTTGATTGTTTATAATAATCTATAAATGCATCCCTAGAGTTTACGTATTTATTAATGATGTGAGATTTAATGTTATAACATAACTCTTAAATTACCTCGACTAATGATCATCGAGATTGGGATATCGATGATATGCGATACGTCGACATGTGGTCTGCATCATATCCTTAGGGGATGTAGTATGTCTCACTTGCTACGAGTTATGGCAACTCGTGATGAACACATGGATACTTGTTGAAGTATCGGTATACCATGCTGATGTACTATTTTGTTATATGTCATCGGCATGTGGGAGATAGAAGTCCTTAGACTTGACGTCAATATCATCTTGTTTATGGAGTAATGTACTTTGATCATGTCCTAAGCTCAAATGTCTTATAGGTTGAGACGCGGCTTGTTTTGGGTGTATTACAAAGTAGATTAAAGGTGGTATGTGAACCAAGATTGGATTCATTCGTTGAATGTATATTCAAGTGAACACTCAGATACTCATGTGGTATTAGGTTGACTAAGTCATTGGTCAATGCAATGGACATGTCTTTGATATGGTCCTGTTGTCAACTAATATAGATGAGTTATAATGATCAAGCTATTTGGATAGACACGTGACAAATCCTAAGCTTGATTGAGTGTGTCATGAATGAAAGGATTTTATCTTCCCACATAGAGGTTCAGTTCACATGTTTCATGTAGCTAAACTTTACATATTGAGTTCGTCTTCCGGCGCAGTCTAGGAGTTTCGTGAAGACCCTAATATAGTTAGTGTCGTTATGTAAAGGCTTGAAGGGTAACACTAAGTCAAATGTTTTGTCGATTGAAATATGTAATTAGAGAGATTCTATATATATATATATATATATATATATATATATATATATATATATATATATATATATATGTTCGGTTGATGACCGGAACATTAGAAATGGAAATGAGGCAGAAAATGGGACAGGGTCGCGGCGCCAAAAATGCGTGTCGGCACCGCGGCGCCAAAAACGTGTGTCGGCACCGCGGCGCCACTTATCCAGGGCCTCGACGCTGAGGCGTCCAGTGGGCCCGACTCGCTGGCCCAGTCTGCTGACTTGTTATATGGGCTGACCTATGGGGAACCCTAGGTTGTCTTTTACAACTATAAATAAGAGGGTTTTCCCGCCCATTTCATTACACCAAAAGCAAGAGACTAATCTCTTTTAAAGCTCTGTCGGAATCCCTAGCATTCCAAGACTTAGCAATTACATCGAATTTTCAGTACTTGCAAATCGAGGGACATTTGCGTGTGCACCCTCGGACTATACAAAGCTCCAGTTTTTCAAGTTACTATCTACAATGTAAGTCTTCCATCGAAGTATTGCATTATTGCTTTGTGTTTTTTACATTTTATAATCATCCTACAGTTTGACCGTCGTCAGGTTTGAAACATAAATTTTTAAATTCCGCTGCGTGTACGAACCCGACAAAACCCTATAGTGGTCTCAGAGTCTGGGCTGTTTTGTGTGATTATACAATGAATATTAATGATAATTTGGGTTAGAATTTGTTTAAATTTTGACTTATGTCGTTTAAAGGATTTAAAACCTTAAAATCCCAAGAACACATAGTTTTATCTCCAGATTTGTTAAACATTGATGTAATCGAGGAAGTCATTCAGATCTAAGTTGATATGCGTAACCAGTTCGATTCGAACATGGTGCAGTGAGACGAAGAATGAGAAGGGATTTGATGATGGTCGATGAACGTTTTGTTGAATAGTAAAGGGGTACGAAATGGATCTGCAAATCTGAGCCTAAACGAGTTTTAGGGTTTCGGAATTGCAGAAATTGTGTTTAGGGTGGCGTATGTGCGACTAGGGTTTCTTGGCGCGCGGCTGCATTCAATAGGGCCACGGCGTTGTTCATCCAGAAGCTTAAATTATTTTTGGACTCTGCCTCTGGCGCGCGCCAGACGATTCTGAGATTCGGTCTACGAAGTTTCATTGTATGGCTACTCACTGCGTGTGTAATGTCGTGAAATATTAAAAATTGAAATCGGCAAGTTTTAAAAGTTTCAGAGTTTGATTCTGAAAGTTTTAAAGTTTCAAAAACTGAAAATAAAATTTTAAATTGAACAGATTTGGTCCTTTCAGGCAAATTTGTAATTAAAGAAACTTTTTTGAAATTTGATTTTTAAGTTCTGGAAATAGCAAACGGGTCCCTACAACCTGAAAATATTTTCTGAGAGTCAAAATTGTATTTTTGAATTTATAGTGGTTCAAATTGAACTTTTAATTCTTGATGGACTAAACTGTAAATTTTAAAAGTTTGCAGAAATCCTGAAAATCAGAATTTTAAAATCAGAAAATGTTTAGGGACTGTTTGGCAAAGACATAGTTTTAGAATTTAGACAAATAAACCCATAATTATCATTAATGGTATATTATTCTATAATATACAAATGTGCTAAGTGTTTGAATGTGATGCATTTAAATTATTAGCATTACGTCCGCAATTATTGTCTGGGTAGGCGGCGCCCAGTAATTGTTTACTTTCAATGACCGCTATAACTATCTGGGTAGACGGCCCAATATGTGATTAAAATCATCTTATATCATGCCTAATGGGTTTGATGGTTACCCATCTAAATGTGTTTAGAAATAGCATGATAAGATGTCATATGATGTATGACATAATTATTGATCTTGGTTAAAAATCCCCGAAAACTGAAAATGTTTCCCAAATATTAAAATACAAGTTTAATTAAAACGTGTCGTCCATTATAATTGTTATGGTGCAAAATCATTTTCGGCGATACGAGTATTTATGCCAAAGCATTTGCTCTAAGTCTACGAGGACTCAGGCCCTTTCATAGATGTGTTAAAGTAAAAGTAGAAGATAAACTTTTGTAGGTATTTACACCAAAGTGTTTGTTTGCAAAGGCTAAATTTATTTAGGTACTTAAACGCAGTCGTATAATGGGGTTGACTTGTTTAGATGAATCTTGGCGCCAAAGTGTCATACTAATCTAAAGACGCAAGATTAAAATGAAAGATATTTAATCAATCCAAGAGTTGTAAATAAGCTTTACAATTGGTTAAGGACCTACCGAAATGTGCTATTGAAGTTATCAACCAAAGCAAACGCGGATATAGCATATGTTTGGATCATGACCCATTATGACCTTTAAAATGTTTTAGGTCCGTATTCTACCTAGGGTCGTAGAAGTATGCAAAATAGTGGGAGGTAATTAAACAAAAGGTCATGTTAAATTAGCATATAATGAATGTGTATAATTAGGAGAATGAAATTTTGATTGCATTTTTCATGTCTACCTATATCTTCAGAAGTTTGAGAAGTCAAGGAGGCACGAAGAGCTAACAAAGTGTCTTTTTATTTGACTGTCCGAAATCAAGTGGGAGATTGATCTTCAGAATGTCGAACTTCTCAATGAAAATGCTAATGGAATCCAATAGATTGACTGGACCCAAATTTATAGATTGGCTGAGGAATGTAAGAATAGTCCAGAGAAAATTGAATATACATTGGATCAGGTATTCCTTACAGTGCCTGCGGAGGACTCTGCCGAATATGCAACCTTTGATAAAGTGGCTTATCAAAAACATTATGATTATGCCATTTCAGCTCAGTGTTTGATGTTGTCTTCTATGTCACCTACATTACAATGACAGCATGAGAACATGGGGCCCAATGAAATGTTTGTACATTTGAAGAGTATCTATGACTCTCAGTCTCAGACTATGGAGTATGAGCTGCTCATACAACTCTTTAAGTGTAAACTCATTGAAGGGAGTCAAGTGTCACCACATGTGCTGAAAATGATTGAGTTGATAGAAAGGTTGACATCCATTGAAATAAAGTTTCACGACAGAGTTGCTACCACACTCAACCTCCATTCACTTCCACGTTCGTTCGATAGTTTCATTATAAATTACAATATGAATGGAACTACGGCGAAGTTGCCAGAATTGCACAATATGCTTAAAACTTTTGAATCTTCGATCTCCAAAAGTAAACCTATTCTGATGGTTGACTCCTCTAGTCATCCCAAACCGAAAGGTAAGGGACAACAGAAGAGGAAGGGCAAAGTTGTTGCTCCGGCAGCAGCAATGAAGCCCAAAGGAGGGGCGAAGAAGAAGAAGAAGAAACTTCCAGCATCGGATGTGTGCATGATCTGCAACAGGAAGGGGCATTGGAGGAAGGACTGTACTGCTCCAGGAGGAGGGATGGAACCAGGTGCTCCATCCTCTAGTGGACAAGGTATGTTGTTATTGAAATTAATCTATCTATAAATGACTCTCATTCCTGGGTACTAGATACCGCTTGTGGCTCACATATTTGTACAAATGTGCAGGGGCTAACTAATAGCAGAAAGGTTGGACCTCGAGAGGTGGACCTGCGCGTCGGAAATAGAGCACATGTTGATGTTGAGCACGTGGGAGATTATAGTTTAGATTTACCGTCCGACAATATTTTAATGTGTAACAATTGTTATTTTGTTCCTTCTTTGACAAGGAACATTATTTTCATTCCTGTTCTTGGCACTGAGGTCTTTTCCTAAAGCATTAATAATAGCAATATGATTTTGGCTTATGATAATGTTGTGTATGGAATTGTGCCTCTTGTGAATGGATTGTGTACATTTGATGCGCGATTTATGCACACACTAACGCAAGTGCACGTGTCGTGACAAGTAATATAGTCTAGAAGACCGAGTTATCGTCATCAGGGATTAGTGTCCAATTATCAAATTATATTCTATGGTATCTATTTGGTAACCGAAACCGATGATTGATGAATTGATTATAACTATAATTATGGATGCTAACTAAATTACTTTATTTTACTTCAGATATGGTGGAAATAGGGCTTCCAAATCTCCTCAACTATCCGCTCATCTTACTTGTTAATGCAATTAATTATGGTTCTTCTTCTATTTTGAGATAGCAGGTTAACTAAGCCGTTTTATACTCATGTTAAGGTAATATAAACACTCAATCCCAATATAGAACTCTTCTACCTTTCGGTGACAAGATTGACTATAAAGGAGGATTAAGAGCAATAACCTATTAAACTACACAAGTATCGGGGTACTTTCGTCCACGATTTAATCTATGTTTATTCAACTATAGCATATTCACAATCTCCCCTTTCGGCTTTCGATTAGAAATCATATGGATTATGATAATTAGTGATCAATTAATTACCAAACATTCAAGACATATATTGAATAAATCTCAACAATGATAAGAAGAAACCAAAACATGCATTAATTCATAAGAATGAGTTTTGTTGACACCCAATTTTGACCCATCTTTTAGTCATTTCTTGTAATTTTAAGCATTTTAGGACACCGCATTTTAATCAACATTTTTTGGCATTTTTGTATATTTTTTACCTAACATTTTATGTTGTTTTATTTTTTGTAAATTGGCATCATGTTTTTACTTTAATTAGGTATTAAACATTTTCAAATATTATGTTATTATTGTTGCGCGATCATTTTATTTTACTAATTTTGCATCTCTTTAAATAATTAATTGACATCCCGTCTTTACTTTTAATTAGGCATTAAATATTTGTTAAATATTGTATTTTTATTATTATTGCATCGGCATTTGCATTTTTATAATTTTGCATCTTTTTAAATAATTTTTTTTCTTTTAAATAATAAACCCGTTTTCCTTTTTTGATAAATCAGTCCAGTCCGAGGCACAACCTGGATCAGTCCAATCCGCCGAAAACCAAAGCCCAAACTGAGACCCAAAAATGAGGCCCAGTACACCTTTCATCTTTTCTCTCCAATACCCAATACCCAAACCCAAACCCTAAACCTAATCCCACACTATAAAATAAACACTCTACCCATCATAAAAGGCGTGCGCACAACCTCACCATCAGCAACCCTAAAATCCCCCCTGCAGATTTTGTTGGACTCTCTCTCAAACCTTCCCGTCGTCGCCGCCCTTCGCCGGAGCTCCAAGCTCCGGCGAACCCCCTCTAAACACCAGCAGCCGCCCCTATCCCCTTCCCCTCCTCTTCACCTTACCATCGCCGACCACTACTGCGCGCACGCACACACACAGCACAACACATACAACACCAGCAACGCCCCTCCCCCGCTGCCATTCTCGTCGCCCCACTGCTCGAACTACCACCAGTGCACCACCACCACTATCCCGTCTCTCACGAACCATCAGATCCCATCGACCACTCTCGCTCCACCACCACCGCGCCATCGCCGAACCTCACCACTGCGGTGGCGTTGCTCCGATGACCTCGTCGTGGAAGTGACGCCGCTACTCGCTACCCGCTGTTTGTTTCTATTTTCGTTATTATTATGTATGTTCGTTTGGACTGATTCTTTTGGCTTTGGTTCGGCTTTATGTTCGATATGTTGCATACTGTTGTTGTGGACTGATTTGGTTCTGTTTTTAGATAACTCGCCAGAGTTTTGAAAACTTCGGCGACTGCGGTTGATTTCTTGTTGAGAGTTTTGTTGGCTGTTGCTGGTGGATGGTTTGATTTTTTCTGATTTCTTGGTCTGTTGTTGGTATTGGTTGGACTGATTTTGCATTTTGTATATCACCGGAGTTCTAAAAAACTTCGGCGACCTGTGTTGGCCTTATTTTTGTGGTTATCTGTAGTCGTGATCTTTGTTGGGTGATTACGATTTTACATTCGCCCGGAGTTCTTGAAAAACTCCGGCGATGTTTTGAGATTTCCGGCGACGTGGTGTATCTGCTCGTACTGTTTTGACCGTCTTGTGCCTTTTGGTTGTTTGATCACCGGTTTACTACCGTGTCGGCTTGTTTTTTTGGTAAATCAATGGACTGATTTCTTTGTTGCTTTTGCCGGATCTGATTTGAACAATTTGTTACACTTAGTGAAAGTCTCACTGATTTTGAACATGATACTACACTTTGATGGCCAATGATTTCTTCCACTTACACTGGATAACCAACATGCGCTGGCAGGGCGAATTCTCGCAGCTGCACTTGTTCAGGCTGTCCCGCTTTATTTTTATATATCTGAGCCCTCTGTGTTTAAAACTATTACTGTTTTGGCGCGGATCCGAAGGTTTTATTTATTTTATTGTTTCTAGCAATATTGGCCGATGAAGGAATCTCCGTCTGATTTCCAAGGCCTTCTCTGTACAAAGACGGATTTATTTTTTGGCTTTACTTACTAATTCTTGTTATTGCTTTTAAAATTGTTTATTCTATTACTAACACTTTTACTAAGTGTTTATGCAGGTACCCGGAGATCATCTTGTGCAGAAGGCCTAAAAAGGGCTAAAAGATGTCCCATATTTTTATCTTATGTCGCATTTAATTTTAAGTTTTATTATTATGTATTGCATTTTATTTTAATTGTAAATTATGTAAAAATGCTTAGAATAGGTAGAATAAAAGCCAATATATAATTAACATAGGTTTGAACGGATAACCGCAAGTTAGCGGATCTAAAAGGATGTCTAACCCCTTCCCTTTAGGATAATAAAGAACCCTGATCCAGAATCTCATTAATTTCGCAGACCATTAAATGGAGATTAATTGCAATATTTTTATTGCAATAAATCAAGTGTCCTAATTCACTTAAATAATTAGGTGGAGACTCCTCAATATGTCCTAATTCACTTAAATAATTAGGTGGCGACTCCTCAAAATCAGCATTATTGCTCCATCCAGGGAACCACGCCAAAGAGCAACGTTGCGGATACCGTTCAGACCCCGAGGTCAAAAATGAGCGCGACAAGTTTCAAGTGATTTGATATGAAAAGCCCTAAATTAATTTAGTTCCTAGCCATAGACATGCCAAGAACTAAACTAATATCCAACATAAACTATAAAGAAATAAAACAAAGAACAAAGAAATTACACAAAAGTAGTCTCCAATCTTGATCTCCAAGTTTGTGGTGAATTGGCCAAGGTTGGAACCCTTAATCTGACCTAGGAATGTCCTTTTTATAGCCTCCAAAACGTTTCCCAACTTTTTCTTCTAGGCCTTGGCCCATTCTCATTCGAATTTGGCAGAATTCTCGCCTTGGCGCCGCGGCCCTACAACTGACGTCGCGGCGCCGAAACTCCTGCAGTTCAGTATTTTGGCCGCGGCCTCGATCTCGCTGGTTGGAGGCCATGGCCCGCCTGTTCTTGCCCGGTTCGCCAACTTTTTAGCTTTTTGAGCTTTGGAACCTCTGTTTCTGCCCTCTTTTAGCTCCTTTTCGCCAATGTGCCACTTTAAACCATTATGACTCAAAAGAAAGAAAATCTATCCTAAGACGACACGTATTTGTACAAAAATGGGCAAAAGACTAACTAAAAATGACTCAAAAGGTGTATATAAAATACACCGATCAAACACCCCCAAACTTAACCTTTGCTCGCCCTCGAGCAAAGATCAAAAGAAAGAAATAAAGATATGAGAAGAAGGACTAAAATGACTCAAAGACATTGATCAAGTTGTTGCATCATTGTTACTTAGAAAAGCATGAAGGTTAGCAGAATAATATGCAGGAACATATGGCATGGATTTTTAGCATTCTAAACACATCAAGTTAGATATTTCGCAAATTCACTTTAATCATGCTCAATGGAAGTAAGAATACCTAACTATGCATGTCAATTTCAAAATCCTATGGCATGTGTACTTGCTATTCTCCACTAATCATGGATACACATATAAGAGATCTTCAGGGCTTTCCAGGGTTGTAATGTAGGCTTAGGCATGGGTAGGTAAAAATAGGCATTTAGGCTCAATTTACGTACCATAAGCTCTTTTACTTTAAATCTTCCCTTTTCTTTTGATTTTTTTCTTCACTTCATACCTATCTTTCCCCTCTTTTGTTTTGAGAGAATGAAGTGTATTATGAATAGCCGGCACCCCCAAACTTAGGCTTTTGCCTATTTATTATTACTTTTTCATTGGGGTGCATCAAAATTGTTCACTCTCTTTGTCTCTTTTTTAACACTTTATATTCCAATCACCTCAATTTTTCACTTATGGCACAAGTATGGAATTATAGGGTGTCAAAGAAAAGTCTTATTTTTAGGCTCAAAGGGGCTGACTAGGGATATAATTTGAATGTCAGGGATAGACAAAAATGGTAAGAAATGGCTAACAAAGAAATGTCTGAGTCATCTCCCTAACATGCATATCCTAACTATTTCGCCTCAAATAGCAAGCAAGCAGACACATAAGTTTTCATCATTAACAATGCACAAATCAAGAAATAAATACCCCAAATAATTTGATTTCATGAATTTTTGGCATATCTAACCTAAGTGTTCAGATGGTTTCTTCTAATTCCATTACATTATTCAACTTTTACTTCACTAGGCGTTTTCAGTAACTACAGCATGCATGATCTTTAAAAAAATTATGACTCAAAAATACTCAAAAATACTCAAAAATACACAAAACAAATCAAAAAGACTCAAAAACAATAAGACACCCCCCAAACTTAAATCACACGTTGTCCCCAATGTGTGCAAGACTCAAAAATAATAAACGAAAACAGGACAACATACAGACTTGGTTTAAAGTGGTAGCAGATAATGCATGGCAGATAGCGTCAGAGATCCTGTCAGAGTGGAAGAGGGAATTCGTTTCTAGGGCTCTTTTATTTTTTTTTCAGATTTTTCGTTGCGGCGCTGCGGCCCTGCAGTCGGCGCCGTGGCGCCCAAACTTCTGCAATCCTCTGAACTTCCAGCGTCGTGGCACTCTGATTTGGCGTCGTGGCGCCCAAACTTCAGAGCGCTCGACTTTGGCGCCGCGACCTGCGCCGCGTCATGGCGCTGAACTTCTGCGCCTTACACGCCCGGCCACGGCCTCTGCCGTGGCGCTGAGCCGATTTTATTTTTTTTCTTTTGATTTCTCCATTTTCGTCCTCCAAATTATTGGCCCTGTACCTGTCATCACAACATGCAAACGATACCTTCCGTGAGACTGTTCTAATTAAAACTAAATTGCAAAAAAAAATGGGTTGCCTCCCAAGTAGTGTTGTCTTTAACGTCTTTTAGCCGGACGCAAGTTCCTTATCATGCTAGAGTGAGATGGGTTACTAGGCTCATATATTCCGTTTCATTGATCACATAGGGTATCAACCTCTGTCCGTTTACCTTGAAGGGGGCTCCCTCTCTCCCTTTTACTTCAACTGCACCATAGTGGAATGCTCTTACCACAGTGTATGGTCCTGACCAACGCGATTTGAGCTTTCCTGGGAATAGCCTTAACCTTGAGTTGAATAAAAGCACTTGTTGTCCTGCTTGGAAGTCTTTCGGGATCAACATCTTATCATGTCATACTTTAGTTCGTTCCTTGTAGATCTTTGCATTCTCATAGGCATTGTGTCTGAATTCATCCAACTCACTCAGCTGTAGCAGCCTCTTCTGCCTGCTGCCTTGGTATCCATGTTCAGCTTCCTCATTGCCCAATAAGCTCTGTGTTCCAACTCTACTGGCAGATGACATGTTTTACCAAAAACTAACTTATATGGTGACATTCCAATTGGGGTTTTGATTGTTGTTCTGTATGCCCACAGTGCGTCATCCAGTTTGATAGACCAATCCTTCCTTGAGCCATCCACCGTCTTTTCCAATATGCTCTTCTTCACTGCTTGAAACTTCGCGCCTATTCGCCGAGGTGATAGGGAAGTGTGGTGCGGTGGTAGACTTCATATCGGGAAAGTAATGTATTAAGCTGCATGTTGCAAAAGTGGCTTCCTTCATCACTGATGATGGCCATAGGAGTACCAAACCTTGTGAATATATTCTTTTGGAGGAACCTTTGAACAGTCTTACTGTCATTTTCTTTAGTGGCTACCACTTCTACCCATTTGGACACATAATCCACTGCCAGAAAAATGTACTGATTTCCAAAGGACGACGGGAATGGACCCATGAAGTCGGTCTCCCACACATCAAATAGTTCCACCTCCAAGATTTTATGCGAAGGCATTTCATTTCGTCTTGATATGTTCCATGTTCTTTGACAACGATCACACTTCTTCACAAAGGCGTGGGCATCCTTGAAGAGGGTTGGCCAATAGAACCCGCTTTGCAATACCTTTGTCGTTGTTCTTGATGCCCCAAAGTGTTCACCATATTGTAAGGTGTGACAATGAGTGAGAATCTGGTGCATCTCATCCTCTGGTATACATCGCCTGATGACTTGGTCGGCGCAGTGTTTGTATAACATCGGCTCCTCCCAATAGTAGTGTTTTACTTCGGAGTAAAACCTCTTCACTTGCTGTCTTGTCAATCCTGGGGGTACTACCTTAGCTGCAAGAAAATTAACAAAATCAGCGTACCAAGGTAACTTAAAAACCGTACTTACTTGAAATAATTGCTCATCTGGAAAGTGATCATTTATCTGCACATCCTTGGTGTTCTGGCTCTCTGTGTTCTCAAGTCTCGACAAGTGGTCTGCAACTGAGTTCTCTGTCCCCTTCTTGTCATGAATCTCCATGTCGAATTCTTGTAAAAGCAGGACCCATCGGATGAGGCGAGGTTTTGCATCCTTCTTTGTCATCAAATACTTTATGGCAGAGTGGTCAGTGTATACTATCACCTTATTCCCAATCAAGTATGGCCTGAATTTCTCGAATGCATATACTATTGCTAGCAATTCTTTTTCTGTAGTCGCGTAATTTAACTGCGCGTCATTCAGAGTTTTACTAGCATAGTAAATGGATTTGAATACCTTATCGACCCTCTGCCCAAGCACTGCTCCCACTGCATAATCACTTGCATCACACATTAGTTCAAATGGGAGCTCCCAGTTTGGCGCAATGACTATGGATGCTGAGATAAGCTTCTTCTTGAGTGTCTGAAAAGCGGTCATGTATTCCTTATTGAATTCAAAAGCAACCCCCGTCATTAGCAAGGTGGAAAGAGGCTTTGAAACTTTTGAGAAGTCCTTGATGAATCTTCTATAAAAACCGGCATGCCCAAGGAAACTTCTGACCCATTTTGTTGATACTGGAGGTGGTAGATTTTCGATTACTGAAATCTTTGCTTTGTCCACCTCAATACCTTGGTTGGATATTTTGTGTCCCAGGACAATCCCCTCTTTTACCATGAAGTGACACTTCTCCCAATTCAGCACAATGTTGGATTCTTCACATCGTTTCAAAACTGCTTCCAAGTGCCTCAAACACTCGTCGAACGAGGCCCCAAAGACTGAGAAATCATCCATGAAAATCTCTATAGTCCTTTCCACCATGTCCGAGAAAATTGTCATCATACACATCTGAAAGGTCGCAGGTGCATTGCAAAGCCCAAATGGCATCCTTCTGAATGCAAACGTACCAAAGGGGCAGGTGAATGTTGTCTTTTCCTGATCTTCTGGTGCTATAACAATCTGATGATACCTTGAGTAACCATCCAAAAAGTAGTAGTAGTTGTGCCCCGCAAGTCTATCCAACATCTGATCTAGAAATGGCAAAGGGAAGTGGTCTTTTTTGGTCGCCTTGTTCAACTTGCGATAGTCAATGCAGATTCTCCACCCAGTAACTGTTCTAGATGGAATGAGCTCGATCCTTTCGTTGGTTACTACTGTCATACCACCCTTTTTGGGCACCACTTGTACCGGACTCACCCATCCACTGTCAGATATAGGATAAATTACCCCAGCATCAAGCCATTTCATGATTTCTTTTCTGACTACCTCCTTCATGTTTGGGTTCAGTCTCCTCTGTGTCTCAATGGAGGGTCTGCTCTCCTCATCCAGACGGATCTTATGCATTACTGTTTACGGACTTATCCCCTTTATGTCTGCTAATGTCCACCCAATGGCACGCTTGTGAGCCCTCAGTACTCTCAGCAGCTTCTCAATATCTATCGTGGATAGATGACATGATATGATCACTGGTAAGGATTGATCTTCACCTAGATATTGGTATTGTAAATGATCGGGTAGAATTTTTAACTCTAACTCTGGAGCCTTTTCTGTGGATAGTACTGATCTCTCTGGCATCTGCCCAAGCTCTTCATATCTCTTCTTATCACACTTCTCATAAGAATTCATCCAATTTGCATACTCCATCAGCTTTGGGTCGTTGCCACTACTATCATCCCATCGGGTCAGTACTTCTTCAAGCGTATCAGCATTTCTGAATCCTTTTTCCGACACTGCATCTTCCATTACGTCAATGGCGAAGTAGTTGTCACTTGTATCTGGGAAGGTTGCTGCTCGAAAAACATTGAAAATCACTTCTTCTTCTTCCACCCGAAGTTTCAGCTCTCCTTTGTGAACATCGATGAGAGCCTGTCCTGTGGCTAGGAAGGATCTGCCAAGTATGATGGGGATCATGTCGTTATCTCTCATGTCTAAGATGATGAAATCAGCGGAAAAGATGAACTTGTCCACTTTTACCAACACATCCTCGATGACTCCTCTAAGATGGACTATGGAGCGGTCAGCTAACTGCAAAGTGATGTTTGTAGGTCTGACTTCTCTCATTCCAAGTTTGCAAAACACTAGGTAGGACATCAAATTTATGTCTGCCCCCAGATCGCACAACGCCTTCTGACACTCAAACTTTCCAATAGTGCATGGGATGGTGAAGCTCCCAGGATCTTTTAATTTCTGAGGTAGCTTTCTCTGTAGGATGGCACTGCATTCTTCAGTCAACACCACTGTTTCGTAGTCATCTATCCTCCTCTTTTTGCTAAGAATATCCTTCATGAACTTTACATAACTTGGCATCTGCTCTAGTGCCTCAGCAAACGGGATGTTGAGTTGCAATTGTTTGAGAATTTCCAAAAATTTAGAGAACTATTTGTCAAGAGCACTTGTTTTTAGCCTCTGGGGGTACGGTATCTTCACCTGGGGTGCGTTCACAACAGCTTCCAGCCTGATTTCACCTTCTGAGCTCTGGGAGCCACGGCCCTGAGATTCGGCGCCGTGGCGCCTAAAGCTCTGCACTGTCCCAGAATCATCGGCGCCGTGGCGCTGCTCAGTGGCGCCGCGGCGCTGCAACTGCTGCGAATTTTCTGGGTCCTTCCTTTCTGGACCTGGGGTTGGTGAGTTTGCTTCCACCGGTTCGGCATTTTTCAGGTCAATCGCCTGACATTGCTCTTTTATATTCCCTCCAATATGTTCAGGGTGCTTCCCTTGTATTCTGCTGCTTAGCATGCCCGCGAGTTGTCCTATTCT
Source organism: Przewalskia tangutica (assembly GCA_029844215.1). Taxonomy (NCBI): domain Eukaryota; kingdom Viridiplantae; phylum Streptophyta; class Magnoliopsida; order Solanales; family Solanaceae; genus Przewalskia; species Przewalskia tangutica. The sequence continues at coordinate 139,450,715 of CM056720.1, read as the reverse complement.
CGTTTCCAAATTCTTCAAGGACACTCTCGTTTCGTCCATGAACTGAGTTTGGTGCCTAGTTAGCCTGAGTATGGCTGCTCGTAGCCCATCCTGATCTTCATGTGAAGCCTGGGGATTACACTGTTGATAGTGGTAATCCATGTTTTCAGGATCCCTGAGATGAATCAAAACCAACAAACGGATCACGGTGTACGGTTTCACGAATAAAAGAGAAAAATATAGTAATAAAATAAAAGAAACAAAAATAAAAACCAAATTAGAAATTAAGAATAGATAAAATGATATTGAACTACGCCAATCCCCGGCAACGGCACCAAAAACTTGATGCGCGATTTATGCACACACTAACGCAAGTGTACGTGTCGTGACAAGTAATATAGTCTAGAAGACTGAGTTATCATCCTCAGGGATTAGTGTCCAATTATCAAATTCTATTATATGGTATCTATTTTGTAACTGATGATTGATGAATTGATTATAACTATAATTATGGATGCTAACTAAATTACTTTATTTTACTTCAGATATGGTGGAAATAGGGCTTCCAAATCTCCTCAACTATCCGCTCATCTTACTTGTTAATGCAATTAATTATGGTGCTTCTTCTATTTTGAGATAGCAGGTTAACTAAGCCGTTTTATACTCCTGTTAAGGTAATATAAACACTCAATCCCAATATAGAACCCTTCTACCTTTCGGTGACAAGATTGACTATAAAGGAGGATTAAGAGCAATAACCTATTAAACTACACAAGTATCGGGGTACTTTCATCCACGATTTAACCTATGTTTATTCAACTATAGAATATTCACAATCTCCCCTTTCGGATTTCGATTAGAAATCATATGGATTATGATAATTAGTGATCAATTAATTACCAAACATTCAAGAAAAATATTGAATAAATCTCAACAATGATAAGAAGAAACCAAAACATGCATTAATTCATAAGAATGAGTTTCAAGTGATTTGATATGGAAAGCCCTAAATTAAGTTAGTTCCTAGCCATAGACATGCCAAGAACTAAACTAATATCCAACATAAACTATAAAGAAATAAAACAAAGAACAAAGAAATTACACAAAAGTAGTCTCCAATCTTGATCTCCAAGTTTGTGATGAATTGGCCAAGGTTGGAACCCTTAATCTGACCTAGGAATGTCCTTTTTATATCCTCCAAAACGTTTCCCAACTTTTCCTTCTAGGCCTTGGCCCATTCCCATTCGAATTTGGCAGAATTCTCGCCTCGGCGCCGAAACTCCTCTAGTTCTCTGTATTTTGGGCGCAGCGGCACTCTGATGCTGCTGGTTGGAGGCGCCGCCCTGTTTCTTGCCCGGTTCGCCAACTTTCTAGCTTTTTGAGATTTGGAACCTCTGTTTCTGCCCTCTTTTCGCTCATTTTCGCCAATGTGCCACTTTAAACCATTATGACTCAAAAGGTGTATATAAAATACACCGATCAACATTAAACTGCCGCAGGGAAAAATTTCAATATACAAAATAAAAGAGCTAAGTTAAATGAAAGAAATTCTGCCTATTTGTGGCATTGCAGACTTGATCATATCAATTAAACGAGGATAGAACAGTTGAGGAAATTAAATTACCTTGAACCATTTGACTTACAATCTTATGAAAACTGTGAATCCTATCTGAAAGGTAAGATGACCATTAAATATCTTTCTGGAAAGTGGATTCATGCCAAGGTGGTGCTTGAGTTGGTACATACTGACGTATGTGAACTATTTTCGACTCAAGCTAGAGAAGTTTTCTTTTACTTCATTACTTTTACAGATGACTTATCAAGGTATGGATATGTGTATCTTATGAGACATAAATCGGAGGCCTTCGAGAATTTTAAGAAGTTTAAGTGTGAAGCTGAAAAACAGCTCTCAAACAGTATCAAGACTCTCCGATCTGATCGTGGGGGTGAATACTTAAGCAAAAAATTTCTTGAATACTTAAAGCTACATGGAGATTATTCTGAATGGACACCTCTTGTAACACCACAGATGAATGGTGTTTCCGAGAGGAGAAACCGAACCTTGTTTGACATGGTTCGTTCCATGATGAGTTTTTAAGCTCTTCCTACATACCTTTGGGTATACGGTATTCTAACCTCGATATATGTTCTGAACCGAGTTCCTTCTAAATCAGTTGAAAAGACACCATATGAGGTATAGTGTGGCAAAAAGTCATCGCTTAGACACATGAGGCCCTGGGGGTGTCCTGCATATGTCAAGAAGTTGATCACTGATAAGTTGGAGTCTAAAAGTGAGAAATGTTACTTCGTTGGGTATCCAAAGGAAACTAAGGGATACTATTTCTATCTTCCTGGAGAACATAAGATATTTGTTTCTAGGAACGCAACTTTTCTTGAAGATGAATATGTCTACAAGGAAGAGAGTTGCACAGAGATAGAACTTGAAGAAATTCAAGAACAAAGTAACATAGAGGTTGAACCCTTGCCGAGTGAACAAGGCAAGGATTCAGTGGGAGCTTATGGCGAAGATTGGGTACTCAGGGTACGCCCTTCGGCCAGTGGGAGTGCTACGAGGAGAGATGCAGAAATGCAAGATCCTCCTGCACAGACCTTGGGAACTGTTGCACCTCCTCTCATTCAGGAAAGACATGAAAATGATATTCCTGAAAGCTCTAATGTTGGTGGATCAACCAACGCACAAGAACCTTCTCACAATCAGAACATACCTGTAACTGAAATGCAAGACAATCAACTCCGTAGGTCTGCTAGAACTCATCGTCCTCCGAAAAGACTAAATCTACTTGTGGAAATACAAAATGAGCTAGATTTCCAGATGATGACGAGCCTAGAACCTACAGCGACGCAATGCTATACATTGATTCGAAGAGATGGCAAGAAGCCATGAAATCCGAAATGGAATCTATGTATATCAATCAAATTTGGAACTTGGTTGATTTGCCAAATGGGGTTAAACCCATAGGATGCAAATGAATCTTCAAGAAGAAGATTGATGCATCTGACAAGGTTCAGACTTATAAAGCTAGACTAGTGGCTAAAGGTTTTACTCAGCGTCCTGTCGTGAATTATGATGAGACCTTTTCACCGGTGGCTAAGATAAAGTTTATTCGGATTTTGCTTGCGATAACTGCACATTGTGATTGTGACATTTGGTAGATGGACGTCAAAACTGCATTCCTCAACGGTAATCTAATTGAGGAAATGTATATGAAACAACCCTGAGGGTTTTTCATCCGAGTCCAGACCAAATGTTGTGTGCAGGCTACAGAAGTCCATTTATGGACTTAAGCAAGCCTCTAGGAGTTGGAATATTTGTTTTGACAAGACTATCAAATCTTTTGATTTCGTCAGAAGCAAGAGGATCCTTGTGTTTATAGCAAACTCAAGGATGAGGGTATTGTCTTCATTATTATATATGTTGATGACATATTGATAATGGGAGACAATAAGACTCTCATGCAGTCAGTTAAGGATTGGTTGTCCAAGACCTTCATGGTGAAGGATTTAGGTGAAGTCTGCTACATTCTGGGAATTAGGATCTATAGAGATAGACCTAATAGATTATTGGGGCTGTCACAGTCAATTTACATAGACAAAGTGCTTAGACGTTTTTCAATGGAAAATTCCAAGAAAGGCGGTCTTCCAATGGGTCAAGGCATCAAGTTATCTAAGAAGGGTTGCCCTTCTAGTGTTGTAGAACATGAGCGCATGAAGAGGATCGCATATGATTCGGCTATAGGATCGATCATGTATGCCATGACTTGTACTAGGCCAGATGTAGCCTTTGCACTTAGTATGACTTGCAAGTTCAGCAGAATCCAGGTGAGGAACACTGAAAGGCAGTCAAAAGTATTCTTAAGTATCTCAGACGTACTAAAGATTACTTCTTAGTCTATGGTAGAGAAGATACGGTGGTTGTCACTGGTATACCGATGCTATTTTCTAGACAGATGTTGATGATTTCAAATCTCAGTCTGGTTACACGTTCATTTTAAATGGAGGAGCAGTGAGCTGGAAGAGCTCCAAACAAGCTACTCTCACGACTCAACCATCGGGCGAGTACATTCTTTGGATCGGAAGCTGCTAAGGAAGCTGTCGTGATTTCTGAGTTTCTGAAGGAACTAGGGGTTGTTTCGAGTGATAGTTGTCCAATAACCATTTATTGTGACAACACTGGCGTTATTGCATAAGAAAATGAACCAAAATCAACTAACAGAAACAAGCATGTGCCGAGGAAGTACCACATTCTCCGAGAGATGGTGGAAGCTGAAGATATTAGGATAGATTATGTTCATATGGACAATAATCTAGCAGACTCGTTTACTAAACCATTAAGCTTGGTGAAGCATAATGGTCATTTTGAGAACATGAGTATTAGATATGTTGGTGATTGGCTCTAGGCCAAGTGGAAGATTGAAAGTATATGTATGTCCTAGAGACAATCTGTATTAGGACAAAATATACTTTATACACATTCATATTTATATTAATGATGATTAATATTATGACATTTGCATTTGTTGAATTATTAGTTAATTATTTATAATATTCTATAAATGCATCCCTAGAGTTTACGTATTTATTAATGATATGAGAATTAATGTTATAACGTAACTCTTAAATTACATCGACTAATAATCATCGAGATTGGGATATCGATGATATGTGATACGTCAACATGTGGTCTGCATCATATCCTTAGGGGATGTAGTTTGTCTCACTTGCTACAAGTTATGGCAACTCGTGATAGACACATGAATACTTATTGAAGTATTGGTATCCCCTGCTGATGTATTGTTTTGTATATGTCTATAATGGCATCGGCATGTGAGAGATAGAAGTCCTTAGACTTGACGTCAATATCACCTTGTTTACGGAGTAATGTACTTTGATCCTGTCCTAAGCTCAAATGCCTTATAGGTTGAGACACGACTTGTTTTGGGTGCATTACAAAGTAGATTAAAGGTGGTATGTGAGCCAAGATTGAGATTCATTCCTTGAATGTATATTCAAGTGAACACTCAGATACTCATGTGGTATTAGGTTGACTAAGTCATTGGCCAATGCAATGGACATGTCTTTGATATGGTCCTGTTGTCAACTAATATAGATGGGTTATAATGATCAAGTCATTTGGATAGACACGTGATAAATCCTAAGCTTGATTGAGTGTGTCATGAATGAAAGAATTTTATCTTCCCACATAGAGGTTCAGTTCACATGTTTCGTGTAGCTAACTTTACATATTGAGTTCGTCTTTCGGCGCAGTCTAGGAGTTCCGTGAAGACCCTAATGTAGTTAGTGTCGATATGTAAAGGCCTGAAGAGTAACACTAATTCAAATGTTCCGTCGATTGAAGGATGTAATTAGAGAGATTATATATATATGTTCGGTTGATGATCGGGACATTAGAAATTTAGGAAGAAAATGGGACAGGGCCGCGGCGCCAAAAACGCGTGTCGGCACCGCGGCCCCACTTATCTGGGGCCACGGCGCTGAGGCGTCCAGTGGGTCCGACTCACTGGCCCAGTCTGCTGAATGGGCTTGCCCATGGGGAACCCTAGGTTGTCTTTTACAACTATAAATAAAAGGGTTTCCCCTCCCATTTCATTACACCAAAAGCAAGAGACTAATCTCTTCTAAAGTTCTATCGGAATCCCTAGCATTCTAAGACTTAGCAATTACATCGAATTTTCAGTACTTGCAAATCTAGGGCATTTGCGTGTGCACCCTCAGACTACACAAAGCTCCAATTTTTTAAGTTGCTATCTACAATGTAAGTCTTCCATCGAAGTATTACATTATTGCTTTGTGCTTTTTACATTGTATAATCATCCTACAATTTGACCGTCGTCGGGTTTGAAACATAAATTTTCAAATTTCGCTGTGTGTCAAACCCGACAAAACCCTACATATTTAAATTTTACTTCTCTCTTATTTTTATTATTTATATAGGTAAATGCGTTTTGGTCTTCATTAATGAGATATTTTTCAATTGTAATCTTTTAAAATCTTATTATAAAATATACCTTTACTTTTAATAATTACTTTTGTATTAACTGCATTGAAATATGTTTATAAAGCTATTATTACATGTTATATTCACTTGTATAAATAGATATTAGAGTTTTATATTCACCGATACCTGAGGTCATGGTACATCTTAGTCGACCCCAGATGAATAGAGTAACGAGCACTGTGTGCCTCCTCCAGAATCTGCTGACGAAGTCCTGCAACATCGGGAACACACAATCTACCCTCAAATCTTAGCACCCCATCAGGCGCTACCTCAAATAGAATCTTCTCCTTTCGAAGAGCCGTATCTCGATGTAGTATCATAACTGGGTCCTCATACTGTCGCCTTTTCACCTCCTCAACGATGGAAGACTCGACAATCTCACGAACCTGTATCCCACTATCATCGGTATCGACCAACCGAACTCCAAGGCTCGCTAGCTGATGGATCTGACGGACCATGTCCTGTCTATCTGGCTACACCTCTGACAGACTCCCCATCGATCTACGACTCAAAGCATCTGCAACCACGTTGGCTTTTCCCGGATGGTAAAGGATATCAACATCATAATCCTTCAACAACTCTAACCACCGTCTCTGCCGCAAGTTCAGCTCCCTCTGCCTGAAGATGTACTGGAGGCTCTTGTGGTCTGTATAAATATCCACATGAACCCCATATAAATAATGTCTCCAAATCTTCAAGGCATGAATAATTGTGGCCAACTCTAAGTCGTGAGTAGGGTAATTCCTCTCATTCTTCCGTAGCTGCCGGGAAGCATAGGCTATTACCTTACCGTGCTGCATCAATACACATCCTAGCCCGATACCCGAGGCATCACAATAAATCACGTAGCCCTCTAACCCCTCGGGAAGAGTAAGAACCGAGTCGCCACAACTTTTCCTTCAAGAATCGAATCCTTCTCACAAAGCTTCGCCCACCGGAACTTAGCCGCTTTCGAGTCGGCTAGTCAACGGTGCCGATATCGGCAAACCGCTCCAAAACCTACGATAATAACTCGCCACTAAGTAATCGCGCACTCCGTGAGTAGTAGGTTTCGCCAAGACTGACCGCCTCACCTTTGCCGTATCAACTCAACACCGACCACGATAATGTGCCCTAAGAATGCCACCGAGGCCAACCAAAACTCACACTGGAGAACTTGGCGAACAATCGCGGCCCGGAGGACCCAAGCACCGCCTCGCCGAGTGATCTGCATGCTCGCTCTACGCGAATAATAAACCAGGATGTCATCAATGAATACTATAACAAACGATCCAAAATGGCTTGAACACCCGTTCATCAAATCCATAAATACCGAGCGTTGGTCAAACCGAAAGACATCACCCTGAACTCATAGTGCCCATACCGGGTCCTAAATGCAGTCTTTGGGATATCTGCCTCTCTAACTCGCACCTGATGATAACCAGACCGCATGTCTATCTTGGAGAAACACCTCGCCCCCTGCAACTGGTCAAATAAATCATCAATCCTGGGGAGGGGGTATATATTCTTGATGGTTGCCTTATTCAGCTGCCTGTAGTCAACACACATACGCAGCGTCCCATCTTTCTTCTTTACAAACAAAACCGGCGCTCCCCAGGGAGAAACACTAGGCCTGATAAAACCTTTTTCCAGCAAATATTTCAGCTGGTCCTTCAACTCCCTCAACTCAGTAGGTGTCATCTTGTACGGTGGAATAGATATAGGCCGAGTGTCTGGCAACATATCAATACAAAACTCAATCTCCCTCTCAGGAGGGATACCCGGGAGATCGTCTGGGAATACATCTGGAAACTCTCTAACCACCGGAACTAATCAAGAATCGCACCTCGGCCTCAGATCGAATACGAACGGATGATAGATGTACCCTTTCTGCACCATCTTCCTGGCCTTGAGGTAAGAAATAAATCTACCCCTCGGCGACGCTGTGTTGCCCTTCCACTCAATAACCGGCTCACCGGGAAACTGGAATCGGACCAACATGTCTCTACAGTCAACGTTGGCATAACAAAAAGCCAACCAGTCCATACCCATAATGACGTCAAAATCTGTCATCTCCAACTCTATCAAGTCTGCTAGGGTCTGACGACTGTATATAAACACCGGGCAATCTTTGTACACCCACTCAGCTAACACCGAATCACCCACTGGCGTAGCTACCTTAAAAGGCTCTATCGACACCGGCTCTATCTCTATTCTACCAGCAATGAGAGGGGACACATAGGACAAGGTAGAACCTGGATCTATCAAAGCATAAACGTCACAGCATGAAATCAATAATGTACCTGTGACGACATCCGGGGAAGCCTCCTGATATTACCGGCTGGCTAAGGAATATATGCGGTTCTGTGGACCGCTAGAACTAGGACCTCCACCACGACCTCTGCCGCTGCGGCCCGTGAACACCTCGCCTCGGCGCATAACCACGTAAGAAGAAGACCCAAAGAATCGACTTCGGTACCGAACCATACCACTCATGATGCCTCTGGTCGGACAATCTCTCTTCAAATGGCCCTGCTGTCCACAAGTGTAACAAGCTCTTAGAGGAATACGACACCCCCCCACGATGGGAACTACCACACCTACCACACCGAGGTAAAGGTGGCCTCATCTGACTGGAACCCCGGTTCCTCTGGGAACCCAAAGCCCTGGAGCCCTGACCTGCCCCTGAATAACCCGACCGATCAAACCTCCTGCCAGAAAACCGAGAAGGATCACTCTGTGCCGGCTGAAATGTGGACCTAGTCTAATACTGAGGTTGTCCACCTCGAAAGTTACCCCGAACCTCGCTGTCACCGGCCTCTTGCCGCTCGAGTCTGGTTGATCCTCTCTCTCCCTGTCCTCTATCCCCTGTGCATAATCCTGCATCCTGGCAATATTCATACCTGGCTGAAGGGCCACTCTCAGGCATGCAGTAATTATATGACGGTCTAGCCCCATCACATAGCGATGAACTCTGTCCGCCACGTCAGCCACAATGGTGAGCGCATACATGTCCAATTAGTCAAACTCCAGGTTGTACTCTCTGATAGTCCTCCCATTATGTCTCAATGTCAAGAATCTATCCACGCGGGCTCTCCTTATCTCAAGAGGCAAAAAGTGATCCAGAAAGGCCTCTGAGGATCCTCCTCAGATCTCGAACCATAGAACTCGGGCGGATTACAACCCAGAAAATCCCGAATCCTCAAGTTGTCGGCTCTAGGGTTAGCTACCTGCTCCTGTCGGCGCTGCCCTGCCACTATGCCAGTCAATATCTTGATCAGCTCTCTGTAATCTCTATACTCGCCGATCGCGAATCGAGGCTCGTATCGGAACCTCTGGAGCTACGGCGCGCCTGGCCTTCTAATATCGCTTGCGTGGTGAACTCGCCGCCCACAACCTCAGGCATAGTCTGGGCCTGAGTCCTAGTAACCCTCTGCGTACCACTAGCAACTCCTGCTGCTGTCTTGCCCTTCTGGGCCCTGGTCGTCTTCCGTGGAGGCATAACTGATACATAAGAATAGGTCAGAGAGGATTCAACCTAATAAGACAGCTCTACTGCACGATCTCAGAGAGAGAAGAATGGAAACCAATCCTAAATGTCCTGCAGCCTCCTGATTATAGATGTGGTGCACAACACAACGATAATCAAGACTCTACTAGACACGGTCTGTAGACACTTTCCGAGGACTAACTGCTCTGATACAACTTTTGTCACGACCCGACTCCGGGCCCGCGACTGGTGCCCTACCTGGGCACCCCTTACATGTATACATCAGAGAATAGCAGCGGAACATACAAAACTCATAAAATACTTAAACAATAAATATCAACAGGCTAGCCGATAAGGCCACCTTCCGGGAAATATATATAACCCAAAATAAAAACCGTTATATTTTTGTTCTTACAACCCAATCCACAAGACATGACTACAGACCTCTAAGAATAACAACTGTGACGGGACAGGGTCCCGCCATACCCCTGAATGTACATAAATCTACAACATCAGGGAAACCATACCAAAATACAAGCCTCCGGAGAAATGGAGCTTCTGACACCTGATCAGTGATCCTAAGAATGAGGATCCACCACCGCTACCTACCGCACATTTAACGCAGCTCGAGAAAGGGGGTCAAGACAACAGATGTACCAAGTATGTAAATCGAAAAGCATCAAATGAAATCATAAAGTCTAAAAATAAAGCTGGAGACATGTATGATAACTCAAATAACAGTACACTGTGTCTTACTAACAATGAGAGTAAACAAGGGTATACTTTAATGCATAAAAATAGGAGGCTCATGATCAAAGTAGGGCCACCCTCCCGTAGTATCATTAAGCAATCCTACTACTGGGACTATTTCACCCGCATAGGTCCTGTGGACCCGCAATGAGGTCATCCGCCTCGCATGGGACTATTTCACCCGCATGGGCCCGGTGGACCCGCAATGAGTACAAACGCCGCACTCGCATCATGGGTAGCAAATCCATGGAATAAGTAGTAACCCAGGGGTTTACCCCGCAAGGATAACATAACCTAGCACAACCGGCTATCATACGTAATATAAGAACTACCGATATAACATAAGCACCACCGGCTTATTATACATAACATAAGCAAGTTAAGAAATCCCCTAACTTCTTATTAGCTTTGTTCATATACACTCTCATTTTAGTTTACTTAAGGCACTAACATGTCATTATAAAATTCTGGAATTTAACCCAAAGTACTACGTACTTCTATTCTTTTAAAATGACTCTTTTTCATGTAAAACTTCCAAGATACTAATAACCGTAGTATCAAGTCATATCTACTTTTCAAAACAAGTCACAATACCTTTTAGAACTACATTTAAAGACTTCTAAATCAAGTGACTTTTTACTTTAACACTTTAAGCAATTGATGCCTTCAAATCAATTTGCCTTTCTTCCTTTCAAGTCATTTTATCTTAATTTACATTGCTAGAGTAAACCATTCTTTTAACTTTCCATAAAGCTATTATAACCAACTTCCCATAAAGCCGTTATACTAACTTTATGCTTTAGACACTTACATTCTTCTTTATAACCAAGAGACTTAAACTTTCCAAAAACCAAGTATCATATACTTTCAAAAATACTTCAAGTCTCTTATCTTTAGAAACTAAGATATCCTTAATCTTTAAAACAAGTGAGTTAATTCCCTAACTCAACCAACTTGGGCATTCTTAAAACAAGTCAAGGATATCAAATGAAACTAGATTCGTCAAAATCTCGTACGTCTACCGTACTATATATTTACAACTACTCATGCTCAAGAGATAGGAAAGTTCCACATACCTCTTCGGTTCAATCCACTTGCTAAGTCCAATATGCCGTACGTAGTATGTCAACCTATAATGGCCATAATACGTCTATTAACTTCTAACTTCAAACGTAGAATATTCTAAGTGTAAAGTCACTAAATTCTACGGAAAATCGGACAACACTTCCTTTGTTTCTACGTACTTTTCCACCTTTTTCAAGGCCCGAATTCAATAACCAAGCATGCCACATTGAAGGCTCAACAATGTAGATAACAAAAAGGGATTACACGCCCAATAGGATGTGTAAAATTCTGCCCCACAATTTATATCAACTAATCCAAAAAAAGGCAATGTCATTCACGGCCAAAAGGTGTAACAATATATCATTCTTTCCAATTTATTTTCAATCCAAGTTGTTTAGTATAACATGTTATAAAGCCGCAATCGATTATAACAACTAAAATCTTCAAGTAGATAACATGCGACGATTCTAATTATCGACCAATTTGTATTTCAAATTCAAATGGCTAACAATGTCATTTCGGATTTAGGCTTCCAATATCCATAACACTTATCAATCTTCAATACATATATTTCATGCTAGCTAAAATGTAAGGCTACAACAATATGTAATCTTATAACACTTAAGAGAACAAGATTGTTACCTTGACGAGCCTTAATCCAACTTCAAGATCCGAAGTCGCTCCTTAGAAACTTAGAGCCTCTCCTTGACACTCCAATCCACCACTTGAAGCCCTTAGAAGATCACAAACAACTTTCCTTCAATTTACAATCCAAACCTATGAAAGCTACTTAGGTTTTCACCTTGCGACTAATGCAAAAATGACACTTTTCCGGGATCTTTCTATTGAGATACCCTTACAATACCCTTAGGAACCTTGGTTTAATGTATGGAGATTATTGAACAACACATGCAAATTTTTGTCTTGCAATATGACCCAAACCCGAGAGCATGCTAGCAAGAACAAGAGTTCTTCAAATTTTTCTAAGTGTAAATAGCCTTGTCTTGCTACTAGTATGCTTAAATAACACTATGGAGGGTCAAGATTAGCACATATGTGTGGCTTGGATGCATTTCACTAAAAGATCAAGCCAAGTGGCCCTTTGACTTAGTCAATATTATCAAGCTCTTAGCCTAGCAAGACTTTCTCATCTTTACATTGGTCAAATGACCATAAAACCCATGGTCCATTCGACCATGACCATCTAAGGGGGGTGACATGTGTCACCCTCCCGTTCATCGCAATATTTCATTTCCCGACAATTTCATAATTTCGATAAATTTTTACTAGTCTCAAATATTAACATTTTTGGAGTTCTTACGTACGTTCTTATAAACATGTCCTGGAATTACGGGGTGTAACAAAGTAGTTATAATATTGCTTCTTCAAAATCATGGATGAAAGATGAGATAATATGTTAGAACATATATAGCAGGAATAATCTGCAATCTAGAATTTCAAGTTAGATATTTCGCAAATTCAGTTAGAACATGTTCAATGGAAATACAAACACCTAACCTATGCATCTTAATTTCATTCCATCTTTCCCAAATGCTATAGACCTGTTTACTTGCTATTCTCCACTAATCATAGACATACATATTAAAGATCATCAGGACTTTCAAGGGTTGTAAGGTAGGCTTAGGCAGGGGTGGGTAAAAATAGGCATTTAGGCTCAATTACGTACCATAAGCACTTTTCATTCAAACTCATTTTCCTTCTTTTTGATTTCCTTTTTAGTTTCGTACCCACTTTCTCCCCTTTTTTATTTTGAGAGAATGATATGTATTATAAATATGAGCACTGAACTTAGACTTTTGCATATTTTTCATTGAGGTGCATCAAATTTGTTCACTCTCTTTTTGTCTCTTTTTCACGCTTTTCATCTCAATACTTTTTTATTATTACTTATGGCACAACAAAGGAATCATAGGGTGTCAAAGAAAGATATTTATTTTAGGCTCAAAGGGGCTGACTAGTGATACATTTTATGTCAGTGTAGGTAATGAATGGTCAGAAGGACTATAAAAAAAATGACTGAATCATCTCCCTAAAAATGTACGTCTTAACTATTTCGCCTCAAATAACAACCAAACCGATTTTTTAGACATTTTTCAACCGTTCTTTCCATAATTGACACACATAAGTGAAGCACAAATATTCCAAATAATTAGATGTCATGAATTTTTGACATATCTAACTTAAGCACACATATTGTCGCTTTTAATTCAATTACATTATCCCACTTTATCCACTCAATATCTTTAGCAACTACAACATGGATGATTCAAAAAAAAATATGACTCAAAAACACATAAAAACAACACAAAGACAAATAAAAAAGACTAAAAAACAAGACAATAAAATATAAGACACCCCCCCCCCCAAACTTAATCGACACATTGTCCCCAATGTGTGAAGACTAAAAATAGAGACAACTTACTGACACAACACAGCGGTCATAATGGAGGTCTGGGAGGAAAAATTCTGGAATTTGCACGGAATGCAGGTTTCGAACCTTCGCGGCCACGAGATTGGCCGTGGCGCCCAAGTACTATGACTCTCTGAAGTTAGGTGCCACGGCGCTGATTACGGCGCGTGTGGCGACTTTTCTTTTTTTTCAGCGTTTTTGCTCCTTTTTCCTCAGAGTTAGCTTTCAGTCCACCTGTTATCCAACAACACAAAATAAGAACCCAAGAACGTGAGACTGTTCAAGACAAAATAAAACAAACTAAAGACAAAAATCAAACTAACATAATTAAAAACATTGGGTTGCCTCCCAACAAGCGTTGTCTTTACCGTCTTTTAGCCGGACGCAGTTAACCTTTACGAGTGCCCATTGGATCCTTCTGCGAACTGCTTGCAATCCGCATAGTTATTGTTGCAGGTCTCACTTTTCCTACAACAATGTTTTCAACTAAGGGCTTCAGATATAAGATTATCCCCAAGTACACAAGACATGCTTGTCTTCTAGGCTCTCTATAATATAGGGATCAGTGAGATTTCCAACATCTCTCAACTCTAGGGGGTGCCCTTGAAAGTATGAACTTTCTATTTGGGGATCAACAATGACAGCTGGTGGTGTTTCTTCTGCAATAGGTACAAGAAAAAGATTTTCCAAGGAATCCAAAAAGATGAATGATTGGATCTCAGTAACCTTTTCCTTCTCTAAACTAATTATCTCTCCAAATTCCTCAACAACTGGTGTGGTTCATGCTCCTCAATCTGATTATTACTTTCCACAATTGTGTCGCTAGGCAGATTTTCTTGAAGTGTATTGCTCATCCTATCCATTAGTTGTCCTATTTGTGTCTCCAAATTTCTGAGGGACACTCTTGTCTCATCCATGAACTGAGACTGGCACTTGGTGAGCCTGAGTATGTCTGCCTGCAACTCATCTAGATCTTCTTCCAGAACCTGTGGGTTAAGTTGTTGTTGATGAATATGTTGCCCCTGATAGAAGTAGTAGTCCATGGACCTGTATGTATATATATATATATATATATTTTTTTTTGAATTTAACCTGCAAAATAAAAAAAAACAACAAAAAGTGATAAAAAGATGCTCGCAGAACAAGTTAGAAACTTGTTCTTGGAGCAACCAAATTAAAAATAAGAATAGATAAATCAATATTGAAAGTACGTCAATCCCCGGCAACGGCACCAAAAACTTGATGCGCTATTTATACACACGCTTAACGCAAGTGCACGTATCGTGACAAGTAATATAGTCTAGGTAAGACCGAATATCGTCCTCAGAGACTGGTTTTCAAGTACCGATTATCTAAGCTTTAGTTTCTATTTGGTTAACGTTAATTGAGTTGGAATTCTAAACTAATATGCAGGAAATAAACTAATTATGAAAATACTTTGATTTAAATTAGTTATGATGGAGAATTAGGGCTTCCAAGATCATCAATTATTCACTCTATTCAATTCTGAATACAATTAGACTAACTTCTTCTTCTACGTTAAGATAGCAGGTTAACTAGACCGTTTTATACTCCTGTTAAGGTAATATAAACACTCAACCCCAATGGAGAACCCTTCTATCTTTCGATGACAAGATTGACAACAAATGAGGATTAAGAGCAATAACCTATTAAGCTACACAAGTATCGGGGTACTTTCGTCCACGATTTAAACCTATGTTTATTCGACTATAGCATATTCACAATCTCCCCTTTCGGATTTCGATTAGAACTCATGTAAGTGATGATAACTAGTGATCAATTAATTATCAAGCAATCAAAGCAATTATTGAATAAATCTTAAGCAAGTGAATAAGAAATCAACTAATGTATTAATTCATGAATAAGAGTTTCAAGAGAATCACAAGAAAATTCCTAAATAAGTAATTAGCTCCTAGTCATAGTCACGCTAAGAACTAATATAATCTCCATACATGAACTGAAATAAACAAAGAAAAGAAAAATACTCAAGAACAAGTCTCCAAGCATTCTAGCATCCAAGGATTGTGTTGTGGAATATTTACAAGATGGGATGTGGTAGAATGATGGATGTAGAATGGAATTCGTCAAGTGTGGGATGGAATGAATTCTTCTAATGATGTAGAGACTATTTATAGCCCAAGAATCCTTTAGGTAAAGGGTTAGGGATTATGTAGGTAGGAAAAGTTATGGAATATTTTAGGTAAAGGGTTAAGGAAACGTTATGGAATCCTTTAGGTAAAGGGTTAAGGATTATGTAGGTAGGAAAATTTATAGAATTCTTTTGGACCCTGAAAACGTGACAAATTCGGCCCAAAACTCAGAAATCCCGCGTCGGCGCCGTGGCCCTGCAAACTGGCGCCACGGCGCCTGAAAATTAGAGGTGTTTCAGAACATTTAGGGGGGGGCGCGCGGCACTGCTGCCAGGCGCCGCGGCGCCGGTGACGACATTCTTCCGGATTTTTCGTTTCTTCGTCCTTTTTTCGTCCGGTCTTCGTCTGATTTCTTCTATACTTCCCAGAACTTCTTAGTCTTCATTTCTTGGCCCTTTTAGTGTGCAATTCCATCTCATTTATGCTCATTTCATCTCCTTTTTGTCATTTCTCCATTTCTGACCGTTGTGACACAAAAGAAGTAAAACGACCCTAATACTATACTAAACATAAACAAAATGAGTAAAATACTAACTAAAAATGACTCAAAAAATGTATATAAAATACACCGATCAAACACAACCGTAAGAATTAAAATATGTTGATATGATGTGTGTAATATTTGTTGTCTTGGTTTACTACAAAACGTAAATAGTTCAAGACATACGTTCACTATTTCACAAGTAGACTCGATAGGTATTCACTACGAACGGTTCAAGTCCAAAAGACACTGTTTCCGATGCATGTCATATCACGTTTTACAAAAATGACGATAAGTTCCTCTTTATCTTATTTTCTATCCATATGTGGGGTATTGTTAGATGTATGAATAGAAAATGTGGGGTATTGTTGGAATTTGTATGGAATTAAGAAGAAACATGTGATTAAACTAAATTGTGGAATTTTGGCCGAAGGGTCGCGGCGCCTCACGTCCAGTAAGCCAAGGAAAATCATCGTCGATGGCGCGACGCTGATGGCGAGGACGCGGCGCGAGATTTCGATGGCTCTTGGAATTACCGAAGTGATTTAGGGCCGCGACGCAAGGACGAAGGGTCGCGGTGCCTGATTGGAAGTAATCCACTAGAACCGGAAAATGAATTAGGGCCGCGACGCAAGGACGAAGGGCCGCGGTGCCTGATTGGAAGTAATCCACTGGAACCGGAAAATGAATTAGGGTCGCGGCGCTGAGGGCAAGAGTCGCGGCGCTTTGCAACGGTAATTTCCAGATTTGAATCAAAAGTTGTGTCTCTTCACATAAGGTCACAACCTTTAGGTGAAAGACTGCTTATTGTCAAATTTTATGCTTTATAAAGCATGTTGATCACTTGTTAGAACATACACAATACACATAACATTACAATCAATCATTAAATACAATTAATGATCTAAGATTGTTGCTTGATCTTCATCTTCTTCCCACAAGAATATTTCTGAAAACACATAAAGTAAATTCGTCAGGGGTGAAGTTCTTGTGCGAGAACTCTCACCTAGATAGTTGTATCCTCAAGACAGACGTCCGAAGAACTACAACACAAGTGAGGACGAATTTTTATCTTAAGACACTACATCAAACAGACCTCTATCACACCAAGTCAGTATGTGTTTAAGTATTTGTTGTATTTATTGTTGTTGATTTAAAGTTATATTGAATTATTTTAATATTATTGTGCTTATTCATTGATAAGTCTAGATTGGCAATAACAATATTCTCAATTATTTCTTTTTACTTTTTTTGTCTCAAAAATTATTTCTATAGAAAATTTATTATTATAGATAAAAATGAAGAATATCATGACTTTGATGAAATAAGAAAAAAAGACAAAGGTTGATAATGTAAGGATAAAATAGAAAGGATAAAAAGGGGACTGTTCAAAGTTGAGGGAGGAGTTTGATTTACAAAACAAAATTGAGGGGTATAAACGATTTTCACCCATAAATCATAATAGATATTAAAATATAAAGCTATTTTGGTAACTACATAAAGATGATCCAACTTTTATCAGGTCATTACATCATATCGTATTTAGAGTTTTAGACAAAGTATAAATACTACACGTTTTTGTTGGTATAATAATCTGTATTTGGCTAAATAATGTTTCAAAATAATCTGTTAATCACTTAGTGAAACATATAACATTAATGAAACAATAAACGAAAATAGAATCTGTTTTGGAAAAAATAATTTCAGAATGTAATCGAGCCCACTTAGTTCAAAGTGTGTCCTTAAGGAAATTATTCCCCTCACAGTACTCGAGGTTAACGGAATATCGCCTCCCAGGATAGAACGATTATCTTACCAGAATAGTAGTACTCCAAATTCCGGTAGCAGCGAACCACTCAACGGCAGTATATCACACAGAATGATCGAGTTGAAGAGCAACTTCAGAATTGAATGAATAATGAATGAATAAATTCTTGGAATAATCAAGAATTTATAGGGTTGGAGGTACTGATTCTGAATGGTTGCAACCATTCAGAATAGTCACCTAATTTTGGAGGGAAATTCGAAAAAGAGAGGGAGAGTCGGACGGGTCGGATCGGGTCGCGGGTCGATCCGTTTGGATTTGTTTTTAATTAAATAATTAATTAATTAAAGAAACGTTTGTCCAAAAAGATTATCAATCAATCGATCTTTTTCCAAATCCGAATCCGAATCCGAATCCGAATCCGAATCCGAATCCGAATCCGAATCCGAATGGAGGTACTGATTCTGAATGGTTGCAACCATTCAGAATAGTCACCTAATTTTGGAGGGAAATTCGAAAAAGAGAGGGATAGCCGGACGGGTCGGATCGGGTCGCGGGTCGATCCGTTTGGATTTGTTTTTAATTAAATAATTAATTAATTAAAGAAACGTTTGTCCAAAAAGATTATCAATCAATCTTTTTCCAAATCCAAATCCAAATCCAAATCCAAATCCGAAGCGGCGACGGCGGCAGCGCGAGGTCCTTGCCCTCTCAACCCTTTTAGCAGCTCGAGAAGGTGTAATGTAATATATACACTTTTCTTTCCTTCCCTTTTTTCGATGTGGGACAAAAGAGCCTTTTACCCTCTTTAATTTTTATCCCATCATTTCCTATTCACCAATATCAAAACCCAACAGTTTTAAGTTGAAAAACGATAGATAGAGCAAGAGATAAATAAAGCAGGCGCTTTAGTGAAGAACATCATATTTAAAGGGGATTAAGATAGTTGTTGTACATTTGCAGTGCAAAAATAAACATCTTAAAAGAAGCAACTCCTACACCTACTGATATTTTACAGAATAACTACGGATTTTCACCCTCAAGTCATGAGCTCGCTTTTAATCTCTAAGAGTCATACACAAAAAATATTGAATAAATTACAATAAGGTATAACATTTGGAATGAAACTTCTAAATTACAATAAGGTATAACATTTGGAATGAAACTTCAGATTTGGTGTTTGTTTGAAATGAACGTTTATTTAAAAAATGTAGGGATCTAATAGCTCAGTTGACTGATTACTTAAACTTTTACTTTGATGGTGAGAGTTCGAATTTCCACATTGTAATCATCTCCCCATTTCCCCTTTAACTACCCTCTATGTAATATTTTTTTTAAAAGAATGTTTATTTAAAACTAGTTACTATTTCTTTTCTTAAGATTTGATTATTACCATTCAATGTAAAATTTAATTTATACTCTTCTAACAAATACACTTGAATTACTCGATCAGACAGAGCAATCAAAACGATTGAAAGGAACATACACATGAATACCATCTAGTAGAAAATATTAGGTGAGAAGGGTTCATTATATCTTCTTCTGTCATTCAGAAGATATCTAATCATTTTAAACTCATTGACAATAGTTATCACGCGAGATATACCAAACATACTTTAGACATGTATAGTATATCAGCAGGATATATCAATACTTTCAAAGTATCCATGTCCATCACGAGTATTCGTTACTCATAGCAGGTG
This sequence comes from Przewalskia tangutica, assembly GCA_029844215.1. Taxonomy (NCBI): domain Eukaryota; kingdom Viridiplantae; phylum Streptophyta; class Magnoliopsida; order Solanales; family Solanaceae; genus Przewalskia; species Przewalskia tangutica. The sequence goes on along the minus strand of CM056720.1, from coordinate 139,430,864 downwards.
AGACATACTACATCCTTTAAGGATGTGATGCATACCACATGTCGGCTTATCACATATCATCGATATCACATTCTCGATGATCATTAGTCGAGGCTATTTTAAGAGTTACGTTATAATATTAATATCCCACGCTATTAATAACAATGTAATCTCTAGGGATGCATATTATAAAATATCATAAATAATCAACTAATAATTCAATAATTATAAATGCCAAAATATTAATTTCCATTAATAATAATACGAATGTGTATAAAGTACATGTGTCTTAATACATATTGTCTCTAGGACATACATATACTTTCAATCTCCCAATTCGCCTAGAGCCAATCTCGAACACATCTAATGCTCATATTCTCAAAATGACCATTATGCTTGACTAAGCTTAATGGTTTAGTGAATGGGTCAGCTAGATTATCGTTTGTGGGAACATAGTCTAATCTAATCTCTTTAGTCCCCACCATCTCCCTGAGTATGTGGTACTTCCTTGGTACATGCTTATTTCTGTTTGTTGATTATGTTTCCTTAGCCTGTGCAATCACACTAGTGTTGTCACAATAAATATTTATTGGACAACTGGCACTAGGAACTACCCCTAATTCATTCAGGAACTCAAAATCGCGACAACTTCTTTATCAACTTCCGATCCAGTAATGTACTCAGCTTCTGTTGTCGAATAAGCAGTTGTAGCTTGTTTGAAACTTTTCCAGCTCACTGCTCCACTATTGAAATGAATGTGTACCCAAACTGAGACTTGAAGTCATCAAGATCCGTCTGGAAGCTAGCATCAGTTTACCCAATAACAACTAGCTTTTCTTCCCCACCATAGACTAAGAAGTAATCTTTAGTTCGTCTAAGATACTTAATAATACTCTTGACTGCTTTCCAGCCCCACGATTCTACTGGAATTTGCAAGTCATACTAAGTGCAAATACCACATCTGGCCTAGTACAGGTCATGACATACATGATCGATCCTAGCAAAGGCCACATCTGGCCTAGTACAGGTCATGACATACATGATCGATCCTATTAGAAGGACTGTCCTTCTTAGATAACTTGATGCCTTGACCCATAGGTAGACCGTCTTTCTTGGAATTTTTCATAGAAAAACGTCTAAGCACTTTGTCTATATAGACTGACTGTGACATTCCCAACAATATATTAGGTCTATCTCTATAGATCCTAATTCTCAGAATGTAGCATGCTTCACCTAAATCCTTCATCATGAAGGTATTGGACAACCACTCATTGATTGACTGAAAGAGAGTCTTATTGTCTCTCATTATTAATATGTCATCTACATATATAATAATTAAGATAACACTTCCATTCTTGCGTTTACTATAACACAAGGATTATCTTTGCTTCTGATGAAATCAAATGACTTGATAGCCTTGTCGAAACAAGTGTTTCAACTCCTCGAGGCTTGCTTAAGCCCATAAATTGACTTCTGTAGCTTGCATATAACATTTGGTTTGGACTCAGATGGAAAACCCTCAGGTTGTTTCATATACACTTCCTCAACTAGATTATCATTGAGGAAAACAATTTTGACGTACATCTGCAATCCGAATGAACTTAATATTAGAAACTGGTGAAAAGTTTCATCATAATCGACCCCAAGCTGTTGATTATAACCTTTAGCCACTAACCTTGCCTTATAAGTCTATACCTTGTCAAATGCATCGATCTTCTTCTTAAAGATCCATTTGCATCTTATGGGTTTAACCCCAGCTAGCAAATTAACCAAGTTCTACCTTAATTGATGTACATAGATTCTATATTGGATTTCATGACTTCTTGTCATCTCTTCGAATCAATGTCCATCATTGTTTCGCTATAGGTTGTGGGCTCATCGTTATCGGGAATATATATCTCACTGTGTGTTTTCACAAGTAGATTTAGTCTTTCAGGATGACGATGAGTCGTAGTAGACCTATAAAGTTGATTGTTTTGTAGTTCAGTTCTTGGTATGTTTTGACTGTGAGAGGGTTCTTGTGTGTTGGATAATCCACCAACTTGAGAGCTTTCAGGAATATTATTTTCATGTATTTCTTGAATGGGAGGAGGTGCAACCATTGCATCTATTCCCAAAGATTGTATATGAGGATCTTGCATTGTTCCTCGTAACACTCTCATTGGCCGAAGGGCGTACTTGAAGTACCCAATCTTCGCTAAATACTCCTACTGAATTCTTGCCTTGGTCATTAGGCAAGGATTCAACCTCTATCTTATCTCGCGGTTCTTGAATTTCTTCAAGTTCTATCTTTGTGCAACTCTGTTCCTTGTAGACATATTCTTCTTCAAGGAAAGTTGTGTTCCTGGAATCAATGACCTTATGTTCTCCAGGAAGATAGAAGTAGTATCTCTTAGTTTCTTTTGGATACCTCACGAAGTAATATTTCTCATTTTTGGATTCCAACTTGTCAGTGAGCATCTTCTTAACATATGCAGGCACCCAGGGTCTCATATATTTAAGAGTTGACTTTTTGCCACATCATATCTCATAGGGTGTCTCTTCTACTAACTTGGAAGGAATCCTATTCAGAATATATATTGAGGTTTGTATAACATGTCCCGAAATGTATGTTAGTAGAGCTGAGAAGCTCATCATGGATCGAAGCATATCTAATAAGGTTCGGTTGCTCCTTTCGGTAATATCATTCATCTGTGGTGTTTCAGGAGGTGTCCACTTTGAATGGACTTCATGTAGCTTTAAGTAATTGTTAGGCGATTTCCACACGCGCAAAACGCAAGTGTACGTATCGTCTCAAGTAATATAGTCTGTAAGACCGAATACCATCCACAGAGACTGGTTTCTAAGTATCGAGCATCTATTTTATGTTATCTATTTGGCGAACGAATATTGATTGGGTTTTTATTTAACTACTGGAATGATTGTAAGAAATAAGTAAACTAATTAGGTTGTATTTAGATTATGAAGGAATTAGGACTTCCAAAATCATCAGCTATCCACTTTATTCAATCCTTAATGCGTTCTAGAATGATTCTTCTTCTATGTTAAAATATCGGTTAACTAGACTGTCTTATATTTCAGTTAGGATATATAATCACTCAACCTCAGTGTAGAACCCTTCTATATTTCTATGATAGGATTTACCACATAGGAGGATTAAGAACAGTAACCTATAAAGCTACACAAGTATCGGGGTACTGTCGTCCACGATTTTAACCTATGTCTATTCAACTACAGCATATCCAAATATCTCATCTCGGTTGTTGATTTGAAATCATATATGTTATGATATTTAGTGATCAATTAACTATCAAGCATTCACATCAATTATTGAATAGATCACAACCGGAGAAGTAATCAAACTATTGCATCAAATCATGAATAAAGGTTCAAGTGAATCATAAGGAAAGCCCTAATTAAGTGTTTAGTTCCTAGACATAGACATGCTACGAACTAAAACAATATCCAACATAAAACTGAAATAAAAACTAAAGATAGAAAATTACGAAGATTAAAGTCTCCAATTGTTGCTCCAAGTGTCTTGTGTTGTTCTTGTGTTCAAGAATGGACTCTCTTCCTAAAAACTGATCCCTAGGGATTTAAATAGGTATCAATTTCGTGCCCTAGGGACCCTATTGCCCTTGGCCAATTCCAATTCGGAATTAAAAATTGCATCAAACCGCTGATTCTGCAGTCGGCAGCGATCTGAAACCGGCACCTCTCTGAATAAATGACCGTGGTTACATGCGAATGCACCCCAATGCTAAAGTCCTGCGGGTTTCTACTGTTTTGACACAGCGGTCCTGCCTGCAGGCCTGCAGTCTTCTGTGGTTTTCCGAGTCGATTTTCGACCTTTTTCTGTCTCGGGACCTCCTTTTATGCCCACTTGTCGCTCCTTTTTGCCATTTTACCTATTTGAACCGCTGTGACTCAAAAAAAAAAGAAAAACAACCCTAAAACTGTACTAGACGCAACGAAAATGGGTAAAATACTAATCGAAAATGACTCAAAATAGATATATGAAATATGCCTAACAAACCCCCAAACTTAAATTTTGCTCGCCCTCGAGCAAAGAAGAAAACAAAACAAAGAAATAAAATAAAAAAGACTTAAAGACTCACGTCAAGCAGTTGCAAAATGTCACTTAGAAACACATAAACGTTAGTTAGAACAATATGTAGGAATAAATGTAGCATGCATGGAACAATATAGAATTTCAAGTTAGATATTTCGCAGATTCATTTCAGTCACAATCACTGGAAGCATGAATACCTAACCTATGCATGTCAATGTCATTACATTTTTGTCAAGGTACTATAGCCTGTTTACTTGTTATCCTCTACTAATCATGAACATACATACTAGGGATCATCAGGACTTTTCATGGTTGTAATGTAGGCTTAGGAAGGGGTAGGTAAAAATAGACATTTAGGCTCAAATTACGTACCATAAGCACTTTTCATTCAACTTGTTTATCTTCCTTACTGTATTCTTTTTAGTTCATACCCATTACCCCCTTTTCTCTTTTTGTTGAGAGCGGAACATACACATTCGCATTGGCACCCCCAAACTTAAGTTTTTTCATATTTTAATTGGGGTGCATAATTTATTTTTACTCTCTTTTGTATTTCTTTTTCACTTTCTTTTTCCTCCGTATCATCAGTTATTGCTTATGGACATGAGGGAATTGGGGTGTCAAAGAAATAGCTTTTCATTTTAGGCTCAAATGGCTGACTAGGGATACAATTCATTGTCAGGGTAGGTAATGAAAGGTAAGAAGGTCTAACAAAGAAATGTCTGAATTCTCCCCCTAACATGTGCATCCTAATTATTTCGCCTCAAATAACAAGCATGCAGGACATTTTTCGCAATTGACATACACAGACTAAGCACCTCAATATTCCAACTAATCAGGTTTTCATGAATCTTTGACATATTTAACTTAAGCACACAGATTTTTGCATATCATTCCATTACATTATCCTACTTAATTCACTAGGCGTTTCAAGCAACTACATCATGCATGATAAAACAAATGTGACTCATATAGACACATAAAAGACACAAATCAACGACTCAAAATTATAAGAAAATACAAGTACCCCCCTCCCCCTCAAACTTAACTGACACATTATCTCAAATGTGTATGACTCAAAGATGAAACAGGGATGACTTACAGACGTACATCGGCTAAAAAAATGGTGGTGGTGGCGGCGAATATTGTATTGTGACAGTATATGTGGGAGGAGATTTGACGATTCCGGGCTTTTTCATATTTTCAGGGATCGTGAATCGCACCGGTTACGCCTCTGTGTGCCGCGATCATAAAATCCGAGGCTTTTACGAAGATTCGACCGCGATCTTTGCGGTCGGTACCGCGGTGGTAACTCGATTTCGTGTCTTTTTGCCCTTTCCTTCATGCTCCATCCTCTGAGTCCTTCACCTGGCATCACAACATAACAAACACACCAAAAGTGAGACTGTCCTAATTAAAATAAATTGCAGAATTTAAACATTGGGTTGCCTCCCCAAGTAGCGCTGTCTTTAACATCTTTTAGTCAGACGCATGTTACTTATAAAAAATCATTGGGGTAATTTAACCCCACAACCTATCCATTTCATAATCATCCTCCTATTTCTCATTCTATTTTTCTTCTTCACCAAAGGAGGTTCAGTAATACTTACCTTTTCGAGGGCTTTCATCTCATCAATTTTTGTTCCTGCCACCTTGCTGACAGGTGGGTTTAATGTTGTATGGATGTCTCCCTAGCTTTGGCCTGCACTGGCTGAACTGTTGGGGCAGCTATGCTTGCTGCGAAACACTTGTCAATGGCATGAGACTCAATGGCGGATTTGAACACCTTGAACACCATCTCCTCCTCCTAAACCCTGAGTCTCAGTTCCCCCTTTTCCACATCAATCAAGGCTCTCCCAGTAGCAAGGAATGGTCTCCCCAAGATAATTGGTATCTCATCATCTTCTTTCATATCAAGAATAAGTAAGTCTACAGGGAAGAAGAACTTTCCTACCTTAACCAACACATTTTCGATTATGCCTCTCGGATGCACCACAGTTCGGTCAGCTAGCTGCAGATTTACTGTGGTCGGTTTGGCTTCCCCCAAACCCAACCTCTTGAAGACAGATATGGGCATTAGATTGATGTCAACCCCTAGATCACACAGCGCCCTGTTGCATGTCACTTTATCAATAGTGCAGGGCAATGTGAAGCTCTCTGGATCCTTAAGCTTAGGTGATAGTTTCTTTTGTAAGATGGCACTGCACTCCTCTGTCAATGAAACTGTCTCATAATCCTCTAGCCTCCTCTTTTTCCCAAGTATCTCCTTCATGAACTTGAAGTATGCGGGCATCTGCTCTAGCGCCTCAATGAAGGGAATATTTATGTGTAGCTTTTTGAACACCTCCAGGAACTTGGAGAACTGCTTGTCAATTGTCTTCCTTTGTAGCCTCTGAGGGTAAGGGATTTTATCAACATATTCCCTCAAAGGTGCTGGTGGAGCTTTTCAACTGTAGGGCGGTCCTCAGTGACCCCCTATTTCTCTACTTCAACTACCTTCTCACCCTCATTCTCACTGCGGGCTGGGGAGCAACGTGCTCCAACTGCTTTTCATTCCTCAACAATACTGTTTGACATTGTTCTCTAGGATTCACCTATGTATTGTTTGAGAGATCGCCTTGTGGCATGTTGGTTACCATCTTTGCAAGCTGCCCAACGTGTGTTTCCAAGTTCCTAAGATAGGACACGGTTTACGACATGAGGCGATTACGTGAGTTGGTCGGTGTGGCGATCTGACTCTCGATTCATCGGGTTTTCTGCTGCGGTGCAGTGGCCTAAAGCTTCGGGATGAAGTGGCGATTGTGTCCTGCTTGGTTACGTAACCACTTTGATATGTCTGCTGCTGGGGTTGGTCGTTCCTCCACGAAAAGTTAGGGTGATTTCTCCACCCTGGATTGTACGTGTTGGAGTTGTAAGGCCTCTAAAAGTTCCCAACTGCCTGAACCTGCTCCATTGGAACATTGTTGGGATCAACTGCTGTGCATCTGTCAAAATAATGCGGGCCCCCACAAATCTCACAATTCTGACGTGCGGACTGCATTCGCGATCATGGTGTTCTCTGCGATTGCTTTGTCGGAAAGGGCTACATGTGCGTGAGCGATGATTGCATCTAATTCATGAATACCCATGACCTTCCTGCTGGTCACTGACCTGTTATTTGCTCCCTGATGGTTGTTGGCTGTCATATCCTCTAGTAAATCATGTGCCTCATTGACACTCTTTTTCATGAAGGCACCCACTGCTGCTGCATCAATGATGGTACGCGTAGTACCACTCAACTCATTATAAAAGATGTGGACCAACATCCACTTCTCTATGACATGATGTGGGAACTTCCTCTACAGATCCTTAAATCGCTCTCATGCATCATAGAACGACTCACCATCCACTTGGTAATAATTGTTCAACTCTCCCCTTAACTTTGCTGCTTTGGAAGGAGGGAAGAACTTTGCTAGAAACTTTTGGGCTAGGTCCTGCTAGGTAGTGACGGAGTTGGCAGGTAGTGAGTTCAACCAAATTTTGGCTCTATCCCTCAGTGAGAATGGGAAGACCCTCAGTCTGATGGCATCGTCAGTGACACCATGATATTTGAAAGTAGCACACAACTCCAGGAAGTTTGCAATGTGCATGTGGGGATCTTCAGATGACAATCCCCCAAACTGTACTGTGTTTTGGACCATGCTCAGGATGACTGACTTGATCTCAAAATTGTTAGCCCCTATAGCTGAGAGTCTGATGCAAGTCTGTGCTCCCGTGACTTTGGGAAGAACATAGTCCCCCAAACTCTTCTCCGCAGGTGGTGGGACTTGTCCCGGGGCAACCGGTACCTCATTATTCAACCCCTCTACTGGTATCCCATTGTTGTTCTGATGATCTCCCATTGCTAACAATTCAGCAGTTCTTTTATCTTTCCTGTTTTGTCTGCAAAGTCTCTCAATCTCAGGATTCAGAGGGATAGGAGTAGGGGTGCACAAAAGGTTAAAACCGGATCAGATCGGACCGAACCGGACCAGACCGAAGACCGAAAATCCGAATTATTAGGACCGAAGACCGGAGCGAATTTCTCGGTCCGGTTCGGTCAGTCATTCGGTCGGTTTTGAGCCGAATGCACCCCGCACCTGAGACTCAGTCAGCCCCAACACCCCCGCCACGGACTCGGTCGGCCACCTCCCACCAAGCCACCCGGGCGACGTATTGACATATCAAATATAGGTTGTAAATTTATCAAACTTTGTATGGTCATAACTGCGCTCGGACGTCCGTTTACCTATTTTTTTATTTCGCGTATTTTTTTACGTCTGGGCGGTAAAGCGCTAAAGCAATTTGATTAGCGATTTCTCCAAAGCGTCCATCTTGCCTCAATTTCACTTTTCCCCAATCGTTACGTTTTCCCATTTTCAAATCTAAATATCTCGCGATGTCTGATAGATTTTAACGTAAAAATTTCGTGTAGCGTCCGAGAATGTCAATTTCAGTATTGGAAATTCAATTTTAAAAAACAAATCGGGCCTCGGAACTGACCAGGCAGGCAGGCAGGAATTATATAATATTATATATTTGAAATTTAGAAAATTAGGAATTATATATATTAGGAATTTAGAAAATTATAAATTATATATATTAGGAATTATATAATTCAATATATATTAGAAATTATATATATTATATATATTAAAAAAAAATGGTCGGACCGAACCGAACTCGACCAGGACGAAAACTCAAATTATGAGGGCCAGAAAATGGGACGAATTTCTCGGTCGGTTGATGCAGTCCGAACAGTTCGATCAGGTCGATTTTGGTCGGGCCGATTTTTATGCACCCCTAGATAGGAGTGTATGCTCCTCTCCTACTTCGCATACACTAGATTCCTGAAATAGATCACAATCAACAAACAGATCACGACACACAGTTCTAACAATAAAAATAAAGCCAAATTAGAAATAAAAATAGATGGTTCGGTATTAGATATACGTCAGTCCCTGGCAACGGCGCCAAAAATTTGTTAGACAATTTCCACACGCACAAAACGCAAGTGTACGTATCGTCTCAAGTAATATAGTCTATAAGACCGAATATGGTCCACAGAGACTGCTTTCTAAGTACCGAGCATCTATTTTGTGTTATCTATTTGACGAACGAATATTGATTGAGTTTTTATTTAACTACTGGAATGATTGCAAGAAATAAGTAAACTAATTAGGTTGTATTTAGATTATGAAGGAATTAGGGCTTCCAAAATCATCAACTATCCACTTTATTCAGTCTTTAATGCGTTCTAGAATGATTGTTCTTCTATGTTAAGATAGCGGTTAACTAGACTGTCTTATATTCCGGTTAGGATATATAATCACTCAACCCAGTGCAGAACCCTTCTATATTTCTATGATAGGATTTACCACATAGGAGGATTAAGAACAGTAACCTATAAAGCTACACAAGTATCGGGGTACTGCCGTCCATAATTTTAGCCTATGTCTATTCAACTACATCATATCCAAATCTCTCATCTCGGTTGTTGATTCGAAATCATATATGTTATGATATTTAGTGATCAATTAACTATCAAGCATTCACATCAATTATTGAATAGATCTTAACAATTGAAGAAGTAATCAAACTACTGCATCAAATCGTAAATAAAGGTTCAAGTGAATCATAAGGAAAACTCTAATTAAGTGTTTAGTTCCTAGACATAGACATGCTACGAACTAACACAATATCCAACATAAAACTGAAATAAAAACTAAAGATAGAAAATTACGAAGATTAAAGTCTCCAATTGTTGTTCCAAGTGTCTTGTGTTGTTCTTGTGTTCAAGAATGGGCTCCCTTCCTAAAAACTGATCCCTATGGCTTTAAATAGGTATCAATTTCGTGCCCTAGGGACCTTATTGCCCTTGGCCAATTCCAACATGAAACTAAAAAATTCGTCTGCCGCGTGATTCTGCGAAGTCGGCATCGCGGTGCAGAAACTCCTCTGACTCTCTGAATAAATGGCACCGATTGCATGCGAATGCACCGGTCTTTGAAAGTCTGAGTTTACGCTATTTTGGCACCGATCCGCCTCTGACCGCGCCGGTCTTTGGTTTTTCCGAGTCATCGATTTTTGACCTTTTTCTGCCTCGTGACTGATCGGTGTATTTTATATACACCTTTTGAGTTATTTTAGTTAGTCTTTTGCCCATTTTTGTACAACTATGTGTCGTCTTAGGATATATTTTCTTTCTTTTGAGTCACAATGGTTTAATGTGGCACATTAGTGAGAAGGAGCGAAAAGAGGACAAAAACAGAGGTTCCAGAGCTCAAAAAGATGAAAAGTTGACAACCCGGGCGAGAAAGCAGGCGTAGCCATGGCGCCACCAACCGATAGCAATGAGCGCCACGGCGCCCAAGCGGCGCGAAGTTTGGCGCGCGGCACCGATTCTGCGAGCGGCGCCAAGGCGGGAAAATTGTCAAATCCGAATAGGAATGGGCCAAGGCCAAGAGGAAAAGTTTTGGGGACGTTTTTGGAGTTATAAAAGGATCTTTTAGGTCAGATTTTGAAGGGTTCAACACTTGACAATTCATCACAACTTGGAGATCAAGATTAGAGACTTACTTTTGAGTAATTTCTTTTTTTTTTTTTTTTGTGTATGTTGGATATTAGTTTAGTTCTTGGCATGTCTATGGCTAGGAACTAACTTAATTTAGGGCTTTCCATGTCGAATCGCTTGAACCCCGTTCTTATGAATTAATGCATGTTTTGGTTTCTTCTTATTATTGTTGAGATTTATTCAATTGTTTTGATTGCTTGGTAATTAATTGATCACTAATTATCATTACTTATATGATTTCTAATCGAAATTCGAAAGGGGAGATTGTGAATATGCTATAGTTGAATAAACATAGGTTTAAATCGTGGATGAAAGTACTCCGATACTTGTGTAGCTTAATAAGTTATTGCTCTTAATCCTCCTTTGTAGTCAATCTTGTCATCGAAAGATAGAAGAGTTCTACATTGGGGTTGAGTGTTTATATTACCTTAACAGGAGTATAAAACGGCTTAGTTAACCTGCTATCTCAAAATAGAAGAAGAACCATAATTAAGTGCATTAACGAATAAAGCGAGCGGATAGTTGAGGAGATTTGGAAGCCCTATTTCCACCATATCTGAAGTAAAATACAATAAATTAGTTAGCATCTATAATCATAGCTATAAACAATTCATCAAATATTCGGTTACCAAATAGATACCAGAATAGAGGTTGATAATTGGACACTAATCCCTGAGGACGATAACTCGGTCTTCTAGACTATATTACTTGTCACGACACGTGCACTTGCGTTTAGTGTGTGCATAAATCGCGCATCAAGTTTTTGGCGTCGTTGCCGGGGATTGGCGTAGTTCAATATCATTCTATCTATTCTTAATTTCTAATTTGTTTTTTTTTATATCTGGTGAAACCGTGCGCCGTGATCCGTTTGTTGATTTTGATCTGTTGTAGGCATCTAGTTTATGCGAAGGAGAAGAGGAGCAGACACACTTGTTTCCTTCAACCCGGAGATTGAAAAGACTTGCAAGCAGAACCGGAGAAACAAACGAATCTTGGTCTTAATAGCAATGGGAGGCTTGCAGAATAACAATGAGATGAACGAAGGGTTAGGTGATCACCAACCTAACCAGAGGATGCCCCGGAGGTTACCAATGGATGTGGAAGAAAGGGTCGAGTCAGTGGCGAAGCTTGGGAGATTATGTGCTGCCAAGGGTGAATGGAGCACAGACTTGCATCAGGCTCCCAACAATACGAGCAAATAATTTCGAAATCAAGCTTGCGATCCTGAGTATGGTGCAGAATACAGTTCAATTTGGAGGGTTGTCATATGAAGATCCTCATATGCACATAGCAAATTTTTTGGAGCTGTGCGCAACTTTCAAGTATAACGGCGTTACTGACGCCGCCATCCGATTGAGGCTCTTTCCTTTCTCACTCAGGGATAGAGCAAAAGTGTGGTTGAATTTCATGACTACAGATTCTATATTCACATGGCAGGAGTTGACACAGAAGTTCTTGGCAAAGTTCTTTCCACCGTCCAAAGCCGCTAAGCTGAGAGGAGAGTTGAACAATTTTTACCAGGCTGATGGAGAGTCACTCTATGAGGCTTGGGAGAGATTTACAGATCTACAAATAAAGTGTCCACATCATAGCATTGAGCTGTGGAATTTGGTCCATACTTTCTACAATGGGCTAAGCGGGACTACAAGAACCATCATTGACGCAGCTGCAGGTGGAACCTTCATGAAGAAGACAGCACATGAGGCCTATGATTTTCTAGAAGACATGACCACCAATAACCATGTGACAGATAGATGGGTAAGTGGAAGGAGAGCGATAGGAGTTCATGAGATCGATGTCATCACAGCGTTAAATACACAGGTTGCTCTCTTGACCAAACAACTGCAGCAGAACACAGTGTCAGTGAATGCAGTTCAGATGCCATTGAGTTGTGAGATGTGTGGGGGTCCTCATACCTTTGATAGGTGCCCATCAGCAGACCCCAACAACATCCCTATTGAGCAAACAGAATGTCAGGCAGTGGGTAATTATCAAAGGCCCTAGAACAACCCCTATTCAAATACCTACAATCCAGGGTGGAGGAATCACCTTGACTTTTCATGGAGGGGTGATCAAGGGCAACAGAACCAGTTCCGAGGCCAATACCAAAATCAGCAACCATTCAACTAGGCCTCACCTTCCCAACAGTTCAGTACACCTGTTCCACAAGAAAAGTCAGACGAATTGCGAGCAGCTTTGTTGACACTCACGAATTCACAAACCCAGTTCATGGCAGAAAGATCCTCTATCAGGAACTTGGAGACGCATGTGGGACAACTAGCAAAGATGGCGAATAACAGGCCACATGGCACTCTTCCTAGAAATACAGAGAAGAATCCCAGAGAACAGTGTCAGGAGGTGCGTCTGAGAAGTGGGAAACAGCTAGAAAAGCCTACACCTCAGCCCGTGGTTGAAGATAGAGTTGAGCAAAGAGTAGATACAGAGAATGAGGGGGTTGAGAACCGCCCTATTTTAGAGAAGGCTCCAACAGTTCCAGTGAGGGAATACACAGAGAAGATTCCTTACCCTCAGAGGTTGCAAAGGAAAGCAATTGATAAGCAATTCTCCAAGTTCTTGGAGGTATTTAGAAAGCTGCACATTAACATCACTTTCATTGAGGCATTGGAGCAAATGCCTACTTATTTCAAATGTGCCCGCCTAATTCCATCGACGCACTTCACCAGAGTGCCAGCGGATAGAATAAAGATGATATATGGAATTATGGAAGGGAAGACTATTGATGTTGGGAAGGAGATATTGCAGAATATTGGAGAAACCAGTAGGTTGGTCACTACAGGTGGGTTGGGACACTGATCACTTATTTGCAGTTTATGTTCCAGACATGGAGTCCCAACCCAGAATCTTGCGTCGTATGAGAAGGGCGACCTCGGTGACATATGGGATAGTGCATGCCTTCCGAGAACCAGTTCCTCGGCGGCAAGAAGGAGACGGGACCGCGGCCCGGCAGGCCAGAGTGCCATGGATGAAGATGAGCACGAGACAGAGGCTCGGTATGAAGCAGTGCGGCGCGGCCGGACCCGCAGGTGGAACCCCGGTGCACATGATGGAAGCGATTGCTTTCATGAACGGCGGAGGATGATGCAGAATTTTAACACAATGATACAAGGTCAACAGGACCTGAGGCAAGGACATCAAGAAATAAAGCAGAAGCAACAACAGTTGAATCTGAGATTTGATGAGATGAGTTCCTTGTTCAACCAGTGGTCCATGCATTATCCGCCGCCACCACCATCATTTTAAACCAAGTTTGTAAGTTGTCCGTCTTTCTTTTTATTTTTGAGTCTTGCACACATTAGGGACAATGTGTGATTTAAGTTTGGGGGGGGGGGAGTTCTTAGTTATTTTTGATGTGTTTTTGAGTCTTTTTGTGTTATTTTCTATGTTTATTTGAGTCTAATTTTTTTTTATGATCATGCATGTTGTAGTTACTTGAAACGCCTAGTGAAGTAAAGTTGAATAATGTAATGGAATTAGAAGCAACCATCTGAACACTTAGGTTAGATTTGCCAAAAATTCATGAAATCGAACTATTTGGGGTATTATGCTTGATTTATGCATTGTTAGTGATTAAGTCTATGTGTCTGCTTGCTTGCTATTTGAGGCGAAATAATTAGGATATGCATAGTAGGGAGATGACTCAGGCATTTCTTTGTAGCCCTTTCTTATCATTCTTTGCCTATCCCTGACAATAAATTGTATCCTTAGTCAGCCCCTTTGAGCCTAAACTAAGATCTTTTCTTTGACACCCTATGATTCCATATTTGTGCCATAAGTGAAAGAAAAATTGATATGTCTGGAATATTAAGTGTTGAAAAAGAGACAAAAAGAGAGTGAACAATTTTTGATGCACTCCAATGAAAAAGTAATAATGAATAGGCAAAAGCCTAAGTTTGGGGGTGCCTGTTATTCATCATACACCTCATTCTCTCAAAACAAAAGAGGGAAAGATAGGTATGAAATGAAAAAGAAAATCAAAAGAAAAAGGAAGAATCGAAAGCAAAAGAGCTTATGATACGTAAATTGAGCCTAAATGCCTATTTTTACCTACCCCTGCCTAAGCCTACATTACAACCCTGAAAAGCCCTGAAGATCTCTAATGTGTGTATCCATGATTAGTGGAGAATAACAAGTAAACATGTCATAGGATCTTGAAATTAACATGCATAGTTAGGTATTCTTACTTCCATTGAGCATGATTAAATTGAATTTGCGAGATATCTGACTTGATGTGTTTAGAATGCTAAAAATTCATGCTATATGTTCTTGCATATTATTCTACTAACCTTCATGCTTTTCTAAGTAACATTGATGCAGCAAATTGATCAATGTCTTTGAGTCAATTTATTTTCTTTTCTTTCGTGTCTTTGTTATATTTTTTATCTTTACTCGAGGGCGAGCAAAGGTTAAGTTTGGGGGTGTTTGATCGGTGTATTTTATATACACCTTTTGAGTCATTTTTAGTTAGTCTTTTGCCAATTTTTGTACAAATATGTGCCGTGTTAGGATATACTTTCTTTCTTTTGAGTCACAATGGTTTAAAGTGGCACATTGGTGAGAAGGAGCGAAAAGAGGACAAGAAAGCAGGCGCGCCACCAAGTGAAGCAGAGCGCGGCGCCCAAGCGAAGGCGCGAAGTTTGTGCATGGCTGATTGATAATATGAAGAGTTAGATAGATAGAAAATTTAAACTCAAATTTATTTCCTATTATACACATTCGTTTAGGCTAATCAACATGGTCTTTTGTTTAATTAACTCTCACTATTTTAACATATTTTTATGACCCCATGGTAGAATACAAACCTTTATTAATTTAAGGTCATAATGAGCCAAGATCCAAACCTAACTTCAATAACACATCTTGATAGGTTCTAAACCAATTGCAAAATTTATTTGCAACTCTTGGTTGATCAAATATTATATTTAATCTTGCGTTCTTAGATTAGTTCGGCACTTTGGAGCTAATATTTGTCTAAGCAAGTCAACCCATTACACGACTGCGTGTATGTATCTAAGTAAATTGGTCTTTGTGAGCAAACACTTTGGTGTAAATACCCATAAAAGTTTATCATCTACCTTTACATTTAAAATACATCTATGAAAGAGTCTCAGTCCTCGTAGACTTAGAACAAATGCTTTGACATAAATACTCGTATCGCCGAAAAGGATTTTGCACTATAACAATTATAATGGACGACACGTTTTAATTTAGACTTGTATTTAAAATTTGGGGAATATTTCAATTTCGGGGATTTTAACCATGATCAACAATTTGTGTCATATCCAATACGACATCTAATCATGCAATTTCTAAAAACACATTTAGTTGTGAACCATCAACCCAATATACATGATATAAAATGGTTTGATCAATTAATGGGTGCCGCCTATTCAAATAGTTATAGCGAGCATTATGTTAATAATATAGTTTGAATAATATACAACCATTAATAATAATCATGAGTTAACTTGTTTAAACTCTAAAATTTTAAGTCTAAACCAAACAGTGCCTTAAACATTTTCTGATTTTAAAAATTGATTTAAGAGTATTTCTGTAAATTCTAGATTTTCAAAATTTACAGGTTAATCCCTTAAAATTTTAAAATTTCAATTTTGAATCCCTTTAAATATTATCACAATTATAATTTAAACCATCTTGAACTTCCTAATTCTAAAATAAACATCCGGTAAAATGCCAGTTGTTCCTTTCGTGGCACATGCCAAACTCATCAATCCTTAAAGCGGTTAAAATCGTCAGCTTCCTCATCTCACCGTCATGCTCTCCATATCCAACGGCTAAAACTCACGATCCTCGTACTCTCTTCTCATTGGTCCATTCAAAAATCCCTCAGCACTATATAACCAACCACCCCCAGACTAAAACACATCTCTCACTCATCACAACATTTCTCCAGTACTACACTTTCTCTTTAACAAATTAAATTGTTAATTCTTGTATAGTGATGGCTGGTAGAGGAAAAACGTTAGGTTCAGGTGCAGCAAAGAAGGCTACATCGCGAAGTAGCAAAGCGGGGCTCCAATTTCCTGTTGGTCGTATCGCTCGTTTTCTCAAAGCTGGAAAGTATGCTGAGCGTGTTGGTGCTGGTGCCCCCGTGTACCTTGCTGCTGTTCTGGAGTACCTTGCTGCTGAGGTCAATTTTGGAATTTGATTGTTTAATTTCACTTTCCTTTTTTGTTTGTTACAATTTCTAGGGTTTCTGATTTAGAAAGTACTAATTTATGGGTTTCTCTATGTTGTTTGTTGTCTCAATTTCTAGGGTTTCTGATTTGGAAAGTAGTTACGAGTTTTAATAGTACTATGTTAATATATCTTTGTTAAATTCATAAATTGAAGCATGAATACATGCTAATTAGTCATTATTTTCACTGGAAAACTGTTTTGCCCCATTTTTTTTTAATATTTGACTAAATGTATTTAACAGACCCCAAGGTATAGATAATGTTTGTGTACATTTTATTCTTTCCAGACTTTATGTTGTTTCACTGTGTATGTTGTTGTTGTTGACTAAATGTATTTAACCTTCAGTTAACTGAATTATGTGTTTTTGTCTCACTTTATATGAGAAACATGTGAGTTTTAGACTATTTATGGAATTATATTACTCTTAAATATAATTCCACATTACAATTTTAACATAAATGCATTCACGATTGAACGTTTTAACACTTAATAGGTCATTAAAATATCAATTAATTGATGCTTACTTATTTCTGAGGGTTTTCGGAAACAATCTCTCTAACTCCCAATATAGGGTAAGGTTGGCATGCATTCTACTTTTTCCAGATGAGATTACATTTGCTATGTTGCTATGTTGTTGTTGTTGAAGGTAAATCACAAGGAACAAAATTAGGATTTGTAAATATGTGAGGGATTAAAAGATTAACTTCCAAACTGGACACGTAAAAAGTGAAATATGTTTTATGTGTTGATGAAGTTCTCTATGTTTTAAGGGTTTCTGATTTCTTTGTGAAATTTGGTGTTTACAGGTGCTTGAATTGGCTGGAAATGCAGCTAGGGATAACAAGAAGACAAGGATAGTTCCAAGGCATATTCAGTTGGCTGTGAGGAATGACGAAGAATTGAGCAAGTTGCTTGGAGATGTGACAATTGCCAATGGTGGTGTTATGCCCAACATCCATAACCTTTTACTTCCTAAGAAAGCTGGCTCATCAAAGCCATCTGCTGATGAGGATTAGATGGAACGATAAGAGAAGGTTTTGAGATTTGAATTGTTAAATTTGGGGGTTGATGAGTAGTTTGTGTTTTTCCTGTTAAGAGTATAGAAATTAGGTGAAATTGGTCATGTTTTCGTAGTTCTTTTGGTTTATTCATAGCTTCTAGAGTTTGTGTTAGTCTGTATATACAAATGAAGGGATGAATGAAAGATCATTTTATGTTTTTGAATGGTTTCTCTTGGTTTCTGTTTATGGTAGTACAATCTACATTTATGAATATCCAATCAATGAAATCTTAGCATTATAAAAACGTTTACGGCCATTTTGCTTTCTTTTTAAGCATGTTATGGTTGTGAAATTGGTGGGTTTCATGGTGTATTGATTTGTTTTCGATTTGTTTTCTATAGTTGTATACACTAATGTTGAGGATCTATCAGGGTTAAGGTTTGGACATCCTTCCTAGAACCTCACTTGTGGGATTATAGGGTTGTTGTTGTTAGCTTTGTATCCCTATCACTGCAATTGTGATAACAGTTTGTGGGCATGGTGTTTCCAAGCATGGCTTTTGGTTTTGTCATCCATCTCCCTCTTCCCCAGGTTTGTCATTAGTGTACTGAATGTGTGTTTGTGTGAGCGTGTGTATATATATAATTATCAATTAGGCAAAATAATGAGAGGTTACAAGTCATTAGTTTTGGACTGATAAGTGGCTTGCTAAAATCAAGGTTCATGAGGAATTTCGTTATGTTGTTGAGTTATTCAAAAGTTATGGACATCAGTGTATTTGAAAGTTAGTGAGCCATTTGCTGTTTGCTACTTGATGTATATATTGCTGAAATATTGAGCTTTTGGTGTAGAGCAACAATTCAGGAAGTGGGGTTGGTGAGTTGCTGTAAGCTTTTGATTTGCATTAGGGTCACTTCTACATTTTTTAGCATTTATCACGGTAAATAATGGATTTTGAGTCTAATTGAAGATTGTCTAAGTCCATAAGAAATTTATATTTTCATTCCATTTCTGATGTGAAACTCTTAACACTTCCCCGCACGTCCAAACCTTATTAACTGAAGCATGAATAATATAATTTGGGGCTCAATATCGGTGAACAAAGAATTGAAATGAGCATGACTTTGATACCATGTAAAAAATGAATTTTGAGTTTAAGTCAATTCCAAAAGCTAACTTGTAGGTGATTATTGTCCAAGTCAATATAAAGAGTCTATATTTTGATTTCATTTCTGATGTGGCTCTTAACAATTACTACTTATATTAGGTTTTCATCACCACCTTAATCACTAGCCCTTCCTACCATACCATTTTTATGTTACCAGCTAAATCAAATTTCAAAATCCTTTATTAGAACATTCTTTTATGTGTAGTAGTGCTATGGATTATGATGTCTGTCATTCCTTCTGAATGATTTGTCGTCATTGATATTATTTCTCCGTTTGACATGCATAAGTGCATTCAATCATCTCTCTAGTTGGTAATACGGTTTAATAAATGTCTTTATAACTAGCATTTAATCTCTTTGAAATAACAGATGGAACTTTCTGATGTGTGAGCAATGATGATTGGTCAAGAACATTGCCATGCAAAAGATGTCCATATGTCATGCACTATTGGAGTCAATTCCTTTTTGCATGGTTGCTGGTAACTGTGGTAAGCAATATACTCATATCTATGTCGTTTGCCCCAGGAAAGTGTGTGTTCATTTCCCGAAGGCTGTTGTTTTCTCTGTCACTCCCATAACATTTATTCTTCAGTAATTTTTATTGTTTTATTTCTTGTTAAATGTTTTTGCATTTCCCACAATGGTAGATGTAAAGTCTGCTTACACCCTACTATTTTCAGACTCTACTTGTGAGATTATACTGGGTATGCTGTTATTTATGTTCCAGCATTTAGGCTTGAGTTATAATTGATACTAGTGTTTTGGCTTGTGAGCATGAGAATTTGTAGCATTGGTCTTGGCCATATTACCTAGGTTAGTAGATGTCTTTGAGATGGTTTATTCATTCAGACTAGTTACAAATTTGAATAACTGATAAGTCAGATTAGATGACGGATACTTGTGATGGCGTCGTATTAAATAATACTTGTGATGGTCTCGTATAATTGATGCTTGTAATGGTGACAGATACTCGCATGATACACAGTGGAAGTGCGAGTGGAAGTGCGACCGGATAAGATTCTGGTGGAATTTTGGAAGAGTGCAGACATGCCAGTTTTTGAGTGCCCGAGTAGGCTGTTTAATGTCGTTTTAAGACATCAAGTATGCCAGAAGAATTGAGGTGGAGTACGATTGTCCGTTGTACAAGAACAAGGGTGACATTCAAAGTTGCAACAACTATAGAGGTATCAAGTTGTTAAGTCAACACTATGAAAGTTTGAGAGAGTGATGGAGATGAGGGTGAGGAGGTCGTAATTGTTTCAGAGAACTAATTTGGTTTTATGCCGGGGTGTTCTACAACAGAAGTCATTCATCTTATGTGAAGGCTAGTTGAGGACTATAAGGAGAGGAAGAAGGACATTCACATGGTGTTCATGGATTTTGAAAAGACTTACGATAAAGAGGTTCTATGGAGGTGTTTAGAGGTTAGCGGTGTACCTGTGACGTACACTAGGGCGATCAAGGACATGTATGAGAGAGCCAAGATCCGGATAAGGACAGTGGACGAAGATTTCGAGCCCTTCCCAGTTATGATGAGATTGCACCAGGGATCAACTCTTAACCCGTTTCTATTTACCCTAGTGATGGATGTCTTGACGCGGCATATTCAAGGGGAGGTACCATGATGTATGTTGTTTGCGGGTAACATAGTGCTGATTAACGAGACCAGAGAGGGAGTTAACACTAAGCTGGAGGTTTGAAGACAGATTCTAAAGTCTAAAGGTTTCAAGTTGAGCCGGACCAAGACAGAGTACTTGGAGTGTCATTTCAGTGGCGTGACGCGAGAGACAGACGTAGAAGTTAAGGCTTAACACTCATGTCATCCCTAAGAAAGAAAATTTTAACTATCTGGGGTATATTATTCAAGGTAATGTAGAGATTGATAATGATGTCACACATCATATTGGTGCGGGGTGGATGAAATGGAGGCTCGCATCCAGAGTCTTATTTGATAAGAAGGTGCCATAAAAACTCAAAGACAAGTTCTACGGAGTGGTGGTAAGACCAATCATGTTGTATGGGGCAGAATGTTGGCCAGAATCTCACGTTTAGAAGATTAAAGTTGCAGAAATGAGGATGATGCGGTGGATGTGTGGGCATACTAAGAAATATAGGATTAGAAATGAAGATATTTAGGACAAGGTGAGTGCGGCCTCGATAGAGGAAAAGACGCGGGAAGCGAGACTGAGATGGTTCGGGGTATGTGAAGAGGAGAGACATTGATGCCCCAGTACGGAGGTGTGAGAGGTTGGCTATGGATGACTTCAGGAGAGGTAGAGGTAGGCCGAAGAAGTATTTGGGAGAGATGATTAGACAGGACATGACACAGTTACAGCTCACCGAGGACATGACCTTAGATAGGAGGTCGTAGAGGACTAGGATTAGGGTAAAAGATTAGTAGGTAGTCTCGCTTATCCTTTTATATTAATAGTCGCAGTATTTCTCTTGATTTTCTTGTGCTTTGATTTCTGCTATTATCTGTTATTTGTTGTACTTCGATTATCCTATTTTACTTGTGGTAGATATTTTTCCTTTTTCAAACTGCTTTATCATGACTTAGTCGCTTTCGTTATTTTTATTTTCATACTGCTTTGAATTTCATGTCCTTATCTGATCTCTTTTTATGTTTTTTTTTTAGTCGAGGGTCTTTCGGAAACAACCTTTCTACCTTGGTAGGGTTAAGTTCTGCGTACACTCTACCCTCCCCAGACTTCACGTTGTAGAATTTGACTGGGTATGTTGTCGTTTGTATTCAAGGACTTTTTATTTCTTAATAATGTAGTGCTCATAATGTGTGGAGTTACTGAGATGTAGCAAGCTAGATTTCACATTTGATATTTATGAGAAGTGATTTGGTTTTCTTTGTAGAAGTTTGTCTCTGGTTTTTGCTGAAGGTTGCTTCAGATCTGGTATGTTTTTCTTTTCTAGGTGCTTTTTGGGCATGTCTAGTTATTAGCATGTGCTGGCATTAGCTTTCTTTTAGCTCTCCAGCAACGGGACCCTTCCCTTGCCCCTTTTTTGGGGATCGAAGATAGGGTTGATCCAGTTTCCTGGATATGACACATGGAGGAAGCTTGGTGATACAACATTCACCAAGTCTTGTAAGGTTACTTCTTTAAGTTATAAATTGATTGATCTGTTGAATATGTAGTTCTTGCAAATGTAATCTTCCATGTGTTGCTCGTAATGGAAAGGCATTGTGAGTATGCTGGTGAGGTTATCCTGGTATTGTAACATGATCATCTGGCTAAAATACTTGTGAAGGATTATCATACTGTTTCATAAAATTCTCCTGCAAGTATGACAATTCCAGAAACAAAGCTGGAGCCGAGATCATCAGAAGTTTGATACCATAATGTGAGATGTCACATAGATTTCATCACTGAAGTAATTTGAAGTTGGATTGGTTAAGAAATTTCTATTTAGAGCTGACTCGCACTACATTTACTGTATATCTTGACCTGGTTACCTTCTAATCTTACTTATTGATCATTAAGTGGAAAAGAAGTTTAGGCCTCCTATGTTTGAGACTTTTTCTTTCAGTGATGTTCTGTTTCAAATTTGTATACTTATGCGGTGCTCAGTCATCTGCGGCAGAAAGTCTTGTTGTTCCCTTTAGTGCTGTTCTCTAGGATTTTCAGTTATATGACCTTTTTTTTTTTTCTTGTCCTTCCGATAAGGATGCTTTCATGAGAAAAAGATCCTCAGTGTTTGTTGTTTGGTAACTTGCTATTTAAATTGTAAAGAATTGATCTTGAGTCTAACTCTAACCTCAAAAGTTCTTGTAGGGTAAGATTATTCAAGTCCATATAAGGAGTTCATGTTCTCATTTCATTTTCGACGTGAGACTCTTAACACTACCCGCACGTAGAGATGGCAACGGACCGGATCTGGACCGCATCGTACTAGATCCAGATCCGGTTTTATACCTGAATCCTGGTCCATCGGGTTCATAAAAATCAGATCCAAATCCGGATCCATCGGATCCACGAATCGGATCTGGATCCACATAAAAAAATTTGCCTTAATAATTTTCCAAAGATCAAACCTTTATGCATACACTAACACTGCCAGAATATCCCAAAAGGCCAAAACCAAGTACACCCATCAAAGCACTCAGTACAATACAACAAAAGCTCTACTAGCAAACAAAGATTAAAGCTTTATAACATGCTGAACACACATGAAAGCTAAAAAAGCAGAACCTGGAAAATGCAAACATGAACCCACCATCACCAAATCCTAGAATCAGTGTACACCCATTAAAGCACTCAGTACAATCCACCAAAATCCTCCAAAGATCAAAGCTTTAAGCACACACAAACACACCCATAAAACCGCCAAAAGGCCAAAACCAAGTACACCCATCTAAGCAATAGGTACAATCCAACAATAGATGTACAATGTACTAACAAACAAAAAATAAAGCTTCATAACATACCAAGCACATATAAAAGCAAAAAAAAAAAAAAAGGAGTGCCTGAAAATGGTAGATTCGATATGCAAGTGTACCAAATGTTCAATACACAACTAATAATACTAAAAAAAAAGATGGGGAAAATGGAAGTTCAACACACGGAAAGAGAAAAAGGGCTAATGACAGAGAGTAAAGGGTAAGGGAAGATGAGAAAAATGATTTCAAAGTAAGGGCTGATTTGGGTAGATGAGACGATGAGGATTTGAGGAATCTAGGGTTTCTAACAAAGGGTGTATATCAGTCATGGATATAGATATGACATATGGGTCACACAAATTTGGGCTTTTAATTCTAGGTTAGGTATATATATTTAATAAAAAACAGATTCGATATGGTTTTCATCCCTGTGGTGCGTACTGAGGAGCGTGTCACCCATGTGACTCCTCCGCCGGCAGCTCCTACACTAAACGGATTGCGCGGTACCCTATGATTAAATTGAAATTGAAAAATGAATTGAAAAGAATATCAATATAAGGCCCAGATGTAACCTGTGCGGAGCAAATCTACACTGGCCTGCAACTGCTTTCTCATTGGCTCCATTAAGGTTATGGATTGGATACGGATCTCAAATATAAGATCCTGATCCAGATTTGATGCGTCAGAAATGAATTCGGATCCGTCAGGTCCAAATTTTGAAGATTCATATCCTATAAAACGGGTCTGGATTCACCGTATCCGGACCGGGTTTAGGATCCACTGCCATTTCTACCCGCACGCCCAAACTTCGTTAACTGGAGCATGACTCTGATACCATGGAAATAATGAATCTTTTGCTTAACTCAACCCCCAAAACTAGCTTTTAGAGTGAGAATTGTCCAATTCCATATAAGGAGTCCATGTTCCCATTTCATTTTCGATGCGAAACTCTTTAACATAAATTTAAAAAGTCATTGATTCCCAGTGTGTTAGGTTGTATTATCATAAGTTTCTGGTACTTGACATGTCAAATCTTATTTCAGTGC
Source organism: Przewalskia tangutica (assembly GCA_029844215.1). Lineage (NCBI taxonomy): Eukaryota > Viridiplantae > Streptophyta > Magnoliopsida > Solanales > Solanaceae > Przewalskia > Przewalskia tangutica. Next base: position 139,406,391 of record CM056720.1, on the reverse strand, counting down.
AATTACAGTGTTTTAAGGTACAATATAACCTCGATAAATGAATACTCTCAGGAATAGGAACAAAATTAGTTTTGCGAAGTTATTTATTTATCGATAAATGAATAAATATAGTATGTTTACATTTTTTTCTATTTTTTTCTTATGATTAGTATTTTTATATTTAATGTACAAATGTAACTAGAGGGTAATGGTAATTTTTTTTATGAAAAACATAATTACCTTCATTTTCTTTAGACTCTAGATTATGAATACATGCACTATACGTGTGGACTAAGTACAAAGTATTATGAATTGAGACTACTAATAAGAGTGTATGTATAGAATACTCAAGTTTAAGAAAATATACTTAACCTACACTACAAACTATATATAGTTCTAAAATCTTAGTTTGATAAAGAATCCATACTACTATATCTTTCTTAATCTTCAATTTAATGACTTCTAATCATCAGTCAAAATCAATAACAAAAATAACTTTAACCGACCAGATAAGGAGGGTCATATGTGAGCATAAAAAGGAATATTCAAGTATTAGCCAAAAAGATATGCAAGCATGGACGTGAAACAAAAGTTTGATTTGGTTACTAGCCAAACCACAATATCAAATACTCTCAAAAGATCATCTGAATATTTATCGGAGGAGATGAAAAATAGCGATGTTAAGAGGCACAAGTCAGCTAAGTACCCCGATTTAGAGAAAGCTTTGTATGAATGGTTTCTTCAAAGACAAGAGAAAGTGAATATGTCAGGAGAAATGATCCAAAGTAAAGTTTTTAGAGTTTTTGTAGAAAATGTATGGTGAAACAAATTCAGAATTCAGCCTTTCTAGTGAATGGTTAGAACGTTTCAGGCAAGATATTCAATCAAGCCTTACTGACGATTTGGTGAAAGTGATTCTGTTAACATGGAGGACATTGAAAATGCTTTACCTGGAATACGGTCAAAAGTAGACCAATTTCAGTTGAAAGATATTTACAATATGAATGAAACTGAATTATTTTACCGGTTGGAAGCTGACCATCACTTGCCACGAAGCAGCTTGAAGGACGGAAGAAAGACAATGAGAGAATCACTGTTGTTGTTTGCTGTAATGGTTGCCCGATATGATCTGGTTGGATATGATTTTAGGTGAGTGTATGGACTTCAAGGGTCCTCGAGGGTCACTACTCCCGGACACTCCCGTTGAAGTTAGTATGTATATTGGGTTCATATACATGCCAGTTGCATCACATTTATTTTTTATTGACTTTTTCAACCTTAAACTGAATGGATAAGGCAAAATATATTTAGTCATTGTATTTGTTGATTTTAGAATCTTACTTACTTGACTTGAGCTATGTTGTAGGAGATTTAATGGAGTGATTAATACACATAGATAGTCAAATCAAGAATTATTATCTATCAGCTAATTCCCATATGATTATGTATTTTTGGATTAAAAAATTTAAAATTCATATTTACGCAATATCACGGTACCCGTATCAATTCCCATCACATCACATATATGAGCCGGTTAGAAAAACTTATTCCACTTCCTACAAATGAAATAATAGAGGACATCGTCTAGGTAATACTAGAGCTTGCCAAAATAGTATTTTCTGAAAAAAATTATTCCCATAATACTATTCTCCCAAATTAATTCTCATTTTATTACTAATTTTGTCACATGGATCGCCAAGTAGATAATAACATATTAGTTAGTATTTAATCAATATTTCACATGTCACATATATTGTAGGAATGTAAATTTATAAGTTTATATTGTACACTTATTCTATTAGAAAAGTTAAAATATATTATTTCCGTTGATCATATTATTCTCGGGTCAGGTCGACGGGGCCCGACGAAACTTGGACGTTGAAATCTATTGTATATAGTGAGATCCCAGCTAAAGAAAAGGAAAAATTAGTAACTGATTTGGGGGAAAAGTCAAATCGACTGGGAAGACAGACGTTTTTTTTTAAAAATCGACTGTGCCAAAATACGCGATATAAGAAAACATACGTTTTTTTAATTGCCAAATTAGTACTCTCTGAAAAAATTATTTCCAGAATACTATTCTCCCAAATTAATTCCCATTTTACTATTAATTTTACCACATGACAATCCTTGTGGCAAAATTAATAGTAAAATGAGAATTAATTTTGAGAGAATAGTATTCTGAGAATAATTTTTTCAGAGAGTACTTTTTGACAATTCACTTGGTAATACTAGGATGACATCACCTTCATATCAAATATTAACTTCTCATAAATGCACACTTTGTATAGACAACATTTGAAGTACATGATGGGACTCTGAACTATGGCTGTCCAACGGGGCGGGGTGGGGCGGCGTCGAGTCGGGGTCTGGCGAGGCTGGGGTAGATCGGGGTCGGGGGATGGCGGGGCTGGCGGGTTGTGCCGTCACCCCGTACCGATCCAGAGGGGGTCGGGATGGGGTCGGGTGGGTCATTTTTGTATTTGTCTTTAAATTAAATAAATAAATAAATAATACACATACACAATAAAATAATTTAATAAAAACATCTCAAGACTGTTTTTGTGCCTCTTATATTATTCGATTAGAAGTATGCTTTTTTTTTTTTGTAATACAATTTCAAAATTGCAACTTAGTGATATTGAAAGTTGCAAATAAATAATATAGTAAAATTACAATTAAAAGAATTACATTTTCTAGTTTCTTTATAATGTCTTGTGGTTCTTCGGTTGGAATTGGTATATTTTGGTCAAATTGGACGACGTCGCTTGTACATCCGTCAGATAAGATTTCGTTGTAGTTGTAGTCTTCTTCTTCGTCGATCTCCGGTTGGCCGCACCTCCTACGCTCCGCGAATCGATCTCGAATAGAACCGCAATCTCTAATGAGTCTCCGCGATATGCGTGCTCCTATTTGAAATCTTCCATGAGAAAATGCGCTTTGGACCATTGATGACGCTTGAATGTTCAACACATCTCGGGCCATCTTTGCTAGTGTTGGAAAATTCTTCTCATTATCCCTCCAGTATTTTAGCAAGTCTTCACGTCCCTCTTCATTTTCAATTGTATCGAACGGTACAACACCCTGCAAAACAAAAAACATCAAACTCGCTAATTTGGTTAGAAACGATACCACTAAACATTCTCTGTCTGAGGCGTTGAATACTAGCCGCAGAAACAACATGTCGTTTTTGAGGTTGTGTTGAAGAAGAAGATGGCATGGAAACCGGTTGGTTGCTAGCACTTTTTTGTTGGTAATGTGTATATTCTTTTTTACATTCATCTTGAATATTAGACATCACTTCTTCTCTACTTATTTCAACAGGTGGTGGGTCATTTGGATTTTTAGGAGTTGGAGGTGGAAGTATATCTATGCAATCGTAAATAGTATCAACAAGATTTTTACAACCGTCTATTTTAATAGACAGATTTAATACAACACTAATAAAAAATATTGGGGGAATAGGAATAAAATATTTTTTCATTTTTTTAAACATTTTTTTAATAGGTTCCTTATAAGCTGTTTTTCCATATATTCACTAAGTAATATAAATATTAGAGCTATATAAAATAACATTGATGAAATAGTATGATAATAAATCCCGAAAAATTCATTAGTAGCTATATAAAATTTCTCTAAAAATACATTAAGTTCTAAAATTGTATTCCAATCGGAATCTATAAGCATATCACTGGGATTTCGATTACGGATGTTAAAAAAATGGGTTATAGGTTGTCTATACTCATAAGCAACACGTAATTGGTTGTATAAATAATTTCATCTAGTGCATACTTATTCGGAAACTTTTCTGTAAGGTAGACCACAATCGTGATAAGTTTTTTTATATTCTTTTAGTCGTTGTATTCTATTATTTTTAAAAATATAGTTTATAGCAAATTGAATTTTTGCAAGAATGTCTTCAAAAAGTTTTATACCATCATTTACAACTAAGTTATAATTATGACATGCACATTTTATATGAAAATTATCTGAAAAAGATGGAGTTAAGACAATTTTTAATCTTCTAACAACAAAAATATTAGAAGAAACGTTATCAAATGTAATAGTCATGACTTTATCACTTATGCCATAATAAACGCAAACAGAATACATATTTTCTTGAATATAAATACCAGTGTGTCTTTCATCAATATATCTATATGTTAAAATACGTTTTTGCATAGACCATTTATGATCTATCCAATGACATGTTACAGTTAAATAATCATGACAGTTAGTACTACGGCCTATATCAGATGTGATAGATACTTTTCCAGGGTAATGATATAAATAATAACGTAAATATTGTTGATATTCATGTGCAAATTTAAAAACATCTCTCCTAACAGTTGATCTAGAAAAACAATTATAAGCAGGATTGTACATTGATCTTATATAATGAATAAAATCATGAGAATCAGGAAATGAAAAAGGAAAACCCTCCACTGCAACTAATTTTGATAGTTCTTTCATATCTTTCATTTTATCGTATTTAGGGCCTACAACTGCCCCCGTCATAGGGTCAATTTGACCCTGTACCTGGTGCGAGACATTATGTGAAGCTTGTCCCGACTGAGAGGGCATTGTTGACTCACCCTTCACTTGAGTCTTATATTCATCCCACCTAGTTTTGTGTTTGGTACTTAAATGCGTAGTTAAACCTCCCGTCCCGCTCTGATCTTTTCCCATTTTAAATTTATAAACAATTTTACAAATTTTGCATGTAACAACTTGATTTTGTACGTCTCTATAAGAAAAAGCCCATACATGTGATTTTAATTTTCGTTCTGGTGGGCCTCGTCTCATACTAGAGGGAATAGGAGGCGTTCCAGTTTGATATGCATTAGTTGGCGTGTCATCTAGATTAGTTGGTGTGTCATCTAGATGTTCTTCTAAATTAAATTCTTGTGGATTTTCAGAAAATAGCTTATCGTCTAAATCTACTGGTACTTCAGGAAAATTTTGAGTATCAATAAAATTATCCTGTATAGGAGGAATATGATGACTAGAAGGACTCTTGTCCTTGTCACCCCTACTAGAACCAGAAATAACCTTACCCAACATACCTCAGACACATTTCATTTTAATTTATACTAATAAATAGTTAAAGATAATGAAATTAAGTGCGCTAATTAAAATAAAGAAACAATAATAATTTAATGAAGGAACGAATATACCAAACGTCGACGTAACGTCAACGTGTAATCGAGATGTTGAAAATTAAAACTTTGCTCGATAGATGACCACTCAAGCTAGTTGCCTACTTCACTCCCGAGTCCCGAATGAATAAATAAAATTGAATATTTAGTAGACAAGGTAAACGTAATGAGAGATAAAAGATTTTAGAAAGATAATAGATTGTAGGAGATTTGTAAGAAATAATGAAGAGAAAATGAAATATTTATAGTTGAAAAAATTGGGTTAAAGTGTAAATATAATAACTTAAAGGTTAAAAATAAATATTAGAGGGTAGGGGGGTTGGGAGAGGGGGGAAGGGGAAAAGGGCCGTTGTCCAACGGCTTAATTTTCATCAAAGCGTTGGAAAGCGACTAGAAAGGGGAGGGGAGGGTGGGATGGGTGGGGTGGGGGTCGGAGTGGGGTCGGGGTGGGTAGAGGTGGGAGGCGGGGTCGGGATCGATATTTTTTGTCGACCCCGTACCATTATCGGTACCGTATACCGGTATACCGCTACCGCTACAGTGGGGGCGAGGTCGGGGCGGGGTCGGGGTGGGGTCCGGGTGGGGTCGGGTCAGAGTCGGTACGCCCCACACCACTGGACAGCCCTACTCTGAACTGAATTTTGGCATGGAAGAAAGAATTAAGGGATCGGTTTACTGATCCAACGTAAATACTTGTTATGTATTAATTCCTTATAAATATTGAATACCACATCTTTTCTTGGTAAATAGTTAAGCATGAAATCATTTGTAATATTTAATTTACGATGTTCTATACCTAGCAACATATCAAAAACCACATGACAATCATATTTAAGTTTGAAATATTAGCAGAAGTTCTCCAAGAATCAGCACTAACAATTCATTTCTTCCTAAATGTTCAAATATATCAACATAAAAATAAATAATTCAACATTCATATAAAATCTGGATGAGTACTAACACCAAATACACTTAAATATCAGAATTAGTTCTAACAATAAATAGTAACTGATACCACCAAACAACTAACAATTAGTCTACAGGTATCCGATCAAGATCGTTGCATGATGAGCTTTTTGATCTTCCTTGAAAAGAAAAATCAATCTCTAATTGAATCAATGAGGAACCAAGAAATAGGGGAATGGAGAACCCAAAATTCTTGGTGCCTCATTGACCAATAAGAGATCATCTTTCATAATATTATTTTATGTTAAATTCAGGCATTTTCAACATGTATTTATAGCCTATTTCCTGGCTTGAGCATGGGAAAGTAAGTTGAGCACATTTGGTTAATCATTTATGATATTGGATATTATAAATCTCTTACAAACAACATTCATTAATTCAAGTATCTCTCAACAATCTATGTCGTATATGTTTACTTAAGTGAAATGCACAAAGCGGATCTCACCAATATATATTATACATTATTAATTCATTTTATATTCCAACAAATTATGCTCTTGTCATTTTACAAGAAAAAATAAAAGATCAAATCAAATAATATCTATGTAAAAATTGATATATTTTTAAATTTAGTTTGGTTGATTTTAATTTTTAAGAAACTTAAAGTTTGATTAGGTTTTTTTTACTGTACTAAATGATATATATTATGTATTTTACAGATAGTTTTTAAGAACTTAATATATTTTTGGCCGTAAACGTTGATTGACCTGGTTAATACTATGCTGATATGGGTGTACATAAACTCGTATACTCATGTAGAACTCTTATTTAAATAGTTGGAAGTGCTCAGAGGCGCCAAGGAAGGACAAAGTGATTTCGTGAGTTTTGTGTGCTACAGATTGAGATAAACTAAGACTTCTAGACGATGATTGAAGTCTGTTTTCATAATTAATGATAATAAAGGCTAAGGGATGAAGATGGGCTCTCACATTCGTGAGATGAAGAGCACTTTTGCGGGTATCAGTGTCATGTTATGGGTATTTAGTTAATTATGTGATTACTTGATGAAACTAATGAATTCGGAAGCATGCTTTGACTAGTTAAAAGATGATTATCGTGTTAAATAATCATGTGTTATATATCACTCCGCATATCTCGTACATTTGTGATAAATAAGCTGCCTAAATGCATTTTTGATCACTATATATGCTCCATATATGTATATGGTATTCGTGTCTTATATGATAATTCATGCATATTTTTCATTATGATTCATATTATTATTTCCCGATGTGATCTGGTTGAATCTAGTTCTGGACAGAGTGATGATATTATAGCCTACATTGGATGGTTGGCCGATGTGATGTGGTCGGATATACCTGCCGATTGCATCACATTTATTCTTTATTGACTTTTTTCAACCTGATTGAACCTTAAACTGACTGGATAAGGCAAAATATATTTAGTCATTGTATTTGTTGATTTTAGAATCTTACTTACTTGATTTGAGTTATATTGTAGGAGATTTAATGGAGTAATGAATACACATACGGTCAAATCAAGAATTATTATCTATCAGCTAATTCCCCCATGATTACATATTTTTGGATTAAAATTCATATTTACGCAATATCACGGTACCTGAATCAATTCCCATCACATCATAGATATGAGACTCACACTTTTGCCCTTTCCCATTATTATTATTGTTATTAAGTTCTTACCATAAACATCACCCAGAACGAGTCTAGGAAAGTCTTAACTTTCCTCGAAGTTGAGCAAACAAATCATGAAAGAGTTTTTCCTCTCCGAAGTGCCTCGAACGCTTCCAATCTATCAAATATGCGATGTACATAAGTAAACGAATCCTTAGACACTCATAACTTAGTCAAGATCCAGAAAATTAACCATTTCCATCCATGAATCAGTCTCCAAATTAGGATTTTCTATGTTCTTATCTTTAGAGTTTAAAACCCCAATTTCCCCCCAACTAAATCATGAATAAAACATTAATAAACTAAAGTAATCATGGGGAACTATAAACACAAATATTATAATCTTGCCCTCTTTTCACGACCCAAAATCCCAAAGTGATCGTGAGGGCACCTACCCAAACCCGTAGGCAAATCCTAAGTAAAAGTATAAGTATTTCAACAGTCATAAACACGGATAATAGAGTAAGAACTACCCATAAGTCAATAAAAAGGCAGAAAAATAAGTAGTACACCTCCCAAAACCTAGAAGTCATAAGTAAAATAGCCACTGAATATAGAGTATAAGTCTGAATGTCTACAACAGTACCCAAAAAGTAAAGACAGGAAAGTAAAATAGAAACGTAGTCTATTTCCGCAGAACAACCACCAACTCAACCTTATAACTCCAAAAGATAGGCCTCAATGGTCGACAGTGACTCACCCAATACTAGAACTTCAAACAGAACGTGCACATAAATAAGGTGTAGCAAGTGTATAGTGAGTACGTGAAAATATGTGCACTCAACATCATCGTTGATTGACCCTAAACTAAAGTGATGGCCAGTGTTGGTCTTTCCAATACTTAACTCCATATTTCGTTAGTAACCAAATGGGTTTTCTTTTACACTTTTTCACTACCTTTTTCATTGTCGACTTATGAGATATACTGGGTACACCTAGTTTAGGCCGTGAAGCATTCATAGAGTGTTAGTTATTGCCTTATAATTTTAGGTCGTGACACTTAAAAAATTGACATTATCTTAGTCATGTATTGTCCACATGTCACACCCGTGAATTGGTCCATTGAAATTCGATGTGATCTTAGACCGATGTGGGACGAAATGAATCATGTTTTGCAAAACAACCTATGTGTGCAAGAGAATACACGACATGAGGGAACAATTGGTGTCACAGAGCTAAGGGTTAAACATGGATGAATGGATGATCAATACAAGGGGTCAATACATTCAAGAGTTGCTGGTCGGTATTGTGAGGGATTTGTGTGGGTATGCTGGTCGGTATTGTGAGGGATTTGTGTGGGTGAACGCCCGTGCCGTGGTAGATTGTATATTGGCTGGGTGGTGTAGACATGGTATGATACGGGTGAAGGTTGATAGTTCGGGGGAGGATTTTGGCTAAAGTGATCATAGTAAGGGTTTTGGAACGTCGGACTTTGGTACGTAGAGGTTTGGTATGTTTGGGGTTGGTAGGTTGGGGTTTGATTTGGTTTGTGTTGTTGTACCGTCATGATAGGGGCTGCTCCATTGATCGGTATATTTTATATACACCTTTTGAGTCAGTTTTAGTTAATCTTTTGTCCCGTTTTGCACATATAAGTGTTGTATTAGGATAGTTTTCCTTTCTATTGAGTCAAAGTGGTTAAAATGGCCAAATGGTGGAAAAGGAGCTAAAAGAGGGCAAAAGAGGAGATGCCAGAGCTGAAAACAGAGAAAGTGGCGAACGAGGGTGAAATCCAGACGGCCAGCGCGGCCTCCTGCTGTTAGGCGCGGCGCCACTATTCGTAGAGGCTATAGAAGACTGCACGCGCGCCTCGACAAAGAATGCGGTCGCGGCGCTAAACATCCGAAGAGCTACAGAAGATGCGTAGCGCGCTCGAACAGCGAATATCGGCGCGGCGCCAAAACACCCGACGGATTGCAGAACTTCGGCGCGCTGTCTGCAGGCGCGCGACGCTGAAAAAATTAGGTCTTTTGACGAAATTCGGGCCACTGAAGGAAAAGAGGAGGCGGTTTCATGCTATAAAATGAGAACCCTAGGCGTTTTGAGGTTCCCTTCTTGCACAACACAAGACTTTTGCTTGGAGATTGGATACCATTAGTTTAGTAATTTCTTTTTCCTTTCTTGTTCTTTATTTGGTTTTGTATGATGAACATGGAATTAGTTCTTGTCATGTCAATGGCTAGGAACTAATTCTCTTATAGGCTTTCCATTGTTGAATTGCTAGAAACTTATGTTATAAATTAATGACGCTTATGGTTATTTTTCTTATTGTGAGATATATCCAATAATTGAGTTGAATTCTTGTAATTAATTGACAACTAATTATCACTATATGATTTCTAATCGATTAGAAGGGGGATTGTGAATATCTTGTAAGTTGGGTAGACATTCTTGGATTGGGGATGAAAATACCTCAATTATTTATGTAGCGTTGATGAGGCTTAACAACCCTAATTTTGCGCATTGTGCGTGGCCAACTAGGTTTTGTTCTTAATCCTCCTATAGAGTTATCCTTATCACGAAAGGTAGGTAAGGTGCGATCATCGGGTTAGTGTTTATATAACCCTAACGGAGTATAAAACGATTTCAGAAACCCGCTTTCTCCAAAAGAAGAATACCATAAGTTAATGCATTAGTAAGTAGCATAAGCGGATAGTAAGGATACATGGAAGCCCTATTCTCATCACCACTGAAGTAAATCTTTATATTTAAATAGCTTGCATAATTTTTAGTTATAAACAACAAATCAATTATCAATTCACCAAATAGATACTCGAAAATAGATAGTTGGTAATTGAACCCTAATCCTTGTGGACGATATTCGGTCTTATCAAGACTATACTACTTGTCACGATAACGTGCACTTGCGTTTAAAGTGAGTGCATCTTACCGCGCATCAAGTTTTTGGCGCCGTTGTCGGGGATTAGGCATAGTTCAATATCAAATTTGTCTATTTTTAATTTCTAATTTGGTTTTTAATTTTTAATTTTTACGTTTTTACGTTTTTATTTATATTTTCGAAAAGTTCGAGGTGCCGTGATTCTTTGTTGGTTTTGATTTATCTCAGGAATTTCTTGGATATGGATTTTTACTGTCAATATGACAGAGAACCAACCATAGAGGAAGAGAGGGAGGAATTAAGAGAAACTATACTCAGCCTCACGAGGTACCAAAATCAGTTCATAGACGAAACAAGAATGGCCATGCAGAAATTGGAAACGCAAATAGCAGAGCTCGCGATCATATTCAACAGCGAAGCATATGAAGAACAATCTGCACTGGGTAGGCAATGAGAAACACAATGTCGTGCAATTGACACGAAGGATGCCGAATCAAGGGAGATAGAAGTTCGCAGCGAGCGCGGCTACGATGGCGAACGCGGCAGCGAAAGTTCCGAGACAATACAGAGACAGCGATGCGAAGGTTACGGCATCCTGTGCAGAAAGTGAGGCCATGGCGCCCAAGATCAGGCCGCGGCTCTAACCAATCGAAATCAAGACCACGTGCGACGCACCCGGTGATGATACCATACCCTCAGAAATTAAAAACATGCACCCTTGAAAAGCAATTCTCGGATTCGTGAGGTCCTCAAACAATTGCAACTCAATATCCCGCTTTGAAGCATTAGAACAAATGCCGAGCTACGTCAAGTTCATGAAGGATGTGCTTAGCAAAAGAGGAGGATAGAGGATTACGAAGCGATGATGTTGGTCGAGGAATGTAGTGCCATCTTACAGAGATAACTGCCTCAGAAGTTACAAGACCCTGGGATCTTTACCATCCCATGTACTATTGGGAAGTTTGAATGTCAGAAGGCGCATGCGACTGAGCGGCATAAATCGATGACGCCTATCTAGTTTTCTGCAAACTAGAAATGGGAGAAATCAGACCTACAAACATCACCTTGCAGTTAGCTGACCGCTCAATTGTTCATCCGAGAGGAGTCATCGAAGATGTTTTAGTGAAGGTGGACAAGTTCATCTTCCCCGCCGACTTCGTTATCTTAGACATACAAGATAACGATGGAATCCCCATCATACTTGGCAGACCCTTCTTAGCCACAGGACAGGCGCTCATTGATGTTCACAAAGGGGAATTGAAGCTTCGAGTAGACGAAGAAGAGGTGATTTTCAATGTTTTTCGAGCAGCAACTTTTCCAGAGGCCAAGGATAACTGCTCAGCCATTGACCTTAGCGAAGAAGCAGTGTCAGCCAAAGAGTTCGGATATGATGATACGCTTGAAGAAGTACTGACCACATGGGATGATGATAGTAGAAACGATGTGCCATTCCCCCTTGGGAGGATGTGTGTTGTCATGTTGTGGATTGATGGGCTGCGGGTTATTTGTGGAGTGTTGGGGAGGGCGTCGAAAAGACGACGAATTTGGAAGTGTGGGTAATTGTACATTGAGGCTTATGGATAGCTTAGTGATGTTTCGGAGTCGATCCATTTCCGCTTGCATGACTGCCATTTGTTGCAGTACTTGAGTGAGGTATTCGTCGAAAGATGTGCCATTCCCCCTTTCTGATGTTTCTAGTTCCTCTCGTTGAATGGCAATGTGTCCCAAACCATCCTGTTCGTTTACCCCTAAATCATTCATTTTTGTTGCTCGTGCTTTTGATCTTGTGAAATATGGGTATTCAGCCAGTGCTTGCCAACACAAACCAGCCGAGTAGGGGAGTAATAAAGCAAAATCCTTTTATGAAACATATGTTAGCATCAACATAATATAATAACATATGAGGGCATACAATGAAGCTTCAAAAATAGAGTAGATACACATTAACGCGCGTCCTAATATGCAAGGGGCCTCTATTATGCCAGAGGTAGGCCTAAGCGTCATATATGCAAAGTCATGTTAGATGTACCCAAGACATTGTATTGAAATGCTTTTATTGGAAATAAAGCTAAAATTTATTGAAATAACACTTATAGAAAAACAATGAAAATCTCAAACTAAATGCCTATAACTATGTTGCTGATGTGATGGTGAAGCTTAAGTCTTTCTAGGTATAGCCCCTGCCTGTTCCAAGTATTGCACTGCATCCTGCATCAGAACCCACATGTCTGGAGTGATGACCTTATCTTTGATTTGACGATCCTTTATCCTATTCCTTGCGCCAATGTCTTCAATGCCTTGCTCTCCCTCTAAACTAATTTTTTTTATGTCGTGATCTCCTAGAAACCATGCTTGATACTCTGGGGAGACCCCTTCTTGGTCCTTCCCAACTTCTACTTGATCAATATGGTCCCATTCATAAAAAATCTGCTTGGCTTCGAGAACGATGAAGTCCGGTCCGAACTGGATTTCAGAGGCTCTCATGTCAGCTCTGAGATGAATTACTTGCGTATGGCCAAACTGTCGGAGTACACGTAACGGAGCATATAGTTGGAGTCCCTTTAGACCTATAAGTCTGATGTAATAAAGTCCCTTATGTCTCAAGTAGACTTTTTGACGATATGAAGCAACGGATACTTCCATTGAATATGATTGCTACTGCGAGATGCTAAGTACCTGTACCAATCTTCTGTGCCGACTGATGACACATAACACTTTGTTCTTTTGTAGAAGGTGGAGATCTTATTGTCTGCGTTGTGGCATACATCGGTCATACTTGAACGCTGATAGAAATACTATACTGCCACATCTGTAAGATAAGATTACAACCTTCAAAGAAGCTTGACTCACCCCTTTTGCATCTGTTCAAGGTTCTAAATAGTTCTGCCAAGATCATGGGCGTCAAAGTAAGTCGTTTGTCACTGACTCTATCAAACACTTCTCTAATTACTGAACATATGCACGTACTAATCCTTCCATGCTCAAGTGGAAATAAAAGAGTCCCTAGGAAAGTCATAGCAAATGCGATAAGACGCCTAACTCTCCAATGGTCCGCAGTGCAACAAAACTCATTCTTAAATAATTTGTACCCGTCTCGGCAACCATATCTCTCATAAAGGTAGTCTAGAGAAACCCAATTGTTTTCGAAACACTGCAACTCTCTGGTATTCTTCAAACCCAAGTAACGGATGAGCTTTTTCCAAGACTGGCCGTGCGGAATAACTGGTTTTCTGTCATGATATGCCAAAGCAGTGAAATAGCTGACTTCTTCTAAGGTGGGGGTCATCTCAAAATCCCTGAATTTGAAAACGACTCGGTCCGGGTCCCAAAATTGGATCAACGCTCTGACCAAATGTTGATCGGGAGAGATGTCGAATAATGAGATGAGGCACCCCAACCTCCTTCCGATTGCCATCTCACTACCCAAGTCGAATTTTGACCACCACATCCTCAATTTACTCAGAATCCCACTCATCATTCTGATCTGAGGGACAGGTTCCATCTAAAAATAAATAATACAAAAAATAAATATGCATTTTCCAACTTCAGCATTTCGAATTTAGGCTTGGTTTCATTTATCACGATTATGCAATACATAATATGATGTTGGACCGCGGGGTCGTGAAAACCTTTTGACCAATTTGGTGTCTTCCTAATTGTGGTGTTAATGCCAAAGATTGATCCACCTAAGGTAAATGCATGCATGCCTTAAAATAAAGGGTGGTATAGCTCTATCCTAAGTTTCTAAGATTTGGCTTTACTAGGACGTAGTCTTTGTTATCGACCGGTCCGGCCCGTATCACCATCGACCGGTCCGATAACCTTATCGGTCCGGTTCTCGGTCCGGACCGGTAAGAATTTTTCGGGTCGGGCCATTTTTTTTTTTTAAAAAAAACAATTTGAATTTCCAATACTGAAATTGACATTCTCGGACGCGGTGCCACGTAATTTTTACGTTGAAATCAATTGTACATCGCGAGATATTTAGATTTGAAAATGGAAAAAACGTAACGATTTGGGGGAAAAGTGAAATTGAGGGGCAAGAAGGACGTTTTTGGAGAAGTCGGCTGAAGCAAACGGAAAAATACGCGAAATCAAATTTTTTTTTAGGTAAAACGGACGTCCGAGCGCAAAGTTATGACCATATAAAGTTTGATCAATTTACAACTAATTAGAGCTGACAGTGGGTCGGCAGTGGAGGGACGTGGGGCCGTTGGAGTGGAGTGGCCGGGCCGGAGGGGGATGGGGTTGGGGGTGGGGATCGATCGGGTATTTTACAGGTTCTGGCCCGGTCGGATATTTTTTTGATACTCGTATCCGGACCGTTAAGGTTTCGGTCCGGGTTTACCGGTCCGGTTTCGGTCCGGTTCTCGAGTATATCCGAACCACTAACAGCCCTAGACGCAAGGTTCCCGAGCGGACAACTCGAGTGATAAAGCTACGCGGCTGACCAGACAAACCGATCTAACTCCGCGCAAGCGCCAACTCTCCTAAAATTTGGGTATTTTGAAAGAAATTTGTGGGTGCACGAAGCACACCAGCGCGTGAGTGTGTGATAGTGTTAATTGTTATACCCCGTATTTTCAGAGTATGTACGTGAGGACGTACGTAGAAAATTTGAGCCTTAAGTTAGGCAAGTTTCGAAATTTGTACACAACACCCGATTAGAGTCGTTTTTCGACGAAACGTTTCCACAGCTTTTGTTGGGAAAATTCCGGCTATGTCATTTATAATTTTTGCGGATTTTTCCGAGAGACGAAACATTGTGGACCAACGGGAGGGTGACATGTGTCACCCTCACATTGGAACAAATGGGCAATTGTGGATGAAAAAGATGGCTTTAGTTGGTAGGATTTTTTTGTGCAAGTTGTGTGGTAGATGGATAAGGTACACATGGTGGAAATCTAACCCTACACTTGCACCACACTTGTCTTCATCTTGGCCATTGGTTGGCCATGGCTTGACCTATAAATACCCCCCTAAGCTTGAAGAGTTCTTCATCCAAAATGTGCCTAAGTCTTGAAATCTCCCTCCTCTCCTCAGTAGTAGTCGTCCGCCACACCTCCCCCCTGAGAAGCCCTCGCCGAAAGTACCCCACTCCTAGTGGTGCTAGCCGTGGGTACCACTAGCCTAGTTGTTTCGTATAATACCCCTTTGTGGTATAGAAATACTCTCCTAGTATTGTTATAATGTCCAAAATACTTTAGCCCAAATACCTTGTTGTACTTTCCAAGGTTATACTTATCTGGCTTAAAATACTATTATACTTTCCTTTAGCCACTAAACGAAACCCTAAGGAAAAATCTTCACCCGTAGTCAAGTATTAAGTAGAAGTTGTGTAGACACTTCTAAGGGTTTCTTGGAGCGTTTTGGAGCGCATTGAGTAGAGCTAAACCTTGTTCAGAACGACATATAAACTCGGATAATTTTGGGCTTATCGAGGTAAACATTCTTGACCTTCATTGTAATTGGAAATTACATGTTGTAGGAATATATAGTTGAAGTATACTATATATAGAACTGAACATTATAATTGTGCGGCAATGTCTTGCGACTTAAGCCTGGATTTAAATAAGAGAACTAAACTGTAATTACATAGGACTGTATTACAGTAGACTTGTGTAGCATTGCTGTGTAGTAGAATTGTACACGCCCGGGCGTGTTAACCACCCTGGTTGGCTTGGTAGCCGCCTCGATAGAGGAGAGATTTACGCTGTGGGGAGTCTGCCAATTTTACGTAATATTCTACGTCGGGATCTAAAGGTATTAATAGGCGCTTTGTGGCCTCTATAGGTTGTAGTACTACGTGTGGAGTGATCCACTTGGCTTAAGGAGTAGCCGGCGGTTTGAGGTACTTGGAGCGTTTTGCTATTAGTCGACAATCGTCGCGAGGTATGTGGACCTCTTCCTATCTCTTCTAGCATGATATGTGTGAACTATGTAGTACGGTAGACGTACATGTGCTAAATGTATTTGATTGATTTAAAACATAAAGTGTCATAACGGCTTTATGGGAAGTTGGTTATAATAGCTTTATGTGGATAAGCACATACTTTGTGGTTTTTAAAAGGTAATCGATTTGAATAATAAGCGCTTGATATGTGTTAATAAAGAACTTGAAGCATTTCAAAAGATCTATGAATCGTTTTGAAAGAATGAGTATTACTTGGGTTTTGAAAGCTTAAGAGTTATACTAGCTTTATGGGAAGTTAGGTATAACGGCTTAAGAATGTTATACTGATTTCGGAAATCAGAATGTGTATCGACAAACCACTGTAGCGTTAATAAAAGGAAAATGTATTGACTAAAGAAGTATTATTAAAACCAGTAGAAACCTCCATCTGCATAGAAGCTAAGATGAGACAAAATGATATTACATTTCCTAGATCATGGATGCTTAATAAGATTGATTATAAACAAAGAATACCTACTCACTTATAAGACATAGGTTTCTCAAAACGTTTAAAGGAGAATTATGTTTTAAAGGATTTAAAACTATGAACTACGAAACCTTTTTCTAAAATGAGAAACTTAAGCATTCGAAATTAGGCAACTTGAACGTTTGGAAAATAAGGTTGTCACTTGATTTTACAAAGGAAAGCATTTTGGTTTACTTAACAATGTTAGTCACTCAAATTTTATACTACGGGTATCGGGTGACCTTTGTAAAAGAAATGGATCTTAAAAGGAATTTAACGGACGTAGTACTTTAAGGTTAAAATCCGGACTTTGATATAAAATGAAAGTACTGTGTTCTACTCGACTACCGGGTCATCCGGGAATGTATATCACTTGATTACCGGTTCATCCGGGAATGTGTTTCACTTGATTACCGGTTCATCCGGGAATGTATTTCACTTGAGGACCGGTTCATCCGGGAATGTATTTCACTTGATTACCGGTTCATCCGGGAATGTATTTCACTTGAGGACCGGTTCATTCGGGAATGTGTTTCACTTGATTACCGGTTCATCCGGGAATGTATTTCACTGGCGACCGTTCATCCGGAATGTATTTCACTTGATTACGGTTCATCCGAATGTATTTCACTTGAGGACCGGTTCATCCGGAATGTATTTCACTGAGGACCGG
The DNA here is from genome assembly GCA_029844215.1 of Przewalskia tangutica. NCBI lineage: Eukaryota > Viridiplantae > Streptophyta > Magnoliopsida > Solanales > Solanaceae > Przewalskia > Przewalskia tangutica. The sequence goes on along the minus strand of CM056720.1, from coordinate 139,388,701 downwards.
TTCATCCGGAATGTATTTCACTGAGGACCGGTTCATCCGGAATGTATTTCACTGACTACCGTTCACCCGGAATGTATTCCACCCTTTTCTATATTGGGTCCATAAGATGGGCCGAGACACATTATCGTATCACATGATTTGTACCTAGATTGCGGCAGTGAGGAAGGAGTTCCACGCATGAGGGATGACTTTTAGGCGTGAGTCACGACTTGACATGATCGCTTCTATGTTGAATCGTAGTTTGGTTATCATACATGTCTCTGCTTTATATAGACTATTATGATTTCATTTACGTATTTTACGATTTCACATACTTGGTACTGTTATCGACCTCCTTCGGGCCGCGTTCACGCTGCAGAAGAGGTACATCGGCCGTCGATCCCCGCTTAGGATCACCTTTCGGCGTATTGAAAGCTCCGTTCTTCTGAGGCTTATCTTTTGGTATGTTACCACGAGTGCAGATGCTATACATTCGTGGGTATGGCGGCCCTGTCCGTCATAGTTGTTGTAAATCTTAGAGGTGCAGAGTAATCACAGCGTGGTTTGTAAAAGGTTAACTGCTCGGGTTTTTATGTATATACCAAGGCAACTGCTTTGGCCTGTTTACTTATTATATCTCTTGTTTCATGACTCGTGTTTTATTTTCCGCTGGTTTTCTCTGATGTTGTATCACTAGGGTGCCCGGGGTAAGGCACCAGTCACGGGCCCGGGATTCGGGTCGTGACATTAATTTTCCAGAGTGGAAGAAAGATGAGCGGAATGTCAGTTTAAGGAAAGCAGTAAAAGCAAATAGCAATCAAAACAGTTAAACACACATAATTTTAAGGCATTTAAAACAAATAAAAGCAAATAAAGCCAAGTAATAATAAATCTAGGTTTGCTATGGTCAAGAACCTCAAATCCTCGCCATGCTGTCGCACCCGATTTTGAACTCTCGAGCTTGAATGCGCGACGGAATGGTTAGTCCCCAAAAATAAAATAAAATGTAATATTAAGGGAGTCGCCACCTAATTAATTGGGTGAATTAGGACACCTAAATGCTAACTAATTAAAGTCAACATTAACTTCATTTAATGATCTACGAAACTTAATGAGATTTTGGGTAAGAATTATTTATTATCCTAAAGGGAAGAGATGTGACATCTTTTAGGATTCGCTAACTCGCGGTCCGGTCAAACCTAGGTCAATCATTTATATTAAAAGAAATGCATATTTTAAAAGTAGTAACAAATATCTCCAAGTATATATTTACTTTTTATAATGTAAATGATTTATGTTACTTATTTACCATTTACATAAACTATTAATCCAATCAACAATTACTGGGCACACAACGTTAGCACACGTTTACAACAGCGAAGGAGCAACAACAAAGAAGATACCATATCTCTATACAGAAACTATAAGTTAACATTTCGATAGAAATAGACATTTATTAACAGGTGTTAAACTAACAAAGTATTTTAGAAGAAGCTATTTTGGAACATGGATTGTATATCATTGTATATGTAAAATATATATTGCAGCCAAATACCATATCTCATGCCAAGGCATTTAAAACATGATGGACAAAAACGTGATAGACATTCCCCTTAGGCATCAAAGTTATCCCATACAGATCTTATAGTAACTTAAAATCGACAATTCTACTTAGGAGTTATCAAACCAAGTGTACCATAGTATATGCAAGACAATCAGAGGACATTTAAAGGTATGCCGACCAGTTTTATAAGATAACATGACAGAAGGTATCGAACAGAATATAACACGGTCAAGACAACCGTCAAGTGAATTTTACAACCAATAACTGTCACACTATTGTAAACTTTAAGTACCACCAAAGCAATGAAAACAAAATAAACTAAACATATTTTGATAGATATTAAACTCGTATAGTTAACCTAGAGTAAAATACATTAGCCATCTTAAGAGATGAGAACGTACATATTTTATTTTTTAAAATTAAATGTTTGTTACTTTATCGAGATGATAACACGACACTGTAAATCGTGTATCCTTGATCTTAGTAACATCTTTATTTGGAGGCCGGTCTTAAGTTATTAAAGTATGATAGTAACGTTTTTAGAAAGTAAGTAAAGATTGAAATCTTTTGAACGTAGGCACACAAATATACATACATACAAACACGTAATCACTTTTTGAAATTTAGTTGTTACATACATACGAACACATAACCTTTCTTATAATATTTTGGAAAATAAGTAAGAAGTTTGAATCTTTGATCAAGGCAATAAATATACATACATAATCCTTTTGAATTTTTTGTTGTTATTTCCGGGAGCACATCGACTTAATTTGAAGATTAGGGATTAGACCTCATAATCCCTTTTACTCCCCGCTAACTATTTGTTAGGAGAAGTATTTATGTATAGAGAGAGTTGCAAAAAAAATGTGTGCAGTGAGATTTGGTTTAAACAACTCATACATGGTTAATACCGATCTTGAAGTAATATACCAAGCACTTTGATTTAACTAATCATATATGGCAATGAAATATCATACAGATTTGCAGCTATCCAGATCGCACATAGAGGGTTCATAGCAAGTTTTAACACACTGAATCTAACTTACGGATAACTAGTTCCATGCCTTCCAGGATTTATACATTCAACGGTTTCAATATGATGAGCATTTAATACGCACAAACGACGGCTATAATACCAATAATGACCATAGATCTCACAAGCATTAGTAATACCACTCAGTCGACCCTATAACCCGGACGATAAACACTATATTAATCCATGTATACAGATACCAACAACTGTTAGTGAAGCACATCAGTAGTCGCAATCGCGAACGCCAATAACAATCAATACTATCTAGAACAATGATCAATATCGACCAAATATACGTTCAATCAGTCACATAGAGAAACACACATTGATATCAAGCGAATTTAAGACTGAAAGGGTGATAGTTTTACCTTTTATGTGTGGCGAATCTGAGACGACGACAAGCGTTCCCTCGAATAGTCGAGAAAGAGTTCTTAGTAACTTGTTTGCGAGCAAGAAAATGAAAATAAAATTGGATATAAGAGAGTGTTTTCTATAGAACCGATATTGTGGGTATTTCTCAATGGTTGGTTATAGCTTCCCCTTTGGATGAACACAATAGGTGTATTTATAGTTGAAATTATGGATTCAAACTCCTCTAATTGAGGACCGAATCCGCCAAATATGGAAAATAGGCGTTGGGTTTTAGAAAAGTTTGTGAATCGCCTAAAATTGGTAATGGAATATTGTTTCTAGACTCGAATCCTTTGAAAATATACGAAATCGGATCTTGTGAACTTTGATTTAGCTTTCCTTTGATAGTATGAAAGTTGTAGATGTTTTTACTTTAAATTTCCATCTAAGAACGGTAAACTATATGTTTCTACGAGGAAGGTAAAGAAGGGGACCGGATTTCTCGGCGAGAATCCGGTGTGAAACGCGGCTGAAGGATTTTAGGGAGATTGGGGTTCGTTTGGGATTTTTCTCTTGGGTTACGGTAGGTGTTTTATTTTAATGTAGTGGGAAATAAAAATGGGTTTAAATTATTTATAAATTGCTTTAAATTTTATTAAGAATGACAAATTATTTTGAGTATTGGGATATTTAATGAGTGCTTAATGTTATGTATATTTGCGGTACCATTATTAAATTATTTATTTATGTGTGTATATGTCTATGTATGCGTGTATTGTTATTATTAAAATTATTTTGTGGTGTTAAAAATTAATTTAATTTATTGATTATTAATCGAAGGGGAGGGACAAAATTGGGTGTCAACACACCTTCAATAGCAACAGTAGTATTATCTTTTTTTTGTGAAGAAAGTAGTAACAGGAGATGGTCTCGTGCTTGAACTAGAGCCTCCTTCATAGTATCAACCTCAGCAATCCATGAGTTAATTTTTGTAATTTGATTCACAAGCCATTCAGTGGTCATTGGAGACTGTCTTGATTCAGTGTCGCCAAAAATATTGGGGACATTCCCTCCAATATCTATACTACTCCCTTCAAGTTTTCAGGGTAGATCAATGGTTTTGTCTCTACTTTTCAACACTGCTTTATTGACTGTGTATAACTCTGGATTTCCCCCCCAATATGTCCTCTTTCTTAGGTTGAAATCCTTGTGTAGTTAGGACATTGTATATTAAAGAGGGAAATGGTAGGATTGAAGTTGATTCTTTTTGCGCCAAGTAACAACTTGATGGAATATCATTCTGCCCAAATCAACTCTCAACTTTTACCAATTTTGTACAATAGGGTGGCTTGTTCTGTAGTTATAATTGATTTATTCAGAGAAGGAAGTCAATTGTGTATATCAATTTTGTGTAGAGTGGCAAACAAAGCTTTCAGTTTTGAAGCTGAACATCTAGAGATCCACTTATGCATTATACCTCATGTGAGGTATTTAATTACTTCATCTCAATTGTCCACTGCAGATTCTGTATCTCTATCATTCTCTTCATCATTTAAATCCATACATTGGTTTATAACAACCGGTGTGAAAGAATACATTCTGTTACAGAGATATACTTTCTCAAATTTCTTTGAATCGATATCTTCTATAATAGATTCTAAATTAGCATAAAACAACCTGACTATTTTATCCACATATGGTCCTTTATTTGTAATAGATCCTAGGAGTTTTCTTTTCTTGAAGAACTCTATCAAGCCATATTCTGAGCAAGAGGCAACATCTATTATTTTTTCAGACCTAATGATTCTATTTTTGTACCAGTTCTAATTTTCAGAGCTAGCTTTAGAATAGAAGTTTTCTGAGAAAGTAGATACCTCTTGGTCATAGTTTGTTTCTGATTTGTTGGAGGAAGTTGAGGTGTGTGCCATTTTAGGTGTTTGCTGGGGTGTTTCCTGAGATGTTGTGGCAACATTTTGAGTACCACTTGACCTTGTAGTTCTGTGAATTACCTGTGTAAAGAATTGCTTCAGGGGGGTTTCATCTGGGATTTTCTCTTCTAGAGGGACATTTTGGCGTACAGAAGCAACTTGTTATTCTTCACTTCCTTCAGTTGAGAGTTCAAAGATTGTGTCCTTACTATCACTGCTTGAACAAGCAGGTATATGCATCTCAAATCTGGACCTTTTACTACTTGGTTCTGCTTGAACTGACATTTCAAACACTCTACTCGACCGACGAGTAGGAAATGTGGAGGAGCCAGACCGTTTTCCCAAGGCTGAAATGTCAGATGTTTCATCAACATCTATTGGATTGTTGTTATCACCTGGGTTTCTTATCTCTAAAGATTCATCTAAACCTTTGAATATAATGACCTTCGATAAGTCCTCTGTAGGTTGTGAAGAAGATGACTGACATTGTTCTACAATTCATTTGGCTTGAATGATTCAAAGTTTAATGGAGAGAAAGTATTTGCTGGAGTGTTGGTCGGTGTATTGGCTGACATAGATATTGACATAGGTGTTGTTTGTATTGGTGAGTTTTGATGGGTGAAAATGGAGAAGAGAATATTGAAGGTTTAGGGTTTTTGGGGTTTTGGATGAAGAATGGTGTGGTGATTCCATCAATTTTGGTTGATTAAACTGAAAATGATGTGATTTTTTCCTTTTTATTAAATCGGAAAAGACAAAAGTTAAAAAAAGAACAAATGAAGGGGATTTTATATTCTTGGTGAAAAACATTCCCTGATTTTAGGTGTTTGAATTGTATTCAAATACTTGCACCTAAAATTTTGGGATAACAAGATAGATATAACATTTGAAATTTTAATCTTATCATCTTACAGTTTGAATTTCAATTAAAAACATGACATAAAATAGGGAAGATAAAAACTGATCTTTCGAAAGTCAGTTACAAACAACATCCCAACAAATATGATTATCTGAGAATATCAACAACAATGTTGGCAACATTTCAGACAACACTAGTATTATGATCCCGCAAGAATTTTTTTGTGGCAACAAATAAAGACATATTTTATATGTGTTTTTATGAGTTTAACCACTGGAGCATTATAATATTTTTTCATTGTGTCCTTGATCTAATCATAAAATACATACAAACTTATTTTTTGTGTAAAAATAAGAATACTTATTTAGTATCCTCATATTTTTTGTTTAAGCATTTGATACTCCTATAGAATAGGAACGGTATCATTTCAAGGGTCTTGCCCATTTTGCACAGTTGCCAAAGGTAAGTAAAGGCTTTGCTTTATTTTGATACTATTTTTTTATGATATCTAATATCATCGCAGAGAACGGTATCACATTGGATTCATATTCTTATTGAAGGATCAAACTTGTGTGAACAAAAATCATGCACTATACAATAACAATATCAGTTTATGATATTACATAGGTAAATTTCACCCAAAATGTTAGAGACATTTCAGCCGGCATTCACCAAAACTGCCTTTTTCGAGATTACAAAGACCAAGAGATTTCTTCAAGCTAGAAAATCTCTCATGGTGCAAAGCTTTTGTAAAAATATCAGCTAGTTGATGAAGAGTGTCAACGCTTAGACTTTACTTTTTTCCCCTTTTTCTTCCCGGCCCAATATTTGTTCTCGAAGGTCTTCGTGAACTCGCTACTGGCGCATTACCAGGTTTCGAAGCATTATTCAAAGACAGGTAACCGAAGTCCTCATATATCGTCTATCATTCGAAGTAGGGAAAAGAAAATGAAGTAAGACCCGTGTGAAGCTTTAGTTCCTTTCCATCTCCATTTGAACTGATGCTTCTAGTGGATTTGTTGATGACTCAAAACCACCATTCGTTGTACCACTTTATTCATATTCTAATGACAGGCGGAACACCATGTTCAATTTGAACTAGCTATTATTTGACCAAATCTCTTACAAAGTGATGTCTAATATCAAGATGTTTTGTATGTGAGTGTTGAACTGGATTTTTGGAAATATTTATAGCACTCAAATTATCACAATACAAAATTAAGATATTACCTAAAAAATCATAGTCGCCTAACATGTCTCTTAGCCATATTAATTGAGAACAACAACTTTCAGCTGCTACATATTCAGATTCAGCAGTTGAAAGTGATACACAAATTTGTTTATGACTATACCAACAAACAAGATTATTGCCAAGATAAAATCATCATCCACTTGTACTCTTTCTATCATCCACACCACCAGTCTAATTTGAGTCACTATATCCTATTAAATTATGATTAGTGTCTTTGAATACCAAATTCCCAACTCATATGTGCCGACAACATATTTATTGACACGTTTTACGATATTTAAGTGGAAGATTTTGGGACAGACTTGAAATCGAGCACATATACAAACACTAAATATTATATCAAGATGACTAGCAGTGAGATATATAAGACTATTTATCATATATCAATACAATGTTGGGTCGATATTTTCGCAAACATCATCTTTGCATATCTTCTGCGACGATCTCATTGGAGTTCTCATTTGTTTAGTATTTTCCAGTCCAAACTTCTTAACTATATTCTTGGCATACTTACTTTGGGAGATGAAAATTCCATCTTCACTCTGCTTTATCTGCAATCCTAAGAAAAAAGTTAGTTCCCCAATCATGCTCATCTCAAATATTGATGACATTGCTTTAACAAATGTCTTAAGGTAGGACTGTGTAGTCGAACCAAAAACTATGTCATCTACAAAAATTTGAGCAATAACAATATCCACTCCATGATGTTTTATGAATAAAGTGCAACCAGATTCACCACGTTTAAAAACAAATTCAAGAAAGAAGTTAGTTAGACGACCATACCATGCACGATGAGCTTGTTTCAATCCATACAAAGCCTTTTTGAGCTTGTATACGTACTGTGGATGGGGAGGATCTTCAAATCCTTTTGGTTGTTCAACATAGACTTCCTTATCAAGATAACTATTCAAAAAAAACACATTTAACATCCATTTGATGTAGAGTAATTTTTAGACATCAAGCAATGGCAAATAGTAATCTAATTGACTCAATTCTAGCTATATGAGCAAGGGTTATATTAGTCAATCCCTTCAACCTGAGTGTATCCTTGAGCAAATAGATGAGCTTTGTTTCTCACAACAGTTTCCGATTCATCTGACTTGTTTTTAAATATCCATTTAGTTCCAATTATATTGGTATTATTTGGGCGTGGAACTAAATCCTAGACTTCATTTCGAGTGAACTGTTCAAGTTCTTATTGCATTGCTTGAATCCAACAATTATCATTGAGTGCTTCTGAAACATTTTTAGGTTCTAAAGTAGATATATAACAAGAAAGAGGGACCTTTTGGTACATGGTAGACATACACACATACCTTAGTATATCTCTGTAATTAAGTGGTTTTTTTCCTCTTGTTCTTACTCTTTCAAACACTGCCCCTATCACCTGGCCTGTAGGATGATTCGTTCTAATCCTAGATGAGGGATCCCTTCGTACTTGATCTAGCAATTTAGCATTTGAATCTTCATCTGTACCTTCTATGATCTCTGGTTCAGGTTTAGATGTTGCTTCGGATGTGGTAACATTTGGGGCAACATCTGGTTCTTCAAAAGTCTGCACATTTTCCACTAAGACTATAGTGTTATTTTCATATGTATTCCATGTAAAGTCAGAAAAATAGTCAAAAACAACATTTATAGATTCTTGTACAGTTTTGGTCCTAAGATTGTACACACGATAAGCATGACTATTTTGAGAATAGCCAACAAATATCCTTTGTCAGTTTTAGAGTCAAACTTTGCCAAATGGTCTCTATCATTTAGAATGTAACAAACACACCCAAAAACTTGAAAGTAATGCAGGTTAGGTTTATTTCCATTTATTATCTCATATCTTTGTTACAGGCCTTAGGTAGACTCTATTTGTGATGTGACTTGCAGTATTCAAGGCTTCAACCTAAAAATGTTTTGACATTTTCTTTGAACTAAGCATAACTCTAGTCATTTCTTGTAGTACTATATTCTTCCTCTCTGCTACACCATTATGTTGAGGAGTTTTGAGAGCAGAAAAATCATGGAAAATACCCTTTTTCTCACAAAATTTTGAGAATAATTATTTTCAAATATATTTCCATGATCAGACCTAATCCGAAAAATAGGAGAATGAAACAAATTCATTATCCTAGAGTGCAAGACTTTAAACATGTCAAAAGTGTAAGATTTTTCTTTCAAGAAATATATCCATGATATCTAGAAAAATCATTTACAATCACATAGGAATACCTCATGTCTCCTGAACTGTCTATCTCAATCCCATAAGATCCATCTGCAGTAATTGAAAGCAGTGAGACGTACCTGAATGTTGTCTGTCATTCTGGACAATCTTATGGGAAACATGAGTTTTAGACAATCTTCACAGACCAATGTTTTATCTTTAGGACTTAGTTTAGGAATGCCCCTTACCGCCTCATAGGAGATCAATAATTCTAAGTTACGGTAGTTTACATGTCCTAACTTTTGATGCCACAGAGTTGTGTCATTTGTCCTAACATTATTACATATTTCTTGTCTTCCAATAAGATAGCATTTATCACTTGTTCTTGTACCTATCATAACACACATGTTAGCTTCATTTGTAACTTCACAGGCATTCTTATTAAACTTTACCTCAAGTTTTTCGTCACATAGTTGACTTATGCAGACCAAATTAGCCATTAATCCTTCAACATGTAAGACATTCTTTAAAGCAGGAAAACCAGGAATATTTAAGATCCATTTTCTAATTATCTTACTTTTACTGCCACCTCCATAAGTTATGTTACCTCTATTGAATGACTAGTAGTTCCTTAGAAACTCCTATGTACTCATCATGTGGCATGAACACCCACTATCAAAGTACCAAGAACCTGCAATGTTAGTCCTAAAAGCAGTTATCGCAATATTACAAGTTACATCCATTTTGGGAACCCAAACTCTTTTAAAACATCTTTTACTTTTAGGTTCAGAAATGTTGCTTCGAATGTTGTCCGAGATGTTGGACATCTTTTTAGGCAGCATTTTGCTCCTGTAATTCTGAAGTTTGTGACAGTACGATTTTAAGTTTCCATGGGAGTTACAATGATGGCACACAAACTTCAAATTCTTTGACATATGATAGGACTTATTATTTAATCATTTACAGAGCATATTTTCTCTTTTGTCAAATAGACTAGAGCATATTATTTTAAGAGAGTTTTTATACCCAATACCTGCATGTGTAGGTTTACTAAAACTGAGTATCTCATTCAGTTTAGAAGTCCCTAAGTTGAGCTTACGAAAAGTTGCTTCAGATAGATCCAACTTTGCACTTATCTTACCAAATTCAACGTCCTTTTTGGTAAGTGCAACCTCTAAACGGGTTATCGTGCCTTTTAAATCTGCATTCTAAAGAGTTAAAGATTTTAACTTTGTGTCAAGTTGCTTCGATTCTATGATTAGTTCTTTACAAAGTTTTTGTAATTCCTTAATCGTGTCATCTTTGGAGTCAACTTGACTTTCAAAGTTAGTCTCACTACTAGAAACAAAACCACTAAAGCAATTAACATCAGGATAGTTAAAGCAATCATACCTCTCAGATGTTTATGGAACTGTAGATGTTATTGCTGATATTGACTCAGTTGTTGTGACATTTGGGATAACACTGTCAACAACATTTTCTTCATCCGATAAGGACTGTTCGAAAATAGTAGCCAACATTTCTTGTGACCCAATCTCTTGATCTCCTTCATATTCTCCTTCGTCGTCACTAAGGGACACCCACTGACTTTTACCAAATTTCCTCAAGGTATTTGCACATTCATTAGCATAATGACCTCATCCTGAACATGCATGACATTGCACTATTTCAAGTTGTTTGAGATAAAATTTGGTGCGATCTGAGTTGGTTCTCTTTAGTTGATTTCCTGTTTGTACTATAGGAAAAGATTTAGTGGACTTTTGATTGAAGCCTAGGTTTTGGTGCTCTTTGGATTTGAATCTATTTCTATCATCGTTGAACTTCCTTACCATCGAATTGAGCTTTCGAGTAAGGAGGGAAACATTTGCACCATCACCAATTTCTTCAAGGTTCTCATCCACTTCTTTGATTTGACTCTCCAAGGATTTTACTTAAAGTGCTATGTCTTTGATCTTATACAATGTCCTTTGATTCTTAATATTCATCTCATAGGTTTTGAGAATACTCATTAAGGTATGAAGGTCCATTGTAGCAAAATTATGAGTTTCTTTAATCGCACAAATATTTATGTTGAACTTTTCAGGAAGGGAACGGAGTGCTTCTTCCACAAGTTGAGTGTTGGTCAATGGGGCACCAAGCACTTGACATTTATTAGATATGTCAATCAACTTTTCAAAATAGATTTTAATGTCCTCTTTTATTCCATCCTTAAACGTTCATATTTACTAATGAGCATACGAGCTTTGTTCGACGAGCTACCTTCTCAATGAGTTTATAAAGTATCCCATGCGTCTTTGGCCATGGAATTTTTTTGTATGAGTTTGAACATGTAAAGATCAACTCATCCAAAAATGGCATTTAAGGCCTTTTCGTTGAAGCTTGCATTTTTGGTTTCTTTCGCATTCCATTCGGATTCAGGTTTAATAAGTATGTCATCTTTCTCATCCGATGGTAGCATTGGAACAACGTATCCATTGGTGATAGATCTCCATGCCTAACATCAATTGATTTTATATGAGAGCGCAAATGAATTTTTCAATAGGCATAATTTGAACCATCTAAGATAAGAAGTCTACCAATTGTTGGATTAGCCGGATCCATAGTTGTTAATAACATGACCAAACATTTATTACGTTAAGTGGCGACTCTGATACCACTTGTTAGGTCTCAGGTGTATACTATGGAGCAGTAAAATAACAAACTAAAAGTAAAATATATTGAATGCTAATACAATTTGCACATAGTCAGCGATGGTCGTCTGATACAAGTGACAACACTTCGATAAAACAGAAAACTTTAAGAATAAATAGAGCGGAAAATTAAGAACACAAATGTTTAATATTTACATATGTTATATTAATAATATAACCTATGACGGTCAGTAACCGAAAGTATTGTATATATTTATATACAATTGAAAAAATTCCTTCTTTTACAATATTACAAAATAATACAAAAATGAATTAAAAGGTTGAAGTCGCAGATGACTTCTGCCTGAAAAATCTATCTAAATGGACATAGACAATATCTCATTACAATTGCTTCAATAAAGAACAAATCTAGAATCTAGGCAGCAATTATAATGTTAGACAGAACGTTGTCAACACGCTCATGCAACACCTGTGATTCAATTTTCTGATAGATATATCGGAGAGCTCTCTTGATATTTTTTTAAACTTTTTTTGGATATCGATTCAGTGAAGCAGCCTCTCTATTTATAGTAGAGAGTCTTCCTTGAAATATTCATTGAATCATTGTAGGGGTTGAGGAAAAGGTGGGCAGCCGATAAGGTTTGTTGGAGAAGATCCTCTAACTTCTTGGACTTGTTCCCCAAACTTAGCAATAACTTTGACTTGTTCTTTCCATGTTTTTTATCAGATCCTAAACACCTTGCCAAGTCACTTTACCAGCGTAGTAAACATTCCACTAGTATAGCTTCAATTCTGTGAGGTAAGACAAAACTATTTCACAGAATGTTGGTCCGAATGTCATGACATTTGTTACAACATTTCTGGAATTTAACTTAGTACTTAAGATGATATATTGGGAAAAATGTCATAACATCAAATACAACATTATCAAATCTCTTACAAACATCATTTATTAATTCAAGTATCTCTGAATAATCTATGTCGTATATTTTTACTTAATTGAAATGCACAAAGCAGATCTCACTAATCTATATTATACAACATTAATTCATTTTATTTTCCAACAAATCATGCTCTTATCATTTTACAAGAAAAATCAAAAAATCAAATCAAATAGTATCTACGTAAAAATTGATATATTTTTAAATTTAGTTTGGTAGATTTAAATTTGTTAAAAACTTACAAAGTTTGATTAGTTTTTTTTACTGTACTAAATGATATATATTATTTATTTTACATATAGTTTTTAAGAACTTAATATATTTATGGTCGTAAAGGTTGACAGACCTAGTTAATACTATGCTAATATGGATGTATATCCTATACTCATGTAGAACTCGTATTAAAATAGATTGGAAGTGATAAGATGTGCCAAGGAAAGACAAAGTTATTTCGTGAGTTTTTGTGCTAGGATTTGAGAAAAACAAAGACTTCTAGACGACCATTAGAGGATGTTTTTATAATTAATGATAATAAGGGATAAGGGAAGAAGACGGGCTCACATTTCTGATATGATAAAGCACGATTGCGGAATTTAGTGTCGATAAGCATATTTAGTTAATTATGTCATTACTTGATGAAACTAATGAATTCTGAAGCATGTTTTCACTAGTTAAAAGATGATAATCATGTGTTATACATCACTCTTCATATCTCATACATTTGTGATAAATAAGATGCCTAAATGCATTTTTTTTATCAGTATTTATGCCCCGTATATGTATTTGGTATTCGTCTTTTATATTATAATTCATGAATACTCTCCATGATGATTCATAATATTATTGTCCGTTGTGTTGAAGATATAGATGATATACACTAGTTATACAGATGATATACATACAACATTTACATTCATATGTACTTTTACACTGTTGGTTACTTTTCGTTTATAATAGCAATAGTTGGCCAAATGTGTAATAAGGGTATATAGTGCAAATCTTGCACTATATATATATTTTGGTTACAATATTAATTCATACAGAAAATCTCCACAAAACAGTTGTCTCCCTTCTCTCCTCTCGTCTTCTTCACCTTCTGCATTCACTGTGACTTCTTCTTCCATGGAGATCCTCTACAGTGAAATGTCACATTTAGAATTCTAACATGGTACCAAAGCCATGCAAGGAGAATCCAGAAGCTTTTCTGTGGAATCAAAACAGAAACTGAGAGATTCGTCTTGCGAGGTTTGACGATTGAGTGATTGATTGTCGGTTGAGGCTATTTCTTAGAGTTCTACATCTGTAAATCATTCTACAGCTAAAGGTACGATTCATAATCAACAAATTTGACTTCGATTTGTGTATTGATTGTCGCGATCGAAGGTTTCCGCATATCGACAACAAATTTTTTTACTGCTTCAAGCTGTGATTATAGCTGGAGTAATATTAATGGAGAATACCACAACGATTCCGTCTGTTGTGTTTGAGGAAAGTTCGATCTCTGATTCAGAGGTTATCGACCACAATCACCCTCTGTTCCTGAGTGCATCCGATACAGTAGGTGCCGTACAAGTTGAGATTCAACTAACTGGAATGGAAAACTACACCTTGTGGAGCAGGGTTATGCAATTGACATTGCTCACGAAGAACAAAATTGGATTCGTCGATGGATCTATAAGACGAGATACATATGGACCAAATCACACAAAGCAATGGGATAGATGTAATGCCCTAGTAATGTCATGGATAATGCGAAATGTAGACAGAAGTTTATTAAGTGGAATTCTATATAGGACCAATGCAGTAGCTGTTTGGAGCGATCTTAAGGAGAGATTTGATAAAATCAATCTCTCGAGGGTATATCAACTTAAGAAGGATTTATCGATGCTAAACCAAGGAGTTTCACCAGTTTCTCAATACTATTCTAGAATGAAGGATTTATGGGACGAGATAGACTCAATCATTCCACCTCCTACATGTGAATGCTCGAATCCTAGGGAATACATAGCACATTTGGGGAATCAAAGGCTGTTAGAATTCCTTATGGGATTGAATGACGGATACAACCAAGCAAGGAGTCACATTCTATTGATGTCACCCACACCTAGTGTAAACCAAGCTTATGCTATGATAGCACAAGATGAGAGCCAAAAACAGATTGCCTCACTGGGGAATTCCATGGATAATGTAGCACTGACAAGCAGATTTGCAGCAAATAAGAGCAGGAGACCACCTACATTCTGTGACTACTGTCATATGAAAGGCCACAATAGAGAGGGTTGTCATAAATTGCTGTACTATTGTGACTACTGTAAAAAGCAGGGCCACATACAAGAGAAATGTTACAAGTTAATAGGATATCCATCAGATCAGAAAGGATACCCATCAGATCAGAAAGGAAAAGGTAGAGCTAATGCAGTTATGGGACCACAGTCAGAAGGATATACTTTCAGTCAGAAATCTATACAGGAGTATGGAGGACATGGTGGTGAGTATACAGGTGGAGAGGACAGTCATGCCCTCTCTGCACAGCAACAGGACCAGCTCCAGCAGATCATAAGGACTTGCACACCAGAAAAATTGGAAAGGATGATGTCTGCCATGAACCAAATCAAGGGAACAGGTACTGAACACACCAATGCTGCAAAAGTATGTATGGCAGGTAACTGTGCTCACAATGAAGGTAATAATAGTCCATGGATAGTTGATTCTGGAGCCACTAATCATATGGTAAAAGATAGGCATATGATTGAGACTCCTAACTGGTCAGATAATCCAGGTCATGTGCAGCTGCCTAATGGAGGTGTAGTTCCAATTACTCAGACTGGAGAGTGTAGATTGAAAGGAGGTGAATCCATAAAACATGTGCTGTGTGTGCCTAGTTTTCAATTTAATTTGCTTTCAGTGTCCAAATTGACTAAGGAATTGAACTGTAGTGCAAGGTTCTTCCCTGACTTCTTTGTCTTTGCGAGATCTCCTCACTGGGAAGGTGAAGGAGATTGGTAGGGAAGTTGATGGTCTATATATGCTGGATTCTTCAAGGAAGCAGGACAGATGGTTAGCAGCTCAGTCACACATGTCAAAATACAGTACAACAGGAGATTTGAAGGCTGCTCTATGGCATAAAAGGCTAGGACATGCACCAATGAGTGTTCTTAGGAAAATAAGTACATTCAGACACAATTCTGATTTTACAATTCACCACTGTGATATATGTCCCATGGCTAGACAAACTAGATTACCTTTTCCTACTAGTCAAAGTGTAACTACTTCTCCATTTGATTTGTTACACCTTGATGTTTGGGGACCATATAAGATTGCTACTTACAATGGTATGAAATTTTTTCTCACTGTGGTTGATGATTTCAGTCGATGGACATGGGTATTTCTTTTACACATTAAATCAGATGTTGCTGTTATGATTAAGGAACTATTTCTTATGATCAAAACTCAGTTTGGTGGCAAGATTAAGTGCATTAGATCAGACAATGGCTCAGAGTTCATCAATAGTTCCTGTAGAGATTTGTTTGCAAACTTAGGAATAATCCATCAGACATCCTGCCCCTATAGCCCACAGCAAAATGGTACAGTTGAAAGAAGACATAGATATATACTAGAACTTGCTAGAGCCATCAAGTTCCAGGGTTGTCTACCATCAAGTTTTTGGGGGGATTGCATAGAAACAGCTGTGTATATTTTGAATAGGTTACCTTCTGTGGTGCTGGGAAACATTTCCCCCTTTGAAAGGCTACACAGGAAGGCACCTGTTCTGTCTCATTTGAGAGTCATTGGATGTCTATGCTATGCTACTAATCTAGTTAAGCTTGATAAGTTTGACACAAGGGCCATTAAGGCAGTGCTGCTGGGATACTCATCCAGACAGAAGGGTTACAAATTATTAAATTTGTCCACTAATGCTCTGTTTATAAGCAGGGATGTGGCATTCTATGAGGATATCTTCCTTTTCAAAGATCGTGAGTCCTTAGAAGGCCATCTTGGACTATCTTTGAATCTAGCACAGCAAGGAGTGTTATCAGTTGATGATGATATATTCCAACCTATTCCCACATCTGGTGATGTAGACACCACACCTGCTGCACCTGCCTACCAGTCTCAGGAAACCTTGGGAGATGAAGGGGGGCATCAGGAGGAGTCCACTCTCCCCTCCATAGCACAGACAAATGCAGATATCAGTCCTGACTCAGAACCACCACTGAGAAGGTCTACTAGACCCAGAAAACATCCTGCCTGGATGAAGGACTTCATCCAACCTTCAAACAGAGAGAACACGTAGCACAGCGAAGCAAGATCGCTGCATCCTATGGCCAGCCACTTAAGCTATGCTGGATTACAGGTAAGCTATCAGAGTTACATTGCAAAAATTGAGGCTGAGCAAGAGCCATCTTCATATTCTGAGGCTGTGAAAGACAGTAGATGGGTGGAAGCCATGCACCTTGAGATGCAAGCTCTGGGAAACAACAATACCTGGGAGGTCACAGATCTTCCCAGAGACAAGAAAGCCATTGGATGTAAATGGGTTTACAAGATCAAGTATAAATCGAATGGTGAAGTCGAAAGATTTAAGGCAAGGCTAGTGGCAAAAGGCTACAATCAAAAGGAGGGGATTGATTATCAAGAAACTTTCTCTCCGGTGGCAAAGATGGTTACTGTAAGGGCAGTGGTGTCAGTAGCAGCCTCAAATCAGTGGAATGTATACCAAATGGATGTCTATAATGCCTTTTTACAGGGTGATCTTGTAGAAGAGGTATACATGAACATGCCTCAAGGTTTTTCCAACAAGCAAGGGAAGGTATGCAAGTTGATTAAGTCACTTTATGGGCTGAAGCAAGCTTCTCGGCAGTGGAACATCAAATTGACTGCTGCCTTGCAAGGCTCGGGGTTTGTTCAAAGCCAACTTGACCATTCCTTACTCACTAAGAAGAATGGTGCTAATATAGTAGTGGTGCTCATTTATGTGGATGATTTACTCATTACAGGGAATGATGAGAATCTCATTCAGGAAACAAAGCTAAATCTGCAACAGACTTTCAAAATCAAAGACTTGGGGATTCTGCGGTATTTTCTTGGTTTTGAGTTTGCTAGGAATAGCAGTGGCATAGTGATGCATCAGAGGAAGTACGCAATGGAATTAATCACTGATCTAGGCCTTTCTGCTGGGAAACCTGCCAAGTCCCCTGTGGAACTCAACAGCAAGCTTACTTCTGTGACATACGATCAACATATAGGCACAAATTCTGCAACAACCAAGGATCCACTGCTAGAGGATCCATCAAGTTATCAAAGACTTATTGGCAGGTTGCTATACTTGACAAACACCGCACTGTATATCTCGCTTGTCGCAAAGCTTGAGCCAGTTTCTACAATGCCCAAAGGCTTCCCATCTTCAAGCTGCACATCGGGTAGTTCGATATTTAAAACATGCTCCAGGTTTGGGTCTCTTTATGCCTGTTGGTGTCACTGACCATCTCACCACCTACTGCGATGCTGATTGGGCTTCCTGCCTCATTACGAGAAGATCCATCAATGGGTATCTTGTTTTCTTTGGATCTTCTCTCATTTCATGGAAGTCGAAACAAAGCATCGTGTCTCGCACTCACGAGGCAGAATATCGAAGTCTTGCAGCTGCAGTTGCAGAGGTCATATGGCTTACTGGTCTTTTTGCTACACTTTCCATCTCTGTCCACCTTCCTGTCCCTATACACAGTGATAGCAAATCCTCATTGCAGATTGCTGCCAATCCCGTATTCCACGAAAGGACCAAACACATCGATATTGATTGCCATTTTATTCGGGAAAAGTTGCAACAAGGGCTGATTAGTCCCCTTTATATACAGACTGCTGAGCAGCCTGCTGACATCCTTACGAAGGGCTTGACGGTTGGCCAGCACGATTATCTATTGTCCAAGCTAGGACTCAAGAATCTCTTCTTAGTTCCTAGCTTGAGGGGGCGTGTTGAAGATATAGATGATATACACTAGTTATACAGATGATATACATACAACATTTACATTCATATGTACTTTTACACTGTTGGTTACTTTTCGTTTATAATAGCAATAGTTGGCCAAATGTGTAATAAGGGTATATAGTGCAAATCTTGCACTATATATATATTTTGGTTACAATATTAATTCATACAGAAAATCTCCACAAAACAGTTGTCTCCCTTCTCTCCTCTCGTCTTCTTCACCTTCTGCATTCACTGTGACTTCTTCTTCCATGGAGATCCTCTACAGTGAAATGTCACATTTAGAATTCTAACACGTTGTGATCTGGATGACTTCTATCTCCAAATACACTTATATATCATAATTAGTTCTAACAATCAATAGTAACCAATGCGACCAAACAACTAGTCTAAAGGTTTTCGATCAACATCGTTGCCTGATGAACTTTTCAATCTTTCTTGAAAAGAAAAATCAATCTCCAATTGATTCAATGAGGAACCAAGAAATAGGGGAAAGGAGAACCCAAAATTCTTGGTGCCTCATTGACCAACAAGATATCATATTTCATAAAGAACATGATGCAATATTTTATGTCAAATTCAGGCATTTTCAACCTGTATTTATAGCCCGTTCCTGGCTTGAGCATGGGCAAGTAAGTTGAGCCCATTTGGTTAGTCATTTATGATATTGAATTTTATAAATCTATTACAAACATCATTTATTAATTCAAGTCGTATATATTTATTTAATTGAAATGCACAAAGCAGAACTCACTAATCTATATTATACATCTTTAATTCATTTTATATTCCACTCTTGTAATTTTACAAGAAAAATCAAAATATCAAATCAAATAATATCTACATAAAATTGATATATTTTTAAATTTAGTTTGGTTGATTTTAATTTTTTTTAAAACTTAAAAAGTTTGATTACGTTTTGTTTTTTTACTGTACTAAATGATATATATATTATTTATTTTACATATAGTTTTTAAGAACTTAATATATTTTTTATCGTAAAAACGTTGACTGACCTGGTTAATACTATGCTAATATAGGTGTATATAAACTCGTATACTCATGTAGAACTATTTAAATGGAATGGAAGTGCTCAGAGGCAGCAAGGAAGGACAAAGTGATTTCGTGAGTTTTTTGTGCTACGGATTGAGATAAACAAAGACTTCTAGGCGACGATTGGAGGATGTTTTCATAATTAATGATAATAAGGGATAAGGGAAGAAGATGGGCTCTCATGTTTGTGAGATGATGAGAACTTTTGCGGGTATTAGTGTCATGTTTTGTGTATTTAGTTAATTAAGTCATTACTTGATGAAACTAATGAATTCAGAATCATGTTTTGACTAGTTAAAAGATGATAATCATGTTAAATGATAATGTGTTATACATCACTCTGCATATCTCGTACATTTGTGATAAATAAGATGCCTAAATGCATTTTTTGATCTTTATATATGCCCCGTATATGTATAAGATATTAATGTTTTATATGATAATCCATGCATATTTTCCATGATGATTCATATTATTATTGCCCGTTGTGATTTGGATGACTTCTATCTCCAAATACACTTATATATCATAATTAGTTCTAACAATCAATACTAACCCATACGACCAAACAACCAACAACTAGTCTAAAGGTATTAGATCAAGATTAAGGTTGTTGCCTAATGAAATTTTTTATTTTCTTCGAAAAGAAAAATCAATCTCTAATTGATTCAGTGAGGAACCAAGAAATAGGGAAAAGGAGAACCCAAAATTCTTGGTGCCTCATTGACCAATAAGAGATCATCTGTCATAAAGAACATGATGCAACATTTTATGTCATATTCAGGCATTTTCAACATGTATTTATATCCCATTACCCGGCTTGAGCATGGGAAAGTAAGTTGAGCCCATTTGGTTAGTCATTTATGATATTGAATTTTATAAATCTCTTACAAATATCATTTATTAATTCAAGTATCTCTGAATAATCTATGTCGTATACGCTTACTTAATTGAAATGTATAGAGTGTATCTCACTAATCTATATTATATATCATTAATTCATTTATATTCCAACAAATCATGCTCTTATCATTTTACAAGAAAAATCAAAAGATCAAATCAAATAATATCTACGTAAAAAATGATATATTTTTAAATGTAGTTTGGTTGATTTTAAACTTTTAAAAAACTTGAAAAGTTTGATTAGTTTTTTTTTATTGTAGTAAATGATATATTTCATTTATTTTACAAATAACTTTTAAGAACTTAATATATTTCTGGCCGTAAACGTTGATTGACCTGGTTAATACTATGCTAATATGGGTGTATATAAACTCGTATACTTGTTTAGAACTCGTATTTCATAAGGTTGGAAATGCTAAGAGGCGCAAAGGAAGGATAAAGTGACTTCGTGAGTCTTTTGTGCTACAAATTGAGATAAACTAAGACTTCTAGACGACGATTGTAGGATGTTTTTATAATTAATGATAATAAGGGCTAAGGGAAGAAGATGGCTCTGAAGTTTGTGAAATGCTGATCACTTTTGCGGGTATTATTATCATGTTATGGGTATTTAGTTAATTATGTTATTACTTGATGAAACTAATGAATTCTGAAACATGTTTGACTAGTTAAAAGATGATAATCATGTTAAATGATCACGTGTTATACATCCGTTTGCATATCTCATACATTTGTGATAAATAAGATGTCTAAATACATTTTTTATCAGTATATATGCCTCGTATATGTATATGGTATTCGTGTTTTATATGATAATCCATGCATATTCTCCATGACGATTCATATTATTGTTGCCCGATGTGATCTGGATGACTTCTAACTCCAAATACACTTATATATCATAATTAGTTCTAACAATCAATAGTAACCAAAACTAACTAACAACTAGTCTAAAGGTATTCGATCAAGATTGTTACCTGATGAGCTTTTTGATCTACCTTGAAAAGAAAAATCAATCTCTAATTGATTCAATGAGGAACCAAGAAATAGGGGAAAGAAGAATCCAAAATTCTTGGTGCCTCATTGATCAATAAGAGTTCATCTTTCATAAAGAACATGATGCAATATTTTATGTCAAATTCAGGCATTTTCAACCTGTATTTATAGCTCATTTCCTGGCTTGAGCATGGGAATTAAGTTGAGCCCATTTGGTTAGTCATTTATGATATTGAATTTTATAAATCTCATACAAACATCATTTATTAATTCAAGTATCTCTCATTAATTTACGCCTTATATGCTTACTTAATTGAAATGCACAAAGCGGATCTCACTAATCTATATTATAGTGAGTACATGAAAATACGTGCACTCAACAATATCGTTGATTCTAAACTAAAGTGATGGCGAGGGTTGGTATATTCGATACTTAATGCCATATTTAGTTAGTAACCAATTCAACAAGTTATAATCACTTAAATAAATAAGAAGTTGAAAGTCCACAAACAAGTAAACTACCAAAATCCGATATTTCCTATAAATCCATGTACAAGTAAAGTAGTGAGAATGCAAGAAAGTATCAATGATATGCAATGCAAATTCCATGGTCAATATGCACCAGTATACACAAGCTCCTACAGTAGATTTTCGTGACCCCTAAAGGACTCATAAGGTCCATATACTTGCCTAGAATTCTTGATCTTTCAAATCACATCAAGCATCTAGATGATAGTCTATATTGTCATCATCACACCATCTAGTTCCATATCTAACCAGGACACTCTGAACCTTCCTATATGATTCTCAAATAAATATGCCCATGATATCATGTGAAGT
The DNA here is from genome assembly GCA_029844215.1 of Przewalskia tangutica. Classification (NCBI taxonomy): domain Eukaryota; kingdom Viridiplantae; phylum Streptophyta; class Magnoliopsida; order Solanales; family Solanaceae; genus Przewalskia; species Przewalskia tangutica. Next base: position 139,366,204 of record CM056720.1, on the reverse strand, counting down.
ATGAAATGAATACATACACCTGGTAACTTTAAAGTACCACATAAATGCTAAACATAACTCATTCTTCATAGTTTGGAGAAATGGGAGTGATGAATGCAAAATTGATCAACATCACAAAGATTTATCAAGTATGACTATCAGAAGCCCATTTCAATTAAGTCAATCAAGTCAATTAATTAACTCCAGCAAGTACTAGCTAATGCTCATATGTTTTGACAATCTGTACTTCACAATAGTTATTCCTTTTTCTTTAATTCATCCATAACATAACATTGTTACCCGCAAAAGTGCTTGTCACCTCACGAGTACAGAACCCCCATCCCCTATTACTCTTCTTAATTACACTAAATGGAATGACTTGTTTGGTCATTTGGCCCTTTTCGACCCATTATCCCTAAAAGTGTATGTTCAATGACCCTGTTTGGTATTAATAGCTTACGGGGAGAGGTGGAATGCCTTCAGAGGTAAATCAGATTCATTTTAGAATGAAAATCCTAAGTTAGATCTTTCTTGAATTTTAAAATGGAAAAAGTTTACTAAAAGTTGACGTTTGGGTAAACTGACTCGGATTCAAGTTTTGTCAATTCTGTTAGGTCTGGAACGTTATTTATTACTTAGTCAAGTCTTTTGAGTGTGACTTGAGGTATTCAGGTGCATTTTGGGTACTTGTTTGGCTAATTTTGAGTTTGAGAAAGTTAGAGGTGATTTGTGGAAAAACAACTTAATGATGTCAGATTAGTATTTTGAGTGCGCGAACAAGTTTCTAGCATTGATTATACTTAGATTAGCATATTTGGTTTGCGTCTGGGAGTTCTTGGATGAGTTTTTAGTGTTGGATCAGAGGTTTTAGACTTGTGCTATGTTGGTAGTTTTCTGGTGCTAGGCACCGTTTTTCGCGATTGCGAGAAGGGGTGCTGCGATCGCGAGCCTTGGTGGGATAGGCTATCGCGATCACATGATGGTACGCTATAGCATGAGTATCGAGATATGTCATGGTATTCGTGAACCCGAGTGGGGTTTTGCGATCATGAAGTGCAGATATAGGCCGGGTCGCGGAAGACTCGTCGCGACAACAATGGTTTGTCTGCGATCACGTTGAGGAAATCACTATAGGAGTGAATAAAATCCCAATTCGAACCTAGACGTTGTTAGATCATATTTTTGGTTTGAGAGCTCGATTGGAGGCAGTTTTAAGTGCTATGAAGTTGATTTTTCATGGGAGTATGATCCAAATCCTTAATTTAGTTTTTCCCAATGTTTTAATCCGTTATTTAGCCTTGTTTTCATGTGCGTTAGTGTAAAAATTGGGAATTTAGCCATAAGATGAAATTGGAGAAAATGAGGAAATTGAATGCCAAGATTAGGGCATGACTTGATATTTTTGGATTTGATTAACTAATCATTGGATAACCCAATTTTGGAATAAAATTCAAGATTTGCCCTTGTGGGCCCGGGGGTCAACTTTTGGGGTGCGTTTTTGAGTTTCAATTAGATGTATGTCAATATGGGTATCAAGAGATTTTTAGTTTAATACAGAGTTCATATTTGATAGACTTTGATCTTTCGAAGGCACTGTGCAAGCGGAAATACACCGGCTTGAGGGTTTATGACTCACGCTCGGCTTTGAGGTAGGTTACGATTTACTTTTAGACTCCATAGGGATAACATATATTGTTTGTAAATGTTCAATGAGTGTTGGGTGTAAAATGGGATTCCACATTAGTGGCTGTGATGAACACTCGAGTGGGTACCAGTGTATTTATTTTTGGGGAAAATATTGATAGTAGAGTATTATGACGGGGAATGCATGATATGCCTTAAGGCAAGGTTGTGGTAATAAATCCACTTAGGTTGGTATGAATGTTGTTTATATGGTACCACATTTGACTTGTAATTGCCATGACTGATTTAGTTACTTCATCGCACTTCATCTTATATATCATGGAAATAGAACTGATTCAAAATGTGAGTTGTACATGAAACTGAGACATCTTGCATCCATAACTTAAAGTCTTAAACATATGATAGTGTTGGCATGAGTTAGTATATGTGTTGCATTAAATGTCATACTTTATGAACTTGTGGATAATTCATGGAAAGTGATGCATGAGTTATTATATGTGTTGCATTAATGTCATACTTAATGAACTTGTGGATAATTCATGGAAAGTGAATATATGTGATGGTATAAGACTGAGATGAAGGTAAGAATGAGATTATCATATGTGGGATGAGTTATGGGATCAGATTACATACCGCAATATTGAATCGGGTTGCATGACACAACATTGGATCGAGTTGCATGCCACAACATTGGATCGAGTTAGTGGAATCCTAGTTTTCCAACAATCAATTTCATCACATAAATGAATGATTCAAGCTTAACAATTACTAGTTAGTGGAATCCATACTTGGATTAACAAAATCCATCTGTCACGCCCCGAACCCCGGACCCGCTACTGGTGTCCTACCGGACCGGGACACCCTTCTATTCATACAAAACAAGTAAAACGCGGAAGATAAATAACACTCATTTTTTTAAAACAAAGGTAAGGTCGTCAAGGCTGCCATAATATATATCACACCCGAATGGGTCTACAATCGTACGATAATGTAAATACAACTCTATCCAGTCCAGCCCACATATGAATACAAACCTCTAAGAGTTTGATGACAACTATGACGGGACAAGGCCCCGCCGTGCCCCTGAATATACCTAGCCATAATGACAAACTCCGGAATATTGGAGCTATCCCAAAATGCTGAACAATGATCCTAAGCTCGCGGATCCACAAGTGAGTACCTAGACCTGCGGACATAAACGCAGCCCCCGAAGGGGGTCAGTACAATAAGTACTAAGTATGGAACGGAAATAAAGTACAGTAAACAAGATCATAACTGTGTAAAAGAATGACAAGGGCAAGTATGAAAATCAAATACCAAATCCAATTGTGTCACCTAAAATAAAAGCCAACTGTATCTTTTCAAAGTGAGAGTCACATCAAGGACAGGGACACCTACCCAAGAATCAATATGTATATCTTTTTCATGGGAATCGAACCCGCATGAGAATCGAACCCACATAGGTAATTATACCCGCATGAGTATCTCTACTCGCATCACGGATCTTGTCCGTGGATAATATTCATGGGAATCGAACCCACATAGGAATCGAACCTGCATAGGTAAATATACCCGCATGAGTATCTCTACTCGCATCATGGAAGCACATTCATGGAGCAAATATACACAAATACTGTCAAGGAAATAGACCAAAGTACCAACGCATCAGATACAAAATATTAAAATAAACTTTCCTTTTAGAAATGTCAAGGTACCAACACCTCATGTACCAACCGCATATAATGAACTTCACTTTATAAACTCAAGACACTTTCATTTCATGTACTATATTAAGGATTTAATCATGGAAATTCTCACATGATTTTCATATAATATATAAGTCATAATCATGGACATTCTCACATGATTTTCATATGACATTTTAAACTATCTGTTATACCCCGTATTTCCAGAGTATGTACGTGTGGACGTACGTACGAAATTTGAGCCTTAAGTTAGGCATAGGACCGAAATTTGGGCACAAGTGCCGAATAGAGTCGTTTTTCGACGAAACGTTTCCACAGCTTTCGTAGGGAAAATTCCGCTATGTCATTTATAATTTTATGATTTTTCCGAGAGACGAAACATTTTGGGACCAACGGAGGGTGACATGTGTCACCTCACATTGGAAGCAAGTGGGGTGGCTTGACGATCAAGGCCCAAGAGGGACGGTTGGACTTGGCCGATTGGTCCCTTGATTTGTGCTGCTTTGTGGCTTGTTTTGTGGCTTGTTTTGTGGAGTGTTTTGTGGAGTAGGGTTAGGTGCACTTGGCTTGATCTTGCCTTACACTTGCCTTGCACATGGCTTGATCTTGGCCATTGGTTGGCTTTGGTTTTGCTATAAATACCCCCTTGGCTCAAGACTTCATTCATCCAAATATGTGCCAAGGCTTGCTATCCTTCCTCCTCTTGTTTGACTCTCGCCCAAGAGCCCCCTCCCTAGTAAAGGCCCTTGTGGCGAGAGCCTCCTCCCCTCAGGTGCTAGCTGGGGTACCCCTAGTCAGCTTGTTTTAGATAATACACCCCCCCTCTTGGTAGAAATACTTCTCCAAGTATTGTTATAATGCCCAAAATACCTTAGCCTTTACCTTGTTGTATTCCAAAAGTTACCTCCATACGTAGAGCCCGGAAATACTACCTTTTGTCTTTTTAGTCGCAAACCGAAACCCTAAGGAAATCTTCATTATTGGTTGAAGTATTTAAGTAGAAGTTGGTTAGAACTTCTAAGGGTTGTTTGGAGCGGATTGGAGCGCACGGAGTAGGAACTAAACCTTGCTCAGGATCGACATTATAACTTGGATAATTTTGGGCTTATCGAGATAAATATCTTGACCTTCTATTGTAATTGGAAATTACATGTTGTAGGAATATATAGTTAAAGTATACTATATATAGAATTGAACATAGTTGTGCAATGTCTTTTGACTTAAGCCCGAATTTAAAGAAGAGAACTGAATCAGAATTACATAGGATCGTATTAAGTAGACTTGTGTAGCATCAGATAAGTAGAATTGTACACGCCCGTTAGACGTGTTAACCCCTGGTTGGCTTGATAGCGGCCTCGATAAAGGAGAGATTTACGCTGCCATGGGGGGAGGTGCCGAATTTTCTCGTAGAATATGGAACGATGAGATCTAGATGTTAATGTCGCTGTGGCCTTATAGGTCAAGTACTACGTGTGGTGCAATCTACGTGGCTTAGGAGTAGCCGACGGTTTGAAGTACTTGGAGCGCTTTGCTATTAGTCGATACTGTCGCGAGGTATGTGAACCTCTTCCTATCTGTCTAGCATGATATGTGTATAACTATGTAGTACGGTAGACGCATACGTGTTTAATGTATTTGATTGGTTTGAAACATAAAGTGTTATAACGGCTTTATGGGTAGTTGGTTATAACATCTTTATGTAGGTAAGAAAATGCTTTGTGGTTTCAAAGTAGTGATTTGACTTATAACGGATTTGATGTGTAGTAATAAAGAACTTGAAGTGTTTCAAAAAGACCTTTTTGAAAGGAGAGTAATACTTGGCTTTGAAAACATAAGAGTTGTACTAGCTTTATGGGAAGTTAGGTATAACGTCTTAAGAGTGATAAAAATAATGTTTTATTGATTTCGGAAATCAGAATGAGTATCGACAAACCACTGCAGCGTTAATAAAGGAAAATGTATTGAATAATGAAGTATGGTATTAAAACCAATAGAAACCTCCATCTGCATAGAAGCTAAGATAAGACAAAATGATATTACATTTCCTAGATCATGGCTGCTTAATAAGATTAATTATAAACAAGAATAACCTACTCACATATAAGACATATGTTTCTCAAAACGTTTAAAGGAGAATTATGTTTTAAAGGATTTAAAACTATGAACTACGAAACCTTTTCTAAAATGAGAAACTTGAGCTTTTGAAATTAGGCAAACTTGAACGTTTGGAAAATAAGGTTGTTACTTGATTTTACAAAGGAAAGCATTTTTGGTTTACTTAACAATGTTAGTCACTCTATTTTTATACTACGGTATCGTGACCTTCAGAAAAGAAATGGATCTTTAAAAGGAATTTAACGACGTAATACTTTAGGGTTAAAATCCGACTTTGTCATAAAATGAAAGTACCTTGAGTTGTGTGTAACTTGCTTATGCTTGTTGTTATGAAACTTGACCATGTTACGTGTGATAGCCTTGTTGTGCAAGCATCGTGTTCTACTCGACTACCGGCTCATCCGGAATGTATTTCACTTGACTCACGGCTCATCCGAATGTATTTCACTTGATTACGGCTCATCCGAATGTATTTCACTTGATTACGGTTCATCCGGAATGTATTTCACTTGATTACGGCTCATCCGGAATGTATTTCACTCGACTACGGCTCATCCGAATGTATTCCACTCGACTACGGCTCACGGGATGGACCGGAAATGTATTCCACACGCTTTCTATATTAGGTCCATAAGATGGGCCGAGACCTCGCTTTACGTATCACATGATTTGTACCTAGATCGCGGCGGTGAGGCGAGTTCCACGTACGGCGGATGACATCGGTGGCGTGAGTCACGACTTGACATGATCGCTTTTATGTTGTGAATCGTAGTTTGGTTATCATACATGTCTCCCGCTTTATATAGACTATTATGATTGCATTTACTGATTTTACGATTCACATACTTGGTACTGTCAGATCGACCTCTCGGGGCCGCGTTCACGCCGCAGTAAAGGTACATCGATCGCCGATCCCCGCTTATAGGATCACATTTCGTGTTTGGAAGCTCCGTTCTTTCGAGGCTTATCTTTTGTATGTTACCCGAGTGCAGATTCTTATACATTCGTGGTATGGCGGGCCCCGTCCCGGCCATACCATTGTAAATCTTAGAGGTCAGAGCATTGTTGGCGTGGTTTGTAAAAAGGATAACCGTCGGTATTTATGTACATATGATGAAGGCAACGCTTTTGGCCTGCTTATTTATCCTTTCTCTTAATTCATGTTCATGTTTTTATTTCCGCTGATTTTCTCCGATGTTGTATCACTAGGGTGCCCGGTAGGCACGACCACGCCCGGTTCGGTCGTGACAAAAGTGGTATCAAAGCGATTAGTCCTCGGAAAGTGTCTGCACCGCGTGTCAGTAGTAGTCTTGATTATCGGTGTGTTGTGCACCACATCTATAATCGTGAGGTCGCAGGACATTTAGGATTGGTTTCCATTCTTCTCATTACGAGATCGTGTAGAGTGTGTGATAAATCGGACCCTCCGACGTATTCCTTTCCTTTACCGCTATGCCCGCGTGCAACCCAGCCCTGGGGCAAGGCAATGAGTCGAGACGCAGAGGAGTACGAGGGCGCAGCCCTGGCCAAGACTCGAGACAAGCAGCCCGACGGCGGGTTTCGCAACGCCGCCAAAGACCAAAGAGAGTTTAGAGTCGCAGCAGCGGGGCCGAGACTACAAGACTGAGCCTCCACCCCACACTTGAGCCGATGAGATGGGTACAAGGAGATGGCGCCATCGCCGTGGTCGTGGCCGATATGAGGATAGGTCGGACGCAGCAGCCCACCCAAGAGCACCCGTATTTCACCCCGAGCGCATTTGAGGCTACGTGACTTTACGAGTTGTAGCCTCCAGTGTTCTATGGATCGAGCCGAGGCGACCCGTGAGTTTATCCGATACCTACGGATCATGAGAGTGATCAGAGCCTCAGAGGCAGAGTCGGTGGTATTGGGTTCGCATCAGCTGCGTGATACTGCAGTTGACTGGTTTGATTCGTGGGAGTTGTCCCGGGAAGAGCATGCACTTCCAGCAGTTTGGGACGAGTTCTCGAGGGCATTTCTTGCACATTTCTTGCACATTTCTTGCCTCCACAGATGAGGAGGGCTCGGGCCGACAGATTTTTGACGTTGAGGCGGGCGCGAGCGGTTAGAGAGTACAATGTGGAGTTCGACTCATTAGCTCGGTATGTCCCCGCTGTGGTAGCTGATATGGGGGACAGAGTACACCGCTACGTCACCGGGCTGGACGATTACTTGGCAGAGGCTTGTACGGGTGTAGCTCTTCAGTCGGGCATGGACATTGCCCGCATGCAAGCTCATGCACTAGGATGTGAGGCACGGAGAGGTCGACGGAATGACCGAGATCGCCAGCGAAGAGGCCGCAAAGCAGGTCCTTGGTAACTTTCGAGGCGGACCGCCAGCCAGAGCCTAGTTATGTACCTCCGCCAAGACAGAGTGGTCCTCCTCGCCTCGTGACGCTCGGTATTCGAGCTGGTCGAGCTCCGTGGCTTCAGTTCACGGTATACGTGAGTGCTAGCCACCGGATTCATGTCCCAGCCGGTACGCGATGGCAAACATCATCCGTGGAATGTCGTCTTTTATCGGTGCTTGTTTCACTGCGCCGTCGGGCCATGTGACGAGATCGCTTATAGGAGAGGTACCGGCAGCTGGCGCAGCTAGGATCGATGGCAGTTCATCGCTTCTACGGCATGCGCCTGCAGGCGTACTTACGATTAGAGTGGAGCGGTGGCTTGGTATATCCTTAACCCTCAGAGGCTTGTATGTTTTGATGTTATGTTAACGTGTTAAGTGTTATGTCGGATAGCTTTGTCTTTGAAATGTGATTTAGGAACCCGTTGGGGAAAAGGGTAAGCCTGGGGGTGAGGAAATGATGAACCTTAGAATATTACAGTTGAGACCTTAGATGTAAGGCCGTCTTGAGTACAAGATTTTGCGAGTGATCCTTGTCAGAGTGCATTTTATGCCTAGAAGGTATTGTGTGATAAGTCCCTGGGTTGGGTAAATGAAAGTGGTATCTTTCATGATGTGATTTAGCAAGATTGTTCCGTGTCGAGGAGCAAGAGTTGGCGCGACAGTGGGTCGGGTTGGGGCCATGTTGCGGGCCAACCCGCAGTCTGTTTCGAGGTGGGGTCAGCTCTGGGTGGTCCCGCCAGGTGGTAGGGTCACGAGGGTGCTAGGCCCAAGTTTAGTTGACCATCGTATAAGTTCGTGGGTGTGTTCGACCAGAAGAAGATCGTGAAGGCCGGGAATGGCCTTAAGGAAGATTGAGGCTAGTAAGATAACCAAGTTGGAGGTGGTGACTCCCAGGGCTGGAAAACAGAAACGTTGACTGAAGTATGGTACGTACTGGGAGAGTTCAAGTGTTCAAGAAGGGCACGACGAGTAAGGAAGGAAGAGAACGTGTGTTATTTCGTGGCCAGGCTGTGGCGTTGGCAACTTGTTAAAGGAACTTCATCGATATCCGTCTTGAGAAGGAACATTCGGGACGAATGTTTCTAAGGAGGGGAGAATGTTATACCCCGTATTTCCAGAGTATGTACGTGTGGACGTACGTACGAAATTTGAGCCTTAAGTTAGGCATAGGACCGAAATTTGGGCACAAGTGCCGAATAGAGTCGTTTTTCGACGAAACGTTTCCACAGCTTTCGTAGGGAAAATTCCGGCTATGTCATTTATAATTTTTGCGGATTTTTCCGAGAGACGAAACATTTTGGACCAACGGGAGGGTGACATGTCACCTCACATTGGAAGCAAGTGGGGTGGCTTCGACGATTGGCGCCCAAGAGGGATTGGCCTCGCCGATTGGTCCCTTGATTTGTGCCTTGCTTTGTGGCTTGTTTTGTGGCTTGTTTTGTGGAGTGTTTTGTGGAGTAGGGTTAGGGTGCACTTGGCTTGATCTTGGCCTTACACTTGCCTTGCACATGGCTTGATCTTGGCCATTGGTTGGCTTTTGGTTTTGCTATAAATACCCCCCCTTGGCTTGAAGACTTCATTCATCCAAATATGTTCCAAGTCTTGCTATCCTTCCCCTCTCCTCTTGTTTGACTCTCGTCCAAGAGCCCCCCCCTCCCTAGTAAAGGCCCTTGTGGCCGAGAGCCTCCCCCCTAGCCTAGTTGTTTTCGTATAATACACCCCCCCTCTTGGTAGAAATACTTCTCCAAGTATTGTTATAATGCCCAAAATACCTTAGCCTTTACCTTGTTGTATTCCAAAAGTTACCTCCATACGTAGAGCCCGGAAATACTACCTTTTGTCTTTTTAGTCGCAAACCGAAACCCTAAGGAAATCTTCATTATTGGTTGAAGTATTTAAGTAGAAGTTGGTTAGAACTTCTAAGGGTTGTTTGGAGCGGATTGGAGCGCACGGAGTAGGAGCTCAACCGTGCTCAGGATCGACATTATAACTTGGATAATTTTGGGCTTATCGAGGTAAATATCTTGACCTTCTATTGTAATTGGAAATTACATGTTGTAGGAATATATAGTTAAAGTATACTATATATCGAATTGAACATAGTTGTGCGGCAATGTCTTTTGACTTAAGCCTGAATTTAAAGAAGAGAATCAGTAATTACATAGGGTGTATTACTGAGACTTGTGTAGCATTCTTGTATAGTAGAATTGTACACGTCCGGTTAGACGTGTTAACCCCCCCCGGTTGGCTTGATAGCCGGCCTCGATAAAGGATGAGATTTACGTTGTTGCGGGGAGGTGCTACCAATTTTACGTAGAATATGGAACGATGAGATCTAGATGTTAATAAAGCGCCTTGTGGCCTTATAGGTCAAGTACTACGTGTGGTGCACCCACGTGGCTTAAGGAGTAGCCGACGGTTTGAAGTACTTGGAGCGTTTTGTTATTAGTCGATACTCGTCGCGAGGTATGTGAACCTCTTCCTATCTGTTCTAGCATGATATGTGTATAACTATGTAGTACGGTAGACGTACATGTATTTAATGTATTTTATTGGTTTGAAACATAAAGTGTTATAACGCTTTATGGGTAGTTGGTTATAACACTTTATATAGGTAAGAAAATGCTTTGTGGTTTCAAAGTAGCCGATTTGACTTATAACGGATTTGATGTGTAGTAATAAAGAACTTGAAGTGTTTCAAAAGACCTTTTGAAAGGAGAGTAATACTTGGCTTTGAAAACATAAGAGTTGTACTAGCTTTATGGGAAGTTAGGTATAACGTCTTAAGAGTGATAAAAATAATGTTTTACTGATTTCGGAAATCAGAATGAGTATCGACAAACCACTGCAGCGTTAATAAAGGAAAATGTATTGAATAATGAAGTATGGTATTAAAACCAATAGAAACCTCCATCTGCATAGAAGCTAAGATAAGACAAAATGATATTACATTTCCTAGATCATGGCTGCTTAATAAGATTAATTATAAACAAGAATAACCTACTCACATATAAGACATATGTTTCTCAAAACGTTTAAAGGAGAATTATGTTTTAAAGGATTTAAAACTATGAACTACGAAACCTTTTCTAAAATGAGAAACTTGAGCTTTTGAAATTAGGCAACTCAACGTTTGGAAAATAAGGTTGTTACTTGATTTTACAAAGGAAAGCATTTTTGGTTTACTTAACAATGTTAGTCACTCTATTTTTATACTACGGGTATCGGGTGACCTTCGTAAAAGAAATGGATCTTTAAAAGGAATTTAACGTACGTAATACTTTAGGGTTAAAATCCGGACTTTGTCATAAAATGAAAGTACCTTGAGTTGTGTGTAACTTGCTTATGCTTGTTGTTATGAAACTTGACCATGTTACGTGTGATAGCCTTGTTGTGCAAGTACTGTGTTCTACTCGACTACCGGTTCATCCGGGTATGTATTTCACTTGACTACCGGTTCATCCGGGAATGTATTTCACTTGATTACCGGTTCATCCGGGAATGTATTTCACTTGATTACCGGTTCATCCGGGAATGTATTTCACTTGATTACGGCTCATCCGGAATGTATTTCACTCGACTACCGGCTCATCCGAATGTATTCCACTCGACTACAGGTTCACGGATGGACCGGAAATGTATTCCACACGCTTCTATATTAGGTCCATAAGATGGGCCGAGACCTGCTTTACGTATCACATGATTTGTACCTAGATCGCGGTGAGGAAGGAGTTCCACGCACGGCGGATGACATCGGTGGCGTGAGTCCCCGACTTGACATGATCGCTTTTATGTTGGAATCGTAGTTTGGTTATCATACATGTCTCCCGCTTATATAGACTATTATGATTGCATTTACATTTTACGCTTTCACATACTTGGTACTCAGATCGACCTCCTTCGGGCCGTTCACGCCGCAGTAAAGGTACATCGATCGTCGATCCCCGCTTATAGGATCACATTTCAGCGTGTCAAGCTCCGTTCTTTGGAGGCTTATCTTTTGCATGTTACCACAGTGCGTAGATTCTTATACATTCGTGGTATGGCGGCCCGTCCCGCCATACCGTTGTAAATCTTAGAGGTCTCAGAGTAATTGTTGTAAGTGGTTTGTAAAAAGGATAACCGTCGTATTTATGTATATACGGGCGGCAAATCGCTTTGGTTGGCCTGTTTATTTATCCTTTCTCTTAATTCATGTTCATGTTTTTATTTCCGCTGATTTTCTCTGATGTTGTATCACTAGGGTGCCCGGGGTAAGGCACCAGTCACGGGCCCGGGTTCGGGTCGTGACACTATCGCTTGACTTCCCATAAAGCCGTTATAGCAACTCCCCATAAAGCCACTACAACAACTTTCATTTTAGAAAACTAAGGCACTATCTCATCTTTCCTTTCTATAAAACATCATGTCATGTAATATTAGGGAATGAAACTCAAATTACTATGTACATCTATTCTTTATACAAAGAATCACATCATGCAATATAAGGTAGTTAAACCCAAAAGTACTATGTACATTCACCGTACATATCATGTAATATTAGGGCGTTGGACCCAAAAGTACTTTCACTATTAAAACCAAGTTACTTACTTTTTTAAACTCAAGTAACTTATACTTTTAAAACCAAGTAACTTATGCCTTTAAATCAAGTCACTTACTCTTTCCAATAAAATCATTTATTCTCTTTAAATCAATCAAGTAACTTATACCTTTAAATCAAGTTGCTTCCCCTTTCAAAATTAAGTAACCTATACATTTAAATCAAGTTACTTGTACTACACATTTTCGAAATTCAAGTCTCAAGTACTTTCGAAAATCAAGTCTCATATACTTTCAAAATTAATACTCATTTGAGTCGTGAATAGGTTATACTCGTTTATAACGATCTTGTTAAAACAACCATGATCTAGAAAATGTAATACAATTTTGTCTTATCTTAGTTTCTATGCAGATGGAGAATTCTACTCATTTCAATATAATTGATTGTCGATACATTTTCATTAACGTTGCAATGACTTGTTCGATACCTATTCTCATTAGTGTAGTAAATTAGCAATGTCAACTCGACTCCAATACTTTCTAACGACTCTTACCAACATCCCCCATAAGACTTGGTAAGAACTTAGGAATAATTTAGACATGCCTTTAGCATAGAATCAATAACATGAATACTCTAATAACCAAACAAGTATACTTCAAGAAACAAGTCATGTATACACCAATAACAAGGCAAGTATACGTCAAGAAACAAGTCAAGTATACTTCAAGAATAAGTCATGTCGGTAGAAGGAAGAAGTTCACATACCTCGTTGACGACTAACCCATACGACAAGTAGCAATACGCTCCAATGTACTTCAACCTTATCGGCTATTCCACAAGCCAAGTAGAATATGCTACACGTAGTACTTCAACCTAAATGACAATAACACTTCTATTAACTTCAAGCTTACTAGTATAAGACTTATACCAAATAATGACCCTCTAATTCTATGGAAATTTGGGCAGCACTTCCTTTGTTTCTACGTACTTTTCCACATTTTCCAAGCCCGAATTCATCAACCAACAAGCCATATTTAAGGCACAACCAACAGTTAACCAAAGGGGATTACACGCCTAACTTGACGTGTAAAATTCTGTCCCACAATCTATACAAAATAGTCCACAATTCAGCCCATAAAAACAGTCTGTAATCCAACAATAACGAGGGTAAAATGTGAGGCGTTTCAACACCTTTCCACACCCCTATTCCCTTAGGACTTTTATTAGCAACTACTACACTTAAAAATGCATATTAGGGGCTGAATTTCCAGAATTTTACACGCCCAAAACAGTCCCAAAACTGCACCATAATATCCCACAGTTTTACTACATTTTCGGCCAACAACTACAACACTCCAAAGTCCTTTTCCTTAATTCCTTTTAATCCAATTTTCATTCCAACATGTTATATAATTCATATAAACTATCAACAACAATATTTCCTTCATTATATAACATGCAACACGTGTAAATAACGACAATAATAACCAACGAATCCAACGGCGACAAACATTGCCTAGTCTCGGCCAACTTGCCAAAAATGGCCCAAATACTTTTCAATCTTCATTCTTTTTAATACATGTTCATCCATACATAACAACAATAAGTAATATTCAATTACTTTAAAAGAAGAAGAACTTTTACCTCATTTTGTGCCCAAAAACGCCCGAAAACAGTCCGGCCTACAACGGTCCGCAGTTTTCATTTCGCTCCACTTCTTCAAGTTCCAATCACATATATGTGACCCCTATGAGCTCATACACAACTTCACTTTGTATTTTACTTCCAAAAAGTCGACGGAATCTTAGGGTTTAACCATCATCCTCTCGGCCAAACAAGTTTTTCAAAAGTGAGATGTTAATCTTGGTTCAACACTTGGTTAAGGACCTTAATCTTGTATAATAAACTAAGCTTGGAAGGTTTTGATAATTTTTTGCTCTTCAAATGGTACCTTGGCCGAAACTCAAGAGAGAATGAGAGAGATAGAAATATTTTCTAAGTGCAAAATGAAGTCTTGCAAGCCTCTCTTATGTATATATAATTATATCAAGGGATGAGATATGGACAAGTGTATGGCCTAAGTGTAGCAAGACAAGTGGAGTGAGACCCACTTGTCCACTTGTCTCCACAAATGTCTAAAGTCCAAGTCTTGCAAGACCAAGAGGAGGGGTAACACGTGTCGCCCTCCGATTCGTCCAAAATTATTTAATCTCCTAAAATATCCATATTTGGCCAAAATATCTCAAAATATTGTGGGCCCCACAAAAACGTAAAATTCTCCGGTGGGCCCCACATGACCAAATCCGAGACTTGAAAATTCAAAACCTCAATATACTCTACTAATTCCATATACCAAATATGAGAATCAAATTTCAAATAATAAACCTTTTTCCTTCACGAGGTTCTGAGATTTTTTCCGAAAATTTCTTTCTTTCCAAAATTCAAATCTCATTTCCTTACGTACGTTCTCATCTCAATCTCTTGGAAATACAGGGTGTAACACCATCAATTTATTCACACTTTTGAGCTTTAAAATCAAGCAGCCCCTAACTAGGTTGAACTCATCTTCTCCAACTAGATTAATTCTATTATAAAATCAACATAAAGTCAAGTGAAGGTAATCTAAGGTTAAGAAAGCATACCACAAGAAGAAATCACTTAAAGATGCTTGGAATAGCCTCAATGGTGCTTTGGAGAAGTGTTTTCGAAATGGAGAAAGTGTAGGGTTTTAACCCACTTAAAAAACATTATGGAATCTCGCCCATCGCAATGCGCCAAGGCACACGCAAAGAAACCCGCACTCCGGCCAACCCGTCGCCACAAAGTCTTCTCAAAATCCCAACCCTTCGCTACAGCAGATCGTCATCCACTGCAAATGTTTCGATCTATTGGGGCGCACTGAGGCTCGCCCCAGCGAGAACACCAGAAACTAGATATTCCCATACTTATACAATTTCAGAAAACCAATGATCATCCAAGATCTCCCCGTCACAAACTAGATATGTACACATATATAAAAACATGCTACAAACTCACTCACGGTCTAGGAATTTCCATCAGAGGTCTAATTCATCGGGTCAACCCCTAACGACCTAAATTAACTTTCCAATCAATAGCTAAAAGACTCAAGAGGGACTCGGGAACCGAACCAACTATCCTACCAAGTTATAAACGACCCTCCGGACCTCACAGAATTAACAGAAATTTGAAAATAGTCCGTTAACACAAAACTCGACTATTGGTCAACACTTTCACTCCGTAAGGTTCTAATTTCTTACTTCTACTAGAATCGTTTGATAACTTTGGAAATCAAGTCAATAGGGGTTAAAATAGTCAAAATGCACGTAATGACGGAACATGTTATTACGAGAACTGTCGTAATGATACTTTTTAGCATAGATACATGGAAAACTATATGAACGCCTAACAAACCTAGTGGCAGAGCCAACTCATATACCACCTCCCTAACTCTTTGATGAATCTCGAAGGTTTCATTATACCTTAGACTAAACTTTTCTCTCTTGTCGAACCTCATCACACCCTTCATGGGTGATACATTCAGAAGTACTCTTTCACCAACCATGAACTCTAAGTCTCAGACCTTATGGTCCGCATAATCATGTTGCCCGCTCTGGGATGCCAAGAGCTTATCCTGAATCATCTTCACCTTTTATAAGGAATCTCTCAATAAATCGGTACAACAAGTCCGGACCTCAAACACATCAAACCAACCAATCAGAGATCGACATCTCCCACTATATAAGGCCCCGAACATTGCCATATCAATACTGGAGTGATAGTTGTTATTGTACACAAGCTCTAGCAAGGGTAATAATTGGTCTCAATAACCACCAAAATCAATCACGCATGCTCATAACACATCTTCTAATCCCTGAATAGTCCCCTTGGACTGACCATTGGTCTGAGGGTGAAACATTATAACGAGATCCAAGTAAGTACCCAACTCTCTCTACAAAGTATGCCAGAAATGCAAAGTAAACTGAGTACCCCGATCCGAGATGATAGAAATAGGAACCCCATAAAGATGAACAATCTCTCAAATGAAGATCTTAGCCAACGTCTCAACATTATAAGTCATAATGATAAGTCTGATACATCAAAATAACCCGCAAGCAATCTAGTTTATGGGTACAAGAGCACTAGAAAATCTGATACAAGTCTGAGAAATGGGCATGCAGGACAAACCAAATACATAGAGTGAAACATGTCTTTCAAATGCAAGAAAATTTTGTAATAAGAATGAGTATCCAAGGGTATGCTAAAGATAACATCCTCACCCTGAATATCGAGGAACAATTGTTCAAACTCAGCCACGTGATCTCGAGATAGTAGTCAGATATGTATCGCATTAAGGAAAGATACAACAAGTGTAGTATGATCACACAACATACCTCCGTAGACAGAAAATGACGAAAGTATATAATTAGAGATAAATACCAAGTTGACACCAAGTAATCCAATACTACACAATCTAGTAATCCAGGTAAGTCACATAATCCACATAATGATTCATAGGGTTCACCGGTTTTCTTATTTCAATAAGAGTCCATACCTAATCATATTATTCAATTTTAAGAGTTCTATAATAACTCAATCATTAAACAACAAGTATAATCCTTTCATGTCCATAACTTAGTCAAGTCATCAACAATCACTTCAAATACAAGTTCATTCACAAGTAATAAATGTTATGGCATATATGTATGATATAAATGTAATGCACATGCCATGTACCTTTCCATCAACCGGCATACACACGTTACAAGGGTTTTCCATATAAAAGTGACCCATGGGGGACCCGTGAAGTCCATATACCCCTCTACTCTGGAATAACTAATCGGATCACAGAGTCTAGCTCTTGGATGTAATAATATCATGTTGCAGGGCTACAACTCTCATCCATGCATATCAATATCATCGCAGTGTTGCCATAATCTCAATAGTATTCCTACCTTTTCCGGCCCCTTGCACCCATAACAAAATCATACCACTCCAATATCAATATTATTTATAATTTTTCTTGTGAAGTTAATAGAAACAATGAACCAACCCATGTCTATCTGAAAGATAATAGAGATATGAGAAACAACTGCAGATACAAAGGTAAGAAGCAACTATTTGCAACTTGAAAGCTCAAGTAAATCAACTAGTTAAAGCTTTAAATGATCAACAAACTAATATTGTGGATAGTAACTAGGTGTGGTAGATGACCGTTTGAGCTGAAGTTGGGCGGGTCAAGATGAGCTGAAGTTGTAGGGCCAATGCCTAACCCGTCCAAAACTTCTATGGGCTAAGATGGTGTGTCAAGATGAATTAAATGACGGGTCATAACCCAACTTGACCCATTACTTTTACAAATTTCAAACTTACCTTCTATGATATTATTTTATTTTGTATGATATTTGATTTTTAAAATAAGAATAATATTTTAAAGATTTTTTCATTTTTTATAAAAGAAAAAAATATGAAGTAGAAATTTGAGGATGAGGTGGGGTGGAAGGGGGTAGGTGTGGATAAGGGTGGTGGTAAGAAAAAATTTATATTTTTTTATAAATTGTTTATAAAGTAAAAAAATATAAAATAGAAATTCAAGAATGAGCTGGGGTGGGAGGGTAGGTGGGGTAAGAAAAAATTTCATATTTTTTATAAATTGTTTATAATGTAAAAAATATATAAAATAGAAATTTGAGATAGGAGTAGGGCAGACGTGGGGGAGGTGAGGTACGGATTTTTTTTATATTTTTAATAATTTTTTTTATAAAAGTAAAAAATATGAAATAGAAATTTGAGGATGGGGTGGGGGTAGGTGGAGTTAGGGTGGTAGGGGGGAAGTAAGAAAAAATTCCATATTTTTTATAAAAGTAAAAAAAAATATGAAATAGAAATTTGATGATGAGGTGGGGATAGAGGGGGTAGGTGTGAGTAGGGTGGAGGGGGTAGGTGTGGGTAGAGTGGAGGGGATAGGTGTGGGTATGGGGGTAAGAAAAAATTCATATTTTTATAAATTTGTTATACAAGTAAAAAAAGAATAAAATAGAAATTTGAGATTGGGGTAAGGGGAGGGGGGTAGGTAAGATACAATTTCATATTTATAATATTTTTTTATAAAAGTAACAAAAAATATGAAATAGAAATTTGAGGATGCAGTAGGTGAGGCTGTAGGGGGTAGGTGGGGTTAGGGTGGTGGGGGGAGGTAAGAAAAAAATCACATTTTTTATAAAAGTAAAAAAAAAATGAAATAGAAATTTGAGGATGAGGTAGGGCAAGGGGGTAGGGTCAGGTGTGGGTAGGGCGGGGGGGAGATGAATTTTTTATAATATTTTTATAAAAGTAACAAAAATATAAAATAGAAATTTGAGATTGGGTGGGGGTAGGGGGATGTACGAAAGAATTCCATATTTTTTTATAAAAGTAAAAAAAAATATGAAATAGAAATTTGAGGATGAGGTGGGCGTGGAGAGGGTAGGTGTGGGTAGGCGGGGAGATAAGAAAAAAATCATATTTTTTATAAATTATTTATAAAAAAAATAGAAATTTGAGAATGTGGTAGAGCCGGGGGTTGTGCAGGAGGTGGGGGTATGTAAGAAATTTGATAATGGGGTAGGGCATGGGGTGGAGAGGGTAGGGGGAAGTAGTAAGAAAAAAAATCATATTTTTAATAATTTTTTTATAAAAGTAAAAAATAAGAAATAGAAGACTTGGTAAACAATATAATAGTAGATGAGTTACTTTGGGCTAATGTAATATGTTGATTTGGGTTGTTCAAGATGAATGAGTTAAGTTGAGCTAGCCCAAACTTAGCCTATTTAATAAAACGTCAATGCCCAAACTCATTAAAATATGGGCGGGTTGGACGGGTCAATTTCCAATTTGCCACCCCTAATAGTAACCCAGAAAAGCGTGAATTGAATGGGAGAACTTGAGGTGCTAACGTAAGAGTTCAAAGCGGAATACCAAACATCTAACCAACTAGAATTTGAAGATATTGATGAAGAAGCAATACTAGAGTCAACCAACGACATTGAGGATATAAATTTAGTTGGCTCTAGTGTGAATGATGTTGAAAGTATTGAAGTTCATGTATTTGAGCGTATTGGACCTCATTTCAAATACTTTTCTATTTGTATTAAGATGGTGAAATGAGAATGGATCCTTATGAACATAAAAAAGAGTCTAAGTGCATGTTTGGATTGACTTTTGGATACCCCGAAGTGTTTCTGGGTACCCACTTTCGTGAAAATGATAAAATTGACATGTTTGGCTTGGCTCAGAAGCTAAAATTTGTACCCAGAAGCCAATCCAAACAGGCACTAGCCTTATATTCTAAAATTTTTGAGTGTGTCTAGGCAAGGTGACAATCCTCAATTGAAAGCAAAAAATGCATAAGGTGTAGGGATTTGTTGGGTGTAAAACATACAAGTAAGGCACAACGGAAGTTTAAAATTTTGAGTAAACTTACTTGCTCCAATAAACATTTCTGGTATGATTATGCGATAATTCAAATCTGCAAAGACATAAAAGAAAAACTTACAGTTTATGCTTTTAATACAGTCTTTACTAAAAGGTGCGCACGCGATTGTCAATCCGGGTGCAAGCCTTTCAGATATTCCTTTGCCCAAGAAAGCTAGGAAATCTTGGCAGAGTTTTGAGAGAATTTATTTCCTGAACTCTGAGTTCAGAAAGTGGAAAATCAGTTCTGTTGAAATTATGGGTTAAGTGTAAAATATATAGTGGAGGAAATCCTAAACCAAATCAGATTTGGATCAAAGCCAAGACCGACCCAAATTCAAATCGCAGATGGCTACGAACCGGGCCCATCACATGCTCCTTTATTTATTTTCTCAGACGCTTTAGTTTTAATTAAATCCAAGACTTAATTTTAACTTAATTAATTAATTTTCATCAAATGAAAATTATCCCATAATTTATTATAAAATAAAATATCTTGATTCAAAATCCGATATTTTACATTCTCTCAATATACCCTTAGACCGAAAAGACAATCGACTTAGTGTGACCCTTTAGGCCTTCACACATCGACACTTGATCAAATCAAGGTTTACACTAACTCTAGACGGCACCGTGATGCACTCCATATGTGAAGACGTTTACAAGACTCAAGTAAACAAACCTCTATGTGAGATGATAAATTCCTTTCATTCGCGACACACTCGATCAAGCTTAAGATTTGCCAAGTGTCTATCCAAATGGCTTGATCACTTTATCTCATCTATATTAGTCGACAACTAGACCATATCCTAGATATATCTCTTGCATTGGCCAATGACTTGGTCGACCTAACATCTCTGAGAAGCTGAGTGTTCTCTCAAAATTCCAATCGAGGAATGAATCCTATTCTTGGCTCAA
Organism: Przewalskia tangutica; assembly: GCA_029844215.1. Taxonomy (NCBI): domain Eukaryota; kingdom Viridiplantae; phylum Streptophyta; class Magnoliopsida; order Solanales; family Solanaceae; genus Przewalskia; species Przewalskia tangutica. The sequence continues at coordinate 139,345,459 of CM056720.1, read as the reverse complement.
CTACCACCTTCAATCTACTTCGTAATGCACCAAATACAAGTCGCGTCTCAACCTAAAAGGCATTTGAGCTTAGGACAGGATTAAAGTGCATTGCTCCATAAACAAGGCGATATTGACCTCAAGTCTAAGGACCTATATCTCCTACATGTTAATAATACTCTAGACATGTATAACAAAGAGTTTATCAGCAGGGTATGCCAATACTCCTCTAAGAGTATCCATGTGTCCATCACTAGCAACTATTGCTAGCAGTAAGTGAGATATACTACATTCTCTAAGAATGTGATGCATACCACATGTCGACTTATAACATATCATTGATATCCCATTCTCAATGATCATTAGTCTAGGCTATTTTAAGAACTACACTCTATCATTAATATCTCACACTATTAATGACAATGTAAGTTCAAGGGATGCATATTAATGAATAATATAAACAATCAAATAATAATTCAATAATTGCAAATGACAATTATATATTAATCTTATTAATAATATGAATGTGTTCAAGTACATGTGCTCTTAAAATGATTGTTTCTAGGACATATATACTTTCAATCTCCCACTTGGCCTAGAGCCAATCACCAATGTATCTAATGCCCATGTTTTCGAAATGACCATTATGCTTGACCAAGCTTAATGGTTTAGTAAATGGTCTGCTAGATTATTTTCTGGAATATAGTCTATCTTTATTTCTTCCGCTCCACCATCTCCCGAGTATGTGGTATTTCCTTTGTACATGCTTGTTTCTATTCGTTGATCTTGGTTCCTTAGTTGAGCAATCGCACTGTTGTCACAATAAATCGTTATTGACAATCGCATTGAACAACCCCTAATTCATTTAAGAATTCGGATATCGCGACAGCTTCTTTACCAGCTTCCGATCCAGCAATGTACTCGGCTTCTGTTGTCGAATCGGCAGTTGTAGCTTGCTTGGAACTCTTCCAACTAACTACTCCACCATTTAAAATGAAGGCATAACTGCATCGAGATTTGAAGTCATCAAGAGTCGTCGAAGCTAGCATCGTGTACCCGAAGCTACTAGCTCTTCTTGTCGCCATTATAGACTAAGAAGTATTCTTTAGTTCATCTAAGATACTTAAGAATACTCTTGATCGCCTTCGTTGTTCCTCCCCGTGATTCTCGCTGAATTTGCAAGTCATGCTAAGCATAGGCCACATCCGCCTCAGATGCAGTCATGGCATACATGATTGATCCTATAGCCAAGCATATGGGATTCTCTTCATGCGTTCAAGTTCGCAGAACCGTGGAAGGACAATCCTTCCTTGACAACTTGATGCCTTGACCCATGGAAGATTCCTTTCTTGGAATTTTCCATAGAGAAACGCTTTAGCACTTTGTCTATGTATACGACCGTGATGTACCCAACAATCTATTAGGTCTATCTCTCAGAGATTCTAATTCCAAGAATAGCAGTGCTTCACCCAAGTCCTTCATCATGAAGGTTCTGGATAACCATTCTTTGACTGATTGCATGAGAGCTTTATTGTCTCCCATTATCAATATGTCATCTACATATATAACAATGAAGACAATGCTCTCATTTGTGCGTTTACTATAAACGCACGGATCTTCCTTGCTCCTAACAAAGTCAAACGATTTGATTGCTTTGTCAAAACAAATGTTCCAACTCCTTGAGGCTTGCTTCAGTCCATAAATGGACTTTTGTAGTTTGCATACTGCTTTGGGTTGAGTCTTAGATGTAAAACTCTCTGGCTGTATCATATACACCTCCTCAATTAGATTACCATTGAGGAAGACAGTTTTAACATCCATTTGTCAAATATGATAATCATAGTATGCAGCTATAGCAAGCAAAATCTGAATGGACTTAATCTTTGCAACATGAGAAAAGGTTTCATCATAATCGACCCCAGGCCGTTGATTATAACCTTTAGCCACCAATCTTGCTTTATAAGTCTGTATTTTGCCATATGCATCAATCTTCTTCTTGAAGACCCATTTGCATCCTATGGGTCTAACCGCATTGCAAGTCAACCAAGTTCCATACTTGGTTTATGTACATAGACTCCATTTCGGATTTCATGACTTCTTGTCATCTCTGTGAATCAATGTCTAACATTGCTTCGTTGTAGGTAGTAGGCTCATCATCATCAGGAATATCTATCTCATTATGTGTTTCAACAAGGAGATTAAGTCTTTCAGGTGCACGAAGAGTCCTAGTGGTCCTACGGAGTCAACATTCTGCGCTTGGTGTTCTTTGTATTTTGATTTTGAGAAGATGTTTGTGTGTTGGACAATCCACCACCTCGAGAACTTTCAGAATATCATTTTGAATAGGATGATGCACAACTATTGTGTCATCTATCATTGGTTGTGCATGAGGTCTTGCATTTCGCAGTATCCTCACAACACTCCCATCGGGGCGGCGTACTCTAAGTACCCAATCATCATCAAATACTCCCACTGAATCCTTGTCTAAGTTATTTGACAAGGGATCATTCTCTACATTATTTTGTACTTCTTGAATTTCTTCAAGTTCTATCTTGTTGCAACTCTGTTCCTTGTAGACATAGTCTTCTTCAAGGAAAGTTGCATTTCTGGAAACAATTACTTTATGTTCCTTAGGAAGATAGAAGTAGTACCCTCTTGTTTCCTTAGGATACCCTACAAAATAATACTTCTCACTTTAGATTCCAAATTGTCGGTGAGCAACTTCTTTACATACGCAGTGGCACCCTGTGGTCGCGTGTGTTTAAGTCTCGCTTCTTGCCATTCCATATCTCATATGGAGTTTTCTCAACTGACTTTGATGGAACTCTATTCAAAATGTAGATTGAGCTTTGCAATGCATATCCCCATAGGTATGTTGGTAGAGCTGAAGCTCATCATGGATCTAACCATATCTAATAAAGTATGATTTCTCCTCTCAGCAACACCATTCATTTGTATGCGTCCGAGGTGTCCATTCGAATGGACTCCGTAAGCTTCAAGTAATCTAGAAATTCTTTACTTAAGTACTCACCTCCGATCCGATCGAAGAGTTTTAATACTTGTTTCAAGTTGCTTCTCTACTGACTTGTGCTCCATGAATTTCTCAAAAGCTTGGACTTATGTTTCATAAGATACACATGCCCAAACTTGAGAAATCGTCTCAGAAAAGTGATGAAATAAAGAAAGCCTCCTTAGCTTGAGTTGGAAAAGGCCCACATACATCGGTATGGACTAACTCAACCACCTCTTTGCACGCACTCCTTTCCAGAAAGTGATTTGGTTGTCATCTTTCCTCTTAAGCAAGATTCGCAATCACCATATGAATCTAAGTCAAATGGTTCTAAGTAATCTAATTTCCTCAATCTTGCTATTCATTGATGTGACCAAGTGCAATGCCATAAGCGGGATTTCTTTGATTTTTTATTTTTTTTTTTTATTTATTATATTGAAAAATTTTTATGGCTATAGTTAGAAACATACAATCAATCCATGGCCGGAGCATTTCCACAAATAAAACCTTTATAAGATAAAACATAGTTTCCATTGGTAATATGTGAGGAAAACCTCAATGTCTAACATAGGGATAGAAATAATATTTCTCACAAAGACGGACAAAATAACAATTATTAAGTTCTAAACAAAAGCCTGAAGGTAAATCTAGTCTATAAGTCCCCACGCGTTCTGCATCAACTCTAGCTCCATTGCCAACGCGTAGATCTACTTCCCAAGGTCCAACCTTTCTGCTGTCAATTAGCCCCTGCACATTATTACAAATGTGTGAGTCATGTCGCGCCCTTTTTCGACCGCGACATTATTCTAGCGAACCCTGCTTAAATAAAATGTTAGAAAATAAAATTAAAAAATGTTAAATGTTTAAAGGGGTGCTAAAAGGTAAAAGAATGCTAAAGTGTTAAAGGAGTGCTTAAAAAAGGTGCTAGCATATAAAAAGTGCTAAAAGGTGCTAGATGCTAAAATGCTAAATGCTAGGGGTTCGCGGAGTCGCCACCTAATTAATTTGGGTGAATTAGGACACCTAAATGTTAACTATGTTAAAGTCAACATTAACTCCATTTTAATGGTCTGCTAAACTTAATGAGATTCTGGACAAGGGTTCTTTATTAATCTAGAAGGAAGGGGTTAGGCACCCTCTAAGATCCGCTAACTTGCGGTTATCCTACCAAACCTAGGGTAATTATTATGTTTAAAAATGCGTATTTTGAAAATATAAAAAAATGCTTCAAAATATTTTTATAAAAGAAGGCATGTTGAATAAAGTTGTAAAACTAATGTTATAAAGTTTTAAAGTGTGCGTTTATATTGTTTATGATGTAAGCGGTGCCGATTTATGGACTATAGATATGCATTTATCTGCGAAGTCAAAAAGTGGTGCGTTAGTTTTAGATATGCAATTTTAAGGATTAGGCAAAAGATTAGATATAAAATGACAAGCCTAAGATAAATGATTAGAAGTGCATTTCAAGTTTTAAAGCTAACGACCCCATTTCATGTATTCAAGGATTAATTGTTCTAGACAACCTATTAATTACAAAGTTAAATAATTAGGCAACAATTTAAACGAATAAGATAAAAGGAGGATATGATCGCGGCTTTCAAGATGTGTGACGACATCATCTTATCCTATTTTGTCTTAGGAATTTCTGAAGCGGGAATGCGAATGCGGATGCACATAGACGCGGGTTGCCATTTGAAGTAGCTCGTGATGAGTCTCGCCGTGAGACTCTTCGTTTTGCTCCGATGCATTTCATGTAAAAATAAAAGAAGATAAGGATTAGTACACGTTAAGCCAAATAATAATTGATACAAATAATTAGGACGCGCACATATGTTTACTGTATAAACATGTACAGTGACTCAGGAAGGTAAAGGAAAACTGGTCCAGCATAGTCATTGGGCCCTGGATACAGATAGTTAGGCAGGAATGCAAAAAACAAGACCAAAAACGTCACCACTTCAGATTTAAAGAAAGCAGATCAGTCCCATATGTACATTGGATCCCATCGGTGAATGTTCACACTCCTACACGTGTAAGCATGGGTCTATATAACAGGAACCGATGTACCCGACATATTCAAAGTATATATATATTACATATATGAGATATACCCGATATATGAAGTACTCAAAATGTAGTATTGAAATTAACCATGCGCAGATTATTACTACGTTCTTGCGTGCAATTAAACCTTACAGGAAGTATTTTGGCTACTGTAATGTTAAAATGATGCTGGACAACAACCATATGGCTAAGGTACAGAAGTAAACCTTTGCTTATCCAAACAAAGCATCATAAGATCAACCTTTAAAGCTCAGATTCGATAGGCCAAATATACGGGAATTTGGAGCCGACAGGATAGGACACCCGACACTATAGTTTCCAGCAGATTTCAGATCAAATGGTGTATAAAATCTAGCGGCAGTATGCTTCATGATTTATCCTATCTTTGACTTTTCATGCTTGGTTTTCATAATTCAGTTAAGCTCAGTTCTTGTTAAGACTAGTAGCAAACAGGCAACTAAACAATCAGGTTTAAACTACTTTCAGTTTCCAGGTTAATTCAGATGACTATTTAAACATAGATGTTAATATGCCCAATTAACAGGTTCCTGAAACAACCTATGGAGCATATGTACACTTTATGGTTAACCTAGACATGCTAGCATTCCATATACAAAACTAATGCAGATTATATGGAACATCTATGGTGTAAATTGGACTGTTAGTGCACTGGTGGGAAAGCTGGTAGTATTCAGATTCTCAACTATAAAGGGGGAGATCCATATACCACAATATATAATCATACAAGGATCAACTTAGATATGCAAAACCATCTAAACCATAATTTCAATATTCCTCAACTCCTTCCTGGTTATATTACCCGACAGTCGACATTATAATGTAAACAGACAAATGCAACACACCCATGATTCAAGCTTATTTCAGAATTTTCTCATCCCACAACATCATAGCAAACCACATAAACAGACACAGTCTTTAACTTATCTATCTCGCAATCTCCAAACATCATCTTCAACATCTAACACCTTATTTAATACAAACTTCACACAGAAATACAGAAATGAACCGAAATCGAGAGAGAGCTGATTTTACCTTCTCCGGACAGCGAACCGGGGTAGCATATCAAGTCGTCGATTCACTCGGGGTTGTATTGTTGTATGAATTAAAAGGCAGGGGGGCTTTTTGCTGATTTCTGGACTAGTATTAAAAAGGGCTTCGAACTTCTGTTCTTGCTCTTAGGCTGCTAATTTCTGAATGTTGAATCCCTAACTCACGATGCCTACTGAGGTTGAAGACTGTTAAATGCATGTGAAAGAATATGTTTCGACTATCGTTGTTTGAAGACGCGAATCGACGCCCATTCCCCTTTGGATGCTACTTCCCCTGGATACTTAATGGGGTTCCTCTGCTGCGGAAAATAGATTGCTACCCGAATGCTTCCCCAACTCAGCCCTTTTTTCTCCCGACTGAGCTCTGGATTTTTGCCCTCCAAGCCCATGCCTTTAAAGTTAATAAACACCCGTATATATAGTTCTTTTGTGGGTTCTGATTTGGTAAGGTTTTCAATGCTGATTCTCGTGCGATTTTGGTACCATTTTTGAGTGATTCGAAACAGGAAAAAGATAATGGACTTCAACCCTTTTTGGTAAACCTTGATATGAAATGGATCTTGTATGATTTTTTACTTGGTTTAATTATGGTAAATTTGATTCTTGTGGTAAGATTTGTTTTTTTGGACGGGAATATGGGGATATTCTTGAGGACCTTAGGACGAGATTCTAGGGATGATTTTGGTAAGATTGAAGGGTGTTTTAATGGTAATCTTGTTGTGGGGCGCGATTTGAGGCGTGGGTTGAGGGCGCGGCGGCTTAGGATTCTAGGGTTCCGTTAGGTTTTTAGGGGCAGGGGGATGGGGAAAGGTTATAGGCTGAGGGTGTGTGTGGGTCGAAAAATAAGGGAGTGTTGCGGATAATGGGCCGCGGGTCAGGGAAAATAATGGGCCGCGGGTTTGGACTGTGTAGTTTTAGGTATTTAATTAGTTAATTAGTGGTAAAGTAAATTAATAAATTGTGATTAAATTATTTAGGTGCTTTATTAATCTAATTATAATAATAAATGTTGGCGTGCTATTTAATTAGTGCTTAATTTTCTACGTAAGACGCGGTGCCATTATTAAATTGTTTATTTATGCCTGTATTAATGTTTTATTGCTGCATTTTATTATAAAAATCATAAAACATTATTTTGCAAAATTAGTGTAATTTTATAGCTACTGTCTGGACGGGAGGGTCAAAATTGGGTGTCAACAGTTGTCCCTCTTTGTATGGAGATGATGGAAGAATCTTCGGACAAAGACGTTGACTCAAGCCAATTTTGTCTCGATCCTCAGAAATAAAATGTTGGGCAATTAGGCAAGGCTGACGCGGACTCAAAAACTGTCCCAGTGTCGAGTTATGACGACACTGGGCTACCATGGTCAAACACCAAGGCGGGCTAAAGCGGACTCAAAATCTGTCCCAGTGTCGAGTTATGACGACACTGGGTTACCATGGTCAAAAGACCAGGGCGGGCTAACGCGGACTCAAAATTTGTCCCAGTGTCGAGTTATGACGACACTGGGTATGTGGTGCTAAAAAAAATAAATAACTGGCTTGAACTTAGGGGTGTACCGTTATCGACTTATGGTGCTGGATTTTATGGTGATGTGGAACGAGTGAACCGACGCTTGAGGCCGCTTCTGCCATTCGTCGGGAAGGTTGTCCCCCCAACAAATTGCCCCGGTTCGCTGTAAGAGAAAATCCACGTTGTGCTCCTGCTCCTGCATGCTAAGACTTAAGCAAACGGTTAGTGCATAACTGTTAAGGCAAAATGATGATGCATAATTTTAAAAGCAATGTAACTGTGAGTAGAAAATGTTATCGTGCAAAAATGTGATGCATGTTGTGTTGATGCGATGCTGCAAATGCTGTGATTTTCGTCCTTGCACAGACGTGTTGCGATTGTGAATGCTGATATGTTGTCTTTGCTGCAACTGCCCCTGTAGACTAAAGCTCAAGAAAGAGTTAGTGCATAACTGCTAAGACAGAATAATAAAGCATGAATGAGAAAAATGCAATTTTGAGAACAGAGAAATCGTCCCTGCGTAGATGTGATATGCTGATGATGGCGTCGTTTTCGGACTTGGCGTCGTTTTCGGACTTGTCGTCGTTTTCAGACTTGTCGTCGTTTTCGGACTTGTCGTCATTTTCGGACTTGGCGTCGTTTTCGGACTTGGCGTCGTTTTCGGACTTGGCGTCGTTTTCGGACTTGGCGTCGTTTTCGGACTTGTTGTGCTGATAACGTCGTTGCCTGGACGTGTTGCTGCTGGCGTCGTTTTCGGACTTGGCGTCGTTTTTGGACTTGTCGTCGTTTTTGGACTTGTTGTGCTGATGACATCGTTGCTTGGACGTATTGCTGTTGGCGTCGTTGCCTGGACGTATTGCTGTTGGCGTCGTTTTCGGACTTGGCGTCGTTTTCGGACTTGGCGTCGTTTTCGGACTTGTTGTGCTGATAACGTCGTTGCCTGGACGTGTTGTTGCTGCTCCTGTAGACTAAAGCTCAAGAAAGAGTTAGTGCATAACTGCTAAGACAGAATAATAAAGCATGAATGAGAAAAAATGCAATTTTGAGAACAGAGGAATCGTCCCTGCGTAGATGTGATATGCTGATGATGGCGTCGTTTTCGGACTTGGCGTCGCTTTCGGACTTGGCGTCATTTTCGGACTTGGCGTCGTTTTCGGACTTGGCGTCGTTTTCGGACTTGTCGTCGTTTTCGGACTTGGCGTCGTTTTTGGACTTGTTGCTGCTGGCGTCGTTTTCGGACTTGTTGCTGCTGGCGTCGTTTTCGGACTTGGCGTCGTTTTTGGACTTGTCGTCGTTTTTGGACTTGTTGTGATGATGACGTCGTTGCCTGGACGTATTGCTGTTGGCGTCGTTTTCGGACTTGGCGTCGTTTTTGGACTTGGCGTCGTTTTTGGACTGGTTGTGCTGATAACGTCGTTGCCTGGACGTGTTGCTGCTGCTCCTATAGAATAAATGCTCCTGCAAGCTAAGCTTGAGAAAACGTTAGTGTATAACTGTTAAAACAGAATGATAAATATATGAGAAAGGCAATTCTGTGAGTAGGGATGTCGTCCCTGTATGATATGTGGGGTGTTGCGAATGCCGAGATGTTGTTGTAATGCATTTTGTGAACCGTATGGATTGTCATGATGTCTTTGTTGTGCGTTTGTGCACTGTATGGATTGCAATTTGACTTCTAGGCCCGAGCTGATGCGCTAGACTTTGTTGCGGAATTTGATTGTTGATGTCTGTCTGCTTCTGCTGCTTCTGCTAACATGAAGAACCTGCGCTCAAAGAAAATTTGTGAGTTTGAGGGGGGCGGTTGATTCGCATTGACTTTGTAGTTTTGACTCTTGATGCTCGGACGTCTGCCTTGTTTGGACTCATAACCCCTGCCTGGTTTCGTACCTTGTCCCAGTTTTGAATATGCAAAGGGCGTTTCGGCCTAAAGTGTGTCTCAATGGGGTTGCTTGTATATTATGTGTATTTTCGTTATTTTCAAAATAAGGGAAGGTTTCCTAATAGTGTGACCGAAGCCGATTTAGGCCGCCTACGAATCCCCATGAGGGAATCAGGTCATGACGTAGTTCATTACAAGCGAAATTGGGCGAAATTAAAATTTCTAGAGGTGGGACCGAAGCCGAAAAGGCCGCCTACGTATCCGCCAAGGGAATCAGGTCAAACGTAGTTCCAATTTATTACATATAAAGGGCGAAATATATTAAACTAACTATTTCAGGACTCGGCGGGCCAGGGCAGGGGCATGAGTCCACTTCTTCTTGCTTTGTGTCTACAACGGCTGGGTCTTCAGCAGGATCATCTCTTGCAACACACAACTAGACGAATGACTTTATTCAATGGTTAAACAATCTCCGGCAAGGAGCACCTCCTTTTCTCTGGCGGTTGATCGATGATTCAACTTTCTTCTCTTTACGGGCTGGCGTAATAGTCCCTTCCGCATCGTTCTTCATTTTCAGCTATCATGTTCACATGGGCATCTTCATAACCCGGAAGAAGGTTATTGTTTGCATTGAGAGGAGCATCTTTCAGCCGAATGACTCCTCATTCGATTAACTCCTCTATTCTGTCCTTGAGTGTATAGCAATTTTCGATGTCGTGTCCCTCTGCACCGGAGTGGTATGCACAATGTTTAGTTTTATAGTGCCCTCGGGAGGTAGGCCTGGGGGTATTTCTGGGAATTGGATGGAGTATTCCTGCGGCTTTCAGCTTCTCATACACTTGGGCTATGGGTTCGGCTAAAGGTGTATAGGTTTTTGTTGGTTTTCTTTCGGCATCTACGCGGCTGGGGTCCGCTTTGGTGTGCGGTTTCGTGATTGTGGTGAGTATTTTGGGTATGCTGGTTGGGTATGGTAAACAGGATATGGGGTGGCGCAGTGCTGATAATATGACTGTGGATTTTGAGTGTTTTGGTTATGGTAAGAAGCGCGGGCTTTGATCTGGAAGGCGATACGCCTATGCTCCCGAATGACCACGATAGAGGTGATGATCTCTTCTCCTCCGGGAGGTACCTCAGATGGAATTTGATCGCATCGCTCGCTAGCTTGTAGGTCGTCGGGTTTGTAATCTGCTGTCTTAATGTTTCTTCCACGGTCGCCCATTCTTACGACTTCTGCAAAACTTCACCCAATTACATTGATCATCCTTTCATAATACGTCGCGTCTTTTAACGACTGCACGAACAAAGTGGTCATTTTGCTCTCTGCCATTGGAGGTTGGACCTTTGCTGCCTCTGACCGCCACCTCATGACGTATTCCCTGAAAGTTTCTGTGGATTTCTTTTCAAGTTTCATAAGATAAAATCTATCCGGACGATGTCGATGTTGAATCGAATCTATCCATGAAATCTTGTGCCATGGCATTCCAACCGCCCCATTTTCGAGGTTTTGGCATGTGTACCGATCCAGCGCCATGCGTAAGACTCCTGATGAATAGCTTCATAATGATTGCTTGATTTTTACCAACTCCAATCAATTTATCGCAATATGACCTTAGATGAGCTCGAGGATTCCCCTTTCCATCGAACATGTCAAATTTGGGCACCTTGTACCTCTGGTGTAATTCAACGTCGGGATGCATAAGTTTTCATATTCTAAACCTGCCTCCCCCTTGTTCATCTGAATGCTTCTAAATGCCTCTTTCAAACTACAGATTTCTTTTGCCATATTTTCATCAGCTCTGGTTCGAGTCTTCCGCTCCACTTCCTTGTATTGATCTGTCTCTTGAGAGGATGCATGCATAATAAAAGGTTGGCTTTCGGTCGGATGTGCTAATCCCCCATATTGTTTGTTAGGACTAGTGATGTGTGTCCTCTGCTCGTATTGGGTGACTTGGCAATTTGGGCTGAGTGGGGAGATATAAGTAGATGGAGGTTGAGATATGTGTTGACACCCAATTTTGTCCATCCCCCATAAATAAATTACCAATAAATTAAAAAAAAATCTTTTTTAGAACCGCAATTTTACATCGCAAAATACGCATAATAAGTAAGTTTTAATGACGGTCCCGCATTATAAAATATTAAGCACTAATTAATTAGCTGGCCCACATTTATTATTATAATAATAGCTTAGACTAATAAAACACCTAAATAATTTAATCACAATTTAAATAATTTATCTACCATTAATTAAATAATACACCTAATACCCAAAACTCTACCCAACCCAAAAACTAAACCCATTATCGTTCACTTCCCCTCTTGATTTAGCCCAACCCAGTACCCCACTTAAACAAACTGGCCCAACGCCCCTGGCCCAAACCCGCGACCAGCAGCCCATAAGAAATAACGCAGAGGCACCCAGCCCTCATTTCCCTTCGTCTCCATCGCCCCCTCCTTCAGAAAAACCTAAAGAACGAAACCCTAACTCCCTCGTCCATGCCGCCGACAGCGAACAAGATCCTCGCCGGATTTTTCGGCGAGTCAACAGTATTGCCATTCTGTACCCTTCCATATCGCGCAGGCATCCCAAAACCTTTTCCTCAAATCACGCCCCGAATCAAACCTTCCTTTATGTTTCAAACCTTACCAATTAATCCTCGAATCAGTACGAAAATGGCAACAAAATCTCGTGCTTGCCATAACTATCACCATATCAAAATGAATCCTTAAATCGCGTCAACAAGTACCAAAACTCACAGAAATTACACCAAGATCTTCTGCGAATCGTCCTAAAATAACCCTAAAACCGCGTCAAAATCAGTACGAATTGTCCCCTTGAATCCGTCCTAAACTTACCATAAAAACGAAGCCCAATTAGGAGCTATAAATACCAATGTTTGGACATACAACAGGGATGCATCGATCGGCCATCAGTCATCAAGATTACTCATAGCATCGAGCCTATAACCCTTCTTTTATTTTCAGTTTACTGCTTTCCATTCTGCAAAACAGTTCTTTGCGAATTTTTCCTTCGACGATTCGGGAAAACCTTTGTCGTCGCCTCAGTTCGCTACCCACAAAAGGTCCGGAAACCTACTCTTTTCTTACTGTTTAGTTATTTAATTGATAGTATGTTTTTTTCTGCATGATAGGATCATATGTTGTTTTTTGTCAAATCTATTTGACTTAGTTTAGTCGTCGTCTCCATATAAATATGTTGGTTGCGGTTCTCGGCATCTGTGGTGTCGATTCTGTTTTGAGTATGTGTGTGTATTCGAGTATGTTTCCTATGGGTATGGTTAGGTGTATAACGTTTGTATAAAGATTGCAGATCCATTTTTGATTATCTGCTATCAATTGATGATTACTGAAATGTTGATTTGGATATTCTGTTTCTGTATACCTTAGGATACAGGATTGCGCATGTTCCTGTGAACATTCAGATACATGTCTAGTATTGTGTGGTGTGGGATTTTCTGTGCTATCTCAGGGTATTTGTAGTTTGTTAAATGAATAATACAACATTAATCACAATCTGTGACATCTAAAAAATCTGTTTGTTAACTCATCCAATTGAATGAAATAATCTGTCCTGTTATGTATGATCTAATATTTCTAAGGAGTCTTCTAGCTATTTATGTATGTTGGCTATGTCTAATAAGCCATTATGCCTCACATATCTTACTAATGAATTCCAAATCAGCAGTTGTAAGTTTGTCCCACAGGCATCTAAATCACTGGTTTTAGAAATGTCCACCTTATATTTTCCTTTCGAGTTTTGCCAACTCAGTGCACCAGTGGTCATGTATCCCAACAAATATAACTGCATACTTACCCCATATCTGCTCTGCTGCTAAATGACCAAGATATTCCATTATCTGATGTTCTGTTCACATCTCATTAGTATACATTCAGTGTATATGGGTTGTATACCTCGTATGGCTTATGCGTATATCAACCCTTTATGGCTAGATATATATAAAAAAATGGAGTTTGTATGAATGGACCTGTTTGGGTGATAATATTGATATTTCCTTTGAAATCTGAGAAGCAAAAAATCTGATGCTATTAATCACATTGGTTCATTCAATTGATTAATTTCTAAATGTTTTACCTGTGGGTAGGATTCGTCATCTGTATTGCCACAGATAAAACTGGCAGCATGTGTATGTGTGTGTTTAGTTTAATACTTTCACTTACTTTCGTATATGATGGAGTTCAGAATATTTACTAATCCTTTTCTTTCTTATTTTTACATGACATGCATCGGGAGAATAATCAAGTGTCTCGGTATGAGACTCATCATGACTTCCATATCGCCAACTACACTTCCGCCGCAGGGCTTCCAAACAACTATAGGATAGATGGTGTCACCATCCGTTCTAGACGTTGCAACAACTCCAATCTCACTCCCCCTTGTGCTTATTTATGCATTTATTTATTTGCTTATTCATTTATTACTTTCATATTTATTAACCTTGTAATTAATAGGATAATTAACTCTACTAGTCTTTGAATACTTTGGAAGGGGTAGTTTAAAGATAAATTCATCCTTACTTAGTCTAGGCTCATCATATAAATTTTAAAAATCTAAAAAATAATTAATCCTAGGTATGTTTTAATCATGTGGTTAATATGTTCCTCCATATTTAATTCTCAAGAAATAAGCTTTCTCATAAACTCTTCATAAATATCATAGGAAGTAATTTCCGCATACACATAATAAATAATTTCATAATTAACCTTATATATAGGAGTCTTAACCCTACATATACTAATAGGAGTAATTTATCATGTTCTTACTTTTGTCAAATAAAATAATTTCATAATTAACTTTGTATATTTTTATGAGTTTTTTTTAAGACTCTTTTAGTTAATCAATATATATTCTTTAGATATTTGCCACACCCGTCTTACTTAAATAATCTTTTTTTTCTAAAACATACATCCCTTAGCCAAATAATATTAAACCTAAGTTTGAACGGACAACCGCAAGTTAGCGGATCCTTTAGGATGCCTAACCCCTTCCCTTTAGGATAATAAAGAACTCTTACCTAGAATCTCACATAGCTTTCGCAGACCTTTAAAATGGAGATCATTCGTAGTATTTTATGCTACACTTTTAGTGTCCTAATTCACTATAATAATTAGGTGGCGACTCCTTTAAATACATTTTAGGAATCAACCATACGTGGCCCTCCCGTTTCGACTCCGGTTTAAAATGAGGTGTTACAATATGTATGTAGTAAACGGATAATTTTGGAGGTCGGCTTGCAAATTGACCGGGCAAGTGACATTTTGGTGTGAGCTGGTATGTTGCGGCCTCTGCGGGGAGCTTTGGGGAAGTGGAGGCTCAAGGGCCTGTGACACGATTGCATTTGTCCCTTGCTCTGGGAGTGGTGCATTCAAGCTAATAGACAGGTTTGTGATGTTTCGGAGCCTTTCTATTTCGGCTTGCATGATTTCCATTTGCTGCAATAGTTTGGCGAGGTGTTGATCATTGGTGTTTCTCCTTTCTAACGCCTCTGCATCCTCGACATGAACGGGGATGAGTCCTAAGTTGTTTCGTTTCGGTGCCTCTGGATTAGTCATTTATGATTATGCTTCTACCAGTCAACGCGAATCAACCTTTTGGGGATAAGCTAGGCAAAAATAACCCTTTAACAAATGAAGCAAACCAAGTTAGTATAATATGCAAAACGTTGCAGGCAATATATACTAATAAGCAAATTGCAAATCAAGTGCGTGTTCTAACATGTTTGGGACCTCTTTATGCCAGAGGTAGGCCTAAACGTCACTTATGCGAGATTATGACGGATTTGTCCAAGTCGTCCAACTGTAATGCTTTTGTTGGAAATGGCGACCAAATGACGATGCACTTTTTCCAATTTCAGCATGTCACGATTAGGTTTGGATTTGTCTATCATTGTCACGCTACACATAGTATGCTGGTTGGTCGTTGGGTTGAAGAACCCGTCGACAAGTTTGGTGTTTTCCTAATTGTGGTGTCGATACCAATGACCGACCCACCTAAGGTAAATGCATGCATGCCTTAAAATAAAGGGTGGTATAGCTCTATCCTGAGTTTCTAAGATTTGGCTTTACTAGACGCAAGGTTCGGCGACAACTCGAGTGAGAAGGCTACGGTGATCGACGAACCGATCTAACTCACAGCGCCAACTCTCCTAAAATTTGGATATTTTGGAAAGAAATTTGCGGGTGCGCGAAGCACACCAGCGCGTGAGTGTGTGATAGTGTGAATTTTCCAGAATGAAAGAAATATGAGCGGAATGCTAGTTTAAGGAAAGCAGTAAAGCATGTAGCAATTAAAATAAATAAAACAAAAATACAGCACACAAAATTAAATACAAAAATTAATGCCAAATAATAACCCTAGGTCTGTTGTGGTTAAGAACCTAAAATCCCCAGTGGAGTCGCCATTCTGTCGCGCCCTTTTTCGACCGCGACATTATTCTAGCGAACCCTGCTTAAATAAAATGTTAGAAAATAAAATTAAAAAATGTTAAATGTTTAAAGGGGTGCTAAAAGGTAAAAGAATGCTAAAGTGTTAAAGGAGTGCTTAAAAAAGGTGCTAGCATATAAAAAGTGCTAAAAGGTGCTAGATGCTAAAATGCTAAATGTTAGGGGTTCGCGGAATCGCCACCTAATTAATTTGGGTGAATTAGGACACCTAAATGTTAACTATGTTAAAGTCAACATTAACTCAATTTTAATGGTCTGCTAAACTTAATGAGATTCTGGACAAGGGTTCTTTATTAATCTAGAAGGAAGGGGTTAGGCACCCTCTAAGATCCGCTAACTTGCGGTTATCCTGCCAAACCTAGGGTAATTATTATGTTTAAAAATGCGTGTTTTGAAAATATAAAAAAATGCTTCAAAATATTTTTATAAAAGAAGGCATGTTGAATAAAGTTGTAAAACTAATGTTATAAAGTTTTAAAGTGTGCGTTTATATTGTTTATGATGTAAGCGGTGCCGATTTATGGACTATAGATATGCATTTATCTGCGAAGTCAAAAAGTGGTGCGTTAGTTTTAGATATGCAATTTTAAGGATTAGGCAAAAGATTAGATATAAAATGACAAGCCTAAGATAAATGATTAGAAGTGCATTTCAAGTTTTAAAGCTAACGACCCCATTTCATGTATTCAAGGATTAATTGTTCTAGACAACCTATTAATTACAAAGTTAAATAATTAGGCAACAGTTTAAACGAATAAGATAAAATGAGGATATGATCGCGGCTTTCAAGATGTGTGACGACATCATCTTATCATATTTTGTCTTAGGAATTTCTGAAGCGGGAATGCGAATGCGGATGCACATAGACGCGGGTTGCCATTTGAAGTAGCTCGTGATGAGTCTCGCCGTGAGACTCTTTGTTTTGCTCCGATGCATTTCATGTAAAAATAAAAGAAGATAAGGATTAGTACACGTTAAGCCAAATAGTAATTGATACAAATAATTAGGACGCGCACATATGTTTACTGTATAAACATGTACAGTGACTCAGGAAGGTAAAAGAAAACTGGTCCAGCATAGTCATTGGGCCCTAGATACAAATAGTTAGGCAGGAATGCAAAAAACAAGACCCAAAACGTCACCACTTCAGATTTAAAGAAAGCAGATCAGTCCCATATGTACATTGGATCCCATCGGTGAATGTTCACACTCCTACACGTGTAAGCATGGGTCTATATAACAGGAACCGATGTACCCGACATATTCAAAGTATATATATATTACATATATGAGATATGCCCGATATATGAAGTACTCAAAATGTAGTATTGAAATTAACCATGCGCAGATTATTACTACGTTCTTGCGTGCAATTAAACCTTACAGGAAATATTTTGGCTACTGTAATGTTAAAATGATGCTGGACAACAACCATATGGCTAAGGTACAGAATTAAACCTTTGCTTATCCAAACAAAGCATCATAAGATCAACCTTTAAAGCTCAGATTCGATAGGCCAAATATACGGGAATTTGGAGCCGACAGGATAGGACACCCGACACTATAGTTTCCAGCAGATTTCAGATCAAATGGTGTATAAAATCTAGCGGCAGTATGCTTCATGATTTATCCTATCTTTAACTTTTCATGCTTGGTTTTCATAATTCAGTTAAGCTCAGTTCTTGTTAAGACTAGTATCAAACAGGCAACTAAACAATCAGGTTTAAACTACTTTCAGTTTCCAGGTTAATTCAGATGACTATTTAAACATAGATGTTAATATGCCCAATTAACAGGTTCCTGAAACAACCTATGGAGCATATGTACACTTTATGGTTAACCTAGACATGCTAGCATTCCATAGACAGAACTAATGCAGATTATATGGAAGATCTATGGTGTAAATTGGACTGTTAGTGCACTGGTGGGAAAGCTGGTAGTATTCAGATTCTCAACTATAAAGGGGGAGACCCATATACCACAATATATAATCATACAAGGATTAACTTAGATATGCAAAACCATCTAAACCATAATTTCAATATTCCTCATCTCCTTCCTGGTTATATTACCCGACAGTCGACATTATAATGTAAACAGACAAATGCAACACACCCATGATTCAAGCTTATTTCAGAATTTTCTCATCCCACAACATCATAGCAAACCACATAAACAGACACAGTCTTTAACTTATCTATCTAGCAATCTCCAAACATCATTTTCAACATCTAACACCTTATTTAATACAAACTTCACACAGAAATACAGAAATGAACCGAAATCGAGAGAGAGTTGATTTTACCTTCTCCGGACAGCGAACCGGGGCAGCATATCAAGTCGTCGATTCACTCGGGGTTGTATTGTTGTATGAATTAAAAGGCAGGGGGATTTTTGCTGATTTCTGGACTAGTATTAAAAAGGGCTTCGAACTTCTGTTCTTGCTCTTAGGCTGCTAATTTCTGAATGCTGAATCCCTAACTCACGATGCCTACTGAGGTTGAAGACTG
Organism: Przewalskia tangutica; assembly: GCA_029844215.1. Taxonomy (NCBI): domain Eukaryota; kingdom Viridiplantae; phylum Streptophyta; class Magnoliopsida; order Solanales; family Solanaceae; genus Przewalskia; species Przewalskia tangutica. The sequence goes on along the minus strand of CM056720.1, from coordinate 139,326,948 downwards.
CTAAATGCATGTGAAAGAATATGTTTCGACTATCGTTGTTTGAAGACGCGAATCGACGCCCATTCCCCTTTGGATGCTACTTCCCCTGGATACTTAATGGGGTTCCTCTGCTGCGGAAAATAGATTGCTACCCGACTGCTTCCCCAACTCAGCCCTTTTTTCTCCCGACTGAGCTCTGGATTTTTGCCCTCCAAGCCCATGCCTTTGAAGTTAATAAACACCCGTATATATAGTTCTTTTGTGGGTTCTGATTTGGTAAGATTTTCAATGTTGATTCTCGTGCGATTTTGGTGCCATTTTTGAGTGATTCGAAACAGGAAAAAGATAATGGACTTCAACCCTTTTTGGTAAACCTTGATATGAAATGGATCTTGTATGATTTTTTACTTGGTTTAATTATGGTAAATTTGATTCTTGTGGTAAGATTTGTTTTTTTGGACGGGAATATGGGGATATTCTTGAGGACCTTAGGACGAGATTCTAGGGATGATTTTGGTAAGATTGAAGGGTGTTTTAATGGTAATCTTGTTGTGGGGCGCGATTTGAGGCGTGGGTTGAGGGCGCGGCGGCTTAGGATTCTAGGGTTCCGTTAGGTTTTTAGGGGCAGGGGGATGGGGAAAGGTTATGGGCTGAGGGTGTGTGTGGGTCGAAAAATAAGGGAGTGTTGCGGATAATGGGCCACGGGTCAGGGGAAAATAATGGGCCGCGGGTTTGGGCTGTGTAGTTTTAGGTATTTAATTAGTTAATTAGTGGTAAAGTAAATTAATAAATTGTGATTAAATTATTTAGGTGCTTTATTAATCTAATTATAATAATAAATGTTGGCGTGCTATTTAATTAGTGCTTAATTTTCTACGTAAGACGCGGTGTCATTATTAAATTGTTTATTTATGTCTGTATTAATGTTTTATTGCTGCATTTTATTATAAAAATCATAAAAAATTATTTTGCAAAATTAGTGTAATTTTATAGCTACTGTCTGGACGGGAGGGTCAAAATTGGGTGTCAACAAGCCACAAGCGGTATCCAATACCCAACAGTGAGAATTTGTTATAGACATATTTATTTCAATAACAAACATACCTTGTCCAGCAGGGCCAGCACCTTGTGCCTTGTCTCCCTCTGCATGCCCTTCTTCCAATGTCCCTTTTTCTTACAATTGAGGCAGACATCAGCAACTATCTTGGCCTTCTTTCGAACAACTCCTTTAGGTTTCATAGATGTGGGTTTGGCGGCAACCTCCTTACCCTTCTTCTTCTGCATATTCTTACCCTTAGGTTTGAACTTGCTAGATGAGCCCACCATGAGCACAGCTTTACCTTTGGAGGTGGACGACTCGAAGGTCTTCAACATATTATGAAGTTCAGGGAGACTTGCTTTCGTTTCATTCATGTTGTAATTCACAATGAAGTTCTCAAAGAAACCAGGAAGCGAGTTCAAGATTAGATTAACAGAAACATTCACAGCGGACTGTTCCAATCAAGCCAACCTCTCAATTAATCCAATCATCTTCAAAACATGTTGTGACACTTGACCCCTTCGTTTAGCTTACACTTAAAAGATCTCTCAGCAGTTCATACTCCATCGTTCGAGGCGTTGAGTCATGAGACTCTTGAAGTGTTCTAGCGTCTCGTTGGGGCTCATATTTTCATGTTGTCTTTGTAACTCGAGTCATGAAGATAGCATAACACATTGTGATGCAACAAAGATCATCAAGATATTCGATAGGTCGCTTTGTCAAACAGAGCATACTCTTCGTAATCTTCACAGGATCGTAGGAGTGATGTATCCAATACATACTCAATCTTTTCTAATCGCAGTACCAAACGCATATTTCTTAACCAGTCAGGAAAATTGGTTCCATTCAACTTGTTCGTTTCAACCAACATTTTAAGTGATAGATTCAACATTGTAGCTGAAGAAAAGATAGACTTGAAATCAATACTTTAATATAATTTCTATTGAACACATTCATTAACTAACTAACTAACATGGTCTTTAGTTTAATTATCTCCCACTATTTTAACATACTCTTTTACCCCATAAAGAATACAGACTCATATCAAATACGGTCATAATGGGCCAAGATCCAAACTCATGTTGTCTCCGCGTTTGCTGAGGCTGATAACTTCAACAACATGATCTGGTAGGTCTCTAAACCAATTGCAAACAATTTGCAACTCTTGGTTGACCGAATGTTCTAAACAATTCGATCTGCGTCTACTGTCCGACACTGGGGCGCCAAGACAGCCTAGCAAGTCAACCCCGTTATGCGACTGTAATTATGTATCTAAGTGGGCTTAGCCTTCATCAAGCAAACACTGGGGTGTAAATACTCACGAAGGTTTATCACCTACTACAACATTTATATGCATCTATGAAAGTGGTCCGAGTCTCGTAGACTTAGAGCAAATGCTGGGGCATAAATACTCATCTCGCCTAAAAGGATTTTGCACCACAATCAATTATAACTGACGACGCATTCATTTTAAATGAGACTTGTATTAAATTTGGGAACATTTTAATTGAGGTTATGACTAAGATCAACTATTATATCATACATCATATGACATTCTATCATGCAATTTCTAAACACATTTAGATGGGAAACCATCAAACCCAATGGCATGATATAAGATGGTTTTAATCATATCTTGGCGCTCTACTCGACAATTATAGCGGTCATTGAAAGTAAACAATTCTCGGCGCCGCTACCTGCATAATAATCATGGACTCTATTCTAATTATTTAAATTACATTCAATTAAACAATTTGGAGAAACAATTAATTTGTGCACACATTATCAAATAATATGCTAAATAACAATAATTGTGTGTTAATTAATTTTGTTTCAATTTAGAAAATATTTAAATTCAAAATTTATACTCAATTTTCAATTTTGAATTTTCTCGCTCATCCAAACGATCCTTAACAATTCAGAAATTAAAATTTAATTTTCAGGGGTATTTCGCAATTTTCAGAACCTTAAAATATTTACTGATTTACCCAGGACCAAATCTGCTTTTCGAAATTCTGATTGACCTGTGGACTGAATCTGATTTTAAAACTTTTAAAATTTCGAAAATATCTCAGGACTAATTTGTAATTTTGAATTTAAAATATTTTCAGATTTGTTAAAGGACCAATCTACAATTTAAAACCCTAATTTTAATTTGCAAAAGGTCCTTACACTATTTCAAATTTTCAAAACCAATTCCAACTCCAAATCAAATTTGGGATTCGATTCGGCGAAATTGACGGAATTAAAACACCAAGCGATGGCACACGTCGATTTAACTCACGGTGGTTTTCACCACCGACGATTGGCCCACTGCGGAATCTGGGACGTCGCCTGCGGGTTCTAAAACCGTCGGTGGTGCTCCTTTTCCGGTCATCGTTGCCGTGTAACACTACCACCATTAGATTTCTCTCGTCGAGACGAACATGATGGTATTATTACTTTCTGATTTCGTCGCCTGTGGTGGCCGGAAACCGTCCCGCCGTCGGCGGTTTCCGACGACTTTTTCCGGCGTCTTCAACGCGTTCCGCCACCTCTCAACACCTTTATCGACCATCTTAAGAAGTGGATTTCTCGATAATAGTGGAGACGGTGTTAGTACACGTCGAATCGCCGAAATTTTCGTCGGAAACGCCATCGTTTCACGTCGTGAGCGAGAATCATGGCCATCGTTCCGCCGTGAGCGAAGGCTTAGTGTTCAATGCCAATTTGTTTTTTTTTAAAAAAAATTCCGAAAATCAGTTTTAAATCAAAACAATTAATTATCCCACATATCGTTATTAAAGATTACCGTATAATCATTAAACCAGCCTGGGCTCTGTTACCACTGTAGGAATTTGTTGGGTGTAAAACATACAAGTAAGGCACAACGGAAGTTTAAAATTTTGAGTAAACTTACTTGCTCCAACAAACGTTTCTGGTATGATTATGCGATAATTCAAATCTGCAAAGACATAAAAGAAAAACTTACAGTTTATGCTTTTAATACAGTCTTTACTAAAAGGTGCGCACGCGATTGTCAATCCGGGTGCAAGCCTTGCTTCGGTATATTCCTTTGCCCAAGAAAGCTAGGAAATCTTGGCAGAGTTTTGAGAGAATTTATTTCCTGAACTCTGAGTTCAGAAAGTGGAAAATTAGTTCTGTTGAAATTATGGGTTAAGTGCCAAATATATAGTGGAGGAAACCCTAAACCAAATCAGATTTGGATCAAGCCAAGACGACCAAATCCAAATTGCTGATGGTCACGAATCGCCCATCACATGCTCCTTTATTTATTTTACGCGCTTTAGTTTTAATTAAATCCAAGACTTAATTTTAACTTAATTAATTAATTTTCATCAAATGAAAATTATCCCATAATTTATTATAAAATAAAATATCTTGATTCAAAATCCGATATTTTACATTCTCTCAATATACCCTTAGACCGAAAAGACAATCGACTTAGTGTGACTTTAGCCTTCACACATCTAAGACTTGCTCAAATCAAGGTTCACACGGAACTCTGCAGAGGCGACCGGACCCAATATGAAGACGTTTACAAGACTCAAGTAAACAAACCTACATGTGAGATGATAAATTCCTTTCATTCGCGACACACTCGATCAAGCTTAAGATTTGCCAAGTGTCTATCCAAATGGCGATCACTTTATCTCATCTATATTAGTCGACAACTAGACCATATCCTAGATATGTCTCTTGCGTCGCCAATGACTTGTCGACCTAACATCTCCGGTGAGTGTTCTCTCGAAACTCCAATCGAGGAATGAATCCTATTCTTGGCTCAACTACCACCTTCAATCTACTTCGTAATGCACCCAATACAAGCCGCGTCTCAACCTATAAGGCATTTGAGCTTAGGACATGATCAAAGAGCATTGCTCCATAAACACGGTGATATTGACCTCAAGTCTAGGACCTCTATCTCCCGTGCGATAATACTCTAGACATGTATAACAAATAGTTTATCGCCAGGTATGCCAATACTCCCTAAGAGTATCCATGTCCATCACTAGCAACTATTGCTAGCAGTAAGTGAGATATACTACATTCTCTAAGAATGTGATGCAGACCACATGTCGACTTATAACATATCATTGATATCTCATTCTCAATGATCATTAGTCTAGACTATTTTAAGAACTACACTCTATCATTAATATCTCACACTATTAATGACAATGTAAGTTCAAGGGATGCATATTAATGAATAATATAAACAATCAAATAATAATTCAATAATTGCAAATGTCAATTATATATTAATCTTATTAATAATATGAATGTGTTCAAGTACATGTGCTCCTAAAATTATTGTTTCTAGGACATATATACTTTCATAAGGAATTATTTAATTTTTGACTCGTAACAATTGGCACTGCCCCAAGAGCTTGATCATAGAGTGGAATAAAAATGGGAGTCCAATTCTTATGTTCGAAGTGTAAGCAAAAAGTGGTTCAAGTCGTGATGCGATATTAAATCAACCCTTGTTCGGAGGCAATCAAAGTTCATTGCTTTCGTTATTTTTTGTTGTTTATGAAAGTAAAGCCATTGAAAATATGCAAAAGCAAGTCGCAAAGTTGGAACTAAGTGTGTGGTGCCGCATAAAGAACCATGTTTGGTTGGGAGAAACCTGAGTACCCCTGCCCCATGAGCTGCTAATATTTTGGCCTGTGGCCTTCTAGGAAGTTTCTTTTATCCTTTTGTTATTGTTATGTATAGCGCGCAATGAGGGCAATGCACATTTTAAGTGTGGGGTGGAAAGATACTCCTTGTTCACTCTTAGTAATAATTAATAATCCATCTCAATTTTTTCTCTGTGATTCAGTTTTTTCGATAGATGTAACTTGAATCGTTTAAGTTTAAAAAAATTTAGGAATAACTTTTATATTTTTCTTTAGGAATAAAAAAGAGAGAAGAGAAAACCAAAGATGCATGAAAGAGAAGTGTAGGACCTCATCATCTCCCCCCAAACTCCCACTCTCCACCCTATACAAACCTATAGTGTTTTTCTAGATTACATATCCATGCTCTTTATTTACTATAAAATGAGTAAGAAATTCAATTATTTTCTATGAAGACATTTCATGAATTTTTTTCTTTATATTCGCAAACTAAGTTATCCCGATTCCGTAAAAGATGAGATCAGTAAATGACAATTCACTGAAATTGCATCTTTGTGAGATTATAATTTTTGGACTAATTCATCCCATTTGAAAGGTAGGGTAAAATAAAATTAAAATTTGATGGGATAAGGTGAGATAAAATTTAAAATTAAATTTATATTGATTTATTTGAAGATATAAATTTGTTAGGATTTATCATGAGACATCCACATTTATCCAATTAACCAAAAGACAAAAGTATATAAAAAGTTATAACTAGACAAACAAGAGGCTAAGTGACTGATTGGTATAAAGGATAAGGAGATTAAATATGAGATGATTTTATTTGATGTTTGATTAGAATAAAATTTTGATATAACTAATCAAAGGTGAAATAATAATTCTTAAATAACTAATCCAAGAATAATTAATCCTTGAGTAACTTATTTCCAACGAAACGACCTCTAAGAATAAAGTAGAAAAGTATCGATCCTCTGCATAAACCTTCTTGGTTGGTAAATCACACACGAGTCATTGTTAATGTCTACCGACGTGATTTGCGGTTATCGTCGATCGGGTTTCTGTCTTGACTGAAAGAAAGAATGATCGCGTAGCCTTCACAAAAAAAAAAAAAAAAAGTAAAAAAATATGGAAAAGAGCGTTACGTTGAGAATTAGGGACAGAATTGGTAGTAAGTATATGAATTCAACGAATCTAAAGCGCGCCTATTCCCTATTTCAAAAAATTTCCAAATCTACTCCTCTAACTACGCCGTCGTTTCATCATAAATCCGCCGTCAATTAGGGCGGAGAGAAACAATCACACACCTCTATTTGCTCCAACTACGCCGTCGTTTCATCATAAATTCGCCGTCTATTAGGGCGGAGAGAAACAATAATAGTTTATCTTTGGGCACCAATTTTGCAGTTTATATAATAATGGCTCCGAAGAACCAAAACAAGCCGCCTCTTCCTAATTTTTCAACTCCTTCCAATGTAAGCATTTATTATTTTCAATAAAGACCCCATTTTACTACTCTATATATCCTTATAAGTGCCCATACCCCACGGTGTGAGATTACACGGGATATGTTGTTGTTGTTGTTGTTGTATATATGTCTGTACTTGGGTTATTATGCTCATTTCCTATGATATTATAGCTTAATTTCACATTTTAGGATGACTTTTTTTTATCGTACCTTGACATGTTCGTTGGTTATATTAAGCATTTAGTTTGTATGCATGTTTTTGCTTCTTATCGTGAAGGGCAGTTTGTCTCTGTGTTTGGCCATGAAAATTGTGAAATTTCAAAAAAAAAGTAGTTTTGTGTTTGGCGATGAATACAAATTGGAGTTGTTTCTGAATTTTTGTGATTGATTTTGGAGTGCAACTAAATGAAAGCAACTTATTGGTTTTTTTTCAAATTTTGAAAAATTCCGGAATTCATCTTCCGAAATTTTATGGCCAAACATAGTTTCCAAAATTTAACTTCGGAGAAAAGTAAAAAATATTCATGGCTAAATAGCTAGTAAATGTTCTTTTTGTGGGTTGTGTTATTTGGTCGAGGAAGAAATACTGTAATAGTATTTCTTATTTTGAAGTTCAAGGGCAGAAGTTCCTAATGTGTTTGATGTTCTTTTTGTGAGATCCGTTATCTGGTCAAGGAACACTACTGTAAATTCTGAGTTTTTCTTTGTTTTGATGTTTAATTGAAGTTCCTAATTTGTTTTCTGTGTTGTTTTCGTGTTCTTTTAGTTGAGAAAAAGTACTGTAATTCTGTGTGTTTTCTTATTTTGATGTCTTAAGTGAAGAAGTTCTTAATTTTTGGGAGTTTATTGTTTTGGTTTGCAGAGTAACTACACAGCAGGTGAGGTTTCAATAGATAAGAGAAGGAGAATAGGGAATCCAATAATGCCATCCACAGCTACTCGTGCAAGAACCCGGCAAGCATTTGAAGTGGTGAATGGGGTTGCAGATCTGCCTCCAACTAGTGGTCCACCAAGTAGTGCAGGTTCAGACAGCGGGATAGTTGAATTTAGCAAAAACGACATTGAAGCTTTACTCATTGAGAAATTGAAAACTAAGAACAAGTATAACATAAAGGTAAGTGGATGATTTTTTTTTCAGATTAATGGTAATATTGGTATGAATGTAGTTGTAGTTTTGGTTATTTTGTAAATTAAAGTGCTAACAGTAAGGGGTTGTTTGGTAGGGTGTATAAAATGGTACTACTGAATAGGGTGTATTAGTAATGCTAGCATTATTTTTTACGACTGTTTGGTTTGTTGTATTAAATAACATGCATTGCATAATTTCTAAATAGGGCGTATTAGAATTAAAACAGTACTGGTATTGTTTAATGCCATGATTTACTATGTATAAGAATAGTACTGAATAAGGTATATAACTAATACATGTATTAGTTATACATTTGTTGTAAACACTCCAAACAAGGGATTAAATAGTACCAAAGCTAATACCACTATTATTTTCTCTAGTACCTCCTACCAAACGACTCCTAAGTGGATGAAACTATTTTGGTTATATTGTAAATTAAGGTGCTAATAGTAAGTTATAGAAGTAGCCAATGCAGTGCGTGGAAAGTAAACAGTTTTTTCAGATTAATTCAATATGTATCTGTTTCATGTCTACTAATGCAAATATTTACACTGTTTCTATTAGGAAAAGTGTGATCTTTTGTCAGAGTATATAAGAAGACTCAAGTTATGTATTAAGTGGTTCCAGCAGCTTGAAGAAAACTATATTACAGAGCAGGAATCACTCAAAGGCTTGTTAGAGTCGGCTGAGAAGAAATGCAATGAGATGGGTATGGTTGTGTTTGCAATAGTATGACTTTGTTCCCATGGAATGAATTTTACACTTATATTAGCTTGTGTTTTCTTTTAGAGATGCTAATGAAAATCAAAGAAGAAGAGTTGAATTCAATCATTAAGGAGTTGAGAAAAAATATTGAGGCACTTCAGGAAAATTTTGCCAAGGAGGAGTCAGCCAAGTTGGTAGGCTTTTCAGGGGAATGATCATGTCCTTTAAGTTTGGATGTTTCTTGGAGCTTACTTTATAGATATAATTTTCTTTAAATTACTTAATTTGTTCATCAGGAAGCAGTGGATTCTTATAGTAGAGAGAAACATGCTAGAGATACAGCAGAGAAACTGCAAGCTTTCCTTTCAGAAGAGCTCAAAACAGCTCAACAAGACAATGCAAGTGCAAATCAGAAGGTAAGAAAGAATCTCGTGCATATTGTTTTGGCTTCATTAGTTGTGAATCCATTGGTAAGAACATATCTTAAAAATCCTAATATCTGCAGGCCAAGTCACTAGATAATATGAACAAGGGGTTACAGGAGTACAACAGAAATTTACAGGATTATAACAGTAGGCTGCAGAGAGACCTTGAAACAGTCAATGAGACACTGAAGCGCGTGGAGAAGGAGAAAGCTGCAGTGGTTGAAAATCTCAGCGGACTAAGGGGTCATTATACTTCTTTACAGGAACAACTCACTTCTTCTAGAGTAGGTCTTTAAGTAACTGAATTTGTTATACATGCAGCTAGCATCGCTAGTGATACTTTCATGATTATATATCTATTTAGTTCTATTTCTGCATGTTTGAGCGCCTTAATCTATTATGCATTTGCTGAAAACCTTTACTCTGCAGCAATAAGAAATACTACTTTACTTCAGGAATATTTAACACATTTCCATGTTTGTTTTGTTGATTTCTGCAAACTGTCCAGAATTTGATTGTTTTACTTTCTGAAAACCTTTGTCTATTATGCATGTTTGAATGATGGTTTCTAAATATTATAGGTGTTTGTTGTCTGATTTTCTGCTCGACAATAATGTTGTGTGTATTGTATGGGGTATGATTAATTTAATGATTTAATTTGGGCTTTTTATGATATATTACTCCAAATGGAGTTTGTTCATCTTGATTATCTGGACTACTCAGCGGTGTAATCTGAAGATCAGGTGTTATTTTTCATCAACTGATTCATGTTCTTATTTTACCTTTCAATTTCATAAGGCTGTTCAGGATGAGGCCATCAAACAGAAAGACACTTTAGCAATTGAAGTTGGATTCTTGCGAAAAGATCTGCAAAAAATGAGGGATGATCGTGATCAGCAATCGTTAGAAGTCCAGGTTCTAACAGCTGAAGTAATAAAATATAAGGAATGCACTGGAAAATCTGTGGCAGAGTTAGAAGGCATGGCGATAAAGACCAATCAGCTGGAGGTTTGTCTCTTTTGATTTATCTCAACTAGCCCAAATATATGTATACATCAGATAATAATCTCTTTCTGGATTATTTGTCAGGAGACATGTTTGTCTCAGTGTGAACAAATAAAAAGATTGCAACAGCAACTTACTTTTGCAGAGAAGAGATTAGAGGTGACACAACATTTCTATGACCCTTCTTTGTTTAAATTTGCAGTGTTATATCTAACCTCACGAGCTTTAGAAGATAATCCTCTTAAATGTTTTTAATATATAATCACTTTGTTAGATGTCGGACATGTCAGCTGTGAAGACAAAAGAAGAATATGAAGAGCAGAAGAGTGTTATATTTGATTTGCAGAAATGTCTTGCTGATGCTGAAACAAAAATTGTGGAAGGAGAGAAACTACGTAAAAGACTGCACAATACTATACTGGTACTTTACGATCATTAATGTGAAACTACCTTAAATTGGCTTTGGGATTCAAATTAGACGTTCACTCTAAATCTTCTGCCAATGCAGGAATTGAAAGGCAACATTAGAGTTTTCTGCAGGGTGAGGCCATTATTGTCTGATGACACTGTCAGTGCAGAAACGAAGGTTATCTCTTTTCCAACATCAACGGAAGCACAAGGAAGAGGCATCGATTTGATACAAAATGGTGTGCACTTGTTTCTAATGCATTCAACCAGAAATAATTTGTGTTTTCCTTCTGTTTTAGTTTATATTTTGATATTGAACTTCGAACTTTGTGTTATTTAAGGGCAAAAGCAATCATTCACATTTGACAAAGTTTTCATGCCGGAGGCTTCACAGGAAGATGTTTTTGTTGAGATATCTCAACTTGTACAGAGCGCTCTTGATGGTTATAAGGTGGGCTATCTTTAAATTTTGTGCACCCCTGCAAATGACATCTCAACTTGCTCCGTAGCGTTCTTATTTATGTTTTCCTTGGAGGTTTCTGGTTAACTAGGGTTACATTTGAAAAATAAACAGTGATCAGTATCTTTAAAGTTCCAAATGAGAAAGCAAATGTTTATTTGGTGCCTCACAAAAATTGTTAGTTTATTACCCTCCTTTTCCTTCTCAGGTTTGCATATTTGCTTATGGTCAGACTGGTTCTGGTAAGACTCACACAATGGTGGGCAAGCCAGACTCTGATAGTCAGAAAGGGCTTATACCACGCTCTTTAGAGCAGGTATTCGAGACCAGGCAGTCTCTTCAAAGCCAAGGGTGGAACTATAAAATGCAGGTTAGCAATTGAGGTTTGTCGTGATTGATTTGCTCAACTTGATTTGTTTGTTTTCTCTGAAAGTGTTTTCACCATATTTCAGGTCTCAATGCTTGAAATTTATAATGAAACTATTCGGGATCTTTTATCACCATCAAATTCGTCCATCTCGGATGCATCCCGACCAGAGAATGTAGGAAAGCAGTATGCCATCAAACATGACACGAATGGAAATACCCATGTATCCGACCTAACAATTGTGAATGTTCATTGCTATAGTCAGGTTTCTAAACTTTTTGGGCTGGCAGCAGAAAGCAGGTATAAACACCTGGTTATATTTTCTTCAATTGTTTTAGCCTTTTTTTTTGTCATCAGTCATGACCCAAACTAGGGGGCCAAACTGGCATCCAACAAAGTTTCTCTTGCCGAACAAAACCTTGATCCTAAAGGCATAGTCAACTCGCGTGTTCACAACGTCCCAAATAAGATTCGATCTATATACAAAATTGGTGAAGCCTAGTGTTGAGCATCACATTTAAATGCTAAAACCTCCACCAGATGGGATACCAACCAAAATCAACTTACCCATAATCTATTATCACCAATATATCAAGTCCAAGTGATGAGGTTACCTCAAGGGACCAAAATTCATGCTTTCTTGAAATTTGAAGTTGGGTGGAGTTTGAGTTCTAGACAAACTAGACAAAATCACAAAATTTAGGGGTTAAGATTCTTGTTAAAGATCATTAAATAATCAGAATACTCCTTATTTAACTTACCTTGGTGGTTGAATTGTGATTTGGGATGAAAATATCTTTTTGAAATTGTGCCCTAGACTTTGGAGGAAGAAGAAAACGAAACAAGGAGTTTGGATCTTATTTGGGGGGTATATTTATTGTCAAACTCGAAATTGGTGAAGCCTAGTGTTGACTGTTGAGCATCAAATTTTAATGCCTAACACAAACCCTTCCAGTGAGTTCTGAGCTTCTAGTGCCTAGCATTACATTTTTGATGCCTAGCATAACCATTCCTCTGAGTTAGCTTGCATTCCGGAGGGTTCTAATTGTGGCCATTGATTTTCAATGCCTAGCATCAACCTAGCAGTCAGCACTGAGTGCTAGTGCTTGGCGTAAACCTTTTTTAATAGTACACGGGGTAAAATTGGGATAACTTTGGGCAGAGACGTCCCATTGATGAAACTTTGAAGCATTAGAAACTAAATCCCAAGAGCTACAATTTTCCTTATGAAACCATAGGCGAATTAATTTCTATATTAAGGGTTGTGTATATTTGAAGTTAGGCTATGCGTCAATTTGGACATCTTCCCATTAACATTAAAGTCAAATTCAATTATTCCTTAACATCCCTATTGCCCCAAAGATAAATTTTAAGCTATTTGCACAACTTAGAGCATTCACGTAAATTTAAAGCTCAACGAAAATGTAGCATGCGTAACATCAACCTTTGCATAAATATCTTTCCAATTCTTTTTTATTTCTTTGATTTATTGCCGAAACACTTCTTTTTGTCATTGGTTTCCTCAAATATGTTTGATATGTGATTGCTTGTCATTTTATATGTAATAAGGGGGTTCAAGTTTTCTTATATTTGGACTGAAATGGATAAAAATTGTGAGACCTGTGCTCTATTGAGTTATTGTTCTATTTCCTCTTTGTGTAGATCTGTTGGGAAGACTCAGGTGAACCAACAGTCTTCAAGGAGCCATTTTGTCTTCACCCTGAGAATTTCTGGTGTGAATGAGGTTCGGACATTCACCTAACATTTAGCATGCCATTTTGATTGCCTTATAAATATTTTCAGTTGACTAATAGTATCATATGTTAGAGTACCGAGCAACAAGTACAAGGTGTCCTCAATTTGATTGATCTTGCTGGAAGTGAGCGTCTATCCAAGAGTGGGTCTACTGGAGATCGGCTAAAAGAAACTCAAGTATTTGCATGAAACTCAATCTTTTTTCAAGAACTTGCGTACTTTCCAAGATGTTCTTCTAACTTATTTCCCTGTTTTTCGCGAATTTCATTCAGGCCATCAACAAGAGTCTATCGTCTCTAAGTGATGTCATATTTGCTCTAGCAAAGAAAGAGGATCATGTGCCTTTTAGGAACTCAAAGCTTACATACCTTCTCCAGGTTAAAATGAATTCACCTTCTAGTTAAAATACAACATCGTTGCGTTTCCATAACTAAGCTAGTAAAGAAAATAAATTACTTTGTAGTTAAGTTAGTACTTCTAGGATTGATCTATATGTTTCCAATGTCATTTTAAAGTTGTGAAATGTGCACTATATTCACACCCCCTCATCTGTGCTGATTTTTGATGTTCTCCCACACATGCTGATCATTGCATTTTTTACTCAGCCCTGTCTAGGTGGCAACTCGAAGACATTAATGTTTGTTAATGTTTCTCCGGATCCTCCATCTGTGGGTGAATCCCTATGTTCACTCCGATTCGCAGCACGGGTTAATGCATGTGAGATTGGGATCCCAAGACGTCAAACTAGCTTGCCGCGTCCTTCAGATTCTCGCTTAAGCTTTGGCTAACTTTTGGCAGAACTGTCATTCTAGCTTTTAGAATTGGTTGGTCAGTAATTTCTGTTTGGCAGTTTGATTTTTAACTGAAAACTGCATACCTCTAACAACATCCACCTCCAATTTGTATAGGGGATAACGCAAGTGTATCAGTAATAGCACTTAGCCATATCTGTATTTACAAGGTTACTCCTTTGTATTAATACTTGTCAATCTTTCATCAGGGAGCTTGTGTCACTATTACCTCCTTTTTTTGTACTTCTATTTGAAGAGATTATTTAGTTGAAAATCTTCCAAATGTGAAACAAAAACAAATTACTTAGAAATATAATGGACATATCGGGTCACTTCCGGGGGCTATGACGACGTACATAGAGGCTTTGGCCTCTGGGACAAGAACGGGGGAGGCGTCTCACTTTTGGAGTTCGCTAAAGCTTTTAGAAAGAAAAATGATGCCTTAGTTTATATATAGCGAAAACTAGAGCGAATATAATACGAGCCTAAAATTTTCAAAATATCCTCTACTAAATAACATTACATTATAACAAAATCAGGGGGCTCCGCCCTCTACTTGCCCGGGAGGGGGGTTTACTACCCCCTTCAACCCCCACATCGACCTTTCTCCTCAGCGTTCCATACTATGAGTAGGTCTTCATAGTATCGGCGGTGAATTAGACTACACAACTCAATAGTTTTCCCAACACTCATCATGTTCTGATTCGTCAATATTCCAAATCTCTCCATATGTCATAATATAATTTGCAAAAATCATCATTAATTTCCTGAATGTCTACTCTCTTTAGTACTCCTAATTGAGTAATGAATTAGAACGGTTTCAATATATAGAAACAACTTTTGATAATTGAAATGTATATACATTACAAGAAATCACAGGATTGTCAATCCATTTGATGTGCAACAGTGCAAGGGGAAATATATATATATATATATATATATATATATATCTCATGCTTCGTCCACTATTCCATCAAAACTCATGTCTTGAAATTTAAACCTGTAATTATTATTAAAGTCTTTTGGTCTTTTCTTAGACTTTGGTGCTGGGATTTGTAAAGACATAGACATGGTTCATAGTATATTGATTAAATTGTATAGTATATTTGGTATACTTGGGATGAGAAATAATGGGCACTTGTGTGTGGGCTTTGTGTATGGCAGGCCCACGTCTTGGCCCTTTTGCTTTAGTCTGTAAAGCAGACCTTTTACTTAAGTCTGTAAACAGACGCGTACATAGTGCAATTCACATTTATTCAAGATATTTTCTTCCTCATTGTTCTAGAACACTCCTCTCTTCTTCTCTCTCTCACCGACTTATCACCATCGTCTTCTTCATCAACTAGGTCGACTGTTTTCTTCCCGTTCCACCGCTGATCTCAGACTGCTTCCATGACAGTCTAGATCTTAACATGGTACCAAAGCTCTACAGATCCTAGGACGTTCGTAACGGAAGACTCGGACGAAGGATCAATACAAGAAAACTCCAGATCTAGGTAGATTGAGTACATGCAAAAGGAGCATTAATGGAAGGACACAATCTCTGACCACTACAGTCGACAAATCTGGAAAAAAATAAAGAAAGAAAAGAAGGTAGAAATTTTCGATTTGTTTTGTTTGGTCGACTCTAGAAATTCTTGTTAGTATTGCTCTTTCTTGTCATCTATTACTGCCCAGTGTTAGCTGAATCTGTTGAGGAGAACATGGCGATATCAGAAATTGTGGGAGATAGGGGGGTAAGTGAAGTCGGTGAAACATCAAATACAAGGAATAACATCGACCATAACCACCCTCTCTTCCTTTTTCCATCGGATGCCCCTGGTTCCCTGTCCATTGGAGTCATCCTGAATGGAATGGACAACTATGTGCTATGGAGTAGGGCCATGAAACTGGCTCTATTGGGTAAAAACAAGATAGGGTTTGTCGATGGGACGGTTAGGAGAGAACATTATGATGAGGAGCGGCAGTGCAGGATAGATGCAATGCCATCGTAGTGTCGTGGTTGATGGGGAACGTCAGTAAAAGTTTGCTGACAGGGATGCTATTCAATGCTGACTCTCACAGCATCTGGGAGGAGTTAAAAGAGCGATTCGACAAGGTGAATAGTTCTAGAGCTTTTCAAATCCATAAGGAGATATTCACCCTGCGACAAGGAACTATGTCAATATCAGGATACTACTCAAGGCTGAAGGACCTTTGGGATGAATACGACTCGATTATACCTACACCAGCATGCTGCCCCAAGGCCAAGGAGTTTATCAACAACAGTCAATATCAAAGGTTGTTACAGTTTCTAATGGGACTGAACGAAAGTTACCACAACACGAGGAGTCAAATTTTAATGATGCCTCAAGTCCCAAATCTGAATCAGGCATATGCCTTAGTTAATCAGGAGGAAAGCCAAAGAGCTCTTTCAGGAACCAGCAGATCAATAGCTGAACATATTGAGCCTTCAGCATTATTCACAGCCAGGAGTGGGAACAAAGGGGGAAATGGAGGAAATCACACACAAAGAAAGCCATATAATCCTAATGCTAAGTGTGATCACTGTAAAATGAAAGGGCATTTCATTGTGGATTGTTTCAAGCTGATGAAGTGCAACCACTGTCACAAAACAGGACACTTAGCAGAAGGCTGCTATCAACTAATTGGGTACCGGATGATTTCAAGCCTAAGGCAAAGAGAGCTTATGCGAATGTGGCAAATCAAGACACAGACAAATGAATCACCTTGAAAAGGGAACCTTGATGTATGATCGGTTCACTCCAAGTCAAAGACAACGATTCTTCACGTCTTTGGAAGAACAGACGCGAGCGTAACTCATATTGCTAATATGGCGGTATATACATACTTATGATACACCAGAACTATTAAAATGGATAGTAGATTCAGGTGCGACTAATCACATGATAAGTAGTTCTAAACACTTACTCAATAACTTGTTGAAGGCGAGAAGGTCTGATTACCAGCGAGATTCCGAGAATCTCCCATGTTGGTGATTATCAACTAGGAAAAGGTGATTTTCTCAAAATGTACTATGTGTACCAAATTTTTAAATTTAACTTAATGTCGTGTCAAAAGTGACTAAAGAATTGAATCAGTAGTGTCTCTTTCTTTCCTCATGTTGTATTTTTCGGATCTAACATCCGGGAAGGTGGGGGATTGGTAGTGAGAAAGATGGGCTCTACAATTGTGTGTTTGGATCTTGAAAATCGGAGAAGGAGTTGAGGAAATGTATGAGTGCTACCCAACATATAGATATAATGACTTGGCACTGAGAGACTATGCCATGTACCCACGACGATTGAGGAAGATTTCCTTGTTCAAAGACTATGATACCTGCTTTAAATAAATGTGATGTCGCCACTAGCTAGACAAATTAAATCACCATTCCCTACTAGCACCAATGATAGATCAATAAGACCTTTTCAATCACGCATTTAGATGTCCGGGGCCTTATAAGCGATACATTCAATGGAATGAGATATTTTTGACCATTGTTGATGACTACTCTAGATGGACATGGGTGTTTTGATGAGGCAATCGATGTGTCTACAATTACGAAAATTTTCTTTCTCAAATAATCGCTCAATTTGGATCTAAAGTCCGTAAAATTAGATCCGATAACGGTATCAATTCTTTAATCAAAGCAGAAAGCTCTTTTTCAAACACTAGGAATTATACATGAGCTCTTGTCCATACACACCACAAAGAAACGGGTAGTTGAAAGAAAACATAGGCATCTACTTGAGATAGCAAGGGCAATCAAGATACAGGGTTGGTTGCCAGACAGATTTTGGGGAATGTGTATTGAAGTTGCAGCTTACATCATAAATAGAATCCCTTCAACAGTTCTAAATAATGAGTCTCCTTTCCATAAACTGTACAACAAAACACCACAACTTAGTCATTTAAGAGTTATAGGTTGTTTATGTTTTGCCACCATTCTTCCTACACAGGATAAGTTTAGTCCAAGAGCAGTCAAATGTGCTCTACTTGGATATGCTCCTACACAAAAGGGATATAAGCTGTATGACTTAGAAAACAGGGCTGTCTTTGTTAGTAGAGATGTGATTTTCAGGGAAGATACTTTTCCCTTTAAGAATAGGCAGAGTGAAGATTCACTAAATATAAAAGACCATGGACAATTCTGTTATGAGGAACTAATAATAGGTAATCCTGTCACTATTGGAAATTCTGTCAATGAGACTAATTTTGCAGGACAAGAGTCATTGTCTACAGGTTCTGCTGCAGACCTAAGTATCAACAGAAGTGATGTAAACAGAGAAAATAACAATGCAGATGAGGCAGAACACCATGAGGACAATCAGGGAGTATTGCAGGGAACAAGAAAATCAGGGAGACTTGGTAGACCTCCTATATGGCACAAGGACTATGTCACCACACAAGGGTCCCATAATTGTTTATATTCTATTTCTAATAACATCACTTATGCAGGTCTGTCTGCTGCATATCAACATTTTGTTGCACAAGCATCTTTAGAAATTGAGCCAACAGGATACTCAACAGCAGCAAAGGATCCAAGATGGGTTGTAGCCATGGAAACTGAGATTCAAGCACTAGAAGACAATGGAACATGGGAGATGGTCAAGCTGCCTGAAGGGAAGAAAGCAATAGGTCAGAGTGGGTATACAAGATAAAATACAAGGCATCAGGGGAAATTGAAAGATTTAAAGCCAGACTTGTGGCCAAGGGTTACAACTAGAAGGAAGGAATAGATTACCAGGAGACATTATCCCCTGTAGTTAAGATGACCACGCCAGATGGTGGCCATAGCATAAAGAAGAAACACTGGAAGGTACACCAGATGGATGTGTACAATGCATTTCTTCAAGGGGATTTATTTGAAGAAGTATTCATGGCAGTTCCAGAAGGATACAATACTACACACAGGAGTACACATGTGTGCAAGTTAAAGAAATCCCTATATGGGTTGAAGCAAGCTTCTAGGCAATGGAATATAAAGTTAACTTCAACCTTATTGTCATCAGGGTTCACACAAAGCCACAGGGATTACTCACTTTTCACAAGGAAGGAAAATGAAAAGATTGTGGTAGTATTGGTATATGTCGATGACCTCTTATTAACTGGGAATGATGCTGTCCTCATACAGTCTACAAAAGAAGCATTACAGTTGGCCTTTAAGATAAAAGACTTGGGGGAATTGAAGTACTTTCTGGGGATTGAGTTTGTCAGGAATCCACAGGGCATACTGATGCATCAAAGGAAATATGCACTCGAACTTATATCAGACATGGGACTAGCAGGAGCCAAGCCAGTGGCTTTCCCTATGCAGACAAACCAGAAACTTACCACAGTTGAGTTGGACAAGATTATTGAAGCAAGCTTCGAGTCATCTCATAGTACTGATAAGCTGTTAAGTGATCCCTGTACATATAGAAGATTGATTGGAAGGCTGTTATATCTGACTACCACAAGGCCAGATATCGCCTTTGCAGTAAATTCCCTCAGCCAATTTATGCAGGCACCAAAGAATTCTCACTTCGAAGCTGGGCTTCGATTGGTCAGATACATTAAACAAACACCAGGGATGGGTATTTTTATGTCCAGTTCTTCTACTTGTTTTCCTCAACTAAAAATGTTTTGTGATGCAGATTGGGGAAGTTGCGTCAACACCAGAAAGTCAGTCACTGGTTACCTAGCATTGTATGGATCATCACCTGTCTCATGGAGATCGAAGAAGCAAGACACAATTTCACGGAGCTCAGCAGAGGCAGAATACAGAGCTATGGCTTCTGCAGTTGCTGAAGTTGTCTGGCTGACAGGGCTGTTTCACGAGTTGGGTGTCGATATATCTAGGCCGGTGAGAGTATTTACAGACAGCAAGTCGGCCATACAGATAGCTGGAAATCCAGTTTTCCACGAGAGAACAAAACACATAGAAATAGATTGTCATTTTATTAGAGAAAAGATTCAAAGCGGATTGATCAATGCTCGTTTTATATCAACAAAGGATCAACCAGCTGATATACTAACAAAGGCGTTGAGTCGGCAACAACACACTTCTTTGCTATCCAAGCTAGGCTTGAGGAACATTTTTGTACAGCCTAGCTTGAAGGGGGGTGTAAAGACATAGACATGGTTCATAGTATATTGATTAAATTGTATAGTATATTTGGTATACTTGGGATGAGAAATAATGGGCACTTGTGTGTGGGCTTTGTGTATGGCAGGCCCACGTCTTGGCCCTTTTGCTTTAGTCTGTAAAGCAGACCTTTTACTTAAGTCTGTAAACAGACGCGTACATAGTGCAATTCACATTTATTCAAGATATTTTCTTCCTCATTGTTCTAGAACACTCCTCTCTTCTTCTCTCTCTCACCGACTTATCACCATCGTCTTCTTCATCAACTAGGTCGACTGTTTTCTTCCCGTTCCACCGCTGATCTCAGACTGCTTCCATGACAGTCTAGATCTTAACAGGATTAAAGAGTAATAATGTGGAAAGTGGGGAGACTAAGAATAATAATGACTGAAAAATGGAGAGACTAAGGGGAATATTACGATAAATGTTATTTGTTATAAATGCATTTACTGTTATGTAAATTATTACTAATATTAACTGGTTATCACTATATTTTAAAAGGATATAAATATCCATCAACATTTATTGAATTACTCGACAAAATCCTAATTTAATTTGAAGATAGGAGCTTTCACTTTTAGGATTTGTTTGACCAAGTTTTTATTTAAAACAAATTCTGTTTCTTAGAAATAATTTTGCAGAAACCGTTTCTAGAGAATCTGTTAGGATGTTTGCCTTATAATTATAGAAGTATTTTTGATAAACATAAACAATTTCTTGCTTGGCTCACATTTATGCAAAGAAACTAGAATATTCTTTTAAATAGATTTAACACTATTTAATGTTTCTAAAAATTAGTATATCTTTACAATTTAATAAAAAAAATTAAAATTATTTAATTGCAACATTTAATCAAAAAAATATATATTATACATAAGAAATTTAACGACAATATGATAGTGAATGACTCAATATGTCCAAAAGTTAAATATATTACATCATTACATAACTAATAAACTAGAATATAGAAATATTATTATGACCCGCGACTCATTAAGGAAGTGACAATGTTGTGGCGAACAAATTTCATACTAACATCATCCATCAATCTATTATGATCATCTCTCAAAGTCCTTGATGTTCCTCCAATATCTTTATCCATGTGTCTAATGAAAAACTTCACATTATTGATAATATCCTCCATCTTTTTTTTCCACACACCAAATGTTCGTTCAATTACATTTCTCAATGAGAAATGGACAGAACAAACTAATACTTAAAATATGGAGAAAATAAACTCATATAAACTACATCCATGGTTTGTATATATGACAAAGATATATATATATATATGGCAAAGAGAAAATATATTTTGTAATACTGCTACAATCTGTTTTTTAACAATTACGCCTTAGTCCTAAATAATTTTTTTTGGAAAAAAAAGAACAGAAAACATATCGAGTAGTTATCAAAAACCCCATAAAGAATTAAACCCAATTGAATTAAGCATTTTAAAACAGATAACATATCAACTACTTATTGAAAACCCGGTGAATAATTAAACTCAGTTGAATTAAGTCCATAAACAATTTTTTTTTTAAAAAAACAGATAACATATCAACTAATTATCAAAAATCCAATAAATAATTAAACTCAATTGAATAAAAAAAGAGTGAATAATTAAACCCAATTGAAATAAGCCTATAAAAAAATTAACATATCAACTAGTTATCAAAAACATAGTAAATAATTAAACTCAGTTGAATATTTTTTTAAAATGAATAATTAAACCAAATTGAAAAAAATCGATCAATAATTTTATTCAAAAAAATAAATAATTTTTTTTTGGAGAAACACAATTTGTGTTTCTCCTTCTCTTCCATTTTAGAAATATTTTTTGATTTTTTTAAAAAATGTTTCTACTTCTTGATAAGTATGTGTTTGACCCAAAAATTGTCTGAAAGTTGAGAAATACTTATAAAAATTTGGCGAAACACATACTTAATATTATATGATATGATATGATATATGATGATATGACTTGGTGTTAGTTGAATGATTTTCGCTACTGCCTACTGAATTAGCCTGCTGCTCCTCCGCGGCCAACTTGACTCCCGAACACTGACTTGTTTCAGTTGTTTTTTTGTGAAAAAAGATTTCAGGCCGAACTACTGACCGTGTTCCATGGCCTCAAACTAGCGCGTCAACAGAATTTTACACCTCTTCAAATAAATCTTGATGCAGAGGAAGTTATTAACAGCCTATCTAGCCTCCACCTATCTTACACCTCACTTCTAAATATTGCTCACAGAGCTGAATTCAGGATTTTAAGCGGATGTGTGCATAATTGGCGGATATAAGGGGGCAAAAGGGTGTTCATCCGAAATCACTCGGCAAAAAAATTACACCTAGCCCCTGATTGTGTGCTGATTTATGAATTTTGAATCCCTTGAACACAAGATTAGAAGTTGGCTTAGTGATTTAAAAGTTCAAAATTTAGCTTGAGGTTCTAAGTTCAAATTCTTAGCACTACATTTTTATTTGCGTTAGAAGAGGAGAAATGAAGAAGCGAAAGGAAAAGAACACAACAACACGAATTCAATTCCTCAACCTTTAAGCCTTCAGCCCAACACCTAGCCAATGCTCCATTCCCTCTAAATTTAATCATGGGTTCTTTAGTTAATATTAGATATATTTATAAGAATTATACACATAATATACCAAATGAATTTAATCGAATGATCAAGTTCACTTGACCAATTTTTTACCCATAAATCCGCCCCTGATTGTGCAGGTACTTGCCCAGATCGCTGGATGATCCATTGATGAGCATGTCTATAGGAAAAAGAACTGGGTTGCAAACAAACTGGCGAGATATGGTTGTATAGAGCTCAATGCCAACTCAATCATTCTATTTGAAAAATCACCACTTTATGTTATGGCTGTCCAACGGGGCGGGGCGGGGCGGGGCCAGGGCGGGTCCCGGAGGGACGGGGATAGGGCGGGACCGGTACCCGGCGATACTGGCGAGTTCTGTCGATGTCCCGTCCCGGTCCCGTAGGAATAGGGGACCGGTGATATCGGGGCGGGGGCGGGTTTTTGGGGTTTTTTTTGCACTTAAATTTAAAAAATAATATTTATATAAACAACTCAATAATTGAACAAGATAGTTTCATAAAAAACATCTTCGGATAAGATTTCTTTATAGTTGTAGTCTTCTTCTTCGTTGATCTCCTATAGACCGCACCTTCTCCGCTCCGTTCGTATCTAATCTCTGAATAATAATGCAATCTCCAGCTAATGAATGTATGTGCTTTCCTATGTGAAATTTGTCTGCCGAAAAAAGCGCTTTCATACGCTATTAATGAAGCTTTAATGTTCAACACATCTCGGGCCATCAATGACAGTGTCAGAAATATCTTCTCATTCTCCCTCCAGTATTTCACCAAGTCTTCAAGTCTTTCTTCATTGAGAAAGACGTGTTACCGTTAAATAATCACGATCGTTAGTACTACGGCCTATATCAGACGTGAGGGATACTTTTTCAGGAAAATGATATAATGAATAACGTAAATACCGTTGATATTCGTGTGCAAATTTAAAAACATATCTCCTAACAGATCTAGGAAAACCGTTAAAAGCAGGATTATACATTTCTCTAATGTAATGAATAAAATCAAGAGAGGAAAGAAATGAAAAAGGCAAACCCTCCACATAAACTAATTTTGATAATGCTTCTCTATCTCTATGTTTATCGTATTTAGAGCCTACAATTTTCCCCCGTCATAGGGTTAATTTGACCCTGTACCTGATCCGGATAGTATGCGGACCTTATCACGACTGAGAGAGCATTGACACATCCGATTTTCTAGCCTCGTATTCCTCCTACCTAGCTGTGTGAATTTTTTTACATGCTTAATTAAACCTCCCGTCCCATCCTGACCTTTTCCCATTTTAAATTTATAAATATTTTTATAAATTTGACATCTAACTACTTCATTCTCTTGGTCCCAACAAAAAAAGCCCATGCATATGATTTTAATTTTGTTGTGTTGGGTCTCGTCTCATACTAGGGGGAATATGTGGTGTTTCAGTTTGAGGTGTGTCATCTACATTAGTCGGTGTGTCATTTAGATTAATGGGTGTGTCATCTAGATTATCTTCTAAATTAAAGTCTTGTTGAGTTCTAGAAAATATCTCATCGTCTAAATCTAATGGTACTTAAGGAAATAATTCAGTATCAACGAAATCGTTCTGTCTAGGTCTAGGAGGAATAGGATAACTAGAAGAAGTATTACTGCTTTTGTTACTCCTACTAGAAGAAGCTTCGCCCTTACCCAACATACCTCTTAATCCTTTCATTTTAATTATGCTAATAAATAGTTAAAGATAATGAAATTAAGTGTGCTAATTAAAATAAAAAAACAATAATAATTTAATGAAGGAACGAATGTACCAAACGCCGACGTGTAATCGAGAGGTTAAAAATTGAAACTTTGTTTGATGGATGATCCTCAAGCTATTGTCAACTTCACTTTCAAATGAATAAATAAAATTGAATATTTAGTAGACAATGTAGACTTGTAGAGAGATAAATTGAGAGATTGTAGAAAGATTTGTGAGAAAAATGAAGAGAAAATGAGGTATTTATAGTTGGGAAAATTAGGTTAAAGTGTAAATATAATAATTTAGGGGTTAAAACCAAAAATTAAGTGGCTATGAGGGTTCGTGGAGGCCAAAAATGACTGTTGCACAACAACCAAAATATAAAATGATCGTTGTGCAACAACTATTTTGTGAAAATATGAGGGGTCGGGACCGTGGCGGGACTACCCCGGTTCCCGTCCCGAATCTCGTTATCGATAATACGGGATCGGGGAGGGGTCGGGGTGATACCGGGATTGGACAATCTTACTTTATGTCAAGAAAACCCTGCAAGACGACCACACAGAAAACTATACATGCGACGTGGACTAACAAATGCCCAAGAATTTTCCCTTCTAACTACGGCTGCACAAAATTCGGTCCAGACCGAAAAAAATGATCGGATCGATCCTGTTCAGACTGGATCGGACTGATAAATTCGGTCCGATTTTCGATTCAAATTTTCTGAAAATTCGGTCATTGATCCGGTCCGGTTTTACCCTGTTGTGCAGCCTTAAGTCATATAACCGGATTGGACCGAAAAAGTCTTGGACAGGACCGATAAATTCGATCCGGTCTTTAATTCTAATTTTTTGAAAATTCGTTCCTCGATCCGGTCCGGATCGATCCGTTTCGATTTTACCCTGTTGTGCAACCCTACTTCTAACGACCTTTTGTTAAGTCGCACCTGCTATAATTCTTTTGTACAAACTCGCTAACGAGTCCCCCTCTTTTTTGTATCACACCATGCTCCTTGTGCTTTTGAAACTTAATTAATATAATATAATATAATATAATATAATCTTCTGGATCAAAAAAATATAATTATAAGAAATGTCCACTTAAAAGTACAAACCAAAGTTTCATTAGTGACTCATTGTGGTTGTGGGTTCACTTGCAAATAAAGAGGTCCCAATTTGCAAGTTGACATTTGTAAAATTGGGATAATTTAGGACCGAATAAAAAGGGACTTTAGAGTTGATATTGTAGTTTGAATGTGTATTTCACTCACAAATTTTCGACCTTCATAATTTTTTTTTAAAAATATTAGGACTATTCAAGCACATATTTTTTACAATCTTTTTCTAATTTCGTCTTCAATGTGCTCCCACTTGACAAATTTTCTTTCTAGTCTATAGAAAAAATGTCTAACTTTCTAAATTAGAAAATAATTTAATTTAAATTTCTCATTTATTCTTAATGATATTTTTTTTTATAATCAAACAAAAAATTATTACATATTAGAAAATTACAAGTTTTAAAAGTCTTATAATCACACAAATATTATAAGCATGCTTAGAACAAAAAAACAATGTAAGACACTTAAATGAGACGAAATGAGTATATTTCTTTCTTTTAAGCTACTCTCTCCATCTCAAATTATTTGTCACTAAAAATATTTGTTTCAAATTATTTATCATTTTAGAATTTTAAGACATAATTATTTTTTCATTTTACCCTTAGTTGAATTAGTCATTAATGAAGATAACATACAATAGCGTAAATATTGAATTGAGAGAAATCATAAATTAAATATAAAAATAGTCAAATACATTTCTTAATCTCTAGGCGTGCAAATAAAAAAGACCACAAATAATTTGAGACTAAGGGGTGTATTCAATTAAGATTTAAAAAAAAAAAACTTTTTTGGGATAAAAAAGTCATGTGATATTCAATTAAGATTTTTAAACTATCTAAAAAAATCTTGTGGTATTCAATCAAGACTATTAGGATTTTAAAAGACTAATAAAAAGTCTTTTAGTATTCAAAATTTTGAAATTTCGAAAGATTTTTTAAAAATATAGATTTTGGATGACTTTTAGTGGAAGGTATACATAACAAATCCTATAAACAATCTCAGTCTAACCTATCAGACTTTTTCTCATTCTCAAATTTATATTTCATATTTATTTTTTTACTTTTATAAAAATATGGATTTTTTTCTTACCCCCCCCCCCCCTATCGCCCTAACTCCACCTACCCCCGACCCCTCACCTCATCCTCAAACTTCTATTTCATATTTTGTTACTTTTATAAAAAAAATTATTAAAAATATAAAATTTTATCTTACCTCCCCTACCCCTACCCCGCCCTACCCCATACCCCCGCCCTACCCCAATCTCAAATTTTTATTTTATATTTTTTTTACTTTTATAAATAATTTATAAAAATATGAATTTTTTTCTTACTTCCATACCCACATCTACCCCCTCCACCCTACCCACACTTACCCCCTACACCCTCACCCCATCCTCAAATTTCTATTTCATATTTTTTTACTTTTATAAAAAATATGAAATATTTTCTTACCTCCCCTTACCGCCCTAACCCCCGCCTCCCCCCACCCCACCCATTCTCAAATTTATATTTCATATTTTTTGTTACTTTTATAAAAAAAAAAATTAAAAATATGAAATTTTATCTTACCTCCCCTCTACCTCCTACCCTCTCCCCCGCCCTACCCCAATTTCAAATTTTTATTTTATATTTTTTTTACTTTTATAAATAATTTATAAAAATATGATTTTTTTTCTTACCCCATACCCACACCTCCCCTACCCCTACCCCGCCCTACCCTCCCGCCCTACCCCAATCTCAAATTTTTATTTTATATTTTTTTTACTTTTATAAATAATTTATAAAAATATGAATTTTTTTCTTACCCAATACCCACACCTACCTCTACCCTCTCCACCCTACCCACAGTTACCCCCTCCACTCTCATCCCATCATTTAGCCCATCTTGATCCGCACATCTTAGTCCATGTAAGTTTTGGGTGAGTTGGGCATTAGCCCATCTACAACTTAAACCCATCTTGACCCGCTCAACTTCCACCCAAACGGTCCATCTGTCACCCCTAGTTAATTTTTTCAAATCTTTATAAATCTTATGATAAATCTTTTAAAATTCAAACATAAAAAATCTTGATTGTTAAAATAGTCTTTTAAAATCATAACAATCCTAAATAGTCTTTTAAAATTTATAAGACTTATTTATCTCAAAAATATCTTTTAAACCCTTCGTACTGGGATGTTACGTGAGGCTCCTAAAATTTCTATACAGCCTTTCTCCATATGAACAAATCTTCCCAAAAGTGTAAGTAGTTCTTCCCATAACACTATCCTCTTTAACAAGAATGGCTTCCAATCTTCTAAAATGCAATACACAATCCATCCAAATTTCCCACCCTTTATTCCACTTCAACCTTAACAAACTACCATACACAACAAGTTTCTTAAACTCTTTAGGATCAACACAACAACTTAACCATCTTTATTTCTCTATTTCCTTCACAAAACCCAAGTCACAATTTTCACATATTCAATGTTCACTCTCTTCTCCTACCCCACCACCTACCACCAAAGAAGATGCAATTTCTCAAGCAAAATTATCTCTTTTAAGTACATTAGAAAACCCCCTTAACAATCCCAAACTTGTTGGTAGACTCAAGAAACTCAAACAAACAAGATTTCGTGTCGAAATCCCAGTTGTTGATGATTCCCCATCAGCACTATCCCAGCTTGCTCTTGATATATTTGGAAACATACCCTTAAAAAGAAAAGGTCCAAAAATCAAGATTATGCTTTTATGGCCTAACCAAACCTTAACACAAGCTGCACAAATAACCTTTGACAACAAGAACAAGAACAACGTACCCAGTGTAATCCCACAAGTGGGGTCTGGGGAGGATAGAGTGTATGCAAATCTTACCTCTACATTGAGAGGTAGAGACGTTGTTTCAAACCCCATCATTGAAAATTTAGATATTTCATCAATAACTGATGGGGATATTTCATCTGTGGATGTGTTGGTGTTTATGGCTCCAGAGGCTTCAAGATTAACTTTAATAAAGGAAATTACTGATGTGTTGTATCCAAAGCCTGTGGTGATATTTAATCCCACATGGGATTTTGATGAAGAGAGCAGTTTTGGTGAAATGAGTGGATTTGTGGGTACATTTGAGGTTGTGTATTCGTTTATGGGATTGGAGGTTAGAGGGATATTGAGTAATAGAAAAGGGGTGATGTTTAAATGTGCTAGAGATGGTGTTTTGAGTGGTGAGAATTCGAAATGGTATGTGTTTGTTGAAGAAGATGGAGAGTTGAAGGTTGTTTCGAGGTTTAAAACAAGGCCATCCATCGTTGAAGTTGAGAATGTTTTGTATAACTTGATGGCTATGAATTCGCCAATTACAAAATCGGCAAAGTTCTTCAAGGATTTGGTGTCAAATGTAAGGGGTAAAAAGTAAAGCACAAACAATTCAAGGATTTAGTTTTGTTTGTTTTATCGATATCCTGGAATAAACATTATTTTGATTGTATTGGATTGAAAATAGAGAAAGGAGAGGAAAGGGGTGACTAACTTAAGAATGCACATGGCTCTTTTGAACCTTTGCAATGATATTATCGTTTCGCTATCTGCTTCCTTTGTGTGCTTCCTGGAACTCTTAAAAGTATATTCTTGTATGACGTCCATATACTAGCTTTGCCAGGTTTTAGTGAATTGAAAACTTAATTATTACGAATAAAAAAAATTAATCTCTATCTTCTCAAAACCGGTACTTGGAAGAAAGACAAACAACTATGGGACTAGAGCCATTGGCTTCACGAACTAAGCATTAACATATGTACTGTTATTGCAAGGAGGTGGAAGCTGTGTATATGCTCTCTCCTTTTTCCAATATGGTGATTTCATTCCCTTTTCCAATCCTTATGAATAATTCTTCATGAAATATCTGAAACCATACTTAACAGTGTATTGAAGACGATGCGATCTTTTGGTTGTCCGGTGTATGCATTCTTTGGTGAAAACAGCCATTATCAATTGTTGTATAATATCTACTGCTACTGAATGAAATAACATTAGAGAACCATAAATCCAAGAAGTTATGAAGATTCCGAGGGTGTTTGGATGGGCTTAAAATCTGGTCAAACTAGCTAGTAAGCTCTTTTCATCTTGTAGAATATCAAGTCCGTCAGGCATCGTGACGTTTCCATCTCCCCTCTTGAATTGGGCACCTTCCTCAGGTAATTTTAAGATGCTATAATATGACAGCTTTTGATACATTTATCAGAGAAGTCAATGTATTTGCTCCAGAAAGGTCAAAGTCGTGGCAATGTTGAATATCTGTGATGCTTGTATTAGTCTTTGTACCTGAATCCTAGCATATGTTAAAAGGGATCAATAACATGGACATGAACAATATAATCAGACCAGGGATAATGTGCCTACCTGCCACAAACTTGGTCTGATTTCATGTTCTGCACGAAAAAAAGGAAAACTCTACCATGGAGTGATCCAGTAAGTGGTTAGAGTAGTTCTAAAGTTGTATTTGTTAAAAGAAGCTGGGTTTTGTCTAAACAAAACATTAAGAAGGTTATCACACATTTGAGAATGCATTTCTTCAAAAAGGTGGCATTTTGATGTCACTTGTATTTTTACCTCTTCGAGCTCATAGTGGCATACTTGACTTATATTTGTTTTCCTCCATGCTTCTTGATATCCCATGCGCATTCACTAGGATCAAGGGTCTTTGCTATCAGAGGACGAGAAAAGTTCAGGCAGATTTTAAAGTGCTTTGACATTAAAAACTTATTTTCTCCCCTGCACGTCTCCACAGCTCCGTTCATCTTTTCATTCATTTCAACGTCCCGCAGAGGTGAAAGATCAGTCCACGATGTTATAAATTAATCCAGGAAGACTACCTTATCAAGAGTAGGAAACAACAGTAAAGATATTCATACTTTGTAGAAATATTACAATTACTTCAGGAAAAAGGAGGAATGGATGTTACATGAATGCATCTAACGTAAAAGACGTCTACCTCTTAAGGTTTCAAGGCTTACCTCTGGAAAATGTATTCTTATGTGGTTCATCAGTGAATTGTACGTGGGACTGGGCCCCAGAAGCTATTCCGCTACAAAATGTCAGCCTTGTTAGAGAGTTCTACGCCAACTATCCGGAACAAGGTGATGGGAGATGCTTTGTAAGAGGGCGGTATGTGCCCATTAACGTTGAGGAAGTGAACGCACTCTTTGGGACTGCTAACGTTGGGGACCAGGGTTACAATCTAGCCCATTTCAGAAGTTGGTCGAGGGATGTCAGTCATATAACCTGGGATAGAATTGCTGATGTCCTATGCTACCCAAGCGCGCAGTTTCGTTATTCCCGCAACTAGTGCAGGGGACTTGCCCAGTGTCAGTTTAACAGAGTAGTCAAGGCTTGACTATATTTTGTAAGTGCCCGCTTGATTCTGTCGACTCATTTTTCAAATGTACCCACAGACAGAATCAAGCTTATATATGGCATAATGACGGGCAAGACTATTGATATCGGGTTGGAGATAGTGCAGAGTATAAGAGATTAGCAGGCTTGACCACTACCGGCGGACTGGTACATGGTTCATTCATTACTGCTTTATGCGCTGGGCATAGAGTCCCAATGTTCGCCACAAACTGTAAAATCCGTAAAAAAATAATAATAATAGTTGTGGTTGGGTTAATATATATATATATATATATATATATAAGAAAACAAAGAATAAATTGCATGAGATAGAGTTAGTGTTAAAGTTGGATAAATAAATAAAATGAAAATAAGAAACCAAAAAAAAAAAAAAAAAAACACAAACACAAACACGAACATGCAGATGCACGTCCCAACTCCCACCCCTTCCCTTTACCCCTTCCCCCCTTTTCATTTCCCTTCAATCTTTTGGCTTTCCCCCTCCCATAAGTTATACAATCACCTCCACTTATACATTGTATTTACACACAAACAAAGTACATAACATCAAGGTTAGAAAATCAGAAAAAAACAAGTGAACAAGAAGAGGAAAATTCTGAAAAAAAATAAGAAAGTAAGAAGAACAACAAAAAAAAGAAATACTAGGGAGCAAGGGTCCCTTATAGCAACCGAATAATAATCATTTCACACATACAAGGTGAGTTTTCTCACTCAGAAATTCTTGGTAATATCCTTTATTTTAAGTTCAATACATGTTAGAATAAAAATTGAGTATTGAAAAGAAATATTGAACTTTTGATTGTTTAGACAACTAGTTGTGTCATGAACTTTACGAACTATTCTCACTGAGTTATAATTGTTAGAAATTGATGAAATTCGGAGGAGTGGTACACTTCTCTAATATGATCATATAGAACCAAAAATGAGGTAAAATGGACATACGGTTTGAAAGTTATCGTAGTTCAAAGTTCCTGCCTTAGATTTGGCCGAAATCCGGAAAGGCATAATTACGGACTATTTTTATTGAGTTTTACTTATTAGAATTATATGAAAATTTACATGGTTGTAAATCTCCCTGTTACGGACAGATATAGATAAAGAGTTATTAAAACGGACTTACGAGTTGAGAGTTATTGTAGTTTGAAGTTGCTGCCTCGGATTCGTCGGAATCCAGAAGGGAAGGACGTTGAAACGTAAAAATGTACTAATATGTGGGTAATATGAAAATTGTTGCTAAATAAAAGTTCTAGATATCTTTGTTGTGGACATTTTGAGACCTTACGGGGGTCTATCCGACTTACGGATTGAGAGTTATCGCTGTTTAAAGTTTCTGTCTCGGATCTATCGAGATCCAGGAAGGGCAGCGAATAAAAGTGTAAAACTGTACCAAATGGTACGGAATATGAAAGGATGGTTCACATGGAGACGTGTATCTCTCTGTTCTCATCGTTTTGAGATTTTATGGGGCTTGAACGGGTTTACAGATTAGGAGTTATGACTATTCTAAGATTGGGTTCTGTTTAATAAAAATTCTGCCGAAACAAATCTCATATGGCTGTTTTGAGGATAAATTTGTGTTAGTTAACCAAAGTAGTTTTAAATGAAATTTGGTACAGTGAAAGATCCCCGTCTTACCTTAGTTTCCTCTTGAGAAACACCTTAGTTGGAGTTATGGTTAAAAAGTTATAATCGTTACAAGTATGAATGACAGAATGTTGAGAAAGAGAATATTATTTATTCAATCTTCTGAAAAATATGAAAGGTGAATACGTGTTCACATAAATATATAAATATAAACATAATGGATCGGGTTGCACGCCGCAACAAAACGTAAAGTGAATACGTGTTCACAAATACGTAAATATAATGGGTTGCACGCCGCAACAAAACGTAAAGTGAATACGCGTTCACAAATACGTAAACATAATGGATCGGGTTGCACGCCGCAACAAAACGTAAAGTGAATACGTGTTCACAAATACGTAAATATAATGGGTCGGGTTGCATGCCGCAACAAAACGTAAAGTGAATACGCGTTCACAAATACGTAAATATAATGGATCGGGTTGCACGCCGCAACAAAACATAAAGTGAATACGCGTTCACGAATACGTAAACATAATGGATCGGGTTGCACGCCGCAACAAAACGTAAATTGAATACGTGTTCACAAATACGTAAATATAATGGATCGGGTTGCACGCCGCAACAAATATGAAAGATGAATACATGTTCACCTATATATAAATATGAAAAGTGAATACGCGTTCACAAATATATAAATGTAATAAACATGTGGAAATGCAGGGGAATGTCTTAACGTATAATACGAGATAAAATGAAGTGTTAGTTAAACCGTGAACTTCCTATGAGGAGTTGTTGCATATTTAAAAATGTTGTAACCTGATATGTTTTTGCAATATGCTTATTACGTTATAATGTGATTGCGCTTGGAATATTGTGGTGTTATTTTGAATTGCAGGGTAAGGTTCTCACTCAGCCCCAGATGGTAGAGCTGACTCTTTATTTAACATGTTTCAGGAAAGCGTGATAGAAGAAAGACTCCACGCCAAGGCTAGCGATCGTCCCGCAGCCTCTTGTCATACCAAGTCCATTGTTTCGGGCTTGGTACTCGTCAGGTTCAGAATGTCAGTTTCAATGTCTCGAAATGCGGTGTGGAATGGTCTCCCTTCCAACTTAGAATAATATTTGTCAGTATGTCTATGTAGAAACAATATTTGCACGAGCATGGACTCGCGTTATATTTTCAATAAAGTCATAAACAAATTTCTTTATTGTTATTTTTATTAATAGCTCCGTATTTGAATATAAGTTTAAATTTCTAAATAAAGAGAATTAAATGGTGCTCCTGGTGGAAAATAATTGTCCAGGTGCCATCACGCCCTAAGTAAACACTTAGGGAAATTTGGAGCGTGATAAGTTGGTATCAAAGCTAAACCAGGTTAAGAGATTCTAGGAAGTTTTCTTCGAGTTGGGTGTTTGAACGGTTACTTATTGCGACGGTGTGCGCGCCACCTTAGTAATAAGTGAACGGAATAACATCCTAAAGTTTCCCTTCTTTCATACTCTTCTCGTGCCTATCTTGAGTCTTTTCAAAGACTTGGTTCTCGTACTACCTCCTTCAAGGGATTGTGGAAGGGAGTGTACAACGATAAAATAACCAGATGTGACTGCACCACCGACCGAAAAGGTAGGAGAGGTACCAGATAGACTATGAAGCAAATTTTGTGAGAAGAAGGGAACATATCTATACAGGGAAGGACTACAAGTCTAACCCAATAGTATTTCTCGATGAGGTAGAAAAACTATTGTTTACACGAGGATGTGTGGAGATGCATGACGTCAATTTGGTAATCGCACAGTTAGTGGACGACACACGGGTGTGGTGGAGAAATTTTAGAAGAAATCATTTTCCGATGTCACCACCGATGACGTGGGGGGAGTTCAGAGCCGCATTCAGTGAAAAGTACATGCCTAACTCCCGAAAAGATGCGCTCAGACGTGAGTTTGAACTGTTGAAACAAGGAGACCGCAATGTGATAGAATACAATACCTAATTCATCCGATTGTCAGCATAAAACGCACATATTATTCCTACAGAAAGGGAGAAGGTCAAAAGAGTTGTTAAGGGTTTAAACCCAAACTTGGAAGAGAAGGTAGTGGCATTAGCCCATTATCGGGCATACCTTCAGATCGTTGGTATGACAATGAGGGTAGAAGGTTTCGCTAAAGCAAAAAGAGAATATTCGCAGAAGAGATTTCGGACGTCAGTATCATTTAACCAGAGTCAAAATCAGAAGCAGGAGTTTAGTAAGGGATCTTCAGGACCGAACCAATCTGTGGGCCAGTCTTATTTCAAGCCTAAGGGGCACAGTTGGTCTAATTACCAAGGTAGCAAGGACAAGGCCACCAACCCTAACACAGGAGGTGACAAACCGATTTGTAAGATTTGTCAAAGGAAACACAATGGAGAATGTCGGCTCTTAACGAAGGCATGTTATAAATGTGGAGAGTCAGGCCACTATGCCAGGGATTGCAAGAAGAGGACCCAAACTCAATCTATTCAGGGGAGGTCAGAAACAACCACAATCGCCTGTGGAAATCGGGAAACCAACCCCGCCAGAGTCGTGAGGTCAACAACCCAACAATTTAATCGGCCACGCTTTGCCCTGGAGGAATGAGGCGTACATCTAATGCGCGGTCATGTGTATTTTGCTAGTCTCGAGTATTCCTGCATTTGTATTGTACGATCCCGACTCTACATTTTCATATGTGTCAATGGGCTTTGCTAAGAATTTACACGTAGAACCTTCTTATTTAAGTGAACCTTTTGAGGTTATGACACCAGTAGGGGCCTCAATTTGGGTCTCTCGGGTGGTAAATAATTTCCCATTAGAAGTGAATGGCAGGGGAACAATGGTGAACGTGAACCTAGTACTACTTGATATGGTAGACTTCAACGTCATTTTGGGTATGGATTGGTTGTCGGCATGTTATGCCATGTTAGATTGTCGGCGGAAGATAGTGAGATTAACTTTTCCCGGAGAACCAGAAGTTGTTATAAGGGGTAGGATTGAATATCCTCAGTCGGTTTATTTCCTACCGGGGCTCAAAAGTTATTGAGAAGTCACAGAGTGGAGTATGCATATCTGGCTAATATAGTGGATACCCAAAAGGAATCCTCAAAGAATGATGTTCCTATTGTTCAAATTTTCGGAGGTTTTTCTGAAGATCTTCCGTGCCTTCCTCCGGATAGAAGTGGAGTTTGCATGACGAGTTAATTCCGGTACAAGACCCATTTCTATTCCTCCATATCGAATGACCCCAAATTGAATTGAGGAGTTAAAAGAACAATTGAATGATCTTCTGGATAAAGGCTTTATAAGGCCTAGTGTTTGCCCTTGGGGTGCACCTGTCCTGTTTGTGAAAATGACAGACGGAGCGCTCCGAATGTGCATCGATTATCGCACTCAATAAGGTCACGATCAAGAACCGATACCCATTACCAAGAATTGATGATCTTTTGACCAACTTCGAGGAGCTAGCTATTTTTCCAAGATTGATCTCCGTCGATATCATCACCAAAATAAATCCAGATGATATATCCAAAACAACCTTTAGAACCCGATACGGCCATTATGAGTTCTTGGTCATGTCTTTTGGGTTAACCAATGCCCCAGCAGCTTTTATGGATTTAATGAACAGAATCTTCAAACCATTCCTAGATTTGTTCGTGATTGTGTTCATAGATGATATCCTAATCTACAGTAAGAGTGTTGAAGAACATGAAGAACATCTGAGGGTAGTGCTTCAAGTCTTGAAACAGGAGAAACTATATGCTAAATTTTCAAAGTGTGAATTTTGGTTGGAAAAGGTAGCCTTTTTGGGTCATGTTGTGTCAAGGGATGGAATTATGGTAGACCT
Source organism: Przewalskia tangutica (assembly GCA_029844215.1). Classification (NCBI taxonomy): domain Eukaryota; kingdom Viridiplantae; phylum Streptophyta; class Magnoliopsida; order Solanales; family Solanaceae; genus Przewalskia; species Przewalskia tangutica. The sequence goes on along the minus strand of CM056720.1, from coordinate 139,290,389 downwards.
CGTAAGATAGAAGAGTGAAGAATCGCCAAAACCGACCACTCCGACAGAGGTTAGAAGTTTCTTGGGTTTGGCTGGGTATTATAGAAGATTCGTAAAAGGTTTTTCTAGTCTTGCTGCTCCTTTGACCCGGTTGACTCAAAAAGCGGTTAAGTACCAGTGGTCAGAAGCATGTGAAACAAGTTTTCAGAAACTAAAGGAATTGTTGACTACTGCACCAGTCCTAACCTTACCATCGGGACAAGAAGGGTTCATATCTATCATACGCCTCTAGAGTTGGGTTAGGATGTGTCTTGATGCAGTTTGGAAAGGTTATTGCGTATGCATCTAGACAATTGAAGATACATGAGAAGAATTACCCAACTCATGACTTGGAATTAGCTGCGGTGGTGTTTGCCTTACGAATATGGAGACATTATTTGTATGGTGTGCATGTGGACATATTTACAGATCATAAGAGTTTGCAGTACATAACCACGCAGAAGGATTTGAATCTCCGACAAAGAAGATGGTTAGAGTTGCTTAAGGATTATGACCTTAGTATTCTTTACCATCCTGGGAAAGCCAACGTGGTGGCTGACGCACTCAGTAGGAGATCAATGGGCAGCTTGACCCATTTGGCAATGCAAAAGAGGGGTATTGTTCGTGAGGTACAAAGATTGGGAAACCTCGGGGTTAGCTTAACTGAGATCGGTGAAGGTAGGGTGGTGGTACATGATACCTCGCAGTCTGCCTTAGCTTCAGAAATAAAAGAAAGTCAGTTTGAGGATACGGAGTTTGTTGGATTTCGGGAGAGGATCCAACAGGGAAAACCTTCACAGTTTACATTGGGAGATAATGACGGAACCCTTCGGTATAAGGGTAGGTTATGTGTTCCTAAGGTTAATGATCTAAGGAGGAAGATCTTAGATGAGGGTCACGACACAAGATATTCCATTCATCCAGGGTCAACAAAAATGTATCAGGACCTCAAGGCAAATTCATGGTGGACGGGATGAAGAAAGACGCCATGGAGTTTGTCGGAAGGTGTCTTATATGTCAGCAGGTGAAAGTTGAACATCAAAAACCTGGCGGATTACTTCAGGACATTGGAGTCCCCATGTGTAAATGGGAGGCGATTCATATGGATTTCGTGAATCGGTCTACCAAAACTCGAGAAGGGTATGATTCTATTTGGGTGATTGTTGATCGGCTTACAAAGTCAGCCCATTTCTACCGGTCAAGACTACGATCGCGCACCACAAGACGCATGATTTATTTGAAGGAGATTGTGCGGTTACACGGGATTCCTTTACAAATTATTTCAGATAGGGGTTCCCAGTTCACCTCACACTTTTGGCAAAGTTTCCAGCAGGGTCTCGGGATAAAAGTTAAGTTAAGCACGGCTTTCCACCCGCAAACAGATGGGCAAGCTGAGCGAACAATTCAAACACTTGAGGACATGTTGCGATCTTGTGTGTTAGATTTTCAGAGAAGCTGGTTGAACCATCTTTGTCAAATTGAGTTCGCCTACAACAATAGTTTTCACTCTAGCATACAAATGACCCCGTTTGAAGCATTATATGGACGAAAATGTAGGTCTCCACTTGGATGGTTCGAGGTGGGTGAGACGCAACTGTTCGGACCTGAAGTCATTCAAGAAACAAATGATAAGGTACAGATGATTCGGGAGCGGATCAAAACAGCTCATAGCCGTCATAAGTCTTATGCGGATCATCGGAAAAGAGATCTTGAATTCCAAGAGGGGGAGAAAGTATTTTTAAAAGTGTCCCCAATGAAGGGAGTGATGCGTTTTGGTAAGAAAGGGAAATTGAGCCCAAGGTTTATTGGGCCATATGAGATCTTGCGAAGAGTGGGGAATGTGGCTTACGAATTAGCACTTCCACAAGAGCTGGAAGCAGTGCATCCAGTATTTCATGTGTCAATGTTACGAAAATACTTGCACGATCCAAGTCACGTCATCCTTCCCCAGGAGATAGTTCTTAATAAAGAGCTTCAATATGAAGAGGCTCCGGTAGAAATACTTGATAGAAAGGTCCAACGCCTTAGAAATAAAGATATTGCTTCCGTGAAAGTCCTATGGAGGAATCACTCCACAGAGGAAGCCACCTGGGAAGCTGAAGAGGCGATGAAAGTCAAATATCCATTCCTATTTGACTAAGGTAATAAAAAAAATGCATTACATAGTACTTCATATGTGTCATTTGCGTGTCTATACGTGTTACAACCTCATTCTCATTCGAGGACGAATGCTTCTTAAGGAAGGGAGAATGTGAAGCCCCAAATTTGTTACAATAACAATAAACATTATTGTGTCTATGTGATTATGTTACGACCTTATTCACATTCGAGGACGAATGTTGCTTAAGGAGGAGAGAATGTAAAATCCGGAAAAAAATAATAATAATAGTTGTGGTTGGGTTAATAAATATATATATATATATATATATATATATATATATATAAGAAAACAAAGAATAAATTGCATGAGATAGAGTTAGTGTTAAAGTTGGATAAATAGATAAAATGAAAATAAAAACCAAAAAAAAAAAAAAAAAAAAAACACAAACACAAACACAAACACAAACATGCAGATGCACGTCCCAACTCCCACCCCTTCCCTTTACCCCTTCCCCCCTTTTCATTTCCCTTCAATCTTTTGACTTTCCCCCTCCCATAAGTTATACAATCACATCCACTTATACATTGTATTTACACACAAACAAAGTACATAACATCAAGGTTAGAAAATCAGAAAAAAACAAGTGAACAAGAAGAGGAAAATTCTGGAAAAAAATAAGAAAGTAAGAAGAACAACAAAAAAAACAAAATACTAGGAAGCAAGGGTCCCTTATAGCAACCGAATAACAATCATTTCACACATACAAGGTGAGTTTTCTCACTCAGAAATTCTTGGTAATATCCTTTATTTTAAGTTCAATACATGTTAGAATAAGAATTGAGTATTGAAAAGAAATATTGAACTTTTGATTGTTTAGACAACTAGTTGCGTCATGAACTTTACGAACTGTTCTCACTGAGTTATAATTGTTAGAAATTGATGAAATTCGGAGGAGTGGTACACTTCTATAATATGATCATATAGAACCAAAAATGAGGTAAAATGGACATACGGTTTGAAAGTTATCATAGTTCAAAGTTCCTGCCTTAGATTTGGCCGAAATCCGGAAAGGCATAATTACGGACTGTTTTTATTGAGTTTTACTTATTAGAATTATATGAAAATTTACATGGTTGTAAATCTCTTTGTTACGGACAGATATAGATAAAGAGTTATTAAAACGGACTTACGAGTTGAGAGTTATTGTAGTTTGAAGTTGCTGCCTCGGATTCGTCGGAATCCAGAAGGGAAGGACGTTGAAACGTAAAAATGTACTAATATGTGGGTAATATGAAAATTGTTGCTAAATAAAAGTTCTAGATCTCTTTGTTGTGGACATTTTGAGACCTTACGGGGGTCTATCCGACTTACGGATTGAGAGTTATCGCTGTTTAAAGTTTCTGCCTCGGATCTATCGAGATCCAGGAAGGGCAGTGAATAAAAGTGTAAACCTGTACCAAATGGTACGGAATATGAAAGGATGGTTCACATGGAGACGTGTATCTCTCTGTTCTCGTCGTTTTGAGATTTTATGGGGCTTGAACGGGTTTACAGATTAGGAGTTATGACTATTCTAAGATTGGGTTCTGTTTAATAAAAATTCTGCCGAAACAAATCTCATATGGCTGTTTTGAGGATAAATTTGTGTTAGTTAACCAAAGTAGTTTTAAATGAAATTTGGTACAGTGAAAGATCCCCGTCTTACCTTAGTTTCCGCTTGAGAAACACCTTAGTTGGAGTTATGGTTAAAAAGTTATAATCGTTACAAGTATGAATGACAGAATGTTGGGAAAGAGAATATTATTTATTCAATCTTCTGAAAAATATGAAAGGTGAATACGTGTTCACATAAATATATAAATATAAACATAATGGATCGGGTTGCACGCCGTAACAAAACGTAAAGTGAATACGTGTTCACAAATACGTAAATATAATGGGTCGGGTTGCACGCCGCAACAAAACGTAAAGTGAATACGCGTTCACAAATACGTAAACATAATGGATCGGGTTGCACGCCACAACAAAACGTAAAGTGAATACGTGTTCACAAATACGTAAATATAATGGGTCGGGTTGCACGCCGCAACAAAACGTAAAGTGAATACGCGTTCACAAATACGTAAATATAATGGATCGGGTTGCACGCTGCAACAAATATGAAAGATGAATACATGTTCACCTATATATAAATATGAAAAGTGAATACGCGTTCACAAATATATAAATGTAATAAACATGTGGAAATGCAGGGGAATGTCTTAACGTATAATACGAGATAAAATGAAGTGTTAGTTAAACCGAGAACTTCCTATGAGGAGTTGTTGCATATTTAAAAATGTTGTAACCTGATATGTTTTTGCAATATGCTTATTACGTTATAATGTGATTGCGCTTGGAATATTGTGGTGTTACTTTGAATTGCAGGGTAAGGTTCTCACTCATCCCCAGATGGTAGGGCTGACTCTTTATTTAACATGTTTCAGGAAAGCGTGATAGAGGAAAGGCTCCACGCCAAGACTAGCGATCGTCCCACATCCTCTTGTCATACCAAGTCCATTGTTTCGGGCAGGTTCAGAATGTCAGTTTCAATGTCTCGGGAAATGCCCGTGTGGAATGGTCTCCCTTCCAACTTAGAATAATATTTGTCAGTATGTCTATGTAGAAACAATATTTGCACGAGCATGGGCTCGCGTTATATTTTTAATAAAGTCATAAACAAATTTCTTTATTGTTATTTTTATTAATAGCTCCGTATTTGAATATAAGTTTAAATTTCTAAATAAAGAGAATTAAAGGGTGCTCCTGGTGGAAAATAATTGTCCAGGTGCCATCACGCCCTAAATAAACACTTAGGAAAATTTGGGGCGTGACACAAACATTCTTGAGAAGAGTCAGCCACCTATGAAACCGAGCAAAAAGGAGAAGAGGTCAAGGTGAAGGAGTTGCATCTGTCGAGGTAGGCGTCCAAGGCCCACCTAGACGTCGGTCGAGGGTGATGAAAGAAGATGCTGAAGCAGCCACATACTATGAGCCCGATGAAAGCAGCCACCAGCCGCCCTTGGCTTTGGAGCCCCCACTCTCGATCATGGAACAGCTGCTCCGAAATCAGCAAAGCATGATGCAAACTCAAGAACGCTTGGAGCGAATGCAAGAACACGGACGCGGCGGACTCGATACCTCATCTGCACAAACCAATACATGAACACATTCTGGCAACAAAGGCACGAGTATGAGGTAAGAAGCGTCGATCAAATAAATGCATTCATGCAGCACATGTTTGTGGATGATGCTTCCGATGATCAATATTTGGGACATCTGCCAACATATCAGTCGCCTTACCAACCACCACCACCATTTTGATCCGCTATTTTGTGTCTGTAAGTTCTTCCTTTATTTTTAGTCTTTACACACATTGGGGACAATGTGTCGTTTAGTTGTTAAAGATATTGAGTGGATAAAGTGAGATAATGTAATGGAAATAAAAGTGGCAATCTGTGTGCTTAAGTTAGATATGCCAAAAATTCATGACATCTAATTATTTGAGATATTTGTGCTTAGCCTATGTCTTTCAATTATGGAAATAAAAATTGAAAAATGTGTAGAAAACTTTTTGCTTGTTATTTGAGGCGAATGACCCTCCTTGAACTGTGACCTTGCATTTTGGTATTTCTCCATTGATTCCATAACTCGAACCATCCCTTTTGTGAATTAATCAAAATTGTGCAACTATTTAACTTCAATGATAGGAAGGGTCAAGCAATGTAAAGAAGTCCAAGCTTGCATTGGTGCATAGGTTTTCCTATCTGTTATTATCCGACGGACAACCTTCTTTAGGTGCAAGGAGTTCTTGAGAAATGATGATGCAACAACAGAAGCAGCATGAATACTGTCAGCGGCAAGGACGAAATGGAAGCATGACTTATCAATTAAGGCAGGGAGTGAGGTAACTGAGGACGAGCGTTGGCATTGGTTGAATGTTCATGTGCTAGCTTCAGAGCAAGACAGTGCAGCTGTATGGAGTACAGGTATTCTTGAATTATTTGGCAGTTCTTAGTTTTTGTTCAAGGAGACTGACCTGCAATCAGATATGCACTTATCGGGCCTTAGCATGGATGCAAGCACATTAGGACCAAGTGTGCTTTTAGTTTGTAGCATGCTTTGCCATTTTTGCCTTCTTGAGTAGCTGAGGTACCAATTTAACTTTCTTATTGGGGGGGATTGTGGTCTATAACACAGTGTGGTACACTTATATAATTGTACACAAGTTCGTACAAGGCATGGTAAGAACATAATACATAGGTTTAAGCTTGAATGCAAAGGTTTCACATCTAGTTTTTGTCTTTATTTTCTGCAACAAACTCTCGTATTTATATTCAATTTCGGTCTGAGGTGTAACACCTCGTACCTTCGGGCTATGGTTTGAACCGTATGATGAGAACAAGATAAAGAGTGTAGGAAGTGTTTTGAAAACTAATCAAGGCATAAAAAGGGTCTTAGGAAAAATTAAAGTCAGAAGCTACTCTACGGAGTATGATTTCAAGTGAGTTTGCAGCAGGCCTCACTTAAAGTGAGTTTACGGATAAATATATAAAGAATTTGGGAAAACTTCCTCTTGAAAGTTGTATCCTTTGAAATACCTTTCCAACAATATATGGTCCAACTCAAACGAAGATATGTGCTAAAAGTTATGCCTGTTTTACTAACATTGATCAGAGCATAATTTTCAGATTTTGAGTTATGTTTTTGAGCCTTTTCCTACTCAAATTGGAATTCCTTCTTTATTATTTTATGAAGTAAAAATGTCTATAACACTATTCTAAACAGTAAACCCTAAGAGACTATTTATACTATCTCTACCTCCATCCCTAAAGAACCTAGACACTCCAATCCTTCAAGAACCGCAAGAAAATCATTCTTGCAATCAAGAAACCTTCAAGAGTTTGGTTTGACGATCTAGTTTCCTGAGTATTCCTATAAGGTAACTCTTTCAATCAAGAACCCTTAAATTCTTCAAGATTAAATCATTTCTAAACACTAAAATAAATTCATCCACCCTGACACTCTATAATCAAGAGTCCTGAAGAGTTAGAGACAACCCTAGTACTTTCTGTAGACTTTTATTCTGACTAGTTATTCAATTGGTGTTTCCTGGTAATATAGTTGTTGGATCGAGCCCAACGTTTTCTTAAGTATTCATAACATATAATTTTTACATCTGAATGGTGGAGATTTGATTTGGAGGTCTGTAGCAGTGCCCTTTGAGCTATGAATAATAGCTATGAAAATTTGTAATTATTAATTAGGCAATCTTCAAAGTGGATGTGGAGTGATTCATTGAAGCACAAAGCTTACGTTTGGAATGTTTTATCGGAATTTAAGGTAATGAAGAAGAGCAGATTCGTGATACGCGTACAGAGTAGGAAAACTTGATGTTTCCCAGACTTATCAAGTCGAAAGTGGTGAAGAACACTATAGTGCGCTTAAAGGCCAAAATTAAGGTATGTAGAGATTTTATTCATGTGTGGGAACATCATTGTTCTTCCCCATGCCACGTTCATCCATGAAATATGAATTTCCACAAGCTTAGGGTTTTATTCTAAGATCACGATAATCATAACTGCACATATTATTATATGTCATGTCTTTATTACCAATTTGTTAATTGTATTCTTGATATTTCATTTGGATTATCATGAATCCGTATGTAATCCATGAATGTCCATCACTTGAATTTCATGGGTTTTAAATGTATGTCATGAACCAATATCATTCCATTATATTAACTTTACATATATTCAGGTCTCTTGCAAGTTATATTACAACTATACATGTTATACTATATTTGTAAATCATGTTTACAAGTTAAGATTATGAAATCCATGGGATGTTAAGCCACTTATATTCATGTTCATGTTTTGGTAGTTACACATATTACCGAGAAGGTTTAATACCTGAAATTATGTATGCTAATGTAGGTTAAAGATCGCTCCGTCCAGTTAGGACGATTCCTTCATGTTATCCATTACGGGTTATTGGATCCATTCATATCATGTTCATGTCTCCTACACCGACAAGGTATAAGATAACTTAGCTGATCGGGTTGAGATCATACGCCACGTTCTCACGTGATGATTACAAGTTGGTTATACTAAAGCTCTCCCATTTAAAATGATTTATCATGTTTTATTATATTCATGTCAGATATTATACATGCTCATGCTCATGTTACAGTTTCAATTCCTATTATTTCACGTGCTTTGTTTATTCATTCAGTTGCTTTACATACGAGTATAATTGAAATATACTTACATCCCATTTCGCCCGGGTCCTGCATCTCACGATGCAGGTATGGAGTTATAGGACGACATATCTATTCACTAGGATTTTTACGTATCAGCTATTGGTGAGCCCCGTCTCATTTGAGGTGATATCTTCTATTTATTTTATGTCATGTCATGCAATAAAGGTATGTCGGGGGCCTTGTCTCGATAAAATAGTTTTAGCAGTCATGTTCAGAGGTTTCATAGACTAGTCTAGCATATCATGTCAGATATTCAGACTTATCATGTTTTCAGATATTCAGATTATTTCCGCAATAATATTTTCAGATTATTTCCGCAATCATATTTTCAGATAATATATTTTAAGTATTCAGATTTTGATGTTTTAAATTATTATTTCATGATATTAGATGCCCATGTTGATCCAGCAAGCCATGTGGTTTGCTCGATCACATGCGTGTCTGAATGTCGTGTTATGCACATGCCATTATTCGGGGCGTGACATGAGGGTTCTTAAAATACTTCATATATAACAATGTCATGACCCAAATAGTCGGGTCATGATGGTGCTAACTCCAAGGGTCAGTAAACCAATCACGAATTTATTAACCAGAACTGAAAGAGAAATAAGTGCGGAAATAGTTAAGCATATCGAATCAAGTCTAAAAGAGTATCTTAATATAGATAATATGAAAATATAACAATTTCCAAGTATGGTGTCACGGGTACAAGAACTAACTAGAGATTATTACAAGTCTGGGAATACATCACGATAATACATTGTAACACCTCATACCTTCGGGTTATAATTTGAACCGTACAATGGAATCATGATAGAACTAAGATGAGGATTGTAGGAAGTGTTTTGAAAAATAATCAATGCATAAGAAGGGTCTTAGGAAAAATTAGAGTCGGAAGCTACTCTACGGAGCATGTTTTCAAATGAGTTTGCAGCAGTCCTCACTTAAACCGAGAGTACAGATAAATATATAAAGAATTTAGGTAAACTTCCTTCATTAAAGTTGTATCTCTTTGAAATACCTTTTCATACATATAAGGCTTAGGTAAAACGGAGGTCTGTACAAAACATTATGGCCGATTTACTAAAAAGGGAAATCCTGATTCATGTAGGATTGGATTTTAAAGACCAATCCTTTTATGATAACCTATAAATACAGCCCCGAAATATTTTATGTAAGGATTTTCGACCAGAGCTGCTACCAAACACGTAAGGTGAGTTCTTATTCAAATTCCTATGTCGATTATATTAAGTTAACACTAGATTAACACATAATCATTATTTTGGAAAATCTATTCAAGGTCGAATTCGGAATGAAGCTTTGGGATTTCTTCAAAAAGGTAATTCCCTCACCCATTAATAGATTATATGGAGTTATTATTATATTTTAGACATTTAATGGTCTGTAGAATCATGCAATAAGATTAATTTAGATGCACTCCATCAAACGCAAAACTCTAGTAATTTTGTTGTTGATTTTCCCTCCCACCAGCCAGCGTCCGTTGGTGTTTTCCAATACTTTAACCATTGGATTGCCTCTATTGAGTAATGCCTGAGTCGCAGCATCAAGGTCTGAGCCAAATTGAGCAAGGGCGGCCACTTCGCGATATTGTGCCAATTCCAGTTTTGAACTACTGCAGACTTGTTTCATAGTTAGTTGTAGTCGTTGTCCTGTTAGCGGTAGTTCTTTTAGTTGTTTTCCTTTCATCGTTACCAGTTTTCACTGTAAGAACCGATTCTCTGATTCAATCAAATATCCTACAGGACGATGAAAGCCCGCCCAATAGCAAGAAGGCTTTGACTTCGCTTCGATCTCTTCGACTGAACCTAAAGGAGACTTCGATCATTCAACTTTAGCTTCTAAAGGAGGAATCATGTCACTTGAAATTTCGAAAAGTGAATCCTCTCTTTCAGATCCTGGCCTTGGTAGAGCTTGTCTTTGATTGGGATTTCGATTGAAAAGATGTTAGGCCGGTTCCTCATGTGCCTAAGAAGCCGAGGCAATCTCGATTGAATCCAATTCTAAATTTTCCTACTCAATCTTATTTATAGAATTGCCTAATGCTAGATCTCTTCTGGATTCCATCTCACTCTCTTTCGGTCCGAAGCCGATAGAAAGATTTGTTTCGTGTGTTCCTGGGAGGAATTCGATCTCGGAATGCATGGACCTTAACTTACCGAACTGGCTTAGTAAAGTAGATATTGAGGAGTAAGGAAAGGGCTTCCATGACAATGAGGTCATTCTTGCATGGGCTTGGGCTTGCTTTGATGATGGGTAGGCTTGTTGTGCTTTGGCCCTTCTGTGGGCTTTCATAGAGCCCAAATTTTAATTGCGTGGTCAAAACATATAGGTATTAAATGTGAATGGTGAAGATCTGATTTGAATATCCGGAATATGGTGGTTTGAGCTACGAATAGTAGTTACGAATTTGGTGAATACTTTGATCATACAAACTTCAATTGGGTACATAGTGATTGTTGGAAGCATGAAGCTTAAGTTGAAATGTTTTAACAGGATTTAATGTAATGAGGAAGAGCATGTTCGTGATACGCATACAGAGTAGGAGAATTTGCTACTTTCTAGACTTATTAATTAAAGTCAAAAGGGGCAAAAAATGTTGCAGTACACTTAAATGTCGGAATTCAGGTATGTAGAGATTATATCCACGTGTGGGAACATCATTGTTGTTCCCCACACCATATTTATCCTTGAAATACGAATTTCCATAAGTTTATTATCATGACAACGATAACTACATGTAATATTATATGTCATGTCTCTATTACAATTCGTTTATTGTATTCATGATATGTCATTATGATTGTCATGAACATGTCCGTAATCCGTGAACACATGTTTTTCATTTCATGAGTTCTTGAATACAAATTATAAATCATTGTTACCCAGTTCATGAAAGTATACATGTTTTATACAAGTAATATTATATATTTATTCACATGCTAAATTATGATTACAAACCATGTTTTACAAGTTATAATTATGAAATCATAGGCTTACAAGACAACCATATTCACGTTCATGTTTTGAGAGTTGCACATATTATCGAGAAAGCTTAGACAACCTGAAACTACATTTGCATTTCATTAGTTCTTGAATACAAGTTATGAATCATTGTTACTCAGTCCATGAAATTATACAGGTTTTTCATGTTTTATACAAGTATTTATATATATTTATTCACATGCTAAATTATGATTACAAACTATATTTTATAAGTTATTTTGAAATTCATGTGCTTACACGCTAATTATATTCATATTCATGTTTTGGGAGTTGCACAGATTACTGAGAAGGCTCAGACAGCCTGAAACTACATTTGCCAGCATAGGATAAGGATCGCTCCACCCAATTAGGATGTTACCTTCATGTCACCCCTCTGCGGGATTATTAGATACACTCATGACATGTTCATGTCTCGTACCCCAGTAACGTAAGAGATGGCTTAGATGATTAGGTAGAGATGAGACGCCACATTCTAGCATAGTGGTTTCATGTAGGTTATCGTTATACTAATGTTCTCCCCATAAATATACAGATTTATAGATACACAGATTTACAAATATATAATTTTCACAGATTTTATACATGTTATTATACTCATGTTAGTTCATGCTCATGTTCATTACTTAGTTTCAGTTTCATGTTCCTATTATTTCATATTTCTGCTTATTCGTTCAGTTAATTTCATATAGTACAATTCAAATGTACTTACATCTCTTTTTGTTCGGGGCCTGCACTTCACGGTGTAGGTACTGAATTTCAGGACGATAAATTAATTCACTAGGATTCTATCAATTTCAGCTATTGGTGAGCCCCAATTCATTTGGGGTGTCAGTTTAGTTATTCTCATTATTATATTTTACAGTAGAGGTATGCCAGGGTCTGTCCTGGTAAACACTTTTTAATTAGACTCATATTCAGAGGTTTCATAGACTAGTTTAGGATGTCATGTCAGTCATGTAGTTATTCATACTTATCATGTTTTTCAGAGTAGTTCCGCAATATATTTTTAGACTATATTTTAGTATTCAGTTTGCATGTTTTAAATTAATATTATTGCATGATTTTGATGTCCATGTTGATTCAGCAAGTCATGTGGTTCGTTCGGTCACATGCAGTTAGACATCGACTACCTATTTCGCCCAGGCTATGGTTCGGGACGTTACATACATAATCTGTCCAAAATATAATATTAAAGTGTCTATTATAGAAATAATTGTATCCCTACCCATAATTAAAATATTTTCATATATTGTATAAATATAATTATGGTAAGACTAAGATTCCTCTTTTGTATAGACTTAAGATTCCTATTGTATAAGAGATGAATATTGTACTTTATATATACTTTGATATTAATGAGAAGACTCCCTAAGAAAGATTAAATCATTTTACATGGTATCAAGAGCCTAAACAAAAACCTTAGAATTTTTCTCTACAAGCTGCCGCCGGCCCCCCCTCCCCCCTTCGGGCTTCTCGCCGCGGCGCCTCCCTCATCTCCTTCCAAAATTCTTGGTTTTTCTTCTTCCTTCATCTCTTCTCTAAATAGTTACTCAGTATTCTTCCACTACTTCTGATGCATCCACCTCCACAAATCCCACCACCATGTCGTCATCCACTTTTCATCCCGCCCTAACTGTTACCAATATCAAAAACTCTATTTCTATTCTTCTTGATCAAGAAAACAGTCAGCATTCTCCTTGGGTTGAACTATTTTGTAATCACGCATGTCTCTATAACGTGCTTGATCACATCGACGACACTATTCCGCGGCCTCCGGAGGTTGATGCGTCTACTTGGCGTCGTCTAGACGCCGGCGTCAAATAATGGATTTATGGTAGTATTTCTCAGGATCTTCTTCTTACTATCATGAAATCTGGCGCCACAGCCCGTGATTTATGGAACCGCTTGAAGGAAATCTTTCAAGATAACAAGCACACGCGTGCGGTGTATTTGGAGGAACAATTTAACAATACATGCCTTAAAAATTTCTCCAACATGACTGAATACTGCAGACTGTTGAAACTACTGGCGGATCAACTCTCCAACATCGACACGCCTGTCTCAGACACTAAGATGGTGTTGCAATTGATTGCAGGTCTTCCTAAAGGTGACTATGATACGTTAGCCACCATGATTCAACAGACAGATCCACTTCCCAGTTTTAACAAAGCTCGCTCGCAGTTGTTGCTCGAAGAGACTCGACGTGCTAAGTAGGATGAACACAATCAGAAGGCTTAACTGTCGAAACTCGCCCTTCAGATCCAACGCCGCCAGAAAACTCTCAACCGCAGCAGGGACGCGGTGGAAAGGGTGGCAAGGGCCGCGACAAAGAAGGTCGTGGTCGTGGTCGTGGCAAGGGTCGCGGACAGCAGAACAAGCAGCAACAACAGGGCGCGATAATCGGTTCGGCGCCGCGCCTCAGCGGTACCATCTGCGTCGGCGCGCGCGCAGTTCGATGCAAAGACCGCTTCCAAGGTGTGTTGGGCCTGCTCGACCCGCCGGCAAGTCCGAGACCGCAGCAAACCCACTTCATACACGACCCGGTTCCGGCCCAAAGTCGGCACTATCGAGTTAGGTCAGCCTTCAGCGTCGGCAACTCGGCATGCAACAACTGGTACATGAACTCCGGAGCCACTTCTCACCTCACCCGGACTGCAGGTAATATTCCCAAACTATTTGGTTTAAAGCATCCTCAATTTGTGGCAGTTGGTAGTGGCCACCGCATTCCAGTAAAGAGTTTTGGTACATCATACATACCACCTCCTAATCCATTCCCCCTTCAAAATACCTTATATTCCCCACATGTAATTTAGAATCTAATCTCTATCCGCAAATTCACTCGTAATAATTCTGTCTCTGTTGATTTTTGTCACGACCCGACCCTGGGGCCGCGACTGGTACCCTACCGGGGTACCCTGTCAGGTATATGCCAGAGAATAGCAGCGGAACATACATAACACATAACTTATAAAAAGGTAAACATCACCGGCAAAGGTACGCTGACCTTCCATAAAACATTCTTAAACAAAAGTATAGTAGTACAACCGGTTCTTATAGCCCAAAACACATAGGTGACCACGGACCTTAAAGATAACAAGCGTGGCGGGACGGGGCCCGCCATACCACGAATGTACAAAATACCTATAGCATCGGGGAATATCCGTACGATAAACAAGCTTGGGAGGACTGGAGCTTCTGACCCCGGAATAGTGATCCTAAGCACGAGGATCCTCAATCTGCTTACCCGTACCTGCGGCATGAACGCAGCCCCCGGGGAAGGGGGTCGATTACCTGATATGTACCAAGTATGTAAAGTGGAAAATACCGTAATAATGATATCATAAGTCGAGTAGTGGAGTCATGAAGAAAATCAACATACCTTTTCGTGCCTTACTAACAATGAGAGTGACAAGTATATATAATCTGCATAAAATAGGGGCCTTAGGATCAAAGCAGGTACCTCGCCGTAGTATCAATAAGCACCCTACTCGCGGGACTATTTCACCGCGTAGGTCCTGTGGACCCGCGTGAGATATTCCTCGCATAGTACCGCGCCCGCGTGGGACTATTTCACCCGCGTAAGCCCATAAGGACTCGCGTGAGGTATTCCTCGTCATGGGTAGCAAATCCACGGGCAATTGGTATAACGATCTTGGGGACTTACCGCCGGATATACTCTTACCGGCGGATGGTATAACGATCTTGGGGACTTTCCGCCAGTTTACTCTTACTGGCGGATGGTATAACGATCTTGGGGCTTGCCGCCGGATATCTCTTACGAAGAAGGTGGTATGACGATCTTGGGGCTTGCCGCCGGACATACTCTTACCCCGGAGAAGGTGGTATAACGATCTTGGGGCTTGCCCGCCGGATATACTCTTACCCTAGCTCAAACTGTCATCATATCATAATCATAAATAAGTTAAGAAAACTTATAACTTCTTATTAGTCTTGTTCATATACCCTCTCATTTTAGTTTACTTAAGGCACTTAATCATATCTTTAATAAAAGAAAACCGGGAATTTAACCCAAGTATTACATACTTCAATTCTTTTAAAAGTGACTCTTTTTCATACATAAAACCTTTGGGCAATTGATGCCTTAAAATCAATTTGTCTTTCATAAATCAAATCATTTGTCCTTACTTGTCTTACTTAGAGTAAATCTCTTCTCATTAATCTTTTATAAAACTAATAAACCAACTTCCCATAAAGTTGTTATATTAACCCTTCACTTTAGTAAAATTACACTTTTCCCCTAACTAAGGGACTTATACATTCTTAAAACAACACAAGTCTTTATATACTTAAAACAAGTAAGAATACCAAATCTTGTACGTCTACCGTACTACATAGTTACATCTATTCATGCTCAAGAGATAGGAAAGCTCTACATACCTTTTTGATCAATCCACTTGCTAAGTCCAAACTACCACAAGTAATATGTCAACCTAAAATAACCATGATACGTTTATTAACCTCTAATTTCAATGTATAACAATCCAAGCTAAAAGTCACTAAATTCTATGGAAAATTGGGCATCATTTCCTTTGTTTCTACTCACTTTGCCACCTTTCTCAAGGCCGAATTTATCATCCAAACGCCACATTTAAGGCTCAACAACCCAACATTTTAAAGGGGATTACACACCTAAACTTGGGTGTGTAAAATTCTGCCCCATAAGGTACAACAATTCACTTAACAATTCTAAGGTAGTTTTTAGGCTACAACATGCTCATAATATCTTCTTAACCAATTCCTTCACATTCAAACCATAGTTCTTACATGCAATGAGTCTAAGAGCATTATTTACTACCACAAGTTCTTTCTTCTTAACATGCAACACTAAAAACTAATAATAAAGGAGGAACCATTACCTTAGAGCTTTAGCCAAATTTATTCCAACAATTTTGCTAGCCTCCTTTCCAAGAATACCACCACAACAACCTTCACAAGCTAGCCACAAGTTTCCTTCTTGCCTTTTACTTTTCAGATTTCTCCTAAGGCTAAAATATCTCTTGGAATTTTAGAGAGAAGTGGGAGCTTAAGCTTTAGAGAGAGAGAAATTGGAAGATGACCAAGTCTTCAAGACTTGGTCAATATATTGCATGCAAGAAATCAGATGGGGGGTACACTTGTCACCCTCCCAAGGTCTTTTAAAAGAAAAATCTGACTTTTCCTAAGTTTTTCCGCCCAAAATCCCGCCTCGGCCGGCGCCAGCCGTGCGCTAAACCTCGCAGCCTCTCAACTTTCGTGCGCGCGGCCAGCATCTGGCGCTGCAACTTCAGCGACCCCTCAGTACTTTCGGCGCCATGCATCGGCGCGCGGCCCATGCCGCGCTGTCCAAACACATTTCTGTCCGACTGCGCACTGAACTTGTAATTCTCATAACTTTCTACTCCGACGTCCTATCGACGAACGGTTGGTTGCGTTGGAATCTAGACTCCATGAACTACGCCCTAGGCCTTTGAAACACTTAGGAACTCTCAATGTATCGGGTCATAACCCGCCTCAAAGTTGAATAAAACTCGTCCGGAATAATCCGTCAACCTATCCTTTGAAAATTTTAAGTCTTACATGCTTTCGTACGCTCTCATACGTAGGGTCAGAACTACGGGGTATAACAATTTTGACCCTTTTGATTTCACTGTGAAGGATCTTCATATGGGGACACCTCTTACGAGGTGCAATAGCACGGGGGGATCTATATCCATTCACTCCCACCTCCGCTGCCAGATCTAGCTCTCCCGTCTCTCTAGCGGTAATTTCTTCCTCAACTTGGCATAATAGGCTTGGTCATCCAAGAACCCCAATTTTTAATTTTCTTAGAGGCAATAATTTCATTACTTGTAATGGGAAGCTTGCCCAAAATTGTGTTTCTTATTCTTAAGGTAAACATACTCGTCTTTCGTTTAAATCATCTACTAGTGTTACTTTTGCACCTTTTGATATTATACATACCGATTTATGGACATCACATGTTTCTAGTTCTCTCGGTCATAAATACTATCTTATCTTACTAGATGATTTTCTCACTTTGTTTGGTTGTATCCTCTCAAATTTAAATCGGAAGTGTTTGCCATATTTTTTGAGTTTCGAACAATCATTCAAACACAGTTTGAAAAAGACATAAAATCTTTTCAGTGCGATAATGGTCGTGAATTCAATAACTCTATATTTCACCGTTTTTGTACTGATAATGGCATGGTCTTTCGCTTCTCCTGCCCCCACACCTCTCCTCAAAATGGTAAAGCTGAAAGAATCATCTGCACCATTAATAATATGCTTCACACTCTATTGATTCATGCCTCCCTACCTCCTTCCTTCTGGGTCTATGCTGCTAAAATGTCAGAATGCGTTCTCAATATTCTCCCAACTAACACCCTTCACAATATGACCCCTACCGAAATCCTCTATCACAGAGTCCCATTTTATGAGCATCTTCGGATATTCGGTTGTCTATGCTATCCTAACCTTTCTTCTACTTCTCCTCACAAACTAGCTCCTCGATCCACTCCATTTGTCTACCTAGGCTTCCCGCCGAACCATAGGGGCTATCTATGTTATGACTTGTCCACTCGTCAGATCCACATCTCCCGTCACGTCACATTCGATGAGACCACATTCCCGTTTTCGAATCTTAAAAAGTTCCAAAAACAGGATTACTTTTTTCTTAACAAGCCTGCCATCTCTCCCATCATCCTCAGTCAACTAGAGCATAACACTTCTTCAGCGTCAGCGCCGCGATGCCATAACTCCTGCGAACAGGTTCTTTCTTCACCGTCGGCATGCGGCCCGATCTTGAGGTACCGCGAAGACCAAAACATCGAGAGTGCAGCCGGCCTCCGCCGCGACCGCGATCACGGCGCCACAGCGCCTCCGACGGTTCCTTCCATCACCGCGGTCCTTGATCTAGGCACCGCGGTGCCTCCTACGGCATCAACCCCTCCTTCTCCATATCCAACAAATCCCTCCGGCTTGGAGCCTCCCACTATCCCCACTCACTAAATGGAAACTCGTGCAAAACATGGAATCTTCAAACCCAAAGTCCAATTTAACTTGTCTGCCCAAACCATTTCACCAATTCCCAAGAACCCTATATTGGCTAAACAAAACCCTAATTGGAATGCGGCTATGTATGAGGATTTCAATGCTTTAACTAAACAATACACATGAGATCTAGTACCTATACCTGAGGGGGTGAATGTGATTCGTTGTCTGTGGCTATTTCGTCACAAATTCAGAGACAGTGGAGATCTTGAGAGGCATTAGGCACGACTTGTGGCTAATAGCACAAATCAGCAGAAGAGCATTGATTGTGGTGAGACCTTCATCCCGGTTGTCAAACCGACTACCATCCGCACAGTTTTGAGCATTGCCATGGACAAACACTGGCCGATCCATCAGCTTGATATGAAGAATGCATTCTTACATGGGGATCTAAGAGAGACAGTCTACATGCATCAGCCGCCAGGGTTCACCCATCCAGCAGTTTCTCACTATGTGTGTCATCTCCATAAGTCACTATTGTCCTGAAACAGGCCCCCCGTGCGTGGTATGATCGCTTTGCCAGATATATCTTGTAGATTGGGTTTGTATGCAGCAAGAGTTATACATCACTCTTCATTTTTCATCGAGGTAGTAACACTGCTTACTTATTACTTTACGTAGATGATATCGTTCTTACTGCCTCCTCCGACAGATAAAAAAATGAGATTATTGCCTTGCTTAAGTCCGCCAACCAGGTCTGTCAACCACATGTTCTTGTGTCAGCGTAAGTATGCAGAGGAAATTGTGTACAGGGCTAAGATGGAGAATTACAAAGTTTCACCTACTCCAGTTGATTCGAAATCTAAGCTCAGTGTTATGGATGGTGCTCCAGTCTCCGATCCTACTCTGTATCGGAGCCTTGCAGGTGCACTTCAGTATCTCACATTCACAAGGCCAGACATTGCTTCTTATGCTGTTCAACAGGGATGCCCTCAGGGAGTTTCATTTCACTCCTCTTAAGCGTATCATTCGATACATTAAGGGCACACTTGATTATGGTTTGCACCTATATCCCTCTGCACCAAACAGGTTGCTCTCTTATACGGATGCAGATTTGGCAGGGTGTCCGGACACGCGACGCTCCACCTCCGGCTATTGTGTATTTTTAGGGGATAATCTGATTTCTTGGTACGCGAGTAATGACTACTCTATCTCGATCGATCACGAAATTTGAGTACAGAGGCGTTGCAAATATGGTAGCTGAGATTTGTTGGCTCAGAAAGTTACTGTTAGAACTTCAGTGTCATTTGCGTCAGACATCTATTGTGTATTGTGATAACATATCTGTCATCTATCTTTCTCATAATCCGGTTCAACATCAGTGAACCAAGCATATTGAGATAGACCTACACTTCGTTCGTGAGAAAGTTGTGCTAGGCCATGTCAGAGTGTTACATGTTCCATCATCCTATCAGTATGCATACATATTTACCAAAGGACTTCTCAGACAGTTATTTCTTGACTTCAGATCCAGTCTCAGCGTTCGGCCTCCTCCCGCTCCGAATGAGGGGGTGTGTAAACGTATATATTATAGAAACAATTGTATCCCTACCCATAATTAGAATATTTTCATATATTGTGTAAATATAATTATGGTAAGACTAGGATTCCTCTGTTGTTTAGGCTTAGGATTCCTATTGTATAAGGGATGAATATTGTACTCTATATATACTTTGATATTAATGAGAAGACTCCCTAAGAGAGATTAATATCATCTTACATATAAAAGACAAGAAAGGTAAGATAAAAGGGAGGATCATGTGCTAGGAATATCTATAGTGGCTCACCCCAAATCGTCTGATCAAGCTCCTCCCTCAACACGACGAGTAATCACACGCTCTGTTGGTACTAGAAACTGAACCTGCACACGAAAGGGTGCAACAAGTGTTGCGTGAGTACGAGGAATAATATGTACTCAATAGCGATATCAACCGACCCTATTTTAAACAGATATGAGGGTTGGTCTTCCGATTAATACTTCCACACTAACCGTCATTATATTACCATAATCATAATAATACATTATTTCACAGAATTATCAATCCAAACCTAGGTTGTAGCATCTAGTCCTCAAGTCTGAAAAAGGTTTCCACATAGACACTATAATCTAATCCACAACAGGTACTAAACACAGAATATGGACGATATGAGACAAGATGCAAATGAAATACAATGTAATGCATGCCTTTCCATAACCGGTACATACACGTTCGAATATTAACGAATCATAACCCATGGGGAACTCGCAAGGTCTATATACCACCCAAATCATTTCCCTTTGGGTTCTCAACCACACAGGCTCACACAATACACATCTCTAGCCATACATGCTCATATCATGTTACACCCCATACTTTACGCGTCAATTTCGTCTTGAGTTAACTAACGTAAATCCAATTTTTTTTTTTATAAAATCTCTATAAAGTTAAGAAAGATTGTAAACAAGTGTTGAGAAATTATCGCGAGTTTTTTAGGCTAAACGAATCCAAAGAAATAAGTTTGTCGCAGGTTAACGTTTTGGTGAAAATTTCACCGATTGTTAAAATTAATCAGTCTGTCAATTGGTGGCTTTTCACCGTGAAATGGTGGTTGAGTTTCTGGAAATTGCCACCTTAATCATGGTGGCCATTCACGGCCCATGAAAATGTTTCACGGTCTGCGAAATCGCCATGAGTCTGAGGCTTTGCCACCGACCCAGTTGGTTATTTAAGTTGTTGCCTCGACTTGGAACCTTATTTTTCACCATCTTCAGACCCTAAACACCCCTAAGTACCCTCAATAATTTCTCCCTTGGGTTCAAGACTAAATCCTAACGTAAGTTATGCATATCAATCACCAAAAAACGTGTGGCATTCATAGAAGTCTGTTATCTCCATCGAGGTCGAGTTGTATGATGCTTCAAGGTGAAGTAAGATTATTGAAAATGGTGTCACTACTACTTGAGGTAATAACCAAGCTTCTTTTCCACGTATTTGATTTTACCTATGTGATAGCTGGTAGATTTGATGGAGGAATTGTGAGATTAAAGTTGGAGATCTTAGTTGAAGGTGTTGTAGGTTGTAGGGATTGTTTTAGGATTGATTTTGGGATTTTTCATGTTAAAACATTAAGGATAAATATCTGAATATATTTATAATGAGATGATAAAAATATTGTGAAGGGAGGAGAAATAGCAGAAGAGTATGGAATGTTGTTGCGAGAAGAGCTTGTCACTCGGAAAATCACCTCCTAGTTTTTTCTTAGTTATCGATGGTTTCATTGTCATTTTGTTGTAGATTAACGTGTCATACGAAAGATACGTAAGGCTTACCCTTTTCTTCTTTGGCATGATCCCAGTTGAAACGACATATAACGAAACGTCCCTCAAAATGAATCTACTCTCGAATGTTAGAAATGTTTTTGTACTTTATCCTTTGAAGATGATTCGTGAAACTTGTGTGTACCTTGTTGGGAGTTATTTTACATCTCATACTATTTCTCATTATGTGAAATTTTGTGCTCCTTGTTGTTTTCACGACAACTGATAATATATAGTAACATAACGATAGTCGAAGGGTAATGACTTTATATCACTTTGACCAAGTTCAAGATGTCTCTCATGCATTATGTACATATGTATTTATTTTATGAACACTGAATTGCATTATAGATGATTGAGTACGACGCCTACTGTGCACACCACTATAGTTGAGTATGTTATAATGATGTTAGCCCCAGAAAGTGGCTTGATATGATATGACATAGCCACACAGAGCGACTTGATTTTTACATATATATATATGTATGATCATAAGCATACATATTATACGCCCTCAGTGGCAGTTCAGAGTTTCAGGTTAATCCTTATAGTCATTTTCTTACATTTATATTTCCATACATGTTTTTTATCTACCTTACATATTTATATGACATCCCTTTGTTAGGGCGCTGCGTTTCATGCCGCAGGTACAAATAGACGGATTGACACCCCTCCTCGGTAGGTTCTCAACTCAACTGTGGTGTTAGAGTACTCTACTTGTTATCGAGCTACTAGTTTGAGTTGATATGGTTTCATGTATATGTTATGGGTATGGCGGAGCCCTATCTTGTCATTTTTATCAGATACACTACTCTTAGAGGCTTGTAGACTTAGGTTTTGTATATAGTAGTCATGTATGGACTTGTCAGGCTCTCTGTAAATCAGTTGACCGTATTGTGGCCCTGTCAGCCCTATGTATGTATACATGTTGTGGCTATCCATCCTTTCAGGTTGTATGTTCAGATGGCTTTGTGATGGTTATTCTATGGCTTTATTGGCCTACATAAGTGTTTTATCATTCTATTTACATAATGGTTTTGTCATGGCCTTATCAGCCAATACTTTCAGTATTCCTAGAGTATGACTTTAGATGTGGTTCGCTTGGGCTAGTCATCACTCTCCAAGGTTGGGGTGTGACAAATTTGATATCAGAGAAGAGGTTTGTCCTAGGTTGTCTATAAGTCATGTCTAGTAAACTCTTATTATGGATGTGTTGTGCACAATATTTATAAGCAGGAGGCTACAAAATATTTAGAACGGTCACTTTCTCTCTTGATATGGATCGTGCTATAGAGTATGAGTTATAAAAGTTCTCTCTGTACCATTATCGTGTTTATGATTACAGCGACACCTTCTTCTATAAGCGCTATGACTAGTTGGGAGACTGGGAATCGGTTGAGCAAGGGACTGAGTAACTCCATTAATGAGGACCCATTTGAGATTCAAAGTGGGTCATTTTTTCAGGTTTCTCCAAACCTGTTGGCATTTGAGGAGTTGAGGGAAGGCCCGATATCACCAGGATCACCAGTTCTACTATCAACTCAAGTTGGCCAGGATGTGAGAAGAGCAATATAGATATTGACACGGCTGGTCACCTCCCAGGCTCAATGCCATGTTAGAGATGTAGGGCCATATTGTATGAGCTCTGAGGGATGTTTTTGGTGTGGGGATCAATGTCACTAGATTCGAAGATGTCTGAGACTTAATAAAGGAGGTCGAAGTAGGGACAGAGGGTGAGCCCTAGGTTTCAGTGCTATATGAGGTTACATGATGGATGCAGGTATGCTAAATGTTTTGTTAGAAGTGTCTATATACTTATGAACTTAATATTGGTAATTGGCTTGTTATATGCCTTACAATGATGACCCCCAACTTTTAGTACATGGGTTCCATAGTATTACTATTACTTATGGGGTAGAACCTTCCAATAGAGATAAGTTTTAAACATAAAGGTAGAAACTGAAAGGGGGATTTTAGCCTAGACAATAGTAGAACCATTCTTTTACGCTGGTAGATTGAAAGGAATTGGAGCCCACACCTGATATAGTAATAGATATTTAATACATCTTCTCTTTCTAAGTAATTACGCTACATGATTCCCGAACCTACGAATCTACGATATCATGTTATTATGATAATATTGTAAAGATGGGATGCAGAAAGCATCATTGGAATATTTAGCAATCCATGAGAATTTATTCGGCTCATGGTGGATTTTATCGATTGAAAATCAGGAAATACGTTATGTATGCATGACCCGAATCATAGAATCTCACTTAAGATAGATATGGGACAGACACCAGAATATCGTTATTGGGGAGTAAGTTACTACAATCGAATTGTGTGAAGACTTTTGGGTGACCATTACGATGTATATAAAGACCGCATAAGGTAACGAACCCAGAGTGGAGGTCCTAAGTCATTCATAAGAATCACAATGTTTCAAAGCAGTGGTAGGAGGTAATATAAGCCCTTCATTCATTCATAAAGGTGTCACACTATCACTTATTACTGAGGGTAGTAGATATGGTATGCTGGGCTGACTTGATGATTCTAGACATGGTATATTTTAACATTATTTTAGGCATGGATTGGATTCTCAATTTTGGTATTTGGACTATCATGTTAAGCAGTGACGTTAGGCATGCCGAGGATTCCTAGGTTGGAGTGGTAGGGTGTTAGTTATGCACCGAAGAAAGTGATATCTTACCTTAAGGCTAGGTTGATGGTTGAAAAAGGTTGTTTGGCTTATTTGACATATGTTCGTGATACTAGTGTTGATACACCTCCCCTTGAGTCAGTATTGGTAGTTAGGGAGTTTCCCAAGGTGTTTCTGATGGACTTACTAGGTGTTCCTCCAGATCGTGATATTGATTTCTTTATTGATTTGGAGCAGGGGACCAAGCCCATTTCTATTCCTCTAT
Organism: Przewalskia tangutica; assembly: GCA_029844215.1. Taxonomy (NCBI): domain Eukaryota; kingdom Viridiplantae; phylum Streptophyta; class Magnoliopsida; order Solanales; family Solanaceae; genus Przewalskia; species Przewalskia tangutica. Next base: position 139,265,670 of record CM056720.1, on the reverse strand, counting down.
ATCAGATTGAGTTGAAGGAGCAATTGTAGGATATGTTGAGTAAATGGTTCATTAGACCGAGTATTTCACCTTGGGGTGCCCTAGTTTTATTTGTGAAGAAGAATGATGGGTCTATGCGGGTGTGTATTGACTATCGACAGTTGATCAAGGTCACAATCAAGAACAAGTATCACATCCCTCGCATTGATGACCTATTTTATCAACTTCAGGGTGCATCACTCTTCTCTAAGATTGATTTGAGATCCAATTATCACTAATTAAAGATTAGGGCGGAGGATATTGATCGGTGTATTTTATATACACCTTTTGAGTCAGTTTTAGTTAGTCTTTTGTCCCGTTTTGCACATATAAATGTCGTATTAGGATAGTTTTCCTTTCTTTTGAGTCAAAGTGGTTAAAATGGCCAAATGGCGGAAAAGGAGCTAAAAGAGGGCAAAAGAGGAGATCCTAGAGCCAAAAACAGAGAAAGTGGCGAACGAGGCTGAAATCCAGACCAGCGCCGCCTCCTGCCGATCGGAAGGAGCGCGGCGCCACTATCCGAGAAGTCGAAGACTCGTGCGGCTGGCTAGCGCGGCGCTAAACACCCGAAAAGCTATAGAAGTTGCGGCCGCGGCTACCGAACAATGAATCGTGGCCGTGGCGCCAAATCACCCGACGGATTGCAGAAGTTCCGGCGCCGCATGCGCAGGCATGGCGCGACGCTGAAAAATTAGGTTTCGACGGATTTTGGGCGGACACTGCGAGGAAAAGTCGAGCGGTTTCAGCCTATAAAAAGAGAACCCTAGGCAGTTTTTAAGGGTTCCCTTTCTTGCACAACACAAGGATTCTTGCTTGGAGATTGGAGACCATAGTTTAGTAATTTCTTTTCCTTTTCTTTACTTTATTTCAGTTTTTGTATGATGAACTTTGAATTAGTTCTTGTCATATTTATGGCTAGGAACTAATTCTCTTATAGGGCTTTCCATGTTGAATCTCTAGAAACTTATGTTATGATTTAATGCATACTTATGGTTATTCTTCTTCTTGGTGAGATCTATCCAATATTTGAGTTGAATTCTTGGTAATTACTTGACAACTAATTATCACTATATGATTTCTAATCAGATTCCGAAAGGGGGGGATTGTGAATATGCTGTAAGTTGGGTAGACATTCTTGGATTGGGGATGAAAATACCTCAATTATTTATGTAGCGTTAATGAGAGGCTTAAAAACCCTAATTTTGCGCATTGTGCGTGACAGTTAACTAGGTTCTTGTTCTTAATCCTCCTATAGAGTTATCCTTATCACCGAAAGGTAGGTAAGGTGCAATACTGGGGTTGAGTGTTTATATAACCCTAACGGGAGTATAAAACGATTTAGTGAACCTGCTTTCTCCAAAGAAGAAAACCATAAGTTATTGCATTAATAAGTAGCATAAGCGGATAGTGAGGAGACGTGGAAGCCCTATTCTCATCACAACTGAATTAAACCTTTATAGTTAAACTAGCTTTTATAATCCTTAGTCATAAACAACAAATCTAAATATCAATTTACCAAATAGATACCAAAAAATAGATAGTTGGTAATTGAACCCTAATCCTTGAGGACGATATTCGGTCTTATCAAGACTATACTACTTGTCACGATAACGTGCACTTGCGTTTAAAAGTGTGTGCATCTTACCGCGCATCAAGTTTTTGGCGCCATTGCCGGGGATTAGGCATAGTTCAATATCAATTTTATCTATTTTTAATTTCTAATTTGGTTTTTATTCTTTGTTAATTTTTATATTTTTCTATTTATTTTATTTTATTTTACTCTTTTTCGTTTTATGTATTTATTGTGTGAAAACAAGGGTGCTGTGATTCGTTGTTGGTTTTGATGCATCTCAGGGATCCTCAAGACATGGATTTCATCACGATATGATCGAGCTCCAACCATAGAGGAAGAGAGAGAGGAATTGCGAGAAGCCATACTCAGTCTCACTAAGTATCAATCTCAGTTCATGGACGAAATGAGATTGGCCATAAAGAAGCTGGAACTGCAAATAGGAGAATTCGCAGTCATTTTTAACAGCGAACAACAATTTGAGGAGCCTGAACCAAACCCAAATATTGAGGAATCTGGTGAGATAGTTGGTGTAGAAAAGGAAAAGATTGCAGAGATCCAATTATTTACCTTCTTGGACTCTGTAGAAATCCTTTTTCTTGCACCTATTACAGAAGAAACACCACTAGCTATCACGGCTGATCCCCAATTAGGAAGCCCATACCATCAAGGGTACCCCCTAGAGTTGAGAGATGTATAGAATTTCACGGATTCCTACATTATAAAAAGCATGAAAGACAAGCCTGTCTTGTGTACTTGGGGGATAATTGTATGTTTAAGGCTTTTGGTTGAGCGAATGGTCGTAGGGAAATTGAGACCTACAACAATAAATCTGTGGATTGCAAGCAGTTCGCAGAAGTATCCAATGGGCACTCGTACCGGTTAATTACATCCGGCTAAAAGACGTTAAAGACAGCGCTTGTTGGGAGGCAACCCAACGTTTTCAATTATGTTATTTTAATTTCTGTCTTTAGTTTATTTTATTTTATTTTTTTAGAACGGTCTCACGGTCGTGGATTCCTGTATTTGTGTTGTGATTGACAGGTATAGGCAAATAAACTGAAGGACGAAAAGCTGAACGAAAGCCAGGATTTCAAGAAAAGCGGTAGGCCATACGCGCAGTGAGCAGGTCGCGCCAAAAGAAGCGAACAGCGCAAGTTCAGCCATACGCGCCCGTAACAGTGGTCGCGCGCAAGCGAATCGAACTTAAAACGCCCAGAAATAAGATTTTCCCCAAATCCAATTTCAAAAACCTAACCCTTCCTTTCCAAAACCCACGAAAATCCAAAAATTTGCCCACAAATCCTCCATAAATCCAACCCAACCACAATCAAAACTCTTAAATTCCTAAAAACCCTTAGTTATCTCAAATAACAAAGCTCCATTCCATAGCCTCAAACCACCAATTGAAACAAGAGCAGCTTGAATCGTCTCAGAAAAAGGTAATCTTTTTTTTCTGTTCTTGAATCCTTTACTGAAGTCACAGGAGGCAGTAGTTTGAAGGAGTATTGTAGTTGAAGTAGTTGGGTACTGAAAAGTTGATTGTGAAGTTTGAAAAAAGAAAAGAGTAGAAAAGGAGTGTGGGTATTGGGTAGAAAAGTTGAAGTTTGAGGGTGTTGTGTTCGCTGCTAGTTGTTGATTGTGTAAGAAACATTGTGCCACTAAATTGAAAGCTCCAAAAACTATTTTTAAACCATGGCCACCAGGAAGAGAAGAGGCTCCACATCCACCCCAACCCCACATTATGATAATACTAGGTTTGTGAGCTACGAAGCCTTCCAAAGATACAAAAGCGATACTGCACTCCATAATACCGAAGGGAATGGACTACCAGAGGAGTCATATGGGGAGAAGATGTTTATGAGCCCATCCGGCTATGATTGAGTTAAGGGTGGAGGAGATTCAGAATCAGGAGAAGATAGCACCATAAACACAACAATGGTGCGTGAATTTTATGCCAACTTTCGGAGAAGGTGAAAAGGGATGCTTTGTTAGGGAGTTTATGGTGCGTGATACAGAGAATGTAAATGCACAATCAAGGCGGTTGATGTTGAAGAAAGAAGTGATTGGAATCACTTTAGAACACGATCTAGAAGATTAACCGCATCGACCGGAATGCCGCCAGCATACACCGTGAGCTACCATGGGCTGTTTTTGATATTGGAAGAAATGGATCAAGAGCAATCAACAGGTGTCAATTCAACAAAGGAGCCAAAGGTTGGCTATATTTCGTCAGCGCCCGCATGATTCCATCCACGAACTTCACCAGAGTGCCATAGGATAGGATTAAACTGATATATGGAATTATGAGGAATGACGATTGATGTGGGGAAAGAAATAGTGCAGAGCATTGAAGAAATCAGCAGGTTGGTGACAACAGGTGGATTGGGACACGGTTCACTCATTACCAGTCTTTGTCACATGAGTGCGGTCCCAAAACTACCCACTGACACTCATGAGAAACCAATCCGCCGTGTCACGGATAGTGCACTCTTTCCTGCACCCAAGCCCCCAAAGAGCCAGACGAGAGTACCCCCAAAGAAGAAGCAGCAGAGACCGCCATGGACGAAGATGAGCACGAAATAGGGCTCAATATGAGGCAGACCTAGCCACCACCAACCACGTAAGCAGATCTTGAGCCCACGATGGAGCAATTGTTTCAAAATCAGATGAGGATGATGCAGAGTTTGGACACAGTAATACAAGGACAGCAAGAAACAAGGCAACAAATCAACGAGTTGAGTTCCTTGTTCAGTCAGTGGTCCACACACTATCCCATGCCACCGCCACCACCACCATTTTAGCCAAGTCTGTAAGTGTCTTATTTCTTTTATTGTCTTTGAGTCTACACACATTGGGGACAATGTGTGATTTAAGTTTGGGGGTGTTTTTGTGTCATGTTATGTTTTATTTAAGTCTTTTTATTGTTTTTATGTTTATTTTGAGTCACCAAATTTTTTTCTTTTTGAGTCATAATTGTCTGTCAAAGATCATGTATGCTGTAGTTGCTAGAAACACCTAGTGAAGTAAGGTGGAATAATGTAACGGAATTGAAGCAACTATCTAAACACTTAGGTTAGATATGCCAAAAACTCACAGAATCTGTCTATTTGGAGTTTCTTGCTTGAATTATGCATGCTAAATGATAAATGCTTATGTGTTATGATTGCTTGCTATTTGAGGCGAAATAGTTAGGATATGCATGTTAGGGAGATGACTCAGACATTTCTTTGATAGCCAATTCTTACCATTCTTTTCTATACCGTACTTTAAAAATATCCCTAGTCAGCCTCATTGAGCCTAAATTTGAAACTTCTTCTTTGACACCCTATATTCCCACAAAATCGTACCATAAGTGAAAATATGAAATAGTGGAATACATTGTGTTAAAAAAGAGAGAAAAAGAGTGAATAAGTCTGTTGCACCCCAATACAAAAGTAATAAGAAATAGGCAAAAGCCTAAGTTTGAGGGTGCTTGTCATTATTAGATACTTCACTCTCCCAAAACAAAAGAGGGGAAAGATAGAATCGAAATGAAGAAAAGAACAAAAAGAAAAGGGAAATACTGAAAAGCTAAAGAGCTTGTGGTACACAAAAATGAGCCTAAATGCCTATTTTTACCAACCCCTACCTAAGCCTACATTACAACCCTTAAAGTCCTGAAGATCTCTTTTATGCATATCCAGAATTAGTGGAGAATAGCAAGTAAGCATGCCATAAGATTCTTGAATTTATATGCATGATTTAATATATTAACTTTCATTAAGCATGATGAATATGAATTTGCGAAATATCTAGCTTAATGTGCTGAAATGTCATGCTATGTGTTCCTGCATATTATTTTGCTAACCTTCATGTTTTTCTAGTTAACACTAATGCAGCAAAAGTGATCAATGTCAGTGAGTCTTTTATTTTTCGTTCTTTGAGTCTTTTATTTCTTTCTTTCTTTCTATCTTTGCTCGAGGGCAAGCAAATGTTAAGTTTGGGGGTATTTGATCGGTGTATTTTATATACACCTTTTGAGTCAGTTTTAGTTAGTCTTTTATTCCGTTTTGCACATATAAGTATCGTATTAGGATAGTTTTCCTTTCTTTTGAGTCAAAGTGGTTAAAATGGCCAAATGACGGAAAAGGAGCTAAAAGAGGGCAAAAGAGGAGATCCCAGAGCCAAAAACAGAGAAAGTGGCGAACGAGGCTGAAATCCAGACGGCCTGCGGCCTCCTGCAATCGAAGGCCGCGCGCCCACTATCCAGAAGTCGAAGACTGCAGCCGCGCGCTAGCAGTGGTCGCGACGCTAAACACCCGGTGCTACGAAGTTGCAGCACCGCGCGCCGCATGCCATAGAAATCGTGGTCGTGGCGCCAAATCACCCGACGGATTGCGGTTCCGCCGCGGCGCCGTCTCAGGGCCGCGCGCCGACGCTGAAAATTAGGTTTCAGACGGATTTTGGGCGAACTGCAGGGAAAAGTCGAGGCGGTTTTCAAATTTATAAAAAGAGAACCCTGATGCTTTTAAGGGTTCCTTTCGCACAACACAAGGATTCTTGCTGAGATCGAGACCATAGTTTAGTAATTTCTTTTCCTTTTCTTTACTTTATTTCAGTTTTTGTATGATGAACTTTGAATTAGTTCTTGTCATATTTATGGCTAGGAACTAATTCTCTTATAGGTCTTTCCATGTTGAATCTCTAGAAACTTATGTTATGATTTAATGCATACTTATGGTTATTCTTCTTCTTGGTGAGATCTATCCAATATTTGAGTTGAATTCTTGGTAATTACTTGACAACTAATTATCACTATATGATTTCTAATCAGATTCCGAAAGGGGGGGATTGTGAATATGCTGTAAGTTGGGTAGACATTCTTGGATTGGGGATGAAAATACCTCAATTATTTATGTAGCGTTAATGAGAGGCTTAAAAACCCTAATTTTGCGCGTCATGCGTGACGCTTAACTAGGTTCTTGTTCTTAATCCTCCTATAGAGTTATCCTTATCACCGAAAGGTAGGTAAGGTGCACATCTGGGTTGAGTGTTTATAACCCTAACGGAGTATAAAGCGATTTAGTGAACTCCGCTTCTCCAAAGAAGAAAACCATAAGTTATTGCATTAATAAGTAGCATAAGCGGATAGTGAGGAGACGTGGAAGCCCTATTCTCATCACAACTGAAGTAAACCTTTATAGTTAAACTAGCTTTTATAATCCTTAGTCATAAACAACAAATCTAAATATCAATTTACCAAATAGATACCAAAAAATAGATAGTTGGTAATTGAACCCTAATCATTGAGGACGATATTCGGTCTTATCAAGACTATACTACTTGTCACGATAACGTGCACTTGCGTTTAAAAGTGTGTGCATCTTACCGCGCATCAGATATCACTAAGACAACTTTCAGCACCCGTTATGGTCATCATGAGTTCTTGGTTATTTTTCGGGTTGACTAATTCCCCAGCAGCCTTTATGGATTTGATGAATGGTGTCTTTAGATCATACTTGGATTCCTATGTGATTGTCTTCATCGATGACATATTGATCTACTCTCGGAGTAAGGCAAAGCACGATCAACATTTGAGGATCGTGCTTGAAATTTAAAAGGAGAAGAAACTTTATTCCAAGTTTTCAAAGTGTGAGTTATGGCTTAGTTCTGTGGCATTCTTAGGCTATGTGGTGACTAAGGATGTAATTATGGTATATCCTAAGAAGATTGAGACAGTCATGATTGGGTTAGGCCTACTTTAGTTATAGAGATTCAGAGTTTCGTTGGCCTCACTAATTATTATGAGTGATTTGTAGAGGGTTTTCATCTATCGCATATCCCTTGACCAGATTGACTCAGAAGAATGTACCTTTTCAGTGATCGGATGAATGTGAGGTGAGCTTCCCAAATCTCAAGACTTTATTGACTACAACTCCAAGTTTGACTCTTCCCATGGAGAGAGAGGGGTTTACTATATATTGTGATGCTTTACAGATTGACCTTAGTTGTGTTCTGATGCAAAAAGAAAAGTTATAGCCTATGCTTCAAGGCAATTGAATGTACATAAGAAGAACTACCTTACTCATGACTTAGAGTTGTCGACGGTGGTATTTTCTTTGATGATTTGGAGGCATTACCTTTATAGTGTTCATGGTGAGGTTTTTACCAATCATAAGAGTTCAACATATTTTCAATCATAGGAATCTTAATTTGAGGCAACTGAGGTATTTAGAGATGCTTAAAGATTATGACATGTCGATTATCTATCATCAAGGCAAGACCAATATAGTGGCAGATAAATTAACCTGAAATGTGGTGAGTATGGGTAGCCTAGCATATTTATAGGTTGGGAGTGACCTTTGGCTATGGAGGTGCAGTCTTTAGCAAATAGGTTAGTGAGACTTGATATTTCTGAGCCTGGCAAGGTTTTAGCTTGTGTGGAGGCGCGATCTTCTTTATTGGAGCTGTTTAGGGCTCGATAATTTGATGATACTAAGTTGTGCAAGATTCGGGACAAGGTATTGAAAGGAAAGGCCAAGGAGGCATTTCTTGATGATGAGGGTGTGTTGTGAATCAAGGGTCACATATGTGTTCCTCAGGATAAGGATTTGATCAGGTTGTTCTGGGAGGAGGCTCATAGTTTGAGGTATTCTATTCATCTAGGAGCTACAAAGATGTATTAAGATTTGAAGCAACATTATTAGTTGTTTATTATGAAGAGGGACATCATGGAATTTGTGTCTCGATATTTGAATTGTCAACAAGTGAAGTATAAACATCAAAAGCCTTGTGAATTGACTCAGGGGATGCCTATACCTGAGTGGAAATAAGAGCAGATTTCTATGGACTTTGTGGTAGGGTTACCATATACCTTGGGGAAGTTTAATGCTATTTAGGTGATTGTGGATCGGTTGACTATGTTGGTTCACTTCATACCGGTTCATACCACTTATAATTTAGAGAAGTTGGCCAGAATCTACATCTGTGAGATAGTTTGATTGTATGGGGTTTCCATTTATATCATTTTTTATTAGGGCACACAATTTACATCCCACTTCTGGAGATCTATGTAGAAGGAGTTGGGTACTCGGGTGGAGCTTAGTATAATATTTCACCCTCAGACGGATGGTCAGTCTAAGCAGACTATTCAAGTTCTTGAGGATATGTTTGGGGCCTATGTGATTGACTTTAGTGGTCATTAGGATCAGTTTTTACCTTTGGCGGAATTTGCTTACAATAATAATTATCATTCTAGTATTGAGATGCCATTGTTTGAGACATTGTATGGTAGGAGGTGTCATTCTCCTATTGTTTGGTTCGATGCATTTGAGGTTAGGCCTTGGGGTACATATTTTTTGCATAATTCCTTGGACAAGGTCAAGTTGATTCCGGAGAGACTTCTCACTACTCAGAGTCGACAAAAGAATTATGTGGACCGGAAGGTTCGTGATATAGTATTCATGGTTGGTGAGCGAGCTCTGCTGGAAGTTTTACCCATGAAGGGTGTAATGAGGTTTGAGAAAAGGGCAAGTTGAGCCCCAGGTACATTGGTCATTTTGAGGTTGTGTAGTGTATCAGTGAGGTAGCCTATTAGTTGACTGTGCCTTTAGGATTATCGGATGTTCACCATGTGTTTCATATTTTCATGATTAAGAAGTATCGTTCGAATGATTCTCATATGATTCAATGGGATTCGGTTTTCCTCGATCAGAGTTTGACTTATAAGGAAGAGTCAATTACTATACCTGATAGGCAGATTCAAAAGTGTAGATCTAAAGAGATAACTTCAGTAAACGTTCAGTGGAGGCATCATCCGGTTGAGAAGTCTACCTGGGACACTAAGATGGACATGCATACTAGATATCCTCATCTTTTCAGAGATTCAAGTACATTTTTTCTCTTCTATGACCCGTTAGGTAATTTTGACTATTTTGCATATTTTTTCGTAAATGTCCTTTCCCCTAGCTTTGTTTTGATGTTTTTGATATGTGGGGATAGGTGGCATGATTCCCGAATAACATTGAATAGACATAACGGAAGAAAACTTAAGTTTTATGTTTTGGAAGTTCTAAGTTTAAGAAGTTTGATTAAGAGTTGACTTATGGGAAGATGCACTCGAAATCAAATTATAATAGTTCCATTAGCTCTGAAATATGATTTTTATCTTAGGCGAATGGTTAGAAAAAGTCTCGAATGATTTGAGTGCGATCAGGTAAGTTTGTGGAATTTGGAAGTCTTAATTTAAAAAGTTGAGTTTTGGTTGACTAAAGTCATCATCGGAAGAATTTGAGTCTTTTTCAAAGTTTCATTGATTTCATTAGGTCTGAAATGTCGTTTACGACTTAGTCAAGCCGTTGGTTCAGTTTTCGAGGGACTCAGGTGCATTTTTTACTCTTAGTTGAGATTTTTGTTAATTAAGGAAATTGGAGTTGACTTGAGTCAACAACGAGTCAAGACGACATTGTATGAGTATTTGTGTGCGATCAAGTCTGTTGTATGTTTTAAGAATGGTTTGCATATTTGTTTTGTGTTCGACAGGTCTCGGATGAGTATCGGAGGTTAATTTGAAGTTCGGATGAAATTTGGAGTTTACTGGTTTTCGGCTGCTGATTTCATCGCGATTGTGATGCTGGGGTTGCAATTTCGAGGTGCCACAATTGCGATGAGAGGCTCGCAATTGTGAAGAAATGGTCACTTTTGTGGATAGGTCGAGTCAGGTTGTGCGCTCGCATTTGCGAGAGGTGTCTCACACTTGTGAGGAAGTTCCTGCAATTGGTAAGACCGATGGCAGATCATTAAAATGCCCTATTTTGACTTGGACACTTCATTTCTCATTTGGAGATTGGGAGCTCGGCCTAAAGCAATTTTAGGGGGTTTTCAAGAATCTTCATTTGGGTATGTTCCTTAACAAAACCTATTGTTATTATATCTTCGATTATTGAGAGATTTCATGCTAGAGATCATGATTTTACGAAGGGGTTTTTATGAGTTAATGAATCCTAAGTTGAAAATGAAGTTTTGTTTAATTTAGCATGAAATTGGTGGTAGTTTTTGATGGTTTTTGGTATATAAACTCTCTAGATGATAGTAAACTAATTATGTAATAAATTTCTCATTTTCCCTATATGGCTTGGAATCCTATTTTGGGTGACCTTTTGGGTCCGTAGGTTTTATATAGAAATATGGATATCGATAGAATCGTGTGTTGATGTACTTCACATATTTGAATAGATTTACACCTTTCGGAGGTGTTACAAAAAGGCAAAGCTTTATTGTGATTCGTAGACTTCTAATTTCAGGAAAATTGAGATTTTGTACTTTATTTTAAGCGTTATGGTTGATCTAATGAACTAATTAAGATGGTGTAATGGGGATACTAAGGGGGTCCCGATACTTTTGAGGTGACAAGCACTTGTATCGTGTACCTATTACATCTATGGGTACTTCTGCTTTAAATTGAATAGTGAATGACATGCTTTGGACACTAGCTGGTAGTATAGTATGGGGTATGAGGCCCATACTTTTTGTCTTATGATTATTTGTCTGTCTTATATGTGATTGTATGTTTCAATCACTCATACATGCTCGTTTCAAGGTGAAAAAGAAGCTAAAGATCGAGTCTTTATTGAGAATTGGCTAAAAGTCAAATCTTTATGACCTATCACTAAGGATTTAATCTTTATTACATATCCTTGATTTTTATCGTTATGCATATCATATTCATGCTTCATATGTTATCTCATGCATGCACATTTTCTGATACATATGTGGGTTTAAGGAAAATAGTTGTGGCCGGGGGGATGCGATATTTATAAGGTCGATTGGCTAGCGACAGGTATTGTGAGCATAGTATTGGCTAGAGACAGGTATTGTGAGACTATATTTGGCTAAGTGATGTGATTGAGATCCTAATATTTGCTAAGGAGCCCGAAGGGAAATGATTTCGGGTGGTATATGGACCTCATGATTTCTCATGGACCACGATTCATAGAATTTGAATGTGTGTGTACCGGTGATGAGAAACAAAAGTTTTGCTTGTTTACTTTTGTTATTATGCCACATTTATTTCTTTTATCAATGGGGTAATTGGGTAATGGTTGGCTTACTAAATCACGTGAGTTGGTGCCATCAGGGTCTTTGAATTTAGGTCATGACACTTTCTCAACTATCAAACTTAGGCAACTAAGTAGCCAAAACGCCCCCGAATGCTTTGGGACCGAAATCAAGGACTAGATTAAGTCATATATTATGTTTCGGACCTAATGAAATCGACAAAACTCGAATATGGACGCATTTATCCAAAAGTTAACTCTTGGTCATTACTATTCAATTTCAAAATTCTAACTTAGGATTTTTCTCTCCGAAACCGACTCGTTTACCTCGAAAAGCATGTCACCCCTCCCCTCAAGTTATAAACACAAAAGTTAGATCGCAAAAAAGGTAATTTAGGGAAATTGGATTGAGAAGCACTAAACGACTAAATGAGTCATTACATTTAACTTATTTTCATAGTCCAAAATTTCAACATTAAAATTATTAATGTAGTTTAGTTTTTAATTCTCTTTTGTGATTATTGTTTGCAACTATTTGTTTGTTATTATAAAAATTTCAGAGGTTGTAATTTTGATAACTCTAACAAATAAGTAGGTTTAGTATTTTGGTATAGATTAAATTGATGTTTGTTAAGTAAAATATGTATAATTCTTATAAATTTGATAAATTGTTAATCTTTACAAAGTAAATAGATTTGTTAAAATTTTTTTTTTTTTTTTTTTGTCATTTTTTTAAAGCATGACATAAAAATAGACTTGCATCAAAACCCGTTTTGAGATTTAATAATGAGCGGAGGTTGAAACCCGTTTGTTATGCCCAGTATTACTTTTACGGTCGGTTACTATCGAGAACTTTAGTTATTATTTGAACATTATTGTACGAAATTCTGGGTCCACCACGGGCCACGGCTCCTTGTAGTTCATGACTTGAAAGCAAATTAAGTGTCCGATTGATACAACTTATTAAAAAGAGTTTTTAGGAGTAGAGTTTTTTATCAAAAAATTGTTAGCTGTTTGGTTGTCAATAAAAAAAGTATTTTTGGATTAAAATGGGCAAATCCAAAAGCTATTTTGCCTCTACTAGGCAAAAGCCCAAAATTTTGGCTTCTCCTAGTGGAGACCAAATTTTTTTTTTTTTTTTTTATCAAAAATACTTTTGGCCTTTACCACCAAACACTCTATTTTGAAGCCAAAAATACTTTTGGCAAAAAAAAGAAGCGCTTTTGATCATTTGAGAAGCTATACAAAACGGGCACTAAACAGTCACAGAAGGACTACTCTATACAAAGAATTGAAAAAACAATAAATTACATAGTAGTCCAATCATGAAACAATCACGCTAATTAAAACAGTGACTCAATTTTTTTTACCTATTAAAATTAATAGTACAATCAAACCACTATAATTGTCAATTGAGGTTTTAAAATTAACAAGTATAATATTTTCGTTTATAGCATAAAAAGTACAGAAAAATAATTATTTGTGTACTTTCGTTTATAACAGCTAAATGAGATCTAATAAACATCAAATGTCACTATACATATAACAACACATCAATATAATTGTCATGAAATTCTCGAACAAACGCTGCTATTATAGAGAAATCTGACTGTATATACTAGAAAGTTGATAAATGCATATGGAGATTGATAAGAAAACAAATTTAAGATTTATATGTTTTTGACTGGACAAATAAGGAAACAAAATAATTTGTAACCATGCAAGGAATTTGACTTTCTAAATTACATTTACGTTTTGACAGGTTTTTAAATTAGGTTAGGTCTAGTTTTGAATTCTGAAATCTAATTTTGACTTACCATATGTCATAGTTTTGGATTCTTTCCAACTCTGGCACGTTCTCTTCAAAGCAACTATATAAAAAAACTCTCTTGGTTTTCACCCACGTTTGCGTTAGTTCTCTACTTTCTCTATATACATTTCCTCTATTTCGTAGATCATATTGCAGCTTCTTTTTTTTAATATTTCATAAATGGTCCACATTACCTATGACCTACAATCTGTCCCAAAATATTACCCCAATTGTATGTTGAATCCTCTTTGTATGGGTTCATTATTCAATGAACCACAGTCAGCATGGACAGTTCAACTGGTTCTCAAGGGAATAATTAGAAAAAATTATTCAATGAACCACAATGCAAACAATAAATGTTAAATTAAATTGGCATGTCCCATCATAGCTAAGGGGTAACTTTGATGGGAACATTTCAAATATGTAATTGATTCTTTAGGTAAATTTACGATCTTGTCTGTTGAGTTTGTAAAATGTAGGGGTGGCCAATGGGCCGGGTCAGCCCGATCCCGCCCCGAGCCCATTTTTTTTTTAAAATGGTATCGAAACTCGAACCGGGACGGGACATGGTCTTGTCCAGTCAGGCCAGGTTTCGCCCCTGTCCCGCCCGTCCCCCTCCCCTTTGCCCAAAATAGTTGTTGCACCAACGACCATTTTATATTTAGGTCATTGTGCAACAACCATTTTTGACTTCCCCCCCCTGTCCCTTAATATTTATTTTAACCCCTAAGTTATTATATTTATACTTTAACTTAATTTTCCAACTATATATACTTCATTTTCACTTCATCTTTCTCAAAAATCTTCCTACAATCTCTTAATATATCTTCTACAAATCTACATTATCTACTAAATTTTCAATTTTATTTATTTATTTATTTGGGAGTGAAGTTCGGAACTTGCTTGAGGATCTTCCATCGAGCAAAGTTTCAATTTTCAACCTCTCGATTACACGTTGGCGTTTGGTACATTCGTTCTTTCATTAAATTATTATTGTGTCTTTATTTTATTTAGCGCACTTAATTTCATTATCTTTAAGTCTTTAACTATTTATTAGCATAATTAAAATGAAAAGATTTAGAGATATATTTAAGGGTAATGGTCAGGCTTCTGCTAGTAGGGGTAACAAGGGCATGGGTACTTCTTCTAGTATTCCTAGTCCTACTCCTAGACAGGATGATTTTATTGATATTGAACATTTTCCTGAAATACCATATGATTTAGACGACCAGATATTTTCTGAAACTGAACAAAACTTTAATTTAGAAAATACTCTAGATGATGACACAACCACTAATGTAGATGAAACACCCACTAGTGAACTTCCAACTGGAACGCCTCAGATTCCCCCTAGTATGAGACGAGGTCCATCAAAACGACCATTAAAATCAGATGCATGGAATTTTTTTGATAGGGACGTACAAAATCAAGTTGCTATATGTAAAATTTGTAAATGTGTTTATAGTTTTAAACTGAAAAAGGTCATGGTGGGACGGGGGGTTTAATGAGACACATAGCACAAAAACACCCAGCTAGGTATTCCCAATACAAGACTGAAAAAAATGACGCGTAAGCGCCCTCTCCATCGGGACAAGGTTCACATAATGTCCCGGACCAAGTACAGGGTCAAATTAACCCTACGACGGGGGGAATTGTAGGCCCTAAATACGATAAACATAGAGATAGGAAAGCATTATCAAAATTAGTTGTTGTGGAGGGTTTGCCTTTTTCATTTCATTCATCTCCTGATTTTATTCATTATATTAGAGATATATATAATCCTCCTTATAAATGTTTTCTTAGATCAACTGTTAAGAGATATGTATTTAAATTTGCACATGAATATCAACAATATTTACGCTATTCATTATATCATTTTAATGTCAAAGTCGCTCTCACTTCTGATATAGGTCGTAGTACTAACGGTCATGATTATTTAACGGTAATTTGTCATTGGATAGATTATAAATGGTCTACTGCAAAAATGTATTTTAGCGTATAGATATATAGATAGTAGGCACAATGGTGATTTTATTTCAGAAAATATTTATTTAGTTTGTGATTATTATGGAATAACTGATAAAATTATGAGTATTACATTAGATAATTCATCTTCTAATAATTTTGCTATTACAGTTTTAAAAGATGCTTTAACTCCATCTTTTCCAAATAATTTTCATATAAAATGTTCGTGCCATATTTATAACTTAGATGTAAAAGATGACCTATTACTTTTTCAAGATATTCTTGAAAAAATACAATTTGCTATACACTTTATTTTTAAAAATAATAGAATACAACGAAAAAAATTATAAAAAAACTTATCACGATTGCCAACTACCTTATAGAAAAATTCTCGAAGAAGTACCCACTAGGTGAAATTCTTTATATGAACAACTACTTGTTGCTTATGATTATAGAAAACCTATAACTTTATTTTTTAACGCCCATAATCAAAATCCAACTCATATGATTGTAGATAACGATTGAGAAAAAATTAAAGAACTTATTGTATTTCTAGATAAAATTTTTCAAGCAACAAAATAATTTTCCGGTATTTATTATCCTACTATTTCAACTATGTTATTTTATATAGCTATAATATTTTTACTGCTTAGAGAATATATGAAAAAATCGGCTTATAAGACATCTATTAAAAAATGTTTATGAAAATAAAGAAATATTTATTCCTATTCCCCCTATTTATATTATTGGTGTTGTATAAAATTCTACTATTAAAATAGACGGTTGTAAATCACTTATTGAAAATATTTATGACTGTATAGAAGTACTACCAACTCCAACTCCCAAAAATTAAATGCCCCACCACCCATTGAACAAACGAAAGAAGAAGTGTTGTCTAGCATACAAGACGAATGCAGAAAAGTATATATGTATTACCAACAAGAAAGTGCTAGCAACCAACCGACTTTCATACCATCTTCTTCTTCTTCAACACAACCTCTAAAAAGACATGATGTTTCTGCGGCTAGTATTGAAAGCCTCAGAAATAGAATGTGCGGTGGTAACACTACTAACCAAATTAGCGAGTTTGATGTTTTTATTTTGCATGATACTTTACCGTACCAAGCAGTTGTCAATGAAGAAGGAAAGAAAGACTTGTTGAAATGCTGGAGGGGATGAGAAGACATTTCCGACACTTTCAATGATGGCCCGAGATGTTTTGAACATTGAAGCGTCATCAACGGCGTCTGAAAGCGCTTTTTCTGTCGGAAAATTTCAAATAGGAGAGCACAAACACTCATTAGTCGGAGATAACTTGGAGATTACAGTACTATTCAGAGATTGAATACGAGCGAAGCGGAGAAGGTGCGATCAACCGGAGATCAACGAAGAAGACGAAAACTACGACGACATCTTATCTGAAGGTATGAGTAGCGATGTGGATCAATTTGACCAACAAATACCAATTCCAACTGAAGGGCCACACGACATTGTGAAGAAACTAGAGAAAATGTTTTCAAATTGGTAATTTATTTAATTACAATTTTACTATGTCATTTGCAACTTTTGAACAACACCACAAAGTTGTAATTTTGACAATTGTATATGTATTACCAAAAAACCATATTTCTATGAAATAATATAAGAGACACAAAAACAGTCTTGAGATGTTTTTATTACACTATCTTGTTCAATTATTGAGTTGTTCATATATTTAATATATATATATTTTTTAAAAGTGCAAAAACGACTGACCGATCCGGCTTCATGAGGCCCAAAGACTGCTTTCCGACGGGATGAGACATCGGCCAAGCCCGATAGTTCCGGCCTGCCCCACCCAGATCTCGCCCCGCCCCGTTGGCCACCCCTACAACAAAGCAATAGTGACAACATGCATAACGGAAGACTTCTCTATCAATTGTGTGGAATCAATGTAGTTGTCCTTCAAGAGTAATAATTCCTTAAAAATACAATTGAAAATATATCATAGACTGTCTATTTTTCTGCTAGTGATCACAACCTTTATGTACTAATGTTTCTTATATATGTCAAAATAGATAAACGTAACATAAGTTTTTATACTTTTTTCTTACTTTTGAGCGATGATATATCTTTTCTAATGTGAGTATCCCCCGCAAATCATTACCGGTCCTAAGAATTGTGATAGATTGATTGTTAGTGCACAAATAGTGTCTATAATTACAATATGTTTGTAATGTGCGTGGAATGTACTCCTGAAAAGAGCGTAATGACTATTTAGATTTTTATAATTATTGAGTAATATTAGATGAGACATAGTGATTGAATGATTAAATAGAACACAAATTGTTAATACAAATATCTTTACAAAAACATCTACCTGAGGAGGTGAACAAAGGTTTATTGAAACTCGCTCTCCAAGGTAAGTTCTCAGTTAATGAGGAAGGTTTTATCTTGATTTAGTTTTGTAAGTATGAACAATCTGTAATTCTCAGTGAATATTACAATATATTCATCATATATTTTATAATTAATAGTAGTATATAATTATGGTAAATAAGATCCTTATTCAATCAGGATTCAATATTGTACACATTATATATATTTGTATTAATGAGAAAAACTCCACAAAGGAGATTAATATAATCTTACATGGTATCAAGAGTCAAAACTCTAAAACACCTCAATTCTTCTCCTTCCCCCCCCCCCCCCCCTCTCCCTCGTCCGGCGGCTAACCCTAAAATTCCGAAACCTTATTTTTTGTTGTTTCTCTTTCGGTTTTGTGTCAATCCCTCTTGATTTTCCTTTCTAATTGATTTTCTACTTCTGTTTTGAATTTCAAAATCATACGTTCAACATCATCTTTAGACTTAATTAGAACATATATCTTAGTGTATCTAGAAAAGTCATCAACGAAAGTAATGTAATACTTATTTCCATCTTTACTAACAATGCTCTTGAAATCAGCTAAGTCTGAATGTACTAGTTCAAACAATTTTGTTTTTCTACTAGTAACAACTTTAAATAATTTCTTAACATGCTTTATTTCTACACACACGTGACACTTAGAAAATTCATCAACTTTTATCGCAGAAATTAATTTCATTTTCCTAAGTCTTTTAATAGAAGTAATATTAACATGACCTAGTTTACTATGCCATAAATCAATAGACTCAGCAATATAAGCATAAATGTAATATTATTATTGATAGTCTCTTGAACAATGATCAATACAAATAAACCTCCACTAAGATATCCCTTCCCAACAAAGTCTCCTCCACGAGAAATAATAATTTTATCAGCTTCAAAATAAGTTTAAGGTCGGCTTTATTGAGAAGTGCTTCAGAAACTAAGTTTCTACGAAGGGAGTGTACATACAAAATATTGTTCAAGGCTAAAATTCTTCCAGATGTTAAGTTAAGAAGAATTTTTCCTTACCCATAACTCCCGCAGTAGTAGAGTTACCCATGTATACACACTCGCCATTAGTAGACTCCTCAAACGTATAGAACAACTCCTTATTTGTGATGAGATGCATCGACGCGCCTGTATCCAACACCCAATCTGCGTTGTTATCCACTAGATTTTCCTCCATGACTATCGCAATAATCACTTCATTTTCGGTAGCAAGATTAGCTTGGACAACACCATGTACTCCCTGCTTTAAGTTTTGCCCTTGTCTTTGATAGCACTAGGCAGCCCTGTGTCCGGGCTTTCTACAAATGAAGCAAGGTCCCTTTGACTTATGAATTTAGCTCTCCGGCTTGTTGAAGTGATTTTTCTTTTTCCATTTCCTTTTTTGGTACTTTCTTCTGTTTGCCTTTGAACCTGTCTTTCACAAAAATACTAGAAATTTCCACAAGGTTAGCTTTAGAAGAATTAAGGAAAAGAACTTTCATTTTATCTTTGAGTCGATTTTCCTCCTCAGTCCTCATGTGACTAATCAGTTCCTGAAGATTCAAGTTTTTTTTCTTATGCTTCAGTTGGTTTCTGTAATCACTCCAAGACGGTGGGAATTTTTAAACAGAACCTAAAAATCTCACACATCTTTATGCCCTCAGTAAACACATCAATAGTAAATCTCATACTCATGAACCTGCTCCATTATTGTCTTATTGTCAACAATTTGAAACCTAATCCATTGGCCAACAACACACTTCTTCTTACCTACATCAACAACACCATATTTCTTTCCAAACTATCCTAAATTTCTTTAGCAAATTTATTAGTAACAAATAAATTAAAAGAGGGTTAGTCATATAGTTTAGAAAGATGTCCTCTAACAATTTTATTATCCCTTTTAAATTTCTTATTAGCAGTATCATTAACAACTACGATAGCAGTAGTACTACCAGTAGTAGCTGAACTGCTAGTAACGACCCGTCTGGTTGTTTCTAGCTAAAGATTCTTATTTGCCTATTTTACCATTCTTGTGGTCTCTATGTGAGGTTTATGATGTGTGACGATGGGTGGTATAGATCCCGAGGTCCAACGATATGCATTTCAGTTGAAAATCCAAAACTAGAAACTTAGAGTTTGTTAGTTTGACTAAAGTTGACTTTATTTGTGAAAATTGGATAATTAGTTTTCCCAGACTATTCTTTAGAAAATTACACCTTAGCTCGGTTATTTGTAAAATCTGAGGGTATGAGCGAGTTCGTAGCACTATTTACCATAGACGAGCATATCTGATTTTTGCCTAGGGGGTCTCAAGAGTATTTCGGGTGTTTGATAGAGGTGTTGGATGATTTTCCTATTGTTGGTGTCTGGTATCCGCCACAGTGGCATCACTATTTGCTTGGCGGGTCCGCCTTGGTAAAAATTTGGCTTGCCAAAGCAGAGGTTGGGGATGGGTAGTTCCTGCCGCTGTGGAGTCGAGTCCGTCGTGGTGAGGGTTGAGGTGTCAAGTGACCATCGCTACATCGAAGGGTTTTTCATCGTAGCGAGTCCTATCTAGCGGAGTTGATTTCGTTGGAAAGGAAGAGCTATACTAAATCCCTATAAATTCCATAGGTAAGAAAATTCCTATCCCAAAATAGAAATCTCAAAATCAGAGTCGTCATAAGAGCATTTCAGAACCTTAGGAGAAAATTCGACCTTGAGGTATATATTCTTTCCTTTTTATGGCGTAAGTTATGATTTCTAAGTTCTATAATGGTGGTTTAGCATGTTATTAAGTTGATGAAAATGAATTTCATGTGTTTATGAGAATAAGAGAGTTATGTGGTTGATTTTAATGGAGATTTATAGATTAAAAGGTGTTATTATTGTGAATTAGGATTGGATGATGATATATAATCATGTTTCTAGGCTTAATTTGATTATAGATGCTTGTTTCCAATTGGGGTAATTTCTAGGGTTCCAAATTGGGGCTTTTTAATTATTGCTCAATTGAAGGTTCAAATGTGTATATATTTCCAATTAATTTAAGGATATGATTATTTAGCATGTAATAATGTTTTGAGTATTAAAGTTCAAGTCTTGGTGGCGTGGGCCCTGGTCGATTTTGTGGTCTTATTTTGTTAAAGGTTGTGTCCTTCTTTTGTATAAGTCTAGTATTAACGAATAGTATTTGTGTAGATAGACTTTGACCGTCATGAGGCGTGAAGGAAGGGTAAGTCTATCGCTGAGGCTGAATTATTCACGCACATGTTCGACATAGAAGTATGTTATGGTTTAGCTTTTTGAGACATCAATATAATTATGTAATTATATAAATATTGAGGGGTTTTGGGCGTGTTGGGGGTCCCACTCAGGAGGTTGTGATAGACATCTGAGTGGGTACCAGTATTGAATTGTGATGATGGATAATTTGGGGAATCAGTCTTATACTGGTTCCAATTGCTGATTATTTGGGTTTGTCGCCATATGTGGGCTCGTCGTCATAGTTGTTAACTTGTTTACGCATCACACATGTTTTCGATATGATATCTTAAATTTCACTTGGATTTTATACATGTTATGACTCTTGAAAACATGTGGTATTTCATCTCTTATCTTGTTACATCTCATTATATCATGATTCTTGCCTCATATATGTCATTTGCATCCATACACTCATGGTTCTAATGATATGATATTGGAGTGATATGAGTATATTATGGGTCCAAAGGACCTAGAAATGTAATAACACTGTTGAGATTATGGCAATACTGAGATGATATTTATACGCGAGGATTGGAGTTACACGTCTGTAATATGATATTATTACAACTAAGTGTTGGACTATGCGGGTCCCCTAAGGGTCACTTTCACATGGCATACCCTTGTGAAGTGTGTATACTAGTTGATGGAAAAGTACCTTGCATATGCATTGCATCCTCATTCATACATCCATATATACATTGATTACTTTTGGTGTGATAACATGACTTGAATTGGTGATTAGAACTTGAGTGAAAGACTGATTTACTTGGATTGTATTGATTGTATTGGATGTCGCTATGAGTGAGCTTATCTCTGTGGATACCTAGACAATTGGATTGATAAATATTTGGATAAATATTGAATTTGTTGCCATGTATGGCTTAATTTCTTATGCATGGGTTTGTGGTTACAATTTGTAAGTCTATGTTTTTTATGTCTACTGCTACTATGGTCGGGAAGTGTCAATATGTCAGGGCTATTGTCTAGATCCAGGAAAAATATGTGCATTATATGTTGTCTGATAATTGACCATGTGATTGGGTACCGAGTCTAACCCGTGATAAGTGTTGTTATTGGAAAAGTAGACATGAATTATTTATGTGTATCAGACGGTACTTGTATAGGTTCTTAACTAAGTCTAATGCTAATGATAATAAGGGTTTTAAAGTCTTCATGGATAATTTAGTTATAATACCTTGGGTAAGTATTCTTAAATGTTATTGTGATCTAAGTGATTAGTTGATCATTGATGTGTTAAGTCGGATATGTGGGGTTAAGCTTGAATATGACTTGGAAAAGAGAGAGTAATAATCAGTGGGTATTATGATAGTAAAGTTCTTGTATATGTTAATAGATTAATTGTACTTGACTGTGATTAGAATCTTATGTGGACAATGTGACTTGATGAATTAGTGTATTGATATGTGTACAACGTTACTTCTAGGCTACTGAATATCTAGTATAGGCTTATCTGGTGTCAACTTGATATTTATCTCTATTACGTATCTTCCATTATTGTCGGCCTATGATATCTATGACAGTACATTTTGTACTCATGCAACGATTGTTACATCTTTTCTGATACAAATACAGGTCCCTCTGCTAGTTCGCGAGCTTAAGTGTGAGTCCGGACAGGTAGATTTCTATGTTTCAGGGTAAGGATGCTTCTTCCGGCATGTCTTGGATGATTATTTTATTACTCTATCTTTACATTTGGATCAAAAGACGTAGTTAGACACTTTGGTTTATATTATCTAGTTTTGGCCTTTATTGTCTTCATTCAGACTTGTATTCTGCATTAGTGTTCTTATATCACAGACCAGATTTTGGAAATATATTAATGTTTTTATTATATTTCCGCATTACTTTCATATTGTTTATTTTTATGGGAAGTGGTTCGCCTATCTGTGGGAATGTATAGGTGTCACCACGATTCTTGAAAATGGGTCGTGACAAAGTTGGTATCAGAGCTTTAGGTTAAACTGTCTTAAATATAAGAGAAATGTCTAGTAGAGTCTTGCCGATCATTGTGGAGACGTCCGTACTTATCTTCGGAAGACTATGGGACATTTAGGAAACTTCACTTTCTTCATTATTTTCGTGTTAAGTTGAATCAAATTAGTATCTGAACTTCTTCTTCTTATTATATCACCAATGGTGGCAACACGCTCTTACATTCGTGCGTGAATGGTTCGATATGATGTCACACGATCGGGTATGACCTATGCTACCCTGATGCGGGTGCGTGACCAAGTTTATCCTTCAGCTATGCTTTGTGGTTCAGTTTATTAGGGTTAGGGTTGTGACTCTTAAGTTTGATGGTACCTTTGGAAAGTAGGAATGACAATTTAGAGGTGCAAGAGAAAGAATTTGGATGGATCAATATCCGTTGTATGAAGGGAAAAATTGGCATCTGGCTTATTTGTTAGGACAAGTTGCAAGGGGTACGATGATGGGTGTCGTATAGGCTATGGAATATTGAGTTGGCTTCGATTGACAGAATTGTAATAGGGAAATAGAATTAGTGGTTATGAGTTCTTATAGGGAATGGTTTTCAGTTTGAGGTCAGGTGGCAATGTTACTTATTATGAGTGATGCTTAATGGATAGGCTGTCGCGTTTATTTACCTAAGAGTGTGTTCATGGTTTCACTTGGCATTTCAAGGTTAGAGATAGTGGAGATTTTGAAACCAAGAGATTATTGATTTGTGAGTTAATTTACATGTTATTTAGTATTGAGTAAGTGTAAGAAGTCGTATATGCATTGATATATTGGACTCGTCGTAGGCTAATGAGAGCCAGTTATTGACTAATAGTGAGGACTTTAGCGTTGGATAATGTGAGGTTCTATCGAGAGATTTTTGGGTGTTGAATTTAGTTCTTGGATAGGATTTGTGGGTATGATATGTAAGTATTGATACTTGAGAAGTTCTATAGTTATTGGTATAATGAATTTGGAGGTGTCCGAAGAATAGGGAAATTGTGTGGTTAGTTGAATATGTTATAGTTCAGCAAAATAAGGTAAAGATTGGGTTTTCACAAGCAAACACCGTATAGACTCTCGAATAAGATGTTGGTCAATGGGAATATTTATTGTAATGGGTTGATTATGGCTTGATCTCATTTTAGTTGTGAAAGGCATCGTGTATTGATATTCGGGTCAGCGAATGCATGGACTGGTAGAGAAAGATGATTATTTTGGTCAAGGATTTTTTGCAATGGTTTTTTAAAGAAACTATATGAGGACATTAGCAGGAGCGTGTGTTCGATAATTAGGGATCATTTTTGGATTATGGATTGGTTTAGTGATGGTTTGGGTTATCATTTGGTTACTAAATGACTGTCGGTCAGAGTAACTAAAGTGGGTTGATGTCTTTTCCAGTCGAGGAATTTCATAAAGTATGGTACATGGAATGTGCCAGATTTTTTGGGAGAAGTTTCCATTTTAAAGGTTGAGTAATGATCGGTTGTTAGTGGTGAACTTGATTGGAATAAATGGGGGAAATGTAAGAAATTCGATAAATGCATGGTAGATCTAATTTGGATTGAGTTAGGTGTATCTTCGATATGGAAAAGGATTTGGATTTGAAACAATGGAAATTCTTGGGTTAGATGTGGTTTATGGTGTTATTAATTTCGCATCTTTCAGAACGGGTGAAACACTAAGTGTTATGATGAATGTTCCATGAAGTTTGTGTTGGGAGACCGGTAGTAGACTATGTTGAGGCATTGTTGAATGATAACATGGACGAGTATTTCAGGTATTAAAGAATTTAGAAGAAATTGAACATGTATGGTAAATGGAAGGTAAGATTAATACGTAAGAAATTGGTAAAGGTGGTAAATAGCGGGATATGACAGATAGAGGTTCGACAAAGTGTCCATAGTTGTGGGAGAGTTAAGAGAAAGTGCGAGAAGGACTTGATTTGTTTAAAGTTCACGTGGTTCTATCAGACTTGTGTATCGGGGAGAAGTCGAAGAACTTGGAGATTATAATCAAGTATATGATTCGTTGGTGCTAAATTGATGACTTGGATAAAATCTAAATTTTGAAATTGTGGGTGACATTAAGTGATTGATTGTTCATGAGGAAAGAAATGGAAAAGTTCTAGCATGATTATGGAAAGCTTACTAGTTATGTATAGAATCAATTCAGATGACTATCAATGATTTAGGGATTCAACATTTTATTTTGAGTCAGATTTCTTCATTTAGTGTCGGGTGGCTCATATTTACATTGTTGGAAGGACTTATAATATTCTATTAAACCATCGATAGGGTTCTATGGATTTCAATTCGGAATAGAGGTATGAAAGTGTTACCGGTTCTCATTGAAGTCTGCAAGTATGATGCATGATATTTTTTGGATGGCAATGATTCTGATAGTTCAATGGTTTACACATGTACTTGATGATGTATTGAGGAGGTACAAATGGTTATAAGAAGTTTGTAGAGTGATCAATTGATTTTCTATGGATTTGGCACGACAAGTTAATCAGTAGGTATGCTTATAGTATGGTGATTTGTAAGTTCGAGGAAAATTGGGCTTGTGATGTGTGTTTATGTATTTCTAAGGAATCTTGGTATGAAGGACATCATCGATAATTGAGAAGGAAGACTAGTAGAATCATATTGTTTATGTGTTTCTAAGGAATCTTGGTACGAAGGACAATATCTATAATTGAGAAGGAACACTAGTAGAATCAGATTATGTATCAGTACATGTGGGACTATGGTTGTGGCTACAATTAAAGGGTGATGGTGATTGTTGTGATAATTCGTGAATTCAATCGAACGCATGTAGAGGTTTAATTATAATAATATCATGAATTTGAGCGGAGTCATTGCTTACATTCGAGAATCAGTTGTGAAAGAAATTTCAGTTGTAAAAGAATATGAATTTTGAGTGTTAAGACAAGTAAAAGTAAGTGTTGACTGATAAAGGAAGCATATGGTACTACCGATATGTTTCTTTCATGTTGAGGCTTTCTTGGGTTTAGGGCAGGGATTCCTCAGTTACTCATTCACTTCGTTCATTCTTTCTCTCCGTTTGAGGATGAACGTTTGTTTAATTGGTATCTGATGTAATGACTCGTCCGGTCGTTTCTAGCTAAATACCCTTATTTTCCTATTTTACACTTCATGTGGTCTCTATGTGGGGTTTGTGATATGCGAGGATGGGTTGGCATGGATCTCGAGGTCCAATGATATGCATTTCGGCTAAAAAAAACCAAAACTAGAAACTTAGAGTTGATTAGTTTGACTCAAAGTTGAATTTTGGCTAGATGGGTTCGTTTCCAGGTTTCATTACTTTCGGTAGTTCTGGAGGGTCATTTATGACTTAGTCGGGTAACTTGTTCGCTTCCCGAGGCAATCAGATGTGTTTTGTGGCTTTATTTGTGAAAATTGGATAATTAGTTTTCCCAAACGATTCTTTAGAAAAGTACGCCTTAGCTCAGTTATTTGTCAAATTCGAGGGTACGATCAAGTTCGTAGCACTATTTACCATAAACGAGCATATTTGGTTTGTGTCTGAGGGGTCCAGGGAGTATTTCGGTGTTTGATAAAAATGTTGGATGATTTTCCTATTGTAGGTGTCTAGTGTCTGCCACGGTGGCATCATTATCTTCTCTGGCAGGTCTGCCTCGGTGAGGGGTTGACTCGCCAAAGCGAAGGTTAGGGGATGAGTGGTTTCAGCCGCTGCGGAGTCGGGTGTGCCTTGGTGAGGGTTGAGGTGTCAAGTGACCATTGCCCTAGCAAAGGGTTTTCCGTCGCAGCGGATGCGCTCCAGTAGAGTCAATTCTGCTAGGGTGGAAGCACTGCACCAGATCCCTATAAATTCCTTAAGTCAGAAAATTCCTTTCCCAAAATAGAAATCTCAAAACTAGAGCCGTCATAAGAGCATTTCAGAACCCTAGGAGCAAATTCAATGTTACATCATATCGTCATGTCCTTGATAATAGTGATGTCTCGGGAAGAGGTACGAATTTACATAAGAGTAATGAAAGTTTATGACTTATTTATGGAAGTCCTGAGGTGTTGAGAAGTCAAACGGATCGACGAAAGTATGTTTTGATGAAATAAAAAAATTGGGCGATTTGATGAGAAAGTCAGGACCGTTAATTTTCCCACTCTGAGCCATCAGATACCCTGACAGTTGACAAGAAGATTGGCGAACCATCACGTATTCGATGATACCGTAAATCCCACCATCGAACTACAGCGGTAAAAAACTTTTATGGGTTTAAAACTGGTTCAGTCGACTTGAAGCTCCCAAAATTTTATCTTTAACACTCTTCCAAACCGTCTCAATCACACCCTGCCATTCTTAGATCAATCCAAAAGCAAAATACACATGATTAACATGATAATCCTCACGGATATCGTAGAAGTCCTCTTCTCCATAAGGAATCGATTTCGGAAACCCTTGGAGATGGAATAGCCCACTGTTTTATGAGGATTTTGAGGCATAAAGGTAAATTTTAACCTCCTTTATATGTAATTATGATTAATTGATGATTTGGGGTATGTTATGAAATAATTGTTTTGTAATCAAACTTCATAGATATGGGAAATTATGGGAATATGAATTGTGGGTTGATTTTCTTGTGTTTATGAATTGATATTGATAAATAAACGATTATTGGTATTGGGAAACCAAAAAGAGTTATTTCGGAGAATCGGGGTATCAAACTACATAAGTATCATTGTTAAGAAATTTAAGAACCCTTTGTATTAAGATTGTGAATAAGATACATAAATGAAGTTTCATTATGGAATATGGATTCAATATTGATATCGACCCCATTGCTTGCTATAGATAACTACCGTAAGGAGTACGAGGACTTGTGAAGAAATTGTAACTTTAAGGACATGGTATGTCAAGTTTTCTTTCTTCTTTTGGTATGATCTATATAAATGAGATGTAAACGCAACGCATAACGATTCCACTCTTAATAACTAGAGGTCTCCGTGTTAATTCATGATTATACAATATTGCTTCCAAAAAGTTTATTCATGATTTGTGAGTTCTATAGAGTAGGGCTGTCCAACGGGGTCGGAGCGGGGTGGGCGGGGTCGGGATCTGGCGGGGCTGGCGGGGTCGGGGCTGGCGGGGTGTGCCTCCGCCCCGTCCCGATCCAGAGGGAGTCGGGTGGGGTCATTTTTTTATTTGCCTTTAAATAAAATATATAAATAACACACAACACATATACACAACAAGATAGTTTAATAAAAACATCCCAAGACTGTTTTTGTGCCTCTTATATTATTCGACTAGAAGTATAATTTTTTTTATAATACAATTTCAAAATTGCAACTTCGTGATATTGAAAGTTGCAAATAAATAGCATAGTAAAATTACAATTAAAAGAATTACATTTTAAGAAACACATTTTCTAGTTTCTTTATAATGTCTTGTGGTTCTTCGGTTGGAATTGGTATATCTTGGTCAAATTAGACGACGTCGCTTGCACATCCGTCGGATAAG
The DNA here is from genome assembly GCA_029844215.1 of Przewalskia tangutica. Classification (NCBI taxonomy): domain Eukaryota; kingdom Viridiplantae; phylum Streptophyta; class Magnoliopsida; order Solanales; family Solanaceae; genus Przewalskia; species Przewalskia tangutica. The sequence goes on along the minus strand of CM056720.1, from coordinate 139,237,157 downwards.
ATTTCATTGTAGTTGTAGTCTTCTTCTTCGTCGATCTCTGGTTGGCCGCACCTCCTACACTCCGCACGAATCCAGTCTCTAAATAGAACTGCAATCTCTAATGAGTCTCTTGCCAATGAATGTCTGTGCTCCCCTATTTGAAATCTTCCCGCAGAAAATGCGCTTTCGGACGCTGTTAATGACACTTGAATGTTCAACACATCTCGGACCATCTTTGCTAGTGTTGGAAAATTCTTCTCATTCTGCATCCAGTATTTTAGCAAGTCTCCACGTCCCTCTTCATTTTCAATTGTTTCGTACGGTACAACACTCTGCAAAACAAAAACATCTAACTCGCTAACTTGGTTAGTGATCGGTGTATTTTATATACACCTTTTGAGTTATTTTTAGTTAGTCTTTTGCCTATTTTTGTACAAATATGTGTCGTGTTAGGATAAATTTTCTTTCTTTTGAGTCACAATGGTTTAAAGTGGCACATTGACGAGAAGGATCGAAAAGAGGGCAGAAACAGAGGTTCCAGAGCTCAAAATGCTAAAAAATTGGCAACCCGGGCGAGAAATAGGGCGGCGCCACCAACCAGAAGCAGCAGAGCGCCACGACGCCAAAGAATAAAGTCGCGAAGTTTAGCGCGCGACGCCGATTGCCAGCGGCGCCAAGGCGGGAAATCAGCCAAATCCGAATGGGAATGGCCAAGGCCAAGAAGGAAAAGGTTTGAGACGTTTTTGGTGATATAAAAAGGACCTTTAGGTCAGATTTTGAGGGGTTCCACACTTTACAATTCATCACAACTTGGAGATCAAGATTAGAGACTTACTTTTGCGTAATTTCTTGTTCTTTCTTTTATTTCTTTTTTGTGTATGTTGGATATTAGTTTAGTTCTTGGCATGTCTATGGCTAGGAACTAACTTAATTTAGGGTTTTTCATGTCGAATCGCTTGAACCTCGTTCTTATGAATTAATGCATGTTTTGGTTTCTTTTTATTATTGTTGAGTTTTATTCAATATTTGTTTTGATTGCTTGGTAATTAATTGATCACTAATTATCATAACTTATATGATTTCTAATCGAAATCCGAAAGAGGAGATTGTGAATATGCTATAGTTGAATAAACATAGGTTTAAATCGTGGACGAAAGTACCCCGATACTTGTGTAGCTTAATAGGTTATTGCTCTTAATCCTCCTTTGTAGTCAATCTTGTCATCGAAAGATAGAAGGGTTCTACATTGGGGTTGAGTTTTTATATTACCTTAACAGGAGTATAAAACGGCTTAGTTAACCTGCTATCTCAAAATAGAAGAAGAACCATAATTATTTGCATTAACGAGTAAAGCGAGCGGATAGTTGAGGAGATTTGGAAGTCCTATTTCCACCATATCTGAAGTAAAGTAAAGTAATTTAGTTAGCATCTATAATCATAGGTATAAACAATTCATCAAATTATCGGTTACCAAATAGATACTACAGAATAGAGGTTGATAATTGGACACTAATCCCTGAGGACGATAACTCGGTCTTCTAGACTATATTACTTGTCATGACACGTGCACTTGCGTTTAGTGTGTGAATAAATCGCGCATCAAGTTTTGGCGCCGTAAAGGGCAACTAGGCACCAAACTCAGTTCATGGATGAGACGAGAGTGTCCCTAAAGAATTTAGAAGCGCAAATAGGACAACTCGCGGGCATACTAAGCAACAGAATACAAGGGAATCACTCTGAACATATTGGAGAGAATATAAAAGAGCAATGCCATGCGATTGACCTGAAAATTGGCGAACCAGTGGAAGCAAACTCACCACCACCGTATCTAGAAAAAAAGAACTTAGACTTCTCGCAGAAGTTGCAGCGCCACGGCGCCACTGAGCAGCGCTACGACGCCGAATCTCCTGAGACAGTGCAGAAGTTTGGGCGCCACGGCGCCGAATCTCAGGGCCGCGGTGCCCAGGGCTCAGTGGGTACAATAAGTTTGGGAGCAGTTGTGGACGAACCCCAGGTGAAGATACCGTACCCCAAGAGGCTAAAATCAAGTTCTCTTGACAAACAGTTCTCTAAATTTCTAGAAATTCTCAAACAATTGCAACTCAACATCCCGTTTGCTGAGGCACTAGAGCAGATGCCGAGTTATGTAAAGTTCATGAAGGAGATTCTCAGCAAAAAGAGGAGGACAGATGACTAGGAAACAGTGGTGTTGACTGGAGAATGCAGTGCCATCCTACAGAGAAAGCTACCTTAGAAGTTGAAAGATTCGGGGAGTTTCACCATCCCATGCACTATAGGAAAGTTTGAGTGTCAGAAGGTGTTGTGTGATATGGGGGCATGTATAAATTTGATGCCCTATCTGGTGTTTTGCAAACTTGGAATGGGAGAAGCCAGACCTACAAACATCACTTTGCAGCTAGCTGACCGCTCCATCGTCCACCCTAGAGGAGTCATCGAGGATGTGTTGGTTAAGGTGCACAAGTTCATCTTCCTCGCTGATTTCATCATCTTAGACATGAGAGATAATGACATGATCCCCATTATCCTTGGCAGACCCTTCCTAGCTACAGGACAGGCACTCATTGATGTTCCAAAGGGTGAGTTGAGACTTCGGGTGGAAGATGAAGAGGTGATTTTCAATGTTTTTCGAGCAACAACCTTCCCAGAGTCAAGTGACAACTGCTGTCACGACCCGACCCCGGGCCGCGACTGGTGCCCTACCTGGGCACCCTGTTCAGGTATACATCAGAGAATAGCAGCGGAACATACACAACATAAACATATGTGTAAACAAAAGACAACACAGGCTGGCCGATAAGGCCGCCTTCCATACTATAAACATAATCAAAAGTACAACTGTACAACTCAGTTCTTACAGCCCAACCACATATGTGAATACAGACCTCTAGGAATAACAACTGTGGCGGGACAGGGCCCCGCCATACCCCTGAATATACATGAATCTACTACCTCAGGGAAAACCGTACCAAGAGCTAAGCCTCCGGAGCAAATGGAGCTTTCTCTCAAAGACTGAACCGAGATCCTAAGAGCAAGGATCACCAACCTGGGTACCTAAAACCTGCGGGCATTTAACGATCCCCGAAGAAGTCGCATAACAGGTACCGAATATGGAACATAAATAACGTACAGTAAACAGATCATAACTGTACAAAAGAATGACAAGGACAAGTATAAAAAGTACATACCAGATCCTGCCGTGTCATTACCACTTATGAACTTAATTTCACATCAATATCTTTTCCATTTTCAATAAAGGTTATAGCCACATTCTTACGCACATGATTAGGAAAAATTATTAAGTTCATTTCTATATAACCTACTTATCTTTCATAAATATAATTCGGCCCTTTAAGAAGGACACATTTACTACCCGGCCCAATCTGGGACGCGATCAAGTCACACTAATATCAAGCGTGTCCGTGGAATCCCCCATCACTGCCGACAGCTACAAGTGTAAAATATAATCATGTGTCGCGCCCGTGGCATCCCACCTCACCGTCGCATACATACACAACACATATATATATCTCCCGCGTGGAATCCCACATCACCGGCATACCAGTGATATAATAATACACCAATAGGCATACATGAACACCGAGTCCCACCGGTGGTATAGCATCTTGGGGGTCTACCCCTCACTTATACTCTTACCCTGGGGAAGTTGGTAAAGCAGGTGGTATAACATCTTGGGGGTCTACCCCTCACTTATACTCTTACCCTGGAGAAGTTGGTATAACGTCTTGGGGCTTGCCCCTCATTTATACTCTTACCCTATCTCAACCGACCATTATACAAACAAGCAGGTGGTATAATGTCTTGGGGGTTTACCCCTCACTTATACTCTTACCCTGGAGAAGGTGGTATAGCATCTTGGGGGTTTACCCCTCACTTATACTCTTACCCTGGAGAAGGTGGTATAGCATCTTGGGGGTTTACCCCTCACTTATACTCTTACCCTATCTCGACCGGCCGTCAAACAAACAGAAGCACTACCATGTCTTCTATAAGAATCCGGGAATTTAACCCAAGTACTACAAATAATGGAAGCATACCCGTGGAATCCCACATCACTGTCAGACGCGTCCAAGTACTTACAACAAGACAGTACCCTCCGAGAGTCGCGGCATCGTAATAAAACATAATACTTGCACTCAAAGGCTATCACCAGCACACATAGGCTAATTCTCAATTAATCTAGCCAAAGTACTAATCAAGGTATCACATAGAATTATTCTCAATTAACAAGCCAAAGTACTTATCAATGCACATTTAGACTAATTCTCAATTAATCAAGCCAAAGTACTTATCGGGCACAAATAGAATAACTCTCATTTAACAAGCCAAAGTACTTATCGGGGCACAAATAGAATAATTCTCATTTAACAAGCCAAAGTACTTATCGGGCACAAATAGAATAATTCTCATTTAACAAGCCAAAGTACTTATCGGGCACAAATAGAATAATTCTCATTTAACAAGCCAAAGTACTTATCGGGCACAAATAGAATAATTCTCATTTAACAAGCCAAAGTACTTATCGGGCACAAATAGAATAATTCTCATTTAACAAGCCAAAGTACTTATCGGCACAAATAGAATAATTCTCATTTAACAAGCCAAAGTACTTATCGGCACAAATAGAATAATTCTCATTTAACAAGCCAAAGTACTTATCGGGCACAAATAGAATAATTCTCATTTAACAAGCCAAAGTACTTATCGGGCACAAATAGAATAATTCTCATTTAACAAGCCAAAGTACTTATCGGCACAAATAGAATAATTCTCATTTAACAAGCCAAAGTACTTATCGGGGCACAAATAGAATAATTCTCATTTAACAAGCCAAAGTACTTATCGGCACAAATAGAATAATTCTCATTTAACAAGCCAAAGTACTTATCGGGCACAAATAGAATAATTCTCATTTAACAAGCCAAAGTACTTATCGGGGCACAAATAGAATAATTCTCATTTAACAAGCCAAAGTACTTATCGGGGCACAAATAGAATAATTCTCATTTAACAAGCCAAAGTACTTATCAAGGAACATTTAGACTAATTCTCAATTAATCAAGCCAAAGTACTAATCAAGGCATCACATAGAATTATTCTCAATTAAACAGGCCAAAGTACTACGTGACGCATATCTCTTCAAAAGACTCCTTTCCAAATAAAACTTCCCTGATACTAACAACCGTAGTATCAAGTCCTATCCTCCTTTCAAGACAAGTCACAATATCTTTTTAGAAATACAATTACCGGCTTCTAAATCAAGTGACTTCTTTATTAAAAACCTTAAGCAATTGGTACCTTTAAAACAATTGCCCTTCCTTAACACAAGTTATTTCTTTGATTACCTTATTAGAGAAAACCATTCTCTTAACCTTCCATAAAGCCGTTATAACCAACTTCCCATAAAGCCGTTATAACCCTTTATGGTTTAGACCAACACGTTCCTTTTATAACCAAAAGACTTCTACTTTTTGAAACCAAGTATTAAATACCTTCAAATCAATTCTCATAACTTTCAAAAATACAATTAGTCTCTTAACCTTTAGAAAACAAGTGACTCCTTTTATTATAAAACCTTAGGCAATTAATGCCTTAAAAACAAGTGGCCTTTTCACTAAAATCAAATCACTTATCTTTCCATAAAGCAAATATAACTAACTTCCCATAAAGCCGTTATATTCACTTTATACCTTAGCAAAAAAAAACAATTTCCTATCCAAGGGACTTATACGTTTAAAACGGAACAAGTATCACATACTTTAAAACTCTTCAAGTCCCTTAACTTTAATAAAACTTAAGACATCCTTTATACTTTCAAAGAAGTGAGTTAATCTCCCAACTCACCCGACTTGGCTATTCACAAACTAGTAAAGGATATCAAGGTGTTGTACGTCTACCGTACTACATACGTGCAACTAGTCATGCTCGAGTAGTCCGCTCGGGAACCTTGCGCCTAGTAAGCCAAATCTTAGAAACTTAGGATAGAGCTATACCACCCTTTTAATATTAAGTCATGCATTCATAAACCTTAGGTGGGTTAATCCTTGGTATTAACGCCACAATTAGAAATCCACCAAACTTGTCGACGGGTTTCATAACCCAACGACCCTTTAGCATACTATGTGTAGCGTGACAATGATAGACAGATCCAAGCCTGATCATGATACACCGAAATTGGGAAAAGTGCACCGTCATTTGGTCGCCATTTCCATCAAAACATTGCAGTTTAACGGCTTGGACCTATTTATCATAATCTCGCATATCTGGCGTTTAGGCCGACCTCTGGCATAAGAGAGGTCCCATGCATATTAGGCGCGCACTTGATTTGCATGTTTTTGTTTACTATTGTTGTCGCTAGCAATTCTGTACATATTATTTAATGCAATAATTACCCTTTTAACCCCTGTACATATCATGCTTATAATTCTGGTCATTATCATTTGCGTTTTTTGCACTTTTGTTGTCACATTGTAATCAGGACTTCTACTGCGTAAATCGCTCTTGAACAGCACGATTTGGACTTTGTGAAACATCAACCACCAGTCCGGTCGAACCAATCAGGGGAGTCTTTGACTATATCGTCACGCCATCACATTTTACTATTTTTGTGTCTTGCCTACTCTCACTCATTTGTCATATTTTTGCAGGAAGGTCGTCCTCGCAAATAGTCGAGGGCGGACAACAACAACAACAACAACAACAACAACAAAAATAAAATAAAAAATGAGTTGAGTTATGTTGACGGAGAGATGTCATCTTATACCAGATTCAACAAAGCATCGCTCTCCATCTTATATTTTGCATTTTTATACATATTTGCAAGTCTAATTGATATGTCTAGTACTGATTACATAATTCTTTTTACAACATAATCATTCCGAACTACGCGTGTCTGATTCTCACCATACGGTGTGATACGTAGGCAACCCATCTAGGGTTCGACACCATCACATAAAAAAAATTTTAAAAAAATAAAATAATAAAAAGGGGACATATTTGGTTCACCCATTCATTGCATTTATCCAATCACGGACATTCATTGTTGCATTTCAATCATTCTAGCACATACATTCATTCATGCATTTCATCACAATCATTCATTTTTTCATTACATTCTTTTACTTTGCATTAGTCTTATAGTGAACAATCGTTTGTTTTGCACAGCTTTTACTTTTGCATTTCTTTCATGAATAAATTCTTTTTAAATCATAGTTTTATAACATATCTGAACGAACTACGCACACCTGATTCTCGTCAAAGATGAGATACGTAGGCAGCCCTACTCGGGATCGGTACCATTTATTCAAAAAAAAAAAAAAAAAAACAAAAACAAAGCTCTTTTAAGTATCATTGTTTGACTTGGTTGATACCAACACAGTTAGGAGTGTGCATGGAAGGACCGAGTAATAATCAGTATGAGTTGACTTCGTGGTAAACCATAGATTCTTTTGGTACCTCTTATTCACCCGTAAATGACATTGCCTTACATGCTTCTAAGATAAGAACGAAACCAACCTCATCGTTTCATGTGCATTGTGTGGTGAGTTTTAGAATCAGTTCAATTGCATTGCATTGTGATCTAGAACTTGGCCCGAATGTTTGTTGAGGCGAAATCCTGAGTAACACTCGGTGTGGGAAATGATCGTAGACTTTCTTTGACCCGTTTGAGCCTTTTTCAGCCTACCAAATAACATTATCCGTAGTACACCTCTTTTGAGCCTAAAGCCTATTCTTTTGACAACCGCATATTACACCTATACCCTTTCTGAGTGTGTACGCACTATCCCTCTCTTGGCCTGACCTCCTTGAGCGCTTTGGAAATGTGCAAGTGGCTGACGAAATTCTGCGTCGAAGTTTGCAAAGACAAAAGTTGTCAAAGTTCCAAAAGGGAAAAGAAAACACAAATGACGACTTCACAAAAGAAGAAATCAAAAGTCCCGACATTATAAACAAAAATGAATGAAATGAGAGAATAACTTTGGAAAAGCGGGCTCCAAACGAAAGATTCAAAAGAAGTCAGTGCAGAAAAACTGGGACAAAAAGAAAGCAGGTCAGCATTAAAGCACACAAATATCAAACACGGACATAGTCCAACGCTCGAGGAAGGATTAGTCACTTTTTACCCAAATGATATCCATCCCTTTCCCCAAACCTACATTACAAGCCCGTGACAAGCCCTACATGATCTTATACTGAGGGTTCTCACATTAGTGGATACTTACATGACGGCCAAGCCTATGGTATCGCAATTGCATGCATTGAACATCATTTTGAGTGAGCGCATTTCTAAACGCCCCAAAATTCAAATCATCAAATATATGAGAAATAGGACTTTCTTTCAAATGAGGCATTTGAAACGCGAGATTACGTGTAGTTCAAAACCTTGGTTGCAAAGTGTGTCGATACGTAGTTGTTCGAGGTACCATTTGAAACTATAGAATTACCTGTCGCCTTGGTTAGATCGAAGTGAATAACGGAATTCCTAAGCACAATACTAATTGCTCAGATCAATCAAGTCGAACGTGACGCTTCTTCCACTTTTTTTTTTTTTAAAATGCATATAAAATAATCATTTTTGCTCTCGAACTACGCCTTGACTCGATTCCCTACGGATACGTAGCGCCACATTGGCTCGGCCTCACCATTTTTAAAATTGTACAATCATTTTTGCATCAGAACTACGCTCGACTGATTCCCTCACGGATAATGAGTGCCTACATTGGCTTCGGTCCACATTATTTGAAAACCCTATAAAATCCTCATTCTTTGCATCATGAACTACGTCTTGACCTGATTCCCTCGACGGGATACGTAGGCAGCCACATTGGCTTCGGTCCACATTGTTTGAAAACCCATAAAAATCTTTATTCTTTGCATCACGAACTACGTCTTGACCTGATTCCCTCATAAGGATACGTAGGCGGCCTAAGTCGGCTTCGGTCACACCATTAGAAATCTTCCCATTGGCTCGTGTGCGACGGAATGCGTTTGATTATTCTGAAAAGAGATATGAGTAATTTCCGCCAGTGTTAAGTATTGCCCATGCGCCCCGCATAACGAAAACTGGGACAATTTTGGGAAATGCACCATGAAGAGATCATAATAAGGACTCCAAAAGCAATCAGCAAGCATTGGCAGCATTCAGCAAGTCCGCACAGAGACTTCATCAGCACTCGCAGCATTCAGCAAGCACACAACATTCAACACGTCCGTGCAAGGACGAAATCTCAGCATTTGCAGCATCACATCAATACAACCGCCATCACATTTTACAGGATCTTCATATCAGCAAAGGCGGAAGCACGACAAAGCCCATGCGGGTTACAAACGCAAAACGTCTATGCAATGACGTTATCTCAACCCAGGCGAGTCATAAAGCAGGTACGTCCATAAAACGACACCCTTTCATTTCAAGCCTATGCAACGGCTTCATCTATGTTTCGTCTATGCAACGACGAACATTTGCATCTCGTCCATACAAGACGACAACGCCCATACAAGGCGTCATTTGCATCTAGTCCATACAAGACGACAACGCCCATACAAGGCGTCATTTGCATTTCGTCGATACAAGACGACAACGCCCATACAAGGCGTCATCTGCATTTCGTCCATACAAGACGACAACGCCCATACAAGGCGTCATCTGCATTTCGTCCATACAAGACGACAACGCCCATACAAGGCGCCATCTGCATTTCGCCCATACAAGACGCATAACGCCATACAAGGCGCCATCTGCATTTCATCCATACAGCATTTACAACGCCATACAAGGCGCGCCATATGATCTCGCCCATACAAGCATTTACAACGCCATACAAGGCGCCATCTCGCATTTAGTTCATACAAGACGACAACGCCATACAAGGCGCCATCTCGCATTTCGCCCATACAAGACGACAACGCCATACAAGGCGCCATCTCGCATTTCGCCCATACAAGACGACAACGCCATACAAGGCGCCATCTGCATCTCGCCCATACAAGACGACAACGCCATACAAGGCGCCATCTCGCATTTCGCCCATACAAGACGCACGACGCCATACAAGGCGCCATCTCAGATTTCGTCCATACAAGACGACGACGCCATACAAGCGCCATCTCGCATTTCGCCCATACAAGACGCACGACGACGCCATACAAGGCGCCATCTCGTGATTTCGCCCATACAAGACGACAACGCCATACAAGGCGCCATCTGATCTGTTCATACAAGCATTTACAACGCCATACAAGACGCCATCTCGCATTTCGCCCATACAAGACGCATAACGCCTACAAGGCGCCATATGTATTTCATCCATACAAGACGACAACGCCATACAAGGCGCCATTCGCATCTCGCCCATACAAGCATTTACAATGCCCATACAAGGCGCCATCTTCATTTCGTCCATACAAGACGCATAACGCCATACAAGGCGCCATCCGCATTTCGCCCATACAAGATTTACAACGCCATACAAGGCGCCATCTCGCATTTCGGCCCATACAAGACGACAACGCCATACAAGGCGCCATTTGCATTTCGCCCATACAAGACGACAACGCCCATACAAGGCGCCATCTCGCATCTCGCCCATACAAGACGACAACGCCATACAAGGCGCCATTTGCATCTCGCCCATACAAGCATACAACGCCATACAAGGCGCCATTTGCATTTCGCCCATACAAGACGACAACGCCATACAAGGCGCCATCTCGCATTTCGGCCCATACAAGATGACAACGCCATACAAGGCGCCATTTGCATCTCGCCCATACAAGACGATAACGCCTACATAAGGCATCATTTGCATCTCGCCCATACAAGACGACAACGCCATACAAGGCGCCATTTGCATTTCGGCCCATACATGATTTATTAACGCCATACAAGGCGCCATTTGCATCTCGCCCATACAAGCATGACAACGCCTACACAAGGCAACATTTGCATTTCGCCCATACAGCATTTACAACGCCATACAAGGCGCTATTTGCATTTCGTCCCATACAGCATTTATAACGCCATACAAGGCGTCCTTTGCATTTCATCCATACAAGGCGATAACGCCCACACAAGGCGTCATTTGCATTTCATCCATACAAGACGACAACGCCCACACAAGGCGTCATCTGCATCTCGCCTATACAAGACGGCGTATCATCACATCACTTCATCGACATCTACAAACACCATGTCTTTTCCAGCACCATGTCACCTGCAACCCAGTGTCAATCATACTTCGACACTGAGACAATTTTGAGTTTCAAGTCACCGCTTTTATTTTCTAGCATTGCAGCAACCCAGTGTCTCATAATTCGACACTGGGACAAATTTTAAATTTGCATCAGCTTTGTATTTTATCTTGGCATCACAACGACCCAGTGTCGGCTTTTGCCAATTCTTTTCTTGATCCTTGTTTTAATTCTGACGATGAGAACAAAATTGGCTATAAGTCAACGTCTTTGTCCGAAAACTCTTTCATCGTCTTCGGTCAAAGAGGGACAACTGTTGACACCCAATTTTGACCCATCTTTTAGTCATTTCTTGCAATTTTAAGCATTTCATGACACCACATTTTATCACCATTTTTGACATTTTTGTATATGTTTTTTACCTAACATTCTATGTTATTTTATTTTTGCAAATTTGCATAATGTTTTTTTACTTTTAATTAGGTATTAAACATTTTTTTCAAATATTGTATTTTTATTACTATTACATCGACGTTTGCATTTTAATAATTTTGTATCTTTTAAAATAATTTTTCTGTTAAATAGTTAACCCATTTTGCATTTTTGCCAAACCACCCAAATTAAGTGCAATGTCACGACCGACTCGATCGCGATCGTGCCCTACCTGGGCACCCTTACAGGTAAACATCAGAGAAAATCAGCGGAACATACATGAAACTTATAAATAAAACATCGAAGTAATACAACAAAGTTAGCCGATAGTGCTACCTTCCAAGATATATATAAAAACAACCGAAGCGATTGCCTTTCTTTTTACAAATCGACCCACACATGTGACTACTGCACTTCAAGAGTGTTAACATAACCATCACATGGACAAGGCCCCGCTGCACTTCGAATATACATAGCCATGACAACTCCGAACATCGAGCCATCTCAAATCTCAACCAGATCCTAAGCTCATGGATCCATAATCGTACCTAAACTGCGACATTTAACGCACTTCAAGGGGGCCGCATAACAAAAATTTAATATGGAATGTAAATAACGACAAGAAATGTATCATAATCGCATAAAAGAATGACAAGGACAAGTATAAAAATACATACTGATCCTCGCCGTGTCATTACCACTTATGAACTTAATTTCACATCAATATCTTTTCCATTCCATTAAGAGTTATAGCCATATTTTACGCATTTACTTAGGAGAAGTCATTAAGTTCATTTCTATCTAACTTACTTATCTTTCATAACATAGTCCGCCACTACGAGGGACACATATACTACCCGCCCAAACCGACGCGATCATCACACCAATATCAAAGCATGCCGTGGAATCCCCATCACCGCCGATACTAAAAGTGTAAAATATAACCACGGGTCTCACGCCATAAAATCAATCAAAACAGGTGGTATACCGTCTGGGCTTGCTCATTTATACTCTTACCGAGAAGGTGGTAAAGCGGGGTATAACGCCTGGCTTGCCTCATTTATACTCTTACCACGGGAGAAGGTGGTATAACGCCTGGGCTTGCCCTCATTTATACTCTTACCCTATCTCGACGGCCACAAATAACACATAAAGGTGTGGTACAGCCTGGGATTTACCTCACTTATACTCTTACCCTGGAGAAGGTGGTATAACGTCTTGGGGCTTGCCCCTCATTTATACTCTTACCCTAACTCAACCGGCCATCATACATAACATAAGCCCTATCGGCTTATCATACATAACATAAGCACCACCAGCTTACCATACATAACATAAGCACTACCGACTTATCATACATAACATAAGCACTACCGGCCTATCATACATAACATAAGCACTACCGGCTTATCATACATAATATAAGCAAGTTAAGAAATCCCCTAACTTCTTATTAGCTTGTTCATATACACTCTCATTTTTGTTTACTTAAGGCACTAACATGTCATTATAAAATCCGGGAATTTAACCCAACGTACTACGTGCCTCTACTCCTTTAAAATGATTCTCTTTCAAATAAAACTTCCAAGATACTAATAACCGTAGTATCAAGTCATATCTACTTTTCACGACAAGTCACAATACTTTTTAGAAATACAATTTTGCCCTTCTTTATTTCTAATCATTTCTTTGCTTACATTAGAGAAAACCATTCTCTTAACCTTCCATAAAGTTATTATAACCAACTTCCCATAAAGCCGTCATACTAACTTTATGCCTTAAACTAATTCATTCTTTTTATAACCAAGAGACTTATACTTTCAAATCAAATCACATAGCTTTCAAAATACTTCAAGTCTCTTAACTTTTAAGAAAACAAGTTTCAAAGTCTTAAAAACTTCATACGTAAACTCTTTTAAATTAAGTAACATATACTTTGGTGCGTTGTGAATAAGTTATACTTATTTATAACGATCTTATTCAAGTAGCCATGATCTAGAAAATGTAATACAATTTTGTCTTATCTTAGCTTCTATGCAGATGGAGAATTCTACTTGTTTTAACATAATTAATTGTCATTACATTTTCCTTTATTAACGTTGCAATGGCTTGTTCGATACGTATTCTCATTTGTGCCGTAAAATTTGCCAAGTCAACTTGACTCCAAAATACTTCCTAACGACTCTTACCAACATCCCCCATAAGACTTGGTAAGGACTTAGGATTTCTTAGACGTAGCTTTTACATAGAGTAAATCAACATAACTACCTCTTAACTTCTAAGAGTAGACGAAATCATGAAATACTACTACATGTATATTTCATACATAGAATCATGCCAAAGGAAGGAAGAGGTTCACATACCTCGCGACGATTATCGACAAGTAGCAAAAAGCTCCAAAGTACTTCCACCTTGAGCTATTCCATTCTTCAAGTAGGATACGCTATACTTAGTACATCAACCTATAATGGTCACCATACGTCCATTAACCTCTTACTTCATACGTAGAATATTCTAGGTGCTAAGTCGCTAAATTCTACGGAAAATCGGACAGCACCTCCTTTGTTTTTACTAACTTTGCCACCTTTTTCAAGGCCGAATACAATAACCAAACAGCCTCAATTGGCTCACAACAATATAGAAGGTATTACAATGCGAATGAAATAACTAAACAGCCCCAATTGGCTCACAATTTAGAAAGTAGTTCAATACAAATGAATAACAAACTAAAAGTCCAAATTCGGCCACCTTGAGTTCAACCATACCAATTCTTATCAAATTTCCATTTCAATCCAAATTGGTAGCATAACATGATATCAAGTCGCATTTGATTATAACAATCCATAATCTCTAAGTAGGTAACATGCGACGATTTCTAATAAACGACCAATTAGTAATCCAATTTTCAAGTGGCTTATATAACATTTCGAATTTAGCTACAAGCACTCCAAAATACTTATAAACTTCAACTTAACCACTTCATGCTAGCAACATGTAAAGCTAACAATAACAATAAAAATAATCTTGTAACACTTTCAAAGAACAAGATTATACCTCAACGAATTGTAATCCAATCTTCAAAACCGAAGTTGCTCCTTAGCAACCTAGAGCCTCATCAAGACACCTCAATCCGCTCCTTGAGACCCTTAGAACCATACCAACAACTTTCCTTCAAACTTCCAATCCAAAACCTAGAAAGCCACTAGGTTTTCACTTTGCGACTAATACGAAAACTCTCTTTTTCCGGGATTTTTCTATTGAGATATGCTTACTATACCCTCATGAACCTTGGTTTAAAGTGTGGAGCTTATGAGACAAGAAACACAAATTTTTTCTCCTTCTTGGATGTTGAACCCGAGAGCACCATTGCTCTTCCTTCAAGTTTTGTGAAAATTCTCTAAGTGTTAGGACAAGGTCTTGTTACTACTAGTATTATAAAGGGACATAGAGGGTTAAGATGCAAACAATTGGGTGGTTTGGATGAGTTCTTAGTAAATATCAAGAATAATTGACTCCTTTGACTTGGTCAATAATCTCAAGCTCATTAATTGGAAGACTTAGTCATCCTAAGGCTATGGTCAATGACCATTATGGCCATGCCTAATTTCGTCCAAGGCATTCTAAGGGGGGGGGGTGACACGTGTCGCCCTCCCATTCGTCACAATATTACGTTTTCCGACAATTCCATAATTCCGATAAATTTTTACAAGCCTCAAATCTTAACACTTGTGAGTTCTTACGTACGTCCTTAAAACATGTCCTGTAAAATACGGGGTGTAACATGCAATCTGAACCAGTCCAATTCGCCGAACACCGAAGCCCAAGCTGATTCCCAATACACCTTTCATCTTTTTCCTCCAATACCCAATACCCAATACCCAAAACTCAATACCCAAAGCCCAATACCCAAAATCCTAAACCTAATCTCACCCTATAAAATAAACACTCTACCTACCCTACGTCACCCCCCGAGCCGCACATTTAGCCCAGCCGCAGCCTTCAAAATCATTTTTCCACTCCTCTTACCCTCAGCCACAACCCTAGCCGTCTATACCCTCTTCTCCTTAAACCCTCAGCAGCCCTCTCCCTCACCTCAGCACCCCTCTCTCCCGGCGAACCCCTACACAACCGACCACCACTGACCCGCCATTCCCGTCGACCCCTCTCCTCTTCAGTCGACCACCACTGCAATACCCACTCCCCACCAACACCACTGAACTCCCAGCCATCATCAACTCTGCCACCAACCTTCGCCGCCCTTCGCCTCCCGTCGCCACCATCCCGTCACCCTTATCCCCTCCATCTCCATATACACCCACAACCAACACTCCCGTCGAACCTCACGTCGATACCCCACTATCCCGTCACTGTTGAACCCCATCGACCTGGCCGACCCGCACTCGCTTCCCCGCCGCCACATCCGTCGACCACCACCACAATGAGCTACCACCACTGATTTTCTCCATGTTTATTGGTTGATTTTCGCCATGTTTGTTGGCCATTTTACTACTTATGCTTTGCTATTTGACTACTGATTTTAACCATGTTGCTGGACTGATTCGGTCATTGTTGCTGGACTGATTTTCGATTATTTGCTGGATTGATTTTCAGCCATTTTTCGCTACTGATTTTCGCCATGTTTGATGGACTGATTTTCAGTCGTTGTTGCTACTAATTCTTAGTTATTTTAATGGAATGATTTTGGTCATTGTTACTACTGATTTTCGGATTTGTTAGGCTGATTTTAGCCATGCTCTTGACTGATTTTGCTATGTATTGTTGGCTGATTTTAGCCATGTTCTGGATTGATTTTTGGATTGATTTTTGGCTATTTTTGCTACTGATGTTAGGCCATGTTTGCTACTGGTTTTTGGACGTTTTTGCTTCTGATTTTGGACTGGTTTCTTTAGGTGATGTTTGCTACTGATTTTGGTCTTGCTGGACTGATTTTTGGCTATTTTTGCTACTGATTTTGGGCCATATTTGCTACTGGTTGTTGGGCGTTTTTGCTTCTGATTCTGGACTGATTTTAGGCCATTTCGTTGGACTGATTTTCGGCAATTTCCTACTTATTTTAGGCTTGGTTTACTACTGATTTTGGTTATTTTTATATTGATTTGGACTGTTTTTACGTTTTTGCCCCATTATTTTTATTAAAGTGATTTTAAAGAACAAATACTACACTGTTGTCATTTTACTGGTTTGGACATGATACTACACTTTAATTGGCCGATGAAGGAATCTCCGTCTGATTTCCAAGGTCTCCCATGTACAAAAGACGGATTTATTTTGGCTTTATTGCTATCACTTTAAAATTGTTTATTTTATTACTAATATTTTTACTAAGTGTTTATGCAGGTACCCGGAGATCATCTTGTACAGAAGGCTTAAAAAGGGCTACAGATGTCCCGGAGTTTTATCTTATGTCACCTTTAATTTTAGTTTTTATTATTATTCTGTATTGCATTTTATTTTAATTATAAATTATGTAAAATGCTTAGAATAGGTGGAATAAAAGCCAATACATAATTAACCTAGGTTTGAACGGATAACCGCAAGTTAGGGGATCTTAAAGGATGCCTAACCCCTTCCCTTTAGGATAATAAAGAACCCTGATTCAGGATCTCATTAATTTCGCAGACCATTAAATGGAGATCATTTATAGCATTTTTCTGCTATTTAATAAGTGTCCTAATTCACTATAATAATTAGGTGGCGACTCCTTTAAATACATTTAGGAATATACCATACGTAGTACTCCCGTTTCGACTCCGGTTAAAATGGGGTGTTACAATCTTCATATGTGGTTACATGTATACTATCTATTTCTTCTTATGACATATATGGTTTGATAGATCCACGTTTCACTTTGTCATATATTACACCTTTGTTGTCGGTAAGTGTGGGAAAGAGTCGGAATTGTTACATAAGTCATTTGAGATATCTACGTCTGTAGGCGAACCTGTAATTGTTAAGAGGGTGTTTAGAGATTGTGATGTAAAGGTACATGATCACCATACGGTAGCTGATTTAAATGAATTAGAGATGGCAGAATTTGATGTTATTATGGGCATAGATTTGCTTTTTTCTTGCTATGCAAATGTTGATTGTTGGACAAAGATTGTTCTCTTTAACTTTTTGGGTGAGCCTGTCCTTGAATGGAAAGGTAATATTTTAGCGCCCAAGGGTAGGTTTATTTCCTACCTTAAGGCTCAGAAAATGATCTTAAAAGGATATATCTATCACCTCGTGCTAGTTCAATGTCACGACCCGAGCCCGGGCCTGCGACTGGTGCCCTACCTGGGCACCCCTTACAGGTAAACATCAGAGAATAGTAGCGGAACATACATACAACTCAAAAAGAAATAAATAACAGGTTAGCCGATAAGGCCACCTTCCAAAAGTATACACATAACCCAAAAAGCAGTTACCTCTTTTGTTTTCTTTACAACCCAATCCACAAGATATGACTACAGACCTCTAAGAATTTTTACATAACAACTGTGATGGGACAGGGCCCCGCCATACCCCTGAATGTACATAAATCTACAACCTCAGGGAACTGTACCAAATGACAAAGCCTCCGGAGAAATGGAGCTTCCCAAGAACTGAACAGTGATCCTAAGAGTGAGGATCGAAGCTATGACATCAACTGCGGCATGACGCAGCCCCGAAGGAGGTCGATACAAAATATGTACCAAGTATGTAAAACGAAAATCGTAATTTAAATCGTAAAGTCTAGATATAAAAGTCGGAGACAAGTATGATAATCAAATTAATAGATAATCGTGCCTTCTCAGAAATGAAAGTAATGAAAGTCGGTTTACCTTTTAAAAGACTATTTCAACACATGAACAATAGTCACACCATGGCTAGGGACACAAGCCCTCAAAACCATTACATACCGATGGGGTCTCAAGCCCGCAAACATCAAAGCGTGTCCGTGGAATCCTCCATCACGCCGACACCGTGAATCGTAAATTATATCCATGTAATATGCCCGTGGAATCCCACCTCACTGCCGGCGTGCACATATGTAATATATATATATATATATATATATATATATATATATATATATATATCTCATGTCCATGGAATCCTCATCTCTGCATCGATGCGCGATTTATGCACACACTAAACACAAGTGCACGTGTCGTGACAAGTAATATAGTCTAGAAGACCGAGTTATCGTCCTCAGGGATTAGTGTCCAATTATCAATCTCTATTCTGTGGTATCTATTTGGTAACCGATAATTTGATGAATTGTTTGTAGCTATGATTATAGATTCTAACTAAATTACTTTACTTTACTTCAAATATGGTGGAAATAGGGCTTCCAAATCTCCTCAACTATCCGCTCGTTTTACTCGTTAATGCAAATAACTACGGTTCTTCTTCTATTTTTAGATAGTAGGTTAACTAAGTCGTTTTGTACTCCTGTTAAGGTAATATAAACACTCAACCCCAATGTAGAACCCTTCTATCTTTCGATGACAAGATTGACTACAAAGGAGGATTAAGAACAATGACCTATCAAACTACACAAGTATCGGGGTACTTTCGTCCACGATTTAACCTATGTTTATTCAACTATAGCATATTCACAATCTGCCCTTTCAGATTTCGATTAGAAATCATATAAGTTATGATAATTAGTGATCAATTAATTACCAAGCAATCAAAACAAATATTGAATAAATCTCAACAATAATAAGAAGAAACCAAAACATGCATTAATTCATAAGAACGAGTTTCAAGAGATTCGACATGGAAAATCCTAAATTAAGTTAGTTCCTAGCCATAGACATGCCAAGAACTAAACTAATATCCAACATAAATTAAAAAGAAATAAAATAAAGAACAAGAAATTACACAAAAGGAAGTCTCCAATTTTGATCTCCAAGTTGTGATGAATTCTCAAGTATGGGATTATCTCAAAATCTGACCTAAAGGTCCTTTTTATACCACCAAAAACGTCCAACAACTTTTCCTTCTTGGCCTTGGCCCATTCCAATTCGGATTTGGCAATTTTCCCGCCTTGGCGCCGCGGCCCTGCATTCGGCGCCGAAACTTCTGCGGTTCTCTGTTCTTTGGGCGCCGTGGCGCTCTGATGCTGTTGGTTGGTGGCTCCGCGGCGCCGCCCTGTTTCTTGCCTGGGTTGCCAACTTTTTAGCTTTTTGAGCTCTGGAACCTCTGTTTATGCCCTCTTTTCGCTCATTTTCACCAATGTGTCACTTTAAACCATTATGACTCAAAAGAAAGAAAATCTATCCTAAGACGACACATATTTGTACAAAAATGGGCAAAAGACTAACTAAAAATGACTCAAAAGGTGTATATGAAATACACCGATCAGGTACATGACTTCATGGAGAGCTAATCCATGGGGTAATAATAATATATAACATGCCCGTGGAATCCCTCATCTCGGGTACATGTCTTCATGGGGAGCTAGTCCATGGAGTAATAGTATATAACATGGTCGCATGCCCCGGAATCCTTCATCGTATAAGCATGGCCATGGAGTAATAATAGCATCCGGGAATTTAACCCGCATCATGGTAGCATGCCCCGGAATCCCTCATCGTATAAGCATTTCCATGAATCAATCACAATGGAAGCATACCCGTGGAATCTTCCATCACTGTCGGTACGTCCAAATAAATTCACAACAAGACAGTCGTCGCTCCAACAGAGAGTCACGGCAGCATAAAAATATAATATTTGCACTCAAAGGCTATCACAAGCAAGCATAGACAAGTTCATAAAATCTTTAGACTTTCATTATCATACAAAAATGAATTTCATTTTATAAACTCAAGGAACTTTCGTGTCACATAAAAATCCGGGAATTTAGCCCAAAGTACTACGTACTTTCATTCTTTTCAAAAGACTCCTTTTTATATAAAACCCTAAGATACTAATACCCGTAGTATCAAGGCTTGTCTACATTTCAAACAAGTCACTACACTTTTAGAAATACATTTTTAGGCTTCTAAATCAAGTGACTCTTACTTTAAAACTTTAAGCAATTGATACCTTTAAATCAAATTGCCCTTCTTTATTTCAAGTCATTTCTTTGTTTACATTACTAGAGAGAACCATCCCTTTAACTTTCCATAAAGTTGTTATAACCAACTTCCCATAAAGCCGTTATACTAACTTTATGCTTTAGAAACCAAGACATCTTTAACCTTTCATAAAGCCGTTATAACTAACTTCCCATAAAGTCGTTATAACTCTTTATGTCTTAGACAAATTCATTCTTTTTATAACCAAGAGACTTATAGTTTCAAATCAAGTTACATAACTTTCAAAATACTTCAAGTCTCTTAACTTTAGAAATCAAGTCTCTTAACTTAGAATATCAAGTCTCTTAACTTAGAATATCAAGTTATCAATACCAAATCAAGTATTCTATACTTTTCAAGTCAAGTAACATATACTTCTTTGTAAACAAGTTACTACACTTTCGAAAATCCAAACAAGGATACCAAAATGAAACCGAGTTCATTTAAAACACGTACGTCTACCGTACTATACATTTTATAAGATTCATGCTCAAGAGGATAGGAAGAGTTCATATACCTCTCCGGCTCAATCCACTTGCCAAGTTGAATACGCCGCGCGTAGAACACCAACCTATAATGAACACAATACGCCTATCTACTTCTAGCTTTCAACGTAGAATATTTCTAAGTATAATGTAGGCTTAGGCAATGGTAGGTAAAAATAGGCTTTCAGGCTCAACTTACGTACCATAAGCTCTTTTTCTTTCAACTATTCCCTTTTCTTTTGATTTTCTTTTTTTAACCTCATACCTATCTTTCTCCTCTTTTGTTTTGAGAGAATGAGATGTATTATGAATAGCAGGCACCCCCAAACTTAGGCTTTTGCCTATTTGTTATTATTTTTTTCATTGGGGTGCATCAAAATTGTTCAATCTCTTTTTGTCTCTTTTCAACACTTTATATTCCAAATAACTCAATTTTTCACTTATGGCACAAATATGGAATTATAGGGTGTCAAAGAAAGGTCATATTTTTGGCTCAATGGGGCTGACTAGTGATACAATTATGATGTCAGGGATAGACAATGAATGGTAAGAAAGGGCTAACAAAGAAATGTCTGAATCATTTCCCTAATATGCGTATCCTAACTATTTCGCCTCAAATAGCAAGCAAGCCGACACATAGGTTTAATCACTAACAATGCATAAATTAAGCAAGATACCCCAAATAGTTCGATTTCATGAATTTTTGGCATATCTAACCTAAGTGTTCAAATGGTTGCTTCTAATTCCATTACATTATTCGAATGTACTTCACTAGGTGTTTCAAGTAACTACAGCATGCATGATCATAAAAAAAATTATGACTCAAAAATACTCAAAAACACACAAAACAAATCAAAAAGACTCAAAAACAATAAAACACTCCCCAAACTTAAATCACACATTGTCCCTAATGTGTGCAAGATTCAAAAATAAAAGAAAAATAAGACAACATACAAACTTGGTTTAAAATGGTGGCGGTGGCAGCGGATAATGCATGAACCACTGGTTGAACAAGGAACTATACATCAACCGTGCAGGTTGACCGAACCGGGCCAAGTTGACGTAGTTTAACTTACGGGCCGGTAAGGGCATACCGGGTTGGGGTTGGGTTGGCCCCCAACCCGCACGGGTTATAAAAACCCGATAAGGCCGGGACCGGTTAGACCGTGCGGAAAACCGGTTCCATTCACGGTTAACCGGACCGGGCCAACAAAAAAAGAAAAAAAATTTGCCCAACGGTCATTTCGGCCGTTGGGCTCAAGAAATTTGGGGGCATGGGCATGGCCAACGGTCATTTCGACCGTTGGCACGATTATTTTTTGTTTTTTGTTTTTTGTTTTGTTTACTTATTTATTTTAATTCCATTTTTACCCTTTAAAAAATCTATAAATTCTCTACATTTTCTTCATTTTTATCACACAACATTTCTCTCAATTCTCTTATTCTCTTATTCTCATACTCTCTTAATCATCTTTATTATCAATTTTCAAGTTATTAATATTATTAATTTTCAAATTCAAAGTAGCAAGACGCAAGACTTCGAGCTTCGAGTTTCTATTGAATTCTGAATCCCGAAGTTTGGTACACTCGTTTCATTCTCTAATTATTTTATTAAATTGTCATATTTATTTGTTGATTATTTAAATATTTTATAATGTCTTTACTAAGGGGAATTGCGTCGGGACTGCGCCGTAAATCTAGTTCAAGGGGTAAAAAATCTGTAGGTTCTTCATCATCTAATCAAAATATAGATTATGATCAAATGCAAGAATATTTTGGAATAGAAGATAATGAATGTGATAACGTTCAATTAGATAATATTGTTGAACTTGAAGAACAAGAACCTCCTACACCTACTAGTGTTCCTTCTGTCAATGTTGGTACTGCTAGTGGTAGTCGTAGTCGTAAACCTCCTTTACCAGAACCAGTAGCAAGAAAAAAAAGGAGTAAAGTGTGGCTCTTTTATGATAAAGTTGTGGGTACTGATAGAGTTAAATGTAATATTTGTGGGAGAACTTATAAACATAAGACAGGGGGTGGTGACGGGGGGACGGGCACTATAGCTAGACATATAAAATTCGATCATACGACACTGATGGAATGTCACGCTGATTTAGAACCCGTCAACAACAACTTAATCCATTAAGCGGGGTTGGCTAAGTACGATCCAAAAAGATCGCATTGAATTAGCAAAAATGATTGTCTGAGGTTGTTTGCCTTTTCTTTTGCTTCTTCATATTTAATTACATATATTCAAAGAGTATATAATCCTTTTTTTAAAGGTGTTCCTCGTAGTACTACTAGAGCCGATATTTTTAGACTTCATAATGATTATGTTATTTTCTTGCAATATTTGTTTGCTAACCTTCCATGCCATGTTAGTTTTACTTGGACATTGGACACGATTGAACAGTTATGATTATTTAACAATTACTTGTCATTGGATTGATGAAAATTTTAGAATGGAAAAACGTATTATTGCTTTTGCGTATGACGAGGATCAAAGTCATACTGGAAAACATATAAGCGAAACTATTTGTTTTTATGCCCAAAAATATAATCTTTATAATAAAATACTTTGTGTATCATTCGATAACGATCTAATAATACTGCTGCTGTATATCTTTTAAAGCGGAAGTACAACCACCACTTCCTGATATATTTCATGTTCGTTGTGCTTGTCATATTTATAATTTAATTGTTAAAAGTGGTCTTGATTTATTTTCACCTGAAATAAAACTTGTCAAAAGAGCTGTTGGAGTTATTCAGGGTAATAATAGGAAAAATAGAATTATAGAATTTAAAGAAAAATGTAAACAATTTAATTTGAGACCAAAATTCATGCGGAAGAGATTATTACGGTGGAATTATAATTATTTATTTTTAAAATAATTTTATAATTATAAAGACAATATAACACATTTTGCAAATGCTCATTGTAAGAACGTGATGTATATGTTAACAAGCGAACATTGGAAATCAATTGGTGAACTTTTAAAAATTTACGTAAATTTTACACTGCAACTGTTGAATTTTCAGGATCTTATTACCCAACAGTTTGTAATGCTTTAGCTCATATAGCTGAAATTTCCTATTTACTTTATGGTTTAAAATCAAATGTGAAATATACAGATGCAGTTACAGTTATGTTTGAAAAGTTTAAAAAATATTTTTTTCCTATTCCTGATGTTTATTGTATTGGTGCAGTCTTAAATCCTTCTATTAAAAAGTAGATTGTCATAATTTAATATTTAGTTTATATACTTATATGGAAATAGGTCAAACAGAAACTCCATCTTCATTTGATTGCATAAGTAAACTTGATACTAATTTAACTACATTATATGAATATTATGCTACATTACATGATAACACCAACTCTGCTACTAATATTCCTTCTAGTTCTGGTTCTGTGTCTACACCTGCAGGATTCAATGATGATGACGATGAAGAAGAATCTTTAGACATATGAAGCACTTTTACAACACAACCAACCACAAGCCGATCTTGCGATGAGATGCAATTTTATTTGCAAAAGCCAGCAGAGCCGAAGAAAAATTTTGACCCTTTACAATGGTGGCAGGATAACAAAAGGCAATTCCCGGTACTTGCAGCGATGGCCCGGGATGTTCTTAATGTGTCGATCTCAACAGTGGCTTCTGAAAGTGCATTTAGCCAAGCACGAGATCAAATAGGAGACACACGTCACTCATTGGGTGGAAGCACATTAGAAGTGTTAGTTCTCTTAAGGGATTGGATCAGATCAGAGAGAAGAAATCAAGGATGTGGAGACGTTAATTCTCCGGAAGATGAAGAAATAGGCAATATTTTGGAAGGCGGGAGCGGAGGCGGGACTGGAATTAATACTCCAGATTTAGAGGCTATGGAACATAACCAATTCAATCAACCTATAGATTACGAAGAACTTGCAAAAAGGATGCATAATATGTAAATAAAATTATTATTACTTCATTATGTACTCTTATTAACGTTATGAAAGTTCAAAAGTTTACATCTTATCATTAATTTTAATTTTACTATCTATTTAGTTGTTAATCTGTTATTACTTATAAGTTATATCTACTAATCTAATAAATTAATAAAAGTATAATTACAAATTTACAATATAAAGTTATAAACTATAAAGTATAAAGTTATAAACTATAAAATAAAAAGTTAACTTTAAAGTTTCAATTTTAATATATACAACTAAATTATATATTATATTATTATATTACATATTTAAATTGAATTTAGTTTATATTATAGAAAATAAATACTAGAAAAAAAATAGAAACCGGACCGGTTGGACCGGTTCGACTCGAACCGCACGCCAACTCGAATCCGATAATCGGACCGGTTGGCCCAGATCGTCCGAACCGGTTAAACCGGTGAGGGCTACCGTCGGGCCGGTCGGCCGTTAGACACCTTTACAAGGAACTCATCTCATCAACTCGCAGGTTCAACTGTTGTTGCTCCTGCCTTATTTCTTGTTGTCCTTGTCTCAGGTCTTGTTGACCTTGTATCATTGTGTCGAAACTCTGCATCATCCTCCGCTGGTTCATGAGCAACTGCTCCATCATAGGCACCAGAGTTCCAATTCCAGGGGCTGCTGACGGCTGCTACCTGCCTCATGTTGAGCCTCTATCTCAAGCTCATCTTCATTCATGGCAGCCTCTGCTGCTGCTGCTGCTGCTGGCACTGGTCTCCTTCTTGCTGCTGCTGGAGGGACTGGTTCTGGGAAGGCATGCACTATCACATATGACACATGAGGTTGGCCCTTCTCATATGTATCAGTAGCTAGGGTTGGGACTCAATGTCTAGAACATAAACTGCAAATAAGTGATCCATGTCCCAACCCACCTGTAGTGACCAACCTACTGGTTTCTCCAATGTTCTGCAATATCTCCTTCCCAACATCGATCGTCTTCCCTTCCATAATTCTATATATCATTTTTATTCTATATGCTGACACTCTGGTGAAGTGCGTTGATGGAATCAGGCGGGCACTGACAAAGTATAACCAACTCTTGGCTGTTTTGTTGAACTGACATATGCTCAGTCCTCTTGATCCATTTCATGCAATATCAAACTCAGCCCCAAGGTAGCATAATGTGCTTGCGACGATATCCCAATCGACGTTGTTGGCATCTCTAGACCATGTTCTGAAATAGCTTCGATCATCGCCTCTTTCTTCAACATCGGTTGTTCTTAATAGCTCATTCACCACCTCAGCCGTCACCGGCACATACTGTCCTCTCACAAAGCATCTACCATTTACCCTTTCCGAAAAGTTAGCATAGAATTCTTTCACCATTACGGTGTTCTGTGGTACTATTCTTTCCGGATTAACAAATCTCTTCCACCCCATGGCCTCTATCATTGCCCTAATAGACTCATAGACATCTCCATCCTCAAATGACTCATTTTGGTACTCCATTCCTCGCTCAGGAATCAAGGTCTAGTGCTAAGTTTGTAATATATGTCTTCAGCTTTTTGACTGACAAACCTAGTAGCGTCATATGTGGAACGGAGGTTGATGTGGAAGCTCTTTTTTTTCTGGCAGACATTTTGAACAAATTCCAGCAGCGTTTTCTTTGTTTCAGTGATATTACCCAGCAACTATCAATCAAACCAATCAACACACAGCGTAATCAACAACTACAACACCATTCAACCCCCAAACTTCACTCAAAGCATCGGTACAACACCCCACGATCACTACGTATAATCTTACCGCGAAATTTTCACACCAAACTTCAACACACCTCACACTATCCACCAATAAAGCACATCTCCAAACCTATTACCTCCCCTGATTGCTTTGAAAATTTCAAGAAAAGTGATGAAAGTTACCTTGGACGGTGTTCTTCAAGATTTTCTTGTTCCTAGTAATGGATTGAAGCAATGGAATGTGGGTTGTTGTTTGAGATGGTTAAGGGTGCAGGGAATGGTTGTGATTGAGTTTAGTTTGTGGAAGATTTTTAGTAAGGGATGTTGATTTCGTGGGTTTGGAGATAGGAAGAGTTTTGGGTTTTTGATTTGGAGAAGGAAAATCGGATTAGGGCTCCTTTAAATTTCAGTTTTACCGTCGCGGCGCCACGGCCCTGCTATCAGCGTCGCGACGCCCAAACATCTGCGACCCTCTGAACTTCTGGCGCCGTGGCGCTCTGATTTGGCGCCGCGGTGCCCAAACTTCAGAGACCTTCTGGACTTTCGCGCGGCCTGCGCCGTGGCGTGCGCTGATTTCGCGCTTACGTATTCTCGGCGCCATTGTCCTCTGCAGGGCGCCGTGGCGCCGAGCCGATTTTCTCTTTTCTTCACGTTTTCGCCCTCCAATTTTTGGCCCAGTACCTGTCATCACAACATGCAAACAATACCTCTCGTGAGACTGTTCTAACTAAAATTAAGTTGCATAAAATAAAATAAAATAACCTTGGGTTGCCTCCCAAGTAGCGTTGTCTTTAACGTCTTTTAGCCAGACACAAGTTCCTTATCAAGAGGCATGGGGTAAATTAACCCCACAGCCTATCCATTTCATAATCATTTTTCGCTTCCGCCTTCTGTTTTTCTTTTTCTCCTTTTTCTCAAGAGAAGGTTTAGTGTTGCCCACCTGTACTGGCGGACTGATTTCCTTTGCTTTGGCCGGTGCTGGCTCAACTGAAGTGTTAACAGTGCTGACTGCAAAACACTTGCTTATGACTGTGGGTTCAACGATGTGTTTAAATACCTTGAACACCGTCTCTTCATTCTCAACTCTGAGTGTCAGCTCGCCCTTCTCCACATCAATCAAGGCTCTCCCAGTTGCCAAGAATGGTCTTCCCAAGATGATAGGGATTTCATCATCTTCCTCCATATCAAGGATGAGGAAGTCCGCAGTAAAAAAAAATTCTCACCTTAACCAATACGTCTTCAATCATTCCCCTGGGATGCACCACTGTCATATCCGCCAACTGCAAGCTCACACTGGTTGGTTTGGCTTCACCCAAACCCAACCTCTTGAAAATGAACAAGGGCATGAGATTTATACTATTCCCCAAATCACACAAGGCCCTGTTACATGTCACCCTGCTAATTGTGCAAGGCAATGTGAAGCTCCCTGGATCCTTAAGCTTGGGGGGCAGTTTCTTCTGCAATATGGCACTGCATTCCTCTGTCAATGCCACTGTCTCATACTCAGCTAGCTTCTTCTTTTTCCCAAGAATTTCCTTCATGAATTTAAAATAAGTAGGCATTTGATCAAATGCCTCAATGAACGAAATGTTAATGTGCAGCTTTCCGAATACCTCCAAGAACTTGGAGAATTGCTTATCAACTGCTTTCCTTTGCAACCTCTGAGGGTAAAAAATCTTCTATGTGTATTCCCTCACTGGAACTGTTGGAGCCTTCTCTAAGATAGGGCGGTTCTCAGTAACCCCCTCCTTCTCTGCATCTACTCTCTGCTCAACTCTTTGTTCTACCACAGCCGTGTAGTGTCATTACAGCCTTTCACTTCTCACCGCACCTTTGGCATTGCTCTCTGGGATTCATTTCTATATTACTGGGAAGAGTGCCCTGTGGCCTGTTGTTTGCCATCTTTGCTAGTTGTCCCACCTGCGTCTCCAAATTCTTGATAGAGGATCTTGTCTCTGCCATGAACTGGGTCTGTGAGTTGGTGAGTGTCAACAGGGCTGCTCTCAACTCATCTGGCTTTTGTTGTTGAGCAGGTGCACTGAATTGTTGTGAAGATGAGGCCTGAGTGAATGGTTGTTGACTCTGGTATTGACCTCGGAACTGGTTTTGTTGCCTTTGATCACCCCTCCATGAAAAGTTAGAGTGATTCCTCCACCCTGGATTGTAGGTATTTGAATAGGGGTTGTTTTGGGGCCTTTGGTAATTCCCCACTGCCTGACATTCTGCTTGCTCAATAGAGATGTTGTTGGGGTCTGCTGATGGGCACCTATCAAAGGTATGAGGACCCCCACACATCTCACAACTCAATGGCATCTGAATTGCATTCACTGACACTGTGTTCTGCTGCAGTTGCTTGGTCAAGAGAGCAACATGTGCATTTAACGCGGTGATGGCATCAATCTCATGAACTCCTATTGCTCTCCTTCCACTTACCCCTCTGTCATCTGTCACATGGTTATTTGTGGCCATGTCTTCTAGCAAATCATGGGCCTTATGTGCTGTCTTCCTCATGAAGGTTCCACCTGCAGCTGTGTCAATGATGGTTCTTGTGGTCCCGCTTAGCCCATTGTAGAAAATATGGACCAAATTTCACAGCTCAATGCTATGATGTGGACACTTCCTCTGCAAATCTTTAAATCTCTCCCAAGCCTCATAGAGTGACTCTCCATCAGCCTGGTAAAAATTGTTCACCTCTCTCACTTACCGCTTTGGGATGATGGAAAGAACTTTGCTAAGAACTTTTGTGCCAACTCCTGCCATGTGAATATAGAATCTGTAGGCAGGGAATTCAACCAAACTTTTGCTCTATCCCTGAGTGAGAAGGGAAAGAGCCTCAATCAGATGGCGACGTTAGTAACACCATTATACTTGAAAGTTGCACACAACTCCAAGAAATTCGCTATGTGCATATGAGGATCTTCAGATGGCAATCCTCCGAATTGAACTGTATTATGCACCATACTCAAGATCGCAGGCTTGATTTCGAAATTATTTGCTCCTATTACTGGGAGCCTGATGCAAGTTTGTGCTCCATTCACCCTTGGCAGCACATAATCTCCCAAGCTTCTCTCATCTTGGATCTGGACCCTTTATTTCACATTCATTGGTAACCTCCGGGGCATCCTTTGGTTAGGTTGATGATCACCTAACCCTTCGTTCATCTCATTGTTATTCTGCAAGCCTCCC
The DNA here is from genome assembly GCA_029844215.1 of Przewalskia tangutica. NCBI lineage: Eukaryota > Viridiplantae > Streptophyta > Magnoliopsida > Solanales > Solanaceae > Przewalskia > Przewalskia tangutica. The sequence continues at coordinate 139,207,099 of CM056720.1, read as the reverse complement.
ATTGCTACTAAGGCCAAGATTCGTTTGTTTCTCCGGTTCTGCTTGGAAGTCTTTTCAATCTCCGGGTTGAAGGGAACAAGTGTATCTGCTCCTCTTCTCCTTCGCATAAACTAGATGCCTGCAACATATCAAAATCAACAAACGGATCACGGCGCACAGTTTCACAAAAAAAAACAAATTAGAAATTAATAATTAATAATAGAAAGAATGATATTGAACTACGCCAATCCCCGGCAACGACGCCAAAAACTTGATGCGCGATTTATGCACACACTAAACGCAAGTGCACGTGTCGTGACAAGTAATATAGTCTAGAAGACCGAGTTATCGTCCTCAGGGATTAGTGTCCAATTATCAATCTCTATTCTGTGGTATCTATTTGGTAACCGATAATTTGATGAATTGTTTGTAGCTATGATTATAGATGCTAACTAAATTACTTTACTTTACTTCAAATATGGTGGAAATAGGGCTTCCAAATCTCCTCAACTATCCGCTCGTTTTACTCGTTAATGCAAATAATTACAGTTCTTCTTCTATTTTGAGATAGCATGTTAACTAAGTCGTTTTATACTCTTGTTAAGGTAATATAAACACTCAACCTCAATGTAGAACCCTTCTATCTTTCGATGACAAGATTGACTACAAAGGAGGATTAAGAACAATAACCTATCAAACTACACAAGTATCGGGGTACTTTCGTCCACGATTTAACCTATGTTTATTCAACTATAGCATATTCACAATATCCCCTTTTAGATTTCGATTAGAAATCATATAAGTTATGATAATTAGTGATCAATTAATTACCAAGCAATCAAAACAAATATTGAATAAATCTCAACAATAATAAGAAGAAACCAAAACATGCATTAATTCATAAGAACGAGTTTCAAGCGATTCGACATGGAAAGCCCTAAATTAAGTTATTTCCTAGCCATAGACATGCCAAGAACTAAACGTATATCCAACATAAATTAAAAAGAAATAAAATAAAGAACAAGAAGTTACACAAAAGGAAGTCTCCAATCTTGATCTCCAAGTTGTGATGAATTCTCAAGTGTGGGATTCTCTCAAAATTTGACCGAACGGTCCTTTTTATACCACCAAAAACGTCCAACAACTTTTCCTTCTTGCGCCATTCCGTTCGGATTTGGCAATTTTCAGCGTTAGCGCGGCTGAAACTTTGCGGCTCTGTTCTTTGGGCGCCGTGGCGCTCTGATGCTGCTGGTTGGTGGCGCCGCGGCGCCGCCCTATTTCTCGCCCGGGTTGCCAACTTTTTAGCTTTTTGAGCTCTGGAACCTCTGTTTCTGCCCTCTTTTCGCTCATTTTCACCAATGTGTCACTTTAAACCATTATGACTCAAAAGAAAGAAAATATATCCTAAGACGACACATATTTGTACAAAAATGGGCAAAAGACTAACTAAAAATGACTCAAAAGGTGTATATAAAATACATCTATCAGGTACATGACTTTATGGAGAGCTAATCCATGGGGTAATAATTATATATAATATGCTCGTGGAATCCCTCATCTCGGGTACATGTCTTCATGGGGAGCTAGTCCATGGAGTAATAGTATATAACATGGTCGCATGCCTCGGAATCCTTCATCGTATAAGCATGACCATGGAGTAATAATAGCATCCGGGAATTTAACCCGCATCATGGTAGCATGCCCCGGAATCCCTCATCGTATAAGCATGTCCATGAATCAATCACAATGGAAGCATACCCGTGGAATCCTCCATCACTGTCGGTACGTCCAAATAAATTCACAACAAGACAGCTGGCCCTCCAACTGAGAGTCACGGCAGCGTAAAAATATAATACATGCACTCAAAGGCTATCACAAGAAAGCATACGCAAGTTCATAAAATCTTTAGACTTTCATTATCATACAAAAATGAATTTCATTTTATAAACTCAAGGCACTTTCGTGTCACATAAAAATCCGGGAATTTAACCCAAAGTACTACGTACTTCCATTCTTTTCAAAAGACTCCTTTTTATATAAAACCCCAAGATACTAATACTCGTAGTATCAAGGCTTGTCTACATTTCAAACAAGTCACTACACTTTTAGAAATACATTTTTAGGCTTCTAAATCGAGTGACTCTTACTTTAAAACTTTAAGCAATTGATACCTTTAAATCAAATTGCTCTTCTTTATTTCAAGTCATTTCTTTGTTTACATTACTAGAGAGAACCATCCCTTTAAATTTCCATAAAGTTGTTATAACCAACTTCCCATAAAGTCGTTATACTAACTTTATGCTTTAGAAACTAAGACATTTTTAACCTTTCATAAAATCGTTATAACTAACTTCTCATAAAGTCGTTATGACTCTTTATGTCTTAGACAAATTCATTCTTTTTATAACCAAGAGACTTATACTTTCAAATCAAGTTACATAACTTTCAAAATATTTCAAGTCTCTTAACTTTAGAAATCAAGTCTCTTAACTTAGAATATCAAGTCTCTTAACTTAGAATATCAAGTTTCTTAACTTAGAATATCAAGTCTCTTAACTTAGAATATCAAGTTATCAATACTTTTCCAAATCAAGTATTTTATACTTTTCAAGTCAAGTAACATATACTTCTTTGAAAACAAGTTACTACACTTTCGAAAATCCAAACAAGGATACCAAAATGAAACTGAGTTCATTTAAAACATGTACGTCTACCGTACTATACATTTCATAAGATTCATGCTCAAGAGGATAAGAAGAGTTCACATACCTCTCCGGCTCAATCCACTTGCTAAGTTGAATACGCCGCGCGTAGAATGCCAACATATAATGACCACAATACGCCTATCAACTTCTAGCTTTCAACGTAGAATATTTCTAAGTATAAGGACTCTTATTCTACGAAAAATCGGACAGCACTTCCTTTGTTTCTACGTACTTTTCCACCTTTTTCAAGGCCCGAAAATCAATAACCAAATGTCACATTTATGGCTCAACAATTCAGAAATTCCAAGGGGATTACACGCCTAGCCGGACGTATAAAATTCTGCCCCACAATCAATATAAAACTGTCCATATCCTTAAGGCACATTCTCGGCAACTATCAATATCAACAACAATGTCAATTTCCGTTCAATTCCTTTTTAATCCAAGTTGTTATTCCAACATGTTATATACATAATAACAATTACAACAACTATAAATCCTTTCTTCCTTAACATGCGACGATTGTAACTATCGACCAAATTGATTACAACATTAATGGCTAACTTGCCCATTTTCGGTTTTTAACATGTCGACATGATCCAAATCTTTTGAAACTTCAATCTATATATATCACATGCTCATATCAACTACTATAACATGTAATCTTTAATCACATTAAGAAGATGAAGATTTTACCTCAATAAGCCCTAATAATATCCAAGCGTCAAAGTCGATCCTTAGCAACTTTTAGCTCCTCTTCTTACATTCCAATCCACTCCAAGCAACCCTTAGAAGTTCATAACCAACTTCTCTTCAATTCCCAACTTCAAAGTTGAAGAACACCTTAGGTTTTTGTTGACACCCAATTTTGCTCATCCCCTTCAATTAATAACCAATAAATTAAAAAAAATTCTTTTTTAGAACAGCAATTTTTACATCGCAAAAAATAATAATCTATACACCAATAATATATGTATAATAAACATATACATGCGTAAATGAGGGGTTTGATAATGGCACCGCACCTTACGTAGAATATTAAGCACTTCGGGTCTCGCACTCGCATTTATCAATTTAAGCCCTATTCTATTTCCATTAACTCTTAATAATTTTAATAATAATAAATACGTAAATAAGTAAATAATTTAGCAATAACGTCGTGTCAAATATCATAGTCGCATTTATTAATACGCAAAGTAATTTCGTAATTATTGTAATAATTTAAACCCAGACTAAAATTAATAAAGCACATAAAGTCATATCAAGATAATTTAATTTTAGCTCAAATAATAATAAATAAGGCACAATAAATAAGATTTTAAATAAAAACACCGTATTTTACGTAAAAGCATTAAGCAATCCTTAAATATCATATCTGCATTTAGCATTTAAATAATTTAATCTAAACTCCATTCAATTTTAATTTAACATCGCAAAATACACATAATAAGTAAGTTTTAATAACGGTCTCGTATTATAAATGTTAAGCACTAATTAATTAGCACGCCCGCATTTATGGTCAATAATTTAAATCCAAGCTAAAACTAAGGGCGTATCAAAATAATTTAATTTATCACTAATTAAATAATACACCTAAAACTTTACCCAAAACCCATTAATTAAATAATAACTATCCTAAAACTAATACCCAGGCCCATTTTTTCACACCAGCAGCCCACTACCCGCGGCCCAATACCTTCCTCATTCTCTTATTTCCTTCGCCCGTCCATTCCCAGCCCTCTTATTTCCCTTCGTCCAGCCCACCTTCCCCTTCAACCTCTACAAAAATGAAACCTAAACCTAAGAACCCTAAACTAAAACTCCCTCATCCACGCCGCCGACAACAAGCAAGACCCTCGCCGGAAAATCCGGCGAGTCAACAATATCTCCCTTCTGTCTCCTTCCAAATCGCGCATGCATCCCAAAATTTTCTCCTCAAATCGCGTACCAAAATCAGCCTCGAATCAAAGCTACCCTTCTTAAGAACCAAATAATCCTCGAATCAGTACGAAATCGTAACCAAGATCGCAATAAAATCAGCCTAAAATCATGATATTATTACCAAAATCAGAACCCACAAAAGAACTATATATACGGGTGTCTATTAACTTCAAAGGCATCAAAAGAAATCAATCTTCGAGGGAACCAGTGCAGCACAAAGACAGAATCCACAAAGCTTTCACGCTCTAAACCCTCTGTTACCAATCTAAGCTTCATATTCAGAGTAAAATCGGGTTCTTCTTCGTCGCATAGGCATAAGCCTTTCGAGTGAATCGACGGTCGAAACGCCGCCTCAGTTCGCTACCCACAAAAGGTAAATATGTTAGTTGTGGCCTTCAGTATTTGTGGTGTCGATTCTATTTTGAGCATGTGTGTATTTGATCGTGGCTTCTCTATGAGTATGGCTAACTGTGTAACATCTGTATAAGGGTCCTAGATCCATTTTTGTGTTGATAGTCGAGATATTATGATTCCGCCATGTATTTGTGAGGATTAACTCAGGCTTGGAAGATAGGTAACACTTGTCTTGCTATTTGTTGAATTCATGAAGACTGCCCAGTACTTAGATGACTACTGTCATGTGATTCAATCTTAGATTTCTACATACCCCTGTCTTTAGCCTAATCCAAAATCTAGTATATGAAGTACATTGCCTCCGGATTTTACAGCCCCGACACATACTACTGGACCTGAAATTGGGTAGAAGTATAGAAGTTGTTATCTTATTTTTGATTTCCATGTATATTGCATATCAAGATCATGCTAAAATATTAGTCGTATACTGCTTTGCTTGGATATACTTGTTATATGAATCAATTCAGTTTGTTTGATATAAGAACATTAAGTTGAAGGTTGTCTATGCTAAAGTGATTCCAATATAATAGTACGAGACTTGTTTGGTTGATAAGTCCTTCGTTTGATGCATCCTGACTAGTTTAGCCTCGTATACTTTGAAATGAATCATTGATTAAATATGCTTTTTTGCTGATACCGTACTTGATAATCTGGTAATGGATGGTCATTGACATACCACTGTCCAGTCTTCATTAAAATGCTACAGTTGATCGAGGTCTTTCGATTTTTATGCTAAAAATTCTGAAATATTGAGGCTATCCTATTTATTCATTGGGAATATGCACTTTTATTATTGGGTTGAGAATGCCCTGTCTGTCCAAGCGAAATTGGTGAGTAAAAGTGGCTCTATTAACAGAAACAAGTCGTGTATCCGTATATACGTCCAGATGTATCATGTGTATTTTTTAATATCATGCTGATCAACTCTTTACATGGTTGTGTGAGTAAATATAGACTTATATAGGCATGAATGAGATTATCTGTTAATTGGGCTCTTCATAGATATAGTGCCAACTGACTTTCTTCCTTGAAAATCTGAAATTTCTAGCTTTCTGGACCCTTGATTGGTTTCTGCATATTGTTTACACCCCAGGGCCATATTTCCTTCTCGCTGCATGCATTATCCATATCTGAGCTCAACCCATCACGCAACATTTCGTCTTTATTACTTGCTGATTTTGCAATTTAATCATGGCTTACATGCTTGAGTGTAAATCATATGTACTAACTCTTGTGCCAAATACTTGTTTATTATTTTGATAAATTTTGGGGATATACTAATCTTTTTCTTTCTTATTTTACATGACATGCATCGGGAGAATAATCAAGAGTCTCGGTATGAGACTCATCATGATTTCCATATCGTCGTCCGCACTTTCGCCGCAGGGCTTCCAAACAACGATGGGATGGAATGACGTTGTCATCCGTCCTAGACATTACAATCTCATTCCTTCCTTGCCTATTTATTTATTTATTATTGTGATAAATATATTTGTTAACCTTGTAAATTAATAGGATAATTAACTCTACTAGGCCTTGAATACATTGGAAGGGTAGCTTAAAAGATGAATCCACTCCTTATTTATTCTAGGTTCATCATATAGATCTAAATCTAAAATAATTCAACTAACTCTAGCTATGCTTTAGTCATATTGTCAATTTATCATTCCATGTCTAATTCTTAAGAAATAAATTCTCTCATAAGCTCTTCATCAACCTTATCGACGTTTGTACTATCTTACGTTGTTTAAATGTACATTTCATCAAAGACCAAATTTGCATTTCATCCTAACATATGCTTTATTTATAAAGTATTTCTATACAATGCCTTCTAAATACATATTTTATCCAAAATTAGCTTATATATATATTCTACAAAAACGAAGATTTTTTTCTACCAAAAACACATTTTTAAGCACTTGCCACATCTTTGTTCAAAAAATATTTTTTTAGCATGCATTCTTTAACATAAATAATTGACTTAGGTTTGAACGGACAACCGCAAGTTAGTGGATCTTAAAGGATGTCTCACCCCTTCCCTTTAGGATAATAAAAAACCCTTACCCAGAATCTTATTAAGTTCAGCAGACATTAAAATGGAGTTAATGTTAACTTTAATTAGTTGACATTTAGGTGTCCTAATTCACCTAATTAATTAGGTGGCGACTCCCTTAACACTTAACATTTTACATTTTGGGGAGGATAACCATTCCGTCGCGCATTCAATCCTGAGAGTTCAAAATCAGGTGCGACAGCATGACGACTCCACTGGGGACATTTAGGTTCTTAACCATAACAAACATAGGTTAATTATTGTGCTTTATTTTTTTTCTTTATTTTTCTTATTTGCTTAATTGCTTATTTTGTGTTTCACACTTATTTGCTTTTATGTTTTGCCTAAACTATTCTACTTTACATATAAATATTTGCATATTGTCTTAACTGCTATTTGTTACTGCTTTCCTTAAACTGACATTCCGCTCATATTTCTTCCACTCTGGAAAATTCACACAATCACACACTACATGCGAGGTGCGCTTGGTGCATCAGCAAAATTCTTTCTTCAAAACCCAAATTTAGGAGAGTTGGTAATATACGCGGAGTGTCCGGTCTAACCGGTGGCCGCGTAGCCTTCTCACTCGAGTTGTCCGCTCGGGAACCTTGCGTCTAGTGAGCCAAATCTTAGAAACTTAGGATAGAGCTATACCACCCCTTATTTTAGGGAATGCATGCATTTACCCTAGGTGGGTCAGTCATTGGCATTGACACCACAGTTAGGAAGCCCACCTAATTGTCGAAGGGTTTTTCACGACCCAACGACCAACAACATATTGTGTATCACGTAATATTGATGGACGAATCCGAGCCTAACGTGACATGCTAACATTGGGAAATTTTGTATTTATTTTTTGGTTTTATGTATAGGATGAGCAGTATTCCAACAATCCCTGAAATCAGAATGGTGAGTGGTGTTCCGACAAAGCTAAAGATTTGGTGGGAGAATTTCGATGGCAGCAGCAAAATGACCATCAGAAGCAAATTAGGTTGTCTCATGGCTTTGTTTGACATCACTCCAGATCAGCATATAGTTAGGGCCTAGATTCGCCTGGATCGGATAGGGCAGTGTTCAGATTTCAAGACTTCGAACTCACCCCCACGTTGGAAGAAATCAACTACTTCACGAGCTTAGCTTACCAAGGCAGAGGACAAATCATCCCTTATAGTCAATCTGGAAAGAGATTCTTGCATTACATGGGCCTAAAAAACACAAAGGAACTCCGTTGTTTTGAAAATAATTGGGTTTCCCTAGATTATCTGTACGAGAGATATGGTCGCCAAGATAGCTATCAGTCGTTTAGAAAAGAATTCTCTTGCGATGCAGGGACGGTGGAAAACTAGGCGACATCTCGCGTTCATTTGTTGCTCTGTTAGGCACTCTAGTGTTTCCACTCGAGCATGGACGGATCAGCACATGCATATGTTCTGTGACCCGAATGGTTTTTGAAGGCATTAGTGGCACGCAACTTACTTTGGTTCCCATGATCCTAGCTGAGATATTTCGAGCTCTGGGGAAATGCAAGCGAAGGGAAACCAATTTCTTCGAGGGATGCAATCTCATCTTACAGATGTGGGCCATGGAACACTTTTATCAGCGATCGAATATGACAGACATTTGTTTTAGCAATGATTATAGGATTGTGAGTTTTTACGACAGGATGAAGCGATTTGTGTCGCCGATCGGTACTAGGGATTGGTATGAATTTCTGGCATCCCGCACTAGCAACCAAGTACAATGGAGGTACCCACTGCTATCCCATGTCAACAAGGCTTATGTAAGGAGCAAAAACCGTTATTACATCGAGCTCATCGGATTAAGGACTTGACCATATGCTCACGCGTGTACTCCGCCAGTTTGGTCAAGAACATGTGATCCCTCTCCGATCGGACATGAAGGATTCAGAGGTCGCGTTTGGGGCAGGTTGCACCTTTCCCAGAAAGAGGCAAATCCTTGATGAATGGAACAACATTGAGAAAATAGATGTCAAATATGAGCAAGCAGGAGGTACACCTGAATACTATGCATAGTTCAAGGAAGATTGTGGCAGTCCGAGTCCCAAAGGCAAACAGGGTTTCGAGGATATCAACATGACCAATTGGGTAAAAGTGTGCAGATTAGAGAGCAACGCCATCTCCCCTGAGATGTGAGATCAACTACAAAATATCATGCAATATTTGGAAAATGCAGGAGCAGGGCCTAGCAACACCATTACACCACCACCACACTCTCCGTTAACATAATGTAGCATTAGGAATAATCTTTAGTTTTGACATTTCTTTGTTGCAATTTAATCTTAGTTTTTTCCCCAATAAAAGCATTTCGATCTGATGGCTCGGACCAATCCATCATTATCTCATATATGACGCTTAGGCCTACCTCTGGCATAATAGAGGCCCCTTGCACATTAGGACGCACATTTTTGAAGCTTAATTATATGCCTCCATATGTTCTTCTATTTATGTCGATGCTAACACATGTTTCACATAAAAGGGATTTTGCTGTACTACTCCCCTCCTCGGCTGGTTTGTGTTGGCAAGCATTGGCTGAACACCCATATTTCACAAGATCCAAAGCACGAGCAACAAAAATGAATGATTCAGGGGTAAACGAACAAGATGGTTTGGGACTCATTGCCATTCAACGAGAGGAACTAGAAACATCAGAAAGGGGGAATACCACATCTTCCGACGAATACCTCACTCAAGTACTGCAACAAATGGCGGTCATGCAAACGGAAATGGATCGACTCCGAGATATCACTAAGCTATCCATAAGCCTCAATGCACAGCTACCCACACTTTCAAATTCACTGTCTTTTCGATGCCCTCCCCAACACCCAACAAATAACCCGCAGCCCCCCAATCCACAACACAACAACACACCTCCTCCTAACCCACAAACCACAAATGACCCTAACCTGCATACGCCAACCCCAGATTATACAAACCGCCCTGCCCACCCAAGACAACCAACCTGCCCAACCCGCACCAATGACATACCACAACAAACAATACGGACCACCCATATATGTGACCCATGCCCCACATCTCAACACACCCATACCAATACCTTCCCCGGAGTTTGCTCAGTATGAAGAGATGGAGAAAAGGACAAGAACTGGGACAGATAAAAACATGGCTAGAGAAATCCATGATTTGAACGAAGCCTTTAAGAGCCTTCAGGCGAACAAGGGCCATGAAGGATTAGAGTACGAAGACTTGTGCATGCATCCCGACGTCGAGATGCCCGTCGGATATAAAGTACCAAAGTTTGACATGTTTGATGACAAAGGTAATCCTCGTACACATTTGAGGTCCTACTGCGACAAGTTAGTGGGTGTGGGAAGGGATCAGTCGATCATCATGAAGTTGTGTATTAGGAGCTTGATTGGAGAAGCCTTGGACTGGTACACTAGCCAGGATCCAAGAAAACGGTGTAGTTGGGGGCGATGGCACAGGACTTTGTGGACAGATTCAGATTTAATACTGACAACGTCCTGGATAGATTCTACCTCATGAAACTTGAGAAAAAAGTCGACAGAGACTTTTAGGGAATATGCGATGAGGTGGAGGTCTGAAGCAGCAAAGGTCCAGCCGCCTATGGCAGAAAGTGAAATGACAACACTATTTGTACAATCCCTAAAGGACCCCACGTACTATGAGAGGTTGATCAGCGTCATTGGGCGTAATTTTTCAAAAGTAGTAAAGATGGGAGATTTTGTGGAAGAGGGAATTAGGACAGGTAGGATCACGAATCTGGCTGCTTTGCAAGCAACAAGCAAAGAAATACAATCAGAATCAATCGGAGGAATTAATAAGAAGAAAAAGGATGGAGCAGCCCCTATCATGACGGTACAACAACACAAACCAAATCAAACCCCGACATACCAACCCCAAACATACCAAACCCCCACGTACCAAAGTCTGACGTTCCAAAACCCTCACTATGATCACTTTAGCCAAAATACTTCCCCATACTATCAACCTTCACCCGTCTCATACCCTGTCTACACCACCCAACCAATATACAACTTGCCACGGGCGTTCGCCCACACAAATCCCTCACAATACCGACCAGCATACCCACCCCCACAATAATACCACGCACAAAACACACCCATACCCCGAACCAACACCGAGAGGAAGCCCACAAAACCATACACCCCGTTGGCCGAACCATACTCCCAACTATATGAAAGACTGAGAGCCGCTGGTTTTATACAGCCGATCCCAGGGCGAACTCCCAATCCACTCCCACCATGGCATGATGAGAATAAGCATTGTGCATACCACTCTAAAGCATCCGAACACGATACAGATAGTTGTTATGCTTTGAAAAACAGAATTGAGGAGTTAATCAAAGAAGGAGCTATTCGGTTGAAAGAGCCTTCCCCTAATGTGAACAACAATCCCTTGCCAAATCACGACAATGCTGGCGTGCACATGATCACCCTTGATGATGGGTACGATTTGGAAGGGACCATCGTGCCAATCAAAGAGAAAGAGACAGAGATATCTTCAGCCCACATTGCTCATGTGATTACCACCAATGTTAGGGCGTCGTTGGAAGTAGAGTTGAGCCGTCATAAGCCTCTAATGCCAGCCTTAGTTCCAGGTTGGAGCCACTCGATCAAATAACAGAATGATGGTAAACAGAAATATGTGGTATAAGTTGTTGCGGCAGGGGTAACAAGATCCGGACAACATTACGCATCTGTGGAAGTATCACGGAAGATGCCCCAGAAAAAGACTGTGACCGAACCAGAAGTAGAAGAATTTTGGAGAAGAATGCCTACAGGAGACTATTCCATTATAGAACAGTTGAGTATAACATGATAGAAGTTTTGAAAGAGGCTCATGTGCCAGCCGAGACTGCTGATGAAAACTTCTCAGCACTGATCGGGCAAATTAAAGAGGTGCAAAAGATAATCTTCCATGAGAGTGAGTTACCTCCTGAGGGTCGTTGACATAATAAGGCATTAAACATAACAGTCAAGTGTGCTAATAAGTTTATCTCTCGAGTTTTGATCGATGGAGGGTCAGCTGTTAATGTATGCCCTTTGGATACTCTTCGAGCTTTAGGAGTCGACATTGGGAAACTCCGTGAGAGCTACATGAGGGTAAATGGTTTCGATGGGACCCTGAGGAGCGTCGTAGGCGAGATTGACTTGACACTGCAGATTGGGCCCGCAGAGTTCGTGATAGAATTCTAGGTATTGGACATATCCACATGCTATAATTTATTACTTGGGAGGCCTTGGATCCACGTGGTCGGAGCCATCCCTTCCACTTTGCATCAAGTCTTGAAATTCATCTGGAATCATCATGAAGTTGTGGTTGAGGGAGACAAGGACAACACTGCTAACACCAAAGGGGCAATTCCAGTCATCGAGAGTATGGAGAGGATAGATGGGTCTGTTTACCATATGAACAAGATCGTAGACGTTAGCAAGGCTAAAGGAATGCGACTACCCCGCACTCCTAAAATGGTGGCCCGAGAAATGCTAAGAAATGGTTTCGAGCTAGGTCGAGGACTTGGACCAAAATTAGGAGGGATCACAGAGCCGATTCACCTGCCGGAGAAGAAGGACACTTTTGGCCTCGGATATCAGTCCACTACCAAGGAGATGCTGTTATTTGATCACAGAAGGAAGGGTGAGTCTCATCTACCAAGACCTGTTCCGCCCCTGAATCATTCATTTATCAAAGCATACACTGCTCAGCTACCAGAAGAGGAGGATGCAGACATTCTCACGGAGGGACTTCAAGGCCTTTTCATTTCTGAGGAAGAAGCAGAGTGTCATGCGATTCTGGAAGACTACGCAGATGACCGGACCATTTGGAGTGCAGAGCCAGGAGATGTCTTGAGCAACTGGACATGTACCCCAACGCTGTTTTTTCACGAGTCTGGGTAGAATTAATAATTAGTCACTCTCAAAAAATTCAATTCGTAGTTTTAATATGAATTGTGGGAACCCATTTTTTATGAGTTTATTTCCCTTTTGAAGTTTTAATAACAAGTTATGTTTTAATCAACGTTCTTTATTCCCTTTCTTTCAGCATACAAAATAATATACTTGTCGATAATGAAAATGTGACATGTCATGAAACAAGCGAACTAAGTCAGAACTGCGAAAATAATCCAACAGAACCCGAAGGAAGTTTTCCATTAGAGGAATTAACTGAAGAGTTAGGAAAGTTCGAGGATAAGCCGAAACCAAATCTGGATGAAGCAAAAATAGTGAACCTATGAGATGATAAAGTCGTCAAGGAGACGAGGATCAGCGTTCACTTGAATGCCGTACAGAAAGAAGATTTGGTGGCCCTATTGAAGCAGTATGTTGGCATATTCGCTTGGTCTTATGATGATATGCCATGTCTAAGCACGGACATCATTTCTCATAAGTTGCCCATTGAACCATCCTGTCTTCCAGTGAAGCAAAAACCAAGGAAAATCAAGCCGGATCAGAGTTTGAAAGTCAAGGAGGAGATCTCCAAACAATTGGACGCAAAGGTCATTCGGGTAGCAAGATACCCTATTTGGTTAGCCAATATTGTGCCAGTAACAAATAAGGATGGTAAGATACGAGTTTGTGTCGATTACAGGGATCTCAACAAGGCAAGCCCTAAAGATGATTTTCCCCTTCCGAACATTCATATACTCATCGACAATTGTGCGAAGCATGAGTTGCAGTCATTTGTCGATTGTTTCGCTGGGTACCATCAAATCTTAATGAACGAAGAAGATGCAGAGAAGACCGCGTTCACCACTCCGTGGGGGTATATTATTATCGAGTCATGTCGTTTGGACTTAAAAACGCAGGTGCCACTTACATGAGATCCATGACTACCATTTTTCATGATATGATCCATAAGGAAATTGAAGTCTACGTGGATGACATCATCATCAAATCACGGAGGGCTACGAACCATTTGGTCCATCTGAAGAAGTTTTTTGAGCGATTGAGGCAATACAACCTGAAGTTGAATCCGGAAAAATATGCCTTCGGCGTCCCAGCGGGAAAATTATTGGGTTTCATCGTGAGCAGAAGGGGAATAGAGTTGGATCCTTCGAAGATAAAGGTCATTCAGGGACTACCTCCTCCGAAAAGTCGCAAAGAGGTGATGAGTTTTATCGGTCGTTTGAATTATATCAGCAGGTTCATAGCACAATCAACAGTGATATGCGAACCAATATTCAAGTTACTAAAGAAGGACGCTGCCACTAAGTGGACATTGGAGTGCCAACAAGCCCTTGATAAAATCAAAGAGTATCTGTCAAATCCGCCGGTCTTGGTGCCTCCAGAACCCGGGAGGCCTTTGCTATTATACTTATCCGTATTGGAAGATGCGTTCGGATGTGTGTTGGGACAACATGATGAGACGGGAAGGAAGGAACAAGCAATATACTACTTGAGTAAAAAGTTCACGCCTTACGAAGCTCGTTACACAATGCTGGAACGCACATGTTGTGCCTTGACTTGGGTCGCACAAAAATTCAGACATTATTTATCCGCATACACCACCTACCTCATTTCGAGGATGGATCCGATCAAGTATATCTTTCAGAAGCCTATGCCTACTGGAAAACTTGCAAAATGGCAGATCATCTTAAGTGAATTCGACATCGTATATGTCACCCAAAAGGCAGTCAAGGGGCAGGCGTTGGCAGATCATCTCGCGGAGAATCCGGTAGACGAGGAATATATTCCTTTGCAGACCTACTTTCCAGACGAAGAAGTGATGTTTGTAGGAGAAGACATCTTAGAAGAGTACCCGGGTTGGAGAATGTTCTTCGATGGCGCCGCGAATTTCAAAGGAGTAGGTATCGGAGCGGTTTTGGTATCAGAAACAGGACAACACTACCCAATATCAGCAAAGCTCAGATTCCCGTGCACCAATAATATGTCAGAATATGCGGCTTGCATACTAGGACTCCGAATGGCTATCGACATGAACATACAAGAGTTGTTGGTCATAGGGGATTCAGACCTGTTGATTCACCAAGTGCAAGGTGAATGGGCCACCAAGAATAGGAAGATACTTCCTTACCTACACTGCATGAAAGATTTGCGCAAAAGGTTCGTTAAGATAGAGTTCAGGCATACTCCGAGGGCTCAAAATGAGTTTGCAGACGCTTTAGCAACTTTGTCCTCCATGATTCAACATCCAGACAAGAACTACATCGACCCAATCAAAGTAGATGTGTTAGAGCAGCCAGCCTATTGTTCTCAGATAGATGAAGAATCAGAGGGAAAACCTTGGTATGACGAAATCAAGAGGTATCTCAAGGCAGGTGAGTTCCCGGAAGACACGACCAACATACAGAAGAAGACTCTTCGGAGGTTAGCAAACCATTTCTTTCTGAGCGGCGAGGTCCTTTATCGGAGAACTCCGGATTTGGGTTTGTTAAGATGTGTTGACACCCAAGAAGCAAACAAATTATTAAAAGAGACACACGGAGGTATGTGCGGACCCCACATGAACGGTTTCACGCTAGCAAAAAAGATACTACGAGGAGATTACTTCTGGATGACAATGGAAACAGATTGCATACGTTTCGTGCGAAAGTGCCATCAATGCCACTCCATGGCGACTTGATTCACGTGCCGCCAAATGAGCTCAATGTCACTAGTTCCCCATGGTCATTCGCTGCTTGGGGCATGGACGTCATCGGTCCTATTGAGCTGGCAGCGTCAAATAGACACAGGTTTATCCTAGTGGCGATCGATTACTTTACAAAATGGGTAGAAGCATCATCGTACAAGTCTGTGACCAAGAAGGTAGTAGTGAATTTTGTTCACCACAACATCATCTGTCGGTTTGGAATTCTAGAGTCAATCATAACCGATAACGGATCCAATCTCAATAGTGGTCTGATGAAGGAAACGTGTGAGAAGTTCAGGATCTCTCATCACAACTCTACTCCATATCGACCACAAATAAATGGAGCGGTCGAAGCGGCCAACAAGAACATCAAGAGGATACTGAGGAAAATGATAGATAACTACAAACATTGGCATGAAAATTTGCCTTTCGCCCTCTTAGGTTACCGTACTACAATCCGCACCTCCACAGGAGCAACTCCGTATCTCTTGGTTTATGGAATAGAAGTTGTGCTGCCAGCGGAGGTAGAAATACCATCCTTAAGAATCATCCAGGAAGACGAACTAAACGAAGCCAAATGGATACAGAGCAGGTACGAACAATTGATGCTTATTGATGAGAAACGTATGAATGTCGTCTGTCACGGAAAACTTTACCAGAACAGAATGGCCAGAGCTTTTAATAAAAGAGTACGACCAAGAAACTTCCAACCAGGACAGCTGGTGCTGAAACGTATATTCCCTAACCAAAGTGAGGCGAAAGGGAAATTCGCGCCCAATTGGCAAGGGCCTTACATGGTTCACCGAGTGCTTACAGGAGGGGCCCTCATCTTAGCTGAAATGGATGGCGAAGTGTGGCCGAGAGCCATCAACGCAGATGCAGTGAAGAGATACTACATTTAGAGTGCTTTATTTTCCAGGTAATTACTTTTCTTGTAATCTGAACTACGTTTGACCTGATTCCCTTGGCGGGATATGTAGGCGGCTATATCGGCTTCGGTCCCATTTCTAGGAAAGCCCAATTACTTTGTTTCTAATCGGAACTACGTGTGACCTGATTCCCTTGGCGGATACGTAGGCGGCCACATCGGCCTCGGTCCCGTCTTTAAAAAAAATTCTTGTCTGTAACGAACTACGTCCGACCTGATTCCCTTAGCGGATACGTAGGCGGCCTACATGGGCCTCGGTCACACCATTAGTAAATCTTCGTTTTATCATTTTGCATTTTTTGTGAGTTGTACTCGATCGCCATACGCATAAGACAAATGCACGATCGATATCCAACTCGCCATTTAAATCGAAAAAACCGGGACAAATTTTAGGGACTTCGCCACAAAAGACACCGACAAATGTGATTCCATATGCTTGGAAGATCGACATAAACTGGGACAATTTTAAGGGTTTTACTACAAACGACATCAATGGAGACGGTTAATTTACGCAAAGGGTCCCATGTCCCAAAACTGGGACAAAATTTTAAAAGAGCTTCACGGCAACGGAGCACCAAGAATATGGGAGAATATACCGCCAATTTCGGATAAGGATGTTCGCACTGTTTCACAACATGTCACTATTCAAAGATCGACATAATTTCATACTAGTATATATGAGTATATTTTCTCAAGATAGAATATTTTCAGCAAATGTTTTGACTGAGACTCGAAAATCAGACAGGGGTTACATGTCCAGACAAGGCAACGCGTGCAAGTATCAAGAGCCAACACAAATCGGCCGACCCCTTCCCGAACTCACAATTTTTCTTTGAGTGGATTTTGCAGGACAACAGGAACAAGGAGGACAACAACATTCCAATACAGCAGATTCGCTCACAAAGTCAATCTGCAACAAGTCTACATCAAATACACCTCGCAAAAACCACATCTTCTTTACTCAGGCTACACCATCTACACTTTAATTATCTCAGCTAGTTTTATTATGCATGAATTACGACACAACTACACATATAGAACAATTTTATCTACACCTTAGGAGACATCATGTGTATTCCGTCCATACAAGACGATAATGCCCACACAATGCGTCACTTGCGTAACGCCCACACAAGGCGTCACTTGCATAACGCCCATACAAGGCGTCACTTGCATAACGTCCACACAAGACGTTATTTGCATTTTCGTCCACACAAGACGATAACGCCGACACAAGGCGTCACTTGCGTAACACCCACACAAGTCGTCATTCGCATTCCGCCCATACGAGGCATCATTTTCATTTCGTCCATACAAGACAACGCCCATACAAGGCGTCATTTGCACTTCGTCCATACAAGACGATAACGCCCATACAAAGCGTCATTTGCATTTCATCCATACAAGATGATAACGCCCATACAAGGCGTCATTTGCATTTCGTCCATACAAGACGATAACGCCCATACAAGGCGTCATTTTGCATTCCGCCCATACAAGGAGTCATTTGCATTTCGTCCATACAAGACGATAACGCCCATACAAGGCGTCATTTTTCATTCCGCCCATACAAGGCGTCATTTGCATTTCGTCCATACAAGACGATAACGCCCATACAAGGCGTCATTTTGCATTCCGCCCATACAAGGCGTCATTTGCATTTCATCCATACAAGACGATGACGCCCATACAAGGCGTCATTTGCACTTCGTCCACACAAGACAATAACGTCCATACAAGGCGTCATTTGCACTTCGCCCATACAAGAAGATAACGTCCATACAAGGCGTCATTTGCATTTCGTCCATACAAGACGATAACGCCCATACAAGGCGTCATTTGCATTTCGTCCATACAAGACGATAACGCCCATACAAGGCGTCATTTGCACTTCGTCCATACAAGACGATAACGTCCATACAAGGCGTCATTTGCATTTCGTCCATACAAGACGACCACGCCCACGCAAGACATCGTTTGCACCTCGCCTATACAAAACGGCGTATCATCACGTCACTTCATTACATCACATACACGATTGACCACAACCGTGACACATTATTCACATTCTTACATAATCATCTTTATAGCATTTGGTCTTAACAGTCATGCACGAACTGTTTTCTTGAGCTTTAGCCCGCAGGTACCTTAATTCAGGAGCGGAGCACAACGTGGACCTACCTCTTACACGGCGAACTGAGGAAAATCTTGTTGGGGAAGTCAAGCTACCCAACAAAAGGCAAAGGTGGCCTCGAACGTCGATCCGCTCTTCTCCAGCATCCCCACAACACCAATAACTCATTGTCACCATAACTCGACACTGGGACAAATTTTAAATATGCGTCGGCCCCACCTTTAGTTTTCAGACACCAACAACACATTATAAGTTTTATCACCACGACCCATCATCATAATTCGACACTGGGACAATTTTTGAATAGACATTTGACCTCACTTTCCTTAACCTTCGTTTTAATTCCGATGACCGAGATTAAATTGACTATAAGTCAACGTCTTTGTCTGAAGATTCTTTCATTCTCTCCATACAAAGAGGGACAACTGTTGACATCCAATTTTTCCCATCCCCTTCAATCAATAACCAATAAATTAAACAATTTTCTTTTTTAGAACTGCAATTTTTTACATCACAAAAAATAATAATCTCTACACCAATAATATATGTATAATAAACATATACATGCGTAAATAAGGGGTTTGATAATGGCACCGCACCTTACGTAGAATATTAAGCACTTCGGGTCTCGCACTCGCATTTATCAATTTTAAGCCCTATTCTATTTCCATTAACTCTTAATAATTTTAATAATAATAAATACGTAAATAAGTAAATAATTTAGCAATAACGTCATGTCAAATAGCATAGTCGCATTTATTAATACGCAAAGTAATTTCGTAATTATTGTAATAATTTAAACCCAGGCTAAAATTAATAAAGCACCTAAAGTCATATCAAGATAATTTAATTTTAGCTCAAATGATAATAAATAAGGCACAATAAATAAGATTATAAATAAAAGCACCGCATTTTACGTAAAAGCATTAAGCAATCCTTAAATATCATATCTGCATTTAGCATTTAAATAATTTAATCTAAACTCCATTCAATTTTAATTTAACATCGCAAAATACACATAATAAGTAAGTTTTAATAACGGTCTCGCATTATAAATGTTAAGCACTAATTAATTAGCACGCCCGCATTTATGGTCAATAATTTAAATCCAAGCTAAAACTAAGGGCGTATCAAAATAATTTAATTTACCACTAATTAAATAATACACCTACCCAAAACCCATTAATTAAATAATAACTATCCTAAAACTAATACCCAGGCCCATTTTTTCACACCAGCAGCCCACTACCCGCGGCCCAATACCTTCCCCAGCCCTCTTATTTCCCTTCGTCCAGCCCACCTTCCCCAGCCCTCTTATTTCCCTTCGTCCAGCCCACCTTCCCCTTCATCCTCTACAAAAATGAAACCTAAACCTAAGAACCCTGAACTAAAACTCCTTCATCCACGCCGCCGACAACAAACAAGGCCTTCTCCGGAAAATCCGTCGAGTCAACAATATCTCCCTTCTATCTCCTTCCAAATCGCGCATGCATCCCAAAATTTTCTCCTCAAATCGCGTACCAAAATCAGCCCCGAATCAAAGCTACCCTTCTTAAGAACCAAATAATCCTCGAATCAGTACGAAATCGTAACCAAGATCGCAATAAAATCAGCCTAAAATCATGATATTATTACCAAAATCAGAACCCACAAAAGAACTATATATACGGGTGTCTATTAACTTCAAAGGCATAAAAAAAAATCAATCTTCGAGGGAACCAGTGCAGCACAAAGACAGAATCCACAAAGCTTTCACGCTCTAAACCCTCTGTTACCAATCCAAGCTTCATATTCAGAGTAAAATCGGGTTCTTCTTCGTCGCATAGGCATAAGCCTTTCGAGTGAATCGACGGTCGAAACGCCGCCTCAGTTCGCTACCCACAAAAGGTAAATATGTTAGTTGTGGCCTTCAGTACTTGTGGTGTCGATTCTATTTTGAGCATGTGTGTATTTGATTGTGGCTTCTCTATGAGTATGGCTAAGTGTGTAACATCTGTATAAGGGTCCTAGATCCATTTTTGTGTTGATAGTCGAGATATTATGATTCCGCCATGTATTTGTGAGGATTAACTCAGGCCTGGAAGATAGGTAACACTTGTCTTGCTATTTGTTGAATTCATGAAGACTGCCCAGTACTTAGATGACTACTGTCGTGTGATTCAATCTTAGATTTCTACATACCCCTGTCTTTAGCCTAATCCAAAATCTAGTATATGAAGTACATTGCCTCCGGATTTTACAGCCCCGACACATACTACTGGACCTGAAATTGGGTAGAAGTATAGAAGTTGTTATCTTATTTTTGATTTCCAGGTATATTGCATATCAAGATCATGCTAAAATATTAGTCGTATACTGCTTTGCTTGGATATACTTGGTATATGAATCAATTCAGTTTGTTTGATATAAGAACATTAAGTTGAAGGTTGTCTATGCTAAAGTGATTCCAATATAATAGTACGAGACTTGTTTGGTTGATAAGTCCTTAGTTTGATGCATCCTGACTAGTTTAGCCTCGTATACTTTGAAATGAATCATTGATTAACTATGCTTTTTTGCTGATACCGTACTTGATAATCTGGTAATGGATGGTCATTGACATACCACTGTCCAGTCTTCATTAAAATGCTACAGTTGATCAAGGTCTTTCGATTTTTATGCTAAAAATTCTGAAATATTGAGGCTATCCTCTTTAGTCATTGGGAATATGCACTTTTATTATTGGGTTGAGAATGCCCTGTCTGTCCAAGCGAAATTGGTGAGTAAAAGTGGCTCTATTAACAGAAACAAGTCGTGTATCCGTATATACGTCCATATGTATCATGTGTATTTTTTAATATCATGCTGATCAACTCTTAACATGGTTGTGTGAGTAAATATAGACTTATATAAGCATGAATGAGATTATCTGTTAATTGGGCTCTTCATAGATATAGTGCCAACTGACTTTCTTCCTTGAAAATCTGAAATTTCTAGCTTTCTGGACCCTTGATTGGTTTCTGCATATTGTTTACACCCCAGGGCCATATTTCCTTCTCGCTGCATGCATTATCCATATCTGAGCTCAACCCATCACGCAACATTTCGTCTTTATTACTTGCTGATTTTGCAATTTAATCATGGCTTACATGCTTGAGTGTAAATCATATGTACTAACTCTTGTGCCAAATACTTGTTTATTATTTTGATAAATTTTGGGGATATACTAATCTTTTTCTTTCTTATTTTACATGACATGCATCGGGAGAATAATCAAGAGTCTCGGTATGAGACTCATCATGACTTCCATATCGTCGTCCGCACTTTCGCCGCAGGGCTTCCAAACAACGATGGGATGGAATGACGTTGTCATCCGTCCTAGACATTACAATCCCATTCCTTCCTTGCCTATTTATTTATTTATTATTGTGATAAATATATTTGTTAACCTTGTAAATTAATAGGATAATTAACTCTACTAGTCCTTGAATACATTGGAAGGGTAGCTTAAAAGATGAATCCACTCCTTATTTATTCTAGGTTCATCATATAGATCTAAATCTAAAATAATTCAACTAACTCTAGCTATGCTTTAGTCATATTGTCAATTTATCATTCCATGTCTAATTCTTAAGAAATAGAATTCTCTCATAAGCTCTTCATTAACCTTATCGACGTTTGTACTATCTTACGTTGTTTAAATGTACATTTCATCAAAGACCAAATTTGCATTTCATTCTAACATATGCTTTATTTATAAAGTATTTCTATACAATGCCTTCTAAATACATATTTTATCCAAAATTAGCTTATATATATATTCTACAAAAACGAAGATTTTTTTCTACCAAAAACGCATTTTTAAGCACTTACCACATCTTTGTTCAAAAAATATTTTTTTTAGCATGCATTCTTTAACATAAATAATTGACTTAGGTTTGAACGGACAACCGTAAGTTAGTGGATCTTAAAGGATGTCTCACCCCTTCCCTTTAGGATAATAAAGAACCCTTACCCAGAATCTTATTAAGTTTAGCAGACATTAAAATGGAGTTAATGTTAACTTTAATTAGTTGACATTTAGGTGTCCTAATTCACCCAATTAATTGGGTGGCGACTCCCTTAACACTTAACATTTTACATTTTGGGGAGGATAACCATTCCGTCGCGCATTCAAGCCTGAGAGTTCAAAATTAGGTGCGACAGTTTTCATCTTGTGACTAACGTGAAAACGTAGTTTTTCCGGGATCTTTCTATTGAGATATCCTTACAATACCCCTAGGAACCTTGAGTTGAAGTATTGTGAATTATGGAGCAAGATTGCAAAATTTCTCTCCTATTTTTCTCCTATTGCCGAGAGTTTCCTCTTCCATTTTCAAGTTTTCTCTAATTTTTCTAAGTATGAAAGAAGTCTTGCACTAGTATATGATATATACTACAATGAAGGGTCTAGATTAAAACATATGGATGGCTAAGATGTGGTCAATAATATCAAGCTCACTTGACTATTTGACTTGGTCCATTATTTTCTTCATCCAACAAGCCCATGTGGAGGGTGACATGTGTCGCCCTCCCATTGGTCTAAAATATTTTATTTCCCAAAATTTCCATAATTGATCAAAATATCGGAAACCTCGTGGGCCCCACAAAAACGTAAAAATTTTCGGGTGGGCCCCACGTATCCAACTCTGAAAATAAAATTTCATAATTCCGATAAATTCTAAAAGTCTTAAATAACAAATTCGGGAACCCAATTCTCACTAACGAACAATTTTCCTTCCCGAGGCTCGAAATCATTTTATGTAGGAAAAAGCAATCCTTCTTTCGTTTTAAACTTAAAGTCGTATCTTCTCACGTACATTCTCTTAAACACATGTCCTGGAATTACGGGGTGTAACATTCAAGATGCGGAGGCAAAGCCTCTAACTCTTCAATCCGTTCTTGTCGACAGTGAATTTCCCGACGTTTTATGTTGCACACAAACTATATATAAAATTCACATTAACTGTCATTTCTTTTTGTTGAAAATTTACCTAGTGGGATTGAGTTTATCCCGTCCTTTATGACTTGAACACATGGGGCCCCGCATGTTTGAAATGTTATTTCCACACACATGCATACGTCGTACAACATCTCTAAATTTCATGTAGTGAAGGAGATGTTGGTACACATGCTAAGTGTTCTTAAGTTATGTAAGAAGGGGCGATTAATTGTCCAAATGGATGAGTCTTCCACGACGGTATGAGAAAAGAATAAATGTGCAAAATACGAAAAATTGGGGAAGAGTCGTTGCGCCATAACAGGGCCGCGGCACCGAGCCACGATGGGACAGCACCGCGGCGCTACCTAGCCAACGGTCGCGACTCTTCAGCGCTTGTCGCCCAAAGAGCTCAAGTTTGATTACGCCATTTAGCCATGGCCACGCGTGGAGTGAACCGAAAACCAAAGGATCCTCAACTCTTTTCAAGGTCATGAATCATCCAACTCTTGGCATAACCAAGACAACCTTTGAAGAGTTCAATGAGACCCCAAATTAGTGCATTCACATGGCATGTGAATGACCACTCTTGCACCTATAAATAGAGGTATCAAATCTCATTTGGAATAATCCAAGATCATCCAAAATCTGGAGATTACTTTGAGAGCCTCTCATTCTTCTTCTAGCAATCTTGAGTTCTTAATTCTTCTAGAGATTCACAAGTATATGTCTTGTACTTGTGGAAGTTATTGTTGTTTTATCTTGGAAGGCTATTACCCACTATCCGTAAGCCATTATATACGGGGGTAATTTTGCCTTAAAGAGAGAGTGTCATCACTCGACTCATCAAACATTGCTATCATTATTTCTTGTCTAACCTTTAAGTTCTTCCATTCCTGTTCACTCACATACGTTCCAACACTTTTGTGATGGAATGGGATGAAAGATGAGTATATGAAACATATTGAATAGAAAAGGAAATGCAGCAACAGCAGGTCAAAATTCAAAAACAGAGAAAGCAACAGCCTAAAAGTAATTCATAAAGATAAAATCAAAATTTCTAAATGTAGTATGAGAAAAATTGAAATCCATAATGGGGATTAAGATATTTCACTCCTAATTCGGTAATTCCCCTCCATCAAGTTTATTTTATTATAGTATTACTCAATTAAGAACTTGTTAGAAGTTGCTACTCAAAATACTGACTCAAAACCTATTGTCCATAAAATACTTTTATATGTTTTTTTACTTTCTTTAGGTAATAATTAGGACAAGCCTAGTTGATAGAAGATAAAGGGTAAAAAAAAAACACTTAAGTAACACCTTTTTTTGAGTTTTCTAGGTGGACTATCAGGCGTGAAAGTTTTCTACCTAAACTATCACCAACTAGTTTGCAAAACACACCTCAACTATCATTTGTTCACTTTTCCTACTTGAACTATCATCACCAACTAGTTTGCAAAACACATCTCAACTATCATTTGTTCACTTTTTCTACCTGAACTATCACCAACTAGTTTGCAAAACACACCTCATTAAAAGTGAATAACTGATAGTTGAGGTGTGTTTTGCAAACTAGTTAGTGATAGTTTAAGTAGAAAAAGTGAACAACCGATAGTTGATGTGTGTTTTGCAAAGTAATTGGTGATAATTTAAGTACGAAGCTCTCAAACCTTATAATTCAAGTAGGAAACTAAAAAAAAAAGTGATACTTAGAGATGTGTTTTTGACCATTATCTCTTTTATTTTCTCAAAGTACATTGTTCCACAAATCATACTTCTGGACAGAAAGCATCGAATCATACAGTATCCCTTTTCCCTTTAATTAATGTGGCCCAAAGCCTAGCTATATGGCTCGTTAAGACAGAAAAAGATAAGGCTTATGATATCAACGTATAATACTACACGGTTCTTTTATAGCCACTTATTAATGAACATATGATATGAATCATAATATTTACCTAGAAAAGGGAATGTGTAAAAGTATGATATCCAAGAAAAAAGATCATAGATCTACCACATTAAACAAGCCATTATAAATTTATAAAAAACAAATGCAAGGAAAGATAACACTAACAACTTTATATTAGTATAGACCTTTGTCGGTAGGGGTGTTCATTTCGGATATCTGAAATTTCGGATCGGATAACCGAATATCCGAAATGAACACCCCTACTTTTCACATTAGCATTGAAGTCATCAATGTTTTCTTGAAGCTTGAATTCATCGTAATACCCAACTTTATGGATATCACACTTGGTCTGGTACTCCTGTATCTTGCTTAATCCGTCCACGATGCTTTTCTTATTAAGATCGATCTTTTCCTCGTTTTTCTTTTTCTGCTTCTCCCACTCTCCTGCTGCGCGAAGACACAGCCTTGCTCTTGTACTCTGAAATTTAGAAAACGTGAGAACGCCTATTAGTTTGACCAAGATTGTGAATTTCGTTGAAGAACAGGAGAAAAATTAACCATATTGATCGCTTACCAGGCTAAGGTCATTGAGGGCTGAATTCATAGTTGCAACTTCATCACTTGGAATGACATTTGAAGACAAGGGAATATCAGTAAGATAAATAAGATAGAACCACATCTTGCATCTCTAAGCTGTCCTGCATTTCATTTCTATATAACAAATGTTCGTTTAAGCTTCTGGCAACGACTACTGCAGCTTCTGCTTCAGAACTCATTTGAGACGAATAGAACAGTAACTGCAGAACAGCAGCATCTGGATTCTCAAGGACCACCAGTTTCCCATTTCCAGTGCAGAAACCAAAATTAAAAGAAAATAAAAAAAATTGGATATTTCGGATATTCGAAATTAAGAAAATTGTGATCCGTATCCGATCCGATTTTTTTCGGATATCCGATCCGAAATATCCTAAACTCAAAAAAGCGGATCGGATATCCGATTTTTCGGATCGGATCGAATTGAAATGAACACCCCTATTTGTCGGTCAGACTCTTCAAAATGTTGTCAGGTGCTTGTTGAATCTTTCAATATTAATGCATTTCTGAAGAATCTGACATGGATGTGGAAACATTTTGGATAATCCGAACACTTTAGGTACCGACAAGCGGAGGCGAAAGCAATATGCAAAATACTAATTATATAAATTCAATACTTTTTACACGAAAAAATGATACATAAGTACAATAAAAATACTAAAATTTCAACAAATATTAAAGCATGAACCCATATTTTAAAATTGAATTAGGTCCAATGATAAAAAAATAAAAAATTGTTGAATTCATCAAATTTAAATCTGGGATACAACTCCGTGAATAAGTCATTTACAAGAAAAGAATCAAGTTGAACAAAACAATTAGGGGAAATCCAAAAGCCATGAGATAACAATGAAGCTGTTGTGCACTTGATTTACCTGAACCATCCACTTCCACTGTTTTATTTTCCACAGTTAAATAATGTCTCTTACTATACCAAAAGATAACCTTGTACCTGACTCTTGTAGCCACATCCACCCTAAAAACAACATTTGACCCATTTGATACCTTCTCTAAAGCAGCATCCCAAGGCAATTTTGAAGTTACCAACATCCCCTTTTTATGTGCTTTCTTTTCATGGCCTTGGTAAAATCCAGGTACTGTATAATTCCCTATAGGAAAACTGGTATTTGTACCATAGTAAAAACTAAGTTTAATGTCGTCGTAACGAACACCTTTGTCCTTCATCTTGTTGTTCAAATTGAGCTGAAAGGAGAGTGTATGATTGGATCTTGTGGTGTTGGAATTATCAGATATGTTAAGGGCAGGTAAGTAGAATTTTTCTAAGGAGCATGATGGTTTGGCGGTTCTTAGACTTAGCCAGATGAAGAGAGCTGTTAAGCCTGCAGTTAATATGAATTGTGTGCAACGAAAGCAGCATGTGTTGTCTGATCCATAGTCAGACATGTTGCGAAAAAGAATTGGTTTTTCTAAAATGAGAAAAATAGATGAAGGGAGATCAAAATTGGGACTATATATTAAAATTTGACTTTAGATTACTAATTTTATAGTTTGGGAAGGAATAAGAAGGATCTGGGACTTTGATTTTGGGAAGTGCTTGTAAATGAGTATGTGAGCACCTATGAATTTCTGGATTAGCACCCACTTGCCACTTGGTGACCTTCAAGTCTTTGAAGTCAATGGCAAGGGATCAAGAAGCAATAAAAAGGTGTGTTTCGTGACTAGTTTGCAAAGGGGTTGGTGGGGTAAATATTTGGGAAACTAACTGAAATATCCCGGAAAACAAATTAATTACTAGCTCCATGCCCCTTTTAAATTTACCCGATATATCCTCTCGCCCAAACTCCTTCTTTTGTAATAAGATCGCAATATATTTATATACTATGATGGTATCATGAAGGATTAAGAGAGTGACTGAAGTAGTCTTCCATGATATCATCTCAATATATTTATATACCACGATTGTATCATGGTCATGAGGAGTGTCTCATTGAAGGACTTTAGCAGTCATCCATAATATCATCACAGTATATGTATATAAGAAAATGTTATCATAGAGCTTTTTTTCGAGAAAAGTGTGTTTTGTAATAAACGAACATGATCATCCATTATATATCATCTCAGTATATTTATATACTACAATGATATCATCCAGGACTAAAAGAATGACTGAATCAGTATTTCATGATACCATCTGAGTATATTTATATATCATTGTGTGTATCATAACTGGGAGGTAGGAAGCGGGTAAATAATTTTAATTTTTTTAGGAGGCATGAAAAGTAATAGGAGTAGAGGCGGGTAAATAGTTTGATTTCATGAGGTATAGGTGATTTTTCCCCTAAATATTTATCTACCCCCGATATTTACATTAAATTAAATCGTGTAAACTTACTATAATTAAGTAATTTAATAAGCATGAATACATCTTAATTAATCATGATTAAATGTCAAAGGGATATGTATAAACCATTATCATGCATCCGCTTAGTGTAAACATCAGTTGTGACTTGTGAGTATGTTTTTATTGGGTTGGAGGTGGTATTTCTTTTATATTACTCTCTTTAAATTTATGTTGCATATTTCTGTAGTAGTAGTACATTTTAAAAAGAATGAAATATTTCAAATTTAGAAGAAATTTGATTTTAATTTTTTTATTTTACCCTCTATGAAATATTTTAGTTATGACATAATTAAGACTACAAGTTTTAATATTTATTTCTTTTTTATTTTTATGCTCAATCAAATACTATCATATCATATAAAATAAAATAAAATAGGAAGAGTATTTCCAGCTTGTTATATTTTTTGGTTGACATAATTAAGACGATAAATTTTAATATTCATTTATTTTTTTATTTTTATGTTTAATTAAATATCATCATATTAAATAAAATAAAATAGGAGTATTTCTAGCTTGTTATATGGTGGCAACATGGATAAAGTTAGGATTTTGAGTTTATAGATTCTAGAAACGTAGCTTACTGGATTAATGATAAATTATTTATTCATATTAAGTAAATTATACATAAATATATAATTTGAGCTAAAGCTATTGAATTTTGCACGGTAGCTAAAGCTTTAGCTCCGTCCACTAGCATAATTTATTTATGTTATTTGTTAGTTTGTAATTTTAAACACTGCCACTATACTAATATGAACTCTTTATTGGCATGACTATTAGTGAAAATGGCTGTAATATTTTGCATCTTTTGTCTTTATGTACATAGTAATTTGTGTAATTTACTCTTTATTGGCATGACTATTAGGGGAAGAATATCAAATTAGATGCAATGGATCTGGCAGTAATTAATACGTTGATTTCTATCAGATTTTTAGAGTAGTAGGAGACCAATTGACAATTGTTCCAATATTCCAAAATTTATGTGTGTCATTTACTCCGAAGACCTTTGTAGCTATTTTGATTGAGTAGATATATATATGTGTCAAATATTTTCTTAATATATTTTCTTCATTTAGTTTGTCTCGATTTATATGACATTTTTCTAATTTTGAGATATTTCCAAATATAACAATATCATACGATTTACACTTCAAGAATTCAGTATTATTGAATTATTAAAATTTTAATCATATTCCTGCCGGTCCATTTCATATGACAGTGTTGACTAAATGTGAAATTACATTTTTTAACTTATATTATGTTAGTAATACTAAGATTTATTAAATTTTAGGAATCACATATATTGGTATATGAAAAAGAAAAACGTGTATGCACGTATAATATTTACACTAAACCAATAATAGAAAATTTGTGTTTTGCATACAGTTTCCATATCATTAGTAATGCTTTGAAAGTAACTCTAATGTGCTAAAAGAGTATAAACTCATTATAGATTTCAGAAATTAGTTATTTTCCCGACATTAATCATCAAGACCGTTAACATGATTCTGTAGATTTTTAATTACAATGACATGAGATGTGTTACAATAATATCCAAGGTAATTCCATGGTTTAATTATTAATATTGATTTACCCAGTACATATATACATCTTGTTGTCAAATGTGAAGACAGACAATAATAATTTCAAAGTGAGGGCCTACTCCAATTAAGTGACCACTCAACAATTCCTCCTACTTCTGTGACCAAATTAGGGAATAGTTGTCACGCCTTTAAATAGGGTCGGATATAATTGACATCCAATCCTTACTATATATTCAAGATTAGTGAACCTTATAGTAACCTGAACAGATCTAAATGATGATAATAAAACCAACAAACATCTTTAATGAATACTGGCTGACAACTAAATACAATAACAATAACATACCCTGTGAAATCTCACAATGTGGGGTATGAAAGGGAGAGTGTACGCAGATCTTGTCTCTACCTTAGTATGTAGAGCGGCTATTTCCGAGAGACTCTCGGTTCAAGACAAAGCACAAGACAAAGCAAAGTAAGACAAACAAAGTGAGTAAGTCATGATAGCGAATTCTGAAAGAGAAAAAGAAGCAAAAAAAAAGCAAAAAAATGCAAGTAAATAAGACAAACAAATAAACATAGCATCATAAATCAAACAACAAGATCCGAAGCCCTAGATCAGTTGGTCTTGAAGGCAGAGGATATCCTCATTGGGTGGTGTGGGAGAGTTTGGTCACAAGTTCGAAACCCCAGGGTAACGCTCGCCTCGCCGCTTTGGGAGCTCACACACTTGCCAAATGTGGTTTAAGCGGCCGACGTGGTTTGCGTGGCTATTGCGTCGATCGGGGTTTACCTGCGGCGCACTGAAAGAGCGGCACGCGTTCCTTCGTCAACAAAAAAAAAAAAAAAAAAAAAACAACAACAACAAGGGATTATGAGGCAATACTATGCCTACTGGTATGATAGGTTAAGCGAGCCTACAATAATAATATTATAACTACAAGTTTGTAAGCGTAGGCATGACTAGGGCTATTAGCGGTACAGATACTTCCGGTAATTACCCGAGAACCGGATCGGTAAACCCGGACCGAAACCTTAACGGTCCGGATACGAGTACCGAAAAGTTATCCGGACCGATAAGGAGCCGGACTGGTAACCCGGTAAAATACTCGGTAACATCCTACCCCCAGCCAGACCCCCCTCCCCAGCAGGCCCTAATTATATTTAATTGTAATATTCCCTAATGTTCGACTATTTTACATGTTTTAAATATATGTGAGGTAGACTTTATATTTTAATTTGAAGCATTGACATATAAATTAGTTGTAAATTAGTGAAACTTTAAATGGTCATAACTTTACGCTCGGATGTCCGTTTCACCTAAAAAAAAATTGATTTCGCGTATTTTTCGAGACAGGGCCGGACAAACGGCTAAAGTAGTTTGATTCAGCCGATTTCTCCAAAAACGTCCATCTTGTCAATCAATTTCACTTTTCCCCCAATCGTTACGTTTTTCCCCTTTTCAAATCTAAATATCTCGCGATATACAATAGATTTCAACGTACAAATTTCGTGGTAATGTGTCCGAGAATGTCAATTTCAGTATTGAAAATTCAACTTTTAAAAAAAAAAATAATATTGGGCCCCGGAACCGGACCGAGAACCGCCGATAAGGTTTCGGTCCGGTCCCGGATCTGGACTCTGGACCGAAACCTTATCGGTCCGGGTATCCAGATACCCGGACCGGACCAGACCGGACAGATAACACCCCTAGGCATGACTACGCTGGACTATCTACTACCCTTCTACCCTAATACGTGTCCTCCATAACCCTCTATCTAAGATCATGTACTCAGTGAGTTGCACTTGCGTCATATCCTGTCTAATCACCGCTCTCCAATACTTCATCGGCCTACCTCTACCCCTCTTATACCCGTCCATAGTCAACCTCTCACACCTCCACACTGGGGCATTTGTGTATCTCATTTGCATATGTCCGAACCATCTCAACCTTGCTTCCCGCAATCCTCCACCGAGGTCACTCCCACTCTGTCCCGGATATCATCATTTCTAATTTTATCCCTTCTTGTATGCCCACACATCCATCTTAGCATCCTCATCTCCGCAACTTTCATCTTTTGGATGTGCGAAGTCTTGACCGGCCAACACTCTGCCTCATACGACATAGTCGGTCTAACCACCACCCTATAGAACTTGCCTTTAAGTTTTGTTGTCACCTTTTTATCGCACAAGGCTCCAGATGCGAGCTTCCATTTCATCTATCCTGCCCCTATACGATGTGTGACATCGTCATCAATCTCTCCATTCCCTTGGATAATAAATTCGAGGTACTTGAAGCTCCCTTTATTTGGAATGACCTGAGTAGCAAGCTTCACCTCCATGCATGTCTCAAGGTCGCTCCCATTACTGAACCTGCACTCTAAGTATTCTGTCTTGATCCTAATCAACTTGAACCCTTTAGACTCCAGTGTCTGTCTCCAAACCTCCAGCTTAGCATTCACTCTGCTGCGAGTCTCATCAATCAAGACTATATTATATGTGAATAACATACACCATGGCACCTCCCGTTGGATTTATCGTGTCAGTTCATCCATCACCAATGCAAATAGGAATGGGCAAGAGATGATCCCTGGTGCAGCCCCATCATCACTGGGAAGAACTCTGAGTCTCCTCCTACTGTCTGTACCCTAGTATTGGATCCATTATACATATCCTTGATTTCCCTAGTGTATGTCACATGTACACCTCTATCCTCCAAACATCTCCATAGAACCTCCCTAGGGACTTTATGGTATGTCTTCTCGAGGTCGATGAAAACCATATGTAGTTCTCTCTTCCTCTCCCTATACTGCTCCACCAACCTTCTAATAAGATGAATGGCTTTTGTAGTCAAATGCCCTGGCATAAATCCAAACTGATTCTCGGATATAGACACGCCTCTTCTCACCCTCATCTCCGCGATTCTTTCTCAAACTTTCAGAGTGTGGCTTAACAGCTTGATACCCATATAGTTTTTACAACTCTGTATATCACCTTTGTTCTTGTACAAAGAACCATTGTACTCCACCTCTATTATTCTGGCATCCTCGCCGTCTTAAAAATGATGTTGAATAACTTTGTCAGCCACTCCAAACCTGCCCTACCTATGCTCTTTCAAAATTCAATCGGGATCTCATCAGGCCCGGTCGCTCGCCCCCTGCGCATTCTGTGAACAACACCCTGAACCTCTTCATAAGAAGTTTGAAATCTGGGTACATGAAACTTTGGAACATTTCCCTTGAATCGATGAAAATGTCTAAAAATAAACAAAGGATGAAAATATATTTTCTACCGCTAGAATGAATCAACAGAGCCTGCAATCTAAGTCTAGGAGGCCTGCTTCTAGTCATGTGTTTCGTCACGTGCACACTCAATACTTGTCATGTGACACGGCAAGCTCAAACGGGCTAATGTCTCCAAGAATATCCAATAAATTCGTTGAGGGTAGTTTATCCGAGTCTGGAGTCTAAAGAGCACTATTTTAAAGCCAAGAAACCAAAATGGGTTGTGGAATTTGAGATAAATCAAAATGGATTTATCGCATACCCTTCTACGACTTGCAACGATGTAACTACACATATCAAATGACGTTTGGTCAGTGGACTAACCAACAATTAGCTACAAAAAATTATAAAAAATTTAATTATTCATGAGTTACAACTAAATTTTTTAGAGTAAAACTTTGCACTTTGGTGGTGTAAGGTAAATTTGCATTTACTTTATTAAGATTGCATTTCATTAACTTTATCAAGAGAGTTGGAGTGGCTTCGGTGAAGGATAAGATGCGAGAAGCGAGGTTGAGATGATTCAGGCATGTGCAGAGGAGAAACACAAATGCCTCAGTGCGGAGGTGTGAGATATTGGCTATGGATGGATTCAGGAGGGGTAGAGGTAGGCCGAAGAAGTATTGGATAGAGGTAATTAGACGGGATATGGCGCAGATGCAACTTACTGAGGACATGTAGATAGGGGATTGTGGATAACACGTATTAAGGTGGAAGGGTAGTAGGTAGTTGAGCGTAGTCTTACTTACGCTTACATATTGGTAGTTGTAGTGGTATTATTGTAGACCTTATTAGCCTATCATATTAGTAGACGCAATATTGTTTTATAGTCCCCTGTCGTTTGATTCCTGCTGGTGTGTGTTCTTTCGTATACTTTGTTTATCTAATCTACATGTGTTAGTTATTGCTTCTTTTTTTAGAATGATTTATCATGGCTTATCCGCATTTTTTACTATCATTGTCATATTGCTTTAAATTTCTTGTTCGGATCTGACCGTTTCTCTTGCTTTGCTTGTGTTTATGTTGTGTCTTGAGCCGAGGGTCTTTCGGAAACAACTGCTATATCTACCAAGGTAGGGGTAAGGTATGCGTACACTCTACCCTTTCCAGACTAATGTTGTGGGATTTCACTAGGTATATTGTTGTTGTTGCATCATTAGCTTTAGAAGGAGGTATTGAATCTTTGATCATAAAAGGTTTTAATGATTCATGGTTGAGATTTTCGCATGAGAAAAGGAAGAGCTCACCCGTGATTAAATGAAACAACATATTTTGTTTTTAATTTTTATTTCTACTGCTTATTTAATAAAAAATATTCAAATTTGTTTCGCTCGACATAAATTATGTAACATTTTTATCTTTATAAACTTAACTTTCGCATTGCTCGGTACAATTCTTTAGGGATTTGTTCTGCGGCATAAGTTGTGTACTTCGTCTGTCCCAATTTATGTGATATTCTTTTTCTTTTGAGAGTCAATTTGACTAAATGCTAAAATTAAATTGGATTAAATTAACTCAATTTTAAAACTAAAATTATACATTTGAAAACAACATAAAAGGTACTATAAGTTGTCAAGTTCATATAGTTTCAATCTCGAAAAACGATTAGTATCACATAAATTGGGAAAGAGCGAACAATGTTTTTCAGATTATATTGAGTGTTGAAAGTTGTCTTTTCCGACATAATTTATGTAGATATTATGATACATATGCCGAAACTAAATCTAAACTTTATAAAGCAAATCTAAACTTATGTCGTTTTTCAGATTATGTTAGTGTTGAAAGTTGTCTTGTCCGACATAACTTATACTATGGGATGCTTTGATATATATGTCGAAAGCTAAATATAAATTTTGCCACGCAAAATCTAAATTATGCCGCGCCAAAAGTGTTGAACCACAAAAATTAAAAATCACCCCAAAGTTTCTCTCAAACATTTAGCCGTAACTCGTACAGTGGTAAACGAGTTATAACTATTATTTGTTTAAAATTTTGTAGCAAGTCATTGATTAGCCACAAGTTATAAATAAATAAAATTTAAAATTAATGCAATGCAATCTTAATAAAGTTAATGCACATTTACATTACACCACTAAAGTGCAAAGTTTCAGATTATATTAATGCACATTTACACTGACCAAACACCGTTTAATGTGCGCCTTTAACATTGTTCCAAGACGTAAGGGGTATGCGATAAACCCTTCTGATTTTTTGGCTTTAATATAGTGCCCTTTAAACTCCGGACTCCAACCCAATTCCTCAACTTAGGTTTTTCTTGGCCATTAATGGCTTCACACCATTTCTACAAATAATATGCCTTGTGTCAGCTCGGGGTGTTTTTAAAATCATTTTTAGTACTAAGCATAATTCAATAATCGGCACCAAATTTGGGGTTCATCCTTGATTGTAACGACTATTATGTGCTATAACAATGAAATAAAATATAATATACTAAATTGTATATAAACGATGAAAGAAGATTGTTCATCAACAAAATCTTAATTCAAGACTTAGCATACATACAGTTTGCTAATAGAATGTCTGAAGATGTAGATCAACCACTACTCTTTAAGTAAGGTATTCGCTCCTTTGTTCATTTTTTTCACCTACAATTTCAAAAGGCACATCAATCAGAGGATAGTAAGTTCCACCTACATCTCTTGGTTTCTTCTCCTTGAACTGCTAAAAGGAATAACACACAAAGAATGCAGTCCAAAATTTTCCTATTCTGATTAGAGCTCGATTCACTATATGGCCTGGTGAACTAGGAGGGGAACTCTTTCAATACTATACTGAAGAATTCAGCATTACAAGCTATACAGGCAGTTTCTCATGATACAGATAATAGAACAAAAGATCACCCAAAAAAAATTATAATGAACTAACAAGCCAGTGCTACAAAGATTTAAGTGCCACAGTTTTCAATAAACATCCAGCCTAGTAAGGATGTGGACCGCACTAGTGACAATTGAAACCACCACATACTGACAACTATGATCAGAATCAAGGCAACAAAATCCCCAAGACTATAAGCTTGATTTTCTATGTTGTGAGAGCAATAACACTTCCATTTGGAAATGGATTAGAGATTGCTTATATAGGAACTAAGGATCTCACCAGCACTAAACATAAAGACCCGAACTAAGCTGGTGATGTTATCCAACTACAGAAGTCCTAAGAAGGTACAGAAAGTTGCATCAAATAAGTTCCGACTATTTCATGAACTATGACAAAGGTGAGGGATTTTTCAAACCAGTTCCATTTCAGTTGCTAGACCAGAATGTCATTAGAAACTTCTGAAATAAGTATTGTTTCAATACTGGGAAACAGAGAAGAAATTCCAACAAAGCGAACTTAGTTTTTGACACACTTGCTGAGCATCAACTCGTATTTGAACTAAAAATACAGCATTTGAACCAACGAATTCAACCGGTATAGCATCAACTTGAAACCATAAAGATTCGACAAACTAGAGATGAATCACAAACAACTAACTTAGATAAAAATAATGACTTGCAATCAACCAATTTCAGCCCCATTCTTTAAACTAAAAGAAACAGAGCATTTTTCTTGTCGCAGTAGCAGCAAAGCCTTTCTCTTTAAACTAACAAAAACCCAGAAGAAGATCACAGTGTCGCAGCAGTACCAGCAAAACAGGCAGAAGCAGAAGTAACAAAACAGGCAGAAGCAGATGGAGAATAAAAGGGAGGACTCTGACCTTGATTGTTGCTACCAATGGATGGATGATGAATTGGCTGAATAGCTGCTGCTCGTGTTGAGGAAGCTTCACCCAATATTGTTAAAACGTTAGCATCAAATGGTACTCCTGAATGTTGAAGTTTTGTTATAACATCTTCTACAATATCTTGTCTTATCATGGCCTTTTGTTCCTCAAATTGTTCCTGAAATTTTTCCTCCAACCTTATCATCCTCTCTTCCATCTTTTGCAAGAGATCATTTATTGCATTTGAAGAGGGTTCGAAATGTCCCACTTTCCCTTTCAAAGTAGTTTTTGTAACTCCTCGTCCATACAATCTCGAACGTCCAGAATGTTCAGGTCCCATGATGGATACAGATGCATTAATTGACTCATTACCATCTTCACTTTGTTGTGTTTCAATATTCTCCATCTCAGCCTATAATGCAAATTTCAAAAAAAAAGAGGAGAATTCAAGTACATATATGAAAGTCCATAAGAACAACAATTTAACTCAACAAAACAGAAATTATATAGAATCCGCACAACTTTGTTAGATGTATATTCATCTGAATTCTTGTATGATCGACCGGGTTTTCTTTTTCTTGTAGCCACAAAGATTTCTTCAGGTAATAGAGGATCGGAAGTTTCCCTCTCTTTTGCCTAGATACATTGAAAGTGGATATCAAAAATCTTCTTAAAAACAACAAGTTCATATTTAATGATAAATAAGAGAGCATACCAATTCATTGCGGACTATAGCAAAGCTTTTTTTGCCAACAGTATGTGGATTCTTCAACTTTTTCCGATTCTCAACATTGGTTTTGGACATTTTCTGCAAATAGAAGAGAATCAGGCATATCATACTTCATTTAGAATGAAGTAAAAGAGAAGAGAATCAGACATATCATTCCAGCAAAATGTAATTGTGTACTATCAGCTAGCAAGCATTCTTACAGACTGATAATTAAGACAGGATACTTATATTCCCACAGATCAGAGGAGGTTACAAGTCAGAGAAAGAAAAGAAGGAAAACTAGAACCAAAACTATTCTGATCAGAAGGAGATGGATTCAAATCAACTCATTTAATTTTATCCATGATCAGAGGAAATAGCATAAAAGAAATTGAACAAGCAGATGCAATAGTAAGTAGTAAGAACCCAAGCGAGAGTCGTGGAAGAATCATTCTATAGGCAGAAATCCAGGCTTTCTTGGTTGAAGAATGGTGACAGGAAAACTCACCTGGGCTTTTTCCGAGTTCCAATATTTGAGAAGATCCTTAAATTGAGATGCTGGAACATCATCAGGCCTTTTTTCCATTCGAATTTCGTCATTAGCATAGGGTTCAAAGTGAATCTTTTTCAAATCACGCTTACACCTTCTCCAAGCAGTTTGAATTCTTCCCAAAGTCCATTTTTTCGCAATATCAGGAATATCATATTTCTCCTAAAAATTGTGTCAACGGCTTAGTGCAAAAAATGTGAAAACATATTCAACCAAAAACTGAATTGAAAACTTCAAACCTTGGTATAATTCCACAAATCCTTTTTTGTTTTAACTTTCCTCCAATCATATATATCAAGAGGACAAAGGGTCACATTCCTTGCCAATGTACCGAGGAAGCTGCTCAACTCTGTCACATCATTTTCACTAGGACCAACAGGTTCACCGAGCTCATTTAGTACAATCAATTTACGTTCATGCCTTCCATGTACACTTAGCATCTTTGTTTTACCTCTTTTTCTTTTTTGAGTGGAAGAGCCTACAATAATACGCGAACCAATGATAACCGCTAAATTAGAATTGTTATCCGATTTTATAATTGAAACATACAACAACAACATACCCAGTGAAATCCCACAGCGTGGGGTCTGGGGAGGGTAGACTAGGGTAGAGTGTACGCAGACTTACCTCTACCTTGGTAGGTAGAGCGGCCGTTTCCGAAATACCCTCGGTTCAAGACAAAGCATAAGCACAAGCAAAGCAAAAGAAATATGATGTCAATATTTCAAAATAAAATCTAAATGTTCTTGCCTTGTGCATCGCATTGTTCCTTTCCTGCAATAGTAGTAGAATCCAATTGCACTTGTTCCTCTACTGATTGTGTTGTAGGGGTGGTTGACTCAGTTTGTATATGGGCTCCTACCT
This sequence comes from Przewalskia tangutica, assembly GCA_029844215.1. Lineage (NCBI taxonomy): Eukaryota > Viridiplantae > Streptophyta > Magnoliopsida > Solanales > Solanaceae > Przewalskia > Przewalskia tangutica. Next base: position 139,167,836 of record CM056720.1, on the reverse strand, counting down.
CTGGATGTAGTGGTGCTAGTAATTGATGTTCTTCTATTACATTTGTCAGACGCTCTTCAGTTGACCGAATAGAACTAGCTGGAACAGTTGTTCTTCTGGCCAGCAACAACTTTTTTTGGTTTGCCAAAGATTTAAGTCTTCTAGCTGGAACAGTTGTTCTTGTTGCTTTATTCTTTAGTCTTGAAGACTCTCGTCGCGTCATGACTATCAAGTACTGCCTATTGGAGTCACAAATCAAGGGAATTCCCTTCTTGCTTAACCCTTTTAAACTTACCAAAAGGTACACAACATGCTTTAAAACAGATTATGATCTTCAAGAACTAAATGTGTGCATGAAAACTCATTAAACACCACAAACTAGTGGATGATTTCTGCCTCAGTTTCTCAAATTGCTAAGCAACAGATTCCCCTAGTGAGTCATCTATTCAATATTAGACCAATACAATTGCAAGCTTCATAATTTCATATAAGTCAGTGTAAGGAAAAAAATAAACATGTAGAGTCAAACTGACCCTCCTCCTGCACTTGATACAAAAATAACTACTCATTCTTTCACAACAATCAAAATATCCAGCATAAGATATTCGCCAAGGCCATTACCAACAACAGGATTATGTTCGAGATGTCAACTTGAAATCTCGATGAATCGAGGAGAAAAGCATCTACCCTTAGTAGTGGGAAAAATCAACAAATTATACATGAACATATGGACAGAAATACTAATTAGTGTCGGTTTAAAGATAGTTTTTTTCCATTTTTTTAAACAAAAATAACACAAAACAAACAGTTTTAGCAAAAGTTCAAACCGGGTTTGGATTTTGCAAACACTAAAACAAACAACCCAACATAGAGTAGTGGCAAAATCAACAAATTATACATAAACTTGTGCATAGAAATACTAATTAGTGTTTATTTAAAGTTAGTTTTTTCCCTCTTTTTTGCGAAAACAACTCAAACAAACAGTATTAGAAAAAATTCAGAAGCTGAGTTCACATTCTTTTGCAAACGCTAAAATAAACACCACTAACTTCTGAATAAAGGAAAAAGCTTAGGTAAGAGCTTAGTTGAGAGAGGCCAGTAACCACTGTCTACTCATTCTTTCAGAAGAACCAATAATTTGACAGGTAATGATCAAATTTTCTACTACTAACGCCTCCACTTTTTCAAACTCGACAAATTCTACAAATCAGATCTTAACTTCCCCCACCAAACTAATACAACAAAAAAGCTCACATGTAAGGATCCAATTTTCACCTAAAACTAAAAGGGTCTAAATTTTTTAGCTTTTTCACCAAATCAGTGTTGACACCCAATTTTGACTCTCTCGTCCAATCATTAACTATAAAATTACACTAATTTTCCAAAATAATGTTAACAATGTTATAATAATAAAATGCAACAATAAAACATTAATACATGTATAAATAATGGCACCGTGTTTTACGTAGAGTATTAAGCACTTTGAGTCTCACGTCCGCATTTGTTATTTGCCTAAATTATATTCATAATTTAAGCCCTGTTCTATTTCTATTAATTCTTAATAATTTAAATAATAATAAATACGTAAATAAATAAAGAATTTAATAATGGCGTCGCATCAAGCATTCCTTAAATTACATCCACATTTATTAATACCCCAAAGCAATTTCATAATTATCATAAGCAATTGAAACCCCCTATTAATTTTATTTTATTTTAACATCGCAAAGTATGCATAATAAATAAGATTTTAATAACGGTCTCACATTATAAAATATTAAGCACTAATTAAATAGCACGCCCGCATTTATTATTGTAATAATTTAAACCCAAGCTAAGACTAATAAAGCACCTAAAAGTCGTATTAAAATAACTTAATAATAACTTAAACCCCATTTAATAACTAATTAAAACACTTAAACTCTAATTAATCTCAGCCTCAACAATTCTCTTAGCCCAAACCCGCTGACCCGGCCCAACTACCCTCCGCCCTTATCATCCCCACAACCATTAATACAAAACAAAAAGAAAACCTAAAAAGCTAAACACGCAAGAACCCTAACTACACAAAGCCGCCGACAACCAGCAAGACCCTCGCCGGATTTTTCGGACGGAAGATCCGGCGAGTAAAACATATCACCTTCCATAAATCCCACAAGTAAGAATCACGCCCAAATCAACCCCGAAATGGTAACCAAAATCGCACCAAAAGAAGGGTCCAAATCAGTACCAAATTAATAGCGAATCAGCAACCTAAATGAGCCCTAAAAAACCTACCAAATTTAGAACCCAAATTGGGACTATAAATAAGGAACCAATCTACACATGCAAGATCATCGACAAACGGGAGGAAAACACAGAGAGGAGACCAGCGTCCAAAAATTATCAAATGCATCGAAATTCAGTGTCAAAGCGTTAGGAGTTAATCGCTCAGCATTCGGAAATTTAGCAGCCTAGGAACAGCAACCAGTAGGCATCGAAAATCAGTCTTAATATCCTTTAGCATCCGAAAACCGGTAAGCATCGACACCCTTTTAGTCAGGACCAGTCGAACCTTAACGCATAGCAACCAAACCCCGAGCGGATCGACGACTTGATATGCTGCCTCAGTTCGCTGCCCGGAGAAGGTAAAATCAATCTCCTTTAAATATATTTTGTCTTTCGCATTTGTTGTATTCTCATGTATTTTCTGTGAGTTGTAATGATTTATTATTGCTTCCTGATGTTTGATTTATCGACTGTTATGTCGCGTGAATTTCGTGCTTCGGGGTTATGTGATAAATGCGACACATTGTTTTGCCATAGAAGCTAGGATCTGTGATAGTCGAAGCTTAAATGTGTGGTTATAAGCATGTTATGTGTTATCTGTTGGTAGCAATCTATGATGGGTATGAATGTGTAATTCGGATCTGCTCCAGTTAGCGAATGTAAATGTCGTTGTGAAGAACAGTCATATTTCATGTTTAATGTTGTGTCTAACGTGATATGTGTTTATCTTCATACCTTCATACCTTCATACCTACATATCATTTGCTATAATACAGAATTGTGATGTACTGTTTGATACATAAGCTAGGGTGATTACCTATTAAACATGATGAATGGACTGTTGTGATTTAAAATGCTATGTTAGGCAGTATGTGATAATTACCACAGTTTGGTGTAGGATATGATGATCTCTTTGGCGTTGCAATTCAGTTAAGGCTTACATTTCAATATGTGACGAATGATTATTCTGAATGATAAATCACCCAGTTATTGCTTCAAACTGGTCCAGTTGTCATAATTATTGGCATTTTAGGACATCATGTTCCGCATAATCATAAATGAGTTTGCATAACCTGTCTAGACATGAATTCGATAAGTGAATCTAACAACATGTGTTGCTTGATCTGTTCACACGATTTACGTAATATGTATGAGGTGGTCGATTCAAATGTTAAGCGAGTTGTGTTGGACCCGCTACATCTGTTCATGTCCCGATCCATCCGTGATATACCTTGCCTACTACATCACTCCCAAGCATCCCAAAGATCATAAAAGAAAAATGCAAAGCATCACAATCTCTTCTCTTTACAAAATCGCTATGAGTTATTTGCCCTCACTTGTATTTGGTTTAAGTGCAACAGTAATTCCCCAAGGCATACTAAGGGTATATGATTTAGCATACATCAGTTGTATACTATAATTTTACATTTTTTGCCTGCATCATAATATATCGTTTATATATAATGTACATTCTGTTACCTTAAATGACTGGACTAATATTGAGGAGTAGGACTAAATATGCATAGGTACTTGTTGGGCTGGCACGCCTCGTTTATCATAAATAAATGGACCAACGCTAAGGGGCCTGCTTTCTTGTTTCTTTTTCTATAAATCTAAAAACTGTGTTTGGACAGCTTTATAATCAGGGATTGTTTTGCTTTGTTAGTATTTAAGTGTTAAGATTAAATATAAATTGCATACCATTTTTTTTCTTTTTCTCTCGTGTGTTTAATTACATGTATTGGTTTCCGCTTTATTTATTACGATAAGGTTTGGATGTATACTAAGCCTTATCTTCTTTTTTTTACATGAAACGCACCGGAGCAACAAAGAGTCTCATGGTGAGACTCATCGTGGCACCTGTGAGACCCACATCTATGTGCATCATCTCCGCATCAGAAATTCCAAGCCATAGGCGAAATTACATCGCCTTTTCTTCGAGTCTCCTTATTTAATTTCATATCCCGCCCCCCATTCATTTATTGTAAATTAATTTGTCTAACATTGCACTACTAACATTACACTTAGAATATCTAAACCTTGAATCTATAGATTAGAAAGCAATTTGATGCTAGAATTTATTCCCCTTAAGTTAATTATCTTAGGCTTGCCATACTTAGCTATATTGAACCATTTAATAATCTTCATTGGCATAACGATTCCCTTAGCTAGAATATTACTGTTTTTATAAAGCCCACTATTTGCATTCATTATTTTTAGAATCATACTTTTACTAGCATTTGCAAAAAATAGATAGTAATCGTATTTTATAAATACATCACAATTGATTTTGTTTAACATCCTATATGCTTCATTTAACGAAATATTTCTATAAGAATGCATACTTTCATATGAAATTAACTTATCTTTTACAGACAAATCTTACAGCTTTCTTTCATCAAGGATACATTTCTTTTCTTACAAAGATCTTTTCTTAAATACCCTTTCAAAACATGCATTTTCTTAGCATAATAATTACCCTAGGTTTGGCAGGACAACCGCAAGTTAGCAGATCTTAGAGGGTGCATAATCCCTTCCCTCTAGATTAATAAAGAACCCTTACCCAGAATCTCACACTAGTTTTGCAAACCATTAAAATAGAGTTAATGTTGACTTTAACCTAGTTGACATTTAGGTGTCCTAATTCACCCAAACTAATTAGGTGGCGACTCCGCGAATCCTTTTTGCCTTTTAGCATTTTTAGCACTTTTAGCACCCCTTAGCACCTTTTAGCATTTTATTTTCATTTTTAGCGACCCTCTAGCACTTTTAGCAACCTTTTGCACCCCTTTTGGGATTTATTTAGCATTTTGTTTATCTTATTTCTAAAGTTTTATTAAGCATGATTCACCGAAAGATTAATGTCGCGGTCGAAAAAGGGCGTGACAATCAGTACAATTTTCACAGCTAAAGTGCCAATTTTCACTGTGTATCTCCACCACAAAAGGGTCTCTCAACATTGCTACTATGCACAGGTCTAACTTCAACCAAGATACAATTTTGATAAATGATATACAGAGAAATCAAGAAAAAGAGCAAGCTGGTTCCTTTGAATCCTCGAGAACTTCGATACAACCTAAGAATAATCTCAGATCTCACACAACCCAATTTCAATAGGGAAAAGGGTCATATTTGCCCTCAACGTTTAGGAAAAGGTTTGTATTTGCCCTCCGTTAACGTTTGGGGTCAAATATGCCCTCCGTTAGTCCAAACGGGGTCAAATATGCCCTCCGTTAGTCCAAACCTTTTAAATTTACCCATTTTTAACGGATCTGCCACTTGGACGACACATTGCAATTTCCACATTTCAATTAATTACCCTCACGACCCATGACCCAGTTGATCCCCCACCCGGTTGATTTAGCCCTAAAATTCTATTCTTCTTCCAATCCCGTCTCAAGTTAGCCCCATATTCCTTTTCTTCTACCATTTCATCTCAACCCTAAGCCCCAAATCCTTTTCTTCTTCCATTTCATCGCAACAAACGGACCCAAAACACTGACTTCTTCATCAATCCGAGCTAAATTCGTTATTTTACTCATATTTTCTGGTAATAATTTCTCCACTATTTTTTTTTTGGTTTTCGATTTTGTGATTTTCTTTCAACATTTCTGGTACGACGAAATAAAAAATTACATGTTTCTGGTACGATTTCATTTGCTCTATTTTCAGCATATGTAAAAAATAGTATTAGATGGTTGTTGAAATACATGTGTGTTTCTTGTCTTTTGCCTGAAAAAGACACCTTGAATGTATAAAATCGGAATTTAATATTCAAAAATGTCTCTTCTAATGGGACACTCACTATTATTAAAGTTACTATTTTTATTGTTTTGTCGAATATATGTTCAAATTCTTTATGGATCACTGTTTTGAATATGTTGGTAGTGTTGAAAATCAGCATATGTACACTTATTTATGAGGAATATTTTAATATGTGGTCCCATTTGATATAGGTTGTCTATTTTTGAATAGTAAAAGTTAACCTTTGTCTTTTTCTTAGTTGTTTGATTCTCTTTCAGCTTTTTAATTTCTCGGTTGAAATCTTTTTTTTTATTGTTTTGCAGATCTTTGACATGTTAAGAACTGTCGTAGATGAATGTGAAATACGGATAGATATGACTAATATTGTACCCCATTCTGAGTCATATGCTATTGAAGTTGAGGCTGGCACTGACTGTCACAGTAACAATGAGTCATTAAATTGTGAGAGTGACAATGAAACATTAAACTCTTCTTCTAATGAGTCTAGTGATTATGATATTGAAGAATTAGAGCTTCTTACACTTCAAAATAGAAGAGAGATTACACTTAAGTTAGAACATTTTAAAACAATCTATCATGGAATGTCTTTCAAAGATATAATTGAAGCTAGAATGTTTATGAACCTTTATGCATTGGCCGAAAATAAAGGGTTAGTACTAAAAAAAATGACAAATCTAGAATTGTTTACAAGTGTGTTGATGGATGTCCCTTTAAACGTTCAATTTGTAAATGTAAGAATGGGCTTGGGGTATCTGTAAAAACATTGGTCAATGAACATAATTGTCAACTCACCTTTGATTGCAAAAGAGCAGATTATCACACAATAGCACATTACTTCCAAAAGAAACTACAAAATGATCCCAAAGTTAAGGTGAAAGAGATGAGGTTAGAACTGAAAGTAACATTTAATGTTAATGTTAGTCATCAAAAGTGTAAGAGGGCCAAAAGGATGATTTTGGAAGAACTGAGTGGAAGTTACAACGATGAACACAATAAGTTAGAGAGTTACGCTAATGAGTTGAGAAATAGCAACCCTGGAAGTGTAGAAAGTTCTTAAGGATGTACATATGTTTTAATGCGATGAAAAATGGTTTTAGTAGTGGGCTAAGACCTTTCATAGGATTGGATGGCACATTCTTAAAAGGAAAGGCTAAAGGGCAATTGTTGGTTCTGATTCAATGAACCATTTTTATCCACTAGCCTGGGCAGTAGTATCTAAAGAAAACAAGATTACTTGGAATTGGTTTTTGGGATTATTGAAGAACTCACTGAATCTGCATCAAGGAGTCACCTTCATGTCTGACATGCAAAAGGTAAAATGTTGATTTATGAAATTTTTATTTTCATTTTCAGATTTCTAAAACTGAAAAATGAAATTTCCAGATTTCTGAAACTGAAATGCCTTACAAACTGAATTTTCTGAAACACTCTTTATTGTGTTATATGCAGGGGTTAATTGATGCAATTCAGACAACTCTACCGGAAGCAAGGTACAGATTTTGTCCTAAACATATAGAGCACAATTGGTTAAAGAGGTGGGGTGGTTCTGAAGCGTTGAAGAAAAAGATGTGGCGTTGTGCATGGAGCTCTTATCATGAAGAGTTTTGCGACCATTTGAAGGTTATAGGTGAAACAGATCAGACAGTTGCTGAGAATTTGTTAAACGTATCCGGTTGAGACTTGGGTCAGAGCATATTTAGACACCACTTGTAAGAATCAAAATGTGGATAACAACATTACAGAGGCATTTAACACAACTATTATTGTGTAGGTAATGGATATGTTGGTAGCCAATGAAAGTGAAGTCCATAAATGGGCTACTGATTATAGTCCTAAGGCATTGGAGGTATACAAGGACTTCGTTCTTATTGCCGAAAATTGTGAGCTTCATTTCAATGGTGATTATGGGTAATGGGCTACTGATTATAGTCCTAAGGCATTGGAGGTATACAAGGACTTCGTTCTTATTGCCGAAAATTATGAGCTTCATTTCAATGGTGATTATGGGTATGAGGGAACTAATAAACACATCGTGGATCTATTGTCAAAGAAATGCAGTTGTAGGACATGTGACCTCAGTGGTATCCCATGTCCCCATGCTATTAGAGCATACAAGCATAAAAATAAGGATCCTATTGTCGAGGGAGCCTTTCACCCCTATTATAATAAGTCAACTTACTTGTCGATCTACTTACACAAACTTCAACCAGAAGGTCAAAATTCTGGAAATGTGTTGTCATTCCTCAATAGATAATAGTTCCTCTAACTGGTGGTTCCATATCATGTCCCTTTTCATATTTCCAGAATTTTGACCCTCTAATTGGTTGAAGTTTGTGTAAGTAGATCGACAAGTAAGTTGACTTATTATAATAGGGGTAAAAGGCTCCCTCGACAATAGGATCCTTATTTTTATGCTTGTATGCTCTTAATAGCATGGGGACATGGAATACCACTAAGGTCCCATGTCCTACAACTGCATTTCTTTGACATTAGATCCACGATGTGTTTATCAATTTCCTCAGATACTTCATACCCATAATCACCATTGAAATGGAGCTCACAATTTTCGACAACAAGAACGAAGTCCTTGTATACCTCCAATGCCTTAGGACTATATTCAGCAGCCCATTTATGGACTTCACTTTCATTGGCTACCAACATATACATTACCTACACAATACTAGTTGTGTTAAATGACTTTGTAATGTTGTTATCCACATTTTGATTCTTACAAGTGGTGTCTACATATGCTCTGACCCAAGTCTCAACTGGATACGTTAACAAATTCTCAACAGTTTGATCTATTTCACCTATAACCTTCAAATGGTCGCAAAACTCTTCATGATAAGAGCTCCATGCACAATGCCACATCTTTTTCTTCAACGCTTCAGAACCACCCCACCTCTTTAACCAATTGTGCTCTATATGTTTTTTAGCACAAAATATGTACCTTGCTACCGGTAGAGTTGTCTGAATTGCATCAATTAACCCTGCATATATACAATAAAGAGTGTTTCAGAAAATTCAGTTTGTAAGGCATTTCAGTTTCAGAAATTTGAAATCTGGAAATTTCATTTTTCAGTTTTAGAAATCTGAAATGAAAATAAAAATTTCATAAATCAACATTTTACCTTTTGCATGTCAGACATGAAGGTGACTCCTTAACCTTGATGCAGATTCAGTGAGTTTTTCACAATGTTCTAAAAAATGCTAGGCGGGACCAGGGCGGGGAGGGGCCGCCTAGCGCCTAGGCGGATGTATTTTTTTTAATTTTTTTAATATTTTACATTAATAATTGACTCAACTAATTTTGCAATCATAAGACATAGTAATTGACTAATTGTTAAGAATAAACTCAATCACTAGAACTTTACAATTGATAATATTTATGAATCATAAAATTAATACATTCTTAAGTAGTTAATAAATTTATAAATCATTAAAGTACCTTTAACTTATTACTAGTCTATTTAAGTATTTATACTATTACTAATAAGTTTGTAAGTTGTAACTAATTTATACTAAATTTTTAATTTTTTTTCCAACAGCACAGCAGGCAGCACTGCACGCAGCAGCAGAACCAAAAAAAAAAAAATTGGGTCGGGTCGGATCGCAGAGATTGAGGCGAAAAAGACCGGGGAAAATAGAAAATAATGAGGATGGAAGAGTGAAAGAAGAAGAAATAGAAGATATGAAGTAAAAGAAGAAGAAATAGAAGATATGAAGTTAAAGAAGAAGAAATAGAAAATATGAAGTTAAAGAAGAAGAAATAGAACAAACCTTGAAGAGTTGAAGCTTGATTGAAGATTTTTAGGACTTTCTTGAAGTGAAGAGTTAAGTGTTTTTTCTCTTTGTGTCGATAGTTGCTGCTTCTCGTTCTCTGTAAGTTAGATAGGGCAAAAACAAAACTTCAGCTTATTTACTATAAGTTAGGGCAAAAAAAAGAACAGATAGGGCAAAGCGGGTCGGGCATTGGGCGCCTAGCACGATTTTTAGAACACTGGTTCTTCAATAATCCCAAAAACCAATTCCAAGTAATCTTGTTTTCTTTAGATACTACTGCCCAGGCTAGTGGATAAAAATGGTTCATTGAATCCGGACCAACCGCTACCAACAATTGCCCTTTAGCCTTTCCTTTTAAGAATGTGTCATTCAATCCTATGAAAGGTCTTAGCCCACTACTAAAACCATTTTTCATCGCATTAAAACATATGTACATCCTTAAGAACTTTCTAACCCCTTTTTCAAGTGCATCCTTACACTCATATTTCTCAACTCATTAGCATAACTCTCTAACTTATTGTATTCATCGTTGTAACTTCTACTCAGTTCTTCCAAAATCATCCTTTTGGCCCTCTTACACTTTTGATGACTAACATTAACATTAAATGCTACTTTCAGTTCTAACCTCATCTCTTTCACCTTAACTTTGGGATCATTTTGTAGTTTCTTTTGGAAGTAATGTGCTATTGTGTGATAATCTGCTCTTTTGCAATCAAAGGCGGGTTGACAATTGTGTTCATTGACCAATGTTTTTACGGATACCCCAAGCCCATTCTTACATTTACAAATGGAACATTTAAAGGGACATCCATCAACACACTTGTAAACAATTCTAGATTTGTCAATTTTTTTAGTACTAACCCTTTATTTTCGGCCAATGCATAAATGTTCATAAACATTCTAGCTTCAATTATATCTTTGAAAGACATTCCATGATAAATTGTTTTAAAATGTTCTAACTTAAGTGTAATCTCTTCTATTTTGAAGTCTAAGAAGCTCTAATTCTTCAATATCATAATCACTAGATTCATTAGAAGAAGAGTTTAATGTTTCATTGTCACTCTCACAATTTAATGACTCATTGTCACTGTCACAGTCAGTGCCAGCCTCAACTTCAATAGCATATGACTCAGAATGGGGTACAATATTAGTCATATCTATCCCTATTTCACATTCATCTACGACAGTTCTTAACATGACAAAGATCTACAAAACAATAAAAAAAAGATATCAACCAAGAAATTAAAAAGCTGAAAGAGAATCAAACAACTAAGAGCGAGCAAGAAAACGGCTGCAGCAAGAAAACGGATGCGCGTGAGCAAGAAAACGGCTGCAGCAAGAAAACGGATGTGCGATCCGCTCCGCACTTGGCTACCCAGCGTTTGCCGTGGGCACGATAACTGGTACACCAGAGGTGCGTCCTTCCCGGTCCTCTCGTACTAGGGAAAGGTCCTCTCAATGCTCTAACGCCCACACAGGTGAATCATCACTTTTGGGCGCAGGCAGCCCTCTACCATCCATCCCATTGCATTTCATCGTCTCGTATTGTACTGTGTCGTATCAGACCAGATAGATCTATTGAGTGAGAGATAGGAGGTAGAACCAATAAAGATTTCTTTTGCGATTCATCCCTGGCCTCATTCAAGAATTGTTTTTGATAACTGGCGGGTTTCATTAATGAAAAGAAAAGCGGAGGCCCGCCATCTGCTAGCATTGTGGTTTTCCATCGATAAGCTGCTCTAAACCTGGCCGTAAGTCAAGCATGGAGTTGCGGATGAGCGCACTAGCGCGAGAGCCGTTGCGCAACAAGCAGCGCACTAGCGCGAAATACGTTGCGCGTTAGTGTTAGGACAAAGGTTAACTTTTACTATTCAAAAATAGACAAACAATATAAAATGGGACCACATATTAAGATATTCCTCATAAATAAGTACACATATACTGATTTTCAACACTACCAACATATTCAAAACAGTGATCCATAAAGAATTTGAACATATATTCGACAAAACAATAAAAATAGTAACTTTAATAATAGTGAGTGTCCCATTAGAAGAGACATTTTTTAATATTAAATTTCGATTTTATACATTCAAGGTGTCTTTTTCAGACAAAAGACAAGAAACACACATGTATTTCAACAACCATCTAATACTATTTTTTACATATGCTAAAAATAGAGCAAATGAAATCGTACCAGAAACATGTAATTTTTTATTTCGTCGTACCAGAAATGTTGAAAGAAAATCACAAAAATCGAAAACCAAAAAAAGAACAGAACAGTAGAGAAATTATTACCAGAAAATATGATTAAAACAACGAATTTAGCTCGGATTGATGAAGAAGTAAGTGTTTTGGGTCCGTTTGGTGCGATAAAATGGAAGAAGAAAAGGATTTGGGGCTTAGGGTTGAGATGAAATGGTAGAAGAAAAGGAATATGGGGCTAACTTGAGACGGGATTGGAAGAAGAATAGAATTTTAGGGCTAAATCAACCGGGTGGGGGATCAGCTGGGTCATGGGTTGGGTGGGTAATTAATTGAAATATAGAAATTGCAATGTGTCGTCCACGTATCTGCCACGTGGCAGATCCGTTAAAAATGGGTAAATTTAAAAGGTTTGGACTAACGGAGGGCATATTTGACCCCAAACGTTAACGGAGGACAAATACAAACCTTTTCGTAAACGTTGAGGGCAAATATGACCCTTTTCCCTTTTCAATATAAAGGAAAGCACAAGACCAAAATTTCCAATATAAACATACACTAACACTATATGTAAAGATAAATTCTTGTGGAGAAAAACAATAGCAACAAAATGGTGACCATAAAGAATTTCTTCAATAAAAATTCTCCAGACCACAACCAAGAAAAACTACTCCCACATGATGATGAAATAAATTTTTGACCGGATCCGACTGTTTTTTTTCTACTTTTTCTACTCTGCATGTCCTGAGCCAAGGGTCACTTAGAAACAGTCTCTCTACCTACTAAGGTAGAGGTTAGGTCTGTGTACACTCTACCCTCCTCATACCCCACGGTGTGGGATTTCACTGGGTATGTTGTTGTTGTTTCTTTTGGATGGTAATATTGACCAATTTTAGACTTGAACTGACATAGATTAAACTCATTTTTTGAAAATTAAAATTTTGACTTTAGAAACTACACCAGAAAAGAATCTAAATCCCAGAAATTCCCCATCAAAATAAGATAAAATACATTTAAAAATCTTAGTTAAAGATCATTAGCTAACTCGGAAAGAGAAAAAGGACAGACCTATGGGGCATATTGACTAGTAGTTCTCATGTCTGCAATAGTTGTCTAAAATCCCACTTCATCGTTTGAATAAAACTATAAAATGGAAATCTGAATAAAAATTATGAGTTACACCTATACATCCTAGCACAATATTCCTACTTAGTCCCTTCAATCAAACCATAATTAGAAAAAGATGACAAATTTGATCCAAACACACCCAATATTTACATAAAAATCCTCATAAACCAACAAAGAAACCTAACTTCCCCTGAAACCCAACAGTCACAAATCCAAAATCAGAAAAGACAATGGGCAAAAAAGGATTAATAATAATAGGAAAAGAAGCAAGAAACAATTGAATCAAACAATCATATAGGGTGTGTTTGGTTGGTATGCAGGAAAAAATAATTATCCATGTTTGCTTGGTCAAAATATTTTTGAAAACATTTCTCTAGGAAAAATAGTTCCTTAAAAATGAGAAAAATGATTTTCCTAATGAAAGTAGGGGAAACAAATTTCATAAGTGACGTTCCAAGATCATTGTCTCCTCCCCATCCACAGGGGCGGAGCTAGGTTGGCGAGGGTTCATCCGAACCCCCTTCATTAAAAAATTACACTACATATACAAGGTTAAAATTATTTTTTATATATATATTGTAGATATATAATTCTCTTTGACTTCTTCGTGTGTTTACTTCTTTATATTTTTTAAATCCCTTAGTTAAATTCCCACCTCCGCCAGTGCCCACCCACCCAAATCCCCCAACGTCCAGCCCCTGACCATCTACCCCTGCCACCCCAGAACTCCCACTCCCTACCCCCAATCACACCCCCACAGTGTTTCGCTAAATTAACCACCCAACACATAATTTAGCAAAAAAAATGAAAATTCCCACTTAATTCGAGTGACAAAATCTCAAGAAAACCCCAAAATTAAGTGATGCAGGGGTAAATCTGTAAAAAAAAACTAAATTACCTTGACTTTGAGGTTTTGATGAGTGGGTTCTCTAGTTCGTATCAGACTTTTGGACAGAGAGAGTGCATTGCTGTAGAAACCGTGCCACTAGATCTATCGGAACAGTTTGATAATCCATTGCAACTAATAAGAAGGCTATGTCAACGGTTTCAAAAAGTTCACTTAGAGCCGTTTTGGTACGGTATAATCTTGGGGCTCGTTTGATGGTGTTAATGGATTGGATTGTACTAATTTTATTGGATTGAACTGTATTAATATATAATGAATGTTATTAGAGTATTAATATATAATGGATTGTATTTTTTATTTTTATAGTACAGTTCATAGGAGACATCTGCTAAATGTGTCTAAAAATGGCAGTTGCACTGTACTATTTCTAAAAATAGTATAGTCAGTCTGGTAAAACGCCCACCAAACGTCAGATTATTTTTATTCAAGATGCAGTTCGAATACAGCGTACCAAACGTGCCTGGTGTACTGTAATGGATTGGACTATATTAATATATAATGGACGGTATTAGATTATTAATATATAATGGACTGTATTTTTTTAGTACGGTCCAGGGGAGACCTATATGGGTCTCAAAAATGGCACTTGGAGTGTACTATTTTTAGAAATAGTATCGTTCAGTCTAGCTGAAAACACCCGACAAACACTGTATTATTTTTTTGTCCAGCGTAATACAGCGTACCAAACGTGCCCTTAGTCTTTATAAAATTGTCCACTTATCAAAAAAAAAAATTAATCTTACTTTTCAATATTTGTTGTGTCACTAAATTTCAATACATATTTATTTAGAGTTATTTTAGTTAAATTATCTATTTTTGCCTAAAAATAATATTTTTAAGGGGTGCGAAATAACTAAATAGACACTCTTTAATTCGAAAGGAGTAGTGTATAGTAGAGAGGGTTACGTGAAAACTTTATTAGAGAGTTCAAATTATAATACCCTTCCTATTTTTCCTACATTATATAGAGAGTGTTTGGATTTGTTATTTTAAGTATTTTTTGGTTTTTAATTTTTTTTTACATTTTGAAATATTTAGGTGAGATAAAAAATATTTTTAAGTACTTATTTTTAGATTAAAAAGGTATAAAAATAATCCAAAAGTCAAAAATGAATTAGAATCAACTTATGACTTTTAACTTATAAACTTATAAGTCATTTTTTAAAAGTCAATCCAAACATCTTCATAATAAAAAAATAGCATAAAGTGTATCCACATAACCCATATTTTTATGGGATATTTTAAAAAATATATGGCTTTTGAAATAGTTAGGCCATGTAATTCAATATATAATATTACATAGAGGCAGAGAGTATTATACACAATGTATTAATCTTATATAAAGTGTACTATGTTATACCCCGTATTTCCAGAATATGTACGGGAGGGCGTACGTATAAAAGTTTAAGCCTTAAGTTAGGCAAGGACCGAAATTTTGTGCACAACACACGAAAAGAATCGTTTTCCGACGAAACGTTTTCCAAACTTTGCGAAGGGAAAAATACGGCTATGTCATTAATTATTTTTGCGGATTTTTCCGAGAGATGAAATATTTTGGACCAACGGGAGGGTGACATGTGTCACCCTCAAAAGTGGACGGCAAAGGGCTAGCTTGGCACGTTTTTTGTGTTGAAGTTTTAGTCAAGGGTTAGGTAGGATATTTTGTAGATATTTTGTGTAGTTGATGAACAAGTGGGACCCACAAACACTTGTCCAAATCTTGACCTTACATTTGCCCACCACTTGTCTTGATCTTGGTCATTGGTTGGCCTATAAATACCCCCCTTTGTTGAAGACTTCTTCATCCACAAAATGTTTCTAAGTCTTGAAATCCCTCCCCTCTCTATAGTTTCGTCCTCCCTTGTGAGGCTTTGGTAGAAGTCTCCCTCCCCTACCTGAAGCTCGTAAAATACCCCCTTGGTAGAAAAGTATTCTCCAAGTATAGTTACTATTCAAAATACCTTGGCCCAAATACCTTGTAGTATTCCAAGGTTACACCTATACTAAAAGCCCAAATACTATTATAATTCCCTTGATCCAAAACGAAACCCAAGGAAAATCTTCACGGTTGGTTGAAGTATTAAGATGAAGTCGTAGAACTTCTAAGGGCATTTGGAGGCGGGTTGAGCGCCTGCAGTAGGAGCTAAACGCGTTGCTCGGGATCGACATTTAAACTTGGATAATTTTGGGCTTCTGAGGTAAATGCTTTTGTCCTATTGTAATTGGAAATTACATGCGTAGTAGTATAGAAATGAATATAAGATACATAGAAGGATATTCTGAAGAGAATTGAGCTGTAATAGAAGGATATTACTGAGAAGAAGATTAAAGCGTACTTACATAAAATGTATTTGCAGTAGACTTGTGTAGCTTAACGGGTAGGAAGTCTTGCCCGATTTTCGTAAAATAGAGAACCTCGCTTAGAATATTCTACGAGTAGTCTAGACGTTGATAGACGTATATGGCCTTTATAGGTTGAATGTTACGCGAGTAGCATGTTCTACTTGGAAGGTGGACAAGGCTAGCGGGTTATAGCGTGGGCGTTTTGCTAATGTCGATAATCATCGCGAGGTATGTGATTCTTCCTATCCTCTTGAGCATGATATTTTAAAAGAATATATATAGTACGGTGAGCGTACGTGTGTTAAGCGAACGTAGTTTCTGTAATGTCTTTTGACTTAAGCTGAATAATAAGAATCTTGAAGTATTTCAAGAGAATTAAGAAACCTTTTTGAAAGAAGGATGATACTTGGTTTTGAAAGCATAAAGTTATACTAGCTTTATGGAAGTTAGGTATAAGGACTTAAGAGAGATAAAAGGCAGTTTACTTAATTATTTATGAAAGCCTTATTGATTTGGAAATGAGAATAAGTATCGAACAAACCACAACGTAGCTAATAAAGGGAAATGTATTGACTAATAAAGTATTATTAAAACCATAGAAACCTCCATCTGCATGAAGCTAAGATGAGACAAAATGATATTACATTTCCTAGATCATGCATTTGCTCTAATAAGATTGTTATGAACAAGAATAACCTACTCACACATAAGGCATATGTTTCTCAAATTGTTTTAAAAGAGAATTATATTAGTAAGTGATTAAAACTATGAACTACGAAACCTTTCGAAAATAAAAGACTCGAGTAATTGAACTTAGGCAAACTTGGACGTTTGGAAAAGAATGTTGTTACTTGATATTAAAAAGGAAACTGTTTCGGGTTACTTAAAAAAGATAGTCACTCTATTTTTGATACTACGGGTATCGTGTGACTTTTGTGAAAAAAACGGATTTTTTTAAAGAATTAATGTATGAAGTACTTTGGGGTTAAAACCCGAACTTGTTGTCATAAAATAGAAAGTACCTTGAGTGAATAACTTGACTATGTTGGTTTGTGATAGCCTTGTAATACTTTCTTGATTGGTTTGATAAGTAATCATGTTATGATGCTACGTGTGTTAGTGTCTTATGATGTTTGTGTAAAGGGGTTTCCACTTGCTTATGTTGATTAACGATAAGCCGTTGTCTTTGTTATATTATCACATACCCTCGACTTGATATACCGAGGCTTGCCACCGACGCGGGTTTATACGGCTATGCGGTCTGTGTGACTACGCGAGCGGCGGTATGCTCGAGATCGACCATTCCGGTGTTTTATCCCGACGGGGATGCCTATCTGATGCAATGTGTGACTACGCGGTCTAAGAGACTATGCGGATTGCGGGAGTCGGGAGAGTGCAGGGGTTAGCCCCGTCACGAGGAATACCTCACGCGGGCCTATGTGTGGCTTTATGCGAGCGGCGGTATGCTCCAGACTAGACGCGCGTGATCGAGGCGAGTGGCGGCCGATCATGTGGTGCGATGCAGAAAGACCCGTGATATAGTTTTATAGCATTGTTGTATGCGTGGGTTTTAGTAGTCGGTATGCGCCGTACTTACCGTCACGGTTTTATTATGACACGGTGGGACACGGTGTTCATGTGTACTCCTTGGTGTTATTACATCATAGACTGCCGGCAGTGAGTAAGGTATTCCATGGGCATGATTGATGTGGTGGGCGTGAGACCCATTGTTGTATTTGAGTAATGACTTGGAGGGCGTGAGTCCCTGACTTGACGTGACTGCTTACATATTGTGTATCGTAAATTGGTTATCATATATGTCTTCTGTTTATATAGACTATTATGATTTCATTCTGATATTTTGATTTCACATACTTGGTACTGTTATCGACCTCGCCCGGGCTGCGTTAAATCCGCGGTAGAGTACACGATCGTCGATCCTCGCTCTTAGGATCACAGTTCAGCGTTTTGGGAAGCTCTGTTTCTCCGGAGGCTTATCTTTAGTATAGTCCCCTGTTGTTGTAGGTACTTACATTCAGTGGTATGGCGGGGCCCTGTCCCGTCGTTGGTGTTGCAAAACTCTTAGAGGTATGTAGTCCTGTTGTAAAGTTGGGATGTAACTGTTCATTCTTGAGATATTTATATACTTGCCGAAGGGCACTCTTTTATTTGATAAACTGTGTCTCTTTTACATTGGTTTCATGTCTTGTTTTATATTCCGCTGATTACTCTGATGTATGTCTACTTGGGTGCCCGGGGTAAGGCACCAGTCACGGGCCCGGGTTCGGGTCGTGACATACTATAATAGTATATACAAGATATTTATATACAAATATGTTGAAAATCAGATAATTTCACACAAAATATGAGCTACGTGATGTAAATATTTTCAAAAATAGAGATATAGCGTAATCAATCTCTCCATTCCCTTGGATAATATGTTTGAGGTACTTGAAGCTTCCTTTTTTTGGGATGACCTGAGTACCAAGTCTCACTTTCACGCTTGTCTCATGGTCGCTCCCGTTACTGAACTTACACTCCAAATATTCTGTCTTGGTCCTACTTAGCATGAACTCTTTAGACACCAGAGTATGTCTCCAAACCTCTAGCTTAGCGTTCATTCTACTGCGAGTCTCATCAATCAGAACTATGTCATCTGCAAATAACGTACAACATGACACCTCTCCTTGGATATGTCGCGACAATCCATCCATCACCAAGGCAAATAAAAATGGGCTAAGAGTTGATCCCTGGTGAAGCCCCATAATCACTGGAAAGTGCTCCGAGTCTTCTCCTATTGTATGTACCCTGACCTTGGCTCCATCATACATATCCTTGATCGTCCTAATGTACGCCACATATACACCTCTAACCTCCGAACATCCCTATAGAACCTCTCTAGGGACTTTGTCGTATGTGATCTCGAGGTTGATGAAAACCAAGTCTCTCTTCCTCTCCCTATACTGCTCCACCAACCTACTAATAAAATGAATGGTAGTTTAACGCCCCAGCATGAATTCAAACTGGTTCTCGAAAATAGACACGCCTCTTCTCATATTCATCTCTACGATCCTTTTCTAAACTTTCATAGTGTGACTTAACAACTTGATACCCATATAGTTGTTGCAACTCTAGATGTCACATTTGTTCTTGTATAAAGGAATCATTGTAATCCACCTCCATTCTTCGGACATTCTCGCCTTCTTAAAAATGACATTAAACAACTCAGTCAATCACTCCAAACTTGTCCATGCTTGCGCTCTTTCAAAATTCAACTAGGATCTCATCAGACCCGATCGCTCGCCCACTACGCATCCCGCGAACAACACCCTTAACCTCCTCAACCTTAATGCTTCTACAATACCTAAAATTCCGATATCTTCCAGATTGCTTCAAATCTGCTAGCACAATATCTTTATCTCCTTTTTGATAAAATAAAAAATTTAAAATTAAATTATTATAAAATATAAAAAAATATCATTCTTTCGGTGATTGATTAACAAGGAAAGAGTCTTACACACAAATTGACACAAAAATGAATATATAAAAGAAATACTATGTTTAACCAAAAAAAATAATTCCGATTAAGTGGGAAGTGTACATAAAGCGGCGCACAGGAGTATAGCCTAAATTTTCTTTTCTTGATTTGTTACATGTCTTTTCCTGAGCTTTTCCTAAGCTGGTAAACAGATCTCGGAGACCCACCAAAGTACGAAAGTGAAGATCTTTCAGAAAACGGATTCCTATTCAAAGAGTGCATATTATCAAGGATAAGCTCACACTAACCCGTCAATTTGGGATCCAAATTCGAGATTTTCCTTGGGAGGTATTGGGAAGGATTTGGAATGGAATAATATCGATTCATATAGAAGAAAAGGTTCTCTATTGATTCAAACACTGTACCTATGGGATAGGGATCGAGGAAGGGGAAAAACCGAAGATTTCACATGGTATTTTTATTTATTTCGTACCTTTCGTTCAATGAGAAAATAAGGTCTGTGTATATTCTACCCTTTCCGCACCCCACGTTGTGGGATTGTTGTTGATTTGTTACATGCCTTTGATTGTTGTGTTTGTGCTTAAATATTGGTGTAAAGATGTTTTCTTTCAAATCATATTAGTAATAAAGGCTCCATCTTTCTTCTATATTGTGCTATCTAAGTTTCAGTTTTTGTTGTTTTACCTTTACCCTTCCCCTCTGTCTAAGATGTGATGTCCTTTTGTACAAGGATTATGTAGATCGAATTTTGTGGCTCCAATTTAATTTATAACTTTTTTATGTAGACCTCACGTTGTGTGATTTTACTGGGTATGTTGTTGTTGTTGTTACAACTCATGCAAGAAGAATAGAATTTTGGGTACTTTGTTAAAAAAAAGGGTATTTTCTTTTGCCGTTGAAGTTTTGGACTTTTGATATAGCAGGCACGATTGCACTTTTGATACACAATTAGTGGTAAATTTTGATTTTAGTCCGATGTTGCACTATAATTAAAAATGTGTTTTTTTTCTTGGTCCTTTTACCTAGGAAATGTGTATCTCAGATTATTGTTAGAACTATATTACCCTCAATCTGAGGTAAACCGGCCGATAGCACGCAAACCACGTCACCGTAGATTTGTCAAGTGTGGTTAATCGGTGATGTGGTTTGCGGATATTGCGTCGGGGGTTTCTGTCTTTTCGAAAGAGTAGCGGCTGCGGGTTCCTTCGTCAAAAAAAGAAAAAAGAAAAACTATATAAATTTAACATATCATATGGGTAATTGAAGGGTCTAACAGTTCATAATTCATTAAATTTGTGAAGATTCACGAGCACAAAGATTAAAAGTGCGCATTTCAATTAATTGAAGGTTAAACGTGTTGAACCAAACATGCAAGGTTTAAAATAAGAATTTATTGTTTTTATAGACAAATAAAGATTTCCCTTTGATATATTGATTGTGATTTTTATTGCATAGTTGTTTTACTCCCTATCGTATACCCCATGTGTTATGGTTATTATAGATGGTTGTGCTAACTGCTGAAGGGTTCTCTTTTTGCTAGGTCTAAAAGTTCCAAGTTCGAAGAATTGTGCGTGCTCTTATTACTCCTTTCATTTCAGCCAAGTTTCATGTCTGAGCTCGACCTCCAAGTGCCTAATGCTTTTGGTATGCAGCTCCTTCAATTTAATATTCCTCTTTGGTTGGATTTGGGTGGATTTCATTATATCTTGTCAGCTTTTTAATTGAATCGCTTAAATTTTTTTGAAGTAAGCACTTGTATGCGAGAGGTTATATCTTTATATCTTATGTGCAAAGAAAGAAAAAAGGATGAAAATGATGAGCTTCCTAGTTAAGAGGAGCTGTATTGTTCAACTTATGCTTTATAATTCTTAATATTGTGGTGCTTTGCTATCCTTCTCAGATCCCTTTGCTGAGGCAAATGCTGAGAACTCTGGTGCGGGGACAACAGATTATGTGCACATCCGTATACAGCAAAGGAATGGTAGGAAAAGCCTGACAACTGTGCAAGGTTTGAAAAAAGAATTCAGCTACAATAAAATTCTGAATGATCTCAAGAAAGAGTTTTGCTGCAACGGCACTGTTGTCCAGGATCCAGAATTGGGACAGGTTTGTGTTGATAGATATTGATCTCTATATCGTCTCAGAGACAACAAATATGGTGAGCATGACTAATGTAAGGGTGTTTTTTTGGTTATGAAGGTTATTCAACTTCAGGGTGATCAGCGGAAGAATGTTTCATCATTTCTTGTCCAGGTAATTGTTCTTCACGTCAACTAACATCCTCTTTTCTTATTTAAAATTATACCTGCGATGAGAGGGTAAAATAGAAGAAAGCGATTTATATGTCTTTTTCGATTGGTCATGTCTGATTCCACATTTTGTCTAAATGTCCTTTACTGCCCCCATGCTTTGGTGTAGTGGTAAGAACTCAATGTGTGATGTGTGGATTAGAGTTTGATCCATGTTGCCGATAAAATCCTGGTATTTAAGTGGAGAAGGATAGATGACGGCTCATTATGCATTGAGTTTAGAACATTGCCCCAGCTGGCCCTCAGGAATTATTCGGTTATAAAAAATATATACTTAAGCTCCTCTATTCTTGTTGCATTATAGGGCCTTTTTTTCTTCTGTGGGAACTGAAATTGGCTATGAGTAGTTAATTGCATTTTCTGTTGTTCTTTTTATCTCCTTAGTCGTTAGCCGGTCAACTGAAACTCCTTGAAAAATCCTATACTAGTAGTTAGTTGCGTTTCCTAACCAGAAAAATCTATTCTAGTTGTCCATTATTTTGATTACGGTAGAATTATTTTTCCATCTTTCAGTCTTGGGAGTCCTTTTATTGTTGGGATTATTTGCTGAAGATCTCCTGTTACCAGGGGGTCCGAATAGAGAAAAAGCAGTGTTCACACTGTCACTAGGATGTTCTCTAGCTTGATCGAGAATTTACAGTTTGTTTTGATTTGTGTGTTGGTAGTATTTGAGCACATTTTATATTGAAGCTGATTTCTGAATCTTTGTTTAAAAAAAAACAGGCTGGAGTAGTGAAGAAAGAACACATCAAAATTCATGGTTTCTGATTGCCATCATCAATCACTGCGCAGTTGCAATACTTGTCTGTTTCAAATAATGCTGCTATGAACTTGAGTTGCTGTAAACTTGCTAATGTTGTTCTTCTGCTTGTTTGATATAAGTAATGTATTTGTTATTGCTTTTCTGCATAATGGTTCTGGATTGTTTTGATATAAGTATTGCGTTTGTTCTTGCTTTTCTGCGTCATGGTTCTGGCTCGTTGGATATAAGTAATGCATTTGTTCTTGCTTTTCTGAGTAATGGTTCCCGGTTCTCTCTACGGGTCATCTTGTTAAAGATGAAAAGAACTTATCTATCCTACATCTCTCGATCGATTGGAATGAATTCTACAATCAACAGAGAGCTAGAAAGTCGTCCTAGTAAAGCAATACTTTTGTACAGCAAATTCAGGGTAGACACATAATTTTAGATCAGAAGTTGTGGTGTACTGCTTCACCTGATCTATTTTGTGACGATAATTCAAATTTAACATAAATGTTATTTTAGAAAATTCTCAATTAATACATCTAACAGAAGTACCTTAATAATGTAAACAAGAAAACAGAAGTACCCTAATTCATTTGTATAGGCCATAGCCGCAGGTTTGTTGGGAAAAACTGGTGGCTGAAAGGAGTAGGTATTTCGTCTTTAATTTGGCCCTCTGATAAGACCAACTATTGTCATCTCAAATTTGTAATTACTTCGTCCTTATTTGGAATGAAAAATCTTTTGATAGAGAGCGTTTTACTCTAATAAACTTATATGGCGCGAAACGAAATTAGCCAGCAAACACCAAAGTATAAATAAGTTCCATTTCTAAAATTACTAGTAAGGATAGCCCGGGCCCAACATGAACAAAGTCATATTGTTTTATTGTATATTGTTGATAAATCTGTAATGACAATATGTACAACAACCCAGGTTGTTGCAATATCTTCTGGTTAGAAGTGAAACGGAGAAAGTATTGATTAGGCTGAGCGTGTCTCAATCGAACTGTAGAAGGTGGAAGACAGTTGTAAGAAGCATAAACTTACGCTAATTATGTGACTTATCAACAGGAAAAAGAACTATAATTGTGTGTCGAGACAACAACTTCAAGTTCGAGACATGAACTCCTTCACAATTATATATGAGTATGAACTTCCAACTCACATTAACAATAGAATTGGCAGAAGTCACATTATTGTTGATGCCTAATTGACATTGCCTTAAATATCATGGAAGACACCTTGTGATCTTCTATGTCGATAATGATGTGCACTTCTGATTCGTTTCTATTTGGATGGGTGGCTTTACTACCTGTAGAACATAACACCATAAACCTCTTGAGTGGAATGTAATTCGAGAAAAAACATGTAGAAAAATGTACCTCCGCTGCTGGTTGCTGGTTGGTAGCCATTTGTGCAGGAAGCATACTTTCTGAAGCAGCAAGAACCCCCATATTATTAAAAAAGAAGGCACAACAGATGATAAATTATTTGATACTAACAACAATGTCAACCAAGAATTAGAGTCAGACCTCGTGATTGACCATGAATCGGAATGGGAGGATTCTTAGCACTATCTCTATTGTCGATGAAAAGATTAGAATGGTTAATTAAACTAAGAGAAATCAGATATGTTGCAAGTTCTTGCTCACTGATTTCATTTTTGTTGTACATTACAGGGCAACTTAAAACTGCATGTGTACAACTGTACAGTATTTAACTGAACAACTTTAAGAAATTTACGCACATATATACACAAAACCAATTTGATATCACACCATGGTAGAAGCTAAAATGAAAGGACAGAGATTTGTAAATACATATCACACTCCAGGATGAGAGATTTATTAAGAAAGAGACAACATTTTGACACCCAAATAACGAAAAATCAGTTTACGCACAAACATTTTGGTAGAGTTCCACTTCAGAAGCTAAATTAATCTACACTTAACAAATACTATCTTGGATCAAATATACATTTGATTTGAAAAACAAAAGGAATACTAATTCTCCTGTCTAATTTGATGAATTGTAGTGAGAATCGAGCAAAGCTTTTAGCAATTACAGTTTTCACTCCCTACTACTTTCTTCATTATAAGATGCCACAGAAAGAAATAGGAAGAAACCAAGCAATAATGTGGTTGATAACTCCACCGACGAAATGGGAGTCTAGGTAGCCCAAATCCCGGGAACTTCCATTTCCATTCTTCGGATCAGTCAGGATCACAATGTCTTGCCGAGCAGACTTTATTTATGAAACAACAACAACACCATATCCAGTGAAATCCCTCACCGTGTGGTCTGGGGAGGGTAGAGTGTACATAGACCTTACCTTCACCTTAGTAGGTAGAACGACTATTTCCGGAAACCCTCGGCTCAAGACAAAACATAATCACAAGCAAAACAAAGCATTAGTAAAGCAAGAGTAAAGAGTAAAGCAAGAGAAACGGTCAGACTTAGATAAGGAATTAAAGCACAAAAGGGTGAAAGTATATGTATTTCCTAAAAACAATCTGTATTAGGACAAAATGTATTTTATACACATTCGTATTTATATTAATAATGATTAATATTATGGCATTTACATTTGTTGAATTATTAGTTGATTGTTTATAATATTCTATAAATGCATCCCTAGAGTTTACGTGTTCATTAATGATGTGAGAATTAATGTTATAAAGTAACTCTTAAATTACCTCGACTAATGATCATCGAGATTGGGATATCGATGATATGCGATACGTCGACATGTGGTTTGCATCATATCCTTAGGGGATGTAGTATGTCTCACTTGCTACGAGTTATGGCAACTCGTGATGGACACATGGATACTTGTTGAAGTATTGGTATACCCTACTGATGTACTGTTTTGTTATATGTCTATAATGTCATTGGCATATGGGAGATAAAAGTCCTTAGACTTGAGGTCAATATCACCTTGTTTGCGGAGTAATGTACTTTGATCATGTCCTAAGCTCAAATGTCTTATAGGTTGAGACGCGACTTGTTTTGGGTGCATTACGAAGTAGATTAAAGGTGGTATGTGAGCCAAAATTAGGATTCATTCCTTGAATGTATATTCAAGTGAACACTCAGATACTCATTTGGTATTAGGTTGACTAAGTCATTGGCCAATGCAATGGACATGTCTTTGATATGGTCCTGTTGTCAACTAATATAGATGAGTTATAATGATCAAGTCATTTGGATAGACACTTGACAAATCCTAA
The DNA here is from genome assembly GCA_029844215.1 of Przewalskia tangutica. NCBI lineage: Eukaryota > Viridiplantae > Streptophyta > Magnoliopsida > Solanales > Solanaceae > Przewalskia > Przewalskia tangutica. The sequence goes on along the minus strand of CM056720.1, from coordinate 139,141,673 downwards.
GCTTGATTGAGTGTGTCGTGAATGAAAGGATTTTATCTTCTCACATAGAGGTTCAGTTCACATGTTTCGTGTAGCTAAACTTTACATACTGAGTTCGTTTTCCGACGCAGTCTAGGAGTTCCGTGTAGACCCTAATGTTATTAGTGTCAATATGTAAAGGCCTGAAGGGTAACACTAAGTCAAATGTTCCGTCGATTGAAGGATATAATTAGAGAGTAAATATATATGTTCGGTTGATGATCGATGCATTAAAAGAAAATATGAAACGAGGCAGAAATTAGGGCCAGCGCTGTGGAGCGACTTACTCAGGGACACAACGCCAAAAGTCCTGCGGGTCCGAGTTGGCCCAGTCTGTTTCGGTTTCTGGGCCTGGCCCACTAGGGAGACCCTAGCTGATATATTCAGCTATATATACAGGATTTAGCCTCATATTTTCTAGACCATCTTTTATAAGATTAAACTCTACTGAAACTCTGCTGGAATTCCTAGCTTTCCAAAAGAAAGATTACATCAAAGTTTTAAGAACTTGCAAATCGAGGGACATTTGCATGCACATCCTTGGACTACACAAAGATTCAACAATCTAGATTGCTAACCAATGTAAGTCTTCGTTCGAAGTATTACATTCCTACTTTGTGTTATTTACATTGTATATTCATCCTACAGTTTGACCGTCATCGGGTTTGAAACATAAATTTTTAAATTTCGCTGCGTGTACGAACCCAACAAAATCATACAATGGTATCAGAGCCTGGGCTATTTTGTGTGATTATACAATGAATATTAATGATAATATGAGTTATGATTTGTTTAAATTTGATTTATGTCGTTTAAAAGCTTTAAAACCTTAAAATCCCAAGAACACATAGTTTTGTCTCCAGATCTGTTAAACAGTGATGTAATCGAGGAAGTCATTCAGATCTAACTCATCTAAATTGATATGCGTAACCGGTTCGATTCGAACATGGTGCATTGAGACGAAGAACGAGAAGGGATTTGATGATGGTCGATGAACGTGCTATAAATTAGTGAAAGGGGTACGAAATGGATCTTCAAATTTGAGCCTAAACCAGTTTTAGGGTTTCGGAATTGCAGAAATTGTGTTTCTGGGGTTGAGGCGCCACGACTCCACCATGGAGCGCCGTGGCGCTGACTAGGGTTTTGCGGCGGCGCTGCGGCTCTGTTCAATAGGGTCACGACGCTGTTAATCCAGAAAACTTTAAATAAAATTTCAGATTTTCGGTTTCTGTTCTCTGATCTTTCGGCGCGGCGACGCCTCCCTGTAGGGCCACGGCGCTGTCGACGAAAAAAAATTGAAATCAGAAACTGAAGTTTTAAGAGTTTCAGAATCTGATTCTGAAAGTCTTAAGAGTTTCAGAATCTGATTCTGAAAGTCTTAAGAGTTTCAGAATCTGAAAATAAAATTTTAAATTGGACAGATTTGGTCCTTTCGGGTAAATCTGTAATTAAAGAAACTTTTTGGAATTTGATTTTTTAAGTTCTGAAAATTGCAAACAGGTCCCTGAAACCTGAAAATATTTTCTGAGAGTCAAAAGTATATTTTCCGAATTTAATGGGGTTCGAATTGAACATTTAAATTCTTGAGGGACTAAACTATAAATTTTAAGAGTTTGCAGAATTCCTGAAAATCAGAATTTTAAAATCAGAAAATATTTAGGGACTGTTTGACATAGACATAGATTTAGAGTTTAGACAAATAGACTCATGATTATCATTAATGATATATTATTCTATAATATACAAATATGCAAAGTGTTTGAATGTGATGCATTTAAATTATTAGCATAGCGTCCGCAATTATTATCTGGGTAGGCGACGCCTAGTAATTGTTTACTTTCAATGACCGTTATAACTGTATGGGTAGACGGCGCTCAGTATGTGATTAAAATCATCTTATATAATGCCTATTGGGTTTGATGGTTTTCCCATCTAAATGTGTTTAGAAAGTGTATGATAGGATGTCATATGATGTATGCCATAGTTGTTGATCTTGGTTGAAATCCCCAAAACTGAAAATGTTCCCCAAACATTAAAATACAAGTCTAATTAAAACGCGTCGTCCATTATAATTGTGAGGGTGCAAAATCCTTTCGGCGATACGAGTATTTATGCCAAAGCATTTGCTCTAAGTCTACGAGGACTCAGGCCCTTTCATAAATGTGTTAAAGTAAAAGTAGAGGATAACTTTTTGTAGGTATTTACACCAAAGTGTTTGCTTGCAAAGACTAAATTTACTTAGGTACTTAAACGCAGTCGCATAATAGGGTTGACTTGTTTAGATAAATCTTGGCACCAAAGTGTCGGACTAATCTAAAGACGCAAGATTAAAGTGAAAGATATTTAATCAAACCAAGAGTTGTGAATAAGCTTTACAATTGGTTGAGAACCTACCGAAATGTGCTATTGAAGTTATCAGCCAAGCAAACACGGATATAACATATGTTTGGATCTTGGCCCATTATGACCTTAAAATGTTTTAGGTCCATATTCTACCTTGGGGTCATAGAAGTATGCAAAATAGTGGGAGCTAAAACAAAAGGCCATGTTAAATTAGCATATTATGAATGTGTATAATTAGGAGAATGAATTTGTGATTGCATTTTTCCTGTCTACCTGTATCTTCAGATTTTCAGAATGTCGAACTTCTCAATGAAAATGCTAATGGAATCCAATAGATTGACTGGACCCAACTTTATAGATTGACTCATGAATGTGAGAATAGTCATGAGACAAGAGAAAAATGAATATACATTGGACCAGGTATTCACTACAGTCCATGCGGAAGACTCTGCCGAGTATGCAATCCTTGATAGAGTGACTTATCAAAAACATTATGATGATGCCATTTCAGCTCAGTGTTTGATGATGTCTTCTATGTCACCTTCATTACAAAGAAAACATGGGACCCAATGAAATGTTAGAATATTTGAAGAGTCTCTATGACTCTCAGTCTCAGACAATGGAGTATGAGCTGCTCATAGAACTCTTTAAGTGTAAACTCATTGAAGGGGGCCAAGTGTCACCACATGTGCTGAAAATGATTGAGTTGATAGAATGGTTGGCATCCATTGAAATAAAGTTTCACGACAGAGTTGCTACCACACTCATCCTCCATTCATTTCCACGTTTGTTCGAGAGTTTCATTATAAATTACAATATGAATGGAACTAAGGCAAAGTTGCAAGAATTGCACAATATGCTGAAAACTTTTGAATATTCGGTCTCCAAAAGCAAACATATTCTGATGGTTGGCTCCTCTAGTCATCCCAAACCGAAAGGTAAGGGACAACAGAAGAGGAAGGGCAAAGTTGTTGCTCCGGCAGTAGCAATGAAGCCCATAGGAGGGGCGAAGAATAAGAAGAAACTTCCAGCATCGGATGTGTGCATGAACTGCAATAGGAAGAGACATTGGAGGAAGGACTGTACAACTCCATGAGAAGGGATGGCAATAGGTGCACCATCCTCTAGTGGACAAGGTATGTTTGTAATTGAAATTAATCTATCTATAAATGATTCTCATTCCTGGGTACTAGATACCGCTTGTGGCTCACACATTTGTACAAATGTGCAGAGGCTAACTTATAGCAGGAAGGTCGGACCTCGAGAGGTGGACCTGCGAGTTGGAAATGGAGCATGTGTCGATGCTGAGCGCGTGAGAGATTATATATTAGATTTACCTTCCGACAATTAATGTTAAACAATTGTTATTATGTTTCTTCTTTGACAATGAACATTATTTCCATTCATGTTCTTGACACTGAGGGCTTTTCCTCAAGCATTAATAATAGCAATATGATTTTGGCTTATGATAATGTTGTGTATGAAATTACGTCTCTTGTGAATGGATTATATACATTAAACTGCCACAGGAAAATTTTTAATGTACAAAATAAAATAGCTAAGTTAAATGAAAGAAATTCTACCTACTTGTGACATTGCAGACTTGGTCATATCAATCAAACGAGGATATAACGGTTGAGGAAATTAAATTACCTTGAAGCATTTGACTTACAATCTTATGGTAACTGTGAATCCTGTTTGAAAGGTAAGATGACCATTAAACCTCTTTCTGGAAAGGGGATCCGTGCCAAGGAGGTACTTGAGTTGGTACATACTGACGTATGTGGACCATTTTCGACTCACGATAGAGACAGTTTCTCTTACTTCATTACTTTTACAGACGACTTATCGAGGTATGGATATGTGTATCTTATGAGACACAAATTCGAGGCCTTCGAGAAGTTTAAGGAGTTTAAGTGTGAAGCTGAGAAACATCTCTCGAAAAGTATCAAGACTCTCCGATCTGATCGTGGGGGTGAATACTTAAGTAAAGAATTTCTTGAATACTTAAAGCTACATGGAGTTCATTCCGAATGGACACCTTCTGGAACACCTCAGATGAATGGTGTTGCCGAGAGGAGAAACCGAACCTTTCTTGACATGGTTCGTTCCATGATGAGTTTTTCAGCTCTTCCAACATACCTTTGGGGATACGCTATTCTAACCTCAATATATGTTCTGAACCGAGTTCCTTCTAAATCAGTTGAAAAGATTCCATATGAGGTATGGTGTGACAAGAAGTCATCACTTAGACACATGAGGCACTGGGGGTGTCCTGCATATGTCAAGAAGTTGATCACTGATAAGTTGGAATCTAAAAATGAGAAATTTTACTTCGTTGGGTATCCAAAGGAAACTAAGGGATACTATTTCTATCTTCCTAGAGAACATAAGATATTTGTTTCTAGGAACACAACTTTTCTTGAAGATGAATATGTCTACAGAAAGAGAGTTTCACAGAGATAGAACTTGAAGAAATTCAAGAACAAAGTAACATAGAGGTTGAACCCTTGCCGAGTGAACAAGGCAATGATTCAGTGGGAGCTTATGGCGAAGATTGTGTACTCAGGGTACTCCATTAGGCCAGTGGGAGTGCTACGAGGAGAGATGCAGAAATGCAAGATCCTCTTGCACTGACCTTGGGAGCAAGTGCACCAGTTGCCCCTTCTTCCATTCAGGAAAGACATGAAAATGATATTCCTTGAAGCTCTAATGTTGGTGGATCAACCAGTGCACAAGAACCTTCTCACAATCAGAACATACCTGTAACTGAACTGCAAGACACTCAACTCCCCAGGTCTACTAGAACTCATCTTCCTCCGGAAAGACTAAATCTACTTGTGGAAACACAAAATGAGTTAGATATTCCAGATGATGACGAGCCTAGAACCTACAACAAAACAATACTAGACATTGATTCTAAGATATGGCAAGAAGCCATGAAATCTGAAATGGAATCTATGTATATCAATCAAGTGTGGAACTTGGTTGATTTGCCGAATGAGGTTAAACCCATAGGATGCAAGTGGGTCTTCAAGAAGAAGATTGATGCATCTGGTAAGATTCAGACTTATAAAGCTAGACTAGTGGCTAAAGGTTTTACTCAGCGTCCTGGCATGGATTATGATGAAACCTTTCACCGGTGGCTAAGATAAAGTCTATTCGGATTTTGCTTGCTATCGCTGCACACTACGATTATGACATTTGGCAGATGGACGTCAAAACTGCATTCCTTAATGGTAATCTAATTGAGGAAGTGTATATGAAATAACCCGAGGGTTTTTCATCCGAGTCCAGACCAAATGTTGTGTGCAGGCTACAGAAGTCCATTTATGGGCTTAAGCAAGCCTTTAGGAGTTGGAATATTTGCTTTGACAAGGCTATCAAATATTTTGATTTCGTCAGAAGCAAAGAGGATCCTTGTGTTTATAGCAAACGCAAGGATGAGGATATTGTCTTCATTATTATATATGTTGATGACATATTGATAATGGGAGACAATAAGACTCTCATGCAGTCAGTTAAGGATTGGTTGTCCAAGACCTTCATGATGAAAAAAGGATTTAGGTGAAACCTACTACATTCTGGGAATTAGGATCTATAGAGATAGACCTAATAGATTGTTGGGGCTGTCACAATCAATCTACATAGACAAAGTGCTTAGACGTTTTTCAATGGAGAATTCCAAGAAAGGCGGTCTTCCAATGGGTCAAGACATCAAGTTATCTAAAAGGGGTTGCCCTTCTAGTGCTGTAGAACTTGAGCGCATGAAGTGCATCCCATATGCTTCGGCTATAGGATCGATCATGTATGCCATGACTTGTACTAGGCCAGATATGTCCTTTGCACTTAGTATGACTTGCAAGTTCCAGCAGAATCCTGGTGAGGAACACTGGAAGGCAGTCAAGGGTATTCTTAAGTATCTCAGACGTACTAAAGATTACTTCTTAGTCTATGGTGGAGGAGATAAGATGGTTGCCACTAGGTATATCGATGCTAGTTTCCAGACAGATATTGATGATTTCAAATCTCAATCTGGTTACACGTTCATTTTCAATGGAGGAGCAGTGAGCTGGAAGAGTTCCAAACAAGCTACCATCACGACTCGACTCTTCAGCGAGTACATTCTTTGGATCGGAAGCTGCTAAGGAAGATGTCACGATTTATGAGTTCCTGAAGGAACTAGGGATTGTTCCGAGTGTTAGTTGTCAAATAACCATTTATTGTGACAACACTGGTGTTATTGCACAATCAAAAGGAACCAAGATCAACTAACAGAAACAAGCATGTACCGAGGAAGTACCACATTCTCTGGGAGATGGTGGAAACTGAAGATATTATGATAGATTATGTTCCCACAGATAATAATCTAGCAGACCCGTTTACTAAACAATTAAGCTTGATAAAGCATAATGGCCATTTAGAGAACATGGGTATTAGATATGCTGGTGATTGGCTCTAGGCCAAGTGGGAGATTGAAAGCATATGTATGTCTTAGAGACAATCTGTATTAGGACAAAATGTACTTTATACACATTCGTATTTATATTAATAATGATTAATATTATGGCATTTGAATTTGTTAAATTATTAGTTGATTGTTTATAATTTCTATAAGTGCATTCCTAGAGTTTACGTGTTTATTAATGATGTGAGAATTAATGTTATAACGTAACTCTTAAATTACCTCGACTAATGATCATCGAGATTGGAATATCGATGATATGCGCTACGTCGACATGTGGTATGCATCATATCCTTAGGGGATGTAGTATGTCTCACTTGCTATGAGTTATGACAACTCGTGATGGACACATGGATACTTGTTGAATTATTGGTATACCATGCTGATGTATTGTTTTGTTATATGTCTATAATGTCATCGGCATGTGGGAGATAAAAGTCCTTATACTTGAGGTCAATATCACCTTGTTTGCGGAGTAATGTACTGTGATCCTGTCCTAAGCTCAAATGTCTTATATATTGAGACGCGACTTGTTTTTAGTGCATTACAAAGTAGATTAAAGGTGGTATGTGAGCCAAGATTAGGATTCATTCCTTGAATGTATATTCAAGTGAACACTCAGATACTCATATGGTATTAGGTTGACTAAGTCGTTGGCCAATGCAATGAACATGTCTTTGATATGGTCCTGTTGTCAACTAATATAGATGAGTTATAATGATTAAGCCATTTGGATAGACACTTGACAAATCCTAAGCTTAATTGAGTGTGTCGTGAATGAAAGGATTTTATCTTCTAACATAGAGGTTCAGTTCACATGTTTCGTGTAGCTAAACTTTACATGTTGAGTTCGTCTTTCCACGCAGTCTAAGAGTTCCGTGTAGACCCTAATGTTATTAGTGTCAATATGTAAAGGCCTGAAGGGCAACATTAATTCAAATATTCCGTCGATTGAAGGATGTAATTAAAGATTAAATATATATGTTCGGTTGATGATCGAGGCATTAAAAGAAAATATGAAACGAGGCAGAAATTAGGGCCAGCTGATCGGTGTATTTTATATACACCTTTTGAGTCATTTTTAGTTAGTATTTTACTCATCATTTCACTTATGTTTAGTATAGTATTAGGGTCATTTTCCTTTTTTTTTTGTCACAGCGGTCAGAAATAGAGAAATGGCGAAAAGAAGAGGAAATGAGCTTAATTGAGATGGAATTGCACACTAAAAGGGGCCAATAAATGAAGTCTAAGAAGTCATGGGAAGTATAGACAAGATCAGACGAAGCCCGGATGAAAACTGGACGACGAAGCGAAGAACCGCAAAAAAAAACGTCACCGGCGCCGCTGGCGGCCAGCAGCGAAGTTGTCCAAACTCTCGATTTTGGTAGCCGTGGCGCCCGACTGCAGGGCCACGGCGCCGACGCGGTATTTTTGACGTTTTGGGCCGAATTTGACACGTTTTCAGAGTCCAAAAGGGATAACTTTTCCTACCTACATAATCCCTAACCCTTTACCGAAAAGATTCTACAACTTTTCCTACCTACATAATCCCTAACCCTTTACCTAAAGGATTCTACAACTTTTCCTACCTACATAATCTCTAACCCTTTACCTAAAGGATTCTTGAGCTATAAATAGTCTCTACATCATTAGAAGAATTCATTCCATCCATTGTACATACAACACAACCTAAGAGGCTAAGATTTTGGGAGGTTTTTCAAGTATTTTCTTTTCTTTCTTTTTGCTTTGTTTATTTCAGTTCATGTATGGAGGTTATATTAGTTCTTAGCGTGACTATGGCTAGGAGCTAATTACTTTGTTAGGGATTTCCTTGTGATTCTCTTGAAACTCTTATTCATGAAGTAATACATTAGTTGATTTCTTCTTCACTTGTTTAAGATTTATTCAATAGTTGTTTTGATTGCTTGATAATTAATTGATCACTAGTTATCATCATTTATATGAGTTCTAATCGAAATCCGAAAGGGGAGATTGTGAATATGCTATAGTTGAATAAACATAGGTTTAAATCGTGGACGAAAGTACCCCGATACTTGTGTAGCTTAATATGTTATTGCTCTTAATCCTCCTTTGTAGTCAATCTTGTCATCGAAAGATAGAAGAGTTCTCCATTGGGGTTGAGTGTTTATATTACCTTAACAGGAGTATAAAACGTTCTAGTTAACTTGCTATCTTAACGTAAAAGAAGAAGTTAGTCTAATTGTATTAAAGATTGAATAGAGTGAATAATTGATGATCTTGGAAGCCCTAATTCTCCATCATAACCGATTTAAATCAAAGTATTTTCATAATTAGTTTATTTTCTGCATTATTAGTTTAGAATTCCAACTCAATTAACGTTAACCAAATAGAAACTAAAGCATAGATAATCGGTGCTTGAAAACCAGTCCCTGAGAACGATATTCGGTCTTACCTAGACTATATTACTTGTCACGATACGTGCACTTGCATTTAGCGTGTGTATAAATTGCGCATCACCAGCGTCGTGGCGCCACTTACTCAGGGCCACGGCGCCAAAAGTCCTGCGGGTCCGAGTTGACCCAGTCTATTTCGGTTTTTGGGCCTGGCCCACTGGGGAAATCCTAGCTGATATATTCAGCTATATATACAGGGTTTAGCCTCATATTTTCTAGACCATCTTTTATAAGATTAAACTCTGTTGGAATTCCTAGCTTTCCAAAAGAGAGATTACATCAAAGTTTTAAGAACTTGCAAATCGAGGGACATTTGCGTGCACATCCTCGGACTATACAAAGCTTCAACAATCCAGATTGCATTCAAAATATTACATTCTTGCTTTGTGTTATTTACATTGTATAATCATCCTACAGTTTGACCGTCGCCAGTTTGAAACATAAATTTTCAAATTTCGCTGCGTGTACGAACCCGACAAAACCCTATAAAGGAAACACAACTAAATAAGCTAAACAAAATACACTAAAGAACACATATCAGCAGAAATCAAGCTACAGTGGATTATAAAACAATAATATGTCTATAAGTGTGATAGACTAATCGGGCCTACAGTAATAGCACTACAACTATCAATTTGTAAGCATAAGTAGGACTACGCTCGAGGACCTACTACTCTTCTACCCTAATCCATGTCCTCCACAACCCTTATCTAAGATCATGTCCCCAGTAAGTTGCACCTGCATCATATGTCTTCTAATCACCTCTCCCCGATACTTGTTCGGCCTACCTCTATCCCTCCTGAACCCATCCATAGCCAACCGCACCCACCTACACACGGGGAGGTCTGCGTGCACATGCCCGAACTTTATTTCTGAAAGTATCGTGTATTTAAGAAATGTTAACATAAATCAAGCTTTGAAGCATCTAATAATTTGATATACCAACTTTGAAATGCATAATAGAAATCATATCTCAATATCTGAAAAGGAAAGGCACAGTAGACACATCAGTAAAGTGAGAGCGAATTCACCACCCCTGCAGGCCCTACAATGGTACCAGCAACTCCGCCTCCAGCATTCACCACCCGTGTAGGCCCTGCTCGTCCTCTACTCAACTAGACCTCCACCAATAACGTTACTTTCTGCCGCACTAATCACATTCCAGCTCTTCAAACCCATCCTTTATATTTAGAAGTTGGGCAATTTCAGAAGACCCAATTATCAAATTGTAAGGATAGATTAACTTCGAAAAGAACCGGCTATTAGATCCCAATTATCGAAATAAGTACTTTTTAATTCTCCAATTGAGTTATTGATCTTCCTATAAAGTTGAATTTTTTAGTGTATTTAATTTTGGTTCTGTTCAAGTTTCAATTTGGTTGGACTGCAAAAATATGTTGAAATTGAACCCATGTGGCTCTCCCTGTTCAAACTACGTATTTGCAAATTAGATGTTGTTGCTTTTGTGTTTTTCACTGTTTTTTTAATTATATATCTGATACATGCTGAACCGAAAATGGTGAGGGTGGAGTTTAGCGGTGGTTTCATGGTTGCGGACGGTGACCTTTTTGATGGTTCAAAAATGGTGGAGACACTGGCTGTGATTGTGGGGATGGACAAGGAGACGGTGGATCGAGAAAGTGAGAATTTTTTTGAAGAAATTCTTTTATAGGCGAATTTGTTGAGAGTATGAGAAATAGTCTTTTCAGTAAGAAGTAGTTAGATATAATTAAAAGGTGGTTAAATGTACAGCTTATAAGAAGTCTTGCACTTGACTGTATTCTTTATTCAATGAAAGATTATACTTCTTCTATCTTCTTAATTCTGATCTTCATATTGATTTACAACATAGTATCATAGCAGAATGATTATGCTAGTTAATCAATTCCACAACAATTCATTATACATTTAATCATCTCTCAATTCTTGTTTTCTGTTTTCCCTAAACTCGAATTCAAGAATGAATTCACCAAATTCTACAGATAGGAATATTTCGAATGGAGTCCCACCAAATCCCACAGTAAATCCCAGAAATAAGATGGTCAATATCGATTACAACCACCCATTGTTCCTAAATCTGGCAGATGTGAGTGTGATACAAATTATATCATTTCAACTAACAGGTATAAAAAATTATTCTCTTTGGTATCGTTCTTTGCGAATTGCATTACTTGGTAGGAACAAAATGGGGTTAGTAGATGGTTCTTGTTTGAAAGAGAGTTTTCCAACTGAATTAGGAAGCCATTGGGAAAGGGTAAATGCAATTGTGTTGTCTTGGGTGTTAAATTATGTGTCAAAAAATTTACTAGATGGTATTATGTATGCTACCACTGCCCAAGCAGTGAGAAAAAATGTATGAGAGGTTTAACAAGGTAGATGGGTCAAGAACCTTTAGTGTGCATAAATAAATTGCAACAATGACCCAATGCTCTTTGTCTGTATATGTGTACTACTCTAAGTTGAAGGACTTGTGGGAAGAGTTTGAGGCCCTGGTTCCCACACACTCTTGCAATTGTGACAAGTCCAAAGAATTTGTGTTGCATCTTCAGAAGTTGAAGTTATTTCGATTTCTGAAGGGCCTGAATTATTCTTATCAGGCTGCTAGGAGTCAAATTCTGTTAATGAGTCCTATGCCTTCAGTTAACCAGGCTTATTCCATGATTGTTAGTGATGAGAGCCGAAAATCTGTGGTTAATACTGCAAGTGTTTTAGGAGGAAGTCCAGCTATGATGTCTAACATAATAGACACTGCTTTGTATACTAGAAATGGTACTGATAACTCTAATGGTGGCAATCAAAGATTTAAAAAGAATTATAATCTGGTGTGTGATTATTGTAAGATGAAAGGTTACACAAGGGAAAAATGTTATAAACTTGTTGGATACCCACAAAATTCTAAGTTCAAGAAGAGAAGTGGAACTAATAATTCTGCATACAATGTTCAGTCTGAAGATTCTGGTAGGTTTATGCAAGATTTTAGGCAAAATACAGTACAAAATTCTGCATATGAATTTGGGCAATCATCTGAGAAAGGTTCAGGTTCACAAGTGAGTCAATATGCAGAGTCACGTATGAATCAACTCAGTCAGGCTCAGATGAATCAAGTGAAGGATGTGATCTTACTAAAGAGCAATATCAACAAATCTTGCAGTTCTTGAATAAGACTTCAGAGACAAATATGTATGCTGCTAACTTTACTATGCACTCATCTAATGCTGCAGATATCAATATAGCTTTGACTGCATATAACAGAGATCAGAAATGGATAGTGGACTCAGGAGCCACTAACCATATGATTTCTGATTTGGATATGTTAGATAAAAATTATGTGCAAAGATTCATAGTTCCAAAGAAAGTATATCTGTCTAATGGTGACATTTCTTTAGTCACACATATAGGTCTAAGAACTTTTTTAAAAGGAAGTACTATTATAACTATTTTTCAGTTGCCACCGTTCAAATTTAATCTGCTGTCAATGGCAAAATTAATCAGGGAGTTGAATTGTTCAGCTGCCTTTTTCCTGACTTTTTTGTTTTGTTTAAGGAACTCTAAAATGGCAAGGTAAAGGCGATTGATAAAAAAGAAGATGGACTGTACATTTGGCAAACAACTATTACTATTGATAAAGACATTTCTCTAGTGACAAATGCTTCTACATCTGCTAATGTCCATTTTAGTACTAGTATAGATATAGCCACTTGGCATAGGAGGCTAGAACATGCTTCTACCATTGTTCTTAAGAAAGTTTTACATGCTAAGCAAAGTGATATTACTGAAAGTATTAATAAATGCAACATTTGTCCATGTGCAAAACAAGCTAGATTGTCTTTTCCTGTAAGCTATGTTAAAACTACTGCAATTTTTTAGCTTATTCATATGGATCTTTGGGGGCCATATAAATATGAAACTTTTGATGGTTATAAGCATTTTCTAACTGTGGTAGATGACTATACCAAGATGACCTGGTCATTTTTTCTGAAACTAAAGTCTGAAACAAGTAATTATCAAGAAGTTTCTCATGTATGTAAACATTCAATTTGACAAAGGAGTAAAAATAATTAGGACTGACAATGGAATAGAGTTTGTAAACGCAGTATGCACTGCATTATTTCAATCACTAGGAATTATACATCAAAGAACCTGTGCTTACACACATCAACAAAATGGTGTGGCTGAGAAAAAATACATACACATTCTAGAAATTACAAGAGCTTTAAGGTTTCAAACTTATATACCTATCAAATTTTGGGGTATGTGTGTTAAGACTGCAGTTTGCATCATTAACATACTACCTAGTCCTGTAATTGGGAATAAAGCACCTTATGAGAAATTGTATAATAAGAAACCTTCCCTAGATCACCTAAGAGTTCTAGGGTACTATGTTTTGCTAAGACTGTCAATGAAACTGATAAGTTGAAACCTAGAGCTAAACCAACTATTCACATGGGATATGCTGAATCACAAAAGGGATACATTTTATATGATGCTACAATAATTTTTTGGTCAACAGAGATGTAGTCTTCAAGGAAGAAGTATTTTCATTCAAAATTCAGTTACAAAAGAACGATTCAACAATATTTTACAACAACTACACTGATCTATAATATAACAACAACTATTATGTCTACTGAAAGATTGATTCCTTCAAATATAATATCAATGGATCATCATGCTAATTCAGAAGATTCAGCAACACTTGATACATAACAACACTTGAAGATACCAGAATTGCAAGAAACGGAGGTGTTACAACCTGTTGAACCAGTGATCCCTACACATGAGGAGCAACCTCCATAACCTATTAAACCAGTGATTTTAGATGGTCATGCTATTATTCTATCACATGTTGTTCAACAGCCAGAGACAAAAACTGTCTGAAGCCTTAGTGAATTTCCAGTTTAAACAAAGTGAGTTGAATCACTCCTCGTACATCAAGAGGTCATCAACTGGATTAGCTATCGTTCTTATCTACGTAGATGATATGCTTATAACTGGTGACAGCCTTAAGACTATTGAAGAAACTAAAGAAAATCTAATAAAGGCAGTCAAAATGAAGGTTTTGGAGAGTTGAAATATTTCTTAGGAATTGAGTTTGCTAGAACCAAGGATGATATTTTAATGCACCAGAGGAAGTACACCTTAGAATTTATATCTGAGACTAGACTCAGTGGTGCAAGGCCTGCAGTTACACCTATTGACACAAATGTCAAAACATACTACATAATAATATGATGAGTTTGTGAAGACTAATGATCCAGACTCAAAGATAGATCCTGATTCCTTAACAAATCAAGCTATTTATCAAAGGTTGATAGGTAAACTTCTATATCTCATTATGACAAGGCCTGGAATAGTCTTTGGGGTACAAACCTTAATTCAGTTTTAACAGCAACCTAAGAAGTCTCACTTGGATGCAACTTTAAGGATAATAAGATACATTAAGAAACAACCTAGTCAAGGTATTTTGTTATCAAGCAACTGCAACACCTCAGTCACAACATACTGTCATGTATACTAAAAATAGATGTTTATTTTAACTTATCCAGTTTAGAAAACCAGGAGATAGTTTACCTTTTCATATCTATTTATTTTACCCCTATTATTAATTATTGAATTGGAAAGTTCAAGGAATTCTTAGTGGCAGCACAACTTTTAAAATATGTTTTATTGATTTCAATCATTGGATGACTTAGTAACAATTAAGGGTGATATAATAAAATTGTCATTCTATTTATGACTCTTTAAGGGGTGTGTCAAGTCAATACAAGACAAGTAAAAATGGATGGGGGAGTATCGTACTATCTCTTTTAGGTTGATTTACAACATGTTTTTACTTTTTTATTTAATTGATGGAATGCCATTTTTTTGGTAGCTATTTCTTTTAAATAGGGTCATTAAATAACCAAGTGAGAATGTTTAAGGATATATTATCCTGCTTCAAATTTCAAATTTTCATGCAATTGATGCAAGCTATATGCATATCTTCAATAGTAAACCCAAGCCCGTTTCACACAATCTGTTGCACTTGTTATTTTTAACTCTTCAACATGAGAGTTATTGTAGGACAATTGTGCTCTGATACCAATTTGAAGAAAAATATTTTATTGATAGACTCGATGAATCTCTACAATATCTCTTGTGTTACAATCCATATTTTTGCACTCGTATGCGTTTTAAGTAAAGTAATGTAAAGCTTAGTGAGGCTAAGATCTCATATTTGGATGAAAATAAGTTTTAACAAGTGTTACAAAAGTTTCGTCAGAGTTCGGGGTCAAACGAATCAAATAAATTAAGTTTGTTAAAACTCGGGAAAGGGCAGGCAGAATTTCGGGCAGGAACTTTGGCCCAACTTGGCACGGGTATATCTCGTAATGTATAAAGATTTAAGTTCAGCGAGTCTAATTTTCAACACAATAAACCGTTCGTCAATTAGAGCTCTGTACAAAAGGTTATGTGCATTTTAAGAACACGCTGCAAAGCAGCCCGCTTGAGACCCACTATGACGGTGACCGACCTTGGATGATTTTTAATCTATTTTGGAGCTGATATTTGGTCATTTGTAGACTATACTAGTACCTTAACACCTCTCAAACCCTTTCTAAATGTCCTCCCAAGGTTTAAGAGTAAATCCAAAGCTAAACTATCCAAATCCAACATCAAAAGTCTTGTGAGACTAGAGGAAAGTGCTTCTATTGTATTATTGTCATGTTGAGGGTTGTTCTAAGTTCAATAAAGTACTTGTTGAAGGTTGTTCTTTCTATGTAAGGTAAGATTTCCCCTCTTCTACTTGTGCTTGAGCATATCTAAGTTTTAGCTTTGTTGTAAGGATGAGTAAGTTACAAAATAACATTTGAAAGTTGTTTATGATGTAGTTGAGTTGTGTTGGATTGTTTTATTGTTATTTTTGTGATATATAAGGCTGGAAAAATGGATGAATATACTTGTTATCATGTTATAGATATTGTCGAGTCAAAATAATAATTTCATAAGGGGTGACAAGAGTTGTATGGGTTCCAATATGAGCTTACCGCTCGTCGTGATATGTTGATGACTTATTAATGATATTTTGTACATTGTTGTTGATGTTGTTCTTGTTGAGTTTCTCTGGTTGTTATTGATGACGTGTGGAGTTGGAGGAAGTTAAAGTTATAGGGGAGATGCTGCCCGAATTTATATAGATAGAGATTAAAACTAAGTTCCTTCTTGGCATTAATCATGGACCTTGTTGTATTAATGTAGATTAAGTTATAGTTGTGATGGTTGAATTGGAATTGAAAATAAATGGAAATATGAGAGTGGCATCATGAATAGTGAATCGTGAATAGTAAATAGTGAACTTGTCAATTCTTTTGAGTTAAATTGTTGACTATAGTATTGCAATCATTCATTGTAGAATGCTGATAGAAGAAATTGAACTCGATACCACACGATAGAGTATCATCACAAAGGTACGTAAGGCATTTTATTTTCTTGGCATGATCTTGTTATAGACCAAAAGTGAAATGAAGTATTGTCGAACGATTCTATTCTTAGTAGCTTGATTATCCTGTGTTTTCCTTCCATTATTGGTTATGATTCTAGGATGTTCCTTGTTGGAACTCTCATTCACATCTTATGATATTCCTTGTGATACGATTTATTCATAATCAATATGGTTGGATTGTAATGATTGTTGTATATGATTGCATAACGTTAGTCGGAGAATAACGATCATATGTGATCGGTGTATTTTATATACACCTTTTGAGTCATTTTTAGTTAGACTTTTGCCCATTTTTGTACAAATATGTGCTGTGTTAGGATATATTTTCTTTCTTTTGAGTCACAATGGTTTAAAGTGGCACATTGGTGAGAAGGAGCGAAAAGAGGGCAGAAACAGAGGTTCCAGAGCTCAAAAAGCTAAAAAGTTGGCAACCCGGGCGAGAAATAGGGCGGCACCGCGGCGCCAACCAATCATCAGCAGCAGAGCCACGACGCCCAAGAAGCGTAAAGTCGCAGTTTCGGCCGCGCGCTGGGCCAGTGGCCGCGACGCGACGCGGAAAATTGACAACCGACAGATTGGGCCAAGGCCAATAAGGAAAAGGTTTTGCACGTTTCGAGTGATATAAAAGGACCTTTTAGGTCAGATTTGAAGGGGTTACACACCTTACCATTCATCACAACTTGAGATAAAGATTGGAGATTTATTTTTGAGTAATTTCTTGTTTTTTTTTTTAGTATATGTTGTATATTATTTTAGTTCTTGGCATGTCTATGGCTAGGAACTAACTTAATTTAGGGGTTTCCATGTCGAATCGCTTGAACCTCGTTCTTATGAATTAATGCATGTTTTGATTTCTTCTTATTATTGTTGAGATTTATTCAATAATTATTTTGATTGCTTGGTAATTAGTTGATCACTAATTATCATAACTTATATGATTTCTAATCGAAAGTCGAAAGGGGAGATTGTGAATATGCTATAGTTGAATAAACATAGGTTTAAATCGTGGACGAAAGTACCCCGATACTTGTGTAGCTTAATTTGTTTTTGCTCTTAATCCTCCTTTGTAGTCAATCTTGTCATCGAAAGATAGAAGGGTTCTACATTGGGGTTGAGTGTTTATATTACCTTAACAGGAGTATAAAATGGCTTAGTTAACATGCTATCTCAAAATAGAAGAAGAACCTTAATTATTTGCATTAACGAGTAAAGCGAGCGGATAGTCGAGGAGATTTGAAAGACCTATTTCCACCATGTCTGAAGTAAAGTAAAGTAATTTAGTTAGTATCTATAATCATAGCTATAAACAAATCATCAAATTATCGGTCACCAAATAGATACTACAAAATAGAGGTTGGTAATTGGACACTAATTCATGAGGACGATAACTCGTTCTTCTAAGACTATATTACTTGTCACGATACATGCACTTGCGTTTAGCGTGTGTATAAGTCGCACATCAAGTTTTTGGCGCCGTTGCCGGGGATTGACGTAGTTCGATATCATTCTATCTATTCTTAATTTCTAATTTGGTTTTTATTTTTCTTTTTATTATTTTTTGTATTGGTGGAACCGTGCACCGTGATCCGTTTGTTGGTTTTGATTTATCTCAGGGACCCTGCAAACATGGATTACCACTATCAAGGGTTACAGAACTATCAACAACAATGTAATCCCCATGCCCCACAGGAAGAGCAGGATGGGCTACGAGCAGCCATACTCAAGCTAACTAGGCACCAAGCTCAGTTCATGGATGAGACGAGAGTGTCCATAAAGAATTTGGAAACGCAAATATGACAACTCGCGGGCATGCTAATCAACAGAAGACAAGGGAATCATCCTGAACATATTGGAGAGAATATAAAAGAGCAATGTCAGGCGATTGACCTGAGAAATGGCGAACCAGTGGAAGCAAACTCACCACCACCGTGTCCAGAAAAGAAGGGCCTCGCAGCAGGTCGCCAGCGCCGGTACATCGAGCAGCGCTGGCGCCGATAATTCTGAGACATTGCAGAAATTTGGGCGCCACGGTGCCGAATCTCAGGGCCGCGGCGCCCAGGGCTCATAAATCACAATGATTTTGGGAGCAGTTGTGGACGCACCCCAGGTGAAGATACCGTACCCCCAGAGGCTAAAAACAAGTTCTCTTGACAAACAGTTCTCTAAATTCCTGAAAGTGCTCAAACAATTGCAACTCAACATCCCGTTTGCTGAGGCACTAGTGCAGATGTCGAGTTATGTAAAGTTCATGAAGGAGATTCTCAGCAAAAAGAGGAGGATAAATGACTACGAAACAGTGGTGTTGACTGAAGAATGCAGTGTCATCCTACAGAGAAAGCTACCTCAGAAGTTGAAAGATCCGAGGAGTTTCACCATCCCATGCACTATAGGAAAGTTTGAGTGTCGGCGCGTTGTGTGATGCGGGGCGTATAAATTTGATGCCCTATCTGGTGTTTTGCAAACTTGGAATGGGAGAAGCCAGACTTACAAACATCACTTTGCAGCTAGCTGACCGCTCCATCGTCCACCCTAGAGGAGTCATCGAGGATGTGTTGGTAAAGGTGGACAAGTTCATCTTTTCCGCTGATTTCATCATCTTAGACATGAGAGATAATGACATGATCCCCATCATCCTCGCGCACTCTTCCAGCCACGTGACATGCACTCATTGATGTTCGAAAAGGTGAGTTGAGACTTCGTGTGGAAAAAGAAGAGGTGATTTTCAATGTTTTTCTAGCAGCAACCTTCCTAGAGACAAGTGACAACTGCCTCTCCATTGATGTGATCGAAGAAGCAGTGTCAAAAAATGGGTTCAGAAATGCTGATGCGCTTGAAGAAGTGCTGACACGATGGGATGATAATAGTGACAATGACCCGAATCTGATGGAGTATGCAAATTGGATGAATTCTTATGAGCAGTGTGATAAGAATAGATATGAAGAGCTTGGGCAGATGCCAGAGAGATCAGTACCATCCACAGAAAAAGCTCCAGAGTTAGAATTGAAGACTCTACCAGATCATTTGCAGTACCGATATCTAGGTGAGAAGCTGCTGAGAGTACTGAGGGCTCACAAGCATGCCATTGGGTGGACATTAGCAGACATAAGGGGGATAAGTCCGTCAACAGTGATGCATAAGATCCATCTAGATGAGGAGAGCAGACCCTCCATTGAGGCACAAAGGAGACTGAATTCAAATATGAAGGAGGTAGTCAGAAAAGAAATCATGAAATGGCTAGATGCTGGGGTAATTTATCCTATCTCTGACAGTGGATGGGTGAGTCCGGTGCAAGTGGTGCCCAAAAAGGGTGGTATGACAGTAGTGACCAACGAAAGGAATGAGCTCATTCCATCTAGAATAGTTACTGGGTGGAGAATTTGCATTGACTATCGCAAGTTGAACAAGGCAACCAGAAAAGACCACTTCCCATTGCCATTTCTAGATCAGATATTGGATAGACTAACATGGCACAATTACTACTGCTTTTTGGATGGTTACTCAGGGTATCATCAGATTTCCATAGCACCAGAAGATCAGGAAAAGACAACATTCACCTCCCCCTTTGGTACGTTTGCATTCAGAAGGATGCCATTTGGGCTTTGCAATGCACCTGAGACCTTTCAGAGGTGTATGATGGCAATTTTCTCTGATATGGTGGAGAGGACTATAGAGATTTTCATGGATGACTTCTCGGTATTTGGGTCCTCGTTCGACGAGTGTTTGAGGCACTTGGAAGCAGTGTTGAAACGGTGTGAAGAGTCCAACCTTGTGTTGAATTGGGAGAAGTGTCACTTCATGGTAAAAGAGGGGATTGTCCTTGGACACAAAATATCCAACCAAGGTATTGAGGTGGACAAAGCAAAGATTTCAGTAATTGAAAATCTACCACCTCCAGTATCAACAAAAGGGGTCAGAAGTTTCCTTGGGCATGTCGGTGTTTATAGAAGATTCATCAAGGACTTCTCAAAAGTTTCAAAACCTCTTTCCACCTTGCTAATGATTGGGGTTGCGTTTGAATTCAATAAGGAATGCATGACCGCTTTTCAGACACTCAAGGAGAAGCTTATCTCAGCACCTATAGTCATTGCACCAAAATGGGAGCTCCCATTTGAACTAATATGTGATGCAAGTGATTATGCAGTGGGAGCAGTGCTTGGGAAGAGGGTCGATAAGGTATTCAGATCCATTTACTATGCTAGTAAAACTCTTAATGATGCACAGTTGAATTATGCCACTACAGAAAAGGAATTGCTAGCAATAGTATATGCATTCGAGAAATTCAGGCCATACTTAATTGGGAATAAGGTGATAGTATACACTGACCACTCTGCCATAAAGTACTTAATGACAAAGAAGGATGCAAAACCTCGCCTTATCCGATGGGTTATGCTATTACAAGAATTTGACATGGAGATCCGTGACAAAAAGGGGACAGAAAACTCAGTTGCTGACCACTTGTGTTACACCCCGTATTTCCAGGATATGTCTATAAGAACGTACGTAAGAATTCAAAAGTGTTAAGATTTGAGAATATTAAAAATTTATTGGAATTATGGAAATGTCGGGAAACGAAATATTGCGACGAACGGGAGGGCGACACGTGTCACCCCCTTAGTGGTCTTGGACGATTTGGACATTGCCAAAATGGTCATTTGACCATTAAAGAGATGATCAAGTCTTGCTAAGGGCTAGAGCTTGATATTGTTGACTTAGTCCAAGGGCCACTTGGGCTTGATCCTTGTAAAACACATCCAAGGCACACAATTGTGCTAATATTGACCTTTCCTAGTGTTATATATGTATACTAGTAGCAAGACTAACTCCCACACTTAGAAATTTTTTCAAGAAACTTAGAGGCCTTCAAACATGCTCTCGGGTTTGAGGTTTTTAGAAAGGAAAAAAAATTGTTTGTTGTCCAATAATCCCCATACTTTAAACCAAGGTTCCTAAGGGTATTGTAAGGGTATCGCAATAGAAAGATCCCGGAAAAGTGGTGTTTTCGTATTAGTCGCAAGGTAAAAACCTAGTCACTTTCCTAGGTTTGGATTGGGAACTTAAGGAAAGTTGTTTGTGATCTTCTAAGGACTTCAAGTGGCGGATTGGAGTATCAAGGGGAGGCTCTAAGTTTCTAGGGAGCGACTTCGGATCTTGAAGTGGATTAAGGCTCACTAAGGTAACAATCTTGTTCTCTTAAGTGTTATAAGATTACATATTGTTGTAGCCTTACTTTTTGACTAGCATGAAGTATATGTATTAAAGATTGATAAGTGTTATAGATATTTTAAGCCTAAAATCCGAAATGACATGTTGAGCCATTTGAAATTGAAGTACAATTTGGTCGATAATTAGAATCGTCGCATGTTATCTACTTGGAGATTATAGTTGTTATAGTCGATTGCGGCTTGATAGCATGTTATACTAAACAACTTGGATTGAAAAGGAATTGGAAAGAAGACTTTGTGTTGTTATACCTCATTGCCGAAATGGCATAGTATGTTGGATTAGTTTGATATCAATTGTGGGGCAAAATTTTACACGTCCTGTTAAGGTGTGTAATCCCCTTTGTATTGCTGAATTGTTGGGCCTTAAATGTGGTGTTTGGTTATTGATTTTCGGACCTTGAAAAAGGTGGAAAAGTATGTAGAAACAAAGGAAGTGCTGTCCGATTTTCCGTAGAATTTAGTGACTTTACACTTGGAATATTCTACGTTTGAAGCTAGAAGTTAATAGACGTATTATGGTCATTATAGGTTGACATACTACGTACGGCGTATTGGACTTAGCAAGTGGATTGAACCGAAGAGGTATGTGAAACTTTCTTATCTCTTGAGCATGAGTAGTTGTAAATATATAGTACGGTAGACGTACGAGATTTTGACAATCTAGTCCATTTGATATCCTTGGCTTATTTTAAGAATGTCCAAGTTGGTTGAGTTAGGGACTTAACTCACTTGTTTAAGAATATTAAGGATATCTTAGTTTCTAAAAGTTAAGAGACTTAAAGTATTTTAAAAGTATATGATACTTGGTTTTGAAAGTATAAGTCTCTTGGATATAAAGAAGAATGTATTTGTCTAAAGTATAAAGCTAGTATAACGGCTTTATGGGAAGTTGGTTATAATAGCTTTATGGAAAGTTAAAAAGAGTGGTTTACTCTAAGTAATGTAAGTATGATAAATGACTTGAAATAATGAAAGACAAATTGATTTTAAGGCATCAATTGCTTAGGGTTTTAAAAGAAAGAAGTCACTTGAGTTAGAAGCCTAAATGTATTTCTAAAAGGTATTGTGACTTGTCTTGAAAAGTAGATATGACTTGATACTACGGTTATTAGTATCTTGGAAGTTTTATATGAAAAAGAGTCATTTTAAAAGAATAGAAGTATGTAGTACTTTGGGTTAAATTCCCGGATTTTTATAATGACTTGATAGTGCCTTAAGTAAACTAAAATGAGAGTGTATATGTATAAGACTAATAAGAAGTTAGGGGGATTTCTTAACTTGCTTATGTTATGTACAATAAGCCGGTAGTGCTTATGTTATGTATGATAAGCCGGTAGTGCTTATGTTATGTATGATAAGTCGGTAGTGCTTATGTTATGTATGATAGCCGGTTGTGCTACTGATGTATTGTTCATTACGGGGTCATTCCCCGGGTTTGTAGCATTTGCATATTCCGTGGATTTGCTACCCATGATGCGAGAAATACCTCATGCGAGTCCGTAAGGGCTTTTGCGGGTGAAATAGTCCTATGCGGGGCGGACCAGTCCTATGCGAGGAATACCTCATGCGGGTCTATACGGCCTATGCGGGCGGATACAATCTATGCGAGGAAGTTACCTCATGCGGGTCCATGCGACCTTTGCGGGTGAAATAGTCACAGGAGTAGGATTGCTTAATGATACTACGGGCGGGTGGCCCTACCTTGATCATGAGCCTCCTATTTTTATGCTGTAAAGTATACTCTTGTTTACTCTCATTGTTAGGAAGGCACAGTGTACTGTTATTTGAGTTATCATACATGTCTCCAGTTTTATATTAGACTTTATGATTTCATCATAAGATTTCGCCACATACTTGGTACATGTTGTAATCGACCTCCTTTTGGGCCGCTCATGCCGCAGTAGAGTATACAAAGGTCGATCCTCACTCTTAGGATCACTGTTCAGCTGTTGGGAAAATCCATTACTCCGGAGGCTTATCCCTGGTTCAGATCCCTGGTATGGTCAGTTGTTGTATATTCAGGGGTATGGCGGGGCCCTGTCCCATCGCAGTTATTATTCTTAGAGGTCTGTAATCACATTGTGGATTGGGTTTTTAAGAACAGAAATGTACTGGTTTATTTTATTTTGATTCGTGTATATTTTACGAAAGGTGGCCTTATCGGCTAACTTGTTGATATTTACTGTTTGAGTATTTATGAGTTTTATATGTCCCGCTGCTATTCTCTGATGTATACCTGTAAGGGGTGCCCAGGTAGGGCACCAGTCGCGGGCCCGGGGTTGGGTCGTGACAACTTGTCAAGGCTGGAAAACATAGAGAGCCAGAACCCAAGGATGTGCAGATAAATGATCACTTCCCAGATGAGCAATTATTTCAAGTAAGTGCTGTCTTTAAGTTACCTTGGTACGCTGATTTTGTTAATTTTCTCGCAGCTAAGGTAGTACCCTTAGGATTGACAAGACAACAAGTGAAGAGGTTCTACTCAGAAGTAAAATACTACTATTGGAAGGAGCCAATGTTATACAAACATTGCGCCGACCAAGTCATCAGGCGATGTATACCAGATGATGAGATGCACCAGATTCTCACCCATTGTCACACCTTACAACGTGGTGGACATTTTGGGGCATCAAGAACAGCTGCGAAGGTACTGCAAAGTGGGTTCTATTGGCCAACCCTCTTCAAGGATGCCCACACCTTTGTGAAGAGCTGTGATCGTTGTCAAAGAACAGGGAACATATCAAGACGAAATGAAATGCCTTCGAATGGGATCTTGGAGGTGGAACTATTTGATGTATGGGGGATCGACTTCATGGGTCCATTCCCGTCGTCCTTTGGGGAATCGCACATTCTTCCGCAGGATTATGTGTCCAAATGGGTAGAAGCGGTAGCCACTAAAGAAAATGACAGTAAGACTGTCCAAAGGTTCCTCCAAAAGAATATATTCACAAGGTTTGGTACTCCTAGGGCCATCATCAGTGATGAAGGAAGCCATTTTTGCAACAAGCAGCTTGATACACTGCTTTCTCGATATGGAGTCTACCACCGCACCACATTGCCCTATCACCCTCAAGAAGAAGTTTCAAACAGAGAAGTGAAGAGCATATTGGAAAAGACGGTGGATGACTCAAGGAAGGATTGTTCTATCAAATTGGATGACGCACTATGGGCATACAGAACAACATTCAAAACCCCAATTGGAATGTCACCATATAAGTTAGTTTTTGGTAAAGCATGTCATCTGCCAGTAGAGCTGAAACACAGGGCTTATTGGGTAATGAGGAAGCTGAACATGGATGCCAAGGCAGCAGGGCAGAAGAGGTTGCTACAACTGAGCGAGTTGGATGAATTCAGACACAATGCCTATGAGAATGCAAGGATCTACAAGGAACGAACCAAAGTATGACATGATAAGATGTTGATCCCAAAAGACTTCCAAGCAGGACAACAAGTGCTTTTATTCAACTCAAGGTTGAGGTTGTTCCCAGGCAAACTCAAATCACGTTGGTCAGGATCGTACACTGTTGTAAGAGCATTCCCCTATGGTGCAGTTGAAGTGAGAGGGAGAGAGGGAGCCCCTTTCAAGGTAAACAGACAAATGTTGAAACCCTATTTGATCAATGAAATGGAATACATGAGCCTAGTGACCCATCTCATTCCAAAATGAATAGGGAACTTGCGTCCGACTAAAAGACGTTAAAGACAACGTTACTTGGGAGGCAACCCAAGGTTTTTAAATTTATGCAATTTAGTTTTAGTTAGAACAGTCTCACGGAAGGTATTGTTTACATGTTGTGATGACAGGTACAGGGCTAAAAGTGGAGGAAGAAAAACGTGAGAGAGGAAGGAAATCGGCTCGGCGCCACGGCGCCGAAAGTTTAGAGGGCTGCAGATGTTTGGGCTCCACGGCGCCAATCTCAGAGCGCCGTGGCGCCGCGACGAAAAAAAACTGAAAATAAAGAGCCCTAGAAACGATTTCCCTCTTCCATTCTGACGGGATTTCTGACGTTATCTGCCATGCATTATCCGCCGCCGCCGCCACCGCCACCATTTTAAACCAAGTTTGTAAGTTGTCCCGTCTTTCTTTTATTTTTGAGTCTTGCACACATTAGGGACAATGTGTGATTTAAGTTTGGGGGGGAGGGGGGAGTTCTTAGTTATTTTTATGTGTTTTTGAGTCTTTTTGTGTTATTTTCTTATTTGAGTCTAAGTTTTTTTTATGATCATGTATGTTGTAGTTACTTGAAACGCCTAGTGAAGTAAAGTTGAATAATGTAATGGAATTAGAAGCAACCATCTGAACACTTAGGTTAGAAATACCAAAAATTCATGAAGTCAAACTATTTGGGGTATCTTGCTTGATTTATGCATTGTTAGTGATTAAACCTATGTGTCTGCTTGCTTGCTATTTGAGGCAAAATAGTTATGATATGCATGTTAGGGAGATGACTCAGACATTTCTTTGTTAGCCCTTTCTTACCATTTTTTTACCTATCCCTGACATTAAAATTGTATCCATAGTCAGTCTCTTTGAGCCTAAAAATAACATCTTTCTTTGACACCCTATAATTCCATACTTGTGTCATAAGTGAAGAAATTGATGTATTTGGAATATAAAGTGTTGAAAAGAGACAAAAAGAGAGTGAACAATTTTGATGCACCCCAATGACAAGTAATCATAAATAGGCAAAAGCCTAAGTTTGGGGGTGCCTACTATTCACCAGACACCTTATTCTCTCAAAACAAAAGAAGGGAAAGATAGGTCTGAGGTTAAAAAGGAAATCAAAAGAAAAGGGAAGAATCGAAAGCAAAGGAGCTTATGGTACGTAAGATTGAGCCTAAAAACCTATTTTTACCTACCCCTGCCTAAGCCTACATTACAACCCTGAAAAGCCCTGAAGATCTCTAATGTGTGTATCCATGATTGGTGGAGAATAGCAAGTAAACAGGCCATAGGATTTTGAAATTAACATGCATAGTTAGGTATTCTTACTTCCATTGAGCATGATTAAATTGAATTTGCGAAATATCTGACTTGATGTATTTAGAATGCTAAAAATCCATGCTATATGTTCCTGCATATTATTCTACTAATCTTCATGCTTTTCTAAGTAACAATGATGCAGCAAATTGATCAACGTCTTTGAGTCATTTTCTTTTCTTTTCTTTCGTGTCTTTGTTTCTATTTTTTGATCTTTAATCGAGGGCGAGCAAAGGTTACGTTTAGGGGTGTTTGATCGGTGTATTTTATATACACATTTTGAGTCATTTTTAGTTAGTCTTTTGCCCATTTTTGTACAAATATATGTCGTGTTAGGATATATTTTCTTTCTTTTGAGTCACAATGGTTTAAAGTGGCACATTGGTGAGAAGGAGCGAAAAGAGAGCAGAAACATAGGTTCCAGAGCTCAAAAAGCTAAAAAGTTGGCAACCCGGTCAAGAAATAGGGCGGCGCCGCGGCGCCAACCAATCAGCAATAGCAGATCCACGGCGCCCAAGAAGCAGAAAGCCGCTGAAGTTTCGCCGATGCGGGAAAAATTGAAATCCGAATAGGATTGGGCCAAGGCCAAGAAGGAAAAGGTTTTGCACGTTTTGGGTGATATAAAAGGACCTTTTAGGTCAGATTTGAAGGGGTTACACACCTTACCATTCATCACAACTTGAGATCAAGATTGGAGATTTATTTTTGAGTAATTTCTTATTCTTTATTGTTTTTTAGTATATGTTGGATATTATTTTAGTTCTTGGCATGTCTATGGCTAGGAACTAACTTAATTTAGGGCTTTCCATGTCAAATCGCTTGAACCTCGTTCTTATGAATTAATGCATGTTTTGGTTTCTTCTTATTATTGTTGAGATTTATTCAATAATTATTTTGATTGCTTGGTAATTAATTGATCACTAATTATCATAACTTATATGATTTCTAATCGAAAGCCGAAAGGGGAGATTGTGAATATGCTATAGTTGAATAAACATATGTTTAAATCGTGGACGAAAGTACCCCGATGCTTGTGTAGCTTAATATGTTATTGCTCTTAATCCTCCTTTGTAGTCAATCTTGTCATCGAAAGATAGAAGGGTTCTACATTGGGGTTGAGTGCTTATATTACATTAACAGGAGTATAAAATGACTTAGTTAACCTGCTATCTCAAAATAGAAGAAGAACCTTAATTATTTGCATTAACGAGTAAAGAGAGCGGATAGTCGAGGAGATTTGGAAGACCTATTTCCACCATATCTGAAGTAAAGTAAAGTAATTTAGTTAGCATATATAATCATAGCTATAAACAAATCATCAAATTATCGGTCACCAAATAGATACTACAGAATAGAGGTTGGTAATTGGACACTAATCCCTGAGGACGATAACTCGGTCTTCTAAGACTATATTACTTGTCACGATACGTGCACTTGCGTTTAGCGTGTGTATAAGTCGCGCATCAATATGCCACTCTAACTTAATTCATTGGGGTCCCATGAGGTCTGTCTTGCATTGAAATTATATATATATATATATATATATTCTTATTGTACCGCGCTATAGTCGGCCAGACATGCACTTATATGTGCATACTACCAGTTGGGCATTTATATATCACTAATTACCACTGGTTGGGTAGTTACCACTGATTTGTTGGGAAAATATTACCATGTCTTATATGTCCAGGTAGTTTATATTCTATGGCCCCATAAAGTGGCTCTATTTTAACGTACATGCATATATTCATGGTTATGATAGTTGTACACCCTCAGAGGCTTTTTCTGAGTTTTAGGTTGACTTCTGTGTCCTTCTCTGGTATTATGTTCTTATACACATATTTACCACCTTAAATATTCAGTACATCTTTCATACTAACATCTCTTTTATTGAGGAACGTTGTGTTTCATGCCCGCAGGTACAGATAGGCAAACTGATGTACCTCCATATAGGGTACTTGCTTTCAGCTATTGATAGTCGCACTCCACTACTTTAGAGTTGCTATACGTAGTCGGTAGGCACCGTTGCATATATTTATAGCTATGTTGGGTATGACGGGGCTCTGTCTCGACCTGTTGATGTGTGGTATTACTCTTAGAGGCTTGCATACTGATGGTCAGTGTATATTTATTTTTCTTGGCCTTGTCGGACCTCGTATGTTGTTGATACGTTTGTTATGGCCTTGTCGACCTCAGATTATGTATATATATGTCATTATTGTTGTGCTTCTTTTGTGTACAGGGTATTGCTGCATTCTATCATAATATTGTTATTAGGAGGCCTTGTCGTCCCAAGTCCTGTCTCATATGATTCAAGTACTACAGTTGGTACGATCGGGCCTAAGGGTGCATGGTGCTGGTCATACCCTAAGGTTGGGGTGTGACAAACTTGGTATCAGAGCAGAGTTGTCCTAGGGAGTCTGCAAGTCGTGTCTAGTCTTGTTTATGAGTGTGTTATGTACCACACTTATAAACAGGAGGCTACAGGGCATATAGGGATGTTTTCCATTCTTTAATCTCATAGATAGTGCAGTAGAGCTGAGTCTTAATAATTTGAGTCTAGCTCGTGCCTTATACGTTTCAATAATGTCGATTAACAGAAAAACTTCGATTAGTTCACATTCATAGCCAGTAAATGAAAGATCCCTACTTAGAATATTGATACACCAGAAGTATAAGTATTATATTAAAGTTTCAGAGTATGAGTTATGCAGAAGATATAACGAAAGCATAGAAAGGTAAAGTGATGGTTTTAGGATACGAAATGAGTAAATTAAAGAAATTACAGAGCACTTGAACGCAGAGAAAGGTAAGAAGATTAATATTCAGGTAGAATGATGTAAATATTGTTATCTTGCTATCAGTAGTAGTACGTATTCTATCTTGTGATTTACCGATGTCGATAAATATAGTTTAGAAAGAACGGGAGTTAATAACGTTAGAATGATATTTAGCAGGGGCAATACTGAAGAATAGTACAATTATGTTAAAGGCACCCCCATTTAGAAGATATATAAATGATATACTCGGGACTTGTTAGTTAGATATAACCTTTGAATGTCTTGAAGATTTAAGGGTCAGGTATTGGAACCTTGGTGTGCAAAGTAAATGTTTCACCTCAGGAAGGCTCTTGTTTAAACCAAAGCAGAAATAGTAAGTGCCTTGGAGATAAGGCCGATTCAAAGCAAAAGAATTAAAGGAGAAATAATGTTTTATTACGAATATCAGGGCTAAGGTAAGAAGTGATAGTGATAGCAAAGGGGTGATACAAGTATATGTGGGGCATGTGAGCAATATGAGGAATAATAGAGAGCCATACAATAGTAATATGACAAATTAGTAGCCAAGTAAACCATAGAAAAAGAAGAAGTAAATGCTGAGTTGAGAAGATGAATATGTTATGAGACTAAGTATCTACTATGAGAATTGAACAACCAAATGTCAACAGAACATACCCATTGGATGATTTAGCTCCCTGAATTAGAAAGTATATATATTGGGAAATTTTCTAAGTTAACCGGGATAAGAGTTGAAACCTCGAGAGATTGTTATAATGAATAATAGTGAGAAGTTGCAAGGTAAGTAGACTGTAAGAGAAAAAACTGCAAAAAAGGAAAGGGAAATATTTAAAGGTTATCAATAAAGAAGCTCTAAAGATTAAATGTCTTAACTAAAAGATAAAGATTCTATTGAGGCTGAAAATGTCAGTTACGAACACATGACAATTTAATAAGTGGTCTAGGAGCCTAAAGTTTTAACCTCATCAGTAAGTGATCATAACTCTCAAGAGATAATTCAGATAGAAAATCACGACGCAAAAGGGGCTAGCATAAAGTAAATCAAGCTAAAGGGATGTGAAACCTGGAAGGGAACACAAGAAATTAAGAAAGTACTCAGAACTGGTACTAGCAGAGCGAAAGTGGATTTGAAGGTAATAAAGATAATGGCGGACAGTTAAAAGTGCTTAAGATCCTATAAGGATATACAACGACGAGATTGCTAAAAGTATATTGTTAAAAAGCTAAGAGGTGAAAAAGGAGAAATTACTCCAATAAGTGGTTTAAGTATCGGTATACATCTGATAAGGAATACGTCAATATCTATTGTTTAATGTGTTGGTTGAATAAAGGACCAGGGTTATAACCTAGAGTGGAACTTAAGGTCAAAGTATATAAGAAACTCCTGGGTGACAGAGGTTGAAGTAAATCAATGTATTGTGATTCATATACGGAGAATGAATGAAGAAATGAGGTTGATTATGCTTAAGAACAGTTGGGAAAGCCGAGGAAAGTTTTGGACCCATAATTCAGGGCCTTCAACAAACGAGCATGCATTAGAGATATAATGTGATATCTTGAGGCGACAACAACCAACAATTTAGATGAGTTTCTCCTGCTAATGGTAAAGACACCTCAAAGACAAGTTGCAATGATACATATACCTATAAGTTTTCTTAAAAGAGAGTAATGCTTCTTGGGCGTAAAAAGGGTAAATAAAGGCAAGTCTAGATGATATGGCGGAATAAGGTCCTCCTTTAGAGAAAGTTGTTCAGAAGACAGAGTTATTAATCATAACTTATGAATGGCCCTTGTGTTGTCAAAATGAAAGATGTAACACCTCACACCTTTAAAATAAGCCATGTTTATGATTTATAAGTTTGAGAATTTAAGACGGGGAGTTTGAAATTGAAAACCAATTTCAGTTATGAAATTTACAATTTTATGCTGCAGGTATACATACAGTATATATAGGTACGGACCATTGAAATGGACCATAAATATTACTTTTGAAATTAACGAAAAACCCAGTAGATTATACGGACTGTATAAATTTATACGATCCGTCATTTAGACCGTAACATTTTCCCCAGCTTAGGGAGATCACTGGAAATATTCAAGTTGATGACTGTCACTTTATACGGACCGTACTTCCTAGAATATAAATTGTATGGACTGTATAATCCAAGCGTACATTCTCCGGTGCAGCAAACAATATAAATACATAATTAGTTCTAAAAATCAGAATTTTTCATTCCTTCAAGCCCTAACATGAAGCTCTCTTCTCTTATCATCACCATAACTCAAGATAAGCCCTTTTCATGTCATTCCACGTGATACTAATTAAGTATACTAAATTCCTAAGCGAATTCCATTGTATATAACCTAGGGTTTCAAGAAAATCCAACTTAAGGATTTAAAGTTCAAGCTTTGGGTTCCTCCTTCCAAGTTTAGCTTTTTAGGACGAGTATTAGAGCGAATAAGGTATATAAAGTTTCTATCCACGTGTGAAAACACCATTATTTTTCCCCACTCTACGTTTTCCACGAAATCCGTAAAATTCCATAACTCAGGGTTTTACTTCAAATTCACGATGACCCTAAACCACATGTATCATGATATATCATCTTGTATTACTAATTCATTGTTGTGTTATTAATATTCCTTTATGGTTATTAGGAATCTATACGTAATCCATGAATATTCATAACCTTGAAATTCTATGTGTTCATAAACACAAGTCATGAATCAAGAATTACCAATTCCATAAAATCTACATGTTTTCCATGATTTATGCAAAGTATATTATGTATTTATATTCATGCTATATCTTATACGTATCAACCATGTTTATAAGTCATGATTTTACAAATCATGGGCTTTTAGCAATTATATTTCATGTTCAAGTTTTTTGGAGTTGCAGAGATTACCGAGAAAGCTTAGATAGCTTGAAACTACGTTTGCCAGAGTAGGATAAGGGTCGCTCCTCCCAGAGGATGATACCTTCATGTTAACCTTTATAGGATTATTAGATCCATCATGTTCATGTTTTATACCTGTAAAGTATGAATGAATTAGCTAATTGGGAAGAGATCAGATGCCACATTTATACGTGGTGGTTACATGTCGGTTATGCAATTGCTCTCCCCACAGATATACAGATATACAACTTTACCAATTTGACACATGTTATTATATTTATGCCAGCTCATATTCAGTTTCAGTTTCATGTGCCTACTTATTCTTTCAATTTCTTTACATACAATACAATTCAAATGTCTTAATGTCCCTTTGCATTGGACATGCACTTCACGGTGCATGTGCTAAGTTTCAGGATGATAGAGCTACATACTAGGACTTCACCTGTATCAGCTATTTGGTGAGCCCCATTTCATCTGGAGTGTCAGTCTATTTATTTCATGATTATATTTTTATGATAGAGGTATGCTAGGGTCTTGTCCTGGTAGACAATTTTACAGACTCATGTTTGTTGACACCCAATTTTGACCCATCTTTTAGGCATTTCTTGCAATTTTAAGCATTCTAGGACACCACATTTTATCATCATTTTTGACATTTTGTATATATTTTTACATAACATTCTATGTTGTTTATTCTTGTAAATTGACATCATGTTTTGCTTTTTACCTTTAATTAGGTATTAAACATTTTTTAGCATCTCTTTGAATAATTAACTGACACCCCGTCTTTACTTTTAATCAGACATTAAATATTTGCTAAATATTGTATTTTATTATTATTGCATCAACATTTGCATTTTAATAATTTTGTATCTTTAAATAATTTTCTTTTAAATAATTAATCAATTTTGCATTTTTGTGAAAATCAGTCGATCCAGCATAATCGAATCACCCAATCCTAAATCGAAACAAAAAATGAAGCCCAATACACTTTCATCCAATACCCAAACCCAATACCCAATAACCAATACCCAATACCCAATACCCAAAGCCCAATACCCCCTAAACCCTAAACCTAATCTCACCCTATAAAACCTACCCTATTATCACCCCAGCAGCTCTCTCTCACATACCCTACCTTATTACCCTCCATCGGTCTACCCTCTCTCTCTCACATTGACACAGCCGTCCCTCACCCTCACTTTATTATCTACCCAGCCGCCCACAACATCAACCCTATTATCTACCCTACTTCCCCTCACAGCCGTCCCTCTCTCTCAATCCCTCTCAGCCGACTAACCCACTGTTCGCCGGCGAACCCCCCTAGCAACACCTCACTGCCACACACCACCACCGCACGTCTCACCCCTTTGACCCATTCCCGTCGTGGTGAACCACCATCGCTCTTTTACACTGAGCGCGTTGCTCGGCGACTCGTCGTGAAGCGACGCCGCTACGCCTTTGCGTTGTTAACCCGGCGATAACACTGTTTGTATCTCTTTTGTTGGCTATCTTTGGGTGATTTAACGTTATTTCCTGATTCTTGTGTCTTAACAGAGTTCTTGGAAATTCTAGCGAACCCGTTTCGTTCTTAGATATATGTTGTTGGTATATTTGGTTGGAGACTAATTTGATTTATGTTTTGGTGATCCGCCGGAATTCTAAAACTCCGGCGCTCTACTGTCTTCGTGCCTTTTATTGCTTTCGGCGAACCGCTGACATTTTGCCCTTTAACTGGCTTCGTACTATCTGGCATTGTTCCAGCG
This sequence comes from Przewalskia tangutica, assembly GCA_029844215.1. Classification (NCBI taxonomy): domain Eukaryota; kingdom Viridiplantae; phylum Streptophyta; class Magnoliopsida; order Solanales; family Solanaceae; genus Przewalskia; species Przewalskia tangutica. The sequence goes on along the minus strand of CM056720.1, from coordinate 139,107,262 downwards.
ATTTTGTTGGCTTTGTGTTATTTTCTGACTGATATTTCCGACGATGTTGTTGGCTATTGTCCCTGTTCGTTTCTGATTGTGTCGAACTGATTCTCGCTGGTTTAGGATTGATTTTCTGGTTTTTTGTATCTGCTGAGTTTTGCAACTCGATGACCCTTTTTTAAAATTCAGCACGTGTTCTTTGTTACTACTTTCGGCGATGTTTTAAATTTTCAGCGTGTTCGCTGTGTTGTTGCTACTGTTTCCATTGTTGTTCGTACTGATTTTGAACAAATTACTACACCGTTGGTTAACTGATTTTGAACATGATACTACACTTTGATTGGCCAATGAAAAAGTTATCCGTCGATTTTTGAGGCCTCCACAGTTGCAAAGACGGAAAAATAAAATAAATGAAGCTTTCTGGGCAATGATGATTTCTTCCACTTACACCGGATAACCAACATGCGCTGGCAAGGCGAATTCTCGCAGCCGCACTTGTTTAGGCTGTCCTACTTTATATTTTCTACATATCTGAGCCCTCCGTGTTTAAAACTATTACTGTTTTGGCGCGGATCCGAAGGTTTTATTTATTTTATTATTTTTGGCAATAATGGCCGATGAAGGAATCTCCGTCTGATTTCCAAGGCCTCCCCGTACAAAAGACGGATTTATTTTTTGCTTTATTTATTAATTATTGCTATTACTTTAAAATTATTTATTTTTATTACTAACACTTTTACTAAGTGTTTATGCAGGTACCCGGAGATCATCTTGTGCAGAAGGCCTAAAAAGGGCTAAAGATATCCCGAAGTTATATCTTATGTCGCATTTAAATTTCAGTTTTACTATTTTTGTATTGCATTTTATTTTAATTGTAAATTATGTAAAAATGCTTAGAATAGGTAGAATAAAAGCCAATACACAATTAACCTAGGTTTGAACGGATAACATGAGTTAGCGGATCTTAAAGGATGCCTAACCCTTTTAGGATAATAAAGAACCCTGATCCAGAATCTCACATAGCTTTTTGCAGACCTTTAAATGGAGATCATTTATAGCATTTTATGCTATTTAATAAGTGTCCTAATTCACTATAATAATTAGGTGGCGACTCCTTAAATATATTTAGGAATCAACCATACGTGGTACTCCCGTTTCGACTCCGGTTAAAATGGGGTGTTACAATGTTTCAGAGGTTTCATAGATTAGACTACCAGCATGTTATGCCAGTATTATTTTCAAATTATCATGTGTTATTCAAATATTTTCGTAATATACATTCAAACAATATTTTCAATATTTGATTTCATAAGTTTTTAAATCATATTAGTACATGTTTTGATGCCCATGTTGACAAGCAAGCCATGTGGTTCACTCGGTCATATGCAGTCAGACACCGAGTGTCGTGTTTCGCCCAAGCCATGGTTCGGGGTCTGACGAAACTTGATATTAGAACACTATGTTCAAGTGTCTTAGAGTCTATAAAAATGTGTCCAGTGGGGTCTCTTTTATGTGTGTAACACCCCATTTTAACCGTGGTCGAAAATGGGAGTACTACGTATGGTTAATTCCTAGATGTATTTAAAGGAGTCGCCACCTAATTAATTAAGTGAATTAGGACACTTGATTTATTGCAATAAAAATACTGCAATTAATCTCCATTTAATGGTTTGCGAAATTAGTGAGATTCTGGATCAGGGTTCTTTATTATCCTAAAGGGAAGGGATTAGGCATCATTTAAGATCCGCTAACTTGCGGTTATTCGTTCAAGCCCAGGTTAATTATTTATTGTCCTTTTTATTCTAAGCATTTTTTCATAATTTATAATTAAAATAAAGTGCAATACAGAATAATAAAACTAAAATTAAATGCGACATAAAATAAAACTCCGGGACATTTTTAGCCTTTTTTAGGCTTTCTGCACAAGATGATCTCCGGGCACCTGCATAAACACTTAGTAAAAGTGTTAGTACTAGAATAAATAATTTTAAAGCAATGACAGAAATTTAATAAGTAAAACCAAAAAAATAAATAAATCCGTCTTTTGCACAGAGGAGGCCTTGGAAATCAGACGAAGATTCCTTCATCGGCCAATATTATTAAAAGCAATAAAATAAATAAAACCTTCAGATCCGCGCCAAAACAGTAATAGTTTTAAACACGGAGGGCTCAAATATATATAAAAATAAAGCGGGACATCCTAAACAAGTGCGGCTGCGAGAATTCATACCGCACGCATGTGGTTATCATGTAGTAGAAGAAACCATCAACGCCTGAAGCTTCATTTATTTTATTTTCCGTCTTTGCAAATCATGGAGACCTCAAAATCGATTTGATAACTTTTTCATTGGCCAAACAAGTGTAGCATCTTGTTCAAAAATCAGTAAAATACCAAATATTCAAATGCAGAAATATGTTCCTTCAGTTTAATAAAATAAAAGCAAGCTTGTAAACCAAATCGATAAAATAGCCAAAATCAATAACAAAATGGCGAAAATCACCCAAAGTCGAGCAACATAGCAAAATCAGTACTCAAATGGCCAACAGATCAGTAGCAACATAGCAAAATCAGTAGTCAAATGGCCAACAGATCAATAGCAACATAGCAAGTATAACAGCAACAACAACATCGCCGATTCTCAGACTTCGGCCAGCTACCTAAACAAATAAAAATCAGTCCAACAACATAAAAGCAAACCGACGAACATCGCCGGAGTTTTGCAAACTCCGGCCAAATACCAAAAGCGGGAAATCAGTCCGACAACCAACAACCAACAACAGAAACCAAAAATTAAACCAACATATCAGAAAAGGAACCAAACCAAAACCGCGAGGGTGGCGGCGTCACTTCCACGGCTATCGCCGGTGCGACGCCGCCAGCGGTTTGAGCACGAGACAGTGGTGTTGGTCGACAGTGGCTTCACCGGAGCTAGTGGTCGACGGTGAACAGTGGGTTCGATGGGAACAGTGGTGAGGTTCGCCGGAGCTCTGAACTCCGGCGATGATGGCGGAGTTGACAATGGTGAGGTTCGGGTGTTGTGGTAGATGAGGGCTGGGGTTCGCCGGGAATGGGGGTGACGGGGGTGCGTGGTGTCTGGGCAGTGGGCGAGTGGTTGAGGGACAGGGGAGAGGGTGGTCGACGGGAGAGTGAGGGAGAGGGCAGGGGTGAGAGGGTGAGGGAGATGATGTTGAGAGGGGGGTGAGATTATGATGGAGTGTGCGGCTGCCAGCTGATAATGAATGGCTGCCCATCCTTTTTAATAAAGGGGGGGGGGGGGTAATGTTTAATATATTGTGTAGGTTTTTTTAGGGTTTGGTATTTGGGGGGGAAATGAAAAGTGGGTTTTGATTTTAGGGGGGAAAATAAAAGTGTGGTATTGTTTGGATGAAATTAAAAAAATGCTGTTGGATTGGACCGATTCAAATTGTGTGTTGGACTGGACTGGTTTGACAAAAAATGCAAGGCTGGTTAATTATTTAAAGAAAAATTATTTCAAAAGATGCAACATTATTAAAATGCAAATGCCGACGCAGTAATAATAAAAAAAATATTTAATCAAATGTTTAATGCCTAATTATAACGAGATGTCAATTAATTATTTAAAGATATGCAAACATAATATTAACAAAGACATAATGCTTAATTTAAGATGACATGCCATTTTATGAATAATAAAACACAGAATATTAGGTAAAAAATATGCAAAATAACGATTAAAATGCGGTGTGCTAAAATACTTAAAATTGCAATAAATATACCAAAAACGGGTCAAAATTGACTGTCAACAGCATGTCCCTCTTTGTATGGAGATGATGGAAGAGTCTTCGGACAAAGATGTTGACTTGTAACCAATTTTGTCTTGTTTAATAAACTAGAACTCAAAAATAGGGATGATGCAGACCCAAAATTGTCCCAGTGTCAAATCATGATGACACTGGGTCGTTGTGATGCGAAAAATAAAAAGCAAAGCTGACGCTGATTTAAAAATGTCCCAGTGTCGAAGTATGATTGACACTGGATTGCAGGTGATGTGGTGCTGAAGAAGACATGGTGTTTGTAGATGTTGATGGCGTCATTGCATAGACGCGATGTAGATGTTCGTCGTTGCATAGACGAAACATAGATGAAGCTGTTGCATAGGTTTATATGAGATGACGTCGTTGCATAGACGCGATGCAGATGTTCGTCGTTGCATAGACGAAACATGGATGAAGCCGTTGCATCGGCTTTGATGAAATGGCGTCGTTGCATAGACGCGATGTAAATGTTCGTCGTTGACGTAAACGACATGGATGCCGTTGCATAGGCTTTGATGAAATGCCGCCAGTTGCAGACGCACGCAGATGTTCGTCGTTGCATAGACGAAATATAGATGAAGCTGTTGCATAGGCTTAGATGAAATGACGTCGTTGCATAGACGCGATGCAAATGTTCGTCGTTGCATAGACGAAACATGGATGAAGCCGTTGCATAGGCTTTGATGAAATGACGTCGTTGCATAGACGCAATGCAAATGTCCGTCGTTGCATAGACGAAATATGGATGAAACTGTTGCATAGGCTTTGATGAAATGCCGCCGTTGCATAGACGCAATGCAGATGTTCGTCGTTGCATAGACGAAACATAGATGAAGCCGTTGCATAGGCTTAGATGAAATGACGTCGTTGCATAGACGCGATGCAAATGTTCGTCGTTGCATAGACGAAACATGGATGAAGCCGTTGCATAGGCTTTGATGAAATGACGTCGTTGCATAGACGTAATGCAGATGTTCGTCGTTGCATAGACAAAACATAGATGAAGCCGTTGCATAGGCTTAGATGAAATGATGTCGTTGCATAGACGTGATGCAGATGTTCGTCATTGCATAGACGAAACATAGATGAAGTCGTTGCATAGGCTTAGATGAAATGACGTCGTTGCATAGACGTGATGCAGATGTTCGTCGTTGCATAGACGAAACATAGATGAAGTCATTGCATAGGCTTTGATGAAATGCGTCGTTGCATAGACGCGATGCAGATGTCCGTCATTGCATAGACGAAACATGGATGAAGCCGTTGCATAGGCTTAGAAAGGGCGTCGTTGCATAGACGCGATACAGATGCTCGTCGTTGCATAGACGAAACATAGATGAAGCCGTTGCATAGGCTTAAATGAAATGCGTTGGTTTATGAGCGTACCTGCTTTGTGACCCGTCTGGGTTTAGATAGCGTCATTGCATTGACGTTGTGTGTTTGTGACCCGCATGGGTTTATTGTTGTGCTCCTGTCTTTGCTGACATGAAGATCCTACACTCAAAGAAAACTTGTGAGTTTTTTAGGAAATGAGTGGTTGATTAGCGTCGACTTTGTAGCTTTGGCTCTTGACGCTTGCATTCTTAGACTGGTTTGGCCTGCTTTTTTCCTGTCTATTGCCATTTTCTTGCAGCGAATCCTTAAAATGTCTCAGTTTCTGGTAATGAAGATGTTGAACTTTCAACTGGGTAAGGTCGAATCTTGACGATATCAAGCCGATCAGGTAAGTAAATTTTTTTTTAAATTTTTTAATCATGAATGTAAAGCTAATGCGAGAATATGGACAATGTACAATTGAGTAGATGAGAATGCAACCCTCAAAATACGCCTCAGTCATGTGTAGGTAGTCATGGATGCGAAATATATGAGGATGTTAAACTCTAGAATGGACAAAATCGAGTCCTGTGCAAAACAAGGAAGAAACATTTTTAATGGAGTGACCGAAGCCGATGTGGCTGCCTACATATCCCGCCGAGGGAATCAGGTCAGAGCGTAGTTCATGCTGCAAAATAATGATTTTTTTATGATTTTAAAATGATGTGGGACCGAAGCCGATGTGGCGCCACGTATCATTGAGGAATCAGGTCAAGACGTAGTTCATGATGCAAAATAAGGATTAATATGCATTTTGTTGTTTTTTTTTTCTGAAAAAATGGAAGACAACATTACGTTCTGACTTCAGTTGATACCAACAATTAGTATTGTGCATAAGGATTTTTGTTTATTTCTTTCAGTCTAACCGAGATTGACTCCGGTGTAATTCACACAGCTTCAGATAGTACCTCAGACATACCTGAGTGTCGACACACCTGCTTGCATCCAAGGTTTCGAACTACACGTAATCTCACATTTCAAATGTCCTCACTGAAAGAAAGTCCCATTTCACACATATATTTCAGTATTTTGAATTTTGGGACGTTTAGAGAAGTGCGCTCACACTCAAAAAGATGTTCAATGCATGCAATTGTGATACCATAGGCTTGGTCGTCATGTAAGTATCCACTAATGTGAGAACCCTCAGTATAAGATCATGTAGGGCTTGTCACGGCTCAGAATGCAGCTTGGGGAAAGGAATGGATATCATTTGGGTAAAAGTGACTAATCATTCCTCGAGAGTTGGACTACGTCCGTGCTTGATATTTGTGCGCTTTGATGCTGACTCGATTTCTTTTTGTCCCAGGTTTTTTTGTACTGACTTCTTTTGAATCTTTCATTTGGAGCCCCCCTTTTTTTTTCGGGGTTATGTATTCTTTTTTTTTATAACATCGAGGCTTTTGATTTCTTTTTTTGTGTGAAGTCGTCTCTGCTTTTGTTTTGTTTTTCTTTTGGGACTTTGACAACTTTTGTCTTTGCAAACTTCAGTTAGAATTTTGTCAGTCACTTGCACATTTCTAAAGCACTCAAGGAGGTCGGGGCCAAGAGAGGGATAGTGCGTACGCACTTAGAAAGGGTATAGGTGTAATATGCGGTTGTCAAAAAATAGGTTTTAGGCTCAAAGAGGTGTACTAGGGATAATGTTATTTGGTAGGCTGAAAAGGCTCAAACGGGTCAAAGAAAGCCTACGATCATTTCCTACACCGAGTGTTACTCAGGATTTCGCCTCAACAAACATTCAGGCCAAGTTCTAGATCACAATGCAACGCAATTAAACTTATTCAAACACTCACCACACAATGCATATGAAACGATGATGTTGGTTTCGTCCTTATCTTGAAAACACGCAAGACAATGTCATTTACGGGTATGAATAAGAGGTACCAAAAGAATTTATGGTTTACCACAAAGTCAACCCATACGGATTATCACTTGTTTTTTTTATGCATAATCCTAAATGTGTTGGTATTTACCAAGTCAAACAATGATACTTAAAAAATGTTTTTTTTTGAATAATTTTTTTTTTGTATTTTTCGAATAATTGTTTTTTTTTTGTATTTTTTGAATAAATGGTACAACTGAATTTTTCACGTATCCCGCCGAGAATCAGCGCCGTAGTTCATTCAAATATGTTATAAAATGTATGCTTGGAAAAATTTATCAATGAAAGAATAGCAATATAAAGTTGTGCAAAAGAAATGATTGTCCATTGTGGACGAATTCAAACTAAAATGAATGCCCGAAAACATGATGAATGGAATGCATGAGTGAGAAATGCGCTCTTTTTTTTGTGGTTTTTATTTTGTGTTGTCGAACCCAAAATGAGTTGCCTACGTATCACACCGTGTGGTGAGAATCAGACACGCGTAGTTCGGAATGATTATGCTGTAAAAATGCATGATATGAAAGAGCTATGTATGCAACGCTAGACATATCAATTGAATTTGTGAATATGAATAAAAATACAAAGTATAGAAGAACTGAGAGCGATGTCTCGTTGAATCTGGTATAAACTAACTTCTATTAATCAACATAACTACCGCTCATTTTTGTGATGATTGTTTTTTTTTCCGACCGCCCTAGGCTGAATGCGAGGACAACCTTCCTGCAAAAAATATGAGAAATAGGTGAGTAGGAAAATGACAAAAATAATAAAATGCAAAGGTGTGACAATATAGTCAAAGACTCCACTGATTGGTTCGACTGGACTGGTGGTTGATGCTTCACAAAGTCCAAGTCGCGCTATTCAAGAGTGATTTACGCAGTAGAAGTCCTGATTGCAATATGATAGCAAAAAGTGCAAAATGCAAATGCTCGAACCCGGAATCACAAAAGGGTAATTATTGCATTAAATAATATGTACAAAATTGCTAGCGACAACAATAGTAAACAAAATCATGCAGATCAAGCGCGCGCCCTAACATGCATGAGACCTCTCTTATGCCAGAGGTTGGCCTAAACGACAGATATGCGAAATTATGATAAATAAGTCCAAGCCGTTAAAGTGCAATATTTTGTTGGAAATGGCGACCAAATGACGATGCACTTTTTCCAATTTCGGCGTGTCATGACCAGGCTTGGATCCGTCTATCATTATCACGCTACACATATATGCTTGTTGGTCGTTGGGTTGTGAAACCCAACGACAATTTGGTGGATTTCCTAATCGTGGAGACGATACCAAGGATCGACTCACCTAAGGTGTATGCATGCATGACTTAAAATAAAGAGGGCGGTATAGCTGTATCTTAAATTTTCTAAAATTTGGCTTACTAGACACAATGGTTCCCGAGCGGACTACTCGAGCGTGAAAGGCTACGCGCCACGGTTGAACGGATTCTCCGCGTAAAATGCCAACTCTCCTAAATTTGGATATTTGAAAGAAATTTGCGGGTGTGCAAAGCACACCTCGCGTGTAGTGTGTGGTAGTGTCAATTTTCCAGAATGGAGGAAATATGAGCGGAATGCCAATTTAAGATAAGCAGTAAAAGAATGTAGCAATTAAAGTAGTTAATTACAAAATAAAAGCAAACAATATAAAACATTTACAACAAATATAAAAGCAAAATAAGGCGCAATATTTAATTAACCTGGGTTTGCTATGATCAAAAACCTGATATCCCCAGCGGAGTCGCCATTCTGTAAGACCCCATTTTAACCGTGGCCGAAAACGGGAGTACTACGTATGGTTAATTCCTAGATGTATTTAAAGGAGTCGCCACCTAATTAATTAAGTGAATTAGGACACTTGATTTATTGCAATAAAAATACAATTAATCTCCATTTAATGGTGCATAAATTAGTGAGATTCGGATCGTGGTTCTTTATTATCCTAAAGGGAAGATTAGACATCCTTTAAGATCCGCTAACTTGCGTTATTCGTTCAAGCCTGTTAATTATTTATTGCTTTTATTCTAAGCATTTTTCATAATTTATAATTAAAATAAAGTGCAATCTAATAATAAAACTAAAATTAAATGCGACATAAAATAAAACTCAGGACATTTTTAGCCTTTTTAGGCTTTCGCACAAGATGATCTCCGAAACACTGCATAAACACTTAGTAAAAGTGTTAGTACTAGAATAAATAATTTTAAAGCAATGACAGAATTTAATAAGTAAAGCCAAAAATAAATAAATCCGTCTTTTGCAGGAGGTCTTGGAAATCGACGGAGATTCCTTAATCTGCAAATATTGTTAAAAGCAATAAAATAAATAAAACCTTCAGATCCGCCAAAACAGTAATAGTTTTAAACACGGAGGGCTCAGATATATATAAAAATAAAGTGGACATCCTAAACAAGTGCACTGCGAGAATACTGTCAACGCATGTTGGTTATCCTGTGTAAGTAGAAGAAATCATCAACGCCCAGAAAGCTTCATTTATTTTATTTTCCGTCTTTGCAACTGTGGAGGACTCAAAAATCGACGGATAACTTTTTCATTGGCCAAACAAGTGTAGCATCTTGTTCAAAAATCAGTAAAATACCAAATATTCAAATGCAGAAATCTGTTCCTTCCGTTTAATAAAATAAAAGCAAGCTTGTCGAAACCAGTCCGATAAAATAGCCAAAATCAATAAAAAAATGGCTGAAAATCAGTCCAAAGTTAGTAGCAACATAGCAAAATCAGTAGTAAAATGGCCAACAGATCAGTAGCAACATAGCAAAATCGGTAGTCAAATGGCAGATGGTCAAGATGCAACATAGCAAGTATAACGGAATAACATCACGAGTTCTCAAACTCGCCACTACTAAACAAATAAAAATCAGTCCAACAACACAAAAGCAAACCGACGAACATCGTCGGAGTTTTGCAAACTCCAGCCAAATACCAAAAGCGGGAAATCAGTCCGACAACCAACAACAGAAACCAAAAATTAAACCAACAGGGGTCGCCGGAGTTTAAAACTCCGGCGATATACAAAATTTCCAAATCAGTCCAAATAAGAGTATGCCAACATATCTAAAAAAGGAACCAAACCAAAACTGCGAGGGTGGCGGCGTCACTTCCACGGCTATCGCCGGTGCGACGCCGCCAGCGGTTTGAGCACGAGACAGTGGTTTTGGTCGACATTGGCTTCACCGGAGCTAGTGGTCGACGGTGAACAATGGGTTCGATGGGAACAGCGGTGAGGTTCACCGGAGCTCTGAACTCCGGCGATGATGGCGGAGTTGACAGTGGTGAGGTTCGGGTGTTGTGGTAGACGAGGTTTGGGGTTCGCTGGGAATGGGAGTAGCGAGTGCGTGGTGTCCGGCGGTGGAGTGGTTGAGGGCGGGGAAAGGTGGTCGACGAGAGTGAGGAGAGAGGCGGGGTGAGAGGGTGAGGGAGATGATGTTGAGAGGGGGGTGAGATTATGATGGAGTGTGCGGCTGCCAGCTGATAATGAATGGCTGCCCCCCTTTTTAATAAAGGGGGGGGGGGGTAATGTTTAATATATTGTGTAGGTTTTTTTAAGGTTTGGTATTTGGGGAAATGAAAAGTGGGTTTTGATTTTAGGAAATAAAAGTGTGGTATTGTTTGGATGAAATTAAAAAAAATGATGTTGGATTGGACCGATTCAAATTGTGTCTTGGACTGGACTGGTTTGACAAAAAATGCAAGGCTGGTTAATTATTTAAAGAAAAATTATTTCAAAAGATGCAACATTATTAAAATGCAAATGCCGACGCAGTAATAATAAAAAATAATAATATTTAAGCAAATGTTTAATGCCTAATTATAACGAGATGCCAATTAATTATTTAAAGATATGCAAACATAATATTAACAAAGACATAATGCTTAATTTAAGATGACATGCCATTTTGTGAATAATAAAACACAGAATATTAGGTAAAAAATATGCAAAATAACGATTATGCGGTGTGCTAAAATACTTAAAATTACAATAAATATACCAAAAACGGGTCAAAATTGACTGTCAACAATGTGTATGTAGACACCCACACATATAACAGTTGACCACAGAGACATATAGAATTGTCTCATTTTTTTAATACCCTAGATCGTGCAATTAGAGCTATACCTTCAGGACATTCTTCTAACTCGTGCGTATTACGTATTTCAGAAAATGCATGCTAAAAGGAAATCAGCTACAAGCAAGAGATCTACTGCTAATGTTGTTCATGAGGAAAATGCTGTCTTGAAAGCCAATTTGGATCTGGCCTTTCGATATATAGCCCGAAAGTTCGTATTCTAGTTCCGCCTCCTAGTTCCACTGACTCAGATATTAGGGGAGATATTCAGATGCTCACCCAGATTGTGGTTGCTCAAGCCCAACGTCAAGGGATGACTACAAGTACGAGAACTAATAGAGATTCATCTAGTTTCAGGACTCATGAGTTTCTGCGTATGGATCCTCCAGTGTTCACATGGTCTAGCAAGATAGAGGATCCAAAAAATTTTATTGATAGACTTCAGAAAATCTTTCATGTTATGCATGCTACCGAGATAGAAGCCGTAGAGTTGGGAGCTTATCAGTTGCAGGATGTTGCTAATATCCGGTACGCCTGTAATCAATAAATGATTGATCCTTAAATCATGTTACTTATATCCTTGGACATACTGGAAATTCCACTTACCATTTTTAAAGGGAGATAAGCTCTCTCCCCCACGTAACAAGATAGTTTTACGTATTATTGAGGGTTATGCGTACCCATTTATCTAAGCCATAGATATGGGACTGGTAAAGTCCCCAACTTTGTTATGCAATAGGTTACAGTTTTAAATAACCTTGGAAAAAGGGTATTGAGGACGACACTAGAAAATGGTTGAAGAAGTGTCGTAAGGATATAAATGCAGGTAGTACGCATGAATGAAACTGTATGATCACGAATCTAGATAGAAATATTTTTTTTGCTAATAATGAGCATAAGGAAGGGTTATGACCAGAATGATAAAAGAGAATGCAACTATGGTTATGTAAGTTGCACGAGATATGATTACCCCAGACTAGTGTAAAGACCATTAGTGAATGATGGGCAGTAAGAACACCTCGATGAAAGGTGGCAAAATCTGTACTGACGAGAAAGATAGTAGAAAAATACAGGGAGGTATGAGACCCCAGGGCAACTTGAAATGAAAAATAAAGGTAAGACGAGTAGACACTCGAACGATAAGAACTCTTGGCAAGCCATTGGATTATGTAATACCATGGATTGAGGTTGAACACCTGAATATAAGCTCTATGAGCTGGGAGAGAATAATAGGATTACTACTTGACGAGATCAAGAAAATCTCCCCCTAAATTGCGATTGACAGGGAGTCTTAGCCATGAGACAAGCAAAAGAATCAAATCTAAGTATAGTGACCAAGTTTGGTTGCAACAGAGAAATGGAAACAGGAATCATAATTGAGATTATCCCCGACGATTTTGGAAGTTGATAAAGGCTTCCAGTTATGGGAAGATAAGGCTACGACTCTGATTCTAACCATGAGGCCTGAAGGACTAGAGGGTTAGGTTATTATGGTAACACTTTAAGTGTTTTGCTGGGTTGTTTGCGGATGCAACACGATAAGGTAACAACCTATATTTCCCGGCAGCTACGGGAGCATGATAGTGGAACTCAGATTCGAGAGGTTGCCGAGTCTTCCCTCGTTGAGGAAGTGAAAAAGCGACAGTATAAGGATCCAGTTCTATGGCGAATTTGAGATACAACTCTCCAAGAGGAGAAGGACCTGTTTGGGTAGCACCAGATAGGGTGCTGTGATATGAGGATAGATTGTGTGTTCCCGATGCTGCAGGACTTGTCAACAGGTTTTAGGGGAGGCACGTAGTGCTTATTGCTTTATTTGTTCGGGGTCGACTAAGATGTATCATGACCTCAGATGTATGTATTGGTAAGATGACCTGAAGAGGGACGTAGCAAAGTTTGTTGCTTAGTGTCCGAATTAGTAGGATGTCAAGGTTGAGCACCAGAAGCCCAGTGGGCTATTACAGGCGATTGAGATCCCGACTTAGAAATGGGAGGTGATTGATATGGATTTTGTTACAGGGTTGCATCGTACTCAGAGGAAGTGCGACTACGAGGTCATAGTAAGCGGTGATGAAATCAGCCCATGTTCTTTCGGTCAGGACCACTTACTCGGCTGAGGATTATGCTAGATTATATAGCAGGGAGATTGTGAGACTGCATGGGGTTCCTACATTTATGATTTCAGACCCATGATCTCAGTTTACGGATAACTTCTGGAGGTTTTCCAGAAGGAATTAGGGACACATGTGAGTCTCAGTGTTGCATTTCACCCTCAGACCGACGGACAGGCAGAGCGTACTATCCAGGCACTTGAGGATAAATTGTGGGCCTGTGTTATTGATTTCAGAGATAGCTGGGAGGATTAATTGCCTTTTGTTGAGTTTGCGTATAACAAAAGCTACCATTCCAGTAATCAGATGGCCCTGTATGAGGCCTTGTATGAAAGAAAGTGTAGATCGCCGGTTGGTTGGTTCGACGTAGGCGAGTTCGATTAATTGGCGAACTTGATTCAGCGGGTTGTGGATAAGGCGAAGCTTATCCAGGAAAGATTATTAGCAAGCTTAGAGTCGATAGAAGCTTTATGCAGATAACCGACGTCGACACTTGGAGTTTAGGTTGACGTTTTGGCATAAGCATTGTTATGTGGCCATGTGTGGCAAATGTTATTATGTTGGGTGTAGTCAAGGGACTATGCCAATATCTGTTTAGATGGAACCTCGAAAGAACATTCGGGGACGAATGTTTCTAAGGAGGGGAGAATGTTACAGCCCGTAATTCTAGGACATGTATATAAAAATGTACGTAAGGAATCAGGATGTTAAAATGTGGACGAAAGAAAGAAATGTTTTTCTGAAAGAAATTTTCCGAACCTCGGGAAAGGATAACGTTTGTTATTTGAAATTTTTAGAATTTATCGGAATTATGGAAATGTCGGGAAATGAAATTTTATGGACGAATGAGAGGGTGACACGTGTCACCCCCACATGGGCTTGTTGGCCGAATTATTGGGCAAGTCAAGGGTCAAACTTGGCTTGACATTCTTGACTCAATCCTAGCCCTTCAAGTGTATTAATCTTAGCCCTTAGATGTGTTATATATTATACTAGTAGCAAGGATGAACTCCACACTTAGAAAAAATTGGCTAAACTTGTGTGCAAACTGAAGGGCTCTCGGCAATGGGCAAAGGAACAAGAGAATTTTAATTTGTTTGTTGTTCATAATTCGCCATACTTAAACCCAAGGTTCCTAGGGGTATTGTAAGGTCATCTCAATAAAAAGATCCCGAAAAAGCTACGTAAATCCGTTAGTCGCAAGATGAAAACCAAAGTTGTTTTCATAGTTTGGGTGGATATTGAAGGAGATTTGTTTGTGAACTTCTCAAGGTGGCAAATAGTGGATTGGAACACAAAGGAAATGAGCTAGAGTTGCTACGAATCGACTTTAGGTTTTTGGATTAAAATTGGGTTTAACAAGGTAAATCTTCATCTTACTTTTGTAATTAGAACTACATGTTGTAGTAGGTATATAATTGATCATGTGAATTGTATTATGAAGATTGATAAGTGATATGGAATATGTGTAAGCCTAAAATCAGAAAGTTGTTATGTTAGACTTTGAGTTTGTAATTCAATTTAGTTATTGGTTGTACCGTCGCATGTTATAGAAAGAGGAGATTTTAGTTGTTCTATTTGATTTCGACTATATAACATGTTAGAATAGCAAGTTAGATATGAAAGGAAATTGACATTGTTGTGATACATTGTAGCCGAATGTAACTTGGAAATATTGGATAGTTTTATATTGATTGTGGGGAGGAATTTTACACGTCCGGCTAGGCGTGTAATCCCCTCGGGAAAGGATAACGTTTGTTATTTGAGATTTTTAGAATTTATCGGAATTATGGAAATTTCGGGAAACGAAATTTTATGGAAGAATGGGAGGGTGACACGTGTCACCCCCCCACATGGGCTTGTTGGCCGAGTTATTGGGCAAGTCAAGGGTCAAACTTGGCTTGACATTCTTGACTCAATCCTAGCCCTTCAAGTGTATTAATCTTGGCCCTTAGATGTGTTATATATTATACTAGTAGCAAGGATGAACTCCTTAGAAAAATTGGCTAAACTTGTGTGCAAAATGAAGGGCTCTCGTGATGGGCAAAGGAACAAGAGATTTTTTTTTGTTGTTCATAATTAACCATACATAAACCCATGGTTCCTAGGGGTATTGTAAGGTCATCTCAATACAAAGATCCGGAAAAGCTACGTAAATCCGTTAGTCATGAGATGAAAACCTAAGTTGTTTTCATAGTTTTGGGTGGATATTGAAGGAGAGTTGTTTGTGAACTTCTCAAGGTGGCAAATAGTGGATTGGAACACAAAGGAAAGGAGCTAGAGTTGCTACGGATCGACTTTAGGTTTTTGGATTAAAATTGGGCTTAACAAGGTAAATCTTCATCTTACTTTTGTAATTAGAACTACATGTTGTAGTAGGTATATAATTGATCATGTGAATTGTATTATGAAGATTGATAAGTGATATGGAATATGTGGAAGCCTAAAATCCGAAAGTTGTTATGTTAGACTTTAAGTTTGTAATTCAATTTAGTTATTGGTTGTACCGTCGCATGTTATAGAAAGAGGAGATTTTAGTTGTTCTATTTGATTTCGACTATATAACATGTTAGAATAACAAGTTGGATATGAAAGGAAATTGACATTGTTGTGATACATTGTAGCCGAATGTAACTTGGAAATATTGGATAGTTTTATATTGATTGTGGGGCAGAATTTTACACGTCCGGCTAGGCGTGTAATCTACTCGGGAAAGGATAACGTTTGTTATTTGAGATTTTTACAATTTATCAGAATTATGGAAATGTCGGGAAATGAAATTTTATGGACTAATGGGAGGGTGACACGTGTCACCCCCCACATGGGCTTGTTGGCTGAATTATTGGGCAAGTCAAGGGTCAAACTTGGCTTGACATTCTTGACTCAATCCTAGCCCTTCAAGTATATTAATCTTGGCCCTTAGATGTGTTATATATTATACTAGTAGCAAGGATGAACTCCACACTTAGAAAAAATTGGCTAAACTTGTGTGCAAAATGAAGGGCTCGGCAATGGGCAAAGGAACAAGAGATTTTTTTTTTGTTTGTCGTTCATAATTCGCCATACTTAAACCCATGGTTCCTAGTGGTATTGTAAGGTCATCTCAATACAAAGATCCCGGAAAAGCTACGTAAATCCGTTAGTCGCAAGATGAAAACCTAAGTTGTTTTCATAGTTTTGGGTGGATATTGAAGGAGAATTGTTTGTGAACTTCTCAAGGTGGCAAATGGTGGATTGGAACACAAAGGAAAGGAGCTAGAGTTGCTACGGATCGACTTTAGGTTTTTGGATTAAAATTGGGCTTAACAAGGTAAATCTTCATCTTACTTTTGTAATTAGAACTACATGTTGTAGTAGGTATATAATTGATCATGTGAATTGTTTTATGAAGATTGATAAGTGATATGGAATATGTGTAAGCCTAAAATCCGAAAGTTGTTATGTTAGACTTTGAGTTTGTAATTCAATTTAGTTATTGGTTGTACCGTCGCATGTTATAGAAAGAGGAGATTTTAGTTGTTCTATTTGATTTCGACTATATAACATGTTAGAATAACAAGTTAGATACGAAAGGAAATTGACATTGTTGTGATACATTGTAGCCGAATGTAACTTGGAAATATTGGATAGTTTTATATTGATTGTGGGGAGGAATTTTACACGTCCGGCTAGGCGTGTAATCCCCTCGGGAAAGGATAACGTTTGTTATTTGAGATTTTTAGAATTTATCGGAATTATGGAAATGTCGGGAAATGAAATTTTATGGACGAATGGGAGGGTGACACGTGTCACCCCCCACATGGGCATGTTGGCCGAGTTATTGGGCAAGTCAAGGGTCAAACTTGGCTTGACATTCTTGACTCAATCCTAGCCCTTCAAGTGTATTAATCTTGGCCCTTAGATGTGTTATATATTATACTAGTAGCAAGGATGAACTCCACACTTAGAAAAAATTGGCTAAACTTGTGTGCAAAATGAAGGGCTCTCGGCAATGGGCAAAGGAACAAGAGATTTTTTTTGTTTGTTGTTCATAATTAACCATACATAAACCCATGGTTCCTAGGGGTATTGTAAGGTCATCTCAATACAAAGATCCCGGAAAAGCTACGTAAATCCGTTAGTCGCAAGATGAAAACCTAAGTTGTTTTCATAGTTTTGGGTGGATATTGAAGGAGAGTTGTTTGTGAACTTCTCAAGGTGGCAAATAGTGTATTGGAACACAAAGGAAAGGAGCTAGAGTTGCTACGGATCGACTTTAGGGTTTTGGATTAAAATTGGGCTTAACAAGGTAAATCTTCATCTTACTTTTGTAATTAGAACTACATGTTGTAGTAGGTATATAATTGATCATGTGAATTGTATTATGAAGATTGATAAGTGATATGGAATATGTGGAAGCCTAAAATCCGAAAGTTGTTATGTTAGACTTTAAGTTTGTAATTCAATTTAGTTATTGGTTGTACCGTCGCATGTTATAGAAAGAGGAGATTTTAGTTGTTCTATTTGATTTCGACTATATAACATGTTAGAATAACAAGTTGGATATGAAAGGAAATTGACATTGTTGTGATACATTGTAGCCGAATGTAACTTGGAAATATTGGATAGTTTTATATTGATTGTGGGGCAGAATTTTACACGTCCGGCTAGGCGTGTAATCCACTCGGGAAAGGATAACCTTTGTTATTTGAGATTTTTACAATTTATCAGAATTATGGAAATGTCGGGAAATGAAATTTTATGGACGAATGGGAGGGTGACACGTGTCACCCCCACATGGGCTTGTTTGCTGAATTATTGGGCAAGTCAAGGGTCAAACTTGGCTTGACATTCTTGACTCAATCCTAGCCCTTCAAGTATATTAATCTTGGCCCTTAGATGTGTTATATATTATACTAGTTGCAAGGATGAACTCCACACTTAGAAAAAATTGGCTAAACTTGTGTGCAA
Organism: Przewalskia tangutica; assembly: GCA_029844215.1. Taxonomy (NCBI): domain Eukaryota; kingdom Viridiplantae; phylum Streptophyta; class Magnoliopsida; order Solanales; family Solanaceae; genus Przewalskia; species Przewalskia tangutica. Next base: position 139,089,069 of record CM056720.1, on the reverse strand, counting down.
AATGAAGGGCTCTCGGCAATGGGCAAAGGAACAAGAGATTTTTTTTTTGTTTGTCGTTCATAATTCGTCATTCTTAAACCCATGGTTCCTAGTGGTATTGTAAGGTCATCTCAATACAAAGATCCCGGAAAAGCTACGTAAATCCGTTAGTCGCAAGATGAAAACCTAAGTTGTTTTCATAGTTTTGGGTGGATATTGAAGGAGAATTGTTTGTGAACTTCTCAAGGTGGCAAATGGTGGATTGGAACACAAAGGAAAGGAGCTAGAGTTGCTACGGATCGACTTTAGGTTTTTGGATTAAAATTGGGCTTAACAAGGTAAATCTTCATCTTACTTTTGTAATTAGAACTACATGTTGTAGTAGGTATATAATTGATCATGTGAATTGTTTTATGAAGATTGATAAGTGATATGGAATATGTGTAAGCCTAAAATCCGAAAGTTGTTATGTTAGACTTTGAGTTTGTAATTCAATTTAGTTATTGGTTGTACCGTCGCATGTTATAGAAAGAGGAGATTTTAGTTGTTCTATTTGATTTCGACTATATAACATGTTAGAATAACAAGTTAGATACGAAAGGAAATTGACATTGTTGTGATACATTGTAGCCGAATGTAACTTGGAAATATTGGATAGTTTTATATTGATTGTGGGGAAGAATTTTACACGTCCGGCTAGGCGTGTAATCCCCTCGGGAAAGGATAACGTTTGTTATTTGAGATTTTTAAAATTTATCGGAATTATGGAAATATCGGGAAACGAAATTTTATGGAAGAATGGGAGGGTGACACGTGTCACCTCCCCACATGGGCTTGTTGGCCGAATTATTGGGCAAGTCAAGGGTCAAACTTGGCTTGACATTCTTGACTCAATCCTAGCCCTTCAAGTGTATTAATCTTGGCCCTTAGATGTGTTATATATTATACTAGTAGCAAGGATGAACTCCACACTTAGAAAAAATTGGCTAAACTTGTGTGCAAAATGAAGGGCTCTCGGCAATGGGCAAAGGAACAAGAGATTTTTTTTTTGTTTGTCGTTCATAATTCGCCATACTTAAACCCATGGTTCCTAGGGGTATTGTAAGGTCATCTCAATACAAAGATCCCGGAAAAGCTACGTAAATCCGTTAGTCGCAAGATGAAAACCTAAGTTGTTTTCATAGTTTTGGGTGGATATTGAAGGAGAGTTGTTTGTGAACTTCTCAAGGTGGCAAATAGTGGATTGGAACACAAAGGAAAGGAGCTAGAGTTTCTACGGATCGACTTTAGGTTTTTGGATTAAAATTGGGCTTAACAAGGTAAATCTTCATCTTACTTTTGTAATTAGAACTACATGTTGTAGTAGGTATATAATTGATCATGTGAATTGTATTATGAAGATTGATAAGTGATATGGAATATGTGGAATCCTAAAATCCGAAAGTTGTTATGTTAGACTTTGAGTTTGTAATTCAATTTAGTTATTGGTTGTACCGTCGCATGTTATAGAAAGAGGAGATTTTAGTTGTTCTATTTGATTTCGACTATATAACATGTTAGAATAACAAGTTGGATATGAAAGGAAATTGACATTGTTGTGATACATTGTAGCCGAATGTAACTTGGAAATATTGGATAGTTTTATATTGATTGTGGGGCAGAATTTTACACGTCCGGCTAGGCGTGTAATCTACTCGGGAAAGGATAACGTTTGTTATTTGAGATTTTTACAATTTATCAGAATTATGGAAATGTCGGGAAATGAAATTTTATGGACTAATGGGAGGGTGACACGTGTCACCCCCCACATGGGCTTGTTGGCTGAATTATTGGGCAAGTCAAGGGTCAAACTTGGCTTGACATTCTTGACTCAATCCTAGCCCTTCAAGTATATTAATCTTGGCCCTTAGATGTGTTATATATTATACTAGTAGCAAGGATGAACTCCACACTTAGAAAAAATTGGCTAAACTTGTGTGCAAAATGAAGGGCTCTCGGCAATGGGCAAAGGAACAAGAGATTTTTTTTTGTTTGTCGTTCATAATTCGCCATACTTAAACCCATGGTTCCTAGTGGTATTGTAAGGTCATCTCAATACAAAGATCCCGGAAAAGCTACGTAAATCCGTTAGTCGCAAGATGAAAACCTAAGTTGTTTTCATAGTTTTGGGTGGATATTGAAGGAGAATTGTTTGTGAACTTCTCAAGGTGGCAAATGGTGGATTGGAACACAAAGGAAAGGAGCTAGAGTTGCTACGGATCGACTTTAGGTTTTTGGATTAAAATTGGGCTTAACAAGGTAAATCTTCATCTTACTTTTGTAATTAGAACTACATGTTGTAGTAGGTATATAATTGATCATGTGAATTGTTTTATGAAGATTGATAAGTGATATGGAATATGTGTAAGCCTAAAATCCGAAAGTTGTTATGTTAGACTTTGAGTTTGTAATTCAATTTAGTTATTGGTTGTACCGTCGCATGTTATAGAAAGAGGAGATTTTAGTTGTTCTATTTGATTTCGACTATATAACATGTTAGAATAACAAGTTAGATACGAAAGGAAATTGACATTGTTGTGATACATTGTAGCCGAATGTAACTTGGAAATATTGGATAGTTTTATATTGATTGTGGGGAAGAATTTTACACGTCCGGCTAGGCGTGTTATCCCCTCGGGAAAGGATAATGTTTGTTATTTGAGATTTTTAGAATTTATCGGAATTATGGAAATGTCGGGAAACGAAATTTTATGGAAGAATGGGAGGGTGACACGTGTCACCCCCCCACATGGGCTTGTTGGCCGAATTATTGGGCAAGTCAAGGGTCAAACTTGGCTTGACATTCTTGACTCAATCCTAGCCCTTCAAGTGTATTAATCTTGGCCCTTAGATGTGTTATATATTATATTAGTAGCAAGGATGAACTCCACACTTAGAAAAAATTGGCTAAACTTGTGTGCAAAATGAAGGGCTCTCGGCAATGGGCAAAGGAACAAGAGATTTTTTTTTTGTTTGTTGTTCATAATTAACCATACTTAAACCCATGGTTCCTAGGGGTATTGTAAGGTCATCTCAATACAAAGATCCCGGAAAAGCTACGTAAATCCGTTAGTCGCAAGATGAAAACCTAAGTTGTTTTCATAGTTTTGGGTGGATATTGAAGGAGAGTTGTTTGTGAACTTCTCAAGGTGGCAAATAGTGTATTGGAACACAAAGGAAAGGAGCTAGAGTTGCTACGGATCGACTTTAGGGTTTTGGATTAAAATTGGGCTTAACAAGGTAAATCTTCATCTTACTTTTGTAATTAGAACTACATGTTGTAGTAGGTATATAATTGATCATGTGAATTGTATTATGAAGATTGATAAGTGATATGGAATATGTGGAAGCCTAAAATCCGAAAGTTGTTATGTTAGACTTTAAGTTTGTAATTCAATTTAGTTATTGGTTGTACCGTCGCATGTTATAGAAAGAGGAGATTTTAGTTGTTCTATTTGATTTCGACTATATAACATGTTAGAATAACAAGTTGGATATGAAAGGAAATTGACATTGTTGTGATACATTGTAGCCGAATGTAACTTGGAAATATTGGATAGTTTTATATTGATTGTGGGGCAGAATTTTACACGTCCGGCTAGGCGTGTAATCCACTCGGGAAAGGATAACCTTTGTTATTTGAGATTTTTACAATTTATCAGAATTATGGAAATGTCGGGAAATGAAATTTTATGGACGAATGGGAGGGTGACACGTGTCACCCCGTACGGGCTTGTTCTTGAATTATTGGGCAAGTCAAGGGTCAAACTTGGCTTGACATTCTTGACTCAATCCTAGCCCTTCAAGTATATTAATCTTGGCCCTTAGATGTGTTATATATTATACTAGTTGCAAGGATGAACTCCACACTTAGAAAAAATTGGCTAAACTTGTGTGCAAAATGAAGGGCTCTCGGCAATGGGCAAAGGAACAAGAGATTTTTTTTTTGTTTGTCGTTCATAATTCGTCATTCTTAAACCCATGGTTCCTAGTGGTATTGTAAGGTCATCTCAATACAAAGATCCCGGAAAAGCTACGTAAATCCGTTAGTCGCAAGATGAAAACCTAAGTTGTTTTCATAGTTTTGGGTGGATATTGAATGAGAATTGTTTGTGAACTTCTCAAGGTGGCAAATGGTGGATTGGAACACAAAGGAAAGGAGCTAGAGTTGCTACGGATCGACTTTAGGTTTTTGGATTAAAATTGGGCTTAACAAGGTAAATCTTCATCTTACTTTTGTAATTAGAACTACATGTTGTAGTAGGTATATAATTGATCATGTGAATTGTTTTATGAAGATTGATAAGTGATATGGAATATGTAAGCCTAAAATCCAAAGTTGTTATGTTAGACTTTAAGTTTGTAATTCAATTTAGTTATTGGTTGTCTAAATCGCATGTTATAGAAAGAGGAGATTTTAGTTGTTCTATTTGATTTCGACTATATAACATGTTTGAATAACAAGTTGGATATGAAAGAAATTGACATTGTTGTGATACATTGTAGAATGTAACTTGGAAATATTGGATAGTTTTATATTGATTGTGGGAAGAATTTTACGTCAGGCTAGGCGTGTAATCCTCGGAAAGGATAACCTTTGTTATTTGAGATTTTTACAATTTATCAGAATTATGGAAATGTCGGGAAATGAAATTTTATGGACGAATGGGAGGGTGACACGTGTCACCCCCACATGGGCTTGTTTGCTGAATTATTGGGCAAGTCAAGGGTCAAACTTGGCTTGACATTCTTGACTCAATCCTAGCCCTTCAAGTATATTAATCTTGGCCCTTAGATGTGTTATATATTATACTAGTTGCAAGGATGAACTCCACACTTAGAAAAAATTGGCTAAACTTGTGTGCAAAATGAAGGGCTCTCGGCAATGGGCAAAGGAACAAGAGATTTTTTTTTTGTTTGTCGTTCATAATTCGTCATTCTTAAACCCATGGTTCCTAGTGGTATTGTAAGGTCATCTCAATACAAAGATCCCGGAAAAGCTACGTAAATCCGTTAGTCGCAAGATGAAAACCTAAGTTGTTTTCATAGTTTTGGGTGGATATTGAAGGAGAATTGTTTGTGAACTTCTCAAGGTGGCAAATGGTGGATTGGAACACAAAGGAAAGGAGCTAGAGTTGCTACGGATCGACTTTAGGTTTTTGGATTAAAATTGGGCTTAACAAGGTAAATCTTCATCTTACTTTTGTAATTAGAACTACATGTTGTAGTAGGTATATAATTGATCATGTGAATTGTTTTATGAAGATTGATAAGTGATATGGAATATGTGTAAGCCTAAAATCCGAAAGTTGTTATGTTAGACTTTGATTTTGTAATTCAATTTAGTTATTGGTTGTACCGTCGCATGTTATAGAAAGAGGAGATTTTAGTTGTTCTATTTGATTTCGACTATATAACATGTTAGAATAACAAGTTAGATACGAAAGGAAATTGACATTGTTGTGATACATTGTAGCCGAATGTAACTTGGAAATATTGGATAGTTTTATATTGATTGGGGAGAATTTTACACGCTCGGCTAGGCGTGTAATCCCCTCGGGAAAGGATAACGTTTGTTATTTGAGATTTTTAGAATTTATCAGAATTATGGAAATGTCGGGAAACGAAATTTTATGGAAGAATGGGAGGGTGACACGTGTCACCCCCACATGGGCTTGTTGGCCGAATTATTGGGCAAGTCAAGGGTCAAACTTGGCTTGACATTCTTGACTCAATCCTAGCCCTTCAAGTGTATTAATCTTGGCCCTTAGATGTGTTATATATTATACTAGTAGAAAGGATGAACTAAACACTTAGAAAAAATTGGCTAAACTTGTGTGCAAAATGAAGGGCTCTCGGCAATGGGCAAAGGAACAAGAGATTTTTTTTTTGTTTGTCGTTCATAATTCGCCATACTTAAACCCATGGTTCCTAGGGTATCAGAAGGTCATCTCAATACAAAGATCCCTAAAAGCTACGAACTGTTAGTCGCAAGATGAAAACCTAAGTTGTTTTCATAGTTTTGGGTGGATATTGAAGGAGAGTTGTTTGTGAACTTCTCAAGGTGGCAAATAGTGGATTGGAACACAAAGGAAAGGAGCTAGAGTTGCTACGGATCGACTTTAGGTTTTTGGATTAAAATTGGGCTTAACAAGGTAAATCTTCATCTTACTTTTGTAATTAGAACTACATGTTGTAGTAGGTATATAATTGATCATGTGAATTGTATTATGAAGATTGATAAGTGATATGGAATATGTGGAAGCCTAAAATCCGAAAGTTGTTATGTTAGACTTTGAGTTTGTAATTCAATTTAGTTATTGGTTGTACCGTCGCATGTTATAGAAAGAGGAGATTTTAGTTGTTCTATTTGATTTCGACTATATAACATGTTAGAATAACAAGTTGGATATGAAAGGAAATTGACATTGTTGTGATACATTGTAGCCGAATGTAACTTGGAAATATTGGATAGTTTTATATTGATTGTGGGGCAGAATTTTACACGTCCGGCTAGGCGTGTAATCCCCTCGGGAAAGGATAACGTTTGTTATTTGAGATTTTTAGAATTTATCAGAATTATGGAAATGTCGGGAAATGAAATTTTATGGACGAATGGGAGGGTGACACGTGTCACCCCCACATGGGCTTGTTGGCCGAATTATTGGGCAAGTCAAGGGTCAAACTTGGCTTGACATTCTTGACTCAATCCTAGCCCTTCAAGTGTATTAATCTTGGCCCTTAGATGTGTTATATATTATACTAGTAGCAAGGATGAACTCCACACTTAGAAAAAATTGGCTAAACTTGTGTGCAAAATGAAGGGCTCTCGGCAATGGGCAAAGGAACAAGAGATTTTTTTTTGTTTGTTGTTCATAATTCGCCATACTTAAACCCATGGTTCCTTGGGGTATTGTAAGGTCATCTCAATACAAAGATCCCGGAAAAGCTACGTAAATCCGTTAGTCGCAAGATGAAAACATAAGTTGTTTTCATAGTTTTGGGTGCATATTGAAGGAGAGTTGTTTGTGAACTTCTCAAGGTGGCAAATAGTGGATTGGAACACAAAGGAAAGGAGCTAGAGTTGCTACGGATCGACTTTAGGTTTTTGGATTAAAATTGGGCTTAACAAGGTAAATCTTCATCTTACTTTTGTAATTAGAACTACATGTCAGTAGAGGTATATAATTGATCATGTGAATTGTATTATGAAGATTGATAAGTGATATGGAATATGTGGAAGCCTAAAATCCGAAAGTTGTTATGTTAGACTTTGAGTTTGTAATTCAATTTAGTTATTGGTTGTACCGTCGCATGTTATAGAAAGAGGAGATTTTAGTTGTTCTATTTGATTTAGACTATATAACATGTTAGAATAACAAGTTGGATATGAAAGGAAATTGACATTGTTGTGATACATTGTAGCCGAATATAACTTGGAAATATTGGATAGTTTTATATTGATTGTGGGGCAGAATTTTACACGTCCGGCTAGGCGGGTAATCCCCTCGGGAAAGGATAACGTTTGTTATTTGAGATTTTTAGAATTTATCAGAATTATGGAAATGTCGGGAAACGAAATTTTATGGAAGAATGGGAGGGTGACACGTGTCACCCCCACATGGGCTTGTTGGCCGAATTATTGGGCAAGTCAAGGGTCAAACTTGGCTTGACATTCTCGACTCAATCCTAGCCCTTCAAGTGTATTAATCTCGCCCTTAGATGTGTTATATATTATACTAGTAGCAAGGATGAACTCCACACTTAGAAAAATTGGCTAAACTTGTGTGCAAAATGAAGCGGCTCTCAAGAACGGGCAAAGGAACAAGAGATTTTTTTGTTTGTTGTTCATAATTAACCATACTTAAACCCATGGTTCCTAGGGGTATTGTAAGGTCATCTCAATACAAAGATCCTAAAAGCTACGAACTGTTATCGCAAAGATGAAAACACTAAGTTGTTTTCATAGTTTTGGGTGGATATTGAAGGAGAGTTGTTTGTGAACTTCTCAAGGTGGCAAATAGTGGATTGGAACACAAAGGAAAGGAGCTAGAGTTGCTACGGATCGACTTTAGGTTTTTGGATTAAAATTGGGCTTAACAAGGTAAATCTTCATCTTACTTTGTAATTAGAACTACATGTCAGAAGAGGTATATAATTGATCATGTGAATTGTATTATGAAGATTGATAAGTGATATGGAATATGTGGAAGCCTAAAATCCGAAAGTTGTTATGTTAGACTTTGAGTTTGTAATTCAATTTAGTTATTGGTTGTACCGTCGCATGTTATAGAAAGAGGAGATTTTAGTTGTTCTATTTGATTTCGACTATATAACATGTTAGAATAACAAGTTGGATATGAAAGGAAATTGACATTGTTGTGATACATTGTAGCCGAATGTAACTTGGAAATATTGGATAGTTTTATATTGATTGTGGGGCAGAATTTTACACGTCCGGCTAGGCGTGTAATCCACTCGGGAAAGGATAACCTTTGTTATTTGAGATTTTTACAATTTATCAGAATTATGGAAATGTCGGGAAATGAAATTTTATGGACGAATGGGAGGGTGACACGTGTCACCCCCACATGGGCTTGTTTGCTGAATTATTGGGCAAGTCAAGGGTCAAACTTGGCTTGACATTCTTGACTCAATCCTAGCCCTTCAAGTATATTAATCTTGGCCCTTAGATGTGTTATATATTATACTAGTTGCAAGGATGAACTCCACACTTAGAAAAATCGCTAAACTTGTGTGCAAAATGAAGCGGCTCTCAGAATGGGCAAAGGAACAAGAGATTTTTTTGTTTGTTGTTCATAATTCGCCATACTTAAACCCACGGTTCCTAGTGGTATTGTAAGGTCATCTCAATACAAAGATCCCGAAAAGCTACGTAAACCGTTAGTCGCAAGATGAAAACCTAAGTTGTTTTCATAGTTTTGTGGATATTGAAGGAGAATTGTTTGTGAACTTCTCAAGGTGGCAAATAGTGGATTGGAACACAAAGGAAAGCGAGCTAGAGTTGCTACGGATCGACTTTAGGTTTTTGGATTAAAATTGGGCTTAACAAGGTAAATCTTCATCTTACTTTTGTAATTAGAACTACATGTTGTAGAGGTATATAATTGATCATGTGAATTGTTTTATGAAGATTGATAAGTGATATGGAATATGTAAGCCTAAAATCCGAAAGTTGTTATGTTAGACTTTGAGTTTGTAATTCAATTTAGTTATTGGTTGTACCGTCGCATGTTATAGAAAGAGGAGATTTTAGTTGTTCTATTTGATTTCGACTATATAACATGTTAGAATAACAAGTTGGATATGAAAGTAAATTGACATTGTTGTGATACATTATAGCCGAATGTAACTTGGAAATATTGGATAGTTTTATATTGATTGTGGGGCAGAATTTTACACGTTCGGCTAGGCGTGTTATACCCTCGGGAAAGGATAACGTTTGTTATTTGAGATTTTTAGAATTTATCAGAATTATGGAAATGTCGGGAAACGAAATTTTATGGACGAATGGGAGGGTGACACGTGTCACCCCCACATGGGCTTGTTGGCCGAATTATTGGGCAAGTCAAGGGTCAAACTTGGCTTGACATTCTTGACTCAATCCTAGCCCTTCAAGTGTATTAATATTGGCCCTTAGATGTGTTATATATTATACTAGTAGCAAGGATGAACTCCACACTTAGAAAAAAATGGCTAAACTTGTGTGCAAAATGAAGGGCTCTGAACGGGCAAAGGAACAAGAGATTTTTTTGTTTGTTGTTCATAATTCGCCATACTTAAACCCACGGTTCCTAGGGTATTGTAAGGTCATCTCAATACAAAGATCCCTAAAAGCTACGTGAACTGTTAGTCGCAAGATGAAAACCTAAGTTGTTTTCATAGTTTTAAAGTGGATATTGAAGGAGAGTTGTTTGTGAACTTCTCAAGGTGGCAAATAGTGGATTGGAACACAAAGGAAAGGAGCTAGAGTTGCTACGGATCGACTTTAGGTTTTTGGATTAAAATTGGGCTTAACAAGGTAAATCTTCATCTTACTTTTGTAATTAGAACTACATGTTGTAGAGGTATATAATTGATCATGTGAATTGTATTATGAAGATTGATAAGTGATATGGAATATGTGGAAGCCTAAAATCCGAAAGTTGTTATGTTAGACTTTGAGTTTGTAATTCAATTTAGTTATTGGTTGTACTGGCCGCATGTTATAGAAAGAGGAGATTTTAGTTGTTCTATTTGATTTCGACTATATAACATGTTAGAATAACAAGTTGATATGAAAGGAAATTGACATTGTTGTGATACATTGTAGCCGAACGTAACTTGGAAATATTGATAGTTTTATATCGATTGCAAGAATTTTACACGTCCGGCTAGGCGTGTAATCCCCGAAAGGATAACGCTTTGTTATTTGAGATTTTTAGAATTTATCGAATTATGGAAATGTCGGAAATGAAATTTTACGGACGAACGGGAGGGTGACACGTGTCACCCCACACGGGCTTGTTGGCCGAATTATTGGGCAAGTCAAGGGTCAAACTTGGCTTGACATTCTTGACTCAATCCTAGCCCTTCAAGTGTATTAATCTCGCCCTTAGATGTGTTATATATTATACTAGTAGCAAGGATGAACTCCACACTTAGAAAAATCGCTAAACTTGTGTGCAAAATGAAGCGGCTCTCAAGAACGGGCAAAGGAACAAGAGATTTTTTTGTTTGTTGCTCATAATTCGCCATACTTAAACCCATGGTTCCTAGTGGTATCAGAAGGTCATCTCAATACAAAGATCCCTAAAAGCTACGTGAACCGTTATCGCAAGATGAAAACCTAAGTTGTTTTCATAGTTTTGGGTGGATATTGAAGGAGAGTTGTTTGTGAACTTCTCAAGGTGGCAAATAGTGGATTGGAACACAAAGGAAAGGAGCTAGAGTCATACGGATCGACTTTAGGTTTTTGGATTAAAATTGGGCTTAACAAGGTAAATCTTCATCTTACTGTTGTTATTAGAACTACATGTTGTAGAGGTATATAATTGATCATGTGAATTGTATTATGAAGATTGATGTTGATATGGAATATGTGGAAGCCTAAAATCCGAAAGTTGTTATGTTAGACTTCGAGTTTGTAATTCAATTTAGTTATTGGTTGACTGCCGCATGTTATAGAAAGAGGAGATTTTAGTTGTTCTATTTGATTTCGACTATATAACATGTTAGAATAACAAGTTGGATATGAAAGGAAATTGACATCATTGTGATACATTGTAGCCGAATGTAACTTGGAAATATTGATAGTTTTATATCGATTGTGGGGAAGAATTTTACACGTCCGCTAGGCGTGTAATCCCCTGAAAGGATAACGCTTGTTATTTGAGATTTTTAGAATTTATCGTAATTATGGAAATGTCGGAAATGAAATTTTACGGACGAATGGGAGGTGACACGTGTCACCCCACACGGGCTTGTTGGCCGAATTATTGGGCAAGTCAAGGGTCAAACTTGGCTTGACATTCTCGACTCAATCCTAGCCCTTCAAGTGTATTAATCTCGCCCTTAGATGTGTTATATATTATACTAGTAGCAAGGATGAACTCCACACTTAGAAAAATCGCTAAACTTGTGTGCAAAATGAAGGGCTCTCGCAATGGGCAAAGGAACAAGAGATTTTTTTGTTTGTTGTTCATAATTCGCCATACTTAAACCCATGGTTCCTAGTGGTATCAGAAGGTCATCTCAATACAAAGATCCCTAAAAGCTACGTGAACCGTTATCGCAAGATGAAAACCTAAGTTGTTTTCATAGTTTTGGGTGGATATTGAAGGAGAGTTGTTTGTGAACTTCTCAAGGTGGCAAATGGTGGATTGGAACACAAAGGAAAGGAGCTAGAGTCACGGATCGACTTTAGGTTTTTGGATTAAAATTGGGCTTAACAAGGTAAATCTTCATCTTACTTTTGTAATTAGAACTACATGTCAGTAGAGGTATATAATTGATCATGTGAATTGTTTTATGAAGATTGATAAGTGATATGGAATATGTGGAAGCCTAAAATCCAAAGTTGTTATGTTAGACTTTGAGTTTGTAATTCAATTTAGTTATTGGTTGTACCGTCGCATGTTATAGAAAGAGGAGATTTTAGTTGTTCTATTTGATTTCGACTATATAACATGTTAGAATAACAAGTTATATACGAAAGGAAATTGACATTGTTGTGATACATTGTAGCCGAATGTAACTTGGAAATATCGATAGTTTTATATCGATTGGGAAGAATTTTACACGTCCGGCTAGGCGTGTAATCCCCTCGGGAAAGGATAACGTTTGTTATTTGAGATTTTTAGAATTTATCGGAATTATGGAAATGTAGGGAAACGAAATTTTATGGAAGAATGGGAGGGTGACACGTGTCACCCCACACGGGCTTGTTGGCCGAATTATTGGGCAAGTCAAGGGTCAAACTTGGCTTGACATTCTTGACTCAATCCTAGCCCTTCAAGTGTATTAATCTTGGCCCTTAGATGTGTTATATATTATACTAGTAGCAAGGATGAACTCCACACTTAGAAAAAATTGGCTAAACTTGTGTGCAAAATGAAGGGCTCTCAAGAACGGGCAAAGGAACAAGAGATTTTTTTTTGTTTGTTGTTCATAATTCGCCATACTTAAACCCATGGTTCCTAGGGGTATTGTAAGGTCATCTCAATACAAAGATCCCTAAAAGCTACGTGAACCGTTAGTCGCAAGATGAAAACCTAAGTTGTTTTCATAGTTTTAAAGTGATATTGAAGGAGAGTTGTTTGTGAACTTCTCAAGGTGGCAAATAGGATTGGAACACAAAGGAAAGGAGCTAGAGTTGCTACGGATCGACTTTAGGTTTTTGGATTAAAATTGGGCTTAACAAGGTAAATCTTCATCTTACTTTTGTAATTAGAACTACATGTCAGAAGGTATATAATTGATCATGTGAATTGTATTATGAAGATTGATAAGTGATATGGAATACGTGGAAGCCTAAAATCCAAAGTTGTTATGTTAGACTTCGAGTTTGTAATTCAATTTAGTTATTGGTTGTACCGTCCGCATGTTATAGAAAGAGGAGATTTTAGTTGTTCTATTTGATTTCGACTATATAACATGTTAGAATAACAAGTCGATATGAAAGGAAATTGACATTGTTGTGATACATCAGAGCCGAATGTAACTTGGAAATATCGATAGTTTTATATCGATTGGGGCAGAATTTTACACGTCCATTAGGCGTGTAATCCACTCTGAAAGGATAACGCTTGTTATTTGAGATTTTTAGAATTTATCGTAATTATGGAAATGTCGGAAATGAAATTTTACGGACGAACGAGGGTGACACGGTCACCCCACACGGGCTTGTTGCCGAATTATTGGGCAAGTCAAGGGTCAAACTTGGCTTGACATTCTCGACTCAATCCTAGCCCTTCAAGTGTATTAATCTCGCCCTTAGACGTGTTATATATTATACTAGTAGCAAGGATGAACTCCACACTTAGAAAAAATTGGCTAAACTTGTGTGCAAAATGAAGGGCTCTCAAGAACGGGCAAAGGAACAAGAGATTTTTTTTTGTTTGTCGCTCATAATTCGCCATACTTAAACCCATGGTTCCTAGTGGTATTGTAAGGTCATCTCAATACAAAGATCCCTAAAAGCTACGTGAACGTTAGTCGCAAGATGAAAACCTAAGTTGTTTTCATAGTTTTAAAGTGGATATTGAATGAGAGTTGTTTGTGAACTTCTCAAGGTGGCAAATAGTGGATTGGAACACAAAGGAAAGGAGCTAGAGTCACGGATCGACTTTAGGTTTTTGGATTAAAATTGGGCTTAACAAGGTAAATCTTCATCTTACTTTTGTAATTAGAACTACATGTCAGTAGAGGTATATAATTGATCATGTGAATTGTATTATGAAGATTGATGTGATATGGAATACGTGGAAGCCTAAAATCCGAAAGTTGTTATGTTAGACTTTGAGTTTGTAATTCAATTTAGTTATCGGTTGTACCGCCGCATGTTATAGAAAGAGGAGATTTTAGTTGTTCTATTTGATTTCGACTATATAACATGTTAGAATAACAAGTTAGATATGAAAGGAAATTGACATTGTTGTGATACATTGTAGCCGAACGTAACTTGGAAATATCGATAGTTTTATATCGATTGGGGCAGAATTTTACACGTCCGCTAGGCGTGTAATCCCCTGAAAGGATAACGCTTGTTATTTGAGATTTTTAGAATTTATCGAATTATGGAAATGTCGAAACGAAATTTTACGAATGGGAGGGTGACACGTGTCACCCCCACATGGGCTTGTGGCCGATTTATTGGGCAAGTCAAGGGTCAAACTTGGCTTGACATTCTTGACTCAATCCTAGCCCTTCAAGTGTAATAATCTTGGCCATTAGATGTGTTATATATTATACTAGTAGCAAGGAGGAACTCCACACTTAGAAACAATTGGCTAAACTTGTGTGCAAAATGAAGGGCTCTCAAGAACGGGCAAAGGAACAAGAGATTTTTTTTGTTTGTTGCTCATAATTCGCCATACTTAAACCCATGGTTCCTAGGGTATTGTAAGGTCATCTCAATACAAAGATCCCTAAAAGCTACGAACTGTTATCGCAAGATGAAAACCTAAGTTGTTTTCATAGTTTTGGGTGGATATTGACGAGAGTTGTTTGTGAACTTCTCAAGGTGGTAAATAGTGGATTGGAACACAAAGGAAAGAAGCTAGAGTTGCTACGGATCGACTTTAGGTTTTTGGATTAAAATTGGGCTTAACAAGGTAAATCTTCATCTTACTTTTGTAATTAGAACTACATGTTGTAGTAGGTATATAATTGATCATGTGAATTGTATTATGAAGATTGATAAGTGATATGGAATATGTGGAAACATAAAATCCGAAAGTTGTTATGTTAGACTTTGAGTTTGTAATTCAATTTAGTTATTGGTTGTCACGCCGCATGTTATAGAAAGAGGAGATTTTAGTTTTTCTATTTGTTTTGTTCTTTATAACATGTTAGAATAACAAGTTTGATATGAAATGAAATTGACATTTTTGTGATACATTGTAGGCGTATGTAACTTGGAAATATTGGATAGTTTTATATCGATTGTGGGCAGAATTTTACACGTCCGGCTAGGCGTGTAATCCCTGAAAGGATAACGCTTGTTATTTGAGATTTTTAGAATTTATCGAATTATGGAAATGTCGGAAACGAAATTTTACGATTTAATGGGAGGGTGACACGTGTCACCCCCACATGGGCTTGTTGGCCGAATTATTGGGCAAGTCAAGGGTCAAACTTGGCTTGACATTCTTGACTCAATCCTAGCCCTTCAAGTGTATTAATCTTGGCCCTTAGATGTGTTATATATTATACTAGTAGCAAGGATGAACTCCACACTTAAAAATATTGGCTAAACTTGTGTGCAAAATGAAGGGCTCTCAGAATGGGCAAAGGAACAAGAGATTTTTTTTGTTTGTTGCTCATAATTCGCCATACTTAAACCCATGGTTCCTAGGGGTATCAGAAGGTCATCTCAATACAAAGATCCCTAAAAGCTACGTGAACTGTTAGTCGCAAGATGAAAACCTAAGTTGTTTTCATAGTTTTGGGTGGATATTGAAGGAGAGTTGTTTGTGAACTTCTCAAGGTGGCAAATAGTGGATTGGAACACAAAGGAAAGGAGCTAGAGTTGCTACGGATCGACTTTAGGTTTTTGGATTAAAATTGGGCTTAACAAGGTAAATCTTCATCTTACTTTTGTAATTAGAACTACATGTTGTAGTAGGTATATAATTGATCATGTGAATTGTATTATGAAGATTGATAAGTGATATGGAATATGTGGAAGCCTAAAATCCGAAAGTTGTTATGTTAGACTTTGAGTTTGTAATTCAATTTAGTTATTGGTTGTACCGTCGCATGTTATAGAAAGAGGAGATTTTAGTTGTTCTATTTGATTTCGACTATATAACATGTTAGAATAACTAGTTATATAAAAGGAAATTGACATTGTTGTGATACATTGTAGCCGAATGTAACTTGGAAATATTGATAGTTTTATATCGATTGTGGCAGAATTTTACACGTCCGGCTAGGCGTGTAATCCCCTCGGGAAAGGATAACGTTTGTTATTTGAGATTTTTAGAATTTATCAGAATTATGGAAATGTCGGGAAACGAAATTTTATGGACGAATGGGAGGGTGACACGTGTCACCCCCACATGGGCTTGTTGGCCGAATTATTGGGCAAGTCAAGGGTCAAACTTGGCTTGACATTCTTGACTCAATCCTAGCCCTTCAAGTGTATTAATCTTGGCCCTTAGATGTGTTATATATTATACTAGTAGCAAGGATGAACTCCACACTTAGAAAAAATTGGCTAAACTTGTGTGCAAAATGAAGGGCTCTCAAGAATGGGCAAAGGAACAAGAGATTTTTTTGTTTGTTGTTCATAATTCGCCATACTTAAACCCATGGTTCCTAGGGTATTGTAAGGTCATCTCAATACAAAGATCCTAAAAGCTACGAAAACTGTTAGTCGCAAGATGAAAACCTAAGTTGTTTTCATAGTTTTAAGTGGATATTGCGAGAGTTGTTTGTGAACTTCTCAAGGTGGAAAATAGTGGATTGGAACACAAAGGAAAGGAGCTAGAGTTGCTACGGATCGACTTTAGGTTTTTGGATTAAAATTGGGCTTAACAAGGTAAATCTTCATCTTACTTTTGTAATTAGAACTACATGTTGTAGTAGGTATATAATTGATCATGTGAATTGTATTATGAAGATTGATAAGTGATATGGAATATGTGGAAGCCTAAAATCCGAAAGTTGTTATGTTAGACTTTGAGTTTGTAATTCAATTTAGTTATTGGTTGTACCGTCGCATGTTATAGAAAGAGGAGATTTTAGTTGTTCTATTTGATTTCGACTATATAACATGTTAGAATAACAAGTTGGATATGAAAGGAAATTGACATTGTTGTGATACATTGTAGCCGAACGTAACTTGGAAATATTGGATAGTTTTATATTGATTGTGGCAGAATTTTACACGTCCGCTAGGCGTGTAATCCCCTGAAAGGATAACGCTTGTTATTTGAGATTTTAGAATTTATCAGAATTATGGAAATGTCGGGAAACGAAATTTTATGGACGAATGGGAGGGTGACACGTGTCACCCCACATGGGCTTGTTGGCCGAATTATTGGGCAAGTCAAGGGTCAAACTTGGCTTGACATTCTTGACTCAATCCTAGCCCTTCAAGTGTATTAATCTTGGCCCTTAGATGTGTTATATATTATACTAGTAGCAAGGATGAACTCCACACTTAGAAAAAATTGGCAAACTTGTGTGCAAAATGAAGGGCTCTCGCAACGGGCAAAGGAACAAGAGATTTTTTTTGTTTGTTGTTCATAATTAGCCATACTTAAACCCATGGTTCCTAGGGGTATCAGAAGGTCATCTCAATACAAAGATCCCGAAAAGCTACGAAACTGTTAGTCGCAAGATGAAAACCTAAGTTGTTTTCATAGTTTTGGAGTGGATATTGAAGGAGAGTTGTTTGTGAACTTCTCAAGGTGGAAAATAGTGATTGGAACACAAAGGAAAGCGAGCTAGAGTTGCTACGGATCGACTTTAGGTTTTTGGATTAAAATTGGGCTTAACAAGGTAAATCTTCATCTTACTTTTGTAATTAGAACTACATGTTGTAGTAGGTATATAATTGATCATGTGAATTGTATTATGAATATTGATAAGTGATATGGAATATGTGGAAGCCTAAAATCCGAAAGTTGTTATGTTAGATTTTGAGTTTGTAATTCAATTTAGTTATCGTTGTACCGCATGTTATAGAAAGAGGAGATTTTAGTTGTTCTATTTGATTTCGACTATATAACATGTTAGAATAACAAGTCGATATGAAAGGAAATTGACATTGTTGTGATACATTGTAGCCGAATGTAACTTGGAAATATTGATAGTTTTATATCGATTGTGGCAGAATTTTACACGTCCGCTAGGCGTGTAATCCTCGAAAGGATAACGCTTGTTATTTGAGATTTTTAGAATTTATTAGAATTATGGAAATGTCGAAACGAAATTTTACGGACGAATGGGAGGTGACACGTGTCACCCCACACGGGCTCATGGCCGAATTGGGCAAGTCAAGGGTCAAACTTGGCTTGACATTCTGACTCAATCCTAGCCCTTCAAGTGTATTAATCTCGGCCCTTAGATGTGTTATATATTATACTAGTAGCAAGGATGAACTCCACACTTAGAAAAATTGGCTAAACTTGTGTGCAAAATGAAGGGCTCTCGAACGGGCAAAGGAACAAGAGATTTTTTTGTTTGTTGTTCATAATTCGCCATACTTAAACCCATGGTTCCTAGGGGTATTGTAAGGTCATCTCAATACAAAGATCCCTAAAAGCTACGTAAACTGTTATCGCAAGATGAAAACCTAAGTTGTTTTCATAGTTTTGGGTGGATATTGAAGGAGAGTTGTTTGTGAACTTCAAGGTGGCAAATAGTGGATTGGAACACAAAGGAAAGGAGCTAGAGTTGCACGGATCGACTTTAGGTTTTTGGATTAAAATTGGGCTTAACAAGGTAAATCTTCATCTTACTTTTGTAATTAGAACTACATGTCAGTAGAGGTATATAATTGATCATGTGAATTGTATTATGAAGATTGATAAGTGATATGGAATATGGAAGCCTAAAATCCGAAAGTTGTTATGTTAGACTTTGAGTTTGTAATTCAATTTAGTTATTGGTTGTACCGTCGCATGTTATAGAAAGAGGAGATTTTAGTTGTTCTATTTGATTTCGACTATATAACATGTTAGAATAACAAGTCGATATGAAAGGAAATTGACATCATTGTGATACATTGTAGCCGAATGTAACTTGGAAATATTGGATAGTTTTATATCGATTGGGCAGAATTTTACACGTCCGCTAGGCGTGTAATCCCTCTGAAAGGATAACGTTTGTTATTTGAGATTTTTAGAATTTATCAGAATTATGGAAATGTCGGGAAACGAAATTTTATGGACGAATGGGAGGGTGACACGTGTCACCCCCACATGGGCTTGTTGGCCGAATTATTGGGCAAGTCAAGGGTCAAACTTGGCTTGGCACTCTTGACTCAATCCTAGCCCTTCAAGTGTATTAATCTTGGCCCTTAGATGTGTTATATATTATACTAGTAGCAAAGATGAACTCCACACTTAGAAAAAATTGGCTAAACTTGTGTGCAAAATGAAGGGCTCTCGACAATGGGCAAAGGAACAAGAGATTTTTTTTTGTTTGTTGTTCATAATTCGCCATACTTAAACCCATGGTTCCTAGGGGTATTGTAAGGTCATCTCAATACAAAGATCCCGGAAAAGCTACGTAAATCCGTAGGTCGCAAGATGAAAACCTAAGTTGTTTTCATAGTTTTGGGTGGATATTGAAGGAGAGTTGTTTGTGAACTTCTCAAGGTGGAAAATAGTGGATTGGAACACAAAGGAAAGGAGCTAGAGTCATACTGGATCGACTTTAGGTTTTTGGATTAAAATTGGGCTTAACAAGGTAAATCTTCATCTTACTTTTGTAATTAGAACTACATGTTGTAGTAGGTATATAATTGATCATGTGAATTTTATTATGAAGATTGATAAGTGATATGGAATATGTGGAAGCCTAAAATCCGAAAGTTGTTATGTTAGACTTTGAGTTTGTAATTCAATTTAGTTATTGGTTGTACCGTCGCATGTTATAGAAAGAGGAGATTTTAGTTGTTCTATTTGATTTCGACTATATAACATGTTAGAATAACAAGTTGGATATGAAAGGAAATTGACATTGTTGTGATACATTGTAGCCGAATGTAACTTGGAAATATTGATAGTTTTATATCGATTGTGGCGTAATTTTACACGTCCGGCTAGGCGTGTAATCCCCTGAAAGGATAACGCTTGTTATTTGAGATTTTTAGAATTTATCGTAATTATGGAAATGTCGGAAACGAAATTTTATGGATTTAATGGGAGGGTGACACGTGTCACCCCCATACGGGCTTGTTGGCCGAATTATTGGGCAAGTCAAGGGTCAAACTTGGCTTGACATTCGACTCAATCCTAGCCCTTCAAGTGTATTAATCTCGCCCTTAGATGTGTTATATATTATACTAGTAGCAAGGATGAACTCCACACTTAGAAAAATCGCTAAACTTGTGTGCAAAATGAAGCGGCTCTCAAGAATGGGCAAAGGAACAAGAGATTTGTTTTTTGTTTGTTGTTCATAATTCGCCATACTTAAACCCATAATTCCTAGGGGTATTGTAAGGTCATCTCAATAAAAAGATCCCTAAAAAGCTACGTAAATCCGTTAGTCGCAAGATGAAAACCTAAGTTGTTTTCATAGTTTTGGGTGGATATTGAAGGAGAGTTGTTTGTGAACTTCTCAAGGTGGCAAATAGTGGATTGGAACACAAAGGAAAGGAGCTAGAGTTGCTACGGATCGACTTTAGGTTTTTGGATTAAAATTGGGCTTAACAAGGTAAATCTTCATCTTACTTTTGTAATTAGAACTACATGTTGTAGTAGGTATATAATTGATCATGTGAATTGTATTATGAAGATTGATAAGTGATATGGAATATGTGGAAGCCTAAAATCCAAAAGTTGTTATGTTAGACTTTGAGTTTGTAATTCAATTTAGTTATTGGTTGTACCGTCGCATGTTATAGAAAGAGGAGATTTTAGTTGTTCTATTTGATTTCGACTATATAACATGTTAGAATAACAAGTTGGATATGAAAGGAAATTGACATTGTTGTGATACATTGTAGCCGAATGTAACTTGGAAATATTGGATAGTTTTATATCGATTGTGCAGAATTTTACACGTCCGCTAGGCGTGTAATCCCCTCGGGAAAGGATAACGTTTGTTATTTGAGATTTTTAGAATTTATCAGAATTATGGAAATGTCGGGAAACGAAATTTTATGGACGAATGGGAGGGTGACACGTGTCACCCCCCACATGGGCTTGTTGGCCGAATTATTGGGCAAGTCAAGGGTCAAACTTGGCTTGACATTCTTGACTCAATCCTAGCCCTTCAAGTGTATTAATCTTGGCCCTTAGATGTGTTATATATTATACTAGTAGCAAGGATGAACTCCACACTTAAAAATATTGGCTAAACTTGTGTGCAAAATGAAGCGGCTCTCAAGAACGGGCAAAGGAACAAGAGATTTTTTTTTTGTTTGTTGTTCATAATTCGCCATACTTAAACCCATGGTTCCTAGGGGTATTGTAAGGTCATCTCAATACAAAGATCCCGGAAAAGCTACGTAAATCCGTTAGTCGCAAGATGAAAACCTAAGTTGTTTTCATAGTTTTGGGTGGATATTGAAGGAGAGTTGTTTGTGAACTTCTCAAGGTGTCAAATAGTGTATTGGAACACAAAGGAAAGGAGCTAGAGTTGCTACGGATCGACTTTAGGTTTTTGGATTAAAATTGGGCTTAACAAGGTAAATCTTCATCTTACTTTTGTAATTAGAACTACATGTCAGAAGAGGTATATAATTGATCATGTGAATTGTATTATGAAGATTGATAAGTGATATGGAATATGTGGAAGCCTAAAATCCGAAAGTTGTTATGTTAGACTTTGAGTTTGTAATTCAATTTAGTTATTGGTTGTACCGTCGCATGTTATAGAAAGAGGAGATTTTAGTTGTTCTATTTGATTTAGACTATAAAACATGTTAGAATAACAAGTTGGATATGAAAGGAAATTGACATTGTTGTGATACATTGTAGCCGAATGTAACTTGGAAATATTGGATGATTTTATATTGATTGTGGGCAGAATTTTACACGTCCGGCTAGGCGTGTAATCCCCTCGGGAAAGGATAATGTTTGTTATTTGAGATTTTTAGAATTTATCAGAATTATGGAAATGTCGGGAAACGAAATTTTATGGACGAATGGGAGGGTGACACGTGTCACCCCCCACATGGGCTTGTTGGCCGAATTATTGGGCAAGTCAAGGGTCAAACTTGGCTTGACATTCTTGACTCAATCCTAGCCCTTCAAGTGTATTAATCTTGGCCCTTAGATGTGTTATATATTATACTAGTATCAAGGATGAACTCCACACTTAGAAAAAATTGGCTAAACTTGTGTGCAAAATGAAGGGCTCTCGGCAATGGGCAAAGGAACAAGAGATTTTTTTGTTTGTTGTTCATAATTCGCCATACTTAAACCCATGGTTCCTAGGGTATTGTAAGGTCATCTCAATACAAAGATCCCTAAAAGCTACGTAAACTGTTATCGCAAGATGAAAACCTAAGTTGTTTTCATAGTTTTAAAGTGGATATTGAATGAGAGTTGTTTGTGAACTTCTCAAGGTGGCAAATAGTGGATTGGAACACAAAGGAAAGCGAGCTAGAGTCATACGGATCGACTTTAGGTTTTTGGATTAAAATTGGGCTTAACAAGGTAAATCTTCATCTTACTTTTGTAATTAGAACTACATGTTGTAGTAGGTATATAATTGATCATGTGAATTGTATTATGAAGATTGATAAGTGATATGGAATATGTGGAAGCCTAAAATCCAAAAGTTGTTATGTTAGACTTTGAGTTTGTAATTCAATTTAGTTATTGGTTGTACCGTCGCATGTTATAGAAAGAGGAGATTTTAGTTGTTCTATTTGATTTCGACTATATAACATGTTAGAATAACAAGTTGGATATGAAAGGAAATTGACATTGTTGTGATACATTGTAGCCGAATGTAACTTGGAAATATTGGATAGTTTTATATTGATTGTGGGGCAGAATTTTACACGTTCGGCTAGGCGTGTAATCCCCTCGGGAAAGGATAACGTTTGTTATTTGAGATTTTTAGAATTTATCAGAATTATGGAAATGTCGGGAAACGAAATTTTATGGACGAATGGGAGGGTGACACGTGTCACCCCCCCACATGGGCTTGTTGGCCGAATTATTGGGCAAGTCAAGGGTCAAACTTGGCTTGACATTCTTGACTCAATCCTAGCCCTTCAAGTGTATTAATCTTGGCCCTTAGATGTGTTATATATTATACTAGTAGCAAGGATGAACTCCACACTTAGAAAAATCACAAACTTGTGCAAAATGAAGGGCTCTCGGCAATGGGCAAAGGAACAAGAGATTTTTTTTTGTTTGTTGTTCATAATTCGCCATTCTTAAACCCATGGTTCCTAGGGGTATTGTAAGGTCATCTCAATACAAAGATCCCGGAAAAGCTACGTAAATCTGTTAGTCGCAAGATGAAAACCTAAGTTGTTTTCATAGTTTTTGGTGGATATTGAAGGAGAGTTGTTTGTGAACTTCTCAAGGTGGCAAATAGTGGATTGGAACACAAAGGAAAGAAGCTAGAGTTGCTACGGATCGACTTTAGGTTTTTGGATTAAAATTGGGCTTAACAAGGTAAATCTTCATCTTACTTTTGTAATTAGAACTACATGTCAGAAGAGGTATATAATTGATCATGTGAATTGTATTATGAAGATTGATAAGTGATATGGAATATGTGGAAGCCTAAAATCCGAAAGTTGTTATGTTAGACTTTGAGTTTGTAATTCAATTTAGTTATTGGTTGTACCGTCGCATGTTATAGAAAGAGGAGATTTTAGTTGTTCTATTTGATTTCGACTATATAACATGTTAGAATAACAAGTTGGATATGAAAGGAAATTGACATTGTTGTGATACATTGTAGCCGAATGTAACTTGGAAATATCGATAGTTTTATATCGATTGTACAGAATTTTACACGTCCGCCAGGCGTAATCCTCTGAAAGGATAACGCTTGTTATTTGAGATTTTTAGAATTTATCGTAATTATGGAAATGTCGGAAATGAAATTTTATGGATTTAATGGGAGGTGACACGTGTCACCCCACACGGGCTTGTTGGCCAATTATTGGGCAAGTCAAGGGTCAAACTTGGCTTGACATTCTCGACTCAATCCTAGCCCTTCAAGTGTATTAATCTCGCCCTTAGATGTGTTATATATTATACTAGTAGCAAGGATGAACTCCACACTTAGAAAAATCGCTAAACTTGTGTGCAAAATGAAGCGGCTCTCGAACGGGCAAAGGAACAAGAGATTTTTTTTTGTTTGTTGTTCATAATTCGCCATACTTAAACCCATGGTTCCTAGGGGTATCAGAAGGTCATCTCAATACAAAGATCCCGGAAAAGCTACGTGAACTGTTAGTCGCAAGATGAAAACCTAAGTTGTTTTCATAGTTTTAAAGTGGATATTGAAGGAGAGTTGTTTGTGAACTTCTCAAGGTGGCAAATAGTGGATTGGAACACAAAGGAAAGCGAGCTAGAGTCATACGGATCGACTTTAGGTTTTTGGATTAAAATTGGGCTTAACAAGGTAAATCTTCATCTTACTTTTGTAATTAGAACTACATGTCAGAAGAGGTATATAATTGATCATGTGAATTGTATTATGAAGATTGATAAGTGATATGGAATACGTGGAAGCCTAAAATCCAAAGTTGTTATGTTAGACTTTGAGTTTGTAATTCAATTTAGTTATTGGTTGTACTGCCGCATGTTATAGAAAGAGGAGATTTTAGTTGTTCTATTTGATTTCGACTATATAACATGTTAGAATAACAAGTTGATATGAAAGGAAATTGACATCATTGTGATACATCAGAAATGAACGTAACTTGGAAATATCGATAGTTTTATATCGATTGGCAGAATTTTACACGTCCGCCAGGCGGTAATCCCCTGAAAGGATAACGCTTGTTATTTGAGATTTTTAGAATTTATCGTAATTATGGAAATGTCGAAACGAAATTTTACGGACGAATGGGAGGGTGACACGGTCACCCCACACGGGCTTGTTGGCCGAATTATTGGGCAAGTCAAGGGTCAAACTTGGCTTGACATTCTGACTCAATCCTAGCCCTTCAAGTGTATTAATCTCGCCCTTAGACGTGTTATATATTATACTAGTAGCAAGGATGAACTCCACACTTAGAAAAAATTCGCTAAACTTGTGTGCAAAATGAAGCGGCTCTCAGAACGGGCAAAGGAACAAGAGATTTTTTTTGTTTGTTGTTCATAATTCGCCATACTTAAACCCATGGTTCCTGTGGTATCAGAAGGTCATCTCAATACAAAGATCCCTAAAAGCTACGTAAACTGTTATCGCAAGATGAAAACCTAAGTTGTTTTCATAGTTTTGGGTGGATATTGAAGGAGAGTTGTTTGTGAACTTCTCAAGGTGGCAAATAGTGGATTGGAACACAAAGGAAAGGAGCTAGAGTTGCTACGGATCGACTTTAGGTTTTTGGATTAAAATTGGGCTTAACAAGGTAAATCTTCATCTTACTTTTGTAATTAGAACTACATGTTGTAGTAGGTATATAATTGATCATGTGAATTGTATTATGAAGATTGATAAGTGATATGGAATATGTGGAAGCCTAAAATCCAAAAGTTGTTATGTTAGACTTTGAGTTTGTAATTCAATTTAGTTATTGGTTGTACCGTCGCATGTTATAGAAAGAGGAGATTTTAGTTGTTCTATTTGATTTCGACTATATAACATGTTAGAATAACAAGTTGTATATGAAAGGAAATTGACATTGTTGTGATACATTGTAGCCGAATGTAACTTGGAAATATCGATAGTTTTATATCGATCATGGCAGAATTTTACACGTCCGGCTAGGCGTGTAATCCCCTGAAAGGATAACGCTTGTTATTTGAGATTTTTAGAATTTATCGTAATTATGGAAATGTCGGAAACGAAATTTTACGATTTAACGGGAGGGTGACACGTGTCACCCCACACGGGTCATTGGCCGAATTATTGGGCAAGTCAAGGGTCAAACTTGGCTTGACATTCTTGACTCAATCCTAGCCCTTCAAGTGTATTAATCTTGGCCCTTAGATGTGTTATATATTATACTAGTAGCAAGGATGAACTCCACACTTAGAAAAAATTGGCTAAACTTGTGTGCAAAATGAAGGGCTCTCAGCAATGGGCAAATGAACAAGAGATGTTTTTTTTGTTTGTTGTTCATAATTCGCCATACTTAAACCCATGGTTCCTAGGGGTATTGTAAGGTCATCTCAATACAAAGATCCCGGAAAAGCTACGTAAATCCGTTAGTCGCAAGATGAAAACCTAAGTTGTTTTCATAGTTTTGGGTGGATATTGAAGGAGAGTTGTTTGTGAACTTCTCAAGGTGGAAAATAGTGGATTGGAACACAAAGGAAAGGAGCTAGAGTTTCTACGGATCGACTTTAGGTTTTTGGATTAAAATTGGGCTTAACAAGGTAAATCTTCATCTTACTTTTGTAATTAGAACTACATGTCAGAAGAGGTATATAATTGATCATGTGAATTGTATTATGAAGATTGATAAGTGATATGGAATATGTGGAAGCCTAAAATCCGAAAGTTGTTATGTTAGACTTTGAGTTTGTAATTCAATTTAGTTATTGGTTGTACCGTCGCATGTTATAGAAAGAGGAGATTTTAGTTGTTCTATTTGATTTCGACTATATAACATGTTAGAATAACAAGTTGGATATGAAAGGAAATTGACATTGTTGTGATACATTGTAGCCGAATGTAACTTGGAAATATTGATAGTTTTATATCGATCATGGAAGAATTTTACACGTCCGGCTAGGCGGTAATCCTCGAAAGGATAACGCTTGTTATTTGAGATTTTAGAATTTATCGTAATTATGGAAATGTCGAAATGAAATTTTACGGACGAACTTAGGGTGACACGTGTCACCCCACACGGGCTCATGGCCGAATTATTGGGCAAGTCAAGGGTCAAACTTGGCTTGACATTCTCGACTCAATCCTAGCCCTTCAAGTGTATTAATCTCGCCCTTAGACGTGTTATATATTATACTAGTAGAAGGATGAACTCCACACTTAGAAAAATTGGCTAAACTTCAGTGTGCAAAATGGCGGCTCTCGAACGGGCAAAGGAACAAGAGATTTTTTTGTTTGTTGCTCATAATTCGCCATACTTAAACCCATGGTTCCTGTGGGGTATTGTAAGGTCATCTCAATACAAAGATCCCTAAAAGCTACGTGAACCGTTAGTCGCAAGATGAAAACCTAAGTTGTTTTCATAGTTTTAAAGTGGATATTGAAGGAGAGTTGTTTGTGAACTTCTCAAGGTGGCAAATAGTGGATTGGAACACAAAGGAAAGAGCTAGAGTCACGGATCGACTTTAGGTTTTTGGATTAAAATTGGGCTTAACAAGGTAAATCTTCATCTTACTTTTGTAATTAGAACTACATGTTGTAGTAGGTATATAATTGATCATGTGAATTGTATTATGAAGATTGATAAGTGATATGGAATATGTGGAAGCCTAAAATCCGAAAGTTGTTATGTTAGACTTTGAGTTTGTAATTCAATTTAGTTATTGGTTGTACCGTCGCATGTTATAGAAAGAGGAGATTTTAGTTGTTCTATTTGATTTCGACTATATAACATGTTAGAATAACAAGTTGGATATGAAAGGAAATTGACATTGTTGTGATACATTGTAGCCGAATGTAACTTGGAAATATTGGATAGTTTTATATTGATTGTGGGGCATAATTTTACACGTCCGGCTAGGGGTGTAATCCCCTCGGGAAAGGATAACGTTTGTTATTTGAGATTTTTAGAATTATCAGAATTATGGAAATGTCGGGAAACGAAATTTTATGGACGAATGGGAGGGTGACACGTGTCACACCCCACATGGGCTTGTTAGCCGAATTATTGGGCAAGTCAAGGGTCAAACTTGGCTTGACATTCTTGACTCAATCCTAGCCCTTCAAGTGTATTAATCTTGGCCCTTAGATGTGTTATATATTATACTAGTAGCAAGGATGAACTCCACACTTAGAAAAAATTGGCTAAACTTGTGTGCAAAATGAAGGGCTCTCGAACGGGCAAAGGAACAAGAGATTTTTTTTTGTTTGTTGTTCATAATTCGCCATACTTAAACCCATGGTTCCTAGGGGTATTGTAAGGTCATCTCAATACAAAGATCCCTAAAAGCTACGAACCGTTAGTCGCAAGATGAAAACCTAAGTTGTTTTCATAGTTTTGGGTGGATATTGAAGGAGAGTTGTTTGTGAACTTCTCAAGGTGGCAAAATAGTGGATTGGAACACAAAGGAAAGGAGCTAGAGTTACATGGATCGACTTTAGGTTTTTGGATTAAAATTGGGCTTAACAAGGTAAATCTTCATCTTACTTTTGTAATTAGAACTACATGTTGTAGAGGTATATAATTGATCATGTGAATTGTATTATGAAGATTGATAAGTGATATGGAATATGTGGAAGCCTAAAATCCAAAGTTGTTATGTTAGACTTTGAGTTTGTAATTCAATTTAGTTATTGGTTGACTGCCGCATGTTATAGAAAGAGGAGATTTTAGTTGTTCTATTTGATTTCGACTATATAACATGTTAGAATAACAAGTTGATATGAAAGGAAATTGACATTGTTGTGATACATTGTAGCCGAATGTAACTTGGAAATATTGATAGTTTTATATCGATTGTGGAAGAATTTTACACGTCCGCCAGGCGTGTAATCCCTCGAAAGGATAACGCTTGTTATTTGAGATTTTTAGAATTTATCGTAATTATGGAAATGTCGAAACGAAATTTTATGGATGAATGGGGGGTGACACGTGTCACCCCACACGGGCTTGTTGGCCGAATTATCGGGCAAGTCAAGGGTCAAACTTGGCTTGACATTCTCGACTCAATCCTAGCCCTTCAAGTGTATTAATCTCGCCCTTAGATGTGTTATATATTATACTAGTAGCAAGGATGAACTCCACACTTAGAAAAATTCGCTAAACTTGTGTGCAAAATGAAGCGGCTCTCAAGAACGGGCAAAGGAACAAGAGATTTTTTTTGTTTGTTGTTCATAATTCGCCATACTTAAACCCATGGTTCCTAGGGTATCAGAAGGTCATCTCAATACAAAGATCCCAGAAAAGCTACGTAAATCCGTTAGTCGCAAGATGAAAACCTAAGTTGTTTTCATAGTTTTGGGTGGATATTGAAGGAGAGTTGTTTGTGAACTTCTCAAGGTGGAAAATAGTGGATTGGAACACAAAGGAAAGGAGCTAGAGTTGCTACGGATCGACTTTAGGTTTTTGGATTAAAATTGGGCTTAACAAGGTAAATCTTCATCTTACTTTTGTAATTAGAACTACATGTTGTAGTAGGTATATAATTGATCATGTGAATTGTATTATGAAGATTGATAAGTGATATGGAATATGTGGAAGCCTAAAATCCGAAAGTTGTTATGTTAGACTTTGAGTTTGTAATTCAATTTAGTTATTGGTTGTACCGTCGCATGTTATAGAAAGAGGAGATTTTAGTTGTTCTATTTGATTTCGACTATATAACATATTAGAATAACAAGTTGGATATGAAAGTAAATTGACAGTGTTGTGATACATTGTAGCCGAATGTAACTTGGAAATATTGGATAGTTTTATATTGATTGTGGGGCAGAATTTTACACGTTCGGCTAGGCGTGTAATCCCCTGAAAGGATAACGCTTGTTATTTGAGATTTTTAGAATTTATCGAATTATGGAAATGTCGGAAACGAAATTTTACGGACGAATGGGAGGTGACACGTGTCACCCCACACGGGCTCATTGGCCGAATTATTGGGCAAGTCAAGGGTCAAACTTGGCTTGACATTCTTGACTCAATCCTAGCCCTTCAAGTGTATTAATCTCGCCCTTAGACGTGTTATATATTATACTAGTAGCAAGGATGAACTCCACACTTAGAAAAATTGGCTAAACTTGTGTGCAAAATGAAGCGGCTCTCAGAATGGGCAAAGGAACAAGAGATTTTTTTGTTTGTTGTTCATAATTCGCCATACTTAAACCCATGGTTCCTAGGGGTATTGTAAGGTCATCTCAATACAAAGATCCCTAAAAGCTACGTAAATCCGTTAGTCGCAAGATGAAAACCTAAGTTGTTTTCATAGTTTTGGGTGGATATTGAAGGAGAGTTGTTTGTGAACTTCTCAAGGTGGCAAATAGTGGATTGGAACACAAAGGAAATGAGCTAGAGTCGCTACGGATCGACTTTAGGTTTTTGGATTAAAATTGGGCTTAACAAGGTAAATCTTCATCTTACTTTTGTAATTAGAACTACATGTCAGTAGAGGTATATAATTGATCATGTGAATTGTATTATGAAGATTGATAAGTGATATGGAATATGTGGAAGCCTAAAATCCGAAAGTTGTTATGTTAGACTTTGAGTTTGTAATTCAATTTAGTTATTGGTCAGACTGGCCGCATGTTATAGAAAGAGGAGATTTTAGTTGTTCTATTTGATTTCGACTATATAACATGTTAGAATAACAAGTTGGATATGAAAGGAAATTGACATTGTTGTGATACATTGAGCCGAATGTAACTTGGAAATATTGGATAGTTTTATATTGATTGTGGCATAATTTTACACGTCCGCTAGCGTGTAATCCCCTGAAAGGATAACGCTTGTTATTTGAGATTTTTAGAATTTATCGAATTATGGAAATGTCGGAAACGAAATTTTATGGACGAATGAGGGTGACACGTGTCACACCCCACACGGGCTCATGGCCGAATTATTGGGCAAGTCAAGGGTCAAACTTGGCTTGACATTCTGACTCAATCCTAGCCCTTCAAGTGTATTAATCTTGGCCCTTAGATGTGTTATATATTATACTAGTAGCAAGGATGAACTCCACACTTAGAAAAATCGCTAAACTTGTGTGCAAAATGAAGCGGCTCTCAAGAATGGGCAAAGGAACAAGAGATTTTTTTGTTTGTTGTTCATAATTCGCCATACTTAAACCCATGGTTCCTAGGGTATTGTAAGGTCATCTCAATACAAAGTTCACGGAAAAGCTACGTAAACTGTTAGTCGCAAGATGAAAACCTAAGTTGTTTTCATAGTTTTGGGTGGATATTGAAGGAGAGTTGTTTGTGAACTTCTCAAGGTGGCAAATAGTGGATTGGAACACAAAGGAAAGGAGCTAGAGTTGCTACGGATCGACTTTAGGTTTTTGGATTAAAATTGGGCTTAACAAGGTAAATCTTCATCTTACTTTTGTAATTAGAACTACATGTTGTAGTAGGTATATAATTGATCATGTGAATTGTATTATGAAGATTGATAAGTGATATGGAATATGTGGAAGCCTAAAATCCGAAAGTTGTTATGTTAGACTTTGAGTTTGTAATTCAATTTAGTTATTGGTTGTACCGTCGCATGTTATAGAAAAAGGAGATTTTAGTTGTTCTATTTGATTTCGACTTTATAACATGTTAGAATAAAGTGTTAGATATGAAAGGAATTTGACATTGTTGTGATACATTGTAGCCGAATGTAACTTGGAAATATTGGATAGTTTTATATTGATTGTGGGGCAGAATTTTACACGTCCGGCTAGGCGTGTAATCCCCTCGTGAAAGGATAACGTTTGTTATTTGATATTTTTAGAATTTATCAAAAGTATGGAAATGTCGGGAAATGAAATTTTATGGACGAATGGGAGGGTGACACGTGTCACCCTCACATGGGCTTGTTGGCCGAATTATTGGGCAAGTCAAGGGTCGAACTTGGCTTGACATTCTTGACTCAATCCTAGCCCTTCAAGTGTATTAATCTTGGCCCTTAGATGTGTTATATATTATATTAGTTGCAAGGATGAACTCCACACTTAGAAAAAATTGGCTAAACTTGTGTGCAAAATGAAGGGCTCTCGGCAATGGGCAAAGGAACAAGAGATTTTTTTTTGTTTGTTGTTCATAATTCGCCATACTTAAACCCATGGTTCCTAGGGGTATTGTAAGGTCATCTCAATACAAAGATCCCGGAAAAGCTACGTAAATCCGTTAGTCGCAAGATGAAAACCTAAGTTGTTTTCATAGTTTTGGGTGGATATTGAAGGAGAGTTGTTTGTGAACTTCTCAAGGTGGCAAATAGTGGATTGGAACACAAAGGAAAGGAGCTAGAGTTGCTACGGATCGACTTTAGGTTTTTGGATTAAAATTGGGCTTAACAAGGTAAATCTTCATCTTACTTTTGTAATTAGAACTACATGTTGTAGTAGGTATATAATTGATCATGTGAATTGTATTATGAAGATTGATAAGTGATATGGAATATGTGGAAGCCTAAAATCCAAAAGTTGTTATGTTAGACTTTGAGTTTGTAATTCAATTTAGTTATTGGTTGTACCGTCGCATGTTATAGAAAGAGGAGATTTTAGTTGTTCTATTTGATTTCGACTATATAACATGTTAGAATAACAAGTTGGATATGAAAGTAAATTGACATTGTTGTGATACATTGTAGCCGAATGTAACTTGGAAATATTGGATGATTTTATATTGATTGTGGGCAGAATTTTACACGTCCGCTAGGCGTGTAATCCCTGAAAGGATAACGTTTGTTATTTGAGATTTTTAGAATTTATCGAATTATGGAAATGTCGAAACGAAATTTTATGGACGAATGGGAGGTGACACGTGTCACCCCACACGGGCTTGTTGGCGAATTATTGGGCAAGTCAAGGTCAAACTTGGCTTGACATTCTCGACTCAATCCTAGCCCTTCAAGTGTATTAATATCGCCCTTAGATGTGTTATATATTATACTAGTAGCAGGATGAACTCCACACTTAGAAAAAATTGGCTAAACTTGTGTGCAAAATGAAGGGCTCTCGACAATGGGCAAAGGAACAAGAGATTTTTTTTTGTTTGTTGTTCATAATTCGCCATACTTAAACCCATGGTTCCTAGGGGTATTGTAAGGTCATCTCAATACAAAGATCCCGGAAAAGCTACGTAAATCCGTTAGTCGCAAGATGAAAACCTAAGTTGTTTTCATAGTTTTGGGTGGATATTGAAGGAGAGTTGTTTGTGAACTTCTCAAGGTGGCAAATAGTGGATTGGAACACAAAGGAAAGGAGCTAGAGTTGCTACGGATCGACTTTAGGTTTTTGGATTAAAATTGGGCTTAACAAGGTAAATCTTCATCTTACTTTTGTAATTAGAACTACATGTTGTAGTAGGTATATAATTGATCATGTGAATTGTATTATGAAGATTGATAAGTGATATGGAATATGTGGAAGCCTAAAATCCAAAAGTTGTTATGTTAGACTTTGAGTTTGTAATTCAATTTAGTTATTGGTTGTACCGTCGCATGTTATAGAAAGAGGAGATTTTAGTTGTTCTATTTGATTTCGACTATATAACATGTTAGAATAACAAGTTGGATATGAAAGGAAATTGACATTGTTGTGATACATTGTAGCCGAATGTAACTTGGAAATATTGGATAGTTTTATATTGATTGTGGGGCAGAATTTTACACGTCCGGCTAGGCGTGTAATCCCCTCGGGAAAGGATAACGTTTGTTATTTGAGATTTTTAGAATTTATCAGAATTATGGAAATGTCGGGAAACGAAATTTTATGGACGAATGGGAGGGTGACACGTGTCACCCCCACATGGGCTTGTTGGCCGAATTATTGGGCAAGTCAAGGGTCAAACTTGGCTTGACATTCTTGACTCAATCCTAGCACTGAGTGTATTAATCTTGGCCCTTAGATGTGTTATATATTATACTAGTAGCAAGGATGAACTCCACACTTAGAAAAAATTGGCTAAACTTGTGTGCAAAATGAAGGGCTCTCGGCAATGGGCAAAGGAACAAGAGATTTTTTTTTTGTTTGTTGTTCATAATTCGCCATACTTAAACCCATGGTTCCTAGGGGTATTGTAAGGTCATCTCAATACAAAGATCCCGGAAAAGCTACGTAAATCCGTTAGTCGCAAGATGAAAACCTAAGTTGTTTTCATAGTTTTTGGTGGATATTGAAGGAGAGTTGTTTGTGAACTTCTCAAGGTGGTAAATAGTGGATTGGAACACAAAGGAAAGAAGCTAGAGTTACTCTGGATCGACTTTAGGGTTTTGGATTAAAATTGGGCTTAACAAGGTAAATCTTCATCTTACTTTTGTAATTAGAACTACATGTTGTAGTAGGTATATAATTGATCATGTGAATTGTATTATGAAGATTGATAAGTGATATGGAATATGTGGAAGCCTAAAATCGAAAGTTGTTATGTTAGACTTTGAGTTTGTAATTCAATTTAGTTATTGGTTATCAGTCGCATGTTATAGAAAGAGGAGATTTTAGTTGTTCTATTTGATTTCGACTATATAACATGTTAGAATAACAAGTTGGATATGAAAGTAAATTGACATTGTTGTGATACATTGTGGCGAATGTAACTTGGAAATATTGGATAGTTTTATATTGATTGTGGGGCAGAATTTTACGTCGGCTAGCGTGTAATCCCCAGGAAAGGATAACGTTTGTTATTTGAGATTTTTAGAATTTATCGAATTATGGAAATGTCGGAAGCGAAATTTTATGGGCGAATGGGAGGGTGACACGTGTCACCCCATGGCTTGTTGGCCGAATTATTGGGCAAGTCGAGGTCAAACTTGGCTTGACATTCTTGACTCAATCCTAGCCCTTCAGTGTATTAATCTTGGCCCTTAGATGTGTTATATATTATACTAGTAGCAGGATGAACTCACACATAGAAAAAGTTGGCTAAACTTGTGTGCAAAATGAAGGGCTCTCGGCAATGGGCAAAGGAACAAGAGATGTTTTTTTTGTTTGTTGTTCATAATTCGCCATACTTAAACCCATGGTTCCTAGGGGTATTGTAAGGTCATCTCAATACAAAGATCCCGGAAAAGCTACGTAAATCCGTTAGTCGCAAGATGAAAACCTAAGTTGTTTTCATAGTTTTGGGTGGATATTGAAGGAGAGTTGTTTGTGAACTTCTCAAGGTGGAAAATAGTGGATTGGAACACAAAGGAAAGGAGCTAGAGTTGCTACGGATCGACTTTAGGTTTTTGGATTAAAATTGGGCTTAACAAGGTAAATCTTCATCTTACTTTTGTAATTACAACTACATGTTGTAGTAGGTATATAATTGATCATGTGAATTGTATTATGAAGATTGATAAGTGATATGGAATATGTGGAAGCCTAAAATCCGAAAGTTGTTATGTTAGACTTTGAGTTTGTAATTCAATTTAGTTATTGGTTGTACCGTCGCATGTTATAGAAAGAGGAAATTTTAGTTGTTCTATTTGATTTCGACTATATAACATGTTAGAATAACAAGTTTGATATGAAAGGAAATTGACATTGTTGTGATACATTGTAGCCGAATGTAACTTGGAAATATTGGATAGTTTTATATTGATTGTGGGGCAGAATTTTACACGTCCGGCTAGGCGTGTAATCCTCGAGGAAAGGATAACGTTTGTTATTTGAGATTTTAGAATTTATCGAATTATGGAAATGTCGGAAACGAAATTTTATGGGCGAATGGGAGGGTGACACGTGTCACCGCGTAGGCTTGTTGGCGAATTATTGGGCAAGTCGAGGTCAAACTTGGCTTGACATTCTTGACTCAATCCTAGCCCTTCAAGTGTATTAATCTTGGCCCTTAGATGTGTTATATATTATACTAGTAGCAAGGATGAACTCCACACTTAGAAAAAATTGGCTAAACTTGTGTGCAAAATGAAGGGATCTCGGCAATGGGCAAAGGAACAAGTGATTTTTTTTTTGTTGTTCATAATTCGCCATACTTAAACCCATGGTTCCTAGGGGTATTGTAAGGTCATCTCAATACAAAGATCCCGGAAAAGCTACGTAAATCCGTTAGTCGCAAGATGAAAACCTAAGTTGTTTTCATAGTTTTGGGTGGATATTGAAGGAGAGTTGTTTGTGAACTTCTCAAGGTGGCAAATAGTGGATTGGAACACAAAGGAAATGAGCTAGAGTTGCTACGGATCGACTTTAGGTTTTTGGATTAAAATTGGGCTTAACAAGGTAAATCTTCATCTTACTTTTGTAATTAGAACTACATGTTGTAGTAGGTATATAATTGATCATGTGAATTGTATTATGAAGATTGATAAGTGATATGGAATATGTGGAAGCCTAAAATCCGAAAGTTGTTATGTTAGACTTTGAGTTTGTAATTCAATTTAGTTATTGGTTGTACCGTCGCATGTTATAGAAAGAGGAGATTTTAGTTGTTCTATTTGATTTCGACTATATAACATGTTAGAATAACAAGTTGGATATGAAAGTAAATTGACATTGTTGTGATACATTGTAGCCGAATGTAACTTGGAAATATTGGATAGTTTTATATTGATTGTGGGGCAGAATTTTACACGCTCGGCTAGGCGTGTAATCCCCTCGGGAAAGGATAACGTTTGTTATTTGAGATTTTTAGAATTTATCAGAATTATGGAAATGTCGGGAAACGAAATTTTATGGAAGAATGGGAGGGTGACACGTGTCACCCCCACATGGGCTTGTTGACCGAATTATTGGGCAAGTCAAGGGTCAAACTTGGCTTGACATTCTTGACTCAATCCTAGCCCTTCAAGTGTATTAATCTTGGCCCTTAGATGTGTTATATATTATACTAGTAGCAAGGATGAACTCCACACTTAGAAAAAATTGGCTAAACTTGTGTGCAAAATGAAGGGCTCTCGGCAATGGGCAAAGGAACAAGATATTTTTTTTTGTTTGTTGTTCATAATTCGCCATACTTAAACCCATGGTTCCTAGGGGTATTGTAAGGTAATCTCAATACAAAGATCCCGGAAAAGCTACGTAAATCCGTTAGTCGCAAGATGAAAACCTAAGTTGTTTTCATAGTTTTGGGTGGATATTGAAGGAGAGTTGTTTGTGAACTTCTCAAGGTGGCAAATAGTGGATTGGAACACAAAGGAAATGAGCTAGAGTTGCTACGGATCGACTTTAGGTTTTGGATTAAAATTGGGCTTATGAGGTAAATCTTCATCTTACTTTTGTAATTAGAACTACATGTTGTAGTATGTATATAATTGATCATGTGAATTGTATTATGAAGATTGATAAGTGATATGGAATATGTGGAAGCCTAAAATCCGAAAGTTGTTATGTTAGACTTTGAGTTTGTAATTCAATTTAGTTATTGGTTGTACCGTCGCATGTTATAGAAAGAGGAGATTTTAGTTGTTCTATTTGATTTCGACTATATAACATGTTAGAATAACAAGTTGGATATGAAAGTAAATTGACATTGTTGTGATACATTGTAGCCGAATGTAACTTGGAAATATTGGATAGTTTTATATTGATTGTGGGGCGAATTTTACACGTCCGGCTAGGCGTTTAATCCCCTCGGGAAAGGATAACGTTTGTTATTTGAGATTTTTAGAATTTATCAGAATTATGGAAATGTCGGGAAACGAAATTTTATGGACGAATGGGAGGGTGACACGTGTCACCCCCACATGGGCTTGTTGGCCGAATTATTGGGCAAGTCGAGTCAAACTTGGCTTGACATTCTTGACTCAATCCTAGCCGCTTGAGTGTATTAATCTTGGCCCTTAGATGTGTTATATATTATACTAGTAGCAAGGATGAACTCACTTAGAAAAAATTGGCTAAACTTGTGTGCAAAATGAAGGGCTCTCGGCAATGGGCAAAGGAACAAGAGATGTTTTTTTTGTTTGTTGTTCATAATTCGCCATACTTAAACCCATGGTTCCTAGGGGTATTGTAAGGTCATCTCAATACAAAGATCCCGGAAAAGCTACGTAAATCCGTTAGTCATGAGATGAAAACCTAAGTTGTTTTCATAGTTTTGGAGTGGATATTGAAGGATAGTTGTTTGTGAACTTCTCAAGGTGGAAAATAGTGGATTGGAACACAAAGGAAAGGAGCTAGAGTTACTACGGATCGACTTTAGGTTTTTGGATTAAAATTGGGCTTAAGGTAAATCTTCATCTTACTTTGTAATTACAACTACATGTTGTAGTAGGTATATAATTGATCATGTGAATTGTATTATGAAGATTGATAAGTGATATGGAATATGTGGAAGCCTAAAATCCGAAAGTTGTTATGTTAGACTTTGAGTTTGTAATTCAATTTAGTTATTGGTTGTACCGTCGCATGTTAAAGAAAGAGGAAATTTTAGTTGTTCTATTTGATTTCGACTATATAACATGTTAGAATAACAAGTTGGATATGAAAGGAAATTGACATTGTTGTGATACATTGTAGAATGTAACTTGGAAATATTGGATAGTTTTATATTGATTGTGGGGCGAATTTTACGTCACGCTGGCGTGTAATCCCTCGAGGAAAGGATAACGTTTGTTATTTGAGATTTTTAGAATTTATCGAATTATGGAAATGTCGGAAACTAAATTTTATGGACGAATGGGAGGGTGACACGTGTCACCGCGTGGGCTTGTTGGCGAATTATTGGGCAAGTCGAGGTCAAACGTGGCTTGACATTCTTGACTCAATCCTAGCCCTTCAAGTGTATTAATCTTGGCCCTTAGATGTGTTATATATTATACTAGTAGCAAGGATGAACTCCACACTTAGAAAAAATTGGCTAAACTTGTGTGCAAAATGAAGGGCTCTCGTGATGGGCAAAGGAACAAGAGATTTTTTTGTTTGTTGTTCATAATTCGCCATACTTAAACCCATGGTTCCTAGGGGTATTGTAAGGTCGTCTCAATACAAAGATCCGGAAAAGCTACGTAAATCAGTTAGTCGCAGATGAAAACCTAAGTTGTTTTCATAGTTTTGGGTGGATATTGAAGGAGAGTTGTTTGTGAACTTCTCAAGGTGGCAAATAGTGGATTAGAACACAAAGGAAATGAGCTAGAGTTGCTACGGATCGACTTTAGGTTTTTGGATTAAAATTGGGCTTAACAAGGTAAATCTTCATCTTACTTTTGTAATTAGAACTACATGTTGTAGTAGGTATATAATTGATCATGTGAATTGTATTATGAAGATTGATAAGTGATATGGAATATGTGGAAGCCTAAAATCCGAAAGTTGTTATGTTAGACTTTGAGTTTGTAATTCAATTTAGTTATTGGTTATGCGTCGCATGTTATAGAAAGAGGAGATTTTAGTTGTTCTATTTGATTTGACTATATAACATGTTAGAATAACAAGTTGGATATGAAAGTAAATTGACATTGTTGTGATACATTGTAGAATGTAACTTGGAAATATTGGATAGTTTTATATTGATTGTGGGGCAGAATTTTACGTCGGCTAGGCGTGTAATCCCCTCGGGAAAGGATAAAGTTTGTTATTTGAGATTTTTAGAATTTATCAGAATTATGGAAATGTCGGGAAACGAAATTTTATGGAAGAATGGGAGGGTGACACGTGTCACCCCCACATGGGCTTGTTGGCCGAATTATTGGGCAAGTCGAGGTCAAACTTGGCTTGACATTCTTGACTCAATCCTAGCCGCTTCAAGTGTATTAATCTTGGCCCTTAGATGTGTTATATATTATACTAGTAGCAAGGATGAACTCACACTTAGAAAAAATTGGCTAAACTTGTGTGCAAAATGAAGGGCTCAGCGATGGGCAAAGGAACAAGAGATGTTTTTTTTGTTTGTTGTTCATAATTCGCCATACTTAAACCCATGGTTCCTAGGGGTATTGTAAGGTCATCTCAATACAAAGATCCCGGAAAAGCTACGTAAATCCGTTAGTCATGAGATGAAAACCTAAGTTGTTTTCATAGTTTTGGGTGGATATTGAAGGAGAGTTGTTTGTGAACTTCTCAAGGTGGAAAATAGTGGATTGGAACACAAAGGAAAGGAGCTAGAGTTGCTACGGATCGACTTTAGGTTTTTGGATTAAAATTGGGCTTAACAAGGTAAATCTTCATCTTACTTTTGTAATTAGAACTACATATTGTAGTAGGTATATAATTGATCATGTGAATTGTATTATGAAGATTGATAAGTGATATGGAATATGTGGAAGCCTAAAATCCGAAAGTTGTTATGTAAGACTTTGAGTTTGTAATTCAATTTAGTTATTGGTTGTCATAGTCGCATGTTATAGAAAGAGGAAATTTTAGTTGTTCTATTTGATTTCGACTATATAACATGTTAGAATAACAAGTTTGATATGAAAGGAAATTGACATTGTTGTGATACATTGTAGCGAATGTAACTTGGAAATATTGGATAGTTTTATATTGATTGTGGGCAGAATTTTACACGTCACTACGCGTGTAATCCTCGGGAAAGGATAACGTTTGTTATTTGAGATTTTTAGAATTTATCGAATTATGGAAATGTCGGAAGCGAAATTTTATGGGCGAATGGGAGGGTGACACGTGTCACCCCGTGGGCTTGTTGGCGAATTATTGGGCAAGTCGAGGTCAAACTTGGCTTGACATTCTTGACTCAATCCTAGCCCTTCAAGTGTATTAATCTTGGCCCTTAGATGTGTTATATATTATACTAGTAGCAAGGATGAACTCCACTTAGAAAAATTGGCTAAACTTGTTTGCAAAATGAAGGGCTCTCGTGATGGGCAAAGGAACAAGAGATTTTTTTTTGTTTGTTGTTCATAATTCGCCATACTTAAACCCGTGGTTCCTAGGGGTATTGTAAGGTCATCTCAATACAAGATCCGGAAAAAGCTACGTAAATCCGTTAGTCATGAGATGAAAACCTAAGGTGTTTCCATAGTTTTGGGTGGATATTGAAGGAGAGTTGTTTGTTAACTTCTCAAGGTGGCAAATAGTGGATTGGAACACAAAGGAAAGTAGCTAGAGTTGCTACGGATCGACTTTAGGGTTTTGGATTAAAATTGGGCTTAACAAGGTAAATCTTCATCTTACTTTTGTAATTAGAACTACATGTTGTAGTAGGTATATAATTGATCATGTGAATTGTATTATGAAGATTGATAAGTGATATGTAATATGTGGAAGCCTAAAATCCGAAAGTTGTTATGTTAGACTTTGAGTTTGTAATTCAATTTAGTTATTGGTTGTACCGTCGCATGTTATAGAAAGAGGAGATTTTAGTTGTTCTATTTGATTTCGACTATATAACATGTTAGAATAACAAGTTGGATATGAAAGGAAATTGACATTGTTGTGATACATTGTAGCCGAATGTAACTTGGAAATATTGGATAGTTTGATATTGATTGTGGGGCAGAATTTTACACGTCCGACTAGGCGTGTAATCCCCTCGGGAAAGGATAACGTTTGTTATTTGAGATTTTTAGAATTTATCAGAATTATGGAAATGTCGGGAAATGAAATTTTATGGACGAATGGGAGGGTGACACGTGTCACCCCACACATGGCCTTATTGGCCGAATTATTGGGCAAGTCAAGGGTCAAACTTGGCTTGACATTCTTGACTCAATCCTATCCCTTCAAGTGTATTAATCTTGGCCCTTAGATGTGTTATATATTATACTAGTAGCAAGGATGAACTCAGCTTAGAAAAATTGGCTAAACTTGTGTGCAAAATGAAGGGCTCTCGGCAATGGGCAAAGGAAGAAGAGATTTTTTTTTTGTTGTTCATAATTCACCATACTTAAACCCATGGTTCCTAGGGGTATTGTAAGGTCATCTCAATACAAAGATCCCGGAAAAGTTACGTAAATCCATTAGTCGCAAGATGAAAACCTAAGTTGTTTTCATAGTTTTGGGTGGATATTGAAGGAGAGTTGTTTGTGAACTTCTCAAGGTGGCAAATAGTGGATTGGAACACAAAGGAAAGGAGCTAGAGTTGCTACGGATCGACTTTAGGTTTTTGGATTAAAATTGGGCTTAACAAGGTAAATCTTCATCTTACTTTTGTAATTAGAACTACATGTTGTAGTAGGTATATAATTGATCATGTGAATTGTATTATGAAGATTGAAAAGTGATATGGAATATGTGGAAGCCTAAAATCCGAAAGTTGTTATGTTAGACTTTGAGTTTGTAATTCAATTTAGTTATTGGTTGTACCGTCGCATGTTATAGAAAGAGGAGATTTTAGTTGTTCTATTTGATTTCGACTATATAACATATTAGAATAACAAGTTGGATATGAAAGTAAATTGACAGTGTTGTGATACATTGTAGCCGAATGTAACTTGGAAATATTGGATAGTTTTATATTGATTGTGGGGCAGAATTTTACACGTTCGGCTAGGCGTGTAATCCCCTCGGGAAAGGATAACGTTTGTTATTTGAGATTTTTAGAATTTATCAGAATTATGGAAATGTCGGGAAACGAAATTTTATGGACGAATGGGAGGGTGACACGTGTCACACCGTGGGCTTGTTGGCCGAATTATTGGGCAAGTCAAGGGTCAAACTTGGCTTGACATTCTTGACTCAATCCTATCCCTTCAAGTGTATTAATCTTGGCCCTTAGATGTGTTATATATTATACTAGTAGCAAAGATGAACTCCACACTTAGAAAAAATTGGCTAAACTTGTGTGCAAAATGAAGGGCTCTCGGCAATGGGCAAAGGAACAAGAGATTTTTTTTTTGTTTGTTGTTCATAATTCGCCATACTTAAACCCATGGTTCCTAGGGGTATTGTAAGGTCATCTCAATACAAAGATCCCGGAAAAGCTACGTAAATCCGTTAGTCGCAAGATAAAAACCTAAGTTGTTTTCATAGTTTTGGGTGGATATTGAAGGAGAGTTGTTTGTGAACATCTCAAGGTGGCAAATAGTGGATTGGAACACAAAGGAAAGGAGCTAGAGTTGCTACGGATCGACTTTAGGTTTTTGGATTAAAATTGGGCTTAACAAGGTAAATCTTCATCTTACTTTTGTAATTAGAACTACATGTTGTAGTAGGTATATAATTGATCATGTGAATTGTATTATGAAGATTGATAAGTGATATGGAATATGTGGAAGCCTAAAATCCGAAAGTTGTTATGTTATACTTTGAGTTTGTAATTCAATTTAGTTGTTGGTTGTACCGTCGCATGTTATAGAAAGAGGAGATTGTAGTTGTTCTATTTGATTTCGACTATATAACATGTTAGAATAACAAGTTGGATATGAAAGTAAATTGACATTGTTGTGATACATTGTAGCCGAATGTAACTTGGAAATATTGGATAGTTTTATATTGATTGTGGGGCAGAATTTTACACGTCCGGCTAGGCGTGTAATCCCCTCGGGAAAGGATAACGTTTGTTATTTGAGATTTTTAGAATTTATCAGAATTATGGAAATGTCGGGAAACGAAATTTTATGGACGAATGGGAGGGTGACACGTGTCACCCCCCACATGGGCTTGTTGGCCGAATTATTGGGCAAGTCAAGGGTCAAACTTGGCTTGACATTCTTGACTCAATCCTAGCCCTTCAAGTGTATTAATCTTGGCCCTTAGATGTGTTATATATTATACTAGTAGCAATAATGAACTCCACACTTAGAAAAAATTGGCTAAACTTGTGTGCAAAATGAAGGGCTCTCGGCAATGGGCAAAGGAACAAGAGATTTTTTTTTGTTTGTTGTTCATAATTCGCCATACTTAAACCCATGGTTCCTAGGGGTATTGTAAGGTCATCTCAATACAAAGATCCCGGAAAAGCTACGTAAATCCGTTAGTCGCAAGATGAAAACCTAAGTTGTTTTCATAGTTTTGGGTGGATATTGAAGGAGAGTTGTTTGTGAACTTCTCAAGGTGGCAAATAGTGGATTGGAACACAAAGGAAATGAGCTAGAGTTGCTACGGATCGACTTTAGGTTTTTGGATTAAAATTGGGCTTAACAAGGTAAATCTTCATCTTACTTTTGTAATTACAACTACATGTTGTAGTAGGTATATAATTGATCATGTGAATTGTATTATGAAGATTGATAAGTGATATGGAATATGTGGAAGCCTAAAATCCGAAAGTTGTTATGTTAGACTTTGAGTTTGTAATTCAATTTAGTTATTGGTTATGCAATCGCATGTTATAGAAAGAGGAGATTTTAGTTGTTCTATTTGATTTCGACTATATAACATGTTAGAATAACAAGTTGGATATGAAAGTAAATTGACATTGTTGTGATACATTGTAGCCGAATGTAACTTGGAAATATTGGATAGTTTTATATTGATTGTGGGGCAAAATTTTACACGCTCGGCTAGGCGTGTAATCCCCTCGGGAAAGGATAACGTTTGTTATTTGAGATTTTTAGAATTTATCAGAATTATGGAAATGTCGGGAAACGAAATTTTATGGACGAATGGGAGGGTGACACGTGTTACCCCCACATGGGCTTGTTGGTCGAATTATTGGGCAAATCAAGGGTCAAACTTGGCTTGACATTCTTGACTCAATCCTAGCCCTTCAAGTGTATTAATCTTGGCCCTTAGATGTGTTATATATTATACTAGTAGCAAGGATGAACTCCACACTTAGAAAAAATTGGCTAAACTTGTGTGCAAAATGAAGGGCTCTCGGCAATGGGCAAAGGAACAAGAGATTTTTTTTTGTTTGTTGTTCATAATTCGCCATACTTAAACCCATGGTTCCTAGGGGTATTGTAAGGTCATCTCAATACAAAGATCTCGGAAAAGCTACGTAAATCCGTTAGTCGCAAGATGAAAACCTAAGT
Source organism: Przewalskia tangutica (assembly GCA_029844215.1). NCBI lineage: Eukaryota > Viridiplantae > Streptophyta > Magnoliopsida > Solanales > Solanaceae > Przewalskia > Przewalskia tangutica. The sequence continues at coordinate 139,044,377 of CM056720.1, read as the reverse complement.
TGTTTTCATAGTTTTAGGTGGATATTGAAGGAGAGTTGTTTGTGAACTTCTCAAGGTGGCAAATAGTGGATTGGAACACAAAGGAAAGGAGCTAGAGTTGCTACGGATCGACTTTAGGTTTTTGGATTAAAATTGGGCTTAACAAGGTAAATCTTCATCTTACTTTTGTAATTAGAACTACATGTTGTAGTAGGTATATAATTGATCATGTGAATTGTATTATGAAGATTGATAAGTGATATGGAATATGTGGAAGCCTAAAATCTGAAAGTTGTTTTGTTAGACTTTGAGTTTGTAATTCAATTTAGTTATTGGTTGTACCGTCGCATGTTATAGAAAGAGGAGATTTTAGTTGTTCTATTTGATTTCGATTATATAACATGTTAGAATAACAAGTTGGATATGAAAGGAAATTGACATTGTTGTGATACATTGTAGCCGAATGTAACTTGGAAATATTGGATAGTTTTATATTGATTGTGGGGCAGAATTTTACACGTCCGGCTAGTCGTGTAATCCCCTTTGATTAACTGATTATTGAGCCTTAAATGTGGAATTTGGTTATTGATTTTCGGGCCTTGAAAAAGGTGGAAAAGTACGTAGAAACAAAGGAAGTGCTGCCCAATTTTCCGTAGAATAGGAAGCTTTACACTTAGAATATTCTACGTTGGAAAGCTAGAAGTTGATAGACGTATTATGGTCATTATAGGTTGACATTCTACGTGCGGCATATTCAACTTGGCAAGTGGATTAATTCGGAGAGGTATGTGAACTCTTCCTATCCTCTTGAGCATGAATCTTATGAAATGTATAGTACGGTAGACGTACGTGTTTTAAATGAACTCGGTTTCATTTTGGTATCCTTGTTTGGATTTTTCGAAAGTGTAGTAACTTGTTTTCAAAGAAGTATATGTTACTTGACTTGAAAAGTATAGAATACTTGATTTGGAAAAGTATTGATGACTTGAATTTTCTAAAGTTAAGAGACTTGACTTTTAAAGTTAAGAGACTTGAAGTATTCTGAAAGTTGTGAAACTTTAGTTAAATGCATATGATACTTGGTTTAAAAGTGTAGGTCTCTTGGTTTAAAAACAAGAATGTAATTATCTTGGTTTTGCTTGAAAACATAAAGTGTTGTAATGGCTTTATGGGAAGTTAGTTACAACGACTTTATGAAGTTTAAAAGGATGGTTTACTTGATAAATTTAAAGGGGGATAAATGACTTGGTTTAAGGAATGATAACTTGATTTTGAGATACAAGTTATTTGGATTTTGAGAATGAAGTTACTTGATTTTAAGGTTTTGAAATGAGTTCTAAAGATGTAGTAACTTGATTTGAAAATTAGACATGCCTTGATACTACGGGTGTTAGTATCTCGTGGTCTTTATGTAAAAAGGGTTCTTTTAAAAGAATTGAAGTATGTAGTACTTTGGGGTTAAATTCCCGGATTTGACATGACATGATAGTGCCTTGAATGTTATAAAATGATAAGTGATTTATCTTGTTCTAATGAGAGTCCTAAATGATTTAACTTGCGTATGTTACTCATGATATACATTCGTGCAAGTGTTGTACTACGGGTTCAATTCCCTTGACATTCTTCGATTCCGTGGGATTAGCTCCCCACGATGCGGGTATCCATATATACTCATTGCGGGTCCACATGACCTATGCAGGTTAAATTCCTATGCGGGTTAAATTCCCATGACTATTCCGTGGGTTAGCTCTCCACGATACGAGTATCCATATATACTCATTGCGGGTCCACATGACCTATGCGGGTTCGATTCCCATGAGGGTTAAATTCCCTTGAGTAGGATTACATCATGGTACTACGGGCGGATAGCCCCAGGTTATACTCTCATTATTAGCAAGGCACGGTTGTACTGTTGATTTGATTATCATACTTGTCTCCAGCTTTACATATCTAGACTTTGTGATTTAAATTCTGATGCTGATTTACATACTTGGTACATAGTTTGTCTTGACCTCCTTGAGGTGTGTTCGTCCGCGAGTTGAGTGCATAGTTTGATGATCCTCATTCTCAGGATCACTGTTCAGTTCTTGGAAAGCTCCATTTCTCCGGAGGCTTTGTCGTTTGGTACAGTTTATTGAGGTTGTAGATTTATGTACATTCAGGGGTATGGCGGGGCCCTGTCCCGTCACAGTTGTTATGTCAAAATTCTTAGAGGTCTGTAGTTATGTATGTGGGTCGGTTTGTAAAGAAAAAAGATGTAACTGCTTTTGACTAATTATGCACATCTATAACCAGGAAAGCATCTTTATCGGCTAGCCTGTTGTTTACTTCTTACTGATTTAAGTTGTGTGTTTTATGTATGTTCCGCTGAGTTCCTCTGATGGTTACCTGTAAGGGTGCCCAACGTCGCGGGCCCGGGTTCGGGTTGTGACATCAGGCCAAGAGATGGATATTGCGTACGTACTCAGAAAGGGTATAGGTGTAATATGCGGTTGTCGAAAGAATAAGTTTTAGGCTCAAAAGGGGTGTACTACGGATAATGTTATTTGGTAGGCTGAAAAGGCTCAAGCGGGTCAAAGAAAGCCTACGATCATTTCCTACACCGAGTGTTACTCAGGATTTCGCCTCAACAAACATTCAGGCCAAGTTCTAGATCACAATGCAATGCAATTGAACTTATTCTAAAATTCACCACACAATGCACATGAAACGATGAGGTTGATTTCGTTTTTATCTTGAAAGCATGCAAGACAATGTCATTACAGGTGTGCGTGAGAGGTACCAAAAGAATTTATGGTTTACCACGAAGTCAACTCATACTGATTATTACTCGTTCTTTCCTATGCACACTCCTAACTGTGTTGGTATCAACCAAGTCAAACAATGATACTTAAAAAAAATGTTTTTTTTTTGGATAACATTTTTATATTTATGAACAAAATATATTTTTTTGTATTTTTTTTTAATAAAAGGTACCGAACCCGAATAGGGCTACCTACGTATCTCATCTTTGACGAGAATCAGGTGTGCGTAGTTCATTCAGATATGTCATAAAGTATATGCTTAAAAAGAATTCATATATGATAGGATGATAAGAATAAAAGTTTGTGCAAAATAAATGATTATCCACTATATGAATGCAAAGTAAAATGACTGTATATGATATAATGAATGTAATGAAAAAAAATGAATGCATGTAATAGAATGAATGTATGTGATAGGATAAATAAAATGCATGGGTGAACAAAATATGTCCTCCCTTTATTTAATTAATTAATTTTTTTTATGTGATGTCGAACCCTAGATGGGTTGCCTACGTATCACACCGTATGGTGAGAATCAGACACGCGTAGTTCAGGATGATTATGTTGTAAAATGCATGATAAAAAATTATGTAATCAACACTAGACATATCAATTGAATTTGCAAATATGTATAAAGATACAAAATATAGGACCCAGAGAGATGCTTCGTTGAATCTGGTATAAGCTGACTTTTTTCCGTCAACATAACTCCAGCTCATTCTTGTGATGATTTTTTTTTCTTTTTCTTTTTCTTCCCTTTTTTTTTCCCGGCCGCCCTCGACTATTTGCGAGGACGGTCTTCCTGCAAAAATATGACAAATGGGTGAGAGTAGGCAAGCGACAAAAATAATAAAATGTAAGGGTGTGACAATATAGTCAAAGACTCCCCTGCTTGGTTAGACCGGACTGGTGGTTATTGCTTCACAAAGTCCAAATCGCGCTGTTCAAGAGCGATTTACGCAGTAGAAGTCCTGATTGCAATGAGACAGTAAAAAGTGTAAAAATACAAATGCTCGAGCCCGGAGTTACAAAAAGGGTAATTATTGCATTAAATAATATGTACAGAATTGCTAGCGACAACAATAGTAAACAAAAGTATGCAAATCAAGCGCGCACCCTAATATGCATGGGACCTCTCCTATGCCAGAGGTCGGCCTAAACGCCAGACATGCGAGATTGGGATAGATTGACCAAAGTTGCTAAACATTAATGCTTTTGTTGGAAATGACGACCAAATGACGGTGCACTTTTTCCAATTTCGGCGTGTCATAATCAGGCTTGGATTCGTCTATCATCATCATGCTACACATAGTATGCTAATGGGTCGTTGGGTTGTGAAACCCGTCGACAAGTTTGGTGGATTTCTAATTGTGGCGTTAATACCAATGATTAACCCACCTAAGGTTTATGCATGTATGACTTAATATAAACAGGTGGTATAGCTCTATCTTAAGATTTCTAAGATTTGGCTTACTAGACGCAAGGTTCCCGAGCGCACAACTCGAGTGAGAAGGCTACGCGGCTGACCAGACGAACTGATCTAACTTCGCGCAAGCACCAACTCTTCTAAAATTTGGGTATTTTGAAAGAAATTCGCGGGTGCGCGAAGCACACCAACGCGTGTAGTGTGTGACAATGTGAATTTTTCAGAGTGGAAGAAATATGAGCGGAATGTCAGTTTAAGGAAAGCAGTAAAAGCAAATAGAAATTAAAAGAGTTAAGCATACAAAATTAAAGCAAGCAATTTTAAGGCATTTAAAACAAATAAAAGCAAATAAATCCAAGCAATAATAAACCTAGGTTTGCTATGGTCAAGAACCTGATATCCTGGAGTCGCCGTCTTTGTCGCGCCCGTTTTGACCTCGAAGTGCGAGCGGTATCCATGACATTGTTCTTTGGCGTGATTCCTGGATGGAGCAATAATCTTGATGTTGAAGTCGCCACCTAATTAGTTAAGTGAATTAGGACACTTGATTTATTGCAATAAAAATACTGCAATTAATCTCCATTTAATGGTCTGCAAAATTAATGAGATTCTGGATCAAGGTTCTTTATCATCCTAAAGGGAAGGGGTTAGACATCCTTTAAGATCCGCTAACTTGCGGTTATCCGTTCAAACCTAGGTTAATTATTTATTGTCTTTTTATTCTACATATTCTAAGCAGTTTTCATAATTTACAATTACAATGGAATGCAATACAAAATAATAAAGCTAAAATCGAATAAAAATTTCGGAACATCTTTTAGCCCTTTTTAGGCCTTCTGCACAAGATGATCTCTGGATACCTGCATAAACACTTAGTAAAAGTGTTATTAATAGAATAAATAATTTTAAAGTAATAGCAAGAATTAATAAGTAAAGCCAAAAATAAATCATCTTTAAATGCAGAGGCCTTGAAAATCAGACGGAGATTCCTTCATTGGCCAATATTGTTAGAAACAATAAAATAAATAAAACCTTCAGATCTGCGCCAAAACAGTAATAGTTTTAAACACAGAGGGCTCAGATATATAAAAAATAAAGTGGGACATCCTAAACAAGTCCGGCTGCGAAAATTCGCCCCGCCAGCGCATGTTGGTTATTCTGTGTAAGTAGAAGAAATCATCAACGCCAGAAAGCTTCATTTTATTTTATTTTCCGTCTTTGCAACTGTGGAGGCCTCAAAAATCGACGGATAAATTTTTCATTGGCCAACGTGTAGTATCTTGTTCAAAATCAATTTAATAAAAGGAACAAAAAGGGCAAAATCGTCCAAAACCAACATGGAACTATAAAACAGTAGCAACACCGCGAAATATTAAGCAACAATGCCAAACAGCAAAATATTCCTTGAAAACAATGGAAAAACGCAGCCAACGAGAAAACAGTAGTGGTTTAATATCAACACCACCGCGATAGTGGTTCGCCGAAAAATACAGGCCCTCCCCGGAGTTTTAAACTCCGGCGGAAGAAAATCGAGCGAGTATAGAGAAACCGATATCAACACAAATCGGTGCACAAACCAAAAAAAGTAGCGGTAGCCAACATCGTGAAATCGGTCAGGCAAAACACGATAAAGCAATGACCAACGATGCGGAATAAAGCCAACGGAGCTTTAAACTCCGACCAAAAAATTAGGAAATCGGTGCATTAATAAACACAATCGACGAGTATCAAAAGACAAACCAATCGAGATCTGAAATAATAGCCAATAGAGGTCCAAACATATACCATAACCAAGAGAGAATCAGTCACAAAATAGCAATGAGAGAGAAATAACAGTGTCGCACGAGTCGATTTCAACATCGAGAGAAGCGGCGGCGACGCCACTTCGCGGCGAGGTCACCGATGGCGATGGAGTCCGACGGCGGTCCGGTGTGGTCGACAACTAGGTGCTACAGTGGTGGTGGTTTAGAGAAGGGGGTGTGATCGATGATGTGTTTACCGGCGATGAGATGTGGGGTTCGAACTCCAGCGGCGTGACTTCGACGGAGTTAGGGGCGAGGGTGAGGTTGGTGTGGTTCGCCGGAATGGGACAGCGGCGACGTGGGTTCGTTGGATCGCCGACGATGAGGAGCAGTGGGGTTCGTGTTCGCCGGAGCTCCAAGGGCTGCGGGAGGCGGGATATGAGAGGGAGAGAGAGGGCAATTGAAAAATAAAAGAGGGAGGGGGTGATATGCGGCTGACTCCCTTTTTTTGTTGGAGTGGGAAGAATTTTTATTTATAGGGGTATTTAGGTTTAGGGTTTTGGGTATTGGGGGGAAAAGATGAAAGGTGTACTGGACCTCATTTTTGGGCCTCAGTTTGGGCTTCGGTTTTTGGCGGATTGGACTGATCCAGATTGTGCCTCGGACTGGACTGGCTTGACAAAAATGCAAAACGAGTTTATTATTTAAAAGAAAAATTATTTAAAGGTACAAAATTATCAAAATAAAAATGTCGTTGCAATAATAATAAAATAGAATATTTAAAAAATGTTTAATGCCTAATTAAAAGCAAAAACGGGGTGTCAATTAATTATTTAAAGAGATGCAAACTTTAATAAAATAAACGACGGTGTAATAATAATAGAAACATAATATTAACAAAGACATCATGCTTAATTTTAAAATAAAAAGATGCAATGCCATTTTGTGAAAAAATAAACATAGAATATTATGTAAAAAATGCAAAAAATAATGATTAAAATGCGATGTCCTAAAATGCTTAAAATTGCAAGAAATGACTAAAAGATGGGTCAAAATTGGGTGTCAACAGTAAGATGACCAATAAGACTCTTTCTGGAAAGGGTATACGAGCCAAGGAAGTGCTTGAGTTGGTACATACCGATGTATGTGGACTATTTTTTACTCAAGCTAGAGGAGGTTTCTCTTACTTCATCACTTTTACAGACGACTTGACAAGGTATGGATATGTGTATCTTATGAAACACAAGTCTGAGGCCTTCGAAAGGTTTAGGGAGTACAAGTGTGAAGTGGAGAAACAACTCTCAAAGAGTATCAAGACTCTTCGATCTGATCGAGGAGATGAATACTTAAGTAAAGAATTTCTAGATTACTGATCGGTGTATTTTATATACACTTTTTGAGTCAGTTTTAGTCAGTCTTTTTTCCCTTTTGTGTACAAATAAGTGTCGTATTAGGATAGTTTTCCTTTCTTTTGAGTCAAAGTGGTTAAAATGGCCAAATGGCGGAAAAGGAGCTAAAAGAGGGCAAAAGAGGAGGTTCCAGAGCTAAAAACAGAGAAATTGGCGAACGAGGCCGAAACCGGATTCGCGCGCGCCTCCTGCAGATGAAGCGCGCGCGCCAATGTCGAGAGGCTTGAAGACCAGTCGCGGCGCCTCATGTCAGCAGTGCGGCGCGGCGCTAATCATCGAGAGGCTACTGAAGTAAGCCACGGCGCCACGAGCATGAAGAGCGGCCGCGCCAATTCACCCGGTACCATTGGTTCGGCCGCGCGGCGCTGACGCAGGGCCGCGGCGCCGACGCGGGAAAAATAAGGGTTTTGACGTTTTTCTGGGCCAGGCCTGCAGGGAAAAGTTAAGGGCGGTTTTCAGCCTATAAAAGGAGAACCCTAGGCAGATTTTGAGGGTTCCCTTTCTTGCACAACACAAGATTTTCTTGCTTGGAGATTGGAGACCTAAACTTAGTAATTTCTTTCTTTTTTCTTTTCTTTATTTCAGTTTTTGTATGATGACTTTTGAATTAGTTCTTGTCATATCTATGGCTAGGAACTAATTCTTTTATAGGGCTTTCCATGTTAATTCTCTAGAAACTTATGTTATGAATTAATGCATGTTTATGGTTGGTATTCTTCTTTGAGAGATCTATCCAATAATTGCGTTGAATGCTTGGTAATTAATTGACAACTAATTATCCTTATATGATTTCTAATTTACTTCGAAAGGAGAGATTGTGAATATGCTGTAAGTTGGGTAGACATTCTTAGATTGGGGATGAAAATACCTCAATTATTTATGTAGCGTTAATGAGAGGCTTAAAAACCCTAATTTTGCGCATGGTGCATGACGGTTAACTAGGTTTTTGTTCTTAATCCTCCTATAGAGTTATCCTTATCACCGAAAGGTAGGTAAGGTGCAATACTGGGGTTGAGTGTTTATATATCCTTAACGGGAATATAAAATGATTTCGTAAACCTGCTTTCTCCGAAAGAAGAAGTCCATAATTCATTGCATTAATAAATAACATAAGCGGATAGTTGAAGAGACATGGAAGCCCTATTCCCATCACAACTGAAGTAAACTCATTAGATAAAATAGCTTTTATAATTCTTAGTTATAAACAACAAATCCAAACATCAATTGCCAAATAGATACCAAAAGATAGATAGTTGGTACTTGAACCCTAATCCTTGTGGACGATATTCGGTCTTACCAAGACTATATTACTTGTCACGATAACGTGCACTTGCGTTAAAGTGTGTGCATCTTTTCGCGCATCAAGTTTTTGGCGCCGTTGCCGGGGATTAGGCATTAGTTCAATATCAAATTTATCTATTTTTAATTTCTAATTTGGTTTTTAATTTTTATTTTTAATTTTCACGTTTTTTGTTATTTTTCGGAAAGAAATCAGAGTGCCTTGATTTGTTGTGTGTTTTTGGTCTATTTCAGGAAATCAGTTTATGCGAAGGAGAAGAGGAGCAGACACTCTTGTTCCCTTCAATCCAGAGATTGAGAAAACGCAAGCAGCGAAAGAATCAGCGGATTACAACTCTGATAGAGATGGACGGTGTTCAAAACAACAACATGATGAGAGAAGGGTTAGGTGAAAATCAGCCCAATCCAGGAATACCTCGGCAAGTGCCAATAGACGTAGAGGAGACAGTCCAAATCCAGCCAGAAAGAAGTTTGGGAGACTATGTGCTTCCTAGAGTGAATGGAGCACAGACATGTATTAGGCTCCCTGCCATAGGAGCAAACAACTTCGAGATAAAACCGGCGATTCTGAGCATGAGTACAAAGATGCGATGCGATTTGGAGGCTGCCATCGGAGGATCCACGTATGCACATAGCTAATTTCTTGGAGCTATGTGCAACTTTGATATAACGGCGCATCGATGATGTCGTCAGATTGAGGCTCTTTCCCTTCTCACTCAGGGATAGAGCAAAAGTATGGTTGAATTCCCTGCCGGCTGATTCGATTTTTACATGGCACGAGCTGGCACAGAAATTTCTAGCCAAGTTCTTTCCCCCATGCAAAGAAGCAAAATTGAGAGGGGAGTTGAACAACTTCTACCAAGCAGATGGAGAGTCCTTATATGAAGCTTGGGAAAGGTTCAAGGACTTGCAAAGAAAATGCCCACACCATTGCATTGAGTTGTGGAACTTGGTCCATATCTTCTACAACGGCCGAGCGAGACAACCAGAACCATCATAGATGCAGCAGCAGGTGGGGCATTCATGAGGAAAACAGCCCACGACGCTCACGAGTTACTAGAAGATATGGCCACCAACAACCATGTCACAGAAGAGAGGTCGACAAGTGGGAGAAGAACAGTGGGAGTCCACGAAATAGATGCTATTGCTGCCTTGAATGCCCAAGTGGCCCTTTTGGCAAAACAGTTGCGACAACATACGATGTCGATGAATGCGGTGCAGATGCCTAAAAGGCATGAGATATATGGTGGCCCACATACGTTCGATAGGTGTCCTTGGTGATCGATAATATACCAATGGAGCAGCGAGTGCGGTAGTGGGTAATTATCAAAGGCCACAAAACAATCCATAGTCCAACACTTATAATCCAGGGTGGAGAAATCACCCAAATTTCTCATGGAGAGAAGACCAGGGGCATCAGAATCAATATAGGGGCCAATACCAGAATCAGCAGCCCTTCATTCAAGCCCCACAGCCTCAACAGTTCAATGCACCGGTTCGAAGAAAAGCGAGCCGAAGCAGTGGCAAAGACGCCAACGCCGCACTCGATTCAGCGAAGCTAGATCCTCGTTTAGGAACTTGGAGACAAAAGTGGGTCAGCTAGCAAAGCAGGCAAACAGTAGGCCACAGGGTACATTGCCAAGCAACACAGAGGTAAACTACGAGGAGCGATGTCGAGCGATGCGGTTGAGAAGTGGAAGGCGATTGAGCGGCGATCTCTTGACCAATAGTTGAGAAAAGGGCAGAAATAGAAAAAGAGAAGGTGGTTGAACCTAGCCCAGTAATAGAGAAAACTCCAGAGAAGGAGTACACAGAAAAGATCCCTTTCCCCCAGAGATTACAGCGGAAGGCGGTTGATAAACAATTCTCCAAATTCTTGGAGATAGGAAGTTGCATATCAACATACCTTTTATAGAGGCTTTGGAGCAGATGCCTTCCTATTTCAAGTTCATGAAGGAAATATTGGGGAAAAAGAAGAAGTTGGTGGAATATGAGATAGTAGCACTAACAGAATAGTGTAGTGCTATCTTGCAGAAGAAGTTGCCACCAAAACTAAAGGATCCAGGAAGCTTTACACTACGCGGTGGGCGGGGTGACTTGCAATGAGCTACGTGTGATTTAGGGGCAAGTATAAATCGATGCCACTGCTCGGTATTTAAAAGATTGGAGTTAGGTGAGGCCAACCAACCCGATAAGCTTGCGGTGGCGGCGGGACAATGGTTCATCGAGGCAAGATTGAGGACGTGATTGTGAAAGTAGGAAAATTCTTCTTTCCTGCAGACTTCCTCATTCTTGATATGGAAGAAGATGCGGAAATCCCTATCATATTGGGGAGACCATTCCTAGCAACGGGGAGAGCTTTAATTGATGTTGAAAGAGGAGAGCTAACACTAAGGGTGGAGAAGGAAGAAATGGTGTTTAAGGTCTTTAAACATGTCATCGAGACACCAACCATGAGAAGGTGCTTTGCAATCAGCACCATCAAGCCCCCCTGTGAGCCATTACAAGTCAACCAAAGGGAGATGAGCCCAGCGAGGCATGGTTTGCAAAACCCAGACGCGGTATGTGTTCTGAACTCCCACTTGATAATGCTAAGAAGAAAAGAAAGAAAAAGCAAAATGTGGAGGAAATGGATTAGTTGGGGCTTGATCCATGCGGTTATTAAATCAAGGAACTTGCGTCGGCTAAAAGGCGTTAAAAGCGCTACTTGGGAGGCAACCCAAATTATTTTGATTTATTTTATTTTAATATAGTAGTTTTTTTATTAAGAACGGTCTCACGGAGGTAGTGTTTGTCTTTGTGATTGGCAGTGCAGGCCAATAAAGCGAAGAGCGAAAAAGCGAAGAAAAGCAAGATTTCGAGAAAAAGCGGGTTAGCGTGCGCCGGGAAGCGGTCGCGGCGAAAAGAAGCGAAGAGCGCTGAAGTTTAAGCGCATGGCGCAGAGCAGGCGCGGTAGAAATCGAAAAGTTTGCCAAGTATAGCGCCATTTCCAGAATGTAGTCGTGGCGAAAATCCGAAGAATCTGAAGATCAGGCGCGCGGCTAAAGCGAACATGGCGCGGCGAAATCGAAACTTAAGCGCCCAAAATCATATTTTCCCCGATTCAAATTTCAAAACCTAACCGCCTTCTCACAAAACCACAAAATCCACAAATTACCCAAATCCTCCACAAATCAAACTGACCACAACCAAAACTCTTAAATTCCTAAAACCCTTAGTTATCTCAACCAACAAAGCTTCATTCCATAGCCTCAAATCACCAATAGAAGCAAGAACATCGTAGAGAACACCATCAAAAAGGTAATCTTCACCCTTTCTTGAAAGTTGTTAGTAGTCAAAGGAGGTAGTAGTTTGGAGAAGTGTTGCATTGTGAAGTAGTTTGGGTGCTGAAAAATTGATTGTGAAGTTGGAGAAGGAGTAGAAAAGGAGGGTGTGGGTATTGGGCAGTAGAGTTGAAGTTTGGGGGTATTGTGTTTTAGCTGCTAGATTGTTGATTGTGTTGGGAAAGCAAGCTATGGTATGTACAAAGTATTTTAACCATGCACCCGGAAAAAAAGCCTCCACATCCACCTCATTGGCATTACGATGATACTAGGTTTGTGAGCTCTGAAGCCTTCCAAAGATACAAAAGTTTAATCTTAGCCCTTAATCCCTGAAAAGGGAATGGACTATCAGAGGGAGTCGTTTGGGGAAGAGGATATTTATGAGCCCATTCGGGCAATTATTGAATTAAGGGAGTGGAGGAGATTTGTAAATCCGGAGAAAATAGCACCAATGAACACAACAATGGTGCGTGAATTCTATGCCAACTTTCCGGAGAAGGTGGAAAGGGGATGCTTTGTAAGGGGAGTTTATGTGCCTGTGATAGCAGAAGATATAAATACACAATTGAAGACAGTTGATGTTGAAGGAGGAATTGGTGATCGGAGCCATTTTAGAACATGGTCTAGGAGCACCGACAACATCAACTGGAATACCGTCGCAAACACAGTAAGCTACCTTGGGGCTGCTTTTGATATTAGAAGAAATGGGTCAAGAGCACTAAGCAGGTGCCAGTTCAACAAGGCAGCCAAGGGTTGGCTTTATTTCGTCAGTGTCCGCATGATTCCATCCACACACTTCACCAGAGTTCCAGAAGATAGGATTAAGCTGATATATGGAATTATGAGGGGGTTGACGATTGATGTGGGGAAAGAAATAGTACAGAGCATTGAGGAAATCAGCAGGTTGGTGACAACAGGTGGATTGGGACATGGCTCAGTTATCACCAAGCTATGTCACATGAGTGGGGTCCCAATCCTACCCACTGATACTAATGAAAGAAACCAACTGCCTGTGTCCTATGGGATAGTGCACTCTTTCCCAGACCCAAGCCCCATGACGGCGAAGAGTACAACCAGCGGCAGCGGTAGCGAGGCGCGATGAACGAAGATGAGCCTGAAATAGGGGCTCAATATGAGGCAGGACCTAGCCACCAGCCAACCACAGAATCAGCACCTCCAGTGCCTATGATGGAGCAAGTGCTCCATAACCAGAGAAGGATGATGCAACATTTCGACACAATGATACAAGGACAAAATGAGTTGAGACAGGGACAACATGAGTTGCGACAAGGGAAACAAGATTTGAGGCAGGAGCAACAACAATTGCACCAGCAGTTTGACGAGATGAGTTCCCTGTTCAACCAATGGTCGATGCATTATCCACCGCCACCACCACCATTTTAGCCAAAGTCTGTAAGTGTCTTATTTCTTTTACTGTCTTTGAATCTACACACATTGGGGACAATGTGTGATTTAAGTTTGGGGGTGTTTTATTTGTGTCTTGTTATGTTTTACTCAAGTCTTTTTATTGTTTTTATGTATTTTTTGAGTCACAATTTTTTTTCTTTTTGAGTCATAATTGCCTGTCAAAGATCATGTATGCTGTAGTTGCTAGAAACACCTAGTGAAGGAAGGTGGAATAATGTAATGGAATAAAAGCAACTATCTAAACACTTAGGTTAGATATGCCAAAAACTCATAAAATCTGTCTATTTGGAGTTTCTTGCCTAAATTATGCATGGGAAATGATGAAAACTTATGTGTTATGATTGCTTGCTATTTGAGGCGAAATAGTTAGGATATGCATGTTAGGGAGATGACTCAGGCATTTCTTTGATAGCCAATTCTTACCATTCTTTTCTATCCCGGACTTTAAAATATATCCCTAGTCAGCCCCATTGAGCCTAAAAATTGAAACTTCTTCTTTGACACCCTATATTCCCACAAATTGTGCCATAAGTAAAAATGTGAAGTAGTGGAATAAATTGTGTTAAAAAAGAGACAAAAAGAGTGAATGATCTTGTTGCACCCCAATAAAATAAAATAAAAAAGTAATAAGAAAGAGGCAAAAGCCTAAGTTTGGGGGTGCTTGTTATTATTATACTCTTCACTCTCCCAAAACAAAAGAGGGAAAAGATAGAATTGAAGTGAAGAAAAGAACCAAAAGAAAAGGGAAAAATGGAAAAGCTAAAGAGCTTATGGTACACGAAATGAGCCTAAAAATGCCTATTTTTACCTACCTATACCTAAGCCTACATTACAACCCTTAAAGTACTGAAGATATCTTTTATGCATATCCAGGATTAGTGGAGAATAGCAAGTAAGCATGCCATAGGATTTTTGAATTTATATGCATGATTTAGTATATTGACTTCCATTAAAGCATGATAAATATGAGTTTGTGAAATATCTAGCTTAATGTGTTTAGTGTGCTGAAATTTCATGCTATATGTTCCTGCATATTATTTTGCTAACCTTCATGTTTTTCTAGTTAACACTAATGCAGCAAAAATGATCAATGTCAGTGAGTCTTTTATTTTTTTCGTTTCTTTGAGTCTTTTATTTCTTTCTTTCTATCTTTGCTCGAGGGCGAGCAAAGGTTAAGTTTGAGGGTATTTGATCGGTGTATTTTATATACACTTTTTGAGTCAGTTTTAGTCAGTCTTTTGTCCCTTTTTGTACAAATAAGTGTCGTATTAGGATAGTTTTCCTTTCTTTTGAGTCAAAGTGGTTAAAATTGCCAAATGGCGGAAAAGGAGCTAAAAGAGGGCAAAAGAGGAGGTTCCAGAGCTAAAGCAGAGAATTGGCGAGCAGTGAAACCCAGACTAGCGCCGGCTACCTCATGACGAAGCGGCGCGGCGCGATGTCGAGAAGGTGCGAAGACCCAGCGCGCGGCTCATGTCAACAGTGCGGGCCGCGGCGCTAATCATCGAAGAGGCTACGAAGAATGCGCGCATGGCTGCGACAATGAAGCGGCGCGGCGCCAATTCACCCGAAGTACCACAGATTCGCGCGCGGCTGCGAACGCAGGCCGCAGCGGGAAAAATCGAGGTTTTGACGTTTTTAGGCCAGGCTGCGAGGGGAAAAGTTAAGGGCGGTTTTCAGCCTATAAAAGGAGAACCCTAGGAAGATTTTGAGGGTTCCCTTTCTTGCACAACACAAGATTTTCTTGCTTGGAGATTGGAGACCTAAACTTAGTAATTTCTTTCCTTTTTCTTTTCTTTATTTCAGTTTTTGTATGATGACTTTTGAATTAGTTCTTGTCATATCTATGGCTAGGAACTAATTCTTTTATAGGGTTTTCCATGTTAATTCTCTAGAAACTTATGTTATGAATTAATGCATGTTTATGGTTGTTATTCTTCTTTGAGAGATCTATCCAATAATTGCGTTGAATGATTGGTAATTAATTGACAACTAATTATCCTTATATGATTTCTAATTTACTTCGAAAGGAGAGATTGTGAATATGTTGTAAGTTTGGTAGACATTCTTGGATTGGGGATGAAAATACCTCAATTATTTATGTAGCGTTAATGAGAGGCTTAAAAACCCTAATTTTGCGCATGGTGCGTGACGGTTAACTAGGTTTTTGTTCTTAATCCTCCTATAGAGTTATCCTTATCACCGAAAGGTAGGTAAGGTGCAATACTGGGGTTGAGTGTTTATATATCCTTAACGGGAATATAAAACGATTTCGTAAACCTGCTTTCTCCGAAAGAAGAAGTCCATAATTCATTGCATTAATAAATAACATAAGCGGATAGTTGAAGAGACATGGAAGCCCTATTCCCATCACAACTGAAGTAAACTCATTAGATAAAATAGCTTTTATAATTCTTAGTTATAAACAACAAATCCAAACATCAATTGCCAAATAGATACCAAAAGATAGATAGTTGGTACTTGAACCCTAATCCTTGTGGACGATATTCGGTCTTACCAAGACTATATTACTTGTCACGATAACGTGCACTTGCGTTAAAGTGTGTGCATCTTTTCGCGCATCAATTACTTGAAGTTGCATGGAGTTCATTCCGAATGGATGCCTCCTGGAACACCACAGACGAATGGTGTTGCCGAGAGGAGAAACCGAAGCCTACTTGATATGGTTCGATCCATGATGAGCTTTTCAGTTTTACCTACATACCTTTGGGGATATGCTATACAAACCTCCATTTATGTTCTAAACATGGTTCCTTCTAAATTAGTTGAAAAGATGTCGTATGAGGTATGGTGTGGCAAGAAGCCAGCTCTTAGACATGTGAGGCCCTGGGGGTGCCTTTCATATGTCAAGAAAATGCTCACTGATAAGTTGGAATCTAAGAGTGAGAAATGTTACTTTGTAGGGTATCCAAAGGAAACTAAGGGATACTATTTCTATCTTCCTAGCGAACACAAGATCATTGTTTCTAGGAACGCAACTTTCCTTGAAGAATAATATGTCTACAAGGAAGAGAGCTACACAGAGATAGAACTTGAATAAATTCAAGAACAACACATTAACATAGAGGTTGAATCCTTGCTAAATGATCAAGGCAAGAATTCAGTTGGAGCTTTTGGCGAAGATTGGGTACTTACTGTACGCCCTTCGGCCAGTGGGAGTGTTACGAGGAATGATACAGAAATGCAAAATCCTCCTACACATACCTTGGGAGCAAGTGCAGTGATTGCACCTCATCCTAGTCAGGAAATACATGAAAATAATATTTCTGAAAGCTCTCATGTTGGTGGATCAACCAACACACAAGAACCTTCTCACAGTCAGAACATACATAGAACTGAACTGCAAGATAATCAACTCTGTAGGTTGACTAGAACTCATCTTCCTCTGGAAAGACTAAATCTACTTATGGAAACACATAGTGAGGTAGATATTCCAGATGATGATGAGCCTACAACCTATAACGAAGAAATGGTATACATTGATTCGAATAAATGGCAAGAAGCCATGAAATCCGAAATGGAATCTATGTATGTCAATCAAGTGTGGAACTTGGTTGATTTGCGAAATGGGGTTAAACCCATAGGATGCAAATGAGTCTTCAAGAAGAAGATTGATGCATTTAGCAAGGTTCAGACTTATAAAGCTAGACTGGTGGTTAAAGGTTATAATCAGCGTCCTGGTGTGGATTATGATGAAACCTTTTCGCCAGTTGCTAAGATAAAGTCTATTCGGATTTCGCTTGTTATAGCTGCACGTTATGACTATGACATTTTTCAGATGGACGTAAAAATTGCATTCCTCAATGGTAATCTGATTGAGGAAGTGTATATGAAACAACCCGCGAGTTTTTCATCCGAGTCCAGACTAGATGTTGTGTGCAAGCTACAGAAGTCCATTATGGATTTTAGCAAGCCTCTAGGAGTTGGAATATTTGCTTTGACAAGGTTATCAAGTCATTTGATTTCGTCAGAAGCAAAGAAGATCAGTTTGTTTATATTAAATGCAAGAATGAGGGTATTGTCTTCATTGTTATATATGTTGATAACATATTGATAATGGGAGATAATAAGACTCTCATGCAGTCAGTTAAGGAATGGTTGTCCAATACCTTCATGATAAAGGACTTAGGTGAAGCCTGCTACATTATGGGAATTAGGATCTATAGAGATAGACCTAATAGATTGTTGGGGTTGTTACAGTCGGTCTACATAGACAAATTGCTTAGACGTTTTTCTATAGAGAATTCCAAGAAAGGCGGTCTTCCAATGGGTCAAGGCATCAAGTTATCTAAGAAGGATTGCCCTTCTAGTGATGTAGAACTTGATCGCATGAAGAGGG
This sequence comes from Przewalskia tangutica, assembly GCA_029844215.1. NCBI lineage: Eukaryota > Viridiplantae > Streptophyta > Magnoliopsida > Solanales > Solanaceae > Przewalskia > Przewalskia tangutica. Next base: position 139,026,610 of record CM056720.1, on the reverse strand, counting down.
TCCCATATGATTCAGCTATAGGATCAATCATGTATGTCATGACTTGTACTAGGTCAGATGTGGCATTTGCACTTAGTATGACTTGTAAGTTCTAGCAGAATCCTAGTGATGAACACTGGAAGACAGTCAAAAGTATTCTTAAGTATCCCAAATGTACTAAAGATTACTTCTTGGTCTATGGTGGTGATGAGAAGCTAGTAACTACTGGTTACACTGATGGTATCTTTCAGACAGATGTTGATGACTTCAAATCTCAATTTAGTTACACGTTCATTTTCAATGGCGGTGCAGTGAGTTGGAAGAGTTCCAAACAAGCTACAACTGCTAACTCGACTACTGAAGCAGAGTACATTGCTGGATCAAAAGCTGGTAAAGAGGTTGTCGCGATTTTAGAGTTCCTGAAGGAACTAGGGGTTGTTCCGAGTGCTAGTTGTTCAATAACCATTTATTGTGACAACACTGGTGCAATTGTACAGGCAAAGGAACCAAGATCAACAAACAAAAATAACCATATACCAAGAAAGTACCACATTCTCAGAGATATGGTGGAGACTGAAGATATTAGATTAGATTATGTTCCCACAGATAATAATCAAGCTGACCCATTTACTAAATCATTAAGCTTGGTTAAGCATAATGATCATTTTGAGAAAATGGGTACTAGAGATGTTGGTGATTGGCTCTAGGCCAAGTGGGAGATTGAAAGTATATTTATGTCCTAGAGACAATCAGTATTAGGATAAATGTACTTTATACACATTCGTATTCATATTAATGGAGATTAATATTGTGATATTTGTAGTTATTAAATTATTAGTTGATTGTTTATAATATTCTATAAATGCATCCCTAAGAGGTTACGTGGTTATTAATATTGTGAGAGATTAATATTATAACGTAACTCTTAAAATTGCCTCGACTAATGATCATCGAGAATGGGATATCGATGATATGTGATATATTGACATGTGGTCTGCATCATATCCTTAGGGATGTAGTATGTCTCACCTGCTACAAGTTATGGCAACTCGTAATGGACACATGGATACTTGTTGAAGTACTGGTATACTCTGATGATGTATTGTTTGTTATACATGTCTAAAGTATCATTAGCGTGTGTGAGATAGAAGTCCTTAGACTTGAGGTCGATACCACCTTGTTTACAAAGTAATGTACTTTGATCCTGTCCTAAACTCAAATATCTTATAGGTTGAGACGCAGCTTATTTTGGGTACATTATGAAGTGGATTAAAGGTGGTAGTTGAGCCAAGATTAGGATTCATTCCTCGAATGTATCTTCGAGAGAACACTCAGATTCTCATATGGTATTAGGTTGACTAAGTCATTGGCCAACACAGTAGACATATATATGATATGGTCTTGTTGTCAGCTAATATATATGAGATATAATGATCAAGCTATTTGGATAAACACTTGGCAGATCCTAGGCTTGATCGAGTGTGTCGTGAATGAACGGATTTTATCTACCCACATAGAGGTTCAGTTCGCAGGTTTCGTGTTGCTATATTTCACATATTTAGTTCGTCTTCCGGCGCCGACTAGGAGTTTCGTGTAGACCCTAATGATATTAATGTCGATATGTGAAGGCATGTAGGGTAACACTAAGTCAATTGTTTCGTCGATCCAAGGATGTAATCAGAGAATATACATGTTCGATTTATAATCGAAATATTAGAATAAATAATGATTGCTTAATTAAATCGAGATGTTATTTCAGATTTAATTAAAATAGAAACGAGACAGATTTTAGACAAGGGTCGCCGCTCGTGAGACCCAAGGTCGGGGAGCTTCAGCACCGCGTCACCTCCCACTCAGCGTCGCGGCGCCACATGTCCAGTGGGTCCGAAGTGACCCACTTTGTCTCAGTTTTTGGGTCTGGCCCACTTGGAAACCCTAGATGATTTTTTCAGTTATAAATAGAGGGTTCAGTCATTATTTTCATACACCTAATTCAAGATATTTAATCTCTTTTGAAACTCTGTTGGATTTCCTAGCTTTCCAAAAGAGTAAATTACATCAAAGTCTTGAACTTGCAAATCTAGGGACTATTGCATGCTCACCCTCAACTGCACACGTGAAGATCAATTGAAGATTGAAGATTCCAGATTGCATAACTGTAAGTGTTCTATCGAAGCATTACAATTCTTATGTGATTACATTATATAATCATCCTACAGTTGACCGTCATGTCGGATTTAAAATATAAATTTTCAAATTACACTGCATGTACGAACCCGACAAAAACGCTACACTTCATAGTTAATGGATGCATTGGAATAAGTAGTTTGTGTTACCTACTATTTTATTCAAAACTCTCCAAAACCTTAGCCCTTGATACTTGTTTATATTAAGGACTCTTCCTCTGAATGATGGACGAGAAATATACAGTTTCAACAATAGTTGAGTTACGTGTAGTAGATGCATAATACATAAATCAATAAGACTTAAGTCAAAATTTTGGAGCGAAGAAGTTTTTATTACTTTTGTCAAAGGGACCTCCTTGTTATCGGATTTGGTATTTATGAGAAATAGTATACATATACATCATAACGCTGCATTGTCACCAATGAATGTACTAGCATCGTGTTACATAAATGATTTTTGACCATCTTTTCGTGGAATAAATAAACACAAGTCTATAAAAGATTATCCTCCTTATCGGACGGCCTATGATGAATAAGTTATGTTTGGGATTAGATTTGGGAGTGGCAAGTCACGTTCATCTATCAAATACGTGTAATTCCGATCAAAGTACCAATCAGCAAATGCCTTTGGGGCAGACTGCACAAACAAATGGTGAAAACAATATAGTCAACAAGCTTTATTTTAAAATTGCATTTTTAAACATAAATAAATATCTTACCACGTTATGAACCACGATGCCAGTTTCAGGAGTCCACCTCGTTATAATACTGGTGTGATGATGGACAACATCTATGAAAACTCCTCTATGTTTAGGATTAGTTCCTTTGGGTAATGCATTTAAGAAATCCGATCTCATTTCTGATATATATAACAAATACAAAAAATATTAGAAATATAACAATAGTTGTGTTCGTCACATCTCTCTTTGTTTCTCCTTAATTCTTTCAATCTATGTTTTGAAATATAATTACAATTTTGTTGAGGAACTAAAGTTATTTTTGTTTAGCCCATGTGTACGAACCTTTCAGGATATTTTTCTGAGTTGTTGTGCATGTCCCATGGTCGATGCACTCATATATATTACTTCCTACTAAAGTGTATTGTGTCTGCAAAATATAGTTCATCTATGAGAAGACACTAAAATAAGAAATGTTAATCGAATTAAGTAGACTTTTTTTTGTGAAAAAGCTTATGAAATATTGACAATTAATTATATCAATTATGTACCTCGACATTATCAAATGCTGACATCAAAATAAAAATCGGTGTCTTGATATCTTGTTGAATGTTCTCTGCGAAGAGGCACTGCAGCAAATTGGAAAAAATTTATGGCCATTAATTTATTTGCAAAAGACTCACAAAAAAACAACTGATCATTAATCAAGGGAACAATTACCAATTCTGGTTTCATTTTTGAAGTGCATGATTTTGGCAATGTTTTGGCAGACTCCTGCAACTCACATAAAGAGGTTTTAGGAAACAATAACCTCTAATATGATAGAAACTAACCATTGACATATTATTTAAATACTCCCTCCGCTTTATTTTAGGTTAATTTATTTGACTTTTGAAACTTATAATCTTAAACATGTCATAACATTGAATATTTAAACTTATGGTTCTAAACCATCACATTTGGGTAGCTAAATATAAAAGTTTGTCAATAACAGTAGCACAGATAAATTAGGTTAGATTGTTTTCCAATTTAAAAAGACATAAATATTTTAAAATAAACTAAATAGAAAATAGAATCACATAAGCTGAAACGACGGAAATAACTGACGTATGAATTTTTCAAAAGAAACATAATTCTTTATCAGCACTTATAAGAAGGGGAGAAGATTTTACTTGTAAAGCGGCGACTCCTTTATATATGGATTCCCAAGGTTTTGCGAGCACATGATTCTTGCTATTATAAGAAAGATAGACATTCAAATTAAAGTCAGATGACAGTTCTAATAAATCATGTAATATCATTTGCTAATAAATGGTCATATGCATGTAAAGTCGTTAACAATCTTACAAATGAACAAAATAGCCGCAATCGACCAAACATTTCACTCTAGAGGTATTTGTCAATAAATTGCGAAAGCGATCACAGTATAATATTGCTGGATATCCTCCGGCAGAACTACCAGCAAGGATGGCCTGCAAAATCAATATTGAGATTCATAAGTTTTTTTAAACAAAATTGTGTTAATAATGAAAATTATGTGTTGAAAACTTAATATATTATAAATTAGTTAGAAAAAATTGTAGGGAAAAGAATGTAGATGTTTCCATAACATAACTTGTCTTCAAGAAATTGATAAAGCCTCATTTCGTATGTTTGAATACGGAGATTGTCCAAAATTAGCGAAAGATTCTCTTCCGACAGCATTAAATCACTAAGTTTGTCTTGGACAAGACCCTTTCATAAAATAATTATACGTCCATACTTCCAAAGCAATTACCGAGATCGTGTTCATTTATTGAAAAACACACTTTCTTCAAAACCACCTCTACAATTTAATCGTCTTATATACATGATAGTATCATGGAGGACTGCTTCAGTCCTTCAATAAGATACTCCTTAATCCTTCATGATACCATCGTATATATCATATACTGAGATGACATCATTAAAGACTATTTCAGTCCTTCAATGAGATACTCTCAGTCCTCCATGATACCGTCATGGTGTGTATATATATATATATATACTGAGATGATTTATTTTGGGCGAGGGGTACTCAGGTAAATATTTTTGGGCGTCTGGCAGAAGCAAAATTATTTTATAAGGGTATGGCCTGGTAAATATTTCCCTTTTATACGTATTTTGTATTGTTTTTTTTTTTTCAAAATTGTACTAAACATCCCTATAATTTAACTCAGTCTTCGATATACTCCTTACATTCTGAAGTCAGATGGTGAATTAATGCCTCAATATAAAATAGATCGTATATTCGTATTTCATAACACTATTAATAGTCTATATATAAAATTAGATCATGTATTTCTTTTTCCAGAAATGAATCTGCAATTGTTTTTGTTGTTTTAGTTCCATTTTTCCAATTTGAAAGCTAGTCTTCGCATTAAATATTGCTAAGCTTTTTAAGTGTTGAATTAATTTTATACAGTAAAATTATGTATCTAGATAAAAAGAAATCGTTGCGTAGACAGAAGTCTTAGAACAGCTACGCTTCTAATAGTTCTTTAATTAGAACTGCTACGCTTCGTCTAGTTCTTTAATTAGAACTGCGTAGCAACAAATTGAATAGTTCAATGAGAACTGCTACGCAACAAATATCGTAGTTCAATTCGAACAGCTACGCTTATAATTGAATAGTTTCATTTGAATAATATCATAGTGAAATGAGAACTGCTACGCAACAAATATCATAGTGAAATGAGAACAGCGTAGCAACTCAACTATCAAGTCGAATTCCAGTTTTCACTCTTATTCAAGTCGAATTCCAGTTTTCACTCTTATTCAAGTCGAATTCCAGTTTTCACTCTTAGCCTTATTATAATAGATTTGAAAACTCGAAATTGATTAAGAGAAGAAGAAATCATAGAGAAATGGCGAGTTGAAAGCGATAACAAACAATAGTAAAATTATGCAGTCAAATATTTCAATTGTAATAGAATTTACATACATTTTTGGCATTCTTTAATCCTTTTGCTAGCAGCTCATCCATTACTGCATTAAAAATCCTTGCCCCTCTAAAATGCAGATTGGTAGCCTAAACAAAGCAACATATATGGAATGATAAAAAACAAATCGAGATGATTTTCAACAAAATAAATATTTTAAATTGGAATTAGGAATTATAGCTTTAAATAAAACATACTGAATCAACGTATTCAACATCTCCTGTAAACGATCCACCATCGCAGTATGCAATAATGACTTTGTTCCAATTGTAAAAATCTGCATATTTAATTTACAAAAGATAATCATATGATATGTGAACAATAATGCATCATTGCAACATTAGTTATGTCTAGATTTTTTAGGACATAATAATTCAAGAGCACCTGGATTTGCGGTCTGATTCTTGCTGTGAATTCCTTGAAATGTTACCGGACCCATATGTTTTGATGAACCTTTATCGGTGTTGCTACGATTTTGGCAGTCTGTGACGTTTTTACACCATGCTCCTCCCTATGAACAAAGTCAATTTTTCAAAGATGAAATAAGTTTTTGAAATAATAGTATATCTACACGAGAAAAAACATACATTTATAATGCTCTTTTGACATAGTAAAATTTTTAGGGTATTTGGATAAGCTTATAAGTTGGTCCTTTGCTTGGTAAACATCAAAGTACTATAAGATAGCTATCCCCAACTTATGATATGTCAGCTTATAAGCATTTTTGGTTTGACAAAGTATTTTACTAGTTTATTCTTAATTCTTTTTTTTTCTAATTGTCAAAATATATTTTCCAAAACAAAATTCCTAACTTCCTCTTCTTCTTCACTGTGTATCCCCGTTGTACTTCCTTTTCTTTACAGAATACTTTTAAATTCATAATCTTTTGTAAAGTTTTTAAGAGTATTTTAGTCATTCTCAGCACTTTCTTATCAAACACATCAACTATTTGATAGTTGTTTCAACACTTCTAACAAAATACGCAATTATTTATTTATAAAATTAGTTTTCAACACTTAAAAATACTTTTAAGCACTAAGCTATTTATGATCAGCTAATCCAAACAAAAAAAAATCCCCAAATAAGTAGGGATTAGTAGAATTAAACAGGTGTTATACACGACTTACAGAGAGTTGTACAATCCAATTTCCAACCCCTTCTCCAAATCCTGGTACAAAATAGTATGCTGGAGGTGATCCATCCAAGCACACTATCATATAAACACTGTTAACAAAACTAGTTAATTTTATAATTCAAAGTTTATACTTGTACATATAAGTGAAGATATTAATTCACCTGCTCCTTTTGACACGGCACTATGAACAATTGTTTTCGTGACATTATATATATTTGGGGTTTGGGTTACTTTTGCACATTCAATTGTGATGATGGTCAAAAAGCAAACAAGTGAGATAAAAAGTTGAAGTGATCTTGTAACCATCATCATCCTGTAAAACATAATATTAAAGAATGGATGAGATTTTGATTATAACATGCAAATGAATAGAGAAAAAATAATAATATTCTAAAGGTGTACTTTGTAAAATATATATGTTGCAAAAGATATATGAATGAATTTCAGGACGATCTATATATAGGAGGATGGCAGTTGGAGTAACGAGAAATTAGGCCTTAAAATAGGAGACCACAACACTAGAACCATACAAATGTCTGAATATTCTGAAATTTTGTTTTCCTTGAAATTAGGTCAATCAACTTGTTCGACTGAGACAATTAAATGGAGCGTTTAGGAAACACATGTCAATACGTGGTGATTAATTCATTGCACAAGTTGATTTATCATTTGGAACTTGTTGGTGTGGTCCGGATTGGGTGAGTTTCGGATCACTTGGAATCCATTTGGACATTGCAGATTCTTATTCTCAACAGGTGCAGTTCATAATCTCGGAGGAAAAATACTTACATAGTATATAGATCACGATTGAGATGACCTGAACGCAAACACGGTAGGTGGTTATCCACTTCATCATGCTCGAGGTCCACAATAGTGAAGAATTAAGCTAGCCCAGCGAAATCCATCAGCGCGATTATGCCATGAGTACAGCATACTGGATTTCCATATACATGACCATGTTCACTAAATCGAAGGACGTAACTTGACTGTAAAAGTATAATTGTAAATGTATAATTAGTATATTGGGTTAGTATATTGGGCTAACTAGTATAATGGGCTAATGAGTATAGTGGGCTTTTATAAATAGATTGTAACCCAACTGTGTATAATTAATTGTTTCATTTTAATACAACCGCCCTTTTCTTTTCCTCTTCTAGAATCCTCTCGTCTGCATCGTCTTCTTCATCGTCTTCTTCATCAAGCTTTCGCTTCCTCTTCCTTTCTCTTCCTCTTCCTTTCTCTTCTTCTTCTTTCTTCAACTTCTTGCCATCTTTGCATGGCAGTCTAGAGCTTAACATGATATCAAAGCTTGTAGATCCTAGGATGTTCGAAACAGAAGAATCGAACAAAGGATCAGCACAAGAAAATTGTAGATCCAGATAGATCGGGTACATGCAAGAGAAATGGAGACAGTTTCAGATCGAAGGAGAAACAAGTGATTACTCCAGTGGACGAATCTGAAAAAGTAGGAATTACGTTTCTGTTATAATCGACTCGAAATCTTAATCGATTTCAGGAATCGAATCTCTGTTGGTGATTTTTTTTTTACTGCTTGGTGTTGACTGAATCTGTTGGAGAAATTGAGACTTCTAAGGAAAGATATACGACATGCCGACATCAGAAACTATCGGAGATGGTGGAGTGAATGAAGTTGGAGATACAACAAGTTTAAGGAACAATATAGATCATAACCATCCCCTATTCTTATTTCCATCGGATGCACCTGGTTCCCTGTCTGTTGGAGTTGTCTTGAATGGAATGGACAACTATGCGCTGTGGAGTAGGGCCATGAAGTTGGCTCTGTTGGGGAAGAACAAAATAGGGTTTATTGATGGAACGATTAGGAGAGAACATTACAGTGAAGAGGTAGCACAAGTCTGGGACAGATGCAACGCTATTGTAGTGTCATGGTTGATGGGAAATGTCAGTAAAAGTCTGCTGACAGGGATGTTATTCAATGCTGATTTCCACATCATCTGGGAGGAGTTGAAGGAGAGATTCGACAAGGTAAATAGTTCTAGAGCCTTTCAGATTCACAAGGAGATATTTACTTTGCGATAAGGGACTATGTCAATATCAGGATATTATTCAAGGCTGAAGGACCTTTGGGATGAGTACGACTCGATTATACCTACACCGTCGTGCTGCCCCAAGGCTAAGGAGTTCATAAATCACCTACAATATCAGAGGTTGTTGCAGTTCCTAATGAGACTGAACAAAAGTTATCATAACACAAGGATCCAAGTTCTAATGATGCCACAAGTTCCAAATCTGAATCAGGCATATGCCTTGGTTAATCAGGAGGAAAGTCAAAGAGCTCTGGCAGGAACTAGCAGATCAATATCTGATCATATTGAACCATCAGCATTATTCACATCCAAGAATGGAAGTAACAAGGGAGGAGAACATGGAGGAAGTCACATACAAAGAAAACCATATAATCCTAATGCTAAGTGTGATTACTGTAAGATGAAGGGACATTTCATAGTGGACTGTTTCAAGTTGTTGAAATGTAATCACTGCCACAAGACAGGTCACTTGGAGGAGGGTTGTTACCAACTAATTGGCTATCCGGATGACTTTAAGTCCAAAGAAAAGAAGGCCTATGCAGTAACATTCCAACTTGAAGACACAGGACAATGATACCATGGCAGAACCACCTCACAAAGGAAACCATGATGTATGATCAATTCACTCAAGCCAAGACAGATCCTTCACATTTGGAAGAGAAGGATAGGAAGCGAGAACTCACATTGCAAATATGGCGGTATGCATACTGCGATGCGGAAGAATTATGCGATGGATAGTAGATTCGGTGCGACTAATCACATGATAAGTGACTCTAAACACTTACGCAATAACATTATGAAGGAATTGTGAAGGTACATTGCCAGCGCGAGATTCACGAGAATCTCCGTGTTGATGATTATCAACTTGGAAAGGTGGTGTTCTTAGAAATGTTACGTGTGCCAAAGATTCAAGTTTAACTTAATGTCAGTGTCGAAGGTGACTAAAGAGTTGAATTGTAGTGTCTTTTTCTTTCCCTCGTGTTGTGTCTTTCAGGATCTAGCATCTGGGAAGGTGAGGGGGATTGGTAGTGAGAAAGATGGGCTCTACATTTTGTGTTTGGATGCTGAGAATCAGGAGAAGAAACTGAGGAAGTGTATGACTGCTACTCAACATATAGATACAATGACATGACACCAGAGACTATGTCATTTTCCCATGACAGTATTGAGAAAGATTTCTTTGTTCAAAGACAGTGATAATTTTGTTTTAAATAAGTGTGAAATCTGCCCACTGGCTAGACAAATCAGATCTCCATTTCCTACTAGTACCAGTAGATCAATAAAACCTTTTCAATTGCTACATTTAGATGTCTGGGGACCATATAGAACTGATACATTCAATGGCATGAGGTATTTTTTGACCATTGTAGATGATTTCTCTAGATGGACATGGGTGTTTCTGATGAGGTTGAAATCTGATGTATCTACTGTTCTGAAAATTTTCTTTGCTGAAATAGCTACTCAGTTTGAATCTAAAGTCCAGAGAATTAAATTAGACAATGGTACTGAATTTTTCAACCAAAAATGTAGGGAACTTTTCCAAACACTTAGAATTATACATGAGAGTTCTTGCCCATACACACCACAACAAAATGGGGTAGTTGAAAGGAAACATAGACATCTACTTGAGACAGCAAGAGCTATAAAAATTCAGGGCTGGTTGCCAGACAGATTCTGGGGAATGTGTATAGAAGTTGCAGCATACATTATTAATAGAATTCCTTCAACAGTTCTAAATAATAAGTCTCATTAATAGAAGTTGCAGCATACATTACTGCATTAAAAATCCTTGCCCCCTCTAAAATGCAGATTGGTAGCCTAAACAAAGCAACATATATGGAATGATAAAAAAAAAAATCGAGATGATTTTCAACAAAATAAATATTTTAAATTGGAATTCAAAATTATAGCTTTGAATAAAACATACTGGATCAACATATTCAACATCTCCTTTAAACGATCCATCATCGCAGTATGCAATAAAGACGGTTCCAATTGTAAAAATCTGCATATTTAATTTACAAAAGATAATCATATGATATGTGAACAATAATGCATCATTGCAACATTAATTATGTCTAGATTTTTGAAATGTTTCATTATCTTCGTTTGTTGAGGAAAAATAATTCATTCAAATTTGAGGACATATAATCACAATAATTAATAATTTTAAATATATATAAAATTACTATTAAAAAAAACTTAATTTAACTCTCGTAATCTGCAACTGAAACATGTAAATGGGAGATATTGAGATTAAGGAAGTAAATTTTTTCTTGGGAGTGTAAATTAATTAAGATAACGCACACCTTACGTTGTTACCACTAATTTATTTTTCAAAAAGTGCCCTTTTGGTCCTCCACATGTTTGATATTTCTTGTGATGTACTCCCTCTGTCTCATTTTATCTAGCTATATTACTAAAATATTTTTCTCAAATTATTTGATTATTTTCTAAAAATAAAATAGAATTAATTAATTTTTTTCTAATTTGCACTTAATATTAATTGTTCATAAAATAATTAATATTAATTAGAATATAATTAATTGAAGAGAGATAAATGTAATGTAGTAAAAATAGTTTTCTCATTTATAATTTCTTAAGAGATATATAAAAGAAAAAGTGACAAGTAATATGAAACGGGAGAGTACAATTTTTGGGTCATTATGGACCTACAATAGACTAGTGAGGCTTACCTTATTAAGTACTGGCTGATTTCTTGGCTTTTTTTTATTCAAAGAAACATATGTTTTGATGTGAATTCCTTGAAATTTTACAGGACCCATATATTTTGATGAACCTCTATCGGTGTTGCTACGATTTTGGCAGTCTCTGACGTTTTTACACCATGCCCCTCCCTAAGAACAAAGTGAATATTTTCGAAGATGAAATAAGTTTTTGAATAACACTATATCTACGGGAGAAAAAACGTACATTTATAATGCTCGTATGATATAGTAAATTTTTTAGGATGTTTGGATAAGCTTATAAGTTGGTCAAATTGATCTATTTATCTGTTTGCTTGGTAAACATCAAAGTACTTATAATCCAAAAACTATAAGATAGCCATCCCCAACTTATGATGTGTGAGCTTATAAACATTTTTGGTTTGACAAAGTATTTTACTAGTTTATTCTTAACTCTTTTTTTTTTGTAATTGTCAAAATATCTTTCCCAAAACAAAACTCCTAACTTCCTCTTCCTCCTCACTGTATATCCCCCATTGTACTTCCTTTTCTTTACAGAGATACTTTTAAATTCATAATCTTTTATAAAGTTTTTTAAGAGTATTTTTGTCATTCTATCAAAAAATCAGCTTATCAGCACTTTCTTATCAAACACATCAACTATTTGATAGTTGTTTCAACACTTCTAGAAAAATCCGTAATTATTTATTTATAAAATTAGTTTTCAACACTTAAAAAATACTTTTAAGCACTAAGTAGAATTAAACATGTGTTATAAACGACTTACAGAGAGTTGTATAAAAGTACGTTTACATGACTCCTGTAAACACAACCTTTATGTTAGATGATAAATTCCTTTCATTCGCGACACACTCGATCAAGCTTAGGATTTGTCATGTGTCTATCCCAATGGCTTGATCACTTTATCTCATCTATATTAGTCGACAACTAGACCATATCCTAAATATGTCATTTGCATTGGCCAATGACTTGGTCGACCTAATATTACTGAGAAGTTGAGTGTTCTCTCTCGAATATCCAATCTATGAATGAATTCTATTCTTGGCTCAACTACCACCTTGTTTACATCGCAATGTACCCAACCCAAGCCATGTCTTACCCAACTCAACTCAAATGACCTATATATCCCACATGCTGATAATACTCTAGACATTTATAACAAATAGTTTATCAGCAGGGTATACCAATACCCTCTAAGAGTATCTATGTGTCCATAACTAGTAATCATACTAGTAGTAAGTGAGACATACTACATTCTCTAAAAATGTGGTGCAGACCACATATTGACTTATAATATAACATTGATATCCCATTCTCAATGATCATCAGTCAAGACTATTTTAAGAGTTACGTTTTATCATTAATATCTCACTTTATCAATGACAACGTAAACTCAAGAGATGCATATTAATAAATAATCACAAGCAATCAAAATCATATTTCAATAATTGCAAATGCCAAATTATATTAATCTCATTAATAATATGAATGTGTTCAAGTACATTTGTCTATAAAATGATTGTTTCTAGGACATACATACTTTCAATCTCCCACTTGGCCTAGAGCCAATCACCAACGTATCTAATACCCATGTTTTCAAAGTGATCATTATGTTTGACTAAGCTTAATGGTTTAGTAAATGGATCAGCTAAATTTTCATATATGGGAACGTAGTCCAATCTTATTTCTTCAGTATCCACCATCTCTCTGAGTATGTGGTATTTCCTTGGTACATGTTTGTTTCTGTTCGTTGATCTTGATTCCTTAGCTTGGGCAATCACACCAGTGTTGTCACAATAAATCGTTATTGGATAAGTGTCACTTGGAACGTGATGAGTGTATTCTAGTACACTCTTTTGAGTCTTTTTTAGTTAGTATTTCACTCATTTCGTTTGTGTTAGTATAATATTGGGTTTGTTTTTCTTTCTTTTTGTGTCACAACGGTTATAAAGGAGAAGTTACTACTTTGAAGGATGAAACGAGCTTAATTAAGATGAAATCTGAACAAGCACAGCCCAAGGAATGAAGCCTAAAAAGTGCCACAAAGAATAGAACAAATCAAAGTGAGCGGACAAAACTCGAGAGAGGCATGTTCTGGCCAAAGACGCAGTTCCATGGAACCGCGGCGAAATAGGCGAGGCGTAAAATTTCCAGTGAGCAGCCCAGTGATTTCAGCCAATTAGCACCGCGGTGCCTAGCATCAGAACCGCGGTGCCGACGCGAGTTTTTCCAGATTTCCTGGGCCGAATTGAACAGGGTTTTTATGGTCCGCAAGACAATTTTTCTCTAGTATAAAACTCCAAAAACCCTGCTCATTATACCATACCTTATACCATATCACAAATCATACTTTTGGGGAGGCAAGAAAGAGGCTGCAATTGGAGACTCTTGTTCAAGTTCTTTTTCTTTTCCTTATTTTATTTCAGTTTATGTTTGATTGTAAATTAGTTCTTGACATGACAATGTTTAGGAGCTAATTACTTTAGTAGGGTTTCCATCGAATCTTCTTGAAACTCTTTCATATAGTTGATGCATTGATTAATGATTTCTTTTTCATCATATTAAGATCTATTCAATATTGTTATGATTGCTTGATAATTAACTAGCTATTAATTGTCATCACTTATATGATTTCGAATCAAAAGTCTGAAAGGTGAGATTTGAATATGTTGTTGTCTAGACATATGTTAAAATCGTGGACGAAAGTACCCCGATACTTGTGTAGTAATTAAGGTTATTGTTCTTAATCCTCCTGTGTGGTAAAATCTATCATAAAATATAAAAGGTTTCTGCACAAGGTTGAGCTCTTGTATGTCTTAACCAGAATATAATGACAGATTAGTTAACCTGCTATCTTAATAAGAAGAAGAGTCATTAGCATTGCATTAACACGTGAAAGGGTGGATAGTTGAGGAGATTGGAAGCCTTATTTCCTTCATAACTTTTATAAACCCAAAGTATTATAATCTTTAGTTTATTTTCTTCACTTAGTCATAATTCTTAGTCATAAATCCAAACAAAAGAACGTCAATCAAATATATATCATAGGATAGATAATCAGTACTTAATAAACCAGTATTTATGGACGATAAACTCGGTAGATCTTTATTACTTGAACGATACGTACACTTGCGTAAGCATCTAGAAATATCGCAACAGAACGACCCCTAGTTCTTTCAAGAACTCAAATATAGCGATAACTTCCTTACCAGCTTCCGATCTAGCAGTGTACTCGGCTTCAGTTGTCGAATCAGAAGTTGTAGCTTGCTTGAAACTTTTCCAACTCACTATTCCACCATTTAAAATGAAGCATATCCAGATTGAGATTTGAAGTCATCAAGATCTGTCTGGAAGCTAGCATCAGTGTACCCAGTAGCTACTAGCTTTTCTTGCCCACCATAGACTAGGAAATAGGGCTGCACAAAACCCTCGGGATAGGACCGAGGACCGAAATTCCAGAAAGGTCGGACCAAAGATCGGACCAAAAAATTCAGTCTGGTCCGGTCCAAGTTTAGTCCTGTCCGGTCCAATATACATTAAAAACCGAAAAAAAATCTCGGACCGGACCGGATCGAGGACCGAATTTTCAGAAACGTAGGACCGAAGACCGGAAAGAAAATTCGGTCCGGTCCAGGGGGTTTTTCGGTCCGGTCCATTTTTTGTGCAGCCCTACTAGGAAATATTATTTAGTTCGTCTAAGATACTTAAAAGTACTCTTGACTGCTTTCCATTGTTCCTCTCCAGGATTCTGCTGGAATTTGCAAGTCATACTAAGTGCATAGGCTACATCTGGCCTCGTACAGGTCATGACATACATGATTTATTCAATAGCTGAAGCATATGGGATCCTCTTCATGTGTTCAAGTTTTGTAACAGTAGAAGGACTATCCTTCTTTGATAACATGATGCTTTGACCCATAGGAAGACTTCCTTTCTTGAAATTTTCCCTAGAGAAAAGTTTTAACATTTTGTCTATGTATATGGATTGTGACAGTCTCAACAATCTATTAGGTCTATCTATGTAGATCTTAATTCCAAGAATGTAGCAGGCTTAACTAAAGTCCTTCATCATGAAGGTGCTGAATAATCATTCCTTGACTGACAACATGAGAGTCTTGTTATCTCCCATTATTAATATGTCATCAATATATATAACAATGAAGACAATACTCTCATCCGTGAATTTACTATAGACGCATGGATCTTCTTTGCTTCTAACAAAGTCAAACGATTTGACTGCTTTGTCAAAACAAATATTCCAACTCCTTGAGGCTTGCTTAAGTCCATAAATGGAATTTTGTAATTTGCATACTACTTTTGGTTGAGTCTTATATGTAACATAGCTTCGCTGTAGGTTGTAGGTTCATCGTCATGTCAACAAGGAGGTTAAGTCTTTCAGGCGGACGATGAGTTATAGTGGTCCTACGGAGTTGAATATTATGTATTTTAGTATTTTGTATTCTGATTGTGAGGTGTTTGTGTGTTGGACAATCCACCACCTTGAGAGCTTTCAGAAATGTCATTTTCATGTCTTTCCTGAATGGGATGATGTACAACTATTGTATCATCTTCCATTGGTTGTGTATGAGAGTCTTGCATTTCTACATTATCTCTCACATCACTCCCACTGGCTGAAGGGCGTACTCTAAGTACCCAATCTTCACCAAATACTCCCACTGAATCATTGCCTAGGTCATTTGACAAGGGTTCAACCTCTGTATTATCTTGTGCTTCTTGAATTTCTTCAAATTCTATCTTATTGCAACTATGTTCCTTGTAGACATAGTCTTCTTGAAGGAAAATTGTATTTCTGGAAACAATGATTTTATGTTCTCCAGGAAGATAGAAATAGTATCCCCCAGTTTCTTTCGGATATCCCAAAAAATAATACTTCTCACTTTTGGATTCTAACTTGTCAGTAAGCAACTTCTTTACATATGCAGGGCACCCCAGGGTCGCATGTGTTTAAGTGTTGTCTTCTTGCCGTTCCATATCTCATATGGAGTTTTCTCTACTGACTTTGAAGGAATTTTATTCAGAATATATATTGAGCTTTGTAATGCATATCCCCAAATGTATGTCGGCAGAGCTGAGAAGCTCATCATGGATCTAACCATATCTAATATGGTTCGATTTCTCCTTTCAGCAACACTATTTATTTGTGGCGGTCCGGGAGGTGTCCATTGTGATTGGACTCCATGAAGCTTCAAATAATTAAGAAATTATTTATTTAAGTATTCACTTCCTCGATATGATCGAAGGGTCTTAATACTTGTTTCAAGTTGCTTCTCCACTTCTAACTTATACTCCTTGAATTTCTCAAAAGCTTCGGACTTGTGTTTCATAAGATACGCATTCCCAAACCTTGTGAAATCGTCTGTAAAAGTGATGAAGTAAGGGAAGCCTCCCTTAGCTTGAGTTGAAAATGGCCCACATACATCGGTATGGACTAACTCAAGCACCTCTTTGGCACGTACACCTTTCCCAGAAAGTGACTTGGTGGTCATCTTTCCTCTCAAGCAAGATTCACAATTACCATAGGACTCTAAGTCAAATGGTTATAGGTAGTCTAACTTCCTTAATCTTGGTATCCTTGATTCATTGATGTGACCAAGTCTACAGTGCCATAAGTAGGTGGGGTTTCTTGGATTACTTATTTTAGCCTATTTATTTTGTACATTGAAAATTTCACGACTACAATTTAGAACATACAATCCATCCACAAGCGGAGCATTTCCACAAACAAACCACTAAAAGATAATACATAATTGTCATTGGTAATGAATGAGGAAAACCCCTCATTGTCTAACAATGGGATAGAAATAATATTCCTCGTCAATGAGGGAACAAAATAACATTTATTTAGTTCTAAACAAAATCCTGAAGGTAAATCTAGTCTATAATTTCCCACGCGTTCAGCATCCACGCATGCTTCATTTCCAACGCGCAGGTCTACCTCTCATGGTCTGACCTTTCTGCTGTTAGTCAGACCCTTCACATTATTACAAATGTGAGAGCCACATGCGGTATCTAATACCCAGTAGTGAGAGATACTTATAGACATATTTATTTCAATGACAAATATACCTCGTCCAACAGGTCCGGAAGAACCTAGTGCCTTGTCTCCTCTTGGATCTGTGCATTGTCCCTCATAAGCTTTTAGCATGTTGTGAAGTTCTGGAAGATTCACTTTGGTTCCATTCATGTTGAAGTTCACAATGAAATTCTCAAATGAACCAGGAAGCGAATTCAGGATCAGGTTGACAGAGACATTTATAGGCAGCTTCGTTCCAAACGAAGTCAACCTCTCTATTAACCCAATCATCTACAGAACATGCGTTGACACTGGTACAGTCATGGTGGACAACATTATTGTGCCAGGGTAGCATCGTCTAGATATTTCTGATAGGCTGCCTTGTCAAACAAGGCAAACTCAGCAGAATCTTCAGCAGAGACTGTGGGGAATACTGTTTCTAACACATACTCAATTCTTTCTAGTTTTAACACAATCGCATATTTCTTAATCAGTCAGGGAAATTTTCTCCAGTCAGTTTGTTTGTTTCAAACAACATTTTAAGTGTCAGATTCGACATTGTAAACTGAAGAAAAGATAGACTTGAAATTAACATTCTAATATAATTTCTATTGAACACATTCATTAACTAATTAATCGTGGCCTTTGGTTAATTCTTGTCAGGCGTCGCGGTGCCACCCTATGGGGCCGCGACGCCGACGGTGATTTTTATTTATAAAAAAAAAACTGTTCCGAATCAGTAACTTAAATTTTAAATATTCTGATTCTGAAATTTTAAGAGTTTCAGAATCTGAAATTAAAACCTTTTAATTGAACAAATTTGGTCCTTTCGGGCATATATGTAATTAAATAAAGTTTTTGAAAACTGGATTTTTAAAATCTATAAATACAAACAGGTTTCTGAAACCTGAAAATATTTTCAGAGAGTTAAAATTGAATTTTCTGAATTTAATAGGGTTCAAATTGAATTTTTAAATTTCGAGGGACTGAACTATAAATTTTAAAAGTTACAGGATTCCTGAATATCAAAATTTTAAAATCAGAAAATATTTAGGGACTGTTTGGCATAGACATAGATTTTAGAGTTTAGACAAATAGACTTATAATTATCTTTAATAATATATTATTGTATATTATACAAATGTGCTAAGTGTTTTAAATGTGAAGCATTTAATTATTAGCATAGTGTCCGCAACTATTGTCTGGGTAGGCGGCGCCCAGTAATTGATTA
The DNA here is from genome assembly GCA_029844215.1 of Przewalskia tangutica. Lineage (NCBI taxonomy): Eukaryota > Viridiplantae > Streptophyta > Magnoliopsida > Solanales > Solanaceae > Przewalskia > Przewalskia tangutica. The sequence continues at coordinate 139,007,631 of CM056720.1, read as the reverse complement.
ACATAATGATCGTTTATAACTGTCTGTATAGGCGGCACCCAGTAGTTGTTTAAAACCATCTTATATCATGCCTATTGGGTTGACGGTTTCCCATCTAAATATGTTTAGAAATTGCATGATAAGGTGTCGTATGAAGTATGACATGTATGTTGATCTTGGTTGAAATTCCCGAAAACTGAAAATGTTCCCCAAACATTATATACAAGTCTAATTAAAATGTGTCGTCCATTATAATTGTTAGGGTGCAAGATACTTTTCGGCGATACGAGTATTTATGCCAAAGAATTTGCTCTAAGTCTACGAGGACTCAGACCCTTTCATAGATGTGTTAAACGTAAAAGTAGATGATAAACTTTTGTGGGTATTTACACCAAAGTATTTGCTCGCAAAGGCCAAGTTTACTTAGGTACATAAACACAGTTGTGTAATGGGGTTGGCTTGCTTAGACAAATCTTGGCGCCAAAGTGTCGGACTAATCTAAGGACGCGGGATTAAAATGAAAGATATTTAACCAAAACAAGAGTTGCATATAAGCTTTGCAATTGGTCTAGAACCTACCAAAATGTTCTATTGAAGTTATCAGCCAAAGCAAACGCGGATATATCATATGTTTGGACCTTGGCCCATTATGACCTTAAACTATTTTAGGTCCGTATTCTACATTGGGGTCGTTGAAGTATGCTAAAATAGTGGGAGCTAATTAACCAAAAGGTCATGTTTGATTAGTCTAAAATGAATGTCTATAATAGGGAAATCATTTTTTATTGTAGTTTTCAGTCTATCTAAATCTTCAAAACTTCAAAATGTCGAACCTATCATTGAAATGAACAAACTCACCGGACCAAACTATCTAGACTGGACTAAGAAATCTATGAATTTTCCAAAGGCAAGAAAAGATAGAATATGTATTGGACAAATTATTCCCCACAGTCATTGACGAGGATTCTGCAGAATATGCCACATTTGATAAGGTAGCCTACCATAAGAACCTAAATGACGCCACTTCAGCACGATGCGTCATGTTGTCTTCCATGTCAGTGGAACAACAAATATAGCATGAGAACATGGTCCCTAACGAAATGCTCGAACGCTTGAAGAGACTCTATGACTCTCAATCCCAAACTATGGATTATGAGTTGTTGATAGAAACTCTTCAAGTGTAAGCTAAGTGAAGGGAACCAAGTGTCTTAGTATATGTTGAAGATGATAGGTGCTGATAGAAAGGCTTACCTCAATTGGTATAAGGCTGCAGAATAACGTCGCTTCCACCCTTATCCTGAACTCTCTCCCTCGTTCGTTTGAGAATTTTATTGTATACTACAATATGAACGGAACAAAGGCGAGTCTTCTGGAACTGCATAACATGTTAAAGACCTTTGAATCTTCAACTTTCAATAGCAAAGTTGTGCTCATGATGAGCTCCTATAGACGGCTCAAGCCGAAAGGTAATGAATGGCAGAAGAAGAAGGGCAAGACAGTCACTGCGCCCTCAACTATGAAGCCTAATTGAGGTGTGAAGAAGGAAAGGTGATTCCGGCCAAGGATGTATGCCTTAACTGTAATAGGAAGTGGCATTGGAAGAAATGACTGCACTTCACTAGGAGGAAAAACACCATATTCTTCTACCTCTAGTGGATAAGGTATGTACATAATTGAAATAAAAGAAATCTTTAATGTACAAAACAAATGAGCTAAAATAAGTAAAAGAAATTCTACCTACTTGTGGCTTTGTAGACTTGGTCATATCAATCAAACAAGGAAATAACGGTTGAGGATAACTACCTCAAACCATTTGACTTAGAATCTTATGGTAACTATGAATCATGTTTGAAGGGTAAGTGTCGCGCCCGTTTTTGACCTCGGGGTCTGAATGGTATCTGCAACATTGTTCTTTGGCGCGTTTCCCTTGATGGAGCAATAATGCTGATTTTGAGGAGTCGCCGCCTAATTAGTTAAGTGACTTCGGACACTTGATTTATTGCAATAAAAATACTGTAATTAATTTCCATTTATGGTCTGCGAAATTAATGAGATTCTGGATCAGGGTTCTTTATCATCCTAAAGAGAAGGGGTTAGACATCCTTTAAGATCCGCTAACTTGCGGTTATCCGTTCGAACCTAGGTTAATTATTTATTGTCTTTTTATTCTACATATTCTAAGCAGTTTTCATAATTTACAATTACAATGGAATGCAATACAAAATAATAAAGCTAAAATCGAATAAAAATTTCGGGACATCTTTTAGCCCTTTTTAGGCCTTCTGCACAAGATGATCTCCGGATACCTGCATAAACACTTAGTAAAAGTGTTAGTAATAGAATAAATAATTTTAAAGTAATAGCAAGAACTAATAAGTAAAGCCAAAAATAAATCCGTCTTTCGTACAGGGGAGGCCTTGGAAATCAGATGGAGATTCCTTCATTAGCCAATATTGTTAGAAACAATAAAATAAATAAAACCTTCAGATCCGCGCCAAAACAGTAATAGTTTTAAACATAGAGGGCTCAGATATATAAAAAATAAAGTGGGACATCCTAAACAAGTCCGGCTGTGAAAATTCGCCCCGCCAGCGCATGTTGGTTATCCTGTGTAAGTAGAAGAAATCATCAACGCCCAGAAAGCTTCATTTTATTTTATTTTTCGTCTTTGCAACTGTGGAGGCCTCAAAAATCGACAGATAACTTTTTCATTGGCCAACGTGTAATATCTTGTTCAAAATCAATTTAATAAAAGGAACAAAAAGTGCAAAATTGTCCAAAACCAGCATGGAACTATAAAATAGTAGCAACACCGCGAAACAGTAAGCAATAATGCCAAGCAACAAAATATTCCTTGAAAACAATGGAAAAACGCAGCCAACGAGAAAACAATAGTGGTTTAATATCAACACCACTGCGATAGTGGTTCGTCGAAAAATACAGGCCCTCCCCGGAGTTTTAAACTTCGGCCAGAAGAAAAATTGAGCCCGAGTATAGCGAAACTAGTATCAACACAAATCAGTACCAACACAAACCAAAAAAAAGAGTAAAGCAGTAGCCAACATCGTCGGAAATCAGTCCGACAAAACACTGTGAAGCAATGACCAACAGTCGCCGGAATAAAGCCAACGGAGCTTTAAACTCCGACCAAAAAATTAGGAAATCAGTGCATTAATAAACACGGTAGCGAGTATCAAAAGAGAAACAAACCGAGATCTTAAATAATAGCCAACAGAGGTCCAAACAGATACCACAACCAAGAGAGAATCAATCACAAAATAGCAATGAAAGAGAAATAACGATTATCGCCACCGAGTCAGATTTCAACATCACCGAGAGAGAGGCAGCGACGACGTCACTTCCACGACGAGGTCACCGATGAGCAGTGGGTCCGACGACGGGTCAGTGTGGTCGACAACTAGGTGCTACAGTGGTGGTGGTTTAGAGAAGGGGGTGTGATCGATGATGTGTTTACCGGCGATGAGATGCGGGGTTCGAATTCCAGCGGCGTGACTTCGCCGGAGTTAGGGGCGAGGGTGAGGTTGGTGTGGTTCGCCGGAACGGGACAGCGGCGACGTGGGTTCGTTGGGTCGCCGACGATGAGGAGCAGTGGGGTTCGTGTTCGCCGGAGCTCCAAGGGCTGTGGGAGACGGGATAGGAGAGGGAGAGAGTGAGGGCAATTGAAAAATAAAAGAGGTAGAGGGTGATATGCGGCTGACTCCCTTTTTTTGTTGGAGTGGGAAGAGTTTTTATTTATAGGGGTATTTAGGTTTAGTGTTTTGGGTATTGGGGGGAAAAAATGAAAGGTGTACTGGGCCTCATTTTTGGGCCTTAGTTTGGACTTCGGTTTTCGGCGGATTGAACTGATCCAGATTGTGCCTCGGACCGGACTGACTTGACAAAAATACAAAACGAGTTTATTATTTAAAAGAAAAATTATTTAAAGGTACAAAATTATCAAAATAAAAATACCGATGCAATAATAATAAAATACAATATTTAAAAAATGTTTAATGCCTAATTAAAAGTAAAAACGAGATGTTAATTAATTATTTAAAGAGATGCAAACATTAATAAAATAAATGACGGTGTAATAATAATAGAAACATAATATTAACAAAGTCATCATGCTTAATTTTAAAATAAAAAGATGCAATGCCATTTTGTGAATAAATAAACATAGAATATTATGTAAAAAATGCAAACAATTATGATTAAAATGCGATATCCTAAAATGCTTAAAATTATAAGAAATGACTAAAAGATGGATCAAAATTGGGTGTCAACAGCTTGTCCCTCTTTGACCGAAGACGATGAAAGAGTTTTCGGATAAAGACGTTGACTTGTAGCCAATTTTGTCCCCATCGTCAGAATTAAAACAAAGATCAAGAAAAATGAATGGGCAAAAAGCTGATGCAGATTCAAAATTTGTCCCAGTGTCGAATTATGATGACACTGGGTTACAGGTGATGTGGTGCTGTAAAAGGCAGGGTGTTTGTTCCCTGAAATGCCTCTAGGATGTTTGTTCCCGAGGTCCAAATGCAAAAGGTGTTTGTAGAAGCTGATGGTGTCATTGCATGGACGCGATGCAGATGTTCGTTGTTGCATAGACGAAATATATATGAAGCTATTGCATAAGCTTAAATAAAAATGTGTTGTTGCATGGACGCGATGCAGATGTTCGTCGTTGCATAGACGAAACATAGATGAAGTCGTTGCATATGCTTATATGAAATGGCATCGTTGCATAGACGTGATGCAGATGCTCGTCGTTGAATAGACGAAACATGATAAAGCTGTTGCATAGGCTTAGAAGATTTGGCGTCGTTGCATAGACGCGATGCAGATGCTCGTCGTTGCATAGACGAAATATAGATGAAGCCGTTTCATAGACTTACATGAAATGGCGTCGTTGCATAGACGCGATGCAGATGTTCGTCGTTGCATGAACGAAACATAGATGAAGTTGTTGCATAGGCTTACATAAAATATCGTCATTGTACAGACGCAATGCAGATGTTCGTCATTACATGAACGAATATAGATGAAGTCGTTGCATAGGCTTACATGAGATGGCGTCGTCGCATAGACGCGATGCAGATGCTCGTAGTTGCATGAACGAAACATAGATAAAGTTGTTGCATAGGCTTAGATGAAATGACGTCGTTGCATAGACGCGATGCAGATGTTCGTTGTTGCATGAACGAAACATAGATGAAGCCGTTGCATAGGCTTACATGAGATGACGTCGTCGCATAGACGCGATGCAGATGCTCGTCGTTTCATGAACGAAACATACATGAAGCCATTGTATAGGCTTACATGAGATGGCGTCGTTGCATAGACACGATGCAGATATTCGTCATTGCATTGACGAAGCATAGATGAAGTCGTTGCATAGGCTTACAATGAAATGACGTCGTTGCATAGACGCGATGCAGATGTTCGTCGTTGCATAAACGAAACATAGATGAAGTCGTTGCATAGGCTTACATGAAATGGCATCGTTGCATAGACACGATGCAGATGTTCGTCGTTGCATAGACACGATGCAGATGTTCGTCGTTGCATAGATGAAGTCGTGCATAGGCTTACAATGAAATGACGGCGTTGCATAGACGCGATGCAGATGTTCGTCGTTGCATATACAAAACATATATGAAGCCATTGCATCGACTTACAATGAAATGACGTCGTTGCATAGACGCGATGCAGATGTTCGTCGTTGCATAGACAAAACATAGATGAAGTCGTTGCATAGATGATGCGCGTAATATGCACACACTTTTAAACGCAAGTGCACGTTATCGTATCAAGTAGTATAGTCTTAGATAAGACCGAATATCGTCCTCTAGGATTAGGGTTCAAGTACCAACTGTCTATTTTCTAGTATCTATTTGGTGAATTAATGATTGATTGTTTGGTGTATAACTAAGAATTATTAAAGATACGTAAATATAAAGAATTACTTCAGATATGATGAGAATAGGGCTTCTATGTATCCTCACTATCCGCTTATGCTACTTACTAATGCATTACTTATGGTATTCTTCTTTTGGAGAAAGCAGGTTTACGAAATCGTTTTATACTCCCGTTAGGGTTATATAAACACTCAACCCCAGTATTGTTCCTTACCTAACTTTCGCTGATAAGGGTAACTCTATAGGAGGATTAAGAACAAAAACCTAGTTGACCGTCACGCACAATGCGCAAAATTAGGGTTATTAAGCCTCTCATCAACGCTACAAAACTAATTGAGGTATTTTCATCCCCAATTCAAGCCTGTCTACCCAACTTACAGCATATTCACAATCCCCCCTTTTCAGAATCTGATTAGAAATCATATAGTGATAACTAGTTGTCAATTAGTTACCAAGAATTCAACTCAATTATTGGATAGATCTCTCAATAAGAAAAATAACCATAAGCATGCATTAATTTATAACATAAGTTTCAAGAAGTTCAACATAGAAAGCCCTATAAGAGAATTAGTTCCTAGCCATGAATATGACAAGAACTAATTCAAAGTTCATCATGCAAAAACTGAATTAAAGAAAAGAAAAAGGAAAGAAATTACTAATGTTTAGGTCTCCAATCTCCTAGCAAGAAAATCTTGTGTTGTCAAGAAAGGGAACCCTTGAAAACTGCCTAGGGTTCTCCTTTTATAGGTTTAAAAACGCCTCCTTCTTTTCCCTGCAGGCCTGGCCCAAAAATCCGTCAAAAGACCTAATTTTTCCGCGTCGGCGCCGCGGCCCTGCAGATAGGCGCCGCGGCGCCGGAAGTTCTGCGATCTGTCGGTTGTTTTGGCGCCGCGGCCCTGATATCTGATGCGAGGCGCGCAGGCTGGGTCTTCAGAGCCTCTATGAATAGTGGCGCCGCGCCTGCTAGCTGCGAGGCGCGCTGGTCAGGATTTCAGCCTCGTTCGCCACTTTCTCTGTTTTCAGCTCTGGCACCTCCTCTTTTGCCCTCTTTTCGCTCCTTTTCCGCCATTTGACCATTTTAACCATTTTGACTCAATAGAAAGAAAAATTATCCTAATACAACACTTATATGTGCAAAACGGGACAAAAGACTAACTAAAACTGACTCACAAGGTGTATATAAAATACACCGATCAAATACCCCCAAACTTAACCTTTGCTCGCCCTCGAGCAAAGATAAAAAGAAAGAAATAAAATGAAAGACTCAATAAATAAGAAAATAAACAGATTCTCTGCCATTGATCACTTTTGCTGCATGAATGTTAACTAGAAAAACATGAAGGTTAGCGGAATAATATGCAGGAACATATAGCATGGAATTTCAACACATTGAGCTAGATATTTCGCAGACTCATACTTTATCATGCTTTAATGGAAGTCAATATACTCAAGTATGCATGTAAATTCAAGAATTCTTATGGCATGCTTACTTGCTATTCTCCACTAATTCTGGACATACATAAAAGAGATCTTCAGGACTTTACGGGTTGTAATGTAGGCTTAGGTAGGGGTTGGTAAAGGTAGGCATTTAGGCTCATTTTTCTGCACCATAAGCTTTTTGGCTTTTCAATTTTTTTCTTTTTTCTTTTGATTCTTTCCTTCACTTCAATTCTATCCTTCCCCTCTTTTGTTTTGGGAGAGTGAAGTATACAATAATGACAAGCACCCCCAAACTTAGGCTTTTGCCTATTTCTTATTACTTTTGTATTGGGGTGCAACGGACCTTATACACATTATTTCTTTTCATCTTAACACAACGAATTCCACAGTTTCATATTTTCACATATGGTACACTTTGTGGGAATATAGGGTGTCAAAGAAGAAGTTTCAAATTTAGGCTCAATGGGGCTAACTAGTGATATTTTCTGATGCGGGATAGAAAGAATGGTAAGAATTGGCTATCAAAGAAATGCCTGAGTCATCTCCCTAATATGCATATCCTAACTATTTCGCCTCAAATAGCAAGCAATCATAACACATAAGCATTTATCATTTAGCATACATAACTCAAGCAGGAGACTCCAAATAGACAGATTCTGTGAGTTTTTGGCATATCTAACCTAAGTGTTTAGATAGTTGCTTCAATTCCTTTACATTATTCCACCTTACTTCACTAGGCGTTTCTAGCAACTACAGCATACATGATCTTTGACAGGCAATTATGACTCAAAAAGAAAAAAAATTTGTGACTCAAAATAAACATAAAACAAATAAAAAGATTTAAATAAAACATAACATGACACACAAATAAAAACTAAAACACAAAAACACACCCCCAAACTTAAATCACACATTGTCCCCAATGTGTGTAGACTCAAAGACAGTAAAAGAAATAGGACACTTACAAACTTTGGCTAAAATGGTGGTGGTGGCGGTGGATAATGCATCGACCATTGGTTGAACAGGGAGCTCAACTCTTCATACTGCTGGTGCAGCTGTTGCTGCTCCTGCCTCACTTCTTGTTGCCCTTGGCGCAACTCCTGTTGTCCCTGTCTCAACTCATTTTGTCCTTGTAACAATGTGCCGAAGTGTTGCATCATCATCCTCTGGTTTTGGAGCACTTGCTCCATCATTGGCACTGAGGGTTCTGCTTCTGTGGTTGGCCGGTGGCTAGGTCCTGCCTCATATTGAGCCCCTGTTTCAGGCTCATCTTCTTCCATGGCGGGTTCTGCTGCTGCTGCTGCTGGTGGTTGTACTCTCCGTCTGGCTGCTGGTGGGCTGGGGTCTGGGAAAGAGTGCACTATCCCATAGGACACTGGCAGTTGGTTTCTTTCACGAGTATCTGTGGGTAGTTGTGGGACCGCACTCATGTGGCATAGATTGGTAATAAGCGAGCCGTGTCCCAAACCACCTGTTGTCACCAACCTGCTGATTTCTTCGATGCTCTGCACTATCTCTTTTCCCACATCAATTGTCAGCCCCCTCATAATTCCATAAATCAACTTAATCCTGTCTTCTGGCACTCTGGTGAAGTGCGTAGATGGAATCATGCGGGCACTGACGAAATACAGCCAAGCCTTGGCTGCCTTGTTGAATTGGCACCTACTCAGTGCTCTAGATCCATTTCTTCCAATCTCAAAAGCAGCCCCAGGGTAGCTTACTGTGTCTGCGACGGCATTCCAGTTGATGTTGTTGGTGCTCCTAGCCCATGTTCTAAAATGGTTTCAATCACTACTTTCTTCAACATCAACTGTTTTTAGAGTCGTATTTATTGCTTCGCCACAGCATATAATTTCCTTACAAAGCACCCCTTTCTCTCCGAAAGTTCGCATAAAATTCCCGCACTATTGTTGTATTCATCGGTGTTATCTTCTCGGATTGACAAATCTCTTCCACCCCTTAGTTTCTATCATAGCCGGATGGGCTCATAAACGCCTTCCTCCCCATATGATTCCTTTGGTAATCCATTCCCTTCTGGAATTACTGTCCGTATCAAGCCTTTTGTATCTTTGGAAGGCCCGTAACTCACAAATCTATTTTCATCGTATTGTGGGGTTGGGGTGGATGTGGATCCTCTTCTCTTTCTGGTGGCCATTTTTAAACAAAATCTGCAGCTTCTGATTTTTGTGGCACAATGTCTCCTACACACTCAACAACTAGCAGCGATAACACCCCCAAACTTCAACAATGTCCACAACCTCTTTTTCTACTCTTTTCTCCAACTTCACAACCAACTTTTCAGTACCCAAACTACTCCAACTACAATACTCTTCCCAACTACTACCTCCTATGACTTCAGTGAAAGGATTCAAGAACAAAGATAGGGATTACCTTTTGATGAGAAGATTCAAGCTTGTTCTTGTTTCAATTGGTGGGTTGAGGCTATGGAATGGAGCTTTGTTGTTTGAGATAGTTGGGGGTTTTTGGGAATTTAAGAGTTTAGGTTGTGGTTGGGTTGGATTTGTGGAGGATTTGTGAGAAAGTTTCTGAAATTTCGTGGGTTTTTGGGGAGGGAAGGTTAGGTTTTTGAAGTTGAAATTTGGAAAAATCTGATTTTTGGGCGTTTTAAGTTTCTGGATTCCCGCTTCGGCGCCGCGGCCCTGCTTTTGGCGCCGCGGCGCTTAAACTCCTGCGCTCGCCGGGACTTCTGCGCGCGGCTGCTCTGGCGCGTGGCCGCAACTTGCATTTTTCGGATTTACTGCGATCGTGGCCTGCTCCGGGCAGCGCGCTAAACTTCACGCCTTTTCAGATATTTCGCGCGGCTCTAAACCGGTGCATGTTCAGCTCTTTTGCGCCGCCTGGCCATCCAGCGTATGGCTACCCGCTTTTTCGAAATCCTTGCTTTTCTTCGCTTTATTTCTCAGACTACAATCACAAAGACAAAACACAAGACTCCAAGACCGTGAGACTGTTCTTAGATAAAAATAAAATAAACTACAGACAGAAATTAAAATAACATAATTGAAAACGTTGGGTTGCCTCCCAAGTAGCGCTGTCTTTAACGTCTTTTAGCCGGACGCAAGTTCCTTAGTCTTAATAACCTTGGGGTGGATTAAGCCCCCAACCTATCCATTTCCTCCACATTTGGCGTTTCCTTTTTCTCCTTTTCTTTTTAGCATTATCGGTAATAGGGAGTTCAGGAACACTTACCTCCTTTAGTGGCATTTCGGCAAACCATGCCTGCTTTCTTGGGCTCATCACTCTTTGGTTGACTTGTAATGGCTCGCATGGGGGTTTGATGGTGCTGATTGCAAAGCACCTACTCATTGGGGGTGGTTCGATGACATGTTTAAACACTTTAAATACCATTTCTTCATCCTCCACCCTTAATGTCAACTCCCCTCTTTCAACATCAATCAAAGCTCTTCCCGTTGCTAGGAACGGCCTCCCTAATATGATAGGGATTTCCGCATCTTCTTCCATATCAAGAATGAGGAAATCTGCAGGAAAGAAAAAATTTCCTACCTTCACAATCACGTCCTCAATCTTGCCTCGTGGATGAACTACATCGTCGCTGCCAGTTGCACTACGATGGTTGGTTTAGCCTCTCCTAACTCCAATCTTTTGAAAACCGATAAGGCATCGATTTATACTTGCCCTAAATCGCATGAGCTCATTGCACGCCACCGCCCATGTGCATGGTAGTGTAAAGCTTCCAGGGTCCTTTAGATTTGGTGGCAACTTCTTTTGTAAGATAGCACTACATTCTTCTGTTAGTGCTACTATCTCATATTCGGCCAGTTTCCTCTTTTCCCCCAAGATTTCTTTCATGAACTTGAAATAAGACGGCATCTGCTCCAAAGCCTCTATAAAAGGTATGTTGATATGCAACTTCCTGAATACCTCCAAGAATTTGGAAAATTGTTTATCGACCGCCTTCCTTTGTAATCTCTGGGGGAAAGGAATCTTTTCTGTATACTCCTTCTCCGGAGTTTTCTCTATCACTGGGCTAGGTTCAGCCACCTTCTCTTTTTCTAACTCTGCTTCCTTCTCAACTATTGGCTGAGGTGGCTGTTGCTCCAATTGTCTTCCACTTCTCAACGGCATCTGGGCGTTGGCAAGTGCTGTCATAGCTGCTTTAAGCTCATCTGGCTTTTCTTGCTGAACCGGTGCATTGAACTGTTGAGGCTGTGGGGCTTGAATGAAGGGCTGCTGATTCTGGTTCTGCTGGTTCTGGTACTGACCCCTGTATTGGTTCTGTTGCCCTTGATACTGATTCTGCTGCCCCTGATATTGATTCTGCTGGCCCTGATCTCCTTTCCATGAGAAATTTGGGTGATTCCTCCACCCTGGATTATAAGTGTTTGAGTAGGGGTTGTTCTGTTGCCTCTGGTAATTGCCTACTGCTTGACACTCTGCCTGTTCCATTGGTATATTGTTGGGATCCGCTGAAGGGCATCTATCAAATGTATGTGGGCCACCACATATCTCACAGCTTTTAGGCATCATCTGCGTTCACCGAATCGTATGTTCTCGCAAGCTGTTTCGCTAGGAGGGCCACTTGGGCATTCAAGGCAGCAATAGCATCTATCTCATGGACTCCCACAGTTCTTCTCCCACTTGTCGCCCTCTCTTCAGTGACATGGTTATTAGTGGCCATATCTTCTAATAACTCATGAGCATCGTGGGCTGTTTTCCTCATGAATGCTCCACCTGCTGCTGCATCTATGATGGTCCTGGTTGTACTGCTCAGCCCGTTGTAGAAGATGTGGACCAAGTTCCACAACTCAATGCAATGGTGTGGGCACTTTCTTTGTAGATCCTTGAACCTTTCCCACGCTTCATATAAAGACTCTCCATCAGCTTGGTAGAAGTTGTTCAACTCCCCTCTCAATTTTGCTGCTTTACAAGGCGGAAAGAACTTGGCTAGGAATTTCTGTGCCAGCTCGTGCCATGTGAATATCGAATCGGCTGGCAGGGAATTCAGCCATACTTTTGCTCTATCCCTGAGTGAGAAGGGAAAGAGCCTCAACCTGACGGCATCATCAGTAACGCCGTTATATCTGAAAGTGGCACATAGCTCCAAGAAATTAGCTATGTGCATGTGTGGATCTTCCGATGGCAGTCCTCCGAATTGCACAGTGTGCTGTACCATGCTCAAAATTGCCGGTTTTATTTCGAAGTTGTTGGCTCCTATTGCAGGGAGCCTAATGCATGTATGTGCTCCATTCACTCTTGGCAGCACATAATCTCCCAAACTTCGTTCTGGCTGGACTTGGACTCTCTCTTCCACATCTACTGGTGCTTGCCTAGGTATTCCTGGGTTATGTTGATTTTCACCTAACCCTTCTCCCATTATGTTATTGTTGTGAGCACCGTCCATTTCTATCAACGTTGCAATTCGCTGATTCTTTCTGTTCTGTTTGCAGGTTTTCTCGATCTCTGGATTGAAGGGAACAAGAGTGTCTGCTCCTCTTCTCCTTCGCATAAACTGAGTGCCTGAAATAGATCAAAAACAGAAAACAAATCACGGCAACCTGATTTTCCGAAAAATAGCAAAAAACGTAAAAATTAAAATTAAAATTAAAAATTAAAATAAAAATTAAAAATTAAAGACCAAATTAGAAATTAAAAATAGATAATTTTGATATTGAACTAATGCCTAATCCCCGGCAACGGCGCCAAAAACTTGATGCGCGTAATATGCACACACTTTTAAACGCAAGTGCACGTTATCGTATCAAGTAGTATAGTCTTAGATAAGACCGAATATCGTCCTCTAGGATTAGGGTTCAAGTACCAACCGCTCATTTTCTAGTATCTATTTGGTGAATTAATGATTGATTGTTTGGTGTATAACTAAGAATTATTAAAGATACGTAAATATAAAGAATTACTTCAGATGTGATGAGAATAGGGCTTCTATGTATCCTCACTATCCGCTTATGCTACTTACTAATGCATTACTTATGGTATTCTTCTTTTGGAGAAAACAGGTTTACGAAATCGTTTTATACTCCCGTTAGGGTTATATAAACACTCAACCCCAGTATTGTTCCTTACCTAACTTTCGCTGATAAGGGTAACTCTATAGGAGGATTAAGAACAAAAACCTAGTTGATCACACGCAATGCGCAAAATTAGGGTTGTTAAGCCTCTCATCAACGCTACAAAACTAATTGAGGTATTTTCATCCCCAATTCAAGCCTGTCTACCCAACTTACAGCATATTCACAATCCCCCCTTTTCAGAATCTGATTAGAAATCATATAGTGATAACTAGTTGTCAATTAGTTACCAAGAATTCAACTCAATTATTGGATAGATCTCTCAATAAGAAAAATAACCATAAGCATGCATTAATTTATAACATAAGTTTCAAGAAGTTCAACATAGAAAGCCCTATAAGAGAATTAGTTCCTAGCCATGAATATGACAAGAACTAATTCAAAGTTCATCATGCAAAAACTGAATTAAAAAAGAGAAAAAGGAAAGAAATTACTAATGTTTAGGTCTCCAATCTCCTAGCAAGAAAATCTTGTGTTGTCAAGAAAGGGAACCCTTGAAAACTGCCTAGGGTTCTCCTTTTATAGGTTTAAAAACGCCTCCTTCTTTTCCCTGCAGGCCTGGCCCAAAATCCGTCAAACGACCTAATTTTTCCGCGTCGCGCGCGCCTGCGAATAGCGCGCCGGGCCGGTTCTGCAATCCGTCGGGTGTTTTGGCGCCGCGGCCCTGATATCTGCTGTCTGAGGGCGCCGCGGCGCTGGGTCTTCTGCAGCCTCTCTGAATAGTGGGCGCCGCTCGCTGCTGGGCAGGCCGAGGCCATGGCCTGGTCGGTCGATTTCACTGCTCGCCACTTTCTCTGCTTTCACTCTTTTTGCCCTCTTTTCGCTCCTTTTCCGCCATTTGGCCATTTTAACCACTTTGACTCAATAGAAAGAAAAATTATCCTAATACAACACTTATATGTGCAAAACGGGACAAAAGACTAACTAAAACTGACTCACAAGGTGTATATAAAATACACCGATCAATAGACTTACATAAAATAGGGTCGTTGCATAGACACGATGCAGATGTTCGTCGTTGCATAGATGTAGCATAGATGAAGACGTTACATAGGCTTACAATGAAATGATGTCGTTTTATGGACGTACCTGCTTTTGACTCGCCTGGATTGGGATAACGTCATTGCATAGATGTTGTGCGTTTGTAACCCTCATGAGCTTATTGTTGTGCTCCCGCCTTTTCTGATATAAAGATCCTGCACTTCAAAGAAAACTTGTGAGTTTTAGGAAATTAGTGGTTGATTCGCGTCGACTTTGTAGCTTTGGCTCTTGACGCTTGCATGCTCAGACTTAAGCAAAGGGTTATTGCATAACTGTTAAGGCAAAAATGATAACGCATGAATTTATAAGCAATGTAATTGTATGAGTAGAAATGTTATCCTGTAAAACGTGATGACGGTTGTATTGATGTGATGCTGCAAATACTAAGATTTCGTCCTTGCACGGATGTATTGAATGTTGTGAATATTTGCTGAATGTTGTGAGTGTTGATGCAGTCTTTGTGCGGACTTCATCGGCTGCGTGAATGCCATCAATGCTCGCGCGGGTTTCTTTGGATGCCGCGAATGCTTTGAATCCGCGATTAACGATATAGTCTCTGCACGGACTTGCTGGATGCTGTGAATGCTGGTTGAATGCTAGTCTCTGCACGGACTTAACTCTGACGAAAATTGCTCATATCTCTTTTCAGAAAAATCAAATGCATTCTGTCGCACGCGAGCCAATGGAAAGATTTCTAATGGTGTGACCGAAGCCGACTTAGGCCGCCACGATCCTCGTAGAGGAATCAGGTCATGACGTAGTTCGTGATGCAAAAAATGATTGTATAATTTTCAAAAAATGAGACCGAAGCCAATGTGGCCGCCTACGTATCCCGCTGAGGGAATTAGGTCAAGACGTAGTTCATGATGCAAAAAATGAGAATTTTATATATGTTTTTTTTTTGAAAAAGTGGAAAGACAGCATCACGTTCTGACTTCAGTTGATACCAACAATTAGTATTGTGCTTAGGAATTCCGTTATTTACTTTCACCTAGACCGACTCTGGTAATTCCTATAATTTCAAATGGTACCTCAGACACCTAAGTATCGACACACTTGCTTGCAACCAAGGTTTCGAACTACACGTAATCTCACGTTTCAAATGTCCTCACTGAAGGAAATCCCATTTCTCACATATATTCCAGTATTTTGAATTTTGGGACGTTTAGAGAAGTACGATCACACTCAAAAGGATGTTCAATGCATGCAATTATGATAACATAGGCTTGGTCATCATGTAAGTATCCACTAATGTGAGAACCCTCAGTATAAAATCATGTAGGGCTTGTCACGGGCTTGTAATGTAGGTTTGGGGGAAGGGATGAATATCATTTGGGTAAAAAGTGATTAATCCTTCCTCGATCGTTGGACTACGCCCGTGCTTGATATTTGTGTGCTTTAATGCTGACCTGCTTTCTTTTTGCCCAGTTTTTCTGTACTGACTTCTTTTTGAATCTTTCGTTTGGAGCCCCCTATTTCCAAAGTTATTCTCTCATTTTTATTCATTTTTTTAATAATGTCGGGGCTTTTGATTTCTTCTTTTTGTGAAGTCGTCATTTGTGTTTTTCTTTTCTCTTTTGGGACTTTGATAATTTTTGTCTTTACAAGCTTCGACGCAGAATTTTGTCAGCCACTTGCACATTTCTAAAGCGCTCAAGGAGGTCTGGTGTTACACACCGTAATTCCAGGACATGTATATAAGAATGTACGTAATGAATCAGGATGTTAAAATATGAACGAAAGAAAGAATTGTTTTTCTGAAAGAAATCTTCCGAACCTCGGGAAAGGATAACGTTTGTTATTTGAGATTTTTAGAATTTATCGGAATTATAAAAATGTCGGGAAATGAAATTTTATGGACGTATGGGAGGGTGACACGTGTCACCCCCACACATGGGCTTGTTGGCCGAATTATTGGGCAAGTCAAGGGTCAAACTTGGCTTGACATTCTTGACTCAATCCTAGCCCTTCAAGTGTATTAATCTTGGCCCTTAGATGTGGTATATATTATACTAGTAGCAAGGATGAACTCCACACTTAGAAAAAATTGGCTAAACTTGTGTGCAAAATGAAGGGCTCTCGGCAATGGGCAAAGGAACAAGTGAATTTGTTTTTGTTTGTTGTTCATAATTCGCCATACTTAAACCCAAGGTTCCTAGGGGTATTGTAAGGTCATCTCAATACAAAGATCCCGGAAAAGCTACGTAAATCCGTTAGTCGCAAGATGAAAACCTAAGTTATTTTCATAGTTTTGGGTGGATATTGAAGGAGAGTTGTTTGTGAACTTCTCAAGGTGGAAAATAGTGGATTGGAACACAAAGGAAATGAGCTAGAGTTGCTACGGATCGACTTTAGGTTTTTGGATTAAAATTGGGCTTAACAAGGTAATTTTCATCTTACTTTTGTAATTAGAACTACATGTTGTAGTAGGTATATAATTGATCATGTGAATTGTATTATGAAGATTGATAAGTGATATGGAATACGTGGAAGCCGAAAATCCGAAAGTTGTTATGTTAGATTTTGAGTTTGTAATTCAATTTTGTTATTGGTTGTACCGTCGCATGTAATAGAAAGAGGCGATTTTAGTTGTTCTATTTGATTTCGACTATATAACATGTTAGAATAAAAAGTTGGATATGAAAGGAAATTGACATTGTTGTGATACATTGTAGCCGAATGTGACTTGGAAATATTGAATATTTTTATATTGATTGTGGGGCAGAATTTTACACGTCCGGCTAGGCGTGTAATCCCCTTTGATTAACTGATTGTTGAGCCTTAAATGTGGAATTTGGTTATTGATTTTCGGGCCTTGAAAAAGGTGGAAAAGTACGTAGAAACAAAGGAAGTGTTGCCCAATTTTCCATAGAATAGGAATCTTTACACTTAGAATATTCTACGTTGGAAAGCTAGAAGTTGATAGACGTATTATGGTCATTATAGGTTGACATTCTACGTGCGGCATATTCAACTTGGCAAGTGGATTAAGTCGGAGAGGTATGTGAACTCTTACTATCCTCTTGAGCATGAATCTTATGAAATGTATAGTACGGTAGACGTACGTGTTTTAAATGAACTCGGTTTCATTTTGGTATCCTTGTTTGGATTTTTCGAAAGTGTAGTAATTTGTTTTCAAAGAAGTATATATTACTTGACTTGAAAAGTATAGAATACTTGATTTGAAAAAGTATTGATGACTTGAACTTTCTAAAGTTAAGAGACTTGAATTGTAAAGTTAAGAGACTTGACTTTTAAAGTTAAGAGACTTGAAGTATTCTGAAAGTTGTGAAACTTTAGTTAAATGCATATGATACTTGGTTTAAAAGTGTAGGTCTCTTGGTTTAAAAACAAGAATGTAATTGTCTTGGTTTTGCTTGAAAACATAAAGTGTTGTAATGGCTTTATGGGAAGTTAGTTACAACGACTTTATGAAGTTTAAAAGGATGGTTTACTTGATAAATTTAAAGGGGGATAAATGACTTGGTTTAAGGAATGATAACTTGATTTAGAGATACAAGTTATTTGGATTTTGAGAATGAAGTTACTTGATTTTAAGGTTTTGAAATGAGTTCTAAAGATGTAGTAACTTGATTTGAAAATTAGACATGCCTTGATACTACGGGTGTTAGTATCTCGTGGTTTTATGTAAAAATGGTTCTTTTAAAAGAATTGAAGTACGTAGTAATTTGGGGTTAAATTCCCGGATTTGACGTGACATGATAGTGCCTTGAATGTTATAAAATGATAAGTGATTTATCTTGTTCTAATGAGAGTCCTAAATGATTTAACTTGCGTATGTTACTCATGATATACATTCGTGCAAGTGTTGTACTACGGGTTCAATTCTCTTGACATTCTTTGATTCCGTGGGATTAACTCCCCACGATACGGGTATCCATATATACTCATTGCGGGTCCACATGACCTATGCGGGTTAAATTCCTATGCGGGTTAAATTTCCATGACTATTTCGTGGGTTAGCTCTCCACGATGCGAGTATCCATATATACTCATTGCGGGTCCACATGACCTATGCGAGTTCGATTCCCATGAGGGTTAAATTCCCTTGAGTAGGATTACATCATGGTACTACGGGCGGATAGCCCCAGGTTATACTCTCATTATTAGCAAGGAACGGTTGTACTGTTGATTTGATTATCATACTTGTCTCCAGCTTTACATATCTAGACTTTATGATTTAAATTACAATACTTTTAGTTTTACATACTTGGTACATATTTTGTATTGACCTCCTTCGGGGGGTTGCGTTCATGCCGCAGGTTGAGGTACATAGCTTGCTGATCCTCATTCTCAGGATCACTGTTCAGTTCTTGGAAAGCTTCATTTCTCCGGAGGCTTTGTCGTTTGGTATTGTTCCCTGAGGTTGTAGATTTATGTACATTCAGGGGTATGGCGGGGCCCTGTCCCGTCACAGTTGTTATGTCAAAATTCTTAGAGGTCTGTAGTCATGTATGTGGGTCGGTTTGTAAAGAAAAATTATGTAACTGCTTTTGACTATTTATGCACATCTATAACCAGGAAGGAAGCATTATCGGCTAGCCTGTTGTTTAATTCTTATTGATTTAAGTTGTGTGTTTTATGTATGTTCCGCTGACTTCCTCTAATGGTACCTTGTAAGGGTGCCCAGGTAGGGCACCAGTCGCGGGCCCGGGGTCGGGTCGTGACAAAAGTGGTATCAGAACAGTTAGTCCTCGGAAAGTGTCTACAGGTCGTGTCTAGTAGAGTCTTGGTTATCGGTGTGTTGTGCACCACATCTATAACCAGGAGGCTGCAGGACATTTATGATTGGTTTCCCTTCTTCTCACTCCGAGATCGTGCGATAGAGCTGTGTTGTTAGGGTCGTCTCTCCCTAATGAGTTATGTTGATTGCAGCTACGAGAAAGGCAGCAGTGACCCAGGAAGGATTACGAGGATTGCGTATCCAGGTTGGTAAAAAAAATGTTGTGTAGTTGGTATAATGACATACAGCTATACGGATTTATGTATGAGGGTCAGACGCGTGTTGCCTAAAATGATTTTGGATTATCAAGAATTGGTAAGGACCAAATAGATACCGGAAAGGTATGAAACAGTTTAATGAATTCTCATCAAGGTTTTACGTACTAATTTGAGATAATTAGGAGATGATGAGCTGTCTGAGAAGGTAATGAACCCTTAAGAAATAATGATAAGGGACTTAATGGAAGACTATGTTAATAGATTAAGCTACGTAGTATGCTTAAGAGAATTGTACGGATGAGATCCGTATGGAGTAAGTATGGTTGTTATGATTAAGCAAACACGATTAAGAGTTTATGAGAAACTATCTTACCCGTATGCGGGGAAGGATAATGTAGGCTTGGGGCATGGCAATTGTGAGCCTTAGGACAGTGATAACCGCTGAGACCTTAGGTATATAAGGTCTTCTCGGCAATAAGATTTAATTCGGACTAAGGGTAAGAGTTAAGTGTGGCGGTGGGTCTGGTTGAGGACCTATTACGGGTCGCCCCATAACCTAAAAGGGATTGGGGTCAGTTGGTAATAGTTCCGCTACGTGACAGGGTCACGAGGATGCGAGGCCCAAGTCTAGTTAAAATTGTTTTACGGGTTCGTGGACGCATTCCACCGGAACCAGGTTGTGAGAGCCAGAAATGGCCTTGAATTGTTCGATGTAAGTAACTCCAAGGATTGGAGGCCAGAATTAGTATGGAAGTTATGTACGTATACTAGTATAAGTTGGAAGTACGGGAAGAGTACAACCATTAAGAAAGAGAGCAAACAAGTGTAAAGGAATAAAGTCGGAGTCCATAAGAACCTTTCGAGGTAGCTACACCAGTGGGTGATTGGGTTGTAGCTGAGCGGATACATAAGAATTGCCCGGTGATGATATACAATTGGCAGACCCTAGCAGACTTGATTTTAGTAAGTCTATGTGACTTGTTCAGTTGAAGTAAATAAAATTGATGTTGGAAGTATGTAGTACTGGAATTTGAAAAGCTAAGAGGCGGAGATAAGAACGTACGATCATTTAAGGATTTTTTTTTATTTTGTTAAGTGCCCTTAGAGGTGCTTGGAGTTGTTTAGTGTGGCGGTCAGGGCCACGACTGCCCGAATGATTTCAGGAAAATGCGCAAAGCAAGAATAAGATAAGTACGAGTGCTCCCTGCGGAAAACAGAAGATGTCATTGGTAGGTCTTAAAAATCTATACGATTATAAGGTGGCGCTCAATTCCTAGTATCGATTTACGGTCTACATACGTCTTGCGTGACACAATTCCTATATTATTAATAACTGACCAATCATAGGCATAAGCACAGTTATTCTTAATAACACTATCAACATACATGATTTCTTACATAATTATAAGTAACATCTAGATCGACTATTCTTTCTTACTCAACCTCGGGCATCTATTTACTCTATGGCTCCTGCTCTCACACTAATAACATTCCTCAAAATCATCTGGGCATGGCCCATAATGCACATGTCCACACTGATAGCACATTTACTGAAATCTCTCGGGATATTTTCTGCCCCTATGGGCTAAACTCTAAAGCTCCACATCTAGAGCATAACTTACTATCAGATAAGTATGCTCCGTCATGTCTCCTTCCACATTGCTACATTGCTGACAGTGTGGTCTACTACTTCTAACACCTTCTTGGTCTTATCTGATTTTTACCCGAGAGCTTCGATCTGATGTCTTTCTCAACATGAATTCTTCTGCACTTGCATCCATCCCAAAAACCTTTCAGTTTGTTTACTAGTTACTTCTTCCTCGATTCTACTCGTTAGGGCAAACCTTGGTTAACTGACTTCTATGATATTGAGCTTCTCAGTCTCTCGAAAGGTCTATCTTATGAGGGCATCAGAACATGACCCTGATCTGGGAAGATAATTAGGGATGCTGTTTGTAACACCTCATAATTTCGGATAATGATTTGAGCACTTTAACGTAGGCAAGTAGACCCGTGTGTTGGGAAAATTTTATTATATTTACGTATGCAAATAAAGGGATTAGTATACAAGGAACGCGTTCCCGAAATAACTTTTGACGTAATAAGTGCGACAAAGGGGTGCGAAATAAATTTGATGTATGTGTAAAAAGGGTATAGACTAATGTCATATTACAAGAATTATGACATTAAGTATACGAAGATTTTATGAATTTTTAGATTTTAAATGAAGTGAGATCTAGAATTAATTATGTGTATAATTAATAAATTATACGGAGTCAGGTCACTTAATTAATTAAGTGACCGTGCATGATAAGAGATATGTGGCACGATTTGGGGGACTTAAATGTGGGCAGGGGACAACATCATTGTGGAATATTTTGTTTTCATGATTAAGGGGGGATTTACATTGCAGCTTTGGTCTTTGAACGCCCATCAACTTTTTTTTTTTTAATTTGTTTTAAGTAGTCCTTGGAAGATTGGGTGCTGGAGATAATTGTGGTGCTATTTAGTTTTTCATTTTTGTTTCTAGGTAAGGAAAGATAAGGACAAGGGTACTGTCTTTCCATTTTTACAAAATTTCACTTTTCATTTAGAAAGGAGAAACGTACGAAGATGCAGTAGCCTATTTCTATTTCTACAATCCAACTTTGGTTTCATTTTGAGTAAGAAAATCTTTCAAGAGCAGCAACAATATTTTCTTTCTGCAATTAGCAAACAACGTACATCAAGCAATTCTTCATTTTCAATTAGAACCCCAATTTCAGATGCAATTCTCCATTTACCCTGTGTTGTCTAAGGTGGACTCTTTGGAATTTATACATGGACCATTTCGTTGGCTTGGTTTTTCAATGAATAATTTCCTGGTTTCATTTTAGAAAGGAGAGATCGTCCAGCAACATTGCAGAGAAATCAATTTCGAGTTATTGAGTTTGCGTCGAGGTATGTTAAGATAAATCCTTCTTTCTTTTGACATGATTTATATAAATGAGTGTACGGCAGACGTACATAATTCTATTGAATCCTAATTCCTAGTGACACTGATATGATAGTGCCTTTAATTTTTCAGATGATGATTTGAAATGATACATGGCATGATAGTGTCTTTTATTTATTTCATTGAGAGTCAAATGATGATTTAAATTGCATATGATTTCTCATGATACTCTATTCGTGCTTGATGTGATTATATCCTTTCACCAAGTTGTTGCGATATTTCTAAGTGCTTAAGCAAGTGTACGTATCGTTCAAGTAATAAAGATCTGTAAGACCGAGTTTATCGTCCACATAGACTGGTTTGTTATGTACCGATTATCTATCATATGGTATCTATTTAACAATCGTTCTTTTGTTTGAGAATTATAACTAAGAATTATGACTAAGCGCAGAAAATAAACTAAAGATTATAAGACTTTGGATTTATAACAGTTATGAAGGAAATAGGGTTCCAATCTCCTCAACTATCCAATCTTTCACGTGTTAATGTAATGCTAATGATTCTTCTTCTTATTATTAAGATAGCAGGTTAATTAATCTGTCATTATATTCCGGTTAGGACATACAAGAGCTCAGCCTTGTGCAGAAACCTTCTATATTTCTATAATAAGTTTTATCACACAGGAGGATTAAGAACAATAACCTATAATACTACACAAGTATCGGGGTACTTTCGTCCACGATTTTAACCTATGTCTAGACAATTACAGCATATTGAAATATCACCCTTCAAACTTTTGATTCGAAATCATATAAGTGATGACAATTAATAGCTAGTTAATTATCAAGCAATCATAACAATATTGAATAGATCTTAATATGATGAAGAAGAAATCAATAATCAATGCATTAACTATATGAAAGAGTTTCAAGAAGATAACCCTAATAAAGTAATTAACTTCTAAACATTGTCATGTCAAGAACTAAATTACAATCCAACATAAACTGAAATAAAGTAAAGGAAAGAAAATAACTTGAACAATGAGATTTCTCCAATTGTGTCTTGCCCCATTTTCTCCTCTCTAAAGTTGTGTTTAGAATATGATTTATGAGCATGGTTTAGGGATTTTATACTTGAGAAAAATTGTCTTTCGGACCATAAAACCCCTCTTCAATTAGGCTCAGGAAACCTGAAAAATACGCATCGGCACCGCGGTTCCTCTGAGAGGCACCTAGGTGCTAATTGGCTGAAAATCACTTGAAGTTACTGGAATGGAGGCACCGCGGTTCCTCTATCAGGCACCTAGGTGCCTTCGACGGTGATTCAATTTCGTACTTTCGGCAATTTTTACGCCTCGGTGCTAATTCTGTCAGGCACCTAGGTGCCTTCGACGGTGATTCAGTTTCGGACTTTCGGCAATTTTTACGCCTCGGTGCTAATTTTCCTGACCGCGGTGCTACTTGGCCAGGCACCGCGGTGCCTCTTTGATTTTTGTCCGGAATCTGCCAGATTTCTTCTTGAAACTTCTTAGACTTCATTCCTTGGGTTGTGCTTGTGCAATTTTCAACCTCAGTTAAGCTCATTTAGTATCTTCTCCTTTATGACCGTTGTGACATAAACGAAAGAAAAACACACCTAACACTATACTAAACGCAAAATAAAAAAGTAAAATACTAACTAAAAAGGACTCAAAAGTGTATACAAAATACACTTAACAAACACCCCCAAACTTACACTTTACTCACCCACGAGTAAAGCACAAAACAAAAACAAAAATAAAAACAAAGTTAAATAAAAGACTCTATGAAATGGATCAAATAGTTATAGCAATGCTTCTTCAAAATCATGAATGAAAGTTGGGATAATATGTTAGAACATACATATCATGAATAATTAGCAATCTATAATTTCAAGTTAGATATTTCGCAAATTCACTTAGATCATGATCAATTGGAAATACAAATACCTAAGCTATACATGTAAATCTCATTCCATCTTTCCCAAACGCTATAGATCTGTTTACTTGCTATTCTCCACTAATAATAGACATACATATTAAAGATCATCAGAACTTTCACTGGTTGTAATGTAGGTTTAGGCAGAGGTAGGTAAAAGTAGGCATTTAGGCTCAATTACGTACCATAAGCATTTTCATTCAACTCTTTTTCCTTCTTTTTGACTTTCTTTTCAATTTCATACCTATTTTCTCACCTCTTTTCTTTTGCGAGAATGAGATACATTATAAATAACAAGCACCCCCAAACTTAGATTTTTGCATATTTTTCATTGGGGTGCATCAAATTTATACTCTTTTTTTTATTATTTTTCTAACACTTTTCATTCCAAGAGTTTTCAAATATCACTTATGGCACAACAAAGGAATCATTGGGTGTCAAAGAAAGATCTTATTTTAGGCTCAAAGAGGCTGACTAGTGATACAATTTATGTCAGGATAGGTAATGAATGGTAAGAAGGGCTATCAAAGAAATGCCTGAATCATTTCCCTAAATATGTATATCTTAACTATTTTGCCTCAAATAACAAGCAAACAGATTTTCTAGACATTTTTCAACCTTTCTTTCCATAACTGACACACATAGGCTAAACACAAATATCCCAAATAATTAGATGTCATGAATTTTTGGCATATCTAACTTAAGCACACAAATTTTTGCTTTCAATTTCATTACATTATTCCACTTTATCCACTCAGTATTGTTAGCAACTACAACATGCATGATCCATAAAAAAAAATTATGACTCAAAAACACATAAAACAACACAAAGACAAATAAAAAAGAGTCAAAAACAATAAGACAAAATAAGACACCCCCCAAACTTAATCGACACATTGTCCCCAATGTGTGAAGACTAAAAAAATAAAGGGACAACTTACTGACACACACAGTGGGCATAGCGGAGGTTTGGGATGAAGGACAATTTCTTTGCACACTGCCGAAGGAGGAACCGTGGTTCCTTGGACTGCGCATGATGCTAATTCGGCAATTCCAGCATCTTCATTTTCTGCATTGCTAACCATTCGCCCTTCAGAGTGAGTCCCTGCCTTTATCTGTCATCCAAAAACACTAACATACCATACCGTGAGACTGTTCAAGATAAAATAAAATAAACTAAAACAAAGATTGAAATAACATAATTCAAACCATTGGGTTGCCTCCCAAGTAGCGCTGTCTTTAACGTCTTGTAGCCGGACGCATGTTACTTACTAGATCAAGGGGGTAGAGTATCCCCTCCACATATCCACTTTAGCACAATTTTCCTCCTCCTTCTCCTTTTCTTTTTCACAGGGCTTATTTCAGGAGGATTCATTGCCTTGTTCTTATCCACAACATTATTTACGGGTGCAGAATTCTTACCATAAAGGGCATCAGTACCCTTGGAACTTTTATGAGGAGCCTTTTTATCAACTACACCAACAACAAAGCATCTAGCATCTACTTGAGGTTCATTGGGCTGCTTGAAGACTTTGAATACTCCTCACCTTGGACTCTGAGTTTTAACTCCCCCTTTTCAACATCAATGAGGGCTCTCCCTGTGGCAAGGAATGATCTCTCAAGGATCATGGGCATATTCTCATCTTCATCCATGTCTAAAATGAGGAAATCAGCATGAAGGATGAATTTACCCACTTGTACCAACACATCTTCAATAATTCCATGAGGATGCACAACTGAACGATCAGCTAGCTGCAAGGTGATTGTGGTTGGCCTTGCCTCCCCCAAACCAAGTCTTCTGAACACAGAGAGGGGCATTAGGCTGACACTTGACCCTAAATCACATAAGGCTTGCTTGCATGTCACATTCCCTATGGTGCAAGGTAGGGTGAAACTCCCCGGATCTTTCAACTTAGGGGGAAGTTTCTTCTGCAAGATAGCACTGCACTCCTCTGTCAGCGCTATTGTCTCATAGTTCGCCAGCTTTCTCTTCTTAAACAGGATATCTTTCATGAATTTCACATAAGCTGACATCTGCTCCAAAGCTTCAATGAATGGGAGATTGATATGAATCTTTTTGAAGACCTCTAAAAATTTGGAAAATTGCTTGTCTAAGGACTTCTTTTTCAGTCTTTGAGGGTAAGGCATTTTGTCAGTATACTCCCTCATCACTGCGGGTGGAGCCTTCTCTAAAATAGGGTGGTCATCAGTAACTCTCTCCTTCTCTGCCTCAGTTGCTTTCTCCAACTCTCTCTCTTTTTCAGCCACTGATTTGGGTGCAACCTGTTCTAACTGTTTTCCGCTCTTTAGGCTTATTGCCTGACACTGCTCCCTTAGATTCACCACAGTATCGCTGGGGAGGTTTCCTTGTTCTCTATTGTTCAGCATGCTTGCCAACTGTCCAACTTGTGCCTCCAAATTTCAGATAGATGGCCTAGTTTCTGTCATGAACTGGGTCTGCGAATTTGTAAGTGTTAGCAATGATGCTTTTAGCTCATCAGGCTTCTCTTGTGGCTGTTGGTTCTGATTTTGGCCTTAAAACTGTGCTTGCTGCCCTTGTTCATTCCTCCAAGAAAAGTTTGGGTGATTTCTCCACCCCTGATTGTACGTATTGGAGTAAGGGTTGTTGTAGGGTCTCTAAAAATTCCCCACTGCTTGAACCTGCTCCATGGGCACATTATTCGGGTCCACTATTATGCATCTATCAAAAGTATGAGGACACCCACAGATCTCATAACCCACTGGTGTCTGAACCTCTTTAACTGTCATGGTACTCTGCTGCATCTGCTTTGTTAAAGTGGTTACCTGCGCAGTCAATGCAGTGATAACATCTAGCTCATGAACTCCAGCCACTTTCCTACTATTCATTGCTCTCTCATCGGCCCCCTGATGGTTGTTTGTGGTCATATCCTCTAGCAAATCATGTGCCTCATTGATACTCTTTCTCATGAACGTACCTCATGCTGCATCATCAATGATGGTACGAGTTGTACCACACAGCCCATTGTAAAATATATGGACTAGCATCCACTTCTCAATCCCATGATGTGGGCACTTTCTCTGCAAGTCTTTAAACCTCTCCCATGCATCATATAATGGTTCTCCCTCTAACTGATAAAAGTTATTCAACCAGCCTCGAGCTTTTGCCTTAGTGGGGAAAGAACTTGCAAGAAACTTGGCTAAGTCTTGCCATGTAGTGATGGAGTTACTTTGTAATGAATTCGGCCAAGACTATCCCTGAGTGAGAATGGAAAGAGTCTCAACCGAATGACGTCATCAGTAACACCATTGTATTTGAAAGTTGCACACAGCTCCAGGAAATTTGCTAGATGCAAGTGAGGATCTTCAGACGGTAATCCCCCAAAACTGAACTGAGCTTTGAACCATGTGCAATATGGCTGGTTTGATCTCAAAATTGTTGGCTTCAACAGCTGGAAGCCTGATGCAAGTCTGTACCTCTGTAATGGTTGGCATCACATAGTCCCCCAAACTTCTTTCTGCAGGGACTTGTCTTACGACAGGCAGTAACTCATCATCCATCAAATTGTTGTTTCGCTGATCTCCCATTGCTAAGGAATCACCTGCTCTTTTCTCTTTCCTGTTGCATGCGCACAATCTCGATCTCGGGGTTGGAGGATAAGAATGTCAACTCCTCTCCTACTTCGCATAAACTAAGTTCCTGAGACTAATAAAAAACAGCAAACAGATCACGGCAAACAGCACTAAAGCAAAATAAAAATAAGAAAAAAACGAAAAAATAAAAAAACCAAATTAGAATAAGAATAGATAAATCGATATTAACAGTACGCCAGTCCCCGACAACGACGCCAAAAACTTGTTGCGATATTTCTAAGTGCTTACGCAAGTGTACGTATCGTTCAAGTAATAAAGATCTGTAAGACCGAGTTTATCGTCCACAGAGACTGATTTATTAAGTACCGATTATCTATCCTATGGTATCTACTTGGCAATCGTTCTTTTGTTTGAGAATTATAACTAAGAATTATGACTAAGTACAGGAAATAAACTAAAGATTATAAGACTTTAAGTTTATAACAGTTATGACAGAAATAGGGTTCCAATCTCCTCAACTATCCACTCTTTCACGTGTTAATGCAATGCTAATGATTCTTCTTCTTATTAAGATAGCAGGTTAACTAATCGGTCATTATATTCCGGTTTGGACATACAAGAGTTCAGCCTTGTGCAGAAACCTTCTATATTTCTATGATAAGTTTTATCACACAGGAGGATTAAGAAAAATAACCTATAATACTACACAAGTATCAGGGTACTTTCGTCCACGATTTTATCCTATGTCTAGACAATTAAACATATTCAAATCTCACCCTTCAGACTTTTGATTCGAAATCATATAAGTGATGACAATTAATAACTAGTTAATTATCAAGCAATCATAACAATATTGAATATATCTTAATATGATGAAGAAGAAATCAATAATCAATGCATTAACTATATGAAAAAGTTTCAAGAAGATTCGATGGAACCCCTACTAAAGTAATTAGCTCCTAAACATTGTCATGTCAAGAACTAAATTACAATCCAACATAAACTGAAATAAAGTAAAGGAAAGAAAATAACTTGAACAATGAGATGTCTCCAATTGTGTCTTCCCCCTTTTCTCCTCTCCAAAGTTGTGTTTAGAATATGATATAGAATGTGGTATATGAGCAGGGTTTAGGGATTTTATACTTGAGAAAAGTTATCTTTCCGACCATAAAAACCCTCCCTAATTCGGCTCTACGCGTCGGCACCGCGGTTCCTCTGAGAGGCACCTAGGTGCTAATTGGCTGAAAATCACTAGAAGTTACTGGAATGGAGGCACCGCAGTTCCTCTGTCAGGCACCTAGGTGCCTTCGACGGTGATTCAGTTTTGGACTTTCGACAATTTTTACGCCTCTGTGCTAATTTTCCTGACCGCTGTTCAATGGCACTTCGGTGCTACTTGGCCAGGCACCGTGGTGCCTCTTTGATTTTTGTCCGAAATCTGCCAGATTTCTTCTATTCTTCTTGACACTTCTTAGGCTTCATTCCTTGGGCTGTGCTTGTGCAATTTTCATCCTCAGTTAAGCTCATTTCATCCTCAAAAGTAGTATCTTCTCCTTTATGACCGCTGTGACACAAAAGAAAGAAAAACACACCTAAAACTATACTAAACGCAAAATAAAAGAGTAAAATACTAACTAAAAAGGACTCAAAAGTGTATACAAAATACATTTAACACGAGTCCCGGGCCGGTCTATGTTCGTGCACAGCCTTGCATTGTTCTACCGAGTCCCTCACTAGAGGGTCGGGATACATTATATGTATATACATGATGATTACATGGACAGGCATCCATGATGATAAGCTCACCGAGTCCCAGAATGGGTCGGGATACGTTATATGGACATGTATCCATGATTATGATGATTCCACCGAGTCCCTCACTAGAGGGCCGGGACACGTTATATTAATGATTCCACCGAGTCTCTCACTAGAGGGCAGAGACACGTTATATGTATATAAACATGATGATTCTATAGACAGGCAACCATGATTTTGATATGATCTCATTTTTATAAGACACAGTTGACTCTCATTTCTATATGGCACAGTTGGTATTTTGATTATTACACATGTCTCATGTTATCTTTGGCCAGTTATGATCTTATTTACAGTACTTCATGTTTTACATACTCAGTACATTATTTCGTACTGACCCATTTTCCCGGGGGGCTCCGTTTCATGCCCGCAGGTTCAGTTAGAAAGACTGATGGTTCACGCTGGTAGATTGTTGGTTCAGCTGATGTCGGAGCACTCTATTTGTTCCAGAGTTGCAGTCTAGTATTGGTATGATATTTTGATGTCGTATATTCTTTAGAGGCTTGTAGACAGGTGTCATGTGGATAGTGGTTTTGTATGGCCTTATCAGCTTTGACGTGGTCATGTATATATGTATAAGTCAGTTTTTTGGTCAAGAGCTTTCATAATCTTTTTTGGTTTAGTCCGTGCTTATTGTGATTATACAGTGATGATGTGATTTGGGGTATCCGGCGGGTGAGATCCGGGCTTCCGTCACGGCCCTCCGGTTTGGGTCGTGACACTGTTGCATACCTAGGACCGTTCACACCTAACCCAAATGGAAATAACCATTGCGCTGATGGTCTCTTTATTGTACGGGTCTTCCTATAATATATAACTACCACTGGAATCGATGTCACTCGGAAGGGTGATTCCTCTGTGGCCTCATATGGGTCCTCTTCCATAGAAAAATCCTCTGATGAATCTTCTTCCATAGACTGATCATCATCCATCGACGGATTTTCTTCCTTATAATAACATATATTTCTTTCTGGTGACCTTATATTCCTTGGATTCATGTTAACGGGTGGCTGTCAGCTAGTACCTTCTTACGCATTTCTGATCCAATTCTTGCTGTCAGTACTTCCCTTGGCTCTCAACATTACTAAAAAGAAGATCAAGATGAAAAAATAAGGATTCAGTGACTCACGACTTTGCTCCTAACGTACGATCTAGATTTTTCAAGAAAAGTAACATCATAAATGCCTTGTAACCTCCTATTTATACGTGTGGCGTGAAACATACCCATAAGGAAGACTGTACTAGAAATGGCTTGTAGACACCCTATGTCTGACCTACTCTGATACACTTTATCGTACCCCAACCTTGGAGGGTGTGGCTGACACCCGATGCCTAAGGCTCGAATATACCAATCCTGATACTTGAGAGATATACAACCACTCATGGGTCGATGAAGCCTCTTATACATACTCAACTAAATAAGGACATAGTTACCTGCACTCAGAAAAGGCCCAAATCATACATACACACATATAATAAGGTCGACATAAGCATAAGAAATCTATTAGAGAGGCTGATAAGGCCATACACGACAATCATACACAACATGACTATCTACAGCCTTTAAGGAGTATACTGACAACAATTGGTTGGGACAGGGCCACACCATACCCAACTATATACCATATACATATATGTCATATATATCAGCTCACTACACAGCTCTAGAAAAGAGTGTGACAACCTCCAATTGAGTTGAGTCTTATTGTAAGGATACCATATTTTGCTCTATCTATATATGTGGACATGAAAGCAGTGTCCCCGAAAAGGGACATCAATACGAAATATGTACTGAATATGTAAGGCTGAAACTGTAAATAAGTACAATGTTATAAATAAATCATAAGCTGAAACTGCAACTAAAATATATACTGCGAGATAGAGCAATAGAAAGACAACATGTATACAAAATGAAGTATAACTGCGTATATAACGCCATAGGCCTCTAGGGAAATATTATCAATGTCATATCTGTATAAACTACACAATAGCACCATAGGCCTCTATGGGAAATATTATTAATCTCATAGTTGTATAACTGTGTATATAATGCCATAAGCCTCTGAGGGCAATATAGATATATCATGCATACATATGATGACCTCTTTAACGACTACTGTATACTCTTTGAACTTGTCGGAGTGACGTAAGGTCGATGCACCTCCGACTCCCTTATGAGGGTTAACACCTTTCTTATTATTCTTTCAATGACTCTATAGAAATCATAGATCATGTTATAAGCTTAGATTTTAAGAGACAATAAGGAGTCTACTTGTATTGACCTCACAAGAGTTCTTTGAAATGAGGTTATGATCTCAACAATGGATAATAATACACAACAACAATTGATGGAATAACCACACGTATTTCTTTAAGGACTCAAGAGTAGAGTCTTTATCGTATTTCATTTCATAATAATCGCTTCAGTATGGATCATGCCAAGAATAAGGAAGTGAGACTTAGTTCTTATCACTACAATTATTCTATAAGCCCTCGATTCTCTTACGGGTGATTATATACATCACGCAACAAGTTGACATCAATATCAAATTAAATTTCCATAGAGAAACTTCACTTAGGCATATTATCGATAATCTTGACCACCTCGTGTTCTTAATCCTTTTTTCAAAGGGTTCTTATGTAATTAGATTTCACGGTTCTCCAAAAATCGATTTCCATAGAAAACTCATTTAGGTGTTCTTCGACAACTTTAAGCATAAACAATTCTTTAAGCTTTTCTTATACGGAAAGTATTATGTGATTCAATTTCACAACCCTTCAAATCATACTCTTATTAATCCATAATGTACACAATCAATCCAATTATCCAATTCCCTTCATAATTAGAGTAAAATAGCCTAACAACTTTTACTACGAAGAATTCATAAGTTTACGAAGTTTTGATCATGAAATTTCTTTCCTAACTTCCTCCAAATTATCAATTAAGCATAAACATAAGTAAAGGAGGATAAAACATACTTTAACACATCATAATCCTCACAAAACGGTAGAGTGCCTTATTCTAAGGGTTTTCGAAATTAGTTCCTCAAGAAGGTGGCAATTCATACGATGATCATAGGGTTTGTCACGAACTTCTTACGTACTATGACCTTGATTTCAAATTGGGTGATAGGGTATAATGGAGAGAGCTTAGGAGAGGTTTTTGGGACTATTTTGGGGTAAAAATAAGAGTTCTAGGTCAAAGACCCAATTTAAACCCGTAATCAGATCTCTACCTCCGTAAAAAGATGGTTCATTTGAGGGACCGTCAAACTTTTAATGGTCCATCAAATATTCCCGTCAAACTGCCAGGAAAATTGACGGTTCAAGGTAGGTAATTTGATGGTTCATCAACCTTTCGATCAAGTTGCCCAGTTTCTTGTTTTCATCGAAACGTACTTTCTTCGATCTGTTTAACTACCAAACATTCTGGTATCTTCATAAACAAGTTTTAAACCTTCATTATCCTTCCGAAAGGTCGTACCTCTTCCCAGGACTTCAATATCTCGATATAGCAGAACACGAAACTATGAAATGTAACATAATGGACTCTGAGAGTGAATTATGGCAGAAGTGCATAATTCTCGGTATTCCATTCACCCAAGTTCTACCAAAATGTATCATGATCTTAAATAAATTTATTGGTGGAATGGTATGAAAAGAAATGTGGCAGATTTTATAGCCAAGTGTCTGAATTGTCAGTAGGAAAAGCCAAACACCAGAGGCCTGGTGGGTTGACTCAAAATATTTATATTCCTGTTTGGAAGTGGGAGATGATAAACATGAATTTTATAACAGGTCTACATCGCTCATCCCGAAGGCATGATTCGATTTGGGTGATTGTGGACCGACTGATCAAATCAACCCACTTTTGCCAGTCAAGATTACAGATTCAGTAGAAGACTATGCTAAGTTGTATAGTTGAGAAATTGTCAGGCTTCATGGGACACAGTGTCCGTTATTTCAGATCGTGGTGCTCAGTACACAATCATTGGAAGTCTTTTCAGAAAGGATTAGTTACTAAGGTAAATCTCCTAGCACATATTTTTATCCTCAGACAGATGGTCAGTCAGAGCATACAATTTAGACCCTTGAGGATATGTTGAGGACATGTGTTATTGATTTTAAAGATAATTGATATGATCATTTATCTCTCATTTAGTTTTCTTATAATAACAGTTATCATGCTAGTATCCAGATGGCAATGTTCGAAGCTTTGTATGGGCGAAGGTGCAGATTTCCAATTAGTTAGTTCAAATTTGGTGAACATAGTTGTTAGGACCAGACTTGGTCCATCAGGCTATGGAGAAAGTCAATTTGATTCAGGAGCATTTGATAACATCTCAAAGCTGATAGAAATCCTATTCAAACGTGAGGCACCAAATATATCGTACCATACAGGATTTTGAGAAGGATTGTCTAAGTGGCCTATGAACTTGAATTGCCACAATATTTAATTGTTGTGCATCCAGTGTTTCATATATCTATGTTGAGAAAGTGTGTAGGAGATCCGTTACTGATTATCCCTACCGAATCGATCACAATTAAGGATGGTTTGACATATGA
Organism: Przewalskia tangutica; assembly: GCA_029844215.1. NCBI lineage: Eukaryota > Viridiplantae > Streptophyta > Magnoliopsida > Solanales > Solanaceae > Przewalskia > Przewalskia tangutica. The sequence continues at coordinate 138,973,376 of CM056720.1, read as the reverse complement.
GGCAATTCTTGTGGCTATTTCGGATCGCCAGATTCGAAAGTTGAGGACTAAGAAAGTTGCCTTAGTGAAAGTGGTGTGGAGAAATTAAAATATTGAAGAGGCCACATGCAAAGCGAAGAAGACATGAAGTCCAAATAACTGTATTTATTTGAAGAGTAAGAAGAAAGAGAACAATGCAAATCCCTTCAATATTCATGTCCCTTGCGTATCCATGTCTTATGTTTTAAGTTCCTGTATTCAGTACTCATGTTCCAAGTCTTGTGTATTACTGCATTCTATCCTATTATTGTTAGTGGGAGGCCTTGTCGGCCCAACTCTTGTGTCATGTGGTTCAGGTACTACAGTTGATACGCTCGGGCCTTATAGTGTTGGGTGCTGGCCACACCCAAGGTTGGGGTGTGACGTCTTGTTCTCTCTTGTTTTTCTTTTTCTTGTTATGAAAATAGCTTGCAACACCCCTATTTATAATTATAAGAAATCTACTTTAACTCAAAACAGGAAATCTATTCCTATATTAATTCTGACTATAATCCTAACTATACATGAAATAAAATACCAAATCCTAATTAATTTTGGTTTTCTACAACTTTGAATTATTATTTCCAACAGGTCTTCGTATCGTCTTGTTGAGCCATCATCATAATCACTCAATTGAGCATGTATTTTAGCTCTTATAGGTCACCGACACGAGAACAACTCTTTGTTATCTCAGTCAGTAACGGATCCAGGTTTTCCATTAAGGGGATTTAAAAAATAAAAAGTGCTTGAAATTTGAACTTGAAGCCTCAAGATGAATTTTGAACCCTCTAAATCACTAAGCCAGTCTCTAGTATTTGTTTTAGGGGATTCAAAATTTATATATGTACATAAAAAAAAATCTCTTATATAAACAATGTAATTTTTTGCCAAGGGGGTTCGGGTGAACACCCCCCCTAGATTCGCCCTGGATCTCAATACTCGTCCCCTCGGATCATCAACGTTGACATCGGTTGGGCAAAATCAGCCCAAAGACACTCTGTTATGCCGCTGTCCATTTTTTGGCTCAAATAATAAACTATGGACATTGTCATAATGTCTATTTTGGGAAAATTCCACGCGATCTTTTATGAAAGGTCTCATATTAAACAATATCCAACACCCTATATGTAACTTTTAATTTGTTTTGTTTGTTAATTTCTTAGTGATGATGGGGCTGCATCAGGGATCAGCTCTTACAAAATGGTAGTTGTAGTGTTATTACTGTAGGCCTGATTAACCTATCACACTTATAGGCGCAGTATTACTTTATAGTCCCTTGTAGTTTGATTTATGCTGATATGTGTTCCCTAGTGTACTTTGTTGATATTATTTATCTAAGTTAGCTACTACTTCTTCATGCCAGAATGCGCTACCATGGCGTATTCAATTTTGTTATCAGCATGTTCATATTACTTTAATTTCTTGTTTAGGTCTGACTGTTTCTTTTGTGTTATTGTGCTTGTTTCACTTGTGATTATGCTTTGCCTTGAATTGAGGGTCTCCCGAAAACAGTCGCTCTACCTATCAAGATAGAGATAAGGTATGTGTCGATAAGGTTTGTGTACACTCTATCCTCCCCAGACCCCACACTATGAGAAGTCACTGGGTATGTTGTTGTTGTCAATTTCCAACGTGAGACTTTGTTTGTGCACTTTCTAGTTATCTATGAGAGGCTATTAAAAAAGATATGGGTGGCAAAACAAAACAAAAGGAGAGCCAAATGCAAGCTTGAGCGTGGCCACTAAATATGTGCGGATTTCGGAAAAGGGCCGGACCACAAGGGTCCATTGTACGCAACCATTTCTATAAAATATTATTTACACGGCTTGAACCTGTGACCTCCTGACCACTGATGAATAAAAACTAATTTTAAATGACAATATGTTTACTTTCTTGTCTATCCTCTGGCAAGCTTCTATTTAATCTGGGATGTGGGCATAAACTCCAATGCAAAAGCCTCAAATAATATATCTATTATTTTCAAGACTCAACTAACTTATAGTAGTAGTTTAGACTGATTTTGGGTATAAAATTTTACTTCTGGTTGGAAAAAACTGTCTTGCAATATACTTCACTTGGGAAAATAGATGGGTAGTTTCTTTTGTAATGTGAAATATAAAAGGTGTGTATTCGTGATTAAATCATACTGCACATATGTTTAGAATAATTTACTCCTTTTTAATAAGTATTCCTTGATAATTTTTATTTCACCTCATGAAAAATTCTGACGGCCACATACAAGAGAATCATTCACATAGAACACACTTGCAAATATTGCTACATTTTTTTGTAAGATACTAAATACTCCAAGAATGTCAGTTTCTCATGTACAATTCCTGTGATATCATGTTTTTGCTTACATATTACTTGTAATGTTACATAAAGTTGGATACACATTTTCATTTAACCGTCAATAGGAAAGGTTACCTTTTTAAGATACTTCTTTTGAAGTTTCATAGCGCTACTGCAAACCTTTTTGGCATCCAAGTTTCCAGTAATGTTATTCAGGATCTGAAAACAATAAGCAAATGATTAGAGTAGGAATACATAAAGGGCAAGAAATAAACTCACTCAGGAATGAGGTAAAACTTACGAGCAATCGAAAAACATAACCTACATAACTTCATTTGCATTCCTATATATAGATCCATAATTTGCAGAAGACAATTAGATTGTATACACTTCTGACCTATGTTGCACGGACTCTCCAAAAATGTTGCCGTACCCGAGTCGGATACCAAAAATGCACTACTTTTGGAAGATCTCACACACACTTGGTCGATAATTTCGGAGGGTCCGAGCAACATAGCTTTTCATTTGTTGCTCCTTCATGGACTTCTAATCATTTCAACAGAAGATATCACTAAGAATATTCACTATGTTGGTTGCATCACAAACTACATGTGGATTATCAAATCTTTGGTGCAATCAGTTACTTTCCGAAGTATCAACAAGTAGACGTCCACAAAACACAAGAAATGAGAGGCTAAGAGTGTCTCTGCATGAAATCATCTTTTATGTATGTATTTTTTTTTTTTTCCTGAAAGAAGTATTGCAAAAAAAAATGCTTTAAAAAGTACAGGTCCAAAAAATTATCTTATAGCTGGGTGAGAAAAACATTTACTGCAATAGCTACCCTTTTGTTCATCAGGAATAAGAGGCAGTAAGGGTAGATGGGAATTTTCATGATCTGTAGTTCTGTATGATGTGCTCATTAACTACTCCCTCCGTCCCAATTTATGTGGCACCGTATGACTAGGCACAAAGTTTAAGAAATAAAGAAAGACTTTTGAAATTGTGATCTAAAACAAACGTTAGACATTTGTATGGCTATAAATCATTTAATAAAGGTAAAAGGGGAGTTTTAAAGTTAAGTTGTTTCTAATTATAGAAAGGAAAGTGTGCCACATAAATTGGGACAAGCGGAGTAACTTGTTTCACCAAGGAGTATGATATTGCCTATCAGAGATTAGGAAAAGGGATCCATGAGTTGGAGACAGAAATAGAACCAAAACTTATGTATTTGTCAAACCAACCTTAACAACTTCATCCAGTCCTCTAGCTTCTGTTAACTTTGCACTCTTATCCTTCAGGACGCTGGCTACTAGGAAAACAGAAATTGGGAGGGGAGCTTCTGTATCTTTACCTCCACTTCTCATGTTCTCTCTTTCAAATTTACCATACTGGCGTATTGACTTTACTTTTGCTCGTCCGGATTTTTCAGCAGTCAAGGTAGGGTCTTCATACATAAGAAAAAACTCCGGATCATATTCCAAAGCCCACATCATCTGTTTGAAAAAGGGAACAACAACATCATGGTCAAATCATAAAATTTTAGAGAAGGAATATTTGTTAGTGGCTTTATAGGCATTCAGATGCAAAGCCATTGAAATAAGAGCTTCAGATCAGGAAAACATTAATAGGAGATGGATCTTACCTCCCAAAGATATAACGAATCAGCAAAAGAAAATTCTCGACGGAACAAAACCATGAGCATTCGAAAAGCAAACACGTAATTACCTCCACCTAATGTCTCTGTGGGCCAAGATCACAAGGAAATTCAATGATACGAGGCATAAAAAGAAAGAATCACAGACTACTTTTGATAATTAAGAATTTGTACCAGAAGATTAATTCAAGATTAAATATATACGAGGATCACACTGGGAGACTCAGTTCACAAAAGGACCTCAAAAGTGGCTGCAAATATGAGACACTTACAAGTTTCTTACTGATGGGGGTATTACAAAGCATTGTGAAGAAAAGTTGAACAGTGAATTGAGTTAACTTTAGGCATGGCTTAGTAGATTTGGAGAAACATTAACGTTGGTACTGATTTTGTCCCCTTGACTGAAGCAATGTAAAAAGCAATTGATGGCAAAAGTTACAAAGCTCTATAAGTCTATATAAATCAGAATATTCTAACATAATGGAAATTCAAGTCAAAAGAATTCAATGAATTTGAAAAGATGCTCGTGTTAGCACTATTCACATTTTCCAAGCCTCTTTTTTCAACTCTTGAATTTGATATAATAAAAAATTTGACAAAATCGAAGAGTAGTCTGCAGCCGCTAAGTCGGCTTCTTTGAAGACATACTCAGCTAGCTAACAGAATGTTAGTGAGGTCCCTTTAATGTCCAATGTTATTCTAGTTTTGAGTCTTTTGACAGTTCAACTTCACACAAAAAATAGGTCTTATCTATTGGCTGTGAAAGAATTACTAGGACATATGGTATGGTGCATCATTAAATCCCTTGACTTACATGTTACTCCTGTTGGGTTTTGATATTAGTGAATGGAAAATGATGGGATGAAAATTAAAGGGAGTAAAAAACTCTTTTGTCCCACATCGAAAAAAGAGAAGGAAAGAGAGGTGTATATATTACATTACACCTTCTTTAGTTGCTAAAAGGGTTGAGAGGGCAAGGACCCCTCGCGCCGTTGTCGTCGCTCACTCGGCTTCGGCTTCGAAAAAAGATTGATTGATAATCTTTTTGGACAAACGTTTCTTTAATTAATTAATTAATTATTTAATTAAAAATAAATCCAAATGGATCGACCCAAGACCCGCGACCGACCCGTCCGGTTTAAGTCCTTTCTTTTCGAATTTCCCTCCAAAATTTTGGTGACTATTCTGAATGGTTGCAAACATTCAGAATCAGTACCTCCAACAACTATAAATTCTTGTTTGTTCCAAGAATTTATCACTAATTCATTCAATACGAATTTCTTCATCTGGAAAAATTATCTCTTCCTAAGTCTGTGTGATATACTGTCGTTGAGTGGTTCGCTGCTATCGAAATTTGGAGTACTACTATTCTGGTAAGATAATCGTTCTATCCTGGGATGCGATATTCCATTAACCTCGAGTACTGTGAGGGGAATAATTTCCTTAAAGACACACTTTGAACTAAGTGGGTTCGATTATATTCTGAAATTATTTTTCCTTATTCAAAACATATTTTGTTTATTGTACTGATTTCAATTAAGTATTTTTATCTTGTGAAATCATTTTTACTAAGTATTTAAACAGATTGTGTTGAAACATTATTTTGGCCATATACAGATTATTATACCAACAATCTTAAGGAAATTATGTTTATTTTATTTTAATCTGTATTCTGGTTTGGAGATTAAAACCTGTGTGGTTTTCAACTCCGTATGAAATTTCATATTCTAACTTGAAGACATAAAAACTTCGTTGGAATATTAAAGACCAGGAAAAAGTGTTTTCCAGAAGGAAAAAAAAAAGTGTTTTATTGTATGTTGTTTGGAGACTAAAATCTTCGGATTTTCTACTCCGGTTGTGATTAAAGTTTTCATAACTTTCTACTCATTTGGGTACTTGATTTGAAGATATAAAAACTTCATCAAGTATACAACATACAATCTACTGCACTTCGTTTCAAGCAACTTTGATTCGGTTTGAAGAAATAAAATCTTCACCGTTGTGTATGATATTTGTTGCATGATATACGTGAAGATTATTTTCAAGGTAGTAAGAATGAATTTGACTTACTCATGTGATACTTGTACAACGATTTGAAGAACATAAAAACTTCATCGTTATGTTTAAGGAGATTAAAACTTGTGTAGTTTTCTACTCCATATGAATATTAGTATTCTGACTCGAAAATATAAAAGCTTTGTTGAAATACTAAAGTTTCATAATTATACTGCGATTTGAAGAAATAAAATCTTCATCGTTCAAATTACGATTTGAAGAAATAAAATCTTCATCGTTTAAGTTTCACAATTATACTCCGATTTGAAGAAATAAAATCTTCATCGTTTGAGTCTGTGATTTAATTGCTATTCTGGTTTTATTAAGTAAAGCGGTTTTGTCGATTGTGATGACAAACAAATAATGGCAATCGTAATGCAATCTTTGTCGGTCTGATTTGGTTGGAAACCCAAAGGAGTGGTGGCTTGATTGTGGTGCCACTCGACATGTTTACGCTGCAAAAGAAGCATTTGCAACCTATGCTCCATTTGGACTGAAGAGGTCTTGTTTATGGAAATCCGCAGCGACGAGTTGAAGGATATGGGAAGATACTTACGAAGATGACTTAGGCAAGGTCGACTCTCAACAATGTTGCGTTCGACAATAATGAGAATTTAGTTTCATGGGACCACTCGTCAAAAACGGGTTTAAGTGTGTGTTGGTTAGTGAGAAAATTGTAATAAGTAAGAATGATATGTTCATTGGAAAGGGCCACCTCACCGAGGGCCTTTTCAAACTCAATGTAATGGTTGTTGACAGTATTAATGAAAATTCAGCTTCGTCTTACTTATTGGAGTCAAATGACTTATGGCATGTTCGTTTAGGACATGTCAATTACAAAACCTTGCGGAAATTGATTAATCTAGAAGTATTGCCTAGATTCGAGTGCAATAAATCAATATGTGAAATCTGTGTTGAATCTAAGTTTGTTAAACATCCATATAAGTCTATTGATAGGAATTCAAATCATTTAGACTTAATTCACACAGATATATGTGATAAGAAGTCAATACCATCTCGTGGTGGGAAAAAGTATTTTATAACTTTCATTGACGATTGCACTCGATAATGTTATGTGTATTTGCTTAATAGTAAGGATGACGCAATTAATGCATTTAAGCAATACAAGAACGAAGTGGAAAATCAATTGAATAAAAAGATCAAAATGATTAGAAGTGATAGGGGTGAAGAGTACGAATCTCCTTTTGCAGAGACATGTTTGGAATATGGAATTATTCATCAAACTCGCCCTTACACACCACAATCAAATGGAATTGCGGAAAGGAAAAACCGAACATTAAAGGAAATGATGATGCCTTACTAATTAGTTAGATTCTGCAGAGCTTGTGGGGAAGCTATCCTACGACTAATCGAATACTAAGCGAGTACCGCACAAAACACTGATCTATTCCATATGATCTATGGAAAGGAAGAAAACTCAACTTAAAATATTTTAAAGTGTGGGGTGTTTAGCGAAGGTCGAGTTCCTTTGCCCAAAAGGGTAAAAATCGGACCAAAAGCGTGGATTGTGTTTTTATTGGCTATGCTACAAGCGACCAAAGCTTGTCGGTTTTGTTCACAAATCGGACAATCCGAAATTCATGTTAATACTGGTAATTGAATCGGATAATGCTTAATTCTTTGAAAACATCTATCCGTATAAAGCGAATGTGAGTCGTCAGCGAAAGATCTAAGCGACCGCGGGAAGAACCAAATGAAAGTATACCAAGCAAAGAGGATCCAAGGCGTAGCAAACGTCAAAAGACATCTACTTCCTTTGGACCAGATTTTGTAACATTCTTGCTTGAAAATGAGCCTCAAACATTGAAAGCAGCAATGTCATCTTCTGATTCAACATTTTGGAAAGAAGCAGTCAATAGTGAGATTGAATCAATTTTAAATAACCATACATGGGAATTAGTTGATCTTTCTCCTGGAAATAAACCTTTAGGATCAAAATGGTTTTTTAAAAGGAAAATGAAAGTTGATGGCACTATTGACAAATATAAGACAAGACTTGTTGTCAAAGGTTATAGACAAAAAGAAGGTCTTGATTACTTTGACACATACTCGCCGGTAACAAGAATAACATCTATTCGGGTGTTAGTGGCACTGGCGGCCGTATATGGTCTTGAAATCCATCAAATGGATGTCAAGACAACTTTCTTAAATGGAGAATTGGAGGAAGAAATTTACATGGAACAACCTGAGGGTTTTGTGGTTCCTGGTAAAGAAAGGAAAGTGTGCAGACTTGTTAAGTCACTTTATGGACTTAAACAAGCACTCAAACAATGGCATGCGAAATTTGACCAAACAATGTTGGCAAACGGATTTAAAATTAATGAGTGTGACAAATGTTTTTACATTAAAAATACTTCAAATCATGAAGTCATTATTTGTTTGTATGTTGATGACATGTTGATAATGAGTAAAGATATTGTCGATGTAAATGCTACGAAGCGTATGCTCGCTAGCAAATTTGATATGAAAGACTTAGGGGTTGCTGATTTGATCTTAGGAATTAGGATCCATAAAACTCCACAAGGTCTAGCATTAGCACAGTCACATTATATTGAAAAAATACTTGACAAGTTCAAGTATTTAAATTTCAATGTTGCAAAGACTCCAATTGATGTAAGTTTTGCACTTCAAAAGAATGAAGGTGAAAGTGACTCACAATTGGATTTTGCCTGACTTTGGGAAGTTTGATGTATATTATGAATTGTACACGACCGGATATAACGTGTGCTATAAGCAAGTGAGTCGATTCACGAGTAATCTCAATCAAACTCGTTGGATGGCAATGAAAGCGAGTCTTGGGATATTTACAACACACTGAAAATTATCCTTTGCATTATAATAAATATCGCAAGATCTTGAGGATATAGTGATGCAAATTGGATCAGGATCGTTTGAAGTTAAATCCGAGTGGATATGCTTTCACCGTTGGTGGAGGAAGCGATGTCTTGAAAATTATCAAAGCAGACATCGCCCGCTTCTGATGGAATCGGAATTTATAGCTTTAGACAAGTGATGAAGAAATTTGAATGACTCGGAATTTCTTAGAAGATATTTCATTCGGCTCAAACCTTTGGCTCTTATATGTATACATTGTGGCGATCAGCGTGATAGGTAGAGGCGAGGGGCGTAATGTATAACGGAAAATCTCGTCACATACGACGGAACCACAATCTGGTTAGACAACTCCTCTCAGTGGCGTTATCACAATTGATTATGTAAAGTCAAGAGATAATTTGGCGGATCCGCTACAAAAGGCTTATCTAGAGAGGAGTTAGTAGATCATCAATGGAAATGGGGTTAAGGCGAGACAAGTCATCATGGCGGTAACTCTACCTAGCGATGGATATCCCAAGAGCTAGGTTGAGAGATCAAACAAAGTTGTGGTAGACGGTTGACATTGTCAAATAACTCAACCTATTCTCGGATGAAGACAATGTTCGAAATAAGGATAAGACTTTATGGCTTGTTAATGAGTTAATAAAGCATTAAGGTTTTTAATGGTTATCTAAATCGCAATGTATGACCGGATAATGTGGCTATAGGACCACGTGTTTAGAAATCACCTATGTGAGTGTTAAGTGTAAGCCGCTTTAAAGGGAATGGTAAAGGCCCATTCTACATGCACTTTCGTAGAGACCGGCGGTGTTCATGGTGAAACGAACCTGGCCGTGAGAACCATAAGCGGTTGAGGGTTGATTGTGTGTCTTATGTTGTCTAGGTATACAACAAAGTTCGACGGTTCAAAGATATCAAATCTGGAATTGATCGAGTATATCAGATATAAGTTCACTACGGAAAGTTCAAAGGAAACTACTTATCGGATCATTCAATTCTCGCTCGTATATCACACTCGTCCGTACATTCTTTTATCTTATAGCCATTCCCCATTCATGTGGGGGATTGTTGGGTTTTGATACTGGTGAATGGGAAATGATAGGATGAAAATTAAATGGAGTAAAAGACTCTTTTGTCCCACATCGAAAAAAGAGAAGGAAAGAGAGGTGTATATAAGGGTTGTTAGCGGTTCGGATACACCCAGTAATTACCCGAGAACCGGACCGGTAAACCTGGACCGATACTCGGACCGAAACATAACGGTGGGATCTGAGTACGAAAAAATACCGGACCGATAAGAGGCCGGGCCGGTAACCGATAAAATACCCGTAACACCCCCAACCCCACCCCACCCCACCCTGGCCCCACTGCTGAGCCCCGGCCAGTCCACTCGCCGGCTCTAATTAGTTGTAAATTAATGAAACTTTAAATGGTCATAACTTTGCGCTCGGATGTCAGTTTGACCTAATATTTTTTGATTTCGCGTATTTTTCGAGATAGGCGGACAAACACTAAAGCGGTTTGGAGCGTAATTTCTCAAAAAACATCCGTCTTGCCAATCAATTTCACTTTTACCCCAAATTGTTACGATTGTCCATTTTCAAATCTAAATATCTCGTATTATACAATATATTTCAACGTAAAAATTTCGTGGTAATGTGTCAGAATGTCAATTTCAGATTGGAAATTCAATTTAAAAAATATATATATATCGGCGACAGAAAAATTCTTACGGTCGGACGAAGCAGGACCGATAAGGTTTCGATCGGACGGATTCGTTCGGGACCGAAACCTTATCGATCGGAACGGTCGGACGGTTCCGTAAGTGGATACCGGACGGTCGGGACCGATAACAGACTATATATATTACATTACACGCCTGCAGTTGCTAAAAGGGTTGAGAGGGCAAGGACCCCTCGCGTCGTCGTCGCTCGGCTCGGCTTCGGCTTTGGAAAAAGATTGATTGAAATCTTTTTGGACAAACGTTTCTTTAATTAATTAATTAATTAATTATTTAATTAAAAATAAATCCAAACGGATCGACCCAAGACCCGCGACCGACCCGTCCGGTTTAAGTCCTTTCTTTTCGAATTTCCCTTTTTGGTGACTATTCTGAATGGTTGCAAACATTCAGAATCAGTACCTCCAACAACTATAATTCTTGTTTGTTCCAAGAATTTATCACTAATTCATTCAATACGAATTCTTCATCTGAAAAAATTCTCTCTTCCTAAGTCTGTGTGATATACTGTCGTTGAGTGGTTTGCTGCTACCGGAATTTGGAGTACTACTATTCTGGTAAGATAATTGTTCTATCCTGGGAGGTGATATTCCATTAACCTCGAGTACTGTGAGGGGAATAATTTCCTTAAGGACACACTTTGAACTAAGTGGCTCGATTATATTCTGAAATTATTTTTCCTAAACATATTCTGTTTATTGTACTGATTTCAATTAAGTATTTTTTATACTATGAAATCTGTTTTTTACTATGTATTTAAACAGATTGTGTTGAAACATTATTTTGGCCATATAAAGATTATTATACCAACAACTCCATCAGTATGACATAAGTTTGCTTCAATATGAAGAGTTGTAGATGAAAACAGAAGTAAAATTCAATAGTGGACTCAGTATTTAAGTATACAGTAGAGAGATGGTACCTAAGTGCTGGTGAAGTTTGGGATCAATAACTTGAGTTATTGATGCTAGATTACTCAGCTGCGCCTCCACTCCAACGGAATTCCCAGTAGCTCTGAAATTTCTTCTCTTTAAAGTTGGACAAAACACTTCGTATTAGTCACAATAATTACAAAATAAATAGTAATATGTTAGCACCAGCAACTGAAAATGTAAAAGCCTATAGATGCATACCTATAAGCACAAAAATTAACGAATGAAGTTTCAGCAACCTGGGTGGTATAACAGCTAGCAATTTTGTTGCACGAGAAAGTTACTAGCTCATCAGTGTTTCCCGGATATATTATCATGAGTAATTTTGTGGTGTAGTAAGATATTCTTCTTCAATAATTTATTATTTTTTCTGTCCTTTAATATCTCGAGTAATATACAGATCTCATAAGAAACTTCAGCTCAGATAGAGAGGATGAAGGATTTGCCCTGATTGTCGGTACAATTATCGGTGGAACTATCAGAATCTAAGGAATTGCGATGCTATTAGTTAACAAAGGGATAAATGCACACAAGTTAGTGTTTCTCTCAGCTCCAAGGAGAAGATTTAAGGTTCATGGAATGTCAAACGCAATTAAAAGAAACTGTCTTGGCGCGAAAGGAATAATGCATTTAGGATTAGAAGGATAAGCATGTATAATTCAAAATGCTTAAAAAGAGATTCTAATCGAGGAAACTTGTGCCTTGATCTAATATCAGAACATGTAAAAGACACAACAATCATAGGCATGGTATTATTATAAGCGGTTGATTGTCAAATCAGGATAGATGGCAATCACTGCTCCCCCTCCCCTCATGGGAAACATGGACCCAACCAATATTTTTTTTGGGATGCCCTGACCATTTTTATGGTAAACATTGCGACATACAATACATAATTAGACACCTTAACTTGGCCTCAACCGACAACTAAACATTCCAACTTTGAGAATGCACATCTAGACACCTCAACTCGTCACCACCGTGTCTAGTGGACACCTGACACTGACGTGGCACATAAGCTTTGGAGGTGTCTAGATGTGCATTCTCAAAGTTGGAGTGTTTAGTTGCCAGTAGAGGTCAAGTTTAAGTGCCTATCTATGTATTATTCTTTTTTTCTTCACATCCAGATGTAAATTGGAATTTGGGTTGAGGTAACCAAAAGAGTTGTGTTACGAAATGATGTGGGTGTTCATGAAAGTTCAGGAACCTACCAGCATCAGAGTAGTAAAATAATATTAGGAAAGCACATAGTAGTTGAAAAGTACAATTTACACAATTAGAGCATACACAGGCGGTCTGACTAAAGATTAATATTATGTACCAGTCTCTTCATCATACGTTCGAAGCACCAAAATGCATCTGCTTCATCATCAAGTAGAATAATCATGGGAGAGCAAAGATCACTCATTCCTGTTCAGCATTGTCAAATGTTAAAATAGTTTCAGCACAAACTAGAAGCAATAAATAAGAGATAAGAGATAAGCTTGTGATCATGTATAAGGAAGGAAATACAATGGACTGGAAGGTAAATACGAAGGATTCTTTTCCCATGGAGATACAATTAATGCTGACAATGACAAAATATGAATGCTGAAGTGAGAAAAGACACAAAAGGGCCATTTGTAAAATATGGATATCTTCCGTTGCAAGAATAATTTATGGCTGGGAAATTTAACCTATAGAAATTTTGAGTTTACAAATATTCTCCAATTGTTCATACTAGTAAGTCAAAAATGAGATATAAGTAGACATTAGAACATTCAAACTAGTATCACAAACACGAGTCTAACTTTGATCTACTGCAGACCATAATTCACTACGGTAAAGCAATTACAGAATCACAAAGAAGCCAAAATACAGGAAGAATCATCTTAAGAAGATACTATAACAACCCACCTTGACAATAACTAACTTCTTTGTCAAACCAAGAATAAACAGCCAGAATATCCCAAAGCTTTGATAAATTCTCTTGTTTCTCATAAAAGACAAGTGTCCTGTCAGTACGAATCACATCCAATCCTAGCATAAATACGAACCAAGGATGAAAACATGTAACATACAAACAAAGAAATTAAATGTGAAGATACAAAAACACGTTTATGTCATCTGTATACATAACCAACCTATCTGGTGTAATGAGAGTTTCCACTGGATTACTTTTTTGTCGTGCTCCTTCACCATTTCAAAATCACCCAAAGGACCTGTAATTGCACGTCGTCCAAAAAAAATTGTTACTATATACAGCATCCAAGAACCCTTCCAGCAGAACGACTGGAAGACAGATGAAGAGAAAGAGAAATCACACTACTTGGGAACTGAAACATATTAAGGGTTACCATTTTGACCAACTGAAGCTGGTTCTTTTGCCGCATTCAACTCTTGAAGAACTATAGGATCTCGAATAGGGTCACCATCTTCGGTGATTACAGGTGCAGAAATAAACCGACCACTTCCAATCAAGGGAAACATCGTGCGGCATTCTTCTTTCAATCGAGCATACTGTACCCTGAATGCATACAGGAAATGCATGTTGAGAATGTGATTTTGACATGGATCAGTATAGATATATATATATTTTGAAATGGTAAAAGTTTTATTTATAGAAAGTACCAAGATGGTACAAGAAGTACAAAAACAAAGGAATGCAGATCAAAACAAAGATCCCACATCTACTGTCTTCCCCGTAGCAAATCCAGAAACTCTATATACTAATTTGTGCTACCAATAATACTACCCTTATGTAACAGATCAGGTGATCTGTTACCGATTTGGATTGAAGGGGGAAAAGGGGAAAGGAAGAGAGAGAAGAGAGATAGAATAGGATATATTTCTGAATGCCCTAAATGGGTCATAGTTGATGGCTTTTAAGCCTTACAGTGGTCAAAAACGTAAATAGAAAACTAAGGGGCTAAAAGTATTACTATTACAAAATAAGGACCTAATGTGACTTAATAAAAGCTGTCACAAAATACAAGTTTGTGACACTCCATCCTCCTTCGAATTAGTCTCGTCTTCAGAAAGTCGCAATCTCGGGAAATTGCGACTTGATGAAATTGTAGTCCTCCCAAGTAGCTTCTTCAGGTGCAAGGTTGGCCCATTGTATCAGGATCTGCGTATTAGCTCTATTTCCTTTCTTAATCAGTCTTCTATCCAACACCGCCACTGGTTCAGTTCTAATTTGACCGTCTGTCGAGCAGAAAGGAGGGTCTATTGAGGGTGATATGTGATTTCCAATTCTCTTCTTCAACTGCGAGACATGAAATACAGGGTGTATTCTTGCTGTCGGAGGCAATGCTAACTTGTAAGCTACGGGTCCAATTTTCTGGATCACCTGATAAGGTCCATAAAACTTGGATGTCAGTTTGAGACTTGTTCTGATGGCAAGAAATGCATCGGTAGAAATTTGTAATTTGGATATACCCAATCCCCTTCGTCGAATTCTCTTTCGGTTCTCCTCTTATCTGCATTCACTTTCATTCTGTTCTGAGCTGCCAGTAGGTTCTCCTTTAACATCTTAGTAACTACTTGCCTTTCCTTAAGCAACTGGTCGACTGTGTCTACCTTGGATTGAGTGATGAGTTCAAATGTCAACTGAGGGGGCTCGTATCCATACATTACTTTGAATGGTGTCATTTTTAAGTGTGTGGTAGTTCTTTGTTGTGCAGAATTCGACTGTGATAACCACTTATGCCCTCCTTGGGCTTGTGACTAGTCATACACCTCAGTAGTTTTCCAAGCATTTGTTGAGTCTTTATGCGCCCGTGGTTTGTGGGTGGTATCTTTGAGCTATAGCATAATTTCACCTGATGTCTGAGCGACTCTTTCCAAAAGTTCTTGAGGAACACTTATCTCATGCGAAACTATGCTCTTAGGCATACCGTGCGACTTGTAGATCTGATCTAAGAATAGCCGAGCCACGAATCGATGTAAAGGATGATTTAGACCAATGAAATGGGCATATTTCTTGTACTGTCAATGACCACGTCTGATATCTTTCCGCCAGATTTAGGTAATCCTACATGAAGTCTATAGAAATATGTTCCCAAGCCGCTACGGTATGGGTAGGGGTTGTAACGGACTGGATAAGATACTTGCTCACTTTTACACCTCGACAAACATCACAACTCGACTGCAGATTTTATGTTACGTATCATAGGGCGATAAAAAGCGACCTTGAGCCTCGATAAGTTGCCCAGCTCACGAGTGCCCTCCCGATCTGGCGGTGTCTGATTCTTGCTCGGTTTGTGCCTTAAGGATCCATTCTGCCCTACCCATACTCTCCCTTTGTATCTGATCAGTCCTTGTTGTATAGATAAGTCCAACCCAGGTTCAGTGTTGGTACTAATGGTGGTGATGGCTTGTAAGACCTCAGGATCCCCCTTATAACTCTCCAGGACTTCTTCAATCCACTTAGGTTGAATTTGTGTGATAACCCTGTAGTGTGGTACCACTATCTCAGTATCTGACTCTCTTGGGCAAGGTACCCTTCTGGATAATGCATCAGCGACCACATTCTCGACCCCTTTCTTGTATTGGATGTCAAAACTCAAACCCATCAGCTTAGTCAATCCTTTGTGTTGTAATGTAGTGGTGATCTTTTGCTCTTGTAAAAATTTAAGACTGAAATGGTCAGTCTTGATTATGAAATGTTGTGGACTCAGGTAATGCCTCGCTTTCCACCGCTTGCGGTAAAGGCTATTAGTTCTTTCGTAAGTTGATAACCGCGATGCCTCTTACTCGATACTTGACTCATAAAGGCTAGTGGTCTATTCTCTGCATCGATGCGCTGACACGGTGTTACTTGCGTCCACCTCTAATACAAAGTCTTATTGAAATGCGGTAAGGCTAAGGCAGTGTGCGGACATAGCCTTCTTCATTTGGCGGATTCGCCTCGAGTTCGGCCAAACTCCCTTTCTTGTGAGACTTGTTAATGGTTTACTAATGTGAGCATAATTTTTACAAATTTCTGTAGTACCCGATCGATCTAGAATTCCCTTAGTTCTTTGATAGTATTTGGTTTGGGCCTCCATCATAGCATGAACCTTCCGGGATCGAGACTACCCCATTGTGGGCAATAATGTGCCCCAAATATTCCACTGAGGTTGTCCAAATGCACACTTCCGAGCTTAGCATTGATTGATTGTCTTGGCGGTTGCGGGGGTAGTTTCTAGGTGTCTCGGATGCTCATCCCGGTTTTCTTTGTATATCAAAATGTCATCAAAGAAAACGGGATGAACTTTACGAGATGATTCTTGAACACATTATTCATGAGGGCTTGGAAGGTGGCGGAGTGCATTAGTGAGGCCAAAGGCATCACTCTGAATTCCCGAGTCCGTGGTGTGTCACGAAGGTAGTTTTGTATTCTTCCTTCGCCGTCTTACTTGATGGTAACACGCCTAAGGTCCATCTTAGAGAAGATCTTAGCTCGGCTAACTTTCGTCAATAAGTCCTCCATCATTGGTATGGGATATTTATTCTTCGATCAAGTTGTTTAGTTTTACGTAGTCCACACATAGCCTCGTAGCATCTTTCTTCTTAACCAGGCGGGGATGCAAAGGAGATTGGCTAGGAGTTCTGATCTCTCAACCATTTACATTATTATGGCTTTAATAGCATTCTTTTGGTCAAAAGAGTACCTGTAGGGCCTTAAATTGAATGGTTGGGCTCCCGGAATCAGATTGATTCTGTGGTCACATTCCCTTTTTGGTGGAAGCTCAGTGGGTTCTTGGAATCTCTTCTTGTACCTCTGCAGCGGTTTCTCGATTCTTTGGCACCTCAATTCACTCTTGTTCTTTCTTTGTTATTGATCAAGGCTAGTTCATTTACTCTTCACGACTTCACGTTGTAACATTCTTACCGAACTTAGTGTCAATGGTTGTTACTTTAGCATTATATTGCAACCCATACAATGTGATCATCTTCCCCATATACCAAAAACTCAGGCTGTGTGGTCTGGTGTGTAAGATGATAGGTGATACTTCATTTATCCAATCCATGCCCAGAATCATATCACATCCCCCCACTTTGAGTAAGCTAAATTTAAATTTGAAAAGGTCCCCTTGCATTGCCCACTGGAATGCTGAAACCTCCTCCTGACAAGTCATTTCCTGCCCATTGGCTACCACTACCTTCAAAGGTCTCCTCATAGGTTGCTTAGTCAGTTTTAGTCTTTTGGTGACATAGGGATCAAGAAATGAGTGAGTGGATCCACTGTCGATCAATACTGTAATTGGCACCTTGTTGACATGCCCCAAAATCCTTATAGTTGATCCTTTTCCCGCATGCGAGCTTATCCCCAACAAGGCATGAATTGAAACTTCAGCTTGTTCTTCCTCAATTCCTTCCAGTGTATCAGCCACATCCACAAACTCTTCAGGCTGCTCCTCATCACCCTCTTTTTCCATGCCTTCCATAGCATGCAAAGTCTGTATCCCTTTAGCTCTGCATTGATGACCAGGTGTGTACCTCTCCTTTACATAACCACGACCACTTGCCTCAGATTCTCCAGGTGTGGGGGTAGGTTATTTGGAATAAAGTGAGGTTTTATGGGTGGTCTTTGGTTGGTATAAGGGAGTTTGAGTGGGGTTTGGTAAGTTGGGTTATGGATAAGTTTATTTGGGGCATTTACTGACTGTTTTTGGAAAAGGCTGGGGTTAGTTTTTGGTGGTGTATGGGCTGTATATTTGTGGTTGGCAAAAGGTGTAAGGGCTTTAAAAGATTCTTCATATAATTTGGCAATTTCATACGCATCGACACGGTGGTAGGGATGCTAGTTTCTGATGGTTTGATTTACGGCAGGTCAGCGATGAAGATGGCTCGTGGTGTGCTTCGTTAAGTAGTGGATTTAACACGACCGTGTGGTGATTAACTCTCCAATCTGTTTTGATAATGTTCTCTTGTGCATTTCGAGTAATTTTATTAAATTCCTCCACTACATCCTGTGGTCTTAAACTTCCAAACCTCCTACAAACTTCCTCACAGAATTTGCCCCATGATGGAACCCCTTTTTGGTGTAGTGTATAACCATCCAACCACAAGTCAACCACATCACCGATATGCAGCCAGCATATCGTAATTTTTGTGATGCAGGACATTATATAATTCGAAAAATTTCTCACATTTTCTCAACCGACTCACAGGGTTAACTCATTGAACTCCGGAAAGTTAATTTTGGGTTTTTGGGGTCTGTATTGGTTAGGGTTTTCTGGAGTGTGAACTATGGTTCCGGATAATGTTGGTGGTGAGGATGAGTACACTGGGTTTCTGAAGATGGGAGAACTAGATAAGAGGGGTGCTGGTGGAAAAGTGAATCCCCTCCCGACACTACCACTCGACGATGCAAATTGTTGATAATGAGATTTAGGGTTTAGATTACCTTAGTCGATTCATTGTTGTATCCAGGTAATCTGATCTGCGTATGTTGGTTGGGATGGTTCCGATGGTGAAAGGGGTTGCATCGTTCGCGGCGGCGGTGTTGAGTTTTCCGATGTGTTCTGTGTATGATAAATCGAGTTTCGATTCGGTTCACGATTTGCTTGGAGTATTTCAGATCGAAGGTATCCAGCCTTACATTGGTTTCATCTGATTTCTTCCCGTTTTCTTCTACCACCGCGCTATTGAGCTTTCAAGATTCTCATGTCGTCGTATAGGTGTTGTAGTTCCGGCGGAAGGTCGGTCCCCGGCGTCGGAGGAGCTTCTGATACCATTTGTAACAGATCAGGTGATCTGTTACCGATTTGGATTGAAGGGGGAAAAGGGGAAAGGAAGAGAGAGAAGAGAGATAGAATAGGTTATATTTCTGAATACGTAAATGAGTCATAGTTGATGGCTTTTAAGCCTTACAGTGGGCAAAACGTAAATAAAAGACTATGGGGGCTAAAAGTATTACTATTACAAAATAAGGACCTAATGTGACTTAATAAAAGCTGTCACAAAATACAAGTTTGTGACACCTTACACCATAAGAAAAGATTCTGTAAACATTTGTTCTTAATTCTAGAAAAATGATCTCTTTGTCCTTCAAAACAAGCTCTATTCCTCTCCAGCCATAAGGTCCAAAATATGCATAAAGGAATAGTATTCCAAATCTGCTTCAAGCTTTTCTGAATCCTCAGCCCTTGCCAACACAGAAGAAAGTCCCTTATGATATTAGGTATTGCCCAAGAGATTCCACAAATACTCGGAAAAAAAGTCCCAGCATTGTCTCGAAATTCTACAGTGCAGAAAAAGATGTTCAACTGATTCTTGTTCCTCCTCGCATAAATAGCACATGTTAGCCAAAAAAATCCTCTTCTTTGGAGATTTTCTTGCTTTAAACAGGCCCCCCAAGTTACAATCCAACCAAAGACAGCTACTTTCATAGGGGCTTTTGTCTTCCAAATCATTTTCCATGGCCAATTCTGTTCCCAAACACCTGTCTGCTTCATCAGAAACTTGTAGCAATTGTTCACAAAGAACTTTTCTTGCTATTCTTCCAGATCAGAGAATCCCTTCTATTAGTGTCAATATGCACTGTTTCTAATTGTTGCATCATCTGACAGAATCCTTCTATCTCCCAATCGTTCAAAATTCTTCTAAATTAAAATGCTATCCTGAATTTGTATAGAATTCAGCTATAGTACCTTCCTTGTTAATAGAACAGTTATATAAATTTGGAAATCTGGTTCCCAAACTCTCATTGCCTATCCATGTATCAGTCCAGAACCTGAATCTCTCACCGTTTCCCACTTCTAAACTGGTATGAGAAAAGAATTCATCCCATAACCTGATTATGTTCTTCCAGATCCACCCTTTTGTGTGAGAGTTAGCTACACATGGTCTCCATACCTCCTTTACTCCATAAACAGATTCAATTTATCTGCATCCAAAAACCCTCATCTTCAGAACTATATTTCCATAGCCACTTAAAGAGCAAACTTTTGATTTGCATCTTCAAGTTTCTAATTCCCAGTCCTCTCCCTTTTTTATCCCTTACAACCTTCTCCCATTTGATTAGATGCATCTTTCTCTTTCCAGCACAACCTTCCCATAGAAACTTTTTTAAGGGTAAACAGTATTCCATTCAATACAAAGCATAGTAGATTCTGACTATCTACACTCCTACTAACAAAAAACAGAAGCTATATACACATTACAACTGTGAGACAACCTATTATATTATGCTAATCAGTACATGTATCTCAAAACAGCCCTAAGGATAAGAATTTAGTGCTTGAAGAGGCTCCTGCCAGTTGGAGATTTGGCTGCCTCTGATGTGTATGAAAGTATATATGTCCTAGAAACAATCATTTTAGGAGCAAATGTACTTGAACACATTCATATTATTAATGAGATTAATATATTTTGGCTTTTGCAATTATTGAATTATTATTTGATTGTTTATATTATTCATTAATGTGCATCCCTTGAACTTACATTGTCATTAATAGTGTGAGATATTAATGATAGAGTGTAGTTCTTAAAATAGCCTAGACTAATGATCATTGAGAATGGGATATCAATGATATGTTATAAGTCGACATGTGGTCTGCATCACATTCTTAGAGAATGTAGTATATCTCACTTACTGCTAGCAATAGTTGCTAGTGATGGACACATGGATACTCTTAGAGGAGTATTGGCATACCCTGCTGATAAACTATTTGTTATACATGTCTAGAGTATTATCAGCATGTGGGAGATAGAGGTCCTTAGACTTGAGGTCAATATCACCTTGTTTACGGAGCAATGCACTTTGATCCTGTCCTAAGCTCAAATGTCTTATAGGTTGAGACGCGGCTTGTATTGGGTGCATTACGAAGTAGATTGAAGGTGGTAGTTGAGCCAAGAATAGGATTCATTCCTCGATTGGAATTTCGAGAGAACACTCAACTTCTCAGAGATGTTAGGTCGACCAAGTCATTGGCCAATGCAAGAGACATATCTAGGATATGATCTAGTTGTCGACTAATATAGATGAGATAAAGTGATCAAGCCATTTGGATAGACACTTGGCAAATCTTAAGCTTGATCGAGTGTGTCGCGAATGAAAGGAATTTATCATCTCACATAGAGGTTTGTTTACTTGAGTCTTGTAAACGTACTTCACATATTGGGTCGATCGCGTGGCAGTCTAGGAGTTCCGTGTGAACCTTGATTTGATCAAGTCTTGGATGTGTGAAGGCTTAAAGGGTCACACTAAGTCGATTGTCTTTTTCGGTCTAAAGGTATATTGAGAGAATGTAAAATATCGAATTTAGAATCAAGATATTTTATTTAATAATAAATTATGGGATAATTTTCATTTGATGAAAATTATATAATTAAGTCAAAATTAAATCTTGAATTTAATTGGAACTAAAACGTGCAGAAAATAAATAGAGGAGCATGCGTGATGGGCGCCGATTCGCCAGCTGCAATTTGGATTTGGGTCAGGTCTTGAAGCCTGATCCAAATCTGATTTGGTTTAGGGTTTCCTCCACTATATATTTGGCACTTAACCCATAATTTGAGGATGCTCTCACTTTTCACTTTCTGAACTCAGAGTTCAGGAAATAAAATTCTCTCAAACCTCTGCTAAGATTTCCTAGCTTTCTTGGGCAAAGGAATATACCGAAGCAAGGATTGCACCTGGATTGACAATCGCGTGCGCTCCCTTTAGTAAAGACTAACAAAGCTTAAACTGTAAGTTTTCTTCCTGTCTTTGCAGATTTGAATTATCGCATAATCATACCAGAAACGTTTGTTGGGGCAAGTAAGTTTACTCAAAATTTTAAACTTCCGCTATGCCTTACTTGTGTGTTTTACACCCAACAAATCTCTACAGTGGTATCAGAGCCCAAGTTGGTTTAATGATTATACGATAATCTTTAATAACGATATGTGGGATAATTAATTGTTTTGATTTAAACTGATTTTCGGAATTTATTAAAAAAATGGGCGTGAGCGATGGCAAACCATTCACGGCGTGGCGATGTCGCGGTCCTTTGTTGGCGTGAACAGTGATTTTCCGATGATTTTTTCGGCAATTCGACGTGTACTAACACCGTCTCCACTATTTTCGAGAAATTCACTTCTTAAGATGGTCGATCAAGGTGTTGAGAGGTGGCGGAACGCGATGAAGACGCCGGAAAAAGTCGCCGAAAACCGCCACGGCAGTACTTTTTCTGGCCACCACGGGCGACGAAATCATTAAGTAATAATATCATCGTGTTCGTCTCGACGAGAGGAATCTAATGGTGGTAGTGTTGCTCGGCAACGATGACCGGAAAGGAAGCACCAGCGGTTTAGAAACCGCGGAGGCACGATTCGACCACCGTGGCCCACCAAATCGGTGGTGAAAACCACCGGTGAGTTCGTCCCGATGTGTGCCATCGTTTGGTGAGTTTTAATTCCGTCAATTTCGCCCCGAAATTCGAATCCCAAATTTGATTTGGGGTTGGAATTGGTTTTGAAAATTTAAAATAGTTTGAGGACCTTTTTGCAATTAAAATTAGGGTTTTAAAATTGAAGATTGGTCCTTAAACAAATCTGAAAATATTTTAAGTTCTGAAAATTACAAATTAGTCCATGAGATATTTTCTGGAATTTTAAAAGTTTTTAAAATCAGTAGATTCAGTCCCTGAGTCAATCTGTAAATTTCAGAAAAGCAGATTTGGTCTCTGGGTAAATCTGTAAATATTTTAAGGTTCTGAAAATTGCAGAAATACTCTTGAAAATTAAATTTTAATTTCTGAGTTATTAAGGGACTGTTTGGATGAGCAAAAAATTCCGAAAATTGAAAATTGAGTTTAAATTTTGAATTTAAATATTTTCTAAATTGAAACAAATTAATTAATCCACAATTATTGTTATTTAGCATATTATTTGATAATGTGTGAACAAATTAATTGTTTCTCCTAATTGTTTAATTGATTGTCATTTAAATAATTAGAATAGAGTCCGCATATATATGCAGGTAGGCGCGCCCGGTATTTGTTAGTCCGCAATTATTATGCGGGTAGCGGCGCCCGAATTGTTTACTTTGATGACCATTATAATTATGCAGGTAGACGGCGTCCAGTATGTGATTAAAACCATCTTATATCATGCATATTGGGTTTGATGGTTTCTCATCTAAATGTGTTTAGAAATTACATGATAGGATGTCATATGATGTATAATATAATAGTTGATCTTGGTCATAACCCTGAATTAAAATGTTCCCCAAATTTAATACAAGTCTCATTTAAAATGAGCAGTAAATGCATTATAATTGATTGTGGTGCAAAATCTTTTTCGGCGAGATGAGTACTTATGCCCCAGCATTTGCTCTAAGTCTACGAGGACTCAGACCCTTTCTTAGATGCATATAAATGTTGTAGTAGGTGATAAACCTTCGTGAGTATTTACACCCCAATGTTTGCTTGATGAAGGCTAAGCCCGCTTAGATCGTAATTGCGATCGCATGCGAGGTTGACTTGCTAGTGTCTTGGCGCCCATGTCGGACGGTAGAGGGGCAGATCGAATTGTTCAGAACATTCGGTCAACCAAGAGTTGCAAATTGTTTGCAATTGGTTTAGAGACCTACCAGATCGTGTTGTTGAAGTTATCAGTCTCAGCAAACGCGGAGACAAAATGAGTTTAGATCTTGGCCCATTATGACCGTATTTGATATGAGTCTGTATTCTTTATGGGGTAAAAGAGTATGTTAAAATAGTGGGAGCTAATTAAACTAAAGACCATGTTAGTTAGTTAATGAATGTGTTCAATAGAAATTATATTAAAATATTAATTTCAAGTCTATCTTTTCTTGATTCTGATGTCGAATCATCACTTAAAATGTTGGTTGAAGCGAACAAGTTGAATGGAGCCAATTTTCTGATGATTAAGAAATCTGCGTTTGATGCTGCGATTAGAAAAGATTGAGTATGTATTGGATACAACACTCTGATCCTGCTTGAAGATTACGAAGAGTATGCTCTGTTTGACAAAGCGATCTATCGAAATATCTTGATGATGATGTTGCGGCCTGATGTGTTATGCTATCTTACATGACTCATAGTTACAAAGACGACATGAAAATATGGGCCTCATGAGATGCTAGAACACTTGAAGAGTCTACATGACTCGCGATCTCGAACAATGGAGTATGAGCGTTGAGAGATCTCTTTAAGGGTAAGGTGAACGAAGTCGGAGTGTCACAACATGTTTTGAAGATGATTGGATTAATTGAGAGGTTGGCTTGATTGGAGCAGAAGGCACTGCAAATGTTTACGTAAATCTAATCTTGAACTCGCTTCTGGTTTCTTTGAGAACTTCATTGTGAATTACAACATGAATGGAGCAAGCAAGTCTCCCGAACTTCATAATATGTTGAAGACCTTGAGTCGCCCACTCCAAAGGTAAAGGCGTGCTCGTGGTGGGCTCATCTAGCAAGTTCAAACCTAAGGGTAAGAATATGCGAGAAGAAGAAGAAGGGTAAGGCGGTTGCCGCCAAACCAGCTATGAAACCTAAAGGAGTTGTTCGGAAGAAGGCCAAGATAGTGGCGATGTTTGCCTCAATTGTAAGAGAAAGGGACATTGGAAGAAGAATTTGCACAACTCGAGGAGACAAGGCCTGAGTGTTGGCCTGCTTGGACAAGGTATGTTTGTTATTGAAATAAATATGTCTATAACTAATTCTCCTTTGTTGGGTAATGGATACGCTTGTGGCTCGCACATTTGTAATAATGTGCGATGGCTAATCGTGTGAGAAAGGTTGGACCTTGGGAAGTAGATCTACGCGTTGGCGATGGAGCTAGAGTTGATGCGAGCAGCGTGGGTTCTTATAGACTAGATTTACCTTCGTGCTTTTGTTTAGAACTTAATAATTGTTATTTTGTTCCGTTTTGTGAAATATTATTTATATCCCTATGTTAGACATTGAGGGTTTTCCTCACATATTACCAATGAAAATTATGTTTTATCTTATGATGGTTTTATTTGTGGAAATGCTCCGACGTAGATGGATTATATGTTCTAAATCGTAGCCATGAAATTTTCAATATACAAAATAAAAGAGCTAAAATAAGTAATCAAAGAAATCCCACCTACTTATGGCATTGCGACTTGGTCACATCAATGAATCGAGGATAGCAAGATTGAGGAAATTAGATTACTTAGAACCATTTGACTTAGAGTCGTATGGTGATTGCGAATCTTGCTTAAGAGGAAAGATGACGGGAAAGTGCGTGCGAAGAGGTGCTTGAGTTAGTCCATACCGATGTATGTGGGCCTTTTCCAACTCGAGCTAAGGAGGCTTTCTTTATTTCATCACTTTTCTGGACGATTTCTCAAGATTTGGGCATGTGTATCTTATGAAACATAAGTCCAAGCTTTTGAGAAATTCATGGAGTACAAGTCAGTAGAGAAGCAACTTGAAACAAGTATTAAAACTCTTGATCGGATCGGAGGTGAGTACTTAAGTAAAGAATTTCTAGATTACTTGAAGCCGTGGAGTCCATTCGGAATGGACACCTCCGGAACGCCACAAATGAATGGTGTTCTTTGAGAGGAGAAATCGTACCTTATTAGATATGGTTAGATCCATGATGAACTTCTCGGCTCTACCAACATACCTATGGGGATACGTTGCAAAGCTCAATCTATATTTTGAATAGAGTTCCATCAAAGTCGATGAAAACTCCATATGAGATATAGAATGGCAAGAAGCCAGCACTTAGACACATGTGACCCTGGGGGTGCCCTGCATATGTAAAGAAGTTGCCCACTGACAAATTAGAATCTAAAAGTGAGAAGTATTATTTTGTAGGGTATCCTAAAGAAACAAGAGGTACTCTTCTATCTTCCGAGGAACATAAAGTAATTGTTTCAGAAATGCAACTTCTTGAAGAAGGCATACTGAGGCGAGTTGCAAAGATAGAACTTGAAGAAATTCAAGAAGTACAAAATAATGTAGAGAATGATCCCTTGTCAAATGACCTAGGCAAGGATTCAGTGGGAGTATTTGATGATGATTGGGTGCTTAGAGTACGCCGCCCGATGGGAGTGTTGTGAGGATAATGCGAAATGCAAGACCTGCGTGTACTGACGATGGTAGATGACACAATAGTTGTGCATCATCCTATTCAAAATGATATTCCTGAAAGTTCTCGAGGTGGTGGATTGTCCAACACACAAACATCTTCTCAAAATCAAAATACAGCAAACACTGAAACGCAGAATGTTCAACTCCGTAGGACCACTAGGACTCATCGTGCACCTGAAAGACTTAATCTCCTTGTTGAAACACATAATGAGATAGATATTCCTGATGATGATGAACCTACTACCTCTGTGAAGCAATGTTAGACATTGATTCACAGAGATGGCAAGAAGCCATGAAATCTGAAATGGAGTCTATGTACATAAACCAAGTATGGAACTTGGTTGACTTGCCAACAGGGGTTAGACCCATAGGATGCAAATGGGTCTTCAAGAAGAAGATATGGCAAAATACAGACTTATAAAGCAAGATTGGTGGCTAAATGTTATAATCAACGGCCTGGGTCGATTATGATGAAACCTTTTCACCTGTTGCAAAGATTAAGTCCATTCGGATTTTGCTTGCAATAGCTGCATACTATGATTATGATATTTGGCAAATGGATGTTAAAACTGTCTTCCTCAATGGTAATCTAATTGAGGAGGTGTATATAATCTGACGGAGGGTTTTACATCCAAGACTCAACCCAAAGCAGTATGCAAACTACAAAAGTCCATTTATGGACTTAAACAAGCCTCAAGGAGTTGGAACATTTGTTTTGACAAAGCAGTAAAATTGTTTGACTTTGTTAGAAGCAAGGAAGATCCGTGCGTTTTAGTAAACGCACAAATGAGAGCATTGTCTTCATTGTTATATATGTAGATGGCATATTGATAATGGGAGACAATAAGGCTCTCATGCAATCAGTCAAAGAATGGTTATCCAAAACTTTCATGATGAAGGACTTGGGTGAAGCCTGCTACATTCTTGGAATTAGAATCTACAAAGATAGACCTAATAGATTGTTGAAATGTCACGATGCGTATACATAGACAAAGTGCTAAAGCGTTTCTACATGGAAAATTCCAAGAAAGGGAATCTTTACATGGGTCAAGGCATCAGTTGTCAAGGAAGGATTGTCCTTCCACGGTTGCGAACTTGAGCGCATGAAGAGAATCCCGTATCTTGACTATAGGATCAATCATATATGCCATGACACATCTGAGGCGGATGTGGCTTATGCTTAGCATGACTTGCAAATTCCGAGAATCACGAGGAGGAACGGAAGCGATCAGAGTATTCTTAAGTATCTTAGACGAACTAAAGAATACTTCTTAGTCTATGACAGACAAGAAGAGCTAGTAGCTACTAGGTATACTGATGCTAGCTTCCAGACAGATCTTGATGACTTCAAATCTCAGTCTGGTTATGCCTTCATTTTAAATGGTGGAGTAGTTGGTTGGAAGAGTTTCAAGCAAGCTACAACTGCCGATTCGACAACAGAAGCCGAGTACATTGCTGGATCGGAAGCTGGTAAAGAAGTTGTCGCGATATCCGAGTTCTTAAAGGAATTAGGGGTTGTTCCAAGTGTCAATTGTCCAATAACAATTTATTGTGACAACACTGGTGCGATTGCTCAAGCTAAGGAACCAAGATCAACGAATAGAAACAAGCATGTACCAAGGAAATACCACATACTCAGGAGATGGTGGAGACAGAAGAAATAAAGATAGACTACATTCCCACTGATAATAATCTAGCAGACCCATTTACTAAACCATTAAGCTTAGTCAAGCATAATGATCATTTCGAAAACATGGGCATTAGATACATTGGTGATTGGCTCTAGGCCAAGTGGGAGATTGAAAGTATATATGTCCTAGAAACAATCATTTTAGGAGCAAATGTACTTGAACACATTCATATTATTAATGAGATTAATATATTTTGGCTTTTGCAATTATTGAATTATTATTTGATTGTTTATATTATTCATTAATGTCGTCCATGAACTTACATTGTCATTAATAGTGTGAGATATTAATGATAGAGTGTAGTTCTTAAAATAGCCTAGACTAATGATCATTGAGAATGGGATATCAATGATATGTTATAAGTCGACATGTAGTGCGTCACATTCTTAGAGAATGTAGTATATCTCACTGCTAGCAATAGTTGCTAGTGATGGACACGTGGATACTCTTGAGGAGTATTGGCATACTCTGTTGATAAACTATTTGTTATACATGTCTAGAGTATTATCGGCGTGTGGGAGATAGAGGTCCTTAGACTTGAGGTCAATATCACCTTGTTTGCGAGCAATGCACTTTGATTACGTCTAAGCTCAAATGTCTTATAGGTTGAGACGCGACTTGTATTGGGTGCATTACGAAGTAGATTGAAGGTGGTAGTTGAGCGAGAATAGGATCATTTCTCGATTGGAATTTCGAGAGAACACGACTACCGGAGATGTTAGGTCGACGAGTCATTGGCGACGCTGAGACATATCTAGGATATGGTCCAGTTGTCGACTAATATAGATGAGATCAAGTGATCAAGCCATTTGGATGACACTTGGCAAATCTTAAGCTTGATCGAGTGTGTCGCGAATGAAAGGAATTTATCATCTCTGTAGAGATCTGTTTACTTGAGTCTTGTAAGCGTCTTACATATTGGGTCGTCGTGGCGATGCAGGAGTTAGTGTGAACCTTGATTTGATCAAGTGTCGATGTGTGAAGGCCTAAAGTCACACTAAGTCGATTGTCTTTTTCGGTCTAAGGGTATATTGAGAGAATGTAAAATATCGGATTTAGAATCAAGATATTTTATTTAATAATAAATTATGGGATAATTTTCATTTGATGAAAATTATATAATTAAGTCAAAATTAAATCTTGGATTAATTGAAACTAAAACGTGCAGAAAATAAATAGAAAGCGCGGCGATGGGCGATTGAGCTGGGCCAGCTGCAATTGGATTCGGGTCTTGGCTTTGATCCAAATCTGATTTGGTTTAGGGTTTCCTCCACTATATATTTGACACTTAACTCATAATTTGAGGATGCCCTCACTTTTCACTTTCTGAACTCAGAGTTCAGGAAATAAAATTCTCTCAAACCTCTGCCAAGATTTCCTAGCTTTCTTGGGCAAAGGAATATACCGAAGCAAGGATTGCACCCGGATTGACAATCGCGTGCGCTCCCTTTAGTAAAGACTAACAAAGCTTAAACTGTAAGTTTTCTTCCTGTCTTTGCAGATTTGAATTATCGCATAATCATACCAGAAACGTTTGTTGGGGCAAGTAAGTTTACTCAAAATTTTAAACTTCCGTTGTGCCTTACTTGTGTGTTTTACACCCAACAAATACCTACAGTGTATACGCTGTGCTATCTCCTTGCATAATTTATCTGCTGATGTTGTCCCTTTGTGGAATCTGATGGCATTCCTGTCTCTCCATACCAGATATATCAACATACCAAATGTGTAGGTGACAATTGCCCAGTAACCAGACTTCTTCCTAGCTCCTGAATTTACCCAAGTGATCTCAGTCTGCCAGTCACCAACAGTCCTGCATTGTCCCAGCCAAACCAGCAGCTTGATCCACACACCCTTGACATATGGCAGTCAAAAAACAAGTGATCAAACAGTTCATCATTCAGCCCACAAAATACACAAGTTGGAGGTACTGTGATACCAAACTTCAATAGCCTATTAACAGTAGCTAGTTTTTGTGTGCAGCTAACCAGAGGTTAAATTTGAATCTTGGATGCAACTGTGACTGCATAATCATATATCTCCATGGACTTTAGGATATTGGGTGTCAACAAATGATAAGAGTTTCTTTATGATGAACTTGTCACCCTGTTGGAGTTGGGATAATCTGCTTATAAGCCCTCCTTGCATGGCCTGTACTCCAAGAATTAGCTCCCTTGTGCTCAACAGTTTCCTCACAACCCAAGCTGCACTCTTAGGTATAGGAAAAGTATCCAACTCGTGATTCTTAATATAGAAGCTATGTATCCATCTGATCCAAAGGCAGTCCTTCATGGCAACAACCCAGAATTGCTTTGTAACAGCTGTCTTATTCAATAAACATAAGTTGGTAATGTTGAGGCCTCCTGCTAATTGAGACATACATAATTTTTCCCAAGCAACCAGGGCCTTCTTAGAGATAGAAGATGCCTCAGTCCAAAGGAAGAATCTGCACAAGGACTCAACCATCTTCATCACTTTCTTTGGCAATAAGAAAATCTGGGCCCAGTAGGCCTGCATCCCAAACAAGATTGACTTAATCAACTGCAATATTCCACCATAGGAGAGTAGTCTGGATGACCAACAATTGATCCTATCAGTGATCTTCTCCACCAAGGGCCAACACTGAAGAACAGATAGTTTTTTTGTTGCAAAAGGAACTTCAAGGTATCTAAATGGCAATGACCCTTCAGAAAACCCCAGAGCCTGAATGATATCCATCTTCAGGCCTTGTGTAATACCAGCCACATATACTGAGCTCTTTTCTGCATTTGCTTGTAAACTAGAAGCAAGGGATAACTTCTTGAATGTATCCAATAATAGACCAACAGAACCAAGATCAGCCTTACAGAACATTAATAGGTCATCAGCAAAGCAGACATGTATTATTCCCAATCTCTTGGATCTGGGATGAAAAGAGAAGGCTCTATTCAAAGCAAGCTGATCAAACTCCCTTTGCAAGTACTCCATTGCAAGCACAAAAAGATAGGGGGACATTGGATTCCCCTGTCTTATACCCCTCCTCCCTTGGAATGGTTCTGTTAATCCCCCATTCAATATTAATGAATATGAAACAGTAGAGATACATTCCATTATCCACATAACAAATTGATGGGGGAAACCCAACTCAATCATCATTCTATGGAGGAAATCCCAGCTTAGAGTGTCATAAGCTTTCCTCAAGTCTACCTTTAGCACACATCTTGCAGACACACCCTTCCTTGTATAGCCTTTAAACATTTCATGTGTAAACAAAATATTATCCGTAATGCATCTCCCTTCCACAAAAGCAGACTGAGAACCACCAATCAAGCCCCCCATGACTGCCTTGAGTCTGTTTGTCAAGATTTTTGTTGTGATCTTGTACAATGTAGTGCAGCAAGCAATGGATCTGAAGTCTTTTACATGGGTAGGATTTGTAACTTTTGGCACTAGAGATTGTTGTACAGTTCCAGGCCTTCAACAATCTACCAGTCCTGAAGAAACTAAGCACTTCTTCATAGATGTCATCTTGAAGTACATGCCACTGTCTAGTGAAAAACTCAATAGGAAACCCATCAACCCCTGCAGCTTTGTCCCTAGGCATATCTTTTATAGCAACTACGGTTTCTTCTTTTGTCGCTTCTTTGATCAAACAGTCTTTCTGCTGATTAGTCAAGCATACACCCCTCTTGATAACTTCTGAGTTTGGACATGGGTGAGCAGCTTCTCTGATCAAGTTCTTGAACTGCATAAATTCAAACTCTATTGGACTGGATCAGTAATCTTGCTACCAGTATCATTATAGATGGAAGTGATAGAATTCCCGCAGGTTCTCATCTTCAACTGAGAATGGAAATATTTAGAATTAGAATCCCTACAATTTATCCAGGATGCCCTTGACTTCTGTCTTAGAGCTGTTTCCTCAACAACACTCCATTTTTCAATCTCCATAATGGTATCTTTCTCTTGTACAATAAGTTGCTGACATAATGGTTGAGCACAATACCAGATTGGATTACCTCTAGCTTCAGCCTGGCCTGGTTGAGTCTTTGCTTGTATGAAGCCATATAGTCATTCAAATCCTCGAGTCTAGTTTTAAGTGCTTTAAGTTTGTTCCATACTCTATACATAGTTGTGCCCCCTAACCCCATTCTTCCACACATCCTGAACAATTGTCCCAAAATCAGTGTGATCCATAACATTTTGAAACAGCTTAAAAGGTTTGGGATGCAAATTTTGTTGTTGAACACTCAATTTACACTGCATGAAGATAGAAGAATGATAAGACACCCCAGGATTTAAATAGTCAGCCTCAATGTGACCACATTTCTGTAACCACTCAAAATTTTCCAGAGCCCAATCTATTTTATTGTACACTCTACTATCATCCTGATGCTTGTTGCACCAAGTGTATTGCCACCTAGTACTTTTGATAGGAGTAAGCTGCAAATTATCCAGTGTCTCTGCCTGAGTAACTGGAGCACCAATCCTATCCTCAATGTGTAAGACGTTGAAATCTCCACTAATGAGCCAAATAGAGTGTATCTAGGAGCCCAACTGGTTTAGTTTATCCTATAATACTTGCCTCTGCATCAACTCATTGCTGGCATATACCACAGTGAATAACATCTGAATTGGCACAGCTGTATCAATAACTTCACAATGAATAAACGGTGGATCAGTAGCTAATATCTGAACAGTAAGGTGAGGCTTCCACATCAACCAGATCCTGCCATTTAAAGCATCAGCAGAATAGTTATAGCAAACATTTCAATTTCTGGCCACTTTGTGCAATTTTCTTTGCCCTGCCTTCTTTCACCTTTGTTTCAACACACCCTACAATGTCAAGAGTAGTAACTTTTTCTGATTAAAAATCCTATTTAGCTCTCTAATATTCCAAGTGCAGGTATTCATGGATGGTTGAACTCGATAGGCTCCCCAATTTCAGTGACTGTCTTGGGAACACCTGGAGATAATGGTCCATACCTGTTACTAGATATTGTTGGAGCTGCAATACAATGCTGCTCTTGAGTAGTCCTTGGAGATGCAGTTCTAGTAGTGGCAACTGAGTAAGTGTGGTCATTTGGAGGTGAGGTTTTACCCTTCTTCCCTGAGTCAGCAGCATAAGTGTTGGCCTGTGGTGATACTGGGGGAGGCTCAGTCTGCTCTAGTCCAGTGCCTTCATATTTTGGATGCCATTGTTGGGTAACAACCTGTTTTCTCTTTCTATTTCTCCTCTCTTCTTTGGTGGATCTTAATAGAATTAGATTGCATTTAAAATTGTACATCTCCTATATTAGGTAGAATTAGATTTCTCTTGTAATTAAGATTGATTAGTTACCTAGTTTGTAGCAAGGTAAATATTTTTGTAAAATTATATATAGTGTAAATCATTAATGGAATAATCAAGGAAGAATATTTCTTACATGGTATCAGTAGTGACGCCGACCACCCTTCTCCCCGTTAGCCATGTCTGACTCAAAGTCTTCTTTTAATCCGACCCTCACAGTTTCCAACATCAAATCCCATGTTTCCATCACTCTTGAGATGGAAAACGTCCATTATACAACGTGGGCGGAGCTCTTCAAGATTCACTGCTACTCCCACCGGGACATTAATCACATAATTCCACCGGAAAAAGGCAAGGAGAAGGTGCCGTAAACCGACGACGAAAGAGAATTATGGTTAACCCTTGATGCGGCAGTTCTTCAGTGGATTTATGCCACTATTTATAGCGATTTGCTGCATACAATTACTGAGCCTGACTCCACGGCGATTGAGGCTTGGGATCGCTTACGCGACATATTCCAAGACAACAAAAATTCTCGGACCGTTACTCTTGAACAGGAATTTTCCACCACCGACATGACGGACTTTTCCAATGCTTCCGCATATTGTCAACGGCTCAAGGTGTTGTCGGACCAAATCAAGAATGTCGGCGCGCCGGTCACTAACAATCGATTTGTTTTACAACTAGTGGACGGCCTCACCGACGCGTATAGTGGAGTGGGTACGTTCATCTGCAAAAGCAATCCTCTTCCACCGTTTTACCAAGTCCGCTCTATGCTCATTCTCGAAGAAGCGAGTTTTGCCAAGAAGACAACCACCATGTCAAATTCGCCTTGGTTGCCGCTCGGTCCAATGAGAGTTCGTCACAATTTGAAAATTTGTCGTCAAATCGTGGCCAGAAAGGCCGAAACGGCAGTAATGGTAGCAAAAATCGCGACGGCGGCCGCGGTGGTGGTAAAAGCGGCGGCAACTCCTGCGGAGGAGGTGGCGACAGGGGTGGCGGCCAGCTGCAACCGCCAGCCAAATGGCAGCCGAGGGCACCCTAGGTAGTGGGCTGGCACCATGGGCCTGGCAGTGGCCTTGGGCCGTGCCGCCCTGCCCCTATCCGGTGGCGATGGTGGGCGAGCCTGTGTCACATCCATGAACCCACAGGTCGGTCCGAAGAACCCAGGAATTCTTGGGCCACTGCCGAGCTAGTGCAACAGGCCCACTCGGCAGTGGCGACCCCGACAGATATCGAGGCCGCGATGCACACTCTTGGACTTACTCCGCCCGACACAAATTGGTACATGGAAACCGGTGCAACATCTCATATGACGTCCTCACAAGGTAATCTCTCGTCCTATTTTAATTTGAGCAATAATCGTGGTATAATTATCGAAAATGGTCATTCAATTCCAATTCGTGGTTATGGTACTACAAACTTGTCTCCCCCGGACCCACCGTTAATTTTAAAAAATGTCCTTCACGCACCTAAATTAGTTAAAAACTTGATTTCAGTTAGAAAATTTACCATTGATAATTGGGTTTATGTTGAATTTGATCCTTTTGGGTTTTCCGTGAAGGATTTTCGGACGGGGATGCATGATGCATCTAATGAGATGTGATAGTCGGGGCGAGCTTTATTCAATCACCACAATCATACATCATGCAAAATTATCATCCACTTTTGCAGCTTTAGCTCCTTCTTTATGGCATGAACGTTTGGGTCATCCGGTAGCACCTGTTTTTGCTTCCCTTAAACAAAATAAATTTATTGAGTGTACTAGACCTCGTAGTTCTCATGTTTGTCTTTCTTGTTCTCTTGGAAAACATGTTAAGTTGCCTTTTGCTGCTTCAAATTCTTTATGCCCTTTGATATTATTCATAGTGATATTTGGACAACTCCCGTTTTGAGCTTTTCGGGCCACCGATATTATCTTCTGTTGTTGGATGATTACTCTGATTTTTTGTAGACGTTTCCTTTGTCTAAAAAGTCATAAGTTTTTTCCATATTTCTATCCTTTAGAGCATCCACACTCAATTTGAACGGGACATTAAAAATATTCAGTGTGATAATGGTAGAGAATTTGATAATGGGTCTTTTTGGAATTTTTGCAAAATTAATGGTTTGTCATTTCGTCTCTCGTGTCCAATGTTCTAAAAAACGCTAGGCGGGACCAGGGCGGGGAGTGGCCGCCTAGCGCCTCGGCGGGGGCCTAGGCGATTTTTTTAAAAAAATATTCTACATCAATTGTATATATATACAAAATGGCATCACATTTTTTATTTTATTAAGCATTAAGTATTTCTTAATATTATATTTTTATTATTATTACATTGTCATTATTTTATTTTGTTATTATCATTATTCGTATAATTTTTAATATCATAATCATATTTTTTCTAAATATTCTATGAAAATAGGCATCACATTTTAATTTAATTAAGAATTTAACATTCCACAAATATTATATATATTTTATCACATTGTTATTTTTATAATTTACATTTTGTCTTCAAACATTTTCTAATAAACCCTTTTTTATATTTTAAACCCATTTTCTATTTTCCTAAACATTCTACCCAACCCAAAATAATAAAAGCCCAAAACAACCCCCCCATTTAAATTTTCAGACCTGATTCAACTCCCCTTGGTCCAAAACCCTTTCATCTCATTAATCCCCCTCTCTTTAACCTAAACCTACAAAAATACATAAAAAACCTAGCCTCTCTTTTCACTCTCAACTCCCCACACCCCCACCTGCGCCGCACCCCCTGCCCCACACCCATCCCATCACCCATACCCCCTGCAACCCCCAAAATCCGGCCCATACCCATCCCTGCTTCTCTCTAAGATAGGGCAAAAAATATTTTTTCGCCTTGTTTGCTGTAAGATAGCTTAGATAGGGCAAAAAAATTGGGGACTGGGCCGCCTAGCGCCTGGGGTAAAATCGGGACGGCTTTGGGGCGCCTAGCGCCTAGGCCGTTTTTTAGAACACTGCTCGTGTCCACCTACATCATCTCAAAATGGAAAACCAGAGAATTGCAGACGACAGAGTTGAGCAATCTCTTTCCTCGTTTCAGTTCGACCCTTTTGCACAGGGTTTGGGGGCAACATCATCTCAATCTCACATCCCAGCTCCTTAGGAATCGGTTGAAATTTGGATGGGAGGAAGCTTCCAAATCTGAGCGGCTGTAGCATCTGAGTAACGCCACTAGCCGGAGTGACCATAGTCGATGCCGGAGTCAGCGGAGCAACATTGGATTGTCGACAGTGAGACATTTTGCCGTCAGCGTAAGTTAGTAGCTTCTAACGTGCGCCAAGAGAAAACGTCATCCCCGGTGGTCACCCCCCTTCCCATAGGAACTTATTCCTTAAAGAGTTCAGCTTTTTTTCAATACTAACTGGTAACGTAAACAATGACATCATATAAGTGGGAATCCCATCAATTACACTATTTATAAGAGTAACTCTGCCCCATATGAAATATACTACTTCTTCCAAGGAGTTAACTTATTTGTGCATTTGTCCAGGACTCCCTGCCACAAGTTTTGTTCATTTCTTCTTGCCCCCAGTGGAAGTCCCAGATATTTTGTAGGGAATTTCTCCACCTTACACTCCAACAAAGCTGCTAAATCTTCAACCACATTATCAGCATCAATGCTAAATATGCTGCTTTTTTATATATATTGTTGAATGGCAAAGTATTATCAAATTTCACGTTGAAGATAATTTGTCTGTTGCTGAATCATAGATACAAAATATGCAAAAGCCAAATCTTCAGATATGAAGCTTTGGAAACCACCCACGCAAGATAGAGTAAAAGGTCTTCCAGGATGCAACATTTGAAGCAGTAGAACGAGATAGCAATGTGCATATTTTATGACGAAAAGAACAATGCTCGTTAATATTAGGGATACAAACTTGGTTTTAAGTTTCAACATCTAATTGTAAATTAGCATCGATTTACAGAGTTTTATCATCTGGACAAAATGATGTGTTAATTAATGATGTCACTATTCAATATGGAGCGGTTTGTAAAGCCTAGATTTTGCAAGCAGCTGAAAACAAACATTTTTGAGTCACCTCCAACAATAAGTTCTATTGTAATTCTACTCGAGTAACTAACTTAGGATGATGAAGCACATAGTTTGCAAAATTGAAGTGTTGTCTGGATATGTTTATACTTGCTTAATAGAGGAAGTAAAATACCTCCGACGTTGTCGTAACTGCTCTCGTTCCTCAAATGTGCTCTTTGAATCATAACACCCCAGTAAAAACTCCCAAACTTCGCCTCGAATTGATGGATGAATTCCCTAAAAGCCATAAATACTTGATACTTAACATTCTGGTACACTGATGAACTTGCCAAAAGTAGTTTAAGAAAGACTAGGATTATGTCACGCAAGTTTTTTTAATCAGTCACCAAAAACACAACCATCAAACAAACAGTAAAGATGATAAAAATGCAGAATTCAAAAATATTCCTGAATCATATGGCACATAAACCGACAGACGACAGTAACTTTAGAATCATGAAGCTAACCTTACCCCACGACAAATTCGACCAAGTATTTTCCCTATGTCAAGATAACCTTCTGGGGTAAATGCAGCATGCCATCTTCTTGCACTTAGGGTCTTCCCAACCTGAACAAGTGAATCATTAGATAACACATATGAGGCAAAGCTTTAAAAATAAAGGGTGACAAGGATTTAATTCAATCAATCACAAACCAATTTTGGAACATGAACATCAAACCTCTCCAAAACTCAACTTCCTTCAATGTAATTTTAGGAATTAAGGTTTAGACATGTCGGTAAGTTTATATTTAGGTCCAATACATGCTAAGAGTTGGAATTAAGGTTTACACATGTCGGTAAGTTTATATTAGGTCCAATACTTGCTAAGGGTCTTTTTAATCCTGCCAGAGATTTGTTAGTAAAGAATGTAGAAACTTCTAGTGTTAGAGAACTTAAATTAAGCATTGAAATGAAATGGCTTCAAATGGAGCAAAACGGACCATGAGCATTCATATTGCCATACAATTAGCTGGGATTGAGGCTTTGATGTTGTTATACGTTGTCAAATGCAGAGAGCACACAATAAGAGAAAGATTTAAGTAGTACTTTTATAAGCTTTGATTACATTTTCATTTTTTCCCGGTAACAACTGTGAATATTACCATTAACAACCAGAAGAACGATATAAATAAAGAGCACCTAATTCCAAAAGCAGAAGTTAGGCCTCCAACAAAAACAGAAAGTTCGAATTACAAAGGAAGTGCTGAACTAAATTTCTACATCTATGTGCTTGCTTTCTTTTATAGTTCTAAGTAAATATAGCCTCTCTACAATCTCCTTTCTAATCTATGACACTACCTCAGCCTGATGTACAGTTATGCCTAGGAACAACTTCAAATTCCTGGCTCTCCAGTTGTGATATAACGTTGCTCCACATTTCCAATTTTAGTTATGTCGATCACATTAATGGTCCCTCTGTAGAATCCGATGATGCAGGTCTAACTAAGATGGATCCATTTATCCCTAAAAAAGCAAATCATTCAATCAAATCTCTCTATGTCTCCAGTTCAAAAGCCTAAAATGCATACTCCTGTGCAATCAAAGTCAACTTTACTCCTAATCTTTTGCATCTCTAATAAAAACTCAAAAGCATCAACAAAATTCAAGCCTTTTACCAGCACAAAACAAGACAACATTATATAGTACAATTATTGGTAAAATGTAAGCAGACCTCTACTTAGAGCGACTGTTTCTGAGAGATACTCGACTCAGGACAAGCACAACAATTGTTGTAATATGTATCTAGAAAATAGTAGCTATTACCTTGATTCTAAACTTGGTATGTGGAACATCATCGGCATATTCAGGACGAACTTGATAGAATGAATCAGCTGAAGCTCCAATGTTCCTCCACATGCTTCAAATGTCTACCTCAAAATCAACAATTCAATACCAAACAACAATTTCTATAACAACAACAGAAGGGGGACCCACATCATACTTTTGCTTAGCTGGTTGGGGTTTTAACACAGATAAAAAAGACTAGTTAAAAGCAAACAAGGAAAGTTAAAGGAAAATAATAGTTAATAATCCCTCTGTCCAGTCTGAGTAGATACATATTTTATTATTTTTGAATTTTATAATATAAAGTATAATTATAGATAATCTTCTGAAAAATAAATTTAAAATTAAATTATTATCAAATAATAAAATATATCATTCTTTTTTTGATTGATTGAAAAAGAAAAATGTGTCGTGTAAATGGATACATTCTCCTTTATATTTTTGTTTTATTTTCTATTTTGGATAGTTTTGCTGATTTACTACTTAAGTTGCTGTATTTGTTGTTAATTAAATTACAAAAACGTTTAACTTTCTTTTTTTTTTTAAATGAGGGGTTGAAAAGTTAAGAAATGACACCAGACTAAATTATTTCGGAATTATAGTTCTAGGATTGATATTCCGGGATTATTTTATCCCACTTAAGAGGTGGGATAAAATAATACTAAGATTGATGAAATAAAATGGGACATCAATGCTTAAATTTGAGATAAAAATTTATACGTTGTTTGATTGAATGTGAATAAAATTATACCTTTAACCAAACAAGATATAAAATTTGTTTCAATTTTAATCTCGGGTTATCTCAACTTATCTTGCGTACCAAATTACTCCTCAAAGTCAGACCCAAAAGGATGGGAAATGTTTTTCACCCCAAGGCCTAATTTGAAGAATAATAATTTAGTTTTTACTTTCACTTAATTCACCGATTAAAGAATCTTTTTATTGATTTGCTAATTTTAAATGGTGAGTTCTAAGTTAATGAGTTACTTCCATCAACTTCACTCAAATAATAAAGAATTTTTTTCTAAAACCAAAATGAGGCAGCGAGCATGGAAATTGAACGAAGAAGAAAGAGAAAATGAAAAACTTAAAAGAAGAACTCTAAAAAAAAGGAGATATAAAAAACTAAATACGTAGACAAATGGAGAGGTCCCGGATATAGCTGAAAGGCAAAGGAGGTGAACTTTAAATTCAACTGAAAATCTACACAGTGTGAGTTCGAATCCTGGTGGAAGCACTTTACTCTCTTCTGAGATATGACCTTGTATGTGATATAAGTTGCTATGTTCTTAAACTCTGATAATAATATTGAGGGACCGATACTACTATCTTCAGAAATAGTCTTAGCGTAATCAAATAAACTTGATATTAAAAAAAAATAGAGAGGTATAGAGTTGTCGGGTGAGACCAGCAAACATGCCTGATGCCACTGGGCTAAAAATAACAGTGTTGTGTGAGACATGGAGTAAACTTTTTCGTAGGGATGCATGTTTGGCAGCCTGTTTTTAAAGTCTCTTCTGGGGTAAATGCCAAATTGGGTAGTGGGTCGTGGATTGGTCTATTTGACTGAGAAATGCGGTGAGTGGGGACAGGGTCATTTGGAAATGGTCCACTAGTATTTGGTAAATCAAACGTGGGTTTTGGGTCAACTCAGAGGGTACAACTTTTCTTCTTTGATTTTTCAATAAATTTACTAGATTGTCCTCCTTTAGGATAAGTATTTAATATTTGCCCATAGTTAAAAAAGAAAAGTTAGTAAATACAATAAATATTTGCCGAAATTTATATTACTCTTCCACCTCCTCTTTTTCTTCTTCTTTCTTTATCTTCTTAAATCCAGTGTTAGAACTAATGTAACTTCATCTTTAATGGGTGAATACATAAGTTAGTTTTCACATGAATGTAGTTCTTGAATGAAGCAAGTTGTAACTTTATAGTAATTCTCTAGTCTATGAAAGAAGAGTTATTAAGCTCATCAATAAAGTGGGAGTTAAAGGTAGCTTATTTTACTATAAAAAAGGATGATTTTAAGGTCATTTCACACACCACAAATTGAGAGAAATAAACATCATTAGATTAGAGTGTGATTGTTATGAAAAATTTACAAGACTCCACAAGTGATCTTGTAAGAAATTGTTCGACAATTGGTGGTAGTAACACACATCGATCCTAGAGACGAAGGTATGTATTATTCCGCAAAAAAAATCGAGTTTAAATTCATCATCGATATCAGAGCATCATGATTAGATGTATTTACTTTCACCATTGTATGATTAAAATTTGGTGGAAAATAGTATTTCATTTAAAAGATATTGCATGAAAAAAGTTTTCTGAAAAAACATGAATAACAATCATATTTTCGACTGTATTTATTGCTTTCGTATTCGAGACTTATATTACTGGAGAAGATCTTTTCGAGAGCTTTCTAACGATATATTATTTGTCTGATTTTAATATTGGACGAAGGAGATATAATTATCAAAATTTGACTGCCCGGAACAGAAAGAAATCTGAAATTTCAGCTTTAACGTCCAGATTTTCAATCTATTTTTTCTCCTTATTCATGACTCAACTATATGCGAGTCATATATACTTAAAGATATTTTTTGATATCTTTCTAAAGGTATATTTTTTGTAAGATTCCGATATTGGA
Source organism: Przewalskia tangutica (assembly GCA_029844215.1). Classification (NCBI taxonomy): domain Eukaryota; kingdom Viridiplantae; phylum Streptophyta; class Magnoliopsida; order Solanales; family Solanaceae; genus Przewalskia; species Przewalskia tangutica. The sequence continues at coordinate 138,931,319 of CM056720.1, read as the reverse complement.
TGAAGGAGATATGAGCATTAAAAGTTGACTGCTCCGAATAGACAGAAATTTGAAAATTTCTGCACAAGCGTCTGAAGTTTTGACGAACTTTCTCCAATCATTGGCTATATTATAGAGCAAACCATATATCATTGAAAATATATTTTCAAGATCTTTACGATGACATATTATATGCAGAATTTTGATATAACATGAGGGAGAAATTAACGTCTAAAGTTGGCTGTTAACAAAGGGTACAAATTCCTTTAGTTTTCACTAGAAGAAAAAAAAAATCTAAAATATATTTTGGGAAAAAATTGTGATAATATTTTTGTTGTAATTGATTTCAAAATTTCAAAATAATAGTGTGATATTCATGACAACTTGCTCATTTAGAACTGTTATTATTATTTGATTTGCACATAATTGATCTAGAAAAATATTGCTAGGCTTAAGGTTATATGTAATGAAAGTAAGACAAATGTAGACTTTTGAACATGGGCCTATCGTATATCGATATTAATTTAGATGTAATTTTTCGAAGCAAATATATATTGTGTATGTGCTCACATGTGCTATGCTTTTTATGTGCTTAGAAATTTTTGAAATGGATATTAGAATATTCTAGAATAGAATATTCTAGAAGTAATACCATTAATTATAGAAATATTGTGTAGTATCTTGTATTAATGTAGTATCCCATCTTCTATGGTAAGTAGTTTAATGTATAGGAATATTTTTAGGATTATTCTATATTCTTCCTAGTTAGTGTAAAGATGTATATATTCTTACCTAATGGAATGGAGTCTTTTGAGGAAAATATTCTATCATGGTATCAAGAGCTTAGGAAAAGATTCATCTTCCTAAACACCGAAATTATTTTTTCTTTTTTGTTTTCTCTTTTTCGAAATTTCGTTCTCCTCCACATCGAAATTTTTAATTTTCCTGTTCATCGTGTTTTGTTTTTGTTTTTCATCCAACTATTATCAACGTATTCAATCCAAATCGTCTATCACCCACTTTCACGCTTCCAATATCAAAACTCATGTTCCCATAACTTTACAAATGGAGAATGTGCATTATCTCGCTGGCGGAACTTTTTAAAATATGTTGTCGTTCTCACCGGATTCTTCACCACATCATCTCCCCGGAAAAAGACAAAGAAAAAGCTTTGACAATGGATGAAGACAAAGAATTGTGGGATGTCCTAGATGTCACTGTTCTTGGTTGGATATATTCAACAATATCCACGGATTTGTTGTTGCGATCATGGAAAGCATTCTAAGGCAATTGATGCTTGGAATCGATTACGGGACATTTTTTATGATAATCAAAAGTCCCGTGCAGTTGCTTTGGAGCAAGAATTCTCCAGTGTTGATATGGAGGATTTTCCTAATGCGTCTGCTTATTGTCAACGCCTCAAAGTGTTGGCGGATCAATTAAAAATGTTGGTTCCCCCGTCTCCGACAACCGTTTGGTTCTACAACTTGTTGCCGGATTGACAGAGGCATATAGCGGAGTTGCCACCGTTATCCGTCAAAGTAACCCACTTCCGTTATTCTACAAAGCAAGATCTATGTTAATCCTAGAAAACGAGTCTTTCAAAAAGGTTGCTAACACAACCGAATCGGCGTCGTAGTCACTAATGATGGAAATAACCGGTCAAAAAGGGCGGCATGGAAATAAAAGGTGGAAACCGCAAGAACGGAATCATCGTAATTCCGGAATTGGCGGTGGTTTCGACTCGTGGCGGTGGCGGCATGGCGCTCGGCGTAAGCGATGGCGCGGCGGCGGCGGCGATGGGCACGCCACAATGGACTTGGTGGACCCGCGCCTTACCTACCCTGGAGGCGGGCCCAATTTCCCACCAAGATCGGTCGCGGCGGCGATTTGCCCGGCCAGCAGGCGGTGGAAGCGGCAAGCAAGTTTTAGGCGGCCAATGGGCGGCAATGGAAGCGGCAGCGAGGCGGCCAGCGATGGGCGGCAATGGAAGCGGCCCGGCCGATTTAGGCGGCCAGCCGATGGGCGGGAAGCGGCGGCGGCGATGGGCGGCGAGTTTTGGGCCTCGGGCGTGGAACGAGGCCCACTCAGCGATGGGCGATCGGCGAAATTGAACATGCCATGCACGCTCGGGTTGAATCCACGGACACGGGTGGTATATGGACTCAGAGTGCGGCGTATAGCCATCCAAGGTAATCTCACGTCTATTTTAATTTGAGCAAATCAAATGGTATAAGCGCCGGAAATGGCCATTCCATTCCAATAAAGGTTATGGTTCCACTAAATTGTCCAAACCAAATCCACCATTAGCCTTGAAAAATGTTATTCATGCACCACAATTAATCAAAACCTAATCTCCGTTCGAAAGTTTACTTGGATAAGCTGGGTTCTGTAGCTTTTGATCCTTTTGGTTTCTTGTGTGTGATTTTCGCATGCGGCTAATGAGATGTGATAGCGAGGAGAACTTTATCCGATTACTTACTACTACTGGCCGGACAAGAAACATTTTAATTTTCTTGTTTTTAGTTCCAATTTATGGCATGAACGCTTGGGACATCCGGGAGAGTCTGTTTTAAACTCTCTCAAACGCAATAATTCAATTTCATGTACACGAACTCTTAATAAGTGTCAGTCGTGTCCTTTGGGTAAGCATATTCAACTACCTTTTGAGTCTTCTTCTAATTGCACCTTTTTTCCATTTGAGACTATACATTGTGATATTTGGACATCCCCAGTTTTGAGCTCTTCAGGGCATCGATATTATTTGCTTGTTTTAGATGATTACTCTAAATTCTTGTGGACATTTCTCATATCAAAAAAATCACAAGTGTTTTCTACATTCCTTAGTTTTAGAGCTTTCATCCAAAGCAGTTTGAAAGGGATATCAAAACATCGATGTGATAGCAGGCGGGAGTTTGATAATAGACAATTCAGGATTTTTGCAAAACAAATGGTTTGAATTTTCGCTTTTCATGCCCCACACATCTTCTCGAGAATGGACAGCGAACGCAAAAATACGAACCATAAATAATATTGTCAGGACATCTCTTGCTCATGCCTCACTTCCCCCTAACTTTTGGCATCATGCACTTCAGATGGCTACTTATTTGTTGAATATACTACCAAACAAACATACATCACACCAAACACCCCTTCAATTACTATACCTTCGAAAACCGACATACTCTCATCTCGGGTTTTGGGTGCTTGTGTTTTCCATTATTTCCATCCACCACCATCCATAAATTACAACCGAGATCTACTCTTGCATTTTTGGGATACCCGTCCCATCATCGGATACAAATGTTATGACTATCCTCCAATAGGATTTTTATTAGTCGTCATGTTATATTTGATGAAACTCAATTCCCATTTAGAAAAATCAATGAGTCACAATCTCCACTTATGAGTTTTGGATGTTGGAATACACCCAATTTTACTGACCATTGTCTGTAGTTGGTCATTCATCTGCATGAATGGACAAAAATTTTTAATCCATTACGTGTCCTTACCAAATGGTGCCCAACCCATCTGTCCCGGATCTTGGTACATTCGGGCTCATGTGCTTTGACACCTACCCTAATGTCTGAGCCCCACGATCCGGTCGGTATACAAATACCATTTGGCGATGGCGTCGATCCGGCTGGCAAACAACACGTCGATCACGTAGTCGACATGGTATTGTCAAACCCAACACTAAATCATCTTCACACCCAAATTTCCAAATCACCATTACCGTATAACCACGTGTATGCGCTCTGAAAGACCCAGGTGGAAAATGGCCATGGATGATGAATATCAAGCTCTTATTAAAAATAGGACATGGAATTTAGTGCCCCGTCCATCTAATGCTAACATCATTCGGTCTATGTGGATTTTTACTCATAAAGAAAAATCTGATGGTTCTTTTAGCGGCATAAGGCCCGTCTTGTAGGTGATGGGAAGACGCGGAGTTGGCATCGATTGTGGAGAGACATTCATCCAAAGAGTCAAACCAGCTACTATCGAGCGATTGCTCGACTTGTCTCTCCGGAGGATGGTCACTCCACGGTTGGATGTTAAAAATGCATTTCTCCGTAGTCACCTAAATGAGATTTGTACGCACCAACCGTTGGGTGCAGATCCAAAATATCCCAATCATGTATGCCGCTAAACAAGTCTTTGTATGGTCTCAAACAGCGCGGGGCACAGTATCGGTTTGCGATTTTGTATCACGAGATGGGGTTTTCACGGTCGGTCCGATAATTCCCTTTTTATCTATCATCGGGGTAATCATCGGCTTATCTTATTGTATGTGGATGATATTATTACGTGACTTCCAGAATCTCTTCGCAGAATATCATGTCTCGACTTGGTTCAGAATTTGCTATGAAGGATCTTGGTCCATTGCACTTCTTTCTAGGAATTGTTGTGACAAGACATGCAGGTGGGCTCTTTCTCTCTCAGAAGAAGTATGCATCTGTTATCGTGGAGCGGTGGAATGGCCTCTTGCAAACCCTCAGAACAGGTGGATACAAAGTCCAAATTAAGTGCTATCTCTAGCAAACCTTTTCGATCCAACATTATCTGCTTGATCTAGCGGTAGCGTTGCGATATCTCACTTTTACCGGACGGACATAACCTATGTCAAATGCAAAGTATGTCTATTCATGCGTAATCGATGAAAAAACATATCACACTCAAGCGGATTATGCTACATTAAGGGCACTCGGGAATATGTATTACATCTTTACCCATCTTGCGTCTCCAAACTTGTCACTTATCTGAGATCGGTAGGCGTTTGTCCGGACACGACGCCCACATCCGGGTATTGTGTATTCCTCGGTGATAATTTAGTTTCATGGTCTTCCAACGGCAACCAGCGTTATCACGCTCGGTCTTTGAAGTGAATACGTCGCGTTGCCAATGTTGTATCTGATTCATGCTGGATTCGGAATCTTTTACTGGAGCTTCATTGCCAAATTCCGAAAGCTACTATAGTCTACTGTGACAACATTAGTGCAATTATCTTTCTGGAAATCCAATACATCATCAGCGCACTAAACATATAGAGTTGGATATCCATTTTGTCCGTGAAAAAGTGGCACGCGGACAGGTGCGAGTACTTCATGTCCCAACGCGTCATCAAATCGCCGATATCTTCACGAAAGGGCTTCCGCTGATTTTATTTGAAGAATTTGGGATCTCAAAGATTGGCGTCCTCCACTTCAATGAGGAGTATTAGAATATTCTAGAATAGAATATTCTAGAAGTAATACCATTAATTATAGAAATATTGTGTAGTATCTTGTATTAATGTAGTATCCCATCTTCTATGGTAAGTAGTTTAATGTATAGGAATATTTTTAGGATTATTCTATATTCTTCCTAGTTAGTGTAAAGATGTATATATTCTTACCTAATGGAATGAAGTCTTTTGAGGAAAATATTCTATCAATGAATTCAATGACTATTATTGTTGAATTGAATAAGGGTGAGAAATCGAATGGTGAAAATTATGATATTTGGCACCATAAAATTCAATATGTCCTTGAGGAGCGGGATGTTTTGGAGGCCCTCAATAATGTGATGGTTGAGTCTTCTAGTGAAAACATAGAGCAGTGTACTGAAAATTATTTGTGGACGGTAGACTAATGTGCCACAGACCACATAGCTAGAGACCACCGGCTGCCTTCAGGAAGCAAATGACTTATTGTAGGAAATAATGCCTCAATTGAAGTAAAAGGGATTGGTACATGCAAACTAGTGTTGTGTGACGGTCGAACCCTACTTCTACCTGATGTCTTATATGTTCCAGATATTCGGCGGAACTTAGTTTTTGTTGTTTCTCTTTTTAAGTTAGATTTCAGTTTAAATTTCACAATAATTTTATTGACATTTTCATGGCAATAATTATTATGATTCTGGTTATTTATCTGATATTTTTATTGTGTTCGGACACAATTTGTGATTTTAATTATATCTATTAATCGTGATTGTTTTGCTTTAACAACCACTCCTATTTTAGATTTAAATACTTGGCATGCTAGACTTGAACATATAGGTCTTGATATAATGAATATATTGGCAAAACAAGAATTGTTGGGTCCTTAACTAAAATTAAAATGTCAATTTGTGAACATTGTCTAGCATGGAAAACAACTAGAAACCCATTTGTAAAGGAAACTAGAGTTGAGTTTCCATTGCAATTCATTCATTCTGATAAATAGTGGTCCTATGAGTGTCAGGGCAAGGCATGGAGCCTCATATTTCATCACATTCATATATGATTATACTCGTTACGGTCATGTTTATTTGATCTCTCTTAAGTTAGAAGCATTGGAATGCTTTAGACAATTAATGAATTGGTGGAGAATCAATTAAACTTAAGAATAAAAGCATTAAGAACTGGTCGTGGACGTGGGTATCTATCAGATCATTTTAAGGATCTATGTGATGAAAAATAAATTGTAAGACAGTTAATAAATTCATACACTCCTCAACAAAATGGAGTAGCCGGACAAAAAAATAAAACTTTGCTTGAAATGGTTAGGTCTGTGATGGCGTAGGCTAACTTGCCAATTTCCTTTTGAGGAGATGCATTAATGTCTGTAGCTTTTGTGCTTAACCGTGTGCCCTCTAGGTCTGTTGCTTCCAAACCCTATGAATTATGAACAAGTAGAAAACCTAACTTAAACATATTGCGACCTTGGGGCTCTGCAACATAAGTGCATCATTTTTCTCATAAATATGGAAAGTTGGACCCAAGGCACCGGGGCCCTTGGTCCTATGCGTCACGATCCTAGTCCAATTTTGCCTCGTTCTATTTTAATTAAATCTGAAATCCAATCTTGACTTAATTAAATAATCATATTATTCATTCAAAATGTCTCGATCATAAATCGAACATTTGTATTCTCTTTCATTACATCATTAGATCGACGGAACAATTGACTTAGTGTTACCCTACAAGCCTTCACATATCGACACTAATCACATTAGGGTCTACACGGAACTCCTAGACGGCGCTAGAAGACGAACTCAACATGTATAGATATACGAATCTGGTAAACTGAACCTCTGAGAAGATAAAATCCTTTCATTCACGACACACTCGATCAAGCGTATGATCTACCAAGTGTCTATCCAAATGGCTTGATCATATATCTCATCTATATTAGCTGACAACAAGACCATATCATAGTTATGTCTATTGCATTGGCCAAAGATTTAGTCAACCTAATACCATATGAGAATCTGAGTGTTCTCTCGAATATACATTCGAGGAATGAATCCAAATCTTGGCTCAACTACCACCTTTAATCTATGTCATAATGTACTCAATACAAGTCGTGTCTCAACCTATAAGGCATTTGAGCTTAGAATATGATCAAAGTACATTACTCTGTAGATAAGGCGTGTATCGACCTCAAGTCTAAGAACTTTTATCTCTCACACGTTGATCATACTTTAGACATATATAACAAACAATATATCAGCAGGGTATATCAATACTTTCAAATGTGTCCATCATGAGTTACCATATCTGATAGCAGGTGAGACATATTATATCCTCTAAGGATATGATGCAGACCACACGTCGACTTATCACATATCATCGATATCCCATTTTGATGATCATCAGTCGAGGTTATTTTAAGAGTTACGTTATAATATTACTATCTCACACTGTTAATAACCACGTAACCTCTAGGAATGCATATTATAGAATATTATAAATAATTCAATAATTGCAAATGTCATAATATTAATCTCCATTAATAACAATACGAATGTGTATAAAGTACATTTGTCCTAATACAGATTGTCTCTAGAACATAAATATACTTTCACTTACAACAATATAACTGTCACGCACCCAAAAAAGGAGGGACATAACCGACGTTTGATGTCGTTAATTTGCACCGAGCATTTAATTAAACAACATAAACTTGTTTACTCATTTCATAATCATTCACGTACATAAAATATGGAGTAACTTAGATCTTTGAAATTTTATGTTAAACATTACCGACGTAATGTGGGGTCCATGGCAGGCCATACCCAGGGCCTATTGAGTGTCCATCATGGACACATTTATTATTGTATTATTATTGTATATTTGGTAGACTTAGTCTTGTACCATAATTAGAATTATTCTATTACCTTAATTGTATAGAATAAGAATTTCTAAGTAGAATATGAAGGGGATATTCCTCTTTGTAACTTGTATATATATGTCTTTCATTAATAAGAATAATCAAGGGATTATTTCTTTCATGGTATCAGAGCCTAGGTTCTCTTTACCCTACTTCTGCTCCTCAAAATTTCTTCTTCTCTTCGAAATTTTTTCCCTAAAATTCTCGAGTTTTGTGTGTTCTTCCTCTTTCACAAACACCAAATATCTTCTCTTCCAAAAACCTTTCTCACAAATTCCCTTCTCTGAATCTTGTTGTTCTATTCCCTATGGCTGATAAGAACACTTTTCATCCTGCCCTCTCAGTTTCTAACATCAAGAGTGTCATCCCTATTGTTCTTGATCTTGAAAACGTCCAATATGGGACGTGGGCGGAGTTATTCAAGATTCATGTTAAAGCACATAAAGTTCTTCACCACATCATCCTTCCTGCTCCTTCAAAAGAGGGTGATAAAGTGACTACATCTAATGTGCTCACTAAAGAAGCAGACCCAGAATTATGGGACATGCTTGATTCCAAGGTTCTTCAGTGGATTTATGTCACTATTTCCTTGGACCTTTTGCAGACGATTATGGAACCCAACTCCACAGCTATGTCGGCGTGGGATCGATTGCGAGATATATTCCAAGATAACAGTCATTCTCGATTTGTTATCCTTGAGAAGGAATTTTCACAGGTGGCTATGGTGAATTTTCAAAACGTTTCTTCTTATTGCAAACGTCTCAAGGACTTGGCAGACCAACTCAGCAACGTAGGTTCTCCTATTTCTAATAGTCGTCTAGTTCTTCAGATGGTTGCAGGCCTATCAGAGGCCTATAGCGGTGTTGCTTCAGTTATTCGTCAGAGTAACCCCCTGCCAGGATTTTATCAAGCCCGTTCTATACTCTTTGGAAGAAGTCGATTTGGCTAAGAAAGCATCGATTGGGGAAAATCCTGTCGGCATGATGACTTCTTTCAACTTTTCTCCTTTCAATCCTAACGTGACCCAAAATCACAACAATGGGGGTGGTAAGAAAGGTCAGAATCGGAAGAATAATGACAAAAACTGTGGCGGCAACAACGGGGGCAACGTCGGCGGCAAAGATAGCAATCACAGAACCCACGAGGCCCGATCGATGGCGATGGGTCCCGGCCGCATGCGCGCCCGCCACCTTACAGCGTCGCGGCGCCTCGATACCGGCGATATCGCGTCGCGGCCCGGCTCTCCCGATCCGGACTCGGGGCTCGGACGGCGTATGGGCGATCCCAACGATGCGGTATACTTAGGTCTCGCCTCCATCAGGCCCACCACGTAGTAGGACACACTCAGACCGACATTGAAGCAGCGATGCACACACTTATCTTGACTCAATCGGACCCTAATTGGTACATGGACATCGGCGCCACTACCCACATGACATCCGATCAAGGTACTCTCTCGTCTTATTCCAATTTGAGCACTAATCATGGTATAACTGTTGGTAATGGCAATTCTATTCCAATTAAGAGTTATGGTCATAAAACCTTGTCCCCTCCTCATCCACCACTTGTCCTGAAAAATACCCTTCGTGCCTCCAAATTAATTAAAAATTTAGTATATGTCCGTAAATTCACAACTGATAACTGGGTTTCTATTAATTTTGATCCATTTGGATTCTCTGTGAGGGATTTCGAGATCGGGAGTCATCTCATGAGGTGTAACAGTGGGGGTGTTACACATCGTATGTTAAGATAAAGATTTAGAACGTCATTAAGGATTGGGATTTCCAATTTTTGAAATTACAAATATTCCACGTGCTAATACGGATTAATTTTTGACAATGACGAATGTGACGCCGTAAATCTCTTTAGAAATGGTAGTGTAAATAAACATATATTTTTTTCACGTTAAGTTAGTAAGGTATATAAGGTGCGATGATAAGATATTAAGGCAATGGGAAATTAGATTAAAAGAAGTGGGATTGGTTAAGTTAAATAAATACTTAGAGGGGGCAAAGTGTGGCATTGAAGGGGGCTAAATTGCAATAAACGAAAGTACAATTTTCAGATTTTAAAAATCAACTTAAAACTAAGAACAATCCTTCCTCTTCACACTTCAACACCATTTCTTCCCTTCTTTCTCTTCACCATAGTCAAATATCTCATCTTCCTCTTAGCCAAATTGAAGACAACAATTTTCTCTTCCTAGATTACAATCATTCTACAAATTAAAATCCAAATATTGCATCAAAGCGTGGGAAAACGTCCACACTTGGCGGTGCAGAGTGTGGTTTCTTAAGTTTTGGACAAGTTTTCTTGAAGGAAAGGGTGTAAGAATGAGGGATTAACATGGTAGAATGATTGCATGTTGGATTGGAGATGAAGAAGTGAAGGATTGGACATGAAATTGATGAGAAACTTGGGCTTGAAATCGAAAAAACTGGGCAGTTTTTTTTTAGCATTTCTTTGAGGTAAAAATTCTTTTTTTTTTGATATAAATGGAATGTTTATTTTCAGAATTAAGGAGATGAAATTGGGTTTAAAAAACAAGCCTAAATTATGATGGAACGTGAATAAGAATCGCATGTAGTTATTGTTAGAATTGGTTGGCAAATTTCGAACTAAAATAGTTAGATATTTGGCCCCAATGGTTGAATTGTTATTTTGATTACCATTTGCATGTTGAGAATTGAGATGTAGCCTTGATGATTAAGAGATAATTATTTGTGTGAAGGAATTACAAGATGAATTGAAATATTTAAGAATTTAAAAGGAAAAGTTTGGAATTTATAACATGTTGATACGGCCGGGAAATTGATAGAAATTATTTAACATTATGGTAATGTATTACGGGCTGAATTAGTATGTAAATAAGTTACAAACATGCATATGTATTGAAATAAGTTACTTATACATGCCTCGAAAGGATTAAGTGTAGAAAGGTGTTAATTTTATATTCTGGAATAAGGAGGATTGTTGGTTTGAATTGGATTGTTGGTTTGAATTGGATTGTAGTTGGAGTTGAATTGTTGGTTGATTTGAATTATTGGAAAATTGTGAATACGCACATAAACAAAGGAAATGCTGCCCAAATTTTTGTAGAAGTAAGGGAGCCTTTAATCATATAACTTACATTAGGAATCATAGAATTGACGAGCATGTTGTTCCTTATCATAGGTTGAAGTACTAGACGAGGAATACCTTAATACCAAGCTGATTAGTTCGCCTAAGAGGTATGTGAGACCTTTATTTCTTTCTTTTGGCATGATTTTTAGTAAAGTACGGTGGACGTACTTAACTCCTACCAGTTCAGTTTTAAAAATGATTATTTACTAATGATTATGATTCAGTAACAGAGTTCATGGTAGTAATGTTATTGAGAGTCACATAATGATTTTAGCTGCATACAATTGCTCATGATATCTACTCGTGCTAAGTGTTACTATTTCATTCCACTGAGTCGGGCGGATCATGTTCGTACGCCGTGCATCATTCATCGAGTCCTCACAGAGGCCGAGACACGTTATATATATCAGATTACATCGAGTCCCTCTCAGAGGCGAGACATGTTACGTGGCAGATACAGATTCCATCGAGTCCCTCCATAGAGGCGAGACATGTTATACGATTTATATCTGATACATGAGCACGATGTTTTATGATTGATACATGATATGATTTTCGAACATGATTCTCGCTTTATGAAAGTTTGATGACTCTCTGCTTTACTTGCATACGATTGTTATTCATTTCTGATATTTTATGTTTTACATACTCAAGACATTATTCGCGACCCACTTTCCTGGGGTGCGTTCATGCCCGCAGTTGGGAGTTGAATAGGTGACCCTCCGTCTAGGATTTGACTGTGATTGGAGAGCTCCTTTGTTCCGGAGCCAACTATTTTTGGTACAGACCTTTATTTTTTCAGACTTATGCATATTCTGGGCACGACGGGGTTTTGTCCCGTCATATGTCAGTATTACTCTCTTAGAGTGCGTGAAGCGATTGTGGGTTGGATGTTTGTACCTTGTTTTGAGTTTTTATGTCGTTATCTAGTAGCGACCTTGCGGCTGCGTATTTTGATTTATGCCTTTGTGCGGCGTGATGTGGTTGGTGGCGGCTAGTCGGCTAGCCTATTATGTATTGTTTGTTGTTGTTTTGGCAGCCTTGTGGCTCGCCTGTTTAGGGATATGTTGTAAGCGGCGTTGTCTTTGCCGAAATTTACGCGACATATGTATTAAATGGATTAAGAGTGACAGTCGATGTGACGCCCATTAGGGCGTTAATCGCGCGGCCGTCGGGTCGCGTGGCGTGGTACCTCTATCCAATCACACCAAGTCCCAGTGTCTCGCGTCAAACTATGCCATCCACCTTTGCAGCTCTTGGGCCTAACTCAACCCCAAATTCTAGCTTGTAGGGTGAGGATTGTCCAAGTCCATATAAGGAGTCCATGTTCTCATTCCATTACCGATGTGGGATTCTTAACACTCCCCCGCACGCCAAACCTCCTTAATTGGAGCGTGGACAATATAATTTGGGGGCCCAACATTGGTGAACAAATAATTGGAATGGGTCTGGCTCTGATACCATGTAAGAGAATGGATCTTGGGCCTAACTCAACCCCAAAAGCTAGCTTGTAGGGTGAGGATTGTCCTAGTTCATATAAGGAGTCTATGTTCTCATTCCATTACCGATGTGGGATTCTTAACATCTACCAAATATACAATAATAATACAATAATAAATGTGTCCATGATGGACACTCAATGGGCCCTGGGTATGGCCTGTTGTGGACCCCACATTACGTGGGTAATGTTTAACACTTTCAACGCAAAATATTTGTCTCAAAGGCTCATCATAACTCAAGACATAGTTAGGCTCATAACAATGAATATAATTAAGTAGGGAATATATAACATCAATAAAGACAGCCCGGTGCACTAAGCTCCCGCTATGCGCGGGGTTCGGACCACAAAGGTCTATTAAACACAGTCTTAATTCATATTTCTGCAAGAGCTTGTTTCCATACGAGAAATAAAATAGAAATTTCATGTACATAACTAGACATTTCCACAATGTTACTGGAACCTCTAATAACATATATGAGAATAATGGAACCTCTCCAAACATCTACCAACTAATAAAAGAAGTGGGATTCACCAAAAATGGATCAACAAAGAGAAGATTCCTAACTCGTACTGTCAACTCTAAATGCTGCAGTATCAGAAACTATACAACACTCCTCTGCTTTAATTTATCGGAAGATTGACCAGTTTGATGGTCAAACAAATTTTATTTGACTTAATTTTAAATATAGATTCTTCGAGTATTTTATAATAAAATTTACATATTTGAAAACTACATAAAAAGTACTATAAGTCTACATAATTAATAATTCACACTATATTAAAAAAGTTGGAGAAAATCATAGTCAAAGAAAGAGTTGTTTAACTTTCAAACTGGTCAATCTTCGAACAATTTCTGGACGGAGGGAGTAATGAATTTCCCTATAAGTGGCTGAGTACAATTTTATAAATTATATCTGGTAAGTATCATTAACTCCTGATGATAAGGTTGGAGTGAGATTTTAGGGCTACATAAAATACATGAACAGTAAAATAACATAACATTCAATATGTAATATTTATGGGAAGCTAAGCAATAAGCATTCCAAATCATTTCATCATTACTTCGTTCGTTCACTTTTACTTGTTCACTATACTAAATATAGATTTTCACTTTTACTTGTCAAATTTAGCATATTAAGAGAAAATTAATGTTTTACTCATAACATTAATTACTTATAAAACTATGCACTAATTAATATGAATATATGTAGGGATTTGTTGGGTTCGTTTACGCAGCAAAATTTGAATTTTTTTATTTCAAACCCAACAGACGTGTGAACTGCAAGATGATTATGTAATGATATAAACATACAACGTGTAATAAACGTAATACGTCGATAGTGAACTTACGGTTTAGCAAATCTAGAATCTTCAAGTGTAATTCGAGGGTGAGCACGCAATGGTTCCTCGATTGCAAGTTCTGAAAACTCCGATGTAATTTACTCTTTCGGAAAGCTAGGAAATCCGGCAGAGATTTAGCAGAGAATAATTCTTATGAATTGGGTGTAATAAATAATGAATAGAAGCCCTCTATTTATAGTTGCGTTTTAGGTCAAAAAATGCAGTCAGGGTTTCATGTGGGCCAGGCCCAGAAAACAAGACGAAGTGGGTCAGTCGGGCCATTTGGACTATCGACTATGCGACCACACCTCGATTTTGCCTCTGATTTTAATTAAATTCGAAATCCAATCTCGACTTAATTAAATAATCATTATTCATTTAAATGTCTCGATTATAAATCGAACATTTATATTCTCTCACATTACATCCTTAGATCGACGGAATAATTGACTAGGCAACACCATTCATTTGTGGTGTTCCAAGAGGTGTCCATTCTGAATGAACTCCATGTAGCTTCAAGTAATCTAGAAATTCTTTGCTTAAGTATTCACCTCATCGATCAGATCGAAGAGTCTTGATACTTTTTGCGAGTTGTTTCTCAACTTCAGACTTGTACTCCTTAAACTTTTCGAAAGCATCAGATTTATGTTTCATAAGATACACATATCCATACTTTATCAAGTCGTTAGTAAAAGTGATGAAGTAAGGGAAACCTCATCTAGATTGAGTTGAAAATGGTCCACATACGTCAGTATGTACCAACTCAAGCACCTCCTTGGCTCGCACACCTTTCCCAGAAAGGGGATTATTGGTCATCTTACCTTTCAAACAGGATTCGCAATTACCATAAGACTCCAATTCAAATGGTTCTAGGTAGTCAAGTTTCCTTAACCTTGTTATCCTTGTTTGATTGATATGACCAAGTCTACAGTTCCAAAGGTAGGTAGGATCTCTATTACTATTTTAGCTCGTTTGTTTTGTACATTGAAAATTTTTCGACTAAAGTTTAGTATATACAATCCATTCACAAGAGGCGCAATTCCATATATAACATCATTAAAAGACAATACCATACTGCCATTGAATATATAAGAGGAATAACCCTCAATGTCTAAAACTGGAATGGAAATGATGTTCCTCGTTAACGAGGGTACATAAAAACAATTATTCAACACTAAACATTTGCCAGAAGGTAAATCTAATCTATAAGATCCCACGCGCTCAGCATCAACTCATGCTCCATTTCCAACGCGCAGGTCCACCTCTCTCGGTCCTACATTCCTGTTGTCAGTTAGCCCCTGCACATAAGTACAAATGTGTGAGCCACAAACGGTATCCAATACCCAGGAATGAGAGGTGTTAATATATAGATTTATTTCAATTACAAACATACCTTGTCCATTAGAGGTTGAAGCACCTGGTGCCTTCCCTCCTCCTGGAGCAGTGCAATCTTTCTTCCAATGCCCCTTCCTATTACAGTTGAGGCATATATCCTTGGTCACCGGTGCCTTCTTCTTCACCTTTCCCTTGGGCTTCATTGCTGAGGGTGCAGCGATAGATTTGCCCTTCTTCTGCCATTCCTTACCTTTCGGTTTGGGATGACTAGAGGAGCTCACCATGAGCACAACTTTGCCCTTGGAAATTAAAGATTCAAAGGTCTTTAGCATGTTATGCAATTCCGGCAGACTTGCTTTAGTTCTGTTCATGTTGTAGTTGATAATGAAACTCTCGAACGGGGAAGTGAGTTCAGGATGAGCGTGGAAGAGACTCTATTGCGTAACATTATTCCAATTGAGGCTAGCCTCTATATCAACCCAATCATCTTCAGCACGTGCTGAGACACTTGGTTCCCTTCAGTCAGCTTACACTTGAAAATATCTATTAACAGCTCATATTCCATGGTCTGGGACTAAGAGTCATAGAGGCTCTTCAAGTGTTCTAGCATCTCGTTGGGGCCCATGTTCTAATGCTGCCTCTGTAATTCCATTGACATGGAATACAATATAACACATTGTGCAGATGTGGCATCATCTAGATGTTTTTGATAGGCCACCTTATCAAATGCAACATACTCAGCAAAATCTTCAGTAGACACTGTGGGGAAAACCTTGTCCAATTCATATTCAATTTTCTCTTACCTTAGGACAATCCTTAGATTCCTAAGTCAATCTAGATAATTCGGTCCGGTGAGTTTATTCATTTCAATTAACATTTTTAGTGATAGACTCGACATTCTAAAGATCTGAAGAATTAGACAGACAGGAAAATACAATCAAAATTTATTTCATATTATACACATTCGTTTAGACTAATTTAACATGACATTTTGTTTAATTAGCTCCTACTATTGTAACATATTTCTACGACCCCATGGTAGAATACGGACCTAGGTATATTTAAGGTCATAATGGGTCAAGATCCAAAACTGTGCTATATCTGCGTTTATTTTGGCAGATAACTGCAATTGCAAAACTTATTTGCAACTCTTGGTTGATTAAATATACTTCATTTTAATCTTGCGTCCTTAGATTAGTCCAACACTTTGGCGTCAAGATCTGTCTAAGCAAATCAACCCCATTACACGATTGTGTTTATGTATCTAAGTAAACTTGGCCTTTGTGAGCAAACACTTTGGTGTAAATATCCACAAAAGTTTATCATCTACTTTTACATTTAACACATCTATGAAAGATCCTGAGTCCTCGTAGACTTAAAGTAAATGTTTTGGCATAAATACTCGTATCGCCGAAAAGGATTTTGCGCTCTAACAATTATAATGGACGACACGTTTTAATATAGACTTGTATTCAAGTTTGGGGAACATTTTAGTTTTCGGGGATTTCAACCAAGATCAACATACATGTCATATCCAATACGACATACTATCATGCAATTTCTAAAACACATTTAGATGGGAAACCATCAACCTATAAGACATTTGAGCTTAGGACAGGATCAAAGTACATTACTCTGTAGACAAGGTGCGTATCGACCTCAAGTCCAAGGACTTCTATCTCCCACACGCTGATCATACTTTAGACATTGTATAACAAACAATATATCAGCAGGGTATATCAATTCTTCCCAAGTATCCATGTGTCCATCATGAGTTACCATAACTCGTAGCAGGTGAGACATACTACATCCTCTAAGGATATGATGCAGACCACATGTCGACTTATCACATATCATCAATATCCTGATTTCGATGATCATTAGTCTAGGTTGTTTTAAGAGTTACGTTATCTATCCTTTAAGGATAGATGAGCAGGCTACTACCATAGCACTTTTCTTGCATAACGCAAAAAAAGCGCTATGCAAGTTATACTTCTATTTTGAAGATACTAGCTTGCATAGCGCTTAAAAAAGCGCTATCCAATTGTTTTTATCTGTTTTTTTTTTACTTTTTATTTATTGTTTTGGTACCTACTCCCCACTTGTTTTTCACCTGATAAATAAAATATCAAAAAGATAACAAAAAGAATACTCATTCAAAATATAATATAATATAATCATTCGCATAAAACATAATAATATATTTAAAATAGTATCTCAATCATTAGTAACTTACAATCATTAACTAATAACAATACGACATAGTCAACAATTACATCAAAATACTAACTAATAGCTTCAACCTTCCATTTTTTCTTTGAAGAATCAATTAATAATATATTTAAAATAGTATCTCAATCATTAGTAACTTACAATCATTAACTAATATTACATCAAAATACTAACTAATAACTTCAACCTTCCATTTTTCTTTGAAGAATCGATTATAACCTTGCTAATTAATTCGAAAATTCTTCATTTTGCTTGTAGGATAAACTTTGAGTGGTGAACTATGAACAAACTGCAAAACATAGATGTTACAAAAACATAGTTAGAATAGAAACGTCCAACAAATAAACATACTTACACAAATAACCTCATACAAATATGGTTGGGTATGAACAATGACCCAGATCATTTACTTTTTAACAAGAAAGCAAAAATCATATAAAGAGGGAGTGAAGAGAACTTAGCGGTTTTATTTTCCTTTTATGCGCATGCTTTAACTTTAGGATGCGCCTCCGGGTACCTGCAAAATACACTTAGTAAAAGAGTTATTAAAATGAATAAATACGAGTAAAACCTTCGGATCCGTAATAAAACAATATGAGTTTTCATTACGGAAGGCTGTGATCTATATTTTGTAAAGGGACATCTCAAACAAGTCATGGGTGTGTCCTAGTGACTTGTAAGTCAATCTAGTCGCCCCCAAGCATGTCGGTATCCAGTATATATGTGAAGAATCCATAAGTGTCATCATTGCCCTTTTTTCGAAGGAAAACAAACCGAGGGACAACCTTTCCGGGAGGGTTGTGACACCCCATTTTTTACCGGCGTCGAAACGGGAGTACTGCTTATGGTTGATTCCTAAATTTATTTTAAAGGAGTCGCCACCTAATTATTATAGTGAATTAGGACACTAAAAATGTAGCATAAAATACTACGAATGATCTCCATTTTTAAAGGTTTGTGAAACTATGTGAGATTCTAGGTAAGAGTTCTTTATTATCCTAGAGGGAATGGATTAGGCACCCTCTAAGATCCGCTAACTTACGGTTATCCGTTCAAACTTAGGTTGGTATTATATTAAAATGTATGTTTTCGAAAATATAAAGTCAAAAGGAGGATGTTGCAAATAATTTATTTGAAGTATATTTTCCATAAAATTTGTAATAAGAAAAGACTTTTACATAAGAAATAGATTATTTGTTTATGAGTTGTTATGAAAAAAAAAATATATATATATATATTTGTAAATACTAATAATGCATAAAAATGACTAAACTATTTCTTATGTAAAAGTCTTTTCTTATTACAAATTTTATGGAAAATATACTTCAAATAAATTATTTGCAACATCCTCCTTTTGACTTTATATTTTCGAAAACATACATTTTAATATAATACCAACCTAAGTTTGAACGGATAACCGTAAGTTAGCGGATCTTAGAGGGTGCCTAATCCCTTCCCTCTAGGATAATAAAGAACTCTTACCTAGAATCTCACATAGTTTCACAGACCTTTAAAAATGGAGATCATTCGTAGTATTTTATGCTACATTTTTAGTGTCCTAATTCACTATAATAATTAGGTGGCGACTCCTTTAAAATAAATTTAGGAATCAACCATAAGCAGTACTCCCGTTTCGACGCCGGTAAATAATGGGGTGTTACAGCATGGCGACTCCGCTGGGGAGAGATGGTGCGGGTTTGCACAGTGGTGGTGGCCGACGGGGTTAATCGACGACGGGCAGAGGGCGAAGGTGTTCGCCGGAACTCGGGGATCCCGCGATGGTGGAATCGACGGGAACCAGGGTCAGTGGCCGATGCAGTGGTTGATGGTGTGGTTCATCGTCGGTGGTTAAGTGGGGGGTCCGACAAGAGGGTTCTCGCCGGTCATCACCTCCGGCGAGACAGGGCGTGGGGTGATGGTGTTTGACGGGAACGAGGGAGGGTAGAGGTGCGGCTGCAGGTGTTTCAAGGGGGTTCGCCGGAGCTTGGAGCTCCGGCGAAGGGCGGCGGCGACGGGAAGGAGAGGGTGAGACCTAAAAAAATGAAAAGGGGGAGTATAGGGGTGCGTGGCTGATATATCCTGTGGGGCTGCCCCCCTCTTTTTAATAAAGGAGGGGTAATGTTTATTATATAGGGGTAGGATTAGGGTTTAGTGTTTTAGGTTTGGTTTTGGGGGGAAAATAAATGGGTGTTTGAAATTTAAAAATTGGTGGTTGGGCTTATGGAATGGTGGACTGGACTGATCCGAATTGTGCCTCAGACTGGACTGGTTTGACAAAAATGCAAAACGGGTTAATTATTTAAAAGAAAAATTATTTAAAAAGATGCAAGATTATTAAAATGTAAATGCCGATGCAATAAAATACAATATTTAACAAATGTTTAATGTCTAATTAAAATTAAAACGGGACGTCAATTAATTATTTAAAGAGATGCAAATATTATTAGAATAAATGACGGTGTAATAATAATAAAAACATAATATTAACAAAGACATAATGCTTAATCTTAAAATAAAAAGATAAAAATGTAAAAAATGACGATTAGAATGCGGTGTCCTAAAACACATAAAATTGCAACAAATATACGAAAAAAATGGGTCAAAATTGGTTGTCAACAAGGGTCATGTAGTATCATGTTCAAATCAGTATTCTGCAGAAACTGAAGGGACACGACCTCAATTTCAATTTCATTGGCCTAAGTGTAGTATTGATGTTCAAATCAGCGAGATTTTAATCAAGTGCAGCAGTAGTGGCCTGGGAAATCCAGCAGTAGACTGGTTAAATATGGCCAGGAACAACAAGTTGTCTAGCTAGTTTAAAATGCAGCAGTGGTATAACTCAAATCAGTGCAGCGACTGGTTCAAATTTAGCCGAGAGAATACAACAACGTGTTGACCTTAAATCTGCCTAAAATGCAGTAGCAAATGACAAAAATGCAGCGACAAGCGGTGAAAATACGCGTGAGCAGTGCAAAGACACAGCAGCGAAATGACAAAAATGCAGCGGCAAATTTACTCAAGAAGTGGGCATTTTTCGACCCTGAAAATGCGGCAATCGTCAGTGTAACAACATCAACTAAATGCAGAGAAATGTTGCAGCAAGATGCCTTTGAAAATAATACCTTAGGCGTAGAATTGGTTCATTTTCAGAGACTGTAGCAGTACTGCAGCAGCAAGACGAACATAGAATCGACACTTTCAAGTAAAGCAAAGAAAAGGAAAGGAAAAGGATTAGTATATGACCTAGACCTTTATCAAAATAATAAATATTGACATAAAGTTTAAATACATATGAATCAATTCATTTCGGCAATTAAAAATAAGCAAACAGTCGCAATGAGATATCAGTCCCATTTTTACATTAAACCAACCTGCAAGCTCATTCTTAGCATATATGAGACACTGATATATAAATGATATTCGTGATATACACGGTGTATTCAAAACACAATGATATGCTTACGGATGTATAATGATATACAACCTTGGTGCGTACCTAGTGTATACTTAGGTCATATGTCCTGAACCAAAGAGTTGTGTATTTCAAAGCAAGTGGAGATAGAAGAAAAAAAAACTAAACCAGAACATAAGCATATGAGCTTTAGGATCCATCCCTTCAGATTCAGATATCACAAAGTTTTGAAGAGAGGTGTTGTTGACACCCAATTTTGTCTCATCTTTACTGAACATTTCATTTAGATCGTCCTTTTATCCCCAATTAATTTTACTATGCTTCTCAGTCTTGAAAATCGTCAAAAAATAAGTAGTTTTAATATTCTTCACTAATTATCGCATAATTTTACAATATCGAGTATTACATTTTTTTATAATTAAAATATAAGCAAAACAATTTTAATATCTCGTAAAGTTATTGATGATCGATTTTCTCTTAATATGTTCTTCAATTACTAAATTAATCATTTTTTATGAATATTATATTCAAAATTAAACACATGTATTAAATCTTTTGTATCGTGTTTTATGCGTGTGCATTTTTAAATTAATTAAGTTGAAGGAAGCATATTTTAATTAATTGGGAGATTTGGACTAATTATCTATTAATCTCCCAACAATAAAACATCTATTTTTACCCAATTCATTCCTAAATTAAATAACTAAATCTACCCACAACACATATTTTCTTTTTCCTCAGTTGAGCCCACTTTTAATTCATTCCCACAACCCAATTCCCATCAAACCACTTACTGGTCACCCATTTCTCCCCATTTTAATTTCTCTAAGCCCATTTTAATTCCCTCTCCACGCAGCCCAACTTCCCGTCGACGCCTACCTCCGACATCCCGAAACTCGCACCTTACCCTAATACATGCGAATGGCAGAGGCTATACCATCACCCATCATCTTCACACCCCCTTTTATCCATCGAACAAACACCATCACCTTCATACCTTCGTTCTACTCACCAAACAAAATCATACATCCGCTCACAAATTTAATTGAGAGTGTTCCCCCCACCCCCCTTCTCTTTTTAATTCAAATTTCAAACTAAACCCCTCAAAGGTTGGCTATAAATACAGCCCTTGAGTTTGTGCTTAGGAGAGGATTTTTCGGATTTCGAAAGACCAAGAACAAAAAGAAAAGAAATCCAGATTCTCATTATCTTTAAATTATTGCAAAAAAAATCATAAAAAGAAAATCTTCCCTTTTTTACTCTCAGTTCGGTTTCGAATCCAGAAAATCGCAACATCTCTAAACTTCTATACTTTCTTATCGCATAAACAAAAACAAAACACCTCCGAGCAAAATCGACGAGTCGAGACGAAGCCTCGGTTCGCTGCCCGGAGAAGGTAACTCACTTCTTTTATGTTCTTAAGTTATTTTTTATCCAAGGTGCATTATGTGGTCGATATGATTTGATTATGTGTTGGTTAATTTTTGAAACTGTTTAACTCGGTTCAAATCATGTTTAAATAAATGATAAGTGTTACTGGAGTTTATTAGGTTAGTTATTATGTACGTCGGCTATACTTCGGCTATTTTGAGTCCTTAAGTGCATTTATCAAGTGTCGCTCACTGTTGTCGGGATGATATTACCGTCTATTGGATTTAGTTTATGGGGGGTGTTTCACTGCTGATTTTAGCTTTGTTTTCAGACTGGTTCTGGACTGATTTTTAGCCATTTCGGCTACTGATTTCGACTATTTTTTGGCTTGATTTTCGGCCTTGTTGTTGCTGGTTTTCTGACTGATTTTCTGGCTATTTTGCTACTGGTTTGTGACTGTTTTCGGACTGATTTTGGCAGATTTTGAACTAGTTTTGGTCCCTTTTTACTGCTGGTTTTTGGCTATTTTTCGCTATTGGTTTGGCCTATTTTTCTACTGATGTTAAGGTTATATTAGTCATATATAAATACTGAAAGAGTCTATGATGTGTGTTTGTAGTAGATTAGCTATTTAAATTAGTTTGGACTCCCTAAACATGATTAGTTTGTTGTAGTTGATAACATGTATACTAAAAATGTATTCCTATGGGCTAAGTGATAAATCTGTGGAGTTAGTTAACTGCACGTATGTTGTTTAGTTATCTATGATTAAGAAATGATCTAAGGACAAATTGTTACTATTTTATATGTTTAGTTAATTTAATTGGTTATTCTGCTTGGCTATTAGAGTGTGTTGTTTGTGTTTGAATATGATACTACAAGTCATATGAGATCAATACATGTTTGAAAGAGCTGTAGTTGGGTAAATTGCTTTCATAATATTTAGTTGACTGTGGTTGATTAGGTAAAATATATTATGTGATGAAATGTTGGTGTGTTGTCTCTTTAGTAATAGAAATTACGATATAGGATCAATTAAGTCTCAAATAGGATTAGAGTGGCTGTGACGTCAATTTATGAAGTCTTGAAATGTGTTGAGCTGATTGTCTGCTGTGTTAGGTTTATATTTGAGAATCATCTGATATAATATTGTTCTCGGTAGCTACCATGAGTTGGTTGGGTTGTTATCGTATTCTGTGTTAACCTCGTACTGTGAATGTGCTTTCTAGACCTAAATATGCAAACATTTCCCTGTTCTCTTTCCTTTTCATGTTATCTATGTTGTTTAGCAAACCTGAGGGCCAATAACATATTACCTTTCATGAATTATTTATTTATATTTTCTTATGTGTGTATTTTCATTTCATTCCTTGTCTTGCCAACTATCAAATTAAATTCTACTAATCCCTATCTCTTCCTTCTTTTACATGAAATACATTGGGGAGCAACAAGAGTCTCGCTACGAGACTCGCCACATCCGTATCAACATTCCCTGCATTTTTTAGTCCCGGGACTTCCAAACAAATAGGACGGAATGATATCGTCATCCGTTCTAGAGTCGCTGCTTTTTAATTCTTTAATTACACTTATTTTATACTGTTGTAATTTAATTTATTGCACTTGTATAATTATTGAATTGCTTAGAATAATTAGTCCTAGAATTAATAGATTGGAAAGGGTAGAATTAAAATCAGAAATCGCTAGTTTAACTTATTCTAGGCACGTTATCCATATTTCTAAAACATTTAGTTTTATTTATTTTAGGCTCGTCGCCTATCTTTTCAAAACACTAGTTTATTTTATGCTATATCTACTTTGGCATAAAATAAAATCATGTTCTATCAAAACTCAATTCTCATAATCATTTTGTCATGCTTTATCAAAAACTAAATATATGTCATTTTATACAAAACTACTTCGTGTATATTTCTAAACATCTTTTAAAATTAACTCTTTGCAACACCCTTTTATTAAAACCGCATATATTCAAAACATATGTTTTCTAAAAGCATAATTTTAAAACCTAAGTTTGAACGGATAACCGCAAGTTAGCGGATCTTAGAGGGTGCCTAACCCCTTCCCTTTAGGATAATAAAGAACCCTTACCTAGAATCTCACATAGCTTTCGCAGACCTTTAAATGGAGATCATTCGTAGTATTTTATGCTACATTTTTAGTGTTCTAATTCATTATAATAATTAGGTGGCGACTCTTTTAAATACAAATTTAGGAATCCAACCATGCGCAGTAATCCCGTTTCTGACTCCGGTTGAAATGGGGTGTTACAGGTGTATTTTCATGTGCCACAAAGAGAACCACATACTGTCATGGGTGTATTTTCAAATTTAGACAAGTAAGAGAAGGCATATAGGATCAGTTCAGGAGGGCCTAGGGGTCTAGTTACAGCACCTCGCTTCGCATAGAATTACTTAGGTCATCACTATGTATCCTCATACTCATGCCATAATTAGGCATAATAGTACTTCACATAAGACAAGACATGATTGAACTAAAACCCGACGGGCAGGTTCATAGGACAGGTTCAGCAACTAATCTAATTAGGCACATATTAAGACACTTAGCATTAATTTCAAACAGCAGGATGTCAACCCGAACTAACAAGCGATTAATCTAAGATATGTTAGCAACACTGGAGATCAGACTCCATGTAACATGTGACTTTTAGAGATACATCGACTAATTGGATTCGACTACTTAGTAAAATACTCCTCCCTTTTATCTGAACAGGATTAAACCTGCTCGAAACGTAATGATAGGCTATAATTAAACATATAAACTCATACGCATATAATGAACTGAGAGGAGTTCAGGTTTACCGACCTTCTTCGGGAAGCGAATCGAGGCGTCGTTTCTACTCGTCGAACTCGCTCGAAGAGTATATGGATGGCTCGTTGCCACCATAATGTCCCGAAGTCAACTTTTCGATCAACAACGGTGTTTTCCGATGGGTGATGAATTGAGAGACGGTGGTGGGTATAGAATGTAGAGAACAGATATACGAACACAATGAGGTCTCTTTTGATGCTCGACGTTACCGGAGATGGCCGAAAAATTGAAAGTTGCGCCTAGGGTTTTTGGGAATTTTGATTTGGGAGATATGGATGTAGGGGTTGAATCGAAGGGTGTTGTTAGGTGCAAACTGTAGGTCTGATGAATACGAACCTTTTGGCACCACACTTGACCCTCGAATCGACCGGAGATGACCGAAAATCAAGAATGACGATCGGAAAACATGAGGATTTTTCGATATGAGATTGTCGACGATATAGGTAGAATCGACGATTGTGGTTGGTATGGAAATTACAGGCTTGAAGAGACGAAACTAATGGTATACGTCTCGTCTCCAATTGAGTCCTGTGGTGGCCGGAATCGACGATTCACCACCGGAATCAGTGTTCACCGACGAAAATCGCCATTCTAGAGAGAATTTCGGACTTGCTTACACGTACAAGTTCGGCTAAGTCTTCATTATTTGGTAACATTTACTTGCATAGCGCTTCCACAAACGTTATCTAAGTGAGAATATTTATATTATTATATTAATAAATTACTTAGGTAACACAAATTATAATAGCGCTTTAAATAAACGATATGCAAGGAGTAACTTGCATAGCGCTTCGATTAAAATTTTCGAAAAGCGCTATGCATGTATTTTTTGTTATTTTTTTTTTAATTTGAAAATTTAAAAAAGCGATATGCAAGCTACAAAGCGTTATCTTAGTAGCGTTACGCAAGCTGAAATCTGTAGTAGTGAATATTAATATCTCACATTATTAATAACCACGTAACCTCTAGAGATGTATTTATAGAATATTATAAACAATCAACTAATAATTCAATAATTGCAAATGTCATAACATTAATCTCCATTAATATAAATATGAATGTGTATAAAGTACATTTGTCCTAATAAATATTATCTCTGGAACATAAATATACTTTCAATGTCGTGGTAAATTATGTACTTGTGGACAAATAAAAGTGAATTGAAGGAGTATTCAAACATTTCAAAACCTTTAACAATTTCCGGGAACAATAACACTTTCCTTGGGGAGTTGCAATAGGTCATGCCTAAAATTATGAATATTCACAATCAAAGTGATACTAAGTGTATATTTTAATTAATTTACGATTAAATGTGCTTATTAAATTTCATAAGAATTTACCAATAACTTAACGACCAATAGAAAAAAAAACAGTGCTATTAACCCAATTAAAAAGAAAATGAAGAAAGTTAGGATAGCTTCAAATTTGCAAGAAAATACCTTATTCACAGTGAGGCTTTAGAGGAACAAATTTATCCCTTAATTTTCCCCCACAATTTTGAAGGATTGCTATAAAAAAAACACAATAACTCATTAATTAGTCTCTTTAATTGGCTGTCGTAGTTTGCAGGCTATCGCGTTAGTCCGAGGGTTTATCCAGTGCACACTTGTAAAAAAAGTCTCTTTAACTATTTCAACTCAAGACTAAAAATTCATTTGTTTGCATTTAATAAAGGTTGAATTTGAATAGTTCAGATCTTAGAAAATTAAGTGCATTTATTTACATTAAGATTTAAACACTTTTTGTATATGTAAATCATTAAGATCTTGAATAAAGTCTTAATATCACTAAGAAGCATTTTATGGAGATATTTTTCACCGTCACTCTATCCACAATCACTCACCGCCACCACTAACCACCTCTGCCATAAGCACCACCACATTATCAACCACTATTACTTTCGCCAACCACATCGCTACCATCATCCACCACATATGTCATCACAAGCACAATTGTCAACCACTATTATCAGTCGCTACCACATCTACCACCTCCATCATTATAATTCTATCCACTATCACCGCCGCCAACTATCACCAAATGCATCGTCAATCACCACACATTTTTCGGCCACCATCACCACCATCAACACCGCTAACTACTAACACCAATCAGTTCCACCATCTCTACCACCACCACCATTACCAACTATCATTATCGCGTCAGTCACTACAACATCATCCATCTCCACCATCACAACTCTCACTGCCATTACTAGCCACTAACACCAATAATTATTTCTACCATTACAAACCATCGCTAGCGAATATAAATGTTTAATCAAATAATAATTTTATTTTATTAAATGTATATTTTGTTCTAATATTTAATTACTCTTTATTTAAAGTGTATATTTATTATGCTTAAAAATAAATAAATTATTCACATTTTAGAGACAACATCTTAATTATTTAGATGTGAATTCAGATTTAGATTTATTATTATTTAATGAAACAAAAGAGGCCTAACTGAATTAAGTAGAGTCTAGATCTCTTGACCTAACACACACAATTGGAGTCGACCTTTTCTATCACTCCTTATGACGAGAATCGAAAAGTGACAAATATTATAGTAGAAGGAATCATGAAAAGCTCAGACTAGCCAACGTTCAAAAGAGCAATTAAATTTGGGTTTACGCCAATTCAATAAATATGAGTTTTTTATATATATATTATTATCACTAAATCATAGTTCACTAATGCATATCATCACCTTAACTTATTGTTTAACCATGATAAATTAGTACAGTTCCATTAAACTTTATTGGGTTTATTTCATGGATTATCACTTAATTTTCACTTTATTGCATCAAATTTTATATAAGATCATTCATTTTTCCTAAGTATCATGAATGTCACTAAATTACTTTTTGTATCCAAAGTGACTCAACTTTGCTTAAATATTATCGAAATTCACTAGGAGGAAACAATGAATATAATGTTATTTAATTATGATATTTAGACAAACCTGAGTGATCACTTTTTAGTTACAAAAAATGTATAATAATTTTATATGATACTTAAACAAAGTTGAATGACAATTTTGATCATAAAATCAAACTTAGAATCTTTAAAGTTTTTTTAATAAAGTTTAAAACTCATTTGACTTTAATTTCAAAATTGAAACGAGGCCACAACATACTTCTCTACATACATATATGTGCAGACCATTATATTATACTAGTCTAAAGGTCTGGATTAACCGGTAACCGGACCTGTCGACCCGATAACGAACTCGATTCGGTCCGGACTGGTAAACTTTAACAGGTTAGGGATTAGTTTGGCCCCCAATCCACAGGATTATGGTAAAATCCGATAAGGTCCGGACCGGTTGGAATCGGTAACGAAAACCGGTAACGTTACCGGTTAACCGGACCGGTAACGGAAAAAAAAATGCTCTCTTCCAACGGTATTGTTACCGTTGGGGGGGGGGGGTCAGGGGCTGGCGGGGGGTTGCCAACGGTTATTTAGACCGTTTGGCCTTAATTTTATTTTTATTATTATTCTTTATTAATTACATTTTTACCCTTTAAAAATCTGTAAATACTCTATATTATTCTCATTTTTATCACACAATTATTTCTACAATTCTCTCAATTCTCATACTCTCTTAATTCTCTCTATTATCAATTCTCAATTTATTGTTATTATTATTATTATTATTATTATTATTATTATTATTATTATTGTTATTAATTTTCAAAGTAGCAAGACGCAAGACTTCGAGCTTCGACTTTCAAGTTTCAATTGAATTTTGAATCCCGAAGTTTGGTACACTCGTTTCATTCTCTAATTATTTTATTAAATTGTCATATTTATTTGTTGATTATTTAAATTAAATATTTTATAATGAATAGGCTAAAGAGAATGGGTAAATCTATTTCAAGGGGTAAAAAATCTAAAGGTTCTACTTCATTATGTACTCTTTTTAGCATTATGAATAATGAAAGTTCAAAAGTTTACATCTTATCATTAGTTTTTATTTTATTGTTTTTTAGTTGTTAACTTATGTCTTCTAATTTAATAAATTAATAAAAGTATAACTATAATATAAATTATAAAATACAAAGTTAACTTTAAATTTTAAAATATAAAATATAAAACTATATTATATTAAATATTTAATTTGAATTTAGTTTACATATTCGGAATTAAAAACATCCGGCCTGGTCCGACCGGTTCAACTCGGAACCGCACGGACCTATCGAAAATCCGGTAAGGAACCGGTCTGATAGGCGGTAGTCAAAATCGGGCCGTAATGCATCAAACCGGTTCAATCCAGATCATCAACCGATCAGGTGCATTGAACCGGTAGACACCTATACATTATATAATCAGCCGAGTAATTGGCTTATGGAGAAGTTGGTTAACCTCAACTTATTTTTTTTTTGGCTTAAAAGTCATTTTTGTTTGATCAATGTTGTTACTCTTTTATCCCTTATAATTCCTTCTATATTCCAACATTATCATCATATCTAAAAAGCCCTAAATATTTTTCAGGTTTCTAAAATAAAAAAAATGGAAAATTATTTTTGTAGAATCTGGAAAATTATGTGTTTTATTAAAAAAAAACTGGAAAAAGTATATTTTTTAAAAATCTGGATAACTGATTTGTTTTAAAAGAAAGTGTAAAAAGTCCAGATTTCTAAAAAAATAGATTTTTAATAAAAAAGTATCTGGAAAAACAAGATTTTTTTAAAATTTAGAAAATAATAATATGTTTTCCTGATTTTTAAAATAAGTTCAGCTTTTCCATATTTAAAAAAAAAGGATTTCCACATTTTTATTAAAATAAATCAGTTTTCAATTAAGAAAAAAACCCAGTTCTTTGTAGTGTTAACAACTTTTAGGGTAAAAAAAGTGCTTAACAACACTTATGTATCAAACACATCAACAATTTATTGTCTTAAGCACTTTCATCCAAACACATAACTGCTTATTTATAAAATAAGTTTCAGCACTTAAAAGTTCTAAAAGCACTTATACATAAAAGTCACTTTTCTTTCAGCTAATCCAAACAGGCTCTTAGTCTGTTCGTTCCTGGAAAATTGACATCATCGTGACTGAAAAATGTACGCGTCTAAAATCTCTATCATGGTATTCTTAATCTATGTAATTTTCTTGATTTAGGTAAAATTCATAGTCATGGTTTACCTTTCGGATGAACTTAGTAGCTTTGGTTCAAATTCTATATTTATTGTAAAAATTATTGAATATGTACAAATTATTAATTTATAATCCAATAACTTTATATAACTAGTAAAATCCTGAATCCATAAATTTCAAATCCTAGTTCCGCATCTATTTACAATTCTACTCACACATGAAAGAGGAAGGAGGGCTTGGAACATGGTAGGTTAAAAGGTGAGAACTTTACAATCTGGAAGTGACTTCTCTTTCATTATTTTCATGCCGGCCTGAGAAACTTTTTTTCATGTATTTGCTAGATTATTCCCTAGACCAACGCACAAGACATGAAAATTCTTGAATATGATCAAGCAAAGTATAAAACCCCAGAATAAGTAACTGAACAAGAATCTCCTCTTATTAAAAAGTTCCCTTATGCTTTACAGTAGCCTATCCTAAAGGAGAAAGAATAACAAAAAGATAGCAAAAGCTTCACTTCCACAGCTTGTAAAGTTCATGCAACATCCACTTACAAATACCCCTCTTATTATTTTTGCCATTCTCATCATCCTAATATATATTTCCCAAATACATACAAAGTGTAAATAATTCATAAGTTGGTGTTACCCTTTTTCCTAATGGCTCAAACAAGTTCAAGATGGAACAAAAAAGACATTCATATTTTGGGGTTGATCATTAGTCTTTTACTACTGATCCAAAATGGCAATGCCTATGAGTTTAAGGTTGGAAATTCAGGAGATTGGAGTGTCCCTTTGGATGCCAATGCTAATGATTACAATCAGTGGGCCGAGAGGAGCCGGTTCCAAATTGGCGACACATTATGTAAGTTCTCATCTACTACATTTTTTCCCATTTTTTGTCAAGTGAATCCTTAACTTTTCGAGAGGAATCCTTCATCAGTGATGGTGAATGACTGATTTTCTCAATCTTTTCGATCTTGGTTTCGTAAGAGTCTTTACTCCAATTTAATTTGTTGTTCAAATGAGAGCCTCATCCTTATGTTATACAATAGAAAATTTTCTTGTGCTCGATAAGAGATATCCTACTTTAAAACAGTTATAGTTACGCCTTCCGTCACCGACACTATTGAAAAAATAAGAATTAGCGACGGAGAAATTCTGTAGCTAAACAGAAAATTCGTCCCTAATCCTATTTAGCGACAAATTAGTGACATATTATCAAAATATTTGTTAGCTACGAGCGATTTAGCGACGAAATTTATAGCTAATTTCAGTTTTCTTCATAGTGCGGGCTGGAGTTCGACCTCTGATTCCCGTCCTTAAATCACCAATGTAACTTCCCTGCCTTTCCGACCGTCGGTAGGCATAACACCTATACACGATCTTACGACTTTTCAAAGACATGGTCACCACGACTCCCTTTATCATGAGGAGGTAACCCCTTCTCCCGAAGTTAGGGGGTTATTTTGCCTAGTAGAGAAAGTTATCTCGAGACCCTAGGGAGGGGCGGATGGAGCTTTGAGGTATCGGGTTCATCTGAATCTCATACTTTTAATGCGGAGCATAAACTTATGTTTACTAATTCACTAAAAATATGGAGTAATAAATATTATACTAGATATAACCCTTACTTTTAAAAATATAACACGTTTAAGATTAAAAATCTTAAAAATTAAATTCATAGAGCTAAAATCTTGAATCAGCCTCTACCCTAGACGTTAATAAGTTTGATTTTGACACCATTTGTCATCTTGTCCTTGCAGTGTTTGTCTACCCGGCTGATAAAGATTCGGTTCTTCTTGTAACCAAGGAAGACTATGCAAATTGCAGCACAGCATCTCCAATTGAAAAATATAGTGATGGACACAGTGTTTTCAAGTTTAACCACTCTGGCCCTTTCTACTTCATCAGTGGAGTTCATGATAATTGTGTCAAGAATGAAAAGTTACTCGTAGTGGTCATGTCAGATAGAAGTAACACCAATCAAACTCCTTCTCCTTCACCTTCACTATCAACATCAGAGGTTCCTCCAGCTCCAGCTCCAGCTCCTTTCGTTGAGGAGGCGCCGCCTCCACCTACTAACTCGGTAGAGATGAACCCAACGCCGGCGCCTTCTCAAGAATCATCTCCTCCAATGAATGGTGCTTCATCAATTGTCATGAGCTTTGTTGGATCAATTGGAGCCTTTATCGGTTCATCTATTCTTCTATGTCTCTGATGATGCTGAATTCAGAGGTGGAGCAAGTATTTAAATTTTATAGGTTCAAGATTCTAGCTCCGGTAGGTTATTGAGTTCTAATTTAATAATTTATATATATTAAATAATTTTTTAAAAATAAATACATATCTGAATCATGATTACTAAATTCGGTTCAACCCGTACTTTAGGTCTCTAGCTCCGCCCCCGGTTGAGTTGATAGACATCTTTGATTCTACTAGTATTCGTATGTCAATAATTTTCTTCTATTTTAGGGTGTCTTTTTCATGATTTTCCCACCTTGCTCCAAGCGAATATAGCTGGGAGAAGGACGAGTCATTACTACTAGTTCCACCAAGATGATGTATATTGTTAATGCTTTGTACAAAAAAAAGGATGAAATATAGTGCTAATATTTATTTTGAATTTAAATTATATACACGGTAAAAGTTTTATATTATTGTTATAACTTGATATATTGTAGTAAATTATGTGAGTCTAAACTCCCTTTGATGTACGAAAAATAGTAAACTACTATTACAAATGCTAGGAAAGGATGATCAATTATGTGTTACAATAGAGTTGATGCAAACAAGAGTTGATGCAACAATTATGTTGGGTGGTCTTGATCTTTATACTTGAATTCGTCTTGAATCTTCCGCCTTGGATCTTCGTTCCAGTTTCAGCAAGCTCCTTGAATCTTTGTTAACCTGAAAACAATAGACACTAAATCTGGGTTGTTGAGTTGATGGATTTTCCATCTTTCCTTAAGACAATATTGTCTGTATACATGCTTTGTACGAATGAATTGCAACTTGTCTCCCAAGATGAAATAACAAAAATATCATTTGTGCAAAGCAAACACTCATGATCCTGGCGAAGAAAACAAACACGAAACGATTGCTAAAAAATGGAAAAGAAGAACGTTCATGAACTAGGAAGAACTTATAGAAATATGTATTATATGTGTGTTCTTCCTCTATTTTCTGTTCTGTATTGTTCTCATATATGTGTGTCAATGTGTACTCTCAAATCTGAAAATAAGGCATGGTTATATAGTTTAGAGGATGAGGAGAAGTGTTAATGACAATTAGGAGGAGTTAAGATGTCTGTTAATGGACTCTCTAACGACTAGAAACGTTCAGGCATAAATGCCAAAACGTTCAGCAAGTTAATGCCATCAATTCCGTGATTTCCCCGTTACTGGAAGCTTTCTGGACATATAGCGTCGTGGCGCCTGCAGAAACGCCTTTCAGAAACTTCAGGGATCAAACTGTAAATATAATAAATTCTGGGTCCAAAAAGATAATGTCAGAAGAAGGCCAATAGCCCACATCCCGCAACCCACGACCCGAACCGGACGGGTATGGGCCTAGTCTCGAACCCAAGCACACCTAGATCCTCCCTCCTTCAAACACATGGGGTACGCAACAGTCTTATAATGATGATGTTTCCTCTGTGCCTTATCAATAATTAATAAGGAAGATCGGGCTAAAGGTAACTACTTTTTGCACAGCGTGTCATTGGTAATGATTCTACTACGGTAGTCTGTTCTTTCATTACAGGCATCGGGGTGATCCGCTTCGAAAATTTGATATTTTTAGATACTTTTTCAGACCTATTGCCAATACTAAGTAGCAGTAAAAAATTTGTATCCATTTTTCCTGATATTATGCATGGATCAGGTATATCATGGCGAATTCTTCAGAAAAAATTGTAGCATGGAAGTCACAATAGTTGTAGCAGCCGTCAATCAAGTTTGTCAGTTCATGCACGCTCTCACCACCGTCAACTCCACTTGCTGCCGTAGTTCCCCAGGCGTGGCCAAGTGGTAAGGCAACGGGTTTTGGTCCCGCTATTCGGAGGTTCGAATCCTTCCGTCCCAGAACGACCACTATAGCTGAGAACCCATAAACCATCCCGACCGGGGGTCAGAATTTCTTCGAATATGTTCTTGAATTCATTCGATATGTGAGTTAAACTCGCCATATAGGAGCTTTGGGAATTGAACTCCCCCTTGGGGTCTCAATCCCTTATTCAGTTTTGAGGCTTATATTATGAACAATTCTCCATTTTCCTACCGATGTGGTAGATTTGTCTCACACCACTCTTCCATGTCTCAAACACCTTACTTCGCGGACCAATATCTCTTCCATTTCTCAATGAAATTTGACGATTCTTGGCCCTACGGTCATCTACTTACTTAATAGATTATGCACGTGTGAAGAACCAGGGTCTCCAACATGTGGAACTACGATGTTTAAGTTATTGAATATGGGCGGACCCAACCTCCACCAAAGGCAAATTTCCAACAATCCCCTTTTGGAAGAGATTTCGGGACCAAAATGTAGACATTTTCGGGACCATAAGGAATTTCAGAAAGAAGCCCAACAGTCCTCAAAATCAACTCTCCGGATAGGAAGGTTTCCTCGACATCCACGTTACGCAAGACTGCGATGACCCTGGATGTTTAAGCTATTCACATAGGAACACATGTCCTGGTAGCCGGAGCCTTATACCCGTCAATAGATCCATCCATTTTTATAACCCAAAGGTTTTTTTCCGGATGAATATCAACCATCACACGAGTGTGGTTCTATCTGATGGAGTATATTTCTCTCTTTTAGCTTATTTCCGAAGCAACGCTTCTGGAGATGACAATTCTCAATTTGTCCATGGTTTATTCTTAACCATATAAGCTAGAAGACCTGGAACAAGTCTTTGTCCCCTCTTTTGCTTTGGTTTGGTCAAACATCTAGAATTTCTGAGTTCTGTAGATCTGGAACATTAAGTTCCGGATAGTCAGCAACTTTCGAATCCTGTAGATTTGGAACGTCTAGTTTCATATAATCAGGCCCTCGCAGGTTCTTGTTAACCTCGAGCAAACACTTCTTTTTTCTTCTTAAGGAAATATCACTTCAAAGAATTCAACATTCTTAGACACCAAGATGCGACACGCACTACTGTGATTTGCAGATCCAGTGGATATGCACTCTACAGTCTTAGGTCAAACTCGGCCTGTTTTGGCTTAAGTGTTTCAACCCTTTGCCACACTATCACATATCACAACATCTGTATATGGTATTCTTTTCATGTTTCACATGGAGGGTTATCCTTATCCTTATGCGGAGTTCTATTAAGAATCGCATTAGCGGTAAGGATCGCATTGTCCTACACGTCTTGGGCGTACGGATCTGCGCTTGGCTAACACTGTTAGTCTGAGGTGAGTAAGGAGCAGTCGTTTGATCAATGATGCTTCACATTCTCCCCCTCTATCAATACGAATTTCCCAATCCGTAGAATTTCCAACCACGCTTCCGGCGCGCCCGCACTGAGTGGCTGCGGTTCTGACTTGGCACAGTGTGAAGTGGCCCTGCGGAGCGCCAAACTTCAGAGAGTTTCGAGGCTTATATTATGAACAATTCTTCCCTTTCTTACCGATGTGGTAGATTTGTCTCACACCACTCTTCCATGTCTCAAACACCTTACTTCGCGGATCAATATCTCTTCCATTTCTCAATGGAATTTGACGATTCTTGGCCCTACGGTCATCTACTTACTTAGTAGATTATGCACGTGTGAAGAACCAGAGTCTCCAACATGTGGAACTATGATGTTTAAGTCATTGAAGATGGGCGGACCCAACCTCCACCAAAGGCAAATTTCCAACAAATTATTTGTCTTATTTTTCAAGTCCGTACTCCCAATATTATGGGTAATACTATTAATAGTTTTTTAAGTGACCTTATAATGTAAAATTTATACAAATTAAAATAATTTATTTTGTGGAAAACAACAAAGAGATCGCTTATGTGAGAACCAAAATGCGACAGACTATATGCTACACCTCTAAAGTCTGAATCAAATAGGAAAGGTGGTAAAAAAAACATAAAGACGTTCTCCATGAACGTAACGGTCAACTAGATATCCACTTTTGCAGAATATTCCCTAGAGAAAATCTGATATACCTTCCAGACATAATCTATTACTCAAATGCAGTGGCGGATTTTGTCCAAAATATTAAGGGGCGGTATCAGTGGCGGATCCAGACAACAAAATATGATGGTGCAAACATACAAAGTTATAATTTTTTGCGTAGGAAAAAAAAAATTGCGAGGCAATGTACGAAGCAAAAAAAATGAAATTACGAATGTTATCAAGAGACCAATGTAGCAAAGCAGACTAGTTGTATTAAAACTGTTAGAATATTATTAATTACTATTAATAATATAATTATGTAGAATCTTTTGTAAATGGTAAGTAGTATTATGTATTAAATAGATTAGTATTAATATAGGGAATACGAATATATTATGGGATAGGTAGGAGGATTTTAAGGAAGACTTAATCTTCCTATTAATTGTTATTTAGTGTATATATTGTAACCATTTGGGATGAATAAGATTAAGGAAGATTTTCCAGTTCTAAATAATTCTTACATGGTATCAGAAGGTAATTCAAAGATCCTATTCTAAATAAAAAATTTCCTTCCAAATTCGGTCATCTTCCCCATCCTTCCAACCGAATTTGTCTTCTCCATTGTTATACTTTATTTTTCTCCATTTTTGTTGTCAACCATGTCTGAATCAAAATCTTCGTTTCACTCAGCCCTTACTATTTCCAACATCAAAACACATATTTCTGTCAAACTAGAGATGGAAACTGTTCACTACGCAACATGGGCGGAGTTGTTCAAAATATGTTGTAGGGCTCACAAAGTTCTTCATCATATAATTCCACCAAAAAATGGTACAACAATGGAACAACCGTGCAGGCATAAAGAATTGTGGGATACCGCGATGCCGATTCTTGGTTGGATTTATGCAACAATATCCACAAACTTGTTGCATCGTTATACCGTATTTCCAGTATGTATGCGTGGAATACGCATAAAAAGTTTAGCCTTAAAGTTTAGGCTTGGACGATTTTGGGCACAACTCACAAAACGAATAGTTTTCCGACGAAACGTTTCCACGACTTTCGTAGGGTAAATTCCGCTATGCCATTTCTAATTTTGCGGATTTTTCCGAGGCGAAACATTTTGGACCAGCGGGAGGCGACACTTGGCACCCTCCCATTGATGGACAGATCGTCCATTGGGCGAAAATGGAGAGGTTGGCACGCGTTTTTGTGCCTTGCACAAAGTCGCGAGTTGGTAGGATATTTGTGTTTAGTTAATCCTCACCCTACACTTGCCTTGCACTTGTCTTCATCTTGGCCATTGGTTGGCCAAGGCTTGAGCTATAAATACCCCTTTAGATGAAGAATTCTTCATCCACAAAGTTATCTTCCAAGTCTAAAAATCCTCTCCTCTCCTCGAGCCATTTCGTCCAAACACCTTTCCCGAGTAGTTGGCGGGGCTTCTCCCCTAGCCTAGCCAAACCTACCCCCTCCTTGGTAGAAAAGTTGCCTTCTTGTATTGTTATAATGCCCAAAATACCTAGCCCAAATACCTAGTACTTAGTAGAAGTTGTGAAGAACTTCTAAGGTTTCCTGAGCATACAACTTGGGAGCAAAACCTTGCTCAGCGCGACTTTTCTAGGATATTATTAGGCTTACCGAGGTAACTAATCCTAACCCTCTTTTGAATTAGAGAATACTTACTGTTGTAGTATAAGAATAAGTATAAATACTTAGAAGAATATCACAGAATAGAATTGAACTGTTACCACAGTAGAAGGGTTTAAAAGAAGAATAATCAAACTGTACTTACATAGGACTGTTTTTCACAGTAGACTTATATATCTCACCGGGTAGGGAAGTGATGCCCAACTTTCCGTAATTGTGAACCCTCATTTAGAATGACCTTCGAGTAGTCTTTGATAGATATCCGTGACTATTATAGGTGACTCTCTGCGCGACATATTCAACTCTACAGTGGTTTTATTTGAGAAGGTATGTGATTCTTCCTAAAGCATGATATTTTACAATATATATAGTACGGTGACGCATTATGTTAACTAAAATATAACTACGGCAATGTCTTTGACTTAAGCCCGAATAACACTTACGGCAATGCCTCACGGCTTAAGCCCGAATAACACTTACGGCAATGCCTCACGGCTTAAGCCTGAATAACACTTACGGCAATGCCTCACGGCTTAAGCTTGAATAATAAAGATCCAAAGCATTTCAAAAGAATCTGAATCATTTTTAGAAGAGAACTAATTGGTTTTTAAAAGCTTAAGAGTTATACTAGCCTTATGGGAAGTTAAGTATAACCACTTAAGATTGATAAAAGAAACAATTTGCCTATGTGTTTATAATGACTTATATTGAATTGTGAAAAGAATAATAAGATGGTTTGATAAGTAGACATGATATGATGCTATGTGTGTTAGTGTCTTGTAACGCGTTTGTGGAAAAGAGTATTCTTGTTGTGCTTATGTTGTTTAAAGATGTTTATATGTTAGTGTACCATCACCTCTTGAGATGATACCGGGTTGTCGCCTCCGTGCGGTAGACTCAGCGATGCGGGACCATGATTCGAGAATACCTCATGCGGGTCCAGGGGCCTACGCGAGCTACGAGAGTTCGAGGTTAGTATGCGGGGTTATGCCTCACGCGGCATGTGGCCATGCGACAACGAGTCGGGGCGATGCCGAGTAGCTACACCGATGCGGTTATACCTCATGCGCCCACGTGAGTGGCCTATGCGGACTCGAGTCCGTGATTAGGCTTGCGAGTGATAATACGCGCGAGTGGCTCGCTTCAATCATTCGCACTAGAAAAGACCTATTACAGCTTTACCTATTGTTGCTCTTGTTTGTGATGTGGCACTATATGCGCGTTCCTCGTTGTTTCATACATACTTGCAAAATCGTTTTAAAATGATATGTTTCATTTAAGTATTTCTGATTTCATATACTTAGTACACAGTTATCGACCTCCTTGGCTGCGTTCATGCCGCAGGTAAGCGGCAGTGCTAGATCCACATTCTTAGGATCTCTACGTTGGTGTCGAGCTCCATCTTTTCCGAGGCTCTACTTTGGGTATGATCTCCTGTGTAGATAGTTTTGTATGATCGAGGTATGGCGGCCTGTCCCGCCATAGTTGTATATTTCCTTAGTGTGCGTATTTATGCGATGTCGGATGTCGCTAAACCATGTTTATATATGTATACCGAAAGCGATGTTTTCTCACATAAAGCTGTCTTATTTTATAAACTGTTTCATGTCTTGCTTTATATTTCCGCCGATTACGATGTATGACTACTGGGTGCCCGGTGGCACTACCACGGGCGAAGCAGGTCGTGACATACAATAATGGAACCAGATTCTACTGCCATGGCGGCATGGAAACGCTTGAGAGACATTTTTCAAGATAATCAAAACTCTCGTGCCGTTGCGTTGGAACAAGAATTTTCAACCATTGTCATGGCAGACTTCCTAACGCTTTCAACCTCATCGGCGTCTCAAAGTGGTGGCGGATCAATTGAGAAGCGTAGGTTCACGATTTCGACAACGGTTAGTTTTACAGTTAGTTGCCGGTCTCACGGATGCTTATAGTGGCGTGGGGACACTAATCCGTCAAAGTAATCCCTTACCAAAGTTTTATCAAGCAAGATCCATGCTTGTTCTTGAAGAATCGGGTTTGATTAAGAAGGTTTCAACAAATTCCGCCATGGTTGCCACGTATTCAAATGAAGGTAATTATTTTGACTATTCTTCACAAAATAAGAATAAAAAAAGACGTGGTAATAATAATAAGAAGAGTGGAAATCGCGGAAATAATAAAAGTGGGGATCACCGGAATTCCGGTGGCGGCGGAAATGGCGGCAACACCAACTCCGGCGGAGGCTATGGCGACAGCAGCAACTCCGGCGCTCGACAAGAACCACGAGGCTGGTAGCGGCCAATGCAGAATCGACAAAGCCAGCTGTAGCAGCAATGGTCCAGACGGGAATTGGGCCAGGCAAACCAACAGGCCCAATGGCCAGTGGCAGCCCAACCCGTTCCAGCAGAGAAGCCAACAACAAATTTCAAAGAGCCACCAAGAGCCCGATTGACACACTTCAGCGGCGGCAATTTTGCGAGCCCGATTACCGAAATGCTTCAGCAGGCAGCAGCAGTTTTGGGCCTCCTCCGGCCCAATGGCAGGAGGCCCATTCAACCACGACCCATCCTACGGATATTGAGCAGGCTATGCACACTCTTGGACTCAATCCACCGGATTCTAATTGGTATATGGACTCCGGGGCTACGTCACATATGACGGCGTCCCAAGGTACACTCTCACCCTATTATAATTTGAGCAAAGAAAATGGTATTATTGTCGGAAATGGCCATACAATTCCAATAAAAGGTTATGGGTCGAACACACTGTCACCACCACATCCGCCACTAGTTTTAAAAAATGTCCTGCATGCTCCCAAATTAATAAAAAATTTGGTTTCTGTTAGGAAGTTTACTAGTGATAATTGGGTTTCTGTTAAATTTGACCCATTTGGTTTTTCCGTACATGACTTTCGGGCGGAAGCTTCTCATGAGATGTGATAGCAAGGGGGAGCTCTATCCAATAAGTTTACCAAATCCACAGTCTAAAGTTCCTTCCACTTTTGCAGCCTTGGCTCCATCACTATGGCATGAACGATTGGGACATCCGGGGGAGTCCGTTTTGGCCTCTCTTAAACAAAACAATTTTATTTCATGTACTCAAACTCATGTTTTGAATAAGTGTCAGGCTTGTGCCCTTGGTAAACATGTTAGGTTGTCATTTACTTCTTCTACTTCATGCACTACTATGTCATTTGATATTTTACATTGTGATATTTGGACATAACCTGTTTTGAGTTCCTCAGGTCATAGATACTATTTACTGTTTCTTGATGATTACTCTAATTATTTGTGGACATTCCCTTTGTCGAAAAAATCACAAGTGTTTTCCACCTTCCTAAACTTTAGAGCATTTATCCGAACTCAGTTTGAACGGGAGATTAAAAGTATTCAATGTGACAACGGGAGGGAATTTGACAATAATCAGTTTTGGGATTTTTTCAAAACAAATGGTTTACAATTTCGTTTATCCTGTCCCCACACATCTTCACAGAATGGGAAGGCGGAACGCAAAATTAGAACCATTAACAATATTGTGAGAACATCCCTTGCTCATGCTTCTATACCCCCCATTTTTTGGCATCATGCGCTTCAAATGGCAACCTACATGTTAAATATCCTTCCCCACAAAAACATGTCTTACCAAGCTCCACTAAAAATACTTTACTTACGAGAGCCCTCATATCATCATTTGAGAGTATTTGGTTGTCTTTGCTACCCCCTATTTCCATCCACCACAATCACAAAACTTCAACCCCGGTCTACTCCATGTGTCTTCTTGGGATATCCTACGAATCACCGTGGTTACATGTGTTATGACATTTCTTCCAAACGTATGTTTATATGTCGTCATGTAATTTTTTATGAGTAACAATTTCAATTTGCCAAGATACATGACACAGGGACAAATACTTATGATTTTTTGGATGATGATAGGCCCCCGTATCTAACTCATTTTCTCCACAGTCCGGGACTCACAAAAAATACAGTCCAGCAAACTGGGCCATCAGTTCCAAGGCCCAGTGAACGAGAACCCCCTACTTTACACCAGCTGCCCCTTCAGTTGGGCCAATCTCCAACTCCAGGCCCAACTACACACAAAATACTCGGCCAGCCCAGTACAACCAATGGAGAAATTAGCAATATTCTGGGCAGTGGCGTTCAACCCACTGTCTCACTCCCGGCCAGTGGCGTCCAGTCCACTGGCCTACTAAATCGGCCAGTCACCCGTAGTCAACATGGAATTACAAAACCCAATGTCAAATACAGTCTACACACTCAAGTCTCCAAATCACCTTTGTCTTGTAACCCTGTGCCTGCTCTAAAAGATCCTAATTGGAAAATGGCCATGGATAATGAATATCATGCTCTAATTAAAAATAGGACATGGGAGTTAGTACCTCGTCCATCTAATGCTAATATAATTCGTTCTATGTGGATTTTTAGCCATAAAGAAAAATCTGATGGTTCTTTTGAGCGGCATAAGGCCCGACTTATAGGTGATGGCAAGACTCAACAGGTGGGATTAGATTGCGGCGAGACATTCAGTCCAGTGATTAAACCAGCAACCATCAGAATTGTTCTCAGTTTAGCCCTCTCAAAAGGATGGTTACTTCATCAATTGGATGTCAAGAATGCCTTCTTACATGGACATTTGAGTGAGACTGTATACATGCATCAACCATTGGGGTACAGAGATTCTCGTTATCCCAATCATGTGTGTTTACTTAAAAAATCATTATATGGACTCAAACAGGCTCCCAGGACTTGGTACAAGCGGTTTGCAGATTTTGTGTTCAACATGGGTTTCTCAAACAGCCGTTCGGATAATTCACTATTTATTTATCAACAGGGTAATCATACTGCTTATATTCTCTTATATGTAGATGATATTATCCTAACAGCCTCTTCAGACTCTCTTCGCAAGAATATCATGACCCAGCTGAGTTCCGAATTTGCTATGAAGGATCTTGGTCCACTTCACTACTTTCTAGGAATTGCGGTGACACGTCATGCAGGTGGTTTATTTCTTTCCCAGAAGAAGTATGCATCAGAGATCGTAGAACGGGCTGGAATGTCATCTTGCAAACCGTCTGCAACTCCAGTAGATACCAAGTCAAAATTGAGTGCCATATCCAGTAGTCCTT
Source organism: Przewalskia tangutica (assembly GCA_029844215.1). Taxonomy (NCBI): domain Eukaryota; kingdom Viridiplantae; phylum Streptophyta; class Magnoliopsida; order Solanales; family Solanaceae; genus Przewalskia; species Przewalskia tangutica. The sequence goes on along the minus strand of CM056720.1, from coordinate 138,888,034 downwards.
TTGCCAATCCGACATCAGATCACTTGGCGAGTTTTACAATATCTCACATTCACCAGGCCAGATATTACATATGCAGTACAACAAATGTGTTTGTTCATGCACAATCCAATGGAAGAACATATGCATGCACTCAAGCGTATTGTACGATATATTGTGGCACTCGAATTATGGATTGCATCTGCACCGCCTTCCATGACCAAGCTTGTCACCTACACGTACGCAGCGGGATGTCGGACACCGCACGCTCCACCTCTGGCTATTGCGTCTTCCTCGGTGATAATTTAATCTCATGGTCCTCCAAAAGGCAACCCACCGTATCACGTTCCAGTGCTGAAGCTGAATACCGTGCGGTAGCCAATGTTGTGTCTGACTCATGCCGATTCGAATCTTACTTGAGCTTCATTGTCTATTCCGACACCCACCATGGTATACTGTGATAACATTAGTGCAATTTATCTCTCCGGAAATCCAATCCATCATCAACGCACTAAGCATATTGAGTTAGATATTTATTTTGTCCGTGAAAAGGTAGCTCGCGGACAGGTGCGAGTGTTACATGTCACGACGCGACATCAGATTGCAGATATCTTCACAAAAGGGCTTCCGCTGATCTTATTTGAAGAATTTCGGGACGCCTCAAGATTCGCCCTCCTAAACCATTGCGATCATGAGTGTTAGAATATTATTAATTACTATTAATAATATAATTATGTAGAATCTTTTGTAAATGGTAAGTAGTATTATCTATTAAATAGATTAGTATTAATATAGGGAATAAGAATATATTATGGGATAGGTAGGAGGATTTTAAGGAAGACTTAATCTTCCTATTAATTGTTATTTAGTATATATATTATAACGATTTGGGATGAATAAGATTAAGGAAGATTTTCCAGTTCTAAATAATTCTTACAAAAACAATTATATAAAATGATGTCGTTTTGTATAAAAAAAAATTAAAAATTCTGGTGGTGCAACTGTACCAACATCAATACAACAAAAATATAATATATAAAAGGAAAGACATACCTAGAATTAAAGTGCTGCCCTTCGTTCTTTTAAAGACTTGAAATCATTAATAATTGAATCATGAAGGCTGAAATCCAATTCGAATATAAGAATGTGTATAAAATATATTTGTCCTAATACAGATTGTCTCTAGGACATAAATATACTTTCACTTATGGCCTCACAAACGAAAAATAATAAAAGTCGACTGAAGTTTTAAGATACCCTAGATAGTAACTTTCCTGAATCCTTCTCATATTGGATGAAAATAATATATTCTCTCTCAATTTCTACCAAACAAGTTGAATATATTTTTAACTAAGGGAAGAAGCAAATCAGTGATTAGTCCTTCCCCTAACTCTTCTCTTTCTCTTACTTGATCGAGACATGTTATAATTCCTCTATAATTTTGGTGATACTGGATAGAGAGAGCCAGAAAGGGAAGAGTTTGTTTATAAAAGAGATATTATTTTTAATTGGAGGACCGTGACTGGATATTAGAGGGTTTGTTTATTAAAGAGTTATATTAAAAAAAAAATGGGGGGCCATGGCCACCCCAGGGCCTTCTAAGCTCCGCCACTGCTCAAATGGTCACTTAATCATCATAAATTACTTAGTAAAGTCACGTGTCTTTTATTTGTAACAAAAAATCACTTAACTATATTTATAGCACTCACAAAGTTATTCAACAGGCCAAATATATGTTAACCCTCTAGGTCTTTAATGTTACAAATAAAAGAAATATAATTTTACTAGGTAATTATGGAAAGTTGAGTGATCATTTGAGTAGTGGACTCTCCAAACATGCCCTTAATCTTGTTCTTCCTCAACACTTGTATGATCTTTAATCAATTGATCTATACCGTCAAAAGTTGCATGATTTTCATGATGTAAGTTCTCCTAATTAGTGAGAATTTATTGGGGCAACCGATTGGTTTACTACTATCTCAAATTCTCAATCTAGGAAGCATTCAATAGCCGCTATAAAGTAGTAACTTAAAATAAAAAATGTCAAAGTGCTAATGGTAAGAATTGATAATCCCTTAATCATTATTCTCCCAAATATACAATATATATACATGGATCTTATGAAAGACTATTCTAGAATTGTAATCATTTTTTACCGAATTTACAAAGATTATTCTAGAAGACTAATCTAAATTAGGAGATGCTACTTAATTACATAATATTACATAATCAATTAATAATAATGAAGGGAGGTAATTATGGAATTGCTCCCATAATTACCGTGTGCTATTAATCCCCCGCAGTCTTAGCGGGAGGTTCATGGATGCTAAGACTGTCCCGAAAGTTATCGAAAAGTACGCGCGGAAGCCCTTTGGTGAAAATATCAACAATTTGATAACGTGATAGGACATGAAGAACTCTACTTGTCCACGTGCAACTTTTTTGCGAACAAATAAGATATTCATTTCAATGTGTTTTGTGCGATGATGCTGAATATGATTGCCCGATAAGTATATCGCACTCACATTGTCACAATAAACCATTGTTGCCTTCTCAATCGGACAGTGTAGTTCCAATAGTAGATTACGGAGCCAACATGATTCAGCAACCACATTGGCTACCCCTCTGTATTCCGCCTCAGCACTAGACCGAGATAATGTAGATTGTCGTTTAGACGACCATGACACAAGATTGTCTCCCAAAAACACACAATAACCGAAAGTGGAGCGTCGTGTATCCGGACAGCCACCCCAATCTGAATGTGTGTAGGCTGAGAGGTGCTTGATGGAAGACTTATACAAATGAAGTCTGAAATGGAGAGTGCCCTTCACATACCGCAGAATCCTCTTGAGAGCCCCCATAAGTTCTTCCTTCGGATCATGCATGTGTTATCAAACTTGCTGGACCGCATAAGAAATATCAGGCCTCATAAAAGTGGGATACTGCAATGCACCAGCCATATTGCAGTAATGTGTGGTGTCGCTGAATGGAGTACCAGAAGCGTTGCTCAACTTTGTCTTTGTGTCAACTGGAGTATGTGAAGATTTGCATGAAGACATTCCTGTTTTTTCAAGTATCTCCTTGGCATACTTATTTTGACTGAGAAACAGACCACGTACAAATTGAGTGACAGCAATGCCAAGAAAATAATTCAACGAACCTAAGTCCTTCATTGCAAATTCGGCTGCAAGAAAAGACATAATAGACTGGCGGAGTAAAGTTGATGATGCAGTGAGTATAATATCATCAACATACAGAAGTATATAAGCCATATCAGTGCCCTTCCGATAAATAAAAAGAGATTGGTCGGACTTGTTGTGAGAGAATCCTAATTTAGAAACAAATCTGGCAAACCTGTTATACCATGCCCGAATGGCTTGTTTCAGACCATATAAGGATTTCCTTAATAAACACACATGATCCGGCCAGGTATGATCACAAAATTCCAACGACTGATGCATGTACACCGTTTCCTGCAAGTGGCCATGTAAAAATGCATTCTTGACATCCAACTGATGAATGGACCATGATTTAGACAGTGTCATGCTAAGAACAGTCCTAATAGTTTCAGGCTTAACTACCGGATTGAAAGTTTCACCGCAATCAACACCCACCTGTTGAGACATGCCATCACCAACAAGAAGAGCTTTGTATCTCGCAAAAGAACCATCAGAATTCTTTTTATGGCAAAAAAACCCACATAGATCGAATTATGTTCACATTAGATGGTCGTGGTACTAAATCCCACGTCTTATTTTGAATAAGAGCAGCAAATTCATCTAACATGGCTGCCTTCCAATTCGGGTCTGATAAGACAACTTTGGGTTTTTTTGGGATTGGTGAGGGTTGGACCGATGTGGTGAGGTTGAAATGGTGTTTAGGGCGAAAAATACCATGCATGGAATGGGTTTCTATGGTTCGTTGAGGAGTTGGGTCGTTCGATGTTTGGGTAGTGTTGGGATTTTGGGCCGAAACAGTGGGTAGAGAAGTTTCGATGGTTTGGGCCGAGGTAGTGGGTCTGGTACTGGTATGAGTCAGAGTATTAGGGGATAGGGGTGAGGGTGGGATGACGGGTGTAGTGGTCGGTGAGGTTCCTAAATTGTTATTTTTAGAGTTGAGATGATACCTCAAAAGTGGATGAATTCCGTCGTCCAGAAAATCATATGAAGCTGAGGATGCCGCTCGAGATATTGCAAACAGGAAAGATGATTCGTTAAAGATGACATGACGAGAAATAATAATTTTTCCTGTTGACATATCAAACCATTTATATCCCTTGTGATTCTGTGGAGACCCCAAAAATACGCACGGAGTAGACTGAGCTTGAAGTTTATGAATGGTGGCGGATGGACACAATGGATAACACAAGCACCCAAAAATCCGTAAATGCGTAACCGAAGGGATACGGTTGTATAATACCTGAGTTGGTTACACATTAGAGAGGAGTTTACTAGGAAGAATATTTAAGAGATATGTAGTCATTTGAAGAGCATGGTGCCAAAAATATGATGGTGTGGACGAATGCACTAAGATAGAACGAGTCATATTGTTGATTGTTCGAATCTTTCTTTCAGCTTTCCCATTTTGAGAAGATGTATGTGGACATGAGATACGGACGAACATCCCATTTTGGAGACAAAAATTCTGAAATTGGGTATTTATAAATTCTCATCCATTATCACATTGAAAACATTTAATGGTTTTGCCAAATTGAGTTTTGATAAACACACTAAATTGTTTTAAAATGTTATAGGTTTGTGATTTTTGTCCTAAGGTAAAGGTCCACAAAAAATTCAAAAAATCATAAAAAATGAGTTGACCTGAAGAACTTAAAATGGGTGACGTCCAAAAATAACAATGCAAAATATCAAATGACATAATAATAGTTGTAGTAGATGCATAAAACGAAGTTTAATATGTTTACCAAACACACAGGTTTGGCAAACCGAAGAGTCCAAAGTTTTATTATAGGAAATCAAATTATTCTTTCTAAATTGATTAAACACCGGTGCTCCTGGATGTCCCAACCTATTGTGCCATAAACTAGGAGAGATAGCCACAAATGTGGAAGGTGTGACCCTGCAATTTGTGGAAACAGAGGTGATGGGATATAAGTCTCCCGTGCTATTACATCTCATGAGCGGCATTCCCGTCTGAAAATCCTTCACAGAAAAGCCAAACAGATCAAAATTCACAGAAACATTATTGTCAGTTGTAAAACGTCTAACAGAGATCAAGTTTTAAATTAATTTTGGTGCATGCAAGACATTTTTCAAACATAAAGGTGGGTGGGGTGAGGGTAGGGTTACCTGACCAATACCACGAATTGGAATTTCATGCCCACTGTCGACAACAATACTTTATTACCGCTCGTATTAAAATAAGATAAAAGATTACCTTGAGATGTCGTCATGTGTGACGTAGCCCCTGTATTCATGTACCACGATTCATCTGGAATATTCAGATTCATGTGACTCATGACTTGTTCAATATCCGTGGGTGCATAGCCGACAGAAGATGGTGCCTGAGCTGCAAAAACATGTTGAGGACGAGATCTGAGAATACCAGATTGGCGATTGGAAGGAGGAGGTCGGAAAAGGACATGGTGGGGCAGCCCACTGCGGGGCCCAAACCCACGGTGGGTACTGCCCACTCGACCCAGCCGCCAAAGAAACCACCGCCATCGCCCAGCATCGATGTCGCATTGTTTTGTCCCCACCACCGTCGCCCTTTCCACCATTACCATTATTTTTCCTTTATTATTTCAATTCAAACCCCGTTGTTGACCATTATTTTGACGGGTATTTTGGCCACCCGAACCAGAATTTTAGGGTTCCAAATTAGTGGAAAAGAAGTTGGTAGATACGAGGGCCATGTCACTAGTGGTTGTGCCCAATGATGCTTGTTTTGCCTTCCTCGTTTCCTCAAGGATTAACCTTGAACGGGCCTCGTAAAAGGGAGGTAACGGATTGCTTTGCTGAATGAACGTAGCAACACCATCATAATGTACATTCAATCCCGCAATCAACTGAAGAACTAATCTTTGATTTGTTACGGGCGAACCAACGTTGGACAGTTGATCCGCAATCACTTTTAATTCTTGACAATGGGCTGAGATGTTAGAAAAATTATCCAGTTTAATATTAGTAAATTGGTGTTCAAGATAAACGGCCCTAGACATTTTATTATCTTGAAAAATATTTTCTACTCTTTCCCAAGCCTGTTTAGCCGTAGAATTGAGTTCAAGGATGGTATGAAGAAGATCATTTTAAATTATGCCATAATTCATTGAAGGACAATAGCATCTAAGGGAGACCACAATTTCTTGTCCACCGTAGTGGTATCCGTCGGTGACTCGGATGAAAGAATATGGTCAAGCACTTCATAAGCACGACAACTAATTTTGAAAAGTTCTGCCCATGAGGTATACTGCCCTTTCTCCATTTCAAGAGTTATGGAGATGAAGTTCTTGACGTTATTGACTACAAAAGCGGGATGAAAGGTTTGTTTTTCGGCCATAGGTTCCACTTAGAGAAAAAAAGAAATAATGAGGTGAAAAAAGTTGCATTTGGATGAGAGTGGATTAGAAAACAAAAAATCTAAAGAAATTGAGCCGAAGGGGTGGGATAGTTTTAGGTTTAGTGTTTTAGGATTCCTAAGTCTAAGTGTTTTGGTTGGTAGAAAAACAATGTAAAGGGAAATGGAGAAATTTGCCAAGAGAAGGAAAATAGAAGAGTTTAGGGTAAATGATCTTTGGCTAATGATACCATGTAAGAATTGAATCCCTTAATTATTATTCTCCCAAATATACAATATATGTATATATATATATATATATGGATCCTATGGAAGACTATTCTAGAATTGTAATCATCTTTTACCTAATTTACAAAGATTATTCTAGAAGACTAATCTAAATTAAGAGATGCTACTTAATTACATAATATTACATAATCAATTAATAATAATGAAGAGATGTCATTATGGGATTTCCCCCATAATTACCGTATGCTAGTACTAATGTCGCACAAAATAAAAAATCAAGCACTATGAATAAAACACTATAAAATATAAGCTCAAACATTTATGTGGAATTCATGTCAGTGGTGGAGAATTCTTGCTCAAGTGTGACGGCCCGAGAAATATTATTATCTTGGAATATGTCACGTAAGCGATCCCAAGCCTCCATTATCGTGAAGTCGGATTCAAGCATAGTATGCAGCAAATCACTTGAAATTGTGGCATAAATTCACTGGAGAACCATAGCATCATGGGTCAACCATAATTCCATTTCATCATCGGTTTTCGGCACCTTCTTCATGCCTTTTTCCGACGGAATTATGTGATGGATAATCCAGTGTGACCGATAGTGAATTTTGAAAAGCTCCGCCCACATTGCATAATAGACGTTTTCCACTCAAGAGTTATAGAGATATGAAATTTAATATTGAAATTGTGAGGACTGGATGGAAATTTGATTTTGAGTTAGCTGACGAAAGAAGACGAGAGTCGGCGGCGGAGAGAATGGGAGTGGGGCCGACAATGAATGAGTATATTTTTAGGGTTTAGAAACTTTCCCTAGAATTTAATACCATATAAGAAATATTTTCCTTGATTATTTCATTCCAAAGTGGTAGTAAATATACTCATAATACAAGCATAATCTTAGATTAGAGGTAAGGTAATGAATCACTAAATATATACCTATCATATACACAATATACACAATTATGACTAATTATTATTTCTTATTCTATCTGTCACGACCCGATCCCGGGCCCGTGACTGGTGCCTTACCCCGGGCACCCTAGTGATACAACATCAGAGAAAATCAGCGGAAATAAAAACTTAAAAATGAAACAAGATATATGATAAGAACAGGATAACCAAAACGGTCGCCTTCCAATAATATATATACAAATCTTTTAAACCGAACAGTTTAATCCTTTTTACAAACCCTGCCCACAACAGTACTACAGACCTCTAAGAGTTTTTATACAACATGACGGGACAGGGCCCCGCCATTGTAAAATCCGGAAAAAAATAAATAATAATATATAGTTGTGGTTGGGTTAATAAATATATATATATATATAAGAAAAACAAAGAATAAATTGTATGGGATAGAGTTAGGGTTAAAGTTGGATAAATAGATAGATGAAATGAAAATAAGAAACCAAAACAAACACAAAACAAAACAAAACAAAAAAAAAAAAAAAAAAATGCAGCATGCATTTCACGTACACTCTTTACCCCTTCCCTTCCCCCTTTTCAATTCCCCTCCACCCTTGGTCTTCTACCTCCCCTAAGTTATACAAACACCCTTACTTATACATTATACTTGGCACAAACAAAGGACTAGCACAAAGAATACAAAATCAGAAAAAAAAACAAGTGAACAAGAAGAGGACAAATCAAAACATCAAGAGAGGAAGGAGAACAAAAATAGGAATACTAGGGAGCAAGGATCACTTGTAGCAACAGAACAACAATCCTTTTCACGCTTACAAGGTGAGTTTTCTCACTCAGAAATTCTTGGTAACATCCTTTATTTTTAGTTCAATACATGTTGGAATAAGAATTGAGTGTTGAAAAGAAATATTGAACTTTTGATTGTTTAGACAACTAGTTGCGTCATGAACTTTACGAACTGTTCTCACTGAGTTATAATTGTTAGAATTTGATGAAATTCGGAAGAATTGTACACCTCTAATATGATCATATAGAACCAAAAATGAGGTAGAATGGACGTACGGTTTGAAAGTTATCATAGTTCAAAGTCCTCGCTTTAGATTTGGTCGAAATTCGGAAAGGCATAATTACGGACTGTTTTTATTGAGTTTTACTTATTAGAATTATATGAAAATTTACATGGTTGTACATATATCTGTTACGGACAGATATATATAAAGATTTATTAAAACGGACTTACGAGTTGAGAGTTATTGTAGTTTGAAGTTGCTGCCTCGGATTCGTCGGAATCCAGAAGGGCAGGACGTTGAAACATAAAACTGTACTAATCTGTTGGGAATATGAAAATTGTTGCTAAATGAAAGTTCTAGATCTCTTTGATGTGCACATTTTGAGACCTTACGGGGGTCTATCCGACTTACGTATTGAGATTTATCGCTGTTTAAAGTTTCTGCCTCGGATCTATCGAGATTCAGGAAGGGCAGCGAATAAAAGTGTAAAACTGTACCAAATGGTACAGAATATGAAAGAATGGTTCACATGGAGACGTGTAGCTCTCTGTTCTCGTCGTTTTGAGAATTTATGGGGCTTGAACGGGTTTACAGATTAGGAGTTATGACTATTCTAAGATTGGGTGCTGTTTAATAAAAATTCTGCCGAAACAAATTTTATGGGGCTGTTTTGAGATAAATTTGTGTTAGTTACCCAAAGTAGTTTTAAATGAAATTTGGTACAGTGAAAGATCCCCGTCTTACCTTAGTTTCCGCTTGAGAAACACCTTAGTTGGAGTTATGGTTAAAAAGTTATAATCGTTACAAGTATGAATGATGAATGTTGGGAAAGAGAATATTATTTATTCGATCTTCTGAAAAATATGAAAAAGTGAATACGTGTTCACATAAATATATAAATATAAATATAATGGATCGGGTTGCACGCCGCAACAAAACGTAAAGTGAATACGCGTTCACAAATACGTAAATATAATGGACCGGGTTGCACGCCGCAACAAAACGTAAAGTGAATACGCGTTCACAAATACGTAAATATAATGGATCGGGTTACACGCCGCAACAAAACGTAAAGTGAATACGCGTTCACAAATACGTAAATATAATGGATCGGGTTGCACGCCGCAATAAAACGTAAAGTGAATACACGTTCACAAATACGTAAATATAATGGATCGGGTTGCGCGCAACAAAGCGTAAAGTGAATACGTGTTCACAAATACGTAAATATAATGGATCGGGTTGCACGCAACAAATATGAAAGATGAATACATGTTCACCTATATATAAATATGAAAAGTGAATACGCGTTCACAAATATATAAATGTAATAAACATGTGGAAATGCAGGGGAATGCCTTAACGTATAATACGAGATAAAATGAAGTGTTAGTTAAGAGAATTTCCTATGAGGAGTTGTTGCATATTTAAAAATGTTGTAGCGATATGTTTTGCAATATGCTTATTACGTTATAATGTGATTGCGCTTGGAATATTGTGGTGTTACTTTGAATTGCGGTAAGGTTCTCACTCGGCCCGGATGGTAGGGTGACTCTTTTATTATCATGTTTCAGGAAAGCGTGATAGAGGAAAGGCTCCACGCCAAGGCTAGCGATCGTCCCGCAGCCTCTTGTCATACCAAGTCCATTGTTTCGGGCTTGGTACTCGTCAGGTTCAGAATGTCAGTTCCAATGTCTCGGAAAATGCCCGTGTGAAATGGTCTCCCTTCCAACTTAGAATAATATTGTCAGTATGTCTATGTAGAAACAATATTTGCACGAGTATGGGCTCGCGTTATATTTTCAATAAAGTCATAAACAAATTTCTTTATTGTTATTTTTATTAATAGCTCCGTATTTGAATATAAGTTTAAATTTCTAAATAAAGATAATTAAATGGTGCTCCTGGTGAAAAATAATTGTCCAGGTGCCATCACGCCCTAAGTAAAGACTTAGGAAAATTTGGGGCGTGACAAGTTGGTATCAAAGCTAAACCAGGTTAGGAGATTCTAGGAAGTTTCTTCGAGTCGGGTGTTTGAACGGTTACTTATTGCGACGGTGTGCGCGCCACCTTAGTAATAAGTAAACGGAATAACATCCTAAAGTTTCACTTCTTTCATACTCTTCTCGTGCCTATCTTGAGTCTTTTCAAAGACTTGGTTCTCGTACTACCTCCTTCAAAGGATTGTGGAATGGAGTGTACAACGATAAAATAACCAGATGTGACTGCACCACCGACCGAAAAGGTAGGTGAGGTACGAATAGACTATGGGGCAAATTTTGTGAGAAGAAGGAACATATCTATATAGGAAGGACTACAAGTCTAACCTAATAGTATTTCTCGATGAGGTAGAAAATCTCATTTACGAGGATGTGTGGAGACGCATGACGTCAATTTGGTAATCACGGTTAGTGGGCGACACGGGTGTGGTGGAGAAATTTTAGAAGAAATCATTTTCCGATGTCACTACCGAGTAGCGTGGGGGTTGAGCCGCATTCGTGAAAAGTACATGTCTAACTCCCAAAAGATGCGCTCGACGTGAGTTTGAATCATTGAAACAAGGAGACCGCAATGTGATTGAATACAATACCTAATTCATCCGATTGTCAAGATACAACGCATATATTATTCCTACGAGAGGAGAAGGTCAAAAGAGTTGTTAAGGGTTTAAACCCAAACTTGGAAGAGAAGGTAGTGGCATTAGCCTATGATCGGACGTACCTTGGATCGCCAACATGACAATGAGGTAGAAGGTTTTGCCAAATCAAAAGAGAGTATTCACGAAAGAGGCATTTATGTGACTCGACCTTTTTCAACTATCCGATTGGAGTCATACTATAGAAAATAGTCAACTCCATCCAGAGAGAGTTCCACTCATCGTTTGGAAGATCAATAAAGGTATGTGGAACTTTCCTATCTCTTGAGCATGAATAGTTGTACTTATATAGTATGGTAGACGTACAATACTTTGATATCCTTTACTTATTTAAGAATGGCCAAGTTGGGCGAGTTAGGAGGTTAACTCACTTTAAAACTATTAAGGATGTCTTAAGTTTTCAAAGTTAAGGGACTTGAAGTGTTTTGAGTATATGATACTCGTTTTGTTTTAAAAGTTTAAGTCCCTTGGAAATAGGAAAATGTAATTGACTAAGGTATAAGATTAATATAACGACTTTATGGGAAGTTGGTTAAATTCGCTTTATGGAAAGTTAAAAGGAGAGATTTACTTTAAGTAAGATAAGTAAGGACAAGTGACTTGATGCTATGGTTATTAGTATCTTGGAAGTTTTATATAAAAAAAAAAGGAGTCATTCGTTTTAAAAGAGTAGAAGTATGTAGTACTTGGGATTAAATTTCCGGATTCTTTTATTAAGACATGTTAGTGCCTTAAGTGAACTAAAATGAGAGGATATATTAATAATGTCAATAAGAAGTTAGGGGATTTCTTGACTTACTTATGTTATGTAGGATAGCCGGTTGAGCTAGGGTAAGAGTATAAATGCGGGGTAAACCCCCAAGACGTTATACCACCTTCTCCAGGGTAAGAGTATAAATGAGGGGTAAACCCCCAAGACGTTATACCACCTTCTCCAGGGTAAGAGTATAAATGAGGGGTAAACCCCCAAGACGTTATACCACCTTCTCTAGGGTAAGAGTATAAATGAGGGGTAAACCCCCAAGACGTTATACCACCTTCTCTAGGGTAAGAGTATAAATGAGGGGTAAACCCCCAAGACGTTATACCACCTTCTCTAGGGTAAGAGTATAAATGAGGGGCAAGCCCCAAGACGTTATACCACCTTCTCTAGGGTAAGAGTATGAATGAGGGGCAAGCCCCAAGACGTCATACCACCTTCTCCAGGGTAAGAGTATGAATGAGGGGAAAGCCCCAAGACGTCATACCACCTGCTCCAGGGTAAGAGTATAAATGAGGGGAAAACCCCCAAGATGTTATACCACCTGTTCCGTGGATTTGCTACCCATGATGCGAGGAATATCCTCACGTCAGCTTATTTCCTACCTTAGGTCTCAAAAGTTATTAAGGAGTCACAAAGTGGAGTACGCATATCTGGCTAATATAGTAGATACCCAAAAAAAAAGAGTCCCCAGCGGTGCATGATGTCCCTATTGTTTGAAAAATTTCGAAGGTTTTTTCCCAAGATCTCCTGTGCCTTCCTCCGGATAGAGAAGTGGAGTTCGCTATAGAGTTAATTCTGGGTACAAGACCTATTTCTATTCTTCCATATCGAATGGCCCCAGCTAAATTGAGAGAGTTAAAAAACGATTGAAGGATCTTACGGATAAAGGATTTATAAGGCCTAGTGTTTCCCAGGCGCACGATCCTTTTGTGAAGAAAAAGATGGATCGCTCCGAATGTGCATCGATTATCGACAACTCAATAAGGTCACGATCAAGAATCGATATCCATTACCAAGAATCGATGATCTTTTTGACCAACTTCAGAGAGCCAATTATTTTTCCAAGATTGATCTTCGTTCGAGATATCATCAGATGAAAATAAATCCGAATGATATATCAAAAACAGCCTTTAGGACCTGATATGGCCATTATGAGTTCTTGGTCATGTCTTTCGGATTAACCAATGCCCCAGCAGCTTTTATGGATTTAATGAACAGAACCTTCAAACTATTCCTAGATTTGTTCGTGATTGTGTTCATAGATGATATCCTAATCCACAGTAAGAGTGTTGAAGAACATGAAGAGCATCTGAGGGTAGTGCTTCAAGTCTTGAAACAGGAGAAATAAATTTTCAAAGTGTGAATTTTGGTTGGAAAAGGTAGCCTTTTTGGGCCATGTTGTGTCAAGGGATGGAATTATGGTAGACCCCCAGAAGATAGAAGCGAAAGAATCGGACAAACCGACCACTCCGACAGAGGTTAGAAGTTTCTTGGGTTTGGCTGGGTATTATAGAAGATTCGTAAAAGGTTTTTCTAGTCTTGCTGCTCCTTTGACCCGGTTGACGCAAAAAGCGGTTAAGTACCAGTGGTCAGAAGCATGCGAGGCAAGTTTTCAGAAACTAAAGGAATTGTTGACTACTACACCAGTCTTAACCTTACCATCCGGACAGGAAGGGTTCACAGTCTATTGCGATGCCTCTAGAGTTGGGTTAGGATGTGTTTTGATGCAGTTTGGAAAGGTTATTGTGTATGCATCTAGACAATTGAAGATACATGAGAAGAATTACCCAACTCATGACTTGGAATTAGTTGCGGTGGTGTTTGCCTTACGAATATGGAGACATTATTTGTATGGTGTGCATGTGGATATATTTACAGATCATAAGAGTTTGCAGTACATAACCACGCAGAAGGATTTGAATCTCCGACAAAGAAGATGGTTAGAGTTGCTTAAGGATTATGACCTTAGTATTCTTTACCATCCTGGGAAAGCCAACGTGGTGGCTGACGCACTCAGTAGGAGATCAATGGGCAGCTTGGCCCATTTGGCAATACAAAAGAGGGGTATTGTTCGGGAGGTACAAAGATTGGGAAACCTCGGGGTTAGCTTAACTGAGATCGGTGAAGGTAGGGTGGTGGTACATGATACCTCGCAGTCTGCCTTAGCTTCAGAAATAAAAGAAAGTCAGTTTGAGGATACGGAGTTTGTTGGATTTCGGGAGAGAATCCAACAGGGAAAACCTTCACAGTTTACATTGGGAGATAATGACGGAACCCTTCGGTTTAAGGGTAGGTTATGTGTTCCTAAGGTAAAGGATCTAAGGAGGAAGATCTTAGAGGAGAGTCACAACACAAGATATTCCATTCATCCAGGGTCAACAAAAATGTATCAGGACCTCAAGGCAAATTACTGGTGGGACGGGATGAAGAAAGACGTTGCGGAGTTTGTCGGGAGGTGTCTTATATGTCAGCAGGTGAAAGTTGAACATCAAAAACCTAGCGGATTACTTCAGGACATTGGAGTCCCCATGTGGAAATGGGAGGCGATTCATATGGATTTTGTAACTGGTCTACCGAAAACTCGAGAAGGGTATGATTCTATTTGGGTGATTGTTGATCGGCTTACAAAGTCAGCCTATTTCTTACCGGTCAAGACTACGTATCGCGCACCACAGTACACACAGATTTATTTGAAGGAGATTGTGCGGTTACACGGGATTCCATTACAAATTATTTCAGATAGGGGTTCCCAGTTCACCTCACACTTTTGGCAAAGTTTCCAGCAGGGTCTCGGGACAAAAGTTAAGTTAAGCACGACTTTCCACCCGCAAACAGATGGGCAAGCTGAGCGAACAATCCAAACACTTGAGGACATGTTGCGATCTTGTGTGTTAGATTTTCAAGGAAGTTGGTTGGACCATCTATGTCTAATTGAGTTCGCCTACAACAATAGTTTTCACTCTAGCATACAAATGGCCCCGTTTGAAGCATTATATGGACGAAAATGTAGGTCTCCACTTGGATGGTTCGAGGTGGGTGAGACGAATTGTTCGGACTGAAGTCATTCAAGAAATAAATGATAAGGTACGAGATGATTCGGAGCGGATCAAAGCAGCTCATACCGTCATAAGTCTTATGCGGATCATCGGAAAGAGATCCGAATTCCAAGAGGGGAGAAAGTATTTTTAAAAGTGTCCCCGATGAAGGAGTGATGCGTTATGGTAAGAAAGGAAATTGAGCCCAAGGTTTATTGGGCCATATGAGATCTTGCGAAAAGTGGGAATGTGGCTTACAATTAGCACTTCCACAAGAGTCGGCGAAGCATCCGGTATTTCATGTGTCAATGTTACGAAAATACTTGCACGATCCAAGTCACGTCATCCTTCCCCAGGAGATAGTTCTTAATAAAGAGCTTCAATATGAAGAGGCTCCGGTAGAAATACTTGATAGAAAGGTCCAACGCCTTAGAAATAAAGATATTGCTTCCGTGAAAGTCCTATGGAAGAATCACTCCACAGAGGAAGCCACCTGGGAAGCGGAAGAGGCGATGAAAGTCAAATACCCATTCCTATTTGATTAAGGTAATAAAAAAAAATGCATTACATAGTACTTCATATGTGTGTCATTTGCGTGTCTATATGCATGTGTTACAACTTTATTCTCATTCGAGGACGAATGCTTCTTAAGAAAGGGAGAATGTGAAGCCCCAAATTTGTTGCAATAACAATAAACATTATTGTGTATACGTGATTATGTTACGACCTTATTCACATTCGAGGACGAATGTTGCTTAAGGAGGAGAGAATGTAAAATCCGGAAAAAAATAAATAATAATATATAGTTGTGGTTGGGTTAATAAAAATATATATATATATATATATATATATATATATTACATTATTGTGTCTACGTGATTATGTTACGACCTTATTCACATTCGAGGACGAATGTTGCTTAAGGAGGAGAGAATGTAAAATCCGGAAAAAAATAAATAATAATATATAGTTGTGGTTGGGTTAATAAATATATATATATATATAAGAAAAACAAAGAATAAATTGTATGGGATAGAGTTAGGGTTAAAGTTGGATAAATAGATAGATGAAATGAAAATAAGAAAACAAAAGAAAAACAAAACAAAACAAAACAAAAAAAAAAAAACAAAATGCAGCATGCATTTCACGTACACTCTTTACCCCTTCCCTTCCCCCTTTTCAATTCCCCTCCACCCTTGGTCTTCTACCTCCCCTAAGTTATACAAACACCCTTACTTATACATTATACTTGGCACAAACAAAGGACTAGCACAAAGAATACAAAATCAGAAAAAAAAACAAGTGAACAAGAAGAGGAAAAATCTGAAAAACATCAAGAGAGGAAGGAGAACAAAAATAGGAATACTAGGGAGCAAGGATCACTTGTAGCAACAGAACAACAATCCTTTTCACGCTTACAAGGTGAGTTTTCTCACTCAGAAATTCTTGGTAACATCCTTTATTTTTAGTTCAATACATGTTGGAATAAGAATTGAGTGTTGAAAAGAAATATTGAACTTTTGATTGTTTAGACAACTAGTTGCGTCATGAACTTTACGAACTGTTCTCACTGAGTTATAATTGTTAGAATTTGATGAAATTCGGAATAATTGTACACCTCTCTAATATGATCATATAGAACCAAAAATGAGGTAGAATGGACGTACGGTTTGAAAGTTATCATAGTTCAAAGTCCCTGCCTTAGATTTGGTCGAAATTCGGAAAGGCATAATTACGGACTGTTTTTATTGAGTTTTACTTATTAGAATTATATGAAAATTTACATGATTGTACATATATCTGTTACGGACAGATATATATAAAGATTTATTAAAACGGACTTACGAGTTGAGAGTTATTGTAGTTTGAAGTTGCTGCCTCGGATTCGTCGGAATCCAGAAGGGCAGGACGTTGAAACGTAAAACTGTACTAATATGTGGGGAATATGAAAATTGTTGATAAATGAAAGTTCTAGATCTCTTTGTTGTGCACATTTTGAGATCTTACGGGGGTCTATCCGACTTACGGATTGAGAGTTATCGCTGCTTAAAGTTTCTGCTTCGGATCTATCGAGATTCAGGAAGGGCAGCGAATAAAAGTGTAAAACTGTACCAAATGGTACAGAATATGAAAGAATGGTTCACATGGAGACGTGTAGCTCTCTGTTCTCGTCGTTTTGAGAATTTATGGGGCTTGAACGGGTTTACAGATTAGGAGTTATGACTATTCTAAGATTGGGTGCTGTTTAATAAAAATTCTGCCGAAACAAATTTTATGGGGCTGTTTTGAGATAAATTTGTGTTAGTTACCCAAAGTAGTTTTAAATGAAATTTGGTACAGTGAAAGATCCCCGTCTTACCTTAGTTTCCGCTTGAGAAACACCTTAGTTGGAGTTATGGTTAAAAAGTTATAATCGTTACAAGTATGAATGACAGAATGTTGGGAAAGAGAATATTATTTATTCGATCTTCTGAAAAATATGAAAAAGTGAATACGTGTTCACATAAATATATAAATATAAATATAATGGATCGGGTTGCGCGCAACAAAACGTAAAGTGAATCTGGCGTTCACAAATACGTAAATATAATGGACCGGGTTGCGCCGCAACAAAGCGTAAAGTGAATACGCGTTCACAAATACGTAAATATAATGGATCGGGTTACACGCCGCAACAAAACGTAAAGTGAATACGTTCACAAATACGTAAATATAATGGATCGGGTTGCACGCGCAATAAAGCGTAAAGTGAATACACGTTCACAAATACGTAAATATAATGGATCGGGTTGCGCGCGCAACAAAGCGTAAAGTGAATACGTGTTCACAAATACGTAAATATAATGGATCGGGTTGCGCACGCAACAAATATGAAAGATGAATACATGTTCACCTATATATAAATATGAAAAGTGAATACGCGTTCACAAATATATAAATGTAATAAACATGTGGAAATGCAGGGAATGCCTTAACGTATACGAGATAAAATGAAGTGTTAGTTAAACCGAGAATTTCCTATGAGGAGTTGTTGCATATTTAAAAATGTTGTAACCTGATATGTTTTTGCAATATGCTTATTACGTTATAATGTGATTGCGCTTGGAATATTGTGGTGTTACTTTGAATTGCAGGGTAAGGTTCTCACTCAGCCCCAGATGGTAGGGCTGACTCTTTATTTATCATGTTTCAGGAAAGCGTGATAGAGGAAAGGCTCCACGCCAAGGCTAGCGATCGTCCCGCAGCCTCTTGTCATACCAAGTCCATTGTTTCGGGCTTGGTACTCGTCAGGTTCAGAATGTCAGTTCCAATGTCTCGGAAAATGCCCGTGTGAAATGGTCTCCCTTCCAACTTAGAATAATATTGTCAGTATGTCTATGTAGAAACAATATTTGCACGAGTATGGGCTCGCGTTATATTTTCAATAAAGTCATAAACAAATTTCTTTATTGTTATTTTTATTAATAGCTCCGTATTTGAATATAAGTTTAAATTTCTAAATAAAGATAATTAAATGGTGCTCCTGGTGAAAAATAATTGTCCAGGTGCCATCACGCCCTAAGTAAAGACTTAGGAAAATTTGGGGCGTGACAGCCATACCCCTGAATGTACAAGTACCTACAGTGACAGGGGACTATACCAAAAGATAAGCCTCCGGAGAAACGGAGCTTCCGATATCGAATCGTGATCATGGCGAGGATCAACGATCGTGTACCTACCTGCGGCATGTAACGCGGCTTCGAGGAGGTCGATAACAGTACCAAGTATGTGGCGAAAAATCACGTAAATGAAATCATAGTAGTCTATATACTCTGAGACATGTATGATAACAAAACTACGATTCATCATATAAAAGCGATCATGTCAAGTCGGGGACTCACGCCTCAAAGTCATCCTCACGCGTGGAACTCCTTCCTCACCGGCGATCTAGGTATTAGTTATGTGATACGTGTAACATGTCTCGCCCATCTCATGGACTCGAGGTGAAATCGTATGGAATACATTCGGTCCATCTCATGGACTCGTATCAAATCGGTGGTATACATTCGGTTCATCCCATGAACGCGGTGTCGCATGAATACATTCCGGTCCATCTCACGGACTGGTATCGTGGTGAAATACATTCCGGTTCATCTCATGAATGCGGTAGTCGAGTGAAATACATTCGGTTCTCATGAACGCGGTAGTGAGTGAAATACATTCCGGCTCATCCGAACGCGGTAGTCAGTGAAATATATTCGGCTCATCCATGAACGCGGTAGTCGAGTGAAATACATTCCCGCTCATCCTACGAACGCAGATGTCGAGTTAAATACATTCCGGCTCATCCTACGAACGCGAGTCGAGTGAAATACATTCCGCTTCATCCTACAACGCGGTGTGTCATTTACGTAGCATTTAAACGCGATTTAAGGTATTACCAAGTTTTCCTTTTAAAACAATTAAGACAATATTATGCCCTTCTTTTTTTAAACCAAAGCACTTTCCCTCTTAAAGTCAAGAAACAACATTCTTTTCCAAAGGTTCAAGTTTGCCTAATTTCAAATATTCACGTTTCTTATTTTCGAAAGGTTTCATAGTTCATAGTCTTAATCTTTTTGTCACGACCCGAACCCGGACCCGTGACCGGTGCCTTAACCCGGGCACCCTAGTGACACAACATCAGAGAAAACCAGCGGAATATAAACTCAAGATAAACAACCATTACGATATAGAATAGTCTAGCCCAAAATGGCTAACCCAAAAGTACATAAACCGAACAGTTACATCCTTAACAAACCAAGTTCTGACAAGACTACAGGCCTCTAAGAATGAATAACACTATGACGGGACAGGGCCCCGTCATGCCCCTGAATGTACAAAATATCAACGATTCCAGGGAGAACCATACCAAAAGTCGAGCCTCCGAAGAAATGGAGCTCCTGACACCTGAGTACAAGATCCTAGGAATGAGGATCTACCACCTGCTTTTCCTTACCTGCGGCATGAACGCACTTCCCAGGAGGTCGATAACATGTACCAAATATGCGAAACCGAAAATACCGTAATAATATCATAAGTCAAAATATAAGCCGGAGTTATAGACGAAAATCGGTTTACTCTTACGTGCCTTACTAACAATGAGTAACAAGTATAAGTTTTATAGCATAAAAATAGGAGGCTCACGATCAAAACAGGGTACCTCGCCCGTAGTATCATTAAGCAATCCTACTCCTGGGACTATTTCACCCGCATAGGTCCTGTGGACCCGCGTGAGTTCATCCGCCGTCATAGGACTATTTCACCCGCACGGGACTATTTCACCCGCGTGGATCCCGTGGATCCGCATGAGTACCATCGCGTGCTCGCGTGAGACTATTTCACCCGCACGGATCCTATGGTCGGATCCACGAGTACAAGCGCCGCTCGCATCATGGGTAGCAAATCCATGGCATAAATAATAACCCGGGGTTTACCGTAACAATATAAACATATATAACATAGCTCATCCGCTAATAAAACATAACATAAGCACTACCGGCCTATCACATCACAACATAAGCACTACCGGCCTATCGTAACTCAAGCAAGTTAAGAATCACCTAACTTCTTATTAATAGTATTAATACATCCTCTCATTTTAGTATACCTAAGGCACGATCATGTCTTTTAGTAAAAATCCGGGAATTTAACCCAAGTATCATGTACCTTTAACCTTTTAAGAAATAACTCTTTTTATACAAAATTTCCAAGATACTAATCACCATAGCATCAAGTTACAATTCCTTTTCAAAACAAGTCACATTACCTTTTAAAACTATCTCAAGCTTCTAAATTAAGTGACTTCATTTCTTGCAAACCGTAGGCAATTCATGCCTTAGAACCATTTTCCTTCCACAAGTTCAAATCATCAAAACCTTTCTCCATTAAACTTTCACAAGCTAATATAACCAACTCCCATAAAGCCGTTATATTAGAGTTAAACAATAGTAAAACACATTCCCTTAAGTCCAAGGATTTTTATACTTTTCTTTTAAAACGGCAAGTATCAAATACTTATAACAAGCGAAGATTTCCAAATCTTGACGTCTACCGTACTACATAGTACAACTAATCATGCTCAAGAGATAGGAAAGCTCCACATACCTCTTGGTCAATCCACAAGCTAAGTCCAATTTACGCATGTAGTATGTCAACCTAAAATGACCACAACACGTTTATCAAGCTCTAATTTATAATGCAGAATTTTTCCAAGTTAAAGTCACCAATTTCCTACGGAAAATTGGGCAGCGTTTCCTTTGTTTCTACATACATTGCCACCTTTTCCAAGGTCGATTTTTAATGCTCAAATGCCATGTTTAAGGCTCAACAACCAACCAACACTGAGGGATTACACACCTAAACTTTGGTGTGTAAAATTCAGCCCCACAAGTTACAACAACTAACCCAACAAGTCTAATGTAGTATTTAGGCAACAACACGCTCATAATATCCCCCTAACCAATTCTTTCATAATCAACCCCATTTCTTACATGCAACTACTCTAAGTGCATTTTTCCAACTACAAGTTCTTCCTATTAAACATGCAACACCCACTACCAACTACAAGAGAAGAAATGTTACCTTAGGTTTTGCCAAACTTATTCCAACACCTTGCTAGCCTTTTCTCCAAGAACACCACCACAATAGTCTTCACAAGCTTGTAATAACCTTTCCTTCCTATTACACTTTTCAGATTTTTCCTTAGGCTAGAATTCCTCTTGGGAATTTAGAGAAGAAGGATGAGCTTTTAACTTAGAGAGAGATGGAGTGTAGAGATGAAATGTTGAAAGAAATGACCAAGTCTTGGTCAATATAATGCATGTGAGAAATCGGATGGGGGGACACTTGTCACCCTCCCATGGCCTCTTTAAAACAAAATCGGACTTTCTAAGTTTTTCCGCCCAAATTTCCGCCTCGGCGCAGGCCCTGCTTCCGGCGCCATGGCGCAACTGCGGACGCCGGATCTTTCGACGCCATGCCGCCCGGCCGCGGCTGAGGCCCCTGAACGTGTTTTCTCTAATTTCTCGCACGGCCCGAACCACGGGGTATAACATTCTCCCCCCCTTAGAAACATTCGTCCCGAATGTTCCTTCTAGCCTTACACAAAACACAATATAAACATATCTTCTTAACTATTCCTTTGCAAATAAGAATGCTCCCCGAGCCACAACATTACTCAAGCATAATCAACTAAATTAACACCAATCAGTAGGAAAGGGGGGTTACCTGGAGGTATAGGGAATAAGTGTGGGTATTTCTTCATCATATCATCCTCCGCTTCCCACGTCATCTCCTCTCTGTTCTCGTTCCGCCATAAAACCTTGACGGAAGCCACCTCGCCGTCGAGTCGTCTAACTTGACGATCGAGTATTGCTATGGGACTCTCCTCATAAGACAACTCCTCTGTCACCTGGATATCCTGAATCGGGTGCACTCTAGACGGATCTCCAACGCATTTCCGTAACATAGACACGTGAAAAACTGGATGTACCGCCTCAAGATCGGACGGCAGATCCAACTCATAGGCAACCTTGCCCACTCTTCGGACAATCGTCACGCCCAATGTACCTTGGGCTGAGTTTCCTTCCTCCCAAATCTCATCACACCGCCATGGGTGACACTTTCGAAAGACCCAATCATTAACCTCAAACTCTAAGTGTCGACGCCGATGATCTGCGTATGATTTACATCGACTGGCTGCCAATAACCGCTCTGGATAAGCTTCACCTTATCCATCGCTTGAACCAAATCTGGCCCGATTAATCGCACTTCTCCTACTTCAAACCAACCTATCGGTGACTGCACTTCCTCCGTATAAGGCCTCATAAGGCGCCATCCGAACACTAGAATGGTAGCCGTTGTTATAAGCAAATTCCACAAGAGGTAAATGATCCTCCCACTACCTCGAAATCAATAACACAAGCCCGCAGATATCCTCAAGTGTGCGGATAGTGCGCTCGGCTGTCCGTCCGTCGAGGATGAAACGCCGTCTTTGAGACTCACATGTGTCCCTAATCCTTCTCGGAAAGACCTCCAGTTAGCCGTGAACTGGGCTCCTCTGCTCGATATAATCGACCGGGACTCGTGCAATCTCACAATCTCTCTAATATATAATCGGCATAGTCCTCGGAAAACGTCGTCTGGCGGAAGAAAGTGGGTGATTTCTCGACACATCCAACAATAACCCAAATGGAATCATGCCTCCTGCAGGTGCGAGGTAACCTCGTAATAAAGTCCATTTTGACCACCTCCCACTTCCACATCGGAATATCAATAGCCTGTAATAGCCCACCGGGCTTCTGGTGCTCAACCTTAACCTGCTGACAATTAGGACACTGGGCAACAAAACCGGCCACGTCCCTCTTCAAACCATCCCACCAATATATACACCTGAGGTCGTGGTACATCTTAGTCGACCCCGGATGAATCGAATAACGAGCACTGTGTGCCTTCCCGTAATCTGGCGGCGAAGTCTGTCACATCGGGAACACACCTGGCCGCCTCGAATCTTAGCACCCCATCCGGTGCTACCTCAAATAGACTCTTCTCTTCCTGGAGAGCTGCATCTCGGTACCGTACCAAAATCGGATCCTCATACTGTCGCCTCTTCACCTCCTCGACGATGGAAGACTCGGCGACCTCTCGAACCCGAATTGCGTTACTAGCGGAATCAACCAAACGAACCCCAAGGCTTGCTAACTGGTGTAGCTCTCGGACCATATCCCTTTTCTCTGTCTGAACATCAGATAGACTACCCATCGATCTGCGACTAAGGGCATCTGCCACTACATTGGCCTTCCCTGGGTGGTACAGAATATCAACATCGTAATCCTTAAGTAGCTCCAACCACCGTCTCTGCCGCAAGTTCAGCTCCCTCTGGCTGAAGATGTACTGGAGACTCTTGTGGTCTGTGTAAATGTCCACATGAACTCCATATAAATAATGTCTCCAGATCTTCAAGGCATGAATCAGCTCCAAGTCATGTGTGGGATAGATCTTCTCATGTTTCCTAAGATGAAGGGATGCATAAGCTATAACCTTGCCGTCTTTGCGTCGCAAGCCCGACACCTGACGCGTCACAATAAACCACATATCCATCTAAACCCTCTGGAAGAGTAAGAACGGGGGCGGTCGTCAACTTCTCCTTTAGCAACTGAAAACTTTCCTCACAAGTATCCGTCCACCGGAACATAGCTGCCTTCTGAGTCGACAGTCAAAATCTTTGAAATAAAGCAAACTTTTCCACAAACCTCAGATAATAACTCGAGGCCCAGGCTGCGCATACGCCGGTGCAGTGGGTCTAGGCCAAGTCTTGACGCCTCAATCTTTCTTTGTATCAACGAATACCATCGGCTCGATAACATGTCCTAAGAAAGCCATCAAGCCGGCCAAAACTCGCGTCTCGAGAACTTGGCATACAATGCCGGCCACGAGGATTCCCAACACCGTCCTCAAATGATCTGTGTGCTCCTGCTCTGTGCGCGAATACACCAAGATATCATCGATGAAAACTATAACGAACATATCCAAGAATGGCCTGAACACCCTATTCATCAAATCCATGAATACCGCTGGAGCGTTGGTCAACCCGAAAGACATCACCCTGAACTCATAGTGCCCATACCGGGTCCTGAATGCAGTCTTCGGGATATCTGCCTCTCTAACTCGCACCTGATGATAACCAGATCGCAGGTCGATCTTGGAAAAACATCTCGCACCCTGCAACTGGTCAAACAAATCATCAATCCTGGGGAGGGGATATCTATTTTTGATGGTTACCTTATTCAGCTGCCTGTAATCAATACACATACGCAACGTCCCATCTTTCTTCTTTACAAACAACACTGGCGCTCCCCAGGGAGAAACACTAGGCCTAATAAAGCCTTTTTCTAGCAAGTCCTTCAGCTGGTCTTTCGCCTCAACTCGGCAGGTGCCATTCTGTATGGCGGAATAGATATCGGTCGAGTGTCTGGTGCCAAATCGATGCAAAACTCAATCTCCCTCTCAGGAGGGATACCCGGAAGCTCGTCTGGGAAAACGTCTGGAAACTCTCTAACCACCGAATCGATCAAGGTCGGCATCTCTCGATTTCGAATACCGAACCAAATGGTAAATATACCCTTTCCGCACCATCTTCCTAGCCTTGAGGTAAGAAATAAACGTACCTCGGCGATGCAAGATTCTTCCACTGATAACCTCACCAGAAGCGGAACCGAACTAACCTCTCTCTGCAGTCTACATTGGCATAGCAAGACGATAGCCAATCCATACCCATAATCACATCGAAGTCTGTCATGTCCAACTCTATCAAGTCAGCTAGAGTCTGACGACCATCTATAGTCACTGGGCAAGCCTTATATACCCGCTCAGCTAACACCGAAGCACCGACCGGCGTAGCCACCTCAAAGGATTCTATGGACTCGGGCTCTATCCCTATTCTACCAGCAATATGAGGAGATATATAGGACAAGGTAGAACCTGGATCTATCAAAGCATAAACATCACAGCAAGAAACCAACAATGTACCTGTGACGACATCAGGTGACGCCTCCTGGTCCTGGCGGCTGGACATAGCATAAATGCGGTTCTGAGGACCGCTGGAACTGGAACCTCTACCACGACCCTGCGCGGCTGTCGTCGTGAATACCACGCCTCGGCGCGCATCGCCGGCGATGAAGATCCGACCATCGACCGCCGGTTGAGCCATCATATTCCCGCCACCTCTGGACGGACAATCTCTCCTCAAATGGCCCTGCTGGCCGCAAGAATAACAAGCTCTCGGAGGAACACGACACTTCATAATGGCAATCACCACATCGACCACACCGAGGCATAGGTGGCCTCGTCGACGGAACTCGTCCTCCGAAACCCGGCCACGGAACCTGCCCCGCTCCCGAATACTCAGACGTCCGAAGATGGTGGAGGTGCTCTGGCCCGCGTGGTGCAACCCCGTCTCATCTTGGCCGAGTGTCTGCGAAAACTACCAGAGGACCTGCTGTCCCGCCTCTTCTGCGATACTGCCGATCCGTCGGCCCTGCGTTCACACGCGAGGGCATGTGCTGCGTGCGGGCAATGTCCATGCGGTGAAGAGCCCCGAGCAACTCTCGCCAAGTGATCATCGAGTCTGTGACATAGCGGTGCACCGCCTCCATGTCTCGCTACCAATGCGGGCACATACCTAGCCAATGAGTCAAACTCCACGTTGTATTCGGACCGCCCTCCCATTCGTCTCGGCGTCAAAAATCTATCGGCCGAGCCCTCGCCATCTGCGGAGGCAAGAAATGGCTAAGGAATGCCTCCGAGAACTCGTCCCCAAACGGTGAGCGCATGCTCCCTCCGGGCGATCCCACGAATCGTATCGGGCCAATCGCCAGATCCGCGGCCGATGCGAACTTCAGCACCATCGACTCGATCTCTCAAGCCCCGATCACCGCCATGATCCGCAGAATCGTCGGATAAACTCCCGAGGATCATCTCGTGTCTCGACCGTAAAACTCGGTGGGCTACAACTCAAAAATCTCGATCTCGAGCTAGCGGCTGAACTACAGTGCAATGAATCGCTCTCAACCTATCCTCCCGCTCGCCACGATCACGGCGATCGGGCTATCTCTCTTGTAGCCCATATCCTCCGCCCCGCTGGATGGAGGCTCGTATCGCGGTCTCGATGGCGCTGCCGCCGACTCTTTGGGGTTGGCGACGTAGAACTCATTGTCCAAACACCTCGTCGTAAGGGCGGGCTCGTGCCTCGTGACTTCGGTGCCCTACCGGTAGTTCTCTCGCCTTGCCCTTCTGGGCTGCGGTTGCATGCGGAGACATAAGCGTCATGGGAAAAATACGTCAGAGGAAATTCAACCTATAACACAGCTCTATTGCACGATCTTAGAGTGAAAGAAGGGGAACCAATCCTAAATATCCTGCAGCCTCCTGATTATAGATGTGGTGCACAACACACCGATAATCAAGACTCTACTAGATACGGCCTGTAGACTCTTTCCGAGGATTAACTGCTCTGATACCACTTTTGTCACGACCCGAACCCGGACCCGTGACCGGTGCCTTAACCCGGGCACCCTAGTGACACAACATCAGAGAAAACCAGCGGAATATAAACTCAAGATAAACAACCATTACGATATAGAATAGTCTAGCCCAAAATGGCTAACCCAAAAGTACATAAACCGAACAGTTACATCCTTAACAAACCAAGTTCTGACAAGACTACAGGCCTCTAAGAATGAATAACACTATGACGGGACAGGGCCCCGTCATGCCCCTGAATGTACAAAATATCAACGACTCCAGGGAGAACCATACCAAAAGTCGAGCCTCCGAAGAAATGGAGCTCCTGACACCTGAGTACAAGATCCTAGGAATGAGGATCTACCACCTGCTTTCCCTTACCTGCGGCATGAACGCAGCCCCCCGAAGGAGGTCAGTACAACATGTACCAAATATGCGAAACTGGAAAATACTGTAATAATATCATAAGTCAAAATATAAGCTGGAGTTATAGACGAAAATCAGTTTACCTTGCACTGTGCCTTACTAACAATGAGAGTAACAAGTATAAGTTTTATAGCATAAAAATAGGAGGCTCACGATCAAAACAGGGTACCTCGCCCGTAGTATCATTAAGCAATCCTACTCCTGGGACTATTTCACCCGCATAGGTCCTGTGGACCCGCATGAGGTCATCCGCCTCGTCATAGGACTATTTCACCCGCATGGGACTATTTCACCCGCATGGATCCGGTGGATCCGCATGAGTACCATCGCGCACTCGCGTGAGACTATTTCACCCGCATGGATCCTATGGTCCGATCCGCATGAGTACAAGCGCACTCGCATCATGGGTAGCAAATCCATGGCATAAATAATAACCGGGGTTTACAGTAACAATATAAACATATATAACATAGCTCATCCGCTAATAAAACATAACATAAGCACTACCGGCCTATCACATCACAACATAAGCACTACCGGCCTATCGTAACTCAAGCAAGTTAAGAATCACCTAACTTCTTATTAATAGTATTAATACATCCTCTCATTTTAGTATACCTAAGGCACGATCATGTCTTTTAGTAAAAATCCGGGAATTTAACCCAAGTATCATGTACCTTTAACCTTTTAAGAAATAACTCTTTTTATACAAAATTTCCAAGATACTAATCACCATAGCATCAAGTTACAATTCCTTTTCAAAACAAGTCACATTACCTTTTAAAACTATCTCAAGCTTCTAAATTAAGTGACTTCATTTCTTGCAAAACCGTAGGCAATTCATGCCTTAGAACCATTTTCCTTCCACAAGTTCAAATCATCAAAACCTTTCTCCATTAAACTTTCACAAGCTAATATAACCAACTCCCCATAAAGCCGTTATATTAGAGTTAAACAATAGTAAAACACATTCCCTTAAGTCCAAGGGATTTTTATACTTTTCTTTTAAAACGAAGCAAGTATCAAATACTTATAACAAACGAAGATTTCCAAATCTTGTACGTCTACCGTACTACATAGGTACAACTAATCATGCTCAAGAGATAGGAAAGCTCCACATACCTCTTCGGTCAATCCACAAGCTAAGTCCAATTTACCGCATGTAGTATGTCAACCTAAAATGACCACAATACGTTTATCAAGCTCTAATTTATAATGCAGAATTTTTCCAAGTTAAAGTCACCAATTTCCTACGGAAAATTGGGCAGCGTTTCCTTTGTTTCTACATACATTGCCACCTTTTCCAAGGTCGATTTTTAATGCTCAAATGCCATGTTTAAGGCTCAACAACCAACCAACACCAAGGGGATTACACACCTAAACTTTGGTGTGTAAAATTCAGCCCCACAAGTTACAACAACTAACCCAACAAGTCTAATGTAGTATTTAGGCAACAACACGCTCATAATATCCCCCTAACCAATTCTTTCATAATCAACCCCATTTCTTACATGCAACTACTCTAAGTGCATTTTTCCAACTACAAGTTCTTCCTATTAAACATGCAACACCCAATACCAACTACAAGAGAAGAAATGTTACCTTAAGTTTTTGCCAAACTTATTCCAACACCTTGCTAGCCTTTTCTCCAAGAACACCACCACAATAGTCTTCACAAGCTTGTAATAACCTTTCCTTCCTATTACACTTTTCGATTTTCCTTAGGCTAGAATTCCTCTGGGAATTTAGAGAAGGATGAGCTTTTAACTTAGAGAGAGATGGAGTGTAGAGATGAAATGTTGAAAGAAATGACCAAGTCTTGGTCAATATAATGCATGAGCAGAATCAGATGGGGACACTTGTCACCCTCCCATGGCCTCTTTTAAAACAAAATCGACTTTCTAAGTTTTTCCGCCCAAATTTCCGCCTCGCCAGCGCTGCTTCCTCGGCAAGCGCCGCAACTCCCGCGACCTCGGATCTTTCGACGCCATGCCTCGCCTCCGGCCGCGGCTCTGAGGCCCCTGAACGTGTTTTCTCTAATTTCTCGCACGGCCCGAACCACGGGGTATAACACTTTTAATAACATAATTCTCCTTTTAAAACAGTTGAGTAATATATGCCTTATGTGTAAGTAGGTTATTCTTGTTCATAACGATCTTATTAAAGCAGCCATGATCTAGGAAATGTAATATCATTTTGTCTCATCTTAGCTTCTATGCAAATGGAGGTTTCTACTGGTTTTCATATAATTAATTAGTCAATACATTTTCCTTTATTAGCGCTGCAGTGGTTTGTTCGACCCTTATTCTCATTCCCGAAATCAGTAAAACATTATTCATTAAAACCAAGTACTCATTACTCACGAACGAGGTTTCACAACAAAATTCATATCAAGTCAATTAAGTCAAGTCTCTTATCTTTTGAGATCAAGTCTCTTAAGTCGTTATACCCAACTTCCCATAAAGCTAGTATAACTCTTAACTTTCAAAACCCAGTGTTACTCTTCTTTCAAAACGGTTTCTTAATTCTTTTGCAATACTTCAAGATTCTTATTATTCAGGCTTAAGTCAAAAGACATTGCCGTAAAACTACGTTCAGTTAACGTACGTACGTCTACCGTACTATATATATAAATATACTTTTAAAATATCATGCTCAAGAGTATAGGAAGAATCGCATACCTCGTGACGATTTATCGACTATTAGCAAATAGCTCCAACGTACTGTAATCCTGCTAGCCTTTTCCACCCTTCGAGTAGAATACGCTACTCGCAGTACTTCAACCTATTACGTTTATACAAGTCTCATCAGAATACAAATTCATGTAAGTTCAGTCTTCTTCTTTAATATTCTTCTGATGTGATTTCAATTCAATTCTCTTCTTTTATGCCATCCTTATACGTGTTATACTCATTTCTATACTACTACAGTATGTAATTTCCAATTACAATAGAAGGACAGTAGTATTTACCTCGATAAGCCCAAAATTATCCAAGTTATATGTCGATCCTGAGCAACGTTTAGCTCCTACTCCGTGTGCTCCAACCCGCTCCAAACAACCCTTAGAAGTTCTACGCAACTTCTACTTAACACTTCAACCGACTATGAAGATTTTCCTTAGGGTTTCATTTTTGCGACGGGAGGGAAGTATAATAGTATTTCTGGGCTTTTAGTATAGGTGTAACCTTGGAATACTACAAGGTATTTGGGCCAAGGTATTTTGGAATAGTAACAATACTTGGAGAGTATTTTTCTACCAAGGGGGAGTATTTTCGAGAACAACTAGGTAGGGGTTCGCCGAGGCCTTCTCAAGGGGAGGGTGATTTGACGAGAGCTTTGAGAGGGAGGGAGAGGGATTTTTGCCTTGGATTTTCACAAGTGTGGATGAAGAAATGTCTTGCATTAGAGGGGTATTTATAGGTCAATCAATGGCCAAGATGAAGCCAAGTGGGGGGGCAAGTGGAGGGTGAGGATTTGGACATGTGTGTGTGGGTCCCACCTTATCAATCTACCACACAAAATATCCTACCAACTCCTTGACAAAATGGAAGGCAAAAACGTGCCATTGAATCGTCCATGGGTCCGCCAACTTGAGGGTGACAAGTGTCGCCCTCTCGTTGGTCCAAAATATTTCGTCACTCGGAAAAATCCGCAAAAATTATTAATGACATAGCCGGATTTTTCCTTCGCAAGTTTAGAAAAACGTTTCGTCGGAAAACGACTCTTTTCGCTAGTTGTGCACAAATTTCGTCCCTTAGTCTACTTTAAGGCTTAAACTTTTACGCACGCCTCACGCATACATACCTGAAATACTGGTATAACATTCTCCCCTCCTTAGAAACATTCGTCCCGAATGTTCCTTCTCAAGACAGATAACGATAAAGTTCCTCTCAGCACATGTTCACTTCTTTCCTTACTCGTCGTACTTTTCTCGAACACTTGAACTCTTTCTAGAATGCGTACCATACTTCAGTCATCGCTTCAGTTTCCAAAACTTTGGAGTCACCACCTCCAAACTTGGTCATCTTACTAGCCTCAATCTCCCTTAAGGCCATTCCCGGCCTTCACGATCCGATTCTGGTCGAACACATCCACAAACTCATACGATGGTCATCTAAACTTGAGCCTAGCACCCTCGTGACCCTACCACCTGGCGGGACCACCCACAACTGACCCCACCCTGATCCGGGCTACGGGTTGACCCGCAATCGGTCCTCAACCCGACCCATAATCGCGTCAACTCTTGTTCCCCGATCCGGAACAATCTCACTAAACAAGTCCAGAAAGCTACCACTGTCATCTTACACAACCCACAGAATTATCCCACAATACATTAATACGCAAACCAAGTATCTTGACAAAGAATAACCGTAAAATCTTTTATTCAAGCAGGCCTTACATCTAAGGTCTCAACGTGTAATATTCTAAGGTTCATACCTTCCCTGTCCCCATACTTATTCTTTCAACTAACCATGTCTCTAAACCACAATATACACAATGCTATTTGTACATAGTACTCAATATATAATCATCGCATCACGCATGCTAAACTCTAGAGGGTTAAGGATATACCGAAACGATAGGCGGTTCAAAGGACCGCTAAAATCGAACTTATCGCGACCTGCCGTGGCTCACGGTATGAGCATCCTGCCTAGCTATGGAAGGTGAAGAACCCGCCACTGATCTCGTAGCCTGTGCTATCCTACCAGTGCTACCCCTGGTCGGACAGTCTCTCGCCAAATGGCCCTGTTGGCCGCAAGCATAACAATCTCCCAAACTAGTACGACATTCTCCCTTATGAAGTTTTCCACAACGGCCACACTGAGACAAGGGCGACCTTATCCGGCGAGCACTTACTCCCGAAAATCAAACCCGAGAGCCACGACCCGCCTCTGAATATCCCGAATGTCCCAAGGCGTGGGGACCACTCTGTCTTGGCGAGGTACATAGCTAGTCACTTGGCGGTCCGCCTCGAAAGTTATCAAAGGACCCTGCTGTTCTGGTCCTCTTCTGCTGATCCTGGTCATTCCGTCGACCTCTCCGCTCCTCACACCCAAGTGCATAAGCCTGCATGCGGGCAATGTCCATGCCCGGCTGAAGAGCTACACCCGAACAAGCCTCTGCCAAGTCGTCATCGAGCCCGGTGACGTAGCGGTGCACTCTGTCCTCCATGTCGGCTACTAATGCGGGGACGTACCGAGCTAATGAGTCAAACTCCACATTGTACTCCCGAACCGTACGCCCGCTCTGCCTCAACACCAAAAATCTGTCGGCCCGAGCCCTCCTCATCTGTGGAGGCAAGAAATGTGCAAGAAATGCCTCTGAGAACTCGTTCCATACGGCTGGAAGTGCATGCTCTCCCCGGGACAGCTCCCACGAATCAAACCAGTCGACTGCAGTATCACGCAGCCGATGTGAACCCAAGACCACTGACTCGGTCTCCGAAGCCTTGATCACTCTCATGATCCGCTGTAACTGTCGGATGAATTCCTGCGGATCATTGTAACACCCCATTTTAAACCGGAGTCGAAAACGGGATTCTAGCGAACCCTGCTTAATAAGAAATGTTAGAAAATAGATAATAAAGAGCTAAATGTTTAAAAAAGAATGCTAATGTTTAAAAAATAAAAAAAGGGTGCTAGGGTTCACGGAGTCGCCACCTAATTAATTTGGGTGAATTAGGACACCTAAATGTTTAACTAGTTTAAAGTAAAACATTAACTCCATTTTAATGGTCTGCTAAACTTAATGAGATTCTGGGCAAGGGTTCTTTATTAATCTAGAGGGAAGGGGTTAGGCACCCTCTAAGATCCGCTAACTTGTGGTTGCCCTGCCAGACCTAGGGTAATTATTATGTTTAAAAAATGCTTGTTTTGAAAATATAAAAGATGTTTCAAAATTATTTTTTATAAAGGAGGCATGCGGAATAAAATTTATAAGGCTAATGCTATAAGAATATATAGAGTTTTAAAGTGTGCATTTATATTGTTTTGAGCGGTGCCAAGTTGATTTATAGACTATGCATTATCTGCGAAATCAAAAGGTGATGCGTTAGTTTTAGCTGTGCAATTTAATGATTAGGCGAAGATTAGATATAAATGACAAGCCTAAGATAAATAACTAGAAGTGCATTTCCAATTTGTTAAAACTACCCACCCCAGTTCATGTATTCAAGGATTAATTGTTCTAGACAGCCTATTGATTAGAATAGCGTTAGTCAAATAATTTACAATAAATAAATGAATGGGGCGGGGTAGAAAATAATTTAAAGGACTCGAGGAATGGCGATGTCTTTCGCCTGCGGCTTAAAATTCCTGATGCGAGGATAAATGCGTGTAGATGTGGGTCTTCGCGTTTGCCACAATGAGTCCCGCTATGAGACTCTTTGTTGCTCCGGTGCATTTCATGTAAAAAAAGAAAAATGATAAAGATTAGTATATGTCCCAAGAAAATTAAATAACAAACAAGCACTTGACATATAGTGTATTTGAGCAAGTATGCACATAAAGACCAACATGTAACAATATGAGATGGAATAGGCAGCCAGCAGATGGTAAAAGCAATAGGGATGAGCAGGGCAGTACACAGCGACAAACAGAGGAGAGGAAAGGGATGCTAGGACAGACCCAGGCCAACACCCATTACCACATATGCAGAATGCTCAAGTCAAAGCACAAATAGGCCATTCAACAGTTAAGGTCTGATTATTATTGTATTACTTCGCTTAAAAATAACGAGTTTCGCAATGAGCGTACGCCAAAGAAAACGTAACAAGAAAGGGCGATTCGTGTCACGCAAATCAGTTCAGAATATAAAAGGCGAGATACAGACCTAAGGCACACAAATCAGTCTAGAATACGACAAAATAGGAGCAGGGAACAAACTCACACTCAGATTTGGAAGAAAGGAAACAAAATCTGTTAACAGATAGCCACATAATATGATGTGCAGGCGATTTACCGAATACATATGTGATGTGTGACCAAGTTCTAAAAAATAATAAAAGTATGATATATCTTGCCTATTTTGGATAACGGACCAACTAACTCTAGCACTTAACAGGTTAAGGTGTCTTTGTAAACTGGAATGGAGGCAAATGACACAATATACTCTTAACTTATGTTCCACTATATCCGCCATATTATCTTTCAAATATGAGATGCGATTGTGCATGTTCATATGGCATGGAATGACTCAGAGATGCTAACACTAGTAGTTTTGATCATAGACATGGTGCAATCAGATACTGCCGCAGCAGTGCTCGATCTGCTCTAAGTACACCAATGTATAAACAGAGGCAGACAAAGTAACAGCGAAATGTGGGCATATGGTGACTGAATACTAACATTCTTCTGTTAAGTTATTCTAAAGAAAAAGAAAGACATCCTTACATGTTTTTACTGCATTTTTTAACTCAAGGTAAACAGACAAGCATGGAATTAGTTACTGATATCATTTTCTGAACCCTTTAAGTCACCTCAGTTATCTTAACTACTTCCATTACTCCACACATATTTGTGGAAGATAAACAGGACTACAAGTTGAACTATATGCATCATATGACTAAAATTAACCCGTAAACATGATTTCACAGATGCTCTTAATCAAACTCACTTGCCCTTTCATTCTACAGAGGAGACTGATAGACATTGCAGGACAGATTCGACAGCATGCAGGCAACTTAACAATCAAGGTATGATGCAATCTGGACTTAACATGCTAGCATGGAGGCAGTTTATACTTAAGCAGAAAAAGACAGAGGTATAATCAGCCTTTTAGACATAGCCAACATACATAAATAGTTAAATGACCCCTTAGAACAAAACAGTAGGTCATACAGAACCACTAATGGTCTGTGACTTATCAACATCAGTCCCCAAATATCATCTTAAGCATCTAACAAATACAATCACACGAATGAACTAACACATATTAACACAAATTCGCACAAAAGAATACAGAATGAACTGAAGGCGAGGAGGAGTGGATTTTTACCTTCTCCGGACAGCGACCGGCAAGCAGTATCAAGTCGCTTGCTCACTCGACGTTTTAGGTTTCATGATGCGAATGAAAGAGGTAAAGCCGTCATGGATTTTTTGGCTAAGATTGAGAGAAGGGATCCAGTTACCTATTCTTGAGATGCTAGTGGCCTAGGTACTGAGTCCCCTAGTTCCCGATGCCTGTCGATTCTCCCGATCGAGCTCACGCCCCGAAAATTGGGTATCGCCGAGCTCCTCGTATTGTCCTCTCCCGTATTCGCCTCGTGTTCGATCACGCTGGCGAGTGTCCTCGTCGACGCGCATGGGTCTCTGTCTTGCCTCGCTCTCCTCAGATTCGCCTCGATTGAGCTCAATCCTCGCTATAGTCATCTTCGAATAAGCTCTCATCGTCTGGCTCGCTTTGTTGCCCTTCGAATCTCTTTTGCATGCGCTTTTTATAGCCCCCATTTGGGTTCCAAGTTAGGTAAACCCTTAAAGGCTGACTCTGGGCCTGATTCGTAAGAGATTCGTGCTATTTTCGTGTGATTTGAATGGATCATGGTAAGTTGCCATTTTCAGAAGATTTGGTTTTGGTTATGGTAAGAAGGGCTGGCTTCGTGGATAAGGAAAATGTTGATATGGTAGCCGATTCGCCGGATTCTCCGGCGAGAATCCTGGCATGGGTGTTGGGACGAGGTGCGGCGATTAGAACTTTTAGGTTTAGGGTTTTGTTCTTGAAGGCTGCGTTTGTTGAGGACGATGGAAAAGGGGTGTTGGGCTTCTGTGGGAGACGAAGTGAGGGTAAAGGGAAAATATAGGGTTGTGGGTCATGTGTCGGGTCAGGCGACGTCATGTTGTGGAATAATGGGCTGGGTAGAAATAGGTTAAGGTAGTTAGTTTAATTAGGTAGTGTTTAATTATTTAATTAGGGGTAAATTGTTTAAATAGGTATTAATAAATTGTGCTTAAATTAATTAGGTGCTTTATTAATTTAATTGTTATAAATGCGGGTGTGCCATTTAATTAGTGCTTAATATTTTACGTAAGACGCGATGCCATTATTAAATTGTTTATTTATGCCTGTATTAATGTTTTATTGCTGCATTTTATTACTT
Organism: Przewalskia tangutica; assembly: GCA_029844215.1. Taxonomy (NCBI): domain Eukaryota; kingdom Viridiplantae; phylum Streptophyta; class Magnoliopsida; order Solanales; family Solanaceae; genus Przewalskia; species Przewalskia tangutica. The sequence goes on along the minus strand of CM056720.1, from coordinate 138,851,340 downwards.
TAAAATTATTAGAATTATTGTTGAAAATCAGTGTAATTTTATAGTTAATGACTGGACGGGAGGGTCAAAATTGGGTGTCAACAATCATCCTCAGGCCTAGATCCATAAAACACTGGCGGGCTGCAACTCAGAAAGTCCCGCAGTCTCAAACTATCCGCTCTCGGGTGAATTACGTACTCATCTGGAATCGCCAGATCCAGCTTATCCTCGTGCCTTGCCACTATCTTCGCCAATAATCGCCATCTCTCAGAACCCATCTCTCCGCTCCAGGTGGGGTGAGGCTCAGCATCGTGGTCTCAGCAGCCCACTGCGCTTCTAAACTCCCATTGGTGGCGGCGCAAAACTCGCCGTCAAGCACTATCTCGTAATGACTGGTTCGCCTCCGTACTCCTCGTATCCTACCTAGCTTCCTCGGCCGCTTTGCCCATCTGGGCGGGTTGCTCTGCGCGAGGCATAATCGGTAAAAACGAAATGCGTCGGAGGGTCCAACTTATAACACGCCTATAAGGAACGATCTCGGAATGAGAAGAATGGAAACTAATCCTAAATGTCTCGTAGCCTCGACATAGATGTGGTGCACAACACACCGATAATCAAGACTCTATTAGACACGATATGTAGACACTTTCCGAGGATTAACTGCTCTGATACCACTTTTGTCACTACCCGATCCGGGCGTGGATCGTGCCTTACCGGCACCCTGGTGATACAACATCGAGAAAATCAGTGAAATAAAAACTTAAAAATGAAACAAGATATATGATAAAACAGGATAACCAAAACGGTCGCTTTCCATAATATACATACAAATCTTTTAAACGAAAACAGGTTTAATCCTTTTTACAAACCCTTCCCACAAGTGATCTACAGACCTTAAGAGTTTTTATACAACATGACGGACAGGGCTCGCCATACCACGAATGTACAACCTCTGATGTGACTATACTAAAGATAAGCCTCCGAGAAACGAAGCTTCCGATATGCTAAGCGTGATCCTATGAGCGAGGATCAACGCGGTGTACCTCTACTGCGGCATGAACGCGGCCCGAAGGAGGTCGATCTAACAGTACCAAGTATGTGGCGAAAAATCAGTAAATGAAATCATAGTAGTCTATATACGGCAGGAGACATGTATGATAACAAAACTACGATTCATCATATAAGCCATGTCAAGTCGTGACTCACGCCTCAAAGTCATCCTCACGCGTGGAACTCCTTCCTCACCGCCGATCTAGGTATTAGTTATGTGATACGTGTAACATGTCTCGCCCATCTCATGGACTCGGGTGAAATCGTATGGAATACATTCCCGGTCCATCTCATGGACTCGGTATCAAATCAGGTGGTATACATTCCCGGTTCATCCCATGAACGCGGTCTCGCAGTAAAAACAATACCGGTCCATCTCAACGACGCGGAAGCGTGGTGAAATACAATCCCGCTCATCCTATGAACGCGGTGTCGTGTGAAATACATTCTCGCTCATCTCGTGAACGCGGTAGTGAGTGAAATACATTCCTGCTCATCTCATGAACGCGGTAGTCAGTGAAATACATTCCGGCTCATCTCATGAACGCGGTGAGTCGAGTGAAATACATTCGGCTCATCCTACTGAGCGGTGTCGAGTTAAATACATTCGGTTCATCCTATAACGCGGTAGTCGAAAGTGAAATACATTCGGCTCATCCTGAACGCGGTGTCGTGTGGCCATAACATTTAAACGCTCATTTAAGTCAGATTAAGATATTACCATGTTTTCCTTTTAAAACAATTAAGACAATATTATGCCCTTCTTTTTTTAAACCAAAGCACTTTCCCTCTTAAAGTCAAGAAACAACATTCTTTTCCAAAGGTTCAAGTTTGCCTAATTTCAAATATTCACGTTTCTTATTTTCGAAAGGTTTCATAGTTCATAGTCTTAATCTTTTAATAACATAATTCTCCTTTTAAAACAGTTGAGTAATATATGCCTTATGTGTGAGTAGATTATTCTTGTTCATAACAATCTTATTAAAGCAGCCATGATCTAGGAAATGTAATATCATTTTGTCTCATCTTAGCTTCTATGCAGATGGAGGTTTCTACTGGTTTTCATATAATTAATTAGTCAATACATTTTCCTTTATTAGCGCTGCAGTGGTTTGTTCGACCCTTATTCTCATTCCCGAAATCAGTAAAACATTATTCATTAAAACCAAGTACTCATTACTCACGAACGAGGTTTCACAACAAAATTCATATCAAGTCAATTAAGTCAAGTCTCTTATCTTTTGAGATCAAGTCTCTTAAGTCGTTATACCCAACTTCCCATAAAGCTAGTATAACTCTTAACTTTCAAAACCCAGTGTTACTCTTCTTTCAAAACGGTTTCTTAATTCTTTTGAAATACTTCAAGATTCTTATTATTCAGGCTTAAGTCAAAAGACATTGCCGTAAAACTACGTTCAGTTAACGTACGTACGTCTACCGTACTATATATATAAATATACTTTTAAAATATCATGCTCAAGAGTATAGGAAGAATCACATACCTCGTGACGATTTATCGACTATTAGCAAATAGCTCCAACGTACTGTAATCCTGCTAGCCTTTTCCACCCTTCGAGTAGAATACGCTACTCGCAGTACTTCAACCTATTACGTTTATACAAGTCTACTGTAAATACAGTCCTATGTAAGTACAATTCAGTCTTCTTCTTTAATATTCTTCTGATGTGATTTCAATTCAATTCTCTTCTTTTATGCCATCCTTATACGTCTTATACTCATTTCTATACTACTACAGTATGTAATTTCCAATTACAATAGAAGGACAGTAGTATTTACCTCGATAAGCCCAAAATTATCCAAGTTATATGTCGATCCTGAGCAACGTTTAGCTCCTACTCCGTGCGCTCCAACCCGCTCCAAACAACCCTTAGAAGTTCTACGCAACTTCTACTTAACACTTCAACCGACTATGAAGATTTTCCTTAGGGTTTCGTTTTTGCGACGGGAGAAAGTATAATAGTATTTCGGCTTTTATTATAAGTGTAACCTTGGAATACTACAAGGTATTTGGGCCAAGGTATTTTGGAATAGTAACAATACTTGGAGAGTATTTTTCTACCAAGGGGGAGTATTTTCGAGAACAACTAGGTAGGGGGGGGGGTTCGGCCGAGGCCTTCTCAAGGGGGGGGGGGAGGGGTGATTTGGACGAGATCTTTGAGAGGGAGGGAGAGAGATTTTTGCCTTGGATTTTCACAAGTGTGGATGAAGAAATGTCTTGCATTAGAGGGGTATTTATAGGCCAATCAATGGCCAAGATGAAGCCAGTGGAAGCGAGTGGAGGGTGAGGATTTGGACATGTGTGTGTGGGTCCCACCTTATCAATCTACCACACAAAATATCCTACCAACTCCTTGACAAAATGGAAGGCAAAAACGTGCCATTGAATCGTCCATGGGTCCGCCAACTTGAGGGTGACAAATGTCGCCCTCTCGTTGGTCCAAAATATTTCGTCACTCGGAAAAATCCGCAAAAATTATTAATGACATAGCCAGAATTTTCCCTTCGCAAGTTTAGAAAAACGTTTCGTCGGAAAACGACTCTTTTCGCTAGTTGTGCACATATTTCGTCCCTTAGTCTACTTTAAGGCTTAAACTTTTGTACGTACGCCCTCACGTACATACTCTGGAAATACGGGGTATAACACTATCACCCGCGTCCCTATTTAGAAGCCTAAATCCCCCCTAAGAAATATTTCATTCCAAAGTGGTAGTAAATATACCCATAATACAAGCATAATCTTAGACTAGAAGTAAGGTAATGAATCACTAAATATATACCTATCATATACACAATATACACAATTATGACTAATTATTATTTCCTATTCTATCACCCGCGTCCCTATTTAGAAGCCTAAATCCCCCCTAACTGCTTCACTTCTTTTTCTGTTTGTGAATTTTCAAGGCAAAATCTTTAACAAAAACTCTACTAGCATAATTCCAAGATTTACATTCCTTTTGTTTTTTATAGTGAAGGATCAAGTGCGGAAAAGAAATGTTGGGTGGAGGTATTCCAATTTCGAGTGAGGAACGAGCACTTCTAAATTACATAAATGAATACGCAATATTTTTGGCCAAATAAAAAAAGACGAGTCTTTTCATTATAACACACACCTATTTATATACATAGTTAATAGATACTCATTACTGCCTCTATGCTATTAGTGTAAGAGTAACCTCACATGATCTAATTATCCTTCCACTAACTCACAATAACAACTAACAATACCCACTAAAATAATGAATTAAAATAACTACTACTATTGCCACTAATTAACTGATGCCTAAATAAGAGGACCCTTAAAGCTTAAGATCCTTGATCCAACTTGGAGTTTTTTGGATTCGTTTGGGCCTCGTGCTCAGCTTATTACTTGGGCCTTGATGAAGGATAGAGTGTTTGTCCATATCAATTCCCTTCCCTTCAAAACGGGTCTTGTCATCAAGGCCCTCTGCCCCCCAATTAGTGATCTGCTCGAACAAGTTAGATGAGTTGATTCCATCAATTCCTTTGATTACCACGCCTGGTCAGTAGGTGGGGAATTTGCCCATTGAACCAAAACATGAATTTTCTTTCTCCCTTCTTTCCAAACTGTGTGCTCCTCAACGATTGATTCAGGCTTCAGGTACAATTGCTCGTCCTCGATGATGCTTGGTAAATTTCTTAATTGTGGTGAGTGATTCTCCGAAGTGAGGTTTGCGGAGTGATATGTGGAAAATGAGATGAATGTGACACCCATCAGGTAGATAGTGAGTTGTTATTGGTGGTGGGCGGCCGTATAGGGCTTGGAAGGGGGTAGTTTTGATGGTCGTATGGTGGCTTGTGTTATGCCAATATTCCGCGAGAGCTATCCAATTGCGGGGTTCGTCACTAACAAAGTAACATAGATAGGTCTGTAGGCTGCGATTAACGACTTCGGTTTGCCCGTCCGTCTTCGAATGGTATGCGCTGCTGTAAGCCAATTTAGTACCCAATTGTGAGAAGAGTTCTTGCCAAAACTTGCTTAGAAACAATGGGTCTCAATCCAAAACTATGGTTTTGGATAATCCATGAAGTTTGTAAATGTTAGTGAGGAATGTAAAATCTAGGTATGAAGCTGTGTATTTGGTGGCTAATACTATAAAATGGGAAATTTGGTTAATCGTTCAACAATCATCCAAATAGTAGTTTTGCCAGATGACATGGGAAAATGGGTTATAAAATCCATGCTTTTGTCTTCCCATACTTGATTTGGTACGGGAAGGGGTTAGAGTAGGTCGTAAGGTTTGTGATTTACTGCTTTGTTTTGTTATAAAATGGAACATTTGTGCACAAATTGCTCAATATTTTCCTCATTGCAGGCCACACAAACATAGCCGATATACGACTTAAAATTGCCTTAACTCCCGAATGGCCACCACAGGGAGAAGAATGATATTCTTCTATTAATTGAGATTGTATCCCTGCTTCAGCAGGTAGATATAATTTCTTATCGAGAAAAACCAAACCATCATGTACCTTAAATTTCTCATTGACCCCTGATTCTAATGTGATTTTGTTCAGGAACTCCGTTCCGGTTTTAGTGGTAGCATAGAAACCCTTTATTTGCGTCAACCAGGGAACAATGGGTCCTGAAATAGCGGCAAAATGGGGCTTTCTAACCCGAGATAAAGCATTCACGACTTGATTTTCCTACCCGGGCTTGTATCAGATTTCATACACTAAATCGATCAATTTGGTGAGCCAATTTTGTTGTTACAGTGTTTGAATTGCTTGAGAAAGTAAGTGTCGTATGCTCTTGTGATCTGTATAGATAATAAACTTCCTTCCAAGCAAATAATGCCTCCACTTTTTGATCGCTTCAGTAATAGCATAGAGTTCTCTTGTGAAGGTGGAAGTTGCTTGCATACGAGGCACTAGTTTCTTGCTGAAAAATGTCAAGTGGTGGTCTAATTGAGACAATGTGTGTGACATCGTCATCAATCTCTCAATTCCCTTGAATAATAGACCCTGGGTACTTGAAGTGTCATTTCTTTGGAAAAATCTGAGTACCAAGCCTTACCTCCACGCCTGTCTCAGGATCGCTTCCGTTCCTGAACTTGCACTCCAAATATTTTGTCTTGGTCATACTCAACCTGAACCCTTTATCTCCAAAGTCTGTCTTCAAACCTCCAGCTTGACGTTCACTCCGCTACGAGTCTCATCAATCAGGATTATATCATCTGCGAATAACATACACCATGGTACCTCCCATTGGATTTGTCGCATCAGACCGTTTATCACCAAGACAAATAGGAATGGGCAAAGAGTTGATCCCTGGTGCAACCCCATCATTACTGAAAAGTGCTCTGAGTCTCCTTCTACTATTCGTACTCTAGTCTTGGCTCCATCATACATATCATTGATCGCCCTAGTGTATGCCACAGGTACACCTCTAACCTCCAATCATCTCCATAGAACCTCCTTAGGGCTTTGTCGTATGCATTCTCGAGATTAATGAAAACCATATGCAAGTCTTTATTTCTCTCTCTATACTGCTCCACCAACCTCCTAATAATATGAATGACTTCGATAGTCGAACACCCCAACATGAATCCAAATTGGTTCTCGGAAATAGACACGTATCTCCTCACCCTCGTGTCCACGACTCTTTCCCAACTTTCATAGAGTGGCTCAGCAGTTTGATACCCCTATAGTTGTTGCAACTCTGGATATCACCTTTGTTTTGTACAAGGGAATCATTGTACTCCACCTCCATTTTCGGACATTCTTGCCGTCTTAAAAATGACGTTAAACAACTCAGTCAGCCAGTCCAAACCAACCCTGCCTACGCTCTTCCAAAATTCAACTGAGATCTCATCAGGTCCGATCACTCGTCCCCTGCGCATCCTGCGAATAACACCCATAACCTCATCAACCTTAATGCTTCTACAATACCTAAAATTCCTGTGCCTACCGGAATGTTCCAGATCTCTCAGCACAATGTCTCCATCTTCTTTTTCGTTCAAGAGTTTGTGGAAGTAAGACTGTCACCTTCGCTTAATATGCGCTTATTCCACCAGTACTTTGTCATTCTCGTCCTTGATGCACCTCACTTGATCCAAGTCACGGGCCCTCCTCTCCCTTGTCTTGGCTAGACAAAATAGACTATAATATTTAAATAATTAATATTCATACCTAAATAATATAAATAATTACAATTAAAATAAAATTGAAATATGAATAATTCAGATTATGCCATTATTTGTTTGCACTTAATGGAGGTCTAGATCTTAATCATTCAAATGCAGCCCATTAAGTGTATTTGTGTTGAAGGCCTGAATCTTAATCATTCAGATTCAGCCCATTAAGTTTATTTATTTTCTTTTCTTATGAAGTCACTTAATGGGTCTAAATGAGACTGAATGAATCAGATCGGTAACAAAGTCTTATCACAACCCATACTCATTTAAAATAATTTTTTCACAGAACCTTTCACTGCTTATCTTCTCATCAAATTTTCAGGTCTCTAGATATCATTTCTCAATCAAATATTATCAAAATTTCTTGTTGTCGCAAATAGTAATTGATTAACTATAACTGCAAAAAGAATTCTTGAAGTTTTTTTTAATCTATCATTTTTTTTTGAAATCCTAAGTATCTTTACCGGTTCATGATCTATTTTGCACCAGAAAATTAACATGAGTGAATCCATCTTCTCAATAAAATTCCTACCTTCATTTCTCAATCTTCAAATCACAATGACTATATTTTAATGTTTATCGAGACAATAACAACGAATTGAAAAAAACAACTTAAATACTACATAACCCTCTAATCGAATTTTGAACTAAATATATAATACCAAGATTCAAGAAACAACAGAGAACGCTAAGACAATGTGTCAAGCATTGAAAAATTTCCTCCTTTTTATCTTATTTTAACAAAGTTTCTTACTAGAAAACATCTGGTAGGATTCAACCATAACAACTCTTTTTGAATCACTTTCAGTTGATAGAGAAATGTTTACCATTTTAATAACAAGCACAAATTCTTAAAATTTCATGTTATCTTGTTATAATAATTTTTTTATATTGATGCATAATTATTTTTTTTGCATTTCAGATAGATCAAATATTATATTTATAGAAAACAAAAAAGAAGATAGTTCAAATTTTTAATCAAATATAAATATTTAAAATATTATTTTCTATAAAAAATATTTATTTTGCTGAAATGAGATTTTATAACATCTTATAGATATTGTAGTTAATTTCTATGCACATTCCGATATCGAAAACAAACAGTCTTAATTCACTATTCAGATCTAAAGACAAAATCTTAATATTCAGATGTGTATTCAGATTCAGACATCTAAATCTTAATGCAGATCTTAGTATTCAGATGTGTATTCTGTTAAGAGTCCACATCGGATGGGAACATGAACTCCTTATATGGACGAGACAATCCTCACCATACAAGCTAGCTTTTGAGGTTGAGTTAGACCCAAAATCCATTCTTTACATGGTATTAGAGCCAGACTCATTTCAATTCTTTGTTCATCGATATTGGTCCCCAAAATTATATTATCCACGTTTCAGTTAATAAAGTATAGGCTTGCGTGGGAGTGTTAAGAGTCCACATCGGATATAGAATGACAATATGAACTCCTTATATGGACGTGTACAATCCTCACCCTACAAACTAGCTTTTGAGGTTGAGTTAAGCCCAGGATCCATTCTTTACATATTCAAATTCAAACGTCTTAATTTTAATAAAAATAAACGAGACCTTAATCAACCCCTAATTAATCTTATGAAATAACAAAAAAGAAAAAGATAAGAGTCCCCTAGTCTTTTAATTGAGACTCCTTTGACAGAGTAGACACAACAATGGAGCTACTGCGGGGGGAGAATTTAGAGCAAGCAATCAATAATTCATAGATTTGGTATGGTAAAGATAAGCCCGCCACGCATGAAAACAAGAAAAGATAAGACATAAACACGCCACTATTAATACTTTATGGAGAAAGGTCAAATATACCATTTTATTTTAGTTTATAGTCAATTGTACCCTCTGTTAGCAAAAGTCAAATATATCATTCCCATTACAAGTTGGGATCAAATATATCTCTACCGTTTGCAAAGTATTTAAAAATAATTTTTTTTAAAATAAATTCTGAAAAATCAAAATTTTTAATTAAAAAATATTTACATATTGTTTTAAACAAAGTATCCTAAAAACATTTTTTTAAAATTTGAATTAAATTTTAAAAATCTGAAAAGCTGATTTTTTTTAAAAAAATCTAATTTTTCAGATTAAAAATAAGTTTTTTCAGATTCGAGTTTTATAAAATAAAATAAAAATTCATATTTTTAATAAAAAACATTTTTTCCAAATTTATGTGTCTGTCTAAAAAAACTGACACATTTTTTATTTAATAATAATTTAAGTTTAAATTTTATATAGTTTATGCTTAATTAGATATTTCCGTTTACACTTAATAAGATTCATTTATAAACGCACAAATATATTTAATTTATTTTAAATAACAAAGTTTAAAAATATTTCTTTATTTCTTAAAATTTGTATGGAATATAACAACAAACATATAAATTTGTGAGGGAGGGAGTATAACGAGTGTTGAAGCGAACTCTCAGGACAATCTTTAATATGGCGATGCTCTCTTCATTCAGAAACCTCTCTATCACTGCACGTATAACCCCTTTTCGATCTGTAAGTCTTTTTTTTTTAATTATTATTATTCTTACGGTTCAATTTTTTATGTTCACCAGTAAGAAATAGTGTGAAACAAACAATCTTTAGTGTTTCTGGCTTGTGTGCGTGGCACTCGAACTACTAACTGTTTAATTTTTTTAACTTTTAGTAAAGGGTTGTGAAATACTCCCTCGAGATAAAAAAGAATGTCCACTTAACTTTTTTTTTAGGCCAAAAAGAGTTCACTTATTAAATTAAGAAAGAATTAACCTTATTTTTTTAAGATTTACCTCAAATCAATGAAGTGAATAGCCCAACCTCTTTGTTTTAAGATTTGCCCGGAAGCGTTATGTGATCAAATCTCAATTCCTATTTAATTGGGGGCAGTTTAGTCAAATTACATTAAGGGGTGTGCAAATGGTTAAGTGAACACTTTTTTTTATCCGGAGGGAGTAACTTGGAATTGCTAATTCAATATAGGCTGTGTTTTGAAAATATGAATGATAATATTTTATTGATAAACTCTATGAATCTCTTAATACTTTCTACAATTTGAAAATAGCTAGCAACACCCTATTTATAATAGTATGAAACTTACTATAACTTAGGTAGAAGTATTAGACATGTGTACCAAAGTACCACGAGGAGCATTGTAGGTGATTAGTTCATTAAGTTAGTTATTAGTGGTTATTAACTAATTGAGTTGGTTAGTAAGTTTGTTAGTAGCAAGTTATATAGGTGTATAAATACTACTCTACCTTGTATTCATTAAGTAAGAAGATATAAATGAAAAGATCCTAGAAGAGCAGTTTTTGCTCCCAAAAGTCTCTCAATTACATTACACATTGCTCTCTTCTCTTGTTGCTTCTTCCACCGAGTTTGCACATGAATTGCTTGCATGCAATGGGAGATAATTAACATGGTATCAAAGCTCAAGGTTATTGATGCAATTCAGTGAAGAAATCAGACAGAAAATTTTTGGATCAATTGATCGAGGAACTCACAGATTGGTGTTGAGGTAATTTCTGTAGTGTATTGGTCGATTTTGTTACGCATGAAAAGAATTGATAAGGAAAAGCTGTAGATCTAGTCGATTTTGCTGCAACACAAAGCAAATTGAGGATCACATTTGTTGATTTAGGCAGATCGAGGATCACATTTGTTGATTTAAGTTGTCTAATTGATTTTACTGCACACAGAGCACACAGAGCATATCGAGGATCACATTTGTTGATTTTGTTGCATGCATGTGTAGATAACAATTTTTTTTCCATTTATTTGTTCACCTAGATCTATTGGAAACTGAATCTGTACTTGAGATAGAATGGGAAGTATCGTGGAGCTGAAGTAGCCATTGTATCCATCTGACGCCCCTGGTTCAGTGTCAGTTGGAGTTACACTTATCGGGATGGAAAATTATACACTGTGGAGCAGGGCAATGAAGCTTGCACTGCTAGGGAAGAATAAAATGGGGTTTATTGATGGAACAATGAAGAAGGAAGACTTCACTGGAAACCTTGCTAATTTGTGGGAGAGATGCAATGCTATTGTAGTGTCATAGTTGATGGGGAATGTAAGTAAAAACTTGTTGTATGGAATGCTTTTTAACTCAGATTCTCACATGATATGTAAGGAGTTGCGAGACAGATTTGACAAGGTCAATAGTTCTAGAGCCTTTCAATTGCATAAGGACATATTCACATTGCGACAAGGGACACTTCCTGTGTCTGTGTATTACTCAAGGCTCAAGGACTTGTGGGATGAATACGACTCTATTATGCCTGTACCAAATTGCTGTGCCAAATCCAAAGATTTTGTAGACTCAGTATCAAAGGATGCTACAATTCTTAATGGGACTCAATGACATTTATGGTCATGTGAGGAGTCAAGTGTTATTGATGCATCAAATGCCCAATCTGAATCAAGTGTATGCTATGATTAATCAGGAGGAAAGTCAGAGGAGTCTAGCTGGGACCAACCAGAGGGGTATGCATGATGTAGGTGACTCTTCTACAATGTTTACTGCAGCCAACCATGGAAATGAGGCTTATAGACAAAAGAAGCCCTGCAATCCAAATGTGGTGTGTGATTTCTGTCATACCAAAGGACACATGAAGGTAGACTGCAACAAGCTGAAGAAATGTACATTCTGTAATAAGACATGACATGTGCAGAGAGACTGTTATAGATTAAATGGTTGTCTGGATGACTTCAAAAGCAAAACAAAGAAGGTGAATATGGTAACTGAAAGTGATGTTCTTATTGAGGACACTGGACAAGGAAATGAAGACAATATCAGCCAGGACCTAAACAAATATATACACAACAATCACAAATTATGGGCAATCACAAAGGTCCACATACTGCAGAGAGACAGATAGGATCACACCAGTTCACACCTCAACAACATCAACAACTACTCAATTTGCTCAAGGATCAGCAAGAGTCTGGAAAGCCAAATACCATTGTGACCAACATGACAGGTATCTGTAAGTTTGATACACATACTTTGATAAAATGGATAGTAGATTCAGGAGCCACCAATCATATGGTTGGTAAACAAGACTTACATAATAAATACTTGGCAGAGAATGTAGGTAAGGTGCAGTTGCCTACTGGAGAGTCAACTAAGATATCACACATAGGTGATTACCATATAGGAGGAGGTGATGTCCTAAAAAATATCTTTTGTGTTCCAACCTTTCAGTTCAATTTGATGTCAGTGTCTAGAGTGATAAAGAAACTGAACTGTAGTGTCACTTTCTTTCTCAAATGTTGTATATTAAGGTGAGGGCGATTGGTACTGAAGAAGATGGACTATACATACTATGTATGGACAAGCAGAATAAAGGGAAGTCGTTGCACCAGTGCTTGGCAGCAATCCAGAATACTGATGCAGTAGTCTAGCACCAGAGAATGTGTCATGTCCCAATGAATGTGTTGAGAAGAATACCTTGTTTTTAGAATAATAGTTCTTTTACATTGCATAATTGTGAAATATGTCCTTTAGCTAGACAGACTAGAATACCATTTCCTATTAGTTCAACTAGGACATCCAACTCTTTTCAATTGTTGCATATGGATATGGTTGGGCCTTATAGAGTTGACACTTATAATGGAATGAGGTACTTTCTTACGATTATGGATGACTACTCTAGGTGGACTTGGGTATTTCTGATGAGATTGAAGTTAGATGTGTTTACTTTACTAAAGAATTTCTTTATAACAGTGAATACACAGTTTGGAACAAAAATTAAGACAGTGAGGTCAGACAATGGGACTGAGTTCTTTAATAATAATTGCAAGGATCTGTTTCAGCAATATGGTGTAGTGCATGAGAGATCATGTCCCTACACACCCCAACAAAATGGAGTAGTTGAGAGAAAACACAAGCATATATTAGAAACAACAAGGGCCATTAAAATCCAAAGATGTTTGTCAGATAGGTTCTGGGGATTTTGTATTGAGGGAGCAGTGTATGTTTTGAATAGAATTCCCTCTTCTGTTCTAAAGAATGTATCTCCATATGAAATGTTGTACAAATCTGTTCCTTCACTATCCCACTTAAGGGTGATTGGGAGTCTATGCTTTGCCACCAATCTCCTTAATCATGACAAGTTCATTCCTAGAGCAGTAAAGGTTGTTCTCCTAGGATATGGTTCAGTGCAGAAAGGATGTAAATTGTATGATATGGATAATAGAATTGTCTTCATGAGTAGAGATGTAGTCTTAATGGAGAACATTTTTTCTTTTAAAATGATGATAATGAGAATAGAATGGAGTCTATCCACACATGATTCATTCTGTTATGATGATCTAGTGCACCCAAGTGAGATTGTAGTTGTTCCTCACTCAGATGAAGACATGCAGGTTCCTGATTTAAACCTGAGAAGATCTACAAGGGCAAACAGACCTCTCATTTGGCACAAGGGTTATGTCACACAACAAGGATCCACTAACTGTTTATATTCTGTATCTGGCGGACTAAACTACTCTAATCTATCCTCCAATTATCAAGCATTTATAGCACAATCTTCAGTTGTTATAGAACCATGCAATTACAAGGAGGCTGCTAAGGATGCCAAGTGGATTGAGGCAATGCAAGCTGAGATTCAGGCCCCGGAAGAGAATAAGACTTGGGAGCTGGTGAACTACCTAAGGGAAATAAAGCTATTGGATGCAAATAGGTGTATAAAATCAAATATAAAGCTACTGGAGAGATTGAAAGGTTCAAAACAAGACTAGTTGCAAAAGGATATAACCAGAAGGAGGGGCTTGATTATCAAGAGACATTCTCACTTGTTATTAAAATGGCCCAGTTAGGGCTGTCATATCTATTGCAACAGTCAAACAGTGGATTGTATACAAATGGATGTTTACAATGCCTTTCTGCAAGGTGATTTATTGAAAAAAGTCTTTATGCAAATGCCAGAGTGATTTCATACAGCTACAGGTTACAGGTGATGGCAAGGTGTGTAGATTGATGAAGTCACTGTATGGGTTAAAGCAGACATCCAGACAGTGGAACATCAAGTTTACCTCAACATTAGTTGCTTCTGGATTTACACAGAGCCTCAAAGATTATTCGTTATTCACCAAGCATCAGGATGGAAAGATTGTCATTGTGCTGGTTTATGTAGATGATCTACTGCTCACCGGAAATGATAGAACTTTGCTTCAATCGACAAAGGACACACTGCAATCTGCATTCAAAATAAAGGATCTTGGTGAGCTTCGGTACTTTCTTGGCATTGAATTTGCAAGGAATGATCAAGAATTTGTCATGCATCAGAGGAAGTATGCTTTGGAGTTGATTTCTGATATGGGATTGGCAGGGGCTAAGCCATCCCCTTCTCCTATGAAAATTGACCACTTTAGAGTTTGATCAACATATTGATGCACCTATTGCATCTGCGGATACATCAACACTCTTGCTACTAGACCCTGGAGTTTACAGGAGGCTCATTGGCAGGTTGCTTTATCTCACTAATACCAGGACAAATATTGCTTACTCAGTTCAGTGTCTTAGCCAATTTATGCAAGTCCCTAAGCAATCTCATCTTGAAGCAGGGCTAAGGATTTTTCCAGGAGCTGGTGTTCTTCTGAGTAGTACTAGCTCTCCTAGTATGCAGGTCTTTTGTGATGCTGATTGGGGATCTTGCCCCAATAGCAGAAGGTCCATTTACTGGCTACTTGGTTTTGTTTGGTACTTCTCCTATTGTCTGGAAGTTCAAGAAACATGTCACTGTATTTAGAAGTTCAGCTGAGGCTGAGTATCGAGCATTGAAAAACTTATGTTGCTGAAGTGGGGTGGCTTGAAGGCCTTTATAGGGAGCTTGGTATGACCGTGGAATTTCCTGTTCCAGTTCACACTGATAGTCACTCTGCTCTCCTTATTGCTGTCAATCCGGTGTTTCATGAGCGTACCAAACACATCGATATTGATTGCCATTTCACTAGGGAGAAGATTGTGGTTGGCCTCATTCATACAGTGTACATTTCTTCATCTGATCAACCAACAAATTTGTTTACTAAGGTCGTTAGTCGTGGCCAACACAAGTTTTTGTTATCCAAAAGAATATCTTCATCTCTCCTAGCTTGAGGGGGTGTAGAAGTATTAGACATGTGTACCAAAGTACCATGAGGAGCATGGTAGGTGATTAGTTCATTAAGTTAGTTATTAGTGGTTATTAACTAATTGAGTTGGTTAGTAAGTTTGTTAGTAGCAAGTTGTATAGGTGTATAAATGCTACTCTACCTTGTATTCATTAAGTAAGAAGATATAAATGAAAAGATCCTAGAAGAGCAGTTTTTGCTCCCAAAAGTCTCTCAATTACATTACACATTGCTCTCTTCTCTTGTTGCTTCTTCCACCGAGTTTGCACATGAATTGCTTGCATGCAATGGGAGATAATTAACAACTTAAAATAGAAAAACCTATTTCTATATAAATTTGACTATAAATTCTAACTAAACATGAATTGAAATACCAAATCCTAACTAATTTTGATTTCCTACAATTTTGAAAATGTTTTGAATCCTAACTAGACATGAATTATTTGTATCAACAAAATGTTTTGTTTTTGGAAAAAATTGGGGTTTTTACGTATTTTCTAGCGTTTGATAACTAAGCAGAAAATATCATCCCAAGAACATTTATATATAATTTAGCAAAACACTATTATATTGGGGTGGGGATTGGGGGTGGTGGGGTGGGATGGTCAAAGGGTGGGGGTTAAGGGCACTGGGTGGGTGGAGGGGGACAATGAACTTGGAATGTCTCTAATGAAATTTTCCTCATTTCATTAGAGATTCTCCTTTCTCCATCTTAAACAAGAACACTATAAAACATCTGTATTGCAGTTCATGTGAGTCTGTAGAAACTAGTGAACCACAAAGCATGTATATATAATTACATCATTGAATCATAAGCAACAAATATTCCCTTTAGCTTCCTCATATACTCGAAACAGAATTCCCATCGCACTTGCATTTGGTTTTGATGCTTAGCGTAGTATCTTCTTCCAGGAGGTCTCGGTTCAAGCCATGAAAACAATCTCTGCAGGGTAAGGCTTACAATAAATCCTTGTGGTCCTGCCCTTTTCCGGACCCCGCGTATAGCGGGAGCTTAGTGCACCGGGCTTCCCTTTTTAAGCACAGTATCTTCTACTAAAATCATTCGGCTAAAGCAGCAATTGAGCTGTAGAACAAGGAGACGGAATTTTTTGCCGCAGTAATAGAAGAAAGGGACGGACAAAAAGTAGTAAGATTATAGTTGAAGAACTTATTGGTTCAGCTCTTTATTAAGTTGTTGATTCGAGAAAATAATGCCCTTTCCTTTTATCTTTCCGTAATTAAAGAAAACAAGTGCTACATAGAACCCAATCACATTTGTTCTTGTTTAAGATGGAGAAAGGGATAATCTCTAAATAGCCTCCGTGTTTGAGAACCATATAGCCTGAATCCATGTATACAAGTTCTATAATAGAAGTTTATTCAAACAATATAAGTCCTCGAATGATTTTGCTTAAATGTACATCTGGCTGTCTTGTATGTGTAGCTTAGTACATTGGTTTTAGCTGAACATGAAGGAGGATTAATCAAAACCTCATCATTAAGTGCTGTGGAGGCTGCAAAATCTTTAGGTGAGGACAATTCAATATCGTTGCTACTTGCTGGATCTGGTCATTCCCTGAAGGAAGCTGCGGCACATGCTGCTTCATCTCATCCTTCCGTTTCTCAGGTAACTCCTCGTTTGGATGCTGGACTGTTTTTGTTTCAGCTTGTTGCCCGGGAAATACTAACTTTATGCGTCTACTGTTACATTTACAATTTAGTTTGTTCACTTTTTTCAGTAACATCTTAGCAAGGACATCCCTGGTTCAACGTGAAAGAGGAGTAGCATGCTTTAGTGATTGTGTGACACACCTTTAGACATGTTTACTTTTTTTATAGAGAGAAAGTTCTTCCGACTGAGGAGGAATGAGAGGATAATATTTCTTTTTCCTTGTCTTCTTGAACTACAATATGAAGGATGCTATTGTCAAAAAATAAAAATAAGAAGGATGTTTGGAAATTCAGGGAGCAGTCGAACACTTGTGGATAGATCGATTGTGGAATGCAGTTTTCTTATTTGTTGGAAAAAAGACTATCTGAATTGGTCTCAATTGACTGAACTGAATTTTGTAAAGCATGCCATAGAACAAAATCCAGCAAGGATGATAGGTGATCTTGTCAAGAGTATCTAAAGTATACGTGTTAATTGTTACACACAATATCTCTCACTTTTGGAGAAAGTGGTACAGGACCTATTTTGTATCGATTTTCTCCACATAAGACACAGATATCATATGAACGTGTGTCTATAAACACAAAAGTAGTCCATAGCTCATGCTGACTGCATAATACTGCTTCTTTCCTCTTCATCTTCAATTAAGCTATTGTGAGAATCATGCACGTTACTTGTTAGAGGCCTTGTTTAAAGAGTTTATGATTTTCATTCTTATGCTAACATGTGATGTGACATGTTAGTTGGAAACTTGAAATTAACTTAATTCAAGCATTCTGCACTTAGCGCTTTGAGAAATATAATCTGTAACGAGCATTTAGGATAGATCATGACCCTCGATAGGAAGGTGTGGAGGTCGAGGATTAGGCTATAAAGTTAGTAGGAGGTACCCGTGTGTTCTCCTTATTAGTAGTAATAATTAGGAATTTCGTAGTTTCTTTTCTTCAATGTGTACTACTATTTGTTGTTTCCTTTGCTTCATATCGTGTCATTGTGCTGTCATATTTTACTTATACCATGCTTCACATTCTTTTCTTTTCTTTCAAGCCAAGGGTCTATCGGAAACAACCTCTCTACCCAACAAAGGTAGGGGTAAGGTTTGCATACATCTTACCCTCCCCAGACCCCACTTGTTGAATTTCACTAGGTATGTTGTTGTTGTTGAGCATTTAGAATTGATAAAGCGTTCATCATTCAGCACACAAGAGAAAAATATGCTTGAGAGAATCCAACCAATGGAACTTACAATTTTGGTCTTGTTTTTTGTTTGTTTCTAGGTCCTTATTGCCGATTCTGACAAATTTACATACGCTTTGGCTGAACCATGGGCCAAATTAGTCCATCTTGTTCAGCAGAGTGGTGGCTATTCACATATAATTGCTGCATCAGGTTCATTTGGGAAAAATATATTACCGCGTGCAGCAGCTCTTCTGGATATTTCTCCAATTACTGATGTCACAAAGATTTCTGGATCAAACCTCTTTCTTAGGTAATTTTTTAGCGGTTCCCTTATCTGGAGAACACTACATTGATTAGAGATTTTCTTGTAGATAGTGAACACTTCTTTCAAGCGATTTTCCCAAACTATTTTCTGTTTGGGTGATTTGTAATAATGGCATTACCTAACGCTATGGTTGAATGGGAAGTTTCATGTTATTAGGTTTGATGATACACATTCCTATTATCTTATTTCATGAGTATGACCAATTTATTGCATTTTTGTTTGATGAAAGTGAAGAAGTAATTTGGATCTTTAACAATTGTACGTTTGTGTAAATCTAATTACAAAGCAATATTGTCCAGGGATAGTTACACCATTTTTTGGGATTCTTTTATATGTTAACTTGCTACGAAATAGCCAACTTCTTCATAGAGTTTTAAAAATCTTAAAACTACTGTATTTAGCCCCTATAACGCATCCTGCTAGAAAATGAGATATTTTTTGCAATGCAGTATAAGCTATGTTGGTTTTAATTGGATTATAATTAATATTTTGACAGGGCAATATATGCAGGAAATGCTCTTTCCACTGTTCGTTACACAGGTTCCAGCCCATGTATGCTGAGCATTAGAGCTACATCTTTTCCTGTTGCTTCTGAACCACCTGATTTGAAATCTAATGCTGCCTCAATAGATCAGGTTGATCTTTCAACCTTGGATGAAGGTAAGTCAGTTACGATTATGGGGATTTTTCAATTTTGGCCCGTCGGCCGAAATTAATTACAAGCGCTAGCCAAAATATACAAAACTTATACATTGATTATGTATATTAAATCATACGTAATATAGAAAACCTATACATTTTCTGGGTATTATTCTTTTGAGCAACCCAAAAATGTAATTATCCATAAAATATGAGCCCATATCTCCTGTGGTTTAACCAGATGTGGCTCTTTATGCCAATCTTAGTTGTTATCAGTGTTGTTTGCATCTTTTGTAAAGAAACTTGAGTAGGTTGGAACCTAAAATGAGGTCAGCTGTTTTACAGATGAATCAGTTGGTAAGTCAACATATGTAAAGCTTTCCTCCCAAATATCGGAGCGACCAGATCTTGGAAATGCACGTATTGTTGTTACTGGTGGACGAGGTGTAAAGAGTGCTGACAACTTCAAAATGATAGATAAGCTTGCAGAGAAAATCGGTGCCGCAGGTTTCCTTCTGCTGTATTCATCTTGTGCCTTTTATTTTCTGCAACTTCTTTATTCTCTGTCAATCCATCCTTTACTAATTTCAAAATTAAAAGGATTTCCTATTTCTTAGAAAGAACTTACATAGATATGATGCAGTTTTGATTTCAGCATGCTTTTTAATTTATTATTAAATTGGATAACTTCTGTTGTGCAGTCGGTGCCACTCGTGCTGCAGTGGATGCTGGATTTGTTCCCAATGACCTCCAGGTAACACTAGACCTGCTTGTTATTTTCATATCTTTTCTTTTGTCTAAGCAAGTAAGTTTATGTTTATGGTATAACAGAGTCGGACACAAAAATGTTGTTAAGTAAAATACTTGTAATAGTTTGTAAGTAGTGTATTTTTTTCTCTCCGAATTTTCGTACTCAAGAAACAGGAACTTATTGGTCATGATTTTAGTGGTTAAATAATGACAACCTGTCATTTTTCAAGTTTGTCAGCTTTTTAAAAGTAGTTTTTGTTTTCCATTCTCTATTTCAGGTTGGCCAAACTGGGAAAATTGTTGCCCCAGAATTATATATGGCATTTGGTGTTTCTGGAGCAATTCAACACATAGCAGGCATGAGAGATTCCAAGGTCATTGTTGCTATAAATAAAGATGCAGATGCCCCCATATTCCAGGTCAGGGTCCATCTGCTTATTTTCTCTTTCACATGCTTTCCATTATTCCTTCACTCTTATGTTATTTCACGTAATTGAGAGGAAGGATGAAGGAGATAGAACCTCATTGACTTACTTCTTTTGATGAAGTTTTGATTTATTTATTTTCAGTTGTTTTACTGATAAGTAAATTTTAGAGCAACTGAAAAAATTGACGTAGTGGACAGGCCGCCATCCAATTTTACCTCAGTGAGCGAGGGAAATAACTGATAATCCTCCTCTCACCCTTCATCTTTTCACCTAACCAAAAATAGCTATTTAGAAACAACCTTATAGGAGTACCAAGTTTGCTGAAAGGTGCGGAATCATGCGGCACATACAAAAGGAGGAAGCTAACTTATTTATTTGTGTTATTTTGGGAACTCCGGGGTGATGTGTAAAGTGTTCAGAATGTACTTCAGAAATAATTAATTAGCCATAGCTTGTAAAACAACTTGTAATGCCACAACAACCATACATGTCACAAGAATATGCTTGGCGGCTTATTTGCTTAGTGCCTTGGGACAATTTATTATTAAATTGGCACTGAACTGTCCCCGTCTAGAAGTGCTGAGGGTGTAATTTGATCTTGTTATATGGACGAGTGTTGAAAACATTGCTTTCTTTGAACTGCAGGTCGCTGATTATGGACTAGTGTGTGATCTTTTCGACGTCATTCCAGAGTTGTTAGAGAAACTTCCGGAGAAAAAGTAGAAAATATACCAGTCAGTGTGTTCCGTTGGAAACTTGGTAAATACAGGTCTATTTCCATTCAATAAGATGGAGATGATTTATTTGGTGGATGACGTTTTCTTATCCAGGAATAATATATACACTAATATCGTTTATTATTATTTCAATTTTCAACTTTATTCACAGTAAATCTCCTTTGATCTTGTGATTTCGAGTTACTTTTGTAAAGGACGGAGACTACAATGATTTTGGTGTTAGTGTGTTTCTTTATGGAGATAGCGGGTCTACTATAAATCGATGCTAACCTTATTATGATGTTGATTAGTTCTAAAAAAAATAACAGGTTATCATCTATATGAAATGATGAAGATATAATCTAGCAAATAAAAATGTGTACTATTTTTTAACAACTTAAACGTTTAGTTGAGGTAGTCACGAAATTCAACATGGTATCATTGTAGATACCTTGAGTTCAAGTTTCAATGTTACCTATTATCCAAAACAAATATTTGTGGCTTGGCTCATGACAAAAACTAGGCTTGCATGTGAAGAGGCATATTAGAGATGATCCTGGGGTCGTTATGCATGTATTAGTTATGCAAGAATTAGTTATACTTGAATAACTCATGTCCTGACCAACAACCAAATGATCCTAACAGTTTAAGTTTTAAGATATGATGTGATTAAGGATATCCCCAATCTTGATGAAATTTTGATGTCAAATGAGTTCAGCCTACAAATTATGTTCTCACAATCTCAATTGAGTACACCTAGTTCTATAAGAACACAGAGCCCCTGGCTTACAAAACAAAACCATACAGAGAAGAAAACTCGCAGAGAGCAGTGCCTTAATACTCATCAATGTCGACAAGAACAATTTATCAATAAAGACTTCTATCAATTATGACATGGTATATAACATATAAACATGCCTCCCTCCAATAAATCCGGAATTGAACTCCAACAGCCCAATTCGATCTGGTAACTAAAACACTTGACAGAACAAGGAGTACCGTGACACTAGCTAGAGCAAACATGCAGCCGCAGATCTTTCATTTTCATCAGTTCTTTCGAAATCCAAGATTTCTACAACTGATATTTATGGTACTCTGGTATCACTCTCAGTCAGCTGCACACCTGCAGACTAAGAATCCCGACCTGTCAGTATTCCCAATCTCCCTTGTCTTCAAAACTCCAGCACGTTACAGATTGGCATTATTAGTTACATAAGAAACAACTACAGTTATGTCATCAAGTTTTCCCCCTTGGTACTCAAAACCGGCCTCTTTGGCTGCATCTGAGAAAGGTGACGGCTTAGTTTGGTCCATTCCTCTTTGTTGTGCCAATGCTGCTATCTTTTGAGCTGTCATCTGTGGCCCTAAGCCATCTTCCATAGCACGAATCACAACTCCCGTGATATCCGCGTCATATAAATTATCAAAAAGCCCATCAGTACCAGCAACTAGGACATCTCCTGGAGCTACCGTAATTTTAAACGCTTCAGCCAAGCTAGGTGAATCACCAGCACTACTGCCTTCCAGTTGATATGGAAAATTAAAACCGTGCAGTTGTACAGGGGATTTAAATGCAGCAGATCCATGCCTAACCAACATAAATCCGCTGTCTCCTAAATTAACGGCATAAAGACCTTTGTCAGAGAGCGCAATGATACAAGCAGTTGAAGAACCTCTTGCTTTTGTTCTCATGTGAGCTTTCTCCAGGACCCTCATTAGGTCTATGGAATCATTAGGTTCGTCTTGTATTGCAGATATTGAGTTAGACATTAATTCACGGGCATATTCCCCCGCATCAATACCATGATCAGCCCATCCACCAACCCCATCAGCTACACCTATAGCTTGTGTAGTGGAACAAACAAAATGAGCATCCTCTCCACCAGTTTTTGCTTTAGCAGGATGAGGCAGGTAAAATGATCCCGAATTCAGCTTCAGTTGTATCTTTCCTTCAGAAGAATCAGCCGTATTTGCAGCTTGTTCCTTAGTAGTTCCAGAAGATAATCGTGCAAGTGATAAAATGCGAAGACCTTCTAATCCAAATCCTTCATCACTCCTCTTTGCAACACTAGTTCTAAAATATTGAGATAACATGAAGTTGTGGGGTTGGCCTTTATTTCTCAAACAAATGTTGGCTTTTCTGAGATTCTCAATGCTTCTATTGCTGTAAGAGACAGTGCTACTATTTACCGACAAACCATAATGCAGGCGTCTAGCAGCCATATTGCCAACAAAATGGCCAATATGAAAAGTTCTTGAACCACAAACAGCCATTATCCGTTGTGACAATCACGCCGAGAGAAGCTCTGCTTGCAACAAATAGTTCACGATGAAACGTCTGCAAAAATAATCACTGCATCAAAACCTAATACAGTCTTATCATCTATCACACTTACTTTTTTCCTTTTCTAGATAAAGCATGAATACATAAAGTACAGTAAACATCAAGATTCAAACTCTCAGTGTGTCCCTCTCAATTAATCCCTAAACCTTCCCCCTCCCCAATCCCCTATCTAAGGTGAACAACATAAAAAAGCAGTTCCAGAAGAGCAAAGAAAAAGTGGATATCTGTTAATAGAAACAAAAAAGTGTTTATAACCGTAACAATAGGAAGTTCATAGTATAGACGGGCGGAACAAGAGACTGAGGTACAGGTTCGACCGGATCCAGTAACCTTGGTCCAACACTGAATTTGTCTTAAAAGCCATTTAATATAAACAACAACAACAATACCACCCCTAGTGTGATCCCATAGATGGAGTTTGGGGAGGGTAGGTTGTACACATACCTTACTCCTATCTTTGAGGGGTATAGAGGTTGTTTCCGGAAGTGTTGTCAAAGGCGCGCTTAAGCCTTGAAGCGAGGCTCAAAACATGTTGAGCGCTTTGCCTCGCTTTATGTGCGCTTTAGTATCATCATCAAGGCTCTACCACAGACTATTCCTTGCCAATGGGCCTCTCTTGAAGAGGTAACGCTAGATAATTGATATTCACTTTATCGTAATGTTCTTACAATTTCTTTGTCCATATATTTGTAACTCATGCTTATTAGCATTAGTTTTGGACTAAACATATATATATATATATTTGTATTCTTGCACCATTGTACCCTTTTCATTAAAGCTCACGCTTTATTTGAGCTTTGCGCTTAAAGCCACAGCTAACCTTAGAGTTTTTTTGCGCTTTACTCTTTTGATAAAACTGGTTTCCGGTAGATCCTCGGCTCAAGCAAAGCGTTTTACAAAATAGGTTTGAGAAATATAAGAGTAAAATCTATGATGAAAATATCGAAGAAAAGATAAGTATTGACAGCCAAAATGGTAAAGATAGTCAAAGTAAAAGAAACACAATAGTAATAAAATTGAAGAAAAAAAGCTACTCCATTTAATATGTACTACATTAATTATTAATTTAGAAAGAACTAGAATCCTAAACCCAAAAACTTCAAATCCCGGCTCCGCCTCTAATTACAGAGACCATATCTTGCACAATGGAGCATATTAGAATAGGAAACAAAGCATTTACAGGAAAGACCAATTTGAAACCTTATCAAATACTTCAATTCATCAGATTAAGAAAGTAAATTCTAATGAACAGACAATCATCAAGAGGCTGATAAACAGCCAAAAGTCACAAATACCTACTCAATGAAGGGAAACCTCAAATTTAATTGAGAAACAAAGTCAAAGTACCACAATAATTCAAACCCCAATGCAAGGTTATTTGACACAACAAGCAGACACATATATTAGGATTAAAAATGTCATCTTTATCCTTATTAAGCTAACAAAGAAATTAAGTAAACAATGACAATAAAAAGGAAGGGTACCAGACATTACCTGAAAATATTTTCCTTGTCGGCGGCGGTTGCTAATAGAAAAACTGCAGCTATTTCCTTGTGGGTGCAAGAACAATGAGAAACTTTGGTTTGGGTTTAGAAGTTAGACGAGGTTTTCATTTTAGTAAGCGTTCGGGTAGATTAAGGTAAATGTATTCCTAATAAAATTAAAATATTTATTTTACATTAATTACCTTAATTACACTAAATATTAATTACAAAATATATTGTGAATATATTCTAAATATATTCACTATCACACCCCCTCAGTCTGAGCGGAAGGAGGTCGAACGATGAACATGAATCTGAAGTCAAGAAACCGTTGCTAAGGAAGCCCATTTGTGAATATATATGCGTACTGATACGAAGAAAGAACTTGCAACACCCTAACATGATCAATTGCAACCTTCTCACGAACAAAGTGAATATCCATCTCAATATGCTTGGTTCGATGATGCTGAACCGAGTTATGAGACAAGTAGATAGCAGATACGTTATCACAGTAAACCAAAGATGCCTTACGTAAGAGATAATGAAGCTCAAGAAGGAGATTTCGGAGCCAACATAGCTCGACAACAACGTTCGCAACGTCTTGTATTCTACTTCTGCACTCGAATAGGAAAGTGTGGCTTGCCGCTTGGCATATCATGAAATAATATTATCTCCTAAAAATACGCAATAGTCGAACGAGAGCGACGAGTGTCCGGACAACCTGCCCAATCGACGTCTGTGTAGGAGAGCAACCTATTCACCGCGGAGGGATATAAATGTAGTTCATAATCAAGACTACCCTTAACATACCGAATGATACGCATAAGAGTTGTAAAGTGAGGCTCCCTAGGAGCCTGCATGATCAAACACACCTGCTGAACAACATATGCAATATCTGGCCGAGTGAAGGTGAGATATTGAAGAGCACATGCGAGACTTCTATAGAGAGAGGGATCGCTGATCGGATTCCCATCATCCGCACTAAGTTTGGACTTTGAGTCGACGAGAGTGGCCATAATCTTGCAGTTAGCCATTTTAGCATGTAGACAATCTTCTCTGCATACTTATGCTTACACAAGAACATGCAGATCTGATTACTGATATCCCAAAAATAACTCAACTTACCCAAATTTGTTATAGTAAATTCGGACTTGAGCAGGGCAATGATCTCGTGTTTCAGAGTGTCAGAAGAAGTTGTTAGAACAATATCATCCATATATAAAAGAAGATAAGTCGTGTCAGTTGCTCGATGAAATATGAACATGAAATGATCACTCTTGCTGCACACGAACCATATATGTATGATGTATGTAGCAAACCGCTCATGCCAAGACCTAGGGGCTTGTTTCAAACTATAAAGTAACTTACGAAGACGTCATACATAATAAGGAACCTCCGGATGCACAAAGCCATGCGATTGATGCATCTGAACGGTTTATTTCAAGTCCCCATGTAAGAAAGTATTTTTGACATCAAGCTGGTGAATATGCCAATTTTCCCCATAGCTATGTTTAACACTGTGCGAATGGTGGCTGGTTTGACCACCGGACTAAACGTTTCACCACAATCAACACCCTCCTACTGACCAGTACCATTAGCCACAAGTCTTGTCTTATGGCGTTCAAGCTCTCCACTATCTCGGAATTTGTGACGATAAAGCCACATACAACGAATCACATTCACCGCTTCTGATTTCTGAATAAGCTCCCAAGTGTGTTGATTGTTTAATGCATTAAACTCCTCAAGCATGCCGCATTCCAATTTGGGTCTAGTTTGGCTAATTTTGGATTTTTAAAAATGGGCGAGAGATGGTTTGAGTGGATAGGTTAAAGTGCACTTTTGGTTTGAAAATCATGTGTTGTGCACGGATTTCCATGCGGTGTGTGGGGATGGTTACGGGTGGGGCAGGGAGCTGGGAGACGCCGGACTGGG
The DNA here is from genome assembly GCA_029844215.1 of Przewalskia tangutica. Classification (NCBI taxonomy): domain Eukaryota; kingdom Viridiplantae; phylum Streptophyta; class Magnoliopsida; order Solanales; family Solanaceae; genus Przewalskia; species Przewalskia tangutica. The sequence goes on along the minus strand of CM056720.1, from coordinate 138,824,532 downwards.
CTGCGTAATGGGGTCGATACTAGGCAATGGTGACGGGCAATTGGGCTGGGCGGTGGGACGGGCAGGGGCTGGGTAACGGGTGGGCAAAGACGGTCATAGGTTGTGGTTGGGCAGTAAGACATTCAGAGGTTGTGCAGTGGCTGGTTGCCGGGTGGGCAGGGACTATTTGGGGCAGTGTGCCTGGAGTATTTTCAGGTAGGAACGGGGCAGGATTCAGGAAGTTGTGTGGGGTCGACGGGACGGCCTGAGAGTGTAGATTTTGTAGTGCATTTTGGACTAGAGGTGAGGTGTCCGAGTTATCAAGGAATTTATAATCAGTGACTAAAATTTTTTGGATGTTAAAAATGGAAAAAAGTACTCAACAAACGTGACATAACATGAGATTACGATTTTATCAGTGGATAACTCATAACACAAGTACTCCCTATGGTTTGACGGAAAATCTAGGAAGACACACAGAGTGGAGCGATGTGCTAATTTGTGAGGGACCATTGAGGCAAGATTTGGGTAACATGGACAACCAAAAATTCGAAAGTGATCATAGGAAGGGATCTGTAGAAAAGAATTTCAGTGGGTGTCCTATTTTGGATCGTACGGGTAGGTAAGATGTTAAGAATGCGTTCTGTCATTTTTAATGCATATACCCAAAAGGAAGGGAGGAGATACTCATAAAAAAGAAGGGTACAAATCATATTGTTAATGATGCAGATTCGACTTTACCATTTTGAGAGGAAGTATGGGGGCATGAGAAACGAAAAACCATGTCATTAGCCGCACAAAATTATGAAAAAGGGAGTTATTGAACTCACGACCATTATCACATTGAAACATTTTGATGTCTTTTTCAAATTGCTTTTTAACCAAGGTACGGAATTAAAAGAATTTGGAGTAAACTTAAGACTTAAGTTTAAGCGGATAGACCCAAAAGAAGTGAGAAAAGTCATCCAACAATACCAAATAATATTAATGATCGGGGTTGCTAGTTATAGGGGACGTCCATAAATCCGCATGAATGATATCAAAGGAAGAGAAAGTAATACTTAAATAAGACGTAAATGGAAGTCTAACATATTTCCCTAGATGACAAGAGGATCAACTATGAGAAAGTTTCCCTTTATTACAGTGGATTAAATTGCGGTTTCTAAGGGAATAAAAAACATGAGCTCCCGGATGACCAAGTCCATTATGTCACGTTGATGGAGATATTGCAGCTAAAGTGGTAGGTGGAGTGACATGGGAAGTGGATGTGGGTAGGAAAGGATAGAGGTCCCCCACACTATTGTATCTCGTAAGAAGACTCTCCCCGTATGTAGATCATTTACAGAAAAATCAAATGAGTCGAAATCAATAGATACATAATTATCAGTGGCAATTTTTCTAACAGAGATTAGGTTCTTGATAATGTTAGGGGAATATATGACATTTTTAAAGGAGAAATGGGGATGCGGTGGTGTAGTTAGTGTGTGGCCAAACACTTGAATTGGATTGCGATGACCATTTTCGACCATAATAGATTGAGGAGAATTTAAATTGTGTAGTTGAGGAGGATTATCAGAATTGTTGGTGATGTGAGATGTGGAGCTCGTATCCATATACCACGTATCATCGTCTTTATTCTTTGGTCATTTGTGTAGTGGGCACGATGGCTGGGCGTGGGCGGTGGTCTTTGGGCATTTGGGTGGCGGGCGCGGCAGTGTCTTTGGCCGTGGCGATGAAGTGCGCCGTAGTACTTGATGTTGTTGGGCGTGTAGTGGAGTGCAGTGGGTGGACGGTGGCGGTGGTCTTTGTCTTGCTGGGTAGTGGGCCTCGACAGTAGTGTTGCTGCTGGGCCATCACCCACTCCCTACAGACACGTAGAAATCATAAACTAGAAAAAAGCCATGTAAAATATTACCCACAGAAGGACTCAACCCATGCATATATATACATACTAAGGCTGACAAGGCCATATTTGACTGTTATACACAAGACACTATCTACAAGTCTCTAAAAGAATACGCAACATCATAAGGTCAAGACAGGGCCCTACCATATCCATATATACATGCAAAAATACCGTACCGAGATTAGACCACCACTCCGAAACAAGGGAAGTGCTCTAATATCCGTTGAGTTTGTAACCTACTAATGCGGACTGTCGCCTCGCCTACCTGAGCCTGTGGGCAGAAAATGTAACGTCCCATGACAAAAGGGATGTTAGTACGACTGATGCGCATATATATATATATATTGGCCTCATTGGTTATATTCCTTACCATAACAGCTTCTGTAGGCATCATATCATATCGACCTCTTTGGGAATAATTATTATCGTGTGTATCTGTACACGCTGCATGTGGTGCCGTATCCCGCTTCCCATCCCATGCATTTGAGGTCAAGGTATATATATGAATATAATGAATGAATGATATGATAATAAGACACTATAAGTTTGCCGGAGTGATGTAATATCGATCCACCTCCGATTAACATTATGAATACTAACATCTTTCCCATATATCTCAATAGGGATTTAGGAACATATTTAGACATGTTTTGACACTAGGAACGAATAATATGATCATCCTTAACTACTAAGAGTAGAATCATTTATGGAATAATATTACGTTTATGTTTCGTACTTAGAACATGCTAAAAGAAAGAAGAATTTTGCCTTAACATACCTTGGAGGTAGATTCTTCAATAATCACCACAAACAACCCATTCAACCCACGTTAATCATAAACAATCTACAACCAGCCTATTCTTCCCTAATCCTTCAAGAAGTACGCAATTACCACAACCACAAGATAGCGATGAGAACTTTGAAGATTTCTGGGAATGAAAGATTTAAAATAAAACACAAGTTAATGCATATATGTTGTTGTCCATCAATTCGTTGTTGACTTAGTTTGAGTCATCTAATCTAAGAGACTTTGGTCTTTACACTTTGTAATTCACCAACTTATACTAGTACGTTTTGGCTAGCATTGAAGAAGTGTTTTGCCACTTTAACTAGCTTAGTTACAATCTGATCCTCCACCAAATGGTGACACCCAATTCCATGCGAATGCATTTTCATAAATTGCATTGCCCCCTACTGCCACGTGACAGGGTGGTAGTATTTACCACTTTTCTAATTGCTTATTAAATTCCTTATCTCCACTATAATTTAACATTGAACCAATTACACATGTAATTAATCTCATGATCTCCATTCACTAAGATAATAATTGTTTTGGCGCACTTCCTATTTCCATTATCATAGTCATGTGATATAATGCTAGTCCATAGCCTTTTTAGACACATATAAAATATTATTTCCAATTCCCACTGTTACACTTATTAAGTCCTAAATTATTTTGGAACCACATCCATTTATATACTAAGATTTATTTGCGTACGTGAATATGACATAAATTTTCCAATGGTCGGGTCTATTTACATACGCCTAGCGATTCAAATCATGACCCGAAAATACGGGATGTTACATTATTTTCATTAATGAAAAGGTTTATATACACGATATAAAATATATAACTATGGAAAATAAATCTATTTTTTCCTAATACAAGACTACTACATTTTTCTAATACAAGACTACTATATTTTCCTAATACAAGACTACTACCCTAATTATATATGTACAAGAATTCTAATAATTATGGTAACTAAATATACAAATTACATGGCCATATACATGGACAATATACACGTTACTGTGTATATTATTTCACACCCCGCAGTCATAACGGGCAGTTGTCGTACGCTGAGACTATCCCTAAAATCTTCAAAAAGAACTGGGAAGACCCTTAATAAATGTGTCAGCAATTTGGTACCGTGAAGGGACATGCAAGACACGTACTTGTCCACAGGCTGCCTTTTCTCGAACAAAGTCAATATCTATATCGATATATTTAGTGCGCTGATATTGGACCAGATTTTTAGAGAGATAGACCGCACTAACATTATCACAGTAGATCAAAGTAGCTTTCTGAATAAAAAAGTGAAGCTCTAATAAGAGATTACGCAGCCAACATGACTCAACATCACATTCACTACCCCCTCAATACTCGACCTTCGCACTGGAGCGCGATAAAGTAGCCTGACATTTAGCCGACCAAGAGACCAAGTTATCATGAAGAAACATACAATAACCAGACGTCGAACGTATGATATCCGGACATCCACCCCAATCAACATTTGTATAAGACATGAGAGTAGATATGGATGATGGATATAAGTGCAAAAAGTACAAACCATAATCAAGAGTACCCTGAATGTAACACATAATGCGTTTGAGAGCATGCATGTGTTCGTCCCTCAGATCATGCATAAATAAGCACATCTGATACACTACATAAGTAATATCAGGCCTCGTGAATGTAAGATACTGAAGAGCCCCTATAAGTCTGCGATAGTGAGGGGATCCTCGTAAGGTGTGCTAGAATTAGCACTCAACTTCAATTTGGTGTCAACCAGAGTAGGAGAAGATTTACAGGATGACATGTCATCTCGCTTAATAATCTCAGCTGCATACTTCCTTTGGAATAGAAATAGACCACCTGCATGACGAGTTACAACTATACCCAAAAAATAACTTAAAGTCCCTAAGTCTTTCATAGCAAATTTGAAACTGAGAAGCGACATGATAAACTTGCGCAGTTTATCCGAAGATGCAGTCAATATAATATCATCCACATCTAACAGAATGTATGCTAGAGAAGTACCATGACGATAGATGGATAAAGAATGATCAGGCTTGTTGTGAGAAAACCCAATAGTAGACACATAATCTGTAAACATTTTGTACCAAGCCCGAGGGGCCTGTTTTAGCCCATACAAGGACTTCTTCAGCAAACAGACATAGTGAGGATGATCGGGGTCCCTGAAACTCAAGGTCTGATGCATGTATATTATTTCCTTGATATTACTGTGTAAGAAATCATTTTTCACATCCAGCTGATGAATGGGCTATACTTTCAAGAGAGCCAGACTGAGAACAGTGCGGATGGTTGCTGATTTGACCACCAGACTAAATGTCTCTCCACAATCTATGCTAACCTGTTGAGTTTTACCTTCACCTACAAGACAGACATTATGCCTCTCAAAACAACCATCAGATTTTTCATTATGAGTAAAAATCCACATAGAACGAATAACATTGACACCAGGTGGACGGGGCACCAACTCTCACGTCTTATTTTCAATAAGAGCATTATATTCATCATCCATGACTATTTTCCAATTCGGGTCATGAAGGATATACACTGGGTTGGGTGGTAGGGGTGATTTAATGATATTAGAATTAAGATTAAAATGTCTTTTGGTTTAAAAATACCCCCATTGACTACGAGTAACGGGCCCTTGACTCAAAATAGAAGTGGGTCGGACCTGGGTCGGTGTAGGGATGTTCTGAGATTGGCCAGACGGTGTGCTGTGGCCGATGGATGGGTGATGGAGACGTAAAGCGGGCGATGGCGTAGGCTCTTGCCGAGATCTGGTCGGGAGGGAGAATTATTGGGCCAATAGGAAGTAGGCCTGCTGGCCGAGAAACTAGAATGAGACCGAGACCATATGGGCCAGCAGGCAGTGGGCCTGCTGGCCGAGAAACTGGATCCGAAAAGGGGATATTTGGGCCAGCAGGAAGTGGGCCTACTGGCAGAATTGGGTCACGGGAATGCTGGGTCAAATGGTGGATGATATACGATGAGAGTCCATTATCCAAAAAATTATAAGAACCATACACTGAATTATACAATTTAGCAAACGGAAATTAGATTTCATAAAAAATGACATGACGATTAATTATGATTTTATTAGAAGATAAATCAAAACATTTGTAACCACGATGATTAGACAGATAACCCAAAAACACACAAGCGGTAGAACGGGCTTGAAGTTTGTTAATTGTAGTGGATGGAAAGAAATGATACCATAAACACCTAAATACCATGAGATGAGAATACGAAAGATCCTTACGATAAGGAATTTGGAGTGGAGCTTGGTATGCTAGTTCTTTGCTCGGGAGTATGTTAAGACGGTAAGTAGCAATTTGTAATGCATAATGCCAAAATGAAGGTGGTAATGAAGCATGGGCGAATAATGTCCGAACAATATTATTAATGGTGCATATTTTTCTCTTGGGTTTTCCATTTTAGGAGGACGTACGAGGACAAGAAAATTGAAAAGATATACCATTAACACTACAAAATGCCCTAAATGCCCCATTATCAAATTCTCTTCCATTATCACATTGAATGTTTTTAATGTCCCGTTCAAATTGGCTACGGATAAATGCTCTAAAAGATAGGAATGTGGAGTAAACTTGAGACTTTTTAGACAACGGAAAGGTCCACAAAAAAATAGAATAATCATCCAAAAATAACACAAAATAACTATGGCCCACAGAGCTTAAAACGGGAGGTGTCCACAAATCACTATGAATAATATCAAATGACATTAAAGTAATAGAATTAGACGCTACAAACAATAATCTAACATGTTTCCCAAACGGACAAGAAGGACAAAAATTAGTACTAAGAGTACTATTACACTCAATAAAATTATTATTTTTAAAAGAGGAAAGAACAGACGCTCTCGGATGACCCAAACACGCATGCCACAAGGAAGGTGCTATAGCGGCAAACGTCGACGGTGTGTATTGATTAGTGGTAGTGGTGGTGGTGATGGGATAGAGCTCGCCCTGAATATTACATCTCATTAGAGGTATCCCCTTCGTGAAATCCTTCACAGAAAATCCAAAAGGACATATATCAGATATGTAAAGAGTCAAAAACAATTATTAAGACATACGTTACTCTAATCATTTCTTTCACACATTTAAACATGTATAATGACTGATATGCACATGATATATTAGTCTTCCAACCACAAATCACAGAGAAATCAGGGAATGAACTATGAGCAGGCCCAAAATATGGCTGAATTCCAGTTTTATCTAAACAGATATCCAAACTAAGTGATTTAGACTGCGGATTAACAATTTCTGAGAATGTATTCTGACATTTTAGCAGCGTATACCCAGAAGGACGGAGGTAGGGAGGCATGAATCAATAGAGTGTGAATCATATTGTTAATGGTACGGATGATTCTTTCAGCTTTACCATTTTGAGGGGAGGTGTGGGGGCAGGACCATGTCATTATTAGTACAAAAATGGTGAAACATAGAGTTATTGAATTCACGATCATTATCGCACTGAAAAGATTTTATACCTTTTTCATACTGCGTTTGAATGAAAGTTCGAAACTCAAGAAATTTGACAAACACTTCCGATTTAAATTTGAGAGGATACAACCAAACAAAGTGAGAAAAATCATCTAGTAAGATAAGATAGTATTTATGACTGAGAGAACTATGACAAGTGATGTCCATAAATCGGCATGTATAATATCAAAAGGTGCAAAAGTAACACTAGTAGATGCTTTAAACGGAAGACGAGTATGTTTTCCTAAAGAACAAGAAACACAGTTTTGGGCAAGCTTCCCATTACAAGTAATGAAATTATTGCCTCTAAGAAAGTTAAAAACTGGGGCTCCTGGATGACCAAGCCTATTATGCCATGTTGAAGAAGAAATGACCGCTAAAGAGATGGGAGAGCTAGATTTGGCAGTGGAGGTGGGAGTGAATGGATATAGATCCCCCGTGCTATTGCATCTCGTAAGAGGTGTCCCCGTATGAATATCCTTTACAGTGAAACCAAAAGGGTCAAAATCAACAGAGACATAATTATTACGAGTAAATTTGCGGATCGAGATGAGATTTTTAATTACATGTGGGGCATATAGGATATTTTTAAGGGGGAATGGATTAGGAGGTGGTGTGTAGGATGTACCATAACCCTTTACTGGAATGCGGTGGCCACTACCAACTGTCACAAATTGAGGATGTCTTAAACCAAACAGTTTGGAAATATTACCTGCAAACCGGGTGAGGTGAGAAGTGGCACTTGAGTCCATGTACCAGTTGTTGTAAGGCTATTGCATATTGAGACTGTTGAAGGCTTGACCCAGCGATTGGTGTCATCTTTGGGTGAAATTTCTGAACTAGCCGCGTGGCGTGGGCTTCTTTGGACTTAGAGGCTGAGCCGAGTAGGACCCAACACCCCGTGGTGGGAGAATGGGTTGAAGAGTTACTGGTACTGAAATGGCGGAGCCGCCGCGATGTTGTATGGATATTGTTAGGGCGTCGCGACGCTGGACTGATTATGCGGGCCCTGTTATTGCTGCTGTTGATTCTGCTGTTCGCGACCCTTGCCACGACCACAACCTCCTCTGTCGTGGCCCTTGCCACCGTGTCCCTGCTGCGGTTGAGAGTTTTCTGGCCACGTTGGATCTTGAGGGCGCGTTTCGACAGCTAACGTCTTCTGATGGTGCTCATCCTACTTAGCACGTCGAGTCTCTTCAAGCAACAACTGCGAGTGAGCTTTGTTAAAACTGGGAGCGGATCTGCCTGTTGAATCATGCTGGCTAACGTATCATAGTCGCCTTTGGGAAGGCCTGCAATTAATTGCAACACCATTTTAGTGTCCGAGACAGGCGTGTCGACGTTGGAGAGTTGATCCGCTAGGAGTTTCAACTGTCTGCAGTACTCAGTCATGTTGGAGAAGTTTTCAAGGCGTGTATTGTTAAATTGTTCCTCCAAATACACCGCACGAGTGTGCTTGTTATCTTGAAAGATTTCCTCCAAGCGGTTCCATAAATCAAGGGCTGTGGCGCCAGATTTCATGATAGTAAGAAGAAGACCGTGAGAAAAACTACCATAAATCCATTGTTTGACGTCGGCATCTAGACGACGCCAAGTAGACTCATCAACCTCCGGAGGGCGCGGAATAGTATCATCGATGTGATCAAGCACGTTATAGAGACATGCATGATTACGAAACAGTTCAACCCAAGGAGAATACTGACTATTTTCTTGATCAAGAAGGATGGGAATATAATTCTTGATGTTGGTAACAGTTAGGGTGGGATTAAAAGAGGATGACAACGTGGTGGTGGGATTTGTGGAGGTAGAGGTGTTAGAAGTATTGGAATAATTCTGAGTACCCATTTAGAGAAGAAACTAAGAATTTTTTGGAGGAGATAGGGAGGTGTTGCGGCGGAACTGTCACGACCCGACCCTGGGGCCGCGACTGGTTCCCTACCGGGGCACCCTGTCAGGTATACATCAGAGAATAATAGCGGAACATACATACACATAAACCTGAATAAAGTAAACGTCACTGGCAAGCCGACAAGGCCGCCTTCCATAAATAAACTTAATCGAAAGTGAAACAGTACAACTTATTCTTACAGCCCAAACCACAAACGTGACTACAGACCTCTAGGAATAACAACTGTGGCGGGACAGGGCCCCGCCATACCCCCTGAATGTACAAAAGTCTATAACCTCGAGAACCGCATCAAAAGACAAAGCCTCCGAGAAATGGAGCTTTCAGAACCGACGGTGATCACAGAGTGCGGATCGGCAAGCTACGTACCTCAACTCATGGCGTGAACACGGCCCGAAGGAGGTCGATAACAGTACAGTATGCGATCGGGAAAATCTGAAAATACCTCATAAGTCTAAAATAGCGGAGACATGTATAAAATCAGTTTACGAACATCGTGCCTTACCAACAATGAGAATATCAATCATATACTATCCGCATGAAAATAGGAAGCTCATAATCAAAGCAAGGTCATCCACCTCACAATATCATTAAGACTCCTACTCCGGGACTATTTCACCGCACGGGTTATGTGGACCGCATGAGGTATTCCTCGCATAGGTCAGTACTCGCGTATGGGACTATTTCACCGCGTAAGCCCAACGGACTCGCATGAGGTATTCCTCGCATCGTGGGTAGCAAATCCACGGAACAGGTGGTATAACGATCTTGGGGATTTACCCCTCATTTATACTCTTACCCTGAAGCAGGTGGTATGACGGTCTTGGGGCTTGCCCCTCATTCATACTCTTACCCTGGAGAAGGTGGTATAACGATCTTGGGGCTTGCCCCTCATTTATACTCTTACCTCATCTGCATGCCTCTAATCCTCATCGTGGCGTGTCCATGGAAGCATACCCGTGGAATCCTTCATCACTGACGGTACGTCCAAGTAAACTCATATAAAGACCATGGAAGCATACCCGTGGAATCCCTCATCACTGACGGTACGTCCAAGTAAACTCATATAAAGACCATGGAAGCATACCCGTGGACTCCTTCATCACCGGCCAGTGCGCCCAAGTAAACTCATATAAAGACCATGGAAGCATACCCGTGGAATCCTTCATCACTGATGGTACGTCCAAGTAAACTCATAACAAGACAATAAGACCATGGAAGCATACCCGTGGAATCCTTCATCACTGGCGGTACGTCCAAGTAAACTCATATAAAGACCATGGAAGCATACCCGTGGAATCCTTCATCACTGGCGGTACGTCCAAGTAAACTCATAACTTCTTTAGACTTTCATTTCTTTCATCTATGTTTACCTTATTCAAGAAAACCCGACTCTTTAACCTTTCATAAAGTTATTATAACCAACTCCCCATAAAGCCGTTATACTAACTTTATGCTTTAAAACTTTAGACATTCTTACTCTTTTCATAAGGTCGTTATAACTCCTTATGCTTCAAAAGATTTCGTTCTTTTATTAACCAAGAGGCTTATACTTCAAATCAAATTTACACAATTTTCAAAATACTTCTTCATGTCAAGAAATCCTTGTCTACCTTATTTAGGATAAACCATTCCTCAAGAACAAGTGGGTTAACTCCTTCACCCAACCAACTTAGACATTTTCTTAAAACAAGTCAAGTATTACAAATGGATTTACTTCATTTAAAACACGTACGTCTACCGTACTATATAGTTATAACTACTCATGCTCAAGAGATAAGAAAGTTTCCACATACCTTTCCGGTTAATCCACTTGCTAAGTCCAATACACCACACGTAGTACGTCAATCCTAAAATGACCATAGTACCTTTATTAACCTCTAGTTCAATGTAGAAAAATCCAAGTTCAAGTCACTAAATTCTATGAAAAATTGGGCAGCATTTCCTTTGTTTCTACATACTTTGCCACCTTTAACAAGGCCTAATTCAACATCCAAACGCCACATTTAAGGCCCAACAATCCAAACATTTCAAAGGGGATTACACACCTAAACTTGGGTGTGTAAAATTCTGCCCCATAAGGTACAACAATTAACTTAACAAGTCTAAGGTAGTGTTTAGGCTACAACATGCTCACATAACCTTCTTAACCAATTATTTCACATCCAAACCATATTTATTACATGCAATGAGTCTAAGAGCATTATTTACTACTACAAGTTCCTTCTTCTTCACATGTAACACCAATAACTAGCTACAAGAGAAAAATCTTTACCTTAGAGCTTTAACCAAATTAATCCAACAAAATGCTAGCCTCCTTTCAAGAACACCACCATAGTAACTCCTACAAGCTAGCCACAAGCTTCCTTCTTGTCCTAACGTTTCAGATTTTCCCCAAGCTTTGAATTCCTCTTGGAATTTTAGAGAGAAGTGAGAGCTTTAGTTTAGAGAGGGAGATGGATTTGAAAGATGACCAAGTCTTCAAGACTTGGTCAATATAAGACATGCAAGAAATCAGATGGGGGGGACACTGGTCACCCTCCCATGGCCTTTTTAAAAGAAGAAATCTGATTTTTCTAAGTTTTTCCGCCAGAAATCCCGCCTTGGCGCCGCGGCACTGAAACTTCCGCCATCTCACAGAACTTCTGGAGCCGCGACTGCTTCCGGCGCCTGGCTGTAACTCAGCGACTGGAATATCCGGCCTGCGCCAGATCCGCGCGGCCTGCTCTTGTCCGAAACACATTTTTGTCCGACTGCGCACTGAACTTGTAACTCCCATAACTCTCTACTCCGATGTCCTATCGACGAACGGTCGGTTGCGTTGGAAACTAGACTCAACGAACTACGCACTAGGACTTTGAAATACTTAGGAGCTCTCAATGTACCGGGTCATAACCCGCCTCAAAGTTGACTAAAACCCATCCGAAACAATCCGTCAACCTATCTTTCGAAAATTTTAAGTCTTACTCCCTTTCGTACGTTCTCACACGTAAGGTTAGAACTACGGGGTATAACAGGAACTGCCCGAAAGAAAAAGGGGAGTTGGGCGGCGGCGGCTCCTAAAAAATTCTAGGTTTTTTTGTTAGACTCTTGAAACCATGTAAGATGATATTAATCTCCCTTAGGGAGTCTTCTCATTAATATAAAAGTATATATAGTGTACAATATTCATCTCTTATACAATAGGAATCCTAAACTCAATCACAAGAGGAATCATAGTCTTACCATAATTATATTTACACAATATATGAAATATATTCTAATTATGGGGTAGGGATGACTAATTGACTATATACACGTTTACAATAAGGACTGATTATCCCCTATGTGTCAATCATTAGAGCATCCAAAGTCCTAGCTCCCGTGGCGGGGCTATGTTCACTGAAGAGGATGCTAAGAAAAATTGTACTGTGTATATTGGTGGAGAATAGTTTTATGTGTATGTTTATAAATTGTTGAAGGCCTCGAGTCCAAACCCCTAAATGAATAAGAAGCAAGTCGAGGGTCATTCATTAAATGAGCGAAAAGAGGGGTAGGGTTTTTCTTTTGGGGGCCGCCTTTTTCTTTTATAGTATACTGCTCTACGAATGGAGCAAATGAACATCCTCAAAATACAAGAGAGAATTTCTTTTTAACCTCTTGAAGAAATTCCTACATTCGTCGTTGCCCGGCTTCCAGTTCAGTTTTTTTCTTTTCTTACACTTGTTTGGCTTCACTCACATCATATGCTCCATTAGCTCAATTCAAGTATCATTTAGAGGGTTAATTTATTACAGAGTAAGGTTTGCGTACACTCTACCCTCCCCAAACCATTTCAGTCGCGTTACCCTCATCTTGCACTGATGTCACTTCCATCTTGTCTTGTATAGTTCCGTTCCTAATCATGTCTCTCCGCGTAAGCCCACACATCCATCTGAGCATTCTCATCTCTACTAGCTTTATCTTTTAAACGTGTGTGTTCTGTTAATTTTGGGTTTAGTGTTGTGACATTTTGCCCAACATATCATTTTCAGCTCTAAGTTAAAATTAGAAATGTTGGAACAAATGTCACGACATTCTATCAACATTCGTGAGACGATTTTGCCTTACTTGGCGAATCAAGATCTCGTGAGATTTCTACCACGATGGTAAAGTGACTTGGCAAAGTGATTAAGATCTTATTAAAAATGTGGGAAGACCAAGTCCAAGTAGTTGCTAAACTTGGGGAACAAGTCCAAGAAGTTAGAGGATCTTGCTCCACATTCTTCTCCAACAAATCCTATCAAGCTGCCCACCTTTAGCTCAACTTCTACAACGATTCATTGAGAATTTCAAGGAAGTCTCTCTACTATAAATAGAGATGCTACATCAAGGAACCGATATCCGAAATCAAAATGTAAAATACCAAGAGAGCTCTCGGGATTTCATCTCAGAAATCTGGATCACAAATATTGCCTGAGCGTGTTGACGACATTTTGTCCAATATTACAGTTGCTGCCTAGATTCTAGATTTGTTATTTATTGAAGCAATTGTAATGAGATGTTGTCTAGGTCTATTTAGATAGATGTTTCAGGCATGAATTCATCTGCGACTTCACCATTTTTTTAATTTCTTTTGTATTATTTTGTAATATTGTAAGAGAAGAATTTATTCAATTGTATATAAATATAAAATATTTTTTGTCATTGACCATCATAGGTTATATTAATATATAACCTATGTAAATTTAAACTTTTGTGTTCTTTATTATTTCCGCTGCATTTTACTCTTTAAAGGTTTTTTCCAATTTTATCGAAGTGTTGTCAGTTGTGACGGATGATATTATCGCTGACATTTGCAAACTGTAATTGGCATTCGAAGTTATTTATTTTCAGTTTGTTTTTATTGTTCTATAGTTGTACCCCCGGGACCCAACAAGTGGTATCAGAGTCAACACTTGACATAATAAGTGATTGGTCCTATTATTCAAAGCTATGGATCCGACTAATCTAAATATTGGTAGACTTCCCATTTTAAATAGTACAAACTATACCTATTGAGGATTCTCCTACGTTCTCATATCAAATCAATTGATGTTAGGGCATGGAGATCTATAACCAATGGGTATGTTGTTCCAATGTTGTCGCCGGATAAGAAAGGTGACATTCTTGTTAAACCTGAATCCAAATGGACGGTGGAAGAAACCAATAATGTCAGCTTAATGAAAAAGCCTTAAATGTAATTTTTGGATGGGTTGATCTTTACATGTTCAAACTCATTCATAACTGTCCAACGGCTAAGGATGCATGAGATACTTTACAAATTTATTATGAAGGTAGATCAAATGTTCATCGAATTAAGCTACGCATGCTCATGAACAAATATGAACGTTTAAGAATGGAAGAATCGGATAATATTAAATCTTATTTTAAAAAATTGATTGACATCTCTAATGAATGGCAAGTGCTTGGTAAACCATTAACCAACACTCAACTTGATTAAAAGGCTCACCGTTCTCTTCCTGAAAAGTTCAACTTAAAGATTTGTGTCACTGAAGAAGCTCACAATCTTGCTACTATGGATATTCATACTTTGATGAGCATTCTCAAAACCTATTAGATGCACATTGAGAATCAAAGGGAACTATATAAGAGCAAGAAGGTGGTACTTCAAGTTCAATCCTCGGAGAATCAAATCAATGAAGAGGATGAGAATCCTGAAGAACTTGGTGAATGTGTTAATGTTGTCTTACTCACTCGAAAATATAATTTGAAGGTGAGGAAGTTCAACAAAGAGAAAAATCAATCTAAATCTAAACAGTATCAGAACCAAGGCTTCAATCAAAAGCCCACCAAATTCCTTCCAAGTACTCAAAAAGAAAGGCAAAAAGAAGGAGAAAATGAAGGAAATCAAAAAGTTGAATCACAAGCAATGCTGGCCACTGTTTATGAACAGTCTCTATCTGATAATGAAGATGTCGTCTGTAATGTTGCCTCATATGTCATGACATTTCAGGAAACATCTGCATCTACAACAATATCTGAAAAGTATATATTCTTTAACTATCCTGATGTTAATTGCTTACTGGTTTTATTTCTAATGGTGACGCTGAGTGTATGGATCAAGTTGAATGCAACGATGACATGATTAATGAATTATAAAATATTTATAAAGCCTTAATCATAGAATTCAAGCAATTTGACACAAAGATAAAATCTTTAAGTCATGAGAATGTTGATCTAAAAGGCACAATAACCCACTAGAGGTTGAACTTACCAAAAAAGATACTGAATTTGGTAAGATTCGTGCAAAATTGGATTTAGCCGAAACAACTTTCCGTAAGCTCAACTCAGGGACTTCTAAATTGAATGAGATACTCAGCTTTAGGAAATCTTCACATACAGGTATTGGGTATGAAAACTCCCTTAAAACTTTATGCTCTAGTTTGTTTGACAAAAATGAGAAATATGCTTTGTAAAGGAATGAGGATTAAATAATAGGTTCTCAAATATGTCAAAGAATATGAAGTTTGTGTGCCATCATTGTAACTCCCCTGCACACTTAAAATCATACTGTTTCAAACTTCAAGATTCTGTAAGCGAAATGTAGCCTAAAAAGTTGTCCAACATCTCAGACAACTTTCGAAGCAACATTTCTAAGCCAAAAAGTAAAAAAATGTTTTTAAAAAGTTTGGATTCCAAAATGGATGTAACTTGTAATTGCGATAACTGCTTTAAGGACTAACATTGCAGTTTCTTAGTACTTTGATGGTGGATGTTCTCGCCACATAACAGGTAAAAATGAGTGTCTAAAGAACTGTGAGTCATTCAATGGAGGTAATGTAACTTACGGAGGTGGTAGTAAAAGCAAAAAAATTGGAAAATGAATATTGGATGTTCCTAGATTTCTAACTTTAAGAAATGTCTTACATGTTGAAGGTTTAATGGCTAATTTGATGAGTATTAGTCAATTGTGTGATGACAATCTTGAGGTAAATTTAATAAGAATGCTTGTAAAGTTACGAATGAAGCTAATGAATGTGTCGTGTGAGGTACTAGAACATGTGATAATTGTTATCTTGTTGCAAGAAAAGAGTCATGCAATAATGTCAATATGGACGACACAACACTATGGCATCAAAAGTTGGGACATGTCAACTACTGCAATCTGGAAAAATTGGTCTCATATGAAGCGGTTAGAGACTTACCCAACCTTAACCATAAAGGTAAAACAGTTTGTACAGATTGTCTTCAAGGTAAGGAAACCCTTTGTTTCCCATAATGTTGTCCAGAATGACGGACAACATTCAGGTATGTCTCACTATTTTGAATTATTACACATGGATCTTATGGTTCCAATTGAGGTAGACAGTTTAGGAGGCATGAGGTATTACTATGTGATTGTAGATGATTTTTCTAGATATTCATGGATATATTTCTTGAAAGAAAAATCACAATATTTTAACATGTTTAAAATTTTGCACGCTAGAATTAGGAACTTGTTCTTGTTTCTTCGGATCAGATCCCACCATGAAAAAGAATTTGAAAACATATCCTTCACAAAATTTTGTGAAAAAAAGGATTATTCCATGATTTTTTCTGCTCCCAAAACTCCTCAACAGAATGGGGTAGCAGAAAGAAAGAGTAGAACATGACAAAAAATGGCTAGAGTTATGCTTAGTTCTAACAAATTGTCATTTTTTTTACTGCCTGTCACATCACTAATAGAGTCTACTTAAGGCCTGTAACAAAGATGACACCCTATGAGCTAATAAATGGAAAGAAATCTAACTTGCGTTACTTTCATGTTTTTTGGTGTATTTGTTACATTTTAAATGATAGAGATTAATTGACAAAGTTGACTCTAAGAGTGACAAAGGATTTTTTGTTGGCTATTTCCAAAATAGTCATGCTTACCGAGTAGACAATCTAAGGACAAAAACTATACAAGAGTCTGTAAATGTTATTTTTGATGATTTTTTCTGATTTTACAGGGAATACATTTGAAAATAACACTATAGTTTCAGTGGAAATGTGCAGACTACTGAAGAACCAGATGTTGCCCCAAATATTACCACATTCGAAGCAACATCTGAATCTGAACCAGAGACCACAAAGGATGTGGATGAGGAGTCAAATGTTGAATTGCTAAATCAAGTTCGAATGGACCCTCATCAAGGATTAGGAAGAAGCATCCAACATGTCAGGTGATAGGGGGAGTGTTTGAAGGAAGTGGAACAAGAAGCAAATAACCACTCGATTATAGAGAAATGATAAGGTATATATATATATGGCAACCATATACCAAGAGGTCAGTCTTTCTTGTTTAATGTTTGTGTTTGTGCACGGTTCCAAGCCTATCCAAAGTCCCTCACTTAAATGTCGTAAAGCGTATCATTACATATGTTGCCGGCACATGTGAGTTGGGAATTTGGTTTTCCAAAGACACTAATCCTAAGTTAATAGGATATAGTGACTCGGATTGGGCTGGTGATGTGAATGATATAAAAAGTACAAGTAAAAGATATTTTTATCTTGGCAATAATCTTGTTTCTTGATATAGTCGTAAACAAAACTATGTCTCACTTTAAACTGCTTAATCTGAATATGTAGCAGCTGAAAGTTGTTGTTCTTAATGAATATGACTAAGACACGTGTTAAACGACTATTATTTTACTAGCAACATTTTAGTTTTGTACTATGATTAGACATCATTTTTTTAAGAGATTTGATTGAAAAATAGCTAGTTCAAATTGAACATGTTGATACTCTTCATTAACTAGATGATACTTTTATAAAAGTTTTAGACCATGAGAGATTTTCTAGTTTGAAGAAATTTCTTGGTCTTTGTAATCTCTAAAAGGCATTTTTGGTGAATGTTGGCTGAAATGTTTCTAACATTTTGGGTGACATTTACCTGTGTAATATCATAATCTGGTCTTAGTTACTGGATAATGAAATGATTTTTGTTCACACAAGTATGATCCTCAATAAGAACATGATTCAAAAGTGATATCGTTCTCTGCGATGATATCAGATATCATAAAAATGGAGTATCAAAATAAGGCAAAGCCTTCACTAATTCTTTGGCAACCGTGCAAATGGGTAAAGCCCTTGAAATAATACAGTTTCCTATTCTATAGGAGTATCAAGTGCCTGTGAAAAGATATTGTTCCTATTCTATAGAATTATCGAGTTCCTTAAAAGGAAGTGTGAGAATGCTAAATAAATATTCTTATTATTGACACAAAAAATAATTTTGTATGTGTTTTATGATTAGATCAAGGACACAATGGGAAATGCTACATTGGTCTAGAGGTTAAACTCATAAAAATACATATAAAACGTGTCTTGATTTGTTGCCAAAACGAAAAGTTCTTGCGGAATCATAATACTTGTGTTGTCCAAAATATTGCCAACATTGCTGTTGACATTTTCAGAAAATGATATTTGTTGGGAAGTTGATCTTAAGTGACTTCAGAAAAATCAGATTTTCTCCCTATTTTTATGCATTGTTTTAATAGGAATTTCAAACTTTAAAATGATAAGATTAAATTGAATTCCTACTGTGATGTTTATCTTTTTATCCCAATATTTTAGGTGTAAGTTATTGTATAAAATTGAAACACCTAAGACTAAGAGATTTTTGTTGCTTAGAAAGATTTGTCACGTATATAAATATTCCTCTCATTTGTTTTTTTTTATCATTTCCGATTTTCCCTATTAAAAAAAATTAAATTATATTAAAAAAAAAAAGAAATCACATCACATCTCAGGCATAATCCTACCTATCTGATGGAATTATCACCATTCCAAACTCTATCCTCAATCTCCTCAAAACCTTCTCCACTATATTCACCTATGGAAACCTCTCCAATGTCAACACCAATATCATCCAACACACCGACAAACTTTCCTATGAGTACTAGACATCCTATGAACACTGTTTCATCTGAGCAAAATGACATGTAGCAACCCTACCAGTTTCCTTCTTCACCATCCACAGAGGACTTGTCTAAAGCTATAGTATTCAAAGGTTTAGATGAACCTTTAGACATCAGCTACCCAGGTGATGACAACAATCCACTAGATGTTGATGAAACGTCTGATATTTCAGCATTGGGTAAGAGACCAAGACCCTCCACATTCCCTACTTGTCGATCAAGTAGAATGTTTGAGAGAATAGTTCGTGAAGAGCCGATCAGCAAAAGGTACAGATGTGATACTTATATACCTGCTTGCTCGAGTAGTGACAGTGACGATACGAACTTGGTGGTCTCAACTGAAGAGAGTGAAGAAGAACCAACTGCTTAGGTACTGCAAAATGAGTCTCAAGAAAATGAGGAAGTTCCTGATGAAACTCCATTTAAGCAATTCTTCTCAAAGGAAATTTTCATATTTGTCAAATCGAGTGTTGCTCCGAATGTTGCCACCGATGCCACAACATCTCAGGCAATATTTTAGCCAACATCAGAAGAGACACAAACTCCAACATCCTTCAGCAAAACCGAATCGGATTCAAACTGTTACACCCCGAAATTCCAGGACATGTATATAAGAACGTACGTAAGAAAACAGGACTTTAAGATTTGAGACTTGTAGAATTTATCGGAATTATGGAAATGTCGGGAAATGAAATGTTATAACGAATGGGAGGGCGATACGTGTCACCCCCCACATGGGCTTGATCGATTTTTGGACCAAGGTTAAGTGGTCAAGTGACCAAGGTTAAGTAGTCAAGTGGATGATCAAGCTTAAGATAATTGACCAAGTCAACTAGTCAAGTTGACACAAGATATTTAATCTTCTTCATCCAAACCCCACAAGTGTTTTAATCTTGACCCTTCATTGTATTATATATTCATCCTAGTAGCAAGACAAGTCTCAACACTTAGAAAACTTTCAAGACTTCATTCTTGTTCTTGATGAGCTCTCGGCATTAAGCCCTTGTCCACACAAAAAAAAATTGTTTGTTGTTCATAATTCACAATACTTAAACCCAAGGTTCCTAGGGGTATTATAAGGATATCTCAATACAAAGATCCCGGAAAAGCTACGTTTTTACATGAGTCGCAAGATGAAAAGCTAAGTTGTTTTCATAAGTTTTGATTGAAAATGGAAGGGAAGTCGTTTATGAACTTCTAAGGGCTTCAAATAGCGGATTGGAGCGTGAAGGAAAGGAGCTAAGTTGCTAAGGAGCGACTTTGAATCTTGGAGTTATTTTTGGGCTTATCAAGGTAACAATCTTGTCGTCTTAGTGATTAAAGATTACATGTTGTGTAGTTATATATATTAGCAAGCATGAGATATATAATGGAGATTGATAAGTGTTATGGAATATTTGGAAGCAAATCCGAAACTAGCATGTTCAAATTTCTTGAAATTGTAATTCAAATTGGTCGATAGTTACAATCGTCGCATGCTAGTTAAATAAGGGATTATAATTTTTACAACTAGTTGTGACTATATGACATGTTAGACTTAACAACTTGGATTGAAAAGGAATTAAGGAGAAGGACTTAGGATTTGTTGTTGTTGTGGCCGAATGCCCTTATAAATATTGGACTGTTTTATATGAATTGTGGGGCAGAATTTTACACGTCATGTTAGGCGTGTAATCCCCTTTGGTTAAGCTGTTGGTTGTGCCTCAAATGTGGCGTATTGGTTGTTGATTTCGGGCCTTGGAAAAAGGTGGAAAAGTACATAGAAACAAAGGAAGTGCTGCCCAATTTTCCGTAGAATAAGAGACCTTATACTTAGTATCATTCTACGTTAGAAACTAGAAGTTGATAGTCGTGTTGTGGTCATTATAGGTTGACAATTCTACGTGCGGCGTATTCGACTTAGCGTGTGGATTAAGCCGAAAAGGTATGTGAACCATCTCATCTTCTTCTAGCATGATTCCTTATTGTAAAGTAAGTAAATCCTACTCCTTAAATGATACATCCCGTGATTGTACTTGGATTGTCTAATATATAAGTTGTTCTATATACTTCCTTGATTGTACTTGGATTGCCTAATATAGAAGGTGTTCTATATACTTCCTTGATTGTACTTGGATTGCCTAATATAAAAGTTGTTCTATATACTTCCTTGATTGTACTTTGGATGTTTAAATTAGAAGTTGTTATAATACATTCCCTTGATAATATTTGGATTTTCAAAAGTGAAAGATGTTTTACTTGAAGTACGTAGAGTCTTAAAAAGGAAGTGGTTCCTAATCTCTTAGATAGTATCTTAGTTCCAAAACCTAAAGGTTGTTATAATGGTTTTATGGAAAGTTAGTTATAACAGCTTTAGGGGAGTCAAAGGAGTGATTTACTTAATTGATTTAAAAGAGGAAAAATGACATGATTTAAAGAGAAGTAACTTGTTTTAAAGGTGTGAGTTACTTGGGATTTAAAAGTAGAAGCTACTTGATTTCAAAACCTTGAATTGAAGTTTTAAAAAGTGTAGTTTGATTTGAAAAATAGAAGTGGCTTGATACTACGAGTGTTAGTGTATTAGGGGTCATAAATGAATTTGGCTTCATTGTAGTACATAAAAGAAGTGACTAGAGTGTAAAGAGTGTAAGCCACTTAATTTGAAGAATATGTAACTTGATGTTGCAAGGCTAGGGCCTTGGGATTTTATGAAAAAGGTAAAGAACGTGCGGCGGACGTACGTAGTACTTTGACTTTTTTAAAATGAGAATTATTCTATTTGTGCTTTGATAGTACTTTGGCTTGTTTAAATGAGAATTATTCTATTTGTGCCTTGATAGTACTTTGGCTTGTTTAAATGAGAATTATTCTATTTGTGCCTTGATAGTACTTTGGCTTGTTTAAATGAGAATTATTCTATTTGTGCCTTGATAGTACTTTGGCTTGTGAGTCCACAATAGCTATTAATAACTCCAAAGAGATTATTAAGCTATTATCTACTGAAGATATAAACAGATATAAAAAAGATTTTAACTTTCTACATATAGGACTGGTGCAGATTGCTGTTAAGCCTTTGTATCGTCTGGGTTTAGATACCCCCATCTGTCTCTTATTAAGAGATGCCAGGCTATTAAACTTTGACGATTCCTTACTCGGAGTCTTACAAAGTAATTTAGCTAGGGGACCAGTTTACTTTAACTGTTACCCAAATTTTTCAGTAGATATTAATGATCAAAACGTTATGGATACCCTAACGTTAAACATTAAAACAAAAAATATGAATAGTAAGATAAACACAAGAGAAATTGCTATAATATACAGGGTCTATTACAGGCTAATGAAAACAACCTTAGCTCCAAAAGCTAAATTAGTTAGCAGTAAAGGTGCTACCATGATTATGGAAGCAAATCAGGAACATAGCAACACCTTTGTTCCTAGAATGTTAAAATGGAGTGAAATTTTAACAAAAGACGAATGACACTTTGATGCCATCACTCAACCAAAGAGAGAACCAGAGAGTTCTGACATTGAACAAATAATTCAGCATTTAGACGGTTCAATAGATTTAAGATTTTTAAAATCCAAATCCACAAGAAGATACTCCTTCACAGCATCTTCTTCTAAATCCCAGGAGGAGGAAGGATGTTCTGACAATTCTGACGAAACTATACTAGAACGAAAAGTTCGAGGAATAGATTATTCGTCAGCAGTACCTAAAGTCTACTATCGACCAATCGATAGAAAGATTAGCAGTCCCACCAGAAGTGAAATGCATGGTGGAGATAGCCTTGGTACTATTAAACAAGACATAGGTTTTAAAATCGATTGGAAAACCCTTAATAAATTATGGGTAAGCCCAGAGAACGCCATTAAAAGAAAATGGTATGTAAGCACCTTTTTACTCAGTGAAAGGAAAGTGTTTAAAGAACAATGGATCAGTGACATGAACATAATTAATGCTAATATAGAATTCTTTAGGTGGTTTCAAATCACTGATAAACTCAATAATAACAGACAGTCCCTAAGCACCATTGTAAAGAAATGGTTCACAGGTGAAAGAACTATTGAATCAGTAACACCCCCGTTAGAACAGATAAAGATCCCCGTAGATGGTGAGGTCTTGACTGCCACTCCTTTTAAAAGAGACATAAAAGATCCACAAGGGATCACACATGTTAAGGATATTAATAAAATTCTTCAACAGAATAACTACACCAATCAGTTGTTACATGTTATCTCTAACCAGATTACTGATGCAAGTAATGCATCCACTTTCAGAAACACACCAGTCAGGTCGGAAGAAAAAACTCTATCCAAACCCCTCTTTAAGATCCCACAGTTTTCGGTAAGTAGCCACCCAAAATTTGGGAAAGAAATCGAAGATAACTTGTTAGACAGAATTAGTAATAAATTCAAAGAACTGAAAGTCTCTGAGGGATCCACCTCAAAAAAGCCTGACAACTCAGTCAAAGTACTTAGCGAAGGTTCCAGTTCGAAGAATAAACAAGAGGACAATAAGATATTAAAACTCACTAGAACAGATGGTAAGAATTGTTATAGACAACCTACGTTTCCAAATATGTTATTTGAGGAATGTACTCCGTATACAACCACTTATTCTGGATATGAAATCCATGAATAGAATATAGATGGCATGTCCGAAGGACAAGTCGTCAAAGTACTCCATGAAATAGGAGTTTGTGTTACCAGTTATAAAATAAAAACGCATACAGATGATGCCCAACTAGCCGCAATACTAGTTTCAGGTTTCACTGGAATGTTGAAAAATTGGTGGGACAACTACCTAGTTGAAGCAGTTAGGGTCAGCATCATGAATGCAACCACCACAGTCCAGATAAAAAACATAGATAACAGTTATAGTAATGAAGTTCAAGGGGATGCTACATCAACCTTATTGTACTGCATAGGTAAACACTTAATTGGAGAGCCAAAGCTATTCCAAGATAGAAGTTTAGAGGTTCTTAACAATCTAACTTGTCCAAAGTTACATGACTTTAAATGGTATAAAGATATATTCCTGGATAAGGTCATGCTACGGAATGACTGTAATCATGATTATTGGAAAGAAAGATTCATAAGTGGTCTACCTAAACTCTTTGCCGAAAAGGTAAGGACCAACATTAGGAGAAGTTATAATGGCGACACTCCCTATAGTATTATGACATACGGGGACTTAGTCAGCTTTATTAATTTAACTGGCCTAGAGCTTTGTAATACGATAAAACTCAATAATCAAATACAAAAATCTACTAAAGGAGAATTAGGAAGTTTCTGCGAAGACTTCAGATATGTTAATATTTCTGCTCCTTCAAAGAGCATCAAAAGGATGAAAAAGAAGCATAAAATAACCCGCCCTAAAGCTTATAAAAAGAATTATACTCCTAAGTATAAGAAAAGAAATACCAACAAAAATACCGGCAACAAAGGTAAATGTTGGAATTGCGGAAAAGAGGGCCACATGGCCAATAATTGTACAGAACCCAATAAAAAGAAAGATAAAATTAATCTATTGGCTATTGATTCTAAAATTAAAGAAAAGTTTTTTACAATCTTGGATGAAGAACAATCCAGTGATAGCCCTGAAGAAACTTCGGATGACTATTACAGTGACGAAGGCTCATTAAATTTGGGATACAGTTCAGATAGTTCCACTTCCAGCTTTGACTGTGAATGTACTGGGAAAATCTGTACCTGTACAAAACAAACAATTGGTGTTATCTCAAGTAGCAGCCAAGAGTTTTTCTTTGATATGATCGAACACATCGATGACGATAATATTAAAAGAAAATACTTAACAGAGCTGAAAAAATTAGTTATTAATCAGAAAAAGGAAAAGGGGATAATTGAACCTTTTGATATGAAAAGAGTTTTTAATAAGTTTAAAGAGTCTAAACCAGATACTCCTATGCAGGAATTGATAAGAGAAATTTCAAACCTAAAGGAAGAAATTCTCCAAATAAAAAAGAGACCCAGTTCCTTAGAAACGGAAACACTCACAAGCAGTTTATTAAAAGATTTGGATCTCGTAGAAGATCCTCTGGCACCATCCGCCTCCAATAGAATAACTATTGATGATCAAGAAAAAGAAAAAGAAACTGATAATAACTCAGATCCAGGTTTATTATTAATATCTAGGGCCAAAGCATTAAGCTACCATGTCCCTGTTAAAATAATAATAGGCAAAAACTTTATTTTAGAAAAAATTGCACTATTAGACTCAGGTGCAGACCAAAATTGTATTTGCGAAGGGTTAGTTCCTACCAAGTACTTAAACAAAAGTACCCATAAATTATACTCTGCTACAGGCGATAGTATAGAAATTAATTACAAGCTTTCAAAAGCTCAGGTATGTAATAATGGTGTTAGCTTCACCAATGATTTCATTATCACCAGAAACATAACTGAAGAAATCATTTTAGGAATTCCATTCCTAACACAGATAAAACATTATACCGCAAAACTAGACGGTATTTATACAAACTCAATGGGAAAAGAACTTATATTCCCATACTTAAACCCCTTATCTGTTAATCATAGTGATATTATTAAGCAGAAAACGGTCTTTAGGATACAGCTATTAACCGATCAGGTTAATAATAAAGTTACAAACCTAGGCACACTTAGTCCAGAGATCTGCAATGGTTATAACTCCAGTCAGCAGAACAAAAGTTAATGAAGATCATTCATCTATAGTACTTTTGCAAAAGTCGGCTGCAGGACAGCTAAAAACATTTTACAAAAAGATATTTTTGAAATTAGTTCCGAAAAACAGATTTTGCCAGAAGGCAAGCCTTATTTTCAAAAACCCAATTTTGAAAAGAATTTTGCGGGATAAACATGAAACCAGGCTTCCCGGGCATACGCCCGATAAAAATGAAACAGCCATTTGCAGAAAAGCCGGCAGAGCTAATCCTCCAGGAAAACCAGTGGACAGGAAAGGAATCTTCCTTTCACACCAATCTCCTCTAGCTACAGACTCATCCATTCAAAGGCCACTCAAGCAGCTGCCCAGAGCAGAGATATTACAAGATGGTTCCCCCCAGAATCATATTTTGAAACAGTTAAACCAGCAAGGCTCTCAGAGAAGGAAAAGTCAGCCCCCATCCAGAAATAGGAATTTATCCTCATACAAGCTATGCTGAAAAGAACATAAGCATTTTTTGATAAATCAGACGAATTTAGATATTAAGATTCGAGGATTCTACGAAAGGACATCTTCGGAAAGAACTTCACAGGTGGTAGCTCCGAGCTTCCAAAGTAAAGGTACAAGTTTTAGGAAGAACAAACAGATTTTACCTTTACCAGAACACATTAAGTTATGCAAATTCTTAGGATTTCGTATATCATTAATTAGTTATTTGATAGATCAGTAAGATCTGTTACTTAAACAAGGCCATCAGATTAAAAGATGAAGTCCAAAAAATCCAAGTAAACGATTAAGAAAGAGGAAGTCCCTCTTCATCAGGCGAAACTTCATAAAACAGAAACCAGAAGATTGGAAGACGAAGAAAAAATAGCATCCAATCACAATGAAACAGACAACGGAGACATAATAGTCCCACAAAAAAACAGATAGTGACACTTGCCCCTTCAAGAAAGCAGAGGACATAAAGCAGATAGTGACACTTGCCCCTTCAGAAAAGCAGAGGCCATAAAGCAGAAAAGATATAAAGAAGACAAGGATGTTTGCCCTTTCAGAAAAGCAAAAGACGCTCTTTCAAAAAAGCAGGAGGCAAGGAATCTTAGCCTTCCACATGTTTTAATCATATCCGTCCACCTGTTAGGACGATGAATCATTCGAGGCCTATTTAAGGCTCTCAACTTTCAATGTTTAAGGCATTCGGAAATATCCCCCTCTCTCTCTATATCTCCTTCCTTGCCTGATCTTGTATCCCTTTCAATGCTTTGAATAAAATTGTAAGTTTTATTAACCAGTTTTCAGTTTTATTAAACAGTTATCTTTGTTTATTTTCCAGTATTTTAAATTGATAATGTATTTCCGCATTTATTCGCGGAGGTAAGTGTTGGCGTATGCTTGGGCTATTCCTCGTGGGACCATCATGTCTCCGTTATCTGTTTCACTATGGTTGGATGCTACTTCTTCTTCGTCTTCCAACCTTGTTAGAGCTTCTAACAGCTTCCGTCTGATTTCTGTTTTAGAACATGAGGTTTCGCCTGATGAAGAGGGGCTTCTTCTTTCGGGTTTTACCTTGACTTCTTCCCTGGGCTTGGGACTCCATCCTTTGATTCTGATGGTCTTGCTTAAATAACGGATTCTATTTATCTCTTGGATATCAAATGACCAATTAATGATATATGAAATCCTTTTATTAAAAAAAAAATTACATAACTTAATATGTTCTGGTAAAGTCGAGATCTGTTGTTCCTCTTGGAAACTTGCATATTTATCTTGGAAGCTTGGAGCTACCACCTGTGAAGTCCCTCCAAAGATGTTCCACCATTCGTAGAACCATCTGGGGATAACTTTTCCTTTAACTTCTTCTGTATATTTTATGAACCAAGTATGGGTGTTTGGTCTAACATACAGAAAATTGAACCATGCATCCTTATAATCGTGCCAATTATAGGTCTGCGGCCTGTGAGTCCTGGATAATGGTATCTGGGTTTGTAGATGATCTACATACCAATTAAATGGACTTAAAATCTTTTTAATAGTGACTTTGGAATATTCAATCCCATCTGTTTTATCAAAATACTTGTGTTCGACTTCTATGGAGTCGGTATCTACTAAAATAAACTCATAATATTTCCTGGTTTTCAGGGAGTCTTGGGTATCAACATACTGATGATCCGTATAACAGGGTTTTAGCAAGTCCTGCACCCTAAAATTTTCATATTGTTTGTCCAGTGCCATTATTGGCAAAGTCTGTATAGGAATAAATTCCCATTTCTGGATGGGGGCCGGAACTTCCTTTTTAGAGGGCCCTGCTGGTTTAACTGCTTCAGAATATGATTCTGGGGGAATAATTTTGTAACTATCTCTGCTCTGAGCAGCTGCTGGAGTAGCCTTAAATGGTTGGGTTTGTATCTTCTCTTTTTTAGAGGAGGCTGGAATAACTGGTATAATAGGAAGATTTCCGAACACTGTGAATTTATTTTGTCCACTGGGTTTATGAAGAACCGGTCCTGCCGATTTTTCTGCAAAAGGTTGTTTCATTTTTTCTTCTGGTTTATTTTGGAAAGGTGGTCTCATCGGGCGTAAGCCCGGAAGCCTGGTCTCATTATTTCCCTGCAAAAATTCTCTAGTCAGAAAGTCTGGTAGAGAGTTTTCTTCACCTTTAATAAAATCAATTTTGAAATCGAAACTTGATAATAAGGCTTGCCATCTGGCAAAAATCTGTTTTGAAACTAAATTTTTAACATCTTTTTGCAAAATGTCTTTGGCTGTTTTGCAGTCGACTCTCAACAAAAATTCTTTGTTAATCAAATCATCTTGGAATTTTGTAATACATAGTACTATAGATAAAATCTCTTTTTTGACTGTGCTATAATTCTTTTGTGCCTGGTTCCAATTTCCAGAAGTGAATCTTACTAGTTGTTCAGATGTTTCAAGAGATATTTTTTGCTTAAGGATACCACCATAACCTATGTCGGAGGCATCAGTTTCAACTATCATAGAGGCCTCTGGATTAGGGATTCATAGACATGAGAGTTTCTGGACTATTTCTTTTATTAGTATGACAACTCTAGTCTGTTCGTCTGACCAAGGGGCTGGATTTTTCTTAAGTCTTTTATACAGAGGTTCACATATCTGTCTAATCTTTGGGATAAAATCTGCTACATAATTAAGGCTTCCCAAAAATCTTTGTAGCTGGGTTTTATCAAGAATTTCATCGGGGAACTTAGTAGAGAACTCTATGGCTCTGCAGATTGGTTTATAGGTTCCTTGATAAAGGTCATACCCTCAGAACCTTATGGTTGTCTGAAAAAGTTTTATCTTTTTGGCACTTACTGCTAAACCATTGTATTTAGCGGTCTGGACAAAAGTGTTTAGATGTTTATAATGCTGATCTATGTTATCTGAGAATACTAGAACATCATCTATATAGACAATCATAAACTGACTATAAGAGTTGAATATGTTATTCATGATGTTCTGAAATTCGGAAGGGGCATTTTTGAGCCCGAAAGGCATTACATTCCATTCATATTGTCCGAAAGGGACATTGAAGGCTGTTTTATATTTATCCTTTTCGTTGACCTGGATTTGCCAGAATCCTGACTTCATGTCGAACTTACTGTAAATGTTAGCATTATAAGTTCTTTTAAGTAGGTCGCTTTTGTTAGGGATTAGATATCTAATCCATTTTAACGCTTGGTTAAGAGGTTTATAATTTATTACGAGCCTTGGGGCTCCTCTTTCTTTTTCAGCATTCTTGTTGACATAGAAGGCTGAGCAGCTTCATTGTGATTTAGAAGGCCTAATGATCCCTTTTTTGAGTAGATCATTGACTTCATTTTTACAATGTTCCATGAGCTCATGGCTCATCTGAATGGGTCTAGCCTTAGTGGGTATATTTTCCTCACTAAAGTCATCCATGTAGGGTAGAATTACTGTATGCTTCTTTCTCTCCCAAAAGGCATTCGGGAGCTCTGAGCAAATTTCTTTTTCCATAGAATCCTGTAAATTGTTTATTTTACTTAGTGAGGAACTGCTGGATGGGTGAACCCTGGCGACTGATGCATGTAGACTGTCTCTCTCAAATCCCTATGTAAGAATGCATTCTTCACATCAAGCTGATGGATCGGCCAGTGTTTGCCCATGGCAATCCTCAAAACTGTGCGAATGGTAGCCGGTTTGACAACCGGACTGAAGGTCTCACCACAATCAATTCCCTTCTGCTGATTTGTGCCATTAACCAAAAGTCGTGTCTTATACCTCTCAAAGTCTCCACTGTCTCTAAATTTGTGATGAAATAGCCACAGACAACGAATCACATTCACCCCCTCAGGTCTAGGTACTAGATCTCATGTGTGTTGTTTAGTTAAAGCATTGAATTCCTCAGACATAGCCGCATTCCAATTAGGGTCTTGTTTAGCCAATGTAAGTTTCTTGGGAACTGGAGAAATGGTTTGGGCAGACAAGTTAAATTGGACTTTGGGTTTGGGCCAACAATCTTTTTCTTTTATTAGGAACCGAATCCATACTTGGCATGAGTTTTCATTTGGTGAGTGAAGATAGTGGAAGGCTGTGTCGGCTGAGTGGGAAGAGCAGAGACTGAGGGATCGGTTGGATAGGGAGAAGGAGGAGGTGACGTCGTCGGAGGCGCCGCGGTGCCGTGATCAAGGGCCGTGGCGCTGGAGGAAAGCTGCTCGCAGGAGTTTTGGCGCTGTGGCGCCAAATCACAGGGCCGCGGCGATGTCGACTGATAGTCCTATCTGAATTTTGGGCACCGCGGCGCTGACCTTTGGGGCCGCGGCGGTGACGCTGAAGAAGAACTTCCGGTAAACGACGGTGATTCTGTGGAAGTGTTATGATCTAGTTTATTGGGAATTATGGGAGAGATGGCAGGCTCGTCAAGAAAAGAGTAATCCAGTTTTTGGAACTTTTTAAGATTAAAAAACGGGAATGTGGTCTCATCGAATGTGACGTGACGAGAGATGTGGATCTGACAAGTGGACAAGTCATAGCATAGATAGCCCTTATGGTTCGGTGGGAAGCCTAGGTAGACATATGGAGTTGACCGAGGAGCTAGTTTGTGAGGGGCAGTCGAGACAAGGTTAGGATAGCAAAGACAACCGAATATCCGAAGATGCTCATAAGATGAGACTCTATGATAGAGGATTTCGGTAGGGTTCATATTGTGAAGGGTACTAGTTGTGAGAATATTGAGAACGTATTCTGACATTTTAGCAGCGTATACCCAGAAGGACGGAGGTAGGGAGGCATGAATCAATAGAGTGTGAATCATATTGTTAATGGTACGGATGATTCTTTCAGCTTTACCATTTTGAGGGGAGGTGTGGGGGCAGGACCATGTCATTATTAGTACAAAAATGGTGAAACATAGAGTTATTGAATTCACGATCATTATCGCACTGAAAAGATTTTATACCTTTTTCAAACTGCGTTTGAATGAAAGTTCGAAACTCAAGAAATTTGGCAAACACTTCCGATTTAAATTTGAGAGGATACAACCAAACAAAGTGAGAAAAATCATCTAGTAAGATAAGATAGTATTTATGACTGAGAGAACTAGCAACAAGTGATGTCCATAAATCGGCATGTATAATATCAAAAGGTGCAAAAGTAACACTAGTAGATGCTTTAAACGGAAGACGAGTATGTTTTCCTAAAGAACAAGAAACACAGTTTTGGGCAAGCTTCCCATTACAAGTAATGAAATTATTTCCTCTAAGAAAGTTAAAAACTGGGGCTCCTGGATGACCAAGCCTATTATGCCATGTTGAAGAAGAAATGACCGCTAAAGAGATGGGAGAGCTAGATTTGGCAGTGGAGGTGGGAGTGAATGGATATAGATCCCCCGTGCTATTGCATCTCGTAAGAGGTGTCCCCGTATGAATATCCTTTACAGTGAAACCAAAAGGGTCAAAATCAACAGAGACAGAATTATTACGAGTAAATTTGCGGATCGAGATGAGATTTTTAATTACATGTGGGGCATATAGGATATTTTTAAGGGGGAATGGATTAGGAGGTGGTGTGTAGGATGTACCATAACCCTTTACTGGAATGCGGTGGCCACTACCAACTGTCACAAATTGAGGATGTCTTAAACCAAACAGTTTGGAAATATTACCTGCAAACCGGGTGAGGTGAGAAGTGGCACTTGAGTCCATGTACCAGTTGTTGTAAGGCTATTGCATATTGAGACTGCTGAAGGCTTGACCCAACAGTTGGTGTCATGCTGGGTGAGGGCTGCTGGAACTAGCCGTGCATGACGTGGGCTTGCTGCGGGTACTGGACTTGCCGAGGAGCTGGAGTAGGACCCAACACCCCGTGGTGGGAGAATGGGTTGAAGAGTTACTGGTACTGAAACGGCGGAGCCGCCGCGATGCTGTATGGATATTGTTAGGGCGTCGCGACGCCGGACTGATTCTGCGGGCCCTGTTGTTGCTGTTGTTGATTCTGCTGTTCGCGACCCTTGCCACAACCACAACCTCCTCTTTCGTGGCCCTTGCCACCGTGTCCCTGCTGCGGTTGAGATTTTTCTGGCGGCGTTGGATCTTGAGGGCGCGTTTCGACAGCTAACGTCTTCTGATGGTGCTCATCCTACTTAGCACGTCGAGTCTCTTCAAGCAACAACTGCGAGTGAGCTTTGTTAAAACTGGGAGCGGATTTGCCTATTGAATCATGCTGGCTAACGTATCATAGTCGCCTTTGCGAAGGCCTGCAATTAATTGCAACACCATTTTAGTGTCCGAGACAGGCGTGTCGACGTTGGAGAGTTGATCCGCTAGGAGTTTCAACTGTTTGCAGTACTCAGTCTTGTTGGAGAAGTTTTCAAGGCGTGTATTGTTAAATTGTTCCTCCAAATACACCGCACGAGTGTGCTTGTTATCTTGAAAGATTTCCTCCAAGCGGTTCCATAAATCAAGGGCTGTGGCGCCAGATTTCATGATAGTAAGAAGAAGACCGTGAGAAAAACTACCATAAATCCATTGTTTGACGTCGGCATCTAGACGACGCCAAGTATACTCATCAACCTCTGGAGGGCGCGGAATAGTATAATCGATGTGATCAAGCACGTTATAGAGACATGCATGATTACGAAACAGTTCAACCCAAGGAGAATACTGACTATTTTCTTGATCAAGAAGGATGGGAATATAATTCTTGATGTTGGTAACAGTTAGGGCGGGATTAAAAGAGGATGACAACGTAGTGGTGGGATTTGTGGAGGTAGAGGTGTTAGAAGTATTGGAATAATTCTGAGTACCCATTTAGAGAAGAGAAGAATGAAGAAGAAAAACTAAGAATTTTTGGGAGGAGATGGGGAGGTGTTGCGGCGGAACTGCCCGAAAGAAAAGGGGGAGTTGGGCGGCGGCGGCTCCTAAAAAATTCTAGGTTTTTTTGTTAGACTCTTGAAACCATGTAAGATGATATTAATCTCCCTTAGGGAGTCTTCTCATTAATATAAAAGTATATATAGTGTACAATATTCATCTCTTATACAATAGGAATCCTAAACTCAATCACAAGAGGAATCATAGTCTTACCATAATTATATTTACACAATATATGGAATATATTCTAATTATGGGGTAGGGATGACTAATTGACTATATACACGTTTACAATAAGGACTGATTATCCCCTATGTGTCAATCATTAGAGCATCCAAAGTCCTAGCTCCCGTGGCGGGGCTATGTTCACTGAAGAGGATGCTAGGAAAAATTGTACTGTGTATATTGGTGGAGAATAGTTTTATGTGTATGTATATAAATTGTTGAAGGCCTCGAGTCCAAACCCCTAAATGAATAAGAAGCAAGTCGAGGGTCATTCATTAAATGAGCGAAAAGAGGGGTAGGGTTTTTCTTTTGGGGGCCGCCTTTGTCTTTTATAGTATACTGCTCTACGAATGGAGCAAATGAACATCCTCAAAATACAAGAGAGAATTTCTTTTTAACCTCTTGAAGAAATTCCTACATTCGTCGTTGCCCGGGTTCCAGTTCAGTTTTTTTCTTTTCTTACACTTGTTTGGCTTCACTCACATCATATGCTACATTAGCTCAATTCAAGTATCATTTAGAGGGTTAATTTATTACAGAGTAAGGTTTGCGTACACTCTACCCTCCCCAAACCATTTCAGTCGTGTTACCCTCATCTTGCACTGATGTCACTTCCATCTTGTCTTGTATAGTTCCGTTCCTAATCATGTCTCTCCGCGTAAGCCCACACATCCATCTGAGCATTCTCATCTCTACTAGCTTTATCTTTTAAACGTGTGTGTTCTGTTAATTTTGGGTTTAGTGTTGTGACATTTTGCCCAACATATCATTTTAAGCTCTAAGTTAAAATTAGAAATGTTGGAACAAATGTCACGACATTCGGACCAACATTCTGTGAGACAGTTTTGCCTTACTTTGCGGAACTGAAGATCTCGTGAGATTTCTACCACGATGGTAAAGTGACTTGGCAAAGTGATTAAGATCTTATTAAAAATGTGGGAAGACCAAGTCCAAGTAGTTGCTAAACTTGGGGAACAAGTCCAAGAAGTTAGAGGATCTTGCTCCACATTCTTCTCCAACAAATCCTATCAAGCTGCCCACCTTTATCTCAACTTCTACAACGATTCATTGAGAATTTCAAGGAAGACTCTCTACTATAAAT
Organism: Przewalskia tangutica; assembly: GCA_029844215.1. Lineage (NCBI taxonomy): Eukaryota > Viridiplantae > Streptophyta > Magnoliopsida > Solanales > Solanaceae > Przewalskia > Przewalskia tangutica. The sequence goes on along the minus strand of CM056720.1, from coordinate 138,790,201 downwards.
AGAGATGCTACATCAAGGAACCGATATCCGGAATCAAAATGTAAAATACCAAGAGAGCTCTCGGGATTTCATCTCAGAAATCTGGATCACAAATATTGCCTGAGCGTGTTGACGACATTTTGTCCAATATTACAGTTGCTGCCTAGATTCTAGATTTGTTATTTATTGAAGCAATTGTAATGAGATGTTGTCTATGTCTATTTAGATAGATGTTTCAGGCATAAATTCATCTGCGACTTCACCATTTTTTTAATTTCTTTTGTATTATTTTGTAATATTGTAAGAGAAGGAATTTATTCAATTGTATATAAATATACAATATTTTTTGTCATTGACCATCATAGGTTATATTAATATATAACCTATGTAAATTTAAACTTTTGTGTTCTTTATTATTTCCGCTGCATTTTACTCTTTAAAGGTTTTTTCCAATTTTATCGAAGTGTTGTCAGTTGTGACGGATGATATTATCGCTGACATTTGCAAACTGTAATTGGCATTCGAAGTTATTTATTTTCAGTTTGTTTTTATTGTTCTATAGTTGTACCCCCGGGACCCAACAAGTGGTATCAGAGTCAACACTTGACATAATAAGTGATTGGTCCTATTATTCAAAGCTATGGATCCGGCTAATCCAAATATTGGTAGACTTCCCATTTTAAATAGTACAAACTATACCTATTGAGGATTCTCCTATGTTCTCATATCAAATCAATTGATGTTAGGGCATGGAGATCTATAACCAATGGGTATGTTGTTCCAATGTTGTCGCCGGATAAGAAAGGTGACATTCTTGTTAAACCTGAATCCAAATGGACGGCGGAAGAAACCAATAATGTCAGCTTAATGAAAAAGCCTTAAATGTAATTTTTGGATGGGTTGATCTTTACATGTTCAAACTCATTCATAACTGTCCAACGGCTAAGGATGCATGAGATACTTTACAAATTTATTATGAAGGTAGATCAAATGTTCATCGAATTAAGCTACGCATGCTCATGAACAAATATGAACGTTTAAGAATGGAAGAAGCGGATGATATTAAATCTTATTTTAAAAAATTGATTGACATCTCTAATGAATGGCAAGTGCTTGGTAAACCATTAACCAACACTCAACTTGATTAAAAGGCTCACCGTTCTCTTCCTGAAAAGTTCAACTTAAAGATTTGTGTCACTGAAGAAGCTCACAATCTTGCTACTATGGATATTCATACTTTGATGAGCATTCTAAAAACCTATTAGATGCACATTGAGAATCAAAGGGAACTATATAAGAGCAAGAAGGTGGTACTTCAAGTTTAATCCTCGGAGAATCAAATCAATGAAGAGGATGAGAATCCTGAAGAACTTGGTGAATGTGCTAATGTTGTCTTACTCACTCGAAAATATAATTTGAAGGTGAGGAAGTTCAACAAAGAGAAAAATCAATCTAAATCTAAACAGTATCAGAACCAAGGCTTCAATCAAAAGCCCACCAAATTCCTTCCAAGTACTCAAAAAAAAGGCAAAAAGAAGGAGAAAATGAAGGAAATCAAAAAGTTGAATCACAAGCAATGCTGGCCATTGTTTATGAACAGTCTCTGTCTGATAATGAAGATGTCGTCTGTAATGTTGCCTCATATGTCATGACATTTCAGGAAACATCTGCATCTACAACAATATCTGAAAAGTATATATTCTTTAACTATCCTGATGTTAATTGCTTACTGGTTTTATTTCTAATGGTGAGGCTGAGTGTATGGATCAAGTTGAATGCAACGATGACATGATTAATGAATTATAAAATATTTGTAAAGCCTTAATCATAGAATTCAAGCAATTTGACACAAAGATAAAATCTTTAACTCATGAGAATGTTGATCTAAAAGGCACAATAACCCACTAGAGGTTGAACTTACCAAAAAAGATACTGAATTTGGTAAGATTCGTGCAAAATTGGATTTAGCCGAAACAACTTTCCGTAAGCTCAACTCAGGGACTTCTAAATTGAATGAGATACTCAGCTTTAGGAAATCTTCACATACAGGTATTGGGTATGAAAACTCCCTTAAAACTTTATGCTCTAGTTTGTTTGACAAAAATGAGAAATATGCTTTGTAAAGGAATAAGGATTAAATAATAGGTTCTCATATATGTCAAAGAATATGAAGTTTGTGTGTCATCATTGTAACTCCCCTGCACACTTAAAACCATACTGTTTCAAACTTCAAGATTCTGTAAGCGAAATGTTGCCTAAAAAGTTGTCCAACATCTCAGACAACTTTCGAAGCAACATTTCTAAGCCTAAAAGTAAAAAAAATGTTTTTAAAAAGTTTGGATTCCAAAATGGATGTAACTTGTAATTGCGATAACTGCTTTAAGGACTAACATTGCAGGTTCTTAGTACTTTGATGGTGGATGTTCTCGCCACATAACAGGTAAAAATGAGTTTCTAAAGAACTGTGAGTCATTCAATGGAGGTAATGTAACTTACGGAGGTGGTAGTAAAAGCAAAAAAATTGGAAAATGAATATTGGATGTTCCTAGATTTCTAACTTTAAGAAATGTCTTACACGTTGAAGGTTTAATGGCTAATTTGATGAGTATTAGTCAATTGTGTGATGACAATCTTGAGGTAAATTTAATAAGAATGCTTGTAAAGTTACGAATGAAGCTAATGAATGTGTCGTGTGAGGTACTAGAACATGTGATAATTGTTATCTTGTTGCAAGAAAAGAGTCATGCAATAATGTCAATATGGACGACACAACACTATGGCATCAAAAGTTGGGACATGTCAACTACTGCAATCTGGAAAAATTGGTCTCATATGAAGCGGTTAGAGGCTTACCCAACCTTAACCATAAAGGTAAAACAGTTTGTACAGATTGTCTTCAAGGTAAGGAAACCCTTTGTTTTCCATAATGTTGTCCAGAATGACGGACAACATTCAGGTATGTCTCACTATTTTCAATTATTACACATGGATCTTATGGTTCCAATTGAGGTAGACAGTTTAGGAGGCATGAGGTATTACTATGTGATTGTAGATGATTTTTCTAGATATTCATGGATATATTTCTTGAAAGAAAAATCACAATCTTTTAACATGTTTAAAATTTTGCACGCTAGAATTAGGAACTTGTTCTTGTTTCTTCGGATCAGATCCCACCATGAAAAAGAATTTGAAAACATATCCTTCACAAAATTTTGTGAAAAAAAAAATTATTCCATGATTTTTTCTGCTCCCAAAACTCCTCAACAGAATTGGGTAGCAGAAAGAAAGAGTAGAATATGACAAAAAAATGGCTAGAGTTATGCTTAGTTCTAACAAATTGTCAAATATTTTTTTTTACTGCCTGTCACATCACTAATAGAATCTACTTAAGGCCTGTAACAAAGATGACACCCTATGAGCTAATAAATGGAAAGAAATCTAATTTTAAATGATAGAGATTAATTGACAAAGTTGACTCTAAGAATGACAAAGGATTTTTTGTTGGCTATTTCCAAAATAGTCATGCTTACCGAGTAGACAATCTAAGGACAAAAACTATACAAGAGTCTGTAAATGTTATTTTTGATGATTTTTTCTGATTTTACAGGGAATACATTTGAAAATAACACTATAGTTCCAGTGGAAATGTGCAGACTACTGAAGAACCAGATGTTGCCCCAAATATTACCACATTCGAAGCAACATCTGAATCTGAACCAGAGACCACAAAGGATGTGGATGAGGAGTCAAATGTTGAATTGCTAAATCAAGTTCGAATGGACCCTCATCAAGGATTAGGAAGAAGCATCCAACATGTCAGGTGATAGGGGGAGTGTTTGAAGGAAGTGGAACAAGAAGCAAATAACCACTCGATTATAGAGAAATGATAAGGTATATATATATATATGGCAACCATATACCAAGAGGTCAGTCTTTCTTGTTTAATGTTTGTGTTTGTGCACGGTTCCAAGCCTATCCAAAGTCTCTCACTTAAATGTCGTAAAGCGTATCATTACATATGTTGCCGGCACATGTGAGTTGGGAATTTGGTTTTCCAAAGACACTAATCCTAAGTTAATAGGATATAGTGACTCGGATTGGGCTGGTGATGTGAATGATATAAAAAGTACAAGTAAAGGATATTTTTATCTTGGCAATAATCTTGTTTCTTGATATAGTCGTAAACCAAACTATGTCTCACTTTAAACTGCTTAATATGAATATGTAGCAGCTGAAAGTTGTTGTTCTTAATGAATATGGCTAAGACACGTGTTAAACGACTATTATTTTACTAGCAACATTTTAGTTTTGTACTATGATTAGACATCATTTTTTTAAGAGATTTGATTGAAAAACAGCTAGTTCAAATTGAGCATGTTGATACTCTTCATTAACTAGATGATACTTTTATAAAAGTTTTAGACCATGAGAGATTTTTAGTTTGAAGAAATTTCTTGGTCTTTATAATCTTTAAAAGGCATTTTTGGTGAATGTTGGCTGAAATGTTTCAAACATTTTGGGTGACATTTACCTGTGTAATATCATAATCTGGTCTTAGTTACTGGATAATGGAATGATTTTTGTTCACACAAGTATGATCCTCAATAAGAACATGATTCAAAAGTGATATTGTTCTCTGCGATGATATCAGATATCATAAAAATGGAGTATCAAAATAAGGCAAAGCCTTCACTAATTCTTTGGCAACCGTGCAAATGGGCAAATCCCTTGAAATAATACAGTTTCCTATTCTATAGGAGTATCAAGTGCCTGTGAAAAGATATTGTTCCTATTCTATAGGATTATCGAGTGCCTTAAAAGGAAGTGTGAGAATGCTAAATAAATATTCTTATTTTTGACACAAAAAATAATTTTGTATGTTTTTAGGATTAGATCAAGGACACAATGGGAAATGTTACATTGGTCTAGAGGTTAAACTCATAAAAATACATATAAAACGTGTCTTGATTTGTTGCCAAAACGAAAAGTTCTTGCGGAATCATAATACTTGTGTTGTCCAAAATGTTGCCAACATTGCTGTTGACATTTTCAGAAAATGATATTTGTTGGGAAGTTGATCTTAAGTGACTTCAGAAAAATCAGATTTTCTCCCTATTTTTATGCATTGTTTTAATAGGAATTTCAAACTTTAAAATGATAAGATTAAATTGAATTCCTACTGTGATGTTTATCTTTTTATCCCAATATTTTAGGTGTAAGTTATTGTGTAAAATTGAAACACCTAAGACTAAGGGATTTTTGTTGCTTAGAAAGATTTGTCACGTATATAAATATTCCTCTCATTTGTTTTTTTTTTATCATTTCCGATTTTCCCTATTAAAAAAAATTAAATTATATTAAAAAAAAAAATCACATCACATCTCAGGCATAATCCTACCTATCTGATGGAATTATCACCATTCCAAACTCTATCCTCAATCTCCTCAAAACCCTCTCCACTATATTCACCTATGGAAACCTCTCCAATGTCAACACCAATATCATCCAACACACCGACCAACTTTCCTATGAGTACTAGACATCCTATGAACACTGTTTCATCTGAGCAAAATGACCTGTAGCAACCCTACCAGTTTCCTTCTTCACCATCCACAGAGGACTTGTCTAAAGCTATAGTATTCAAAGGTTTAGATGAACCTTTAGACATCAGCTACCCAGGTGATGACAACAATCCACTAGATGTTGATGAAACGTCTGATATTTCAGCATTGGGTAAGAGACCAAGATCCTCCACATTCCCTACTTGTCGATCAAGTAGAATGTTTGAGAGAATAGTTCGTGAAGAGCCGATCAGCAAAAGGTACAGATGTGATACTTATATACCTGCTTGCTCGAGTAGTGACAGTGACGATACGAACATGGTGGTCTCAACTGAAGAGAGTGAAGAAGAACCAACTGCTTAGGTACTGCAAAATGAGTCAAGAAAATGAGGAAGTTCCTGATGAAACTCCATTTAAGCAATTCTTCTCAAAGGAAATTTTCATATATGTCAAATTGAGTGTTGCTCTGAATGTTGCCACCGATGCCACAACATCTCAGGTAATATTTTAGCCAACATCAGAAGAGACACAAACTCCAACATCCTTCAGCAAAACCGAATCGGATTCAAACTGTTACACCCTGAAATTCCAGGACATGTATATAAGCACGTACGTAAGAAAACAGGACTTTAAGATTTGAGACTTGTAGAATTTATCGGAATTATGGAAATGTCGGGAAATGAAATGTTATAACGAATGGGAGGGCGATGCGTGTTACCCCCCACATGGGCTTGATCGATTTTTGGACCAAGGTTAAGTGGTCAAGTGACCAAGGTTAAGTAGTCAAGTGGATGATCAAGCTTAAGATAATTGACCAAGTCAACTAGTCAAGTTGACACAAGATATTTAATCTTCTTCATCCAAACCCCACAAGTGTTTTAATCTTGACCCTTCATTGTATTATATATTCATCCTAGTAGCAAGACAAGTCTCAACACTTAGAAAACTTTCAAGACTTCATTCTTGTTCTTGATGAGCTCTCGGCATTAAGCCCTTGTCCACACAATTTTTTTTTTGTTTGTTGTTCATAATTCATAATACTTAAACCCAAGGTTCCTAGGGGTATTATAAGGATATCTCAATACAAAGATCCCGGAAAAGCTACGTTTTTACATGAGTCGCAAGATGAAAAGCTAAGTTGTTTTCATAAGTTTTGATTGAAAATGGAAGGGAAGTCGTTTATGAACTTCTAAGGGCTTCAAATAGCGGATTGGAGCGTGAAGGAAAGGAGCTAAGTTGCTAAGGAGCGACTTTGAATCTTGGAGTTATTTTTGGGCTTATCAAGGTAACAATCTTGTCGTCTTAGTGATTAAAGATTACATGTTGTGTAGTTATATATATTAGCAAGCATGAGATATATAATGGAGATTGATAAGTGTTATGGAATATTTGGAAGCAAATCCGAAACTAGCATGTTCAGCCCTTGAAATTGTAATTCAAATTGGTCGATAGTTACAATCGTCGCATGCTAGTTAAATAAGGGATTATAATTTTTACAACTAGTTGTGACTATATGACATGTTAGACTTAACAACTTGGATTGAAAAGGAATTAAGGAGAAGGACTTAGGATTTGTTGTTGTTGTGGCCGAATGCCCTTATAAATATTGGACTGTTTTATATGAATTGTGGGGCAGAATTTGCCACGTCATGTTAGGCGTGTAATCCCCTTTGGTTAAGCTGTTGGTTGTGCCTCAAATGTGGCGTATTGGTTGTTGATTTCGGGCCTTTGAAAAAGGTGGAAAAGTACATAGAAACAAAGGAAGTGCTGCCCAATTTTCCGTAGAACAAGAGACCTTATACTTAGTATCATTCTACGTTAGAAACTAGAAGTTGATAGTCGTGTTGTGGTCATTATAGGTTGACAATTCTACGTGCGGCGTATTCGACTTAGCGTGTGGATTAAGCCGAAAATGTATGTGAACCATCTCATCTTCTTCTAGCATGATTCCTTATTGTAAAGTAAGTAAATCCTACTCCTTAAATGATACATCCCGTGATTGTACTTGGATTGTCTATTATATAAGTTGTTCTATATACTTCCTTGATTGTACTTGGATTGCCTAATATAGAAGGTGTTCTATATACTTCTTTGATTGTACTTGGATTGCCTAATATAAAAGTTGTTCTATATACTTCCTTGATTGTACTTTGGATGTTTAAATTAGAAGTTGTTATAATACATTCCCTTGATAATATTTGGATTTTCAAAAGTGAAAGATGTTTTACTTGAAGTACTTAGAGTCTTAAAAAGGAAGTGGTTCCTAATCTCTTAGATAGTATCTTAGTTCCAAAACCTAAAGGTTGTTATAATGGTTTTATGGGAAGTTAGTTATAACAACTTTAGGGGAGTCAAAGGAGTGATTTACTTAATTGATTTAAAAGAGGAAAAATGACATGATTTAAAGAGAAGTAACTTGTTTTAAAGGTGTGAGTTACTTGGGATTTAAAAGTAGAAGCTACTTGATTTCAAAACCTTGAATTGAAGTTTTAAAAAGTGTAGTTTGATTTGAAAAATAGAAGTGGCTTGATACTACGAGAACGTGTATTAGGGGTCATAAATGAATTTGGCTTCATTGTAGTACATAAAAGAAGTGACTAGAGTGTAAAGAGTGTAAGCCACTTAATTTGAAGAATATGTAACTTGATGTTGCAAGGCTAGGGCCTTGGAATTTTATGAAAAAGGTAAAGAACGTGCGGCGGACGTACGTAGTACTTTGTCTTGTTTAAAATGAGAATTATTCTATTTGTGCTTTGATAGTACTTTGGCTTGTTTAAATGAGAATTATTCTATTTGTGCCTTGATAGTACTTTGGCTTGTTTAAATGAGAATTATTCTATTTGTGCCTTGATAGTACTTTGGCTTGTTTAAATGAGAATTATTCTATTTGTGCCTTGATAGTACTTTGGCTTGTTTAAATGAGAATTATTCTATTTTGTGCCTTGATAGTACTTTGGTTGCTTAAATGTTAATCATCTTGGTTTGTGTAAAAAGGAAAGGTATGGTATTGTCTTCGTTTGTGTAAAAAGGAAAGGCATGGTATTGTCTTGGTTTGTGTAAAAAGGAAAGGCATGGTATTGTCTTGGTTTTTGTAAAAAGGAAAGGCATGGTATTGTCTTGGTTTGTGTAAAAAGGAAAGGCATGGTATTGTCTTGGGGTGCTAAAATGATGGTTTATTCATTTTATAAAGAAGGGTCAAAGATGGTTTGCTTGCATATGGGTTGCTCATATAGACATTCGTGCAAGTGTCGTATTTCCACATCTCGGCGTCCCTCCATAAAGGGCCGGCAACATGGTTCAAGAGATATCATGGAGTAGCTCCTATGGTGTGAGTGGTACACACTCACGGCGGGTTAAATTGTTACACCCCGTAATTCCAGGACATGTTTATAAGAACGTACGTAAGAACTCAAAAACGTTAAGATTTGAGACTAGTAAAAATTTATCGGAATTATGGAAATGTCGGGAAATGAAATATTGCGACGAATGGGAGGGTGACACGTGTCACACCCTCTTGGTTGGTCTTGGTCGAATTAGACCATGGGTAGAAAGGTCATTTGACCAAAGTGAAGATGAACAAGTCTTGCAAGCTAGAGCTTGAGTTTATTGACTAAGTAAGAGCCCACTTGGCTTGATATTTAAATCTCATTCATCCAAGCCACACATTTGTTCTAATATAGACCCTCCATGTTGTTATATAATAACACTATTAGCAAGACAAGCTTCCCACACTTAGTAAAATTTTCAAGAAAAACTTATCCATGTCTAAGTGCTCTCGGGTTAGGGGTTTTTTTAAGAAGAAAAATTTTCGTTTATGGTTCAATAATCCCAACATTTTAAACCAAGGTTCCTAAGGGTATTGTAAGGGTATCTCAATAGAAAGATCCCGGAAAAGTGTCGTTTTTGCATTAGTCTCAAGGTGAAAACCTAAGTCGCTTTCATAGGTTTTGATTGGAAATTGAAGGAAATTTGTTTGTGAACTTCTAAGGGCTTCAAGTGGAGGATTGGAGTGTCAAGGAAAGGAGCTAAGTTGCTAAGGAGCGACTTCGGATCTTGAAGTTGGATTAAGGCTTGTCAAGTTAACAATCTTGTTCTCTTAGTGTTATAAGATTACATATTGTTGTAGTTATACATTTTAACAAGCATGAGATATATGTATTGGAGATTTATAAGTGTTATGGATATTGGAAGCCTAAATCCGAAATGACCTTGTTAGCCATTTGAAATTGAAATACAATTTGGTCGATAGTTAGAATCGTCGCATGTTATCTAATTGAATATTGTAGTTGTTATAATCGATTGCGGCTATATAACATGTTAGACTAAACAACTTGGATTGGAAAAAGAATTGGAAAAGACTTTGTGTTGTTGTACCTCATATTGCCGAGAATGACATTGTCTTTTGGACTAGTTTGATATCAATTGTGGGGCAGAATTTTACACGTCTTGTTAGGCGTGTAATCCCCTTTTGTTAGCTACATTGTTGAGCCTTAAATGTGGCATGTTTGGTTATTGAATTCGGGTCTTGAAAAAGGTGGAAAAGTACGTAGAAACAAAAGAAGTGCTGTCCGATTTTCCGTAGAAATTGGTGACTTTACACTTAGAATATTCTACGTTTGAAGCTAGAAGTTAATAGACGTATTATGGTCATTATAGGTTGACATACTACGTACGGCATATTGGACTTAGCAAGTGGATTGAACCGAAGAGGTATGTGGAACTTTCTTATCTCTTGAGCATGAGTAGTTGTAAATGTATAGTACGGTAGACGTACGAGATTTAAATGAATTTAGTTTCATTTGATATCCTTGACTTGTTTTAAGAATGTCCAAGTTGGTTGAGTTAGAGAATTAACTCACTTGTTTTAAAGTTTAAAGATATCTTAGTTTCTAAAGTTAAGAAACTTGATTTCTAAAGTTAAGAGACTTGAAGTATTTTGAAAGTATATGATACTTGGTTTTTGAAAGTATAAGTCTCTTGGTTATAAAAAGAATGTAAGTGTCTAAAGCATAAAGTTAGTATAACGGCTTTATGAGAAGTTTGTTATAATAACTTTATGGAAAGATAAAAGAATGGTTTACTCTAGTGATGTAAATAAAGATAAATGACTTGAAATGAAGAAATGCAAATTGATTTAAAGGCATCAATTGCTTAAGGTTTTAAAGTAAAAAGTCACTTGATTTAGAAGCCTATAAATGTATTTCTAAAAAGTAGTGTGACTTGTCTTGAAAGGTAGATATGACTTGATACTACAGTTATTAGTATCTTGAAGTTTTATATGAAAAAGAGTCATTTTAAAAGAATAGAAGTACATAGTACTTTGGGTTAAATACCCGGATTTTATAATGACATGTTAGTGCCTTAAGTAAACTAAAATGAGAGTGTATATAAATAAGGCTAATAAGAAGTTAGGGGATTTTTTAACTTGCTTATGTTATGTATGATAAGCCGGTGGTGCTTATGTTATGTATGATAGCCGGTTGTGCTAGGTGATGTTATTCTGGCGGGGTAAACCCCGTGTTACTACTTATTCCATGGATTTTCTACCCATGATGCGAGTGCGGCGTTTGTACTCATTGCGGGCCCACCGGGCCCATGCGGGTGAAATAGTCTCATGCGAGGCAGATGACCTCATTACGGGTCCACAGTACCTATGCGGGTGAAATAGTCCCAGGAGTAGGATTGCTTAATGATACTACGGGCGGGTGACCCTACTTTTATCATGAGCCTCCTATGTTTATGCAGTAAAGTATACTCTTGATTACTCTCATTGTTAGTAAGGCACATTGTACTGTTATTTGAGTTATCATACATGTCTCCAGCTTTTTTTTAGACTTTGATTTCATTTCAGTACTTTCAGTTTTACATATTTGGTACATCTGTTACTGACTCCCTTTCCTCGGGGGCTGCGTTCATGCCGCAGGTAGGGGTAAGCAGGTGGTGGATCCTCATTCTTAGGATCACTGATTAGTTGTCAGAAGCTCCATTTCTCTGGAGGCTTGTCTTTTGGTACGGTTTCCCTGATGTTGTAGATTTATGTACATTCAGGGGTATGGCGGGGCCCTGTCCCGTCACAGTTGTTATTCTTAGAGGTTTGTAGTCATATCTTGTGAATTGGGTTGTAAGAACAAAGATGTAACTGTTTTTATTTTTGGGATATGTATATTTCCCGAAATGTGGCCTTATCGGCTAGCCTGTTGATATTTTTACTGTCTAAGTATTTTATGAGTTTATGTATATTCCGCTGCTATTCTCTGATGTATACCTGTAAGGGGTGCTCAGGTAGGGCACCAGTCGCGGGTATACATCAGAGAATAGCAGCGGAATATACATAAACTCATAAAATACTTAGACAGTAAAAATATCAACAGGCTAGCCGATAAGGCCACATTTCGGGAAATATACATATCCCAAAAATAAAAACAGTTACATCTTTGTTCTTACAACCCAATTCACAAGATATGACTACAAACCTTTAAGAATAACAACTGTGACGGGACAGGGCCCCGCCATACCCCTGAATGTACATAAATCTACAACATCAGGGAAAACCCGTACCAACAAAACGAGCCTCCGGAGGAATAGAGCTTCTGACACCAGACCAGTGATCCTAAGAACGAGGATCCACCACCGCTACCCTACTGCGGCATGACGCAGCCCCGAAGAGTCGTCGCATAATATGTACTAAGTATGCGGCGGAAAATCGAAAATACCTCATAAGTCTAAAATATCTGGAGACATGTATGATAATCAATTTTTACAGAACACTGTGCCTTACTAATAATGAGAATATCAAGCATATACTATACTGCATGAAAATAGGAAGCTCATGATCAAAGCAAGGTCATCCGCCCTGCAGTATCATTAAGCACTCCTACTCCTGGGACTATTTCACCCGCATGGGTCATGTGGACCCGCATGAGGTATTCCTCGCATAGGTTGTACTCACCCGCATGGGACTATTTCACCCGCATGAGCCCTACGGACTCGCATGAGGTATTCCTCGCATCGTGGGTAGCAAATCCACGGAATATGCAAATGCCACAACCCGGGGAATGACCCCTTAATAAATAGTAATATATCATTAGCACAACCCGGCTATCATACATAATACAAGCAAGTTAAGAAACCCCTTAACTTCTTATTAGATTGTTCATACACATTCTCATTTTAGTTTACTTAGGGCACTAACATGTCTTTATGAAATCCGAGAATTTAACCCGAAGTACTATGTACTTCTACTCTTTTAAAACCTTAGGCAATTAATGCCTTAAAAATCAATTTGCCTTCCATTAATTCATGTCATTTATCCTTACTCATTTTACTTAGAGTAAATCTCTCTTTTTATCTTTCCACAAGACTAATATAACCAACTCCCCATAAAGTCGTTATATTAACTTCATACTTATAAGTAAATTACATTTTCCAATATCCAAGGGACTTGTAGATTTAAAACGGAACAAGTATCATACACTTAAAAACACTTCAAGTCCCTTAACCTTGAAAACTTAAGACATCCTTACTACTTTTTAAAGAAGTGAGTAAATCCCCTAATTCCACCGACTTGGACACTTTAAAAACGAGTAAAGGATACCAAGGTCTTGTACGTCTACCGTACTATATAGGTAAAAATATTCATGTTCAAGAGATAGGAAAGTTCCACATACCTCTTCGGGTCAATCAACTTGCTAAGTCCAATATACCGCACGTAGTACGTCAACCTATAATGACCATAATACGTTTATTAACCTCTAGCTTCAACGTAGAATATTCCAAGTGCAAAGTCACTAAATTCTATGGAAAATCGGGCAGCATTTCCTTTATTTCTACATGCTTTGCCACCTTTTCAAGGTCCGAATTCAACATCCAAACGCCACTTTTAAGGCCCAACAATCCAAACAATTCAAAGGGGATTACACACCTAATCTTGGATGTGTAAAATTTTGCCCCACAATGCATAACAACTAACTTAACAAGTTAAAGGTAATATTTTGGCTACAACATGCTCACATAACCTTCTTATCCAATCCTTTCATATCCAACTCATATTTCTTACATGCAATTTATCTAAGAGCAATATTTACAACTACAAGTTCTTTTTTCCTCACATGCAACACCAAAAACTAGCAAAAAGAGAAAGAATTGTTACCTTAGAGCTTACCCAAAATAATACAACAAGTTCACTAGCCTCCTTTCCACAATCACCACCACAAAAATCTCCTACAAGTTTCCTTCTTGCCACATTTTTCAGAATTTTCTCAAGCCTTGATTTCCTCTTGATTTTCTAGAGAGAAGGGAGAGCTTTTAATTTTTAGAGAGAGAGAAGAGCTTGAAGAATGACCAAGTCTTCAAGACTTGGTCAATAAGTAGAACATGCAAAATCAGATGGGGGGGACACTTGTCACCCTCCTATGGCCTTTTTTAAAACAAAACAGTTCAGATTTTTCCACTCAACCTCGCAGAACCCGCCTCGGCGCCGCGGCGCTGAAACTTCCGCAACCCCACAGAACTTCCAGCGCCGCGACCCTGCTTCCCGGCAACACGACCCTGTGGCTCCTGACCGAATTATTTTTCTGTCCGACTGCGCACTGAACTTGTAACTCCCATAACTTTCTACTCTGATGTCCTATCGACTAACGGTTGGTTGCGTTGGGAACTAGACTCAACGAACTACGTACTAGGATTTTGAAACACCTAGGAACTCTCAATGTAACGGGTCATAACCCGCCTCAAAGTTGACTAAAAACCCATCCGAAACAATCCGTCAACCTATCTTTCTAAAATTTAAGTCTTAATCTCTTTCGTACGTACTCATACGCATGGCCAGAACTACGGAGTATAACATATGGATATTGCCAGGATGCAGGCTTATGCACAGGGGATAGAGGACAGAGAGAGAGAGGATCAGCCAGATTCAGGTCAGCCCAAGAGGGCAAGGACAACAGGGTTTCAAGGTAATTTTCGAGGCGGACAGCCTCAGCAGCAGGCTAGGTCCACATTTCAGTCGGCACAGAGTGCACCTTCTCATTTTTTCTGGCAGGAGGTTTGATCGGCCGGGTTATTCAGGAGCAGTCGGGGGCTCGGGGCGTTGGGTTCCCGAGGCAGGGTCCCAGTCAGATGAGGCCACCTTTACCTCGGTGTGGTCGATGTGGTGGTTCCTATCGTGGGGGTGTCATATTTCTCCAGGGGCTTGTTACTCTTGCGGCCAGCAGGCCATTTGAAGAGAGATTGTCCGACCAAAGACAGCATGGGTGGTATGGTTCAGCCTACAGGGTCAGTTGTTGGGTCTTCATCTTCTGTGGTTATGCGCCCCGGAGGGCAGGGTGTTCACGGACCGGCAGGCCGTGGCAGAGGTCTTGGTGGAGGTCCTAGTTCTAGCGGTCCACAGAACCGCATATATTCCTTAGCCAGCCGGCAAGAACAGGAGGCTTCCCCGGATGTCGTCACAGGTACATTACTGATGATGCGAGTGCGACGTTTGTACTCATTGCGGGCCCACCGGGCCCATGCGGGTGAAATAGTCCTATGCGGGTGAAATAGTCCCATGCGAGGAGGATGACCTCATTGCGGGTCCATAGGACCTATGCGGGTGAAATAGTCTCAGGAGTAGGATTGCTTAATGATACTACGGGCGGGTGGCCCTACTTTGATCATGAGCCTCCTATTTTTATGCAGTAAAGTATTCTCTTGATTACTCTCATTGTTATTAAGGCACAGTGTACTGTTATTTGAGTTATCATACATGTCTCCAGCTTTATTTTAGACTCTATGATTTCATTTCAGTACTTTCAGTTTTACATACTTGGTACATCTGTTGTACTGACCCCCTTTCCTCGGGGGCTGCATTCATGTCGCAGGTAGGGGTAAGCAGGTGGTGTATCCTCATTCTTAGGATCACTGATCAGTTGTCAGAAGCTTCATTTCTCCGGAGGCTTGTCTTTTGGTACGGTTTCCCTGATGTTGTAGATTTATGTACATTTAGGGGTATGGCGGGGCCCTGTCAAATCCTGATTATTATTCTTAAGTGCGTAGTCATATCTTGTGGATTGGGTTGTAAGAACAAAGATATAACAGTTTTTATTTTTGGGTTATGTATATTTCCCGGAAGGTGGCCTTATCGGCTAGCCTGTTGATATTTTTACTGTCTAAGTATTTTATGAGTTTATGTATGTTCCGCTGCTATTCTCTGATGTATACCTGTAAGGGGTGACCAGGTAGGGCACCAGTCGCGGGCCCGGGTTCGGGTCGTGACATAAATTCCCGGGATATAATCCATGGATTAGCTATCCGTGATGCGAGTATCGTGTACCGATGCTCATTGCGGGTCCACATGACCTATGCGAATGAAATAGTCCCTTGCGGGTGAAATCGTCTTATGATAGGTTGCATAATAATTCAGAGGATGGATGACCCTGGCACTGGCACGGCCTTCATGTTTTGAAACGGTAGTGATTTCATTAGTGAAAGGGTGCAGTGTGTTCATGACTTAAAGTGGAACAGTTGGTCTCATTGTTAAAAACATAACTTAAAAGGTAAAAATGATTGCATTACTCTCATGTTTGCAAGGTTCAGTGTGCTGTTGTTTTGAGTTATCATATTTGCTTCCTGTTATATTTGGGTATGTGACCTCCTTTCTGATACTTATTGTTTCATATACTTGGTACATTTTTAAATCGACCACTTTCTCAGAAATGTGTTCATCCGCATGAGTTTAGTCTGTGATTTGGTGATCTGCAAGTATAGGACCCTTGCTCGAGAGTTTTTGGACAGCTCCATTTGTTAGAGCTTATCATTTTAGTATAGATCCTTCAAGATCTGAGCTTTTATCTGATTATGGTACGGCAGGGCCTTGTCCCGTCATAGTTCAGTAAAACTCTTAGAGGTCTGTATTCATATGTGGGATTGGATTCGTGTATATTGTAGTGTTTTTTTTATTATATATATATATATGGCAGTCTTGTCGGCTTTGTCTTTGCATGTTCGTTGGTTATAAAAAAAATGAGGTGTTATTTAGTTCCGCGGTTTACTTGTGTCATTTAGGTAGAAGGGTGCCCGGGGTTCGGGTCGTGACACAAACCTTGAGGTATGTATCTACTCAGAGAAATTCTATTCTAAAACTAATTCTGATAATTGGTACTGGTACAAGAATAGAGTTAATAGATCAGAAAAAGTATTAGACATTGCCTCTTGTTTAGAATATGGTTTGGTAGAGTTTTAAAAGAAAAACAGCTCCTAGGATCTGTTACTGAGAAAGGGTCGTATGTTGATAAAATAGTCAGGTTGTTTTATGCTAATTTGAGTTCTGATATAGAAGATGCACCCTCGAAGAAATTTTGGGAGATATATCTATAACAGAATATTTTTTTTACACCTGTTGTTATTGTTGACACCCAATTTTGACCCTCCCGTCCAGCCATTAACCATAAAATTACACTAATTTTGTAAAAAAACAATTTTTAGGATTTTTTATAATAAAATACAACAAATACAGTCATAAATAAATAATTTAATAACGACATCGCATCTTACGTAGAGTTTTAAGCACTTAGAGTCTCGCGCCCGCATTAATTAACTTTAAGCTTTGTCGTATTTCTTAAATAATTAATAAATGCATAAAATAAATAATTTAGCGATAACGTCGTGTCAGGTAGCATAGCCGCATTTATTAGTAATCATCGGTAACTTTAAAATCAATTTTAATCTAATACATGCATTTTATAGCGTCGCATTTATAAAAGCTTTAAACAATTCTTAAAAAATCATATTTGCATTTAGCATTTAAATAATTCAATCTAAGCTCATTTTAATTTTAATTTAACTTCGCAATAATGCATAACAATAAGATTTTAAATAATAGCGTCGCATTTTAAAATATTAAGCACTAATTAAATAACACGCCCGCATTTATTATAACAATTAGATTAATGAAGCCCCTAAATAATTCGATCACATTTGTTAATTTAATTTATCACTAATTAATTAATAATACACTACACAAATTAATACCTAATTAAATTAGCTAACCTAACACCTAACTACCCAGCCCAATTATCCAGCCCAACCCGCGAGGCCCAGTCCGCCCTACCCTTATTTCCCCTTATCACCTGCAAGCCCACACGTCCAGTCCATTTCTTACCTTTGCCCATCACCCCCATCGTCCTCAACAATACAAAACGCAGCCAAGACCTAAACCTAGAAAACTTAGGAAAGCCGCCGCTGCCTTCACCTCCCTCAGCCCGTCAATCCCGCCGCGAATCGCGAAGAAATAGCCAACAAAGACAAGCTACAATCTTCCCATAAGAAGAACTTACCTTAAGAACTTCGAAATCAGTAACGAACCGCACAAAAATCCTTCAAATCGTACCTTATCGAATCACACGAATCAGCACCAATATTAGCCCAATCTTAGCCTTTATTACTTACCTAACTTGGAACCCAAATAGGGCTATATAAGCACGTCTGAGGAAGGAGAGGGCGTAGGCGAGAGCGAGAGGCGGGAGCGGCAATTAAGAACCACCACGATGAGCATGCAAAGGAGGCGATCGGCGACATAGCAATTTAGAGCAGAAATTGAGAGAAGAGTCAGAAACAGGGAGGACAAGGGAACACAGAGCAGAAACGGGAGAGCAGGAGCAAGGCAGGATACCATTGCATCAATTCAGGGCAGAAACATAGGTCGAACACCCTTCCTTTTACCTTCGGGGATACCTTAGCATTTTTTTTCTTTCCTTTTCTTCTCTGCAATCCGCCGTGATCTGCATCTTCAAATCCGCGTTAGCAAGCCTTAGAGTGGCTCGACGACTTGATACGCTGCCTCGGTTCGCCGCCGGAGAAGGTAAACTTAACTCACAACTGATTTTAGTCAATTCGTATTCCTATTGTTTGCCATCTTTTTCGTATTGGTAAATTATGTGTTATTTCTGTTCATATGCAAGCCATTTAGTTAACTTAATGCTTAATACAAGGTAATGCCTAATCCTGTTAATCTCTTGCCTTTAATATATTGAAAAATACATATGTAATTACGTATTGATTAGCATGTTTGTTGTTTTCTGTACTGTTGGAGTTCCTTTGGGCAAATATGAGTCCTAACTTCTGGTGTACTCTATTAGGTTCTTTAGCAGTTTCAGGTTATTAGATGTCTCTTAGTTTAATAAAAAGAGATATATATGACTTTGATCCAAAATGTGGGAAAAATGCGAATGTCCATGGTTAGGGGTAGGTTTAATGGCTTGTCAATCTAAGAAGTATGTTTACTTGGTTTAAGTACTACACATATGTGTCTACACGATTAGCTCAATATGTTTCCAGTTGGCATTTCACATCTGTTGGGATTTGTTTTAGTCTGTTTGGGCCTGGTTTGGCTCACGTAATGAGATGATGCATGTTCTAGATCATTGATAATGTTGGTAACAGATTTGGAGATAGTATGTGAGAACTTGATCTGTTAGTTTTAGTTTAATTCTGATATTAAAATCTGTTTTGTTTAAGGATAGTGTTCCTAGCGTATATGATATGAAATTGTCTCTTGCACATCCAAATGTCTGTCCTGGATTGTACATTCAAGTATGTCTTGTATGCGTCCCATTGTTGTGTAAATCAGCATATGAATATGTAGGTGTCATCCTAGATGATGCATCTTATCATATTTACAATTATGTCTGCTTTAGGTAGCCTAAATATCCTTCATCATGTCTAAAATGATATACTTGAGAGATTGCTGGGATTATTCATGTGTAGCTAAATCGACTGCATCCTTGTCTTTGCCTATCCGAATACATATCTAAGTCTATTGCTTTGCATATTTCAAGCATATGTGTAATATAATGCATTAGTCACATCTACTCGAATGCTAAACATGCCTAGAAGAATAAGAGGAAATACCCTGTGACCTTTAAGCGACCCATCAAAAATGTACTAGATTTGATCCTCTGTTATTGTTTGAAGGAGTAGGTTGATAGTTTAAGAATAATTTCTGATTAGCTAGGGTCCTGCACATGTGACTACACCCGCCTAACTTTAACTTAAATGTCACGCATATATATGACTATTACTGGTGCATTTTTGCTTGTTTGTGTGTAAAATGTTCCCTTGATAATATGCAACTCCCTCTTCTTGAGCTATTATGTTTGTTTGTTGTTTGCCCAGAAGGGGTCCGAACTCATATGAGTCATTCATTCGAATTGTCTTGTGCTTTCAGTTAAATCACTCATTTTTTATTTATATTCTGACGTATGTTAACATATACTCCCTTTTCTCCTAAAATAACTGAGTATGTAAAATATTAGTATCCAATCTTTACCCCTAAGCCAACATGTTTGTCACTTCATCCTTTTATCTGACAAAGAAAAATGAATGAATTGGTGTTCTCATTCCTATACATGTGTGAGGGTTAAAATAGGCAATTACCTCATTCTTGATAACTGGTACCTGTTTCGTTTGGTCTATAAGTGATTAATTGGGCCTCCCTGCATGTTGATTTGTCCTTACTTTAAATCTGGAAATTGCATGTTTTGGGGCCATTTTCGTATTCTTAGCTGTTGCACCAGGGGCCCGATGGCGCCACAGGCGATTTTCCGTAGTGCGGAATCAGATTTGTCCTTACTTTAAATCTGGAAATAGCATGTTTTTGGGCCATTTTCGCATTTACCTTAGCTATTCGCACGGGCCCGATGGCGCCTGGGCGATTTTCCTCGAGTCCGGAATCATTGTGACACGTTAGGCAGCTAAGATATGTGCTCGTCCTAATTATTTGTATCAATTATTATTTGGGCTCGTACTAATCCTTATCTTCTTTTATTTTTACATAGCGCGCACGTCGGGCAAAATAAAGAGTCTCACGGCGAGACTCATCGTAAGCCATCTCAAATGGTAACGCGTCGCGCTCGCATTCAGCTTGAAACTCTGAAAAACAAATAAGGCGAGTCATCCGCTCCAATCCACTTCACTCTCTTAACTTTCTTGTCTCATTTTATGCCTTTATCTGTTTATTGTAATTTTATTATCTAATTTTGTAATTAATAGGAGAACTTCTAGCAATTAGGTCTTTAAACATATAAGTGGGGAAGGTAATTTAAAGTTCATCGCTTAACTTACTTGCTTTTCTTAAGATTGTCATGCATGTCTAAATTTTGCCAAAATAATCTAACTTGCATCATAAAACCAACAATTTGTTAATCCATAAACATTTTTTTTAAAACTCCCGAAAAATCATCTTAAACATTTTTATACTACACGTAGGTTAAGCAAGATTAATTTAGCTAGCAAGACACATAATTGGTCTATAAATAACCTTTGCATGCACACATAATTAGTCCATAAAGCACCCTCTTAGCATTCTTCAGCATTTCTAGCCCTCTTTAGCACTTTTAATCGCCCTTTAGCATTTAACACCTTTAGCACATTTTGTCCTTAAACATTTTAGCACCTTCTAGCATTTTTTTTTGTACTTTAGCGTACTAGCACCACTTTCATCACTTTAGCATTTTAGCACTTTTAAGCGTCCCTTAGCACCTTTAGCACCCTTCTAGCATTCAATACCTTTCAGCAACCTTTAGTATTTTAAGCACTTTTAAACATTTAGCATTTGGCTCTTTTATTTATTTATAACACCTTTTGCCCTTTTACATTTTAAGCACCTTTTAAACGTTTTAACATTTTATTAAGCAGAAGGAACTTTTATTTTTGCATTTTTTTAAACATAATAATTACCCTAGGTTTGGCAGGACAACCGCAAGTTAGCGGATCTTAGAGGGTGCCTAACCCCTTCCCTCTAGATTAATAAAGAACCCTTACCCAGAATCTCACTAAGTTTAGCAGACCATTAAAATGGAGTTAATGTTTTACTTTAAACTAGTTAAACATTCAGGTGTCCTAATTCACCCAAACTAATTAGGTGGCGACTCCCGCGAACCCTTTAGCACTTTTTGCACTTTTAGCGCCCTTTAGCTTTTAAAATTAATCTTTTAGCACCTTTTAGCATTTTTTTTAAACTTTAGCACTTTTAGCAATTTTACCTTTTAGCACTTTACTATTTTAGCACCCTTTTAAATACTTTTTAAACAATTAGCATTTTTGTTAGTTTATTTTTCTAACATTGCATTTTGAGCAGGGTTCGCTATTTAGAAAATAAAAGCTGCGGCCGAAAATGGGCGCGACAGAAATGGCGACTCTGCTGGGGAATACTTAAGGTTCTTAACCATAACAAACATAGGTTAATTATTGTGCTTCATTTATTTGCTTAATTTGTTTGTTTTGTGTTTCACATTTATTTGCTTTTATGTTTTACCTAAACTGTTTTGCTTTACATATAAATATTTGCATATTATTTAAACTGCTATTTGTTACTGCTTTCCTTAACTGGCATTCCGCTCATACTTCCTCCCTCATGGAAAATTCACACTACCACACACTCACGTATTTGGTGTGCTTGCGCGCAAATTTCTTCAAATACCCAAATTTTAAGAGAGTTGGCGCTGCGGAGTTAGATCGGTTCGTCGATCGGTAGCGTAGCCTTCGCTCGAGTTGTCGCTCGGGAACCTTGCGTCTAGAAAAACCAAATCTTAGAAACTTAAGATAGAGCTATACCACCGCTTTATTTTAGGGCATGCGCGTTTACCTTAGGTGGGTCAATCGCGGCATTGATACCACAATTAGGAAGACACCAAACTTGTCGACGGGTTTCTCGACCCAACGACCAACGGCGTATTATGTGTGGCGTGACAATGATAGACAAATCCAAACCCAATCATGACATGCGAAATTGGGAAAAAATGCGCGTCGTTTGGTCGCCATTTCAACGAAAGCATTACAGTTGGGCGGCTTGGACAAATTTATCATAATCTCGCATATCTGGCGTTTAGGCTTACCTCTGGCATAAAGCGGTCCCCTGCATGTTAGGAAACGTTTGAATGTGCTATGTGCAATATATCTGCTACATACATGCAAATTATGTGCTTTATGCTAACACCGTTTGTTGCATTTTTAGAAAGATTTATCATCTCCCCAAAGTCGATTTATATTTGGCTTAGCAATGGCGAGCATCGATATTTCACAAGATCAAAGGCACGGTCGGCATGGCCGATTGAAGTGCATCGGCGAGCAGTCGGAACTTTGTTTTGGTTCCTATAAGCGAGGGTCTCGAGAAAAGAAGCGGCGTGACACCTTCTCAAGCGGGACAATGTAGGAAACGACGGGCCGCAAATCAAGCGAACTGTACGCAGATATCGAGGAACAAGCGGCGAAGTCGGATCTGAATCGACCCCAAAACTCACAAATTTTCTTTGGCGTAGGTCTTTTCATATTAGCAAGCGAGAAAGTACAATAGCGAAATGGAAAATACGGCGAAAGGTTTCTTCGTATTAGCGAGCGACAAAGCAACAAGGCGAGAGGATGACAACAATCCAAAGTCGCGTCAAAAGCGGCGGAAAGGGCATCAACAATCGGCAATCAAAGTTGAATTCGCAACAAAACCTAGCGCATCAACTAGGGCACAAAGTCAAATTGGCGACCAATCATCACGCCCAGCAGAGGCATCATGGCAATTAAATCGATGGCGACATCTAGCATGTCCGTGCAGGGCGACATCTCGATGAGTCATCAGCGCGGCGAGGACAACATCTCTACCCATAAAATTGCACTTCCGTATGTGTTTACCATTTCATTTAAGCGGTATACACTAATGTTTTCTCAAGCTTGCGGGGCGCTTATCTATAGGGCAAGCGGCAACACGTCCGAACAACGGCGTTATCGGCGTGTGTCGAGCGGCGACATATATCCGACTTCGGTATCGATCAGCCAGCGGGACATCTTTAAGGACCGCCACGAAGGACAAGCGAATATGATTCCATACGCTCGAGAGATAGAGGCCGAGCAATCAGCGATCGAATTCAAAAGTCCGACAAATTATAGCGCATCGGCTCGGGCCCGAGTCAAATTGCGGCTAAATGCGAGCGCAACGCACAACAAAGACATCATGACAATCCACATGCTACACGAATGCAACACAACACAGGCATCATGACAATTAGTCGATGGCGGCATCTAGCATGTCCACCGGACAACATCTCGGCATTCACAACACCCCGCATATCATACAGGGAAGACATCCTTATTCACATAATTGCATTTCTCATATATATTTATCATTTTGTTTAAACAGGTATACACTAACGTTTTTCTCAAGCTTAGCTCGCAGGAGCATTTATTCTACAGGAGCAGCAGCAACACGTCCAGGCAACGACGTCATCAGCGTTGCGTCTACACAACGACGCCAGCAACATTATGTCGAACAGCGACATCATCGGCGTGCGTCTGCGGCGACGCCCGGCGGCACGTCGGCGGCGGCGTTATCGGCGTTATGTCAAGGCGGCGACATCATCGGCGTGCGTCTGCAGCGGCGCCCGGCGGAACACGTCCGAACGGCGGCGTCGGCGTGCGTCTACACAGCGACGCCCGGAACATTATGTCGGCGGCGACATCGCGACGTGCGTCTGCGCCCGGCGGCAGCCGTCCGAGCGGCGATGTTATCGGCGTTATGTCGGCGGCGACATCGCCGGCGTGCGTCTGCGCGGCGCCCGGCAACGTTGTGTCGAACGACACCATCGGCGTGCGTCTACGCAGCGGCGCCCGGCGAATAACGTCCGAACAGCGTCGTCGGCGTGCGTCTACCGCAGCGCCGGCAACATTATGTCGAGCGGCGACATCGGCATTGCGTCTGTACGCAGCGCCCGGCGGCAAGCGTCGAACGCGGCGTTATCGTATGTCGAGCGACATCATCGACGTGCGTCTGCAGCGGCGCCCGGCAACATTGTGTCCGGCGACACCATCGGCGTGCGTCTACGCAGCGGCGCCCGGCAACGCGTCGTCGAACGCGGCGTCATCGGCGTGCGTCTGCAGGCGCCGGCAACATTATGTCGAACGACATCATCGGCGTGTGTCGAACAGCGACACCATCGGCGTGCGTCTGCAGCGGCGCCCGGCGGCACGTCCGAACAGCGGCGTTATCGGCCGACAAGTCAGAAAGCAGCGCCATCGTCGATATTACATCTGCGAGAAGATTTTCTGTTCTCAAAATTGCATTCTTATCATTCATGCTTTATTACGTCTTAGCGATTTATGCACTAACTCTTCCGAGCTTTAGTACGGGAAGCGTGACAAGTCCAAAAGCGGCGCCAAGTCCAAAAGCGGCGCCAACGGCGCCAAGTCCAAAAGCGACGCCAAGTCGAAAGCGGCGACAAGTCAGAAAGCGGCGGCGAGTCAGAAAGCGACAAGTCCGAAAGCGGCGACAAGTCGGCATATCACATCTACGCGAGGGCGATTTCTCTATTCGTAATTGCGTTTTGTTTCTCATATATTATTACGCCTTAGCGATTATGCACTAACTCTTTCTTGAGCTTTAGTATCTGGGACAATTGCGGCAAGGACAACGTATCGCGCATTCACAATCGCAACACGTCGTCGTGCAAGGCGAAATCACGACATTTGCGGCATCGCATCAACACAGCGCATCGTGTTTTGCGGGATAACCTTTTCTATTCACGATTATATTGTTTTAAAATTATTTTGCCTTAGCGATTATGCACTAACCGTTTGTTCAAGTCTTAGCATGCGGCGGCGAGAGCCTGGCGTGGATTTTCTCTTCTGACAGGGCAATGCGTTTGGGCGACGCTTCCGGCGATTGGCGAAGCGGCCTCAGCGTCGGTCCGCTCGCTCGCGAAGCCATAGCGATGCCCCGAGTTCGAAGCGATTATTTTCTTTTACTTTTTACATAACCCGGTGTCATCATAACTCGACATTTGGGACATCTTTAAGCCGCGTTAGCGCCTTGGTGTTTTGACCATGGTGACCCGGTGTCGTCGTAACTCGACCTTTGGGGCGGCTGAGTCGCGCCTTAGCTTCGCCTTAGTGTTTAGACCATGGTAACCCGGTGTCGTCATAACTTCGACAACGGGGCCGATTTTGATTTTTGCGTCGGCCTTATCTACGCCTTGACATTTTTGCAACTCACGAAGATCGAGACAAAATTGGCTATGAGTCAGCGTCTTTGTCAGAAGATTCTTCCATCGTCTCCATACAAAGAGGACATCTGTTGACACGATTTTGACCCTCCCGTCCGACCATTAACCATAAAATTACACTAATTTTGTAAAAAAACAATTTTAGGATTTTTATAATAAAATACAACAAATCTGATCATAAATAAATAATTTAATAACGACATCGCATCTTACGTAGAGTTTTAAGCACTTAGAGTCTCGGCGCGCATTAATTAACTTTAAGCTTTGTCGTATTTCTTAAATAATTAATAAATGCATAAAATAAATAATTTAGCGATAACGTCGTGTCGGGTAGCATAGCGCGTTTATTAGTAATCATCGGTAACTTTAAAATCAATTTTAATCTAATACATGCATTTAGTAGCGTCGCATTTATAAAAGCTTTAAACAATTCTTAAAAATCATATTTGCATATAGCATTTAAATAATTCAATCTAAGCTCATTTTAATTTTAATTTAACTTAGCAATAATGCATAACAATAAGATTTTAAATAATAGCGTCTCATTTTAAAATATTAAGCACTAATTAAATAACACGCCAGCATTTATTATAACAATTAGATTAATGAAGATCATAAATAATTCGATCACATTTGTTAATTTAATTTATCACTAATTAATTAATAATACACTACACAAATTAATACCTAATTAAATTAGCTAACCTAACACCTAACTACCGGTGATTATCATTGACCGCGAGGCCGGTCCGCCCTACCGCTTATTTCCGCCTTATCACTGTGAGCCCGCGTCGATCCATTTCTTACCTTTGCCCATCCCCATCGTCGCCATGAATACAAAGCGCAAGACTAAACTGAAAACTTAGAAGCGCGTGCGCCGCTCCTCGGCCGTCAATCCGCGCTGAATCGCGAAGAAATAGCCAACAAAGACAAGCTACAATCTTCCCATAAGAAGAACTTACCTTAAGAACTTGAAATCGATGTGAACCGCACAAAAATCCTTCAATCGTACCTTATCGAATCACGAATCGGCGCAATATTAGCCCAATCTTAGCCTTTATTACTTACCTAACTTGGAACCCAAATAGGGCTATATAAGCACGTCAAGGGGAAGGAGAGGCGTAGGCGAGAGCGAGAGGCGGGAGCAATTAAGAACCACCACGATGAGCATGCAAAGGAGGCGATCGGCGACATAGCGATTTAGGCGAGAAATTGAGAGAAGAGTCGAACAGGGAGGACAAGGGAACACAGAGCAGAAACGGAGAAGCGGGAGCAAGCGGATACCATTGCATCAGTCGAGGCGAAACATAGGTCGAACACGCCTTTTACCTTCGGGGATACCTTAGCATTTTTTCTTTCCTTTTCTTCTCTGCAATCCGCCCGTGTGCATCTTCAAATCCGCATTAGCAAGCCTTCCGAGTGGCTCGGCGACTTGATCTGCTGCCTCGGTTCGCCGCCGGAGAAGGTAAACTTAACTCACACCTGATTTTAGTCTATTCGTATTCCTATTGTTTGCCATCTGTTTCGTATTGGTAAATTATGTGTTAGTTCTGTTCATATGCAAGCCATTTAGTTAACTTAATGCTTAATACAAGGTAATGCCTAATCCTGTTAATCTCTTGCCTTTAATATATTGAAAAAATACATATGTAATTCTGTGTTCAGATTAGCATGTTTGTTGTTTTCTGTACTGTTGGAGTTCCTTTGGGCAAATATGAGTCCTAACTTCTGGTGTACTCTATTAGGTTCTTTAGCAGTTTCAGGTTATTAGATGTCTCTTAGTTTAATAAAAAGAGATATATATGACTTTGATCCAAAATGTGGGAAAAATGCGAATGTCCATGGTTAGGGGTAGGTTTAATGGCTTGTCAATCTAAGAAGTATGTTTACTTGGTTTAAGTACTACACATATGTGTCTACACGATTAGCTCAATATGTTTCCAGTTGGCATTTCACATCTGTTGGGATTTGTTTTAGTCTGTTTGGG
Source organism: Przewalskia tangutica (assembly GCA_029844215.1). Classification (NCBI taxonomy): domain Eukaryota; kingdom Viridiplantae; phylum Streptophyta; class Magnoliopsida; order Solanales; family Solanaceae; genus Przewalskia; species Przewalskia tangutica. The sequence goes on along the minus strand of CM056720.1, from coordinate 138,762,656 downwards.
CCTGGTTTGGCTCACGTAATGAGATGATGCATGTTCTAGATCATTGATAATGTTGGTATGATTTGGAGATAGTATGTGAGAACTTGATCATTAGTTTTAGTTTAATTCGATATTAAAATCTGTTTTGTTTAAGGATAGAGTTCTGGCGTATATGATATGAAATTGTCTCTTGCACGTCCAAATGTTTGTCTGGATTGTACATTCAAGTATGTCTTGTATCGTCCCGTTGTTGTGTAAATCAGCGTATGAATATGTAGGTGTCATCTAGATGATGCATCTTATCATATTTACAATTATATACGCTTTAGGTAGCCTAAATATCCTTCATCATGTCTAAAATGATATACTTGAGAGATTCTTTGGGATTATTCATGTGTAGCTAAATCATTTGCATCCTTGTCTTTGCCTATCCGAATACATATCTAAGTCTATTGCTGCGTATTTCAAGCATATGTGTAATATAATCTGCATTAGTCTGTCTACTCGAATGCTAAACATGCACAGAAGAATAAGAGGAAATACCCTGCGACCTTTAAATGACCCATCAAAAATGTACTAGATTTGATCCTCTGTATTCTGTTTGAAGGAGTAGGTTGATAGTTTAAGAATAATTCTGATTAGCTGAGTCTGCACGTGTGACTACACTTTAACTTTAACTTAAATGTCACGCATATATATGACTATTCTTGGTGCATTTTGCTTGTTTGTGTGCAAAATGTTCCCTTGATAATATGTAACTCCTCTTCTTGAGCTATTATGTTTGTTTGTTGTTTGCCCAGAAGGGGTCCGAACTCATATGAGTCATTCATTCGAATTGTCTTGTGCTTTCAGTTAAATCACTCATTTTTATTTATATTCTGACGTATGTTAACATATACTCCCTTTTCTCCTAAAATAACTGAGTATGTAAAATATTAGTATCCAATCTTTACCCCCTAAGCCAACATGTTTGTCACTTCATCCTTTTTATCTGACAAAGAAAAATGAATGAATTGGTGTTCTCATTCTATCGTGTGTGAGGGTTAAAATAAGCAATTACCTCATTCTTGATAAGCGGTACTGTTTCGTTTGGTCTATAAGTGATTAATTGGGCCTCCCTGCATGTTGATTTGTCCTTACTTTAAATCTGGAAATTGCATGTTTTGGGGCCATTTTCGTATTTCTGCTTAACTGTTTGCACGTGGCCCGATGGATCGCCACAGGCGATTTCCGTGAGTCTGGAATCAGATTTGTCCTTACTTTAAATCTGGAAATAGCATGTTTTTGGGCCATTTTCGCATTTACCTTAGCTGTTCGCACCAGGGGCCCGATGGCGCCTGGGCGATTTTCCTCAGTCGGAATCATTGTGACACGTTAGCGGCTAAGATATGTGCTCGTCTAATTATTTGTATCAATTATTATTTGGGCTCGTACTAATCCTTATCTTCTTTTATTTTTACATGGCGCATCGGAGCAAAATAAAGAGTCTGTGGCGAGACTCATGTAAGCCATCTCAAATGGTAACCCGCATCCGCGCTCGCATTCCCGCTTCAGAAACTCCTAGAAAAACAAATAAGACGGAGTCATCCGCTCCAATCCCTTCACTCTCTTAACTTTCTTGTCTCATTTTATGCCTTTATCTGTTTATTGTAATTTTATTATCTAATTTTGTAATTAATAGGAGAACTTCTAGCAATTAGGTCTTTAAACATATAAGTGGGGAAGGTAATTTAAAGTTCATCGCTTAACTTACTTGCTTTTCTTAAGATTGTCATGCATGTCTAAATTTTGCCAAAATAATCTAACTTGCATCATAAAACCAACAATTTGTTAATCCATAAACATTTTTTTTAAAACTCCCGAAAAATCATCTTAAACATTTTTATACTACACGTAGGTTAAGCAAGATTAATTTAGCTAGCAAGACACATAATTGGTCTATAAATAACCTTTGCATGCACACATAATTAGTCCATAAAGCACCCTCTTAGCATTCTTCAGCATTTCTAGCCCTCTTTAGCACTTTTAATCGCCCTTTAGCATTTAACACCTTTAGCACATTTTGTCCTTAAACATTTTAGCACCTACAGCATTTTTTTTTTTGTACTTTAGCGTACTAGCACCACTTTAGCATTTTAGCACTTTTAAGCGTCCCTTAGCACCTTTAGCACCCTTCTAGCATTCAATACCTTTCAGCAACCTTTAGTATTTTAAGCACTTTTAAACATTTAGCATTTGGCTCTTTTATTTATTTATAACACCTTTTGCCCTTTTACATTTTAAGCACCTTTTAAACGTTTTAACATTTTATTAAGCAGAAGGAACTTTTATTTTTGCATTTTTTTAAACATAATAATTACCCTAGGTTTGGCAGGACAACCGCAAGTTAGCGGATCTTAGAGGGTGCCTAACCCCTTCCCTCTAGATTAATAAAGAACCCTTACCCAGAATCTCACTAAGTTTAGCAGACCATTAAAATGGAGTTAATGTTTTACTTTAAACTAGTTAAACATTCAGGTGTCCTAATTCACCCAAACTAATTAGGTGGCGACTCCCGCGAACCCTTTAGCACTTTTTGCACTTTTAGCGCCCTTTAGCTTTTAAAATTAATCTTTTAGCACCTTTTAGCATTTTTTTTAAACTTTAGCACTTTTAGCAATTTTACCTTTTAGCACTTTACTATTTTAGCACCCTTTTAAATACTTTTTAAACAATTAGCATTTTTGTTAGTTTATTTTTCTAACATTGCATTTTGAGCAGGGTTCGCTATTTAGAAAATAAAAGCCGCGGCCGAAAATGGGCGCGACAGTTATAAACCAATGTATGAGATCAAATGCCGAGGAGAATATTAGAGAAGCAGACCCTGCAGTGGACAATAGAGATGAATTAATTGAGTACCTCACAGGAGGTATTAAGCATAGTGGATCTCTAGATGTCCAGCCTCTGAATTAACAACCCTGTTTGCCACCCTTCACAAACTGCTATACACAATTGGCTTCCTTCAATAAATGAGTCAATTGTAACTACAGAACAAGGCACCCTGCTGTATAAAATTGGAAAAGGTTTGAGAGTTGATCTGGGAAAAATGATCTTCCATCAAGTTGCCAACTTGGCACAAAAAGAATCAACCTCAATTCTCTCTTATCACTCTTTGATATACAAAGTTTTAACTACCTTAGGTCTTAAGCCTAAGAGAGAGGACACACTAGGGAAGGCTTCTGAACTGTACATAGTAAACAAAGCAGTTTTGAAGAGTAGAGACAGAGTCATTGATCTACCCTGGAAAATGGAAGGAAATAGTGCAGATGTTGATAAGAATGTCACCAACATTCTTGACAACACTGGTTCAATACAGTCTCTAGTGTCTACTGAATGGCTTGTGAATTAAATTGCAAAGATCAATCAACAAATCTCTAAGGTTAATACTGTGAGGAATGCTCTGATTCACGCCAGATATCAATTCATATTGCTGTTTTCTTCACAAAAAGGGAGAGAAAATGATGATGATGTTGAAGTCGATGAAGCAGAGGGAAATGCTAATGCAGGGGAGATGATGAAGTAGAGAAAGTGCTAATGCATGTGGAGCAGATGAAGAAGGCTAGATGATGATGTTCTGTACAGAGAAGGAGTTATGCATGTGCAGAGAAGAAATTATGCAAGAGTAGAGAGCTGCTGAAAGCTACTGTTGCTATGCTGGAAGCTACTGATGTTGTATGATGAGTTAGGAGGAGCTGATGCTACTGGTTGATACTGTATGAAGCTGATGTTACTAGTTAGTGTTGAGAATATAGTTTGAATATTTTGGATGATGTGTTAATATGCTAATTTATTTCTTCTAATCCTTTATGATGTGTATATATATATCTATGTTATGTTAACATTGAGTGTAATCCTATATAGTAGTATACACTGGTATACATATGTTTTTTGTATGCCACCACAGGTTAAGGGGGAGCATTATTGTAATCATAGATGTTGGGACAACACATAAGACATTGATGTAAGTCACTTGCACTGAATATATTAATGTTGGGTTTAGTGTTGTGATATTTTGCCCAACATATCATTTTCAGCTCTAAGTTAAAATCAGAAATGTTGGAACAAATGTCACGACATCCGGACCAACATTCTGTGAGACAGTTTTGCCTTACTTCACGAAACTGAAGATCTCGTGGGATTTTTACCAAGATGGTAAAGTGATTTGACAAGGTGATTAGGAGCTGATTAAAAACGTGGGAAGACCAAGTCCAAGTAGTTGCTAAACTTGGGGAACAAGTCCAAGAAGTTAGAGGATCTTGCTCCACATTCTTCTCCAACAAATCCTATCAAGTTGCCCACCTTTATCTCAACTTCTACAATGATTCATTGAGCATTTCAAGAAAGACTCTCTACTATAAATAGAGAGGCTATATCACAGAATCTATATCCAGAATCAAAATGTAAAAATACCAAGAGAGCTCTCGGGATTTCATCTCAGAAATCTGGATCACAAATGTTGCATGAGCGTGTTGACGACATTACATCCAACACTCTGATTCTTTACTAGATTCTAGATTTGTTCTTTATTGAAGCAATTGTAATGAGATGTTGTCTATGTCTATTTAGATCGATTTTTCAGGCATGAAGTCATCTGCGACTTCACCATTTTTTAATTCCTTTTGTATTATTTTGTAATATTGTAAGAGAAAGAATTTATTCAATTGTATATAAATATATACAATAATTTTGATCATTGACCATCAAAGATTATATTAATATATAACCTATGTAAATTTAAACCTTTGTGTTCTTTATTATTTCCGCTGCATTTTACTCTTCAAAGGTTTTTTCCAGTTTTATCGAAGTGTTGTCAGTTGTGACGGACGATACTATCGCTAACATTTGCAAACTGTAATTGGCATTCGAAGTTATTTATTTCCAGTTTGTTTTTATTGTTCCATAACTGTACTCCCGGGACCCAACATATTCCAGTACTCTTCCACATATAACAATATTGGTTTAATCACTACTTTATAGAACTTATTTTTAAGTCTTGGTGATATATTCTTATGCACAATGTCCCGAAGGCAAGCCTCCATTTCATTTATTGGAGAGTAGTTTTTATAGTAGCACCTAGTCCCGTTTCACTTGAAAAGAAAAAATGAAAACAAAAAAATTGTAAATGATTATTTTTCAAAGGCCGTCCACTGTCCTTGATTTTGGTTTACAATTGTTAACAGAATGGTTTGTCGAGAGCATCTGCCTAAAAGCAATGAAATACTAGTTGTTTGTTTGACTAATTTGACCCGCAAAGGTAATGGTTTAACTGAAAAAGACCATTAATTTGATGCAGATATTAATGACATAGTTTCGCTGATATTACCATTACCCCAAGAGGGAAAATATCAACTGCACGGTGTTAAATAATTGTGTATTTTTCTAGCAGTTGGAACTGAATAGCGTTATTCAAAAAAGAATGTGGACTAGGTATCAGAGCCAGGTTTCGATCCTGGGACCTGTGGGTTATGGGCCCACCACGCTTCCGCTGCGCCACTCTGATTTGATGTCAAGCATTTGCAATATACTTTACATGGAACATTAGTATACTATGCAACTGTATCTCAACACTATTTCTTTTCCGTTTTCTTCATGTCCCTTTATAATGAATTCTCGCTTCTTGGGGGTTGAAAACTGGAAAGCATAGGATGTTGATCAAGTATAAAATTTAGTATAATGTTTGGTTGCAAATTTTAGTCTAGTACAATTAATATCATATTTATTTATATATTTTATTCAGTATTATTCTCATATTTGAAATTTTAATTAGAAATCAAACATTTATTTATGAAACTTTAACAAAATTTCAATGTCAATTTCAAATCACGATTTCAAATTTTACGTTGTGATTTCACATTTTTTTAATATAAAACGTGACTCGTATTTTACAAAAAAAGACCCCATCATTTTAAATTTTGCGAGAAAAAACTCATGCTCGATGTGATGCGATTGTTTGTACCATTTGTGAGGATTATATTAAAGAATAACTAATTACTACTATTGTTGATTTATTTGACTAGTTGATCTTTGTAAAAATATGTATATTATAAAGTTTGTAATAACATGTCATCGCAAGCATTTATTTATAAAAGGAAATGGAGATATGCAATTTATTTTATGTGTCGTCTTACGATATTCTGATACTCTGTTTAAGAATTATGATTTGCTCATTTAGTAAGATTATATAAGAGTCAGTGAAGTTGTGATAGTTTTCACAAACTATGGGATTTACATGTAGAAATTCAAATTGCGTGTCCAAACCAAATTTCAGCTTCAAATCAACACAATTTCAAATCGAGCTCTTATACATAGTGAACCAGTGTATTAATAATATCAGTATTATTCTTACTCATACACTCTATCCAATATTATTTAAAAATTATGCAATGCATATTATTTTTAATACAATAAATTAAATAATCAATACCAAATAATATTAGCATAACTAATTTCAGTAACATGACTTAGTCTTGAACCAAACGACCCTCGAAACTGCTCATTTATGTAGTCAATCTTGTCTTCTCGTGACGATTTTGATGAGCAATGACTTAGAGACATTGCTCTATTTCCATAACTAGAGACAAATATATAGCTTGTTTGACAAAGTTTCTGAAAAGCCAAAATGGCTTAATATTAGAGAATTAACGTGTTTGGTAAAGTTTTTAGAGAAAAAAATAAGTATTTTTGAATAGTTGCAAAAGCTAAAAAAATGTAGCTTTTCTTCAAAAGTATTTTTAGAACTCTAATTAAGTGTCCGTTTGGTTGGGCTTTTCAAATGGTCAAAAGTGTTTTTTTTTTCAAAAGCATTTTTGGCCTTTTTTTTGTGTTTGGCTGGAAAGACCAAAAGTGTTTTTGACTGAAAAAGCACTTTTGGCCTCTACTGGGAGAAGCTCAAATTGTGGGCTTTTGCCCAGTAGAGGCAAAATCTCTTTTGTCTTTTTCTATTTTTAAGCCAAAAACATTTTTTTATTGACAACCAAACATCTAACAATTTTTTGATAAAAAACTCTACTTGAAAAGCTCTACTTCTAAAAGTTCTTTTTAATAAGTTGTATCAAACGGCCCTAAACATAAATTCCTAATGTAATATTGATAAAAGTATTTTACAAATTGATTAGCCAAACAATCTACTACTTTTATGAAGAAAAAAATACTTTTTAATAATATGTTAATTTTAAAAGTTTGGCTAAACATACTAATAATGATTCACAATAAAAGTAATCTTATTACATCTGTACATTTAAAACGTGTATAAAAAATTCGAGCAGAAATGAATCGCTTCAATTTAATTCTTTGAACACGTCCTAAATTCTACTTAAGTTTGAATGTTAAGGGCAATTGCCTAACAAATATTCAATTCTTACCTAACGTTAGTATGTAGGGTTGCACAATAGAGTAAAACCGGATCGGATAAAGAACTGAATTTTCAGAAAATTAGGATCGAAGATCGAATCGAATATATCGGTTCGATCCGATATGAACAGGGTCGATCCGATCTTTTTTTTCGGTCCGGATCAAATTTTGTGCAACCCTATTAGTATGTCAATCTATTTTTAGACACTGACAATTCCTCTTTCCATTAAAAATCCTTATTTTTATGCTTGGTTACAACACTCATAGTCAGAACTCAGAAGGCTGATCAGGAATTTGTTTTCAAACACTCAACGGTATGCTTAAAGGTTTAATCTCGTTCCAGTTCCCAACCATAATACCTTTCTTTTGCAATGATTCAATTTTGGGATTTCGCTCCTCAGAATGTCCTTCCCAATGCGCCCACGCACACACATAATCCTGGAGATATGTCATTCATAATTGAATTTTATTTCAATGTGCATTATCAAGTTAAATGGCAGTTCGGTGCACTTAGATCTCGCTATGCGCGAAGTATGGGGAAAGGTCGGACTACAAGGGTCTATTGTACGCAGTCTTACCTCACATTTCTGCAATTTCTACGGCTTGAACACATGATCTCCTGGTCACATGACAATAATTGTACAAGTTACTCCAATGCTCCTCTTCAATATGCATTATACACCATCTATATCATAAGACTCAAATGAATTCACTACTTGAAATAAAGCTCAACAAGCTTCTTGATAGTTTCGAAAACGCTTGTGAATGGGTTGGATTCAACCGGGGCCCTCAACTCTAAATCAGGAAATTGGTTGTTTAGTGAAAGAATATACACAGTACCGTGTATATGGCTATGTAAATTGTATATTTATGTATCATAATTATTAAAATTCTTGTACATATATAATTAGGGTAGTAGTCTTGTATTATGAAAAGATGGTAGTCTTGTATTAGAAAAAAGTAGATTTATTTTCCATAATTACATATTGTATATGAAGGGAGCCTTGAAGTAACTAGTAAAGTTGTTTTCATGTGACCTGGAGGTCACGGGTTCAAGCCGTGGAAACAGTCTCTTGCAGAAATACAAGGTAAGGCTGCGTATAATAGACTCTTGTGGTCCGGTCCATCCTCGGACCCTGCTCATACCGGGAGCTTAGTGTACTAGGCTGCCCTTTTAATTACATATTGTATAACATGTATATAAACATTTTTATTAATGATAATAATTATGGATTATTCTCTTTCATGGTATCAGAAGTCTAAGACAAACTTTTTCTTCTCCAATATTTTGCTTCGGCCGTCCATATCCCCCGCCCCCTCCCTTCAAAAAAATTTCTGAATCCCTAATTCTCCTCTTGTTCTTTCATCATGTCTACCACAAAGAACACATTTCATCATGCCATTGCAGTCTCCAATATCAAGAACAACATCCCTATTGTTCTTGAGATGGAAAATGTCCAATACGCGACATGGGCAGAACTATTTAAAATTCACGCACGATCTAATAGATTCCTCCATCACATCGTTGTTGACACCCAATTTAGTCCCATATTTACCGACTATTTGTTCGTGGTGTCCTTTTATCTTCAGTTAATTTCAGGGATCTTTTTCCCACGAGAGGTAATGAGAAGAATTCTAGAATGGATTGCTACCTATGTCTATGCTTCTCGGTGAAAATTCTCCAAAAATGCTATGTTTTAATATTTTTTCACTAACTACAGCATAATTTTAAAATATCGGGTATCACATTTTATAATTAAAATATAAGTAAAATAATTTTAAATATTTCAACTTCGACATTGGTGGTTGATTTTCTTTTAATATTTTTCACCAAACTAAATTAATCATTTTTCTATGAGTATTATATTTTTACACAAAACTAAATACATATATTAAATGTTTTATATCATATTTTATGTATGTGTGCACTTTTATTAATTAAGACAAAAGAACATATTTTAATTAATTGAAAATTGGATTAGTTATTAGTTAATTCATCGTGTGGTCTAATTAATTCCCCCCTTTTTATTTCCCAAAGCCTAAACCAATATTCCCTTTCTCCCAGCCCCAACGTTTTTTTTCGTCCATCTCCCAGCCCAAACACAAGCCCAATACTCGAGCCCAACTCCCATTTATTCAACAACCCAATAGTCCAAACACCTCATCGTCTAAAACCTACCCTCTCCCACACCCATAATGTCGCACACCCTATACCCCAACCTCATACTCTGTATCCCGTCGGTCACCTCACCCCATACCTCTACCCAACTACCCTGACACCACCTACCCTGACACAACCTATACCCTGTTCCCCCGAAATCCGCTTCCAAATCGTCAAATCTTTGCCCTTTAATTCAAATTTCAAATTCAGATTTTTGAAAGGGTGAACGTTATGGGGGAAACCTATCTATAAAAGGACCTCATTATTCTTCATTGAGAGGGTCTGATTTTGTACTATTGATTTCACATACAATTTTCTATTTGCACCTCTTTTTATTCCTAGTATTGATTCAGCAAGTCCACAAACACTTAAGCTTTGCTTCTCTTCAGTCTTACACACACTATAACTCCGAGCGGATTCGACGAATCGAGACGACGCTTCAGTTCGCTACCCGGAGAAAGTAAACACGATTCCATCTTTAATTTCTTGTTTAAATTACTTAATACGATATGTGTGATGTATTTGTATATTTGATAAGCATGATTAGATAGAGAAGTGTTCACCGTGATAATTTAAGATTCTGTTTAATCATATGTGGAATGTTTTAGTTGATTAAATTCTCATCTTGTTAGTTTAAGGTTCGTTTGAGCATGTGTGATCTATTTAAATGACTTATCCAGTACCTTGTTTAACAATTTGAATCTAATTGTTCCTCTAAGGTTTGCTTAGACAAGTATAGATTGGAATTTGTAAAAATGCTAAAACTTGATATGATTTTAAGATGATGAAGTAATTTGGACTTATGAGTCATACTTGCTTGGACCTTAGATTAGTTGGACTTAAATAGAGTAACCATACTCTAGCCTATCATGTTGTGTATATGATAGGAAATAAGGTGGTTATGAACTCATGATGTTCTGATTCTTTATAAATCTGTCTTGACTTATGTTTTTGTATATTCATGGCATATTGAGGTGGCTTGAGTTTGGTATCTGATATAATGTGGTCCAAATGCTCATTGTATTCATTTTATATTACTATTTTCCCCTTGTTGAAATCTAATTTAGTAAAGGTTAAGATGGACACATGCATATCTTAGTATGATCTTGTTCTATTCATATGTGATTCTTGCTTCACAGTTCTTTCACTATTTCTTATTTTCTCTGTCATAAGCATGAATCCTGTCTCCAGGTCACAAATATCACATATATGCATTACCATTAATGCTCTCTAAGCTATATTGCCATACAGTCTCTTATATTTTGTACTAAAACATGATTGTATACTTGCCTTTAATATGGATAACTGAATAAGTTTGCACCATAACCCCCCTAAACATGTTATCATTATCATTATAAGAGCCATCACATGCTTTGTCATATCTGTATGAACCCTGCTATGTATTGCTGAGTTGGTCTAGCCTATGCCTTGAAACATATTTGTTGACCCCCTTTTTCCAATATCACATATATAAGCCTGGCATATGAGAATTTCCTGTTTGACACCTCTGATGTGCCTGCATTCCGGATTGCTATTTAGCTCATGAAAAACTATTTGTCATTCATGTTTTAGTTCCCCTATGTACTTGTATATGCCATAGAATGAATTACGCCACTGTCTGCTTATATCAGTTTAACTCTGAATGAATTATAGGCTTTTTAAAATCCTAAATTGATGAAAAACCAAACTACAATGTCATGCTAATAAATTGGTTTGCCTATATATTTATACATCTACGCTGAAATTGTTAATCCACAGTCTAAATCACTTAGTTTGGATATCTGTTTAGATAAAACTGGAATTCAGTCATATTTTGGGCCTGCTCATAGTTCATTCCCTGATTTCTTTGTGATTTGTGGTTGGAAGACTAATATATCATGTGCATATCAGTCATTATACATGTTTAAATGTGTGTGAAAGAAATGATTAGAGTATTGTATGTCTTAATGTTTGTTTTTTACTCTTTACATATCTGATATATGTCCCTTGCTAGTCTAGGCTCAGATTCTGCTAAAATATAACCCTTAAGATTTTGCTAGTTTAATATAGGAATTATACAAGTCTACGTATTTAAAATGCCTTGTGTTACCTGTTTGTTTTCTGGAATAGTAGGTCTATTAGATTGATCATATACCTGTCTTACTTGTTTAAGTGACGAAATGTGTCCATAGTACCGTATCAAGTCTTCTAAGTTATTTATCATGTTGCCCTGTCTATTAAGTTGTTGGAGGATATCTACACTACCATTTTGTATTTTATTTGGGCTAATTTGGCATAGTTGGAGTTATCGTATATGTCTGTGTTCTGTATGCAATTTACAATCTTCCTTTTTCATGTAATAAGCATATAGAGTATATATATTTGATTACTGGAGAATGCTTGGGGTTTGGAATAGGACTGATTTGTTCTTCTCTTAAATCTGGATTTTACGTTTTGGACCTGCTTTGGGGTTTTTGCATACTGTTTTTTACTAGGTCCAATATTTGATTGAATTATGTTGGGTTTTATTGGTTTGGGCCCGTCAGTTCATTTCTTGGGGTTGCCATAGTTAAATATAAACTGGATCATATACATGTCCAAGTTTATATTAGCATTCTATCTATTTGCATTATTAAAATTTTGAGATATTTACTAATCCTTTTCTTTCTTTTATTTACATGATATGCATCGGGAGCAACAAGGAGTCTCGCTACGAGACTCACTACATTCGTTTCACAATCATTGCATCTTTTCGCCTCAAGATTCTCAAACAAATAACGGGATGACATTGCCGCTCGTCCTAGTCACTTCAATTCTTTAAAATTTCATCGTTTTATTTTCTTCTTGTGGTAATATGTGATTTTATATAAATATTGAAATGTCTAGAATAGGTAGACTTAGGATTAATAACTTAGAAAGGGTAGATTTAAAAAATTGACGCTAGTTTATTTATCTCATAGGCCCGTTATGCATGTCTATGCTTTTCAAAAATAATTTAGTCGTTTTTATGCATCCTTAGTATTACAGAAATGAATAAGGTGTCGATTTTGCCAAACTCATAAATAATCTATTTTTTTTAAAGTCTTTTCTTATTATCAATTGCAAAACAAACATTTTATAAATTATGCTATACAAATGCATACTTTATAAAAACAAATTTTGCATATAATACGTATCTTTTCAATAAACTATTTTTGATGCATCCACAAACAAACCTCTTGCATTTTTTATAGAGATATGTACTTCAAATAATTTATTTGTAAACATCTTTTCTTAACTTTATGTTTTCAAAACATGCATTTTAATACAATGATTAAGCCTAAGTTTGACCGGATAACCGCATGTTAGCGGATTTTAAGCGATGTCTAACCCCTTCCCCTTAGGATAATAGAGAACCTTTACCTGAAATCTCATAAGTTTCACAGACCATTAAATGGAGATCATTTGTAGCATTTTATGCTATGAAAAAATGTCCTAGTTCACTATAATAATTAGGTGGCAACTCCTTAAAAATAGTGATTTAACACAATGAATCACTGCAAGCAACGTTGCGGATACCGTTTCGAGGCTCCGGTCGAAAACGGGCGCGACAGCATGGCGACTCCGCTGGAGAAATCAGGTTCTTAACCATAGCAAACCTAGGTTTATTATTGTTTGGCTTTATTTGTTTTTATTTGTCTAAATGCTTTAAATTTTTTGCTTTAAATTTTGTATGCTTAACTGCTTCAACTGCTACTTTATTTTACTGCTTTTCTTAAACTGACATTCCGCTCATATTTCTTCACTTACGGAAAAATCACACTATCACACACAACACGCGAGGTGTGCTTTTCGCATCCGCAAATTTCTTTCAAATACCCAAATTTAAGGGAGTTGGCGTTTTGCGCGGAGTTGCCAGGTTTGTCTGGGCGGCCGCGTAGCCTTCTCGCTCAAGTAGACCGCTCGGGAATCTTGCGTCTAGTAAGCCAAATCTTAGAAACTTAAGATAGAGATATACCACCCTTTATTTTTAAGTCATGCATGCATACACCTTAGGTGGGTCGGTCCTTGGTATCGACGTCACAATTAGGAAAATACCAAATTTGTCAATGGGTTTTCACAACCCAACAACCAACAGCATATTATGTGGCTTGAAAATGATAGACAAATCCAAGCCTAAACATGACATGCCGAAATTGGAAAATGTGCATTCATTTTTTGTCTGTCATTTTCAACAAAAGCATTGCAGTTAACGACTTGGATCAATCTATCACAGTCTCACGTATTTGTCGTCTAGGCCCCACCTCTGGCATAAAAGATATCCCTTACATGTTAGGACGCGTGTTTGAATTACTGCTTACCAATTTGTCTGTTATGTGCTGCTTATACTATTCCGCATGCCTTATACTAACCTAGTTTGTTGCAATTTTTTAGAAGTTTTCATTCCTACCTCAACAGCAAGGTCGATTCGTATTGACCAGGAGATGCCGGAGCACCCTCATTTCACACGGTCAAAGGCAGGACTACCCAACGAAATGACTGATTCAGATGCATCTGAACAAATTGGCTTGGGACTTGTAGTCGTTCCTAGGGACGAACTAGAGGTTTCAGATAGAAGAAACTCCACAACTCAAGATGAGTATATGGCCCAGTTATTGCAGCAAACGACAACCATGCAAGCAGAAATTGAGAGAGTACATAATCTCACTAACCTTTCCATCAGTCTGAGTACACCATTCCCCGAACAAAGAACGAGTACCACTGCTCCACAAACTTCCCCGCCAGTTAATCTGCTCATACCCCAACACCTTCCCCAAAATTCACCAAACAGACACACTAGCTCACAACAGATGGACCCTCGTCCCATCAATCCACAAAACAACCTTCCACAAAACCCCTCACAAAACCATCCACAGAACAACCCTTCAACCTCATCAGCTTCATATATACCTCAACCACCGCTTATCAAAACTAGCCTACCAAACCCAAATTGCCGGGCACCCGAGCATATACCGATGGCACACATCGCTAACCATAAAAACCAGTATGTGCCACCAGTATATGCGGTAGAGGCTCAACCTTTCGTCGTCCAAATCCCAAATGTACTCGCCCAAGAAATTGATCAGTACGAGGAAATGGAGAGGCAGGCAAGAGCAAGGACAAACGAGAGTATGGCTAGGGAGATTCATAACTTGAAGGAAACATTCAGGAACATTCAGAGAGATAAAGGACACGAGGGGTTGGAGTATGAGGATCTTTGCATGCACCCTGATGTCGAACTTCCTATTGGATACAAAGTACCGAAATTTGATGTATTCGATAGGAAGGGAAATCCCCGCACCCACTTGAGATCCTATTGTGACAAAATGATTGGAGTCTAAAAGGATCAAGAAATCATAATGAAACTATTCATACGGAGTCTAACAAGAGAGGCTCTTGATTGGTATACGGGTCAAGACCCGGGAAAATGGTACAGTTGGAGTGTGATGGCGCAAGATTTTGTATACATATTTCGGTTCAACACTGACACTGTATTAAACCGATTTTATCTAGTGAATCTTGAGAAGAAAACAACTAAAACCTTCCGTGAATACGCCATGAGGTGGAGGGCGGAAGCAGCGAAGGTTCAGCCTCCGATGGCTGAAAGTGAGATGACCACCATATTTGTGCAGTCCCTGAAGGATGTCGCCTACTACGAAAGTATGATCAGCGTAATAGGTCAAAGTGTCTCAGAAGTCGTGAGGATGGGAGATTTTGTGGAGGAAGGGATAAAAACAGGCAGAATCACAAACTTGGCCTATTGCAGGCGACAAGTAGAGCAATCCAATCAAACTCGTTTGGGGAGCCTCCCAGAAGAAGAAGGAGGTAATGTCATCTGTTGTGACCGCCCAGGAGCACATGCCGAACCAATTTTCAATCTACCAAAAGACTCCACCACAACCTTGTTATTTCAACCAAAACCACCAAAATCATCCTCATTACCATCAATATTCATCTGCCCCGTATCCTGTTTACCACACTCAACCAACCTATAACATACCCCGGGCACCCGCATATCCCCGCAATATCGACCTACATATACGATGCAGCCACAAAAATAAATGCCCGCCAAAAATCCAGTCAAAACATACACCCTTTATGGCTGAGCCTTTACCGCAGTTGTACGAGAGGTTGAGAGCTGTAGGGACACTCCAACCAATCCCAAGAAATATCCCCAATCCTACCCTTATAGGGTATGACGAAACTAAACATTGCGCATATCATTAAGGAGCCATCAGACACGACATCGGAAATTGTTATTCCCTCAAAGATAAAATTGAAGCATTAATCAAAGATGGGGTAATTCAATTGAAAGAGGTCGCCCTCAATGTGCATAATAACCCTTTGCCAAATCATGGCAATGCTGATGTGCATATGGTAGCCATCAACGAAGAACATAATTTGGAAGGGACCGTCATGACAGTCCACAGAGAAGGAAGTGTTGAGTATTCAGCTTGCATCACCCATGCAGAGGAATTGATGTATGTTGGTCTTGCAAAGAAAAGAGACACCCCTTTTGCCGAAGCTCATTCCGCCCATGATTCAGTCATTCGTCGGGGCCAATACTATTCATATTCCAAAAGAAGACGATACTGACAACGTGATCCGGGATGATCCCGCTAAGACCCATTCATCTGGGATGTAGAACAACGAGATGTTTTGAACAACTGGACTTATACCCCTGTCCAGGTCCTCCAAGAATTTTGAAAAAAAAATGGTTTAGTTTAACAAAATAGTGCGACTTAGTTGAGTCGAGACTTGCATTCAAGTTTTAATATGTTTTATTCTCTTTTTTTAATCTGAACTACGTTATGACCTGATTCCCTCGGCGGGATACGTAGGCGGTCCACATGGGTCTCGATCCCACTTTAAAAAACTCTACCATTCCCTTTTTTATAATCTGAACTACGGTATGACCTGATTTCCTCAGCGTGATACGTAGGCGGTCCACACGGGCCTCGGTCCCACTTTCAAAAAACTCTACCATGCTCTTTTTATAATAGCGAACTACGTTATGACCTGATTTCCTCGTTGGAATACGTAGGCGATCTAAATCGGTTTCGGTCACACCATTCAAAAACTTTCCTCCATTTGCTTTGCATATAACCCAATGCACACTTTCGATACCTTGATAGGATAGACAAACAAACCCCATAAAACTCAGTTTCAGAGAAGCACCCTCGCATACTTGAAACTGGGATAATATTTAGGGTTCGCCGCAAAAAGACGCCAATAAACACAGAAATGCCAGTCTTAAAAATCTAACAAAAACTTTTTCATAAGAACTTTATTTTCAACACAGTTGTCATCAACAGCTAACCAAGGCAGGAAACCAGACATGGGTCACAGGTCTAAACAATACAGACGCCCGAGCTTCAAGAATAAATCTGCAAAGTCAATACGAATCGACCACCCCCCACAAAAAAAAACTCACAAGTTTTCTTTGAGTGCAGGTTCTTAGGTTAACAAAAACATCAAAACTGCTACACTGGTGTAATTTCGAGGAATTTCTGCATCGCAATTCAGCCCACAAGGATCACGCTCCTACTGGACGGCTACGTAAAATTGACCTACATGGTCTAATGGCATTTGTACAAGGACAGTATTTTGACTCACATGGTCACATTATTCTCCCATTTTTACATCGCCTAAATCCGTGCATTTTTACTTTCTCATCCAGATCGACGTTTAAAATACGTGGCATTTTGGCCTCAGGGCCACACTTGCATTACGTTCAAAATGACATCGACTGCACCACGTACGAAAATGACATCAGCTGCATAATTCATTCTTTAAATAGTTACGCACTAATTTTTTCTTAAGATCTAGCCTACATGATCCTTAATTTACAGAAACAGGAGTATCAACACAATTACGCCATCAGCATTGTCAACACAATAACGCCATCAGCATCGTCAACCCAATGACGTCATCAGCATCACGTCAACTCAATGACGCCATCATCATCACATCAACCTAATGACGCCATCAGCATTACGTCAACTCAATGACACCATCAACATCAACATAATGACGTCATCAGCTTCAACATAATGACACCGCCAGTATTGATGACATCAACATCTGCAACTATGACACCTTCAATACATTACGTCTACACAGGACGACATTCCTACTCATTATCACATTTCTCATATCTTCATGCTTTATCATTTTTTATCTTAACAGTTATGCACTAATTTTTCTTAAGTTTTAGCCTGCATGAGCCATAACTCACAAGAGTGTGAGCACAACGTGGAACTATCTCTTACGACGAACCGAGGCAATTTGTACCTCGAACGTCGATCCGCTCTTCTCCAGCATCCCGCAACACCAATGGCCCCAGACAAAATTTTGAATTTGCATCCGCCTTGTCCTTAATTTTCTAGCAACCCAGTGTCATCATAATTCGACACTGGAATAAAATTTTGAATCTACATCAGTTTTACGCTCAAGCTCCTAGCATCAGAGATCCCTATTTTCTTGTTGAAAGCTCTGTTTGTCCATGCATTTCCTAGTCTTTGTTCTAATTCTGACAATCAAGATAAAATTGGCTATAAATCAACGTCTTTGTCTGAAAATTCTTCCATCGTCTCCAACCAAAGAGGGACAAGCTGTTGACACCCAATTTTGTCCCCTCTTTACCGACTATTTGTTTGTGGAGTCCTTTTATCTTCAGTTAATTTCAATATGCTTCTCAATCTGAAAATTCTCCAAAAATGTTCAGTTTTAATATTTTTTTTTACTAATTACAACATAATTTTAAAATATCGAGTATCACATTTTATAATTAAAATATAAGTAACATAGTTTTAAATATTTTGGCTTCGACATTGGTGATTGATTTTCTCTTAATATTTTTCACCAATTACTAAATTAATCATTTTTCTATAAGTATTATATTTTTACTCAAAACTAAATACATTTATTAAATGTTTTATATCATATTTTATGTATGTGTGCACTTTTATTAATTAAGACAAAAGAACATATTTTAATTAATTCAAAATTGGATTAGTTATTAGTTAACTCATCGTGTGGTCTAATTAAATCCCTCCTTTTTATTTCCCAAAGCCTAAACCAATATTCCCTTTCTCCCAGCCCAATACCCGAGCCCAACTCCTATTTATTCAACAACCCAATAGTCCAAACACCCCATCGTCTAAAACCTACCCTCTCCCACACCCATACTGCCGCACACCCTATACCCCAACCTCATACCCTGCATCTCGTCGATCACCTCACCTCATACCTCTACCCAACTACCCTGACACCACCTACCCTGACATAACTTATACCCTGTTCCCCCGAAATCCGCTTCCAAATCGTCAAATCTTTGCCCTTTAATTCAAATTTCAAATTCAGATTTTTTAAGGGGTGAACGTTATGGGGGAAACCTATCTATAAAAGGACCTCATTATTCTTCATTGAGGGGGTCTGATTTTCTACTGTTGATTTCACATACAATTTTCTATTTGCGCCTCTTTTTATTCCTAGTATTGATTCAGCAAGTCCACAAACACTTAAGCTTTGATTCTCTTCAGTCTTACACACACAACAACTTCGAGCGGATTCGACGAATCGAGACGACGCCTCGATTCTCTACCCGGAGAAGGTAAACACGATTCCTTTAATTTCTTGTTTAAATTACTTAATACGATCTGTGTGATGTATTTGTATATTTGATAAGCATGATTAGATAGAGAAGTGTTCACCGTGATAATTTAAGATTCTGTTTAATCATATGTGGACTGTTTTAGTTGATTAAATTCTCATCTTCTTAGTTTAAGGTTCGTTTGAGCATGTGTGGTCTATTTAAATGACTTATCCAGTACCTTGTTTAACAATTTGAACCTAATTGTTCCTCTAAGATTTGCTTAGACAAGTATAGATTGGAATTTGTAAAAATGCTAAAACTTGATATGATTTTAAGATGATGAAGTAATTTGAACTTATGAGTCATACTTTCTTGGACCTTAGATTAGTTGGACTTAAATAGAGTAACCATACTCTAGCATGTCATGTTGTGTATATGATAGGAAATAAGGTGGTTATGAACTCATGATGTTCTGATTCTTTATAAATCTGTCTTGAATTATGTTTTTCTATATTCATGGCATATTGAGGTGGCTTGAGTTTGGTATCTGATATAATGTGGTTCAAATGCTCATTGTCATTTTATATTGCTATTTGCCCCTAGTTGAAATCTAATTTAGTAAAGGTTAAGATGGACACATGTATATCTTAGTATGATCTTGTTCTATTCATATGTAATTCTTGCTTCACAATTCTTTCACTATTGTTTTGTTTTCTCTGTCATAAGCATGCATCATGTCTCCAGGTCACAAATATCACCATGCCCGTATATGCATTACCATTTATGCTCTCTAAGCTATATTGCCATACAGTCTCCAATAGTTTGTACTAAAACATGACTGTATACTTGCCTTCTATATGGATAACTGAATAAGTTTGCACCATAACCCCCCTAAAATGTTATCATTATCATTCTAAGAGCCATCACATGCTTTGTCTTGTCTGTATGAACCCTTCTATGTATTGTTGAGTTGGTCTAGCTTATGCCTTGAAACATATTTGTTGATCCCCTTTGTCCAATATCACCTATATATAAGCCTGGCATATGAGAATGCCCTGTTTGACACCTCTGATGTGCCTGTATTCCGGATTGCTATTTAGCTCATGAAAAATTATTTGTCATTCATGTTTTAGTGCCCCTGTGTACTTGTATATGTCATAGAATGAATTACGCCACTGTCTGCTTATATTAGTTTAACTCTGCATGAATTATATGCTTTTTAAAATCCTAAATTGATAAAAAACCAAACAACAATGTCATGCTAATAAACTGGTTTGCCTGTATATTTATACATCAACTAGCACCCTTCACAATATGAACCCTACCGAAATCCTCTATCATAGAGTCCCATCTTATGAGCATCTTCGGATATTCGGTTGTCTTTGCTATCCTAACCTTGTCTCGACTGCCCCTCACAAACTAGCTCCTCGGTCAACTCCATGTGTCTACCTAGGCTTCCCACCGAACCATAGGGGCTATCTATGCTATGACTTTTCCACTTTTCAGATCCACATCTCTCGTCACGTCACATTCGATGAGACCACATTCCCGTTTTTGAATCTTAAAAAGTTCCAAAAACTGGATTACTCTTTTCTTGACGAGCCTGCCATCTCTCCCATAATTCCCAATAAACTAGATCATAACACTTCCACAGAATCACCGTCTTTTACCGGTAGTTCTTCTTCAGCGTCACCGCCGCGGCCCCAAAGGTCAGCGCCGCGGTGCCCAAAATTCAGATAGGACTATCAGTCGACATCGCCGCGGCCCTGTGATTTGGCGCCACAACGCCAAAATTCCTGCGAGCAGATTTCCTCCAGCGCCGCGGCCCTTGATCACGGCACCGCGGCGCCTCCGACGACGTCACCTCTTCCTTCTCCCTATCCAACCGATCCCTCAGTCTCTGCTCTTCCCACTCAGCCGACACAACCTTCCACTGTCTCCACTCACCAAATGAAAACTCGTGCCAAGTATGGAATCTTCAAACC
Organism: Przewalskia tangutica; assembly: GCA_029844215.1. NCBI lineage: Eukaryota > Viridiplantae > Streptophyta > Magnoliopsida > Solanales > Solanaceae > Przewalskia > Przewalskia tangutica. The sequence continues at coordinate 138,741,547 of CM056720.1, read as the reverse complement.
CAAAGTCCAATTTAACTTGTCTGCCCAAACCATTTCTCCAGTTCCCAAGAACCTTACATTGGCTAAACAAGACCCTAATTGGAATGCGGCTATGTCTGAGGAATTCAATGCTTTAACTAAACAACACACATGAGATCTAGTACCTAGACTTGAGGGTGTGAATGTGATTCGTTGTCTGTGGCTATTTCATCACAAATTTAGAGACAGTGGAGACTTTGAGAGGTATATGACACGATTTTTGGTTAATGGCATAAATCAGCAGAAGGGCATTGATTGTGGTGAGACCTTCAGCCCGGTTGTCAAACCGGCTACCATTCGCACAGTTTTGAGCATTGCCATGGGCAAACACTGGCCGATCCATCAGCTTGATGTGAAGAATGCATTCTTACATGGGGATCTGAGAGAGACAGTCTACATGCATCAGCCGCCAGGGTTCACCCATCCAGCAGTTCCTCACTATGTGTGTCGTCTCCGTAAGTCACTATATGGCCTGAAACAGGCTCCCCGTGCGTGGTATGATCACTTTGTCAGGTATATCTTGAAGATTGGATTTGTATGCAGCAAGATTGATACATCACTCTTCATTTTTTATTGAGGTAGTAGAACTGCTTACTTATTACTTTACGTGGATGATATTGTTCTTACTGCCTCCTCTGACGGATTGAAAAATGAGATTATTGTCTTGCTTAAGTCCGAATTTGCAATGACTGATTTGGGAAAACTGAGTTATTTCTTAGGGATATCAGTGACCAGGTTTGCCAACTACATGTTCTTGTGTCAGCATAAGTATGCAGAGGAGATCGTGTACAAGGCTAAGGTAGCGAATTGCAAAGTTTCACCTACTCCAGTTGATTCAAAATCTAAGCTCAGTGCTATGGATGGTGCTCCAGTCTCCGATCCTACTATGTATAGGAGTCTTGCAGGTGCACTTAAGTATCTCACATTTATAAGGACAGACATTGCTTATGTTGTTCAGCAGGTATGTCTATTTATGCATGCCCCAGGGAGTCTCATTTCACTTCTCTTAAGCGTATCATCAGATACATTAAGGGCACACTTGATTATGGTTTGCACCTCTACCCCTCTGCACCAAACATGTTGCTCTCTTATACGGATGCAGATTGGGCAGGGTGTCCGGACACGCGATGCTCCACGTCCGGCTTTTGTGTATTTTTAGGGGATAATCTGATTTCTTAGTACGCTGCGACACGCTACCCTATCTCGTTCCAAAGGTTTGCCGAGTACAGAGGCGTTGCAAATGTGGTAGCCGAGATTTGTTGGCTCGAAATTTCATGTTAGAACTTCGTGTCCTGCGCCGCATCTATGTATCTTGTGATAACATCTCTGCCATCTATCTTTTTCATAATCCGGTTCAACATCAGCGAACCAAGAACATTGAGATAGATCTACACTTCGTTCGTGAGAAGGTTGCGCTAGACCGTGTCAGAGTGTTACATGTTCCATCATTCTATCAGTATGTAGACATATTTACCAAAGGACTTCCTGCACGCTTATTTCTTGACTTGATCAGCCTCGTCCGGCCTCCTCCCGCTCCGACTGAGGGGGTGTGTAAACGTGTTTATAGTCAATTAGTCATCCCTACCCCATAATTAGAATATATTCCATATATTGTGTAAATATAATTATGGTAAGACTAGGATTGCTCTTGTGATTGGGTTTAGGATTCCTATTGTATAAGGAATGAATATTGTACACTATATACACTTTAATATTAATGAGAAGACTCCCTAAGAGAGATTAATATCATCTTACACTTATTAATGGAAATCTACAAATAATGAAATGAATGGGGAAATGAGTTCGTGACATTTACTAGAGATGGCAGATCAGTTAGCAACTACAAAAGGAAACTACTGCATCAAGTGATTCAACATTCAAGTGGTTCAGTTTAGGAGTTACAACGTGATTCTGTCAAATAACTTTGTTCATATTTTACTTGACCCTCCAATAAGAACAAGAAACTAGCTAAAATCAATTTACAATGAAATTTCCTTCAAGAGATGCATGAATCAAACTCGAGGAAAGTCACCAAACAATTGACTACACATTCCCTTTCATCTCCCTTGCAAAGAAGCTACTTATAAAACTAACAGCCTACTGCCACTGAAAATCACAATGCTCAGTTGCTAGTATTGATTCTTGGATCTTAGGACCAACAGCAAAATACAACTTTTTGGATTAAAAGGCAGGGACTAGGCAGACTTTTAAAAAAAGAAGAAGATAGCACTGAATTGAACAACCATAAAACTTCTTAACTGCAAGCACACGAATAGGGTAACCACAGCTCCACAGTATCTTCCATCAAGACCCAGGGCCACCTCTCTTCAACCTCAATGCATCACTTTCCCTCCTACTAGGCAAACATCTAGGTATAAATCTATTGGCTTAGACTTCACAGTTTTTGAGAAGGTGGCAGCGAACACACATTTAGTTGAGATAGGCAGCACAGGAACTCTCGGGTCCCTCGTCTTGTAGGAAATTGAATATATCAGTAGGCTACAACTAATCCGTCATGACAGGTCTAACAAGCCTCACCAACTTGAAGATATGGCTTCTATTAGCAGTTACACCAGACCAAAGCGTGGATCATCGGCCACAAACCCCAAAAAGAGAAGAGGGAGCAATACGCTGATATCCAGTATGTAATGAACCAATTGCAATTTACAGGTTCACTTGCAGGAATGAAATGCGATATTTAAGGCACTTAGACAAGGCTCTCAGATAGCTTTGAGAAACCAAGCTTCTTCAGCCGATTCTTTATAGGGCCTGCCCAAGTTCTATCAACATTCCCACAATTTACTTCTACAATTTCCGCCATGTGATATCCCTTTCTATCAGCTTTCTGTCTAACAGGCGTTCCATCTTCGGAAATATTTTCTGATTCTAGTATTGGAATTTGATGAGTTTTTCGACTATAGTGTTTTGTGTTTCTAACAATTTCAAGGCTTTTCTTATTGCCCTCAGAAATCCCACTGCTGCTTGCTTCGTCACCCGATGTTCTTGGCTTCACTCTTTTAGGACTGGTCGCGGTGCCAGGCCAGCAATGAAAGAACAAACAGTAGGAGACTTACTTATACTTGAAGCCGGTGCCTGAGGAGAAACTTTCTCAGAATCTAATTCTCTTGACATCAAAGCACCGATTGTACCAGTTGTTCCCACTTTAATAGACCCTCCACCACCCTTGATGGCTTCCAATGTCTGAACCATCCTTCTATCCTGATTTTCTGGGATCGTCCAGCAGATATCGCGTTCAACCCTCTGAGGCAGAAGCAATGGGAAAACGTTTGAGTGCATTCAGCTGGCTTATATAGAACCTAGATTACTAAAACATAATTGTTGGCACTATTTTCATTCATTTCCTTAAATTCACGTTTAACCAGTCTAGACACCAAATACTATCACAAACAGAAGGTTCAAAGAGCTAAGGAGAATGTGGTGTGTATTTCCTCAAAACAAATGATATTAACTTAAATTCATCTGGATCACAGAGAAATATCTATTATCTATAATGAAAAAGCTCAGTTAGAACATATAGAAGACAGCACTTCAAGTTGCATAACAATTACTTAAAAACCATAAAAAATAAAAGAGAAACTTCATTGGTCTACAAGTTCCACTAAAATTTCAGTGAAGCTTCTTGACACTCAAAAAGATCACAACTCATAGATAGCCAAAATAGATTCTTTGCAAGGGTAGCACACAGCTGGAAGAAACTTGCATTTCCTTATCCACACCCTGGTGATCTCCAAAACTAGATGGGGGCATTGTCTTTAATAATACCTATATCCCACATATAGGTCTGAGGGTAGAAAATGGAAGACAAGTACTAATTTACACCCATCGTTACAAAAGGAAGGTCGAGAAGTATAAAACCAAATATAGACCTAACCCTAACCCAACCCTCACTCTACCATAAAAACCTATGTTGCTCGGACTTGGGTGTGTTTACCCGATACGGGTGTGGATATAGAAGTTGGACCCTTCATCACATACCTCTTAGGATTCGGGAGTATGGATGCGAGTGTGGATACAACTGGATACGGCCAATGGATGTATATTATGACATATAAAGTATATATTTCGATCAATTAAAGGTATTGAACTAAAGCTAACAAAAATTAATTCTTATAAATGCCTAATATTTAAGTAAGATTAAAATCGCAAAACTACAAACAACAAAAACAGTCACTGAATGTTGCCTTCAATGTTGGGTCAACATCTAAGGCAACATTGTAATAAAACGAAATAAACCTTGTTAAAATAAATGCAGCGGAAAAGTAAAAGAATACAAGGTTTATATTTTCAAGGGTATATATTAATATCCCTTGATAGTCGATGACCAAAAAAATTGTATAAATTATATACAATTACAAATGAATTTCTTTTACAAGATAAAGCATAAAATAATAAAAAGAAATTACAAACAAACTGAAGTCGCAGATGACTTCGCCAAAAGTTACAAAATCTAAAAGATAAAAAGACAACATCTTTATTACAATCACTTGAACAATGAGCTTAATCTAGAATAGAGATAGCGATTGCAATGTGGGACAAAATGTTGTTAAAATAACTTTAGGCTAATTACTGATCCAATTTTCTATTGGAAAATCTGAGAGCTCTCTTGACTTATTGTAGTTGTAATTCTGGATACGAATGTACTGAAGTTCCCCTCTATTTATAGTGTGGAACTTCCCTTGAAATCCTCACTGCTTGTTGTGGAGGTTGAGTAAAATTGTTACACCCCGTAGTTCCAGGGCATATAAGTGAGAACGTAAGTAAATAAGATTGAAAGGTTGGAAGGAAAGTATATTCACATTTTCTATAAGGAATAATTTTAGATACAACAAAGGTGATAACGAGAATTTATATTAGTGGTTGAATTCTTTTCAAATGGAGTTATGGACTTAGGATTGTATTATTAAATCTTGGGATTAATAATATGAGCCAATTGAAAATTTCACAATTTGGGGGGGGTGTCCATCAAAATTTTAAGTATTTTGGCTAAGTATGGAATTATTTTTGTTAAAAGAATTATGGGCGAATAAGAGGGTGACACGTGTCCCTCCCCCACTTGTGTAACAAAGCTCTAATTATATATTTGTATATGTATTGCAAGATTGACTAAGTGTGGGAGATATTATAGTAAAGACAAGTGGACAAGTGGACAAGTGGGTCCCCCTCCATTTGTGCTACATACACATTATAAGTATACAAGTCTTGCAAGACTTAATGTCACAAATATCTCCATCAAACCCTCATATCTCTTCCTTATCCTTCAATTTTTGAACCACCATAGCAAAGGGAACAAGATTAAGTTATTTTCCAAGATTAAACACCTTAACCAAGTTCTAAGGCAAGTTAACTCTCCAAAATAGTGGGAGGTGGTGGTTGGCCGATTCTGCCTTGGAAACTCCTAAACTTGGAGATGAACTTTTTGGAAGTAAAATAAAAAGGGAAGATAGTTAAAATCTTGTAGAGGATACATGGGTGTGATTGGAACTTGAAGAAGTGGAGCTAAAACGAAAATAGTGGACGAAAGTTAGTGGACTGTTTTGAGCAAAATTTAAGGTAAGAATCTTCTTCCTTTTGAAGTAATTGGATATTACATGTTGTTATAGTTAATATATGAACTTGTGTTAAGTGAAATGAAGAATAAGAAATGCATGAGACTATTTTTGGGTGTTGGCCGAATCTTGGATAGTTTTGCTATAATTGGATTCGTTGGTTATTATTGTTATTATCATCACTTGTTGCACGTTAAAATGAAGGAATCTTGTTATTGATAAGTCGATATGGTTTATATAAAAGTATTGAAACTTGAATTGGATTATAAGGACTATTTAAAAGGGCTTTGGTTGTGGTTGTTTGGCCGAGACTTGTATAAAACTGTTGGATATTGTTATGCAGTTTTAGGGACTGTTTTGTGAAATTATAATTCTGGAAATTCAGCCACCAATATGCATGTTTAAATGTAGTAAGTGCTAATGAAAGTCCTAAGGGAATAAGGGTGTGTAAAGGTGTTGAAAGACCTCACATTTTACCCTTGTTGTTGTTGGATTGTGGACTGATTTTAGTGGACTGTTTTATGTGAATAAGAGGTTGATTTTACGTGAGAAATATGTGTGTGAATCACCTTGGTTAACTGTTGGTTATGCCCTTAATTGGTGCCTTGGTTGTTGATGAAATTGGCCTTCTTGAAAGGTGGAAAAGTACGTATAAATAGGGGAAATACTGCCTAAATTTTTATAGAAAAGGAGAACCATTGCTTGGTATTAACCTACACTAGTAGGCATGAAATTGCTAGAGGTGTTATTGTTATTATAAGTTGAAGTACTACTTGTGGCGTATTATATATATGTATATGTATTGCAAGATTGACTAAGTGTGGGAGATATTATAGTAAAGACAAGTGGACAAGTGGGTCCCCCTCCATTTGTGCTACATACACATTATAAGTATACAAGTCTTGCAAGACTTAATGTCACAGATAAATTCATCAAACCCTCATATCTCTTCCTTATCCTTCAATTTTTGAACCACCATAGCAAAGGGAACAATATTAAGTTATTTTCCAAGGTTAAACACCTTAACCAAGTTCTAAGGCAAGTTAACTCTCCAAAATAGTGGGAGGTGGTGGTTGGCCGATTCTGCCTTGGAAACTCCTAAACTTGGAGATGAACTTTTTGGAAGTAAAACAAGAAGGGAAGATAGTTAAAATCTTGTAGAGGATACATGGGTGTGATTGGAACTTGAAGAAGTGGAGCTAAAACGAAAATAGTGGACGAAAGTTAGTGGACTGTTTTGAGCAAAATTTAAGGTAAGAATCTTCTTCCTTTTGAAGTAATTGGATATTACATGTTGTTATAGTTAATATATGAACTTGTGTTAAGTGAAATGAAGAATAAGAAATGCATGAGACTATTTTTGGGTGTTGGCCGAATCTTGGACAGTTTTGCTATAATTGGATTCGTTGGTTATTATTGTTATTATCATCACTTGTTGCACGTTAGAATGAAGGAATCTTGTTATTGATAAGTCGATATGGTTTATATAAAAGTATTGAAACTTGAATTGGATTATAAGGACTATTTAAAAGGGATTTGGTTGTGGTTGTTTGGCCGAGACTTGTATAAAACTGTTGGATATTGTTATGCAGTTTTAGGGACTGTTTTGTGAAATTATAATTCTGGAAATTCAGCCACCAATATGCATGTTTAAATGTAGTAAGTGCTAATGAAAGTCCTAAGGGAATAAGGGTGTGTAAAGGTGTTGAAAGACCTCACATTTTACCCTTGTTGTTGTTGGATTGTGGACTGATTTTATTGGACTATTTTATGTGAATAAGAGGTTGAGTTTACGTGAGAAATATGTGTGTGAATCACCTTGGTTAACTGTTGGTTATGCCCTTAATTGGTGCCTTGGTTGTTGATGAAATTGGCCTTCTTGAAAGGTGGAAAAGTACGTATAAATAGGGGAAATACTGCCTAAATTTTTATAGAAAAGGAGAACCATTGCTTGGTATTAACCTACACTAGTAGGCATGAAATTGCTAGAGGTGTTATTGTTATTATAAGTTGAAGTACTACTTGTGGCGTATTATATATATGTATATGTATTGCAAGATTGACTAAGTGTGGGAGATATTATAGTAAAGACAAGTGGACAAGTGGGTCCCCCTCCATTTGTGCTACATACACATTATAAGTATACAAGTCTTGCAAGACTTAATGTCACAAATATCTCCATCAAACCCTCATATCTCTTCCTTATCCTTCAATTTTTGAACCACCATAGCAAAGGGAACAAGATTAAGTTATTTTCCAAGATTAAACACCTTAACCAAGTTCTAAGGCAAGTTAACTCTCCAAAATAGTGGGAGGTGGTGGTTGGCCGATTCTGCCTTGGAAACTCCTAAACTTGGAGATGAACTTTTTGGAAGTAAAACAAGAAGGGAAGATAGTTAAAATCTTGTAGAGGATACATGGGTGTGATTGGAACTTGAAGAAGTGGAGCTAAAACGAAAATAGTGGACGAAAGTTAGTGGACTGTTTTGAGCAAAATTTAAGGTAAGAATCTTCTTCCTTTTGAAGTAATTGGATATTACATGTTGTTATAGTTAATATATGAACTTGTGTTAAGTGAAATGAAGAATAAGAAATGCATGAGACTATTTTTGGGTGTTGGCCGAATCTTGGACAGTTTTGCTATAATTGGATTCGTTGGTTATTATTGTTATTATCATCACTTGTTGCACGTTAAAATGAAGGAATCTTGTTATTGATAAGTCGATATGGTTTATATAAAAGTATTGAAACTTGAATTGGATTATAAGGACTATTTAAAAGGGCTTTGGTTGTGGTTGTTTGGCCGAGACTTGTATAAAACTGTTGGATATTGTTATGCAGTTTTAGGGACTGTTTTGTGAAATTATAATTCTGGAAATTCAGCCACCAATATGCATGTTTAAATGTAGTAAGTGCTAATGAAAGTCCTAAGGGAATAAGGGTGTGTAAAGGTGTTGAAAGAAGTCACATTTTACCCTTGCTGTTGTTTGATTGTGGACTGATTTTAGTGGACTGTTTCATGTGAATAAGAGGTTGATTTTACGTGAGAAATATGTGTGTGAATCACCTTGGTTAACTGTTGGTTATGCCCTTAATTGGTGCCTTGGTTGTTGATGAAATTGGCCTTCTTGAAAGGTGGAAAAGTACGTATAAATAGGGGAAATACTGCCTAAATTTTTATAGAAAAGGAGAACCATTGCTTGGTATTAACCTACACTAGTAGGCATGAAATTGCTAGAGGTGTTATTGTTATTATAAGTTGAAGTACTACTTGTGGCGTATTATATATATGTATATGTATTGCAAGATTGACTAAGTGTGGGAGATATTATAGTAAAGACAAGTGGACAAGTGGGTCCCCCTCCATTTGTGCTACATACACATTATAAGTATACAAGTCTTGCAAGACTTAATGTCACAAATATCTCCATCAAACCCTCATATCTCTTCCTTATCCTTCAATTTTTGAACCACCATAGCAAAGGGAACAAGATTAAGTTATTTTCCAAGATTAAACACCTTAACCAAGTTCTAAGGCAAGTTAACTCTCCAAAATAGTGGGAGGTGGTGGTTGGCCGATTCTGCCTTGGAAACTCCTAAACTTGGAGATGAACTTTTTGGAAGTAAAACAAGAAGGGAAGATAGTTAAAATCTTGTAGAGGATACATGGGTGTGATTGGAACTTGAAGAAGTGGAGCTAAAACGAAAATAGTGGACGAAAGTTAGTGGACTGTTTTGAGCAAAATTTAAGGTAAGAATCTTCTTCCTTTTGAAGTAATTGGATATTACATGTTGTTATAGTTAATATATGAACTTGTGTTAAGTGAAATGAAGAATAAGAAATGCATGAGACTATTTTTGGGTGTTGGCCGAATCTTGGACAGTTTTGCTATAATTGGATTCGTTGGTTATTATTGTTATTATCATCACTTGTTGCACGTTAGAATGAAGGAATCTTGTTATTGATAAGTCGATATGGTTTATATAAAAGTATTGAAACTTGAATTGGATTATAAGGACTATTTAAAAGGGCTTTGGTTGTGGTTGTTTGGCCGAGACTTGTATAAAACTGTTGGATATTGTTATGCAGTTTTAGGGACTGTTTTGTGAAATTATAATTCTGGAAATTCAGCCACCAATATGCATGTTTAAATGTAGTAAGTGCTAATGAAAGTCCTAAGGGAATAAGGGTGTGTAAAGGTGTTGAAAGACCTCACATTTTACCCTTGTTGTTGTTGGATTGTGGACTGATTTTAGTGGACTGTTTTATGTGAATAAGAGGTTGATTTTACGTGAGAAATATGTGTGTGAATCACCTTGGTTAACTGTTGGTTATGCCCTTAATTGGTGCCTTGGTTGTTGATGAAATTGGCCTTCTTGAAAGGTGGAAAAGTACGTATAAATAGGGGAAATACTGCCTAAATTTTTATAGAAAAGGAGAACCATTGTGTTATACCCCGTATTTCCAGAGTATGTACGTAAGGGAATACGTACAAAAAGTTTAGCCTTAAAGTTTAGGCTTGGACGATTTTTTTGGGCACAACTCACTAAAAGAATCGTTTCCAAAACGCTTTCCACGACTTTCAGAGTAAATTCCGGCTATGCCATTTCTTATTTTTGCGGATTTTTCCGAGAGACGAAACATTTTGGACCAACGGGAGGGCGACACTTGGCACCCTCCAATTTGTGGACTTGAAATCGTCCATTTGGACGAATTGAAGAAGATTGGCACGTTTTTGGTGCCTTGCTCAAAGTCAAGGAGTTGGTAGGATATTTGTGTATAGTTAATCCTCACCCTACACTTGCCTTGCACTTGTCTAAATCTTGGCCATTGGTTGGCCACTTCTTGACCTATAAATACCCCCCTTAAGATGAAGAGTTCTTCATCCACAAAGCTTTCCAAGTCTTGAAAATCCTCTCCTCTCCCTTTGTAGCTCTTTTCGTCCAACACTCCTCCTCCTTGTGAAGGCCTCGGCCGAATACCCCCTAGCCTAGCCAAAAATCTACCCCCTCCTTGGTAGAAAAGTTACCTTCTTGTATCGTTATAATGCCCAAAATACCTAGCCCAAATACCTTAGTACTTAGTAGAGTTGTGAAGAACTTCAAGGTTCTTGAGCATACAACTTAGAGCAAAACCTTGCTCAGCGACTTTTCTAGGATATTATTGGGCTTACCGAGGTAATAATCCTAACCTCTTTTGAATTAGAGAATACTTACTGTTATAGTATAAGAATAGGTATAAATACTTAGAAGTATATCACGTAATAGAATTGAAGTATTAATCACTTAGAAGGGTTTAAAGAGGAATAATCAAGCTGTACTTACATGGATTTGTTTTCTGATGAACTTATATAGCTCAGGGTAGGAAGTGCTGCCCGACTTATCAGTAGAATTATGAACCCTGTTTAGAATGACCTTGAGTAGTAGTCTTTAATAGATATCTGTGACTATTATAGTGACTCTACTGCGCGACATATTGACTTAGCGGTGGTTTTTGAGAAGGTATGTGATTCTTCCTAAAGCATGATATTTTACAATATAACTACGGCAATGTCTTTGACTTAAGCTGAATAATACTTACGGCAATGCCTCAGCTTAAGCTGAATACTTACGGCAATGCCTCACTAGCTTAAGCACGAATAATAAAGAATCGAAAACATTTCAAAAGACTCTGAATCATATTAATGTAAGAGAACTAATTGGTTTTAAAGCGAAGCTTAAGAGTTATACTAGCTTTATGAGAAGTAAGTATAACCACTTAAGATTTATAAAAGAAACAAGTTTGCCTATGTGTTTATAATGGACTTGTATTGTGAAAAGAATAATAAAGATGGTTTGATAAATAGACATGATATCTTTGCTATGTGTGTTAGTATCTTGTAACGTTTGTATAGGTGAGTATCCTTGTTGTGCTTATGTTGTTTAAAGATAAGTTGTTATGTTAGTATACTATCACTCACCTCTTGAGATGATCTGGGGTTGTCGCCTCCACGCGGGTAGACTCGGTGATGCAGGACCATGATTCGAGAATACCTCATGCGGGTCCAGGGGGCCTATGCGGAGCTACGAGAGTTCAACGTTAGTATGCTGGGTTATACCTCACGCGGTGCGTGTGGCGTGCGGACGAGTCGGGGCGACGCCGAGGAGTAGCTACCCTCGATGCGGGGTTATACCTCATGCGGGCCCGTGAGTGGCCTATGCGGACTCGAGTCGAGGATTAGGCTTGCGAATGATGATGGGGCGAGTGGCCTGTTTGATCATTCGCGGCCTAGACAAGACTCATTCTGATTACCTATTGTTGCTCTTGTTTGTGATGTGGCACTATGAGCGGTTTCCTTGGTTGTTTCATACATACTTGTAAACTAGTTTTAACACTTATATGTTTTCATTTAAGTACTTTACAGTTTCGCATACTTAGTACTGTTGTCTTGACTCCTTGGGGCTGCGTTCATGCCGTAAGGGCAAGCAGTGCTAGATCCGCATTCTTAGGATCTCTACGTTGGTGTCGGAGCTCCATCTCTTCCGGAGGCTCTACTTTTGGTATGATCTCCTGTTGTAGATAGTTTTGATACAGTGGTATGGCGGCCCCGTCCCGCCATAGTTGTATATTTCCTTAGAGGTCTGTAGTCAGTATTATGTCGATGTAATGCTTTGAACTATGATTATATATATATGCGAAAGCGGTGTTTTCTCACATAAACTGTGTCTTACTTTATAAAGCTGTTTCATGTCTTGCTTTATATTTCCGTGATTACTACGATGTATGACTACTTGGGTGCCAGTGGCACGATACGCCCGACGGTCGTGACACATTGCTTGGTATTAACCTACACTAGTAGGCATGAAATTGCTAGAGGTGTTATTGTTATTATAAGTTGAAGTACTACTTGTGGCGTATTCTACTTAGCGGGTGGTATAGCCGATAAGGTATGTGAACTCTTCCTTTCTTCTTTTGGCATGAGTGTACGGTGGACGTACGTATTTTAAATGAATCTAGATTTCATGTGGTACATGAGGTGGAAGTGACTTGATTTTAAAAGTATAAGTTACTTGATTTTAAAAGTGTAAGTGCCTCGATTTTAAAAGTGTAAGTAACTTGATGCTATAAGTGCTAGTGTCTTTGGGTTTATAAATGAAAGGATGTACGGTGGACGTACATGGTGCTATTGGGTTCAAGTCCCTAATATTACGTGATATGATTCTTTTTATAAAAAGGATGTACGACGGACGTACATGGTGCTATTGGGTTCAAGTCCCTAATATTACATGACATGGTAAGGCCATGGGTTTTTCTAAAATGATAGTTCATTCTATTTGTTCTAATGAGAGTCAAAGATTATTTAACTTGCATATGTTGCTCATGATAGCTATTCATGCAAGTGTTATATTTCCACATCACCGCGTCCCTCACTAGAGGGACGACAACTTTATATAATATTCCATGGACTTGCGATCCATGATGCGAGTAGGTATACTCATGCTGGTCTAAATGATCCATGCGGGTTCGAGTCCCACCATGGGTGAAATAGTCCCATGAATATTCCGTGGACTAGCTCTCTATGATGCGGGTATCTAGTATAGATACTCATTTTGGATCTACAAGATCCATGCAGGTTCGAGTCCCATGCGGGTGAAATAGTCCCATGAATATGATATGCATAATGATCCTGAGGGCAGGCGTCCCTGATTTTAACATGACTTTCATATTTTGAAATGGTACGATTGATTTCATATTTTGAAATGTTTCGGTTGATTTCATATTTTGAAATGGTACGGTTGATTTCATATTTTGAAATGGTACGGTTGATTTCCATTTTAAAAGAAGAAGGCACAGTTGCCTCTCTATTTGTTATAAGGCACAGTGGACTCCCTATCTTTTACAAGGTACAATTGACTCTTATTTTATATGGCACGGTTGGATCTGATATTTGATTTTCATACTTGTCCCTGTCATCTTTTGGCCATTTATGACCTTATTTACTATGCTTTATTTTTACATACTTAGTACATTATTGTACTGACCCCCTCTCCGGGGGTTGCGTTCATGCCTGCAGGTATTAGGTACTCAGTTGGGTGATCCGCGAGCCTAGGATCTCCACTCAGCTTTGATTGAGATATCTCTACTATTCCGGAGTCTAGTCATTTTGGTACAGGTGTTCCATTATGGCTTATGTATATTCAGGGGTACGGCGGGGCCTTGTCCCGTCATAGTTACTGTCAAACTCTTAGAGGTATGTATTCATATGTGGGTTGGACTTGTGTTAGTTGTTTTATTGTTGGCCAGTTGTACTACTGTATTGTCAGGATGTTCCCGTTTATATATATAGCGGCAACCTCGTCGACTTGTCTTGTTGCTACATATACAGTTTTCCATATGTTATCTGGCCTATGTGTCATATGGGATGTGAGGGTACAAGAGGTGGGGTGCCCAGGTAGGACACCAGTCGCGGGCCCGGGGTTCGGGTCGTGACAATAGTGGTATTAGAGAAGTGTCCTCAGAATGTCTACAGACCGTGTCTAGTAGAGTCTTGGGTATGGGTATGTGTGCACCATACTTATACACAGGAGGCTATATGATATTTAGAATTGGTTTCTATCCTACTTACTCTGAGATCGTGCAATAGAGTTGTGTTATTAGGATAATCCTCTCTAACATATTGTGGTGTTGCAGCTGTGCCTCCGAAGAAGGCAACATCGGCACAGAAAGGAATATATGGACCTTGGATACATGTTGGTAAAAAATGTTGTATAGTTGGTGTAATAATGATGTGTAACTATACGAACGTATTTATTTGGGGTCATGTGTGTGTTGTCTGAAGTGATTATGGATTATCATGAGCTGGTTGAGCTTTAATAATTACTTGGAAGGTGTGAAACAATTTAATGAATCCACACCAAGGCATATTATATGTGCTAATCTGGAATATTTAGGAGGTGATGGACTGTTTAAGAGGGCGATGAACTCTTAAGAAATTGACTTAATGGCATACCATGTTGTTAGATTAAGCTATGATGTATGCTTAAGTGATATGTACGAATAATGTTGGTATGGAGTAAATTGGGTTGTTGTGGTTAAGACAACATAATTTTGAGATTATGAGAAGATATCTTACCCGTATGCGGGGAGATATAATGTAAGCTTGAGACATGAAATAATTGAGAATCTTAGAATTTTAGATAATCGTTAAGACCTTAGATATACAAGGCCTTCTTGAGTAAAAGATTTTACGTTGGACCTTGGCTTAAGTACATGTGTCACAACCCGCCCCCGGATCCGTGACCGGTGCCTTAACCCGGGCACCCTTGTGACACAACATCAGAGAAAACCAGCGGAATATAAACTCCTAAAAAAAAAAAACAACCATAATGATATAAATAGTCTAGCCCAAAATGGCTACCCCAAAAGTACATAAAACCGAACAGTTACATCCTTAAACAAACCAAGTTATGACAAGACTAAAGGCCTCTAAGAAGGAGTAACACTATGACGGGACATGGCCCCGTCATGCCCCTGAATGTACAAAACATCAACAACACCAGGGAGAACCATACCAAAAGTCGAGCCTCCGAAGAAATGGAGCTCCTGACACCTGAGTAAAAGATCCTAGGAATGAGGATCTATCACCTGATTTCCCTTACCTGCGGCATGAACGCAGCCCAGGAAGGGTCGACACAACGTACCAAGTATGTAAAACTGGAAAATACTGTAGTAATATCATAAGTCAAAAATAAGCTGGAGTCATAGATAAAAATCAATTTACTTGCACTGTGCCTTACTAACAATGAGAGTAACAAGTATAAAACTTATAGCATAAAAATAGGAGGCTCACGATCAAAACAGGGTACCTCGCCCGTAGTATCATTAAGCAATCCTACATAAATAATTGAGGTATTTTCATCCCCAATCCAAGAATGTCTATCCAACTTACAGCATATTCACAATCCCCCCCTTTCGGAATCTGATTAGAAATCATATAGTGATAATTAGTTGTCAATTAATTACCAAGAATTCAACTCAAATATTGGATAGATCTCACAATAAAAAGAATAAATCAACTACTATATTAATTCATGAATAGAGTTTCAAGTGAATCACAAGAAAATCCCTAATAAAGTAATTAACTCCTAGCCATAGTCACACTAAGAACTAATACAATCTCCATGCATGAACTGAAATAAATAAAGCAAAAAGAAAGAAAAGAAAAATACTCAAGAACGAGTCTCGAGCCTTACAGCATCCAAGGGTTGTGTTGTGGAATATTTACAAGATGGAATGGTGGATGGAATGTAGGATGGTGAATGGTAGAATGGAGAATTGGAGAATGAATAATTCTTCTAATGATGTAGTATTTATAGCCAAAGAATCCTTTTGGTGAAGGGTTAAGGATTTGTGTAAGTAGGAAAAGTTATTAGAATCCTTTTAGGTAAGGGTTTTTAGGTAGGAAAAGTTATCCCTTTAGGTAGGAAAAGTAATCTCTTTAGGATTCTGGAAGCATGTCAAATTCGGCCCAGATTTCATAAATTCCCGCATCGGCGCCGCGGCCCTGCAGACTGGCGCCGCGGCGCCTGAAATTCAGCAACCTTCGGATCTTTCAGCACATTGGGCGCCGCGGCTCCGGTGACGTTTTTCTGGTGAATTTTCGTTTCGTCGTCTTTTTCTCATCCGGACTTCGTCTGATTTCCTCTATAATTCCCGGAACTTCTTGGACTTCAATTCTTGGCCCTTTTGTGTGCAATTTCATCTCATTTATGCTCATTTCATCTCCTTTTCGCCATTCCTCCATTTCTGACCGCTGTGACACAAAAGAAAGGAAAACGACCCTAATACTATACTAAACATAAATGAAATGAGTAAAATACTAACTAAAAATGACTCAAAAAGTGTATATAAAATACACCGATAAAATACCCCAAACTTAACCTTTGCTCGCCCTCGAGCAAAGATAAAAAAAAAAGACAGAAATAAAGACTCAAGGAAATACGAAAAAGACTCAATGACATTGGTCACTTTGCTGCATTGGTGCTACTTGGAAAAACATTGAAGATTAGTAGAATAATATGCAGGAACATATAGCATGAAATTTTAGCATTCTAAACACATTAAGCTAGATATTTCGCAAACTCATTTTTAATCATGCTTAATGGAAGTAAGAATACTGAACTATGCATGTCAATTTCAAAATTCCTATGGCATGGTTACTTGCTATTCTCCACTAATCATGGCTATGCATCTAAGAGATCTTCAGGACTTTTAAGGGTTGTAATGTAGGCTTAGGCATGGGTAGGTAAAAATAGGCATTTAGGCTCATTTTATTTACCATAAGCTCTTTTAGCTTTTCAATGTTTCCCTTTTCTTTTGATTTCTTTTCTTCACTTCATATCTATCTTTCCCCTCTTTTGTTTTGAGAGAGTGAAGTGTATTATGAATAACAAGCACCCCAAAACTTAGGCTTTTGCCTATTAATTATTACTTTTTTTTTATTGGGGTGCAACAGGCTTATTCACTCTTTTTGTCTCTTTTTTTTTTTTTTTTACACAATGTATTCCACTACTTCACATTTTCACATATGGTACAATTTGTGGGAATATAGGGTGTCAAAGAAGAAGTTTCAATTTTTGGCTCAATGGGGTTGACTAGTGATATTTTTAAAGTCAGGGATAGAAAAGAGTGGTAAGAATTGGCTAACAAAGAAATGCCTGAGTCATCTCTCCTAACATGCATATCCTAACTATTTCGCCTCAAATAGCAAACAATCATAACACATAGGTTTTACTCTTTTAACAATGCACAAATCAAGCAAGGTACTCCAAATAGACAGATTTCATGAGTTTTTGGCATATCTAACCTAAGTGTTTAGATGGTTGCTTCTAATTCCATCACATTATTCAACCTTACTTCACTAGGCGATTCAAGTAACTACAGCATGCATGATCTTAAAAAAAAAATTATGACTCAAAAATGACTCAAAGATACACAAAACAATTCACAAAGACTCAAAAATAATCAAACATCCCCCCAGACTTAAATCACACATTGTCCCCAATGTGTGCAGGACAACTTACTGACACAACACAACGGTCATAACGGAGGTCTAGGAGGAATTTTTTTGGAATTTGCACGGAAATTTGGCTCTGCACGAGTTCCGCGCGCGACCACGAGATTAGCGCGCGGCTGCTAGTCCGATGGCTTTGCAGGTTTAGCGCGCGACCACTGATTCTCAGGCGGCCGACGACGGCTTTTCCTTTTTTTTCAGCGTTTTCGCTCCTTTTCCCTCAGATTTAGCTTTCAGTCCACCTGTCATCCAACAACACAAAACAAGAACCCAAGACCGTGAGACTGTTCAAGACAAAAATAAAATAAACTAAAGACATAAATTAAAATAACATAATTTAAAAACATTGGGTTGCCTCCCAACAAGCGCTGTCTTTAATGTCTTTTAGCCGGACGCCTTTAACCTTTACGAGTGCCCATTGGATCCTTCTGCGAACTGCTTGCAATCCACAGAGTTATTGTTGCAGGTCTCACTTCAACTACAACAATTGCTTCAAACAAGGGCCTCAAATATACGATTATCCCCCAAGTACACAAGACATGCTTGTCTTTTAGGCTCTCTCTAATGTGGGGATCAGTGAGATTCCCAACATCTCTCAACTCTAGGGGGTGCCCTTGATGGTATGGACTTTCTGTTTGGGGGTCAACATTGACAGCTGGTGGTGTTTCTTCTGCAATAGGTATGAGAAAAAGATTTTCCAAGGAATCCAAGAAGGTGAATAATTGGATCTCTGCAATCTTTTCCTTCTCTACACCAACTATCTCGCCAGATTCCTCAATAGTTGGGTGCGGTTCAGGCTCCTCAATTTGCTTTCCACCTCCCACAGGTGCAGATTGATGTTCTTGCATTTCGCTGTTCAAAATGACTGCGAGTTCTCCTATTTGCAGTTCCAACTTTCTGAAGGACTCTTTTGTCTCAGCAATAAACTGAGTCTGACACTTGGCGATCATAAGTATGGCTTCCTCCAACTCATCTAGATCTTCCTTTGAATAATGTGGGTTAGGCTGCTGTTGATGACTCCACTGTCTCTGATAGTAGTAGTCCATGTGTCCTGTTTTTTTTTTTTTCCTGCAAAATAAGAAAAACAACAGAAAAGTGATAAAAAGATGCTCGCAGAACAAGTTAGAAACTTGTTCTTGGAGCAACCAAATTAGAAATAAGAATAGATAAATCGATATTGAAAGTAAGCCAATCCCCGACAACGGCGCCAAAAACTTGGTGCGCGGTAAGATGCACACACTTTAAACGCAAGTGCACGTTATCGTGACAAGTAATATAGTCTAGGTAAGACCGAATATCGTCCTCAAGGATTGGTTTTCAAGTACCGGTTATCTATCCTATGGTATCTATTTGGTTAACGTAAATTGAATTGGAATCCTAACTAATAATGCAGGAAATAAACTAATTATAAAAATACTTTGATTTAAATCAGCTATGATGGATAATTAGGGTTTCCAAGATCATCAACTATCCACTTATTCAATCCTTAATACATTTAGTGACTTCTTCTTCTTTTGGAGAAAGCGGGTTCACTAAATCGCTTTATACTCCGTTAGGGTTATATAAACACTCAACCCCAGTATTGCACCTTACCTACCTTTCGGTGATAAGGATAACTCTATAGGAGGATTAAGAACAAGAACCTAGTTAACCGTCACGCACCATGCGCAAAATTAGGGTTTTTAAGCCTCTCATTAACGCTACATAAATAATTAAGGTATTTTCATCCCCAATCCAAGAATGTCTATCCAACTTACAAAGATATTCACAATCCCCTTTCGAACTGATTAGAAATCATATAGTGATAATTAGTTGTCAATTAATTACCAAGAATTCAACTCAAATATTGGATAGATCTCACAATAAGAAGAATAAATCAACTACTATATTAATTCATGAATAGAGTTTCAAGTGAATCACAAGGAAATCCCTAATAAAGTAATTAGCTCCTAGCCATAGTCACACTAAGAACTAATACAATCTCCATGCATGAACTGAAATAAATAAAGCAAAAAGAAAGAAAAGAAAAATACTCAAGAACGAGTCTCCAAGCCTTCTAGCATCCAAGGGTTGTGTTGTGGAATATTTACAAGATGGAATGGTGGATGGAATGTAGGATGGTGAATGGTAGAATGGAGAATTGGAGAATGAATAATTCTTCTAATGATGTAGTATTTATAGCCAAAGAATCCTTTTGGTGAAGGGTTAAGGATTTGTGTAAGTAGGAAAAGTTATTAGAATCCTTTTAGGTAAGGGTTTTTAGGTAGGAAAAGTTTTCCCTTTAGGTAGGAAAAGTTATCCCTTTAGGTAGGAAAAGTAATCTCTTTAGGATTCTGGAAGCATGTCAAATTCGGCCCAGATTTCATAAATTCCCGCATCGGCGCCGCGGCGCCTGAAATTCAGCAACCTTCGGATCTTTCAGCACATTGGGCGCCGCGGCGCTGCTGCCAGGCGCCGCGGCTCCGGTGACGTTTTTCTGGTGAATTTTCGTTTCGTCGTCTTTTTCTCATCCGGACTTCGTCTGATTTCCTCTATAATTCCCGGAACTTCTTGGACTTCAATTCTTGGCCCTTTTGTGTGCAATTTCATCTCATTTATGCTCATTTCATCTCCTTTTCGCCATTCCTCCATTTCTGACCGCTGTGACACAAAAGAAAGGAAAACGACCCTAATACTATACTAAACATAAATGAAATGAGTAAAATACTAACTAAAAATGACTCAAAAAGTGTATATAAATACACCGATCACCTATCACAACATAAGCAAGTTAAGAAATCCCCTAACTTCTTATTAACATTATTAATATATCCTCTCATTTTAGTATCCTAAGGCACTAACATGTCTTTTAATAGAAAATCCGGGAATTCAACCCAAGTACCATGTACTTCTAACTTTTTAAGAAATAACTCTTTTTATACAAAAATTCCAAGATACTAATCACCATAGTATCAAGTTACGATTTCTTTCAAGACAAGTCACATTTCCTTTTAGAAATATAATAGGCTTCTAAATCAAGTGACTTCATTTCCTTTAATACCTTAGGCAACCAATGCCTAAAAATCAATTCACCTTTCTTAGTTTCAAATCCTTTACCCGTACTTGTTTTAATTAGAGTAAACCTTTCTTTGTGAACCTTTCAAGAAAACTAATATAACCAACTTCCCATAAAGTCATTATATTAGCGTTACCCCTTTGTCAAATACATTTTCCCTAAATCCAAGGGACTTATACTTTTGAAATGAAACAAGTAGCATATACTTTTAAAACAAGTGAAAGATATCAAATCTTGTACGTCTACCGTACTACATAGGTACAACTACTCATGCTCAAGAGATAGGAAAGTTCCACATACCTCTTCGGTCAATCCACTTGTTAATTCCAACTATCGCACGTACGTCAACCTATAATGACCATAATACGTTTATTAACTTCTAGTTTCAAAGTAGAATATTTCCAAGTTCAAGGCTACTAATTCCTATGGAAAATTGGGCAGCATTTCCTTTGTTTCTACTCACTTTGCCACCTTTTCAAAGGCCGATTTTTAACACTCAAAGGCATTTAAGGCCCAACATCCCAAACCAAACACAAGGGGATTACACACCTAAACTTGGGTGTGTAAAATTCTGCCCCAAAAGTTATAACAATTAATCTTAACAAGTTTAAGGTAATTTTTAGGCTACAACATGCTCACATAACCTCTTTAGCCAAATCCTTCATACCCAAACCACATTTCTTGCATGCAATGACTCTAAGAGCATTATTTACTACCACAAGTTCTTTCTTCTTAATATGCAACACTAAAAACTAATTCTAAAGGAAGAATCATTACCTTAGAGCTTTAGCCAAATTTTTCCAACAACTTGCTAGCTTCCTTTTCAAGAACACCACCACAACAACCTTCACAAGCTAGCCACAAGCTTCCTTCTTGCCTTTATTTTTCTCAGATTTTTCCTAAGGCTAGAATATCTCTTGGGATTTTAGAGAGAAGGAGGAGCTTTTCTCTAAGAGAGAGATGAAATATGACCAAGTCTTCAAGACTTGGTCAATATAATGCATGCAAAATCAGATGGGGACACTTGTCACCTCCCAAGGTCTTTTAAAAGAAAAATCTAATTTGTCCAAAGTTTTTCCGCCAGAATCGCGCCAAGCGCTGCGCTTGGCGCTGAAACCTCTGCGGACTCGGAACTTCGGCGCGCGCCCTGTGTCTGGCGCGCTGGCTAACTTCAGCGACCCTCGACTTCCGCGCGCCGCGCTGTCGCTTTGCTCGAAACGCATATTTGTCCGTCTCACAAGCGACTTGTAACTCCCATAACTTTCTACTCCGACGTCCTATCGACGAACGGTTGGTTGCGTTGGAAACTAGACTCAACGAACTACGCCCTAGGACTTTGAAATACTTAGGAACTCTCAATGTACCGGGTCATAATCCGCCTCAAAGTTGACTAAAAACCCGTCCGGAACAATCCGTCAACCTATCCTTTGAAAATTTTAAGTCTTACATGCTTTCGTACGCTCTCATACGTAGGGTCAGAACTACGGGGTATAACAACATGGTATATGTGAAGTATATTAGTTGTGATGATTCCTTGATTTGAGTATAAACCACTTGTGTTGTAAGTTGGAGATAATAGGGAAACTGGAAATAAAACCTTTGAATTAATTTATGTTGGAGGATTGCAAAAATTCACTTTTGAAGTTGAACTTAAGGTCCATATTGATGTTATGAGGAAGCTGGGAAGAGATTGTTTAGATGATCCCATGTATTACTACATTGATAGATGGTGTAAAAAAATACAAGAGGTTGGTATGGTGTGGCAACTATGGCCACAGTGTTCCGAAGTATCCCAAGTTGATACGCAGGATAAGATGAGTATAAGTGATACAAATGAAAAACAGAAGACATTATTGGAAGGTTTTGTTATGAAAATCTACATGTTTTAAGGTGACGCTTGATGATTATAATTATAGAGGGAACTACAACAGGACCCTATAAATGTGGTTGTGATTACAAAGGAAGTACGTTGTGGTAGAACCATCAGAGGTAAGAAACTGCAAAAGAATAAGAAGGGACTATTACTCCTTAAATAATGAGATTGATATAAATGAATGAAAGCGCCTTGTTAATTTGGACCGAGTCTGGGAAGTATTGGACTATAGGATATTCAATATAAAGGTCAAAAAGGGAAGATTATGAAAGGGAGATACTGCGTATTACTGAGAGTTACATGGATCAGGGTTAGTAAGCTAAGGTATGCTATAGATATTGGACTTGTAAGGTCCTCGGCTTCGGCTACGTTGTGCAACATCTACAATTTTACATAACCTTGGGATAAAAATAGTGTGTTGGAGGTAATTGAGGACGACACTATGGAATGATCGAAGAGGTGTTGTGAGAATATGATAACAGTTAATAAGTATGAATGAAACTGTATGATAGAGTGTCAAGGTAGAAATATTTTGTTTAATTACGGGTAGAAGGAAAGATTACGATAAGAATGATAAAGGTGAATGAAATTATAGTTATACAGGTTTCACAAAGGTATGATTACTCCAGAATAGTGTAAGGACCAATGGTAGCGCAGGGACAGTAAGAACCCTTCGGCCAAAGGTGACGAACCTCTAATGGTTGGAAAGATAGTATGAGAAATACGGTGAGATAAGAGACCCCCCTCCCCCGAGGCAACTTGAAATAGAAATGTAAATGTAAGACGAATAGGCACTCGGTCGATGAAAGACCTAATAATGATAAGACAAGAAAGCTTGACAAGCCATTGGATCATGTAACACTGTGAATTGGATTTAAACACATGACTATAAGCTATATGAGATAGGTAGAGTAATAGGTTTACTACTTAACGAGATCAAGGAAATCTTTTCCTAAAATGCCATTGACAGAAAGTCTTAGCCATGAGGCAAGTGAAGGAATTTGAATCTAAGTATAATGACCAAGTTTGGATATAGTAACTCCAAGGATTGGAAAAAGGAGCCCTATTCGAGATTACGTATGTATACTAGAATATTTTTGGAATTATGAAGAGTACGACAAGTAAGGAAAGGAGTAAACAAGTCTTAAAAGAATTGAAGTGTTATAACTACGAGTGCTGAGAAGATATGAAAAAAAGGAGAGTGTTAATTGTGATGATACACACACTCTAGATTCGATGACATTGTTCATAAAGTATTCACGTTGGAGATTACTACGAATGTAAAGGTTTCCACCAGTTAGTAAACAAACTAAGTTGACAATAAGATCATTCACCCATAAGCAACTTGGTTAATGTAAGAACTAAGGAGATGAGTTGGCACGAGGGAACATATCAGTAGTTAAGTGGGAGTCCGACTGGAGGATTCAGATAGTGATAGCCCTATGACTTAGAGTACGACAGGGTCATCCCTCGTACGGGAAGAAAAAGGAACTACAACCTTCGAGTATTACAGGAGAGGTACCTCAGATGGAAGGTCCATTAGTGTATTCTGAATATAGCAGGATTACAGAACAAGATTATGATGGAGGTCCATTGTTCACAATATTTCATTCCCCATGAATCTAATATGATGTATTATGATCTCAAAAGGTATGTATTGGTAGGATGATATGAAGAAGAAGTATCTTCACTTTTTCCCTACGCCTACAGGTAATTCGATTCCTTTTGGCTATATTGATTGGTGTATAATGCATGTGTTATATTGTGGCCATGTGAGACATATTTGGGTTGTTGAATATGGTTGGAACTTGTAGAATAGGAAGAGGTTAAGCGAAAAATACATTTGTGAATTTGAGCACGCGCATGATCGAAGTGCGGGGCCAGTGGTCTTTGAAACTTGAGAGTTTGTAGGAGTTCTGGAACGCAAGGCGTCGACGTGCGGGGACGCGATCTTTGAAGCATTAGAGGAGCGGTAGTAATTCAAGGCCGCGGTGCTGACACTAACGAGTATTGGTTAATAGGTATAGTTAATGGAGACTATGCCGAAATTTGTTTAGCTTGAGACCCTTGATGAACATTCGAAGAAGAATGTTTCTAAGGGGGAAGAATGTTACACCCCCCAGGGCATATAAGTGAGAACGTAAGTAAGAAAAAAATATTGGAAGGTTGGAAGGAAAGTATATTCATATTTTCTATAAGGAATAATTTTAGATACAACAAAAGTGACGACGAGAATTTATATTAGTGGTTGAATTCTTTCCAAATTGAGTTATGGACTTAGGATTGCATTATTAAATCTTGGGATTAAGAATATGAGCCAATTTATTTCACAATTTGGGAAGGGGGGGGGGGTGTCCATCGAAATTTTAAGTATTTTGGCTAAGTATGAAATTATTTTTGTTAAGAAAATTATGGGCGAATAAGAGGGTGACATGTGTCCCTCCCCACTTGTGTAACAAAGATCTAATTATATATATGTATATGTATTGCAAGATTGGCTAATTGTGGGAGATATTATAGTAAAGACAAGTGGACAAGTGGACAACTGGACAAGTGGGTCCCCCTCCATTTGTGCTACATACACATTATAAGTATACAAGTCTTGCAAGACTTAATGTCACAAATATCTTCATCAAACCCTCATATCTCTTCCTTATCCTTCAATTTTCGAACCACCATAGCAAAGGGAACAAGATTAAGTTATTTTCCAAGATTAAGCACCTTAACCAAGTTCTAAGCCAAGTTAACTCTCCAAAATAGTGGGAGGTGGTGGTTGGCCGATTCTTCCTTGGAAACTCCTAAACTTGGAGATGAACTTTTTGGAAGTAAAACAAGAAGGGAAGATAGTTACAAGCTTGTACAGGATACATGGGTGTGATTGAAACTTGAAGAAGTGGAGCTAAAACGAAAATAGTGGCCGAAAGTTAGTGGACTGTTTTGAGCAAAATTTAAGGTAAGAATCTTCTTCCTCTTGAAGTAATTGGATATTACATGTTGTTATAGTTAATAGATGAACTTTTTTTAAGTGAAATGTAGAATAAGAAATGCATGAGACTATTTTTGGGTGTTGGCCGAATCTTGGACAGTTTGCTATAATTGGATTCGTTGGTTATTATTGTTATTATCGTCACTTGTTGCACGTTAAAATGAAGGAATCTTGTTATTTATAAGTCGATATGGTTTATATCAAAGTATTGAAACTTGAATTGGATTATAAGGAATATTGAAAAGGGCTTTGGTTATGGTTGTTTGGCCGAGACTTGTATAAAACTATTGGATATTGTTATGCAGTTTTAGGGACTGTTTTGTGGCATTGTAATGCTGGAAATTCAGCCACCAATATGCATGTTTAAATGTAGTAAGTTCTAATGAAAGTCCTAAGGGAATAAGGGTGTGAAAAAGTGTTGAAAGACCTCACATTTTACCCTTGTTGTTGTTGGATTGTGGACTAATTTTAGTGGACTATTTTATGTGAATAAGAGGTTGTTTTTACGTGAGAAATATGTGTGTGAATCACCTTGGTTAACTGTTGGTTATGCCCTTAATTGGTGCCTTGGTTGTTGATGAAATTGACCTTCTTGAAAGGTGGAAAAGTACGTATAAATAGGGGAAGTGCTGCCTAAATTTTTATAGAAAAGGAGAACCATTGCTTGGTATTAACCTACACTAGTAAGCATGAAGTTGATAGAGGTGTTATTGTTATTATAGGTTGAAGTACTACTTGTGGCGTATTGTACATAGAGGGTGGTATAGCCGATAAGGTATGTGAACTCTTCCTTTCTTCTTTTGGCATGCACTTTATAAAATGAGTGTACGGTGGACGTACGTATTTTAAATAAATCTAGATTTCATGTGGTAAATGAGGTGGAAGTGACTTGATTTTAAAAGTATAAGTTACTTGATTTTAAAAGTTTAAGTGCCTCGATTTTAAAAGTGTAAGTAACTTGATGCTACAAGTGTTAGTGTCTTGGGGTTTATAAATGAAATGATATACGACGGACGTACATGGTGCTATTGGGATCAAGTCCCTAATATTACATGATATGATTCTTTTTATAAAAGGATGTACGGCGGACGTACATGGTGATATTGGGTTCAAGTCCCTAATATTACATGACATGGTAAGGCCATGAGTTTTTTCTAAAATGATAGTTCATTCTATTTGTTCTAATGAGAGTTAAAGATTATTTAACTTGCATATGATTGCTCATGATAGCTATTCGTGCAAGTGTCATATTTTCACATCACCGCGTCCCTCACTAGAGGGCCGACAACTTTATATATTATTCCATGGACTTGCGATCCATGATGCGAGTAGGTATACTATGCGGGTCTAAATGATCCATGCGGGTTCGAGTCCCACCATGGGTGAAATAGTCCCATGAATATTCCGTGGACTAGCTCTCCATGATGCAGGTATCGAGTATAGATACTCATTTTGGGTCTACAAGATCCATGCGGGTTCGAGTCCCATGCGGGTGAAATAGTCTCATGAATAGGATATGCATAATGATCCTGAAGGCAGACGTCCCTGATTTTGACATGACTTTCATATTTTGAAATGGTACGATTGATTTCATAATTTGAAATGTTTCGGTTGATTTCATATTTTGAAATGGTACGGTTGATTTCATATTTTGAAATGGTAAGGTTGATTTCCATTTTAAAAGAAGAAGGCACAGTTGCCTCTCTATTTGTTATAAGGCACAGTGGACTCCCTACCTTTTATAAGGTACAGTTGACTCTTATTTTATATGGCACGGTTGGATCTGATATTTGATTTTCATACTTGTCCCTGTCATCTTTTGGCCATTTAGGACCTTATTTATTGTTCTTTATGTTTACATACTTAGTAAATTGTTGTACTGACCCCCTCTTCGGGGGGGCTGCGTTCATGCTCGCAGGTATTAGGTACTCAGTTGGGTGATCCGCGAGCCTAGGATCTCCACTCAGCTTTGATTGAGATAGCTCCACTATTCCGGAGTCTAGTCATTTTGGTATAGGTCTTCCATTATGGCTTATGTTTATTCACGGGTACGGCGGGGCCTTGTCCAGTCATAGTTACTGTCAAACTCTTAGAGGTCTGTATTCATATGTGAGTTGGGCTTGTGTGAGTTGTTTTATTGTTGGCCAGTTGTACTACTGTATTGTGGGGATGTTCCCGTTTATATATATAGCGGAAGCCTCGTTGGCTCGCCTTGTTGCTACATATACAGTTTTCCATATGTTATCTGGCCTATGTGTCATATGAGATGTGATGGTACAAGAGGGGGGTTCCCAGGTAGGGCACCAGTCGCGGACCCGGGGTTCGGGTCATGGCAAAAATATGGCAGCAGCATTGACTGATTCATCCTCAACTTCTTCCTGAAAATCTTCACGTTTTGGACTGAGTCCTCCTCTGCTTTCTCTACACGCTTTGACTGAGTTTTCCACCACGTTTTAAACACATCAAACTTTGTGAGCTTGCATGAGTCATTTTTTACTCGCAGTAACTTCTCCTGCTTAGGCCGGAAGAATAGGCAAAACAGTTATATAGATGTTGGCTGAAATGTTGCCACAACATCGTAGGCAACATTCTTGTCTGCACAAGAGATGTTGTCCTGAGTATTTTCAGATGTTGCCACAACATCAACAATCTCCCTCTTTTGCCTTTCTTCACAAAACTCCATAGTTTCAAAATGACCAGGATACTGAATCTAGACATAGTCATCGATAATCTAAGAGACAATAAGATTATTGTCGTGCTCCCCCTTAACCTGCAGTAGAAGATTTCAAGCAACTTTTTTAATTTTTTTTTTCAATGATAAGATTTGTTAATCATGACTTGTAGCAGACATAGTAACCATCCACCATTAACCAAAAATTTCAAAAAAAATATTTACAAGACCAAATAACATAACCAATTGTTTGTTAGTCGCAATCAACCAAATGAGCCACAAAAATGTCAGATTTCACAAATGTCAGATTTCACAATAACTCCACCCATCAACATCTTCAATTTTCATCAAGAAATAACTTCACCCATCAACATCTTCAATCTTCATCAAGCAATTTTCTCTCCCTGCGTGCTTGGCCCAGCACTATCTTCCCCTTTTTGTGAAAAAATGATATCCTCATAATAGCTTTTGGCACGTACAAGCTCCAGAATCTGCCTATCAAGCTATGCAATGTGCTTTCTCAGCCATTCTTTGGACATCGGAACATTATCTTTGATGTTGCCTTGAATGTTGGCAACGCCAGTGGCAACATCAGTGGTAACATTTTGTTGTAGGTCAGTGTTCCAGGTTTTCTTATTCCAGGGTAAGTCTATTACCCTGTCTCTACTGTTAACTAGTTCTCTTTGAACAGGGTAGACATCAAGGACTTTACTTAGCTTCTCCCCCTTAGGGATTTTAAAGCCTTGGTTGATCAGTACTTGGTAGATCAGTGAGGGGTATGGTAGATCAGAATTGGATTGTCTTTCAGCCATGATAGTCACATGGTTGAAGATTAATGTACCTAGATCAATCCTTTCATTTCTTCCAATTCTATACAACAATGTTGCTTGGTCAAGAGTGACCACTGTTTCATTCAGAGATGGCAACCAATTATATATTGCTATTTTATGTAAGGTTGCAAAGAGGGCTGTGAGTTTAGACACTGGGCTGCGAGGAGCCCAAGAGGTGATTAAATTCCCAGTGAGGTATTTAATCATCTCATTCAGTTCTTCAATAGTGGGGGCTGTTTCAAAGGTTGTCTTTCCAATTTGGATTCCAAGTGTCGTATTAATAATCTCGAGTGTGAAGTTGTACACTTTGTCGTAGAGGTATATTTTCTCAAATTTCTTTGAGGTGGTATCCTTTACGAGGTGTGTCAAATTTACATAAAATAACCTAACTACTTTCTCACAATGTGGCTTCTTTTTCAACACAGAATTCAGAATCCCACGACTTCTCAGGAAATCAATCAACCCATATTCAGCAAATGAAGACATATCTACAAGTTTTTCACCTCTAATTCCTCTATTTTTGTACCAGTTCCATCTACCAGAACATGACTTACTATGAAACATAGGGGAATAAAGCATTACCTCAGAATCCGATTCGGATTCTGGCTGTTCTTGCTCAGATGGTGTTGAGGATGCTGGTGTTGCCTTAGATGTTGGGGCAACATAATCTGGATCAGCTTCCTCTGGCCTTTTTTTTGGCATTTGATGTCGAGGCAATATTTTTACTAGAACTCCAGTAGGTTCTTCGAACCGTTTTGGCATGAATTTTCTTAGAGGAGTATCATCGGATAACTCCTCTTCTTCCCTTTCTGGTTCAGCTGGATGCGTGGGATCCTTTGATATTGGTGAACTATTGATTTCAAAATTAGAATCAGTGCTACTCGTAGTATTGGGATCAACTGGGACAGTCGATTTTTGAAAAGGAGCACCTGATTCTCCCCTTGAGTTGATCTTTCTTCAGTACAATGACGTTCAAAAACCCTAGTCGATCTTCTTGTTGGCATCGCTGATTTGGAGTTCCTCGATGCAAGCTTTGTGACGCCGGGTGTTGTATCAACATCTATTGGCTTCTTGGAGTCACCTGGGTATGCCACATTTAGAGGTTCATTTGAACCCAGCAAAATCATCGCCATAGAAGCATCTTCTTCATCGAGTTTCAACTCGTTGATAACTTTGTAATGCTTATACATCTTTTTGGTGTTTTTTGGACTAATCAACATTGGTGAATAGTCTTTTGATGTTGTGGACTTGGGGGAAATGGACATAGGCAAGGGTTTAGAAGATGGAGGTGTATTGGAGAAGATTTGGGATTTTAAAGACAATGGAGACTGATGGAGTTACATCGAATTGACTGCACTATGCGTACAATTTAATGATGTGATGGTTCAGGGATGGAAATGGTGGTTAATTATGGCAATATATACAAACATACAACTCTTTTTCCTTAAACTTAGATAGTGTAGAAGAATGATGACTCTTTACACACCTAAAGCAAAGGAATTTGCATAACACAAGACATCATTCAAAATTTTAAAAACTAGTTTTCCAAATTTTCAGCAAATGTTATCCAGAATGTTGACACAACATTCGGGTAAACATTTGCCTACTCAGTTTATCTTTCAGAGGAAACAGAGATCAAGAGATTTCTTCAAGTTTAAAAATTTCTCATGATCTTAAGGTTTGGTAAAAATATCGGCTAGTTGATGTAAATTATCCACATGTTCGATTTGAACTAGCTGTTTTTCCACTACGTCTCTCAAAAAATGATGTCTTATGTCTATATGCTTGGTACGTGAGTGTTGTACAAGATTTTTGGAAATGTTTATTGCACTCAGGTTATCACAATATAAAATCATGTAGTTGTTAGAAAATTCGTAGTCATCGAGCATATGTTGTAACCAAACCAATTGAGCACATCAACTTTCGGCTGCCACATATTCGGATTTGGCAGTCGAAAGTGACACATAATGTTGTTTACGACTGTACCATGAGACTAGGCTATTGCCAAGATAAAAACACCCACCACTAGTACTCTTTCTATCGTCTACATCACCAGCCCAGTCCGAGTCACTATACCCTATTAGATTAGGATTAGTGTCTATAGAGTACCATATACCCAAGTCACTTGTGCCGGCAATATATCGTATGATACGTTTCACGACATTAAAATGAGATTCCTTGGGAAAGGCTTGGAACCGTGCACAAATACACACACTAAACACGATATCTGGGCGACTGACAGTAAGGTACAAAAGGCTACCTATCATGGATCGGTACAATATTGGGTCAACATCTTGTCCAATATCGTTTTTACATACTTGTTGCGTAGAACCCATTGAAGTCTTCATGTGTTTTGCATTTTCCAGACCAAATTTTCTGACCAGATTCTTGGCATATTTGCTTTGGGATACAAAAATCCCCTCCTCATTTTGCTTAATCTGCAAGCCTAAGAAAAATGTTAGTTCTCCAATCATGCTCATTTCGAATATTGTGGACATTGCTTCGACAAAAGACTTCAAGAATGAATCTGAAGTTGATCAAAAAACAATGTCATCGACATAGATCTGAGCAATTATCACATCTCCTTTGTGTCTTCTAATGA
Organism: Przewalskia tangutica; assembly: GCA_029844215.1. Classification (NCBI taxonomy): domain Eukaryota; kingdom Viridiplantae; phylum Streptophyta; class Magnoliopsida; order Solanales; family Solanaceae; genus Przewalskia; species Przewalskia tangutica. The sequence goes on along the minus strand of CM056720.1, from coordinate 138,709,892 downwards.
ACGGTGTTCTATCGACTTCTCCATGGGTGAACCCAAATTCGACAAGAAAGGTAGTTAAACGACCATACCATGCTCGTGGTGCTTGCTTCAATCCATACAAGGCTTTCTTGAGCTTGTATACATGTTGTGGATTGTGTGGATCTTCAAATCCCTTGGGTTGTTCAACATACACTTCTTCATCCAAATATCCATTGATAATGACACCTTTAATGTCCATTTGGTGCAAAGTAATCCTTAGATAACAAGCAATGGCAAGTAGTAGCCTTATTGACTCAATTCTAGCCACTGGAGCGAAGGTTTCGTCGTAGTCGATCCCTTCGACTTATGTATATCCTTGAGAAACAAGTCTTGCTTTATTTCTCACAATTTTCCCTAACTCATCCGATTTGTTTTTGAATATCCACTTTGTCCCAATAACATTAGTGTCTTTGGGTCGTGGTACCAAGTCCCAAACCTCATTTCGGGAGAATTGCTCAAGTTCCTCTTGCATCGCTTGTATCCAAAATTATCTTTCAAAGCTTCCCCAATATTCTTAGGTTCTAATGTAGAATTAAAGCAAGATAGACTAACCTGTTGTTATATGGTGGACACACACCCATACCTTACCATCTCTCGGTAATTGACTGGTTCTTTCTCTCTTGTGGGCCTCTTCTCAAACACTCCCCCTATCACTTGGTCGGGCGGATGGTTCCTTCTGATTCTCGAAGGAGGATCTCTTCTTACATGATCGTTGAGTTCAGTGTCAGATTCCTCCTCGATTTTATTCCCAGTGTTCTCCTCTTGTGGGTCAGATGTGTCTTCTGATGTTGGGTCAACATTTAGTACAACATATGCATCTTCAGTGGGTCGCTCCTCTTCTACTGCAACTATAATGTTGTTTTCAGATAATCTGCCAGATATATCCATCATATCATCGAAAATAATATTGACAGACTCCTGTATTGTTCTCGTTCTAAGATTGTATACCCGGTAAGCATGGATATTATGAGAGTAGCCAACAAATATGCCCTTGTCGCTTTTGGAGTTGAACTTGGCCAGTTGATCCGTGTCATTAAGAATATAGCATACACATCCAAAGACATGAAAATACCACAAGGTGGGTTTCTTTCCATTTAGTAGTTCATATGATGTCATCTTGGTGCCTGGCCTAAGGTATACTCTATTTGATATGTGACAAACTGTGTTCAAGGCTTCAGCCCAAAACCTTTTTGACAAATGCTTAGAACTTAACATGACTCTAGCCATTTCTTGTAAAGTTCTGTTCTACCTTTCAGCAACCCCATTTTGTTGAGGTGTTTTTGGTACCGAAAACTCATGGAATATGTCTTTCTTTTCACAAAACTTTGAAAAGGTTTGGTTTTCAAATTCATTTCCATGATCCGAACGAATTCTGAAGATGGAAGAACAAAATAAGTTTCTTATTCTAGAGTGAAGTTCTTTAAACATGTCAAAGGCTTATGATTTTTCTTTTAAAAAATATATCCATGTAAACCTAGAAAAATCATCAACTATCACATACGAGTATCTCATTCCACCTAGGCTGTCTACTTCAATTGGACCCATATGTAACAATTGAAAACAATGAGACGTACCTGAATGTTGTCCATCATGTTGGGCAACATTGTGAGAGACTCGGGTCTGCTTCCCTTTTAAACAATCTTCGCATAGTGTTTTCTCTTTTGTATCCAGATTGGGGATGCCTCTTACAGCCTCGAATGATATCAGTTTCTTCAAGGTGCCATAGTTGACATGTCTCAACTTTTGATGCCAAAGTGCCAAGTCACTTATCTTCGCTGAGTTGCACACCTCTAGTTCACCTACTAGATAGCAATTATCTCCAGTCCTTATTCCCGACATGACACATTTATTCGCAGAGTCTGTAACCTTGCATCCAAGCTTGTTGAACTTCACCTCGAGGTCATCATCACATAGTTGGCTTATGATTAGGAGATTAAAAACTAAGGCTTCTACGAGAAGAACATCTTTCAAGGCGGGTACATTCAGAACATTGAGAGTTCCTTTACCAATAATCTTACTCTTACTTCCTCCTCCAAAGATTACGTATCCTCCATTGAATGCTCCATAGTTCTTCAATAGATTTTTGGTACCTGTCATGTGACGAGAACAACCACTATCAAAATACCAAGATCCTGTAATGTTAGTTCGTAAAGCAGTTATACACATATTACATCTCAAGTTCAGTTTCGGTACCCACACCTTTCCAGACCTATCCTTTCTCCTGTTCGCAGATTTTGTGCTTTGAATGTTATCAGTGATGTTGGGCAACACTTTAGGCAGTGGTCTGAAAACAGAGTTTTGGAGTTTGTAGCAGTAGGGCATAAGATGTCCTGATCTTTTACAGAAGTTGCACACAAATCTCAATCCAATCATAGTCGTCTGAGAGTTAGGATTGGTATTTTCTTTGACAAATTTTATCCCCTCAGATTTACTATGGATCTTGGAAGAAATGGTCTTACTGGGTGGAAGATATCCTAGACCTGCTCTTGACGGTTGATTGTAGTTCAAAATTTTATCCAGTTTGGAGGTTCCTAAGTTTAGCCTTTGGAAGGTGGTCTCAGATGTGTTAAGTCTAGCACAGATTTTCCCAAGTTCTCGATCCTTATTGGTAAGAATTATCTCTAATCGGCTGATTGTGCCTTTAAGACTTTTATTCTCAAGAGCCAGTGATTTTGCCTTTGAGTCTAGTTGTTCCGATTCAGTGATTAGAGCTTTACAAAGATCTTGCAATTATTTAATCACATCATCTTTGGAGTCAACCAGATCCAAATTTTCAGTCTCAGCTGAAGAAATGAATCCACTAAAATAATTTACATCAGAATAGTTAAAGAAAACATACCTCTCTGATGATGCATTCCTTCCAGAGTCTGGTGATATTCCTGATGTTGAGGCAACATTGTCAACAACATCTTCATCGTCGGATAGTGAGTGTTCAAACATGGATGCTAGCATTGCTTGTGGTTCTTCTTCTTGAGTTTCTTCCTCCTCCTCTTCATCATCACTGAGAGTAACCCACATGGCTTTACCAATTTTCCTAAGGGTATTTGCACACTCATTCGCGTAGTGTCCCCAACCCGAGCACGCATGACATTGCACACCCTCGAGTTATTTGAGATTGAAATTGGTATTGTCAGAGTTTGATTTTCTCAGTGAGTTGTTATTTCTATTTTCAGGGGGTGGTTTATTCGACTATTTGTTGAAGAGTGGGTTTTGGTGCTGTTTGTATTTTGTTTTGTTGCGATCGTTGTTGATCTTTCTCATCATTGAATTGAATCGACGAGTGAGCAAGGCAATATTAGCACCATCCACTAATTCCTCCAGGTTCTCCTCCTCGGCTTCTTCAGGTCTCGAGGTTTGACTTTGGAGTGCCAATGTCTTGTCTTGATACAGATCTCGTTGGCTCTTCATGTTCATCTCATAGGTTTGAAAGATGCTCATCAAGGCATGAAAATCCATATTAGCAAGATTATGGGCCTCTTCGATTGCACAAATCTTAGTATTAAATCTTTCAGGAAGAGATCTGATGGCTTTATCCACAAGTTGTGTGTTGGTCAAAGGAGACCCAATCACTTAACACTGATTAGCAATGTCAATTAACTTTTCAAAATAGGATTTTATATCCTCAGATTCTTCCATCCTTAAGCATTCGTATTGGCTCAAGATCATGCGAAGCTTAGTACGTCGGACACTTGATGTTCCTTCACAATGGGTTTGCAAAGTTTCCCAAGTATCCTTGGCCGTTGAGCAATTCTGGATGAGTTTGAACATATAAAGATCCACCCATCCAAAAATAGCATTTAGGGCCTTTTCATTATAGCTTGCGCAATTGATTCTTCATGGGTCCATTCAGACTCGGGTTTTGTAAGAACATCATCGTCCTCGTCTGCTGGATATTTGGGTACCACATATCCTTCGGAGACAGATCTTCATGCTCTAATATCAATCAATTTGATGTGAGAACGAAGACAAATCTTCTAGTAGGCATAATTTGTACCATCTAGAATTGGAAGACGACCGACATTTTGGTTAGCTGAGTCCATAGCGGTAATATTCAGAATCAGACACTTATTGTATCAAGTGTAGGCTCTGATACCACTTGTTAGGTCCCGTAGGCTACGAATTTGTAAAAAGTAAGATTAAAATCACAAAACTACGAACAACAAAAACAGTCACTGGATGTTGCCTTCAATGTTGGGTCAACATCTGAGGCAACATTGTAATAAAACGGAATAAACCTTGTTAGAGTAAATGCAGCGGAAAAGTAAAAGAACACAAGGGGGTATATATTAACATCTCTTGATGGTCGATGACCAAAAGAATTATATAAATTATATACAATTACAAATGAATTTCTTTTAAAAGATGAAGCATAAAATACTAAAAACAATTACAAACAAACTGAAGACGCAGATGACTTCGCCTAAAGTTACAAAATCTAAAAGATAAAAGACAACATCTTTATTACAATCACTTGAACAATGAACTTAATCTAGAATAGAGATAGCGATTGCAATGTGGGAAAATATGTTGTTAAAATAACTTTAGGCTAATTGCTGATCCAGTTTTCTATTGGGAAATTTGAGAGCTCTCTTTACTTGTTGTCGTTGTAATTCTGGATACGAATGTACTGAAGTTCCCCTCTATTTATAGTGTGGAACTTCCCTTGAAATCCTCACTGCTTGTTGTGGAGGTTGAGTAAAATGTGGCAGCAGCATTGACCGATTTATCCTCCTGAAAATCCTCAACATCATCCTGAAAATCCTCACGTTTTGGACTGAGTCTTCCTCTGCTTTCTCTACACGCTTTGACTGAGTTTTCTACCACGTTTTAAACACAACAGACTTTTTGAGCTTGCCTGAGTCATTTTTTACTCGCAGTAACTTCTCCTGCTTAGGCCGGAAGAATAGGCAAAACAATTACATAGATATTGGCTGAAATGTTGCCACAACATCGTAGGCAACATTCTTGTCTGCACAAGAGATGTTGTTAGAGTATTTTCTGATGTTTCCACAACATCCTTCCAACATCAACAATAATGATTTCTTGTGAAATAGCATAACATTCTCATACATTATTTAACTTTATATATTTATAACGTAAACCTACAAAAGCAAATCAAATACTCAATCAATATATATTTTCGGTCATAGATGTAGTCAAAGAAGGATTTTGAAGAGTCCACACAACATAAATAACAACAACTACTTCAGTACCAAATAAGTTGAGGTCGGCTATATGAATCCCTATTGAAACCTCACCTGTAGGTGTTTACGTCGGGTTCGTACACGTAGCAGAATTTAAAAATTTATGTTTCAAACCCGACGATGGTTGAACTGCAGTATGATTGATCGGTGTATTTTATATACATTTTTTGAGTCGTTTTTAGTTAATCTTTTGTCCCATTTTGTACAAATAAGTGTCGTATTAGAATAGATTTTCTTTCTTTTGAGTCAGAGTGGTTAAAATGGCCAAATGGCGGAAAAGGAGCTAAAAGAGGGCAAAAGAGGAGGTTGAGCTAAGCGAGAAAGTGGCGAGCAGCGGCTTGGACCCGGCGCGGCCTCCTGCGATCGAAGCGAGGGCGGCGCTAAACATCGAAGAAGGCTGCAGAGGTTCCAGCGCGGCGCTACGCCAGCAATCGGGGCGCGGCGCCAAATCACCAATCACGCGGAGACTTAGCGCCGCGGCCAGCGAGCAGCGCGTGCCGGGCGGAAAAATCAGTTTTTAGACGAAATGCGGGCGGGCACGAAGGAAAAGTTTGGCGGTTTCAAGATATAAAAGGAGAACCCTAGCGATTCTAGCGGTTCCTCTTCTTGCACAACACAAGGTTTTCTTGGATTGAAGATTGGAGACCCTAAACTTAGTAATTTCCTTTTCTTTTCTTTCTTTTATTTCAGTTTTGTATGATGAACTTTGAATTAGTTCTTGTCATGTCAATGGCTAGGAACTAATTCTTTTATAGGGCTTTCCATGTTGATTCACTAGAAACTTATGTTATGAATTAATGCATGTCTATGATTATTCTTCTTCTTGTTGAGATTTATCCAATAATTGCTTTGAATGCTTGGTAATTAATTGACAACTAATTATCATTATATGATTTCTAATCAAACATCGAAAGGAGGAGGTTGTGAATATGCTGTAAGTTGGGTAGACATATTTTGGATTGGGAATGAAAATACCTCAATTATTTATGTAACGTTAATGAGAGGCTTAACAACCCTAATTTTACGCATGGTGCGTGACAGTTAACTAGGTTTTTGTGTTTAATCCTCCTATAGAGTTATCCTTATCACCGAAAGGTAGAAATGTGCAATACTGGGGTTGAGTGTTTATATATCCTTAACGAGAATATAAAACGATTTTGTAAACCTGCTAGCTCCGAGAGAAGAAAACCATAATTCATTGCATTGATAAATAACATAAGCGGATAGTTGAGGAGACATGGAAGCCCTATTGCCATCACAACTGAAGTAAACTTATAGTTCATTAGCTTTTATAATTATTAGTTATAAACCACAAAATCAAATATCAATTGCCAAATAGATACCAAAAGATAGATAGTTGGTACTTGAACCCTAATCCTTGTGGACGATATTCGGTCTTACCAAGACTATATTACTTGTCACGATAACGTGCACTTGCGTTAAAGTGTGTGCATCTTTTCGCGCATCAAGTTTTTGGCGCCGTTGCCGGGGATTAGGCATAGTTCAATATCAATTTTATCTATTTTTAATTTCTAATTTGGTTTTTATTCTTTGTTATTTTTTATTTTTTCTATTTTATTTTTTATTTTAGTTTTTTTTCGTTTTATGTATTTATTGTGTGAAAACAAGGGTGCCGTGATCCGTTGTTGGTTTTGATGCATCTCAGGGATCCTGGAGACATGGATTACTACTGTCAATATGATGAAGCTCCAACCCTACAGGAAGAGAGGGGGGAGTTACGAGAAGCCATACTCAGTTTCGCTAGGTATCAAACTCAGTTCATGGACGAAACGAGATTGGCCATGAAGAAGTTGAAACTGCAAATAGGAGAACTCGCAGTCATTTTGAACAGCGAACAACAAATTGAGGAGCCTGAACCATACCCAACTGTTGAGGAATCTGGTGAGATAGTTGGTGTAGAAAAGGAAAAGATTGCAGAGATCCAATTATTTACCTTCTTGAATTCTGTGGAAATTCTTTTTCTTGCACCTATTACAGAAGACACACCACTAGCTATCACGGCTGATCCCCAATAAGGAAGCCCATACCATCAAGGGTACCCCCTAGAGTTGAGAGATGTAGAGAATTTCACGGATTCCTACATTATAGAAAGCATAAAAGACAAGCCTGTCTTGTGTACTTGGGGAATAATTGTATGTTTAAGGCTCTTGTTTGAACAAATGGTCGTAGGGAAATTGAGACCTACAACAATAAATCTGTGGATTGCAAGCAGTTCGCAGAAGGATCCAATGGGCACTCGTACCGGTTAATTGCGTCCGGCTAAAAGACGTTAAAGACAGCGCTTGTTGGGAGGCAACCTAACGTTTTCAATTATGTTATTTTAATTTCTGTCTTTAGTTTATTTTATTTTGTCTAGAACAATCTCACGGTCTTGGGTTCTTGTGTATGTGTTGTGTTGACAGGTACAGAGGCCAATAAATTGAAGGGCGAAAAACTGAGGAATAGTAGGGATTTCCAGAAAAAATGGGTAAGCGCGCTGTGGTACGCGGCGCTAAAAGAATCGAAAAGGCGCTGAAAGCGAGCGCGCGCGCAAAAATCGAAAAAATTGCCAAGTCTGGCGCGCTACCAGAATGGCCGCGCAGAAAATCCCGAAGGAGTGCAGAATATTAGGCCATGCGCTAAAATTAGGACCGCGACGGCGAAATCCAAAATTTAAAAAACGCCCAAAAATCAGATTTTCCCCAAATTCAAACCAAAACCTAACATTCCTTCTCCACAAAACCCACGAAAATTCAACCCTCACCCACAAATCATCCTTAAATCAAACCCTACCACAACCAAAACTCTTAAAATCCTTAAACCCTTAACCATTTCAACCATCAAAACCTAATCAAAGTGCCTCAAATCACCATTAGAAGCAAGAACACCTTGAAGAACACCATAAAAAGGTAATCTTTTTCTGTTCTTGAGATCTTTACTGTAGTTACAGGAGGTGGTAGTTTGGAGGAATATTATATTGTTGAAGTAGTTGGGGCGCTGAAAAAGTGGTTGTGAAGTCTAGAGAAGGAGTATACAAGAAGGGTGTAGGTATTGTGTAGTAGAAGAATTGAAGTTTTGGGGGTGTTAGGGTTGTAGCTGCTAATTGTTGATTGTGTTGGGAAGCACTTGTAAGCTGTACAAAGTAAGTTAACCATGTCTGCCAGAAAAAGAAGAGCCTCCACATCCACCTCAGCCCCACAATACGATGAGACTAGGTTCGTTAGCCACGAAGCCTATAAAAGATACATAAAGCTTAGTACTAGACCCTTAATCCCTGAAAGGGGAATGGACTACCAGAGGGATTCGTTGGGGGAAGAGGATGTCTATGAGCCCATTCGGGCAATGATTGAGATGAGGGGGTGGAAAAGATTTGTAAACCCGGAGAAGTTAGCGCCAATGAACACAGCAATGGTACGGGAATTCTATGCTAACTTTCCGGAGAGGGTAGACAACAAGTGCTTTGTGAGGGGAAGATATGTGCCTGTGACAGCAACAGTAATAAACATGTCTCTAAAAACAGTAGATGTTGAAGGAGGAGATGGTGATTGGAACTATTTTAGAACATGGTCTAGGAGCACCAACAACATCGACTGGAATAACGTTGTAGACACAATAAGCTACCCTGGGGCTGCATTTGATATTGCAAGAAATGGGTCAAGAGGATCGGCGGTGCGATTCAACAAAGCAGCCAAGGGTTGGATATATTTCATCAGTGCCCGTCTGATCCCATCAACGCACTTCACCATAGTGCCAGAAGATAGGATTAAATTGGTATATGGAATCATGACGGAGAAAATAATTGATGTGGGGAAAGAAATAGTGCAAAGTATTGAAGAGACCAGCAGGTTGGTGACAACAGGTGGATTGGGACATGACTCACTTATCTCTAATTTGTGCAACATGAATGCGGTCCAAATCCTACCCACTGATACTAATGAGAGGAACCAACTGCCGGTGACATATGAGATAGTGCACTCTTTCCCAGACCCAAGCCCCCCAGCAGCAAGAAGAAGAGCACCAGCTCCAGCAGCAGCATCAGCAGAGGCCGCAATGAACGAAGATGAGCCTGAAATAGATGCTCAATATGCAGCAGGGCCTAGCCACCAGCCAACCACAGAATCAGAACCTCCAGTGCCTATGATGGAGCAGTTGCTCCAAAACCAGAGAATGATGATGCAACATTTCGACACAGTAATACAAGGACAACATGAGTTGAGACAAGGGCAGCAAGAATTGAGGCAGGAGCAACAACAATTGCACCAGCAGTTTGACGAGATGAGTTCCCTGTTCAACCAATGGTCGATGCATTATCCACCCACCACCACCATTTTAGCCAAAGTCTGTAAGTGTCATATTTCTTTTATTGTCTTTAAGTCTACACACATTGGGGACAATGTGTGATTTAAGTTTGGGGGTGTTTTATTTGTGTCTTGTTATGTTTCATTTAAGTCTTTTTGATTGTTTTATGTATATTTTGAGTCAGAATTTTTTTTTCTCTTTTGAGTCATAATTGCCTGTCAAAGATCATGTATGCTGTAGTTGCTAGAAACACCTAGTGAAGTAAGGTGGAATAATGTAATGGAATTGAAGCAACTATCTAAACACCTAGGTTAGATATGCCAAAAACTCACAAAATATTCTATTTGGAGTTTCTTGCTTAAATTATGCATGCTAAATAATGAATACTTATGTGTTATGATTGCTTGCTATTTGAGGAGAAATAGTTAGGATATGCATGTTAGGGAGATGACTCAGGCATTTCTTTGATAGCCAATTCTTACCATTCTTTTCTATCCCTGACTTTAAAAGTATCCCTAGTCAGCCCCATTGAACCTAAAAATTGAAATTTCTTCTTTGACACCCTATATTCCCACAAATTGTGCCATAAGTAAAAATATGAAATAGTGGAATAAATTGTGTTAAAAAAGAGACAAAAAGAGTGAACAAGCTTGTTGCACCCCAATAAAAAAGTAATAAGAAATAGGCAAAAGCCTAAGTTTGGGGGTGTTTGTTATTATAATACTCTTCACTCTCCCAAAACAAAAGAGGGAAAAGATAGAATTGAAGTGAAGCTCATGGTACACAGAATGAGCCTAAAATGCCTATTTTTACCTACCTATACCTAAGCCTACATTACAACCCTTAAAGTCCTGAAGATCTCTTTTATGCATATCCAAGATTAGTGGAGAATAGCAAGTAAAAATGTCATAGGATTTTTGAATTTATATGCATGATTCAGTAAGTTGACTTCCATTAAGCATGATAAAAATGAGTTTGCGAAATATCTAGCTTAATGTGTTTAGTGTGCTAAAACTTTATGCTATATGTTCCTGCATATTATTCTGCTAACCTTCATGTTTTTCTAGATAACACTAATGCAGCAAAAGTGATCAATGTCAGTGAGTCTTTTATTTTCGTTTCTTTGAGTTTTTATTTCTTTCTTTCTATCTTTGCTCGAGGGCGAGCAAATGTTAAGTTTTGGGGTATTTGATCGGTGTATTTTATATACACTTTTTGAGTCGTTTTTAGTTAATCTTTTGTCCCTTTTTGTACAAATAAGTGTCGTATTAGGATAGATTTTCTTTCTTTTGAGTCAAAGTGGTTAAAATGGCCAAATGGCGGAAAAGAAGCTAAAAGAGGGCAAAAGAGGAGGTTCCAGAGCTAAAAGCAGAGAAAGTGGCGAACGAGGCGTAAAGTGGCGAGCAACGCCGGACGCCCGCGGCCTCCTGCGATCGAAGCGAGCGCGGCGCCTAAACATCGCAGAGGGCTACAGAGGTTCCAGTGGCCGCCGCGCGCGCGCATCGAGAACGGCCGCGCGCCAAATCACCCGGCAAATCGCAGACTTCGGCCGCGCGCCAGCGGCTGAAAAGAAGCTGCGCGCGCGGAAAAATCAGGTTTTTAGACGAAATGCAGGCCGGGCACGAAGGAAAAGTTTGAGCGGTTTTACCTATAAAGGAGAACCCTAGGCGATTCTAAACGGTTCCCCTTCTTGCACACAAGGTTTTCTTGGATTGAAAGATCGAGACCCTAAACTTAGTAATTTCCTTTTCTTTTCTTTCTTTTATTTCAGTTTTGTATGATGAACTTTGAATTAGTTCTTGTCATGTCAATGGCTAGGAACTAATTCTTTTATAGGGCTTTCCATGTTGATTCACTAGAAACTTATGTTATGAATTAATGCATGTCTATGGTTATTCTTCTTCTTGTTGAGATTTATCCAATAATTGCTTTGAATGCTTGGTAATTAATTGACAACTAATTATCATTATATGATTTCTAATCAAACTTTGAAAGGAGGAGGTTGTGAATATGTTGTAAGTTGGGTAGACATATTTTGGATTGGGGATGAAAATACCTCAATTATTTATGTAGCGTTAATGAGAGGCTTAACAACCCTAATTTTACGCATGGTGCGTGACGGTTAACTAGGTTTTTGTGCTTAATCCTCCTATAGAGTTATCCTTATCACCGAAAGGTAGAAATGTGCAATACTGGGGTTGAGTGTTTATATATCCTTAACGGGAATATAAAACGATTTCGTAAACCTGCTAGCTCCGAGAGAAGAAAACCATAATTCATTGCATTGATAAATAACATAAGCGGATAGTTGAGGAGACATGGAAGCCCTATTTCCATCACAACTGAAGTAAACTTATAGTTCATTAGCTTTTATAATTATTAGTTATAAACCACAAAATCAAATATCAATTGCCAAATAGATACCAAAAGATAGATAGTTGGTACTTGAACCCTAATCCTTGTGGACGATATTCGGTCTTACCAAGACTATATTACTTGTCATGATAACGTGAACTTGCGTTAAAGTGTGTGCATCTTTTCGCGCATCAGTGATAAGTAATGAAAATACAAACACAAAGTAGTAATATAAAACTTCGACAGAAGACTTACATTTTGTAGCAATCAGCCAAGCAGTTGAATCTTTGTGTTCTGTATAGTTCGAGGGTGCACACGCAAACGTCCCTCGATTTGTAAGTTCTAAAACTATGATGTAATTTGCTAAGTCAGGAATGCTAGGGATTCTGACAGAGCTCTAGAAGAGATTTACCTCTCTTAGGTTTTTGGTGTCTTTGGAATGGGAGGTAAGCCTCCTATTTATAGTTGAGAATAGGAGCTTTAGAGTTTTAGTTGGACCAGGCCCAACCGAAACAGACTGGGCAAAAATTCGGACTGTCAGGCCATGCCCTGGCACCGCGGTCCTCAATAAGAGGCATCGCGGTGCTGTCATGTGTTCTTGGCACCGCGGTCCCATCCTATTTTCTGCCCATTTTCCCACTTTAATGTCCCGATCATCAACCGAACATTTAGGTATAATCTCTTTCTAATTACATCCTTCAATCGATGAAACATTTAACTTAGTGTTACCCTTCGGGCCTTTACATATCGTCACTAATAACATTAAGATCTTCACGGAACTCCTAGACTGCGTCAGAAGACGAAGCCAATATGTAAAGTTTAGCTACACAAAATATTTGAACTGAACCTATAAGTGGGAAGATAAAATCCCTTCATTCATGACACACTCAATCAAGCTTAGGATTTGTCAAGTGTCTATCCAAATGGCTTGATTATTATAACTCATCTATATTAGTTAACAAAAGGACCATGTCACAGACATGTCCAATGCATTGGACAATGACTTAGTCAACCTAATACCATATGAGTACCTGAGTGTTCACTCGAATATAAATTCAAGGAATGAATCATTTCTTGGCTTACATACCACCTTTAATCTACTTCGTAGTGCACCCAAAACAAGTCGCGTCTCAACCTATAAGGCATTTGAGCTTAGGACAGGATCAAAGTACATTACTCCGTAAACAAGATGATATTGACCTCAAGTCTAAGGACTTTTGTCTCCCACATGCCGATGACATTATAGACATATAACAAATAATACATCAGCAGAGTGTACCAATACTTCAACAAGTATCCACGTGTCCATCATGAGTTGCCATAACTCGTAGCAAGTGAGATATACTACATCCATTAAGGATATGATGCAGACCACATGTCGACGTATATCATATCATCGATATCCCAATTTCGTTGATCATTAGTCGAGGTAATTTAAGAGTTACATTATAACATTAATTCTCACATCATTAATAAACACGTAACCTCTAGGGATGCATTATAAAATTTTATAAACAATCAACTAATAATTCAACAAATGTAAATTGCCATAATATTAATAATCATTAATATAAATATAAATGCGTATAAAGTACATTGTGTCCTAATACAGATTGTCTCTAGGACATACATATACTTTCAATCTCCCACTTGGCCTAGAGCCAATCACCAACATATCTAATACCCATGTTCTCAAAATGACCATTATGCTTCACCAAGCTTAATGGTTTAGTAAAGGGGTCTGCTAGATTATTGTCTGTGGGAATATAATCTATCTTGATATCTTCAGCTTCCACCATCTCTCTCAGGATGTGGTACTTTCTTGGTACATGTTTGTTTCTGTTTGTTGATCTTGGTTCCTTTGCCTGTGCAATGGCACTAGTGTTGTCACAATAAAAGGTTATTGGACAACCAGCACTCGGAACAACCCCTAGTTCCTTCAGGAACTCAAAAATCCCGACAGCTTCTTTAGCAGCCTCCGATCCAGCAATGTACTCCGCTTCAGTAGTCGAGTCTGCAATAGTAGCATGTTTGGAACTCTTCCAGCTCACTGCTCCTCCGTTGAAAATGAAAGTGTAACCAGACTGAGATTTGAAATCATCAACATATGTCTGGAAACTAACATCGGTATACCCAGTGACAACCAACTCATCAACTCCACCATAGACTAAGAAGTAATCTTTAGTATGCCTGAGGTACTTGAGAATACTCTTGACTACTTTCCAGTGTTCCTCGCTAGGATTCTACTGAAACTTGCGAGTCAGACCAAGTGCAAAGGCCACATCTAGCCTAGTACAGGTCATGGCATACATGATCGATCCTATAGCCGAAGCATACGGGATATTTTTCATGCGCTCAAGTTCAATAGCATTATAAGGGCAACTCTTCTTTGATAACTTGATGCCTTGACCCATTGGAAGACCGCCTTTCTTGGAATTCTCCATTGAAAAACGTCTGAGCACTTTGTCTATGTAGACTGATTGTGACAACCCCAACAATCTATTAGGTCTATCTCTATAGATCCTAATTCCCAGAATATAGCAGGCTTCACCTAAATCCTTCATCATGAAGGTCTTGGACAATCAATCCTTAATTGACTGCATGAGGGTCTTATTATCTCTCATTATCAATGTGTCATCAACATATATTATAATGAAGACAATACCCATCATCCTTGCGTTTGGAATAAATACAAGGATCCTCTTTGCTTCTGACAAAATCAAAAGATTTGATAGCATTGTCAAAGAAAATGTTCCAACTCCTAGAGACTTGCTTAAGTCCATAAATGGACTTCTGTAGCCTGCACACAACATTTGTTCTGGACTCACATGAATAACCCTCAGGTTGTTTCATATACACTTCCTCAATTAGATTACCATTGAGAAATGTATTTTTGACGTTCATCTGTCAAATGTCATAATCATAGTGTGCAGCTATTGCAAGCAAAATCCGAATATACTTTATCTTAGCCACCGGTGAAAAGGTTTCATCATAATCCACACCAGGACGCTGAGTAAAACCTTTAACCACTAGTCTAATAAGTCTGAACCTTTCCAGATGCATCAATCTTTTTCTTGAAGACCCATTTGCATCCTATAGGTTTAACCTCATTTGGCAAATCAACCAAGTTCCACACTTGATTGATATACATAGATTCCATTTTGGTTGCCATCTCTTCGAATCAATGTCTAGCATTGATTCGTTATAGGTTCTAGGCTCGTCATCATTTGGAATATCTAGCCCACTTTGTGTTTCCACAAGTAGAATTAGTCTTTCCGGAGGACGATGAGATCTAGAAGACCTACAGAGTTGATTGTCTTGCAGTTCAGTTACAGGTATGTTCTAACTGTGAGTATGTTACACCCCGTAATTTCAAGGCATTAATATGAGAACGTACTTAAGGAACGAAGATTTGAATATTGGAAGGATAGCATAATTACATTTTCTTACAGAAAATTTTTAGAAAAATGTGAAGACGAAAATTTATTAACCCGGAGTTAGATTCCCTAAAATGGATTAATGGACTTAGTATAGGATTACAAAGTCTTGGCATTGTTAATATGAGGCTCACCGAAAATTTCACAATTTTGTGGGGCCCTTCGAAAAATAAGATATTTTGGCCAAGTGTTAAGATGTTTTGTGAGGAAATGATTTTAGCCAATGGGAGGGTGACATGTGTCCCTCATCCACTTGTCTTGCAAGACAAATATCTATATAGAGGATTGGATAGCAAGACTTAGCCATTTCTCACATAATATCTATCTTCCAAAAGCTTTCTCTCCCCTCTTCTCCTAGCTTGCAAGTCTCGAACCAAGAAAAATTTCAAAGAACAAGAGTTGATTATTATCCAATACCTAGCACCCTAATCAAGTTCTAAGCCAAGTTAACTCTCCAAGATTATCCAAAAATAGTTTGGCCGAAAAGGGTATTGAAACCCTAAGCTTGTTTATGAACTTTTTGGAAGTTAAACAAGAAGGGAAGATGGTTACAAGCTTGTAGAAGTTACATTTGTGTGATTGGAACTTGAAGAAGTGGAGCTAAAGACAAACTGTGGGCCAAAAGTTAGTGGATTGTTTTGGGCAATATTTAAGGTAAGATTATTCTTCCTCTTAAAGTAATTGGACATTACATGTTGTTATAGTTAATAGATGAACTTGTGTTAGGAAGAATGGAGAATAAGAAGTGTATGGGCAGTTTTTGGGTGTTTGACCGAAAGTTGGCAGTTTTCGGATATGGGATTTGTTGGTTATAATTGTTGTTGTTATCTTCACCTATTACATGTTAAAATGAAGGAATATTGTTGTTGATAAGTTGATATTACGTATATTAAAGTATTGAAACTTGAATTGGATTATAAGGAATTATGGAAAGGGTTATTGTGTTGGGGTTGTTGGCCGTAAATACTATAAAACTGTTGGATATTGTTGTGCAGTTTTAGGGAATGTTTTGTGGCGTTGGAATGCTGGAAATTCAGCCACCAATATGCATGTTTAAGTATAGTAATTTCTAATGAAAGTCCTAAAGGAATAAGGGTGTATAAGGGTGTTAAAAGGTCTCACATTTTACCCTTGTTATTGTTGGATTGTGGACTGTTTTAATGTGGAATAAGAGGCTGATTTACGTGAGAAATAGGTGTGTGAATCACCTTGGTTAACTGTTTGGTTGTGCCCTTAATTGGTTCTTGGTTGTTGATGAAATTTGCCTTATTGAAAGGTGGAAAAGTACGAATAAATAGGGGAAGTGCTGCCCAAATTTTTATAAGAAAAGAGAGCCATTACTTGGTATATGTCTTACACTAGTATCATGGAGTTGATAGACGTGTTATTGTTATTATAGGTTGAAGTACCTATTTGGGGCGTATTCTACTTATCATGTTGGTTAGTTGTCAATAAGGTATGTGAACCTCTTCCTTCTTTCTTTTGGCATGTTCTACGTATGAACCATAACTGTGGTATTGTTTCAAAAGTTATTCTACTCTTAGAAGTTAAAGAGTATTCATGTTATTGATTCTATGCTGAAAGAATGTCTAAATTATTTTTAAGTCCTTACCAAGTCTTATGAGAGATGTTGGTAAGAGTTTTTAGTAAATATTGGAGTCTAGTTGATCTTGCTAAGTTACAACACTAATGAGAAAAGGTATCAAACAAGCCATTGCAGCGTTAAATGAAAAAGGTATCGACAATCAATTATATTGGAATGATTAGACTTCCATCTGTATAGAAACTAAGATATAACCAGTTCGTTTTACATTTTCTAGGTTCACAACTGATTAGATAAGATCATTATTAATATATAACTTACTAACGGCTCATAAACTGAATTAATTTGGCAATTCGGATCGGTTATCACCATGCAAATGTTTCCACAATGTTAGCCAGAGGAGTGAGACGAATTTAGATTATCGAGTTGATACAGACGACAAGCGGTATGTGAACTCTTCCTTTCTTCTTTGAGCATGAACTTTATAAAATGAGTGTACGGTGGACGTACATGTTTTAAATGAATCTAGATTTCATGTGGTACATGAGGTGGTAGTGACTTGATTTTAAAAGTATACTTGACTTGATTTTAAAAGTGTAAGTTACTTGATTTAAAAGTGTAAGTGCCTTGATTGTAAAAAAAGTGTAAGTAACTTGATTTTAAAAAGTGAAAGTGCCTTAATGCTACAAGTGCTAGTGTATTGGGGTTTTATAAATGAAAGGAGGTACGGTGGACGTACATAGTACTTTTGGATTCAAGTCCCTAATGATACATGATATGACTCTTTTTATAAAATGAATGTACGGTGGACGTACATAGCACTTTTGGGTTCAAGTCCCTAATATTACATGATATGATAGTTCCTTGGTTTTCTAAAATGAAGATTCCTTTTAATGTTTTTATTGAGAGTCCAATAATGATTTAAATTGCACATGGTTGCTCATGATAGCTATTCATGCTAGTGTTATTATTCCAGTTTATCGCGTCCCAGAATGGGCCGGGCAGTATACCTTGGATGGGCAGTATATGACTTTACCGTGTTCCAGAATGGGCCGGGCAGTATACCTTTGATGGGAAGTATACCTTATATGCCTTTACCGTGTCCCAGAATGGGCCGGGCAGTATACCTTAGAGGGGCAGTAGGTATATATGACTTTACCGTGTCCCAGAATGGGCCGGGCAGTATACCTTAGATGGGTAGTGTACCTTACATGAATTTACCGTGTCCCAGAATGGGCCAGGCAGTATACCTTATATGTTCATCGCGACCGTCGCTAGATGGGTCGGGCAGTATATGGCAAAGTGTTTACCGCGTCCCTCACTAAAGGGCCGGGACATGTTACACTGATGATTCCATTGAGTCCCTCACTAAAGGGCCGGGATGCGTTATATGAAAACAGATACGATGACTCTCATTTTTATAAGGTACAGTGGTACAATGGTACAGCGGTACAGAGATACAAGGTACAGTTGGCTCTTATTTTATATGGCACGGTAGGATCTGGTATTTAATTTTCATACTTGTCCCTGCCATTCTTTTGTACAGTTATGATATTGTTTACTGTACCTCATGTTTACATACTTGGTACTTTGTTGTACTGATCCCCTTCGGGGGGCTGCGTTCATGCCCGCAGATATAGGTACTCAGTTTGGTGATCCTCGAGCTTAGGATCTTTGCCCAGCTTTTTGAGATAGCTCCACTGTTTCGGAGCTTGTTATTTTGGTACAGGTCTTCCATTAAGACTTATGTATATTCAGGGGTACGGCGGGGCCTTGTTCCGTCACATGTCTTTATCAAACTCTTAGAGGTCTTGTAGACAGGTGCGGGTTGTATATGTATTTGGACATATGTGAGTTGTACTAGTTTTAGTTATATATATATACAGTGGCGGCCTTGTCGGCTTGCCTGTTTTTATAACATGAGTTTTCTTAGAGCTTCCGCTGGTTATATGTGATATGTGGGTATAAGGGTGCCCAGGTAGGGCACCGCCATGGCCCGGGTTCGGTCGTGACAGTAGTAGTTCTGTGCTACCGGTCGATCCACCAACATTAAAGCTTTCAAGAATATCATTTTCATGTCTTTCCTGAATGGGAGGAAATGCAACTGGTGCACTTGCTCCCAGTTCTGTGCCGGAAGATCTTACATTTCTGCATTACTCCTCGTAGCACTCCCACTGGCCGAAGGAGTTACCCAAAATACCCAATCTTCACCAGAAGCTCCCACTGAATTCTTGCCTTTATCATCGGGCAAAGATCCAACCTCTTTGTTACCTTGTTCTTGAATTTCTTCGTTCTATCTCTGTGCAACTCTCATCTTTGTAGACATATTCATCATCAAGGAAAGTTGCGTTCCTAGAAACAAATATCTTATGTTCTCCAGGAAGATAGAAATAGTATCCCTTAGTTTCTTTCGGATACCCAACAAAGTAATATTTCTCACTTTTAGATTCCAACTTATCAGTGATCAACTTCTTGACATACGCAGGACACCCCCAGGGCCTCATGTGTCTAAGTGATGGCTTCTTGCCACACCATACCTCATATGGTGTCTTTTCGACCGATTTAGATGGAACTCTGTTTAGAACATATATTAAGGTCAAAATAGCGTATCCCCAAAGGTATGTAGGAAGAGCTGAAAAACTCATCATGGAACGAACCATATCAAGCAAGGTTCGGTTTCTCCTCTCGGCAACACCATTCATCTGTGGTGTTTCAGGAGGTGTCTATTCAGAATGAACTCTATGAAGCTTTAAGTAGTCAAGAAATTCTTTACTTAAGTATTCACCCTCACGATCAGATCAGATAGTCTTGATACTCTTTGAGAGTTGTTTCTCAACTTCACACTTAAACTCCTTAAACTTCTCAAAAGCCTCGGATTTGTGTCTCATAAGATACACATATCCATACCTTGATAAGTCGTCTGTGAAAGTGATGAAGTAAGAGAACCCTCTCTAGTTTGAGTCGAAAATGGTCCACATACGTCTGTATGTACCAACTCAAGCACCTCATTGGCACGGATCCCTTTCCAGAAAGAGGTTTAATGGTCATCTTACCTTTCAAACAAGATTTACAGTTACCATAAGATTGTAAGTCAAATGGTTCGAGGTAATTTAATTTCCTCAACCGTTCTATCATTGTTTGATTGATATGACCAAGTCTGTCATGCCATAAGTAGGTAGAATTTCTTTCATTTAACTTAGCCCTTTTATTTTGTACATTGAAAATTTCCCTATGGCAGTTTAATGTATACAATCCATTCACAAGAGGCGCAATACCATACACAACATTATCTAAAGTCAAAACCATATTGTCATTAGACGTGTTTGAGGAAAAACCCTCTGAATCAAGTACAAGAATGGAAATAATATTCCTTGTAAAAGAAGAAACATAAAAACAATTGTTCAACATTAAAACTTTGCCAAACGGTAAATCTATCTTATAAGTTCCCACGCGCTCAGCAACAACTCATGCTCCATTTCCGACGCGCAGGTCCACCTCGCGAGGCCCGACCTTCCTACTATCAGTTAGCCCCTGCACATTTGTACAAATGTGTGAGCCACAAGCGGTATCAAGTACCCAGGAATGAGAATCATTTATAGATAGATTAATTTCAATTATAAACATACCTTGCACATTAGCACCTGGCGCCATTCCTCCGCCCGGAGCAGTGCAATCCTTTCTCCAATGCCCCTTCCTGTTGCAATTCATGCAAACATCTGATGCCGACAGTTTTTTCTTCTTCTTTGCCCCTCCCTTGGGCTTCATTGCTGCTGTCGGAGCAACAATTTTGCCCTTCCCCTTCTGTTGTCCCTTACCTTTCGGTTTGGGGCGACTAGAGGAGCCAACCATCAGAATAGGCTTGGTCTTAGAGGTCGAAGATTCAAAAGTCTTTAACATATTATGTAACTCCGACAATGTCGCTTTAGTCCCATTCATGTTATAATTAACAATGAAACTCTCAAACGACTTAGGAAGTGAGTGCAGGATGAGGGTGGTGGCGAGTCTGTCATGAAACATTATGTCTATAGAAGCTAACCTCTCAATCAACTCAATCATCCTCAACACATGAAGTGAAACTTGGCTCCCTTCATTTAGCCTACACTTGAAAAGTTCTATGAGCAGGTCATACTCCATTGTCTGACTCTGCGAATCATAAAGACTCTTCAAATGGGCTAACATTTCGTTGGACCTCATAGTTTCATGTTGTCTTCGCAATGTAGGTGGCATAGAAGACAACATTAAGCATTGAGCTGATGTGGCATCTTTATAATGTTTCTTGTAAGCAACCTGGTCAAAAGTTGCATACTCTGCAGAGTCCTCCACTGGAGCGATGGGGAATACTTTGTCCAATGTATAATCAATTTATTCCTGTCTAAGGACAATTCTAACATTTCTTAGCCAGTCAATGAAGTTGTATCCGGTGAGTCTGTTTGACTCCATGAGCATTTTCAACGAAAAGTTTGACATTTCTGAATATCTGAAGATAATAGATAGAACAGGAAAATACAATCAAAATTCATTCTCCTAAATTATACACATTCATAATAAACTAATTTAACATGACCTTTTGTTTAATTAGCTCCCACTATTTTACATACTTCTACGACCCCAATGTTAGAATACGGACCTAAATCAATATAAAGGTTATAATGGGCCAAGATCCAAACATATGCTATATTCGCGTTTTCTTTGACTGATAACTTCAATAACACACTTTGGTAGGTCCTCAACCAATTGTAAAGCAACTCTACAACTCTTCGTTTGATTAAATATCTTTCATTTTATCTTACGTCTTTAGACTAGTCCGACACTTTGGCGCTAAGATTCATCTAAACAAGCCAACCCCATTACACGACTGCGTTTAAATGTCTAAGGTAGCCTTTGCAAGCAAACACTTTGGTGTAAATACCTACAAAAGTTTATTATCTACTTTCATTTTGACATATCTATGAAAGAGCCTTGGTCCTCTTAGACTTAGAGCAAATGCTTTGGTATAAATATCTTTATCGCCGAAAAAGACTTAGCACCCTAACAATTATAATGGACGACGCATTATAATTAGACTTGTATTTAATGTTTGGGGAATATTTTTAGTTTTCGGGGATTCATTCAAGATCAACAATCAAGTCATACATCATATGACATCCTATCATGCAATTTCTAAACACAATTAGATGGGAAACCATCAAACACAATAGGCATGATAAAAGATGGTTTTAATCACATACTGGGCGCCGTCTACCCAGACAGTTACAGCGGTCATTTGAAATTAAACAATTACTGGGCGCCTCCTACCTAGACAATAATTGCGGACGCTATGCTAATAATTTAAATGCATCACATTTAATCACTTAACACATTTGTATATTATTCAATTTGCTGGGGCCTCTTAACATCGTTGTAGGTGTTGTGCAGGTGTTGTGCTAAATATGAGCCGGTTAAAATGAATTGAGTTAATAAATAGGTGAGTTATTGACGCGTGAAAATATTATTTAAGCCAAAATGAATTGAATGGACTAAAAAATATGTCAAACTCAACTCACGCAATTTTTACTAAGCTTTAATTATCTTATTTGTTCTTTTATAAATTTTTAATATCTAATAAATTATTATTTTACGTTATTATAGTTATATAGGTATGAGCAGGTGTTGGTGCTCGTCCCCTAGCCGATACAACAGTACGCCATCTGTCCCTGTCACGTTCCTACCACGTCCCCTACCTCGTCCATGTGAAACTGCCCTGGCTGCGGGTACGAGTGCGGGCTCTTGGTCTCCAACAGTAGTCGATCGCGTTCTTACCATCTATGAGAGAATAGAAGTACGAGGTTAAGATATAAATCTGAGCAAACTTGCACGAAAAGAGTGAACTAGACACTAATCAAAATGAACTAGCATGAAAAGAGAGAAATAATTGAAATTTAATAAATGTCTCAAAGCCTCTCACAGATGAGATGGACATCTACATACTAATCCGCAAAACTCTACTAGAAATTGTTCTTGTACTCATTAGACCGATGAACCAAACCACTCCGAACTTGTCATGACCCAAATCACGGGTCAGGATAACATCTACTCTATCCCTCCGGTAGGTGAACCATCCCCAAATCACGATATACAAATTTAAACTTAAAGAGGAAAAGTTAAATAAACAAGATTATCTTTAAGTCTCAATAACATAAATACTGGATAAAGTTAAAGTACAAGTCATATCCCAAAATCGGATCTTTTCATGGTCCTGGCGCATAGCAGGGGATTAATATACCGGACTACCTTTTTTTAAAGTCAAAGTACAAGCCATATCCCAAAATCGGATCTAAGTCGTACAAGAGCGTTATTCGTAAGTCTGACATATGTCTAGCAGGATGAAATAAACTATCTGTGGAAATCAAATATAGAAAGAAAGTGAAGATGAGAATTTCAAGGATCACGGGTCGGTCATGTTGTAACGACTCGTAATTTTAGATAATAATTTGAGCATGTAAACGAAGAAAATAGATTCGAGTGTTTGGAAAATTTTATTATATTTACGTATGCTAATAAGGAAATTAGTATACAAGGAATGCGATCCTGAAATAATTTTAGATGCAACAGATGTGACGATGAGGATTAATAATAATAATTGTATATCTCCAAAAGAGGTGATGAACTAATGTTATATTACAAATTATGACATCGAGTATACCAAAGTTTTATGAGTTTTTAGGATTTTATTAAAATGAGATCTATAATTAATTGTGTGTAATTGATTAATTATGGAATTGATTAATTTAAATGGGAGAAGAGTTTAGTGGAGGTGTCACGTGTTAACAACCTAAAGTGACTAGCCTACATTATTAATATGGTGTTGTGTAATGGTGTTAGTTATTACTGACTAAGTGGGGTGTTACATACGTGTATGTCTAAAAAGGACTACCTAAATGACTAGCTTTATTAAGTGAATTGGTGGCACTTTTTCGTGAGGAGTCGGGGATAATGGCAACCATCAGTAAGTGCTCAATATTATATCCATATGCTCCCATCACCTAACAGATAACACTAACATTATATATACCTCGAAGGAATACAATTCATTATAGTAGGCTCTACAGATATGCAATATTGTTAAGTACCAAGGGAGCAAGTGTCAATAAACAGTGTATTTTCCTTTCAATATTGGCTACAAACGAAACAAGTCCATTTCACTTTGATTTTGATCTGGAAAAGTGCACGTAGTAGCAGTACTGGAATGCCTTGATCCATGCAATTCTTAATTTCTTCAGTAGAAACTAATTATCGAGTTATTAAGTTGGGAATCGACGTATGTGAAGGCAAATTATTTTTTTCTTTTGGCATGTTCTACGTATGAAATATAATCGTGATATGGTTCCATAATTTATTCTACTCCTAGAAGTTAAGAATAACCATGTTGTTGATTCCTATGCTAAAAGTATGTCTAAATTGTTTCTAAGTCCTTAATGAGGCATATGAAAAGATGATAATGATACTCACAGTGTCGTCAAGGGTAATATGTCACCTGTTGAAATTGGAATATGATATTGTCATTCATGCATTTTTATTTGCATTGCATTCGCATATTACCCTGAACCACTTGTGCTATGCACATTACTATATGGTAAATATTGTATATATGTAGGGATATGGAAAAGGGAAAGGAGTTATATACGCACACCACCTGCAGCTAGTACAAATTATCACAAAAGAGCCCTAAGAGACCAACATTGAAGCCAACATGGCTTATATGATATAACTGAAAGCCTGGCGGTTAAGATTTGACCGAAAGCCTGTGTGGCGGTTATCGGACAGTGGGATTCCAATATAACCGAAATTCTGTGTGGCGGTTATGGGAAATAGACAGTATACCACATTTGCATCATGCATGACATTTATGTATATTATGTCCACAGAGGCTATTATGAGAAGAAAGACGCATGTGTGGTCATCAGTATACTGCATTGGTATTGCATAACATTTAGACACATGTGTTATGGGCCCCCCAGAGGTATGTACTGTTGGTCAGTGTTTCTGTTTCAGATCATGATACACCTTGACTATGTTATTTCTTATGCCTGACATACTCAGTACATCAGTCGTACTGACGCTGGGGACCCTGCGTTTCATGCCCACATGTTCACACAGGTAGGGCGACGGTCCACGTGATTAGGTTGCAGATTTCAGCAGACTTTTGAAAGCACTCATCTCTTTTCGGGGTGTCGGTGTAACTTTGGTATGTTACATTTTTGTGTGTCTATATGAGTATGGCAGGGCCTTGTCCCGACCTGTTGATGTTGTACACTCTTTAGAGGCTTGTAGACATGTGTCCTGTGTATAGTAGTTTTGTATGGCCCTATCGGCCATGACATGGGTATTTATATATGTATAAGTTCAATTTCTGGTTAAAAGTTTTATACCCTTTTCGGCTTAGTCCGTATTTATTTATGGTTGGGTGTTGATTGCGTGATTAGCGGTACCCGACAGGTGGGATCCGGGCGCCGTCGCGGTCCTCCGGTTTGGGTCGTGACACATGTAGCTCACCTTGAAAGTATCAGAAGTTATCTCGGGATCAGCCACGAGGTCTCGAACTGGAACCCAGATCTGTATCTACATAAAAGTTCAGCAAGTGTAATTTGAGTACAATACTAGTACCCCCTAAGTATCATAATACGACAATTAAAAAAACACGTATAGACAATATAAATATTGACAGACCACACATAGTGAAGAAAGTCATTTATTCCATTAGATTACGGGATTACCAAGTTCACGTCCAATTTAGGTCATAAAGCTTAATTATTTTTTGATTTAGCCATAAAAATTAGTTTTTATCAAATACAAATACAAAGTTTAACTCTTTTCATTAAATCATATGAATGTATCATGGAATAATATATTCAATTAGGGATGATATGAATTCAAGTAAAATGCAATGCAACTGGTCAATACAAATCCGATATACACATGTTAAGGGCTTTAGGACACGTTTTTCCACAAAAGCACTCTAAGTTTCTAAAAACTCAAAACTAAATAATCAAACACTCCAAAATCTTCCATAACCCCCGAGATCCGAAATAACGGCTCGACTAAGTCATAAATCATATTCCATACATAACGGAACCTTCAGATTCGATAATAAACATGTTTACCCAAAAGTTAACTTCTAGTCAAACGTTTCAAATTCAAGACTTAAAGAGGTTGAAAATTAGAATTTTCCCTCTAGGAGAAGTCTAATTGCCTCGGGAAGCGCGCCACACATTCCCGCAAGTCATTAATATTTTAAAGAACTACAAGAAGGGTATTTTGGAGAATAAAATATTGAGATGGGATAAACGACCAAACGCGTCGTTACAATCTCCTTAAGCGTTTGCAATGTTATCCTCAAGTGACCTGCATGCTCTTCACGATTCTTGAAATACACCAAAATATCATCAATGAAGAATAATGAAACGCCAAAGAGAAGGTTTGAACACATGATTCATCAGGTTCATAAACACAATAGGTGCTTTAGTTAGACCAAAAGACAACACCAGAAATTCAAAGTGTCCATAATAGGTACGAAAAGCTATTTTCAAAATATCCTGCTCCTTTATTTTCAACTGATGGTAACTAGACATTAAGACAATCTTTGAAAAGAATTCAGCACCCTAAAGTTGGTCGAACAAATCATATATTCTAAGAAAAGGGTTGTTATTCTTAATGTCCATCTTAGAAAGTTGACGATAATCAACACACATTCTAAGAGAACCGTCCTTCTTTCAGACAAACAGGACCGGAGCAGCCCAAAGTGAGGTACTTGGTCGAATAAAAAAGCACTTTGGGAAATTCATTAACTATGGGCACAAATTTAAATTTGGGCATTATGGCTTGATTATCATTGACAACAACTAGTAGGTAAATACACCCTTTAGAGATCATCTTATTAACCATAAGATAGAAATAAATCTACTCATAGGCTTAGTAATTTCACCCTTCCACATCATAACGGGTTCAAAGGAAATTCAGAACGAACTAAATTATGTCGGTAATCCACATTAGTATAACATGCGGCGCCAATCCATCCCCATAATCACATAAAAGTCTAACCATTTTAATTAGAATAGATCAGTAATAGTCTCACGACCCATGACCACGACCACACAGTCTCTATAGATTCTAGAAGCAATAACAGGAACACCAACAGGGTATTCACAGAAAAAAGTTTAAGAACTTGTTCAGGTTCTACACTAAAATCAATAGCAAAGTATGGAGTCACATGAAAACAATTTGAACCTAGATCGATTAATGAATATACATCAAAAGAGCAAATAGTAAGTATACTACTGACTACAACATCCAAGGCTTTAGCTGCTGATCAGTGTATTTTATATACACTTTTTGAGTCGTTTTTAGTGAGTCTTTTGTCCCTTTTTGTACAAATACGTGTCGTCTTAGGATATATTTTCTTTCTTTTGAGTCAAATTGGTTAAAATGGCTCTTTGGCGGAAAAGGAGCGAAAAGAGGGAAAAAGTGGAGGTTCCAGAGCTTAAAATGCGAGAAAGTGGCGAACCAGGCAGAGACACCGTTGCTGCATGGCCTCCACCATCAGGCCAGCGCTGGCGCCTAATATCGAGGCCTTCGAAGTTCCAGCGCGCGCCTCCGCATGCCAGAGGCGCAGCCGCGCGCCATCATCGAGTTTCAGAGTTCCGGCGCGCCAGAGCGGTCGCGGCGCCGACGCGGGAAAAATCAGGTTTTTGACGAATTTATGGGCCAGGCCTGAAGGAAACCCTTAAGGGCGGTTTTGAAGCTATAAAAAGAGAACCCTAGGCAGTTTTCAAGGGTTCCCTTTCTTGCACAAACACAACACATCTTGGAGTTCAAGATTGGAGACCATTCTCTTGTAATTTTCTTTCTTTCTTTTACTTTATTTCGCTTTATGTTGATATTGAATTAGTTCTTGTCATGTCTATGGCTAGGAACTAATTCTAATATAGGGCTTTCCATGTCAATTCACTTGAACCTTATTTTATGAATTAATGCATGTTTATGGTTGTTCTTCTTATTGTTGAGATTTATCCAATAGTTGTTTTGAATGCTTGGTAATTACTTGATCATTAATTATCATTATTTATATGATTTCTAATCAAACTTCGAAAGGAGGAGGTTGTGACTATGTTGTAGTTGGGTAATCATAGGTCGAATTGGGGATGAAAATACCTCAATTACTTGTAAATAAGCACATGGGTTTTTGTTCTTAATCCTCCTATAGAGTCATCCTTATCACCGAAAGGTAGAAAGGAGCGCTACTGGGGTTGAGTGTTTATATAGCCTTAACGGGAGTATAGAACGGATTAGTAAACCTGCTATCTCCAAAAGAAGAAGAACCATAATTGATTGCATTAATAAGTAATATAATTGGATAGTTGAGGAGACTTGGAAGCCCTATTTTCCTCATTACTGAAGTAAACACATAGTTAATTAGTCTTTATAATCGTTAGTAATAATCAACAACTCAAATATCGATCACCAAATAGATAACAAAGAATAGAAGTTGGTACTTGAACACTAATCCCTGAGGACGATAACTCGGTCTTCAAGACTATATTACTTGAGTCGACAACGTGCACTTGCGTTAAAGTGTGTGTGTTAAATCGTGCATCAAGTTTTTGGCGCCGTTGCCGGGGATTAGGCATAGTTCAATATCAATTTTATCTATTTTTAATTTCTAATTTGGGTTTTATTTTTAATTTTTTTATTTATTACGTTTTATTTATTTATTTTGTGAGAACCAGTTGCCGTGATCTGTTTGTCTGTTTTTGATCTGTTTCAGGAAATCAGTTTATGCGAAGGAGAAGAGGAGCAGACACTCTTGTTCCCTTAAATCCAGAGATTGAGAAAACTTGTAAACAGAACAGAAGGAACCATCGGATTTCAGCCTTAATTGAGATGGACGGCGTACGAAACAACAATGTGCTGAGAGAGGGGTTAGGTGAAAATCAAACTAACCATGGAATGCCTCGGATAATGTCTATGGATGTGGAGGAGAGAGTTCAGGTCCAAGCGGAGAGAAGCTTGGGTGATTACGTGCTGCCGAGGGTGAACGGAGCACAAACATGTATTAGGCTCCCTGCAATAGGAGCAAACAACTTTGAGATAAAACCGGAAATTCTAAGCATGGTGCAAAACACGGTGCAGTTTGGAGGGTTGCCATCAGAGGATCCACACATGCACATAGCTAATTTATTGGAGCTATGTGCAACATTCAGATATAATGGCGTTACTGATGATGCCGTCAGATTGAGGCTCTTTCCCTTCTCACTCAGGGATAGAGAAAAAGTATGATTGAATTCTTTGCCAGCTGATTCAATTTTTACATGGCAAGAGCTGACACAGAAAATTTTGGCAAAATTCTTCCCACCATGCAAAACAGCGAAGTTGAGAGGGGAGCTGAATAATTTTTACCAAGCCGATGGGGAATCATTATACGAAGCTTGGGAGAGGTTCAAGGACTTGCAGATAAAGTGTCCACACCACAGTATTGAGTTGTGGAACTTGGTCCACATCTTCTATAATGGGCTGAGCGGAACAACCAGAACAATTATTGATGCAGCAGCAGATGGGACCTTTATGAGGAAAACAGCCCATGAAGCTCACGACTTATTGAAAGACATGACCACCAATAACCATATCACAGAAGATAGACAAATGAGTGGAAGAAGAGCAGTGGGAGTTCATGAGATAGATGCCATCACTGCCATGAATGCCCAAGTGGCCCTTTTAACCAAGCAGCTGCAACAACATACAAAGATTCAGAATGCGCTGCAGATGCCAAAGAGTCGTGAAATGTGTGGTGGTCCACATACATTCGATGCATGCCCATCACCGATCCTAATAATATGACAATCGAGCAAGCAGAGTGTCAAGTCAGAGGTAACTATCGAGACCCTAACAACCCATACTCCAACACATACAATCCAGGGTGGAGGAATCACCCAAATTTTTCATGGAGAGGAGAGCAGGGGCAGCAGAATCAATATAGAGGCCAGTACCAAAATCAGCAGCACCAAAATCAGCAGCCATTCACTCAGGCCTCACCTTCTCAACAATTCAATGGTCGGCCGTAAAAGCCGACGAAATGAGAGCGGCTTTGTTGACACTTACCAACTCCTGCACTCCAATTCATGGCGTAAACTAGATCTTCGTTCAGGAACTTGGAAACACAAGTGGGTCAACTAGCAAAGCTATCGAACAACAGGCCACAGGGTACACTGCCAAGCAACACAGAGATGAACCCTAGAGAACAATGCCAGGCAGTACAGCTGAGAAGTGGTAAACAGTTGGAGCAGCATACACCTCAGCCGGTAGTTGAGCAAAGGGTAGAAATAGAGAAAGAGAAGGTGGTTGAAGCTCGCCCAGTAGTAGAGAAAGCTCCAGAGAAGGAGTATACTGAGAAGATTCTGTTCCCACAGAGATTGCAGAGGAAGGTAGTTGATAAACAATTCTCCAAGTTTTTGGAGACGTTCAGAAAGTTACATATCAACATACCCTTCATAGAGGCGTTGGAGCAAATGCCTTCTTATTTTAAATTCATGAAGGAGATTTTGGGGAAGAAGAAGAAACTAGCAGAATATGAGATGGTGTCACTGACTGAGGAGTGCAGTGCTATCCTGCAGAAGAAGTTGCCCCCTAAACTAAAAGACCCAGGGAGCTTTACATTTCCTTGCACAGTTGGCAAAGGGCCCTTTGTGATTTAGGGGCAAGCATAAATTTGATGCCTTTGTCAGTGTTTAAACGGTTGGAGTTAGGTGAGGCAAAACCAACCACGATGAGCGTGCAACTAGCCGATAGAACAGTGGTGCACCCAAGGGGGAAGATTGAGGATGTGCTTGTTAAAGTAGGAAAATTCTTTTTTCCTGCGGACTTCCTCATTCTTGACATGAAAGAGGATGCAGAGATCCCTATCATATTGGGGAGACCGTTCTTGGCGACAGGGAGAGTCCTGATCGATGTATAAAAAGGAGAGCTGACATTGAGGGTGGAGAGCGAAGAAATGGTGTTTAAAGTATTTAAACACGTTATTGAGCCACCAGTCATGAGCAGGTGCTTTGCAATCAGCACCATCAGAACCCCCTGTGAGCCAGTGCAAGCCAAACCAAGGGAGATAGGCCCACCAAAGCAAGTACATGATGTTGAACCTCCGCCAAAGCAGGTATGTGTTCCTGAACCTTCCCTTGAAAATAATTTTAAGAAGAGAAACAGAAGAAGAAAAAGAAAAATGTGGAAAAAATGGATTGGTTGTGGGGTTAATCTACCCCACACTTCTTGAGTTAAGAAACTTGCGTCCGGCTAAAAGACGTTAAAGACAGCGCTACTTGGGAGGCAACCCAAGGTATTTTGAATTATTTTACTTTAATTTTTACTAAGAACAGTCTCACGGAGGTAGTGTTTGTGTTGTGTTGAGTGCAGTCAACAAATTTGGAGGCGAAAAAGCGAAGAATAGCCGATTTTCGAGAAAATGGGTGGCGCTGGCCAAAGATGTGGCAGCGCCAAAAGAGCGTAGCGCAGAAATTAAGCGCCAGAAAATTCAGAAATTAGCGCGCGCCAGAGCAGGGCCGCGGCGCAGAAATTCCAGAAGAAGCGCAGTAAATTGGGCGCCGCGGCGCCAAGTGCAGGGCCGCGGCGCCGAGGCGGAAATCCAGAAAATAAAAGACGCCCCAAATCCGATTTTTCCCAATTCCAAACCAAAACCTAAACCCTCTCCTCCACAAAACCCACGAAAATCCACACTTTACCTACAAATCTTCCATAAATCAAACCCAAACACAACCAAAACTCTTAAATTCCCTAAACCCTTAACCATCTCAACCAACAAAACTTCATCCCATTGCCTCAAATCACCATTAGAAGCAAGAAAACCTTGAAGAACACCGTAAAAAGGTAATCTTTTTCTTTTCTTGAGAGCTTTACTGTAGTCAAAGGAGGTAGTAGATTGGAGGAGTGTTGTATTGTTGAAGTTGTTGGGGTGTTGAAAAATTGGTTGTGAAATTTAGAGGAAGAGTATACAAGGAGGGTGTGGGTGTTGTGTAGAAGATTCTTAAGTGAAGTTTGGGGGTAATAGGGTTGTAGCTGTTGATTGGTGAGTGATAGTGTTGGTGAACAGTGTTGATAGAAAGGGAACGCTGCAAAAAGTGATCTAAACATGTCTGCCAGAAAGAGAAGAGCCTCCACATCCACCTCAGCCCCTCAATACGATGATACTAGGTTTATTAGCCAACAAGCTCATGAAAGATATAAAAAGCTTAGTACTAGGCCCTTAATCCCTGAAAGGGGAATGGATTATCAAAGGGATTCGCTTGGGAAGGAGGATGTCTATGAGCCCATTCGGGCGATGATTGAGATGATGGGGTGGAAAAGATTTGTAAACCCGGGAAAGATATCACCAATGAACACAGTGATAGTGCGTGAATTTTATGCTAATCTTCCGGAGAAGGTGGACAATGGATGCTTTGTGAGGGGAAAATATGTGTCTGTGACGGCAGAAGAGGTCAATGCGATATTGGAAACAGTTGATGTTGAAGGAGGAGATGGTGATTGGAGCTATTTTAGAACATGGTCTAGAAGCACCACCAACATCGACTGGAATGCCGTCGCAGACACAGTGAGCTACCCTGGGGCTGCATTTGATATTGCCAGAAATGGGTCAAGAGGATTGAGCAGTGTCGCTCACCAAAGCGACTGGTTGGTTGTATTTCGTCGTTCGCTAATTCCATCAACGACTTCACCAGAGTGCCGTAAGACGTAATCAAATTGATATATGGAATTATGACGGGGAAGACGATTGATGTTGGGAAGGAGATAGTGGAAAATATTGAAGAGACCAGCAGGTTGGTTACAACAGGTGGGTTGGGACATGACTCACTTATTACAAGTTTATGTGCCATAAATTGGGTCCCAACCCTACCCACAGATACTTATGAGAAAAACCAACTTCCTGTGTCATACGGGATAGTGCACTCTTTATCAAACCCAACTCCTCCAGCAGCAACAAGAAGAAGAGCACCAGCACTACCAGCAGCAACAGCAGAGGCCGTCATGGACGAAGATGAGCCTGAGATAGAGGCTCAATATGCGGCAGGAAACAGCCATCAGCCACCCACAGAATCAGAACCTTCAGTGCCCACGATGGAGCAGTTACTCCAGAATCAGACAAGGATAATGCAGAATTTGGACACGGTGATACAAGGACAACAAGAAATGAGGCAACAAATTAACGAGATGAGTTCCTTGTTCAGTCAGTGGTCAATGCACTATCCACTGCCACCTCCACCATTTTAAACCAAGTCTGTAAGTGTCCTTTTCTTTTATTATATTTGAGTCTTACACACATTGGGGACAATGTGTGATTTAAGTTTGGGGGGGGTGTCTTATTTGTGTCTTATTGTTGTAGTATGTTTGAGTCTTTTTGATTGTTTTGTGTATATCTTGAGTCATAATTTTTTTTTTCTTTTTGAGTCATAATTGTCTGTCAAAGATCATGCATGTTGTAGTTACTAGAAACACCTAGTGAAGTAAGGTAGAATAATGTGATGGAATTAGAAGCAACTATCTAAACACGTAGGTTAGATATGTCAAAAACTCATGAAATCTGTCTATTTGGAGTTTCTAATTGAATTGTGCATTGTAAATGATTAAAACATATGTGTTATGATTGCTTGATATTTGAGGCGAAATAGTTAGGATATGCATGTTAGGGAGATGACTCAGGCGTTTCTTTGTTAGCTAATTCTTACCACTCTTTTCTATCCCTGACATTAAAAATATCCCTAGTCAGCCTCATTGAGCCTAAAAAAATGAAATTTTTTCTTTGACACCCTATATTTCCATACTTGTGCCATAAGTAAAAATGTGAAGTAGTTGGAATAGAATGTGTTAAAAAAGAGACAAAAAGAGCAAACAAGATTGATGCACCCCAATAAAAAAGTAATAAGAAATAGGCAAAAGCCTAAGTTTGGGGGTGCTTGTTATTATGATACACTTCACGCTCTCAAAACAAAAGAGGGAAAAGATAGATTTGAAGTGAAGAAAAGAAATCAAAAGAAAAAAAGGGAAACATTGAAAAGCTAAAGAGCTTATGGTACACAAAATGAGTCTAAATGTCTATTTTTACCTACCCATGCCTAAGCCTACATTACAACCCTTAAAAGTCCTGAAGATCTCTTATATGCATATTCATGATTAGTGGAGAATAGCAAGTAAAAATGTCATAGGATTTTTGAAATTAACATGCATGATTCAGTATTTTGACTTCCATTAAGTATGATAAAAATGAGTTTGCGAAATATCTAGCTTAATGTGTTTAGAGTGCTAATATTTCATGTTATATGTTCCTGCATATTATTCTGCTAATCTTCATATTTTTCTAAGTAACATCAATGCAGCAAAGTGATCAATGTCATTGAGTCTTTCTATTTTTCTTTTTCCTTGAGTCTTTATTTCTTTCTTTTGATCTTTGCTCGAGGGCGAGCAAAGGTTAAATTTGGGGGTATTTGATCAGTGTATTTTATATACACTTTTTGAGTCGTTTTTAGTGAGTCTTTTGTCCCTTTTTGTACAAATATGTGTCGTCTTAGGATAGATTTTCTTTCTTTTGAGTCAAATTGATTAAAATGGCTCTTTGGCGGAAAAGGAGCGAAAAGAGGGCAAAAGTGGAGGTTCCAGAGCTTAAAATGCGAGAAAGTGGCGAACCAGGCAGAGACATCTGGCAGCGCGCCCAAATATCAGGCCAGGCGCCCGGCGCCAATATCGAGAGGCCTTCGAAGTTCCAGTACGCGCCTCCGCATGCCAGAGCGCAGCCGCGCGCCATCATCGAGAGTTTGAAGTTCCGCCCGCGCGCCAAGAGCGTGGAGCCGCGCGCCGACGCTGAAAATCGGTTTTTGACGAATTTATGGGTCAGCCCGAAGGAAACCCTTAATGGCGGTTTTGAAGCTATAAAAAGAGAACCCTAGGCGCTTTTCAAGGTTCCCTTTCTTGCACAAACACAACACATCTTGGAGTTCAAGATCGAGACCATTCTCTTGTAATTTTCTTTCTTTCTTTTACTTTATTTCGCTTTATGTTTGATATTGAATTAGTTCTTGTCATGTCTATGGCTAGGAACTAATTCTAATATAGGCTTTCATGTCAATTCACTTGAACCTTATTTTATGAATTAATGCATGTTTATGGTTGTTCTTCTTATTGTTGAGATTTATCCAATAGTTGTTTTGAATGCTTGGTAATTACTTGATCATTAATTATCATCATTTATATGATTTCTAATCAAACTTCGAAAGGAGGAGGTTTTGACTATGCTGTAGTTGGGTAATCATAGGTCGAATTGGGGATGAAAATACCTCAATTATTTGTGTAGCGTTAACATGGATTTTTGTTCTTAATCCTCCTATAGAGTCATTCTTATCACCGAAAGGTAGAAAGGAACGCTACTAGGGTTGAGTGTTTATATAGCCTTAACGGGAGTATAGAACGAATTAGTAAACCTGCTATCTCCAAAAGAAGAAGAACCATAATTGATTGCATTAATAAGTAATATAAGTGGATAGTTGAGGAGACTTGGAAGCCCTATTTCCCTCATTACTGAAGTAAACACATAGTTAATTAGTCTTTATAATCGTTAGTCATAATCAACAACTCAAATATCGGTCACCAAATAGATAACAAAGAATAGAAGTTGATACTTGAACACTAATCCCTGAGGACGATAACTCGGTCTTCAAGACTATATTACTTGAGTCGACAACGTGCATTTGCGTTAAAGTGGGTGCATTAAATCGCGCATCAGCTGCCTCCATACGAGCTAAATCATAAAGTTTTGCTTATCATCCGTTAGTAGTGTTAGCAACCGTTTTACCGTTCCCATTAATAAGAGCATCAAAAGTGTTGTTTACATTACCTGCAGGTGCATCTTTCACAGCAACAGGAGAAGATGAATTATTTCTCTGGCCAGAAGAGTTAGCCATGTCACTCTGCCTCCTCTTACACTCTCTTTGAACATGACCCCTTACACCATAATAATGGCAAATATGATCCTCCCATGCAGATGAATGTCAATTTTCACCCTGAGAATACTTGTTCTGATTATTGTTTATTGATCCCTGTTTACCATATGGGACACTAGTATTAGCCTGAGCAGGACACTGTGCAAACGCAGAATACCCTCCCCTACCCTCTATTATGCACACCACTGAAACCACTCGCTAATCGGGCCTTCTTGTTCTATTCCCTTTCCAATATTTCCTAAATCGTCCAATTTTCTTATTGTTAAAAAAAAACCAACCAATGTGAAAAGGTGAAAGTAGGAGACATAGCAGCAGCACACACACAAACTTAATATGTGGCACCAACCCACGCACAAATTGGGTCAACTTGTGCTTTATCGTTGGAATTATATACATTGCATACCTTGCTAGATGAGTGAACTTCAAACTATACTCATGAATAGACATATCATCCTGCCCAATTTTCTCAAATTTAGTAGCCATAATAAATTGTTCATCATCCCTCTCCATAAATGCCCTCTCAAACTCAAGCTATGTAGGAGATGAAGCATCGATACCTCAATTAGACTCTCATGTCTCGGACCAAACATGAGCAACATCCTTCTGTTGATAGG
Source organism: Przewalskia tangutica (assembly GCA_029844215.1). Classification (NCBI taxonomy): domain Eukaryota; kingdom Viridiplantae; phylum Streptophyta; class Magnoliopsida; order Solanales; family Solanaceae; genus Przewalskia; species Przewalskia tangutica. The sequence goes on along the minus strand of CM056720.1, from coordinate 138,673,397 downwards.
CTGCAAACACCATGGCTTCAGAACCATGGGCATTTATAGCCCTAAGAGCCTTAAAAGTTTCATCTATAAAGTACTGAGGATCGTCTTTTTTTTTCGAACCAAAGAACTTGGGCGGATTCAGCCCTAAAAAGTGCTTAAGTCTTCCTCTTCCACTAAGTGTCAGATCTGCATCCCCACATTGTTGTTGGGACACTACCAGAATAGTGAGCATCTGGATCATAACTTGCATTAATCCAATATCAGTTACACCTTTAGTAGGGGCTGAAGGAGGTGGTTCTTGATTTCCATTGTCATGCTCAGGCCCAACATTGACCTCAGTAGCAGCGTGATTAGTGATCCTGATGGATCGTCCACCGAATGACGCATCAAAAGAACCATTAATTCCTTGGTTAGCAGCTCCAATACTAGTTACGGCCATTCATGTGAAGCACGAGTTTAACGAATACGTTAGAACAATCCTAAAGAAATTCAAGCTCTATTGCACAATCTAGAATCAAGAAAAGTGAGAAACACCTAAAAAGTATCCTAGTAGTCATACCTCCATACAAGTGGCCAGTCTGCATCAAGAATATTCCACTAGACACCGCTCCACAAACAATCTTAGAACACTTCTAAACCTAGGCTCTGATATCAAGCTTGTCATGCCCTAAACTTGACCTTGGACGTAACATGCATCTGATGTTATGAACAACACCAGAAACGCCTTATGAATTAATACTATCAAGTCCCTGCTTAGTCTTTCATTAATAATTTCAAAGTGACTCTCGACGGGAGAAGAATTGCGCTGTCGAAGAAAGAATCCCAAATTCCCGATCTCTATGTTAGTTCCTTTCAATTAAGTTATAAATAACTAAGTAAATGTCATGGTCAAAATTTATGAAGTAAAATCAGCGAAAGTCTGTAATAAATAAGTTGCCAAAACATAGCAATGCCCATGAGAGTCAAATAACGACCTCAACCAAATATCCACAAAACAACATCTATCTATGGAACCTCTAAGATGATAAAAGGAAATAGTCTAACTTTAGAACGAAGATTCAAAACTAATACTAATAAAATAAAGATAGGATGCTTCCCCACAAACAATCATGTGGGCTCACCGAATAGTCTCGAAAGCAGCAAGTTCTCCTAAGTCCTAGGCATATCACAAATCTACTATTCTATGTAACCTGACATACCATCAAAGACAATGAAAATATGTCTGAGTATTGGGTACTCAGTGAGTGCCTCCGGGATAATAGATAATGTAAATTAATATAGTATTAAGCAGTAAAACAATGTAAGTAAGGCAATTGAAAATCCAAAGATAAAATAGTTCACCAAACTTAGAGAACCCATTAGTAAAAAATGGTTAAGAGAAAATTAAATCACTTTCAATCCACTATGTCATTTCTCAAGATTAAGTCTTTTATTTATGAAATTAAGATCAACATCAAGTCAGTCACGAACAATCACAATTATGTCTATACAAGCCAAATCAATGAAATAAAGAAATGACCATTAACCATCTCTAAACCTTATCGATGCGCCACATCGGGGTTGTCGCCCTCGATGTCTATCCTTTCTCATGATAGCTAGGAGAAACCACATCGGGGTTAGGAACCCTCGATGGCCACTCTTCCTTACAAATGGCTAGGAAAACAACACTGAGGATATTGGCCTTTGATGGCCACTCTTCCTGCCAAATGACTAGGCAAACAACACTAGGATCCATATTGACTACCATTCCTCCTGAGTAGCTAGGCCAAACACAAACAATAGAAATCATGGCAAGTTATCGAAATTATAACCATAGCATAGAATCTGAATTACTCATTATAGATTATGTTCATCATCCCGTTATTAGCATTACATCAAGTAATTTATGGGTTTAGTAACCAAGTTCAAGTCACTAAATGAGTTTCTAATTCAGCACAATCAATTCATAGAGCAAAACACATAAAATATCTATGCTTTCTGAAATCAGTTTAAGCATGCATTATGGGGTAATCCATGTTTAAAGATTAAAAGATTTATACTTTAATTCCAATCATCCTTCAATAAGGAAAAATCATGTATTCATATATATAATATACTACACATAAAGGTTTAATACGAGTTTGTCCCTCATGCACACAAACCTTGCCAAAGAATTATTTTAAACGTTTGAAAAATATGTTTGATAAAGAGACATACCCCTAATCTCGCGAAAATGCTACCAACGGAATATCCAAGTTTCAAGAATCACTCTACAATGGATTAATAATGATAAAGTTCAGAACTTTAATCAAATTCTAAGAGTTTCTACCCTTATCGAAAAACTATGGCTTTTTGTGCCCTAAAAATGTGTTCTTGAAACCCCCATGAATCACCCATGGATTCTTATTGTTTCTAATACCTTACACTAGTCCCATACCTATCAATAATATCAGTAAGAATCACAGAACATACATTTAAGAAGTTTCCCAAAGTCCCCTTCAACTTCTCTTTCATCGATTTTCAAGAATCTATGGTTCTGAAGGATGAACTAGAGTCACTTTGATGTTAGATTGATGTAAAACCAATGGGGGTTTTGCAAAAACTTACCTTAGAGCTTGATAGAGGTCCTTCGGGGTTTTTTCCTCCAAAGTCTCAGTCAAAACAAAGTGGGTGCTGAAATGAGAAGTACAAGAAGACTGACCTCCCTTTGATATAGGCATAGCAGCAACAACTAGCCTAGCACTCGAATAGTGATGACCTCCACTATAATGACCCCTACCTTCAGACGAGACAACTACATGAGTGTTGAAATGAGGCCTCTCGACCACCCTCTCCTCATAATCCTCTCACCGAATAAACTCAGCCTCTCCCGCGCCATCAGCATTCTACTGGAAGGTGGAATCTATGGCAACCTTCTGTGTTTAAATCAAACAAATAGGACATATCAACCTATTGGTGAACCACATAAACTTATCAGCCTGATCATATAAAATCATCAAGGCATGGCGATACAATGCATGGAAATGTGTCTCATATTTAGTCACAGACATACGCCCCTAGCGTAACCCCTCGAACTGAGCTTGTCTCATATCTTTGAAACTAGGAGGAACAACTTCTCCAAGAAAATCTAAGTAAATAAAACCCAGGTGAGAGGAGGAGACCCTACTGGTCTAGACTCAAGATAAGACCTCTATCACTGCTTGACAGGTCTAACCATATGAAAGGTAGTATAATCAACTCCAAAGGACTCCACTAAACCGAGGTCATGCAACCTCTCTTGAAAGTTAATCAAGAACTTATATGCATCATCCTCGAGATCCCCATCATATCTAGGAAGATCCAACTTCCTGAACCTCTCGAACATATTCCCGCTCCTCAAGACATTGCGGTCTGTGCGGTGAGGTGTAGCAAGACTGTGCACGATTACTCCTAAGAATCGAGGAACCCTAGCGCCGCATTTAACCCATATTGTCCAAAATCTAGGTATAGTAGCATGGTAAGGAGTCTGTCCTCCAACCCTGATATGTGAACCATCTCAAGTGGTTGTCGCCTAAATACCCTAAGTTTTAGTATTCAAAAATCTCATCATGCGAACCATATTATCCTGTAATACCACTATAGCAATGAAACCCGAGGGCACCTGAGCATGTCTTACCATGTTATCCTAACCATGTATGACCCTCATCATGCTCTGAAATAGCATCTAGCCCCGGAGACTCTGCTCTAATATGAGCCCGAGCAACTATAAGTGCTCAGCCTCGAGTTACAATTCGAGGTCTAGCTCTACCTTTACCTCGCCCCCTACCCCGTGCACTATATCTGACAAATATGCGGGTGTAGGTGTAGGATTCTGATCTTCTCCTACAGCTGAATGAGTCCTCACCATATGTGAGAAAGAGTTAAACAAAAGAGATTTAGAATTCAATCATAGTCGAAACGCATGAAAAAATGAAAGAAATAAAATTTATTAAATGTCTTGTAGCCTCTTAAAAATAGTGTTACACCCCGTAAGTCCAGGACATGTAAAAGAGAATGTACGAAAGGAAACAAGACTTGGAAATTGATACGAAAGGAAGAATTGTTTTTCCGACGGAAAATGTTCCGAACGTCGGAAAGGAAAAATGTTCGTTGTTAAGAATTGGATTCTCAAAAGACAATATTTGTAAAGTATGGAACTTATTATATTTATGGAAATTTATTTTTACGGATTTGGTCATGTGGGGCCCACCCGAGGAAATTTTACATTTTTGTGGGGGCCACGAGGGTTACGGAATTTTATGGATAAATGAAAGGGCGACACGTGGCACCCCTCCATGATGTTGGACGAAATATTGCAAGGGTGTTATGGTCATTTGACCTATGTAGATGATAAGTCTTCTAAGCTTGATATTGTTGACAAGTCAACTTGTCCACCTAGGCTTGATTCAAGTGAAACCCATCCTAACCTCACATTTGTGGACATCTAAACCCTCCAATGTGTTATATATACATAGTTAGTGCAAGACTTGGCATTTTCTACACTTAGAAAAAATTAGAACCCTTAGAGAGAGGAGAGAAGCTCTCGGCTTTCATGTATTTCCCACACAAAATTTTTATAGTTTTGATCCATTAGCCACAAGACTTTAACCCAATGTCCCCAAGGGTATTGTAAGGTTATCTCAATAGAAAGATTTCGGAAAAAACGCATTTTTACGTTAGTCGCAAGGCGGAAACTAAGGGAGTTCTTCAACTTTGAAGTTGGAACTTGAAGATGGGTTCTTCATAGGCCTCTAAGGAGTGCTTGGAGCGGATTGGAACTTAAGGAAAGGAGCTAAGAATTGCTAAGGCGCGACTTTGATTCTTGGAAATTTTAAGGGCTTGGAAAGGTATAAATTTCGTCGTTTTAGCAATTAAGTTTACTTATTGTTGTAGCTATTGTTATTAGCAAGCATGAGAAGTATATTATGTAGTTGGATTAGTGTATTGGCTATTGGAACCCTAAATCCGAAATCTAGCATGTTTAACTTTAAGATTTCAATTCTAGTCGATTATTAGTCTAAGCGTCGCATGTTGTATAAAGAAGGAAATTGTAGTTGTTGAAGTTGTTTAGACTATATAACATGTTAGACCTTAGAACTTGGAATTGTAAGAAGGATTGAAAAAGACTTAGTGTTGTTCTAGAGGTTGGCCGAGAATGGCTTTTGGCATATTCACTATTTCTTATGAATTGTGGTGCATTCTTTTACACGTATTGTAAGGCGTGTAATCCCCTTTGTTTGGTTGTTGTTTGGAGCCTTAAATGTGGCTTGTTGGTTATTGTATTCGGCCTTGAAAAAGGTGGCAAAGTGAGTAGAAACAAAGGAAGTGCTGCCCGATTTTCCGTAGAATTAGAGACCAAATACTTAGTATTATTCTACGTTAGAGACTAGAAGATTGATAGTCTTGTTGTGACCATTATAGGTTGAAACTTCTACGTACGGCGTATTCGGCTTAGCTTGTGGATATTAGCCGAAAAGGTATGTGAACTATCTCCTCTTCTAGCATGATTCCTTAGAATAAAGAAAGTAAGTTCTACTCCTTGAATGATCCATTCCTTGCTTGTATTTGGATTGCCTAAAATAGAATTTGTTCTATGTACTTCCTTGAGTGTACTTTGATGTTTAAATTGTAAGTAGTATAATCCATTTCCTTAGGGAAGTTTGGATTCTTAAAAGTGAAGGTATTTTTCTTAAAGTACATAGAGACTTGAAAAGGAAGTGGTTTCCAAATCTTTTGGCTAGTGCCTTAGTTCTAAAACCTAAAGGTCATTATAATGACTTTAGGGGAGTCAAAGGAGTGATTTACTTATTTGATTTAAAAGAGGAGAAATGACATGATTTAAGAGAAGTAACTTGCGTTAAGGGTGAAGTTACTTGAGGTTTAAAAGTAGAAGAAAACTTGTTTTCTAACTATTAAGAGACTCAAGTATTTTGAAAGTTAAGAACTTGATTTGTAAGTATGTGATACTTGGTTTTAATAGTATAAGTCTCTTGGTTATCAAGGAATGGATACGTCTAAAACCATAAAGGGTTATAACGGCTTTATGGGAAGTTGGTTATAACGGCTTTATGGAAGGTATAGAAAGTTGTCTATTTTGATTAAATCGGCATAAGTTGCCTAGATTGTGAAAATTTGGAGTTACTTGATTTCAAGCTTTGAAATGAGTTTTCTAAAAGTGTAGTAACTTACTTTGAAAAATAGACACGCCTTGATACTACGGGTGTTAGTATCTTGGGGCTTTACATAGAAAGGAGTCTTTTATAAAGGAATGTACGTACGTAGTACTTTGGCTTGTTAAAAGAGAATTATTCTAAGTGTGCCTTGATAAGTACTTTGGCTTGTTAAAAGAGAATTATTCTAAGTGTGCCTTGATAAGTATTTTGGCTTGTTAAAAGAGAATTATTCTATGTATAACTTGATTAGTACTTTGGCTTGATAAATTGAGGATTTGTCTAAGTGTGCCTTGATAAGTACTTTGGCTTGTTAAAAGAGAATTATTCTAAGTGTGCCTTGATAAGTACTTTGGCTTGTTAAAAGAGAATTATTCTATGTATGCCTTGATTAGTACTTTGGCTTGATAAATTGAGGATTTGTCTAAGTGTGCCTTGATAAGTACTTTGGCTTGTTAAAAGAGAATTATTCTATGTATGCCTTGATTAGTACTTTGGCTTGATAAATTGAGAATTTGTCTAAGTATGCCGTGATAAGTACTGGGCTTGTTAATCGAGAATTGCCTATGTGCCGGAAATAGCCGGTTGTGTGCTATTGGTATATCGTCGTTCGGGTCGCTTCCGGTTTGTGGCATTTGCATAATTCCGTGGATTTGCTACCCACGATGCGAGGAATACCTCACGCGAGTCCGTAGGGCTTACGCGGGTGAAATAGTCCCACGCGGCGGGTCCACTATGCGAGAATACCTACGCGAGTCCGTAAGGGCTTACGCGGTGAAATAGTCTATGCGAGAATACCTCACGCGGTCCGAAAGCGGCTTATGCGGTGAAATAGTTCCACGCGGCGGGTCCACTATGCGAGGAATACCTCACGGGTCCACGCGACCTATGCGGTGAAATAGTCCCAGAATAGGATTGCTAAATGATACCGCGCGGATGGTCCCGCTTGATCACGAGCTTCCTAGTTTATATTGTAAGGATACCATCGCTTACTCTCATTGTTAGTAAGGCACAATGTGTTGTATTTTGATTATCATATATGTCCCCGGATTTGTTTGTGTTACCCTATGGTCATGCTTTTACGAGGTGGGATTAGGGCACGGGACCACGAGGTATCGAGGACACGTGTGGGACTTGGTGTTCATGTATCCTTATTGGTGTTATTACATCATGGATCGCCGCAGCGAGGAAGGATTCCACGCATGATTGATATTACGGGCGTGAGACCCATGGTTATATTGAGTAATGACTTTGAGGGCTGCGTCCCGACTTGATATGATCGCATGTGTTATATCAGTAGGTTGGATATCATACATGTCTCCCGTGTTATTTAGATCGCTATGATTTTATTACGATTTCATCGCTCACATACTTGGTACATTCTTCGCATCGACCTCGCGGCCGCGTTCACGCCGCAGTTTAGGTGCCAGCTTGGTGATTGGCAGTGTAGGACCGCCGTAGTTTTGGATAGCTCCTGCTGTGAGTTTATCATTTTGGTATAGTTCCTTCCGCATGTGCTTTGTACGATTATGGTACGGGGCCTTGTCCCGCCATATTTCATGAAACTCAGAGGTCCGTATTCATGCGGGATTGGACTCATGTACGGTGTAGTGTCTTTTGTTTATGTATATATGGAAGCCTTGTCGGTTTTGCCTTGCACGTACGTTGGTTTTTTAAAAAAAAATGAGGTGTTATTTAATTTCCGCAGATTACTTAGTTGTTAAGGTAGAAGGGTGCCCAGGTAGGGCACCAGTCACGGGCCCGGGGTTCGGGGTGTGACAGAGTGGTATCAGAGCAATACCCTCGGAATGTCTACACCGTGTCTAGCAGAGTCTGACATTATCGGTGTTGCGCGCCACACCCATAAACGAGGCTACAGGACATTTAGGAGCTGGTTTCTATTCTTCTCACTCTAAGATCGTACAGTAGTCGTGTTAGTAAGATAATTCCTCTCCGACGTATTCTGCTTACGCTATGCCTCCGCGAGGGCAACACCGCCTGCAGGGCAAAGGAGTAGCAGGAGCTACTAGTCAGACTCAGAGAGTTGATAGGGCTTATGCCCAGGGTACACCGGATGTTGTTCCGCAGTCGGCGAGTTCTTCACGCCAGTTTTGAGGCCCCAAAGACCAGAGCCTCCAGCTTTCTACAGAGAAGACTATAGGTCGCGAGAAAGTCGTTGTGTTATTGACCAAGATAGCGGTGCTAGCAAATAGAAGTGATAGTACCCTGCAGGTAGGGATACTTTGATTAGTAAGTGAGAAGTAAGAATGTTGACAAGAATGATAGGTGAACCGAGACTATAGTTGTATAAAGTTCACAAGTCAGAATTGCCCACGACAGTGTAAGACCAATAGGGAAGATTGTACAGTAGAAATACTTTGGCTTATGTGACGAACCTCTAGTGAATAGGGGATAGGGTAAGAAGTACCTTGAGATAAGAGAGATTTATTCCAGACTAAGAACGAGAAGTTAAGTGTGACGATGAGTCGGGTTATGGACTCATTTCGGGTTAGCCGGTAGTATGGAATGGGGTGATATCAGTTAGAAATGGTCATGTTATGTGATAGTGTCACGAGGGTGCCAGGCCCAAGTTTAGTTAATCGTTGTACGAGTTCGTGGATGCGTTCCACCGGAACTAGGTCGTAAGGACCGAGAAGAGCCTTAACGGGAATGTAAGTAACTATATGGCCAAGTTTGGGTAGTAACTCCAAGGATTGGAGAAGAGAAACAAAATTTGAGATTTTGTACGTGTACTAGATGAGGTTGAAAGTACGAGAAAGTATGACAAGTAAGGAAAGAAAGGAACCTCTAGGGATCCCGTGTTTGGGAAGGCAGTAACCTTCGAGTTTTGTGAGAAGGGACCACGGACGGAAGGTCCATTATTATGTTCACGTATGTTGTGGTGGCCATGTGTGGCATCGTTGGTCTTGTGCAGTTTTGATTGATAGGCATAGTATAGAGATTATGCCGGAGTTTGTATATCTTAGCAACCGACTAAGAAAATTCGGGGACGAATGTTTCTAAGGGGGGAAGAATGTTACACCTCGTAAGTCCAGGACATGTAAAAGAGAATGTACGAAAGGAAACAAGACTTGGAAATTGATACGAAAGGAAGAATTGTTTTTCCGACGGAAAATGTTCCGAACGTCGGAAAGGAAAAATGTTCGTTGTTAAGAATTGGATTCTCAAAAGACAATATTTGTAAAGTATGGAACTTATTATATTTATGGAAATTTATTTTTACGGATTTGGTCATGTGGGGCCCACCCGAGGAAATTTTACATTTTTGTGGGGGCCACGAGGGTTACGGAATTTTATGGACAAATGAAAGGGCGACACGTGGCACCCCTCCATGATGTTGGACGAAATATTGCAAGGGTGTTATGGTCATTTGACCTATGTAGATGATAAGTCTTCTAAGCTTGATATTGTTGACAAGTCAACTTGTCCACCTAGGCTTGATCCAAGTGAAACCCATCCTAACCTCACATTTGTGGACATCTAAACCCTCCAATGTGTTATATATACATAGTTAGTGCAAGACTTGACATTTTCTACACTTAGAAAAAATTAGAACCCTTAGAGAGAGGAGAGAAGCTCTCGGCTTTCATGTATTTCCCACACAAAATTTTTATAGTTTTGATCCATTAGCCACAAGACTTTAACCCAATGTCCCCAAGGGTATTGTAAGGTTATCTCAATAGAAAGATTTCGGAAAAAACGCATTTTTACGTTAGTCGCAAGGCGGAAACTAAGGGAGTTCTTCAACTTTGAAGTTGGAACTTGAAGATGGGTTCTTCATAGGCCTCTAAGGAGTGCTTGGAGCGGATTGGAACTTAAGGAAAGGAGCTAGGAATTGCTAAGGCGCGACTTTGATTCTTGGAAATTTTAAGGGCTTGGAAAGGTATAAATTTCGTCGTTTTAGCAATTAAGTTTACTTATTGTTGTAGCTATTGTTATTAGCAAGCATGAGAAGTATATTATGTAGTTGGATTAGTGTATTGGCTATTGGAACCCTAAATCCGAAATCTAGCATGTTTAACTTTAAGATTTCAATTCTAGTCTATTATTAGTCTAAGCGTCGCATGTTGTATAAAGAAGGAAATTGTAGTTGTTGAAGTTGTTTAGACTATATAACATGTTAGACCTTAGAACTTGGAATTGTAAGAAGGATTGAAAAAGACTTAGTGTTGTTCTAGAGGTTGGCCGAGAATGGCTTTTGGCATATTCACTATTTCGTATTTAATTGTGGGTGAATTTTACACGTATTGTAAGGCGTGTAATCCCCTTTGTTTGGTTGTTGTTTGGAGCCTTAAATGTGGCTTGTTGGTTATTGTATTCGGCCTTGAAAAAGGTGGCAAAGTGAGTAGAAACAAAGGAAGTGCTGCCCGATTTTCCGTAGAATTAGAGACCAAATACTTAGTATTATTCTACGTTAGAGAATAGAAGATTGATAGTCTTGTTGTGACCATTATAGGTTGAAACTTCTACGTACGGCGTATTCGGCTTAGCTTGTGGATATTAGCCGAAAAGGTATGTGAACTATCTCCTCTTCTAGCATGATTCCTTAGAATAAAGAAAGTAAGTTCTACTCCTTGAATGATCCATTCCTTGCTTGTATTTGGATTGCCTAAAAAAGAATTTGTTCTATGTACTTCCTTGAGTGTACTTTGATGTTTAAATTGTAAGTAGTATAATCCATTTCCTTAGGGAAGTTTGGATTCTTAAAAGTGAAGGTATTTTTCTTAAAGTACATAGAGACTTGAAAAGGAAGTGGTTTCCAAATCTTTTGGCTAGTGCCTTAGTTCTAAAACCTAAAGGTCATTATAATGACTTTAGGGGAGTCAAAGGAGTGATTTACTTATTTGATTTAAAAGAGGAGAAATGACATGATTTAAGAGAAGTAACTTGCGTTAAGGGTGAAGTTACTTGAGGTTTAAAAAGTAGAAGAAAACTTGTTTTCTAACTATTAAGAGACTTGAAGTATTTTGAAAGTTAAGAACTTGATTTGTAAGTATGTGATACTTGGTTTTAATAGTATAAGTCTCTTGGTTATTGAAGGAATGGATACGTCTAAAACCATAAAGGGTTATAACGGTTTTATGGGAAGTTGGTTATAACGGCTTTATGGAAGGTATAGAAAGTTGTCTATTTTGATTAAATCGGCATAAGTTGCCTAGATTGTGAAAATTTGGAGTTACTTGATTTCAAGCTTTGAAATGAGTTTTCTAAAAGTGTAGTAACTTACTTTGAAAAATAGACACTCGATACTACGTGTTAGTATCTTGGGGCTTTACATAGAAAGGAGTCTTTTATAAAGGAATGACGACGTAGACTTTGGCTTGTTAAAAGAGAATTATTCTAAGTGTGCCTTGATAAGTACTTTGGCTTGTTAAAAGAGAATTATTCTAAGTGTGCCTTGATAAGTATTTTGGCTTGTTAAAAGAGAATTATTCTATGTATAACTTGATTAGTACTTTGGCTTGATAAATTGAGGATTTGTCTAAGTGTGCCTTGATAAGTACTTTGGCTTGTTAAAAGATAATTATTCTAAGTGTGCCTTGATAAGTACTTTGGCTTGTTAAAAGAGAATTATTCTATGTATGCCTTGATTAGTACTTTGGCTTGATAAATTGAGGATTTGTCTAAGTGTGCCTTGATAAGTACTTTGGCTTGTTAAAAGAGAATTATTCTATGTATGCCTTGATTAGTACTTTGGCTTGATAAATTGAGAATTTGTCTAAGTATGTCGTGATAAGTACTTGGCTTGTTAATCGAGAATTGCCTATGTGTCGGAAATAGCGGTTGTGTGCTATTGGTATATCGGTCGTTCGTGGTCGTTCCCGTTTGTGGCATTTGCATAATTCCGTGGATTTGCTACCCACGATGCGAGAATACCTCACGCGAGTCCGTAGGGCTTACGCGGGTGAAATAGTCCCACGCGGGCGTCCAAATTTACGCGAGAATACCTCGCGAGTCCGTAAGGGCTTATGCGGGTGAAATAGTCCTATGCGAGAATACCTCATGCGGGTCCGAAGGGCTTACGCGGTGAAATAGTCCCACGCGGGCGTCCAAATCACGCGAGAATACCTCACGCGTCCACGCGACCTACGCGGTGAAATAGTCCGTGAATAAGATTGCTAAATGACATCGGGCGGATGGTCCCGCTTGATCATGAGCTTCCTAGTTTATATTGTAAGGATACCATCGTTACTCTCATTGTTAGTAAGGCACAATGTGTTGTATTTTGATTATCATATATGTCCCTGATTTGTTTGTGTTACCCTATGGTCATGCTTTACGGCGTGGGATTCCGGCACGGGACCACGAGGTATCGAGGACACGTGGGACTTGGTGTTCATGTATCCTTATTGGTGTTATTACATCATGAATAGGCGGTGAGGAAGGATTCCACGCATGATTGATATTATGGGCGTGAGACCCACGGTTATATTGAGTAATGACTTTGAGGCTGCGCCCACGACTTGATATGACCGCATGTGTTATGATCAGAGGTTGGATATCATACATGTCTCCTATGTTATTTAGATCTGCTATGATTTTATTACGATTTCATCGCTCACATACTTGGTACATTCTTCAGATCGACCTCCTTTCGGGCCGCGTTACGCCGCAGTTTAGGTACGCAGCTTTGGTGATTGGCGTGTAGGACTCGCTCGAGTTTTGGATAGCTCCTGCTCGTGAGTTTATCATTTTGGTATAGTTCCTTCAAGATGCTTTAAATGCAGTTATGGGTACGGGGCCTTGTCGTCATATTTCAAGAAACTCTTGAAGTCCGTATTCGCTGGATTGGACTCATGTACGGTGTAGTGTCTTTTGTTTATGTATATATGGTAGCCTTGTCGGTTTTGCCTTGCACGTACGTTGGTTTTAAAAAAAAAATGAGGTGTTATTTAATTTCCGCAGATTACTTAGTTGTTAAGGTAGAAGGGTGCCCAGGTAGGGCACCAGTCACAGGGCCCGGGGTTCGGGGTGTGACAAATAGGTACGGAGCTCCTCGTACAATCCTCAAGATTTTACTAGACATCTCTCATGTACTCGTGAGACCATTAACGTAGTGCTCTAATATCAATTTTTCATGACCTATAATCTCATTGTGCCATGAGGGAACCTACTCTAACTCGTATGTGAACTATAGTCATCCAAAAAAGAATGATATCATGAAAATGCGGAAACATAAATAAATAACACAAGTATTATCAAATCTTGGAACTCAATACATAAGCTTGAAATAAATTTCCAAAAATCCGATAGTAATGAGTACAAAACTCTAAATGAAAATACAAGTCTGAAAGTGAAATATAAAGTATTTTCTGGAAATATAAAGGGCAGAATCAAAAATAGCAAAGAGTGAGTTCCAGGGCAGGGATGAAATATACGGCTCACCCTGGACTCTGAGAATAAACTCCAAAATGCCATTCTCATGTTGCTCCTCTATCATCCGGCTGAGTACCTGCACATAGAGTGTAGTGAGTACGAGAAACACGTGTACATAGTAGCATCGTCGACCAACTCTAACTATAACGATGGCGAAGGTTGATATTTTCTGATACTTCTCCACTAATTAGTTAGTTAAGTATAAAGACAGTTCAATTATCCAAAACCTACCAATAGTTTCTATAGTTCAAAAAAGTATAAGTGTTATCCAGGTTCACAAGTCATATCATAATTTTCAACAGTATTACCGAAACAGCCAAAACCCTATTCAGGGCGTCTAGTCCCATCAAGTCTCACAAAAAAAACTCACAACAATTATAATTCTCAAGTATCAGTATTTCCTCTATCAAAGCCATGAATCATATAGTTTATCAAAAATCAGTATCAATTACACACAACATCAAGTACATACCAAAATAAGAATGAATGTAATGTAGATGATATGTATGTATGCAATGGTTACCCGGTATACATACACTTCTGTAGTAGGAGTCACGTGACCCATGGGAGACTTATGAGGTTCATCTACCCATTCGATCTCATCGGATACCAGCTTTGTGGCGGTAGTGTCATCATCAGTCATCACTTTCGTATCATGTACCATGTCAAATAACCGGCTTCCCAATCCTATCTTAGCAGTATCTCAACATTTCAAATACTAATATAATATGTATGAATGATATGGATATGAGTACACCATGCAATAACATTATCAATACAATCAATATTATCAGTTTTTTTTCAAATTTTTATATGAGATGTAGAGTGATGAATGTATGACAAGTAAAATCAAGGATAGAATATCAAATATGGCTACGAGCCTAAATAATCAGCAATCATACAAATCCTAAGCAGATTTATGCACCACGCTCACGGCCCGAAGGCTAAACACATAATATCGATCAATATAATATATCATTATGAGTTCTTTAAGTTACCCTTTAAGTACATCGATACTCATACAAAGCTCGTCACCTCACTAGTACGATACCGCCAATTACCCATTAATTAACATACAACATTCTAGCATATAACACTATATTAGAGTCTAGCAAGTATCAACTTGTCTTTTTCAAAAGCTGAAGAGTCACACAACAACTTTGCCTTTCCTCTGAGCCTCTTCACGAGTCCACTCTGATTAATTACGATAACTAAATAAGATTTTAGGTCTAACAGTACTACAACAACAACATACCCAGTGAAATCCCACAATGTGGAGTCTGGGAAGAGTAGAATGTACACAGACCTCACCTCCACCTTGGTAGGTAGAGAGGCTGTTTCCAGGAGACCCTCGGCTCAAGACAAAATATAATCAAGTAAAGCAAAACAAAGTATGAGAAACGGTCAGACTCAGACGAAAAATTAAAGCAATGTGGACATGCAGATAGTAAAAATCAAATACGCAATAGTAGCGCATTCTAACAACAGGAAGCAGTAGCTAACACAACTAAATAAGATAAATAAATTACACTAAAGAACAAATAGCAGCATGAATCAAACTACAGAGTACTAACGATACTCATATCGATATTTACAAATAGAATCCCTAAGTTAAAGGCCCACAAAAACAAAATATGAACTTTATTACCCAAATAGCCCAATAACATGCTAACTAGTCATAATCTCAAGTTAATTTGATAATCATGCCTGATTTGATCCTCAATTTCAAGTTTAGGCAAAAATCCCCAATTCTAAACCCTAGAATTTCCACGAATTCTCAAAAGGGTTTCTAACATGAAATTAACCAAATAAGCATCCTCATTTATCATGGATTAACACTAGTCTATGAAGATTGCATGAGAGGTAAGAAAATTCATGTTTCCCATAATATTTTTCATAATGATGGACAACATTCAGGTATGTCTCACTATTTTCAATTATTGCACATGGATCTTATGGGTCCAATTGAGGTAAACAGTTTAGGAGGCATGATGTATTCCTATGTGAGTGTAGATGATTTTTCTAGATAGTCTTGGATATATTTTTTGAAAGAAAAATCACAAACTTTTGACATGTTTAACATCTTGCACTCTAAAATAAGGAATTTGTTTCATTCTCTTATTTTTTAGATTAGATCCGATCATCGAAAAGAATTTGAAAATAGCTCATTCACAAAATTTTGTGAGAAAAAATGATATTTTTCATGAATTTTCTGCTTCCAAAACTCCTCAACGAAATGGTGTAGCAGAAAGGAAGCATAGAACATTACAACAAAATGACTAGAGTTATGTTTAGTTCTAAAAAATTATCAAAACATTTTTGGGCTGAAGCCTTGAACACTGCATGTCACATCACCAATAAAGTCTACTTAAGACCAGGTACAAAAATAACTCCCTATGAATCTATGAATTAATAAATGGAAAGAAACCTAACTTGCATTACTTTAATATTTTTGGGTTTATTTGTTACATTTTTTAAATGATAGAGTTCATTTGGAAAAGTTTGACTCTAAGAGTGATAAATGATTTTTCGTTGGCTATTCTCAAAATAGTCATGCTTATCGAGTATACAATCTGAGATCAAAATCGTAGAAGAGTCTGTTAATGTTATTTTTTATAATTTTTCTGATCTTTCAAGAAATACAACTAAAAATAACATTATAATTTTAGTGGAAAATAAGCAAACTGCAGAAGAATTAGATGTTGCCCCAAATGTTGTCACACATGAAGCAACATCTGAACATGAGACTGAGAACATAGATTCCATGGATGAGGAATAAAATGTTGAATTACTTGATCAAGTACGAATGGATCTCTCATCAAGGATTAGGAAGAATCATCCGACGGATCAAAAGATATGAGGAGTTTTTTAGGGAATTAGAACTAGAGGGAAAGAACCACTCAATTAAAGAGATATGGTAAGGTATGTGTGTATATCTACCATATACCAAGAGGTTAGTCTTTCTTGCTTTATATCTACTTTAGAATCTAAGAATGTTTCAGAAGTACTCAAGGATAACTGTTGGATTCAAGCAATGCAAGAAGAGCTTGAACAATTTTTATCTTCCAGAGTAAATATGTCAAGAATCTAGTTAAGAGGTTTGGATTGGAAAATACTAAACAGATTAAAACTCCAATGGGATCTTCACAGAAGGTATGTAAGGATAATGTTGGTGAAAATGTCGACTCAACTTTGTATCGATCTATGATAGGTAACCTTCACTATCTTACTGCAAGTCGCCCAGATATTATGTTTAGTGTGTGTATTTGTGCTCGATTCCAAGTCTGTCCCAAAATCTCCCACTTAAATGTCGTGAAACATATCATTAGATATGTTGCTGGCATATGTGAGTTGGAAATTTGGTATTTCAAAGACACTAATTCTAATTTAATAAGGTATAGTGACTAAGATTGGTCTGGTGATGTGGATGATAGAAAAAGTACAAGTGGATGATGTTTTTATCTTAGAAATAACTTTGTTTCATGGTATAGTCGTAAACAAAATTGTGTCTCACTTTCAACTGCCGGAACTGAATATGTAACAGCTGGAAGTTGTTGCTTTCAATTAATATGGCTACGACACATGTTAGATGACTATGGCTTTACGAGCAACATTTTACTTTTGTATTGTGATAATCTAAGTGCCATAAATATTTAAAAAAAATTCAATTCAACACTCACGTACAACACATATAGATATTAGGCATCACTTTTTAAGAGATTTAGTTGAAAAATAGCTAGTCAAAATTGAACATGTTGATATTATTCATCAACTAGCTGATATTTTTACAAAAGCTTTATACCATGAGAGATTTTCTGGTTTGAAGAAATTTCTTGATCTTTGTAATCTCTAAAAAGGCATTTGTTGGTGAATATCAGCTGAAATACTCTCTAACATTTCGGGTGACATTTGCCTATGATATATCACTAACTGATTATTGTTGTTGTATAGTGCATAACGTTTGGTCACACAAGCATGATCATTTAATAAGAATATGTTTTTCATAAGATATCGTTCTCTACGATGATATTATATATCATAAAAAGGAGTATCAAAATAAGGAAAAAACCTTTACAAATAGTTGACAACTGTTAAAAATGGGCAAAGCCCAAGAAATGATATCGTTCCTATGCTATAGGAGTATCAATTGCTTTAAAAGAAATTTGAGAATATCATAAAAAGTATTCTTATATTTTTTTTACACAAGAAAATTCTTTTACATATACTTTATGATTAGACCAAAGACGCGATGGGAAAATGTTACATGTCCAGTAAACAAACTCGTAGAGTACATGTAAAATGTGTCTTGATTTATTACCAAAACAAAACAAAAAATTGTGGGATTCAAATTTTAAAATGTGTCTTTATGCTATGTTTTAATTGGAATTCAAATTTTAAAATTATAAGATTAAATTCCAAATATGATGTTTATTGTTTTATCCCAAAATTTTAGGTGTAAGTTATTGAATAAATATCAAACACCTAAAATTAAGAAATTTTTACTATTTTGAAAGGCTTGCCCAAGGTATAAATATTCAATTCATTTGTTTTCTTTTTACCATTTTTTCCTAAAAGTAAAAAAAAAAGAAAAATCACATCACAACCTCGGTAAAACCACTACCTAACCGATGGAACCTTCATCATTTCAAACCCCATCGCCTTGAAAAAACCCTAACCCTCAAAATACTCTCAAAACTCACCGATGGAAACTTCCCCAATGTCAACACCTATATCGACCAACACTCCCATGAGCACCAGTTCACCTTAACAATCAGGTACATCTTCTTCACACTTGCCTGAAAACAAGTGTACAGTCATTATTCTTAGAGGTGATGAGGAACCTTTAGACATCAGTTACCACGGGAATGACAATAATCCCATAGATGTTGATGCAACATCAGATTATTTGACCCTAGGTAAAAGTCCAAGTTCCTCTTCTTTCCCTACTCGAATATCGAGTAGAGTATTCAAGAGAACAGTACAACAGGAGCCTAGCACCAAAAAGTCTAGATTTAAAACAATAATACATGTTTGCTCAAGCAGTGACACTGAAGATATGGACTTTGAGCTGACCTCTAAATAAACTGAAGAAGAACCTACTGCCTCCATTCCTCAAAGTGTGTCTCAAGACGAGGAA
The DNA here is from genome assembly GCA_029844215.1 of Przewalskia tangutica. Lineage (NCBI taxonomy): Eukaryota > Viridiplantae > Streptophyta > Magnoliopsida > Solanales > Solanaceae > Przewalskia > Przewalskia tangutica. Next base: position 138,654,716 of record CM056720.1, on the reverse strand, counting down.
ATTCTTGATGATACCCCCACTGACGAGATTTTGTCCCGGAGGAATTCCCCGTAGTGCTAACATAGATGCTGCCCAAAATGTTGTCGATGAAGCCACAACATCTCAACCAACACCATCCTCCTCTAACAAAACTGAATCTGACTCTGATGTTGAGGTGACTGCTTTTTCAAAAAAGTTCTATTCCAAAGCTAAATTTGATAAATGAGATTGGTATAAGAATAGAGTTATCAGGGCTGAAAAGTATTAGATGTAGTCTCATGTTCAGAATATGGTTGGTTGAGTTCCTCAATGATAGAAAGCTTCTAAAAATTGTAACTGAAAAAGAACTATTCATTGATAATGTAATTAGGTTGTTTAACGCAAACTTAAATTCTGGTGTAGAAATGCCACCTCAAATAAATTTGGAAAGGTATACCTCTATAACAAAATTTATCAGTTTACTCCCTTAATTATTAATAAATTTTTGGGAATTGAGTCTGAAGTTGAAAGTAGCACTACAGAAAGATCAACAAAGAATAAGGATGAGATAATTGACTACCTTACTGGAGGTATAATGAAAAAATGGATCTCTCGATGCCCTGCTTCAAAGTTAACTGTCTTATTCTCCACCATCCACAAGATTGCCATTCACAATTGGCTTCATTCACTAAATGAGTCAATTGCAACTACTGATCAAGCCTCACTGTTATTCAAAATTGGAAAAATATTACAAGTTGACTTAGGAAGTATGATTTTCTATCAAGTAACCAATTTAGTAGAGAAAGAATCAACTTTAATCTTTCCCTTTACCTCTCTGATCTACCAAATTCTAACTATCCAAGGCTTTAAGCCTAGAAGAGAGGATATTTTAGGGAAATCTACTGAGGTATATTTAGTGAACAAGGTAATTCTCAAACGCGTAGAAATAGTCATTGACCTTCCTTGGAAAAAAGAAGCTGACTGTGAGAATGTTGTCAGAAATGTTACACACATTCAGGGCAACACTGGTTCTGGACAGTCACCTCTGATAACAAAATGGTTAGTTGGTCAAATTGCCAAAATCAACCAACAAATTTCAGAGGTTAATGCTGCCAGGGATGCATTGGTTCAGGCCAGAGATAAATTCTTACTATTATTTTCTTCTCAAAAAGGGGGAGATGATTCTGTGCAGGGGAAGCAAAGGATTATGTGCAGGGGGAGCAAAAGGCTGAAAGTTCTGAAGGCAATGCTGCTGCTGAAGAAGTTGTTGTTGTTGTTGTGCAGAGAGAAGAAAATATTGGAAGGAGAGTGCTACTGAAGAGGTTAAGGCTCAGGGTTGAAGCAGAAGTTGTTATGCAAAATAGAAAGCGGCTGGAAGCTACTACTTATGTGTGATAAGCTAGGGGAGCAGGTTGATTTGTTGCTGATCTGCTATTTGATTGATTTTCTATCTGAATTACTAAAATGGTCTTATTAACTATTTTAATTATCTGAATTGTTAACTGTTTGATTGATTGTTGAGACAATGGTTTAAATTGACATTTGGGTATTTCTTTTGTATATTGGATGATCTATATATTTATGTATGTGCTAATATTGTTTTTAATCTTATGTCTTGGTATGCACTAGTATACACATGTTTTGATTGTATACCATCACAGGTTAAGGGGGAGCATAACTATAATCACAGATGTTGGGACAACATCTATGACATTGCCTTAAGTCATTTTCACAGATTATAATCGGTTTTGTGAAGAAAGGCAAAAAGTGGGAGAATGTTAATGTTGGGTATGGTGTTGTTACATTTTACACAACATATCATTTTTAGTACTAATTTGAGTTTAGGAAATGTTGGAACAAATGTCACAACATCCGGACCAACTTTTTATGAAAAATAATTTTGCCTTACTTCACGGAATGAAGCAATATTCGTGGAAATATTACTACGAAGTAAAAGTGACTTGGCATGGTAAATAGGAGCTGATGAAAAACGTGGGAATAAAAAGTCAAAGTCGTTGCTATGCTTGAGGAATAAGTCCAAGAAGTTCGAGAATTTTGCTTCATGATCTTCTCCAATAAACACACTAGTGGCCCACCTCAACCTTCACAACAAATCGATGAGATTTCAAGGAAGACTCTCTACTATAAATAGAGAGGATGTTGAAGTAAATCGATATCCAAAATCATAAATCAAAAATACCAAGAGAGCTCTCGGGAATTCATATAAGAAATCTGGATCACAAGTGTTGCATGAGCGTATCGATAACATTTTTTCCAACATTACAACTGTTGTTTAGATTCTAGATAAGTATTGTATGGAGCGATTGTAATGAGAGATTGTCTATGTCTACCTAGTTAGATTTTTTAGACAGAAGTCATCTGCGACTTCATCATTTTTAATTCTTTTTTGTTTTATCTTGTAAAATTGTAAAGAAAAGAATTTATTCAATTGTATATAATATATACAATACTTTTGGTCATTGAACATCATAAGTTATATCAACATATAACTGATGAAAATTTAAAACCTTTGTGTACTTTAAATTTTCGCTGCTTTTTATTCTTCAAAGTTTTTCTTTTTTACTATTGTGTCGTTATCGTTGTCAGACGACATTATTCTTGACATTTGTCATTCAAGTTTGATTTAATTTATTTGTATTTTGTTTACTATTTCATAGCTCCCCGAACCTAACACGAATATTCACAGAAAACAAGGTACATAACTCTTACACTTGTCATTCTTAACTTGCGTAGAACAAAATAGTCACGGTTTTTGTTATAGGAGGTATCACTGCGGTTCCTTTGTATTCATTATCTGATAATAAGAGGGACTGTATATATTTGCAACTAGTTTTTTGAGTTATTTTGGACTGTATAGATAATAAAAAAACATGATTCATGAAGATGCAGAATGATTGTTTCCTTTATATTATAAATAAGATGTTTAAAGAGGTTTTTGTATAAATAGTTATTCCATGAGATGGAATCACTAAAATGTGTCATGCTTTTATTCTTCCATCTAGTAAGTGTAAGTATTTTTCTTGTTTAATTCGTATTCACATTTATTTATATAGATTAACATGTAATGCGTAACATGATATTAATCTCTCTTCAGGAGCCTTTCTTATTAATATCAATATATATAGTGTACATTATTCATCCCTTATACAATAGGAATCCTAGTCCTACCATAATTATATTTACACAATATATGAAATATATTCTAATTATGGGTAGAGATTTTGTATTGTTTTACTGCACACGTTTACACACTCACTCAGTCGGTGCGGGAGGAGGCCGGATGCTGAGATCTGAAATCAAGAAATAACTGTCGAGGAAGTCCTTTGGTGAATATATCTGCGTATTGATATGATGAGGGAACATGTAAAACTCTGACATGTCCTAGCGCAACTTTCTCACGAACGAAATGTATGTCCATCTCAATGTGCTTGGTTCGCTGATGTCGAATCGGGTTGTGAGAAAGATAGATCGCAGAGATGTTATCACAGTTGATCGGTGTATTTTATATACACCTTTTGAGTCATTTTTAGTTAGTATTTTACTCATTTTGTTGATGTTTAGTATAGTATTAGGGTCGTCTTTCTTCCTTTTGTGTCACAGCGGTCAGAAATGGAGAAATGGCGAAAAGAAGAGGAAATGAGCTTAATTGAGATGGAATTATACACTAAAAGGGGCCAATAAATGAAGTCTAAGAAGTCCCGGAAAGTATAGAAGAAATCGACAAGACCGATGAAAATCGACGACGGTTAAAATCCGCTAAAAACGCCTCGAGCGCGCTACTGAATGTTCAGAAAGATGATTTGACTACAGGTTTTTCGGCGCCGTGGCGCCGGATTGCAGGGCCACGGCGCCGACGCGGGATTTCTGAGTTTTGGGCCGAATTTGACACGTTTTCAGAGTCCAAAAGGGATAATTTTTCCTACCTACATAATCCTTAACCCTTTACCAAAAGGATTCCATAACTTTTCCTACCTACATAATCCCTAACCCTTTACCTAAAGGATTCTTGGGCTATAAATAGTCTCTACATCATTAGAAGAATTCATCCATCACCCATCCCATCCACCATCCTACATTTCATCCCACACTTGACAAATTCCATTCTCCATCCACCATTCTACCACATTCCATCTTGTAAATATTCCACAACACAATCTTTGAATGGTAGAAGGCTTGGAGACTTGTTCTTGAGTATTTTTCTTTTCTTTCTTTTGATTTGTTTATTTCAGTTCATGTATGGAGATTGTATTAGTTCTTAGTGTGACTATGGCTAGGAGATAATTACTTTATTAGGGATTTCCTTGTGATTCTCTTGAAACTCTTATTCATGAATTAATACATTAGTTGATTTCTTCTTCACTTGCTTAAGATTTATTCAATAATTATTTTGATTGCTTGATAATTAACTGATCATCACTTATATGAGTTCTAATCGAAATCTGAAAGGGGAGATTGTGAATATGCTATAGTTGAATAAACATAGATTTAAATCGTGGATGAAAGTACCCCGATACTTGTGTAGCTTAATAGGTTATTGCTCTTAATCCTCCTTTGTAGTCAATCTTGTCATCGAAAGATAGAAGGATTCTCCATTGGGGTTGAGTGTTTATATTACCTTAACATGAGTATAAAACGGTCTAGTTAACCTGCTATCTTAACGCAGAAGAAGAAGTTAGTCTAATTGTATTAAGGATTGAATAGAGTGGATAGTTGATGATCTTGGAAGCCCTAATTCGCCATCATAACTGATTTAAATCAAAGTATTTTCATAATTAGTTTATTTCCTGAATTATTAGTTTAGAATTCCAACTCAATTAACGTTAACCAAATAGAAACTAAAGCATAGATAATCGGTACTTGAAAACCAGTCCATGAGGACGATATTCAGTCTTACCTAGACTATATTACTTGTCACGATATGTGCACTTCCGTTTAGTGTGTGCATAAATCGCACAACAACAGTACACAATAGATGTCTCACGCAAAAGATACTGAAGCTCTAACAGTAAATTTTTGAGCCAGCAAATCTTAGCTACCACATTTGCAACGCCTCTGTAATCAGCCTCGACACTGGAACGAGATAGGGTGGTCTGTCGCTTGGCAGACCATGAAACCAGATTATCCCCTAAAAAACACAAAAGCCGGAGGTGGAGCATAGCGTGTCCGGAAACCCTGTCCAATCTCCATCCGTATAAGAGAGCAATTTTTTGTGCGCAGAGTGGTATAGGTGCAAACCATGATCAAGTGTGCACTTAATGCATCAGATGATACGCTTAAGGGAAGTAAAGTGAGACTCCGTGGGGGCATGCAAAAATAGGCATACCTGCTGAACATCATAAGAAATATCTGGCGTGGTAAATGTGAGATACTAAAGTGCACCTGCAAGACTCCTATAAAGAGTAGGATTGGAGACTGGAGCACCATCCATAGCACTGAGCTTGAATTTTGAATCAACTGGAGTTGGCATGATTTTGCAATTCGTCATCTTAGCCCTGTACACAATCTCCTCTACATACTTACGATGACTCAAGAACATGTGGTTGGCAGACCTGGTCACTGATATCCCCAAGAAGTAACTCAGTTTGCCCAAATAAGTCATAGAAAATTCGTTCTTAAGTAAAGCAATAATCTCATTTTTCAACCCATCGGATGAGGCAGTAAGAACAATGCCATCCACATATAGTAGTAAGTAAGCAATGCTACTACCTCGATGACAAATAAAAAGGGAATTATCACTTCTGCTGCATACAAACTCAATCTGCATAATATATCTGGCAAAGCGATTATACCACGTACGGGGGGTCTGTTTCAGGCCATAGAGTGACTTACGGAGACGACACACATAAGTGAGGGACATCATGATGGAAGAACTCAGGCAACTGATGCATGTAGACTGTTTCTTTCAGGTCCCCATGTAAAAAAGCATTTTTCACAACAAGTTGATGGATCGGCCAGTGTTTGCCCACAGCTATGCTCAGAATAGTACGAATGATAGTCGGTTTGACAACCGGGCTGAAAGTCTCACCACAGTCAATGCCTCCCTGCTGATTTGTGCCATTAGCCACAAGTCGTGCCTTATACCTATCAAGATCTCCATCGCCTCGGCGCGCGCTACACGGATGCTTTCACCGAAGTTTAATGTCGCGGTGCATCCCCGAGGGGTCGCGGCGCTGTTGATGGTAGAATATTAATTTGCTCACTAGAAGTTTGGCGCCGCGACGCATCCCCGAGGGGCCATGGCGCTGATAACAAAAAACACATCAGTCTGCTCACAGGAAGTTTGGCACCGCGGCGCCTCCTCGATAGGATGTGACGCTGATATCGGTGATGACAGGATATGAGGGGATGTTTCGGTGGTGCCATGAGTTACGTTGACTGAGGATGATGGGAGAGATGGCAGGCTCGTCAAGAAATGAGTAATCCGAGTTTTGAAATTTCTGAGAATTCGAAAATGGGAATGTGGTCTCGTCGAATGTGACGTGACGTGATATGTGGATTTGACGGGTGGACAAGTCTTAGCAGAGATAGCCCCTATGATTCGGCAGGAAGCCTAGGTAAATACATGGAGTGGTCCGGAGAGCTAGTTTGTGAGGGGCGGTAGAGGCAAGGTTAGAGATAACATTGACAATCAAATATCCGTAAATGATTATAAGAAGGGACTCTGCGATAGAGGATTTAAGTATGAGTCATATTGTGAAAAGTGCTAGTTAGGAGAATATTTAGAACGTATTCTGACATCTTAGCAGCATATACCCAGAAGGACGGAGGGAGGGAGGTATGAATCATTAGGGTGCGAATCATGTTTTTAATGGTGTGGATGATTCGTTAAGCTTTACCATTTTATGGGGAAGTGTGAGGGCAAGAGAAACGAAAGACCATGTCATTATTTGTACAAAAGCGGTGAAATATAGAGTTATTGAATTCACGACCATTATCGCACTGAAATGATTTTATACCTTTTTCAAATTGTGTTTGAATGAACATTCGAAAATCAAGAAATTTGGAAAATACTTCCGATTTAAATTTGAGAGGATATAACCAAATAAAGTGAGAAAAATCATCTAGTAAGACAAGATAATATTTATGACCAAGGGAACTAGCAATAGGTGATGTCCATAAATCGACATGTATAATATCAAATTGTGCAAAGGTAAAATCAGGATAGATGATTTAAATGGAAGACGAGTATATTTGCCTAAAGAACAAGAAACACAGTTTTGGACAAGCTTCCCATTATTACAAGTAATGAAATTATTTCCTCTAAGAAAATTAAAATCTGGGGCTCCTGGATGACCAAGACTATTATGTCATGTGAATGAAGAAATAGCCGCAAGAGAGATGGGAGAACAAGATTTGGTAGTAGAGGTAGATGGAAATGGATAGAGATCCCCGTGCTATTGCATCTCGTAAGAGGTGTCTCCGTATGAAGATCCTTCACAGTGAAACCAAAGGATCAAAGTCAACAGAGGCAAAATTATTACGAGTAAATTGGTGGACAGAAATTAGGTTCTTAATGATGTGTGGGGAATATAGGACATTTTTAAGGGAGAAGGGTGGATGAGGAGGTTGTGTACAGGATGTACCATAGCCCTTTATTAGAATGCGGAGGACATTACCAACTGTAATAAATTGAGAATTCTTTACACTGAACAGTTTGAGAATATTATATGTAGACCGGGTGAGGTGAGATGTGGCACCGGAGTCCATGTACCAATTGTTGTCCGGTTGTTAAAGATTGAGGCTGCTGAAAGCTTGACCCAAATCAGTGAGGGCCATACCGGAATCAGGCTGCTGGAACTGGCCTTGCATGAAGTGGGCTTGCTGTGGGTACTGGGCTAGATGAGGGGCTGGTGCTGGGCCCAACAACTCGTGTTGAGAATACTAGTTGGGCGGTCACTGCATCGAATTGCGGCGCGCCGCGAGCCTTCTGCATCGCTGAGGCGCCGCGCCCGCTTGTTCTGCGACCTTATCGGTCTGCTGGTTCTGCTGACCGCGACCCTTTCCACGACCACGACCTCCTCTACCGCCATGGCCCTTGCCACCCTTGCCGTCGCGGCCCTACCGCGATTGAGAATTTTCTAGCGGTGTAGGGTCTGGGGTTACGTTTCGACAGCTAACACCTTCTGATTGTGCTCATTTTGCTTAGCACGATGGGTTTCTTCGAGCAACAACTGCGACTGAGCTTTGTTAAAACTGGGTAACGGATCCGCCTATTGAATCATGGTAGCCAAAGTATCATATTCGCCTTTAGGAAGGGTTGCAATCAACTGTAACACCATTTTAGTTTCCGAGACAGGCATGCCGACGTTGGAGAGTTGATCCGCCACAACTTTTAACTTTTTGCAGTACTCTGTCATGTTGGAAATGTTTTCAAGACGTGTATTGTTTAACTGTTCCTCCAAATACACAGCACGAGTGTGCTTGTTATCCTGAAAAATTTCCTCCAAACGAATCCACAATTCCCGGGCTGTGGCGCCAGATTTCATGACAGTAAGAAGTAGATCCTGAGAAATACTACCATATATCCACTGTTTGACGACGGCGTCGAGACGAATCCATGTAGAATCATCAACTCCCGGGGGGCGAGGAATAGCATTATCGATATGATCAAGCATGTTATAGACACATGCATGAATGCAAAACAATTCAACCCAAGGAGAATACTGACCGTTTCGTGATCAATAATAATGGGAAGGCAGCTCTTGATGTTGGTAACGGTTAGTGCCGGGTGAAAAGATGATTTTGGTGTTTTGGGAGTGATAACGGTAGAGGAGGAGGCTGTAGGAGTTGTAGGAGGAGTCATGATAGTGGATACAATTTAGGAGAGAAGGAGAAGAAACCAAAAAAATTATGGAGAGAGGATTTTGACTCTTGATACCATGTAAGATGATATTAATCTCACTTGAGGAGTATTTTTCATTAATATCAATATATATAGTGTACAATATTCATCATTTATACAATAGAAATCTTAGTCCTAATTACAAGTGGAATCCTAATCCTAATTACAAGAGGAATCCTAATTTTATGATAATTATATTTACACAATATATGAAATATATTTTAATTATGAATAAAAAAATTATATTATTTTAACATATACACGTTTACGTAATGGATGCTAATAATGAGTTGCGGGTGTTTCAACTGGACTTTATGAATTTTTGAATCATATGTCAACATGTTAGAATAAACTTTTTAAGTAGATGCACTTACGATATTTTTCAATATGCCAAATTTGTCCAAAGTATAAATACTGCTACTTTAGGAGCAGTTTTACTATAATCATGTGATCTAAAATTAATGCAGTAAAGGAGTAATATGACACCAGAAGTGATTATATTTTACGTGCTTCATTGTAATTAAATTTGTTAATCACAGGAAGTGATAATATTTTTATAGGCTTGTGATTACAATTGAAGATATATTAGAGAAAATTTCTCTACATTATATACATGCCTCAATATGCTCTTGAAATAGCAACATCTTAAAAGAAGATGTTATAAGCAACTTATATGATTAAGGCACGTTAAGAAGATTATGTTCAATTCTTGAAGAATGAAAACTTTTGATAAATGTTACAAATAAAGATATATTTTTTCAAGTGAATGTGATTATATTTAGTAAAGCTTATAAATACGGATGTGTGTCTGGTTGTGAAGTGATCACGAGTCACCTCCAGAAGAGGTAGAATAATTAAGAAAGAAAAATATTCTATGATTTACTCCCGAAGTAGTAAACTCAGAAATTATCTGATCCCGAAGTAGCAAATTTTGAACTCTACTCTTTAAGTAATAAAACTTTGAACTCTACTACAGAAGTAGTAGAACTCTTAAACTTATTCCCGAATTAGTAGTATTTCGAACCTTACTCCCGCTGTAGTAAAATTTTGAGCTTTTCACCCGAAGAGGTAAGAATCTGAAATATATTCCAAAAGTAGTTTAACTTTGAATTTACTTCTGAAATAATAATACATTGAAATTTACTCTCGAAGTAGCAATAATTTGAAATTTACTCATGCAATAGAAAAATATCAAAGTTTACTCCTAAAGTAGTGAAATCTTTAAGTCTTTAAAATTTACTCCTGTCATAGTAAAACTATAAAAAATATTTTTGAAGTAATTAGACTTTGCTTTACTTCCGAAGTAGTAAGTTTTTGAACTCTACTTCCCAAGAGGTTCAACTTTGGAATTTACTTCTAAAAATAGTAAAAGTTTCTCCCGAAGCAGAAAAATTTTAAAAAGTATATTCAAGCGGTGCTTCTTGTGCTAAAGAAAAATAGTCACGAGCTATTGATGAATGTTGTATTTCAAGCACTTTAAAATAATTATGTTTCATTCCCCGAAGTAAATGAAAGGAATAGTACAACTTACATGTTGGAGATTAAGGATATACATATTATTCCTTTGGTATAAATTTATGGGAAAAGGGGCATATTTGCCCTCCGTCAAAGTTGGGGGACAAATATACCCCTTCTGTTAATAAACTTCCACCATGTGGCCTTTTTTTCCTAACCATAACTGTGATGCACAGGTGGAATCCACGTGGACGCCACCTGTGCGCCACATGGCTGACCCGTCGCGTAACCCGACCCGACCCGTAACCCGACCCGAAGCTAATTAAAAGCCAACAAACCCAGCGATTTCTGCAACACCCGTCTTTCTTCTTCACCATTTCAATGCCCTAAAATTCAGCCCCTTCATTCTCCAGCAACATCTAAATCGATTTCCTTCATCTTCCTCAAAACACTTCCATCGATTTAGATGTAGAATAAGGATGGTTTGGCACCTATATGAAAAGCATTGCTGCGGAAAGTGGCTAAGACTGATTGCAATTTTAGGAAGTCTACAGGTTACAATGTCATGAAGTATAATGATTAGGGCTACCCACTCCAAGTAGAATCTGCTAGCACTACAAAATCGTACGTTTATAACGCTTTCAATATTGAAAGAAAATCCTAATAAAGGAACTGTTCGTCACAACTAAATAGCAAACATATCCACAAATCCTTAACTCTGAAGTGCTAACCGATTTTAGCTATTTTTGGGTTCTTGATTCCCAAGAACAAAGATGGCCGCTTCCAATTCACAAAAAATACTGGTTGCACCAAGCTAATAACAGAACTAAGTACCAGATTTTCCAAGCTAATGCACTTACATCTTTTATCTACCTTGTACCAAGGACAATGTCAAAGATTGAGATGAATATTCTTGAAACTTGAAAAATCCCATTTAATTTATTTTTTACAGAAGTGAAAAAAAGATCCTTCATTAATATGCCAAAAAAATACAAGTCTTTGGCATTGAGTTGCAAAAATTCATCCAGCATGTAATAATATTTCTTATAGGAAAAGGTAAGTGAAAAATAACCAGCTCTTGATCCTCCATGTTAGGTTTCTCAACTACATCACACATTCTTCTCTTCTTTTTCCTCCTAGTTAATACACAATGAAAATGAAGGGGCTGAATTTTAGGGCATTGAAATGGTGAAGAAGAAAGAGGGATGTTGAAGAAATGCTGTGGTTTGTTATCTTTTAATTTCGTCCGGGTCGGGTCGGGTTACACGACGGGTCAGCCATGTGGCGCACAGGTGGCGTCCACGTGGATTCCACCTGTGCATCACAGTTATGGTTATGGAAAAAGGGGCACATAGTGGAAGTTTATTATCAGTGAAGATATATTTGTCCCCAACTGACTTTGGAGGCAAATATGCCCCTTTTCTCAAAGTTGGAGGGCAAATATGCCCCTTTTCCCTAAATTTATTGCAACACGTACCTGTCATATGTAGAAAGATCTTGGTTAATTTTACTAAATATTTATTTTAAGGAAAATAAAAACAAATCTTATTTAGTGTTTTCTACTATATATTATTGATTTCTTCGCTGTAACTTTTTCTGAAGGATGTAACCACTATTTAGTTTCCTTTTGATACAAACTATTCAAGCTAATTAGTCTGTCTGAAGAAAATGTTTAAGACACTGAAGTTTAGAACTGAACGTTTACTTTTTGTTCTTTATGAATTTATAATTATTTATAAATATTTATTTAGTTACTGTTTTCTTTCATAATATCAGTAGTTTTTAATTAATTTTTTTTATGACACTAGCAGTGTCTAAGAAATATTTGATAATACAATTTGATAATTAAGGGCTCAAAAATAACTAACTATTTATCAAGAAGATCATGACACTAATAGTGTCCAACCAATACGTGATTATGGAGAATAATCTAAAGGCTCCTGAAGAGCTTAAATACTATTATATAATTCATTTATATTGTAATTGTTAATTTTGGGTTTGGTGTTGTGACATTTTGCCTAATATATCATTTTTAGTTTTAAGTTAAAATCAGAAATGTTGGAACAAATGTCACGACATTCGGACCAACATTCTGTGAAACAGTTTTCCCTTACTTCACGGAATTGAAGTAAATCTTGTGGAAGTTTCACTACGATGGTAAAGTGACTTGGCAAGGAGTTTTGGAGCTGATAAAAAACGTGGGAAGACCAAGTCTAAGCTTGGGGAACAAGTCCAAGAAGTTAAAGGATCTTGCTCCACAATCTTCTCCAACAAACATTATCAACTGCCCACCTTTCTCTCAACCACTACAACGATTCAATGAGCTTTTCAAGGAAAACCCTCAACTATAAATAGAGAGGCTGCATCAGTGAATCGATATCCAGACAATGTTTGAAAAAATATCAAGAGAGTTCTCCGATATATTCGTCAGAAAACTAGATCACAAGTGTTTCCTGAGCATGTCGACAATATTATGTCCAACATTATAATTGTTGCCAAGATTCTAGATTTGTTATTTATTAAAACAATTGTAATGAGATGTTGTCTATGTCTATTTAGTTAGATTTTTTAGGCATAAGTCATATGCGACTTCAACTTTGTAATTCCTTTTGTATTATCTTGTAATATTGTAAAAGAAGGAATTTATTCAATTGTATATAAATATATACAATACTTTCAGTCACTGTCCGTCATAGGTTATATAATCAATATAACTTATATAAATATTAAACATTTGTGTTCTTTATATTTCTGCTGCATTTACTCTTAAAGTTTTCTGTTTTATCGAAGTGTTGCCACTTGTGTCAGAAGAGATTATGGCTTACATTTGAAAACTGTATTAGCATTTAATTTTATTTTACTTTCAGTTTGTTTCTTATTATTCCATAGTATACCCTCGGACCTAACAAGTGGTATCAGATCCGACACTTAACACAATAAGTGATTGGTCCTATTATTTACAACTATGGATCTGACTAATCCAATAATTGGTCGACTTTCTATTTTAGATGGTTCAAACTATGTCTATTGAAAGATTCGTCTACATTCTCATATCAAATCAATTGATGTTAGAGAATAAAGATCTATCACCAATGGATATGTTGTTCCAATGCTACCACCAGATGAGGAATGTGACATACTTGTTAAACCTAAATCCAAATAGATTACGGAAGAAACCAACAATGCAAGCTTTAACAAAGAGGCCTTAAATACCATTTTTGGATGGGTTGATATTTACATGTTCAAACTAATACAAAATTGTTCCACGCCCAAAGACTCATATGATACATTACAAACTCATTGTGAATATAGCTTTAGTGTTCGTCCAACGAAGTTTTGTATGCTCATGAGTAAATATGAACGTTTAAAAGGATGGCGAAAACGAAGGACATTAAAACCTATTTTGAAAAGTTGATTGACATCTCTAATGAATGTCAAGTGTTTGGTGCCCCTTTGAACAACACTCAACTTGTGGAAAAAGCACTCTGTTCTCTTCCTGAAAAGTTCAATATAAAGATTTGTGCGATTGAAGATCATAATCTTGCTACAATGGACCTTCATACCATAATGAGTATTCTCAAAACCTATTCGATGAATATTGAGAATCAAAGGACATTGTATAAGAGTAAAGATGTAGCACTTCAAGTCAAATCTTTGGAGAGTCAAATCGAAGAAGAGGATGAGTATTTTGAAGAAATTGGTGATGGTGCAAATGTTGTCCTCCTTACTCGAAAATTCAATTCGATGGTAATGAAGTTCAACAATGATAGAAATAAGTTCAAATCCAAAGAACACCAAAACCAAGACTTCAATCAAAAGTCCACGAAACCCCTTCCTATAGTTCAAAAAGGAAATCAACTAAAGAGAACCAACTCAGATCGTACCAAATTTGATCCCAAACAACTGGAAACCGTGCAATGTCATGCATGCTCGGGATGGGGTCATTATGCTAATGAATGTGCAAATACCTTGATAAAATTTGGTAAAAGTTTGTGGGTTTCCCTTAGTGACGATGAATGAGAAGAGGAAGGAGATCAAGAGATAGAGTCACAAGCAATATTAGCTACTATTTTCGAACAAACCTTATCAAAAGAGGAAAATATCATCGATAGTGTTATCCCAAATGCCACAACATTTGCGTCAATATCAACGACATATATTTCCAGCAACATCCGAGAAGTATGAATACTTTAACTATCCTGATGTTAATTGTTTTAGTGATTTTATTTCTAGTAGTGAGATTAACTTTGAAAATCAAGTTGACTCCAAAGACGACATGATTAAGGAATTACAAAAACTTTGTAAAGACTTAATCATAGAATCCAAACAACTTGACACAAAGTTAAAATCTTTAACTCTTGAGAATGCAGATTTAAAAGGCACGATAACCCGTTTAGAGGTTGTACTTACCAAAAAAGACATTGAAGATAAGTGCAAAGTTGGATCTAGCTGAAGCAGTCTTCCGTAAGCTCAACTCAGGGACTTCTAAACTGAATGCGATACTCAGCTTTAGTAAACCTACACATGCAAGTATTGGGAATAAAAACTCTATTAAAACAATATGCTCTAGTTTGTTTGACAAAAATGAGAAAATATGTTTTATGAAGGAAAAAAGATTAAATAATAGGTTCTCATATATGTCAAAGGATATGAAGTTTGTGTACCATCACTGTAACTCCCTTGGTCATTTAAAACCATACTATTTCAAACTTCAGAACTTTGTGAGCAAAATGTTGCCTAAAAGGTTGTCCAACATCTCGGACAACATTCGAACCAACATTTCTGAACCTAAAATTAAAAAATGTTTTAAAAGAGTTTGGGTTCCCAAAATGGATGTAACTTGTAATGTTATGATAACTGCTTTAAGGACTAACATTGCAGGTTCTTGGTACTTTGATAGTGGATGTTCACGCCACATGACAGGTACAATGGAGTTTCTAAAGAGCTACGAGTCATTCAGCAGAGGTAATGTAACCTATGGAGGTGGCATTAAAAGAAAGATAATTAGAAAATGGATCTTAAATGTTCCTGGTTTTCCTGCCTTAAAGAATGTCTTACATGTTGAATGGTTAATGTCTAATTTGGTCAGTATAAGTCAACTATGTGATGAGAATTTTGAGGTAAAGTTTAATAAGAATTCTTGTGAAGCTACAAATGAAGCTAACATGTGTGTGATGACAGGTACAAGAACATATGACAATTGTTATCTTGTTAGAAGACAAGAAATATGCAATAATAATAGGATATATGACACAACATTGTGGCATCAAAAGTTGGGACATGTAAACTACCGTAACTTAGAAAGATTGATCTCTTATGAGGCGGTAAAAGCATTCCTAAACTGAGTCCTAAAGATAAAATATTGGTTTGTGAAGATTGTCTAAAATATAAGCAAACCCGTGTTTTCCATAATTTTGTCCAGAATGACAGACAACATTCATGTACGTCTCACTGTTTTCAATTACTGCACATGGATCTTATGGATCCAATTGAAGTAGACAGTTTAGGAGGCATGAGGTATTCCTATATTATTGTAGATGATTTTTGTACATATTCATGGATATATTTTTTTAAAGAAAAATCTTAAACTTTTGACATGTTTAAAGTCTTGCATTCTAGGATAAGAAATTTGTTTCATTCTCTTAATTTCCGAATTAGGTATGATCATAGAAAGAATTTGAAAATAAATTGTTCTCAAAATTTTGTGAGAAAAAAGGTATTTTTCATGAATTTTCTACTCCCAAAACTTCTCAACAGAATGGTGTAACCGAGAGGAAGAATAGAATACTACAAGAAATGACGAGAGTTATTCTTAGTTCTAAGAAAATGTCAAAACGTTTTTTGGCTGAAGCCTTGAATAATGCAAGTCACATCACAAATAGAGTCTATCTTAGGCCTAACAAAAATGACACCCTATGAGCTAATATATGGAAAGAAACCCAACTTGTATTACTTTCATATTTTTGGGTGTGTTTGTTACATTTTAAATGATAGAGACCATTTGACAAAGTTTGACTCTAAGAGTGACAAAAGAATTTTTGTTCGCTATTCTCAAAATAGTCATGCTTATCAAGTGTACAATCTTAGGACCAAAACTGTACAAGAGTCTGTAAATGTTGTTTTTGATGACTTTTTTTATTTGTACAGGGAATACATCTGAAAATAACACTATAGTTTCAGTGAAAAATGTGCAGACTGCTGAAGAACTAGATGTTGCCCCAAATGTTACCACATCTAAAGCAACATCTGAACCTGAACCAGAGATCGCAGAAGGTGCTTATGAGGAGTCAAATGCTAAATTATGAGATAAAGTATGAAGAGATCCCTCATCAAGGATTATGAAGAATCATCCAACATGTCAGGTGATAGGGGAGTGTTTGGAGGAGTAAGAACAAGAGGGAAGGAACCACTCAATTATAGAGATATGGTAAGGTATGTGTGTATGTCTACCATGTACCAAAAGGTTAGTCTTTCTTCTTCTGTATCTACTGTAGAACCTAAGAATGCTTCAGAAGAACTCAAGGATAATTGCTGAATTCATGCAATGCAAGAAGAACTTGAACAATTTTCTCGAAATGAAGTTTGGGATTTAGTTTCACGCCCAACTAATACCAATGTAATTCGAACTAAATGGATCTTTAAAAATAAGTCAGATGAATCAAGAACTGTTGTAAGAAACAAAGCTCACCTAATTTCTCAAGGATATACTCAGGTCAAAGGGATTGACTATGACGAAACCTTTGCTCCTGTAGCTAGAATTGAGTTAATTAGATTATTACTTACCATTGCTTGTTGTCTAAAAATTACTCATCATCAAATGGATGTTAAATGTGCTTTCTTGAATGACTATCTTGATAAGGAAGTCTATGTTGAACAACCTAAAGGATTTGAAGATCCTCACCATCCACAATTTGTATACAAGCTCAAAAGAGCCTTGTATGGATTGAAACAAGCTCCTCGTACATGATATGGTCGTCTAACTCACTTTCTTCTTGAATTTGTTTTAAACGTGGTGAAGCTGATTGTACTTTATTCATCAAACATCATAGTATATATATTGTTATTGCTCAAATCTGTGTAGATGACATAGTTTTTGATTCGACCTCACGGCCCTACCTTAAAACACTTGTTGAAGCAATGTCATCAACATTGAGATGAGCATGATTGGGGAACTAACTTTTTCTTAGGATTGCAGATAAAGCAAAATGAAGATGGAATCTTCATCTCCCAAAGCAAGTATGCCAATAATCTAGTTAAGAGATTTGGATTGAAAAATGCTAAACAAATGAGAACTCCAATGGAATCGTCGCAGAAGATATGCAAAGATGATGTTGGCAAATATGTCGACCCAATACTGTATCGATCTATGATAGATAGTCTTCTATATCTCACTGCTAGTCATCCTGATATAATGTTTAGTGTTTGTGTATGTGCTCGATTCCAAGTCTGTCCCAAAATCTCCAATATAAATGTCGTAAAACGTGTCATTAGATATGTTGCCGACACATATGAGTTGGGAATTTGGTACTCTAAAGACGCTAATCCTAATTTAATAGGATATAGTGACTCGGATTGGGCTGGTCATGTGGATGATAGAAAGAGTACAAGTGGAAGATGTTTTTATCTTGGAAATAATCTTGTTTCTTGGTATAGTCGTAAACAAAATTGTGTCTCACTTTCGACTGCTGAATCTGAATATGTAGCAGCTGGAAGTTGTTGTTCTCAATTAATATGGCTAAGACACATGTTAGACGACTATGGTTTTTCAAGTAATATCTTAGTTTTGTACTGTGATAATTTGAGTGCTATAAATATTTCCAAAAATCCAGTTCAGCACTCTCATACAAAATATATTGATATCAGACATCACTTTTTAAGATATTTGGTTAAAAACAACTAGTTTAAATTGAACATGTTGACACTCTTCATCAACTAGCTGATATTTTTACAAAAGCTTTGGACCATGAGCGATTTTCTAGTTTGAAGAAATCTCGTGGTCTTTGTAATCTCTAAAAAGGCATGTTTGGTGAATGTTGGTTGAAATGTCTCTAATACTTAGGGTGACATTTACCTATGTAATATCATAATCTGATTATTGTTGTTGTAGAGTGTATTAATTTTGGTCACACGAGCATGATCCTCAATAAGAATATGATTCGATTGTAATAACGTTCTCTGCGATGATATTATATATCATAAAAATGAAGTATCAAAATAAGGCAAAGCCTTTTACTAACTTTTGGCAACTGTGCAATGTGGGAAAAACCCTTGAAATGATATTGTTCCTATTCTATAGGAGTATCAAATGCTTAAACTGAAATTACGAGGATACTAAATAAGTATTCTTATTTTTTGACACAAAAAATTAATTTTGTATGTTTTTATGATTAGATCAAGGACAATTTGAAAATGTTACATTGGACCAGTGGTTAAACTCTTAAAAATTACATATAAAATGTGGCTTGATTTATTGTCAAAACAAAAAGTTCTTGCGGGATCATAATACTTATGTTGTCCAAAATGTTGCCAACATTGTGGTTGACATTCTCAGATGCTCGGCAATCGTCCCCCACTATGCTCGGCAATCGTCCCCCACTATTCCAGTAACACCACTGACAATACACCAATGAGCACTAGTCCCCCACTATGCTCGGCAATCATCCTTAGCTCAGCACAAGAACCCTTAGAGATTAGTTATCTTGGGGTTGACAATAACCTCATCGATGTAGATTCTACTCCAGATTTCTCTGCACTAGGAAAAAGGACAAGTTCTTCCTCCTTCCCTACCCGAAGGTCAAGTAGGGTGTTTGATAGAACTGTCCAATAGGAACCTGTCACCAAGAATTCTAGGTTGAGACCAAGGTTCCTGCCTGCTCGAGTAGTGACTCAGAGGACATGGATTATGAGATGTCTTCTGAAGAAACCCAAGGAGAACCTGAAGAATCTGCTGATGTGCCTCTGGAAAATGCTTACTCGAATATCAACATGTGCCACTAGAAAGGGATTTCCCTGATGAAACACCATTGAAACACTTCCTTCCAAAGGGAATTCCCAGATTTACAAGATCAAGTGTTGTCCCAGATTTTGCCCCAGATGTCACAACATCTCAGGCAACATTTTAGCCAACTTATGAAGAAGCACATTCCCCTACCTTTCAACAGACCTCAGAAGAGACTTCAACACAATCCTTCTCCAGCAAAACAGAATCAGACTCTGACCAAGAGTTATCTATTTTCTCATAAAATTTCTATTCTAAAGCTAGCTCTGATAATTGGGACTGACACAAAAATAGAATCATTAGGTCTGAAAAAATATTAGACATTGACTCTTGCTCAGAATATGGCTTGGTAGAGTTCTTAAAGGAAAGACAACTCCTAGGATCTGTTGCAAACAAAGGACCTTATATTGAAAAAATAGTCAGGTTGTTTTATGCTAATTTAGAATCTGTTTTAGAAGATACCAACTTAATGAAAATTGGAAAAGTATATCTCTGTAACAGAGTGTATTCTTTCACACCTGATGTTATAAACCAATGTATGGGATTAAATGATGAGAAGAATGATAGAGAAACAGACCCTGCAGTGGACAATAGAGATGTAATTAAATACCTCACAAGAGGTACAATGCATAAGTGGATCTCTAGATGTCCAGCTTCAAAACTGACAGCTCTGTTTGCCACTCTACAAAAAATTGTTATACACAATTGGCTTCCTTCTATGAATGAGTCATTGTAACTACAGAACAAACCACACTGCTGTACAAAATTGATAAAGGTTTGAAAGCTGATCTGGGCAGAATAATCCTCCATCAAGTTATTAACTTGCCACAAAAAGAATCAACTTCAATCCTACCTTTTCCCTCTTTGATATACAAAGTCCTAACTACAAAAGGCTTTCAAACTAAGAAGGAGGACATATTGGGGAAAATCTAGAGTTGTACATAATAAATAAAACAGTTTTGAAAAGCAAAGCAAGAGTCATTGATCTACCCTGGAAACTGGAAAGAAGTAGTATAGATGTTGAAAGAAATATCACCAACATTTCTGACAACACTAAATCAAGACAATCTCGAATGGCCACTGAATAACTTGTGGATCAAATCACAAAAATCAATTACCAAAATTTTGAGGTGAGGGAGGCCTTGGTTCAAGCACGAGACCATCTTCTGCTACTGCTTTCTTCACAAAAAAGGGGAGATAATATTGCTGATGCTGGTGGTGAAGATGTTTCTATTGCTCGTGAAGTTGAGGGAGACAGAGAAAATGCTGATACAGGGGGAGCTGAGGAAGAATGATAAAAATTATTGTTGATGCAGAGCTGAAACCATGCAAAAGTAGAAAGCGGTTGGAAGCTACTACTGATGCATGACATGCAAGGGAGATTTGTTGTTGTTAATATGTGGAATGTTGGTTACTGTTTGTTTTGAAAATTTGGGATGTAAAACAATGATCTGACAATTGTTTTGTTTTGGATGATGTAGTTAAAAGGCTATGTTTTAGTATTTCTAATCCTATATGTATGGTATATATATATAAGTTGTTTGTATATGTTGTGTCTATACGTCATCACAGGTTAAGGGGGAGCATTATTGTAATCATAGATGTTGGGACAACAACTATGACATTGTCGTAAGTCACTTGCACAGGATAATATTAGGTTTTGTGAAGAAAGACAAAAAGGAGGAGAATGTTAATGTTGAGTTTGGTGTTGTGACATTTTCCCCAACATATCATTTTTAGTTCTAAGTTAAAATCATAAATGTTGGAACAAATGTCACAACATTCGGACAAACATTCTGTGAAATAGTTTTGTCTTACTTCACGGAATTGAAGCAAATCTTATGAAAGTTTCACCACGATAGTAAACTGACTTGGTAAGGAGTTTTTGAGCTAATAAAAATGTGGAAAGAACAAGTCAAAGGTGTTGCTAATCTTGGGGAACAAGTCCAAAAAGTTAGAGGATCTTGCTCCATAATGTTCTCCAACAAACTTTATCGGCTACCCACCTTTCCCTCAACCTCTACAATGATTCAATGAGCTTTTCAAAGAAGACCCTCTACTATAAATAGAGAAGTTGCATCAGTGAATCGATATCTAGAAAAAATTAGAAAAATATCAAGAGAGCTCTCCGATATATTCGTCAGAAAACTAGATCACAAGTGTTGCCTGAGCGTGTCGACAACATTCTGTCCAACATTATAATTGTTGCCCAGATTCTAGATTTGTTCTTTATTAAAGCAATTGTAATGAGATGTTGTATATGTATATTTAGTTAGATTTTTCAGGCAGAAGTCATCTGCGACTTCAACTTTGTAACTCATTTTGTATTATCTTTTAATATTGTAAAAGAAGAAATTTATTCAATTGATATAAATATATACAATACTTTCGGTGACTGACTGTCATAGGTTATAGAATCAATATAACCTATGTAAATATTAAACCTTTGTATTCTTTATATTTATGTTGCATTTACTCTTAAAGTTTTTTGTTTTATCGAAGTGCTGCCACGTGTGTCAGACGACATTATCGCTGACATTTGCAAACTGTATTAGCATTCAATTTTATTTTACTTGCAGTTTGTTTCTTACTGTTCCATAGTATACCTCTGGGACCTAACAGTAATAAATGAAGTTGGGTTGATCGAAACACAAGTTGTAGTAAACTCAAAGTTTACTAAAGTAAACGAATATCATATTGAAGCTATAAATGATTGGAGGATTAAATATCTTCAAAGTCATAGTGAGTAAAAAATATGTATGTGAAAGGTTACCCTCTTTATTCTCTAAATTTTACTACACAAATATAAGCATGATGACATCATTTGTTATGGTAAACAAGAAGTTTATTTATACAAAAAGAATTCATGTAATAGTAATACAAAATTTACTAAAAGAAATAGCACACGTTGTGGTAAATTTAAAATTTACTAGTATAGATAATTTTATTAGTCGACATGAGCGATTTGGCCATTCCGATTCAAATATGATGTGTAGATTGAGTATTTGACATATATTGAAGAAACAGAAGATTCTTCAAGAATTTATTTTTGTTACTTGTTCTCATGATAAGTTGATTATACTGGCTAATGTTGGGATTCCCTAAATTCTAAAAAACATAAAAAGTGAATATGGGCCCATCACCTGTTATGTAATGTCTTAAATAGATGCATCTATAGGAGGGTCACATGTGCATTTATTTTCAACCATAGTTTGACATATGCAAAGTTACTTGCTCAAAATAATTGAGTTGAGAGCATAATTTTCAGATTATATAATCAAGATAATTCGTGTTGTTAATGTTGATTTCTGTCCAAGCTGGTTTAGTATTGAATAAATCTGATAAATAGCTAAATCATTGCTAATGAGAACAAAGCTTCATGTATTGATCTAAAATATGATATATTGCATACATAAAATTTATTTGCTTCAACCAATAAATTATATTAATTCTCCCCTCACAATTGGTTCAGGGTCAGGAACCAGATATTTTCATCTAATAATTTTATGTGTGTTATATGATTAATTAATCTACCATGATACACAAAGATGAATTTTCCTGAAGAAGATGGGGCATGTGTTAGTTTTTTCTAACCTAAGAGGGAGAGAAAAAGCAGCCAAAAAATATGTTATGAATTATAACTAGTATGATCCTCATTCAAAGATAATTCAAGTCAAATGCTATAAGCATTTACTAACCCAAAATTAATTTCTAATCTCAGTTGCAACATGCTCCTATTAAATTAATGTCACTGGAGGATAGAGTCTACAACATTCATGAAGCATTGTAGATTAATCGGTTCCAAATGAAATAATCCTTGAAAAGGAAGAGGAGAAAATGATCATAATAAGGAGGTAATGTGCTCTCGAAGAGCCTACGACACAACATTTTATGAAACCTCGTGAGAGGTTTCGGTACCTAAGAATAATAAAAATGATGAGATCTCAATAAGTTATGTCACATTGTGAACCGATACAAATGATATACCATTGACAATATATTTAGTACAATATAGCGCAATATTGTAAAATATTGTGATGATCTGAATTCTACGTCTATAAAGCATGCTAACGTAGACATTATTACCAAGTGAAATGACACAATTAGGTAAGCTTCAGGCTTATTGGTCCTACAGTCCAGACAATAAAAATATCACGCGTTTAAATATTAATGAATTTGTCACTTGATAAAATTTATATGAAACTTGAAGAATTATAAATGCCTGAAGTCTCTAGGGTTCAGACCAGCGTATGGACAACCCCAGCAGTCCAGAATACTTGGGTCTCACCCCCTCAGGCCCACCACACAATGAGCCCCACTCAGATCGACATTGAAGCAGCGATGCACACGCTTAACTTGACTCAACCGGACCCTAGTTGGTATATGGACACATGTGCCACTACCCACAGACATCCGATCAAGGTACTCTCGCGTCTTATTCCAATTTGAGCAGTAATCGTGGTATAATTATTGGTAATGACAGTTCTATTCCAATTAAGGGTTATGGTAATAAAACTTTGTCCCTCCTCATCCACAACTTGTCCTGAAAAATACCCTTCATGCCCCAAATTGATTAAAAATTTGTTGTCTGTCCGTAAATTCACCACTGATAATTGGGTTTCTATTAATTTTGATCCGTTTGGGTTTTCTGTGAAGGATTTCAAGACGAGGAGTCCTATCATGAGGTGTGACATCTTTATCCAATCACACCGACTCTCAGCAACTCGCGTCAAGTTATGTCATCCACTTTTGCAGCTCTTGCTCCTTCCTTGTGGCATGCTTGCCTAGGTCATCCAGGGTCATCAATTTTATCTGTTTTAGATAAGAATAAGTTTATTTCTTGTAAGGGTACGCATAGTACTCCAAATTGTCAATCTTGTTCTTTATGGAAAATTATTAAGTTACCATTTGTAGCCTCGAATTCTAATACTTCAATGTCATTTGACATTATTCATAGCGATTTATGGACATCTCCGGTTCTCAGTTCTATGGGCATCGATATTATGTCTTATTCTTGGATGTTTACTCTAAATTTTTATGGAAATTTTCAATTGCGAAAAAATCACAAGTTTTTTCCATCTTCGTAAAATTTAGAGCTTTCATAAGAACTCAATTCGAACGAAAAATAAAGAACATCCAATATGATAATGGTAAAGAGTATGACAATGGGGAGTGTAGGAGTTTTGTGCTCAAAATGGGATAAATTTTCACTTTTTCTTGTCCTCGTACGTCTTCACAAAATGGGAAAGCTGAACGAAAAATTTGTACCATTAATAACATTATTCGGACTTTATTGGTTAATTCTTACGTCCCTCCATTGTTTTGGCATCATGCGCTACAAATGGCTACCGATCTACTTATTATTATTCCCTCTAAAGGGTTGACATATTCCTCCCCTCTTCAAGTTTTACACAATAAGACTCCTACGTATTCTCATCTTAGGGTCTTTGGATGCTTATGTTATCCACTAGTTTCATCCACCACAATCAACAAACTTCAGGCACGTTCTACTCCGTGTGTATTTTTGGGTTTTCCGTCAAATCACTGTGGTTATAAAGGCTTTGATTTGTCCTCTAAACGAATCATCATTAGTCGTCATGTTCTTTTTGATGAATCTCAATTTCCATTTTCTAAAGTAGAAAAACACGCGTCTAGTTCTTATGATTTTTTGGATGATGATATCTCCCCCTATGTTCTCAGTCATTTTTTAAATTTTTCAGAAAATACGTCAACAGCGCCGCGGCCCTTAGGGGAGGCGCCGCGACGCCTCCCATCCAGTGAATAATCAGTTTTAAACCCGTCATTAGTGTCGCGGCCCTTAGGGGAAGTGCTGCGGCGCCAAAACTTCAGAGAGCTCTGCAGTTCTTCAAGCGTCGCGACGCCTCCAACAGAAATTTCCGACACTTCACAAAATTCCCAAAATTCACCCACTCCAGCCCAGAGTCAAGGTCCAATCACTCGCAGTCAACGGAGTATTTTTAAACCAAAAAGACATTTTAATTTGAATTCTAATGTTCTTAAATCATCCTTACCCCGTAATCCTATGTCTGTCCTAAATGACTCTAATTGAAAAATTGTCATGGCCGATGAATATAATGATCTTATTGATAATAAGACGTGGGAGTTGGTGCCCCGACCATCTGGTGTTACTATTATTCGGTCTATGTGGATTTTTGCTCATAAAGAGAATTCTGATGGTTCATTTGCAAGGCTTAAGGCTCGTCTTGTAGGTGATGGTAAGACTCAGCAGGTTTGTCACGACCCGACCCGACGAGCCGCGATCCGGCGCCCTATTTGGACGCCATTACTGACCTGTCACACTTAAACCAACCAAATACGATAATAATAGAAAATCCGGCAGCATAACGCTGCAATGACAACCCATGTCCACGTTGAAAAGCCGACAAGGCTGCTTTTACACGTGGATGAACATGTATACTGAAGGATTCACAACTAGCCAGCAAAATATGATAAGCAAGCCGACAAGGCTGCCACCGGATAATATCACATAAACACGGGAACAACCCAATACAGAGTACAATGACATAGATGACCAAAACAGATTACAAGTCTTCATACATACAACCCACCACTGTCTACAGGCCTCTATGAGAAGGACAACAACATATGACGGGACAGGGCCCCGTCATGGCCCTAAATATATACATAAATCTGAAAGAGGTTCTGTACCAAAATGATAAGCTATGAATCAAGGAGATTTCCAACCAGCTGAGTAGGAGTCCTAAGCCTGAGGATCACCAAACTGAGAACCTAAACCTGCAGACATGAACGCAGCCCCGGAGGAAAGGGGGTCACTACGAAATAATATACTGAGTATGTAAAACAGACAATGCTATAAGGAAGATCATAAGTGGCCAACAGATAACAAGAGACAAGTATAATAATCAGAATCCAAATCAACTGTGCCATATACCAATGAGAGTCTTATATGTCCATATCATATATCGTACCCGACCCATTATGGGTCTCGGTGAAAGAAGTCATATTCATATACATACCATACCCGACCCCCTAGTGAGGGTCTCGGTGAAGTCTTATAATGTGCACATACCGTACCCGGCCCATTCTGGGACTCGATGAATGAAGTCATCTCTATGTATGTATACGGTACCCGGCCCCCCAGTGAGGGTCTCGGTGAAATCCTATTATATATACATACCCGGCCCATCACGGGACTCGGTAACATAGTCATCTCATATTAGGCACGAATAGAATATCATGAGTAACCATATATAACTTAAATTACTATTAGACTCTCAATGGAATAAGAAAAAGGCAATATCATATCACATATCCTTTAAATCATCTTTTAGAAAATCAAGGCACTTAGCATATCATGAATCATTATTTTATTAAAACTAGACTCTGAAGGAATCACGTACGTCCACCGTACTTCTATTAAAATCATGCCAAAAGAAAGAAGAAAGATTTTCGCAAAATCATGCCAAAGAAATAAAGGTTAGTCTCACATACCTTATTAACGAGCTAACCAACTCTATGAATATATCTTGTCTCAATTAGCACTTCCACCTATATCAGTAATAATTTGTTCGTTAACTTAATTATTTCTAGCGTATGTTATATCGAATAACGACTTCCTATTCTACAAAAATTCGGGCAGCACTTCCCCTGTTTATATGCATATCCACAATTTACCAACAAGCCAACAATACCAATAACCAACCACCATCCGAAGGTGTAACCAAAACAATATCAAATACTCCATTTACGCTATAGTGCACATTCCTTATCTTTTATACTTATACAATTCGACAACTTCAATAACCAAGGCGATTACTACATTTACTTCTCATGTTAATCAATCCTTTAGTCATGTTAAAATAGTTCATGAAAGCAATCCAATCTTCTAGCAACATCGCAAATTCAAGAATGTGGAATTTACACTTTTCTACACTTTACTTCTTCCAAGACATGTATAGGTAACTACCTCAATATATATGCATGTTTATAACTTATATTTTAAGCACTAAATCCACCCTTAATACATCACAATAATGTTCAATAATTTCCATCAACTTTCGGCCAACAACATATTTCAATTCCAAAACTTTCTTTCTTAATTCTTATAATCCAATTCCATATTTCAATACTTCCATATAACTAATTACAACTTAAATGTCAAGACTTCTTAATCTCCAATTAAATTTCCAACAACTTCATATAACAACTATAACTTTAAACATCAAGATTTATTCTTCAATTCTCAACATGTAATTAGTGACGTTAATAGCCATAACATAATCAAATTCATCTTACATAAAATCAGTCCCCCAAGAATTAATAATTACAACTTCATAATACTCACATGCAATCTCAAATTTCAAGTTCTTTCCATCAAGAGTTTATCCTTAATCTACCACATCATTAAACCCTCCACTTACTTAATGAAAGGAAGAATTTTTACCTAGTTGTTTAGCCAAAACAGTCCCCACGAATTACTCACTGCCTAGCCCGAAATTTCCATTTTTTTCGATATTCTTCTCCTTTTTGTTCACTACTTCAACTCCAAATTGACATGCATCCAATATATGATGTTACTCCATCATCCCTACACGTTTTTCTTCTCAAAATATTGTCCAAAACTTGAAAAAACTGCTCAAATTTTCGGTCCAGGCAGACTCGAAATTTGCTCACTGATTTTTGGAAATTTTTTGGTTCTAAATTTTGCTCCTAATTTGTAGATGATCAATGGAATATAGGGAGATGAATTAAACTTCAATTTGTTGGTAGATAGATGGATATTTCGGCTGGTTCAATAGAGAAGAGGAGAAGAAGAAGAATGAAGTGGGTTTGTTTTACAATGGAGGAGATGAAAGAGGCTTGTAATCTAAATCCCCAAATCTGAAAATTAACTTCTCCCTTATTGCAATTTGGTCCAAATCTCTTATTAGTCTTCTTAATTAACCCTCAAGTAATAATTAAAACTTATGTTCCACTTCTTCTAATTCCCGTAAATTCTATAAGGTCTCGTATTCTCATTGTCGTATTCCCGACGTCACACCCGTCGTTACCAAAATTATTCCGTATTAACATGTAAAAATCTACTTAAATTCCAAAATTTTGAGTCTTCATTCTTAATGACGTTATTAATTATCGTCTTAAACCACGAGGTGTAACAAGGTTGGTGTGAATTGTGGTGAGACATTTAGCCCGGTGGTCAAGTCGGCTACTATTCGTACTGTGTTCAGCCGTGCTCTTTCGAAATCATGGCTCATTCATCAGTTAGATGTGGAGAATGTTTTCCTACATGGTGATCTTCATGAGACAGTGTATATGCATCAGCCCTTGGATTTTAGGGATACTAGATATCCTAATCATGTCTGTTTATTGAGGAAGTCCTTGTATGGGCTTGAGTAGTCTCCACGGGCATGTTATAAGAGGTTTGTTGACTATGTTTCGACTATGGGCCCGTTTGGATGGGCTTAAAAAGTGACTTTTATGTATACAGTGCTTTTAGACCTTTTAAGTGCTGAAAGTTGTTTTAAAAATAAGCAGTTGAGTGTTTGGATAAAAGTGTTTATTGGTGAGAGTGTAGTGTGAGAATTTTAATAAAATATAAGGGATACAAAAGTAATCTTAAAAGTCAACAGAAATGGCTTATAAGCCCCCCAAAAAAAGTTAGGATTCCTAACTTTTAAAAAATGATTGACTTTAAGAACTTTCTGGCTTAAAGTCAGCACTTTAAGCCAGAAAGCCAAACAAGCTAAAAAAAGGCTTATAAGTTGGTTTGACCAACTTATAAGCCAATCCAAACGGGCTCTATGAGTTTCTCTCACAGCAGGTCTGATAACTCATTATTCATATACCATTAGGGATCTTCAATGGCTTATATTCTATTATATGTTGATATTATCTTGACTACCTATTATGATGCTTTGCGAAAGTCTATTATGACAATGCTCAGTTCTGAGTTTGCCATGGAGGACTTGGGCCCATTGAGTTACTTTTTGGGGATTGTTGTAACTCGTCATGCAGGTGGATAGTTCTTATCACAGAGAAAGTATGCAGCAGAGATCATTGAGAGGGTTGGGATGTCATCCTGTAAGTCCACTTCTACTCCAGTTGATACTAAATCCAAGTTGGGTGTTGCAGTTGGCTCTCCCTATGAGGATCCGACCCGCTATCGTAGTCTTGAAGGCACCCTTCAGTATCTGACGTTCACGCGACCTGATATTACATATATCGTATAGCAGGTGTGTTTGTTTATGCATGATCCTAGAGTTAAACATATAAATGCGCTCAAACGCATTCTTAGGTACATTCAGGGAACACTTGAGTATGGCTTGCATTTGTATCCTTCGTCGACGTCTACACTAGTCTCCTATACAGATGTTGATTGGGGTGGTTGTCCTGACACCAGACGGTCTACGTCTGGCTATTGCATGTTTTTAGGTAATAACTTGGTCTCATGATCTGTCAAGCGTCAATCCACGCTTTCACGTTCAAGTGCAGAGGCCGAGTATAGAGGGGTAGCCAATGTGGTTTCCGAGTCATGTTGGTTACGTAATCTACTGTTAGAGCTCCATTGTCTTATTAAAAAGGCTACCTTGGTGTATTATGATAATATAAGTGTCATCTACCTTTCTGGTAATCCAGTTCAGCACCAGTGTACTAAACACATAGAGATGGATATTCACTTTATTCGAGAGAAGGTAGCTAAAGGACAAGTACGTGTCTGTCATGTCCCTTCCAGATATCACATTGCAGACATTTTTATAAAGGGTCTTCCCTCAGTTCTTTTTGATGATTTTAGAGACAGTCTCAGCGTGCGAAGACCGTCCGCTATGACTGCAGGGGTGTATTTGTCACGACCCGATCCCGGGCCCGCAACTGGTGCCCTACCTGGGCACCCTTACAGGTATACATCAGAGATAATCAGCGGAACATACATGAAACTTATAAAAACAAAAAGAATTTAAACAACAGGTTAGCCGATAAGGCTACCTTCCTGGACACATATACATATACTTAAACAACCGCAGTTACATCCTTTTTTTTTACAAACCGACCCACAAGATATGACTACAGACCTCTAAGAATTACAACTGTGGCGGGATAGGGCCCCGCCATACCCCTAAATGTACATAATCTACAATATCAGGGAAACCGTACCCAAAAGATAAGCCTCCGTAGTAAATGGAGCTTCTTCCCAAAAACTGAACAGAGATCACCAACCTGTGTACCTAACACTTGCGGGCATGAACGCAGCCCCTCGAAGGAGGTCAGTACAACAGGTACCGAGTATGGAACAGAAATAAGGTACAGTAACCAAATCATAACTGTATAAAAGAATGACAGGGACAAGTATAAAAATGAAATACCAGATCCTACCGTGCCATTTTAACTCCTGAAATCAATCGTACATTAACCGTTATTTTCCTTCTTTTTCTAAGAATTAATCATCATATTCTTACATACATACTTAAGAATTCAATCAAGTTTTCCACATAACTTACATATCTTACATAACATAATCCGACCCTTTAAGGAGAGACTTCTTATTTGGGAGCTTATTTTGATTATCCATACGTGATAATGTAATCCGGCCCATTTGCGGGACACGGTGTACTGATGAATCATGTGGCATAATCCGGCCCGTCTGTGGGGCTCGGTGTACTGTGGAATCATGTAGCATAATCCGGCCCGCCTGTGGAGCTCGGTGTACTGTGGAATCATGTAGCATAATCCGCCCGCTGTGAGCTCTGCATCGTGGAATCATGTAGCATAATCCGCCCGCTGTGGAGCCTTGCATCGTGGAATCATGTAGCATAATCCGGCCCGCCTGTGGAGCTCGGTGTAAGATGACTTAACCCGGCCTATGTGTAGGCTCGGGTAATATGGCGTAATCCGGCCTATGTGTAGGCTCGGGTAATATGGCGTAATTCGGCCTATGTGTAGGCTCGGTGTATCTCATAACATAATCCGGCCTATTTGTAGGCTCGGTGTATTTCATAACATAATCCGACCTATTTGTAGGCTCGGTGTATTTTTTTCCTTACATAACATTTTTAAACCATCTTTTCACTTCTTCTTAAGTCGTCATAACAACTTTCCATAAAGCTATTATAACAACCTTTCATTTTAGAGAACTTAAGACACTTTTATTCTTACAACATTAGGGAAACTAGACCCAAAAATACTACGTACATACATACTTAGAAAGAATCATAAAACTCCTTTCTTTTTAAAGCTCAAGTCACACACTCTTTTGGAAACCATCTTCTTAACTTTTGAAATAAATTAAGAAGCCATACTTTCTAAAGTTTAGTCATTTCCACTCATAAAATCAAGGCTTATAGTCTCAAAACCTCGTAGCATACACTCTTTAAAATCATGCCGCTTATACTTATAACATCATGTCATCTATACTTTAAAAATCAAGTCTCATAACTTGAAAAATAAAGTTTCATACACTTCCAAAACCAAGTAATTTATTCTCTTAAAAATCATATAACTTCCACTTTTAAAATCCATTCCCTTTTCACATATAAATTTAAGTCATTTTCAAACATAAAAATCAACTTACTTACTTTAAATAATTCAAGACACATAGCCTTAAATCAAATCTCATAACTTCCTAACCATTCTTACCAACATCTCCCATAAGACTTGGTAAGGACTTAGGACAATTTAAACATACTTTTAACTTAGAATCAACAACGTGAATACTTCTTAACTTCTAAGAGTAGAAGGAATCATGAAATATTATCACATGGCTATTTCATACGTAGGATCATGCCAAAGAAAGAAGAGGTTCACATACCTCGCGACGACTAGCGACAAGTTGCAAAATGCTCCCAAGTACTTTATCCTTGCTAGCTTTTCCACCCTTCAAGTAGAATACGCTACTCGTAGTACTTCAACCTATATTAATCATAACATGTCTATCAACTCCTAGCTTTTTAACGTAGAATCATACTAAGTGTAAGGTCTCTTATTCTACGGAAAATCGGGCAGCACTTCCTTTGTTTCTACATACTTTTCCACCTTTTTCAAGGCCCGATAATCAATAACCAACATGCCACATTTAAGGCGCAACAATCCAACAATTCAAAGGGGATTACACGCCTTAATAGGACATGTAAAATTCTGTCCCACAATAATACAAAACAATCCAATAACCTAGGCAATATTCGACAATATCAAGGACAACAACAACATCTATTTCTTTCCAATTCCTTTCAATCCATAATGTCGTCCTAACATGTTATATAGTCGCAAACAACTTCAAACAACTATAATCCTTTCTTTATATAACATGCGACGACTAAAACTAATAACCAAATTGAATTACAATCTTAGGGTTAATCATGCAACTTTCGGATTAGGGTTTCCAATATCCATAACACTTATCAAACTTCATAATATATACCTCATGCTTGCTAATATCCATAGCTACAACAATAAGTAATCTTAATTACTAAAACGACAAGTTTGTTACCTTTATAAGCCCTTATAATTTCCAAGATTCAAAGTCGCTCCTTAGCAATTCTTAGCTCATTTCCTCTACACTCTAATCCGCTATTTGAAGCCTTTAGAAGTTCACAACCAACTTCTCTTCCATTTCCAATCCAAGACTATGAAAACGACTTAGGTTTTCGCCTTGCGACTAACGTGAAAACGTCGTTTTTCCGAAATCTTTCTATTGAGATATCCTTACAATACCCTTAGGGACCTTGGGTTAAAGTCTTGTGAATAATGGACCAAAATTACAAAATTTTCTTGTGAGAAAGACACTAAAGCCGAGAGCAACTTTCAAGCACAAGAATGTTGTGAAAATTTTCTAAGTGTTGAAGACTTGGTCTTGCATCTAGTGTGTATATATAACACAATGGAGGGTCAAGATTACAACATATGTGTGGCTAGGATGAAGGAAATTAAATATTAAGCCAAGTGGACAAGTTGACTTGGTCAATAATCTCAAGCTTTGAAGACTTGTTCATCTACATAGGTCAATGACCATATTACCCTTGTCTATTTTCTTCCTAGACAATGTGGGGGGTGTCACGTGTCGCCCTCCCATTCGTCCATAAAATTTCGTAACCCTCGTGGGCCCCACAAAACGTAAAATTTCTCGGGTGGGCCCCACGTGACCAAATCCATAAAAATAAATTTCCATAATGATAATACATTCCATACTCCTCAGATAATGCATTTTGAGAATCTAATTCTCACCAACGAACATTTTTCCTTTCCGACGTTCGGAAGATTTTCCGTCGGAAAAACAATTCTTTCTTTCGTACCAATTTTCAAGTCTTGCGTTCTCGCATCTATTCTCTTATTCATGTCCTGGAATTACGGGGTGTAACAGTATTAAAGTGTTCGAAAATAGTGCCTGTACGCTCTTAGACACAATGTCACAAGACTGTCTCGTGAACAGTTGTTCAATTTGTATATTTGGTATATATTAGAATTAGTCTTGTACCTTAATTACTATTGTAATATTACCATAATTGTATAGTTAGTCTCCTTATAGAATAGGGTATTAGATGTAAATTAGAAATAAAATTCTCCTATTATAACTTGTATATATATGTCTTCAATAATAATCAAGGGATTAATTCTTTCATAGATAACTATTATAATAACAATAGTAGAAACTCGAGATAACTATTGTAATGACAAAGAAATGGACGAACATAATTCTTTACAAATTGAATAAAAATGAGATTTTGTAAATAAATAATGTATGTTACTTTTAGATCTCTGATTTTTTTTTTAAAAGACATAAGATGAAAAGTATGTTTGTAAAAAAATACAAAATTAATTGATCTTGTAGTAACAACTAACAACAGTGACACATTAATTGCTCAAACCTATTTGGTTAAGTTTATTAAAAGAATATGATAAGCATCAAGAGCTAAAACATACTTTTAGATGCTGAAATTGATTACACAGAGTTTGTTAGTTGTTGGTAAAAACAAATTGATAGAAAAATTCCATTAAAATAATTATATATCCTTAAAGCAATTTCCAAAAAAAAGAACAAAAATATTTTAGTTAAATTATTAGATAATGTTCTTTTAATTTGATATAACAAACCTATTAGAAAAATCCGTCACATGGATATTGTACATTATTAATTTCATTTGTGGAATTACATTGAGTATGTTGTTATTTGTTATTAATTCCAACAAATGAGAAAAAACCCAATAACACAGAAAAGATTGTATCAAAAAGATAATTATATTTTCTTGTGGATCTCTTTGATTGTGATGGACGAGCAAGGGAGTAGTCTGTTTCCTACTTGGAAAATAGCTTAGAGTACACCATTTCTATGCTTGTTTATGTTGTTTTATTAGTTAATAAATGATTTTTTGTGATTATAAAGAGTAAAATTAGATTCTCTATTTTTGGTTCTTGCTATAGGCATGTCACACACATGATTAACTTTCTCCATTGGTAATTGTTTTATGTAAATCTTTGTGTTGTTCAATTTATTCGGATGTCCCTATTTTATATGTTAATCATTTAATTTACTTAATCAACTTATGCGTTTTATATTACTTTTTATTAATCTTTTTCTTAATTTGAAAAAAATAAATTTGGATCTACTTTAATGGCTAGTTTCCAGATATTATTTTTTATTTTGTTTCAACCCTAGTGGTTATTCAATCACTTCCGGCATAGGAAATATAAACTTTAACATGGCATGATAAAGAACCAATATAGCAAAATCTGACAGAGAATATGTCAAAATTGCCTATAACTTGCCGGGGGTAGGGAGACTCAGTAGAGTTGCTAGTGTTGTGGGAGAGCCTATCATTATTGATGATTCTACGATAAAACAGATATGGGTCTCTTATGCTTGCTTATAAAAGTCAATATCACTATTGTGCCTTACCAATTGAGATCATTGTTTTAAAGCCTAATGGCTGACGATTCCAACAGTTTGTGGATTATGATTGAAAACCTGAGTTTTGTGATCAGTGTTTGGTGGTTGGTCACAAGTTCCAAACCTGGAAATCAACATGAACTACATGCCAAAAAAAAATTATGAAGAAACCAGTGCAAGATTAATGGAAATCTAAAGGGCCTATTGCTATTGACATTCAGGATCCAAGCCTCCAACAAGACTCAATTATTACAAGTATGACATTCCAACCTCTACTTCTCACCAACCTATTGATATACATCAATATGTGCCTCAGCCTCATAAAGCCAGAACCAAGTCCCTACCAAGAGCTACTATTTCTTTAGTTAGCACAACACGGGCTTCTGGTAATCTTGCTTTGGCTACTCTAAAGTTAAATTTCAGAAACTTTTCAATTTTGACCCTTACCTTAACTAGGAATGATTTTGGAGATTTTACTGAGAGAACAAGTGAACCAACCCACCCTATACCTTATAAAGGAGTGACATGAACCAACCCACCCTATACCTTATAAAGGAGTGACATCTCAACGCCCCCAATGAATTGGCTATTTTGGAACATCATGGGTATCAATAAAAGGTGCAAACAGAAGGAACTCAAGAGGTACCTCAAGAATAAACACATTAAGCTTGCATGGCTTATTGAAAACAAGAGTGAAGTGTAAGATTATATTAATCTTTTTTGGGAGCCTTTCATTAATATAAAATATATATAGGTGTACAATGTGGAATCCATATACAACAGCGATCCTAGTTCTATCATAATTACATAGCCCTAAATATGGTAAATACAATAGTGGTACACATGTGCTAATACACCCCCTCAGTCGGAGTGGGAGGAGACCGGATGCTAAGACTGGATCTAAGTCAAGGAATAGCTGTCTAAGAAGGCCCTTGGTGAATATATCGACATACTGATATGAGGAAGGCACATGCAATACCCTGACATGACCGAGAGCAACCTTCTCACGAACAAAGTGGATGTTCATCTCAATGTGCTTGTTATGCTGATGCTGAACCGGATTATGAGACAGATATATGGCGGATATATTATCACAATAAATCAAAGAAGCCTTACGTAATGGACATTGAAGCTCCAAAAGAAGGTTTCGGAGCCAGATCTCAGCAGTAATGCCTCTGTATTCTGATTCTGCACTCGAACAAGATAATGTGGGTTGCCTCTTGGCGGACCAGGAAATAAGATTATTTCCTAAGAACACACAATAGACTGAGGTGGACGTCCCGTGTCGGGACAACCTGCCCAATCATCATCCGTATATGACAACAACTTGTTCGGTGCTGAGGGATAAAGATGCAAATCATAATCAAGTGTGCCCTTAACATATATAATGATATGTTTGAGGGTAGTAAGGTGAGGCTCTATGGGGGCATTCATAAATAAGCATGCATGCTGAACAACATAAGCAATATCGGGCTGTGAAAGTGGTATCAGAGTGCACTCGCAATACTCTCAGAAAGAGTGGATCTGACACTAGATCACCATCCAAAGCACTAAGCTTTGATCTAGAGTCAACTAGTCATGATCTTGCAATTCGTCATTTTAGCCCTGTATAAAATCTTTTTTGCATACTTACACTGACAAAGAAACATAGTATTTGAAGATCTAGTCACAGAAATCCCTAAAAAATAGTTCAACTTCCCCAAGTCAGTCATAGCAAATTCTGTTTTGAGCAGTGTAATAATCTCATTTTTCAATAAATCAGAGGATGCAGTGATCACAATATCATCAACATACAGTAACAAATACGCAATGCTACTACCTCTATAAAAAATAAATAGAGAAATATCACACTTGTTGCACACAAAACCAATCTACAGGATATACTGTGTAAATAGATCATACCATGCTCTAGGGGCATGTTTCAAGCCATAGAGTGATTTACGGAGACAACATACATACTGGAGGGTTGTTGAATGGACAAAACCAGGCGTTTGATACATATAAATTGTTTCTTTTAAATCCCCATGTAGAAATGCATTTTTCACATCAAGCCGATGAATATGCCATTTTTTTACCCATAGCAATACTCAGAACTGTGCGAATAGTAATCGGTTTAACAACCAGAATGAATGTCTCACCACATTCAATACCCTCCAGCTGATTTGTGTCATTATCTACCAGTCTAACATTATACCTCTCTAGATCACCGTTATCTCTGTATTTGTGATGAAAAATCCACATGCATCAGATCACATTCACCCTCTTCGACCGAGGAACCAAATTCCATGTGTGCTGTTTTGTTGAAGCATTAAACTTCTCACACATGGTCGCGGTTTAATTTGGGTCTAGTTTGGCTAATTTTGGGGTTTTGGAAATTGGTGACACTATTTGAATTGACAAGTTGAACTGGACTTTGGGACTGAAAATACCGTGTTGGGCACAGGTTTCCATATGGTGGGTGGGGATAGGGGAAGCTTCGGGATTAGGTGTATGAATTTGG
This sequence comes from Przewalskia tangutica, assembly GCA_029844215.1. Lineage (NCBI taxonomy): Eukaryota > Viridiplantae > Streptophyta > Magnoliopsida > Solanales > Solanaceae > Przewalskia > Przewalskia tangutica. Next base: position 138,617,065 of record CM056720.1, on the reverse strand, counting down.
GTTTGGGACTGTTCTGATGGGAGTAACTTAGGTTGGGAACTGGGTGTGGCGATGTGTGGGGGATCGGGTGAGGAGAAGTGGGGTACGACATCAGTGTAGGATTGGATAGGGGTTGTAGAGGCGTGGTTATTGTGTCAGTTAGGGTTCTGATAACTGAGAGGTTTGATTTTATGGTTTGACAGGTTTACGGGAGCTCAGGTTCACCGAAAAAAATATTGGTAGGGTTACTGGAATGGTGGTGTGACAACTACACAAGGGGTAGTAGTGGACCAAGCCGAGGAGAGTACTGTGTGATAGCCGGAGATGCAGGGGAGACGATGTGGTGGCGATCATCGATGGAGGTGGGAACATGGGCTGAAACGAGGCCGAGCCGAGTCATCGCCGGAGGTAATAGTGACGGGACACAGGAGGGTTGACGAGTTATCACTGGAGTTGGTAGAGACATGACCTAGGGGTGTCGGTGGTGTACCAGTGGCTGCTTGGCGGAATGCTTGTTGGACAAGTGATGATGGATCCGAATCTTCAAGGAATTGGTAATCAGTGACTCAGAAATTTTTAATGTTGTCAAACGGGAAGACATATTCGACAAAGGTAATGTGGCTATAAATAATGATTTTGTCGGTGGAGAGCTCATAGCACGAGTACCCCCTATGGTTTGACTGTAAACCTAGGAAGACACACGGAATAGAACGGGCTGCTAATTTGTGGGCGGCCATGGATGTCAGATTTGGGTGACACGACCAAAAATTCTAAGGTGGTCATAGGTGGGGATCCGACGATATAAAATTTCAGTGGGTGTCCTATTTTCAATCGCACGGGTAGGTAAAATATTTAAAATATTTCTACCATTTTTAATGCATATGCCCAAAAATTAGGGAGGAGAGACGCATGAAAAAGAAGGGTACGAATCATATTATTAATGGTTCGGAGAATTCTTTTGGCTTTCCATTTTGAGGGGAGGTATGAGGGCATGAGAAACGAAAATCATGTTGTTAGTCGCACGAAATTTATGAAAGAAGAAATTATTAAACTCACGACCATTACCGCATTGAAACGATTTTATGTCTTTTTCAAATTACGTTTTAACTAGTGTACGAAACTCAATAAATTTGGAGAACACTTGGGATTTGAGTTTGAGTGGATAGACCCAAAGAAAGTGAGAGAAATCATCCAAATATACCAGATAGTATTTATGGCCTAAGTTGTTGGTTATAGGAGATGTCTATACATCAGCGTGAATAATATCAAAGGGAGAGAAAGTAGTGCTCATAGAAGTCGTAAATGATAGTCTAACGTATTTTACTAACTGACACGAAGAGAAACTATGAGAAAGATTCCCTTTGTTGCATTGGATTAAATTACGGTTTCTAAGAGAATAAAAAACATGAGAACTCGGATGACCAAGTCTACTATGCCACGTAGAGGGATATATGGTTGTTAAAATGGTGGTAGGAGTGACACTAGCAGCGGATGTGGGTAAGAACGGATAAAGGTCCCCCTCACTATTGCATCTCGTAAAGAGTTTCCCGGTATTGAGGTCCGTTGCAGAAAATCTAAACGAATCAAAATTAATTGAGACAGAATTATCGCTTGCAAATTTTCTGACGGAGATTAGGTTCTTGATAATATGCGGGGCATACAGGACGTTATTTAGGGATAAGTGGGGATGTGGTGGTGGGGTACGGGTGTGGCCAAATCCTTGAATTGGAATGCGATGACCGTTATCGAGCATAATTGCGGAGTATTTAAATTTCGCAGTTGAGAAATACCAGGATTATTGGTGAGGTGAGACGTGGCTCCTGTATACATATACCACACGTTATCGGATTGTCGAGGAGTTGATGTGGCGAAAGCCTGACCCAAATTCACAAATGGTGTGGGAGAAGTCATTATAATGGATTAGGAAGAGAGGACCACTGTTTGTTTTCAGGAAAGGGAATTAAATGGAAGAGAGGACCACTGTTAATAATATCGTGTAATTAGAACAAAAGAAAAGGGAGATAGGTAAACAGAGGGGCAGTACGGGACTCAGACTGCATAATGAATTTGCAAGCGAAAACAAACAGTTGGGTTCTCTGGAAAAAAACTCGTAGACACTGAGGAACGAGATTAAGGTTTAGGTTTTTGCTCTGATACCATGTAAGATTGTATTAATCTCCCTTGGAGAGTTTTTCTCATTAATACAAAATATATATAGGTGTACAATGTAGAATCTCTATACAACAGGAATCCTAGTTCTACCATAATTACATAGCCCTAAATATGATAAATACAATAGTGGTACACATGTGCTAATATGAAGGATCACAATTTTAATAGAGCGTTAAATAGTTTTGCTCCTGGATGACCCTCAATTCACAACTATCATTGAGTTGTAAATGAAAGAGTTTGAGTTATTTGGAATCCTTAATGGTACATAGTAACACTTCTCAAAGCTAGTAGCCAGTTCATACATGTCAACATCATAGATAGATCACGGAAAATTGATTACCTTTTCAGTATAATTTATGGTTTTAATGTCCTAGAACAAAGAAAAGCTTTGTGGGAGGCCTTGGTGGACATTTCCAATGAGATAGTGCACTTGGCTAGTATGTGGAGATTTTAAGGCCATGCTCTTTCCACAAAACAGACTTAGAGGTATTCCTATTAGCTACACTAGGATACAATACTTCTCTACTTGTATCCATAACTTACTATTCAATGAATTGCCATGGAGAGGGGGACTATTACACATGTAGTAATAAACAACATCGTGGTAACAAAATATGTAGTAGGCTTGATAGGGCTTTTGGAACTGTTAATGGATGATGAAATAAGGGCATATCACTCTGGATTGTGATCTACCAAATATCTTTGACCATACACATATGATCCTTACTAAGTCAACTTAACTTATAACTGGAAAAGTCTCCTTCAGGTTTTTCAACATTTGGATTCATCATGATCAATTTTATCCTATTATTGAGAAAGTATGGAAGCAGAAGTTCTTTGGAAGTAAAATGAATATCATCTGAAGCCTTAAAATTGCATTTCAATAATCTCAATAATCAGGAATTCAAGGGGTTAACTTAACGATTTGATGGAGCTAGGACTGTTTTGTTTGAAGTGCAAGAGAATATTATTTCCCATTGTATTAATGTACTTCTGGATCTGGAAAGACAATAACTTTAAGATCTTGAAAATTGGTCCCTACTGGAGATGAATGCCCTCAAGCAAAAATCAAGAGAATCCTAGATCAGATTAGGAGATTCAAACTCAAAATATGATAGTAGTATTGAAAGAAATAAGTCAGAGGAAGATGATAGTTGAACTCACATCTATGGAAAGGGTCAAACTTATTGCCACAGATGACATATCGAAGATGAGTTCTTAAGTTGTATCAAAGACTTATGGGATAAACTGCTCGATCTTTATACTCTCAACAAGTTGATTATGAGTAATGGGCCTACATTATCTCATCAATAGAGAGTTGATCTTTGTCCATCAATGACTGACCAAGATATTAGTCATGGTTTTAAAGCTATTGGAGATTAAAAATATCCTGAGATTGATGATATAATGCCATGTTCTTTAAGAAGACTTGGCCATCATCAGAGGAGAGGTTATTGAGATTGTGAAAAAATTTCTTGCTACTGACATACTGGCTAAAGCTATCAACTTCACAACAATCACATTGGTCCCAAAAGTCTCTTCCCATGTCGTAGTGGAAGACTTTAGACCAATTGCTTGTTCATTGTCCTATATCAATTGATCGCTAAGGTATTGGCTGCTAGGCTGCAGAAGGTCGTGACCACCATTATTTGTAAAAGTTAAGGTGGGTGTCGTATTGTATGGTTACGATTATACCATATTTCTTTTTCATTTCGTCAAAATCAATTTTATGGTATATAAACGTATGACCTCCCCCTCTATGCCTGAGAATTTATCATATCATGATCTGATTTATAAGCCTATAACAGCTTTTTGAGTATTTACTTATATGAATTGAATTCTTTGTTTGTAATGGATATTTTTCTGCTAACAATATTAACCTAGCTCATGAATTAGTTAAATCTTATACCAGGAAGAACACATCTGTCAGATGCAATGTCACGACATAGGTGAATTCCACCACATGAAATCCCTCAAATCCCTGTCAGTGATTTACTAGAATACCACAAGTCCTCCAGTCAATGTAACATAGTCCATCAACCCTAAATGAACAAATTTTTCCATGATAAAATACTCAATTTCTAAATCATAGTTAGCCACCCGAAAGGATTCCAAATGAAATAGTAAGCTTTTCATAAACATGTCGTGATTTCTTCCATCTCATTTCCTCACGAACAATCAAGCATGTGTCCTCACCCACAACTTTCAAAGTTGGATACTATCTGAGTCATCAATTTAGCACTGATGAACCATACCTTGATTATCATCTCCAAATTCTTCAACTTCTACTGATACGCAAGTCTGAATTGAACCACACGAAATATAAACACATATAATTTTCCTTGTACTTTCTCTAAACCCGCCCACACTCTGGAAACTTTGTCGAGTCTCTATCTTTCATATCTTGCTAATTACCAGCCTTACAAAATTTTGACGTATCAATCTTACTTTTCACTGAGTAATTACTTCCAAGTTTTAATACCGAAATACTCATCCATGCTATCCTTCAATAATGTCTCAAAATTGTCTACTACCGGTCGCCTAACACAACCCTGATGGAACATTCATCATAACACTTAGTCAACTACAATAGACCTACTCCTCCGAGCGTACTAAACTATTTCACCTGGTCTGAAATATGCAAAATAATGACACCATAACCCACATCTAACTCAAGAATTTCCATTGCTTCAAATCTAAATCCTTTTCTATCTTGAAGATGCATCTTACTCAATCCAAATCAGATCAACCACACATTTATCGAATTCTTGCATTTCCACCATTCATTCCAATCATGTTCACCGCTAACAACCGATCATTACTCAAACATGGAAACTTCTCCCAAAATACGGCACATTCCATGTACCATCCTTTCTGAAATTTCTCGACTGGAAAAGGCATCAACCCACTCTGGTTACTCTGACCAACAATCACTTAGTCCCCAAATAATAACCTGAACCTAGAAGTGATCCCTAATTATCGAACACACACTCCTGCTAACACTCTCATATAATTTCATTGAAATACCTTTGCCAAAAATCCTTGATTGAAATAATCTCTTTCTATACCAGTCCATGCATTCACTGACCCGATCATCGATATCGAAGCCTTTCATAACTAAAATTAGATCAAATTGTTGTCAATCTGTTACTATAAATATTCTCATTGACCAACACCTTAAATAGCATGCCTGCAAATCCTTAACACTCAAAAGCCTATATCAGATACTACGTAATCATATCCTTAATTTAATTGAAAAACTATACACATTTGAATCCCCAATTGAAATATCATTAAAAAGCCCAGATTTGAAACCCTAAAAAAAATCCCTTTTTAAAACAAACTTCTAAAATCAAATTAAGACTTATAACATGATAATATATCTTAATACAACCCTAATTCATGATATTAACACCATTTGATCCATAAATCTCCATTAAAATCACCCATATAGATCTTTTATTCTCACAACATGCATAACTCATCTTCCCTAACTCACACAATATGTTAAACCACTATCAAAAGAACCCATAATCATAACTTAAGCCATAAGAAGGGAAGAATATATTACCTCAAGGTTGGAAATTCTCCTAAGGTTAAAAAATACCCTTATGCAACATTGGTTTCGAGGGTTTGCTTTTTTGGGGAAAGAAAATCTGACCTAAAAATATTTATAGCCACCTGAAGAGTGTTTTTGCCCCAACAGAATTGACTCCGCTGGAGCGGACCCGCCGCAACGAAAAAGGCTTAATTGGGGCAAGAGTCAGTTGACATTCACCATTCGCCATGGCGAACCTGACCCTACTTTGGAGGAAACCCCTAGTCCTTATCTTTCACTTCGGCAAGCCAACCTCTCGTCGAGGCGGACTCGCCGAATCAAATGTTGGTTCCGCCATGGAGGACACAAGACACCAGCAGTGAAATATAGCCAAAAACCTCTATCCAATACCCTAATCACTCCTACAACTCCACACAAACCAAACATGCTCATCTATGGTAAATAGCACAACAAACTCGCTCGTACCCTTAAATTTTACAAATAACAAAGCTAAGACATACTTTTCTAAAGAATCATTCAAGACAAACCAAAATCTTAACTTTACAAATAATGCCACAGAATACATTCAGTTGCTTTAGAAAGTGAACCAGCGACTCGACTAAGTCATAAATGACCCTTCGGGTCTATCAGAAACAACGGAACCCGAAAATGAACTCATCTAGCTAAAAGTTAACTTTGAGTCGAACTAACTAACTCTAATTTTAAGACTTGGGCTTTTCATCCAAAACTCATATAAATGGACCTCGGGATATATGCCACCATCTCTGGCATCACAAACTCCACATAGAGTCGACGAGAAGGGTAAAATAGTCAAATAAGGGTCTTTAGCTAAAAACGACTGGATGGGTCGTTACATGCAATATTAATATTGATCTCCAAATGGCATATAACTCTATAGAGTGGCCGTGAACAAGTTATGCTAGAATTAGTCTTCCATTGTAGATTCACTCAATGGATAGTGAAGTGTGTCCAAACTTCAATTACTATCATATTTAATAAGGATTCCACTAATCCATTTCATGATGATAAGGTACTTTGACAAGGTTATCATATTTCATTCTTTTTGTTTGCAATTAGCAAGAAATACCTCAACAGATGTCTAAATGGCTTGAGGACTATGAAGGAGTTCAAATGTTACCATAGATGTGCAAAGGTAAGCATGTCATGACCCAAAATCTCTTAAGCCATGATAGTAGCTATACCTAACCCGTAGGCGAACCATTTTTGTATCTTAAATTATTAACATGCATAAAGTAGCAACATTAGTGATAAATTATAAGATGCTTCAAAGTGAAATTAAGTGTAGAATATACAATCAAAATATCCCAAATTCCTGGTGATATGAGTCAGGAGAACATAAATCAATTTTTTACAAGAGTTGACACCACATTGTCTTGGAATAGAAAGACAGCTAAAAAAAGTATAGAATTAGAGTCTGTTGTTGGCAAGACCTAAATCCAATCCTAGAGCAACACGCATCTGATGCTATGAACAACACTGGAAGCACCTTATAAAATTAATAAAAATCTAATATTTTTATAATATTCCATAATTTATTTACAATAGTCATTTTGGCTAACTAAAAACATACTCACACATACACAAATTAGTGGAAGTTTAACAAAAATAATTTGTCATAACACGTGGAAACTGCCCGAACACCTCATATGAGACTTCAACAATCTACACACAACACAACGTCTAACTATGAAGCTTCTAAGAAATAAATAGAGCCTAACACATCGGCACGCATCCCAAAAACTAAAACAATAAATCTAGATAGATAGGGATGCCATGGGAACAAGGGTGTGGGCTCACTAATCAGTTTGGAAAGTAGTAAGTTCTCCTACTTTTTACACGTGTCACAAACTTGCTCTTCTTTGTTACCTAACATACCATCAAAAATAACAATAGTATGTTTATGGGCGTCTATGGGACAATAGTTAATAATCAAAATTATATAGTAATATCAGAAAAATAGTATCAACGGAGAGCAATTAGAAATTCAAAGATAGAGTAAGCCAATAACCTTAGTAAAATCACCAGTAACTGCTAATAACACATGAATATATCAAATTCAATTTATTATACAGTTTATCACGTTAATTCCTTTCAATCATGAACTCAATATCATCAACAAGTCACTCACATGCAACCAAAGTATAACACATGCTAATACAGGCCCAAATAGATATACCTCTAGGAAAGGTATCGCCATAGCTACCAGAATTACGGGGTTTCTTACCAATTCTCCCCTCAAACTCCTAACACCTAATAGTCTCAACCTCTCTAGAGGCATCCACTACTCGCTGAAAGGTACCTCCAGAAGCTACTATCTATGATGTCTTAACCTGATGGGGATAATTCAATTCTCTAACAAACCTCTGAATCCCCTCAGACTCATCAGGAAGAATCGATAAAACATGACGAGACAAGGCGTGGAACCTCATGTCGTACTTAGTCAAAACAATCCCCTCTAGATATAACTTATCAAATTGATCTCGTCGGTCCTCCATTGCACTATGGGGAACCCACTTCTCCAGAACACACAAGTAAACTCAACCCAAGTAAGTGGAAGTGACCCAGTTGTCCTAGTCACAACAAAACCCCTCCACCACTACTTGGGTGGGTGAATCATTTGAAACACTATGAAATCAACACCGTTAGACTAAACCAACCTCAAATTATGTAGCCTCTCATGAAAATTAACCAAGAATTCAAAAACATCATCATCGGGATGACCATCATAGTGTAGTGGCTTCATATTCTCAAACTTGTCCCACTTTTTTGACTCTTTAACTATCATAGTGGACTGAGCAACTGGTCAGATAACAATACATGAAACTAGCAAACCCAAAAGCTGAAGATCCGTGATAGAAGTTGGTTGTTCCCTTAGGGTCCTAAACCCTACATCAACTATCAGATCAGGAGTTTGAGCTCCAACTCTAGTCTAGGAACCCTCTAGAGTCATTAGTAACATACCCATCTGGGCTATACTATCGAAGTATCCCATAGGATGAAATAAATCAACTTGAAGAACTAGAGTAGCAATGAAACCAGGTGGTACCTTCGTAGGTCTAACATCATCTACCTTAACCGACTCATCATCTAAAATATCCTCTAAGTCTAGGGTCATATCTCTAATAGGGTCCTGAGCTGGTGTTGCAGCTCCGCATGTGTATGGTGCAACATCATGGCCTCGGCCCATACTACGGTCCCTGTCTCTCCCTCGTGCAGTAACCCTAGCAGCAGGTAGGTGTGCAGGTGCTTGGCCTCCATCCGCGATCGATCGTTTCCTCGCCATATGTGAGAGAGTGAAACAAAGAAACTTATAACATCAATAGAATCAAGTAGGCACGAAAATAAATAAATGATCATAATATTCATAAATTCTCTATAGCCTGTTGAAGATAGGTATGGTTGTCATTTTACCGATCCGCAAGACTCAACTTGACATTATTCTTGTACTTGTAAGATCGATGAACCTAAAGTTCTGATATCAATTTGTTATGATCCAATTTCAAAGCCATGAAGGAACCTAACCCCCACCCTGGTTGGTAAGTCATCCACAACCTATTAGAGAATTTGTACAAGTGTGGAATAAAGTAAATCAAACTATTTCAAGTCACAAAAAGTCTCATATCAATACCAAAATACGAATATATGCTTCTATCTCAAAATTTGGTGTCACTAGTATAAGAATATCTAGAATATAAGTACAAGTGTAGAATATATCCTAATACATTGTCTAGGCTAAATAAGATATGAGGAGAATCTTGTGCCACATATTAGCTTGTAGTTGACCCTAAATTTTTCAAAAACCACTCTTCGATGGGCGATGGAGTGTCGAGTGTCACTCCTACTAGGGATTTAATCTGCACACAAAAAATAGCATCAAGTGTAGATTGAGTACGACAAATCAACTCGTACTCAATAACATCATCGACTGACCCTAAACTAAAATGATGATGAGGGTTTCTTTTCAGATTCTTATTCCACAATTAGCCATGATTAGTACAACATTATTGTAATTATAATCCAATTAGTCTAAGTGAGGAAAGCCACCAATTTTACAAGTACATCTCAATCAACAATTCATGTAAGCCATCCGACAAAGAATCCATGAAATAGATTATATGCATATACAATGCAATGAAAGCAAGGCCTTTCAAATCACCGATATACACACGCTCTGTAATATGGAATTGCATAACCCATGGGGGACTCGTGAGGTCTATACACCATTCAGAATTATTTGCCACTTAGGATCCAAATATCAATCATATAGGCAATTCTATTGTATTACCTGTCTTTAGCCCCTGTGGCTTCTTTCCATTTGCATCAGTCCGTCCGGAATAATTTTCCATTAGACATAACATATGTATCCTCAAGCATAATATGTGTGAGATACTATATGAAAGCATGAAACATGACATGCATAAAGGAAGAAACATGATAATAAGTAGAAGATTCAATTTGTATCAACTTTTCCTCTTTTACATCAATGTTATGGAGTGATGAGAACACACAACCACAAATAAGAAAGGTATATAATCACAGAGACATAAATTACGGGCCTCATACCCCAATCACAATTCACAGAATCAACTAAGTTATCAGCTAGTGCCCAAACTATGGCATTCAGCCTCTATTCACAACACATTCCCAAAAAACATGTCATTGGTACCAGTATGGGTACTCGTCACCTCACACGTACGAGACCCCCATTGATTTCCCATCACTCCCTCTTTATTGGTTTATTCAGACCAACTGTGAACTTTAAATAGAGTCAAGTAAGGTCTCAACTTGTCATTTAATAGTCCAACACTCAAAATGAATCCTTACCCTTTCGTAGAGCCTCCAATCGATCTCAATATATTATATTACATATTCTATGTTAGAATACGAGTTCATAGGAACCCACATTGTAATATTATTATTTTCGACCCAAAAGACAATCCTGAGCCCTGAAGGTTAAAACTGGAAATTCAACTCAAAACTTGTTTACCCATAGTATAAGGAGTTACAACCTAAAATATGAACCAATTCCGACATTTAATTCGAAGAAACTCTTAATTTCAACTTAGGGCTTTTTAGTCCAAATTATACCACCCAAAACATAATTTATAAGATAAAATCACACATTAATCTAAGATATAAAGATAAAATGAAGGTTAGAAACTAACCCTCACAAAGAACCTTGAAAACCCCTTCAAATATCTCCAAAATTCGAGCTCTGGAGCTCAAATGGTGGAATTAAATGTCAAATCCTATAATTGGGAATTAAATATCTACCTAGGTGCCCTTCTTCGTGATCGCGAGCCCCGCCTCATGATCATGGACCATTTACCTGACCTGGCCCATGAATCCCCTTTGTGATTGTAGCCCTAGTCCATGCGATCGCAGATCTCAACTACGACACTCATTGTGATCGCGATAAGTAGCCTCGCGACCACGATAGTGAAAACCAGAACTGGTCCTCCGAACATGGAGTCAATATCCAAAACTCATCTGAGACCTCTCGGGAACAAATCAAATATGAATTTCAATCATAATATACGCTAAGGAGTTTTTTACGCACTAAAAAATCCAAGAAATGGTCCTCTTGACCCGATGTCGATCGTGGTCAACTCCAAATCATACATTAACTATTTTCTCACCCCAACGACCCAAAATGCATCCAAGCACCTCGGGTCCCGAACTAATGACTCAACTAAGTCATAAATCATATTTTGGACCTAATAGAATCGATTAAACTTTGAAAAAAATCACGTTTACCCCCGATGTTGGCTTTTGTCAACCATTTATATTTCTTAATTTGAGAATTTCCTTATTTTCCTAAAAATGATTCGAAACTCACCTGTTTATCTCAAAAATTGTGACACTCATCCCCACAAGTCAAAAACATCATTTAAAAGCTATGAAAAGGACAATTTAGATAAAAAGAGACCTAGAACTCAAAACGACCTATCAGGCCATTCAGTTAGCTAGCTTCATATTCAAATAGATTAGTTATATTATTGATGTCCAGACTTAAATGACCATTGCTAGGGAAATTGATAACTCAAATGAGAATAATTAAAATTTATTGATAATCCATTCCTCTTTGATAAATCTTGTAAACTTATTAGTTGCATATTCGTGAAACAAGATTATTTCAAAAGATTTGATCCTGTTATTTTTGGTTTGGATAGTATCTCTTTTCAGTGTTTGTTTTCAACAAGTCATTTGAATATTTTGGACTATATTCTTTAATTTATCTACTTTATCCTTAACAATACATGGTCTTTTTATGTGAACCTCTCTAAGATTGCACATAGTGGTGGAGTTACAAGCCTCGGTAGTATTCAGTAATTTTGACCCTAATCTTGTATTTGTATTTAAAAATTTATAAATAATTTATTTAAAATTTAGTGAACTATCTTTTTTAGAATCCAGAACCAACAAATTCAAAACTTTAGCTTCACATTGATTACAACATAAGTTGATTGATTTAATAAAAGTAGTTCATTTCATAAACTAAAATGCAACAATATAACATGAAAAAACTATAACTGAAGTTGTATATGAGAAATAATCGGACAATTTTTTGTATAACATATTGACTTTCAAATTGCATTGATGCAGTTACGATGGTTGGTATGACTTCCAGAACCATGACAATGCTATTCAAGGAGAAAAAAATTGATATGATGATAATCAATGTCCATTCACCAGACTTGCTTTCCTTCCAGTTTTTGGCTCAAGCTGTGGCCTTGGATATCATTTCACTTTGTAAGTATTTATTCTAATACTCCTCTACGTATGACATCTACTGTTATAGGGATAAAGTAGTTTTAATTAATACACTATAACAAACACTTGTGAGAGAAGTCATTTTTTTCTAAAACTATCTTAATTTTAATTTTTATATCAAAAAATCTTTTTAACAGAGTAAAAATTAATTTTATATCACTTCTGCCAGTAAATATTTAGACATTATTATTATTATTATTTTTTTTTTTGTTGACGGCATGAACCCACGCTTCTTTCGAGTGCAGGTAAACCCCGTGATCGACGCAATAGCGCAAAACCACGCCACCGCTTAAACCACACTGATGCCCAGATGCGCCCCAAGAGGCGAAGCGGTGCATACGTTACTCCCTGCCAACTCACACTGCCTCTCCCACACCACCCAACGGTAATACCTCTCGCTTTCAAGCACTAACCTGGCCAGGCTTTGTCAATCTTTAGTACTCAAAAGTTTTATCAAAACACTCACGGATTAAAGAGGAATAGCGACAGGTTTTGTTGCATGTGAAATGATAGAAGTTATTCATTGCTAATTTCAATATTTTTGTAGTGACTATTCAATTCAAAAATATTATTATCAATCTTTACTTCATAACATTTTTTTGTTTCATCAATTACCAAACATCAAAAATATTTTCTATTAAAAATGACTTCCGTCACTTTAAATTCACCTAATTAACAATGGCTTCAAATGATAAATATATCTCCATGATCCAACTCTCCTTTCATATGTTTATTCTAATACTTCTCAGAAATGTCGTAACAAAAATTGGAAAGCTCCAAATGAGCGAAAATATATTCGCCGCCCATCAGATCAAAGATCCTCGAGTGGTTCTCAAAAAAGAAGTAGCTTTATAAAATTTGGAACAAAGCCTCACTTTCAAACAAATGTTCAAATCTGCAACAACAACGTAACCCAGGTCAAACCCAAAGTGGCACAAAGTTTCTATTTTCATCACTTAATACCAACAACATTGTTCCTAGAGGAGATAGTTCAACTCACCAACTCTATCGCTCAAAACTTCATGTTAACCCCACTACTTCAGCATTGGAAGCTCATTCAATAACTCATTTTTAGGTGGTGGGCTACAGCAACAACATGGACCTTTATTTGGAATGGTAGGTTCTTCACAAGGAGTAAAAGATCCAATTATTGGGAGCCTTAAATATATGCCTCAGTTGGAGTTTAACAATGGGGATCATCATTGTCAAAATGACTATAGCTTTCATCTCAATGCGGCCTATGTACCAACATATTCAGGTACAGACATTGAAAATGCGACAATTAATGAAGTACGAGCAGCAAATGCTAATTTCCATCAATATATTGATGAATCAAACATGTCTGATCCAACCAATATTGTTATGGAATCACATGCGACTGATACTCAAGGAGGTGATTCAAATGAAAAGAAAAATTATGATGCTTATTTCAGTTTCAATAATATGAATTATATCTTCCAGAATCTTGGACCTCCACATGCTAACCTACCTAATGAACAACACAATGAGTTTGATCAAGTTTCCTCTGATGATCAGGTTAATGTTTCTATGTATTTTTTCTTAAATATACTTTTTTATACTTCAATACTGACTTATTATCAAGAAAATATACTCAGTCATATTGAAGACACTCGTAATCTCCTATAGACTTACCGTAAACTTACATATGCAGGTGGCACCGACATCCATTGTCTAGTTTACATGAATAGCAAGTTTTTCTGACGAACCATCAACATGATCCATTGTCTGACTTTTTTATTTTTTTGGAAACTTTATGATTTTATTTTAAATATTTTGTACTATATGGTGGGATGGGAGGGAAAAAAGGGAAGAGAATACCATACCTTCACTTTAACTATGAAAGTAGAGGGGGAACTCATTACTATATTTTGACTAGATAAATGACAGGTAGCATATGCATCACTATATTTGAAAACGGATAGTAATATATATATACATAATAAGAACTTATTTACGAAACTTGATGATAGTTTTCATTTACAAAACATATCATGATTTTTTTTTCCAAAACATATACGAAATTTTCGTCCAAGGCTTGAAAAATTCACTCAAGGCTTATTCGCTCAAAATTCATATATGAAAACTGTATGACATCGATATAAAATGTGTATATCTCACACAAGGCTTAGAATTTTGCTCACAAATTTCGTGTATGAAAATTGTATAAAATTGGTATGAAATATGTATCTTACTCCAGGCTTAAAATTTCGCTCACATTTTTCATGTATACAAATTGTATAAAACTGATATGAAATGTGTATATGTCCCTCAAGACTTAGAATTGTGATCACATTTTTGGGTACAAAACTGTATAAAATATGTATTTAATTGTATATATTTTGTATAAAGTTCATGTTAAGTTTTAGAAAATGTAATACAACTACAACAATAATATATACAAATTTTATTACAATATTCGTACAAATTTTATCAGGTCTTAGATACCACTTTAAAAATGAGGAAAAACAAGATCGTACCCACTATCGCCGAGGACGATGACCTTGAGCAGAGTTCATTTGCGCATAGACAGCGATAATCAGTTAATTCAGTTTTTTTTATCAATGGCAGGTTCGAAGAGGAGAATGAGCGTGAAGGAAAAAGATCTGAGAAGAGTGTGAAGGAGAATGGGCTGCGCACAGGCCTTTTCCCTAGGTTTACAATAAAATATAACAAATTGTTATATTTTGTAAATAAAAAAAGTATCTACATATTTAGTAATAAATAATCTTAAACAGGTACCCTATGTCATTTTTCCATTTGAAAAAAGGGAGGAGATTGTGGACTTTAGCTTATCACGATCCAAAATCTCATTTGTATCATGAAAGCGCGTGCCTATCCTAAACCCGTAGGCGAACTTCAAATCAGTTATAAATTGAAATGGAAATAAATGGACAATTAAAAATAAGACACTTGAAAGTACTTAAATAGTCTTTATAACATAAATAGAAATACGTCTAAGTCGGACTACTCCCAAAATTTGGAAGTCACAAATACACGAGCTTTGCTACTACGAATAGAAGTCTCGAAAATACTACAAAATGTTGTCTGAAACAAAAGAAGACATGAAATAAATATAAGAAGAAGTCTGGTGTTATGGAAACATCATCAGGTCACCCAAGACTCCAAAATATAGCATGCCTCAGCGGTTACTCGAACCTCGAACTCTACTCGTGCCCGAATTTGTACCTGCACACATAAGGTGCAGCAAGTGTAGAGTGAGTATGGAAAGCATGTGTGCCCAGTAGCGTCGTTAAACGGCTGATGCACGATTTATGCACACACTAAACGCAAGTGCACGTGTCGTGACAAGTAATATAGTCTAGAAGACCGAGTTATCGTCCTCAGGGATTAGTGTCCAATTATCAACCTCTATTCTGTAGTATCTATTTGGTAATCGATAATTTGATGAATTGTTTATAGCTATGATTATAGATGCTAACTAATTTAATTTACTTTACTTCAGATATGGTGGAAATAGGGCTTCCAAATCTCCTCAACTATCCGCTCACTTTACTCGTTAATGCAAATAATTATGGTTCTTCTTCTATTTTGATATAGCAGGTTAACTAAGTCGTTTTATACTCCTGTTAATGTAATATAAACACTCAACCCCAATGTAGAACCCTTCTATCTTTCGTTGACAAGATTGACTACAAAGGAGGATTAAGAGCAATAACCTATTAAGCTACTAAAGTATCGGGGTACTTTCGTCCACGATTTAAACCTATGTTTATTCAACTATAGCATATTCACAATCTTTCGGATTTCGATTAGAAATCATATAAGTTATGATAATTAGTGATCAATTAATTACCAAACAATCAAAACAAATATTGAATAAATCTCAACAATAATAAGAAGAAACCAAAACATGCATTAATTCATAAGAACGAGGTTCAAGAGATTCGACATGGAAAACCCTAAATTAAGTTAGTTCCTAGCCATAGACATGCCAAGAACTAAACTAATATCCAACATACACAAAAAGAAATAAAATAAAGAACAAGAAATTACTTAAAAGTAAGTCTCCAATCTTGATCTCCAAGTTGTGATGAATTGTCAAGTGTGGAACCCCTAAAATCTGACCTAAAAAGTCATTTTTATAACAAAAAACGTCCCAAACCTTTTCCTTCTTGTCCTTGGCCCATTCCTATTCGGATTTGACAATTTTCCCGCCTTGGCGCCGCGGCTGGCGAATCGCGCCGCGACGCTAAACTTCGGCTGGCTGCTGCCGGTTGGTTAGCGCGCGACACCGCCTGCTTTCGCCCGGGTTGCCAACTTTTCAGCTTTTTGAGCTCAAACCTCTGTTTACGCCTCTTTTCGCTCCTTCTCGCCAATGTGCCACTTTAAACCATTGTGACTCAAAAGAAAGAAAATTTATCCTAACATGACACATATTTGTACAAAAATGGGCAAAAGACTAACTAAAAATTACTCAAAAGGTGTATATAAAATACACCGATCAAACACCCCCAAACTTAACCTTTGCTCGCCCTCGAGTAAAGATTAAAAATAAAAACAAAGACACGAAAGAAAAGAAAATAAAATGACTCAAAGACATTGATCAAGTTGCTGCATCATTGTTACTTAGAAAAGCATGAAGGTTAGTAGAATAATATGCAGGAACATATAGCATGGATTTTTGGCATTCTAAACACATCAAGTCAGATATTTCGCAAATTTAATTTAATCATGCTCAATGGAAGTACGAATACCTAACTACGCATGTCAATTTCAAAATCCTATGACATGTTTACTTGTTATTCTTCACTAATCATGATACACATATTAGAGATCTTCAGAGCTTTTCAGGGTTGTAATGTAGGCTTAGGCAGGGGTAGGTAAAAATAGGCATTTAGGCTCAATTTACGTACCATAAGCTCTTTTGCTTTCGATTCTTCCCTTTTCTTTTGATTTTCTTTTTAACCTCATACCTATCTTTCCCCTTTTTTGTTTTGAGAGAATGATGTGTATTATGAATAGCAGGCACCCCCAAACTTAGGCTTTTGTCTATTTATTATTATTTTTCATTAGGGTGCATCAAAATTGTTCACTCTCTTTTGTTTCTTTTTCAACACTTTATTGTTACACCCCGTAGTTCAGGTCATGCGTATGAGAGCGTACGAAAGGGAGTAAGACTTAAAATTTTAGAAGGACAGGTTGACGGATTGTTTCGGACGGGTTTTTGGTCAACTTTGAGGCGGGTTATGACCTGTTACATTGAGAGTTCCTAGGTGTTTCAAAGGCCTAATGCGTAGTACGTTGAGTCTAGTTTCCAACGCAACCAACCGTTCGTCGATAGGGTATCGGAGTAGAAATTTATGGGAGTTACAAGTTCAGTGCGCAGTCGGGCAGAAATGTGTTTGGCCAGAGCCATGGCGGCGCCTTGGCGAGGCGCGCGCCGATATTCTGTGGGAGCGCTGAAGTTCCAGCGCCACGGCGCCCAGCAGGCTGGCGCGGAATGTTCGGAGTCGGCAGAGGTTTTGTGCACGCGGCAGGCGGATTTCGCGAAAAAGCGAGAAAATCGATTTCTTCTTTTAAAAGGCCATGAGAGGGTGACAAGGGTCCCCCCCCCCCCCATCTGATTTTGAATGCACTACTTATTGACCAAGTCTTGAAGACTTGGTCATTCTTCAAACTCTTCTCTCTCTCTAAAGCTAAAGCTCTCACTTCTCTCTAGAATTTCAAGAGGAAATCTAAGCTTGAGGAAAATCTGAAAAGTGTGGCAAGAAGGAAGCTTGTGGCTAGCTTGTAGGAGTTATTGTGGTGGTGTTCTTGGAAAGGAGGCTAGCAAAGTTGTTGGAATAATTTTAGCTAAAGCTCTAAGGTAACAATTTTTCTCTTGTAGCTAGTTATTTGTGTTGCATGTGAAGAAGAAGGAACTTGTAGTTGGAAATATTGCTCTTAGATGAATTGCATGTAAGAAATATGGTTTGGATATGAAAGAATTGGATAAGAAGGTTATATAAGCATGTTGTAGCCTAAATACTACCTTAAACTTGTTAAGTTAGTTGTTGTACATTGTGGGGCAGAATTTTACACATCCAAGTTTAGGTGTGTAATCCCCTTTGAAATATTTGGATTGTTGGGCCTTAAATGTGGCGTTTGGATGTTGAATTCGGCCTTGAAAAAGGTGGCAAAGTATGTAGAAACAAAGGAAATGCTGCCCAATTTTCCATAGGATTTAGTGACTTTGAACTTGGAATATTCTACATTGAAACTAGAGGTTTATAAACGTATTATGGTCATTATAGGTTGACATACTACGTGCGGTATTTTGGACTTAGAAAGTGGATTGACCAAAGAAGTATGTGGAACTTTCCTATCTCTTGAGCATGAATGGTTTTACCTATGTAGTACGATAGACGTACAAGGTTTGATATCCCTTACTTGTTTTAAGGATGTCGTGAGTTTTCAAAGTTAAGGGACTTGATGTGTTCAAGTATATGATTCTTGTCTTCCTTTTAAAAGTGTAAGTCCCTTGGGTTTTAGGAAAATGTATTTGACTAAGGTATAACGTTAATATAATGACTTTATGGGAAGTTGATTATATTAGCTTTATGAAAGGTTAACAAAGAAAGATTTACTTTAAGTAAAATGAGTACGGATAAATGATTTGAGGTTGTGAAAGGCAAATTGATTTTAAGGCATCAATTGCCCAAAAGTTTTATGTGAAAAAGAGTCATTTTTAAAAGAGTGGAAGTATGTAGTACTTTGGGTTAAATTCCCGGATTTTCTTTTACTAAGATATGTTAACTTACTTATGTTATGTATGATGGTCGGTTGAGCTAGGGTAAGAGTATAAATGAGGGGTACATCCCCAAGACGTTATACCACCTTCTCCAGGGTAAGAGTATAAATGAGGGGTACATCCCCAAGACGTTATACCACCTTCTCCAGGGTAAGAGTATAAATGAGGGGTAAATCCCCAAGACGTTATACCATCTACTTCAGGGTAAGAGTATAAATGAAGGGTAAACCCCAAGACGTTATACCACTTATTCCGTGGATTTGCTACGCACGATGCGAGGAATACCTCATGCGAGTCCGTAGGGCTCATGCGGGTGAAATAGTCCCATGCTGGTGAGTACAGCCTATGCGAGGAATACCTCATGCGGGTCCACATGACCCATGCGGGTGAAATAGTCCCAGGAGTAGGAGTGCTTAATGATATTGCGGGGCGGATGACCTCGCTTTGACCATGAGCTTCTTATTTTCATGCAGTATTGTACATATTTGATATTCTCATTATTAGTAAGGCACAGTGTTTTGTAAACTGATTTTTATACATGTCTCCAGTTATTTTATACTTGAGGTATTTTCAGTATTTTCCAGTTTCACATACTTAGTACATATGGTGTCCGACCCTTCCTCGGGGCAGCGCGTTCATGCCGCAGTAGAGGTAAGAGTGGTGGATCCTCATTCTTAGTATCACCATTCGTGTCGAAGCTCCATTCCTCCGGAAGCTTGTTTTGTTGGTACGGTTCTTCCCTGATGCTACAGGTATTGTGTACATTCAGGGGTATGGCGGGGCCCTGTCCCGCCACAGTTGTTATTCTTAGAGGTCTGTGGTCACGTTTGTGGTTTTGGGCTGTAAGAACAAGTTGTACTTTTGATTAAGTATAGTTTTATGGAAGGCAGCCTTATCGGCTTGCCAGTGATGTTTACTTTGTACAGGTTATGTGTTATGTATGTTCCGCTGCTATTCTCTGATGTATACCTGTCGGGGTGCCCCGGTAGGGCACCAGTTGCGGCCCCGGGGTCGGGTCGTGACAAAAGTGGTATCAGAGCAGTTAGTCCTCGGAAAGTGTCTACAGACCGTGTCTAGTAGAGTTTTGATTATCGGTGTGTTGTGCACCACATCTATAATCAGGAGGCTGCATGATATTTAGGATTGGTTTCCATTCTTTCACTCTGAGATCGTGCAATAGAGCTGTGTTATAGGTTGAACTTCCTCTGATATTTTCCTTTATGTATCAGTTATGCCTCCACGCAAGGCAACCGCGGCCCAGAAGGGCAAGGCAGCGGAGGGAGCTGCTAGTGGGACGCGGAGGGTCACGAGGGCACAGGCCCAGTCCTTACCGGAGATGATGTTTCGGGCGGCGAGTTCCACGACGTCGCCAAATTTCGTGAGTTCGAGGCGGCGGCGCATCGAGACCGCGTACGAGCTTCGCCCACACCTGCGGGCCGAGTATAGAGATTACGGGGAGCAGATCCAGTTGTTGAACAAAGATAGTGGCGGTGGCACGACAGAGCGGTGCAACCAACCCTAGAGCCGACAGTTTACGGATTCGGGATTTCCTGGGTTGTCATCCACCCGAGTTCTATGGTTCGAGGTCCGAGGAGGATCCTCAGGAGTTTGTTCGGCAGTTACAGCGGACTATGCAGGTGCTTAGGGCCTCGGAGATCGAGTCCGCATGCTAGCCTCTTACCTGCATTACGCGACATTGCGTTGAACCGTTTGAGTCATGGGAGTTGTCGAGAGGTGAGGATGCTCTTCCACTGTTTGGGAGGAGTTCATGTGCTTTCTGATCACTTCTACCTCCCGAGATGAGGAGAGCCCGCAGAGATAGATTCTTGACCTTGAGGCGAACGAGGACTATCGAGAGTATAGCACGAGTTTGACTCCTTAGCCGGTATCGCACACCATTGTAGCGGACATACGGCGCATGTGGTTCATAGATATGTGATGGGGCAGACCGTCACATGACATCGCCCAGGAGTGGCTCTTCAGCCAGGGATGGATATTGCCAGGATGTAGGCGTATGCGCAGGGGATTGAGGACAGAGAGAGGGAGGATCAGCTAGACTTAGGCCAGCCCAAGAGGGCGGGACAATAGGTCTCAGGCGCTTTGGCGGGCAGCCTCAGCAGCAGACTAGGTCCACATTTCAGCCAGCACAGAGTGCTCCTTCTCAGTTTTCTGGTAGGAGGTCTGATCAGCCGGGTCATTCAGGAGCAGGTCAGGGCTCCAGGACTTCGGGGTTTCAGGGAAGCAGAGACCGCTACCGATCGAGACCACCCCCATCTCAGTGTGCTCGATGCGGTAGGTCTCACCCAGGCGAGTGTCGTGTTCCTTCAGGAGCTTGTTACTCTTGTGACGCAGGCCATTTGATGAGAGATTGTCCGTCCAGAGGTGGCGGAAGTGTGATGGTTCAGCCGGCAGGTCCGGGCTTGTCGGATCTTCGCTTCGACGGTTATGCGCCCGAGGCGGGGTCACGCCGCCAGCGCCGCGACAGAGGTCGTGGTAGGGGTCCAGTTCCAGCGGTCCTCAGAACCGCATTTATGCTATGTCCACCGCCGACCGTGAGGCGTCACGGATGTCGCCATGTACATTATTGGTTTCTATCCGTGATGTATATGATTAGATAGATCCAGGTTCTACCTTGTCCTATATATCTCCTCATATTGCTGGTAGAATAGGGATAGAGCCCGAGTCCATAAAACCTTTTGAGGTGGCTACGCCAGTGGGTGATTTGGTGGTAGCTGAACGGGTATATAAGGCCTGCCCAGTGACTATAGACAATCGTCATACTCTAGCCGACTTGATAGAGTTGGATATGACAGACTTTGATGTAATTATGGGTATGGATTGGCTAGCGTCTTGCTATGCCAATGTGGACTGTAGAGAGAGATTAGTTCGGTTCCAGTTTCCTGGTGAGCCGGTTATCGAGTGGAAGGGGAATACTGCATCGCCGAGGGGTAAGTTTATTTCTTACCTCAAGGCTAGGAAGATGGTGCGGAAAGGGTATATCTACCATATGGTTCGAGTATTCGATACTGAGGCTGAGATACCGGACCTTCAGTCAGTTCCGGTCGTTAGAGAGTTTCCAGACGTGTTCCCAGATGAGCTTCCGGGTATCCCTCCTGAGAGGGAGATTGAATTTTGCATTGATATGGCGCCAGACACTCGACCGATATCTATTCCGCCATACAGGATGGCACCTGCCGAGTTGAAGGAATTGAAAGACCAGCTGAAGGACTTGCTGGAGAAAGGCTTTATCAGGCCAAGTGTTTCTCCCTGGGGAGCGCCAGTGTTATTTGTAAAGAAGAAGGATGGGACGCTGCACATGTGTATTGATTACAGGCAGCTGAACAAGGTAACTATCAAGAACAGATATCCCCTCCCCAGGATTGACGATTTGTTTGACCAGTTGCAGGGTGCAAGGTGTTTTTCCAAGATAGACCTGCGGTCTGGTTATCATCAGGTGCGAGTTAGAGAGGCAGATATCTCAAAGACTGCATTCAGGACCCGGTATGGGCACTATGAGTTCAGGGTGATGTCTTTCGGGTTGACCAACGCTCCAGCAGTATTCATGGATTTGATGAACCGGGTGTTCAAGCCATTCTTGGATATGTTCGTTATAGTATTCATTGATGATATCCTGGTTTATTCGCGCACAGAGCGGGAACATGCGGATCATTTGAGGACGGTATTGGGAGTCCTCCGGGACCGGCAGTTGTATGCCAAGTTCTCGAAATGCGAGTTTTGGTTGGCCTCAGGGGCTTTCTTAGGGAATGTTATCGGGGCCGATGGTATTCGGGTTGATACAGCAAAGATTGAGGCAGTTAAGACTTGACCTAGACCCACTACACCGACGGAAGTGCGCAGCTTTTTTGGCCTTGCAGGTTATTATCGGAGGTTTGTGGAGAAGTTTGCTTCCATTTCAGCACCTTTGACTAAGCTGACTCAGAAGGCAGCTATGTTCCGGTGGACGGATGCTTGTGAGGGAAGTTTCTAGTTACTAAAGGAGAAATTGACGACCGCCCTAGTTCTTACTCTTCCAGAGGGTTTAGATGGATATGTGGTTTATTGTGATGCGTCGGGTGTCGGGCTTGGGTGCGTGCTAATGCAGCACGGCAAGGTTATAGCGCACGATCTCGACACCAGAAACATGAGAAGAACTATCCCACACATGACTTAGAGTTGGCGGCATGATTCATGCCTCAAGATCCGAGACATTATTTGTATGGAGTTCATATGGATATTATACAGACCACAAGAGTCTCCAGTATATCTTCAACCAGAGGGAGCTGAACTTGCGGCAGAGACGGTGGTTGGAGTTACTTAAGGATTACGATGTCGATATTCTATACCACCCAGAGAAGGCTAATGTAGTTGCAGATGCCCTTAGTCGCAGATCGATGGGTAGTCTGTCTGATGTACAAACCGCAGGCGGATATGGTTCGAGAGTTGCATCGCCAGCAAGCCTCGGGGTTCGCTTGGTTGATTCGATAGTAATGGAGTTCGGTTCGAGAGGTTGCCGAGTCTTCCATCGCCGGCGAGGTAAAGAGGCGATGCGATGAGGATCCGATTATGGTACGGTATCGAGATGCAACTCTTTAGGAGGAGAATAGTCTATTTGAGGTAGCGCTTGATGGGGTGCTAAGATTCGAGGGCCGATTGTGTGTTTCCGATGTGACAGGACTTCGTCAGCAGATTCTGGGGGAGGCACACAGTGCTCGTTACTCTATCCATCCGGGGTCGACTAAGATGTACCATGACCTCAGATGTGTGTATTGGTGGGATGGCCTGAAGAGGGACGTTGCGGAGTTCGTGGCGCAGTGCCCGAATTGTCAGCAGGTTAAGGTTGAGCACCAGAAGCCCGGTGGGCTGTTGCAGGCTATTGATATTCCGACTTGGAAGTGGGAGGTGGTAAATATGGATTTTATTACAGGATTACCTCACACTCAGAGGAAGCATGATTCCATTTGGGTTATCGTCGACAGGCTGACGAAATCAGCCCATTTTCTTCCAGTCAGGACGACTTTTTCGGCCGAGGATTATGCTAGATCAGATATCGAGAGATTGTGAGATCGCACGAGTTCTATATCGATTATTTCGCAGAGGAGCCCGTTCACGGCTAACTGGAGGTCTTTTCGAAGGGATTAGGGACGCAGTGAGTTTCAATACGCGTTCATCCTCGTGACCGACGGACAGCCGAGCAGACTATCCGCACTCGAGGATATCTGCGGGCTTGTGTTATTGATTTCGTGGGTAGGGAGGATCATTTACCTCGTGGAGTTTGCTTATAACAACGGCTACCATTCTAGTATTCGGATGGCGTCTTATGAGGCCTTATACGTTAGGGCGCAGGTCACCGATAGGTTGGTTTGAGGTGGGAGAAGTTCAGTTGGTCGGGCCAGACTTGATTCAGCAGGCAGTGGATAAGGTGAAGCTTATCCAGGAGCGGTTGTTGGCAGCTCAGAGTCGACAGAAGTCGTATGCAGATCATCGGCGACGACACTTGGAGTTTGAGATAGATGATTGGGTCTTTCAAGGCGCCACCCACGGCGGCGTGATGAGATTTGGGAAGAAAGGAAAACTTAGCCCAAGGTACATTGTGCCTTATCAGATTGTCCGTAGGGTAGGCAAGGTTGCCTATGAGTTGGATCTGCCGTCCGATCTGGAGGCAGTACATCCAGTTTTTCATGTATCTATGTTGCGGAAATGTATTGGAGATCCATCTAGAGTGCACCCGATTCATGATGTTCAGGTGACAGAGGGGTTATCGTATGAGGAGAGTCCCATAGCGATACTCGATCGTCAGGTTAGGCGACTTCGGACAAAGGATGTGGCTTCCGTCAAGGTCTTGTGGCGGAACGAGAACAGGGAGGAGATGACGTGGGAAGCAGAGGATGACATGATGAAGAAGTATCCTCACTTATTCCCTATACCTCCAGGTAACCCATTTTCCTGCTTGTTAGTTTTAATTTGACAATTATGCTTAAGTATTGTTGTGGCATGTGAAGCGTCTTTAATTGCAAAAAGGAATAGTTAAGAGGGTCTATATCGATATTGTGATTTGAGTAAGCCTAGAAGGAACATTCGGGACGAATGTTTTTAAGGGGGGGGAGAATGTTACACCCCGTAGTTCAGGTCATGCGTATGAGAGCGTACGAAAGGGAGTAAGACTTAAAATTTTAGAAGGACAGGTTGACGGATTGTTTCGGACGGGTTTTTGGTCAACTTTGAGGCGGGTTATGACCCGTTACATTGAGAGTTCCTAGGTGTTTCAAAGGCCTAATGCATAGTCCGTTGAGTCTAGTTTCCAACGCAACCAACCGTTCATCGATAGGGTATCGGAGTAGAAAGTTATGGGAGTTACAAGTTCGGCGCAATGGGTAAATGTGTTTCGCCGAGAGCGCGCCGCGGCGCGAAGCGTGGCGCGCGCGGATATTCTGTGGAGCGCTGAAGTTGCAGCCGAAAGCAGGCCACGACGCGGAATGTTCGAGTCGGAGTTTCAGCGCGCCGCGGCCGCAGCGCAGGCATGAGGCGGATTTCTGGCGGAAAAACTTAGGAAAATCAGATTTCTTCGTTTAAAAGGCCATGGGAGGGTGACAAGTGTCCCCCCCCCCCCCCCATCTGATTTTGCATGCACTACTTATTGACCAAGTCTTGAAGACTTGGTCATTCTTCAAACTCTTCTCTCTCTCTAAAGCTAAAGCTCTCACTTCTCTCTAGAATTTCAAGAGGAAATCTAAGCTTGAGGAAAATCTGAAAAGTGTGGCAAGAAGGAAGCTTGTGGCTAGCTTGTAGGAGTGATTGTGGTGGTGTTCTGGAAAGGAGGCTAGCAAAGTTGTTGGAATAATTTTGGCTAAAGCTCTAAGGTAACAATTCTTCTCAGAGCTAGTTATTTGTGTTGCATGTGAAGAAGAAGGAACTTGTAGTTGGAAATATTGCTCTTAGATGAATTGCATGTAAGAAATATGGTTTGGATATGAAAGAATTGGATAAGAAGGTTATATAAGCATGTTGTAGCCTAAATACTACCTTAAACTTGTTAAGTTAGTTGTTGTACATTGTGGGGCAGAATTTTACACATCCAAGTTTAGGTGTGTAATTCCCTTTGAAATATTTGGATTGTTGGGCCTTAAATGTGGCGTTTGGATGTTGAATTCGGCCTTGAAAAAGGTGGCAAAGTATGTAGAAACAAAGGAAATGCTGCCCAATTTTCCATAGGATTTAGTGACTTTGAACTTGGAATATTCTACATTGAAACTAGAGGTTTATAAACTTATTATGGTCATTATAGGTTGATATACTACGTGCGGTATTTTGGACTTAGAAAGTGGATTGACCAAAGAGGTATGTGGAACTTTCCTATCTCTTGAGCATGAATGGTTTTACCTATGTAGTACGATAGACGTACAAGGTTTGATATCCCTTACTTGTTTTAAGGATGTCGTGAGTTTTCAAAGTTAAGGGACTTGATGTGTTCAAGTATATGATTCTTGTCTTCCTTTTAAAAGTGTAAGTCCCTTGGGTTTTAGAAAAATGTATTTGACTAAGGTATAACGTTAATATAATGACTTTATGGGAAGTTGATTATATTAGCTTTATGAAAGGTTAACAAAGAAAGATTTACTTTAAGTAAAATGAGTACGGATAAATGATTTGAGGTTGTGAAAGGCAAATTGATTTTAAGGCATCAATTGCCCAAAAGTTTTATGTGAAAAAGAGTCATTTTTAAAAGAGTGGAAGTATGTAGTACTTTGGGTTAAATTCCCGGATTTTCTTTTACTAAGATATGTTAACTTACTTATGTATGTATGATGGTCATTGAGCTAGTGGTAAGAGTATAAATGGCGGTACATCCCCAAGACGTTATACCACCTTCTCCGTGGTAAGAGTATAAACGGTGGGTACATCCCCAAGACGTTATACCACCTTCTCCGTGGTAAGAGTATAAACGGCGGTAAATCCCAAGACGTTATACCATCTACTTGGTAAGAGTATAAACGGCGGTAAACCCCAAGACGTTATACCACTTATTCCGTGGATTTGCTACGCACGATGCGAGGAATACCTCACGCGAGTCCGTAGGGCTCACGCGGTGAAATAGTCCCGTCGCGAGTACAAATTTATGCGAGAATACCTCACGCGGTCCACATGACCCATGCGGGTGAAATAGTCCTGCGAGTAGGAGTGCTTAATGATATCATGGGCGGATGACCTCGCCACTACGAGCTTCTTATTTTCATGCAAGATTGCATATATTTGATATTCTCATTATTAGTAAGGCAGTTGTTTTGTAAACCGATTTTTATACATGTCTCCGCTATTTTATACTGAGGTATTTTCGGATTTTCCGCTTTCACATACTTAGTACATATGGTGATCGAATTTCTTCCTCGGTGCCGCTCATGCCGCAGTAGAGGTAAGCGTGGTGGATCCTCATTCTTAGTATCAATGTTCCTGTGTCAGAAGCTCCATTCCTCCGGAAGATTGTTTTGTTGGTACGATTCTTCCCTGATGCTATAGGTATTGTGTACATTCAGGGGTATGGCGGGGCCCTGTCCCACCACAATTGTTATTCTTAGAGGTCTGTGGTCACGTTTGTAGTTTTGGGCTGTAAGAACAAGTTGTACTTTTGATTAAGTATAGTTTTATGGAAGCGATCTTATCGGCTTGCCGCTGATGTTTACTTTGTACAGTTATGTGTTATGTATGTTCACGCTATTCTCTCGATGTATACTGTTTGGGTGCCCAGAGGCACCAGCCGCGCCCGGTCGGTCGTGACAAAAGTGGTATCAGAGCAGTTAGTCCTCGGAAAGTGTCTACAGACCGTGTCTAGTAGAGTTTGATTATCGGTGTTGTGGCACCACATCTATAATCAGGAGGCTGCATGATATTTAGGATCGGTTTCCATTCTTTCACTCTGAGATCGTGCAATAGAGCTGTGTTATAGATTGAATTTCCTCTGATATTTTCCTTTATGTATCAGTTATGCCTCCACGCAAGGCAACCGCGCCCGGCGGCAAGGCATGGCGAGGAGCCGCCAGCTGACGCGAGGGTCACGAGGGCACGTGCCCGCCCCACGGAGATGATGTTTCGGCGGCGAGTTCCACGACGCCGCCAAATTTCCGAGTTCGAGGCGCGGCACGGCCATCGAGACCGCAGACGGAGCTTACCCCACACCGTGGCCGAGTATAGAGATTACGGGGAGCAGATCCGGTTGTTGACCAAAGATGGCGAGGTGGCGCCGACAGAGCAGCAACCAACCCTGAGCCGGCGCTTACTTGATTCGGATTTCTGGGTTGTCATCCACCCGAAGTTCTATGGTTCGAGGTCCGGCGAGGATCCTCGGAGTTTGTTCGGCAGCTACTGACTATGCAGTGCTTAGGGCCTCGAGATCGAGTCCGTCATGCTAGCCTCTTACCGTTACGCGACATTGAACCGGTTTGAGTCATGGGAGTTGTCGAGAGCGAGTGATGCTCTTCCAAATTTGGGAGGAGTTCACTGTGCTTTCCCGATCACTTCTACCTCCCGAGACGATGAGAGCCCGCGTGAGATAGATTCTTGACCTCGAGGCGTAACGGAGGACTATCGCAGAGTATAGCCTGAGTTTGACTCTTAGCTGTGTATGCACACCATTGTAGCGACACGGCGCATGTGGTTCATAGATATGTGACGGGCTAGACCGTCACATGATTATCGCTGCTAGAGTGGCTCTTCACCCGTGGATGGATATTTCCGTGACGCAGCGTATGCAGGATTGAGGACGAGAGAGAGAGGATCGGTAGACTTAGGCCACCAAGAGGCGGGGACAACAGAGGTCTCGTGGCGCTTTCGAGGCGGCCTCAGCAGACTAGGTCCACATTTCACCAAAGACAGAGTGCTCCTTCTCGCTTTTCGGTAGGATGTCCGATCACCGGTCATTCAGAGCAGGTCGTGGCTCCAGACTTCGGGTTTCGTGGAAGCATAAATCACCGATCGAGACCACCCCATCTCGGTGTGCTCGATGAGTAGGTCTCACCTGTGCGAGTGTCGTGTTCCTTGTGAGCTTGTTACTCTTGTGGACGCAGGCCATTTGATGAGAGATTGTCCGTCGGCAGGTGGCGGAAGTGTGATGGTTCACCGACAGTCGGGCTTGTCGGATCTTCGTCTTCGACGGCATGCGCCCCGAGGCGGTGGTCACGCCAGAAGGCCGCGGCAGAGGTCGTGGTAGGGTCGATTCAGCCTGGTCCTCGTAACCGCATTTATGCTATGTCCACTGCCGTGACTGCGAGGCGTCACCGGATGTCGCCACAGTACATTATTGATTTCTTCGTGATGTATATGCTTTGATAGATCCGTGTTCTACCTTGTCCTATATATCTCCTCATATTCTTTGGTAGAATGGATAGAGCCCGAGTCCATAAAACCTTTGGCGTGGCTACGCCAGCCGGTGATTCGGTAGCCGAACGGGTATATAAGGCCCGCCATGACTATAGACAGTGGTCATACTCAGCCGACTTGATAGAGTTGGATATGCGGACTTTGATGTAATTATGGGTATGGATTGGCTAGCCTTGCTATGCCAATGTGGTAGAGAGAGATTAGTTCGGTTCCAGCTTCGCGAGCCGGTTATCGAGTGGAAGGGAATACCGCATCGCCGGCGGTAAGTTTATTTCTTACCTCAAGGCTGGGAAGATGGCGCGAAAGGGTATATCTACCATACGGTTCGCGTATTCGACATCGAGGTCGAGATATCTGACCTTGATCGATCCGGTCGTTAGAGAGTTTCCAGACGTGTTCCCAGATGAGCTTTCGGGTATCCCTCCTGAGAGGGAGATTGAATTTTGCATTGATATGGCGCCAGACACTCGACCGATATCTATTCCGCCATACAGGATGGCACCTGCCGATGAAGGAATTGAAAGACCACCAAGGACTTGGCCGGAGAAAGGCTTTATCAGCCAAGTGTTTCTCCCCGGGAGCGCTGTTATTTGTAAAGAAGAAGGATGGACGCCACAGATGTGTATTGATTACATGCAGATGAACAAGGTAACTATCAAGAACAGATATCCCCTCCCCAGGATTGACGATTTGTTTGACCAGTTGCAGGGTGCAAGGTGTTTTTCCAAGATAGACTTGCGGTCTGGTTATCATCAAAGTAGTTAGAGAGGAGATATCTCAAAGATCGCATTCAGACCGGTATGGGCACTATGAGTTCAGTGGTGATGTCTTTCGGTTGACTAACGCCCAAAGAAGATTCATGGATTTGATGAATCGGTGTTCGCCATTCTTGGATATGTTCGTTATAGTATTCATTGATGATATCCTGGTTTATTCGCGCACGAGCGAACACGCGATCATTCGGCGACGGTATCGAGTCCTCCGACCGCGCTTGTATGCCAAGTTCTTGAAATGCGAGTTTTGGTTGGCCTCAGGGGCTTTCTTAGGGCATGTTATCGGGGCCGATGGTATTCGGGTTGATACAACAAAGATTGAGGCAGTTAAGACTTGGCCTAGACCCACTACACCGACGGAAGTGCGCAACTTTTTTGGCCTTGCAGGTTATTATCGGAGGTTTGTGGAGAAGTTTGCTTCCATTTCAAAGACTTTGACTAAGTCGACTCGGGCAAGGCCATGTTCCGGTGGACGGATGCTTGTGAGGGAAGTTTCTAGTTACTAAAGGAGAAATTGACGACCGCCCTAGTTCTTACTCTTCCAGAGGGTTTAGATGGATATGTGGTTTATTGTGATGCGTCGGGTGTCGGGCTTGGGTGCGTGCTAATGCAGCACGGCAAGGTTATAGCGTACGCATCTCGACAGCTCAGGAAACATGAGAAGAACTATCCCACACATGACTTAGAGTTGGCAGCAGTGATTCATGCCTTGAAGATCTGGAGACATTATTTGTATGGAGTTCATATGGATATTTATACAGACCACAAGAGTCTCCAGTATATCTTCAACCAGAGGGAGCTGAACTTGCGGCAGAGACGGTGGTTGGAGTTACTTAAGGATTACGATGTCGATATTCTATACCACCCAGAGAAGGCTAATGTAGTTGCAGATGCCCTTAGTCGCAGATCGATGGGTAGTCCGTGCACGATGTACAACCGCAGGCGGATATGGTCCGAGAGTTGCATCACCAGCAAGCCTTGGGGTTCGCTTTGGTTGATTCCGATAGTAATGGAGTTCGGTTCGAGAGGTTGCCGAGTCTTCCATCGCCGGCGAGGTAAAGAGGAGACGATGAGGATCCGATTATGGTACGCAGATTTAGACGCAACTCTTCAGAGGAGAAGAGTCTATTTGAGGTAGCCACGGGTGCTAAGATTCGAGGGCCGATTGTGTGTTCCCGATGTGACAGGACTTCGTCAGCAGATTCTGGGGGAGGCACACAGTGCTCGTTACTCTATCCATCCGGGGTCGACTAAGATGTACCATGACCTCAGATGTGTGTATTGGTGGGATGGCCTGAAGAGGGACGTTGCGGAGTTCGTGGCGCAGTGCCCGAATTGTCAGCAGGTCAAGGTTGAGCACCGAAGCCCGTGGTCATTGCAGCTATTGATATTCCGACTGGAAGTGGGAGGTGGTAAATATGGATTTTATTACGTGATTACCTCACACTCGGAGGAAGCATGATTCCATTTGGGTTATCGCCGATGTCGATTTAAATCAGCCCATTTTCTTCCAATCAGAAGACTTTTTCACGAGGATTACGCTAGATCAGATATCGAGAGATTGTGAGATCGCACGAGTTCCTATATCGATTATTTCGCAGAGGAGCCCAGTTCACGGCTAACTTGAGGTCTTTTCGAAGGATTAGGACGCAGTGAGTCTCAATACGGCGCTTCATCCTCGTACCGACGGACAAAGCCGAGCGCACTATCCGCACTTCGAGGATATGTCGCGGGCTTGTGTTATTGATTTCGTGGGTAGCCGGAGGATCATTTACCTCTTGTGAGTTTGCTTATAACAACAGCTACCATTCTAGTATTCGGACGGCGCCTTATGAGGCCTTATACGGAGGAAGTGCAGTCACCGATAGTTGGTTTGAGGTGGGAGAAGTTTACTGGTCGGGCAGACTTGATTCAGCAGTGGATAAGGTGAAGCTTATCCAGAGCGATTGTTGGCGACTCGAGTCCATGAAGTCGACGCAGATCATCGGCGTCGACACTTGGAGTTTGAGGTAGATGATTGGGTCTTTCTGAAGGTGCCACCCATGAAGGGCGTGATGAGATTTGGGAAGAAAGGAAAACTTAGCCCAAGGTACATTGGGCCTTATCAGATTGTCCGTAGGGTAGGCAAGGTTGCCTATGAGTTGGATCTGCCGTCCGATCTGGAGGCAGTACATCCAGTTTTTCATGTATCTATGTTGCGGAAATGTATCGGAGATCCATCTAGAGTGCACTCGATTCATGATGTCCAGGTGACAGAGGGGTTATCGTATGAGGAGAGTCCCATAGCGATACTCGATCGTCAGGTTAGGCGACTTCGGACAAAGGATGTGGCTTCCGTCAAGGTCTTGTGGCGGAACGATAACAGGGAGGAGATGACGTGGGAAGCAGAGGATGACATGATGAAGAAGTATCCTCACTTATTCCCTATACCTCCAGGTAACCCATTTTCCTGCTTGTTAGTTTTAATTTGGCAATTATGCTTAAGTATTGTTGTGGCATGTGAAGCGTCTTTAATTGCAAAAAGGAATAGTTAAGAGGGTCTATATCGATATTGTGATTTGAGTAAGCCTAGAAGGAACATTCGGGATGAATGTTTTTAAGGGGGGGAGAATGTTACACCCCGTAGTTCAGGTCATGCGTATGAGAGCGTACGAAAGGGAGTAAGACTTAAAATTTTAGAAGGACAGGTTGACGGATTGTTTCGGACGGGTTTTTGGTCAACTTTGAGGCGGGTTATGACCCGTTACATTGAGAGTTCCTAGGTGTTTCAAAGGCCTAATGCATAGTCCGTTGAGTCTAGTTTCCAACGCAACCAACCGTTCATCGATGTATCGGAGTAGAAAGTTATAGTTCGGGCGCAATGCGCAGAAATGTGTTTCGGCGCGGCCAGAGCTGCGCGCCGAAGCGGCGCGCACGGATATTCTGTGGGAGCGCTGAAGTTGCAGCGCCGGAAAGCATGGCCACGAAGCCGGAATGTTCTTGGAGTCGGCAGAGTTTCACATGGCCATGCAGGCCGCGCCGAGGCGGATTCGCGGAAAAACTTAGGAAAATCAGATTTCTTCGTTTAACAGGCCATGGGAGGGTGCCAAGTGTCCCCCCCCCCCCCCATCTGATTTTGCATGCACTACTTATTGACCAAGTCTTGAAGACTTGGTCATTCTTCAAACTCTTCTCTCTCTCTAAAGCTAAAGCTCTCACTTCTCTCTAGAATTTCAAGAGGAAATCTAAGCTTGAGGAAAATCTGAAAAGTGTGGCAAGAAAGAAGCTTGTGGCTAGCTTGTAGGAGTTATTGTGGTGGTGTTCTTGGAAAGGAGGCTAACAAAGTTGTTGGAATAATTTTGGCTAAAACTCTAAGGTAACAATTCTTCTCTTGTAGCTAGTTATTTGTGTTGCATGTGAAGAAGAAGGAACTTGTAGTTGGAAATATTGCTCTTAGATGAATTGCATGTAAGAAATATGGTTTGGATATGAAATAATTGGATAAGAAGGTTATATAAGCATGTTGTAGCCTAAATACTACCTTAAACTTGTTAAGTTAGTTGTTGTACATTGTGGGGCAGAATTTTACACATCCAAGTTTAGGTGTGTAATCCCCTTTGAAATGTTTGGATTGTTGGGCCTTAAATGTGGTGTTTGGATGTTGAATTCGGCCTTGAAAAAGGTGGCAAAGTATGTAGAAACAAAGGAAATGCTGCCCAATTTTCCATAGGATTTAGTGACTTTGAACTTGGAATATTCTACATTGAAACTAGAGGTTTATAAACGTATTATGGTCATTATAGGTTGATATACTACGTGCGGTATTTTGCACTTAGCAAGTGGATTGACCAAAGAGGTATGTGGAACTTTCCTATCTCTTGAGCATGAATGGTTTTACCTATGTAGTACGATAGACGTACAAGGTTTGATATCCCTTACTTGTTTTAAGGATGTCGTGAGTTTTCAAAGTTAAGGGACTTGATGTGTTCAAATATATGATTCTTGTCTTCCTTTTAAAAGTGTAAGTCCCTTGGGTTTTAGGAAAATGTATTTGACTAAGGTATAACGTTAATATAATGACTTTATGGGAAGTTGATTATATTAGCTTTATGAAAGGTTAACAAAGAAAGATTTACTTTAAGTAAAATGAGTACGGATAAATGATTTGAGGTTGTGAAAGACAAATTGGTTTTAAGGCATCAATTGCCCAAAAGTTTTATGTGAAAAAGAGTCATTTTTAAAAGAGTGGAAGTATGTAGTACTTTGGGTTAAATTCGGATTTTCTTTACTAAGATATGTTAACTTACTTATGTTATGTATGATGGTCGGTTGAGCTAGGGTAAGAGTATAAATGAGGGGTACATCCCCAAGACGTTATACCACCTTCTCCAGGGTAAGAGTATAAATGAGGGGTACATCCCCAAGACGTTATACGACCTTCTCCAGGGTAAGAGTATAAATGGCGGTAAATCCTCAAGACGTTATACCACCCGCCTGTGGTAAGAGTATAACGGCGGTAAACCCCAAGACGTTATACCACCTATTCCGTGGATTTGCTACCACGACGCGAGGAATACCTCACGCGAGTCCGTAGGGCTCACGCGGGTGAAATAGTCTCACGCGGGTAGTACTCCTATGCGAGGAATACCTCATGCGGGTCCACATGACCCATGCAGGTGAAATAGTCCCAGGAGTAGGAGTGCTTAATGATACTACGGGGCGGATGACCTCGCTTTGACCATGAGCTTCCTATTTTCATGCAGTATTGTATATATTTGATATTCTCATTATTAGTAAGGCACAGTGTTTTGTAAACTGATTTTTATACATGTCTCCAGTTATTTTATACTTGAGGTATTTTCAGTATTTTCCAGTTTCACATACTTAGTACATATGGTGTACTGACCCCCTTCCTCGGGGGCTGCGTTCATGCCGCAGGTAGAGGTAAGCAGGTGGTGGATCCTTATTATTAGGATCACTGTTCCGGTGTCAGAAGCTTCATTCCTCCGGAAGCTTGTTTTGTTGGTACGGTCTTTCCTGATGCTATATGTATTGTGTACATTCAGGGGTATGGCGGGGCCCTGTCCCGCCACAGTTGTTATTCTTAGAGGTTTGTGGTCACGTTTGTGGTTTTGGGTTGTAAGAACAAGTTGTACTTTTGATTAAGTATAGTTTTATGGAAGGCATCCTTATCGGCTTGCCAGTGATGTTTACTTTGTACAGGTTATGTGTTATGTATGTTCCGCTGCTATTCTCTGATGTATACCTGTCGGGTGCCGTGAGGGCACTGGCCGCGCCTGGTCGGGTCGTGACATTTATATTCCAAACAACTCAATTTTTCACTTATGACACAAATATGGAATTATAGGGTGTCAAAGAAAGGTCTTATTTTTTGCTCAATGGGGCTGAATAGGGATACAATTGTGATGTCAGGGATAGGCAATGAATGGTAAGAAAGGGCTAACAAAGAAATGCCTGAATCATCTCCCTAACATGCATATCCTAACTATTTCGCCTCAAATAGCAAGCAAGCAGATACATAGGTTTAATCACTTAGCCATTGTAGAAAATATGGACCAAATTCCACAACACAATGCTATGATGTGGACACTTCCTTTGCAAATCTTTAAATCTCCCAAGCCTCATAGAGTGACTCTCCATCAACTTAATAAAAATTATTCAACTCCCCTCTCAGCTTAGCGGCTTTGGACGGTGGAAAGAACTTTGCTAAAAACTTCTGTGCCAGCTCCTGCCATGTGAATATCGAATCTGTGGGCAAGAAATTCAACCAAACTTTCGCTCTATCCCTGAGTGAGAAGGGAAAGAGCCTCAATCGGACGGGCGCGCCAAGAACGCCATTGTACTTGAAAGTTGCACACAACTCGAAGTTCGCTATACGCATGCGAGGTCTTCCGATGGCAACCTCGATCAACAAGATTCGCACCATACTCAGGATCGCAGGCTTGATTTTAAAATTATTTGCTCCTATTATTGGGAGCCTGATGCAAGTTTGTGCTCCATTCACCCTTGGAAGCACATAATCTCCCAAGCTTCTCTCACTGACTCGACCTCTCTTCCACATCCATTGGCAATCTCCGGGGCATCCTTTGGTTAGGTTGATGATCACCTAACCCTTCATTCATCTCATTGTTGTTCTGCAAGCCCCCCATTGCTATTAAGGCCAAACTTCGTTGGTTTCTCCTGTTCTGTTTGCAAGTCTTTTCAATCTTCGGGTTGAATGGAACAAGTGTATTTGCTCCTCTTCTCCTTCGCAAAAACTAGATGCCTGCAACAGATCAAAATCAACAAACGGATCACGGCGCACTGGTTTCACGAATAAGAAAGAAAAATATAGTAATAAAATACAAAAATAAAAAAATAAAAACCAAATTAGAAATTAAGAATAGATAAAATGATATTGAACTACGCCAATCCCCGGCAACGGCTCCAAAAACTTGATGCGCGATTTATGCACACACTAACGCAAGTGCACGTGTCGTGACAAGTAATATAGTCTAGAAGACCGAGTTATCGTTCTCAGGGATTAGTGTCCAATTCTCAAATTCTATTCTATGGTATCTATTTGGTAACCGATGATTGATGAATTGTTTATAACTATAATTATGAATGCTAACTAAATTACTTTGTTTTACTTCAGATATGGTGGAAATGGGGCTTCCAAACCTCCTCAACTATCCGCTCATCTTACTTGTTAATGCAATTAATTATGGTTCTTCTTCTATTTTGAGATAGCAGGTTAACTAAGCCGTTTTATGCTCCTGTTAAGGTAATATAAACACTCAACCCCAATATAGAACTCTTCTACCTTTCGGTGATAAGATTGACTATAAAGGAGGATTAAGAGCAATAACCTATTAAACTACACAAGTATCGGGGTACTTTCGTCCACGATTTAACCTATGTTTATTCAACTATAGCATATTCACAACCTCCTCTTTCGGCTTTCGATTAGAAATCATATAGATTATGATAATTAGTGATCAATTAATTACCAAATATTCAAGACAAATATTGAATAAATCTCAACAATGATAAGAAGAAACCAAAACATGCATTAATTCATAAGAATGAGTTTCAAGTGATTTGATATGGAAAACCCTAAATTAAGTTAGTTCCTAGCCATAGACATGTCAAGAACTAAACTAATATCCAACATAAACTACAAAGAAATAAAACAAAAAATAAAGAAATTACACAAAAGTAGTCTCCAATCTTGATCTCCAAGGTTGTGATGAATTGACAAGGGTTTGGGACCTTTAATCTGACCTAAAAACTACTTTTTATAGCCTTCAAGTCGTTCTCCCAGTTTTCCTTCTAGGCCTTGGCCCATTCCCATTCAAATTTGATGATTCCGCCTGCGCCATGTTCGCAGAATCAGCCATGGCGCAAACTCCCGCAGCTTCAGATTTGGCGCCGCGCGCCTGATGCCGCTGGTTGAGGCCATGGCGCGCCTGCTTTCTGCCCTGTCGCTAACTTTCTAACTTTTGAGCTCGGGACCTCTGTACGCCCTCTTTTGCTCCTTTTCGTCAATGAGCCACTTTAAACCATTATGACTTAAAAGAAAGAAAATATATCCTAAGACGACACGTATTTGTACAAAAATGGGTAAAAGACTAACTAAACATGACTCAAAAGGTGTATATAAAATACATCGATCAACTGTTGTTGGTGAATGAAGCAGCCTGTTGTGTTGTTGTTGATAGTTGTTGTGATGTTGTTTTCTGTTCAGTATTGGTTCTATGTTATTAGAGTTGTATTTGTGTTGGTGACTTGACAAATTGGAAGAAAATTGTCGAGTTCGTCGTTGTTGTGTTGGCAGATTGTTGTTGCTTCTACTGTAGCTGCTTTTTTATGTTAGTTTCTATTCGTGTGGTGGTATTAGTGTTTCGTTACTGTTGTTGATGAAAATGCAAATGAGCCATCGCTTCCCGCGTGTAGCTACATCAAGGTGGCAACGCTTGTATCTGCCAGCCGTGTGATTGTTTCAGGTGAGCAGTTGGTGTAGATGTTGCTATTGCAACTCATGCTAGGGATATTAATGGATTTCTATGGTTAAGAAGATCATAGAGTAGGAAATATATATCGATAGGAGGATCGGGGAGTTCTTAGAGACAAATAGACTAAGAATTGAGGGATACTTCGTCGAAGACAATATGGATTGAGTGAGATTGTTTGATGAGGATCGAGGGATTCTCTAGTCCAAGCGAGACTAGAGAACGAAGGGTTCTTGCCGCTTATTAAAATAGTTGGCGTGATGAGAATCGAGAGATTATCTAGTCCGAATGAGACTAGAGAACGAGGGGTTCTTGTCGTCATTTTTACATAAGAAGAATCGAGGGATTCTCTAGTACGAGTGAGACTAGAGAACGATAGGTTCTTCGTTGTTGTTGTGGGAGTTGAAAGCTCCTACTTGAAAAGGTTAACGCCGCACATCGGTTTTTGTCGCGTGTCGCCCAATCGTGGCCGGTGAAAGCGCGCCGCTTCATCGCTAAGGAAAATTTGCTGGTTTATTGCTCACTGGTGACGTTACTGGTGTGTCGAAGGGGACAATAATCATTTCCCTGCAAAGGAACCTAGTGAAGGAAGCTGATGAGGATAGGACTGCTCTAAAGGAGGCTCACAACTAGTTGCAACCTTTGTACCAGGACTTGCAACAAAAGGAGAGGAGTATGCTTGCAACAGAAAGAGAGAAGTATGCTAAGTTCAAACAATCTTCCTATTTAGCAGAACTGTAGCAGAACTGTATTTACAGCAGCAAAGTTTACATGATTTAAGTTAGGGGATGATAACACTAGGTATTTCCATTTTATGATCAAATATAGAAGACTAAAACAAGCAACTACTCATTTGAAAAGGTCAAGCTCGTGCAGGAACTGAATGTGCTATGGTCGAAATGCTTCTTGCCGCTATTGTCATTGCTAAGATGTTATTCAAGCTGATTTTACTGCGGTGATTTGCCGCGCAAAGAGTGTTATCACGCCGATATTTGAAATCTTGTTTGTGGCTGCTGGTGATATATTGTTCTCGTAGCCGAATTTCATCGCATTCTGGAATTGTTACATCTGCTGCTGAAATTAATGAGGTTTCGATGCAAAGCACTATTGTCTTTGTTTTAGTATTTCTTCCAGCTGACCAAAACCGTTGTTTTCAGTGCCTAGCTTGAGGGGAGTGTTGAAGTATACCACATATATACATTGTATATATGTGGTTAGTTAGTGGTTATTTTGGTTAGTTAGTGATTATTTCTGCAAATTAGTTATTATAAATGAGGAATGGTTGTAGTATTCAATTAGAGGAAATAATTCAATATTTGAGAAGAGCAAATTCTCACAAAATATCCTCTATGTCCTTACACTTTCTTCCACTTTTTCTCTCAAATCTCTTCTTCTCTATCTCCTCTCTTACTCGTTGCCTCTGCATATTATCACATCTATAGAATTTAACACCACTCAATCATGGCTTATGGATAGTGTCTCCACACACCATCTTACTGCTAATCTTGCCAACCTTACTATTCACTCTGAATATTAGGGTCCTAAAGTAGTTGTGCTCGGTAATGGTTCTAAATTACCTATCTCTTGTATTGGTTATTCTTTATTGCATGTTCCAGGTACTTCCTTTAATTTATAAGATATTTTGTGTGTCCCTACTACCAAGAAAAATCTACTTTCTGTTTCCTTAGTTAAGGCTAACAATATTTCTTGTGAATTTTTTCTGACCATTTTCTTGTGAAGGATTTGGCAACGAGAGCTCCACTATTCAAAGGCCCAAATGAAGACGGTCTCTATCACCTTCCAGTGTCGTTGTTGCGGTCTCATATTTAGTCATACTCTGCAACACTGGGAACGTGGCATGCTCCACTTGGATATGCTTCTCCTTCTACAGTTTGTCGTTTAGTCTCTAGTAATAGTTTAGGTTATGATAGCTCTAATAGTCATAGTTCATTGTGCAATACTTGTCTAAATAGCAAAATTCATAAGTTGCCTTTTTCAGTGTCTAAATACTCAGCCCATGGTCCTTTAGATTTGATTTGTTCAGATTTTTTGGGTCCAGCTCCGAAAATCTCAAATGATGATTTTCGTTATTATGTTATAGTTTTTTTATCACTTCAGCAAATATTCTTGGATCTATTTTATTAAGAATAAATATTATGTGCTTGAAATTTTTCATCAATTTTGCTTATTGGTAGAGAAATTATTCGGCTGCTCCATCATACGAGATTTTGTTTGGTGACAAGTCTGATTACAATCAACTACGTGGTTTGGTTTCTTATGTTACCCTTGGCTTCATCCTCATACGCAAAACAAATTAGGTCCTCGTTCCACTCTATGTGTATTTCTTGGCTATAGTCGCACTCACAAAGGTTATAATTTTTATGATCGTCTCTAATAAATTTTTATCTCACGTCATGTATTGTTTATGAACATGTTTTCTTTTTGAAGTATTGGATGGTGTGTGCGTTGCATCTACTAATCCTGACACAAACCCATCTCTTGCTATTACTACTACTCATACTTTTCCAGCTACACATATTCATCCACCAATGCCACCACGTCGACCACCAGACAACCAAGAACCCACCTCACCTCATCCACCATCCTCTCCATAACAATCTCTTCCAACATCTCTAGCACAGGCTTCTACCATTTCACCTAGTACTGGCTCACATTGTACACAAGTTCAAGGCCTCGACATTTTGATTGATGGTGATGTTCCTGATTCTCCGGGTGACTCTAATTCTAATGGTGCTACTTTATTGGGTTTAGTCATACCAACTCGCAATCATCAGATGGTTACACGAGCGCAAACGGGAAATCTTAAGCCCAAATGTATTCAGTTATTCTCCGCCTCCTCTAGCCTTTCTCTAGATCCCACATGTTATACTCAGGCTGTTAAAATTCCTGAATGGAGATCTGCTATATTCGCAGAGTATAATGCGCTAATGCAAATGGTACATAGAAGTTGGTTCTGCCTGATCAATCTTCGAATTTAATTGGTTGTAAATGGGGTTTCAAGACAAGAAAAAAACATATGGCTCTATTGAACGACATAAAGAAAGATTAGTCTCTAAAGGTTTCCAGCAATGCCCTTGAATTGACTTTTATGATACTTTTAGTCCTGTTGTCAAACCTACAATTATTCGACTATTTCTTTCTATTGTCGTATCACAGGGATGATTGTTAATCAGCTTGATATCTCTAATGTGTTCTTGCATGGTAAACTGGAAGAGAATGTATACATGGTTCAACCGCCAGGTTTTGTTGACCCTAATCACCCTAATTACATATGCAAGCTACAGAAGTCTATTCATGGCCTTAAATAGGCTTCTCAAGTCTGAACTAAATGTTTGACTGATGCGTTACGTGAGCTTGGT
The DNA here is from genome assembly GCA_029844215.1 of Przewalskia tangutica. Classification (NCBI taxonomy): domain Eukaryota; kingdom Viridiplantae; phylum Streptophyta; class Magnoliopsida; order Solanales; family Solanaceae; genus Przewalskia; species Przewalskia tangutica. The sequence goes on along the minus strand of CM056720.1, from coordinate 138,575,273 downwards.
TTCCAAGGCTCCATAACATATTCCTCACTCTTTTTTAGAAGCAGAGATACTGAAAAACTATTTGTTTGATCTATGTTGATGACATTGTAGTCTTGGGCTCATTTATGCATCTAGTTGCTTCATTGCTTCAGTAGTTGGAAATTCGTTTCTCCTTGCACGACTTGGTTAAGCTAAATTACTTTTTGGGTATTGAAGCTACATGACAATCTGATGGATTGTTGTTACATCAGTCTAAATATACACATGATCTCTTGGAATGGAGTGGCATGCTAACTTGCAGTGATATTTCTACTCCCATGTGCCCGAGTAATAAGTTGCACACAAATGACAACACTCAATTCGTTGATGATAGTCTTTATCAAAGTATCGTTAGTGGCTTATAATATCTACTTTCGCTAGACCTGATATTTCTTTCTCGGTAAAGAAAGTCTCTCAGTTTCTGCATAGTCCGACAGAAAAACATTGGGCAGCAGTTAAGTGTATCTTGCGATATCTGAAATCCACTTCTGCTCATGGTATTTTCTTTCTAAACCATAACTCTCTTCAATTAGAAGGATATTGTGATGCCGATTGGGGAGGAAGTATAGTTGATCGGAAGTTTACTACTGGTTTTGCAATCTTCTTACGTTCAGCGCTCGTTTCTTGGTATTCTCGCAAACAACTATCTGTCTCGCGCTCCACTACTAAGGCCGAATATCTCTCTTTTGCTGCTGCCACCAGTGAACTTCTATGGATTCGTCTATTGTTGAAAGAAGTTGGTCTTTCTTCTGGTTTTGTGCCTTCCTTGTAGTGTGATAATTTAAGTACAACATATCTTACCGCTAACCCGGTGTTCCACTCTCGTACCAAACATATGGAGATCGATTTTCATTTTATTCGGGATCTTGTGCACAAAAAGGAACTTCGGGTTCAGTACATTTCTTCACATGACCATCTTGCGGATATTCTTACCAAACCTCTCTTGAAGGATCGTTTTTGTGATTTACGTGGCAAGTTGAACCTTATACCTGGTTCAACTTGAGGGGGAGCGATAAGTATTGTATTTAAGTATTAGTTAACATATCTATTAAAGGTTATTTATGTAATTATATTTGTATAACCTCTTTTATAAATACCTTAAATGAAAGTCACGTTGGTTTTCCCTTCTCAGTAGAGACTATATTATATAGAAAATCTGAGAAACTTAACAAGAAAAAAAAAGTTTTATATATTCACAGAAGGAACCATTGGCTTCATTCTTTCAGTACTTCTAAAGCTTTGTGGGGAGCCGACATAATAATATACAAAATCTTCAAAAGTTTATCAAGATAAAAAAAATATATGGTTATGCACAGAAGGTGTTCTAGTCTCTTTCTCTAATGCCATTGGCATCGTTACTTTCAGCACGTTCAAGTCTACTTGTAAAACTTTGCAATGCAGGTGGAGACTTGAAAGTGTTTTTTGCAGCCTCCTCCTCGTCCTCGTCTTCTTCCTCTGCATCTAATTCTTTCTTGTTTCCCGAAAGAAATTCCAAAGCAGTCACCACATCGCTCATCAATGGCCGTGTGCTGGCTTCCTCTTGCAGGCACATTGCTGCTATTGCTAATGCTTGGTACAATGCCTTCATTGGGTAATCCCCTCCCATCAATGGATCTGCCATTAAGTGAAATTTCGTCTTGTCTCTAAACAGCGGCGTTGCCTGCAGAACAAGATGACATAAAGTTTCTAATCTCACTTTTTATGGTCGGTTACCTGGAGCTATTTTCTTCGGTGATTTGATAGTGTAGAACTTCTTTTATATGTGAACAGAGGTTAAATTCATTTGACATAATGTTACTAATCTTACTTTATATGAAAGGTTACTTGCAGTTATCTTTTATTTGATCTGATGGTTTACAACTTTTTTATATATGCATAGAAGTTAAACTCATTTGAGATAACATTACTAATCTCACTTTTTATGAACGGTTACCTACAATTATCTTTTAGGTGATATGATAAGTGTAAAACTTCTTTTATATGTATAGAAGTTAAACTCATTTATAATTGGATAACTAAAGCATATTGAATTCTAGTAACTTACCCAAACAACAAGGTTTTGTTCTTCGCTCGGTCTTGCGTTGTCAATGACTCTTCTGCCTGTGATTATTTCCAAAAAGACAACTCCAAAGCTGTAAACATCAGACTTTGTGGTCAATTGACCCGTGGAAGCATACTCGGGTGCGCAATAACCATAGGTTCCCATGACCCTAGTGGAAACATGAGTCTTCTCACCGGTTGGACCTAGCTTTGCTAGTCCAAAATCAGAGAGCTTGGGACTGAAGTTCTCATCTAGAAGTATGTTGGATGCTTTAAAGTCGCGGTAAATTACAGAAGGATTAGCTGTTTCGTGCAAGTATTCAAGTCCTCTCGCTGCTCCTTCCGCGATTCTCATCCTTGTAATCCAATCAAGTGGCTTTTGTTCTGGACCAAGCTCTGCCAAACAAAGGTATATGTTATTAGTAACTATAGAGATGCAAAATTCACCTCAAAATGGATCAAGAAAATCCCAATGCTCCGCCAGACATTCCTCCCGCTTAACAGGCCATGAGAGAATCCCTTTTCCTGATCAATATAAGTTATATACAACGACAATATAAAGATCTTTTTACACTATCAATAAATTTTAACAGGTTAATTACCATCTTTACTAAATTGCCAATAGACGTTTATCAAGAGATTTCCACGTGATTATCCAGTAAGTGACCTAATTATGTAAACATGCATAGAACTTAAAACTCTTTCTTAATGCCTTTATTCCCTTTTCTCAAAGGTGGTGGAACTTGGCTTCTAGATGCCTTATAAGCGTCTCTTTTAGCCTATTCATGCTAATCGAATTAGAATGATGGGTACTTTATAGTTGTACACAAGAAAAGTACTAATGCATACCAAGATGGATATGTATATCTTATGTTATGCAATAAACAGGTTATAATTTGTTGGACATGTAACGCATACCAATAAGATGATCTTCTAGTGAACCATTTGACATGAATTCATATACTAATATTCGATGGTCGCCATCTGAACAGTATCCTACCAAAGTAACAAGGTTAGGGTGATGAAGAAGACTCAACAACAGAACCTCTACAAGGAATTCTCTATTTCCTTGGAAGCCATTCCTATCAAGTTGCTTTACCGCGACATCCTGAAAAACACACACACACAAAAAAAGACATAAACTGTAATGTTTGATACAGTAAAACCTCTTTATAACAGCGTCGTTTGTCCGAATATTGGTTTGCTGCTATAGCAAGATGCTCTTATAGAGAAGATATAATATAACATAATACGATAGTCGGTTCAAGGACAACTTGGGCGTTATTGTGAAATGTTGTTACACTACTGTATGTAGATTTTAAAGGAAATGTGGGAAGAGTAGTACTATATTCTTGCTTTCAATGTGGCCCTTGTACACTTTCCCAAAACCACCTTCACCAAGCAAACACTCAGAGTCAAAGTTCTTAGTCGCCAGAGCCAAGTCATTGTATGTTAGTGTCTGAGCTGAAATATTTCCTTTTCCATACTTTTCTAGTTCTTCAACTATGTATCTCCTTCTGCTACCATCTGCACAGCAGACACAATATGTCAACACAATATGTCAGAAAAGGAATGCTGGAGCCTGGATTATTAAATTGGATAGAAAACAATGGCAGAAGGGAGACATAAAATGAAGTTTTAACAATTTTGATATGTAACATATTAGTCAAAACCTACAATATAATAATAATTATGCTTCAATCCCAAACAAGTTGAGGTCGGGTGTATCAATCTTCACTATCCATGTCACTTCATTTATAAATAATAGAAGTACTACACCAGCGGAGCTACGGCTACGGGTTCGGCAGAACCTTTGGCTCAAACTCTGTATTGTGTTAAAAATTTATTTCACAAAAATTTGTGGTCCAGAACCCATAAACTAAAATTTTTGGCTGCACCTTTGGTCCTACAATATTTGGGGTGGGGTGGGGTGGGGGTAAGAAACATATCTTTTTCAAATGAAAAGCCCCTGACGTTCAATTTTATACAATAAACCATGCTTGTTAGTTGTTGGCTGGGTTTATTCATTTCAATTTTCTTGTTAGGATCCAAATTTATACAAAAGAAAAATTTGAAAATCAGAAAAAGCATGAATATAAATTTGCAAAAAGAAAAAATCAAATTCAATAAATACCAATTGGAACAAAAATTGTGTGCATGAGATAAAGAGATGAATCAATTACCAGTTTTAATTGAAATGTTGGCAAATGAGGATATAGATTTGGTGTCTTTTTGATGTTCTTGAATGCTTTTTGCCAAAGATTTTGTCTGAATGTTGTCCTGGTCTGGTGATGACATGCAACATGAAAAACAGATCATTCTCACTTATTTTCTTCTTTTTACTACTATCATATCTTATAATAATTCACAGAATCATCAAGATAAAAAATCTGGAATATGTCAAATAATGTGCTTGTAATTATCAAGTTTGTCCACCATAAATTCAGAAACTTGATATTCATATCAAAGATAAAAATTGATAACTTTTTTGATCCCTGAAAGAGTCAAAATCTTTTTTTTCTTTGGGTCTCCCAGGAAATCAAAAAAAGAATCCCTTTCTAATTCTATTTAGCTAAATGTTAGCTGCCTAGCCTTTCATACCCGACTATTTCGGGAGGGAAAGAATTACATCAATATTACATTAGAGTTAAATTAACTAGGAGTATTTCTTAAGTTCACCAATCACCATTAGGTCAAAATAATATAGTATTCTTTATCGGAGATGATATTCGATGTTTGACCATATGCTATAATATTTGTATTGGGTGAAAAGCGTCTCAGGAGGGATAGCATTTTCAGAGACTCGAATGACTCGGAGACATTTTACAGTTCACATCCGCTTACCTAGATCAGAGTGTTGTGACGCGCATGGGCACGATGATGTTAGCATGGTCACGTCATCATAACTTTTAAGGGTAAAATAGTCTAATTTTGGCTTATATATGCAAATCTTAAGGAGGAAGGAACCACATTCTGGATCCTCTTGCTCACTTTTGTAATCCTAACACTATCTCTCAAAGAAATATACTGAAATAATCACTTGTCCATTATTTTCCGTTACTGGTTCTAAATCTTAGCTTGCTTATTTATTTGTTTCTTCTTCTTTTTTTACCATCTAAAACGGGACTCGTCAAGGAGTTGCTCAGATCGGATACGACTCACTTGTCTTTAAACTCTACAATACAAATCTCTACCTGGATTTCTAGTTAGAACTGATTTCACTGAAAAATAGTTTGGTGTCGTCTGTGGGGATAGACAGTTGTGGTGTCGTCTCGATCTGTAGCAGACCTCATTGAAAATCAAACAAAATCATTATACACAGAAAAATATGTCAGGATAAAGTTGCAGCTCCCACGGGTCACAAGAACTCAAAAATGCTCGAATGTCAGCTAATGATCAGGTAGATCTTTCGGAAACACTAAGAACATAATATGATAAAGATTCTGAATAGGAACATCGGAGTAGTAAGATCGAACCCCCATCAAAGCAGCCTAGCGAAGAACGAAGCAAGGATGTCTCATGTGACGAAGAAGAAACGAGATCTCATAGACAAACGCTCAAAGAGAAAAGCCCAGTGAAGCCCAGGTCGATAAGCACGAACCTGCTAGAAAATGAGGGTCCATGATGAATGATACAATCGCAGGCGTACTCGAGGCTCAGAAAAAATGACGTTGCAAAAGGGTCGTGGCCACTATAGCCACCCACTCCAGGGATGGGACTCCGGCATCAAACCAAAATTCAACAAATGCCTCGGCGTCACCCAAAATTAGCAAGAAAGGAACCAACTGCGTGAAATGATGGACGATCGCGCTCACACAAGGACTTCTCGGGGTAGAAAGGGAGATGAATGAGCGGGTGAACCGAATTCCAAGGGCATCGTCTGTAATAAAAGGCATGAGAGCCAGAAGATACGGGGTCTTACCGTACCCAGAAAGTGTGGCCCCTGTCCCTATCCCAGAGATGTTCAAGATGCTTGACATACCAAAGCATGATAGTACCACATATCCGGATGAGCACATTGTGACCTTTGAAGTAGTCATCACCGGACACGACCTAAAGCAGCATGAGATTGATTATGTCATGCTAAAAACAGCTAGCCAAACGCTCATAAAAGGAGAAATTTCTTGGTATACTCATTTACCTGAAAATTCTATTGATTTTTTGCTACTCTTGCACATGGTTTTGTTAAATCTCACGCAGGAACCCGAATAGTAGAAACGCATAAGCAAGACGTGTTTACAATAAGCAGCGGGGAGATGAGTTGTTATAGGGATTCGTAGACATGTTCCAAAGGGAGAGAATGTTGTTGTAACTCATTCCAGAAGACTAGGTTGTGGCTGCATTCGCAGACGGATTATACCTGAATAGTTCAAATGTCTCGAGAAAGCTGAATGAGAACTCGAGGGAATTCCAAGCGAAAACTTAGAGCGAGATAAACCTCAGATATACATCTAAGAAGTGTATTGAGGAGGATCAGCGGATGGCAGCACCAGTAGATGTGGGTGGTTGTCCCCCAAGAAGGTTGGATCCAAGGTTTAGCACTAGCACCACAAATAGGGATAATTTGAGTCGTATGATGCCCATAGATTCCCCAACCTAGGAACCTGGGCAGCGACAAGAATAACCATGGCCTCATTAGGAAAGGCCCTCCACGACTGCGCCATATGACGAACTCAATATGTGAAGTACGTTTACATGACTCCGGTAAACATAACATTTATGTGAGATGATAAATTTCTTTCATTCGTGACACACTCGATCAAGCTTAGGATTTAACATGTGTCTATACAAATGGTTTGATCACTTTATCTCATCTATATTAGTCGACAACCAGATCATATCCTAAATATGTTTCTTGCATTGGCCAATGACCTGGTCGACCTAATATCACTAAGAAGCTGAGTGTTCCCTCTCGAATATCCAATCGAGTAATGAATCATATTCTTGGCTCAACTACCACCTTAGTTTGCATCGCAATGTACCCAATACAAGTCATGTCTTATCCTATAAGGAATTTAAGCTTAGGACAGGATCAAAGTACATTACTCTGTAAATTTGGTGCGTATTGGCCTCAAGTCAAAGGATCTCTATCTCCCACATGCTGATAATACTCTAGACATGTATAACAAATAGTTTATCATCAGGGCATGTCAATACCCTCTAAGAATATCCATGTGTCCATCACTAGTAGCAATTACTAGTAGTAAGTGAGACATACTACATTCTCTAAGAATGTGATGCAGACCACATATCGACTTATAGCATATCATTGATATCTCATTCTCAATGATCATCAGTCGAGGCTATTTTGAGAGTTACGCTATATCATTAATATCTCACTTTATCAATGACAACGTAAGCTAAAGGGATGCACATTAATGAACAGTCGCAAGCAATCATAATTCAATAATTGCAAATGCCAAAATATATTAATCTCATTAATAATATGAATGTGTTCAAGTACATTTATCCCTAAAATAATTATTTCTAGGACATACATACTTTCAATCTCTCACTTGGCCTAGAGTCAATCACAAATGTATCTAATGCCCATGTTTTCAAAATGACCATTATGCTTGACTAAGCTTAATGGTTTAGTAAACGTGGCAGCTAGATTTTCATCTGTGGTAACGTAGTATAATATTATTTTTTCAGTCTCCACCATCTCCTTAAGTATGTGGTATTTCCTTGGTTCATGCTTGCTTCTGTTCATTGATCTTGGTTCCTTATCTTGAGCAACCACACTAGTGTTGTCACAATAAATCGTTATTAGACAAGTGACACTTGGAACAACCCCTAGTTCTTTCAAGAACTCAGATATCGCGACAACTTTTGATCTAGCAATGTACTCGGCTTCAATTGTCGAATCAGTAGTTGTAGCTTGTGTTACACCCCGTAAATTCAAGAGGATAAGGTAAGAACGTCCTAAAGGAAATAAGATTCGAATTAGGAACCAAAAAAAAAATTGTTGGCAGAATATTCTTTTTGGACAGTTTTTCAGTCAACTTTGGAGCAGTATATCTCCTAGTATATTGGAAGTTTTTAGGGGTTTCAAAAGCCTAATATGAAGTTTATTGAGTCTAGTTTCCAACTCAATAAACCTCTCGTCGATAGGACATCGGAGTAGAAAGTTATGGACGTTACAAGATCAGGTGTAAGAAGAGACGGGCAGCGCGCACGCATAGGTCAGTGGGAAAACACAAATTGTCTGAAATTGCAGCGCCGCGGCGCCGAGGCGGGATTTTTTGCGGAAATAGGGTAAAAATATAAGATATTTGTTGTAGAGGACCCATGGGTGGCTGACAAGTGTCCCCCCAACTTGTGGAACAAGATAAAGGCTATATATGACTAAGTCTTGCTAGATTAAAATCATTTTCAAGACTTCACCCAAATCTTCTCTTCTCTTCTCTCTCAAATGGTTAAAACCCTAAGCCTAAATGAGATTTTTGAAAAGGCAACAAGAAGGAAATATGTTGGCGAGCTTGTAGGGGGTTAGTAGAGATGATTTTAGCGGGAAGAAGAATTTCGGAAAGAGGGCTAAAGAGGGAAATATTGTTGGACTATTTTGGGCTCATCAAGGTAATCATTTTGTCCTCTTAAGTGATTGAAGATTTCTTATTGTTGTAGTTATACATTGTAACAAGCATGAGATATATGTATTGGAGATTAATAAGTGTTATGGATATTAGAAGCCTAAATCCGAAATGACCTTGTTAGCCATTTGAAATTGAAATACAAGTTGGTCGATAGTTAGAATCGTCATATGTTATCTAATTGAAGATTGTGGTTGTTATAATCGATTGTGGCTATATAACATGTTTAACTAAACAACTTGGATGGAAAAAGGAATTGGAAAAGACTTTACATTGTTGTTGCATTGTAGCCATTTGGCATTGAAATCTTGGACTATTTGGATATTAATTGTGGGGCAGAATTTTACACGTCATGTTAAGGCGTGTAATCCCCTTTGGTTAGCTGAATTGTTGAGCCTTAAATGCGGCGTTTGGTTATTGATTTCGGGCCTTGAAAAAGGTGGAAAAGTATGTAGAAACAAAGGAAGTGTTGTCCAATTTTCCGTAGAATTAAGTGACTTTACACTTGGAGTATTCTACGTTTGAAGTTAGAAGTTAATAGACGTATTGTGGTCATTTTAGGTTGACATACGACGTACGACATATTGGACTTAGCAAGTGGATTGAACCGAAGAGGTATGTGGAACTTTTCTATCTCTGGAGCATGAATAGTTGTAAATATGTAGTACGGTAGACGTACGAGATTTTGACAATCTAGTCCATTTGATATCCTTGGCTTATTTTAAGAATGTCCAAGTTGGTTGAGTTAGAGAATTAACTCACTTGTTTTTAAAGGATAGAAATGTATTGGTTTCAAAAGCATAAAGTTGGTTGTGATAACTTTATGGAAAGTAAAAAGAATTGTTTGTTCTAATAAGGTAAACAAAGATTTCTTGACTTGAAAATGTATAGAATACTTTATTTGGAAAGTATTGATTCCTTGAACTTTTCTAAAGTTAAGAAACTTGATTACTAAAGATAAGGGACTTGAAGCATTTTGAAAGTATACGATACTCGGTTTTCGAAAGTATAAGTCTCTTGGATTGAAAAGAATGTAAGTGTCTAAAGCATAAAGTTAGTATAACGGCTTTATGGGAAGTTGGTTATAATAACTTTATGGAAGAATCAAAAGAGTGGTTTACTCTAAGTAATATAAGTATGATAAATGACTTGAAATAATGAAAGGCAAATTGATTTAAAGGTATCAATTGCTTAAGGTTTTAAAAGAAAGAAGTCACTTGATTTAGAAGCCTGAAAATGTATTTCTAAAAGGTATTGTGACTTGTCTTGAAATGTAGTTATGACTTGATACTACGGTTATTAGTATCTTGGAAGTTTTGTATGAAAAAGAGTCATTTTTAAAAGAGTAGAAGTACGTAGTACTTTGGGTTAAATTCCCGGATTTTATAAAGACATATTAGTGCCTTAAGTAAACTAAAATGATAGTGTATATGAACAAGACTAATAAGAAGTTAGGGGATTTCTTAACTTGCTTATATTATGTATGATAAGCCGGTAGTGCTTATGTTATGTATGATAGCCGGTTTGTGCTAGTGATATATTATTCATTACGGGGTCATTCCCCGGGTTTGTGGCATTTGCATATTCCGTGGATTTGCTACCCATGATGCGAGGAATACCTCATGCGAGTCCGTAAGGGTTTATGCGGGTGAAATAGTCCCATGCGGGGCGGACCAGTCCTATGCGAGGAATACCTCATGCGGGTCTACACGACCTATGCGGGCGGATACAGTCTATGCGAGGAATACCTCATGCGGGTCCACACGATCTATGCGGGTGAAATAGTCTCAGGAGTAGGATTGCTTATGATACTACGGGCGGGTGGCCCTACTTTGATCATGAGCCTCCTATTTTTATGCAGTAAAGTATACTCTTGTTTACTCTCATTGTTAGTAAGGCACAGTGTACTGTTATTTAAGTTATCATACATGTCTCCAACTTTATTTTAGACTTATGATTTCACTACAGTACTTTCAGTTTCACATATTTGGTACATGTTGTACTGACCTCCTTCGGGGGGCTGCGTTCATGCCGCAGGTAGAGTATACAGGTTGTTGATCCTCACTCTTAGGATCAATGTTCAGCTGTTGGGAAGCTCCATTACTCCGGAGGCTTACCCTTGGTTCAGATCCCTGGTATGGTCGGATGTTGTACATTCAGGGGTATGGCGGGGCCCTGTCCCGCCACAGTTGTTATTCTTAGAGGTCTGTAGTCACATTTGTGGATTGGGTTGTAAGAACAGAGAGGTACTGTTTTATTTATTTATATTATGTATATGTTACGAAAGGTAGCCTTATCGGCTAGCCTGTTGATGTATAATGTCTATGTATTTTTACGAGTTGTGTATGTTCCGCTGCTATTCTCTGATGTATACATGTAAAGGGTGCCCAGGTAGGGCACCAGTCGTGGGCCCGGGGTCGGGTCGTGACAAAAGTGGTATCAAAGCAGTTAGTCCTCGGAAAGTGTCTACAGATCGTGTCTAGTAGAGTCTTGGGTATCGGTGTGTTGTGCACCACATCTATAACCAGGAGGCTGCAGGAAATTTAGGATTGGTTTCCATTCTTCTCACTCTGAGATCGTGCGATAGAGCTGTGTTGTTAGGGTCGTCTCTCCCTAACGAGTTATGTTGATTGCAGCTACGAGAAAGGCAACAGTGACCCAGGAAGGATTATGTGGATTGCGTATCCAGGTTGGTTGTAATTGTTATATAGTTGGTATAATGACGTACAACTATACAGATTTATGTATGAGGGTCATATATGGGTTGCCTAGAATGATTTTAGATTACCAGGAATTGGTAAGGACTAATTAGATACCGGGAATGTATGAAACAGTTTAATGAACTATCATCAAGGTTTTACGTACTAATTTGAGATAATTAGGAAATGATGAGCTGTCTGAGAAGGTAATGGACCCTTAAGAAGCTTTAATTAAGAGACTTAATGGAAGACTATGTTAGTAACTTAAGCTACGTGGTATGCTTAAGGGAATTGTACGGACGAGATCCGTATGGAGTAAGTATGGTTGTTGTGATCAAGACAACACGATTATGGTATTATGGGAAGTTATTGTACCCGAATACGGGGGGACTGATAAGATAGGCTTGGAGCATGGAAATTGCGAGCCTAAGAATAGTGATAACCGCCGAGACCTTAGGTATATAAGGCCTTCTCGGGTAGTAAAAATTTAAGTCATACCAAGGATAAGAGTTAAGTACGACGCCGAGTCGGGTTGGGGGGCCTATTAAGGGTCGCCCCATAGCCTGAAATGGAATGGGATCAGTTGGTAGTAGTCCCGCTACGTGACAGGGTCACGAGGGTGCAAAGTCCAAGTCCAGTAAATCGTTTTACGGGTTCGGGGACGCATTCCACCGGAACCAGGTTATGAGAGCCGAAAATGGCCTTATATTGTTTAATTTTGTAACTCCAAAGAATGGAGGCCAGAATTAGTATGGAAGTTACGTACGTAAGCTAGAATAAGTTTGGAAGTACGGAAAAGAGTACGACCGGTAAGAAAGTGAGCAACCAAGTGTAAAAGATAGAGTCTGAATCCATGAGAACCTTTAGAGGTAACTACACCCGTGAGTGATGGGTGGTAGCTGAGCGAGTGTATAATAATTGCCCGGTGACGATACAGTCGTCGGACCCTAGCAAATCTAGTAGAGTGATACGATGCACTTGAGGTCATTATGAGTACGGGTTAGTTGGCCTCTTGTTATGCCAACGTTGACTACAGAGAGAGATTGGTTCGGTACCAGTTTTCCAGTAAACCAGTTATCGAGTGGAAAGGAAGGGAAGTGGTTGTAACCAGTGAATTATCCTTCCTTCTTTGACATAGTTGATTTTAATAAGTCTGTGTGACTTGTTCAATTGAGGTAAATTAATGCAGAAAGTAAGTAATACCCGAATTTGAAGAGTTTATATTAAGTACCCTTGGAGGTACTTGGAGTTGGTTTGGTGTGGCGGTCAGGGCCACGACCTTCCGGATAAGTTCAGGATAGCGCAAGCCAGAATAAGATAAGTACGAGTACTGCCTACGGAAAATAGAAGACATCGTTGGTAGGTTTTGAAAATCTATACGAGTATAAGAGGGCGCTTGATGATTTAGACTTTGTAAGGGTGATAAGTTCTCTCCCCCACGTAAAAGGATAGTTTTACGTATTATGGGGTTATGTGTACCCATGTTGTTAGACGAAGGATAGGAGACGGGTAAGGTCTTCGGTATCGTAATGCCATAGGTGGCACTTGTAGATAATCATGGGAAAAGTATTGTGTTGGGGTAATTAAGAACGACGTACGAATTGGTTGAGGAAGTGTTGTAAGGATATGAATGCAGGTAGTACGCATGTATGAAACTGTACGATTATGGATCAAGATAGAAATAATTTTGCTAATAATAAGCATAAGGTAAGGTTATGACCAGAATGATAAAAGAGAATACAACTATGGTTATGTAAGTTGCACGAGCTATGTTTACCCCAGACTAGTGTAAAACCCATTAGTAGATAATGGGCAGTAAGAACACCTCGAGGAAAGGTGGTAGCATTTGTACTGACAAGGAGGATAGTAAGAAAATACGGAGGGGTGAGGGATCCCAGGATAACTTGGAAATAGCTTATAAAGGAAAGACGAGTAGACACTCGAACGATAAGAAATCTTGACAAGTCATTGGAATATGTAATACCTTGAATCGAGGCTGAACACCTGACTATAAGCTCTACGAGTTGGGAGAAAATAATCGGGTTGCTGCTCGACAAGAGCAAGGAAATCTCCCCCCCTGAATTGTGATTGACAATACGTCTTAGCCATGAGGCAAGCAAAGGAATCAAGTCTAAGTTTAGTGACCAAGTTTGGTCGCAACAGAGAAAGGGAAATAGGAACCATAATTGAGATTAAGGATGCCGAATATTTCGCAGGTATGGGAAAGGCTTCCAGTTACTAGAAGATAAGTTGACCACGACTACAGTTCTAACCCCTCCTGAGAGACTAGAGGGTTAGGGTATTATTGTAATACGTTGGGTCTTGGGCTAGGTTGTGTGCTAACGCAACACGATAAGGTTAGAGCTTACGGCGGTTAGGGAAGCATGAAAGGAATTACGCTACTCACAGTTTAGAGTCGGCGGCAGTTAATTTTACCTTGAAGAGTTGGAGGCATTCCTTATATAGGTTTCTTGGGGATATTTATGCACCACGTGAGCCTCAGATATCTTCCGTCGAGGCAAATGAACGCGATGCAGACGGTGGTTAGAGTTACTCAAGGAATGTGATATTGATATCCTATACCACCAGGGGAAAGCCAAGACGGTTACAGATGCTCTTGGTCGTGGATCTATGGGTAGTCTGTCAGATGGACAGTCAGATAGACAGGACGTGGTCCGTAAGATTCATCAGATACCGAGCCGAGTGGTTCGATTATTTGTTTCCAAGGTTAATGAAGTATGGATCCGAGAGGTTGTCGAGCCTTCCGTCGTTGTGGAGGTAAAAAGGCGATAGTATGAGGATCCAGTTGATACGGTATCGAGATACGGCTCTCCGAGAAGAGAAAAGCCTGTTTGAGTAGCACGGACGGGTGCTTTGTGATATGAGATAGATTGTGTGTACCGTGCCGCAGTTGTTATACCCGTGGTTCGTCCGACCGCGGCTGGTCTCACGCCGCGCCAGAGGCCGCGACGCTGTGGCGCGATTGTAGGCCGCGACACGAAACTGGCCGCGCGCCGAAAGATCGAGGTCGCTGGTTTCAGCGGCCGCGCCGGAATCGGGCCACGGCGCGGAAGATCCAGGTCCGCAGAGCGCGCGCGCGTGCGGAAGCAGGCCGCGCCGAGGCGGAAATCGTGGAAAAAATTAGGAAAATCGATCTTTTCTTTTAAAAGGGCATGGGTGGGTGACAAGTGTCCCCCCATCCGATTCAGATGCATTATATTGACCAAGTCTTAAAGACTTGGTCATCTTTCATCTCTCTCTAGAAAAGCTCCTCCTTCTCTTAAATTATTTCAAGCTCCTCCTTCTCTCTAAAACTCCAAGAGGTATTCTAGCCTTAGGAAAATCTGAAAAGTAAAAGGCAAGAAGGAAGCTTGTGGCTAGCTCAAGGTTGTTGTGGTGGTGTTCTTGGAATAGAAGCTAGCAAATTGTTGGATAAATTTGGCTAAAGCTCTAAGGTAATGATTCTTCCTCTATTATTAGTTTGTAGTGTTGCATGTTAAGAAGAAAGTATTTGTGGTAGTAAATAATGCTATTAGAGTCATCAGATGCAAGAAATGTGGGTTGGGTATGAAGGTTTTGGCTAAAGAGATATTATGAGCATGTTGTAGCCTACAAACTACTTTAGAATTGTTAAGTGTATTATTATGACTTATGGGGCAGAATTTTACACACCCAAGATTAGGTGTGTAATCCCCTTTGTGTTGGTTTGGATGTTGGGCCTTAATGAGGCGTTTGAGTGTTGAAAATCGGCCTTTGAAAAGGTGGCAAAGTGAGTAGAAACAAAGGAAATGCTGCCCAATTTTACTTAGTAATAGGTAAATTGAATTTGGAATTTCTACATTGAAATTAGAGGTTAATAAACGCACTATGGTTATTATAGGTGGACATATTACTCGCGGTAGTTGGACTTAGCAAGTGGATTGACCGAAGAGGTATGTAGAGCTTTCCTATCTCTTGAGCATGAGTAGTTGTACCTATGTAGTACGGTATACGTACAAGATTTGACATCTTTCACTTGTTTTAAAGTATATGATACTTGTTTCATTTTAAAAGTATAAGTCCCTTGGATTTAGGGAAAATGTATTTGACAAAGGAATAACGCTAATATAATGACTTTATGGAAAGTTGGTTATATTAGTTTTGAAAGGTTCACAAAGAATGGTTTACTCTAATTAAAACAAGTACGGGTAAAGGATTTGAAACTATGGAAGGTGGATTGATTTTTAGGCATTGGTTGCCTAAGGTTTTAAAGGAAATGAAGTCACTTGATTTAGAAGCCTATTATATTTCTAAAAGGAAATGTGACTTGTTTTGAAAAGAAATTGTAACTTGATACTATGGTGATTAGTATCTTGGAATCTTTGTATAAAAAGAGTTTTTCTTAAAAAGTTAGAAGTACATGGTGCTTGGGTTGAATTCTGGTTTTCTATTAAAAGACATGTTAGTGCCTTAGGATACTAAAATGAGAGGATATATTAGTAATGTTAATAAGAAGTTAGGGATTTCTTAACTAGCTTATGTTATGATAAGGTAGTGCTTATGTATGACATGATAGGCAGTAGAGTGCTTATGTTGTGATATGATAGTAGAGTGCTTATGTTATGTATGATAGCCGGATGAGCTATGTTATATATTTGTATTATTACGGGTAAACCCGGGTTATTATCTATGCCATGGATTTGCTACCCATGATGCGAGTGCGACGCCAGACTACGCGATCCCACCACGTGATCCATGCGTGAAATAGTCTCACGCGAGTACGCGATGGTACTCATGCGGTCCACAGATCCATGCGGGTGAAATAGTCCCACGCGGGTGAAATAGTCTCACGACGAGGCGGATGACCTCACGCGGGTCCACATGACCCACGCGTGAAATAGTCCCGCGAGTAGGATTGCTTAATGATACTACCGCGAGGTACCTGCTTTGATCGTGAGCCTCCTATTTTTATGCTATAAGATTTATACTTGTTACTCATTGTTAGTAAGGCATGGCAAGGAAATTGATTTTATCTATGACTCACTTATTTTGACTTATGATATTACTACGATTTTCCGCTTTACATACTTGGTACGTCAGGTAATCGACCCTCTTCCTGGGCCGCGTTCATACCGCAGTAAGGAAAGTGGCGAGATCCTCATTTCTAGGATCTTTTACTCGTGTGTCGAAGCTCCATTCCTCGGAAGCTTGTTTTGTTATTGGTACGTATTCCCGATGCTATAGGTATTTTGTACATTCAGGTATGGCGGCCCCGTCCCGCCATAGTTGTTATCTTTAAGGTGCGTGGTCACATATATGTTTTGAGCTATAAGAACCAGTTGTACTACTATACTTTGTTTATGTATGTTTTATGGAAGGCACTTTATCTACCGCCAATGATGGTTACCCTTTTATAAGTTATGTGTTATGTATGTTCCACCGCTATTCTCTCGACATATACCGATGGTACCCGGTAGGGTACCGCGCCCCGGTTGGGTCGTGATAAAAGTGGTATCGAGCGATTAGTCCTCGGGAAGTTTCCATGCATCGTGTCTAGTAGTCTTGATTATCGGTGTCGTGCACCACATCTATAATCAAGAGGCCGCAGGATATTTAGGATTGGTTTCATTCTTTCACTCTAAGATCGTGCAATAGAGCCGAGTTATAGGTTGAACATCCTCTCGATGTTTTCCTTTATGTATCGATTATGCCTCCACGCAAGGCAACCGCGCCCGGCGGCAAGGCAAGAGAGGGAACTACTAGTAGGCACCGAGGGTTACCAGTGGCACGTGCCCGCCCCACCGGATGAGGTGTTTCGGACGGCGAAGTTCTACAACGTCGCCAACCCCAGCAGAGTCTGAGGCAAAGAATGCCATCGAGACCGCAGCACTCGAGCCTCCATCCAGCAGCCTGTGGGCGCAGGATATGGGCTACATGGAGATGGCCCGATTACTAGCCGTGATCGTGGCGATACGAGGATAGCCGAGACAGCAGCTCCGCATTCGTAGTTCAAAGACAGAGCTGCTAGCTTGAGACTGGGGGACTTTTTGAGTTGCAGCCCACCGGAGTTTTATGGGTCGAGGCCTGAGGATGATCCTCAGGAGTTTATCCGATTCTGCCGGATCATGAGGTGATCGGGCCGAGACCGAGTCGATGGTACTAGGTTCGCATCGGCCGCGGACACCGCAGCTGATCGGTATGATTCATGGAACCGCCCCGGGGAGCATGCGCTCAAATGTTGGGACGAGTTCTCGAGGCGCATTTGGCCATTTCTTGCCTCCGCAGATGAGAGGGCTCGCCGATAGATTTTTACACCGAGACAGTGGGCGGACGGTTCGGGAGTACAATGTGGAGTTTGACTCATTGGCTCAGACGCGCCCGCTGGTAGCGCATATGGAGGACAGGTGCACCGGTATGTCACAGACTCGATGATCACTTGGCCGAGAGTTGTACAGAGTGGCTCTTCACCGCATGGACATTGCCCGCATGCGCAGCATATGCACTGTGTGCGGCGAACGTAGGGGCCGACGCGGATCGGGTGTATCAGCGAAGAGGCCGTGACGAGGGTCCTCTGGTAGTTTTAGGGTAGACAACCCCAAGCCAGACAGATTTGCACCACGCCCGGTCAGAGCGCTCCTCCACCATCTTCGGACGCATGCAGTATTCAGGAGCGTGACAGGTTCCGTGGCTTCGGGTTTCAGAGGACCGAGTTCCGCCGATGAGGCCACCTATGCCTCGGTGTGGTCGATGTGGTGATTGCCATTATGGGGGTGTCGTGTTCCTCCAGGAGCTTGTTACTCTTGTGGCCAGCAGGGCCATTTGAAGAGAGATTGTCCGACCAGAGGCGGCGGAAATGCTATGGCTCAGCCGACCAGTTCAGTTGCTGGGTCTTCATCTTCAATTGTTGTGCGCCCCGGAGGGCAGGGTGTTCACGGGCCAGCAGACCGCGGCAGGGGTCATGGCAGGGGTTCTAGTTCCAGCGGTCCTCAGAACCGCATCTATGCTATGTCCAGTCGTCAGGACCAGGGGGCGTCACCCAATGTCGTCACAGGTACATTATTGGTTTCTTGTTGTGATGTATATGCTTTGATAGATCCAGGTTCTACCTTGTCCTATATATCTCCTCATATTGCTGGTAGAATAGGGATAGAGCCCGAGTCCATAGAATCTTTTGAGGTGGCTACGCCGGTAGGTGCTTCAGTGGTAGCTGAGCGGGTATATAAGGCTTGCCCAGTGACTATAGATGGTCGTCAGACTCTAGCTGACTTGATAGAGTTGGATATGACAGTTGCTAAAGGAGAAGTTGACGACCGCCCCAGTTCTTACTCTTCCAGAGGGCTTAGATGGATATGTGGTTTATTGCGATGCGTCAGGTGTCGGACTTGGGTGCGTGCTGATGCAGCACGACAGAGTTATAGCTTACGCATCTCGACAGCTTAGGAAGCACGAGAAAAACTATCCCACACATGACTTAGAGTTGGCAGCAGTGATTCATGCCTTGAAGATCTGGAGACATTATTTATATGGAGTTCATGTGGACATTTACACAGACCACAAGAGTCTCCAGTACATCTTCAGCCAGAGGGAGCTGAACTTGCGGCAGAGACGGTGGTTGGAGCTACTTAAGGATTACGATGTTGATATTCTGTACCACCCAGGGAAGGCCAATGTAGTTGCAGATGCCCTTAGTCGCAGATCGATGGGTAGTCTGTCTGATGTTCAGCCAGAGAAGAGGGATATGGTCCGAGAGTTACATCAGCTAGCGAGCCTTGGGGTTCGTTTGGTTGATTCTGATAGTGACGGAATTCGGGTTCGAGAGGTTGCCGAGTCTTCCATCGTCGAGGAGGTGAAGAGGCGACAGTATGAGGATCCGATTTTGGTACGGTACCGAGATGCAGCTCTCCAGAAGGAGAAGAGTCTATTTGAGGTAGCGCCTGATGGGGTGCTAAGATTCGAGGGCCGGTTGTGTGTTCCCGATGTGACAGGACTTCGTCAGCAGATTCTGGGGGAGGCACACAGTGCTCGTTATTCTATTCATCCGGGGTCGACTAAGATGTATCATGACCTCAGATGCGTGTATTGGTGGGATGGCCTAAAGAGGGACGTTGCGGAGTTCGTGGCACAGTGCCCGAATTGTCAGCAGGTTAAGATTGAGCACCAGAAGCCGCTGGTCTGCAGGCTATTGATATTCCGACTTGGAAGTGGGAGGTGATAAATATGGATTTTATTACAGGACTACCTACCACTCAGAGGAAGCATGATTCCATTTGGGTGATTGTCGACAGGCTGACGAAATCAACCCATTTTCTTCCGGTCAGAACAACGTTCTCAGCTGAGGACTATGCCAGATTATATATTAGAGAGATTGTGAGACTGCACGGAGTCCCAGTGTCGATTATATCAGATAGAGGAGCCCAGTTCTCGACTAACTTCTGGAGGTCTTTTCAGAAGGGATTAGGGACACAGGTGAGTCTCAGTACTGCATTTCACCCTCAGACCGACGGACAGGCCGAGCGCACTATCCAGACACTTAAGGATATGCTGCGGTCTTGTGTTATTGATTTCAGGGGTAGCTGGGAGGATCATTTTCCTCTTGTAGAGTTTGCTTACAACAACATCTACCATTCCAGTATTCAGATGGCGCCTTATGAGGCCTTATACGGTAGGAAGTGCAGGTCACCGATAGGCTGGTTCGAGGTGGGAGAAGTTCAGTTAGTCGGGCCAGACTTAGTTCAGCAGGCAGTGGATAAGGTGAAGCTTATCCAGGAGCGGTTGTTGGCAGCTCAGAGTCGGCAGAAGTCGTATGCAGATCATCGGCGTCGACACTTGGAATTTCAGATAGATGATTGGGTTTTTCTAAAGGTATCGCCCATGAAGGGTGTTATACCCCGTATTTCCAGAGTATGTACTTAAGGGCGTACGTATAAAATTTGAGCCTTAAAGATTTGGCAAATTCGAAATTTGGGCACAAGTGCCGAAAAGAGTCGTTTTCCGACGAAACGTTTCCACAGCTTACGTAGGGAAAATTCCGGCTATGTCATTTATAATTTTTGCGGATTTTTCCGAGAGACGAAACATTTTGGACCAACGGGAGGGTGACATGTGTCACCCTCACATTGGAAGCTTGAGTGGGCGGTAATGGACGATTGGGTCAAGGGAGGGTTGGTAGGATATTTTGTGCAAGTTGTGTGGTAGATAGATAAGGTACACATGGTTAAAATCTAGCCCTACACTTGCACCACACTTGTCTTCATCTTGGCCATTGGTTGGCCTTTGGTTAGCCTATAAATACTCCCCTTACTTGAAGACTTTCTTCATCCAAAACTTGAGCAATCTTTCTAAGTCTCAAATACTCCCTCCCTCTTGTTTGATCTCGTCCAAAAGCCCTCTCCCCTTTGAGAAAGGCCCTTGGCCGAGAGCCTCCTCCCCTCATGGTGTCAGCCACTGGGTACCCCTAGCCTAGTTGTTTTCAGATAATACCCTTTGTGGTATAGAAATACTCTCCTAGTATTGTTATAATGCCCAAAATACTTTAGCCAAATACCTTGAAGTACTTTCCAAAGTACCCTTTATACGAAAAGCCCGGAAAATACTATTATACTTCCCTCAGTCAAAAACGAAACCCTAAGGAAAAACCTTCATAGTCGGTTGAAGTGTTAAGTAGAAGTTGGTTAGAACTTCTAAGGGTTGTTTGAGTGGGTTGGAGCGCACGAGTAGAGCTAAACCTTGCTCAGATCGACATATAAACTCGGATAATTTTGGGCTTATCGAGGTAAACATTCTCGACCTTCTCGTTGTAATTGGAAATTACATGTTGTAGAGTATATAGTTAAGTATACTATATATAGAACTGAACATAGTTGTGCGGCAATGTCTTTTGACTTAAGCTCGAATAATACTTACAGAATGTCTTGCGACTTAAGCCCGAATTTTAAGAAGTGAATCAAATGTAATTACATAGGATCAGACATGAGACTTGTGTAGTATTATCGTGAGTAGAATTGTACACGCCCGTTAGACGTGCAAACCCCTCGGTTGGCTTGGTAGCCGCCTCGTTAGAGGAGGAGATTTACGCCATGCATGGGGAGGTGTCGCGAAATTTTCTCGTAGGATATTCTACATTGAGATCTAAGATGTTAATAGGCGCCAGTGGCCTCTATAGGTTGAAATACTACGTGGCGTGGTCTACTTGGCTTAAGGTGTAGCCGACGGTTTGAGGTACTTGGAGCATTTTGCTATTAGTCGATAATCGCCGCGAGGTATGTGAACCTCTTCCTATCTGTTCTAGCATGATATGTGTATAACTATGTAGTATGGTAGACGCATACGTGTTTAATGTATTTGATTGGTTTGAAACATAAAGTGTTATAACGCTTTATGGGAAGTTGTTATAACGACTTTTACGTAGGTAAGAAAATGCTTTGTGGTTTCAAAGTGGTAACCGATTTGACTTATAACGGATTTGATGTATAGTAATACTTGGCTTTGAAAACATAAGAGTTGTACTAGCTTTATGGGAAGTTAGGTATAACGTCTTAAGAGTGATAAAAGAATGGTTTCATCGATTTTTAGAAGATAAGAGACTTGACTTAATGGTATTGATATGAATTTTGTTAAAGTGTGAAACCTCATTCGTGAGTAATGAGTACTTGGTTTTAAAAGGAATAATGTTTTATCGATTTCGAAATCGAATGAGTATCGACAAATCACCGCAGCGTTAATAAAGGAAAATGTATTGAATAATGAAGTATGGTATTAAAACCAAGAGAACCTCCATCCGCATAAGCTAAGATGAGACAAAATGATATTACATTTCCTAGATCATGGTCGCTTAATAAGATTGATTATACACAAGAATAACCTACTCACATATAAGACATATGTTTCTCAAAACGCTTAAAGGAGAAATATGTTTTAAAGTATAAAAACTATTAACTACTAAACCTTTTCTAAAATGACAAACTAGAGAATTTGACATTAGGCAAAACTTGAACGCTTGGAAAATAAGGTTGTTACTTGATTTTACAAAGGAAAGCATTTTGGTTTACTTAACAATGTTAGTCACTCATTTTTTTATACTACGTATCGGGTGACCTTTGTAAAAGAAATGGATCTTTAAAAGGATTTAACGACGTAGTACTTTAGGGTTAAAATCCGACTTTGACATAAAATGAAAGTACCTTGAGTTGTGTATAACTTGCCTATGCTTGTTGTTATGAAACTTGACCATGTTACGTGTGATAGCCTTGTTGCAAGCATCGTGTTCTACTCGACTACCGGCTCATCCGGAATGTATTTCACTCGACCACCGGCTCATCCGGAATGTATTTCACTCGACTACGGCTCATCCGAATGTATTTCACTCGACCACCGGTTCATCCGGAATGTATTTCACTCGACCACGGTTCATCCGGAATGTATTTCACTCGACCACCGGCTCATCCGAATGTATTTCACTCGACCACGGTTCATCCGAATGTATTTCACTCGACCACCGGCTCATCCGGAATGTATTTCACTCGACTACGGCTCATCCGAATGTATTCCACTCGACCACGGTTCACGGGATGAACCGGAATGTATTCCACACGCTTTCTATCCGGGTCCATAAGATGGGTCGAGACCGTTATATGTATCACATGATTTGTACCTAGATCGCCGGCAGTGATGGGCGAGTTCCACGTACGGCGGGATGACTTTGAGGCGTGAGTCCTCGACTTGATATGATCGCTTTATGTTGCGAATCGTAGTTTGGTTATCATACATGTCTCCCGCTTTATATAGACTATTATGATTTCATTTACGATTTTACGCTTTCACATACTTGGTACTGCATCGACCTCCTTGGGCCGCGTCACGCCGCAGTAGAGGTACATCGATCGCCGATCCCCGCTTATAGATCACATTTTAGCGTGGTTGGAAGCCCGCTTCCTTCTGAGGCTTAGCTTTGCATGTTACCCCGAGTGCAGCAGGTTCTTGTACATTCGTGGTATGGCGGGCCCCGTCCCGTCATAGTTGTTGTCACTTCTAGAGGTCCAGAGTACCGTTGTGCGAGTCCGTAAAAAGGATAATTGTTCGTATTTATGTATATATACCAAGGCAATCGCTTGGTTGGCTGCTTATTTATCATGTCTCTTAATTCATGTTCATGTTTTTATTTCACTGATTTTCTCGATGTTGTATCACCAGGTGCCCGTGGCACTACCACTGCCCGGTTCGGTCGTGACAAAAGTGGTATCGTGAGCGCTTAGTCCTCGGAAAGTGTCTACAGACCGTGTCTAGTATAGTCTTGATTATCGGTGTGTTGTGCACCACATCTATAATCAGGAGGCTATAGGACATTTAGGATTGGTTTCCATTCTTCTCATTCTGAGATCGTGCCAGAGTCGTGTGATAAGTCGACCCTCCGACGTATTCCTTTCCTTTACCGCTATGCCCGCGTAAGGCAACCTGTGCCCACGGGCAAGGCAATGAGGAGTTGTTAGTGAGATACGAGGAGTACGAGGGCGCAGCCCTGGCCAAGACTGAGATGCAAGCTTCCGACTGGTTTCGCGACGCCGCCAAAGACCAAAGAAGCTTAGAGTCGCAGCAGATGGTCGCGAGACTACAAGACTGAGCCTCCACCCCACACCGGAGCGGATGAGACGGGGTACAAGGAGATGGCCCGCCATCGGTCGTGGTCGTGGGCCAATATGAGGATAGGCCGGACGCAGCAGCTCAAATTTCAAGAGCACCCGTAGTTTACCCCCGAGCGCATGGGCTGAGGCTACGTGACTTTCTCGAGTCAGAGCCCGCCGTTGTTTTATGGATCGAGAGCCGAGGATGACCCTCAGAGTTTATCCGACAGCCACAATGATCATGAGAGTGATCGAGTCTCGCAGGCGTAGTCGGTGGTATTGGTTCGCATCACCGCGTGATACCGCAGCTGATCGTTTGATTCGGGAGTTGTCCCGAAGAGCATGCACTTCCACCGTATGGGACGAAGTTCTCAAGGGCTTTTCTTGCACATTTCTTGTCCCCACAAATGAGGAGGGCTCGGCCGATGATTTTTGACGCTGAGGCAGGCGCGACGGTTAGAGAGTACAATGTGGAGTTCGACTCATTAGCTCGGTATGTTCCCGCTGGTGGCCGAGCATGGAGGACAGAGTACACCGCCACGCCACCGGCTAGATGATTACTTGGCGAGGCTTGTACGCGTGGCTCTTCACCGCATGGACATTGCCCGCACGCAAGCTCACGCACCAGGATGCGAGGCACGGAGAGGTCGACGGAATGACCGAGATCGCCAGAAGAGGCCGAATAGCAGGTCCTTTGGTAACTTTCGAGGCGGACCGCCAAAGAATAGCCTAGTTATGTACCTCCACCAAGACAGAGTGGTCCTCCTCGCCTTCGTGACGCTCGGTATTCGAGCCGGTCGAGCTCCAGGCTTCAGTTCTGGTATACGTGAGTTCTAGCCGCAGGATTCATGTCCCCTCGCAGCACGATGTGGCAAACATCATCCCGGGAATGTCGCTTTTTTATCGGTGCTTGTTTCACTGCGCCGTCGGGCCATGTGACGAGATCGTTTATAGGAGGGTACCGGCAAAGATGACGCAGCCTCACCGGATCGCGGGCGTTCATCGCTTTCATAGCATATACTGCAGGCGTGCCTATGATTAGAGTGGAGCGGTAGCTTCAGGTATATCCTTAACCCTCTAGAGTTTTGTATGCGTGATATGATGACCTTATTATTGTGTGCTACGTTCGGATAGCGTTATGTTGGTTATGAGTTAGAAAGCATGGTTAGTTGAAAGGATATGTATGGGGGCATGGGAAGTGTGAACCTTAGAATATTTCATGTTGAGACCTTAGAGGTAAGGTCGTCTTAAAGGAGAGATTCTTACGGTTAGTCTTTGTTGAAATACTTGGTATGCATAAAATGTGTTGTGGGATAAGTCCATGGGTAGTGTGAAATGGAAGTGGTAGCTTTCATGACCTGTATAGGTAAGATTGTTCCGGATCGGGGAACAAGAGCTTGATGCGTTAAGTGGGTCGGGTTGGGCCATGTTGCGGGCCAACCCGCTACCGCTTTGGCGCTGGGTCACCGGGTGGTCCCGCCAGTGGTAGGTCACGAGGGTGCTAGGCCCAAGTTTAGATGACCATCGATGAGTTCGTGGTTATGTTCGACTGAAGCGGATCGTGAAGGCCGGAATGGCCTTAAGGAGATTGAGGTTAGTAAGATGACCAAGTTTGAGGTAGTGACTCGAAGGGTTGGTACGTGTTGCTGATCAAGTGTGGTACGATACTAGAAGAGTTCAAGTGTTCGAGAAGAGTACGACGAGTAAGGGCAGAGGCGAGCATGTATTGCGAGCATAGATATGATCATTTCGGTGAAGGGAGAAGGTGCGAAGGATGTATATTTTAGACATCGTGGATCGACGCACCGGCATCATTTGTTGGTCGCCGAGTGACACTAGAACCTCGCGCAAAGTGACAAAAGTTTGTGATGTTAGAGGTGTTTCTCGTGGACTTGATGTAAGTATTTGCGCTGGTGTTTCGTGGCGGCCAGGAGTTAGCAACTTATTAGAAGAACTTTATCGTTATCCGCTTTGAGAAGGAACATTCGGGACGAATGTTTCTGGCGAGGGGAGAATGTTATACCGTATTTCCGCAGTATGTACGTGAGGGCGTACGTATAAAATTTGAGCCTTAAAGATTTGGCAAATTCGAAATTTGGGCACAAGTGCCGAAAAGAGTCGTTTTCCGACGAAACGTTTCCACAGCTTACGTAGGGAAAATTCCGGCTATGTCATTTATAATTTTTGCGGATTTTTCCGAGAGATTTAAACATTTTGGATCAACGGAGGGTGACATGTGTCACCCTCACATTGGAAGCTTGAGTGGGCGGTAATGGACGATTGGGTCAAGGGAGGGTTGGTAGGATATTTTGTGCAAGTTGTGTGGTAGATAGATAAGGTACACATGGTTAAAATCTAGCCCTACACTTGCACCACACTTGTCTTCATCTTGGCCATTGGTTGGCCTTTGGTTAGCCTATAAATACTCCCCTTACTTGAAGACTTTCTTCATCCAAAACTTGAGCAATCTTTCTAAGTCTCAAATACTCCTCCTCTTGTTTGATCTCGCCCAAAAGCCCCCTCCCCTTTGAGAAAGGCCCTGGCCGAGAGCCTCCTCCCCTCAGGTGTCCAGTGGGTACCCCTAGCCTAGTTGTTTTCGTATAATACCCCTTTGTTGTGGTATAGAAATACTCTCCTAGTATTGTTATAATGCCCAAAATACTTTAGCCAAATACCTCAAG
Source organism: Przewalskia tangutica (assembly GCA_029844215.1). NCBI lineage: Eukaryota > Viridiplantae > Streptophyta > Magnoliopsida > Solanales > Solanaceae > Przewalskia > Przewalskia tangutica. The sequence continues at coordinate 138,548,646 of CM056720.1, read as the reverse complement.
TACTTTCCAAAGTACCCTTTATCTAAAAGTCTTGAAAATACTATTATACTTCCTCACCAAAAACGAAACCCTAAGGAAAACCTTCATAGTCGGTTGAAGTGTTAAGTAGAAGTTGGTTAGAACTTCTAAGGGTTGTTTGGAGCGGGTTGAGCGCACTGAGTAGAGCTAAACCTTGCTCAGATCGACATATAAACTGATAATTTTGGGCTTATCGAGGTAAACATTCTCGACCTTCATTTGTAATTGGAAATTACATGTTGTAGGAGTATATAGTTAATTATACTATATATAGAACTGAACATAGTTGTGCGCAATGTCTTTTGACTTAAGCTCGAATAATACTTACGCAGAATGTCTCGCGACTTAAGCTCAATTTTAAGAAGTGAATCGAATCGTAATTACATAGGGTATCAGACATGAGACTTGTGTAGTATTACACGAGTAGAATTGTACACGTCCGTTAGGCGTAAACCCCCGGTTGGCTTGCAGCCTCGTTAGAGGAGATTTACGCTGTCATGCGGGGAGGTCGCCGAATTTTCTCGTAGGATATTCTACATTGAGATCTAAGATGTTAATAGCGCCTTGGCCTCTATAGGTTGAAATACTACGTGTGGCGTGGTCTACTTGGCTTAAGGTGTAGCCGACGGTTTGAGGTACTGGAGCATTTTGCTATTAGTCGATAATCGTCGCGAGGTACGTGAACCTCTTCCTATCTGCTCTAGCATGATATGTGTATAACTATGTAGTACGCAGACGCATACGTGTTTAATGTATTTGATTGGTTTGAAACATAAAGTGTTATAACAGCTTTATGGGAAGTTGGTTATAACAGCTTTATGTAGGTAAGAAAATGCTTTGTGGTTTCAAAGGGTAACTGATTTGACTTATAACGGATTTGATGTATAGTAATACTTGGCTTTGAAAACATAAGAGTTGTACTAGCTTTATGGGAAGTTAGGTATAACGTCTTAAGAGTGATAAAAAGAATGGTTTACTGATTTTTAGAAGATAAGAGACTTGACTTAATGGTATTGATATGAATTTTGTTAAAAGTGTGAAACCTCATTCGTGAGTAATGAGTACTTGGTTTTAAAAGGAATAATGTTTTACTGATTTCGGAAATCAGAATGAGTATCGACAAACCACCGCAAATAATAAAGGAAAATGTATTGAATAATGAAGTATGGTATTAAAACCAAGAGAAACCTCCATCCGCATAGAAGCTAAGATGAGACAAAATGATATTACATTTCCTAGATCATGGCTGCTTAATAAGATTGATTATAATCAAGAATAACCTACTCACCTATAAGACATTTGTTTCTCAAAACGTTTAAAGGAGAAGTATGTTTTAAAGGATTAAAACTATGAACTACTAAACCTTTTCTAAAATGAGAAACTTGAGCATTTGAAATTAGGCAAAACTCAATGTTTGGAAAATAAGGTTGTTACTTGATTTTACAAAGGACAGCATTTTGGTTTACTTAACAATGTTAGTCACTCATTTTTTTATACTATTGGTATCGGGTGACCTTTGTAAAAGAAATGGATCTTTAAAAGGATTTAACGTACGTAGTACTTTAGGGTTAAAATCCGACTTTGACATAAAATGAAAGTACCTTGAGTTGTGTATAACTTGCCTATGCTTGTTGTTATGAAACTTGACCATGTTACGTGTGATAGCCTTGTTGTGCAAGTATCGTGTTCTACTCGACCACCGGTTCATCCGGAATGTATTTCACTCGACTACCGGCTCATCCGAATGTATTTCACTCGACTACCGGCTCATCCGGAATGTATTTCACTCGACTACGGTTCATCCGAATGTATTTCACTCGATCACCGGCTCATCCGGAATGTATTTCACTCGACCACGGCTCATCCGAATGTATTTCACTCGACTACTGGGTTCATCCGAATGTATTCCACTCGACTACGGCTCACGGGATGAACCGAATGTATTCCACACGCTTTACATCGGGTCCATAAGATGGGCCGAGACCGTTATACGTATCACATGATTTGTACCTAGATCGGCGGTGAGGAAGGAGTTCCACGTACGAGGGATGACTTTGAGGGCGTGAGTCCCCGACTTGACATGATCGCTTTATGTTGAATCGTAGTTTGTTATCATACATGTCTCCCGCTTTATATATACTATTATGATTTCATTTACGATTTTACGCTTTCACATACTTGGTACTGTTATCGACCTCCTTCGGGGCCGCTCATGCCGCAGTAGAGGTACATCGACCGTCGATCCCCGCTTATAGGATCACATTTCGCGTGTTGGGAAGCTCCGCCTTCTGAGGCTTAGCTTTGGTATGTTACCACGAGTCAGTAGGTTCTTGTACATTCGTGGTATGGCGGGCCCCGTCCCGTCATAGTTGTTGTCACTTAGAGGTCCGTAGTAATCGCTAGGCGTAGTCCGTAAAAAGGATAACTGTCGGGTATTTATGTATATATACCAAGGCAAATCGCTTTGGCTGGCTTCGCTTATTTATCATGTCTCTTAATTCATGTTCATGTTTTTATTTCACGATTTTCTCTCGATGTTGTATCACTAGGGTGCCCGGGAAAGGCACTACCACGCACGGTTCGGTCGTGACAAAGGGCGTGATGAGATTTGGAAAGAAGGGAAGCTTAGCCTGCGTACATCGGGTCAGACGATTATCCGCAGGCAGCAGTGGTTGCCTATGAGTTAGATCGACGTCCGATTTGGAGGCGGTACATCCGCTTTTCCATGTGTCCATGTTATGGAAATGTATTGAGATCCATCTAGAGTGCATCCGGTTCATGATGTCCAAGTAATGAGGAGTTATCGTATGAGAGTCCCATAGCGATACTCGATCGACAGTTAGGCGACTTCGACGAAGGACGTGGCTTCCGTCAAGGTCTTATGGCGGAACGAGAACAGGGAGGAAATGACGTGGGAAACAGAGGATGACATGATGAAGAAGTATCCTCACTTATTCCCTACACCTCCAGGTAACCCACTTTCCTGCTTGTTAGTTTTGATTTAGCAATTGTGCTTAAGTATTGTTGTGCGCGTGAGCGCGTCTTTATTTGCAAAAGAGTAGTTAAGAGCGTCTACGTCAATTTGTGATTCAAGTAAGTTTAGAAGGAACATTCGACGAATGTTTCTAAGGGGAGAATGTTATACCGTGGTTCGTCCGACCGCGTCCGTGGTCTCGGCCATGCCGCAGGCGAGCAGGGTGACTTGTTCAATTGAGGTAAATTAATGCAGAAAGTAAGTAATACCCGAATTTGAAGAGTTTATATTAAGTACCCTTGGAGGTACTTGGAGTTGGTTTGGTGTGGCGGTCAGGGCCACGACCTTCCGGATAAGTTCAGGATAGCGCAAGCCAGAATAAGATAAGTACGAGTACTGCCTGTTGACACCCAATTTTGACCCTCCCGTCCAGCCATTAACCATAAAATTACACTAATTTTGTAAAATAATTTTTTAGGATTTTTATAATAAAATACAACAATAAAACATTAAATACAGGCATAAATAATTAATTTAATAATGGCATCGCGTCTTACGTAAAGTCTTAAGCATTTAGAGTCCCGCGCCCGCACTTATTAACTTTAAGCTTTGTCGTAATTCTTAAATAATTAATAAATGCATAAAATAAATAATTTAGCGATAACGTCGTGTCAGGTAGCATAGCCGCATTTATGAGTAATCATTTGTAATTTAAAATCAATTTTAATCTGATATATGCATTTAATAGCACCGCATTTATAAAGCTTTAAACGATTCTTAAATATCGTACTTGCATTCAGCATTTAAGTAATTTAATATAAACTCAATGCAATTTTAATTTAACTGCAATAATGCATAACAATAAGATTTTAAATAATAGCGTGATTCTAAAGTATTAAGCATTAATTAAATAACGCGCCCGCATTTAGCACCTAAATAATTAGACTAATTTAGCACCTAAATAATTAGACTAATGTAGCACCTAGATAATTATAATAAAGCACCTAATTAATTTAATCACATTTGTTAATTAATTAATAATACACTTACCTAGAATTAACTAGCTAATTAATTAATTAACTCCTAATTAAAACTACCTAACTAATACACCTCTACCAGCCCAATACCCGATCTGCCCTGGCCCAGTCCCATCGGCCCAAAGCCCCTCAGCCTTTTCTTTACCTACGCACATCACCCTCACAAAACAAGGTGGACAACCCTTTGCCACCAGCAGCCCACAGAAAACCTTTAACCCTCTTCCCTCATCGCCTAAACCTAGACGAAACCTAAGCTTCAATCGCCGCAACAGCACCCCACAGTCGCCGAGATTCTCGCCTGAGAATCCGGCGACCTTCCTTTCTCTTACCAGTGCCATTCAAAATCGTTACATACCATATTTACTTTCTAAAATTACACTCGAGAAAGCTCACAAGATCAGTACTAAATCAACCCGAAAATCTTACAATAAAATCGCCCATTTTATGGCAAGAATCACACAAAATCAGCGCCAATATCAAGCCTAGAATCAGCCCTTACTATTGACCTAACTTGGAACCCAAATGGGGCTATAAAAAGCACATGCAAGACGAGCAGAGATAGCATCGAAACATTGGAAAATCAGAAGAGTCCAATAGCAACATAGCAATTTAGAGCATAGGAGAGGGAATTCAGAGCGGAGTCGAGGGCAACCACATAGCAATTTAGGGATCTATTAAGGGCTTAGGGAGCAGAGCCCACACCCTTAGCCATAGTCAGCAACTCAGAAGGCATCAAGACCCTTAGCAAGAAGTAAGAGCCACCACACGAGCTCATTGGGAAGTCGGGTAGCAATCGGGACACTCTCTAGCAAAGAATCAAGAATCCGAGAACCTTCCTCTCACATAGGCAGAAACAGAGTCGGGAAGTCAGCAAGCTATCCCTGCCCCTTCATTCGCATCGCAAACCCAAAACCCGTCGAGTGGACCGACGACTTGATACGCTGCCCCGGGTCGCTGCCCGGAGAAGGTAAACCCGAATTCTTTTCAGTTCATCTTCGTATTTTTATGTGTGTTTGCGTGTTAAACATACGTTGGTTCATCCTGTTGTTGTTGATACACTTCTCTCGCTGTTATGTTATCTTTATGTCTACTGATGTTTTTTTTTTTTTTGTATGGTATTAATTTGAGATTATTCTATTTAAAGGAAATAATGTTAGATAGTCATATTTGTCCGTGGGAATTGTCGAATTTACGCCGGATTTTGTGTTAATCGCGACCAGTTATGTTATCTTGACTTACGCCCAGAGTAGTCGAGACTAATTAAACGACTAAACTGACGTTTGCTTAGCCTTAAAGAGCATGATCTGCAGTAGCACAATGTTTGTTTAATCGCCCTGCCTGAATGCCTTCATAATTTGGATGAACACTGCCAAAGATTCAACCATAAGCAAGTTTATAAATCTATTAGCATGAATATAAGTCTATGAGCATGAATTCGAATAATACCTCTAAAGCTTTGTGTATATTTGTTGGATTTGGATCACTGTGGATTCCTTAGGGACTAAATATGTCGAAGTATACCTTTTCGTGTGTTATGCTAAGTTCGGTAAGTGTTGTCGGTTCATTAGCTATTGTATATGAGTCGCTTGACTTGAGGTATATTTGACAAGTATTCCAAACATGTTCCCTGTTTCCGGTGGGTTTTGTGATCACCTTAATAAAATTGGTCATGCGTATTTAGATAGTCTCTCTGAATGGTTGCTTATCATCCCTAGCTGTCTTATACACCTACTGAATTCTCCTTGCATTTAACATACTTATTTGACTAATAAAAAACAGTCATATTGACACTTTCATAAGCTGTCCTGCATCGTATCGGTTTAATAAGGGGTTAAGTAGGTTAAGTAATGCACATACTGGTATCACATACTTGTCTTGGCATATTCACTTTGCTCAATATGTTTGTTGTTTTCTCCCGCCTCTACTGATGTTGACTTAGCAGTTAAAATGACCACATATTTGAACCTGTTCATGCCATGTATTCTCATGCTTTTATATCAATTACCGGGTATATCATACATGCTCTGAATACTGCTTGTATATCTGTCCCCCTTAAAATTTGGTAGTCATATCATGGGCCTAACATATCTTGATAAGCCTTTTGCCTGTTGTTTTCATAGTTAAGTGACGGGCTCAGCCCACTGTATGCCTTCCCCCTTTCTTTTCCTTTCCTGTGTATTGCTTGTTGGTTTGAGCCTGAATTACTCTGTCCACTGTTCATATTCATGTCTGCGATATCTTTTGAAATTGTCAACCATTTAGAATAATATAATTGAGCAATAATTAAATTGTAGATGTACGTGTGCATTTAACGTTTCAATTGTTTGCATTGAATATTATTTGGACATGTACTAATCCTTATCTTTTCTTTACATGGCACGACCGAGCAAAAAATAAAGAGTCTCACTACGAGACTCATCGCAAGCCATTTCAAATGGCAACCCGACTGCATCCATCGAGTTCCATCTTCAAAGAACTCTTAGAAAAACAACAGACAAGATGTCGTGGTCATCCGTCTCGACTCTCTTACTCTCTAAAATTAATTGCCTAATTATGCCTTTATTTGTTTATTCGCAATTCTATTTATTTTGTAATAATAAGAGACATAGAACAATCATTGTTTAAATAAATAAATCATGTAGTTTAAAATCGGCAAGGCACTTCTAATTATCTATTTTAGGTTTGTCACTTTATATCTAATCCTTTGCCTGAATTATTAAAATCGCATATCTAAAACTAACGCCTCACTTCTTTAATTGCGCAGATAAATCTATGGCCCATAAAGCACCTTTAGCATCTTAGCATTTCTAGCACCTTTTAAAGCATTCTTTAACACTTAGCATTCTTTTGGCACTTTTAGCACCATTTACCTTAAAATTAATCTTTAGCACTCTTAAGCACCTTTAGCCTTTTTAGCCCCTCTTAGCACTTCTTAAAATGCTAGCACTCCTTTTGCACCTTTGACCCCTTTCTTTTTAAGCCTTCTATGCATTTTAAAACTTTAGCATTTTCTAGCATTTTTAACCTTTTAGCACTTTTAATATCTTAGCACCCTTTTAATATTTAAGCACCCTAGCATTACTTTGTTTACACTCGGCACTTTTAAATTGCTAGCACTTTTGTTAAGCGTCTTTAACCTTTAATATTTTAGCACCTCTTAGCATTCTTTCGCATATAGCACCTTTTGCCCTTTTACATTTTAAGCACCTTTTAAACATTTTAACATGCTAGCATCTATTTCCTAACATTCAGCACTTTAGCATTTAACACTTTTAAGCACCTCTTAGCACCTTTAGTACCCTTCTATCATTTAATGCCTTTTAGCAACCTTCAGTATTTTAAGCACTTTAAACATTTAGCATTTGGCTCTTTTATTTATTTATAGCACCTTTGCCCTTTTAGACTTAAGCACCTTTAAACATTTTAACATTTTAGCATTTATTTTATCTCCTAACATTTTATTAAGCAAGAGGAGCTTTATTTTGCATTTTTTAAAAATAATAATTACCCTAGGTTTGGCAGGACAACCGCAAGTTAGCGGATCTTAGAGGGTGCCTAACTCCTTCCCTCTAGATTAATAAAGAACCCTTACCCAGAATCTCATTAAGTTTAGCAGACCATAAAAATGGAGTTAGTGTTGACTTTAACCTAGTTGACATTTAGGTGTCCTAATTCACCCAAACTAATTAGGTGGCGACTCCGCGAACCCTTAGCATTATAGCAACCCTTTAGCATTTTAGCACCCTTTTAAACTTTAGCATCTTTTTTGCAATTTTAGCATCCTTTTAGCATTTTTAAAACCCTTTTAGCATTTTATTATTTATTTTCTAACCCTTTGCATTTTTGAGCAGGAGTTTAGAAAATAATGCCGCACTTTAAAAGCGGCGTAAATGGCGATCACTGGGATTTTAGGTTCTTAACCACAACAGACCTAGGATAATTATTTAGCAATTACTTTTGCATTTAATTTTTGTGTGCTGTATTTTGTTTTGTTTAATTTAAATTGCTACCGCCATCGCTTCCTTAAACCGGCATTCCGCTCATATTTCTTCCACTGAAAATTCACACAATCACACACTACATGCGAGGTGCGCTTGGTGCATCAAAGAAAATTCTTTCTTCAAAATCCAAATTTAGGAGAGTCGGTAATATACGTGGAGTGCCCTGCCTAACTGGTCGCGTAGCCTTCTCACTCGAGTTGTCCGCTCGGGAACCTTGCCTAGAAAAGCCAATTCTTAGAAACTTAAGATAGAGCTATACCACCCTTATTTTGGGCATGCATGCATTTACCTTAGGTGGGTCTGGCCCTGCATCGACACCACAATTAGAAGACACCAAACTTGTCGACGGGTTTCAACCCAACGACCAACCAAAGATATTATGTGTAGCGTGGCAATGACAGACAAATCCAAACCCAATCATGACATGCTGAAATTGGGAAAAGTGCACCGCCATTTGGTCGCCATTTCCAACAAAGGCATTATAGTTGACGACTTGGACAAATCCGCCATAATCTCGCATAAGTTGACGCTTAGGCTTACCGCATAAAGAGGTCCCTTTGCATGTTAGGAAACGTCAATGTGCTATATGCAATATATCCGCTACATACCCGCAAATTATGTGCTTTATGCTAACACCGCTTGTTGCATTTTTAGAAAGATTTATCATCTCCCCAAAGGTCGATTTGTATTTGACTAAGCAACGACAGAGCAAAGAATATTTCGCAAGATCAAAGGCACGCCAACGACATAACCGATTCGCGGCATTTGAGCAAAACGAAGCCTGAACTCGCTCTCGTTCCTATAGGCAAAGCAGGGGTCTCAAAAAGAAAAGCAGCATAGATCCGATCGAGCACCTCGCAACTCTACAGGCCGAAATCAGAAGGCCCAGAAACATCACTACATACAAGCAACTACATTGAGACCCACGTTAGCCGCACAATTTTCAAAATCGGGACCATGTAGGAAACTGCATGGATTGCAAGTCCAAACAAAGCCGTGCACGCGATATCGCGGACAAGGCGGCGAATTCAGATCCGAATCGACCCCCCCCCCAACACTCACAAATTTTCTTTGAGCGCAGGTTCTTCATATTAATGGTTTAAATGTAAAATACGGCGAAAGGTTTCTTCAGACAAGGTAAGAAAAAAGGCAGAGATGACAACAATCCAAAGTCCGCAAAGAAAAGCAACAAAGCAGCAGTAGCGGCATCAACAATCAAGAATCAAAGTTCGAGTTCCGCAACAAAACCTAGCGCATCAACTCGCATAAAGTCAAATTGGCAACACACGCATCGCACACCACGGCGCATCATGGCAATTCGTCACCGCAAAGACTTAGCATGTCCGCAAGCGACAACATCCCAAAGATTCATCAGCGATCGTGATTTACATCTCTATCCATAAAATTGCACTTCTCATATATATTTATCATTTTGTTTAAACAGTATACACTAACGCTTTCAAGCTTAGCTTGCAGGAGCATTTATTCTACTGCGAGCAAAGAACACGCCCAGTAACGACGTTATCAAGACAAAGAAGTCTACGCAACGACGCCAAAGAAAGAATACGCCCGTGCAACGACGTTATCGCGACAACAAGTCCACGCAACGACGCCAAAGAATAACACGCCCGCATAACGACGTGATCAAGAAGTCCACGCAACGACGCCAAAGAAGAACACGCCCAAACAACAACGTAATCAAGAAGTCCATGCAACGACGCCAAAGAAGAACACGCCCGCATAACGACGTAATCAAGAAGTCCATGCAACGACGCCAAGAAGAACACGCCCAAACAACGACGTAATCAAGAAGTCCATGCAACGACGCCAAAGAAGAATACGCCCGCATAATGACGCGTTATCAAGACAAAGTCTACGCAACGACGCCAAAGAAGAACATCGCCCAGTGCAACGACGTTATCGACACAAAGAAGTCTACGCAACGACGCCAAAGAAGAACACGCCCGCATAACGACGTAATCGCAAGTCCATGCAACGACGCCAAGAAAGAACACGCCCGCATAACGACGTAATCAAGAAGTCCACGCAACGACGCCAAAAGAACACGCCCGCATAACGACGTAATCAAGAAGTCCACGCAACGACGCCAAAGAAGAACACGCCCGCATAACGACGTAATCAAGAAGTCCATGCAACGACGCCAAGAAGAACACTTCCGCATAACGACGTAATCAAGAAGTCCATGCAACGACGCCAAGAAGAATACGCCCGCATAACGACGTTATCAAGACAAAGAAGTCCACGCAACGACGCCAAGAAGAATACGCCCGTGCAATGACGTTATCAGCACAGCAAGTCTACGCAACGACGCCAAAGAAGAACATCGCCCAAGCCGACGCTTATCAAAGACAACAAGTCCGAAAACGACGCCATCATCAGCATATCACGCAGGGACGATTTCTATATTCTCAAAATTGCATTTTTCTCATTCATGCTTTATTATTCTGTCTTAACAGTTATGCACTAACTCTTTCTTGAGCTTTAGTCTACAGGGGGCAATTGCAGCAAGGACAACGTATCCGCATTCACAATCGCAACACGTCCGTGCAAGGGCGAAATCACAGCATTTGCAGCATCGCATCAACACAGCAGGCATCATATTTTTGCAGGATAACCTTTTCTACTCACAGTTGCATTACTTTAAAATTATGCATCATCATTTTGCCTTAACAGTTATGCACTAACCGTTTGTTCAAGTCTTAGCATGCAGGAGCAGGAGCACAACGTGGATTTTCTTACAAATAACCGGCAATCGCCGTGGCCAACCTTCTCAACGACGCGTAGCGCCTGCCGCCGGTCCACTCGCTTCCACACCACCATGTAACCCAAAGACCATAAGCCATACGCGGACACCCGTGTTCAAGCCGCTTATTTTCTTTTACTTTTAGACCATAACCCAAAGGTCATCATAACTCGACATCGACAACTTTAAGTCCGCGTTAGCCCGCCTTGGTGTTTTGACGATGGTAACCCAAAGGTCGCCATAACTCGACATCGGGACTTTTTTAAGTCCGCGTTAGCCCGCCCTGGTGTTTTGACCATGGTAGCCCAGTGTCGTCATAACTCGACACTGGGACAGCTTTGAGTCCGCATTAGCCCGCCTTGGTGTTTTGACCATGGTATCCCAGTGTCGTCATAACTCGACATCGACGCTTTTTGATTTTTGCGTCACCTTGTCTACCCGCCAAAGATTTTGCAATCGAAGATCGAGACAAAATTGGCATGTAGTCAACGATTTGTCCGAAGATTCTTCCATCATCTCCATACAAAGAGGACATCCGCTGACACCCAATTTTGACCTCCCGCCCACCCATTAACCATAAAATTACACTAATTTTGTAAAATAATTTTTAGGATTTTTATAATAAAATACAACAATAAAACATTAAATACAGCATAAATAATTAATTTAATAATGGCATCGCCTTACGTAAAGTCTTAAGCATTTAGAGTCCCGCTACCGCACTTATTAACTTTAAGCTTTGTCGTAATTCTTAAATAATTAATAAATGCATAAAATAAATAATTTAGCGATAACGCCGGTCGTAGCATAGCCGCATTTATGAGTAATCATTTGTAATTTAAAATCAATTTTAACTGATATATGCATTTAATAGCACCACATTTATAAAGCTTTAAACGATTCTTAAATATCGACTTGCATTCAAAGATTTAAGTAATTTAATATAAACTCAATGCAATTTTAATTTAACTTCAATAATGCATAACAATAAGATTTTAAATAATAGCGCCGCATTCTAAAGTATTAAGCATTAATTAAATAACGCTACCAAGCATTTAGCACCTAAATAATTAGACTAATTTAGCACCTAAATAATTAGACTAATGTAGCACCTAGATAATTATAATAAAGCACCTAATTAATTTAATCACATTTGTTAATTAATTAATAATACACTTACCTAGAATTAACTAGCTAATTAATTAATTAACTCCTAATTAAAACTACCTAACTAATACACCTCTACCAGCCCAATACCCGATCTGCCCTGGCCCAGTCCCATCGGCCCAAAGCCCCTCAGCCTTTTCTTTACCTACGCACATCACCCTCACAAAACAAGGTGGACAACCCTTTGCCACCAGCAGCCCACAGAAAACCTTTAACCCTCTTCCCTCATCGCCTAAACCTAGACGAAACCTAAGCTTCAATCGCCGCAACAGCACCCCACAGTCGCCGAGATTCTCGCCTGAGAATCCGGCGACCTTCCTTTCTCTTACCAGTGCCATTCAAAATCGTTACATACCATATTTACTTTCTAAAATTACACTCGAGAAAGCTCACAAGATCAGTACTAAATCAACCCGAAAATCTTACAATAAAATCGCCCATTTTATGGCAAGAATCACACAAAATCAGCGCCAATATCAAGCCTAGAATCAGCCCTTACTATTGACCTAACTTGGAACCCAAATGGGGCTATAAAAAGCACATGCAAGACGAGCAGAGATAGCATCGAAACATTGGAAAATCAGAAGAGTCCAATAGCAACATAGCAATTTAGAGCATAGGAGAGGGAATTCAGAGCGGAGTCGAGGGCAACCACATAGCAATTTAGGGATCTATTAAGGGCTTAGGGAGCAGAGCCCACACCCTTAGCCATAGTCAGCAACTCAGAAGGCATCGGAGACCCTTAGCAGCAGTTAAGAGCCACCACACAGAGCTCAGTTGGGGAAGTCGGGTAGCAATCGATGGGACACCTCTAGCAGCAATCAGCAATCCGAGAACCTTCCTCTCACATAGGCAGAAACAGAGTCGGGAAGTCAGCAAGCTATCCCTGCCCCTTCATTCGCATCGCAAACCCAAAACCCGTCGAGTGGACCGACGACTTGATACGCTGCCCCGGGTCGCTGCCCGGAGAAGGTAAACCCGAATTCTTTTCAGTTCATCTTCGTATTTTTATGTGTGTTTGCGTGTTAAACATACGTTGGTTCATCCTGTTGTTGTTGATACACTTCTCTCGCTGTTATGTTATCTTTATGTCTACTGATGTTGTTTTTTTTTGTATGGTATTAATTTGAGATTATTCTATTTAAAGGAAATAATGTTAGATAGTCATATTTGTCCGTGGGAATTGTCGAATTTACGCCGGATTTTGTGTTAATCGCGACCAGTTATGTTATCTTGACTTACGCCCAGAGTAGTCGAGACTAATTAAACGACTAAACTGACGTTTGCTTAGCCTTAAAGAGCATGATCTGCAGTAGCACAATGTTTGTTTAATCGCCCTGTCTGAATGCCTTCATAATTTGGATGAACACTGCCAAAGATTCAACCATAAGCAAGTTTATAAATCTATTAGCATGAATATAAGTCTATGAGCATGAATTCGAATAATACCTCTAAAGCTTTGTGTATATTTGTTGGATTTGGATCACCGGATTCCTTAGGGACTAAATATGTCGAAGTATACCGTTTCCGGTGCTATGCTAAGTTCGTTAAGTGTTGTCGGTTCATTAGCTATTGTATATGAGTCGCTTGACTTGAGGTATATTTGACAAGTATTCCAAACATGTTCCCTGTTTCCGGTGGGTTTTGTGATCACCTTAATAAAATTGGTCATGCGTATTTAGATAGTCTCTCCGAATGGTTGCTTATCATCCCTACCGCCTTATACACCTACTGAATTCTCCTTGCATTTAACATACTTATTTGACTAATAAAAAACAGTCATATTGACACTTTCATAAGCTGTCCTGCATCGTATCGGTTTAATAAGGGGTTAAGTAGGTTAAGTAATGCACATACTGGTATCACATACTTGTCTTGGCATATTCACTTTGCTCAATATGTTTGTTGTTTTCTCCCGCCTCTACTGATGTTGACTTAGCAGTTAAAATGACCACATATTTGAACCTGTTCATGCCATGTATTCTCATGCTTTTATATCAATTACCGGGTATATCATACATGCTCTGAATACTGCTTGTATATCTGTCCCCCTTAAAATTTGGTAGTCATATCATGGGCCTAACATATCTTGATAAGCCTTTTGCCTGTTGTTTTCATAGTTAAGTGACGGGCTCAGCCCACTGTATGCCTTCCCCCTTTCTTTTCCTTTCCTGTGTATTGCTTGTTGGTTTGAGCCTGAATTACTCTGTCCACTGTTCATATTCATGTCTGCGATATCTTTTGAAATTGTCAACCATTTAGAATAATATAATTGAGCAATAATTAAATTGTAGATGTACGTGTGCATTTAACGTTTCAATTGTTTGCATTGAATATTATTTGGACATGTACTAATCCTTATCTTTTCTTTACATGGCACGCACCGGAGCAAAAATAAAGAGTCTCACGGCGAGACTCATCGCAAGCCATTTCAAATGGCAACCCGCACCTGCATCCATCGAGTTCCATCTTCAGCAACTCTTAGGAAAAACAAATAGGACAAGATGTCGTGGTCATCCGTCTCGACTCCTCTTACTCTCTAAAATTAATTGTCTAATTATGCCTTTATTTGTTTATTCGCAATTCTATTTATTTTGTAATAATAAGAGACATAGAACAATCATTGTCGAAATAAATAAATTGGAGTAGTTTAAAATCTAAGGCACTTCTAATTATCTATTTTAGGTTTGTCACTTTATATCTAATCCTTTGCCTGAATTATTAAAATCGCATATCTAAAACTAACGCCTCACTTCTTTAATTGCGCAGATAAATCTATGGCCCATAAAGCACCTTTAGCATCTTAGCATTTCTAGCACCTTTTAAAGCATTCTTTAACACTTAGCATTCTTTTGGCACTTTTAGCACCATTTACCTTAAAATTAATCTTTAGCACTCTTAAGCACCTTTAGCCTTTTTAGCCCCTCTTAGCACTTCTAGCACTTTTAAAATGCTAGCACTCCTTTTGCACCTTTGACCCCTTTCTTTTTAAGCCTTCTATGCATTTTTAAAACTTTAGCATTTTCTAGCATTTTTAACCTTTTAGCACTTTTAATATCTTAGCACCCTTTTAATATTTAAGCACCCTAGCATTACTTTGTTTACACTCAGCACTTTTAAATTGCTAGCACTTTTGTTAAGCGTCTTTAACCTTTAATATTTTAGCACCTCTTAGCATTCTTTCGCATATAGCACCTTTTGCCCTTTTACATTTTAAGCACCTTTTAAACATTTTAACATGCTAGCATCTATTTCCTAACATTCAGCACTTTAGCATTTAACACTTTTAAGCACCTCTTAGCACCTTTAGTACCCTTCTATCATTTAATGCCTTTTAGCAACCTTCAGTATTTTAAGCACTTTAAACATTTAGCATTTGGCTCTTTTATTTATTTATAGCACCTTTGCCCTTTTAGACTTAAGCACCTTTAAACATTTTAACATTTTAGCATTTATTTTATCTCCTAACATTTTATTAAGCAAGAGGAGCTTTATTTTGCATTTTTTAAAAATAATAATTACCCTAGGTTTGGCAGGACAACCGCAAGTTAGCGGATCTTAGAGGGTGTCTAACCCCTTCCCTCTAGATTAATAAAGAACCCTTACCCAGAATCTCATTAAGTTTAGCAGACCATAAAAATGGAGTTAGTGTTGACTTTAACCTAGTTGACATTTAGGTGTCCTAATTCACCCAAACTAATTAGGTGGCGACTCCGCGAACCCTTAGCATTATAGCAACCCTTTAGCATTTTAGCACCCTTTTAAACTTTAGCATCTTTTTTGCAATTTTAGCATCCTTTTAGCATTTTTAAAACCCTTTTAGCATTTTATTATTTATTTTCTAACCCTTTGCATTTTTGAGCAGGAGTTTAGAAAATAATGCCGCGGCCGGAAAAGGGCGCGACACTGCCTACGGAAAATAGAAGACATCGTTGGTAGGTTTTGAAAATCTATACGAGTATAAGAGGGCGCTTGATGATTTAGACTTTGTAAGGGAGATAAGTTCTCTCCCCCACGTAAAAGGATAGTTTTACGTATTATGGGGTTATGTGTACCCATGTTGTTAGACGAAGGATAGGAGACGGGTAAGGTCTTCGGTATCGTAATGCCATAGGTGGCACTTGTAGATAATCATGAGAAAAGTATTGTGTTGGGGTAATTAAGAACGACGTACGAATTGGTTGAGGAAGTGTCGTAAGGATATGAATGCAGGTAGTACGCATGTATGAAACTGTACGATTATGGATCAAGATAGAAATACTTTTGCTAATAATAAGCATAAGGTAAGGTTATGACCAGAATGATAAAAGAGAATACAACTATGGTTATGTAAGTTGCACGAGCTATGTTTACCCCAGACTAGTGTAAAACCCATTAGTAGATAATGGGCAGTAAGAACACCTCGAGGAAAGGTGGTAGCATTTGTACTGACAAGGAGGATAGTAAGAAAATACGGAGGGGTGAGGGATCCCAGGATAACTTGGAAATAGCTTATAAAGGAAAGACGAGTAGACACTCGAACGATAAGAAATCTTGACAAGTCATTGGAATATGTAATACCTTGAATCGAGGTTGAACACCTGACTATAAGCTCTACGAGTTGGGAGAAAATAATCGGGTTGCTGCTCGACAAGAGCAAGGAAATCTCCCCCCCTGAATTGTGATTGACAGTACGTCTTAGCTATGAGGCAAGCAAAGGAATCAAGTCTAAGTTTAGTGACCAAGTTTGGTCGCAACAGAGAAAGGGAAATAGGAACCATAATTGAGATTAAGGATGCCGAATATTTCGCAGGTATGGGAAAGGCTTCCAGTTACTAGAAGATAAGTTGACCACGACTACAGTTCTAACCCCTCCTGAGAGACTAGAGGGTTAGGGTATTATTGTAATACGTTGGGTCTTGGGCTAGGTTGTGTGCTAACGCAACACGATAAGGTTAGAGCTTACGGCGGTTAGGGAAGCATGAAAGGAATTACGCTACTCACAGTTTAGAGTCGGCGGCAGTTAATTTTACCTTGAAGAGTTGGAGGCATTCCTTATATAGGTTTCTTGGGGATATTTATGCAGACCACAGGAGCCTCCGGTATATCTTCAGTCAGAGGCAGCTGAATGTGCGACAGAGACGGTGGTTAGAGTTACTCAAGGAATGTGATATTGATATCCTATACCACCAGGGGAAAGCCAAGACTTCTGTATGCTCTTGGTCGTGGATCTATGGGTAGTCTGTCAGATGGACAGTCAGATAGACAGGACGTGGTCCGTAAGATTCATCAGATACCGAGCCGAGTGGTTCGATTATTTGTTTCCAAGGTTAATGAAGTATGGATCCGAGAGGTTGTCGAGCCTTCCGTCGTTGTGGAGGTAAAAAGGCGACAGTATGAGGATCCAGTTGATACGGTATCGAGATACGGCTCTCCGAGAAGAGAAAAGCCTGTTTGAGTAGCACCAGATGGGGTGCTGTGATATGAGGATAGATTGTGTGTACCCGGTGCTGCAGTGTTATACCCCGTGGTTCGTCCGACCGCGGCTGGTTCCAGCGGCCGCGCGCAGCAGGCGTACGCGCGCTGTATGCGATTGTAGGGCCGCGGCGCCGGAAGACAGGGCCGCGGCGCCGAAAGATCTGAGGGGTCGCTGAAGTTTCAGCGCCGCGGCGCCGGGAATCAGGGCCGCGGCGCCGGAAGATCCGAGGGTCCGCAGGAGTTGCGGCGCCGCGGCGCCGGGAAGCAGGGCCGCGGCGCCGAGGCGGGAAATCTGGTGGAAAAAATTAGGAAAATCTGATCTTTTCTTTTAAAAGGGCATGGGTGGGTGACAAGTGTCCCCATCTCGATTCTGATGATTATATTGACCAAGTCTTAAAGACTTGGTCATCTTTCATCTCTCTCTTAGAAAAGCTCCTCCTTCTCTCTTAAATTATTTCAAGCTCCTCCTTCTCTAAAACTCCAAGAGGTATTCTAGCCTTAGGAAAAATCTGAAAAAGTAAAAGGCAAGAAGGAAGCTTGTGGCTAGCTTGTGAAGGTTGTTGTGGTGGTGTTCTTGGAATAGAAGCTAGCAAATTGTTGGATAAATTTGGCTAAAGCTCTAAGGTAATGATTCTTCCTCTATTATTAGTTTGTAGTGTTGCATGTTAAGAAGAAAGTATTTGTGGTAGTAAATAATGCTATTAGAGTCATTGCATGCAAGAAATGTGGGTTGGGTATGAAGGTTTTGGCTAAAGAGATATTATGAGCATGTTGTAGCCTACAAACTACTTTAGAATTGTTAAGTGTATTATTATGACTTATGGGGCAGAATTTTACACACCCAAGATTAGGTGTGTAATCCCCTTTGTGTTGGTTTGGATGTTGGGCCTTAATGAGGCGTTTGAGTGTTGAAAATCGGCCTTTGAAAAGGTGGCAAAGTGAGTAGAAACAAAGGAAATGCTGCCCAATTTTCCTTAGGAATTGGTAACTTGAATTTGGAATTTCTACATTGAAATTAGAGGTTAATAAACGCACTATGGTTATTATAGGTGGACATATTACTCGCGGTAGTTGGACTTAGCAAGTGGATTGACCGAAGAGGTATGTAGAGCTTTCCTATCTCTTGAGCATGAGTAGTTGTACCTATGTAGTACGGTATACGTACAAGATTTTACATCTTTCACTTGTTTTAAAGTATATGATACTTGTTTCATTTTAAAAGTATAAGTCCTTTGGATTTAGGGAAAATGTATTTGACAAAGGAATAACGCTAATATAATGACTTTATGGAAAGTTGGTTATATTAGTTTTGAAAGGTTCACAAAGAATGGTTTACTCTAATTAAAACAAGTACGGGTAAAGGATTTGAAACTATGGAAGGTGGATTGATTTTTAGGCATTGGTTGCCTAAGGTTTTAAAGGAAATGAAGTCACTTGATTT
Source organism: Przewalskia tangutica (assembly GCA_029844215.1). Classification (NCBI taxonomy): domain Eukaryota; kingdom Viridiplantae; phylum Streptophyta; class Magnoliopsida; order Solanales; family Solanaceae; genus Przewalskia; species Przewalskia tangutica. The sequence continues at coordinate 138,529,787 of CM056720.1, read as the reverse complement.
AGAAGCCTACTATATTTCTAAAAGGAAATGTGACTTGTTTTGAAAAGAAATTGTAACTTGATACTATGGTGATTAGTATCTTGGAATCTTTGTATAAAAAGAGTTTTTCTTAAAAAGTTAGAAGTACATGGTGCTTGGGTTGAATTCCCGGGTTTTCTATTAAAAGACATGTTAGTGCCTTAGGATACTAAAATGAGAGGATATATTAGTAATGTTAATAAGAAGTTAGGGGATTTCTTAACTAGCTTATGTTATGATAAGCCGGTAGTGCTTATGTATGACATGATAGGCCGGTAGTGCTTATGTTGTGATATGATAGGCCGGTAGTGCTTATGTATGATATGATAGGCCGGTAGTGCTTATGTTATGTATGATAGCCGGATGAGCTATGTTATATATTTGTATTATTACGGGGTAAACCCCGGGTTATTATCTATGCCATGGATTTGCTACCCATGATGCGAGCGCGCTTGCACTCACGCGGATCGGACCACGGGATCCACGCGGGTGAAATAGTCCCACGCGAGTACGGCGATGGTACTCATGCGGGTCCACAGGATCCATGCGGTGAAATAGTCCCACGCGGGTGAAATAGTCCCATGACGAGGCGGATGACCTCACGCGGGTCCACAGACCCATGCGGGTGAAATAGTCCCGTGAGTAGGATTGCTTAATGATACTACGCGAGGTACCCTGCTTTGATCGTGAGCCTCCTATTTTTATGCTATAAGATTTATACTTGTTACTCTCATTGTTAGTAAGGCACGGTCAAGGAAATTGATTTTATCTATGACTCGGCAAATTATTTTGACTTATGATATTACTACTGATTTTCCGCTTTACATACTTGGTACGTTGTGTAATGACCCCCTTCCTCGGGGGCTGCGTTCATGCCGCAGGTAAGGGAAAACAGGTGGCAGATCCTCATTTCTAGGATCTTTTACTCGTGTCGAAGCTCATTCCTCGGAAGCTTGTTTTGTTAGTACGTATTCCCGATGCTATAGGTATTTTGTACATTCAGGGTATGGCGGCCCCGTCCCGCCATAGTTGTTATCTTTAGAGGTCTGTGGTCACATATATGTTTTGAGCTATAAGAACCAGTTGTACTACTATACTTTGTTTATGTATGTTTTATGGAAAGGCACTTTATCTACCGCCAAATGATGGTTACCCTTTTTATAAGTTATGTGTTATGTATGTTCCGCTTCTATTCTCTGACATATACCTAACAGGGTACCCCGGTAGGGTACCAGTCGCGGCCCCGGGGTTGGGTCGTGACATGCAGGACTTGTCAGCAGGTTGTAGGGGAGGCACGCAGTGCTTATTGATCTAATTGTTCGGGGTCGACTAAGTTGTGTCGTGACCCCAGGTGTATGTATTGATAAGATGGTCTGGAGAGGGACGTAGCAGAGTTGTTGCTTAATGTCCGAATTAGTAGCAGGTCAAGGTTGAACACCAGAAGCCCAGTGGGCTATTACAGACGATTTAGATCCCGACTTAGATATGGGAGGTGATTAATGTGGATCTTGTTACAGGGTGGCATCGTACTCAGAGGAAGTGCGACTCCCTGGGGGTCATAGTAGACAGGCTGACGACAGCAGCCCATTTTCTTCCTGTCAGGACCATGATGCGCGATTTATGCACACACTAACGCAAGTGCACGTGTCGTGACAAGTAATATAGTCTAGGTAAGACCGAATATCGTCCTCAGGGACTGGTTTACAAGTACCGATTATCTATCATATGGTATCTATTTGGTTAACGTCAATTGAATTGGAATTCTAAACTAATAATGCAGGAAATAAACTAATTATGAAAATACTTTGATTTAAATCAGTTATGATGGAGAATTAGGGCTTCCAAAATCATCAACTATCCACTCTATTCACTCCTTAATACAATTAGACTGACTTCTTCTTCTACGTTAAGATAGCAGGTTAACTAAGCCGTTTTATACTCCTGTTAAGGTTATATAAACAATCAACCCCAATATAGAACCTTTCTACCTTTCGGTGATAAGATTGACTATAAAGGAGGATTAAGACCAATAACCTATTAATACTACACAAGTATCGGGGTACTTTCGTTCACGATTTAACCTATGTTTATTCAACTACAACATATTCACAATCTCCCCTTTCGTCTTTCGATTAGAAATCATATAAGTGATGATAACTAGTGATCAATTAATTATCAAGAAATCAAAACAACTATTGAATAAATCTTAAAACAAGTGAAGAAGAAACCAAACTAATATATTAATTCATGAATAAGAGTTTCAAGAGAATCACAAGGAAATCCCTAATAAAGTAATTAGCTCCTAGCCATTGTCACGCTAAGAACTAACATAATCTCCATACATGAACTGAAATAAATAAAGCAAAAAGAAAGAAAAGAAAATACTCAAGAATGAGTCTCCAAGCCTTCTAGCATCCAAGGATTGTGTTGTGGAATATTTACAAGATGGAATGGAATGGAATGGTGGATGGAATGTAGGATGGTAGGATGAAGGATGGATGTAGAATGTAGAATGAATTCTTCTAATGATGTAGAGACTATTTATAGACCAAGAATCCTTTAGGTAAAGGGTTAGGTATTATGTAGGTAGGAAATGTTATGGAATCCTTTTAGGTAAAGGTTTTAGGAAAAGTTATGGAAAAGGGTTAAGGAATATGTAGGTAGGAAAAGTTATCCCTTTTGGACCCTGAAAACATGTCAAATTCGGACCAGAACTTCAGAAATCCCGCGTCGGCGCCGCGGCCCTGCAATCGGGCGCCACGTCGCCGAAAAACCTGCAACTTTCAGACTTCGCAGCACATTGGGCGCCGCGGCGCTGCTGCCAGGCGCCGGTGACGTTTTTCTGGCGGATTCCGTTTCGTCGTCCTTTTTTCGTCCGGACTTCGTCTAATCTCCTCTATAATTCCCGGAACTTCTTAGACTTCATTTCTTGGCCTTTTTTGTGTGTAATTCCATCTCATTTATGCTCATTTCATCTCATTTTCTCCATTTCTCCATTTCAGACCGCTGTGACACAAAAGAAAGGAAAACGACCCTAATACTATACTAAACATAAATGAAATGAGTAAAATACTAACTAAAAATGACTCAAAAGGTGTATATAAAATACACCGATCAAATACCCCCAAACTTAACCTTTGCTCGCCCTCGAGCAAAGATCAAAAGAAAGAAATAAAGACACAAGGAAAAAGAAAATAGAAAGACTCAACGACATTGATCACTTTGCTGCATTGGTGTTACTTAGAAAAACATGAAGGTTAGCAGTATAATATGCAGGAACATATAGCATGAATTTTTAGCATTCTAAACACATCAAGCTAGATATTTCGCAAACTCATTTTAATCATGCTTAATAGAAGTAAGAATACTGAATTATGCATGTCAATTTCAAAATCTTATGGCATGTTTACTTGCTATTCTCCACTAATCATGGATATGCATATAAGAGATCTTCAGGAATTTTCAGGGTTGTAATGTAGGCTTAGGCATGGGTAGGTAAAAATAGGCATTTAGGCTCATTTTATGTACCATAAGTTTTTTTGCTTTTCAATTCTTCCCTTTTCTTTTGATTTCCTTTCTTCACTTCATATATATATTTCCCCTCTTTTGTTTTGAGAGAGTGAAGTGTATTATGAATAACAAGCACCCCCAAACTTAGGCTTTTGTCTATTTCTTATTACTTTTTTATTGGGGTGCATCAAACTTGTTCACTCTTTTTGTCTCTTTTTTTAACACTTCTTATTCCAGTCATTTCACATTTTTACTTATGGCACAAGCGTGGATTTAAAGGGTGTCAAAGAAAAAGTTTAATTTTTAGGCTCAAAGGGGCTGACTAGGGATATTTTGAATGTCAGGGATAGGTAAAAGTGGTAAGAAATGGCTAACAAAGAAATGTCTGAGTCATCTCCCCTAACATGCATATCCTAACTATTTCGCCTCAAATATCAAGCAATCATACACATAGGTTTTAACATTTAACCATGCACAAATCCAGCAAGAAACCCCAAATAGACAGATTTCATGAGTTTTTGGCATATCTAACCTAAGTGTTTAGATAGTTGCTTCTAATTCCATTACATTATTCAACCTCACTTCACTAGGTGTTTCTAGTAACTACAGCATGCATGATCTTTGACAGAAAATTATGACTCAAAAAAAAAAATATGACTCAAAAATACACAAAACAAATTAAAAAGACTCAACAATATCAAAAACAATAGGACACCCCCCCCCCCAAACTTAAATCACACATTGTCCCCAATGTGTGCAAGACTCAAAGAAAATAGGGACAACTTACTGACACAACACAACGGTCATAACGGAGGTCTAGGAGGAAAAATTCTGGAATTTGCACGGAATATGGCTCTCTGAGGTTCCGGCGCCGCGGCCCTGAGATTCGGCGCCGCGGCGCTGCTAGTACTGTGGCTCTCTGAAGTTCCGGCGCCGCGGCGCTGACGACGGTTTTTCCTTTTTTCAGCGTTTTTGCTCCTTTTTCCTCGGTTTTAGCTTTCAGTCCACCTGTCATCCAACAACACAAAACAAGAACCCAAGACCGTGAGACTGTTCAAGACAAAAAATAAAACAAACTAAAAACAAAAATTAAAATAACATAATTAAAAAAAAATATTGGGTTGCCTCCCAACAAGCGTTGTCTTTAACGTCTTTTAGCCGGACGCAATTAACCTTTACGAGTGCCCATTGGATCCTTCTGCGAACTGCTTGCAATCCGCAGAGTTATTGTTGCAGGTCTCACTTTTCCTACAACCATCTGTTCAAACAAGGGCCTCAAACATAATATTATCCCCAAGTACACAAGACAGGCTTGTCTTTTAGGCTCTCTATAATGTATGGATCAGTGAAATTCCCTACATCTCTCAACTCTAGGGGGTTCCATTGATGGTATGAACTTCCTATTTGGGGATCAACAGTGATAGCTAGTGATGTTTCTTCTGTAACAGGTGCAGGAAAAAGAATTTCCACAGAATCCAAAAAGGTGAATAATTGGATTTCAGCAATCTTTTCCTTCTCTACACCAACTATCTCGCCAGATTCCTCAATAGCTGGGTGTGGTTCAGGCTCCTCAATTTGCTTACCACCTCCCATAATGATGTCGCTAGGCAGATTTACTTGAGGTGTATTGCTTATCCTATCCATCAGTTGCCCTATGTGGGTCTCCAAATTTTTGAGGGACTCCCTTGTCTCAGCCATAAACTGAGTCTGGCACTTGGTGAGCATAAGTATGTCTGCATGCAACTCATCTAGATCTTCCTCTGTAACCTGTGGGTTAAGCTGTTGTTGATGACTCCACTGTCTCTGATAGTAGTAGTCCATGTGTCCTGATTTATTTTATTTTATTTATTTATTTTCATTTTTTTTCGTTTTTTTTTTCTTTTCCGAATTTAACCTGCAAAATAAGAAAAACAACAAAAGGTGATAAAAAGATGCTCGCAGAACAAGTTAGAAACTTGTTCTTGGAGCAACCAAATTAGAAATAAGAATAGATAAATCGATATTGAAAGTACGCCAGTCCCCGACAACGGCGCCAAAAACTTGATGCGCGATTTATGCACACACTAACGCAAGTGCACGTGTCGTGACAAGTAATATAGTCTAGGTAAGACTGAATATCATCCTCAGGGACTGGTTTTCAAGTACCGATTATCTATCTTATGGTATCTATTTGGTTAACGTCAATTGAATTGGAATTCTAAACTAATAATGCAGGAAATAAACTAATTATGAAAATACTTTGATTTAAATCAGTTATGATGGAGAATTAGGGCTTCCAAAATCATCAACTATCCACTCTATTCACTCCTTAATACAATTAGACTGACTTCTTCTTCTACGTTAAGATAGCAGGTTAACTAAGCCGTTTTATACTCCTGTTAAGGTTATATAAACAATCAACCCCAATATAGAACCTTTCTACCTTTCGGTGATAAGATTGACTATAAAGGAGGCTTAAGACCAATAACCTATTAATACTACACAAGTATCGGAGTACTTTCGTCCACGATTTAACCTATGTTTATTCAACTACAACATATGCACAATCTCCCCTTTCGGCTTTCGATTAGAAATCATATAAGTGATGATAACTAGTGATCAATTAATTATCAAGCAATCAAAACAACTATTGAATAAATCTTAAAACAAGTGAAGAAGAAACCAAACTAATATATTAATTCATGAATAAGAGTTTCAAGAGAATCACAAGAAAATCCCTAATAAAGTAATTAGCTCCTAGCCATTGTCACGCTAAGAACTAACATAATCTCCATACATGAACTGAAATAAATAAAGCAAAAAGAAAGAAAAGAAAATACTCAAGAATGAGTCTCCAAGCCTTCTAGCATCCAAGGATTGTGTTGTGGAATATTTACAAGATGGAATGGAATGGAATGGTGGATGGAATGTAGGATGGTAGGATGAAGGATGGATGTAGAATGTAGAATGAATTCTTTTAATGATGTAGAGACTATTTATAGATCAAGAATCCTTTAGGTAAAGGGTTAGGGATTATGTAGGTAGGAAATGTTATGGAATCCTTTTAGGTAAAGGTTTTAGGAAAAGTTATGGAAAAGGGTTAAGGAATATGTAGGTAGGAAAAGTTATCCCTTTTGGACCACGAAACATGTCACCCGCCCGTTGAAATCCCGCGCGTCGCTGCGCGCCTGCGCGCAGCGCCACGAAAAAACTCGCAACTTTCGGACTTCGCAAAGACATTGGCGCGCGTGGCACGCCAGTGTCAGTGACATTTTTTTGGCGGATTCCGTTTCGTCGTCCTTTTTTCGTCCGGATTTCGTCTGATCTCCTCTATAATTCCCGGAACTTCTTAGACTTCATTTCTTGGCCCTTTTGTATGTAATTCCATCTCATTTATGCTCATTTCATCTCCTTTTCGCCATTTCTCCATTTCTGACCGCTGTGACACAAAATAAAGGAAAACGACCCTAATACTATACTAAACATAAATGAAATGAGTAAAATACTAACTAAAAATTACTCAAAAGGTGTATATAAAATACACCGATCAGACCACTTACTCGGCTGAGGTTTATGCTAGATTATATAGCAAGGAGATTGTGAGACTTCACGGTGTTCCTACATTTATGATGTCAGACAGATGAGCTCAGTTTACGGCTAACTTCTGGAGGTTTTCCAGAAGGTATTAGGGACACAGGTGAGTCTCAGTGTGGCATTTCACCCTCAGACCGATGGACATGCAGGGAATGATATCCAGACACTTGAGGATAGGTTGCGGACCTGTTTTAATGTCTTCAGGGGTAGCTGGGAGGATTATTTACCTCTTGTTGATTTTGCGTATAACAAAAGCTACCATTCCAGTATCCAGATGGCCCTGTATGAGGCCTTGTATGAAGAAAGCGTAGACTCTCCGATTGGTTGGCTCAATGTAGGCGAGGTTCAGATATTTAGCCCGGACTTGATTCAGCGGGTTGTGAATAAGGCGAAGCTTATCCAGGAAAGATTATTAGTAAGCTCAGAGTCGATAAAAGCTTTATGCAGATAACCGACATCGACACTTGGCGTTCAGGTTAACGTTCTGGTATAAGTATTGTTATGTGGCCACGTATGACATTATTGGTATGTAGGGGTTGTAAAAGGGAGACTGTGTCGCTATCTATAAGATTGACTCCGAAAGAATATTTGGGGACGAATGTTTCTAAGGGGGAAGAATGTTACACCTCGTAAATTCAAGAGGATAAGGTAAGAACGTCCTAAAGGAAATAAGATTCGAATTAGGAACCAAAAAAAAAAGTTGTTGGCAGAATATTCTTTTTGGACAGTTTTTCAGTCAACTTTGGAGCAGTATATCTCCTAGTATATTGAGATTTTTTAGGTGTTTCAAAAGCCTAATATGAAGTTCATTGAGTCTAGTTTCCAACGCAACAAACCGCTCGTCGATAGGACATCGGAGTAGAAAGTTATGGACGTTACAAGATCAGCTGATAGAAGAGAGAGGGGCAGGCGCCGCGGCGCCGGCTGCAGGGCCAGTGCGCCGGAAAGCCTGAAATAGTCTGAAATTGCAGCTCCGCGGCGCCGGCTTCAGGGCCGCGGCGGGATTTTTGCGGAAATAGGATAAAAATAGAAGATATTTGTTGTAGAGGACCCATGGGTGGGTGACAAGTGTCCCCCCAACTTGTGGAACAAGATAAAGGCTATATATGACTAAGTCTTGCTAGATTAAAATCATTTTCAAGACTTCACCCAAATCTTCTCTTCTCTTCTCTCTCAAATGGTTAAAACCCTAAGCCTAAATGAGATTTTTGGAAAGGCAACAAGAAGGAAATATGTTGGCGAGCTTGTAGGGGGTTAGTAGAGATGATTTTAGCGGGAAGAAGAATTTCGGAAAGAGGGCTAAAGAGGGAAAGATTGTTGGACTATTTTGGGCTCATCAGGGTAACCATTTTGTCCTCTTAAGTGATTGAAGATTTCTTATTGTTGTAGTTATACATTATAACAAGCATGAGATAAATGTATTGGAGATTAATAAGTGTTATGGATATTAGAAGCCTAAATCCGAAATGACCTTGTTAGCCATTTGAAATTGAAATACAAGTTGGTCGATAGTTAGAATCGTCACATGTTATCTAATTGAAGATTGTGGTTGTTATAATCGATTGTGGCTATATAACATGTTTAACTAAACAACTTGGATGGAAAAAGGAATTGGAAAAGACTTTACATTGTTGTTGCATTGTAGCCATTTGGCATTGAAATCTTGGACTATTTAGATATTAATTGTGGGGCAGAATTTTACACGTCCTGTTATGGCGTGTAATCCCCTTTGGTTAGCTGAATTGTTGAGCCTTAAATGTGGCGTTTGGTTATTGATTTCGGGCCTTGAAAAAGGTGGAAAAATATGTAGAAACAAAGGAAGTGCTGTCCAATTTTCCGTAGAATTAAGTGACTTTACACTTGGAGTATTCTACGTTTGAAGTTAGAAGTTAATAGACTTATTGTGGTCATTTTAGGTTGACATACGACGTACGACATATTGGACTTAGCAAGTGGATTGAACCGAAGAGGTATGTGGAACTTTCCTATCTCTTGAGCATGAATAGTTGTAAATATATAGTACGGTAGACGTACGAGATTTTGACAATCTAGTCCATTTGATATCCTTGGCTTATTTTAAGAATGTCCACGTTGGTTGAGTTAGGGAATTAAATCACTTGTTTTTAAAGGATAGAAATTGTTACACCCCGTAGTTCAGGTCATGCGCATGAGAGCGTACGAAAGGGAGTAAGACTTAAAATTTTCAAGAGATAGGTTGACGGATTATTCCGGATGGGTTTTGGTCAACTTTGAGGCGGGTTATGACCCGGTACATTGAGAGTTCCTAAGTATTTCAAAGGCCTAGTGCGTAGTTCGTTGAGTCTAGTTTCCAACGCAACCAACCGTTCGTCGATAGGACGTCGGATTAGAAAGTTATGGGAGTTACAAGTTCGGCGTGATCGGACGTAAATGTGTTTGGACAAGCGGCGGGCCGCGCGCCGGATGCAGGCGGCGCGGAAATCGAGGCCGCTGAAGTTGCAGCGCCGCGCGCCGGAAGTTGAGAAGGCTGCGGGTTTCAGTGCATGCGCCGAGGCGGATTCAGCGGAAAAACTTAGGAAAAGTCAGATTTTTCTTTTAAAAGACCTTGGGAGGGTGACAAGTGTCCCCCCATCTGATTTTTGCATGCATTATATTTCAAGACTTGGTCATACTTCATCTCTCTCTCTTAGACAAAAGCTCTTCCTTCTCTCTTAAAAGTTCAAGCTCCTCATTCTCTCTAAAATCCCAAGAGACATTCTAGCCTTAGGAAAAATCTGAAAAAGTAAAAGCAAGAGGGAAGCTTGTGGCTAACTTGTGAAGGTTGTTGTGGTGGTGTTCTTGAAAAGGAAACTAGAAAGTGGTTGGAAAGATTTGGCTAAAGCTTTAAGGTAACATTTCTTCCTTTAGAATTAGTTTCTAGTGTTGCATGTTAAGAAGGAAGAACTTGTGGTGGTAGATAATGCTCTTAGAGTCATTGCATGCAAGAAATGTGGTTTGGATATAAAAAAATTAGTTAAGAAGATATATATGAGCATGTTGTAGCCTAAAAAACTACCTTAGAATTATTTAGTGAATTGTTGTACCAAATGGGGCAGAATTTTACACACCCAAGTTTGGAGGTGTAATCCCCTTTAAAATGTTGGATTGTTGAGCCTTAAATGTGGCGTTTGGATGATAAATTCGGCCTTGAGAAAGGTGGCAAAGTATGTAGGAACAAAGGAAATGCTGCCCAATTTTCCATAGAATTTAGTGACTTTGAACTTAGATTATTTCTACATTGAAATTAGAGGTTAATAAACGTATCATGGTTGTTATAGGCTGGCATATTACTTGCGGTAGTTTGAGCTTAGCAAGTGGATTGACCGAAGAGGTATGTGGAAACTTTCTTATCTCTTGAGCATGAGTAGTTATAACTATATAGTACGGTAGACGTACGTGTTTTGAATAAAGTAAATTCTTTTGTTATACTTGACTTGTTTTAAGGAAATGTCTAAGTTGGTTGGGTTAAGAAGTTAACCCGCTTGTTCTTAAGGAATGGTTTATCCTAAATAAGGTAGACAAGGATTTCTTGACATAATGAAGTATAGAGTACTTGGTGTGAAAGTATTGAATACTGAATTATTCTAAAAGATAAGAGACGTAAATTTTTGAGGTAAGAAACTTGTTTTCTAGAGGATAAGAGGCTTGAAGTATTTTGAAAATTGTATGAATTTGTTTGAAGTATAAGTCTCTTGGTTAGTAAAAGAACGAAATGGTTTATAAGGAGTTATAACGGCTTTATGGGAAGTTAGTTATAACGGCCTTATGAAAGGATAAGGATGTCTTAAATTTCTAAAGCATAAAGTTAGTATAACGGCTTTATGGGAGTTGGTTATAATAACTTTATGGAAGATTATGAAAGTTGTCTATTTTGATTAATGAGCATAAGTTGTCTAGATTGTGAAAAATTGAAGTTACTTGGTTTCAAGCTTTGAAATGAGTTTTCTAAAGGTGTAGTAACTTACTTTGAAAAATAGACGCGCCTTGATACTACGGGTGTTAGTATCTTGGATTTTGCATAAAAAGGAATCTTTTGGAAACAATGTACGTACGTAGTACTTTGGCTTGTTAAAAGAGAATTATTTTGTTTGTGCCTTGATAAGTACTTTGGCTTGCTTAAATAAGAATTCTCTTGGTTTACGTGAACAGAAGGCATGGTAATTGTCTTGGTTTATGTAAAGGCATGGTATTGCAATTCGAATTAAAAGCATGTAGTTATGAGTCTATTTGGGCGTACCGTCAGTGATGGAGGATTCCACGGGTATGCGGCCATGATGAGGGTTCGTTTCCCTGTTGACAGTATTATTCCATGGATTAGCTCTCCATGAGGTCTACTGATGCAGGGTGGATCTAGTAGTTAGCCCTCGTACTTGCCCCGGTCAGAGACGTGATGCAGGGTGGATCCGTAGGCGGCTTCGTACTTGCCGGTCGGTTTGGGAGATGTGTTGTGATGCAGGGTGGATCTGGTTGTTAGCCGGCGTACTTGCCCCGGTCAGAGATGTGACGCAGGGTGGATCTGGTAGAGGCTATCGCACTTGCCCGGTCGACCGTGATTGATTATAGTATTGATGGTGCGGTGGATCCGTGGTAGCTTTCGTACTTGCCCGTCGATTGAGGATGCAGGTGGATTCGGTAGCTATGCCTTCGCATTGCCTCATGCAGTTCTTATAATCTGAGTGGGATCTAGTATTCGTGTACTCCTTAGTGTTGTTATATCATAGATGCCGTGGTGAGGAAGGAATTCCACGGGCACGATTGATATTATGGGCATGAGACCTATGGTTATATTTGAGTGATGACTTAGAGGGCGTGAGTCCCTGACTTGACATGGCTGCGTATATGTTGTGTAATGTAGTTTGGCTGTCATACATGTATCCTGCTTTATATATGCTATTATGATTTCATTACAGTATTTTGATTTCCACATACTTGGTACTGTTATCGACCTCGCCCGGATTTGCGTTTGACCGCAGGTCGAGATACGTAGCTTGTTGATCCGCATTCTTAGGATCACTGTTCATTTCTTGGAAAGATCCATCTCTCCGGAGGCTTTGTATTTTGGTATGATTCCCTGAGGTTATAGACTTTTGTATATTCAGGGGGTATGGCGGGGCCCTGTCCCGCCACAGTTGTTATTCCTAGAGGTCTGTAGTCACGTTTGTGGTTTGAAATGTAAGAATAAGTTGTACTTACGATTAAGTATGTTTTTTTGGAAGCGGCCTTATCTACCGCCGATGATGTTACCATTTTTATAAGTTATGTGTTGTGTATGTTCATGCTATTCTACGATGTATACTGACAGGGGTACCATTGAGGTACTAGTCGCGACCCGGTCGGTCGTGACAAAAGTGGTATCAAAGCGATTAGTCCTCGGAAAGTGTCTGAGGGGCGTGTTCAGTAGAGTCTTGATTATCGGTGTGTTGTGCACCACATCTATAATCAGGAGGCTGCAGGACATTTAGGATCGGTTTCCATTCTTTCACTCTAAGATCGTGCAATAGAGTTGGGTTATAGGTTGAACCTCCTCTGATGTTTTCCTTTATGTATCAGTTATGCCTCCACGCAAGGCAACCGCGGCCCAGAAGGGCAAGGCAGCCGCAGGAGCTGCTAGTGGTACGCAGAGAGTTACCAGGACTCGAGCACAGACTATGCCTGAAGTAGTAGGCGGGTCGGCGAGTTCAGCTACGCCGGCAGTATTAGAGGAGCCGGGAGCGGCAGTAGCTCCAGAGGTTTCGGTACCCGAGCCTCGATTCCGCGGCGAGGCGGTATAGGGATTACGGAGAGCGGTCGGGTTGTTGACTAGCATCGTGGCGGCAAAGGCCGCGGCCGTGGCTAACCCTAGGGCCGACAGTTTAAGGATTCGGGACTTTCTGAGTTGTAATCCACCCGAGTTCTATGGTTCGAGGTCTGAGGAGGATCCTCAGGAGTTTATTCGACAGGTGCGGCGGACTACGCAGGTGCTTAGGGCCTCGGAGACGGAATCTGTTGTGTTAGCTTCTTACCGGTTACGCGATATTGCGTTGAACTGGTTTGAGTCATGGGAATTGTCTAGAGGGGAGGGTGCTCTTCCAGCGGTTTGGGAGGAGTTCACAGAGGCCTTCCTGGATCACTTCTTGCCTCCTGAGTTGAGGAGAGCCCGCGTGGATAGATTCTTGACCTTGAGGCAGAATGGGAGGACCATCAGAGAGTACAGCCTGGAGTTTGACTCTTTGGCCAGGTATGCGCACACTATTGTAGCCGACATGGCAGACAGAGTTCATCGCTATGTGATGGGGCTAGACCGTCATATGATTACTGCGTGCTTGGGAGTGGCTCTTCAGCCAGGTATGGATATCGCCGGAGATGCGAGCATATGCGCGAGGATAGAGGGCGAGAAAGGGAGGGTCGGCGGCTGAGCCGGCCAAGAGGCGAGCAGCAGGACCTCAGGCGATTCGAGGCGGACCGCCTCAGCAGCAGGCTAGTTATGCGCCTCGGCCCGATGCGGAGTACTCCACCGCGATCTTGGGGCGTTCGGGAGATCGGGAGGCGGGGCGGGGCTCGAGGTTGAGTTTTGGAGTAGGGTGTTAGTCGAGAAGCCACCTACCTCGGTGTGGCCGATGTGGTAACACCCATTATGGGAGTGTCGTGCTAGTTTGGGTAATTGCTGCATGCGGCGGCGGGCCATTATGCGAGGAATTGTCAGGCGAGTTAGCGGATGTAGAGATTCGACCTTGCCGGGATCGGTGGGTGGTTCATCGCCTTCTTTTGTTATGCGTTATGCAGGCGGGATCGTGATTAGAGCAGCGAGGGAATGTGAAGCAATAATTACAGGTATATCTTTGACACTTTAGAGATTAGTATGCATGATAGGATTGTTGTATGATTTAGTGTTATGAAGAGAGGATATTGATACTGTGTACATGTGATAGAATGAGTGGTAAATACGAACGGGAAATTCTGTTAGGCCGTGAACGGGGGTAAGTAGTAATGGTTCATATGTTGGGTTCGTTTTCTGTTTGACTTACGGTGGATAGGTATGCGTGTGCGATATCTTAGGGTCATAGGTGGCATAATAAAGTTCCATTAGTATATAGTACGAGGATGTACCAAGGAATAGTAGATTGGCTCCAAAAGAACATTCGGGGACGAATGTTTTTAAGGGGGGGAGAATGTTACACCCCGTAGTTCAGGTCATGCGCATGAGAGCGTACGAAAGGGAGTAAGACTTAAAATTTTCAAGAGATAGGTTGACGGATTGTTCCGGATGGATTTTGGTCAACTTTGAGGCGGGTTATGACCCGGTACATTGAGAGTTCCTAAGTATTTCAAAGGCCTATTGCGTAGTTCGTTGAGTCAGGTTTCCAACGCAACCAACCGTTCGTCGATAGGACGTCGGATTAGAAAGTTATGGGAGTTACAAGTTCAGTGCGCAGTCGGACAGAAATGTGTTTCGGACAAGGGCGAGGCGGCGCGGATCACGAGGCGCATGTAATCTTGAGGGCGCTGAGATTGCAGCGCATGGCCGGAAGCGAGGCGCGGCAGCGGAAGTTGAAGAAGGCTGCGGGGTTTTTGTGCAGTAGCAGCGCTGGCGGATTCAGGCGGAAAAAACTTAGGAAAAGTCAGATTTTTCTTTTAAAAGACCTTGGGAGGGTGACAAGTGTCCCCCCCATCTGATTTTGCATGCATTATATTTCAAGACTTGGTCATACTTCATCTCTCTCTCTTAGACAAAAGCTCTTCCTTCTCTCTTAAAAGTTCAAGCTCCTCCTTCTCTCTAAAATCCCAAGAGACATTCTAGCCTTAGGAAAAATCGAAAAAGTAAAGCAAGAGGAAGCTTGTGGCTAGCTTTTGAAGGTTGTTGTGGTGGTGTTCTTGAAAATGGAACTAGCAAGTGGTTGGAAAGATTTGGCTAAAGCTTTAAGGTAACATTTCTTCCTTTAGAATTAGTTTCTAGTGTTGCATGTTAAGAAGGAAGAACTTGTGGTGGTAGATAATGCTCTTAGAGTCATTGCATGCAAGAAATGTGGTTTGGATATAAAAGAATTGGTTAAGAAGATATATATGAGCATGTTGTAGCCTAAAAAACTACCTTAGAATTATTTAGTGAATTGTTGTACCAAATGGGGCAGAATTTTACACCCAGTTTGGAGGTGTAATCCCCTTTAAAATGTTGGATTGTTGAGCCTTAAATGTGGCGTTTGGATGATAAATTCGGCCTTGAGAAAGGTGGCAAAGTATGTAGAAACAAAGGAAATGCTGCCCAATTTTCCATAGAATTTAGTGACTTTGAACTTAGATTATTTCTACATTGAAATTAGAGGTTAATAAACGTATCATGGTTGTTATAGGCTGGCATATTACTTGCGGTAGTTTGAGCTTAGCAAGTGGATTGACCGAAGAGGTATGTGGAAACTTTCTTATCTCTTGAGCATGAGTAGTTATAACTATATAGTACGGTAGACGTACGTGTTTTGAATAAAGTAAATCCTTTTGTTATACTTGACTTGTTTTAAGGAAATGTCTAAGTTGGTTGGGTTAAGAAGTTAACCCGCTTGTTCTTAAGGAATGGTTTATCCTAAATAAGGTAGACAAGGATTTCTTGACATAATAAAGTATAGAGTACTTGGTGTGAAAGTATTGAATACTGAATTATTCTAAAAGATAAGAGACGTAAATTTTTGAGGTAAGAAACTTGTTTTCTAAAGGATAAGAGGCTTGAAGTATTTTGAAAATTGTATGAATTTGTTTGAAGTATAAGTCTTTTGGTTAGTAAAAGAACGAAATGGTTTATAAGGAGTTATAACGGCCTTATGAAAGGATAAGGATGTCTTAAATTTCTAAAGCATAAAGTTAGTATAACGGCTTTATGGGAAGTTGGTTATAATAACTTTATGGAAGGTTATGAAAGTTGTCTATTTTGATTAATGAGCATAAGTTGTCTAGATTGTGAAAAATTGAAGTTACTTGGTTTCAAGCTTTGAAATGAGTTTTCTAAAGGTGTAGTAACTTACTTTGAAAAATAGACGCGCCTTGATACTACGGGTGTTAGTATCTTGGATTTTGCATAAAAAGGAATCTTTTGGAAACAATGTACGTACGTAGTACTTTGGCTTGTTAAAAGAGAATTATTTTGTTTGTGCCTTGATAAGTACTTTGGCTTGCTTAAATAAGAATTCTCTTGGTTTACGTGAACAGAAGGCATGGTAATTGTCTTGGTTTATGTAAAGGCATGGTATTGCAATTCGAATTAAAAGCATGTAGTTATGAGTCTATTTGGGCGTCTGAAATCGGTGATGGAGGATTCCACGGGTATCACGGCCATGATGAGGTTCGTTTCCTGTTGTGATATTATTCCATAGATTAGCTCTCCATGAGGTCTCGATGCGGGGTGGATCTAGTAGTTAGCCACCGTACTTGCCGGTCGGAGGCGTGATGCGAGGTGGATCCGTGGTAGCTTTCGTGCCGGTCGGGGTTAGGGAGAAGTGGTGTGATGCGAGTGGATCGGTGGTTAGCTGCGTCTTGCCCGATCGGCGATATGGCGCAGGTGGATCCGGTAGAGCTATCGACTTGCCGGCCACGCCGTGATTGATTATAGTATTGATGATGCAGGTGGATCCGTAGCGACTTTCGTACTTGCCGTCGATTGAGGATGCGAGGTGGATCCGTAGCTATGCCTTCGTCTTGCCTCGTGCGGTTCTTATGATCTGGTGGGATCTAGTATTCATGTGTACTCGCTTAGTGTTGTTATATCATAGGCTCGCCGGTGAGGAAGGAATTCCACGCACGATTGATATTATGGGCATGAGACCTATGGTTATATTTGAGTGATGACTTAGAGAGCGTGAGTCCCTGACTTGACATGGCTGCGTATATGTTGTGTACTGTAGTTTGGCTGTCATACATGTATCCTGCTTTATATATGTTATTATGATTTCATTCTGATATTTTGATTTACATACTTGGTACTGTTATGCGACCTCGCCCGGAAGTGCGTTAAATGTCGCGGTCGAGATCGTAACTGGCGATCCGCTCTTAGGATCACTGCTCATTTCTTGAAAGCTCCATCTCTCGGAGGCTTTGTCTTTTAGTACGATTCACGAGGTTATAGACTTTTGTATATTCGGGGTATGGAGGGCCTGTCCCGCCACGATTGTTATTCTAGAGTGCGTAGTCACGTTTGTGGTTTGAAATGTAAGAATAAGTTGTATACGATTAAGTATGTTTTTTTGGAAAGCGACCTTATCGGTGGCGATGATGTTACCATTTTTATAAGTTATGTGTTGTGTATGTTCCGCTGCTATTCTCTTATGTATACGACAGGTACCGGTAGGTACTAGTCACGCCCGGTGGTCGTGTGAAATGCCTTGGTTTCAAAAGCATAAAGTTGGTTGTGATAACTTTATGGAAAGTAAAAAGAATTGTTTGTTCTAATAAGGTAAACAAAGATTTCTTGAATTGAAAATGTATAGAATACTTGATTTGGAAAGTATTGATTCCTTGAGCTTTTCTAAAGTTAAGAAACTTGATTACTAAAGATAAGGGACTTGAAGCATTTTGAAAGTATACGATACTCGGTTTTCGAAAGTATAAGTCTCTTGGATTGAAAAGAATGTAAGTGTCTAAAGCATAAAGTTAGTATAACGACTTTATGGGAAGTTGGTTATAATAACTTTATAAAAGAATCAAAAGAGTGGTTTACTCTAAGTAATATAAGTATGATAAATGACTTGAAATAATGAAAGGAAAATTGATTTAAAGGTATCAATTGCTTAAGGTTTTAAAAGAAAGAAGTCACTTGATTTAGAAGCCTGAAAATGTATTTCTAAAAGGTATTGTGACTTGTCTTGAAATGTAGTTATGACTTGATACTACGGTTATTAGTATCTTGGAAGTTTTGTATGAAAAAGAGTCATTTTTAAAAGAGTAGAAGTACGTAGTACTTTGGGTTAAATTCCCGGATTTTATAAAGACATGTTAGTGCCTTAAGTAAACTAAAATGATAGTGTATATGAACAAGACTAATAAGAAGTTAGGGGATTTCTTAACTTGCTTATATTATGCATGATAAGCCGGTAGTGCTTATGTTATGTATGATAGCCGGTTTGTGCTAGTGATATATTATTCATTACGGGGTCATTCCCCGAGTTTGTGGCATTTGCATATTCCGTGGATTTGCTACCCATGATGCGAGGAATACCTCATGCGAGTCCGTAAGGGCTTATGCGGGTGAAATAGTCCCATGCGGGGCGGACCAGTCCTATGCAAGGAATACCTCATGCGGGTCTACACGACCTATGCGGACGGATCTGATCATCACGAGAATACCTCATGCGGGTCCACACGACCTATGCGGGTGAAATAGTCCCATGAGTATGATTGCTTAATGATACTACGGGCGGGTGGCCCTACTTTGATCATGAGCCTCCTATTTTTATGCAGTAAAGTATACTCTTGTTTACTCTCATTGTTATTAAGGCACAGTGTACTGTTATTTGAGTTATCATACATGTCTCCAGCTTTATTTTAGACTTATGATTTCACTATGCACTTTCGGTTTCACATATTTGGTACATGTTGTCGACCTCCCGGCTGCGTTAAATCTGCATGAGTAGAGTATACAGTTGTTGATCCTCACTCTTAGGATCCTTTGCTCATTGAGAAGCTCCATTACTCGGAGGCTTACCGCGGTTCAGATCCTCGGTATGGTCGGATGTTGTACATTCAGGGTATGGCGGGGCCCCGTCATACGTTATTATTCTTAAGTGCGTAGTCACATTTGTGGATTGGGTTGTAAAGCAGAGAATCTGTTTCATTTATTTATATTATGTATATGTTACGAAAGGTAACCTTATCGGCTAGCCTGTTGATGTATAATGTCTATGTATTCTTACGAGTTGTGTATGTTCCGCTGCTATTCTCTGATGTATGCCTGTAAAGGGTGCCCAGGTAGGGCACCAGTCGCGGGCCCGGGGTCGGGTCGTGACAGCTTGCTTGGAACTTTTCCAACTCACTATTCCACCATTTAAAATGAAGACATAACCAGACTGAGATTTGAAGTCATCAAGATCTGTCTGGAAGCAAGCATTACTGTACCCAGTAGCTACTAGCTTTTCTTGTCCACCATAGACTAAGAAATATTCTTTAGTTCGTCTAAGATACTTAAGAATACTCTTGACTTCTTTCCAGTATTCCACCCCAGGATTCTGCTGGAATTTGCAAGTCATACTAAGTGCATAGGCCACATCTGGCCTTTGTACATGTCATTTCATACATGATTGATCCTATAGCTGAAGCATATGAGATCATCTTCATGCGTTCAAGTTCTGCAACAGTAGCAGGACTATCCTTCTTTGACAACTTGATGTCTTGACCTATAGAAGACTTCCCTTCTTAGAATTTTCCATAGAGAATCATTTTAGCACTTTGTCTATGTATATGGATTGTGACAGCCCCAATAATATATTAGGTTTATATCTGTAGATCCTAATTTCAAGAATGTAGCAGACATCACCTAAGTCCTTCATCATGAAGGTGCTGGATAATCATTCCTTGACTGACTTCATGAGAGTCTTATTATCTCACATTATTAATATGTCATCAACATATATAACAATGAATACAATACTCTCATCCATGCATTTACTATAAACGCATGGATCTTCTTTGCTTCTAACAAAGTCAAACGATTTGACTGCTTTGTTAAAACAAATATTCCAACTCTTTGAGGCTTACTTAAGTCCATAAATGGAATTCTGTAATTTGCATACTGCTTTTGGCTGAGTCTTGGATGTAAAACCCTCTGGCTGTATCATATACACCTCCTCAATTAGATTACCATTGAGGAAGACAGTTTTAACATCCATTTTCCAAATAACATAATCATAGTATGCAGTTATTGCAAGCAAAATCCGAATGGACTTAATCTTCACAATTGCTGAAAAGGTTTCATCATAATCGACCACAGGCCGTTGACTATAACCTTTAGCCACCAATCTTGTCTTATAAGTCTGTACCTTGTCATATGTATCAATCTTCTTCTTGAAGACTCATTTGCATCCTATGGGTCTAACCCCTGTTGGCAAATCAACCAAGTTACACACTTGATTGATGTACATCGAGTCCATTTCGGATTTTATGGCTTTTTGCCATCTTTGCAAATCGATGTCTAAGATATCTTCGCTGTAGGTTGTAGGTTCATCGTCATCAGGAATATTTATCTCATTGTGTGTTTCAATAAGGAGATTAAGTCTTTCAAGCGGACGATGAGTTCTAGTTGTCCTACAGAGTTGAATATTCTGCATTTCTGTATTTGTTGCATTCTGATTGTGAGAAGGTGTTTGTGTGTTGGACAATCCACCACTTTGAGAGCTTTCAAGAATGATTTTGATGTCTTTCCTGAATGGGATGATGCACAACTATTGTATCATCTTTCATTGATTGTGTATGAGTGTCTTGCATTTCTACATTATCTCTCAAAGCACTCCCACTAGCTGAAGAGCGTACTCTAAGTACTCAATCTTCATCAAATACTCTCACTGAATCCTTGCTTAGGTCATTTGACAAGGGTTCAACCTCTGTATTATCTTGTGCTTCTTGAATTTCTTCAAGTTCTATCTTATTGCAACTTTGTTCCTTGTAGACATAGTCTTCTTCAAGGAAAATTGCATATCTGGAAAAAATGACCTTATGTTCTCCAGGAAGATAGAAGTAGTATCCCCTAGTTTTCTTTGGATACCCCACAAAATAATACTTCTCACTTTTGGATTCCAACTTGTTAGTAAGAAACTATTTTACATATGCAGGGAACCCCCAGGGTCGCATGTGTTTAAGTGCCGGCTTCTTGTCGTTCCATATCTCATATGGAGTTTTCTTTACTGACTTTGAAGGAACTATGTTCAGAATATATATTCACTTCCTCGATCTAATCGAAGGATCTTGATACTTGTTTCAAGTTGCTTCTCCACTTCTGTTGCGATATTTCTAAGTGCTTACGCAAGTGTACGTATCGTTTCAAGTAATATAGTCTGTAAGACCGAGTTTATCGTCCACAGAGACTGGTTTGTTAAGTATCAAATATCTATCATATGGTATCTATTTGGTTGACGTTCTTTAGTTTGAGGATTATAACTAAGAATTATAACTAATTGCAGAAAATAAACTAAAGATTATAAGACTTTGGGCTTATAACAGTTATGAAGGAAATATGGTTCCAATCTCCTCAACTATCTACTCTTTCACGTGTTAATGCAATGCTAATGATTCTTCTTCTTATTAAGATAGCAGGTTAACTAATCTGTCATTATATTCCGGTTAGGACATACACGAGTTCAACCTTATGCAGAAACATTCTATATTTCTATGATAAGTTTTACCACACAGAAGGATTAAGAACAATAACCTTTAATTACTACAGAAGTATCGGGGTACTTTCGTCCACGATTTTAACCTATGTCTAGACAATTACAGCATATTCAAATCTCACCCTTCAAACTTTTGATTCGAAATCATATAAGTGATGACAATTAATAGCTAGTTAATTATCAAGCAATCATAACAATATTGAATAGATCTTAATATGATGAAGAAGAAATCAATAATCAATGCATTGACTATATGAAAGAGCTTCAAGAAGATTCGATGGAAACCCTATTAAAGTAATTAGCTCCTAAACATTGTCATGTCAAGAACTAATACAAAATCCAACATAAACTGAAATAAAGTAAAGGAAAGAAAAAGAACTTGAACAAGAGTCTCCAATTGTAGCCTCCTTCTTCCTCCCAAAAGTATGAATTGTGATATGGTATATGGTATCTCTTTTAATGAGCAAGGTTTAGGGTATATATATTTTAGAAAAACCTTTCTTTGGACCATGAAAATCCTGTCCAATTCGGCCCAGGAAACTGAAAATCACGCGTCGGCACCGCGGTTCCTCTGACAGGCACCGCGGTGCTAAATGGCTCACGAAATCACTGATGGCTACTGAAAATATGGCACCACGGTGCTAAATGGCTCACAAAATCACTGCTGGCTACTGGAAATATGGCACGGCGGTGCCTCTTCCCGGAACCGCGGTGCCTTCGACGGTGTTTCAACTTCGTACTTTCGGCAATTCTTACGCCGCGACGCTAATTCACTTGACCGCGGTTCTATGGCACCGCAGTGCCTCCTTGATTCTTGTCCGGTTCCGCCTGATTTATTTTATTCTTCGTGGCACTTTTTAGGCTTCATTCCTTGGGTTGTGCTTGTGCAATTAACATCTCAATTAAGCTCATTTCGTCTTCAAATGTAGCATTCTCTCCTTTATAACCGCTGTGACACAAAATAAAATAAAAGCAACCTAACACTATACTAACACAAACGAAAAGAGTAAAATACGTAACTAAAAAGGACTCAAAATAGTGTATAGAATACACTCAACAAACACCCCCAAACTTACACTTTACTCGCCCTCGAGTAAAGCACAAAACAAAAATAAAAACAAAGACTCTATGACATGGATCAAGTAGTTATAGCAATGCTTCTTCAAAATTATGGATGAAAGTTGGGATAATATGTTAGAACATACATAACATGAATATTTAACAATTTAGAATTTCAAATTAGATATTTCGCAAATTCATTTAGATCATGATCAATGGAAATACAAACATCTAACCTATGCATGTCAATTTCATTTCATCTTTTCCAAACACTATAGATCTGTTTACTTGTTATTCTCCACTAATCATAGACATGCATATTAAAGATCATCAGGACTTTAAAGGGTTGTAATGTAGGCTTAGGCAGGGGTAGGTAAAAGTAGACATTTAGGCTCAATTACGTACCATAAGCATTTTTCATTCAACTTTTTTCCTTCTTTTGGTTTTCTTTTTAGTTTCATACCCACTTTCTCCCCTTTTTTTGAGAGGATGAGATACATTATAAATAATAAGCACCCCAAACTTAGATTTTTGCATATTTTTCATTGGGGTGCATCAAATTTATACTTTTTTTTTCTTTTTCAACACTTTTCATTCCAAGTGTTTTCAAATATCTCTTATGGCACAACAAAAGAATCATTGGGTGTCAAAGAAAGATCTTATTTTAGGCTCAAAGATGATGACTAGTGATACAATTTATGTCAGGGTAGGTAATGAATGGTAAGAAGGGCTATCAAAGAAATGTCTGAATCATTTCCCTAAACATGTACATCTCAACTATTTCGCCTCAAATAACAAGCAAACAGATTTTCTAGACATTTTCAACCTTTTTTCCCATAACTGACACACACAGGCTAAGCGCAAATATCCCAAATAATTAGATGTAATGAATTTTTGGCATATCTAACTTAAGTACACAGATTGTCGCTTTTAATTCCATTACATTATCTCACTTTATCCACTCAATATCTTTAGCAACTATAACATGTTTGCTTCATAAAAAAATTATGACTAAAAAACACATAAAACAACACAAAGACAAATAAAAAAGACTCAAAAACAATAAGATAAAATAAGATACCCCCCCAAACTTAATCGACACATTGTCCCCAATGTGTGAAGACTATAAAAATAAAGGAACAACTTACTGACCCAACACATCGGTCATAACGGAGGTTTGAGATGAAGGACAAATTACTGTGCACAAAGCCGAAGGAGGAACCGCGATTCTGCTCCAAGCACCGCGGTGCTAATTGCCGAAAAATTCAAGTGTCTTCAGTTTTATGCAGTGTTAATCATTCACCCTTCGGAGTGAGTCCTGCCCTTCATCTGTCATCCAATATCACTAACATACCAGATCGTGAGACTGTTCAAGACAAAATAAATAAACTAAAACAAAATTGGAATAACATAATTAAAACATTGGGTTGCCTCCCAAGTAGCGCTGTCTTTAACGTCTTTTAGCCGGACGCATGTTACTTACTAGATCAAGGAGGTAGAGTGTCCCCTCCGCTTATCCACTTTAGCACCATTTTTCTCCTCATTCTCCTTTTCTTTTTCACATGGCTTATTTTAGGAGGATTCATTTCCCTGTTCTCATCCACCACATTATTTACGGGTGCAGAATTCTTACCATCAAGGGCATCAGTACCCTTGGAACTTTCATGGGAACCCTTATTATCAACTACACCAACAACAAATCATCTAGCATCGACTTGAAGTTCAGTGGGTTGCTTAAAAATTTTAAACACCATTTCCTCACCTTGAACTCTGAGCTTTAACTCCCCCTTTTCAACATCAATGAGGGTTCTCCCTGTGGCTAGAAATGGTCTCCCAAGGATCATAGACATATTTTCATCTTCATCCATGTCTAAAATGAGGAAATCAGCAGGAAGGATGAATTTACCCACTTGTACCAACACATCTTCAATAATTCCTTGGGGATGCACAACTGAGCGATCAGTTAGCTGCAAGGTGAATATGGTTGGTCTTGCCTCCCCCAAACCAAGTCTTTTGAGCACAGAGAGGGGCATTAGGTTGACACTTGCCCCCAAATCACATAAGGCTTGCTTGCATGTCACATTCCCTATGGTGCAAGGTAGGGTGAAACTCTCTGGATCTTTCAATTTAGGGGGAAGTTTCTTCTGCAAGATAGCACTGCACTCCTCTGTCAACGCTATTATCTCATAGTCCACCAACATTCTCTTCTTAAACAGGATGTCTTTCATGAATTTCACATAAGTTGACATCTGCTCCAAAGCTTCAATGAATGAGAGATTGATATGAAGCTTTTTGAAGACCTCTAAAAATTTGAAAAAATGCTTGTCTAAGGACTTTTTTTGCAGTCTTTGAGGGTAAGGAATTTTGTCTGTATACTCCCTCATCACTGCGGGTGGAGCCTTCTCTAAAATAGGGCGGTCATCAGTAACCCCCTCCTTTTCTACCTCAGTGTCTTCTCCAACTCACTCTCTTTCTTAACCATTTGGTGAGTATGACTTGCTCTAGCTTACCACTTTTGCATCGATTGTCCGACATCGCTCCAGGTTCATCACCGTGTTGCTAGGAGGTTTCCTTGCAGTCTCTTGTCAGGTGTGTGCAGTGTCCCACATGTGTTTCTAAATTTCTGATAAAAGACCTAGTCTCTGTCATGAACTGCTGGGTCTCTGTCATAAATTTTCTCTGTGTAGTGGCCAAGGATGAAATTGAGGACCTGGTTTCTGTCATGAATTGAGCCTGAGAGTTGACCAAGGTCAACAATGCTGTTTTTATGTAATCTGGCTTCTCTTGTGGGTCTGGTGGGCTGAACTGCTGTGAGGATGATGCCTAAAATTGTGGTTGCTGCCCTTATTCATTTTTCCATGAAAAAATTGGGTGATTTCTCCACCTCTGATTGTATGTATTGGAGTAAGGGTTGTTGTAGGGCCTCTGAAAATTTCCATGAACTTGCTCCATGGGCACAGTATTTGGGTCCACTGCTGTGCATCTATAAAAAGTATGGGGACCCCCACAAAATTCGCAAATCACAGGTGTCTGAACCGCTTTAACTGACATGGTATTCTGCTGCATCTTCTTTGTTAAAGTGGCTACCTGTGCAGTCAGTGCTGTTATAACATCCAACTCATGAATCCCTGCCACTTTTCTGCTATTCAATGCTCTATCATCGGCCCCCTGATGGTTGTTTGTGGTCATATCCTCTATCAAATCATGTGCCTCATTGACACTCTTTCTCATGAACGTACCTCCCGTTGCAGCATCAATGATGTTACGAGTTGTACCACACATCTCATTGTAAAATATGTGGACTAGTATCCACTTCGCAATCCCATGATGTGGGCACTTTCTCTGCAAGTCTTTGAACCTCTCCCATACATCATATAGTGACTCTCCATCCATCTGATAATAATTATTAAGTTTTCCTCTGAGCTTTGCTGCTTTGGATGGAGGGAAGAACTTGGCAAGGAGCTTCTGGGCTAAGTCTTGCCATGTAGTGATGGAGTTCACCTGTAATGAATTCAACTAGCACTTTGCTCTCTCCCTGAGTGAGAATGGGAAGAGCCTCAACCGAATGACATCATCAGTAACGTCATTGTATTTAAACGTTACACACAGCTCCAGGAAGTTTGCTAGATGCAGGTGGGGATCTTCTGTCGGTAATCCCCCAAACTGGACTGAACCTTGGACCATGTGCAAGATCGCTGGTTTGATTTCGAAATTATTGGCTTCAACAGCTGGAAGCCTGATGCAAGTCTGCACCCCTGTGATTGTAGGCAACACATAGTCCTCCAAGCTCGTTTCTGCAGGGACTTGTCTTAAGACAGGCGGTAACTCATCATCCCCCACATTGTTGTTTCGCTGATCTTCCATTGTTAAGGAATCAACTGTTTTTTTCTCTTTTCTGTTCTGTCTGTACAATCTCTCAATATCAGAGTTCAGAAGGATAGGAATGTCAGCTCCTCTCCTACTTCGCATAAACTAAGTTCCTGAGACTAATAAAAAACAACAAACAGATGACGGCAAACAACACTAAAGCAAAATAAAAAAAACTGAAAATAAAAACCAAATTAGAAATAAGAATAGATAAATCGATATTAACAGTACGCCGGTCCCCGGCAACGGCGCCAAAAACTTGTTACGATATTTCTAAGTGCTTACGCAAGTGTACGTATCATTCCAAGTAATATAGTCTGTAAGACCGAGTTTATCGTCCACAGAGACTGGTTTGTTAAGTACCAGTTATCTATCCTATGGTATCTATTTGGTTGACGTTCTTTAGTTTGAGGATTACAACTAAGAATTATAACTAATTGCAGAAAATAAACTAAAGATTATAAGACTTTGAGTTTATAACAGTTATGAAGGAAATAGGGTTCCAATCTCCTCAACTATCCACTCTTTCACGTGTTAATGCAATGCTAATGATTCTTCTTCTTATTAAGATAGCAGGTTAACTAATCTGTCATTATATTCCGGTTAGGACATACACGAGCTCAACCTTATGCAGAAACATTCTATATTTCTATGATAAGTTTTACCACACAGAAGGATTAAGAACAATAACCTTTAATTACTACACAAGTATCGGGGTACTTTCGTCCACGATTTTAACCTATGTCTAGACAATTACAGCATATTCAAATCTCACCCTTCAAACTTTTGATTCGAAATCATATAAGTGATGACAATTAATAACTAGTTAATTATCAAGCAATCATAACAATATTGAATAGATCTTAATATGATGAAGAAGAAATCAATAATCAATGCATTAACTATATGAAAGAGCTTCAAGAAGATTCGATGGAAACCCTATTAAAGTAATTAGCTCCTAAACATTGTCATGTCAAGAACTAATACAAAATCCAACATAAACTGAAATAAAGTAAAGGAAAGAAAAAGAACTTGAACAAGAGTCTCCAATTGTACCCTCCTTCTTCCTCCCAAAAGTATGAATTGTGATATGATATATGGTATCTCTTTTAATGAGCAAGGTTTAGGGTATATATATTTTAGAAAAACCTTTCTTTGGACCATGCAAATCCTGTCCAATTCGGCCCAGAAAACTGAAAATCACGCGTCGGCACCGCGGTTCCTCTGACAGGCACCGCGGTGCTAAATGGCTCACGAAATCACCGATGGCTACTGAAAATATGGCACCACGGTGCTAAATGGCTCACAAAATCACTGCTGACTACTGGAAATATGGCACGGCGGTGCCTCTTCCCGGAACCGCGGTGCCTTCGACGGTGTTTCAACTTCGTACTTTCGGCAATTCTTACGCCGCGACGCTAATTCACTTGACCGCGGTTCTATGGCACCGTGGTGCCTCCTTGATTCTTGTCCTGTTCCGCCTGATTTATTTTATTCTTCATGGCACTTTTTAGGCTTCATTCCTTGGGTTGTGCTTGTGCAATTTGCATCTCAATTAAGCTCATTTCGTCCTCAAATGTAGTATTCTCTCCTTTATAACCGCTGTGACACAAAATAAAATAAAAGCAACCTAACACTATACTAACACAAACGAAAATAGTAAAATACGTAACTAAAAAGGACTCAAAAGAGTGTATAGAATACACTCAACAAACACCCTCAAACTTACACTTTACTCGCCCTCGAGTAAAGCACAAAACAAAAACAAAAATAAAAACAAAGACTCTATGACATGGATCAAGTAGTTATAGCAATGCTTCTTCAAAATTATGGATGAAAGTTGAGATAATATGTTAGAACATACATAGCATGAATATTTAACAATTTAGAATTTCAAATTAGATATTTCGCAAATTCATTTAGATCATGATCAATGAAAATACAAACACCTAACCTATGCATGTCAATTTCATTTCATATTTCCCAAACACTATAGATCTGTTTACTTGTTATTCTCCACTAATCATAGACATGCATATTAAAGATCATCTGGACTTTAAAGGGTTGTAATGTAGGCTTAGGCAGGGGTAGGTAAAAGTAGACATTTAGGCTCAATTACGTACCATAAACATTTTTCATTCAACTTCTTTCCTTCTTTTGGTTTTCTTTTTAGTTTCATACCCACTGTCTCCTTTTTTTTTTGAGAGGATGAGATACATTATAAATAATAAGCACCCCCAAACTTAGATTTTTGCATATTTTTCATTGGGGTGCATCAAATTTATATTTTTTTTCTTTTTCAACACTTTTCATTCCAAGTGTTTTCAAATATCTCTTATGGCACAACAAAAGAATCATTGAGTGTCAAAAAAAGATCTTATTTTAGGCTCAAAGATGATGACTAGTGATACAATTTATGTCAGGGTAGGTAATGAATGGTAAGAAGGTGCCTCTTTGATTCTTGTCCGGTTCCGCCTGATTTGTTCTATTCTTCATGGCACTTTTTAGGCTTCATTCCTTGGGATGTGCTTGTGCAATTTGCATCTCAATTAAGCTTAGTTTGTCCTCAAAGGTAGCATTCTCTCCTTTATAACTGTTGTGACACAAAATGAAAGAAAAACAACCTAACACTATACTAACACAAACGAAAAGAGTAAAATACGTAACTAAAAAGGACTCAAAAGAGTGTATAGAATACACTCAACAACTTCTAGCTTGTAAACATTGAATTTCTCAAAAGCTTCGGACTTGTGTTTCATAAGATACATATGCTCAAATCTTGTGAAATTGTCTGTAAAAGTGATGAAGTAACGGAAGCCTCCCTTATCTTGAGTTGAAAATGGCCCATATACATCGGTATGGACTAACTCAAACACCTCTTTGACACACACTCCTTTCCCAGAAAGTGGCTTGGTGGTCATCTTTCCTCTCAAACAAGATTCACAATTACCATATGATTCTAAATCAAATGTTTCTAGGTAATCTAATCTCCTTAATCTTGCTATCCTTGATTCATTGATGTGACCAAGTCTACAGTTCCATAAGTATGTGGGATTTCTTGGATTACTTATTTTAGCTCATTTATTTTGTACATTAAAAATTTCACGACTACAGTTTAGAACATACAATCCATCTACAAGCGGAGCATTTCCATAAACATAACTATTAAAAGACAATACATAACTGTCATTGGTAAGGAATGAGGAAAACCCCTCAATGTCTAACACTGGGATAAAAATAATATTCCTCGTCAATGAAGAAACAAAATAACAATTATTTAGTTCTAAACAAAATCCTGAAGGTAAATCTAGTCTATAAGTTCTCACGCGTTCAACATCTACTCGTGCTCTATTTCCAACGCGCAGGTCTACCTCCCATGGTCCGACCTTTCTGTTGTTAGTCAGACCCTTCACGTTATTATAAATGTGAGAGCCACAGGCGGTGTCTAATACCCAGCAGTGAGAGTTACTTATAGACATATTTATCTCGATGACAAGCATGACTTGTCCAACAGGTTCAGAAGTACCTAATGTCTTGTCTCCTCTTGGATCTGTGTAATGTACGTCGTAAGCTTTTAACATGTTGTGAAGTTCTGGAAGATTCACCTTGGTTCTATTCATGTTGAAATTCACAATGAAATTCTTAAATGAACCAGGAAGTGAATTTAGGATCAGGTTGACAAAGACATTTATAGGCAGCTTCGTTCTAATCGAAGTCAACCTCTCTATTAACCCAATAATCTTCAGAACGTGCGCTGACACTGGACCCCCTTCGTTCAACTTACACTTGAAGAGATATCTCAACAGTTCATACTCCATTGTCTGAGACTGTGAGTCATAGATATTCTTCAAATGTTCTTGTATCTCGTTGGGACCCATGTTTTCATGTCGCCTCTGTAACTCTACAGTCATGGAGGACAACATTATACATTGTGTCAGGGTAGCATCGTCTAGATGTTTCTGATAGGTTTCCTTGTTAAACAGGGTAAACTCAGCAGAATCTTCAGCAGGGACTGTGGAGAATACTGTGTCTAACGCATACTCAACATTATACAGTCAGTTTGTTTGTTTCAACCAACATTTTAAGTGACAGATTCGACATTGTAAACTGAAGAAATTATAGACTTGAAATTAACATTCTAATATAATTTATATTGAACACGTTCGTTAACTAATTAACACGACCTTTAGTTTAATTAAGTCTCACTATTTTAACATATTCTTTCACCCCATGAAAGAATACAGACTTATATCAAATATGGTCATAATGGGTCAAGATTCATGTTCATGTTATCTCTACATTTTCTGAGGCTGATAACTTCAACAACACAACATGGTAGGTCTCTAAACCAATTGCAAACAATTTACAACTCTTGGTTGACCGAATGTTCTAAACAAACGATCTGCATCCCTCGACTTGTCTGACGCTGTGCGTCAAGACAACCTAGCAAGTCAACCCCGGTATGTGATTGCAATTATGTATCTAAGTGAGTTTTGCCTTCATAGAGCAAACACTGAGATGTAAATACTCATGATGGTTTATCACCCACTTTTACATTTAACAGACATCTATGAAAAAGTCTGAGTCCACGTAGATTTAGAGCAAATACTGGTGCATAAATACTCATCTCGCCGAAAAGAATTTGCACTACAATCAATTATAACGGACGACGCATTCATTTTAAATGAGACTTGTATTATGGTTTTGGGGAATATTTTAATTCAGGATTTTAACCAAGATCAACTCTAACATGCTTCAAACATTACTTAAAATTGTCTAAGAACATATTGGGTACTGCACCCAAACATGATATTAAGCGGTTAAACATGTACTGGGAGCCGTCTACCCAAACATTATTTGCGGATGCTAAATATCTATTGGGTGCCCCGCCTACCCAAACATTATTTGTGGACGCTATTCTAGTATAATAAATGACAATCATTTAGCACACAAACAGTATATTATATACTGTATAATAATAATCACGGGTTAACTTTACGGCCGATTTTTTTGCTATACGGACAAGTGGCGCGCGCAGTGCTCCTCGAGGATCGCGGCTCTTCGGCGTAAATTTTTGGTTTCTGTTTTTGCGAATTAGAGTCGCGGCTCTCCACCATGGGGCCGCAGCGCTTCATTTCCAGTATGTTCCGAATTTTAAAATGAGGTTTTTAATCACGATTTCGGACTAGAGCTGCGACCCCTGCCTGTTACCGTGACCGACACCGCGACGCTCCACTATGGAGCCGCGGCGCCTCCCTAAAAACCTAGCAATCACCGCGGTGCCTCCCTAAAAACCTAGCAATCACCGCGGTGCCCTGCAACAGGGCCGCGTCACTGACCTCTTGTTAGAATGTTTTCGTGTTGATTTTCAAAAAATCGTCCAAACCCTAAATCTAATTTAGGGATTAGATCACAAGTCCTTTGGTATCACCCACCGATATCAATAACGCATATTTCGACCATCATCCATTCATACCCGTTCTTCTTCGTGCACCTTGTTCGCAATGAACTGGTTTCTGCACAAGGCTCAATTCGAGTTAGAACATAATTACTTCCTCGATTTAGCGCAGTTAATATTTTAGGGTGATTACAAAAGGTCAACGTTCAGTCAAGGTGTGTGAGATTTCAAAAACCATGTTTTAATTCAATTTTAAAATCAATTTCATGTTTTAACCCATATTATTCCCTTTCAATTGTTACGTAACGATTGAACCAGACTGGGCTCTAATACCACTGTAGGGTTTTGTTGGGTCTAAAACAAGTAAGTAAGGCACAACGGAAGTTTAAAATTTCGTTTAACTTACTTACCCCAACAATTCCGTCAGCTTTGATTACGTTACAATTGAGATCTGAAAAGACAGAAACATAAACTTACAGTTGATATTCTCCGGAGTCTTTACTATAGGGAGCGCACACGAGTATCCTTTCGACCGCAAGCCTTGCTGTGGTATATTCCTCTGTCAGGAATAGGAAATATTGGCAGAGGTTTGAGAAGATTTTTATTCTCTGAACTCTGAGTTCAGAAAGTAAGAATTGAGTTGTAAATTCAGTTACCAAATAATGGGGTTAAGTGTTGAATATATAGGGGAGGTTAGGATACAAATCAGATTAGGATTCGGCTTAAAACCTTATCCAAATTCCGAGATGCGATGGGCGATCGGTGGGCCCATCGCCGCATGACAGCGCGCATTCCCGCCATACTGCTTTAATATTTCAGCACGTTTTGGTTTAATTAAATCCAAAATCCAATTTTGACTTAATTAAATAATTTCCATCGAATATAAATTATCCCATAATTATTATTGGTTTAAATATCTTGATTCTAAATCAAATATTTTACATTCTCTCAATATACCCTTAGACCGAAAAAATAATCGACTTAGTGTGACCCTTTAAGCCTTCACACATTGACATTAATCAAATTAAGTTTCATATGGAACTCCTAGACTGCGCCATATGACGAACTCAATATGTGAAATACATTTACATGACTACGGTAAACATAACATTTATGTGAGATGATAAATTTCTTTCATTCCTGACACACTCGATCAAGCTTAGGATTTGCCATGTGTCTATCCAAATGGCTTGATCACTTTATCTCATCTATATTAGTCGACAACCAGATCATATCCTAAATATGTCTCTTACATTGGCCAATGACTTGGTCGACCTAATATCACTGAGAAGCTGAGTGTTCCCTCTCGAATATCCAATCGAGAAATGAATCATATTCTTGGCTCAACTACCACCTTAGTTTGCATCGCAATGTACCCAATACAAGCCATGTCTTATCCTATAAGGAATTTAAGCTTAGGATAGGATCAAAGTACATTACTCTGCAAATTTGGTGCGTATTGACCTCAAGTCAAAGGACCTCTATCTCCCACATGCTGATAATACTCTAGACATATATAACAAATAGTTTATCAGCAGGGCATACCAATACCTCTAAGAGTATTCATGTGTCCATCACTAGTAGCAATTACTAGTAGTAAGTGAGACGTAAGCTCAAAGAATGCACATTAATGAATAGTCACAAGCAATCAAAATCATAATTCAATAATTGGAAATGCCAAAATATATTAATCTCATTAATAATATGAATGTGTTCAAGTTCATTTATCTCTAAAATGATTGTTTCTAAAACATAGATACTTTCATAATAGTTCGTATATAAAAGATCAGTTCGCAATGTTAGACTATTTTTTTTTTGATAATTCAGGTCTCAGGGTGGCCTTAGTACCCCATATCGCTAGTACCTGCACAAGTACTGGTACTATGCTCCTGGAGGAGAATGGAACCCGTTCTTAGCCGCCACCGCCAGTTAAATCGCGGGATGTGCGCCCCGCATTCAGTGTCTGATCGCCACCAACGGATCAATCTTCTGGTCACCCCCAACGAGATTATGCGAGGAGTATCAAACCCACACTGCAACATGCCCGCGCGGTTAAGCTATCAGGCCTTAATACGAGGCATATGCCCCGGAGAACGTATTCGCCGAGAATCGAACTTGTGATCCTAAGGCCACAAATTTGACTAATTGCCACTGGGCCACTATCTTTGGATTAAACTTTGAGGGTAAACTTTTTATACTAGTCATCCCCACGCATCACTGCGGCTCCACACACAAGAAACCCCACCTCCATCCTGGCCTACGAATTGAGTGCAAGGCTGCGGTGAGCGAATGGAGGATTTTTATGAGACTTGGTTCTAGTCTCGTGGTCATGAGAATCGAACTCGAGACCCAGCGTGATACCGCAGTGTAATGACCACTTGGCCAAACACCTCGGATAAAACTTTGAGGGTAAACTTTTTATACTAGTTATCTCCACCGCATCACTGCGGCTCCACACACAAGAAACCCCACCTCCATCCTAGCTCTACGGAGTGGGTATCGCAAAACTGCGGTGAGCGGTGGAAGAATTTTTATGAGGCTGATTCTGATGCCATTGGTCGTGAATCGAACTGAGGCAAGCAACAATACTCTTAGTGTAATGACCACTTGGTCAAATCCTTAGTGTACCAACCGACATAAAATCCAAAAATTAAAAAATCTGACCGAACCAAATTAATTCGGTTATCTAGGTCGGACTTGCGTATTGATTTTCTCGGACCAACAGTTTTTGTTCTATTAGGAGCTCCAACAGAATTAACTCCATCACTAAAAGACGCTACCGCTGCGTACAAGCCATATCTATTTTTTTTCTGTTATCGACGTGGCCTCTTTAACATTATCACATGTGCAACTCTAGGAATCTTATGACAATTTCATTAACAAATCTGACCACTTCTAATACAATTGACAAAAAACATTTGTCTCTTTCTTTTGAATATTACTTTTATCTTTTCATTTTTTACTTGTCCCGTTTAGACTTTGCATATATTTTTTTAAATAATATAGATATTTTATTATAATACTCATATTAATTAATATTTAATTTTAAATTTTAAAAAATAATTTAGAGAATACATAATTAATACGAAAAATAATATATGAAAAAATATATTTTTCTCTCAATATGTTAAAAATAACAAATAAAAATAAAACTTATTTTTAAAATAATGAACAAATAAAAATAAACGTTTTGAGAATTCATCAAACTCTAAATATGATTTATTGAATTTATCTAAGGTTGGCCAGGACGATCCGGTCCCGCCCCGATCCCTTTTAAAAAAAATTCAGTACCGGGACGGGACATGGACCCGTCCCGCCAGGCCCTTCCCGCCATGTCCCGTCCCGGTCCCGCCCCGACCCCGTCCCGCCCGAAAATCCCCTTTGCAAAAATAGTCGCACCAACGACCATTTTACATTTTGGCCGTCGTGCAACGACCATTTTGGCCTCCCCTACCCCTTTTATATTTATTTTTAACCCCTAAGTTATTATATTTATACTTTAACCAAATTTTCAACTATAAATACCTCATTTTCTTTTCATCTTTCTCACAAATCTTCCTATAACCTCTCTAATCTCTCAATCTATCTTTCTACAAGTCTACATTGTCTACTAAATTTTCAATTTTATTTATTCATTTGGGAGTGAAGTTGGCAACTAGCTTGAGGATCATCCATCGAGCAAAGTTTCAATTTCAACCTCTCGATTATACGTCGACGTTACGTCGTCGTTTTGTACCTTCGTTCCTTCATTAAATTATTATTGTTTTTTCATTTTATTTAGCACACTTAATTTCATTATCTTTAATTATTTATTTGCATAATTATAATGGAAGGATTTAAACGTATGATTACGGATAAGGGTAAAACTACTTCTACTAGTAGGATAATAAGGGTAAGAATACTTCTTCTAGTTCTAGTCATCCTATTCCTAGACACAAACCCGATCCCGCCCCGACCCCTAGCTAACGGGACCGGAATCGAGACGGGACTCGGTCTCGTCCCGCTGGGACCCGGCCCGCCTACCCCGCTTCAACTAGATCCCGCCCACCTCTCGTCCCGCCCAGACTCGGTCAGGCCAGGCCTAAATTTATCCAACCATAAGAGGAAAAAAGTTGGGAAAGTTGATAACTTCACGGAACAAAAAACTACTCTTTGGAATCAATAAAGAAAAGTCAGTTATATGGAACTAACTACAATCAAATTGACCATCTGCAAATTTATTTCTGTTGATTCTGAACTTTTATTATTTCCTCCCGTCTCAAATTAGTTACCATATTCTTACTTTTCATAAGTTAATCTAACAAATTTTTAAAATTACGTTAAATTTGATCAATTCAATATTTATCATTAAAATTTAAATATTCAAAACTTATATAAAAAATACTAAAATTTGAAAAGTTTCTTATATTAATTTAATGAAAAAATATTTATTAAAATATTACTTTGTACGGTTGGTTCAAAATAAGTGTTCACATAGCCTTTTGTACATCCTTAAAAAATATTAACTCCTACAAATATGTGTTTTTGATTCAATTATATTATCTACTTTTTTTTATTATATAAAAACTTCATCATCATCATACCTAGTGAAATCCACTAATCACGAGGAGGATAGAGTGTCTGTATACCTTACTTTCGACTTGGTAGGTAGAGTGGTGTTTAAGGCGGTCTGTCAAGACAAAACATAATCACAAATAAGACAACCAAAACAAAGTAAGAGTAAAACAAGAGAAGCGGTCAAACTTAGATAAAAAAATTAAAGCAGTATAAAGTGCATTCGAATAAAAGATAGCAGTAACTAACACAACTAAATAAGCTAAACAAAATATACTAAATAACATATAGAATCAGAAATCAAATTACAGTGAATTATAAAGTAATAATATATTTATAAGTGTGACAGACTAATGACGCCTATCACACTAATGGCGCCTACCGTATGTGCCTATAAATGTGCCTATATAAAAACTCACTTAATTAAATATAAATAAATTTTAAAATAATAATTAATTTTTCTTAATTATATAACTGAATAATTATTTTGGTTGAGAAAAGTTTACCTTAACTTTCCAAAAAGCAAAACATGAAGTAATTGGGGATGGTCGAGAAGCCAAACAAACATCATCACAACCAATTTAGAAAGGCAGGAGAATATAACAATAGTAACTTGTTTCTATGGCAACCCATTTCTTTATTAACCATATATACCCCCACCCTAAAAAACACTCCCCAGCTTCAACAATGGCAGTTTTCTTGAAGACCCATTTTTTATTCATTGTCTTGATCTTTTCATGTTTGTTTCCAAGTCAAATACATGGGGGGTCAAAGAAGTCACTGTTCCATCTAAAGGATGTCTTGCCAGTGTTACCTGGACAAGTGTCATGGCCCATTGTCAACTCCCTCTACAGTGCTGTTGACCTCTTGCCCTCTTTTGTTGGGTCTGCCAATAATGATACTAATACCCTTCAATGGAAAGGTGCTTGCTTTTACAACAACACTGCTTTCTTGGAGCTTCACAACAACACTGGTAGTCGGTTTGGCGGTGGCACTCTCCATATAAAGGTTTTTTCAAGAATTTATAATTATTTCCTGAAATGGGCAGTTGTTGTTTTCCTTTTATTTTGATATTTCAGTATATCAATTACTCCCTCAGTCCCAATTTATATGGCACTTTCATTTTTAGTCCGTCCTGAAAAGAGTGACACATTTTCTTATTTTAGATTACAATATTTAAAAAAAATTCTTATTTCTTAAACTCGATGCCGAGTCATTAAAAGTTTTGGTTCTATGGAGCTTTGGTTGATTGGAATCTTACTACCTGAATATTCTTTAGTGATTTCAGGTAGTTTGTAGTTGGGCTGCTACTTTTGGGATTTACTTTAGCCTAGTCCAGAGATTTTTAATTTCATTATTGTGATAAACTTGCTCTTAAGTACTTTTTTCAGTTACTCACTTTGTTTGTCTTAGTTTGACTAGACACAAAATTTAAGAGAATAAATAAGTCTTTTGAATCTTGTGATTTTAAACAAAGATATGTATAATGTACCAAAATGTCCTTTAATCTTGTGGCCTCAAACATGCCATGTGAATTTGTTAGGATCGATAACTCGGGCAATGCGGAATTTAGCCAAACAATGTTATAATGACAATAACAAAGATAATAAGAAGTTGATAATAACAAGTAAAGAAAATAAAGGAGGCACAAATTTAATGTGGTTCAGACATATGTCCACAAGTGAGAGGTACAATTTCAAGAGTACAATAGAGATTACAAAATTAGAGTAAATACTCTAATTACCCCAAAAGTATCCCAGGAGAATAACCTCACAAGATCACTCCAAAAGAAGGGTTCACATAAGTGTTTCCCAAACCCAAGTCTCTTACAAAATACTCTAAAAGGACTAAAGGAGGGACAAAAAGATAAGAGATCAGAAGCTCTTGAAATTGTTTGGTGTATTTTAAGTGAAAGAACTCTCCTTTATTTATAAGAGAAGAGTTATTGGTCTCCAAATAGCAACATACAAAAGGAAAAACTTTCTCAATAATTCTCATCCATTCGTTGGTTACTTTGGCATCAATGATTTTGAGTCAAACTTTTAATTATAATAGGCTTAAGCCTATTATGGATGGAGACCACACAATGACGACCAAGATAATGGCCATATTACAAATCTCCATCTTAGCCTAATTTTGAGCTGATATAGTGAATTTGCTCCATCCTCTCTGAAAAAGCCTATATGGTCTAAATCTCATTCTTCATATGGTAGACTCAGATTATGCAGGTGATCTTGATAAAAGATGATCACTGACAGGCTATGTATTTTGCATTAGTGGTTGTGCTATCAGTTGAAAAGCTACATTACAACATGTAGTAGCTTTATCTACTATCGAAGTAGACTATATGACAGTGACTGAGGCGATAAAAAAAACCTTATGGTTGAAGGGTCTATCTGCTGAACTATGCTTATACCAAGGTGGTATTACCATTTTTTGTTATAGTTAAAGTGTCATTCACTTGACTAAATATCAGATGTATCATGAGAGGACGAAGCATATTGATATCAACTATCACTTCGTCATGGAAACTATTGCTGAAGGAAAAGTAACTTGATTGTCGTTTATGAAGAATGATATTTAGCCCATATGGACTTTTGTGGAGAGGATGGAGCAAATTTACTATATCAGCTCAAAATTAGGCCAAGGTGGAGATTTGTTATATGGCCATTATTTTGGCTGTCATTGTGTGGGCTCCATCCATCATAGACTTAAGCCTATTATAATTAAAAACTTGGTTCAAAATTATTATTGGTGCCAAAGTAACCAACGAATGAATGAGAATTATTAAGAAAGTTTTTCCTTTTGTATGTTGCTACTTGGATCCCAAGAACTCTTCTACTATAAATAAAGGAGAGTTCTGTTACTTGAACACACACCAAACAATTTCAAGAGTTTTTCATTTCTTGTCCCTCCTTTTATAGTATTTTGTAAGAGAGTTGGGGGTCGGGAAACACTTGTGTGAACCCTTCTTTTGGAGTGATTTTGTGACGTTTTTCTCTTGGGATACTTTTTGGGTGTTAGAGTTTTTACTCTAATTTGTACTCTTGTTGGTATAGTGAATTGCTCCTCCTAGCTAGTGGATGTAGGTCTTCACACTGACCGAACTACGTTAAATTTCTGCCTCCTTTATTTGCTACTTGTCGTTATTGTCAATATAACATTGTTTGGCTAAATTCTGCATAACCCGAGTTCTCGATCCTAACAGAAATGTTGAAACTAAAGAGTTGCCAAATTAGGAAAGAATATATATATTTTTAAATAGACTAGGAAAGTAAGACAAACAAATTGAAACGGAGAGAGTATTATTTATTGGAAATATGGTGTGGATGACTTGCAGATTTGGCCATCTACGAAGAACCTTGCAGATTCTTTTTAATGTCGTTTTCTGTTTGATATCTGTTGCTTTGTATTGTGAGAGATATGGAAAGCTAGGTGGAAGTTAAGCCTCATTCTTTGCTATGGACCTCTAAAAATTGGCTTTTATCTAATTAAGACTGTCATTTGAATCTTTGCTGCATGCTGTTGAAGTATCATGTATAAAATTTCAGTCTATGCATTAATTTATGTTATCTTGTATTTCTTGGTTAACATTATTGTTTACTGTAGTAACTATCTTGAACTTAAAGAAGTTGCAAATACCAGTGTTTCTGGCTGAAGTTATTTGAAGATTTTGTATTGGGTCAGTAAATTTTGAATGGAACTAACAATCTCATTTTGGGATGTAAAATGATCTTAACCAAAAGACCGAGAAAGGTATAAAACATTTTGGTATATTACGTGTATACACTAGTCTTAGGCTGGGATGGATCTTGAATCGATAAAGGAACTGATGGTGAGGGAAGCAGCTTAGACCTTTTTTGATTGGTGGCTGATTACACTGTCTCCTCAAGACGGTTGTGTCGTGACGGATGTAAGTTGAATCGTTTTTGAGTAATACATCCGAGCTAAGTACGCAAATCTTTGACACTCAAGTCAATTATATATTTAAAAAGATATCTTAAACAAATTGAAAGTAAAGGAAATGTGTACATAGGAAAAATGAGATCACTGTGAGTGTAGATGCTCGCCTTGTGTCGTCTTTTTTCGTTTTTGTTGTTCATCTGTCTCTCTGTCTGCATGTCCTCTATATTCTTTGCCATTGTTGAGGATAAAAGGGTTTTATAGTTGCTCATGGTTGTATAAGATGGCTTCAGCTTGGTCAATTAGAGTGGTCTCCTGCAGCTGAGTATCTGCAGCTGCACTCTTTTAGAGGTATTGGATGTATAATTGATATTTCTCATTATTATTCAGGTCAGCAATGCGCACAGTTATACATGTATGGACCTTTACATCTTTGCAACCCCATATCGTGTGACATGGGATTACTACGTTTTATCTCGTGAACATACTCTTCAGATCAATGAGTGGGAGTCTCAAGCTGAGTTGGAATATGTGAGTTGCTATTATTTCGTCAATGAAACTTCATGGACATTAATGTAATCATCCATCGTGATAGAGTAATGGACTCTACAATGCAAATGCAGGTGAAACATAACGGAGTCTCAATTTTCCTTATGCAAGCAGGAATGTTAGGAACCCTTTCAGCACTATGGGATGTTTTCCCTTTGTTCACAAACACCGGATGGGGTGAAAACTCAAATATTGGGTTTCTGAAGAAACATATGGGTGCTTCATTTGACCAACGTCCTCAACCATGGGTCAGCAACCTTACTACTGAAGACATACATTCTGGAGATTTTCTTGCAATATCAAAAATTAGAGGTCGTTGGGGTGGTTTTGAGACGTTAGAAAAATGGGTATCTGGAGCTTATGCTGGCCATTCTGCTGTTTGTTTGAGAGATGCCAAAGGAAAGCTGTGGGTTGGAGAATCTGGACATGAGAATTATAAGGTACTTTTAAACATTTTGTTTAGCTTTCATATGATGCTATTTTTTTTCATTGGGACTTTGATGTCACATGCTCAACAACCACTCTAGCGACAAAGGTATGCATGGGAGAATGGAAAGAAACAGTGTCCCTTTTTGTATATTTCTAAAATAATCCACATATGTCTATCTGATTGTTGCAAACATGTGGCTTTTGTTTATAATTTATCATGCTGTGTGAGTTGGCAGCTTTGAGAGAAGTTGTAGTCTCTTGTTTAAGATAATATCGTCGACTTTTTGATGGATCGTAGTAAGGCGGAAGTTTTTTCCTTCCATTTACAAAAGCAATATGTTACATTTTATAGGCTTTTTTCTTTATTGGAATAATATATAAACAAGCCTTCAAACTTGGCCAAAGCTGGCAAGTATGCCCTCTAACTTTGGGTGTGCACTAGTAGGCATCTCAACTTGTCTCCACTTTGCTTTGCTTTGCCTGTGATTATGCTTTGTCTTGAGCCGAGGGTCTCCCGGAAATAGCCGCTCTACCTATAAGATGGAGGTAAGGTCTGTGTATACTCTACCCTCTCCAGACCCACGTTGTGTGATTTCACTGGGTATGTTGTTGTATCAATGTCACGTCCGCATTTGTGTTTACGTGTTCAAATTTTTATAAATTGAGGTGTCTACTTGTGCACACCCAAAGTTGGAGGGCATACTTGCCAGCTGAAGCCAAGTTTGAGGGCCTATTTATGTATTATGCCTTCTTTATTACATCTTTAATTTCATATATCAACTCTGCCGTGCGTTCAGATTATGGGGTTCATCAAGTTGAAGACGAAACATTCTCCTCTTCATCTTTTTGTGCGTTTGAGGTTTTTCCTACATGAGATGCAAGGATATTAGTGTATTTCCACCGAACATTACAGAGTTAGGATAACTTGGACTTTGAGATTCATTATGTTTTTAAAAATAGTTGGGAAAAAAATTTACTTATCTCTAGCTCGGAGGTAAAGGAGAAAAAGAGGAACATTTTCAAGAGTATATGCTTTTCTTTTTCTCCTTATCCTTCTTAGTTGCTAGCATTTTGTTTTTTTCTAACATATTATGAGTTTAAATGGTACTACGTAACTAGAATTTAACTCTTCATTGCTACTGTTGTTCTCCTTTCTTTTACTTGTTGGGATATCTTTAAGGTTGTAGTTAGCAGCCATTCCTATAGCTAGTTAGCTGTTAAAAATGATATCTTGGAGATAAGGCTCGCTAGATTTTAAGTTTCCGATTGAGTCCATAGTTAGTGAAAATAAGCACCTTGATACAGGTGCAGTAGACATTAAGAAAACTCTTAAGGTGGTCAGGTGGACTATAATATGGTTACATTGAAGTATGAACCAACTTGTTTGTGTATCTACTTTCAGGGAGAAGATATAATTGCTATTTTACCCTGGGAGGAATGGTGGGAGTTTGAGCTGACAAAAGATGATTCCAATCCACATATTGCATTGCTCCCTTTGCACCCTGATCTTCGTGCCAAGTTTAATGAGACTGCTGCTTGGGAATATGCACAAAGCATGGCAGGCAAACCTTATGGTTACCACAACTTAATATTTAGCTGGATAGACACAATTGACGGAAATTATCCTTCTCCGTTGGATGCTCATCTGGTATGCACCATCTATACTTTCTGTTCATAGTTGTGCCAATTTTGTTCTTCCTTTATTACCTTGAAGTGTTTCCTTCCATAACCTCTTAATAATCCTTTTACTTTGTAATTCTGTTTATTTTACACTTTAATCAATTTCTGCTTTGGCTCAAGCGTTGAGCTATGCCTCTTTTAGAAAAAGATTGTTGTTGATTGGTGCATCTAAGATTCTAGACGTGTGGACTGAACAGAGCCGTCTTTGGACCCGTGCGAGATGTGCTACCAAACAGGGCCCCCGAAAAACGACAAATTTTAGGGGCCCCCGAAAAACGACAAATTTTAGGGGCCCCTTTTTTCATTTTTTATTAAGTAGTATTAGCCAGAATTTACTGTAAAGACCCATAGTTCGCAGGTCTTAGCCCAATCAAAGTAGGCGTTGATTAACTTGAAGTTGTATTGACTTGTTATTTACAATTTAAAATAATTTCTAATTATTGAATTGAATATTTACTTATATTAAGGGTCCACTTTTACGAATTAGAACAGGGCCCCCAAAATGTTTGAGACGGCCTGGGACTGAAATAAGTGACTAGCATGCATATGCCTTTTTCAAGCAAACTGTCTAGCAGTGATTGCAAATTATATCCAAATAAAATTGGTATTTAAATTTCTTATTGGGTCTCAAAGTAGCTGGTCAGGTTTTGATGTGTTGACTTTTATAAGGTGTATGCCATTAATTCAGTTGAATTTTAGTGTGATGCATATGCACATTCACACGACTCAAGTTTTTAACATAAGTCCGCATAGTATCCATGTGTACTGGAGCAGAGAATGATAGGTTTAGTATCTGGGTCAATTGGTTTGTACCTTTTTACAAATTTGTTTTTAGTTTTACGTCATTTTTACAAGAGATATTCGCAAGGTCATTTTCTTCTTTTCAAATTGTAAAGGGTTTAAGTGACCCGTTTCCACTTATTATCTTATGGTAGCTTAAAGTTCAGAAGGTTCATGTCATATCAAAGAATTGATGTCAACAGTTGATTTCATGGAAATATAAAATCGGACTCGAATTGCTAAACGGTCAGTGGGGATTAAATATATAAACACGTGCACAATTATGCTGATGTGCTTTTGTGCAAGAACGTCAATATATCATGTGATGACTTTTTGCACTTTTAGTTACTTTTGAGATGTATGAAAGAAGGTTGAACACAAGAAGAATGATGAGGGTAGAGTGGGAGTCATGGAAAGAGAGGACAATGGCCCCACTGTTGGTTCTTAGCATTTGTGTATAAAATACTGCTACTAGATTGTTTTATGCCTCTTCAATTTGGTGCATTTGTGAAATTTCATCAGCTTTAATTTGTTGTTGATATGTTGATCGGTACAGGTTGCTTCTGTCATGACTGTTTGGAATCACTTACAGCCCGCATATGCAGCTAACATGTGGAATGAAGCCTTAAACAAGCGACTCGGAACTCAGGTCATATCTTTTTTCTCGAATTAGTGAA
This sequence comes from Przewalskia tangutica, assembly GCA_029844215.1. NCBI lineage: Eukaryota > Viridiplantae > Streptophyta > Magnoliopsida > Solanales > Solanaceae > Przewalskia > Przewalskia tangutica. The sequence continues at coordinate 138,485,433 of CM056720.1, read as the reverse complement.
CTGCCTCTATTTGTTGAGATAAAAAGTGGTACATATCTATAGTTTACCCTGAAAAATGCACAATGGTTTGGTTCAAAGCACACTGTCAAAATTATTCAGCAAGAAGCCAAGCAAGTGCAGGCTTGTGCCGTACACCTGATAATATCCACAACTAATGTTGAATGAGGATCTGAATTTTGTGTCCATGTGCAGGGCCTTGGTCTTCCTGATGTTCTTGTCGAAGTTGAAAAGCGTGGATCATCTTTTGCCAAATTGTTGACTATCCCAGAAGAGGATGACTGGGTTTATACAGATGGTAAATCAACGTCTTGCGTTGCTTTTATTCTTGAAATGTATAAGGAAGCAGGACTATTCGGTCCACTTGCAAGTTCGATTCAGGTTACAGAATTCACGGTGAGTTCATTAGATGGATTGATTTTGAAGTTCCATTTTCAGGAGGTAATGGTTTTAAGTTGCCGCTTGTTTCAAAGTGCAGATAAAAGATGCTTACTCTCTCAAATTCTTTGAGAACAACACGAATCGGTTGCCTAAGTGGTGCAATGCAGATGACACAGTGGAGCTTCCTTTCTGTCAAATTAAAGGAAAGTACCGGATGGAATTGCCTGGATACAATACAATGGATATATACGCCCATATGAATGAAAAGTGCCCATCGATGCCACCAAAATATTACAGGCCACAAAGTTGTTGACATGGCCAGCTATCTTACTCTGATTTAAAGTATAACATGTACAAGGATGGTATTTCAATGCTTTAACGGCCATCAGATTAGCGTGACCACGACATAGCTTGTATTTATTGAGTTAGCTTTATACTGAAAGAGCTTGGAAAAAAGAATCCTAATGTCAAAGCAGACTTAGAATTAAAGTGTAAATATTAGTAGTTTTATTGCAAAACTTCATAGATCCTGAAACAATCTTTTACTGTTGGTCAACATATGTAGTGTTGTAGCTTCTTTTCTGTTGTAATTTGTAGAATCTTTTTGCTCGCAGTTATTATGTTCTTTTCCTTTGCTATGTCACTCCTCAGTTATATCCTGAACTAAGACACTACATAGCATACAGCTCTATTATCTTCGAATTGATAGGAATATCAACCTATGATTTTATATATAAGAAGAATAAAAGATCTTTCTTGATCAATTCATTTACCGATCATTCTTCCGGAAGAAGGAAGATCATTTTCAAGCTTTAACTAAAGCTCAGTGTTATTCAGTGTTGCCTTTTCAAGTGATTTATGCAGAAGTTGAATAGATATTGGCTGAAAACAAAGATTATCATTCTTGAATAATCTTTGAATCCCACTTAATCAGAAGTTGACTACAAAACTTTATCTTAGACTCCATATGATGAAAACATAAATCTTGGTTTGATAGATCTTCATAAAATCCAACTTAAACCAAAGCTGGTGCCTCTGCTTGTATGCCATAATCAGTCATACAGCCAAGACTACTAGTATCATATAAACCTCTTAACATACTAAATATTGAATAACTTAACACCCTTTAAATTAATAAAAATAAAAGATAATATAGCTAACGCTTAACAAGATCTATAACCACTCAAATATCTTTGACTTGTGTTAGTGAAAGTATATGTATGTCCTAGAGACAATCTGTATTAGGACACAATGTACTTTATACACATTCATATTTATATTAATGATGATTAATATTATGGCATTTGCATTTGTTGAATTATTAGTTGATTGTTTATAATATTCTATAAATGCATCCCTAGAGTTTACATGTTTATTAATGATGTGAGAATTAATGTTATAACGTAACTCTTAAATTACCTCGACTAATGATCATCGAAATTGGGATATCGATGATATGTGATACGTCGACATGTGGTCTGCATCATATCCTTAGGGGATGTAGCATGTCTCACTTGCTACGAGTTATGGAAACTCGTGATGGACACATGGATACTTGTTGAAGTATTGGTATACTTTGCTGATGCACTATTTGTTATATGTCTATAATGTCATCGGCATGTGGGAGATAGCAGTTCTTAGGTCAGTATCATCTTGTTTACGGAGTAATCTACTTTGATCATGTCCTAAGTTCAAATGCCTTATAGGTTGAGACACCGCTTGTTTTGGGTGCATTACGAAGTAGATTAAAGGTGGTATGTGAGCCAAAAAAGGATTCATTCCTTGAATTTATATTCGAGTGAACACTCAAGTACTCATATGATATTAGGTTGACTAAGTCATTGGCCAATGCAATGGACATGTTTGTGATATGGTCCTGTTGTCAACTATATAGATGAGTTATTATAATCAAGTCATTTGGATAGACACTTGACAGATCCTAAGCTTGATTGAGTGTGTCATGAATGGAAAGATTTTATCTTCCCACATATAGGTTCAGTTCACATGTTTTGTGTAGCTAAACTTTACATATTGGATTCGTCTTCCGGCGCAGTCTAGGAGTTCCGTGAAGATCCTAATGTAATTAGTGACGATATGTAAAGGCCTGAAGGGTAACACTAAGTCAAATGTTCCGTCGATTGAAGGATGTAATTAGAAGGAGATACCTATATGTTCGGTTGATGACCGGGACATTAAAATGGGAAAATGGGTAGAAAAATCGGACGGAACCGCGATGCCTTGATTCAGGACAGCGGTGCCAGGAACACGTGCGATCTGCGGTGCCTGCTGCGAGGACGCGGTGCCGACGTGGCGACGGTCGAATTACGCCGATTCGTTTCTGCTGGGCCTGACCCTACTGAAACACTTGAGCTCTTATTTTATCCTATAAATAGGAGGCTCCTCTTCTTATTTCAACACACTAAACCTAAGAGAGGTAAATCTCTTCTAAAGCTCTGTCAGAATCCCTAGCATTCATGACTTAGCAAATTACATCACAGTTTCCAGAACTTACAAATCGAGGGACGTTTGCGTGTGTACCCTCGGACTACACAAAGATCCAGAAGATTCAACTACTTGGCTGATTTCTTCGAGAATGTAAGTCTTCCATTGAAGTTTTACATTATACTTTGTGTTTGTATTTTCATTTTCATTACATATCATACTGCAGTTCGACCGTCATCGAGTTTAAAATATAAATTTTTAAATTTAGTTGCGTGTACGAACCCGACGTAAACTCCTACAGTGGTATCAGAGCATGGGCTATTTCGTGTGATTTGTAATGAAATTAATGATAATATGAGTTAGGATTTGTTTAGATCTATATTTTATGTATTTAAAAGCTTTAAAATTCTAAATCTTTAGAACACACAGTCCTTGTGCCCTAATATGTTAGAACAATTATGTATTCGAGAAAATCAATCCAATATATAACTCTTCTAAGTTGATATGCGTTATCCGGCTTAAAGCATGGTGCATTGAAACGAAGAACGAGAAGAAAATTGGATTTGATGGTCGATGAACATATTGTTTTAATGGTGATAGTAATACAAGTGTAATATCTGAAAGATCTGGCCCTAAACCACTTTTAGGGGCTCAGAAATTTCAGTTTTGTATTTCTGGGGATAAGGCACCGCGGTTCCACGATGGAGCACCGCGGTACCTGCTAGGGTTTTGGCGGCGGCACCGCGGTTCCATGATGGAGCAGTAGTGCTGCCGGATGAAGCGAGGCAGCGGTCCTATTCATGGAGTCGCGGTCTTTGTTCATCGAAGCTTAAAATTAATTTGGACAATGCGCTTGAGGCATGCAATGCTAAATAATTTGCAGATTCCAGTGGCTTACTGCCTCAGAGGCACCGCGATGCCACCTGTTGGAACCGCGGTGCTGACGACGAATTTAAAAAAAAAAATCGAAAATCAGAAACAGAGACTTAAAAGTTTCAGATTCTGAAGTTTTAGAAGTTTCAGTTTCTGAAAATAAAGTTTTGAATCGAACAGATTTGGTCCTTTCGGGCAAATCTGTAATTAAAAAAAGTTTTCTGAAAGTTGATTTTAGGTTTTGGAAATTGCAAACAGGTCCCAGAAGTTTGAAAATATTTTCCGAAGTTTAGAATTGCATTTTTATGAATTTATAAGGGTTCAGAATTGAATTTTAAATTCTTAAGGGACTAAAGTGTAAATTCTAAAAATTTACAGAATTCCCGAAAATCAGAATTTTTAAAATCAGAAAATGTTTGGGGACTGTTTGACATTTACATATATTATAGAGTTTAGACAAATAGACCCATAGTTATCATTAATAGTATATTATTGAATAATATACAAATGTGTTAAGTGATTGAATGTGATGCATTTAAATTATTAGCATAGCGTCCGCAATTATTGTCTGGGTAGGCGACGCCCAGTAATTGTTTAATTTCAAATGACCGATATAACTGTCTGGGTAGACGGCGCCCAACATGTGATTAAAACCATATTTTATCATGCCTATTGAGTTTGATGGTTTCCCATCTAATTGTGTTTAGAAATTGCATGATAGGATGTCATATGATGTATGACTTGATTGTTGATCTTGAAAGAATCCCCGAAAACTAAAAATGTTCTCCAAACATTAAATACAAGTCCAATTATAACGCGTCGTCTATTATAATTGTTAGGGTGCTAAGTCCTTTTCGGCGATAAATATATTTATGCCAAAACATTTGCTTTAAGTATAAGAGGACCGAAACCCTTTCATAGATGTGTTAAAATGAAAGTAGATAATAAACTTTTGTAGGTATTTACACAAAAGTGTTTGCTTGCAAATGCTAAATTTACTTAGGCATTTAAACGCGTCGTGTAATGAGGTTGACTTGTTTAGATGAATCTTGGTGCCAAAGTGTCGGACTAGTCTAAAGACGTAAGATTAAATGAAAGATATTTAATCAGACCAAAAGTTGTAGAGTTGCTTTACAATTGGTTGAGGACCTACCAAAGTGTGTTATTGAATTTATCAGCCAAAGCAAACGCGGATATAACATATGTTTGGATCTTGGCCCATTATGACCTTTATATTGATTTAGGTTCGTATTCTATCTTGGGGTCGTAGAAGTATGTAAAATAATAGGAGCTAATTAAAACAAAATACTATGTTAAAATTAGCAAATTATGAATGTGTATAAGTTATTGGAAGAATGTATTATTGATTACATTTTTCCTATTCTATCTATATCTTCAGATCTTCAGAAATGTCAAACTTTTCGTTGAAAATGCTTATGGAGTCCAACAAACTTGCTGGACCCAACTTCATAGACTGGCTAAGGAATGTCAGAATTGTCCTGAGACAAGAAGAGATTGAGTATACATTGGACAAAGTATTCCCCACTGCTCCGGCGGAGGATTCTGATGAGTATGCAACCTTCGACAAAGCTTCATACCAGAAACATTATAAGGATGCCACCTCAGCTCAATGCCTAATGTTGTCTTCTATGTCACATCCATTGCAAAGGCAGCATGAAACTATGGGGCCCAATGAAATGTTAGACCATTTGAGGAGTCTCTATGATTCGCAGTTTCAGACAATGAAGTATGACCTGCTAATAGAACTCTTCAAGTGTAGGCTAAATGAAGGGGCCAAGTTTCACCTCATGTGTTGAGGATGATTGAGTTGATTGGCCGCCATTGACATAAAGTTTCATGACAGAATCTCCACCACCCTCATCCTGCACTCACTTCTTAGATCGTTTGAGAGTTTCATTGTTAATTATAATATGAATGAGACTAAAGCGACATTGCCAGAGTTACATAATATGTTGAAAACTTTTGAATCTTCGACCTCCAAGACCAAGCCTATTCTGATGGTTGACTCCTCTAGTCGCCCCAAACCGAAAGGTAAGGGACAACAGAAGGGGAAGGACAAAGCTGTGCTCCGACAGCAGCAATGAATCCCAAGGGAGGGGCGAAGAAGAATAAGAAATTGTCGGCATCGGATGTTGCATGAATTGCAACAGGAAGGGGCATTGGAGAAATAATTGCACTGCTCCATGCGGAGGAATGACACCAGGTGCTAATGTGCAAGGTATGTTTGTTATTGAAATTAATCTATCTATAAATGATTCTCATTCATGTGTACTTGATACTGCTTGTGGCTCACACATTTGTACAAATGTGCAGGGGCTAACTGATAGCAGGAAAATCGGGCCTCGCGAGGTGGACCTGCGCGTCGGAAATGAAGCACGAGTTGCTGCTGAGCGCGTGGGAACTTATAGGATAGATTTACCTTTTGGCAAAGTTTTAATGTTGAACAATTATTTTTATGTTCCTTCTTTGACAAGGAATATTATTTCCATTCCTCTACTTGATTCAGAGGATTTTTCCTCAAACACGTCTAATGATAATATGGTTTTGACTTTAGATAGTGTTGTGTATGGAATTGCGCCTCTTGTGAATGAATTGTATACATTAAAATGCCACAGGGAAATTTTTTCAATGTACAAAATAAAAGGGCTAAGTTAAATAAAAGAAATTCTACCTACTTGTGGCCTTGCAGACTTGGTCATATCATTCAAACAAGGATAGAACGGTTGAGGAAATTAAATTACCTCGAACCATTTGACTTACAATCTTATGGTAACCGTGAATCCTGTTTGAAAGGTAAGATGACCATTAAACCTCTTTCTGGAAAGGGGATCCGTGCCAATGAGGTGCTTGAGTTGGTACATACGGACGTATGTGGACCATTTTCGACTCAAGCTAGAGAGGGTTTCTCTTACTTCATCACTTTCACAGACGACTTATCAAGGTTTGGATATGTGTATCTTATGAGACACAAATCTGAGGCTTTTGAGAAGTTTAAGGAATTTAAGTGTGAAGTTGAGAAACAGCTCTCAAAGAGTATCAAGACTCTCCGATCTGATCGTGGGGGTGAATACTTAAAGTAAAGAATTTCTTGACTACTTAAAGCTTCATGGAGTTCATTCCGAATGGACACCTCCTGGAACACCACATATGAATGGTGTTGCCGAGAGGAGAAATCGAACATTGCTTGACATGGTTCGTTCCATGATGAACTTTTCATCTCTTCCTTCATACCTTTGGGGATACGCTATTTTGACCTCAATATATGTTCTAAACAGAGTTCCATCTAAATCAGTCGAAAAGACACCATATGAGGTATGGTGTGGCAAGAAGCTATCACTTATACACATGAGGCCCTGAGGGTATCCTGCATATGTCAAGAAGTTGATCACTGATAAGTTGGAATCTAAAAGTGAGAAATGTTACTTTGTTGGGTATCCGAAGGAAACTAAGGGATACTATTTCTATCTTCCTGGAGAACATAAGATATTTGTTTCTAGGAACGCAACTTTCCTTGAAGATGAATATGTCTACAAGGATGAGAGTTGCACAGAGATAGAACTTGAAGAAATTCAAGAACAAGGTAACAAAGAGGTTGAATCCTTGCCCGATGATGAAGACAAGAATTCAGTGGGAGCTTTAGGCGAAGATTGGGTATTTAGGGTACCCCATTCGGCCAGTGGGAGTGCTACGAGGAGTAATGCAGAAATGCAAGATCTTTCGGCATAGACCTTGGGAGAAACTGCACCAGTTGCATTTCCTCCCATTCAGGAAAGACATGAAAATGATAATCCAGAAAGCTCTAATGTTGGTGGTTCGACGGTAGCGCGAGAACCTACTACGGTCGAACATACCAGAATCGAGCGTAAGAGAATCAACTCCATAGGTCTACTAGATCTCATCGTCCTTCAAAAAGACTAAATCTACTTGTGGAAACACAAAATGAGCTAGATATTTCAGATGATGACGAGCCTAGAACCTATAACGAAGCAATGCTAGACATTGATTCGAAGAGATGGCAAGAAGCCATGAAATCCGAAATGGAATCTATGTATATCAATCAGGTGTGGAACTTGGTTGATTTTCCAAATGGGGTTAAACCCATAGGATGCAAATGGGTCTTCAAGAAGAAGATTGATGCATCTGGCAAGGTTCAAACTTATAAAGCTAGACTAGTGGCTAAAGGTTTTACTCAGCGTCCTGGTGTGGATTATGATGATACCTTTTCACTGGTGGCTAAGATAAAATCTATTCGGATTTTGCTTGCGATAACTGCACATTATGATTATGACATTTGGCAGATGAACGTCAAAACTGCATTCCTCAATGGTAATCTAATTGAGGAAGTGTTTATGAAACAACGAGGTTTTCATGAGTCGAACCAAATGCTGTGTGCAGGCTACAAAAGTCCATTTATGGACTTAAGCAAGCCTCTAGGAGTTGGAACATTTGTTTTGACAATGCAATCAAATCTTTTGATTTTGTGAGAAGCAAAGAAGATCCTTGTGTTTATTTCAAACGCAAGGATGAGGGTATTGTCTTCATTATTATATATGTTGATGACATATTGATAATGAGAGATAATAAAACTCTTATGCAGTCAGTTAAGGATTGGTTGTCCAAGACTTTCATGATGAAGGATTTAAGTGAAGCCTGCTACATTCTGAGAATTAGGATCTATAGAGATAGACCTAACAGATTGTTGAGGCTGTAACAGTCAGTCTACAAGTGCTTAGATGCTTTTCAATGGAGAATTCTAAGAAAGGCGGTCTTCCGATGGGTCAAGGCATCAAGTTATCAAAGAAGGGTTGCCCTTCTAATATTATTGAACTTGAGCGCATGAAGATGATCCCATATGCTTCGGCTATAGGATCAATCATGTATGCCATGACATGTACTAGGCTAGATGAGGTCTTTGCACTTAGTATGACTTGCAAGTTCCAGCAGAATCCTGACGAGGAACACTAGAAAACAGTCAAGAGTATTCTCAAGTACCTCAGATGTACTAAAGATTACTTCTTAGTATATGGTGGAGTTGATGAGCTGGTTGCCACTGGGTATATCGATGCTAGTTTTCATACAGATGTTGATGATTTCAAATCTCAGTCTGGTTACACGTTCATTTTTAACGGAGGAGCAGTGAGCTGGAAGAGTTCCAAACAAGATACTACTGCAGACTTGACTACTGAAGCGGAGTACATTCTTTGGATCGGAGTCGCTAAGGAAAGGTATCGCGATTTACGAGTTCTGAAGGAACTAGGGGTTGTTTCGAGTGCTAGTTGTCCAATAACCATTTATTGTGACAACACTAGTGCCATTGCACAGACAAAGGAACCAAACAAACAGAAACAAGCATGTACCAATGAAGTACTACATCCTGAGAGAGATGGTGGAAGCTGAAGATATCAAGATAGATTATATTCCCACAGACAATAATCTAGCAGACCCGTTTACTAAACCATTAAGCTTGGTGAAACATAATGGTCATTTTGAGAACATGGGTATTAGATATGTTGGTGATTGACTCTAGGCCAAGTGGGAGATTGAAAGTATATGTATGTCCTAAAGACAATCTGTATTAGGACACAATGTACTTTATACACATTCATATTTATATTAATGATGATTAATATTATGGCATTTGCATTTATTGAATTATTAGTTGATTGTTTATAATATTCTATAAATGCATCCCTAGAGTTTACATGTTTATTAATGATGTGAGAATTAATGTTATAACGTAACACTTAAATTACCTCGACTAATGATCATCGAAATTGGAATATCGATGATATGTGATACGTCGACATGTGGTCTGCATCATATCCTTAGGGGATGTAGCATGTCTCACTTGCTACGAGTTATGACAACTCGTGATGGACACATAGATACCTGTTGAAGTATTAGTATACCCTGCTGATGCACTATTTGTTATATTCGAGTGAACACTCAAATACTCGAGTGAACACTCAAGTACTCATATGGTATTAGGTTGACTAAGTCATTGGCCAATGCAATGGACATGTCTCTGATATGATCCTGTTGTCAACTAATATAGATGAGTTATAATAATCAAGTCATTTGGATAGACACTTGACAAATCCTAAGCTTGATTGAGTGTTCACATGTTTTGTGTAGCTAAACTTTACATATTGGGTTCGTCTTCCGGCGCAGTCTAGGAGTTCCGTGAAGATCCTAATGTAATTAGTGACGATATGTAAAGGCCTGAAGGGTAACACTAAGTCAAATGTTCCGTCGATTGAAGGATGTAATTAGAAAGAGATACATATATGTTCGGTTGATGACCGGGACATTAAAATGGGAAAATGGGCAGAAAAATAGGACGGAACCGCGGTGCCTTGATTCAGGACCGCGGTGCCAGGAACACGCGGTCAAGACCGCGTACCTCTTCATCGAGGACCGCAGCGCGACGTGGCTGGCGTCCAATTCGCCGATTCGTTCTTTGGGCACAGCTCTCTTGAATCACTTGAGCTCTTATTTTATCCTATAAATAGGAGGCTCCTCTTCTCATTTCAACACATTAAACCTAAGAGAGGTAAATCTCTTCTAAAGCTCTGTTAGAATCCCTAGCATTCCTAACTTAGCAAATTACATCACAGTTTCCAGAACTTAAAAATCGAGGGACGTTTGCGTGTGTACCCTCAGACTACACAAAGATCCAGAAGATTTAACTGCTTGGCTGATTTCTTCGAAAATGTAAGTCTTCCATCGAAGTATTACATTATACTTTGTGTTTGTATTTTCATTAGATATCATACTGCAGTTCGACCGTCGTCGGGTTTGAAACATAAATTTTCAAATTACGCTGCGTGTACAGACCCGACGTAAACTCCTACAGTTAGATCATAAGATTCAAAAGTCTATTTCTTAAATTTGTGTCGATTCAAACTATATCATATAAATTGGGACGGAGAAAGTATTAGATTTCCACATTTGATGTCAATGCTAGATTAGTCGAGGGCGACCCGAGCAAAATCACTTCCTTTGGGTCCCCAATTGACAGCTAAAATGCCATTTATACCTTGCTAGAAATGACCGAACACTACAAAATAGGTTGCTAATTTGCTCATTCACAATTACTAATTACTATACACAGTAAAGTCGACTTTATTTTGACTTTCTTAAAGTAGAAAGAAGATGAACGCGACTAATAACACATGCAAGTCTCTATTCATAAGACGTGTGTGCACCCACTTAGTGAGGAAACAATTGGAGGGAAGAAATTTTCGCTACTAAATTTGTTCTTTTAACAAGGAAATTCCGTTTTATGAAACCTCGAAACATTAGTATTGTCTATGAATTATTTGGATTGGATGCGTTGGGTGTGCAAACAAAGTCCAATTTGATAGATGAAAATACAGGGAAGTGGCATATAAGACGGGGAAACTTTAAAGAATAAACGAGAAATAGACAATATTTACCAGCACCCATAGCTTCCATGTGAAATATGTACTAGCTATAGGGAATGGATAATTATGAGCAATTCTTTCCATGCTAAAGTTTCACTCTTTCCAGGCAATTCTTTAAGAATGGACGCACAATATTCTAGAATTTGAAATGAGCAGGGCAAAGTTATTGTAGTTTACCTGTAAGTCATCCTGCCAATCCCGTAATTCATCAATGGTTTTGAAACAGGGGTAATCTGGGTAGGAAGAGGGGAATTTATAGAATCGTTTGGGGGAAGCTCATTCATGTTGCCAATATCTCGTTCCGGGACAGCACTCAAGTTTCCAGCTGACAACTTATGAGAGGCCTCATAACCTTTCGTGTTTGTATTTGGCGATAGAGAACCTTGAATGCCCTTCTTCACTTCAACAGGTTTACATGTGTTAGATACAATTGGCTTAACCTCTTTCTGTAGCACCAATGTTGCTCCATGTCCATCCTGCCCAGTCACCAGTGCTTCTTGGTCACCGACTTGAGTAACCTGACTAGTTGTTAGTGATCCATTAGGTGGCAGCGTAGCCAAGGGCGCAACAGTCATATGACCAGCTTGGGATGAATCTGGAGGAGCTTGCGTACTAGGTCGAAATCCATTGGTCGGGTTGACAGGTTGAAGGACAACAGGAACAACAGCACCACGGTCTCCCACCAAAAGGACAGAAGGAGCTGTTGTTGGAGGCGATACATTTAGCCGAGGCCTATTATTAAGATAGTAAATAAAAATGTGACACTCCATTGACTTGGCAAGAGTAAATATGACCTACTGTATCGCTTCTATTCTAGAATTGCAATTTGGGATCACTCGGGGATAAAGGTGGACAATCCATTCAGGAAGGAGGACGCAATATGCATGGGATTGCATGGGATCTAAGCTTTATTGACAGGTAAACATGTGAAGGTAAAGAAGAGCGATTAGATTAAAAAGCTGGAATCAAGGAAAAGAAATTAGAGATAAGAATCAGCATAAACTTCAAATAAGCCAAATATGGTAATCATAAAAATGCTTAGGAACAGAAGATTAACTATTACTAGGAGACAACGATTATAACTTTATGGTTATATGGTTCCAGCTGACCCAGGCTAAGTAGGACTCAGCAGATTTTCAAAAAAGGAATTGCAGGGTGTGGTGAGCAAAACAAGACACCTACTATCAGAGCATAATATTCAATAGATTTACTTAGTGCCTGTTTGGATTGGTTTCTGGTTACTCAGAACTTTCGTGAAAATGGCAAAATTGACATGTTTGATTTGACTTTTCAGAAGTGTTTCTGGTAAAATTTGTAGCTTCTGCCAGAAGCACTTCTACCATTTATTTCAATTTGAATTTTACCATTTTATATATTACACTCTTTAATTTTCATCAACAACTCTATCCACCTTCATTACTCTCTTTAAATATCTAAAAATAATTACTAAAAAAAATAATCAAATATACAACTTTCATTATCCTCTTTAAATATCTAGAAATAATTACTAAAAAAAATAATAATCCAAATATACAACTTTCATTACCCTCTTTAAATATCGAGAAATAATTACTACAAAAAAATCAAATATATTACTCATGTTCTGTTTTAATTAAAAAAAATCAAATATACTACTAAAGTTGACATTTGTTCATGTGTAATTGCAGATTGAAACTTTAAACTCCTCAAACATCCTAACGTTTTCCGATTATACGAGGATTATCCTTCTCCTTTTTCTATTGTCTTCTTTCAAATACAATGAATATTACTACTATAATACATTATATTTTAAACAAACAAGAAATAAATATACACAAGTTGAAGTATCAATTTTTATTATTATTTTTGAAGAATTGCCCGAAGAGCGCCGCGACGCCTCCTCCCAAGGGTCGCGGCTCCTTCGGCGTGAAAAACCACTAGAACTTTAAATTAGTATTGTAATAATATTCTACTAATATTTAAGTACTATATTGCACTTTAAATTCTATTATATATTTGTAATTTTTTATTTACATAATTTCATTTATTAGTCATTTTTATTTATATGTATTGACTAAATATCCATTTTGGTAATTATACATTCAAAAATAATTTTGATCAAAACTATCAAAACATCATTTATTGATAACAATCACTTTTAGATTATTGCATCCAAACATAAATCACTTCTGCCAGAATCACTTCTGACAAAATCACTTCTGCCAGAAGCACTTCTGTCAGAAACACTTCTGCCCACCGCCAATCCAAACATGCCCTAATCAGTCAAATTTTGTGGAAAAGTTATATCCATTAGGGGTGTTCATTTCGGATATTCGATCCGAAATTTTGGATATCCGAAAATTTCGGATCGATAAAATTATGATCCGAATCCGATTCGAAATTTTCGGATATCCGAACGAAAATTCCGGATCGGATATCCGAAATGAACACCCCTAGACTATATATTGTCTTTTTAATTGTTTCTTAGAATTTCAATATGACAACTTTATTTTTTGGTTAAAACGATACTTTATAAATATATTACGTTGTTACATCAGACATACTTTCCTATTCAAGTCCACCACTGGTAGAAGTAGAATTACATGGAGATTACCAAAAGAACTTAGTACAGTTAACTACATAAACTAACTAAGTAGATGCCAACTATAAAAATGGATTGGAAGTTGCAGTCATGTATTACTATTTAGTACCATATATTTTTCAAAGTTGTTTCATTGGTTATATACGTATGTATTAAGCATAAAGCCAATGGTAAAAGATTAATTTAATATAACATACTAAAAGATTTATATTTTCCCACTATTATAAGATCAAATAGAAATTATTAAGATAAAATAGAAATTATAATTCAATTTAAGTTATTTCTTATTTTAACAAAAGATCATTCTTTTTAAAAATTAGAAACCAAAATTAAAAGAAAATAAAAAAATCGGATATTTCGGATATCCGAAATTAAGAAAATTGTGATATGTATCCGATCCGATTTTTTTCGAATATCCGAAGCTCAAAAAAACGGATCGAATATCCAATTTTTTGAATCGGATCGACCGGATCGCGGATCGGATCGAAATGAACACCCCTGATATCCATTCTCACAAGAAAAGAATATAAGCAACACCGCAAACACCATTCCCTTTTTTGAGAAATACTACAAATAATTCAATACAGTGCTTAGTCACATATACCAAAATGACACCCGCACAAATTCCTTTATCTCCCCCCACCCCACCCACCCCACCTCAACCCCCCACTCCACTTTTTTTTTTTCCTTCCAAGTTTATTTTCATGGCGAGCTTAGACTGAAAAGAACAAAGTTGTCCGGCAGGAATTTTTTATCCTATGTCCAAGTTGCAGGATAGACCATTGTGGTCCGGCCCTTTCCCAAACCCCATGCATAGCGGGATCTTAGTGCACCGGGCTGTCCTTTTTCCAAGTTGCAGGATAGTTGTATCACGTCATTTCTCCATCAGCTCTTTATTAGAGCCAAAATGCAGAGCAATACAACCAGGGGCGGATCTATTAAGGGTCGGGGGTGCCACGCCACCCCCAAGCCTCACCCGAAACCCTGTGTATATATATGTAATATACAGAAGCTATGTACAAATATTTAAAGTGACACCCTCACTACAAACTAACCAGCTGGTGCCAGTGGATAGGTATCGGTAAAGGAAAAAACCTCATTCTGCTGTGGTTGAGAATCAGTCTTTTCTTAGGTCAGGCTTGACTTCGCTTTTCTTCTGAAGTGTGGGGCAAACGGCTCCCTCTACTTCTCCCACACTTATCTAGTCTTGTACGTGAATCAAAGAAAGCTGCATCCAAACCTTCCTGATCCTCCATATCTTCATTATCATTCCCAATATCATCAACCGCATCACTCCATCTAGAAGTAGATTGAGTCTTTACTTACACAGAAGAATAAGATGGTACGAATGGGATTTCAAGGAAAAATAACCTATATACTCCTCCAAGTCCTGAGGGTGGATTGAATCCGCAAAAGCGGATCAAGAAGAAAGCGGTGGCGTACCTTCGCTCGGGAACAAGAAATGGAGTCGTATGGCGGCATCCACGGCTCGAGACTCTTTCATAGAATTCCAACAATTTCTCCCGCTCCTCAAAAGCCTACGTAGTGGGTTTAGTACGCCCCGCCCAAACAAACGGCTCCGAAACAAATAAAAAGGTGCGTGCAACACTCACGAAGGACTGCCAGTGATATACTTGAGGAAGGTGGGGATGACGTCAAGTCCGCATGGCCGGGATTGATTCCCAGCGACTGCATGATGTTTCCTCATTTTTTGATACACAAGATATTTTGATTCCCAAGTTAGATGAGTCTTTTTTTCCTGAAAAGTCAAAGCGTAAGTCTTCTGGTGTTTGTTATTCACACCACTTGCGTATTGAAATCTTTTGTGTTGTGATTGATGTGCAACTTCAAGAGCTTAATAATCGCTTTGATGTAGCGAGTAGTGATTTGCTTCTTGGGATGGGTATCTTGAATCCTATCAATTCTTTTGCTAATTTTGATAAAGGTAGAATCATGACTTTAGCAAAGTGTTACCCAGATGAGTTTGATGAACTACAGATTCGAGATTTGAGTCACCAACTCGATACTTTCATATTTCATATACGAAGTGGTAATCCCAAGTTCTCCAACTTGGAAGGAATTCGTGATTTGGCAAAAGCATTAGTTGAGGCAAATCTTGTGGATACTTATTCACTTATTTATTTACTTGTGACATTAACTCTGATCTTACCTGTTGCTACCACAACTGTGGAGAGTGCATTCTCATCCATGAAGCGGATAAAAAATGAAGTGCGAAATAGCATTGGTGATCAATATTTAAATGATTATTTAGTTTGTTACATAGAGCGTGATGTATTCACAAATGTAAGTAATGATGTCGTCATTGATCATTTTCAGAAGATGAAACCTCGTCGAGGACAATTGTAAATGAATGATGGATATTTATAATATTAGTAATATTATTGAAAGTTTTATGTTTTTCTCTTCTGTATATTGCTATAAATAAATGTTTCATCGGAAAAGAAGAATAACCCGAATCAAAGCTCGAAAAGACGAATAATCCGACCCGAAGCCCAAATTGATTGAATGACGCATGGCACCCGAAAACTTCAAATCCTGGATCCGCCTCTGAGTACAACTAATGACTATAAGTAAGGGAAAATGCTAAAGACAACTCAGAAAAGCATATCTATACCCATGTACCTACCCGGAGCCACAAGACACATCAACTTTGGTATAAGCTGGGTAATGCCAAGGAACTTTAATGAAGCTTTTGTGATTTGGAATGGATTCAAAGTAAGGAAACCTATCAGGGACATTTATGATACCTCAGGTATTTTATGGAGCATATGGAAGGAGCGAAACCAGAGATGTTTTGAAGGAATTTCAACTCCCGTATACATACTTAAATCTAGATGTTTACTAAACCTTTTTGCGTGGAGTAATTATTCTGATGTTAATAGTCCAGTACATCATTTGGATTTGGTTAGTTCAAGGAGTAGTTAGGAGGAGAAATTCTCTATAGGAGTTATGTCATGCTTTCGTAATCAATTACATCATCTGGATGATTGATCAATGACAGCCTACTTTACTTATGTTATAGTCAATCTAGTATCATCAATGAACACACATAATAATAGAATAATAACTCTATTGAAACTGAAATCAACAATAAGAAATGCTTCAAATTGAACAACAATCACTAACTTGATGTCGATAGAGGCATGCTGTCGCAGTGTCCTAAGATAGAAATTCGCCCCCACTTGTGCTGTAGTTTAATAGACGTCTATCTTGAGGATACAACTATCTGGTTCGAGTTCTTGCATAAGAACTAGACCCTGACGAATTTACTATATGTTATTCTTCAGAAATATCTTTTGGGAAGAAGAAGATGAAGCACAATCTTAAATCATTAATTGTGTTAAATGATTGATTGTATTGTGTTATCTATTTTTTCCAATCAAGTGATCAATGTTCTTTTATAGTAATAACATCAGAATAGGTATAATATTTCATTTTAGAGGTTGCGACTGTTTAGAACAGTCATACCCATTTCCAAAAATTTTGACCGTTAGGCCCAGCACCGCGGCTCTGACTTCATTTAGAGTCTTCTGAATTTTCAGCGCTGCGGCGCCAAGCACGGTGATTCTGCAGAGCTCTCTGGATATCCGGCGCCGCGACCCTCTCCCTGGGCGCCGCAGCGCTGCGCCAAAATTTGCAACACTTTATTTCGATCACTTGTTTCTTCTTATCCCATACAAGTTCCAACAATACCCCACATTTTATATTCAAACATCAACAATACTCCACATTTGGATAAAAAATAAGATAATAAGGAACTTATCGTTATTTCTGAAAACCTCGATATGACATGCATCGGAAAATATGTCTTTTGGACTTGAACCGTTCGTAGTGAATACCTATCGGATCTACTTTGTGAAATAGTGTACGAAATGTCTTAAACTATTAACGTTTTGTAGTAAATCAAGACAACAAGTATCACACATATCATATCAACATATTTCAATTCTTACGGTTGTGTTCATTTCGGTTGTGAAAAACTCTTTCTTCGTGAGAATTTCTAGAGAACGTAGTCATATCGGTTCTCACAAATGCGACCCCACATCAATCTCATATAGGTAACACTAAACAAGAATAGTCCGTACTATCCCACCTTAAAGGATTTTAGTATTATTAAGAATAATATTCATCCCTTAATCGTCAACGGATTAACACACTTAGTTCACCATATGAATGAGCATATGTGTGTTTCTATGCTCCTTGAGTCTTCCCCAACTAGTTGTCCTATTGAACCTAAACCATGTGATCTCCAATTATGATAGGTTAGGTTACCGCCAAGTAATGACTCATTGTATTGGCTTTAAGACCATTCCCCTCGATGTAAATACAACTTGCTCTCTGTTAAGGCCTTTTGTCAAAGGATCCGCTATATTGTCATTTGATTTCACATAATTAATAGAAATAATTCCATTATTCAGCAAGCTTTGTATTATATTATGACGTCGCCTTATATGTCTTAACTTTCCATTGTATATTTGATTCTTTTCCCTCGTCAGGGCAGCCATACTATCACAATGTATACAAATGGCTGTCACAGGCTTTGTCCACAACGGAATACCTTCTAGGAAGTTTCTGAGCCATTCTTCCTCTTCGATAGCTTTGTCTAAGGCTACAAATTCTGCTTCCATAGTTGATCGCCTATTCACTGTTTGCTTCGATGATTTCCAAGATACTGACGCTCCATCAAGTGTAAATACATAACCACTTGTGGACTTACTTTCCGAATGGTTGGAAATCCAATTAGCATCACAATATCCTTCTAAAACAGAAGAATATTTTGTATAATGCAACTCATAGTTCATTGTATGCTTTAGTTATCGGAGTGCCCTGGTTAGTGCAAACCAATGATCCTTTTCAGGATTATGTGAGTATCGACTAAGTCGAATCACTGTATATGCTAAGTCCAGTCGTGTACAATTCATTATGTACATCAAGCTTCCAAGAACTTGTGTATACTCCAATTGAGATACACTTTCATCCTAATTTTTCTTAAGGTGACAAGGGATCAAATGGTGAAACAACCGGTCGATCATCATAGTGTCCAAATTTTCTAAGGACCTTTTCAACATAGTGGGATTGAATTAAGGTGTAACCATCATAATTCTTTTGAATTCTAATACCAAGAATGACATCCGCTATTCCTATATCTTTCATATCAAGCGGCATGCAACATCTTCTTAGTTTGGTTAATTACATTCTTACTTGTTTTCATAATTAGCATATCATCAACATATAAACATATAATGACACATGCATCTTTACATGTTTTAATGTAGACACATTTGTCACATTCATTTATTTGAAAACCATTTGATAATAACGTATTATCAAACTTTTCATGTCATTGATTTGGAGCTTGTTTAAGTCCGTATAAAGACTTGACCAATTTACACACCTTCTTTTCTTGACATTTAACAACAAACCCTTCGGGTTGTTCCATGTAAATTTCTTCATCTAATTCACCATTCAAAAATGCAGTTTTCACATCCATTTGATGTATTTCCAAATTTTGAATCTCCGCTATAGCAATTAACGTCCTTATCGACGTAATTCTGGTTACTGGTGAGTAAGTATCAAAGAAATCTACACCTTCTTTTTGACAAAACCCTTTGGCTACTATACGAGCTTTGTATTTTTCTATAGTACCATCCGACCTTAATTTCCGTTTGAAAATCCATTTATGGCCTATTGGTTTTTGTCCCGGAGGGAGATCAACCAATATCCATGTATTATTTTGCACAATGGATTCTACCTCACTTTGGATAGCCTCCTTTCAATAAGGTGTTTCAGATGATTCCATAGCATCCCTATATGTTTGAGGTTCTCCTTCAACGGAAAATGTCATGAAATCTGGTCCAAAATCTTTGGCAATTTTTCCACGTTTACTTCTCCTTGGTTCAAAATTTTCTTCTTGAACAGATGAAGTAAGATTATCATCATTTTGTGTGCTTTGGTTTGATTCATCATGAGACAATGTCCTCTTCTTATGATTAAGAACATTTTTATTCTTGTCTTTGTAAGGAAAAATATCCTCAAAAAAATTATACTTAAGCAGATTCCATAAGTGTATTTTTGTGAATACCTTCAACATCAGAATTATACACCAAAAACTTATATGCTGCACTATCATTAGCAGGGCCAATATATATGCAATCTACCATTTTTTGTCCAAGTTTAGTTCTCTTTGGTAAGGAAACTTGAACTTTCGCTAGGAAACCCCACACTTTCATCCTTTTGAAAGTAGACAATCTTCCTTTTCATAATTCATAAGGAGATTGATCACTTTTATTATGAGAAATTTTATTTAGTATCATATTTGCAGTAAGTAACGCCTCTCCCCATAACATAAGAGGTGCGCCCGAACTAACCAACATTGAATTTATCATATTGTTCAATGTTCTATTCTTTCGTTCGACAACTCTATTTTATTTTGGAGTGTATGGTGCAGTGGTTTGATGAACTATACCATGAATAAAACAAAATTCTTTGAACTTATTTGATTGATATTCACTACCTCTATCAGACCTTAGAATTTTAATTTTCTTGTCAAGTTGGTTTTTCACTACCGCTTTATATGTTTTAAACATGTTTAAAGCCTCATATTTGGTATGTATTAAGTATATATAACAAAATTTACTGCAATCATCTATGAATGATATGTCATAATTCTTTCCTCCACGAGATGGGGTTGCTTGGTAATGACACAAATTACTATGAATTAAACCAAACACTTCATTCGATTTCACTACAAATTTATGAGGATGACTTGCATATTTTGATTATATGCAAACTCCACACTTAGTCATTTTGTTCAATGAGCATTTTGGCAACATGCCTAACTTTACCATTCTTTGTAGAGAGCGATAATTAACATGGCCTAATCGTGAATGTCATAATGAAAGAGAATCAACCATATACATAGAAGCAATGCTAGTGCCTGCAATTTCATTAATAATGACAATTGCCTTAGTAGGTACAACATATAGTTTGAAGAGCCCCTCACTGAGGTAACCCTTCCCTACATACATCCCACCCTTGGTGAGTATAAATTTGTCAATTTCAAATACAATCTTAAAGCCCTTGTTACTAAGAACAGGACCAGATCAGGCACGTGCAACACATTAGTGAGCACAAGATCATTCCCGGAAGTGAGTTTCAAAATCACATTCCTTTTCCCTTCAACTTTTACAGCAGCGACATTATCCACGAATAATGGTTCTCCATCCTTGATGGCCTGGTAAGATGAAACCATGTCCTTTTCAGAACATATGCATTGTAGCACCCATATCCATCCACCAATCGGTTGAGTTAGTAACCAGATTTGCTTGAGTAGCAACAACACCAATAAATTGGTTTTTAGTTTCAGCCCGGTTGGATTGGTTGATATTACTCGAACCTCCAACACCACCACCTTGACTCTTGCGAAGGCGACAATCTTTTGCTCTATGTCGAGGTTTTCCGCACACCCAACATACACCAACATGTGATTTCTTGAACCCATTGGTATTTTGTGGGGCAGTGCATTCTTCCCGGTTGCAAAAGATGGCTTGGCACCAACAAAAAATATCAGCCTTTTCATTCATTCGGTTATCCTCTTCAACTCGAATTTTAAGAACCAATTGCTCAAAATTAATTTCCTCAGTTAGATGCTTAAGATAAACTTTAAAATCCTTCCAAGAAGGAGGTAATTTCTCCATAATAGCACCAACAAGGAAATTCGGGTTAAGGCCCATACCTTCAACCTCTAACTCATGAACAATGACTTGGAGTTCTTCTACTTGTTTGTCAAACCCGATCGGATCTGTCAAGAATGAGCTGACGACCACAAGGGAAGCAGCTGACTACATGCTTGGAACCTCTCATCTTAAAGTTCAGAAACTTGCCGATGACGAACTTCTTGGAACAAGCAACCTCAATTTTATACTTGTTCTCCAATGACTGCCACAACTCCCGTGTTGTTCTGAACGTGGAGTAAATATCCTAGAGAGAATCATCCAAGGCATTGAGAATATAGTTTCTACAAAGAAACTCTTGATACTCTCAAGTCTGAATAGCCTTGAAATTTTCAGTCTTCGTTTCCTCAGTAGGAGCATTCTCCCCTTCTCCTTCCGGCAATGCCATAAGAGCCTCAGCAGTCAACACGTTTGCCACATGAAGAGTTGTCAAGTAGAACAACATCTTTTATTGCCAGTGTTTGAAATCAGAACCTTTGAATTTCTCAGATTTCTCAACATGGTTTTTCACCATTGAAGATCCAGATTGATCCATTTTTGCAAATCAGGAAAATGATTCTCTGAAAATTTTGCAAATAATCACAAAAACGAATTTTCTGAATTTATGTCTTAGATTGTTATAGCCAATCTAGTATCATCAATGAACAAGTACACTAATAGAATTATAACTCTATTGAAATTGAAATCAACAATAAGAAATACTTCAAATTGATCAACAATCACTAACTTGATGTCGATAGACGCCTGCTGTCGCAGTGTCCTAAGACATAAATTCGACCCCACTTGTGCTGTAGTTTAATAGACGTCTATTTTGATAATACAACTATCTGGTTCGAGTTCTTGCACAAGAACTATACCCTCGCGAATTTACTATATGTTGTTCTTCAGAAATATCTTTTGGGAAGAAGAAGATGAAGCACAATCTTAAATCATTAATTGTGTTAAATGATTGATTGTATTGTGTTATATACTTTTTTTTCAATCAAGTGATCAATGTTCTATAACATCAGAATAGGTATAACCTTTAATTTCAGAGGTTGCGACTGTTTAGAACAATCATACCCATTCCCAAAAATTTTGACCGTTAGGCCCAGCGCCGCGGCCCTGACTTCCTATCAGAGTCCTCTGAATTTTCAGCGCTGCGGCGCTGCTGCTCAGCGCCACGATGCCAAGCACGGTGATTCTGCAGAGCTCTCTGGATATCCGGCGCCGCGACCCTCTCCCTTGGCGCCGCGGCGCTGCGCCAAAATTCACAACGCTTTATTTCAATCACTTGTTTCTTCTTATCCCATACAAGTTCCAACAACTTGATCAGAGAAAAAGATCCAACAACTTTATCCAGCCAAGAGCTGAGAACAATTTGGTATGTGTTATTCAAGGTCATCTTATAATGCTGACTAGTGAAGCAACTCTTTCTTAATCAGGAAATTTAGGCACGTGTTAGATAAAATTATTGGATATATTTATTAAATGTGAAATAAAGTTAATCATATTAATTATGACTCAAATAATTGGGGCCCCGCACGTCAGAAATGTGGCTTCCACACACGTGCACATAAAGTGCCAATGGTCGTAATTTTCTTAATGGAAGAGATATTGGTACGTATACGAATTATTTGAGACGTAATACAATAGACGATTATTGGACAAATGACAATGGTTTCACGTTGGTAAATGAAGGAAGAAGTGTACGATGTGTAAAATATGAAATGAATCAGGAAATGGGTGAAGGGCCGCGGTGCCTCGATGGCTGGGCTGCGGCACCTGAAGCGCCGTGGCGCCTCCCAGAAGGGCCGCGACTCTAATGACGGTAAAAATCCACTGGAGCTACTGGAATTTAGGCGCCCCGATGCCTTCTCGAAGGACCGCGACGCCTCGGCTCCAGCTTGAAGTGCCGCGACGCCCTACTGAAGGGCCATGACACTTCGACTCCAGTATGACCGTTGGACACGAAATTCACCTGACGTTTGGGCTGACTTTAGAGCATTAAGTCTCCATTATTTGCCTCATGAATTCAACCATTACTTGGCTGAATTGTAACCCCTAAATCAATGGCCATTACATGGCATTGAAGGCCTTTATTAGGCTATTTAGGAAGACACGTTCATCTTGCTATAAATTGAGACCTTTGGCTCAATTCATAATACACCACACTTCAGATTTTTATCAATCTTCTTCCTCTCTTGCAATCACCAATACACTCAAGATCTTTCTTTCCTAAGCGAACACTTGAGTCTCATTTGCTCAATTGTTTGATTGCTGTTTTATCTTGAGAGATAAGTTGTCATTACACAGTTTAAAGGAATATACGAGGCAAGATTATCTTAAGGATAGATTGAACCAACAATTGACTCAGTAAGCCAATTACTTTGTTAATTTCTAGATTTCTAACACTCTTGTTATTACATTTCCATTTTCTTATTAATACACATTATTTCTCACAAGCTTAAGATAATCTTCGCTGTTTCAATAACAATATATCTGTTGAAGATCAAGTCAACGCTATGAACACCGCCACTGTTCAAGGCAACCCCACTATCTTCACCATCGCCATCGAAGCAACAACACGCTGACCCCATCGCCAAGGCATTCTGAATGCCTTCCAAACTGCTGCTCAAGGCGTTCCCAACACCTTTACTACTGTTCAAGGGAGCGCCACTTCTACAACTCCCGTTGGGTTTCACCATGAACGTCCCGAGAAGTTCATGGGGGCACACTTCAAGTGATGGCAGCAAAATATGCTATTTTTCCTGACGGTTATAGGAATGCCACGTTTCCTAACCGATGACCCTCCACAAGTTGGGGAAGACAAGGACTCTCAGAAAAATGATATGATGGGAGGGGGCCAAGGTATCCATGTCGTTGACGACATGAAGTTGGTTCGTGATGCATGGAAACACAGTGATTTCATGTGCATGAACTACATTCTAAACAGTTTGTCCGATCCTCTCTATACAATATACTATACCGTTGAAACTGCCAAGCAGTTGTGGGACAAACTACAAAAGAAGTACAACACTCAAGATGCGGGTGCCAAAAGTTCGTCATTAGGAAATTTCTAAAATTTCAAATGGTGGACAACAAAAGCGTGTCATTTAATGTCGAGGAATTTCAAATGATTCTTCATCACCTAGACTTGGAAGGATTGAAGCCCAACGAGAAATTATTGGTTGGGGCATTAATAGAAAAATTGGCTCCCTCGTGGACTGAGTTCATGAATTACTTGAAACTCAAAATGAAGGAGATGACCCTGGACGAACTTATTGTCAAATTTCAGATCCAGGAGGACAATAAGAAGGCTATGCCAAAGGGGAAACAACCCACCGAGGCTAAGGTGAATCTGGCGGAAGTCAAAGGGAACC
The DNA here is from genome assembly GCA_029844215.1 of Przewalskia tangutica. NCBI lineage: Eukaryota > Viridiplantae > Streptophyta > Magnoliopsida > Solanales > Solanaceae > Przewalskia > Przewalskia tangutica. The sequence goes on along the minus strand of CM056720.1, from coordinate 138,460,595 downwards.
CAAGCAAAAATCAAAAGTTCCAGAAGGTTGACCAGGCCCAAACAACTGAAAAGTTTAAGGGAATGTGCAACTATTGTGGTAAAGTTGGTCACATGGCCAAAGACTTCCGCAATCTCAAACATGATAAGACTAAAGGCAAGGATAAGGCAAACATCGTCGAAGATACGCTCCTAAACAATATGATAGAAGAATTCTCAGCAGTGGTGCTAGAAGCCAACCTTGTTGAGAATCCGACGCAATGGTGGTTGGACACGGGTGCTACCCGTCACATTTGTTCCAATAAAGACGTCTTCTCCACATATACGCCAGTCACATATAAGAAGTTGTTCCTGGGCAACAATTCTTCTTCAGAGGTGCTGGGGGTAGGAAAGGTAGTCCTCAAGATGACATCCAGAAAGGAGTGCCTAAAACCTCCCTTGTTGTCTTTCTTGCTTTGCAACTGTTTAGTAGGCAAGGATCGAAACGGGCGGATCCCAGGTCGAATTCCTGATCTACTTATTCTGAAGGAAGTGATGCATGCCCCAAAAATTAGAAGAAATTTAATTTCTGGAAATTTATTAGTTAATGCTGGTTTTAGGCTATTTTTAGAGGCTAATAAGTTTGTAATCACTAAAAACAGAACATTTGTAGGAAGGGGATTCACATGTGAAGGCCTCCTTAAGGTTAATGCTACATCTGTAATGCCTTCTACTTAGGAAGGGGGTGTCACGTCTCGAACCCCGGGACCGCGACTGGTGCCCTACTTGGGCACCCTTCTATCCATACAAGATACGTAACTTGCGGAAAATAAATAACACTCTTTTTTTTCTTTAAACAAATACAAAGCCGATAAGGCTGACACAATATAAGTCACTCGAAAGGGGCTACATTGTTCAACAATATAAATACAACTCTATCCAGTCCAACCCACATATGAATACAGACCTCTAAGATTTTGGACATATACTATGGCGGGACAAGGCCCCGCCGTACCTCTGAATATACCTAGCCATAATGACAAGCTCCGGAACATTGGAGTTATCCCAAAAAGCTGAACAAGGATCCTAAGCTCGTGGATCCATAATGGAGTACCTAGACCTGCGGACATGAACGCGCCCCGAGAAGTCGATCTAACATGTACCAAGTATGGAGCAATCTGATCTGATAAAAGCGATTATAAGCGCATGAGAATGATAGGGGCAAGTATGGAAATTAAATACTAGATCCTATCGTGTCATATAACAATCAGAGCCAACTGTACCTTGTATCACTATAACACCGTACCACTTTCACCTATGAAAGCCATGTCAAAATCAGGGACACATGCCCTTAGTATATAATATCACAGAAGCATGCTCATGGAATACAACATCACTGCCAGCATGTAACAAGTATAATACTCAATTATCAGTACACTGTGTTGTTTTTCTAAATAGTAGAGTAAACTTTAACTCTTATTAGACAAAATGAAGGCACCATTTTTTTGAACAACCAAGGCAATACCCTGTCTTCCTTTTTAAAATAAACAAGACAATATCATGTCTTCCTTTCTAAAATAACCAAGACAATACCATGTCTTCCTTTTTAAAACAATCAAGACAATACCATGTCTTCCCACAAAGGTATACTGCCCGGCCCAGTCTGGGACGCGGTGAAACCATAAAAAGTTTTCCCACAAAGGTATACTGCTCGGCCCAGTCTGGGACGCGGTAAAGTCACATAAGTCTGCCCATAAAGGTATACTGCCCGGTCCATTTTTGAGACGCGGTAAAGTCACATAAGTATGCCCATAAAGGTATACTACCCGGTCCATTTCTGGGACACGGTAAAGTCACATAAGTCTGCCCATAAAGGTATACTGCCCGGCCCATTTCCGGGACGCGGTAAAATCACATAAGTCTGCCCATAAAGGTATATTGCCCGGTCCATTTATGGGACACGTTAAAGTCACATAAGTCTGCCCATAAAGGTATACTGCCCGACCCATTTCTAGGACGCGGTAAAGTCACATAAGTTTGTCCATAAAGGTATACTGCCCGACCCATTTTTGGGACGCGGTAAAGTCACATAAGTCTGCCCATAAAGGTATACTGCCCGGTCCATTCTGGGACGCGGTAAAGTGACATAAAGGACTGTACACATAAACTATCACAAGCAACTATGTGTCATATAAAATCCTCTTCTTACTTCTCGCTAAGTCGTTATAACAACTTCCCATAAAGCTATTATAACCACTTTTCATTTTAGAGAACTTAAGGCACTTTATTACATCTTCCTTTTTAATAACACTAAGGCATTTTCATAACTTGAAACCTTAGAGAAACTAAACCCAAAGTACTACGTACGTCTATTCTTTACAAAAGAATCGTTTCATGCAATATTTAGAGAGTTGAACCCAAAAGCACTTTCACTATTAAAACCAAGTTACTTACCCTTTTAAACTCAAGTAACTTACACTTTTAAAACCAAGTAACTTATGCCTTAAAATCAAGTTACTTCTACTCTTTAAATTAAGTAACATATACTTTTCAAATCAAGTTACTTATTCTCTTTGAATCAAGTAACATATACTTTTCAAATCAAGTTACTACACCTTTTTCAAAACTCAAGTCATTTATACTCTCGAAATCCAAGTCTCGTGTACTTTCAAAATTAATAGTTTTATGAGTTGTGAATAGGTTATACTCGTTTATAACGATCTTGTTAAAGCAGCCATGATCTAGAAAATGTAATACAATTTTGTCTTATCTTAGTTTCTATGCAGATGGAGAATTCTACTCATTTCAATATAATTGATTGTCGATACATTTTTATTAACGCTGCAATGGCTTGTTCGACACCTATTCTCATTAGTGTAGTAAATTAGCAAGGTCAACTCGACTCCAATACTTCCTCACGACTCTTACCAACATCCCCCATAAGACTTTGGTAAGAACTTAGGAATAATTTAGACATGACTTTTGCATAAAATCAATAACATGAAAACTTCCTAATGACAAGGCAAGTACTTCAAGAAAACAAGTCACGCATACTCCAAATAACAAGGCAAGTATACCTCAAGGATAATCATGTCGATAGAAGGAAGAAGTTCACATACCTCGTTGGCGACTAACCCAAACGACAAATAGCAATACGCTCCAATGTACTTCAACCTTATTGGCTATTCCACAAGCCAAGTAGAATGTGCTACACGTAGTACTTCAACCTAAAATGACAATAGCACTTCTATCAACTACAAGCTATCAAGTGTAGGACTTATACCAAATAATGGCCCTCTAATTCTACGGAAAATTGGGAAGCACTTCCTTTGTTTCTACGTACTTTTCCACTTTTTTCAAGGCCCGTATTCATTAACCAACAAGCCACATTTAAGGCACAATAAAATCAGAAACCAAAGGGGATCACATACATACCTTACGTGCAAAATTCGGCCCCTTAACCTATATAAAACAGTCCATAATTTAGCCCATAAAAACAGTCCACAATCCAACCATAACGAGGGTAAAATGTGAGGCCTTTTAACGCCTTTCCACACCCTTATTCCCTTAGGACTTTCATTAGTAACTACTACACTAAAACATGCATAACAACAACTAAATTTCCAGCATTTAATACCTCAAAACAGTCCACTAAATGACACATCAACGTCTAACAGTTTTGGGCAGTTTTTCAGCCACAACAACTACAACCCGATAACTCGTTCCTTAATCCATTTTATTCCAATTCAAGTTCCAAAACTTCTACATAAGTTATAACAACTTATTAACAACACTATTAATCGATTATAACATGCAATAGATGAAGATAACAATGACAATAACCAACGAATTCTATTTGCACCAAATCTGTCCCAAATCGGTTTTAGCCCAAAAAATGGCTCAAACGCTTTTTATTCTTCATTATTTTTAACACAAGTTCATCCATACATAATAACAATAAGTAATATCCAATTACTTTAAAAGAAGGACTTTTACCTCATTTTTTTGCCCAAAAATGCCCCAAAACAGTCCGATTTTTATTGGTGCGCAGTTTTCGTTTCTCTCCACTTCTTCAAGTTTCAATCACATATATGTACCCCCTACAACCTTAGAAGAAACTTCTCTTTGAATCTCACTTCCAAAAAGTCGACGGAACCCTAGGGTTTTGACATCAACTTTCGGCCAAGACAAGTAAAAGTGTGTAGAATATTAATCTAGGCTTAACACTTGGTTTAAGGGCTTAATCTTGGAGAAATAAATTGATCAACAATGGTTGTTCTTAGCCAAGGGGCTCTCGAAATTATGGAGCTAAAGGGGAGAAGATGAGAGCTTATTTTTTGGTCTAAGTGTATAATGAATCCAAGTCTTCAAGACTTGGATATATATCAACCTATAATGCTAAGTGGAGTGGGCCCCACATGCCCACTTGGCCTCAAAATATCTTAGAGACTTGTCATCTTGCAAGACCAAGTGGAGGGGTGACACGTGTCGCCCTCCGATTGGTCCAAAATACTATAATTTTTCGAAGGCCCCGCGAAATTGTGAAATTCTCGGCGGACCTCATATTATTAGTCCCGCATCTTCACAATAGTATTCTACGCTCGTATATCAAATTTGGAACGAAATCGACCCCTCGTGAAGAAATTATGGCGTCACGTTCGTTGTGACCAAATTTGCTCTAAATCGAAAATGTAACTACAATTTCTTTCCAACATTCGAATCTTATTACCTTACGTACGTTCTCATCTCATTCTCTTGGAAATACGGGGTGTAACATTCTTCCCCCCTTAGAAACATTCGTCCCGAATGTTCATACTAGGTTCATACTAAACAATTCCCGGTATAGTCTCCTTAAACTACACTTTAACGAACCCAATTAGGCCACATATGGCCAAAATACATCGCACATGCATATCCATCAATCACAAGCCAAACGAGGAATCAAATCCAAAGTGTGTATCACCACTATTTACTCCCATTCATGACCTAAAGGATTCTCTTTTTCGTACTTTTCTTTAGTCATAACTATAAACACTTCAACCCTTTCAACCTTTGTTCTCTCCTTTTCTTACTTGCCGTACTCTTCTCGTACTTCCTAACTTATTCTAGTATACGTACATAATCTCAATCATTGCTTCTGTTTTCAAATCCTTGGAGTTACTATATCCAAACTTGGTCATTATACTTAGATTCAATTTCCGTTAAGGCCCTTCTTGGCCCTCACGACCCGGTTTTGGTGGAACGCGTCCACGAACTCATACAACGATCTACTAGAGTTGGGCCTTGCACCCTCATGACCCTATCACATAGCGGGACCACCTCCAACTGACCCCACTCTATTTTGGGCTACGAGTTAACCCGTAATCAGCCCACAACCCGACCAATTGTCGCACTTAATTTTCATTCTTGGTCTGAGATAAATCTTACTACCCGAGAAGGCCTTGCACAACTAAGGTCTCCACGGTTATCAATATTCTAAGGCCCACAATTGTTCCATGTTCCAAGCCTACATTATCAGTTCCCACATACGGGAAATATACCTTCTTAATATCTCAAAATCATGTTGTCTTACTCACAACAACTCTATTTATCCGTACATAACACTTAAGCATACCACATAACTTAACCAACTTCTGATAAACCATAATCATTCTAGGCAACACACATATGACCCTAAATAAATACGCTCGTACAGATATACATCATCATAATACCATCTATACGATAGTTTTACCAACCTGGATACGCAATCCATATAATCTTTTCTGGGTCACTGTTGCCTTTCTCATAGCTGCAATCAAAATAATACGTTAGAGAGAGACTACCCTAACAACACAGCTCTATCGCACGATCTCAGAGTGAGAAGAAGGGAAACCAATCCTAAATGTACTATAGCCTCCTGTTTATAGATGTGGTGCACAACACATCGATAAACAAGACTCTACTATACACGGTCTGTAGACATTCCGAGGACTAACTGCTCTGATACCACTCTGTCACGTCCCGAACCTCGGGCCCGCGACTGGTGCCCTACCTGGGCACCCTTCTATTCATACAACATACGTAACTTGCGGAAGATAAATAACACTTTTTTTTTCTTTAAACAAAGGCAAAAACGATAAGGCTGACACAATATAAGTCACCCGAAAGGGGCTACATTGTTCAACAATGTAAATACAACTCTATCCAGTCCAGCCCACATATGAATACAGACCTCTAAGATTTTGGACACATAGTATGGCGGGACAAGGCCCCGCCGTACCTCTGAATATACCTAGCCATAATGACAAGCTCCGGAACATTGGAGTTATCCCATAAAGCTAAACAAGGATCCTAAGCTCGCGGATCCACAATGGAGTACCTAGACCTGCGGACATGAACGCAGCCCCCCGAAGGGGGTCAGTACAACAAGTACCAAGTATGTAACAAAAATACAGTACAGTAAACAAGATCATAACTATACAAAAGAATGTCAGGGGCAAGTATGGAAATCAAATACCAGATCCTACCGTGTCATATAACAATCAGAGCCAACTGTACCTTGTATCACTGTATCACTATAACACCGTACCACTTTCACATATGAAAGCCATGTCAAAATCAGGGACACCTGCCCTTAGTATATAATATCATAGAAACATGCTCGTGGAATACAACATCACTGCCAGCATGTAACAAGTATAATACTCAATTATCAGTACACTGTGCTTTTTAAAAAAAAAGTAGAGTAAACTTTAACTCTTATTAGACAAAATGAAGGCACCATTTTTGTTGAACAACCAAGGCAATACCCTGCCTTCCTTTTTAAAATAAACAATACAATACCATGTCTTCCTTTCTAAAATAACCAAGACAATACCATGTCTTCTTTTTTAAAACAAATCAAGACAATACCATGTCTTCCCACAAAGGTATATTGTCCGGCCCAGTGTGGGACGCGGTGAAACCATAAAAACTTTTCCCACAAAGGTATTGTCGCGCCCATTTTCGACCGCGACATTTATTTTCTAAACTCCCTGCTTAATAAAAAAGCGTTAGAAAATAAAGAAAATAAATGCTAAATAGTTAAAAGGCTTGAAGGTTTAAAAATGCTTAAAAGGTGCTAAAATGCAAAAGGGTTGCTAGGGATTGCTAAAATGTGCTAATATGCTAAGGGTTCGCGGAGTCGCCACCTAATTAATTGGGTGAATTAGGACACCTAAATGTTTAACTAGTTTGAAGTAAAACATTAACTCCATTTTAATGGTCTGCTAAACTTAATGAGATTCTGGGTAAGGGTTCTTTATTAATCTAGAGGGGAGGGGTTAGGCACCCTCTAAGACCCGCTAACTTGCGGTTGTCCTGCCAAACCTAGGGTAATTATTATATTTTTTAAAATGCAAAATAAAAGCTCCACCTGCTTAATAAAATGCTAAGACGTTAAAATGTTTAAAAGGTGCCTTAAAGTAAAAGGTTGCTAAAGGTATTAAATGCTAGAAGGGCTACTGCTTAGAAAAGTGTTAGAAAAATAAGATGCTAATTGTTTAAAGGAAGGCTTAAAAGTATTTAAAAGGGTGCTAAAATATTAAAAGTGCTAAAAGGTTAAAAATGCTAAAAAATGCTAAAGTTTTAAAAATGCTTAGAAAGCTTAAAAAGAAAGGTGTCAAAGGTGCAAAAGGAGTGCTAGCATATTTAAAGGTGCTAAAAGTGCTAAGAGGGGCTAAAAAGCTAAAGGTGCTTAAGAGTGCTAAAGATTAATTTTAAAAAGTAAATGGTGCTAAAAGTGCAAAAAGAATGCTAAATGTTAAAGAGTGCTTAAAAGGTGCTAGAAATGCTAAGATGCTAAAGGTGCTTTATGGACTAATTATATGCTCATGCAAAGATTATTTACGGACTAATTGTGTATACTGCTAGCTAAATTAATCTTGACTAACCTGCGTACAGTATTATATAAGAGATGCTTTAAGACGATTTTTGAGAGTTTAGGAGAAATCTGTTATGTATTTTAATAAACAAAAATGTTGGTTTTATGATGCGAGTTAAATCATTTAAATTATTTTTGCAGAATTTAGACATGTCTAATAGTCCTAAAAGACAAATAAAGTAGAAGTGCGTTTCTAATTATGAATTACTTTCCACCTTATATGTTTGAAGCTTAATTGTTCCAAATATCCTAAATATTACAGAAATAGAGTAATTAAATTACAATAAACAAATAAATAAATGAAATGCAAGTAAAGAGAGAGGATGGGATTTAAGAATGCTCTTTACGACGGATGACGGCGTCCTATTTGTTTTTCTAGGAATTCTTGAAGCGGGAACGCGAATGCGGATGCACATAGACGCGGGTTGTCGTTTGAAATAGCTCGTGATGAGTCTCGCCGGGAGACTCTTCATTTTGCTCCGGTGCGTGCCATGTAAAAAAAAGAAAGATAAGGATTAGTACGAGCCCAATTAAATAACGAATAAGCACTTGGCACATAGTTTATATTGAAGCAAGCACACATAAAGCCAACAGAGGCACTGTCGAAGAGGGATTGGACTGCCAGCAGGTAACACTTTCAAAACAAAACGCATAGGATGAGCAGGTGTACGACCAGTGGTAGAAGGGAGAAAAGTGATAGACAGGGCAAAGCAGATGTATAAATCAGGACAGGTATGCTAAGAATAACTATTTAGAGCTTATCCTTTTAAGAACTTTAGGTTGTGATTTTAACAAGACATGCTGGCTCCTAATTCAACAATCTAACTCATTTTCTTATAATGGGCTTAACTTGATACCTAGGTGACTTAAGCTGGCAGTTCATGCCAAACAGGCTAAGCTAACAGGGATGACCAAATGACTAATCAAAGATAGAATGTTAGATGTATATATAGGCTCGTTTGGGTCAAAACACATATATAGAATTCCAGGCATACTATTGCTAAAAAAACATATGCAGGTATTCAGAATTGGCATTTAGAAGATAAGATTGATCAGTACTTAAGGGTCAAACCAATGTTATAGCAAATGATTGCAAATACATATATGTGAGGATGAGTGTGGATACTTCAAAGCAGCAAACTAAATGTGGAACTCTAGATATTATAGTCTTAAAACATTAAAGGACCTGTCATCTTATGATCCAAGCATATTGGCAGCATTGTGATTGATTGGAGAGAGAGAGTTATGACTTATGTTCAAATCACACCAGAGCCTAGTAAACTCTAATCAGACCTCACTTATGAATGATCTAGATAAACTGTGTCACCATTTTATAATCCAGGATCACATATTTCTTCAAACAATAAGGCATGTGCCATGTTTCAAATAGTAGGTTGCAGCCGGAGTCTAAGGCTAATCACATTGACAAAATAAGTTCATGCAAGGCAGTTACTGAATGACAATCAAATTAAAGCTTAATCTCAAGTCATTTTACAAACCTATTGACACTCTCAACACTGATTTAAACCAGCAACAATTTATATAGAACATGTGTAAGCCAAGCTGGAGATCTAATGTCATATAATGTAACTTTTAGATACATTTACCAATCCTATTTCCCCTGCTTCCTAAAACCTTCCTATATTTTATCTAAACAGAATTGGACATGCTCGAGACGTAGTAGCATGCTACAATCGAAGATATGAACACATAAGCACATAAACGACACAAAAGAACTGAGAGGAGTTCGGATTTACTTAAAGCAGGGCCTATTTCATGTAGAATTCTTTCAATTATGAAGGCAACCAAACAGATTAACAAACTGGAACAACTAAACTGAATCTCAACACAACCTGCAGTCCCACCAAATATACAGAAGTACAAAAAAAGCATGAAAACCAGTCATCGATATCAATTTAACATACACTCAAACAGATGGCAAACGACAGAATATGAATAGACTAAAATCAGGCATGAGTTAAGTTTACCTTCTCCGGACAGCGACCGGGGCAGCGTATCAAGTCGTCGGATTCGCTCGGGGGCTTGGTTTTTGCGATGCGAATAGAAGGGCGAGATTTAGTTGTTGGTTTCTTTGCTGGACTAAGAAAGGGATTCAAACCCCCCTGTTCTTATGAAAACTAAAGGGTCTGGGTGCTGTGTTACCCTGTGTTATTCGAATAAACTCTACTGTGCTCCCGATGCCTTGCTGTGTTCTCCCCGTCTCTGCTCTGCCGGCGATCAATGCTCCTGCATGTGCTTATATAGCCATGCTTTGGATTCCCTATTAGGTAAGTAGTAAGGGCTGATATCGACGCGATTTGGTGCTTGATTCGTGCGATTCGGTTATGGTAAGTTTTCCGATTCTGGAAAGATTTTGCTAGTTGGCTTATGGTAAGTAAATAAAGGTTTGGGTGTGTGCAGGTAAGGAAGGTAAGTGAGCCGGATTTTCAGCCGAAAATCCGGCGAGAATATCGAATTGGCTGAAGGCTGCGGTTGAAGGAGTTCTAGGGTTGCGTTTTTTTAGGTTTTCTGACGAGGAAGATAAGGGCTTAGGGGCTGCGAGGGAGTGGGCTGAAAGAGGGGAAATAAAAGGGCGGATGGGCTGCGGGTGTTGAAATTTGCGTCGCGGATTTTGAATTTGGCGACGGGTTTTGGGATCAAATTTGCGTTTTTTAGGTTAGTTAATTTAATGTGCTATTTAATTAATAGTTTTAGGCTTTTAATTAGTGATAAATTAATTTAATAAATTGTGCTTAAATTATTTAGGTGCTCCATTAATCTAATTGTTATCAAAAAATAAATGCGGGCGTGCTATTTAATTAATGCTCAATACTTTAGACCGCGGCGCTATTATTTAAAAATCTTATTATCATGCATTATTGCGAAGTTAAATAAAAATTAAAATTGAGTTTAGATTAAATTATTTAAATGCCAAATGCAAGTATGATTTTAAGAATTGTTTAAAGCTTTTTTTTTTTTTATAAATGCGACGCTATTAAATGCATGTATTAGATTAAAAAATTTTGAATTACGAATGATTATGAAATTCTCTTGTGTATTAATAAATGCGGCTATGCTACCTGACACGACGTTATTGCTAAATTATTTATTTTATGCATTCATTAATTATTTAAGAATTACGACAGAGCTTACAATTAATAAATGCGGCGCGAGACTCTAAAAACTCTACGTAAGACACGATGCCATTATAGAATGTTTATTTATGCCTGTATTTATGTTTTATCGCTGCATTTTATCATAAAAAATTATTTTACAACATTAATGTAATTCTATGGTTAATGACTGGACGGGAGGGTCAAAATTGGGTGTCAACAGGTATACTGCTCGGCCCAGTCTGGGACGCGGTAAAGTCACATAAGTCTGCCCATAAAGGTATACTGCCCGGTCCATTTCTGGGACGTGGTAAAGTCACATAAGTATGCCCATAAAGGTCTACTTCCCGGTCCATTTCTGGGACACGGTAAAGTCACATAAGTCTGCCCATAAAGGTATACTGCCCGGCCCATTTCTGGGATGCGGTAAAGTCACATAAGTCTGCCCATAAAGGTATACTGCCCGGTCCATTTATGGGACACGGTAAAGTCACATAAGTCTGCCCATAAAGGTATACTGCCCGACCCATTTCTAGGACGCGGTAAAGTCACATAAGTCTGCCCATAAAGGTATACTGCCCGACCCATTTCTGAGACGCGGTAAAGTCACATAAGTCTGCCCATAAAGGTATACTGCCCGGTCCATTCTGGGACGCGGTAAAATCACATAAAGGATTGTACACATAAACTATCACAAGCAACTATGTGTCATATAAAATCCTCTTCTTACTTCTCGCTAAGTCGTTATAACAACTTCCCATAAAGCTATTATAACCACTTTTCATTTTAGAGAACTTAAGGCACTTTATCACATCTTCCTTTTTAATAACACTAAGCATTTTCATAACTTGAAACCTTAGAGAAACTAAACCCAAAGTACTACGTACGTCTATTCTTTACACAAGAATCGTTTCATGCAATATTTAGAGAGTTGAACTCAAAAGAACTTTCACTATTAAAACCAAGTTACTTACCATTTTAAACTCAAGTAACTTACACTTTTAATACCAAGTAACTTATGTCTTAAAATCAAGTTACTTCTACTCTTTAAATTAAGTAACATATACTTTTCAAATCAAGTTACTTATTCTCTGTGAATCAAGTAACATATACTTTTCAAATCAAGCTACTATACCTTTTTCAAAACTCAAGTCATTTATACTCTCGAAATCTAAGTCTCGTGTACTTTCAAAATTAATACTTTTACGAGCTGTGAATAGGTTATACTCATTTATAACGATCTTGTTAAAGCAGCCATGATCTAGAAAATGTAATACAATTTTGTCTTATCTTGTTTCTATGCAGATGGAGAATTCTACTCATTTCAATATAATTGATTTTCGATACATTTTTATTAACGCTGCAATGGCTTGTTCGACACCTAGTCTCATTAGTGTAGTAAATTAGCAAGGTCAACTCGACTCCAATACTTCCTAACGACTCTTACCAACAACCCCCATAAGACTTTGGTAAGAACTTAGGAATATTTTAGACATGCCTTTTGCATAAAATCAATAACATGAATACTTCCTAATGACAAGGCAAGTACTTCAAGAAAACAAGTGACGTATACTCCAAATAACAAGGCAAGTATACCTCAAGGATAATCATGTCGATAGAAGGAAGAAGTTCACATACCTCGTTGGAGACTAACCCAAACGACAAGTAGCAATACGCTCCAATGTACTTCAACCTTATTGGCTATTCCACAAGCCAAGTAGAATTTGCTACACGTAGTACTTCAACCTAAAATGACAATAGCACTTCTATCAACTACAAGATATCAAGTGTAGGACTTATACCAAATAATGAGCCTCTAATTCTATGAAAAATTGGGCAGCACTTCCTTTGTTTCTACGTACTTTTCCACCTTTTTCAAGGCCCGTATTCATTAACCAACAAGCCACATTTAAGGCACAATCAAATCAGCAACCAAAGGGGATCACACACATACCTTACGTGCAAAATTCGGCCCCTTAACTTATATAAAACATTCCATAATTCAGCCCATAAAAATAGTCCACAATTCAACCATAACGAGGGTAAAATGTGAGGCCTTTTAACGCATTTCCACACCCTTATTCCCTTAGGACTTTCATTAGAAAATACTACACTTAAACATGCATAACAACAACTAAATTTCCATCATTTAATACCTCAAAATAGTCCACTAAACGACACAACAACATCTAACAGTTTTGGGCAGTTTCTCGGCCACAACAACTAGAACCCGATAACTCATTTCTTAATCCATTTTATTCCAATTCGAGTTCCAAAACTTCTACATAAGTTATAACAACTTATTAAAAAAAATATTAATCCATTATAACATGCAATAGGTGAAGATAACAACGACAATAACCAACGAATTCCATTTGCACCAAATCTGTCCCAAATCGGTTTTAGCCCAAAAGTGGCTCAAACGCTTTTTATTCTTCATTATTTTTAACACAAGTTCATCCATACATAATAACAATAAGTAATATCCAATTACTTTAAAAGAAGAAGGGCTTTTACCTCTTTTTTTTGCCCAAAAACGTCCCAAAACAGTCCGGTCTTTATTGGTGTGCAGTTTTCGTTTCGCTCCACTTATTCAAGTTCCAATCACATATATGTACCCCCTACAACCTTAGGAGAAAATTCTCTTTGAATCTCACTTCCAAAAAGTTGACGGAACCCCTAGGGTTTTGGCATCAACTTTCGGCCAAGACAAGTAAAAACGTGTAGAATATTAATCTAGGCTTAGCACTTGGTTTAAGGGCTTAATCTCGGAGAAATAAATTGATCAACAATGGTTGTTCTTAGCCAAGGGGCTCTCGAAATTATGGAGCTAAAGGGGAGAAGATGAGAGCTTATTTTTTGGTCTAAGTGTATAATGAATCCAAGTCTTCAAGACTTGAATATATATCAACCTATAATTCCAAGTGGAGTGGGCCCCACATGCCCACTTGGCCTCAAAATATCTTAGAGACTTGTCATCTTGCAATACCAAGTGGAGGTGCGACACGTGTCGCCCTCCGATTGGTCCAAAATACTATACTTTTTCGAAGGTCCCCGCAAAATTGTGAAATTTTCGGCGGACCCCATATTATTAGTCCCGCATCTTCACAATAGTATTCTACGCTCGTATCTCAAATTTGGAACGAAATCGTCCCCTCGTGTAGAAATTATGGCGTCACGTTCGTTGTGACCAAATTTGCTCTAAATCGAAAATGTAACTACACTTTCTCTCCAACATTCGAATCTTATTACCTTACGTACGTTCTCATCTCATTCTCTTGGAAATACGGGGTGTAACAGGGGGTTCTCCTGTGAAGGCCTCCTTTAGGCAACTATTGCACCTGTAATGCCTTTTACTTAAACTATCAATAAAACTGAGCCTTCTTTTTTACTTGATTGAGTCTTTTAATTTATGGCACCATAGATTAGAACACGTTAACTATCAATCTATTCAAAGATTAGTAAAGTTGGAATGACTGCCTTATATCAACATAAACCCTCAACGTGAGTATGATGTGTGTGTAGAGGCAAAACCACTCCAAAAGTCCCTCAAAGGGAAACTGCTCCTCTAAGAACTCATACCGTTGTACGAGATCTAAAGTTCGCTCAAACTAGAGGGGGGACCAAGTACTTAGTAATGTTCTAAGATGATGGCACAAGGTTTTGCCACCTTTACTTACTTAAAAGTAAAGATGAAGGGTTTCAAGCGCTTAAACGCTACAAAGCTGAAATTAAGAACCAACTAAGCCGATGGATTATAGACAAGTACTTGGCTAGGATGGTAGTCAAGGGTCATCACCAAAAGGAGGACCTTGATTACTATGACATCTACTCACTAATGTCTAGAATGACATTCATACGTATAGTCATAGATATCGCCACCTGATGGGATCTTGAAATACATCAAATGGATGTCAGTACAGCCTTCCTAAATGGTGATTTGGAAGAAGAAATATATATGGACTAACCCGAGGGGTATGTGGTTCCAGGACAAGAGACAAAAGTGTGTCGGCTTGTCAAATCATTGTACGGGCTGAAACAAGCCTCTAAATAATGACACGAGAAATTTGATAGTACCCTACTATCGAAAGGGTTCGCCATTAAAAAGTGTGACAAATGCATTTACATGAAAGGAAATGTCGATTCGTTCGTCATGATATGCCTCTATGTAAATGATTTGTTGATCACTGGAAGCAGTCCTAGGATAATCCTAGAGACTAAGAACATACTAAAACAATGTTTTGACATGAAAGATATGAGTGTCGCAGATGTCATCTTAGGGATCAAAATCTCTAAGACATCTAACAGACTGATCTTGTCTCAATATCACTACATTGAGAATGTGCTGAAGAAATTCGAGATGTTCGACAATTCTCCGGTAACGACACCATTGGATAGAAGTCAAAATATTGACAAACATCTTGGTGTACCCGTACGCCAGGAGCGATATACGCAGGTGATTGGTAGTCTGATGTATCTCACAAACTGCACTCGACCTGATACCGTTTATGCAGTCAATAAATTGGTTAAGTTCACCCGTAATCCGAGTGATGTTCACTGGAAAGCATTGAATAGGGTACTACGGTTCCTGAAGTTCACGCTAAAGTTTGGGTTACACTATTCTAGATATCCAGCGGTACTAGAGGGGTACAGTGATGCAAACTATATATCGAATAGCGAAGACATCAAGTCCACAAGCGGATATATTTTTACAATCGGTGGTGAAGTTGTGTCTTGGAAATCCTCTAGGCGAACCCTTATTGCCCGATCCACGACGAAGTCAGAATTTATCGCTTTAGACAAAGCGGGAAAAGAAGCTGAATTTCTTCATAGTTTCTTAGAGGATGTCCCATGTTGGGATAAACCCGTGTCTTTTGTAATGATCCACTACGATAGTCAGTCGGCTCTAGGAAGGGCACAAAGTTCTATGTACAACAACAAGTCTCGTCATATTCGACGGAGACATGAGTCTGTTAGGCAACTGATCACCTCAGGTGTTATTTCCATTGATTATGTTAAACCTAAGGAAAGTATCGCAGATCCCTTGACGAAGGGAATGTCAAGAGATCAGATGTACTGCCTATCTAGGGGAATGAGATTAAAACCCAATCAATAAGAACTGATACGGTGGATACCGAACCTTACCTACTGGAGATCCCAGAAAGTAGGTTCAATGGAAAAACTAAATCGTAAAGGTTCAGTTGAGCGCTTCGGAGGAAGCAAGAGTACTTCGGATAATGATTTTTTTAAGAAACATAATCCAAGGCCATTCTCGTGATATACATAAAGTGCTTCATGTATAGGGGTAAAAGATAAGTTTCCAAACATTTAATGATCCTCAATATAGAGGTTAGGTTGGGAAAACTTTTAATGGTTCCTGACACTTGTGTAGTGGGGTACTGCAGGATACCTTGCAGGAGACCACCTATTTAAGTGCGAGGACAGGCTTGTCACGACCCGACCTCGGGCCCGCAACTGGTGCCTTACTCCGGGCACCCTAGTGATCATACATCAGATAAAAACCAGCGGAAATAACTCATAGACATGGAATAATATAAAATAAGAAACAAGCTAACAAATAAGGTCACATTTCTGCATATATATATATCAAAACCCGAACAGTTACATCCTTTACAAACCTAACTCGCAACAGGACTACAGACCTCTAAGAGTTTGACATAACAACTATGACGGGACAGGCCCCCGCCATACCCCTGAATGTACAAGTACCTACAATGATTGGGAACCATACCAAAAGATAAGCCTCCGGAGAAACGGAGCTTCCCAATACGCAGAATTGTGATCCTATGAGCGAAGATCAACAACCGGTGTACCTCTACCTGCGGCATGAACGCAGCCCCCCGAAGGAGGTCAGTACAACATGTACCAAGTATGTGAAACTGAAAGTATTGTAATGAAATCACATTTCATCCTTTTTTAAAAGACCATTTCACAATATATAAGCAGTCATGTCAAGTCAGGGACGCATGCCCTCCAAATCATTACTCACATACAATCATGGGTCTCACGCCCACAATATCAATGATGCCCGTGGAACTCCTTCCTCACTGCCGACAGTCCATGATGTAAAATAACACCCATATGTGTACCTGAACACTAGATCCCGCCTGCGTCATAAAACCGATCGGGCCAAGTAGAAGAGCCAACTATTAGATCCAGCCTGCATCATAAAACTTAACGGGCCAAGTACGGAAGCCAACTACCAGATCCAACCTGCGTCACACAACTAATCGGGGCAAGTATCTTAAGCCAACGTACCAGAGCTTACCATATCACGAAATATGACCGGGGCAAGTATCTTAAGCAATCTACCAGAGCCTGCCGATACACGAGAAATTACCAGGACAAGTATCTAAAGTGTGCCTGTAACTACATGTACAAATCAAGCCCGTGACCATTCATCACTGCGGCAAGCTTCATGGATAGCTAGTCCATGGACTAATAACATGACCCGGGAATTAAACCCGCACCATGGCCGCATGCCCCCGAAATCTCTCATCGGTGTAAGCATAGCCATGGAATAATCATAGTGGAAGCATACCCGTGGACCATCCATCGTGTCAGTATGTCCAAAGGAACGATATAGTGGAAGCATACCCGTGGGCCACCCAATGTGTCAGTATGTCCAAGGAAATAAAAAGATAACAATCATAGTGGAAACATACCCGTGGACCATCCAGCGTGTCAGTATGTCCAAGTAAATAACAAGATGACAATTATAGTGGAAGCATACCCGTGGACCATTTAGCGTGTCAGTATGTCCAAGTAAATAACAAGATGACCGACCCTCCATCGATAGACGCGGTAACATAAGAATACAACACTTGCACAACAAGGCTATCACAAGCAAGCATAGGCAAGTTACCATACTTCTAAACTTTCATTTTATGCCAACAATCCGGGTTTTAACCCCAAAGTACTACATACTTTAAATCTTTCAAAAAGATCCCCTTTTTGCGTAAAAGCCACACGATACCAATACCCGTAGTATCAAAACACGTTTTCTTCTCAAACCAAATTACTACAACTTCAGAAAATCTTTACAAGGCCTTTAAAATCAAGTAAGCAAACCGTTCTTTTATCCTCCTCAAGTCGTTATAACTAACTTTCCATAAAGCTATTATAACACTTTTTTTTTATCAATTCAAAACCACTACAATCATTTGGAAAACCAAGAGAACTTATTCTTTTAAAACCAAGTATCAATTTCTTTCCAAATAATGATTCACAACTTTTTAGAATAATTCAAGGCCCTTAAGATTTAGAAGTCAAGTCAAGTACATCAAAAATGAAACCAAATTCATTTAGCACACGTATGTCTACCGTACGATATATTTCACAACAATCATGCTCAAGAGGATAGGAAGAATCACATACCTCTTCGGCTAATCCACTTTCCAAGTCGAATATGCCGCGCGTAGAATATCAACCTATAATAATCAAATACGTCTATCAACGTCTAGATTTCTTCGTAGAATATTTCTAAGTATATGGTCTCTTATTCTACGGAAAATCGGACAACACTTCCCCTGATTTTACGTACTTTTCCACATTTTTCAAGGCCCGAAATTCAATAACCAACATTCCACATTTAAGGCGCAATAATACAACAATACTAAAGGGGATTACACGCCTAACTGGACGTGTAAAATTCTGCCCCACAATATACAAAACAGTCCATTAGTCCAAAGTAAAAACAGTCCAATGTAAATACAGTCCAATGTAAATACAGTCCAATGTCCACTAATACCATCCATTAGTCCATTAGTTGGTGTTCTTGGCCAACTACTACAATCAAACTTATCCAATTTTCGGCTAGCATGCCGGAATTACTTCTTTAATCATCCAACTTATATTCCAATCTTTATATAAGTTATAATAACTTTGTTATTAACTGTCAACAGGTAATAGGTAATGTTTTTACCATTTTAATGGTTAGCATGCCAATTTCTCGATTTTAGCAACTTAACAAGGTCCAAATCTTTTCCATCTTCCTTCCATGTATCACATACTTATTTATATACAACCAACATATATAATATCCAACTTCACAAAGAGGACAAAGTTCATTACCTCAAAAAGCCCAAAATAATCGAAGAACTAAAAGTCGATCCGTAGCAAGTTTAGCTCCTATTCCTTACGTTCCAATCCGCTCCAAGAAACCTTTAGAAGCTCCTAACCAACTCCTCTTCAAGATCCAACTTTAAAAAGTGAAGAACAATTTAGGTTCCAAACCTTGTAGGTTTCGGCCAAGGGGTGATTTCTAGGCTAGGGGTGTGAAATCTTGTCTAACACTTGGTTAATAACCTTTCTAACACATCAAGGAAGAACACTTAAGAGTTTAAGAATTTTTGGACAATCATAGGTCAAAACCTTGGCCAAATGCGGAGAGCAACAAGGAAGGGAGTATTTTTCAAGTCTTGGAATTAATTCTAAGTGTGGGATGAAGTCTTCACTACTTGGGTGTATTTATAAGCCAACCAAGGGCTAGGATTAAAGGCAAGTGTGTGGTTGAGATTGGGGACAAGTGTGTGTGGGTCCCACAAGCCACTTGTCCAACACAAGACTTGGGACACTTGGCTTGCCACTTGTCCACAAGATTTCGGCCAAGGGGCTACATGGGGTGACATGTGTTGCCCTCCTATTCGTCGAAAATATTTTCATCTCCCAAAAACATCCATAATGGCCAAAATCTCGAAAATAATGTGGGCCCCACAAAACCGTAAATCTTTCCCGTGGACCCCACGTGACCAATTCTGGAAAATAAAATCCATAATTCTCTTATATTCCAAGAAGTCCAAATACCAAAATTGAGAATCCAAATCCAAATAATAAACCTTTTTGCTTCACGAGACTCGGAATATTTTCCGTCGGAAAAACAACTCTTTCTTCCTTTTCGAACTTAATGTAGTATTCTCGTACATACGTCCTCACATACATACCCTGGAACTACGGGGTGTAACATTTTTTTCCCCCCTTAGAAACATCCGTCCCGAATGTTCCTTCTAAGTCTCCAAAAAACACTTGCGTCGGTATAGTTTTCCCTACTATACTTACAAAACCAAATATGCCACATATGACCATAATATAACACACGCGCAAATACTTAAATCCACGCCAATGAGGAATCACCTCTAAAGTGTATAACATCACTATTTACTCTCACTCATGGTCTAAAGGATACTCTCTTCGCACCTTTATTTCACATAAATAATCACTTCCATTCTTTTAACACATGTTCGCTTCTTTTCTTACTCGTCGTACCCTTCTCGTACACCCGAACTCTTTCTAGTATACGTACCATATTTTCAGTCATCGCTTCAGTTTTTCAAAACCTTGGAGTCACCACTTTCAAATTTGGTCATTATACTAACTTCAATTTCCTTTAAGGCTATCCTCGGCCTTCCCGACCTGGTTCTGGTGGAACGCATCCACGAACCAGTACGACGATTAACCAGACTTAGGCCTTGCACCTTCGTGACCCTATCATCCAGCGGGACCACCTCAAACTGACCACACTTCATTCCGGGTTGCGGGTTGACCCGCGATTGGTCCTCAACCCGACCCATTATCGCACTAAATTCTCCTTCCTGGTCCGGAACAAATCTTACTATTCAAGTCATGAAAGCCTAGTAGTCTTCTTAGATTAACTACCCACTCTCATTCTACACAACCCATGGAATTATCACACTAATATACCCCACGTATACTATGTACCTCGACCAAGATCAACCGTAAAATCTTTTACTCAAGACGGCCTTGTATCTAAGGCCTCAACGGTTATCAAAATTCTAAGGCTCACCATTTCCATGTCCCCAAACTTACCTTTTCTTCTAACCAGGTGTCTTAAACACAATTTACACAATACTATCCGAACATAACACTTAACATATAATCACATACTAGTCTCTAGAGGGTTAAATATATACCTGTAACTATTGTTTCATTTTCCCTTAGTCGCTCTAATCATAATCCTGCCCTGCTGGGCGCATAGCTATAGAAGGCGATGAACCAGCCACCGATCCCGAAGGATGAGTCTTAACATATATGCTACCTCTGGTCGGACAATTTCTCGCAAAATAGCCCTGCCGGCCGCAGGTAAAATAAGCTCTCTGAACACCATGACACTCCCCCGCATGGGGGCTACCACATTGGCCACACCGAGGTAGGGGTGGCTTCATCTGGCTAACACCCCTACTCCCCCGAAAACCTGAACCCTTGGAGCCCTGACCTGCTCCTGAATACCCCGGACGTCCTGAAGACTGTGGAGGACCACTCTGTACTGACGGAGGCGCATAACTAGCCTGCTGCTGAGGAGGCCTTCCTCGAAAGTTACCAAAGGACCCTGCTGTCTTGGCCTCTTACGATCTCGGCCATTTCGCGACCTATCGTTCCTCGGTCCCTGCATAAGCTCAGATGCGGGCAATGTCCATGCCCGGCTGAAGAGCTACTCCCGTACAACCCTCAGCTAGATAATCATCAAGTCCCGTGACATATCGGTGCACCCTATCCTCCATGTCTGCCACTAGAGTGGGGGCATAACGAGCTAATGAGTCGAACTCTATGTTGTACTCTCGAACCGTCCGCCCATTCTGTCTCAACATCAAAAACATATCCACCCGAGCTCTCCTAATCTGTGGAGGCAAGAAGTGGTTAAGAAATGCCTCCGAGAACTAGTCCCAGCCAGCTGGAAGCGCATGCTCCCCCCGGGATAGTTCCCATGAATCATAGCAGTTGACTGCAATATCACGCAGTCGATGAGAACCCAATACCACTGACTCTGCCTCTGAGGCCTTGATCACCTTCATGATCCGCTGCAACTGTCGAATAAACTCTTGAGGATCTTCCTCAGTTCTCGATCCATAGAACTCTGGTGGACTGCAACTCAAGAAGTCCCGAAGCCTCAAACTATCGGTTCTGGGGTGCACCACCGATACTACCGGCTCCCGTCTGTCTTCATGCCTCGCCACAATCCTAGCTAGTAACTGGGCCATCTCCTTGTAACCCATATCCTCTGTTCCTGGCCGTGGGACTGGAGGCACAAGTACTGTGGCCTCCGTAGAGACTGCTGCTGCTCTAAACTCTCCTGGGGCTGGCGGCGTCGTAGAGCTCCCTCTGTTGCCTTGCCCTTCTGGGCCCTGGTTGCCTTGCGTGGAGGCATAACTGGTACATAAGAATACGCCAGAGGGAGTCCAACTTATAACACATATCTATCGCACGATCTCAGAGTGAGAAGAATGGAAACCAATCCTAAATATCCTGTAGCCTCCTGATCATAGGCGTGGTGCACAACACACCGATAATCAAGACTCTACTAGATACGGTCTGTAGACACTTTCCGAGGATTAACTGCTCTGATACCACTTTTGTCACGACCTGACCTCGGGCCCGCAACTGGTGTCTTACCCCGGGCACCCTAGTGATCATACATCAGAGAAAAACCAGCGGAAATAACTTATAGACATGGAACAATATAAAATAAGAAACAGGCAAACCAATAAGGTCACCTTTCTGCATATATATATATATATATATATATATATATATATCAAAACCCGAACAGTTACATCCTTTACAAACTCAACTCACAACAGGACTACAGACCTCTAGAGTTTGACATAACAACTATGACGGACGGGGCCCTCCATACCCCGAATGTACAAGTACTACAATGACAGTGGAACCATACCAAAAGATAAGCCTCGAGAAACGGAGCTTCCAATCGTAGGCAGTGATCCTATGGCGAGGATCAACAACCGGTGTACCTACTGCGGCATGAACGCGGCCACCGAATGAGTCGATCTGGCAGGTACCAAGTATGTGGCCTGAAGAAATCTTGTAATGAAATCACATTTCATCCTTTTTTAAAAGACCATTTCACAATATATAAGCATTCATGTCAAGTCAGGGACGCATGCTCTCCAAATCATTACTCACAAATAAACATGGGTCTCACGCCCACAATATCTATCATGCCCGTGGAACTCCTTCCTCACTGCCGGCAGTCCATGATGTAAAATAACACCCATATGTGTACCTGAACACTAGATCCCACCTGCGTCATAAAACCGATCGGGCCAAGTAGAAGAGCCAACTACCAGATCCAGCCTGCATCATAAAACTTAACGGGCCAAGTACGGAAGCCAACTACCAGATCCAACCTGCGTCACGCAACTGACTAGGGCAAGTATCTTAAGCCAACGTACCAGAGCCTACCGTATCACGAGATATGACCGGGGCAAGTATCTAATGCTATCTACCAGAGCCTGCCGATACACGAGAAATGACCAGGACAAGTATCTAAAGTGTGCCTGTAACTACATGTACAAATCAAGTCTGTGACCACTCATCACTGCGGCAAGCTTCATGGATAGCTAGTCCATGGACTAATAACATGACCCGGGAATTGAACCCGCACCATGGTCGCATACCCCAGGAATCTCTCATCGGTGTAAGCATGGCCATGGAATAATCATAGTGGAAGCATACCCGTGGACCATCCAGCGTGTCAGTATGTCCAAAGGAACGATATAGTGAAAGCATACCCGTGGGCCACCCAACGTGTCAGTATGTCCAAGGAAATAATATGATAACAATCATAGTGGAAGCATACCCGTGGACCATCCAGCGTGTCAGTATGTCCAAGTAAATAACAAGATGACAATCATAGTGGAAGCATACCCGTGGACCATCCAGCGTGTCAGTATGTCCAAGTAAATAACAAGATGACCGACCCTCCATCGAGAGACGCGGTAACATAAGAATACAACACTTGCACAACAAGGCTATCACAAGCAAACATAGGCAAGTTACCATACTTATAAACTTTCATTTTATGCCAACAATCCGGGTTTTAACCCCAAAGTACTACATACTTTAAATCTTTCAAAAAGATCTCTTTTTGCGTAAAAGTCACACGATACCAATACCCGTAGTATCAAAACACGTTTTCTTTTCAAACCAAATTACTACACCTTCAGAAAATCTTTACAAGGCCTTTAAAATCAAGTAAGCAAACCGTTCTTTTATCCTCCTCAAGTCGTTATAACTAACTTCCCATAAAGCTATTATAACACTTTTTTTTTTTATCAATTCAAAACCACTACAATCTTTTGGAAAACCAAGAGAACTTATTCTTTTAAAACCAAGTATCAATTTCTTTCCAAATAATGATTCACAACTTTTTAGAATAATTCAAGGCCCTTAAGATTTAGAAGTCAAGTCAAGTACATCAAAAATGAAACCAAATTCATTTAGCACACGTATGTCTACCGTACGATATATTTCACAACAATCATGCTCAAGAGGATAGGAAGAATCACATACCTCTTCGGCTAATCCACTTGCCAAGTCGAATATGCCGCGCGTAGAATATCAACCTATAATAATCAAATACGTCTATCAACGTCTAGATTTCTTCGTAGAATATTTCTAAGTATATGGTCTCTTATTCTACGGAAAATCGGGCAGCACTTCCCCTGTTTTTACGTATTTTTCCACCTTTTTCAAGGTCCGAAATTCAATAACCAACATGCCACATTTAAGGCGCAATAATACAACAATACTAAAGGGGATTACACGCCTAACTGGACGTGTAACATTCTGCCCCACAATATACAAAACAGTCCATTAGTCCAAAGTAAAAACAGTCCAATGTAAATACAGTCCAATGTCCACTAATATCATCCATTAGTCCATTAGTTGGTGTTCTTGACCAACTACTACAATCAAACTTATCCAATTTTCGGCTAGTATGCCGGAATTACTTCTTTAATCATCTAACTTATTCCAATCTTTATATAAGTTATAATAACTTTGTTATTAACTGTCAACAGGTAATAGGTAATGTTTTTACCATTTTAATGGCTAGCATGCCAATTTATCGATTTTAGCAACTTAACAAGGTCCAAATCTTTTCCATCTTCCTTCCATGTATCACATACTTATTTATATACAACCAACATATATAATATCCAACTTCACAAAGAGAACAAAGTTCATTACCTCAAAAAGCCCAAAATAATCGAAGAACTAAAAGTCGATCCGTAGCAAGTTTAGCTCCTATTCCTTACGTTCCAATCCGCTCCAAGAAACCCTTAGAAGCTCCTAACCAACTCCTCTTCAAGATCCAACTTTAAAAAGTGAAGAACACTTTAGGTTCCAAACCTTGTAGGTTTCGGCCAAGGGGTAATTTCTAGGCTAGGGGTGTGAAATCTTGTCTAACACTTGGTTAATAACCTTTCTAACACATCAAGGAAGAACACTTAAGAGTTTAAGAATTTTTGGACAACCATAGGTCAAGACCTTGGCCAAATGCGGAGAGCAACAAGGAAGGGAGGGAGTATTTTTCAAGTCTTGGAATTAATTCTAAGTGTGGGATGAAGTCTTCACTACTTGGGTGTATTTATAAGCCAACCAAGGGCTAGGATTAAAGGCAAGTGTGTGGTTGAGATTAGGGACAAGTGTGTGTGGGTCCCACAAGCCACTTGTCCAACACAAGACTTGGGACAGACACTTGGCTTGCCACTTGTCCACACGATTTCGGCCAAGGGGCCATATAGGGTGACATGTGTCTCCCTCCTATTCGTCCAAAATATTTTCATCTCCCAAAAACATTCATAATGGCCAAAATCTAAAAAATAATGTGTGCCCCACAAAACCGTAAATCTTTCCCGTGGGTCTCACGTGACCAATTCTGGAAAATAAAATCCATAATTCTCTTATATTCCAAGAAGTCCAAATACCAAAATTGAGAATCCAAATCCAAATAATAAACCTTTTTGCTTCACGAGACTCGGAATATTTTCCGTCGGAAAAACAACTATTTCTTCCTTTTCGAACTTAATGTAGTATTCTCGTACGTTCGTACTCACATACATATCCTGGAACTACGGGGTGTAACAAGGCCGCCTCAAATGAACGCACTTAAGAATCCAAGGGTGTCCACGACCCACGATGGACAACATTTAAGGAAGATAGAGTAAGGAAAAATGTTGTGTTGATATCATGTCTTGGCTTATACTAAACACTAACGGTTCAAGACATAACGTTCATCGCTCAGTAAATAAGTCTGATGGTATTCTACTATGGAATGTTCAAAGCTACGGCTACCTCTCTAGATGCAACATCGTTCCGTCGGATGATTGCTAGAAAAACACCATGTGCGTGCACCAAAATCTCTTCCAGGAGGGGATTGTTGGAAATATTTATTAAACATGAAATAAAGTTGATCCTATTAATTATGACTCGAACAATTGGGGTCCCGCACGTCAGAAACGTGGTTTCCACACACGTGCAAATAAAGTTCCAAGGATCGTAATTTCCTTAATGGAAGAGATATTGGTAAGTATACGAATTTTTTGAGACGTAAGACAATAGACGGTTATTGGCCAAATGACAATGGTTTTACGTTGGTAAATGAAGGAAGAAGTGTACGATGTGTAAAAGATGAAATGAATCAGGAAATGGGTGAAGGGTCGCGACGCCTCGATGGCTGAGCCGCGGCGCCTCCCGGAAGGGCCGCGACTCTAATGACGGTAAAAATCTACTGGAGCTACTAGAATTTAGGCGCCCCGACGCCTTTTCGAAGGCCCGCGGCGCCTCGGCTCCAGGGCCTGAAGCGCCGCGATGCCCTCTCGAAGGGCCGCGGCGCTTCGACTCTAGTATGACCGTTGGACACGAAATTCACCTGACGTTTGGGCTGACTTTGGAGCATTACTTGGCTGAATTGTAACCCTTAAATCAATGTCCATTACATGGCATTGAAGGCCTTTATTAGGCTATTTAGGAAGACACATTCATCTTGCTATAAATTGAGACCTTTGGCTCAATTCATAATACACCACACTTCAGATTTTTATCAATCTTCTTCCTCTCTTGCAATCACCAATACACTCAAGATCTTTCTTTCCTAAGCGAACACTTGAGTTTTCTTTACTCAATTGTTTGATTGTTGTTTTATCTTGGAAGATAAGTTGTCATTACACCGTTTAAAGAAATATACGGGGCAAGATTATCTTAAGGATAGATTGAACCAACAATCGACGAGGCAAGCCAATTACTTTATTAATTTCCAGATTTCTAACACTCTTGTTGTTATTGTTACATTTGCATTTTCTTATTAATACACATTATTTCTCACAAAATTTCTGTGGGATAACATATACTACAAGCCAGAGACATGGACCAAGGTGATAAGTGACCAATTAAGGAAAAATAGCTCCATTATACAGAGAAATCACTTCTGTACAATCTCACATGGCTTTCCTTGTACAAGTTGACATGCATGGTTCTGTTATATAGCTTGATTGTATGGAAGTACTAAAATAGCAGGTGTTCTTTCTTTAGAATATTTAAACCAGATTTACTGCAAGTCATCAGCAGGGATATATAGACTTTGTACATGAACATGTAATTTGGATTATGATTGCTGAAGCAAATCAATATCTGAAATGTTTGCAAACCAGATAATTTTCTTTTCAACATAGCTGCATCTCTTTTCGAGAGACGGTTGAGTCTCCCTGTTTTTTGTTCCATTCTCAAGTCCCTGACTTATGAAGTCTTGTTTCTGTAGTGGACCAATTCGTTAACATACCACCAAGCCATTTTTTATTAACATAATGACACCGGACCCTTATTACAGTCCACTCTATTGAATCAACTGCTTTATTTTTGGTACCAACAATTAAGAATTGTTTTTCCTACTTGCTATACTTCTTAATCTAATCCAATAATGAACAGTAATCAGTACAATTGACATATCCCATAATGCCCAAGTCACGAAACTACATTATCAAAATACTGCAAAAGGCAAATGTACACCCCAGGTTTTTGAACCGACAAACAAGAAAAATAGAAAGATGACTGCAAGACCATCTTCTAATGATGGTTCTGGTACTTTTAGGAAGGAATGAAAAAGGAAGTATCCTCTCAAATGCGAAAGGATTCGCCAATGGCTTACATTTAGGTTATCAAGTACAATTCCTGATATATGCATGCAATTCAAAAAGATCAAGTAGGACATATACAAGACACAGTATTTCTCCTCCAAAGCAGTCGAGATGAATAATAAGCTTTTGGTGGAAAGTTTACTATGACCAACGATTTGCTCAGAAATACTGATACCACTTTTGCCAATTCTTTAACTTTTTATATGCTATCTGATGAATTATTAGAAAACAAACCTAACTTATACTGATTCACTAGTGGAGTTGAAGAGTGAATTAAACAACTATAAGCATCTTTCATTTGTAGTGAAAGTATACTAATCGAAGAGCTTTCACTTATATTGCTATCTGAGTTCATCCGGAAATACCTCAATTGAATTTTATAAGATGGTACCTTGGAGTAACTGGGTTCAAGCCGTGAAAGCAGTCTCTGACATAAATGCAAGGTAAGACTGCGTACAACAGACCTTTGTGGTCCGATCTTTTCCCGGATCGCGCATATAACGGAAGCTTAATGCACTGAGTATTTTTTTTTATGCTAAATGCACAGCAAACTTGGACTGACTAGGGAAGACCAATACAAGATCTTATTCACTAATAGCATTGGCATTATCAAATGTATAGTGTTGAATCTCCAATACTTTCTAAAAGTTATAATCTCTTATTTGATGGCCAAGTAATCCCCCCTGAGTTAACCTGCCTAACCTCAGTCGGCCCACACGTTCGAAACTTGGGGAATATCAGTCTACCTCTCTACCCTGCTTCCACGTAAATACTAAGGGTAAGGTTTTGTCGGGTTCGTACACGCAGCGGAATTTGAACATTTATGTTTCAAACCCGACGACGGTCAAACTGTAAGATGATTATAACAATGAAAACACATAAGTAAACTGTAATGCGTCATTAGAACACTTACAGTTTAGCAACTTTCAAATCTTCAACCTGAATTTGTGTCCTGAGGGTGCGCACGCAATCACTCCTCGATTCGCAAGTCAAAGATTATGATATTATTTCTCCTTTGGAAAGCTAGGAATTCCAGCAGAGTAAATCTTATGAAAAGATGGTGTATAAAATATGAGGCAAAACCTTGTATATATAGCTGAGAAATCAGCTAGGGTTTACCTCGTGGGCCAGGCCCGAAAACCGTAACAGAGTGGGTCATTCAGATCCACTGAACGCGTGTCGGCACCACGGCGCTGAGTAAGTGGCGCTGCGACGTTGTGGCGCCATGGCCCTGACTTCTGGCACCGTGGCCCTGCTCCAATTGTGCTTCGTTTCTATTTTATTCTAATATCTCGATTATCAACCGAACATTTATATACTCTCTGATTATATCCTTGAATCGACGGAACAATTGACTTAATGTTACCCTTCAGGCCTTTACATATTGACACTAATAACATTAGGGTCTACACGGAACTCCTAGACTGCGCCGGAAGACTAACTCAATATGTAAAGTTTAGCTACACGAAATATGTGAACTGAACCTCTATGTAAGAAGATAAAATCCTTTCATTCATGACACACTCAATCAAGCTTAGGATTAGTCAAGTGTCCATCCAAATGACTTGATTATAACTCATCTATATTAGTTGATAATACATGTTCATAGCATTGGCCAATGACTTAGTCAACCTAATACCATATGAGTATCTGAGTGTTCACTTGAATATACATTCAAGGAATGAATCCTAATCTTGGCTCACATACCACCTTTAATCTACTTTGTAATGTACCCAAAACAAGCCGCGTCTCAACCTATAAGACATTTGAGCTTAGGACAGGATCAAAGTACATTACTCCGTAAACAAGGTGATATTGACTTCAAGTCTAAGGACTTCTATCTCTCACATGCCGATGACATTATAGACATATAACAAATAGTGCATCAGCAGGGTATATCAATACTTCAACAAGTATCCATGTGTCCATCACGAGTTGTCATAACTCGTAGCAAGTGAGACATGCTACATCCCGTAAGGATATGATGCATACCACATGTCGAGGTATCTCATATCATAGATATTCCAATTTCGATGATCATTAGTCGAGGTAATTTAAGTGTTACGTTATAACATTAATTCTCACATCATTAATAAACACGTAAACTCTAGGGATGCATTTATAGAATATTATAAACAATCAACTAATAATTCAATAAATGCAAATGCCATTATATTAATCATCATTAATATAAATATGAATGTGTATAAAGTACATTGTGTCTTAATACAGATTGTCTCTAGGACATACATATACTTAAAATCTCCCACTTGGCCTAAAGTCAATCACGAACATATCTAATACCCATGTTCTCAAAATGACCATTATGTTTCACCAAGCTTAATGGTTTAGTAAACGGGTCTGCTAGATTATTGTCTGTGGGAATATAATCTATCTTGATATCTTCAGCTTTCACCATCTCTCTCAGGATGTGGTACTTTCTTGGTACATGTTTGTTTCTGTTTGTTGATCTTGGTTCTTTTGCCTATGCAATCGCACCAGTGTTGTCACAATAAATAGTTATTGGAAAACTAGCATTCGGAATAACCCTTAGTTCCTTCAGGAACTCAGAAAGCACAATAGCTTCCTTAGCACCTTCTGATCCAGCAATGTACTCCGCTTCAGTAGTCGAATCTGCAGTAGTAGTGTCACGACCCGACGACGGGCCCGCGACTGGTGCCTTACCCGGGCACCCTAGTGATAACAACATCAGAGAAAATCAGCGGAAATAAAAACTTAAACATGAAACAAGATATAACATAAGAAAACAGGCTAACCAAAACGGTCACCTTTCTGTATATAAATAAAAAAAACTTGAACAGTTACATCCTTTACAAACCCTGCCCACAACAATACTACAGACCTCTAAGAGTTTTTATAACAACTATGGCGGGACAGGGCCCCGCCATACCCCTGAATGTACAAGTACCTACAATGACAGGGAACCATACCAAAAGATAAGCCTCCGGAGAAACGGAGCTTCCAGCGAGCGGTGATCTAAGGCGAGGATCAACAATGGTGTACCTCACTGCGGCATGACGCGGCCCGCGAAGGGTCGATACAACATGTACCAAGTATGTGAAATTGAAAATACGGTAATGAAATCATAACAGTCTATATAAATCAGGAGACATGTATGATAGCCAAACTACAGTACACAACATATAAGCAGTCGTAAGTCGTCGGGACTCACGCCTCAAAGTCATCACTCAAATATAACCATGGGTCTCACGCCCACAATATCAATCATGCCGGTGGAATTCCTTCCTCACTGCCGGCAGTCTATGATATAACAACACCAAGGAGTACACATGAACACGTGTCCTACGTGTCATAAGAACCGTCTGGGGCAAGTCGAAGGCATAGCTACGTAACCAACTGCATCATCCATCGATCGGAAAGTACGAAAGCCAACTACCAGATACCTACCGTACCAACAACACTATATAACTGTATCACGAAGCTGACACGGGGCAAGTACGAAATCCAACTACCAGATACCACCTGCGCCACATAGCTGACGGGGGCAAGTACGAAGACCAACTACCAGATACCAAGCCATAATCACGAGACTTCGCCTGGCCGAGCGGGACAAGACTGAGGCTAACTACCGGATACCTCTGCATCATGCCAATGGCGGGGCAAGTACGAAAACCAACTACGGATACGGGCGTATCGGTAAACCTCGTGGAGGGCTAGTCCATGGAACAACAATCCTAATGGAACCATACGTGGGCACCCAACGTGTCGATGGGTCGAGGATATAATAAGATAACCGACCTCCATCGAGAGGCGGTGGCGTAGAAATACAATACTTGCACAACAAAGGCTATCACAAGTAACCATAGGCAAGTTACTCACACTCAAGGTACTTTCATTTCATGTCAACAAATCCGGGTTTTAACCCCAAAGTACTACATACTTCAACTCTCTTAAAAAGAACCCTTTTTAAGTACAAAATCACGCGATACTAATACGTAGTATCATTCATGAGTAACTATCATTTCAAGTAAATCAAAACAACATCATGCCTTCCTTTAAAACAAAGACACTTCTCCTTTTTAAAGTCAAGTAGCAATATACTTTTTAAACCAAGTGTCTTACTCTTTTCAAAACAAGTAACCTATACCTTTAAATCAAGTTACTTCTCCTTTCCAAAATCAAGTTGTTTTTAAGTCAAGTCTCTTTACTTTCAAAAATCAGTCTCATAATCTTTAAATCATATCTCATATCTTTTAAGGAAACCAACCTCCAACTTTTAAAATGTCAAGTTATCATTTTAAATCCAATAATAAAACCCTTCTTTTGTTTTCATAAAGTCGTTATAACTAACTTCCCATAAAGCTATTATAACACTTTATGTTTTAAACCAACCAAGGACAACTATTCTCATTTCCGAAATCAAGATAACTTTATTCTTTAAAAGACCAAGCACCCATTACTCACGAATGAGGTTTTACAACTTTTTAACATAATTCAAGTCCTTAATATTTCATAACAAGTCACTTAGCTTTAGAATCAAGTCAAGGACACAAAAGGAAAATCAAACTCATTTAACACCCGTGCGTCTACCGCACTATATATATTTCACAAATATCATGCTCAAGAGAATAGGAAGAATCACATACCTCTTCGGCTTAATCCACAAGGCAAGTCGAGTATGCCGCGCGCAGAATAACCACCTATAATAACCACAACACATCTATCAACTTCTAACTCTCTTCGTAGAACATTCTAAGTATCTGATTCCTTATTCTACGGAAAATTTGGCACCTCCCCGCAATCACATAAATACCCTCCTATAACAAGGCGCTACCAAGCCAACAACTCTGAGGGATTACACGCCTACAGGGCGTGTACAAAAGCGCCTCTACGATACTACCATCGTAAATACGATCAATGTAAATACAGTTCAATTCTTTTTAATCATCCTTCCATATATCTTACTCAATTATAAACTACTACAATATGTAATTTCCAATTACAATAGAAGAACATAGATCATTACCTCGATAAGCCCAAAATTATCCAAGATTATAAGTCGATCCTGAGCAACGTTTAGCTCCAAATCCTTACGCTCCAATCCGCTCCAAGCGACCCTTAGAAGTTTCTAAACAACTTCTCTTAACACTTCATCCAAGCTATGAAGATTTTTCTAGGGTTTCATTTTTCGACTATTGGAATAAATTAGTATTTCCGGGCTCTTATGTTGAGATTACTTTAGAATACTACTAGGGATACAAGGCTAGGGTATTTGGGATTATACCACAACAATATAAGAATTTCTACACAAGGTGGGGGGGGGGGGGGGGTTTGGACGAAAATTTCTCAAAGGGGGGAGTATTTTGTGACTTGGAAGTTGTTTAAGTGATGAAGAAGTCTTGCAACTTAAGGGGGTATTTATAAGACATTCAATGGCCAAGATTCAAGCAAGTGTGTGGTGTAGATTGGGGACATGTGTGTAATGGTTCTACCAACCATATGTCCACCACTAGCCACATGTCTCCCCAAAACCGTCCAAGGGACAAGTGTCACCCCTATTTTCGGCCATAGGGCCACATGGGGGTGCCATGTGTCGCCCTCCTACTCGTCCAAAATATTTCATCTTCCGAAAATATCCGTAATGCCAAAAATTCGAAAATAAAGTGGGTCCCACAAAACCGTAAATTCCTCCCGTGGGCCCCACGTGACCAATTCCGGAAAAATAAAATCCATAATTCTTATAAATTCTTAAATACCAAAGTTGAGAATCCAATTCTCAATAATAAACCTTTTTCCTTCACAAAATCCGGAAACTTTTCCGTCGAAAAATCACATCTTTCTTCCTTTTCAATTTTTATATCGTATTCTCGTACGTACGTCCTCATATACATACCCTGGAACTACGGGGTGTAACATTCTCCCCCCCTTAGAAACATTCGTCCCGAATGTTCTTTCTAAGTCTTCAAACACATGTGCCGGTATAGTCTTCACTACTATACTTACATAACCAATTATGCCACACCTGGCCATAATATAACACACACGCAATACTTAAATACAAGTCAACGAGAAATCACCTCTAACATCACAAAAGCTCCCACCCATGGTCTAAAAGATACTCCCTTCGCACCTTCACTTCACAAAAGTAACGATCACTTCTATTCTCTTAACACATGTTCACTTGTTCCCTTACTCGTCGTACCCTTCTCGTACCCAAACTCCCTATAGTACATGTACCACATTTCCGTCATCGCTTCAGTTTCCAAAACCTTGGAGTTACCACCTCCAAACATGGTCATCTTACTAGCCTCAATTTCCTTTAAGGCCATTCCCGGCCTTAACGATCCGATTCAGGTCGATGTCACGACCCGACCCCGGGGCCGCGACTGGTGCCCTACCGGGGCACCCCGTTCAGGTATACATCAGAGAATAGCAGCGGAACATACGTAACACATAAACCTGCAGATAGTAAACATCACTGGCTAGCCGACAAGGCCGCCTTCTATAGAATATACGTAACCAAAAGTAAAATAGTACAACTCTGTTCTTACAGCCCAAACCACAAACGTGACTACAGACCTCTAGGAATAACAACTGTGGCGGGACAGGGCCCCGCCATACCCCTGAATGTACATAATACCTATAACATCAGGGAAAAACCGTACCAACAAAACAAGCCTCCGGAGGAATGGAGCTTCTGATACCAGACCAGCGATCCTAAGAATGAGGATCCACCACCTTTACCTACTGCGGCATGACGCAGCCCGAGAAGGGGTTAGTACCTGATATGTACTAAGTATGCGAACTGGAAAATACTGAAAATACCTCATAAGTCTAAAATAACTGGAGACATGTAAAATAATCAATTACAGAACACTGTGCCTTACTAACAATGAGAATATCAAGCATATACTATACTGCATAAAAGTAGAAAGCTCATGATCAAAGCAGGGTCACCCCCCCCCCCCCCCCCCGCAGTATCATTAAGCACTCCTACTCCTTGAACTATTTCACCCGCATGGGTCATGTGGACCCGCATGAGGTATTCCTCGCATAGGCTGTACCCGCCCGCATGGGACTATTTCACCCGCATGAGCCCTACGGACTCACATGAGGTATTCCTCGCATCGTGGGTAGCAAATCCACGGAATATGCAAATGCCACAACCCGGGGAATGACCCCGTAATAAATAATAATATATTACTAGCACAAACCGGCTATCATACATAATACAAGCAAGTTAAGAAATCCCTTAACTTCTTATTAGTCTTATTCATACACATTCTCATTTTAGTTTATTTAAGGCACTAACATGTCTTTATGAAATCCGGGAATTTAACCCTAAGTACTATGTACTTCTACTCTTTTAAAACCTTAGGCAATTGATGCCTTAAAATCAATTTGCCTTCCATTAATTCACGTCATTTATCCTTACTTGTTTTACTTAAAGTAAATCTCTCTTTTAATCTTTCCATAAGGCTAATATAACCAACTTCCCATAACGTCGTTATATTAACTCCATACTATAAGTAAATTACATTTTCCTATATCCAAGGGACTTGTAGATTTAAAACGGAACAAGTATCATATACTTAAAAACACTTCAAATCCCTTAACCTTGAAAACTTAAGACATCCTTACTACTTTTAAAGAAGTGATTAAATCCCCTAACTCCACCGACTTGGACACTTTAAAAACGAGTAAAGGATACCAAGGTCTTGTACGTCTACCGTACTATATAGGTAAAACTATTCATGCTCAAGAGATAGGAAAGTTCCATATACCTCTTCGGTCAATCCACTTGCTAAGTCCAATATACCGCACGTAGTACGTCAACCTATAATGACCATAATACATTTATTAACCTCTAGCTTCAACGTAGAATATTCCAAGTGCTAAGTCACTAAATTCTACGGAAAATCGGACAACATTTCCTTTGTTTCTACATACTTTGCCACCTTTTCAAGGTCCGAATTCAACATCCAAACGCCACTTTTAAGACCCAACAATCCAAACAATTCAAAGGGGATTACACACCTAATCTTGGATGTGTAAAATTCTGCCCCACAATGCATAACAACTAATTCAATAAGTTAAAGGTAGTATTTTGGCTACAACATGCTTACATAACCTTCTTATCCAATCCTTTTATATCCAAACCATATTTCTTACATGCAATTTATCTAAGAGCAATATTTACCACTACAAGTTCTTTATTTTTCACATGCAACACCAAAAACTAGCAACAAGAGAAATAATTGTTACCTTAGAGCTTACCCAAAATTAATCCAACAAGTTCACTAGCCTCCTTTCCACTATCACCACCACAATAACTCCTACAAGCTTGCCAACAAGTTTCCTTCTTGCCACATTTTTCAGATTTTTCTCAAACCTTGATTTCCTCTTGATTTTCTAGAGAGAAGGAAGAGCTTCTAATTTTTAGAGAGAGAGAAGAGCTTGAAGAATGACCAAGTCTTCAGGACTTGGTCAATAAATAGGACATGCAAAATCAGATGGGGGGTACACTTGTCACCCTCCCATGACCTTTTTTAAAACAAAACAGTTCAGATTTTTCCACCCAGCCTCGCAAAACCCGCATCGGCGCTGCGGCCTTGCAGCCGGCGCCGCGGCGCTGAAACCTCTGCCAACTCTCGGATCTTCCGGTGCCGCGGCCCTGCTTTCCGGCGCCGCGACCATGTGGCTCCTGACCGAAATATTTTTCTGTCCGACTGCGCACTGAACTTGTAACTTCCATAACTTTCTACTCCGATGTCCTATCGACGAATGGTTGGTTGCGTTGGGAACTAGAATCAACGAACAACGTACTAGGACTTTGAAACTCCTAGGAACTCATAATGCAACTGGACATAAACCGCCTCAAAGTTGACTAAAAACCCGTCCGAAACAATCCGTCTATCCTTCTAAAATTTTAAGTCTTAATTCCCTTAGTACGTTCTCATACGCATGGCCAGAACTACGGGGTATAACATTCTCCCCCCCTTAGAAACATTCGTCCCGAATGTTCCTACTAGGCTTACTCAAATCACAATCTCGACATAGACCCTCTTAACTATTTCCCTTGCAAATAAAGACGCTCCACATAGCCACAACATTACTTAAGCATAATTGCTAAATTAAAACTAACAATCAGGAAAGTGGGTTACCTGGAGGTGTAGGGAACAAGTGAGGATACTTCTTCATCATGTCCTCCTCTGCTTCCCACGTTATTTCCTCTCTGTTCTCGTTCCGCCATAAGACCTTTACGGAAGCCACATCCTTTGTCCGAAGTCTCCTAACCTGATGATCGTATCGCTATGGGACTCTCCTCATACGATAACCCCTCTGTCACCTGGACATCACGAATCGGGTGCACTCTAGATGGATCTCCAATACATTTCCGCAACATAGATACATGAAAAACTGGATGTACTGCCTCCAGATCGTACGGCAGATCCAACTCATAGGCAACCTTGTCTACCCTACGGACAATCTGATAAGGCCCAATGTACCTTGGGCTAAGTTTCCCTTTATTCCCAAATCTCATCACGCCCTTCATGGGTGATACCTTCAGGAAGACCCAATCATCTACCTCAAACTCCAAGTGTCGACGCCGATGATCTGCATCGACACATGCGACTCGGTGACAATAATCGCTCCCGGATAAGCTTCACCTTATCTGCTTCTTGAATCAAGTGCGGCCCGACCAGTGAACTTCTCCCACCTCAAACCAGCCTATCGGTGACTGCACTTCCCCGTATAAGGCCTCATAAAGGCGCCCGTGGATTCTAGAATGGTAGCTGTTGTTATAAGCAAACTCCACAAGAGGTAAATGATCCTCCCAGCTACCCCTAAAATCAATAACACAAGCCCGCAGCATATCCTCAAGTGTCTGGATAGTACGCTCGGCACGTCGCCGATCGAGGATGAAACGCGATCGAGACTCACTTGTGTCCCTAATCCCTTCTGGAAAAACCTCCAGAAGTTAGCCGAGAACTGGGCTCCCATGTCTGAAATGATCGATATAGGAACTCCATGCAGTCTCACAATCTCTCTAATATACAATCTAGCATAATCCTCGGCCGAAAAAGTCGTCCTGACTGGCAGAAAGTGGGCTGATTTCGTCAGCCTATCGACAATAACCCAAATGGAATCATGCTTCCTCTGAGTGTGAGGTAACCCTGTAATAAAATCCATATTTACCACATCCCACTTCCAAGTCGGAAGATCAATAGCCTGTAATAGTCCAACGGGCTTCTGGTGCTCAACCTTGACCTGCTGACAATTTGGGCACTGCGCCACAAACTCCGCAACGTCCCTCTTCAGGCCATCCCACCAATAGACACATCTGAGGTCATGGTACATCTTAGTCGACCCCGGATGAATAGAATAACGAGCACTGTGTGCCTCACGAAATCTGGCGGCGAAGTCCTGTCACATCGGGAACACACAGTCGGCCCTCAAATCTTAGCACGCCATCAGGCGCTACCTCAAATAGACTCTCTCTTCCTGAAGAGATGCATCTCGATACCGTACCATAATCGGATCCTCATACTGTCGCCTCTTTACCTCCTCGACGATGGAAGACTCGGAAACCTCTCGAACCCGAACCCCATCACTGTCAGAATCAACCAAACGAACCCCAAGGCTCGCTAGCTGATGTAACTCGCGGACCATATCCCTTCTCTCTGGTTGTACATCAGACAGACTACCCATCGATCTGCGACTAAGGGCATCTGCAACTACATTGGCCTTCCCTGGGTGGTATAGGATATCGACATCGTAATCCTTAAGTAACTCTAACCACCGTCTCTGCCGCAAGTTCAACTCCCTCTGGCTAAAGATATACTGGAGACTCTTGTGGTCTGTGTAAATATCCACATGAACTCCATATAAATAATGTCTCCAGATCTTCAAGGCATGAATCACTGCTGCCAACTCTAAGTCATGTGTGGGATAGTTCTTTTCATGCTTTCTGAGCTGTCGAGATGCGTAAGCTATAACTTTGCCGTGCTGCATCAGTACGCACCCAAGCCCGACACCCGACGCATCACAATAAACCACATATTCGTCTAAACCCTCTGGAAGAGTAAGGACTGGGGCGGTCGTCAATTTCTCCTTCAGTATCTGGAAACTCTCCTCACAAGCATCCGTCCACCGGAACATAGCTGCTTTCTGAGTCAGCCTAGTCAAAGGTGCTGAGATGGAAGCAAACTCCACAAATCTTCGATAATAACCCGCAAGGCCCAAAAAGTTGCGCACCTCCGTTGGTGTAGTGGGTCTAGGCCAAGTCTTGACTGCCTCAATCTTTGTTGTATCAACCCGAATACCATCGGCCCCGATAACATGCCCTAAGAAAGCCACTGAAGCCAACCAAAACTCGCATTTCCAGAACTTGGCATACAACCGCCGGTCCCGGAGGACTCCCAATACCGCCCTCAAATGATCCGCATGTTCCTGCTCTGTGCGCGAATAAACCAGGATATCATCAATGAATACTATAACGAACATATCCAAGAATGGCTTGAACACCCGGTTCATCAAATCCATGAATCTTTGTTGGGGCGTTGGTCAACCCGAAGACATCACTGAACTCATGGTGCCCATCTGGGTCTGAATGCGATCTTTGGGATATCGCCTCTCTAACTTGCACCTTATGATAACGGACCGCAGTCTATCTTGGAAAACACCTTGCACCTGCTGGTCAAACAAATCATCAATCTGGAAAGGGGGTATACATTCTTGATAGTTACCTTATTCACCTGTAATCAACACATACGCAGCGTCCCCATCCTTCTTCTTTACAAATAAAGCGGCGCTCCCGGGAGAAACACTTGGCACGATAAAGCCTTTTTCCGGCAAATCTTTCACTGGTCTTTCAATTCCTCAACTCGGCGAGTGCCGTCTGTATGGCGGAATAGATATCGGTCGAGTGTCCGGCGACATATCAATGCAAAACTCAATCTCCTCTCGGGAGGATACCCAAAGCTTCGTGCGGGAATACGTCTGAAACTCTCTAACGGCCGGATCCGGGAAGGTCAGGTATCTCGACCTCGATGTCGAATACGAACCATATGGTAGATATATCCTTCCGCACCATCTTCCAGCCTTGAGGTAGGAAATAAACCTACCACCGGCGACGCGATGTTCCCTTCCACTCGATAACCGGCTCACCAGGAAACTAGAACCGTACCAATCTCTCTCTACAGTCCACATTGGCATAGCAAGACGCTAGCCAATCCATACCCATAATCACATCAAAGTCCGTCATATCCAACTCTATTAAGTCGGCTAGAGTCTGACGACCGTATGTAGTCACTGGGCAAGCCTTATATACCCGTTCGACTACCACCGAATTACCTACTGGCGTAGCCACCTCAAAAGGTTTTATGGACTCGAGCTCTATCCCTATTCTATCAGCAATATGAGGAGATATATAGGATGAGGTAGAACCTGGATCTATCAAAGCATATACATGACAGCATGAAACCAATAATGTACCTGTGACGACGGCTGGACATAGCATAAATGCGGTTCTGAGGACCGCTGGAACTGGGACCCCCACCACGACCCCTGCCGCGGCCTGCTGGCCCGTGAACACCCTGCCCTCCGGGGCGCATAACCGTCGAAGACGAAGATCCAGCAACTGACCCTGTCGGCTGAACCATAACACTCCCGCCACCTCTGGTCGGACAATCTCTCTTCAAATGGCCCTGCTGGCCACAAGAGTAACAAGCTCCTGGAGGAACACGACACTCGCCTGGGTGAGACCTACCGCATCGAGCACACCGAGATGGGGGTGGTCTCGATCGGTAGCGGTCTCTGCTTCCCTGAAACCCCGAAGTCCTGGAGCCCTGACCTGCTCCTGAATGACCCGGTTGATCAGACCTCCCGCCAGAAAACAGAGAAGGAGAACTTTGTGCTGGCTGAAATGTGGACCTAGTCTGCTGCTGAGGTTGTCCGCCATACAGCGCCGAGACCCTACTTGTCACGCCTCTTGGGCTGGCCTAAGTCTAGCTGATCCTCCCTCTCTCTGTCCTCTATCCCCTGCGCATACGCCTGCATCCTGGCAATATCCATACCTGGCTGAAGAGCCACCCCCAAGCATGCAGTAATCATATGACGGTCTAGCCCCATCACATATCGATGAACCCTGTCTGCCATGTCAGCTACAATGGTGTGCGCATACCTGGCCAATGAGTCAAACTCCAGGCTGTACTCTCTGATAGTCCTCCCGTTCTGCCTCAAGGTCAAGAATCTATCCACGCGGGCTCTCCTCATCTCAGGAGGCAAGAAGTGATCCAGGAAGGCCTCTGTGAACTCCTCCCAAACAGCTGGAAGAGCATCCTCACCTCTAGACAACTCCCATGACTCAAACCAGTTCAACGCAATATCGCGTAACCGGTAAGAGGCTAGCATGACAGACTCAGCCTCCGAGGCCCTAAGCACCTGCATAGTCCGCTGTAACTGCCGAACAAACTCCTGAGGATCCTCCTCGGATCTCGAACCATAGAACTCGGGTGGATGACAACCCAGGAAATCCCGAATCAAGTAGCTTCGGCTCTAGGGTTGCCGCTCGCTACTATCTTTGGTCAATAACCGGATCTGCTCCGTAATCTCTATACTCACCGACCGTGGGATGGAGGCTCAGTACCGCGGTCTCGATGGCGTTCTTGCCTCGAACTCGCAGGTCGGCGACGTCGTGGAACTCGCCGCCCGAAACATCATCTCCGTGGGGCGGGCACGTGCGCCGTGACCTCCGCGTCCTACTAGCGGCTCGCCTGCGCCTTCTCGGGCGCGGCCTTGCGTGGAGGCATAGCGATACATAAAGGAAAATATCGGAGGAGTTCAACCTATAACACGGCTCTGTTGAGCGATCTTAGAGTGAAAGAATGAAACCAATCCTAAATATCCTGTGACCTCACGATTATAGATGTGGTGCACAACACACCGATAATCAAGACTCTACTGAACCGCGGTGCAGACACTTTCCGAGGACTAACTGCTTTGATACCACTTTTGTCACGCCCCGACCCCGGGGCCGCGACTGGTGCCCTACCGGGGCACCCCGTTCAGGTATACATCAGAGAATAGCAGCGGAACATATGTAACACATAAACCTGCAGATAGTAAACATCAGCGGCTGGCCAAATGAGCGCGCTTCCATAGAATATACGTAACCAAAAGTAAGCAGTACAACTCGTTCTTACGGCCCAAACCACAAACGTGACTACGGACCTGCAGGAATAACAAGCGTGGCGGGGCGGGGCCCGACATACCCCGAATGTACATAATACCTATAGCATCGTGGAAAAACCGTGCAACAAAACAAGCCTCGGAGAATGGAGCCCGATACGGACCGGTGATCCTAAGAATGAGGATCCACCACTGCTTACCCTACTGCGGTATGAGCGCGGCCAGGAAGGGTCGAGATATGTATTAAGTATGCGAATTGGAAAATACTGAAAATACTTCATAAGTCTAAAATAACTGGAGACATATAAAATAATCAATTACAGAACACTGTGCCTTACTAACAATGAGAATATCAAGCATATACTATACTGCATAAAAATAGGAAGCTCATGATCAAAGCAGGGTCACCCCTCCCCCCCCGCAGTATCATTAAGCACTCTTACTCCTGGGACTATTTCACCCGCCTGGGTCATGCGACCGCGTGAGGTATTCCTCGCGTAGTCGTGACTACCGCACGTGGGACTATTTCACCCGCATGAGCCCTACGGGCTCGCATGAGGTATTCCTCGCATCGTGGGTAGCAAATCCACGGAATATGCAAATGCCACAACCCGGGGAATGACCCCGTAATAAATAATAATATATTACTAGCACAAACCGGCTATCATACATAATACAAGCAAGTTAAGAAATCCCTTAACTTCTTATTATTATTATTCATACACATTCTCATTTTTGTTTATTTAAGGCACTAACATGTCTTTATGAAATACGGGAATTTAACCCTAAGTACTATGTACTTCTACTCTTTTAAAACCTTAGGCAATTGATGCCTTAAAATCAATTTGTCTTCCATTAATTCACGTCATTTATCTTTACTTGTTTTACTTAGAGTAAATCTCTCTTTTTATCTTTCCATAAGGCTAATATAACCAAATTCCCATAAAGTCGTTATATTAACTCCATACTATAAGTAAATTACATTTTCCTATATCCAAGGGACTTGTAGATTTAAAACGGAACAAGTATCATATACTTAAAAACACTTCAAATCCCTTAACCTTGAAAACTTAAGACATCCTTACTACTTTTAAAGAAGTGATTAAATCCCCTAACTCCACCGACTTGGACACTTTAAAAACGAGTAAAGGATACGAAGGTCTTGTCGTCTCAGTACTATATAGGTAAAACTATTCATGCTCAAGAGATAGGAAAGTTCCACATACCTCTTCGGTCAATCCACTTGCTAAGTCCAATATACCGCACGTAGTACGTCAACCTATAATGACCATAATACGTTTATTAACCTCTAGCTTCAACGTAGAATATTCCAAGTGCAAAGTCACTAAATTCTACGGAAAATCGGACAGCATTTCCTTTGTTTCTACATACTTTGCCACCTTTTCAAGGTCCGAATTCAACATCCAAACGCCACTTTTAAGGCCCAACAATCCAAACAATTCAAAGGGGATTACACACCTAATCTTGGATGTGTAAAATTCTGTCCCACAATGCATAACAACTAATTCAATAAGTTAAAGGTAGTATTTTGGCTACAACATGCTTACATAACCTTCTTATCCAATCCTTTTATATCCAAACCATATTTCTTACATGCAATTTATCTAAGAGCAATATTTACCACTACAAGTTCTTTATTTTTCACATGCAACACCAAAAAACTAGCAACAAGAGAAATAATTGTTACCTTAGAGCTTACCC
Source organism: Przewalskia tangutica (assembly GCA_029844215.1). Classification (NCBI taxonomy): domain Eukaryota; kingdom Viridiplantae; phylum Streptophyta; class Magnoliopsida; order Solanales; family Solanaceae; genus Przewalskia; species Przewalskia tangutica. The sequence continues at coordinate 138,416,755 of CM056720.1, read as the reverse complement.
AAAATTAATCCAACAAGTTCACTAGCCTCCTTTCCACTATCACCACCACAATAACTCCTACAAGCTTGCCAACAAGTTTCCTTCTTGCCACATTTTTCAGATTTTTCTCAAACCTTGATTTCCTCTTGATTTTCTAGAGAGAAGGAAGAGCTTCTAATTTTTAGAGAGAGAGAAGAGCTTGAAGAATGACCAAGTCTTCAAGACTTGGTCAATAAATGCGACATGCAAAATCAGATGGGAGGAGGGGGGGGCACTTGTCACCCTCCCATGGCCTTTTTTAAAACAAAACAGTTCAGATTTTTCCACCCAGCCTCGCAGAACCCGCCTCGGCGCCGCGGCGCTAAAACCTCTGCCAACTCTCGGATCTTCTGGCGTCGCGGCCCTGTGGCTCCTGACCGAAATATTTTTCTGTCCGACTGCGCACTGAACTTGTAACTTCCATAACTTTCTACTCCAATGTCCTATCGACGAATGGTTGGTTGCGTTGGGAACTAGACTCAACGAGCTACGTACTACGACTTTGAAACACCTAGGAACTCATAATGCAACTGGACATAAACCGCATCAAACTTGACTAAAAACCCGTCCGAAACAATCCGTCAACCTATCCTTCTATAATTTTAAGTTTTAATCCCCTTAGTACGTTCTCATACGCATGGCCAGAACTACGGAGTATAACAGATGGTTACCTAAACTTGGGCCTAGCACCCTCGTGACCCTATCACCTAGCGAGACCACCTCAAACTTACCCCACTTCATTCCAGGCTGCGGGTTGACCCGCAATATGGCCTCAACCCGACCCACTTCGTACCAACTCTTGTTCCTGGTCCGGAATAATCTCGCTATACAAGTCACGAAAAATCTAGTGGTCTCTTTAGCTTAACTACCCACTTACATTTCACTCCACTCATGGACTTATCACACAAATACACTCCACGTATACTATGTACCTCGACAGAGATCACCCACAAAAATCTTTTACTCAAGACGGGCTTGCATCTAAGGTCTCCATGTGTAATATTCTAAGGCTCACAATTTCCCTGTCCCCAAACTTACCCTTTTCAACTAACCATGTTCTTTACATCACAATTTACACAATGTTATCCGAACATAACACTTAATCATAAAATCATCATATCACGCATACTAATCTCTAGAGGGTTAAGGATATACCTGTAACTACTGCTTCACCTTCCCCTTTGTCGCTTTAAGAATAATCCTGCCCTGTTGGGCGCATAGCTATAGAAGGCGATGAACACGCCACTGATCCTGAAGGCTGAGTCTCTACATCCGCGCTACCTCTGGTCGGACAACTTCTCGCAAAATGGCCCTGCTGGCCGCATGTATAGCAATCTCCCATACTAGCATGACACTCCCCCTTATGGATTTTACTACAACGGCCACACTGAGGTAAGGGTGGCCTTATCCGGCCAACACTCCTACTCCCCTGAAAACCTGAAGCTTTAGAGCTCTGACCTGCCCCTGAATATCTGACGCCAAGATCGCGGAGGACCACTCATCGCGGAGGCGCATAACTAGCCTGCTGCTGAGGCGGTCTGCCTCGAAAGTTACCAAAGGACCCTGCTGTCCTGGCCTTCTTCTGCTAGTATCTGTAAATTCGTCGGCCTCTCCGTTCCTCACACCCAAGTGCATAAGCCTGCATGCGGGAAATGTCCATGCCCGGCTGAAGAGCTACACCCGAGCAACTCTCTGCTAAGTAATCATCGAGCTCTGTGACATAGCGGTGCACTCTGTCCTCCATGTCTGCCACTAAAGCGGGGACGTACCGAGACAATGAGTCAAACTCTACATTGTACTCCCGAACCGTCCGCCCGTTCTGCCTCAACATCAAAAATCTATCAGCCCGAGCCCTACTCATCTGCGGAGGCAAGAAATGGCTAAGAAACGCCTCTGAGAACTCGTCCCAAACAGCTGGAAGCGCATGCTCCCCCCGGGATAATTCCCATGAATCAAACCAGTCGACTGCAGTATCACACAGCCGATGTGCACCCAATACCACCGACTCTGTCTCCGAGGCTTTGATCACTCTCATAATCCGCTGCAACTGTGGGATAAACTCCTGAGGATCATCCTCAGTCCTCGACCCATAGAACTCTGGTGGACTGCAACTCAAAAAGTACCGAAATCTCAAACTATCAGATCTAGGGTGAACTACGGGTACAACCGGAACCGCTGCCTCACGTTTGTCCTCATTCCTCGCCACAATCCTAGCTAGTAACTGGGCCATCTCCTTGTAACCCATATCCTCTGTTCCTGGTCGTGGGACTGAAGTCTCGTGTGTGGCCTCGATAGCTACTTTGCCGCCTAAACTCGCTTTGGTGGCGGCGTCGCAAAACTCGCCGTATGAAGCACCACCTCAGGTGATGACTGGGCCTGTGCCCTCGCAACCCTCTGTGCTCTACTCGCAGCTCCCTCTGCTGCCCTGCCCTTCTGGGCTCTGGTTGCCTTGCGTGGAGGCATAACTGGTAAAAAGAATACGTCAGAGGGAGTCCAACTTATAACACAGCTCTAAGGCACGATCTCAGAGTGAGAAGAATGGAAACCAATCCTAGATATCCTATAGCCTCCTGATTATAGGTGTGGTGCACAACACGCCGATAATCAAGACTCTACTAGATACGGTCTGTAGATACTTTCCGAGGATTAACTGTTCTGATACCACTTTTGTCATGACCCGACGACGGGCCTGCGACTGGTTCCTTACTCGGGCACCCTAGTGATAACAACATCAGAGAAAATCAGCGAAAATAAAAACTTAAACATGAAACAAGATATAACATAAGAAAACAGGCTAACCAAAACGGTCACCTTTCTATATATAAATAAAACAACTTGAACAGTTACATCCTTTACAAACCCTGCCCACAACAGTACTACATACCTCTAAGAGTTTTTATAACAACTATGGCGGGACAGGGCCCCGCCATACCCCTGAATGTACAAGTACCTACAATGACAGGGAACCATACCAAAAGATAAGCCTCCGGAGAAACGGAGCTTCCCAAAAGCAGAACGGTGATCCTAAGAGCGAGGATCAACAACTGGTGTACCTCACTGCCGCGGCGTGAACGCGGCCCGAAGAGGTCGAGACAACATGTACCAAGTATGTGGCGAAAATACGGTAATGAAATCATAAGATCTATATAAAGCGGAGACATGTATGATAGCCAAACTACGATACAACATATAAGCAGTCATGTCAAGTCAGGGACTCACGCCCTCAAAGTCATCACTCAAATATAACCATGGGTCTCACGCCCACAATATCAATCATGCCGGTGGAATTTCTTCCTCACTGTTGGCAGTCTATGATATAACAACACCAAAGAGTACACATGAACACCAAGTCCTACCTGTGTCATAATAGCAAATGCAGGCAAGTCGAAGGCATAGCTACCGTAACCAACTGCATCATCCAGCGGCCGGCAAGTACGAAGCCAACTACGGATACCTACCAGACAACAACACTATATAACTGTATCACGAAGCTGACACGGGGCAAGTACGATGGCCAACTACCAAATACCACCTGCGCCACGTGGTAGCGGGGCAATCACGAAGACCAACTACGGATACCAAGCCGTAATCACGAGACTTCGCCACTGAACGGGGCAAGTCACGAAGGTTAACTACCAGATACCTCTGCGTCATGCCACGACGGAACGTCTGGAAACCAACTACGGATACCGGTGTATCAGTAAACCTCATGGAGGGCTAGTCCATGGAACAATAATCCTAATGGAACCATACCCGTGGGCCACCCAACGTGTCAGTAGGTCCAAGGATATAATAAGATAACCGACCCTCCATCGAGAGATGCGGTAGCATAGAAATACAATACTTGCACAACAAAGGCTATCACAAGTAAACATAGGCAAGTTACTCACACTCAAGGTACTTTCATTTCATGTCAACAAATCCGGGTTTTAACCCCAAAGTATTACATACTTCAACTCTCTTAAAAAGAACCCCTTTTAAGTACAAAATCACGCGATACTAATACCCGTAGTATCATTCATAGAGTAACTATCATTTCAAGTAAATCAAAACAACATCATGCCTTCCTTTAAAACAAAGACACTTCTCCTTTTTAAAGTCAAGTAGCAATATACTTTTTAAACCAAGTGTCTTACTCTTTTCAAAACAAGTAACCTATACCTTTAAATCAAGTTACTTCTCCTTTCCAAAATCAAGTTGTTTATAAGTCAAGTCTCTTTACTTTCAAAAATCAGTCTCATAATCTTTAAATCATATCTCATATCTTTTAAGGAAGCCAACCTCCAACTTTTAAAATGTCAAGTTATCATTTTAAATCCAATAATAAAACCATTTTTTTGTTTTCATAAAGTCGTTATAACTAACTTCCCATAAAGCTATTATAACACTTTATGTTTTAAACCAACCAAGGACAACTATTCTCATTTCCGAAATCAAGATAACTTTATTCTTTAAAAGACCAAGCACCCATTACTCACGAATGAGGTTTTACAACTTTTTAACATAATTCAAGTCCTTAATATTTCATAACAAGTCACTTAGATTTAGAATCAAGTCAAGGACACAAAAGGAAAATCAAACTCATTTAACACACGTGCGTCTACCGCACTATATATATTTCACAAATATCATGCTCAAGAGAATAGAAAGAATCACATACCTCTTCGGCTTAATCCACAAGCCAAGTCGAGTATGCCGCGCGCAGAATAAACACCTATAATAACCACAACACATCTATCAACTTCTAACTCTCTTCGTAGAACATTCTAAGTATACAGCTCCTTATTCTACGGAAAATTGGGCAGCACCTCCCCCCCCCCCCCCGCAATCACATAAATACCCTCCTATAATAATGCCCGCTATCAAGCCAACAACTCCAAGGGGATTACACGCCTACAGGACGTGTACAAAGCGCCCCACAAGAATACTACGATCAGTAAATACGATCCAATGTAAATACAGTTCAATTCTTTTTAATCATCCTTCCATATATCTTACTCAATTATAAACTACTACAATATGTAATTTCCAATTATAATAGAAGGACATAGATCATTACCTCGATAAGCCCAAAATTATCCAAGATTATAAGTCGATCCTGAGCAACGTTTAGCTCCAAATCCTTACGCTCCAATCCGCTCCAAGCGACCCTTAGAAGTTTCTAAACAACTTCTCTTAACACTTCATCCAAGCTATGAAGATTTTTCTAGGGTTTTATTTTGCGACTATTGGAATAAAGTAGTATTTTCGGGCTCTTATGTTGGGATTACTTTAGAATACTACTAGGGATACAAGGATAAGGTATTTGGGACTATACCACAACAATAGAAGAATTTCTACACAAGGTGGGAGCGGGGTTGGACGAGAATTTCTCAAAGGGGGGAGTATTTTGTGACTTGGAAGTTGTTTAAGTGATGAAGAAGTCTTGCAACTTAAGGGGGTATTTATAGGACATTCAATGGCCAAGATTCAAGCAGGTGTGTGGTGTAGATTGGGGACATGTGTGTAAGGGTTCTACCAACCATATGTCCACCACAAAATTGAGACATGTGGCTAGCCACATGTCTCCCCAAAACCGTCCAAGGGACAAGTGTCACCCCTATTTTCGGCCATAGGGCCACATGGGGGTGCCATGTGTCGCCCTCCTACTCTTCCAAAATATTTCATCTTCCGAAAATATCCGTAATGCCAAAAATCCGAAAATAAAGTGGGCCCCACAAAACCGTAAATTCCTCCCGTGGGCCCCACGTGACCAATTCCGGAAAAATAAAATCCATAATTCTTATAAATTCTTAAAGTCTTAAATACCAAAGTTGAGAATCCAATTCTCAATAATAAACCTTTTTCCTTCACAAAATCCGGAAACTTTTCCGTTGAAAAATCACATTTTTCTTCCTTTCCAATTTTTATGTCGTATTCTCGTACGTACGTCCTCATATACATACCCTGGAACTACGGGGTGTAACAAGTAGCTTGTTTGGAACTCTTCCATCTCACTGCTCCTCCGTTGAAAATGAACGTGTAACCAGACTGAGATTTGAAATCATCAACATTTGTCTGAAAACTAGCATCAGTATACCCAGTGGAAACCAAATCATTACTTCCACCATAGACTAAGAAGTAATCTTTAATACGTCTGAGGTACTTGAGAATACTCTTGACTGCTTTCTAGTGTTCCTCACCAGGATTCTGCTGGAACTTGCAAGTCATACTAAGTGAAAAGGCCACATATGACATAGTACATGTCATGACATACATGATCGATCCTATAGCCGAAGCATATGGGATCCTCTTCATGCGCTCAAGTTCAACAACATTAGAAGGGCAGCCCTTCTTTGATAACTTGATGTCTTGACCCATCGGAATACCGCCTTTCTTGGAATTCTCCATTGAAAATCGTCTAAGCACTTGTCTATGTAGACTGACTGTGACAGCCCCAACAATCTATTAGGTCTATCTCTATAGATCCTAATTCCCAGAATGTAGCAGGCTTCACCTAAATCCTTCATCATGAAGGTCTTGGACAATCAATCCTTAACTGACTGCATGAGGGTCTTATTATCTCTCATTATCAATATGACATCAACATATATAATAATGAAGACAATACCCTCATCCTTGCGTTTGAAATAAACACAAGGATCCTCTTTGCTCCTGACAAAATCAAAAGAGTTGACAGTATTGTCAAAGTAAATGTTCCAACTCCTAGAGGCTTACTTAAGTCCATAAATGGACTTCTGTAGCCTGCACATAACATTTGGTCTAGACTCACAAGAAAAACCCTTGGGTTGTTTCATATACACTTCCTCAATTAGATTACCATTGAGGAATGCAGTTTTGACGTTCATCTGTCAAATGTCATAATCATAATGTGCAGCTATCGCAAGCAAAATCTGAATAGACTTTATCTTAGCCACCGGTGAAAAAATTTCATCATAATCCACACCAGGACGCTGAGTAAAACCTTTAGCCACTAGTCTAGCTTTATAAGTCTGAACCTTGCAAGATACATCAATTTTCTTCTTGAAGACCCATTTGCATCCTATGAGTTTAACCCCATTTGACAAATCAACCAAGTTCCACACCTGATTGATATACATAGATTCCATTTCGGATTTTATGGCTTCTTGACATCTCTTCGAATCAATGTCTAGCATTGCTTCGTTATAGGTTCTAGGCTCGTCAACATCTGAAATATCTAGCTCATTTTGTGTTTCCACCAGTAGAGTTAGTCTTTCCGGAGGACGATGAGATCCAGTAGACCTACGAAATTGATTGTCTTACAGTTCAGTTACAAGTATGTTCTGACTGTGAGTAGGTTCTTGTGCGCTGGTCGATCCACCAACATTAGAGCTTTTATGAATATCATTTTCATGTCTTTCCTGAATGGGAGGGAATGCAACTGGTGCAATTGCTTCCAAGGTCTGTGCCGGGAGATCTTGCATTTCTGCATTATTCCTCATAGCACTCCCACTGGCCGAAGAAGCTACCCTAAATACCCAATCTTCGCCAAAAAATGTTGTGTCTCCGTGCAACTCTCATCCTTGTAGACATATTCATCTTCAAGAAAAGTTGTGTTTCTAGAAATAAATATCTTATGTTCTCCAGAAAGATAGAAATAGTATCCCTTAGTTTCCTTCGGATACATAACAAAGTAACATTTCTCACTCTTAGATTCCAACTTATCAGTGATCAACTTCTTGACATATGCACGACACCCCCAGGGCCTCATGTTTCTAAGTGACGGCTTCTTGCCACACCATACCTCATATGGTGTCTTTTCGACTGATTTAGATGGAACTCTGTTTAGTACATATATTGAGGTCAAAATAGCGTATCTCCAAAGGTATGTAGGAAGAGCTGAAAAGCTCATCATGGAACGAACCATATCAAGTAAGGTTCGGTTTCTCCTCTCGGCAATACCATTCATCTGTGGTGTTCCAGGAGGTGTCCATTCGGAATGAACTTCATGAAGCTTTAAGTAGTCAAGAAATTATTTACTTAAGTATTCACCCTCACGATCAGATCGGAGAGTCTTGATACTCTTTGAGAGTTGTTTCTCAACTTCACACTTAAACTCATTAACTTCTCAAAAGCCTCGAATTTGTGTCTCATAAGAAACACATATCCAAACCTTGATAAGTCGTCTGTAAAAGTGATGAAGTACGAGAAACCTTCTCTAGCTTGAGTCGGAAATGGTCCACATACATCCGTATGCACCAACTCAAGCACCTCCTTGGCATGGATCCCCTTTCCAGAAATAGGTTTAATGGTCATCTTACCTTTCAAACATGATTCACAGTTACCATAAGATTGTAAGTCAAATGGTTCGAGGTAATTTAATTTCATCAACCGTTCTATCCTCGTTTGATTGATATGACCAAGTTTGCAATGCCACAAGTAGGTAGAATTTCTCTCATTTAACTTAGTCCTTTTATTTTGTACATTAAAAATTTTCCTGCGACAGTTTAATGTATCTAATCCATTCACAAGAGGCGCAATTACATACACAACATTATCTAAAGTCAAAACCATATTGCCATTAGACGTGTTTGAGGAAAAACCCTCTGAATCAAGTACATGAATGAAAATAATATTCCTTGTTAAAGAAGGAGCATAGTAACAATTGTTCAACATTAGCCATAAGGTAAATATATCCTATAAGTTCCCACACGCTCAACAGCAACTCGTGCTCCATTTCTGACGCACAGGTCCACCTCGCGAGGCCCGACCTTCCTGCTATCAGTTAGCCCCTGCACATTTGTACAAATGTGTGAGCCACAAGAAGTATCAAGTACCCAGGAGTGATAATCATTTATAGATATATTAATTTCAATTACCAACATACCTTGCCCAACAACACCTGGTGTCATTCCACCGCCTGGAGCAGTGCAATCTTTTCTCCAATGCCCCTTCCTCTTGTAATTCATACAAACATCCGATGCCGGCAGTTTCTTCTTCTTCTTCTTCTTCTTCTTCTTCTTCGCCCCTCCCTTGGGCTTCATTGCTGCTGCCGGAGCAATAGCTTTGTCCTTCCCCTTCTGTTGTCCCTTACCTTTCGGTTTGGGGCGACTAGAGGAGTCAACCATCAGAATAGGTTTGGTCTTGGAGGTCAAAGATTCAAAAGTTTTCAACATATTATGTAACTCCGGCAATGTCGCTTTAGTTCCATTCATGTTATAATTGACAATGAAACTCTCAAACGACCTAGGAAGTGAGTGCATAATGAGGGTGGTGGAGACTCTGTCATGAAAGCTTATGTCTATAGAGGTCAACCTCTCAATCAACTCAATCATCCTCAACACATGAGGTGAAACTTGGCCCCCTTCATTTAGCCTACACTTGAAGAGTTCTATGAGCAGGTCATACTCCATTGTCTGACTCTACGAATCATAAAGACTCCTCAAATGGGCTAACATTTTCGTTGGGCCCCATAGTTTCATGTTGTCTTTGCAATTGTGGTGACATAGAAGACAACATTAAGCATTGAGCTGAGGTGACATCCTTATAATGTTTCTCGTAGGAAACTTTGTCAAAAGTAGCATACTCAGCAGTGTCCTCCGCCAGAGCGGTTGGAAATACCTTGTCCAATGTGTACTCAATATGTTCCTGTCTTAGAACAATTCTAACATTTCTTAGCCAGTCAATGAAGTTGGGTCCGGTGAGTCTATTTGACTCCATGAACATTTTCAACGAAAAATTTGACATTTATGAAGATCCGAAGATATAGATAGAATAGGAAAAAATTCAATCAATAATTCATTCTTCCAATAACTTATACACATTCATAATTTGCTAATTTCAACATGACCTTTTGTTTTAATTAGATCCCACTATTTTTCATACTTCTACGACTCCTAGGTAGAATACGGACCTAAATCAATATAAAAGTCATAATGGGGCCAAGATCCAAACATGGGCTATATCCGCATTTGCTTTGGCTGATAACTTCAATAGCATACTTTGGTAGGTCCTCAACCAATTGTAAAGCAACTCAGACAATAATTGCGGACGATATGCTAATAATTTAAATGCATCACATTCAATCACTTATCACATTTGTATATTATAGAATAATATACCATTAATGACAATCATGAATTTATTTGTCTAAACTTTAAAACTATGTCTATGTCAAACAGTCCTTAAATATTTTCTGATTTTAAAATTATGATTTTCAGGCTTTCTGCAACTTTTAAAATTTACAATTTAGTCCCTTAAGAATTTAAAAGTTCAATTCGAACCCCAATAAATTCAGAAAATGCAATTTTAACTCTCGGAAAATATTTTCAGATTTCAGGGACCTGTTTGCGATTTCCAGAACTCAAAATCAAATTTTTAGAAAGTTTCTTTAATTTACAGATTTGCCCGAAAGGACCAAATATGTTCAATTTAAAAAATTTATTTCAGTTTCTGAAATTCTAAGACTTTCAGAATCAGATGCTGAAACTTTTAAAACTTCAGTTTCTGATTTTTTTTTTTTGAAACCCGTCGGTGGCATCGTGGACCTGCAGGTAGGGGCCGCGGCGCCGCAATTTCAGAGACGGAAATTTTTTCAATTTTCTCAAAAAAATCATTTTAAGCTTCTGGATGAACAGCGCCAAGGTCCCTATTAAACAGAGCCACGACGCCGCTGCAAAACCCTAGTCAGCGCCACAATGCTCCATGGTGGAGCCGTGGCGCCACAACCCTAGAAATAAAATCTCTGCAATTCCAAAACCTTAAAATTAGTTTAGACTCAAATTTGTCGATTCATTTCGTACCCCTTTCACTATTTCACAGCACGTTCATCGACATCATCAAATCTCTTCTCGTTCTTCGTTTCAATGCGCCATGTTCGAATCGAATTGATCACGCATATCAACTTAGATGAGTTAGATTTGAATAACTTCCTCGAATACATCACTGTTCAACAGATCTGAAGACAAAACTATGTGTTCTTGAGTTTTAAGGTTTTAAAGCTTTTAAACGACATAAATTAAATTTAAACAAATTCAAACTCATATTATCATTAATATTCATTGTATAATCACATAAAACAGTCCAGACTCTGATATCACTGTAAGGTTTTGTCGGGTTCGTACACGCAACGAAATTTGAAAATTTATACTTTAAACCCAACGACGGTCAAACTGTAAGATGATTATAACAGTGAAAACACATAAGTAAACTGCAATGCGTCATTAGAACACTTACAGTTTAGCAACTTCCAAATCTTCAACCTGAATTTGTGTGTCCTGAGGGTGCGCACGCAATCACTCATCGATTCGCAAGTCAAAGATTATGATATTATTTCTCCTTTGGAAAGCTAGGAATTCCAGCAGAGTAAATCTTATGAAAAGATGGTGTATAAAATATGAGGCAAAACCCTGTATATATAGCTGAGAAATCAGCTAGGGTTTCCCTCGTGGGCCAGGCCCGGAAACCGAAACAGAGTGGGTTATTCAGATCCACTGAACGCGTGTCGGCACCACGGCGCTGAGTAAGTGGCGCTGCGACGTTGTGGCGCCACGTGTACGACTTACGCGCAGTGGCCTGCTCGATTGTGCCGTTTCTATTTTATTCTAATGTCTCGATTATCAACCGAACATTTATATACTCTCTGATTATATCCTTGAATCGACAGAACAATTGACTTAGTGTTACCCTTCAGGCCTTTACATATTGACACTAATAACATTAGGGTCTACACGGAACTCCTAGACTGCGCCGAAAGACTAACTCAATATGTAAAGTGCTACACGAAATATGTGAACTGAACCTCTATGTGAGAAGATAAAATCATTTCATTCATGACACACTCAATCAAGCTTAGGATTTATCAAGTGTCCATCCAAATGGCTTGATTATAACTCATCTATATTAGTTGATAATACATGTCCATTGTATTGGTCAATGACTTAGTCAACCTAATATCATATGAGTATATGAGTGTTCACTTGAATATACATTCAAGGAGTGAATCCTAATCTTGGCTCACATACCACCTTTAATCTACTTCGTAATGTACCCAAAATAAGCCGCGTCTCAACCTATAAGGCATTTGAGCTTAGGACATGATCAAAGTACAGTACTCCGTAAACAAGGTAATATTGACCTCAAGTCTAAGGACTTCTATCTCTCACATGCCGATGACATTATAGACATATAACAAATAGTGCATCAGCAGGGTATACCAATACTTCAACAAGTATTCATGTGTCCATCACGAGTTGCCATAACTCGTAGCAAGTGAGACATACTACATCCCCTAAGGATATGATGCAGACCACATGTCGACGTATCGCATATCATCGATATCTCAATCTCGATGATCATTAGTCGAGGTAATTTAAGAGTTACGTTATAACATTAATTCTCACATCATTAATAAACACGTAAACTCTAGGGATGCATTTATAGAATATTATAAACAATTAACTAATAATTCAATAAATGCAAATATCATAATATTAATCATCATTAATATAAATATGAATGAGTATAAAGTACATTGTGTCCTAATACAGATTGTATCTAGGACATACATATACTTTCACTAAGCTCCTTATCAATATCAAGGTTTAAACTCGCGACATAAGTCCTATCCATGCATCCCATGTTATCTCTTTACCAATGAACCAAAGCGGGAAGAATCTCCTTTATTTTTTATGATAGTGGAGTCTGGGCTAACTTACGTGCACCTCAATTATTTCACCACGTTCTTGCTTTCTCCCACCAGCATAGGTACCGATAACTCTGCACACCAAGACTTAGACAGATGGAAAGAAATTATCTAGAGTTTTTGCCTCCGATGAGATTGAACATGAAACATGTTCTCCCCCTCGACCATTAGGCCATACTTGTGGGTGCCCCTCGGGCGAATCCTTAAAGTTAGAATCTCTCTATAAACAAGGAAAAACATACGAGGGGTAAAATACATTGTATGATATGTGGGTTCACGATACCCAATAACTTTTTTGTTTAAATCATGTATATGTATTAAGAAATCTATTAAATATCTATAAATATTTGACAGTGAATTAAGTTATTAAGTATTGTATATCTAACTCGAGACAGTTATAAGAACACATATACTTTAAATTCTGGATCCAACTCTGAAACATACTTAAATGAGCTTTTAATTACTGTGAAGACTGAAAATAATATTTACTTATCAAACATCATTTAGTGTTTTGGTTATGTTTGAATGGGAGGGTCTGTTCTTCAAGAAAAACTACGTATGAAATGCTGAAACAGAAAAAACAAACATTTGGCCATAAAAAGGTGCTAAAAACATAAATCTAGTTCCTTAACTAAGTTTTCAATCTTTAATTAACACAACTAAAAACAAAATCAACAGTTTACATCCAAAAAAAGAAATAGAAAGTAAAATGCATTAACAAACCACTTGGAACATTTTGAACTTAAAAACTTAAATAGACCCAAAGTACAATATATAAATGAAAGATATGTTGGGTGTAACTCAATCACAAAAGCTAGCTTGTATGATGAGGATTTTTCAAGTCGATATAAGGTGTTCATGTTTTCATTCTATATCCGATGTTTGACTCTTAACACTCCTATACGGCAGACAACTGGGGCATGAATAATATAATTTGGGGTCAATATCGGTGAACAAAGAATTAGAATGATCTGATTCTGATATCATGTAAAGATATAACACATGAGTCTAACTCAATCCCAAAAGCTAGATTGTAGGGTTTCATTCCATAACTTGGACTCTTAAAAATAAAATAAAAAGACCATACTTAGTTCGTAGCACTGTTAGAAGAGAGGACTCCAAGAAATGGAGATAAACAAGTAAGTAGTAGTGAAATTAAACCCTAAATTTAGTTAATTAGCAAAGAGGGAAAGGAATGAGAGGGATAATTAGGAAAATTAAATATATTGTTCTGCAGAATTTGGAATGAGAGGGATAATTAATGATTTTTGCCTAGGGTGTGAGGAGACTGGAAATGATATTTCGATATACTATGTGACGTTATTTAATTCCAGACGGATTAAAAAAAAATGAACATCTTGTATCTTGTGGAGTAATATTCAATGGGTTACTCCTACTATTTTAATTTATATATCTTATTATTCTTTTTAATATATTTAAAAAAGAATTACATCTAATATGTGACAACTCTTTAATTTCAATATATAACATGACACGTTTAAAGCCATAAAATTTTAAAAATATTTTTATATTAAGAGCATACAATTTAAAAATCTTTCCTATTTTTTAGACTTCATGCACAACTAAATTAAACACACAAAATGAAATGGAAAATTATAGTATTTGCGTTACTACAAGACTTTTAAAATTTGTACTCACAAACCTATCACAATGATTTTATAGCTATAAAAGATTATCTTAATAGTTGTTCCAATTAAATAGGACAACAAGAAAGTATTAGCAAGGAGATAAAGTTACATCATTGTGATGATGAATTAGGTGACCAACAATCATGTGTCATGTTGATAAATGAGCCCGTTATCATTTTAGAAATTTTTATGTATATATAAAAAATAAAAAATAAAAAATAATAAATTTAATTACCACTATCAGAAAGATTCTCATTTGATTACCTAACATAACACTATTTACCAATTATCCATAACTAAGAGTTTAAATTCTAATCTTCCACATTTTAGGCTCCAATCTTCCTTCTCTCTCCAAGTACACCCAAATAGGGTTGCACAAAAGTCGGTCCGGACCGAAATATCGGACCGGACCGAACCGGACCGAGAAATTCGGTCCGGTCTTCGGTCCCTGTGATTTGAGAATTCGGTTTTCGGTCCGGTCCGGACCGATTTTTTTTTTTTATAATATATATAAAATTATATAAATTCCTAATATATATAATTCCTAATTTTCTAAATTTCTAATATATAATATTATATAATTCCGGGTCGGGTTCCGGGCTCGATTTTTTTTAAAAAACTTGAATTTCCAATACTGAAATTGACATTCTCGGACGCGGTGCCACAAAATTTTTACGTTGAAATCTATTGTACATCGCGAGATATTTAGATTTGAAAATGGAAAAAACGTAACGATATGGGGGAAAAGAGAAATTGAGGGGCAAGATGGACGTTTTTGGAGAAATCGACGGAATCAAACTGCTATAGCAGTTTGGCCGCCCCCGTATCGAAAAAATACGTGAAATCAAAAAAAGTATTAGGTAAAACGGACGTCCGAGCGCAAAGTTATGACCGTATAAAGTTTGATCAATTTACAACCTATATTTGATATGTCACGTCCCGGCCAAGTGGGCCGAGTCTGTGGGGCTGAGAGTCCGGGGTTGTCTGGGGGTGGGAGGGACTAGGGACTGGGGCAAATTCGGTCAAAACCGGACCGAAAATGACCGGACCGAACCTGGATCGGACCGAGAAGTTCGGTCCGGTCAATCCTACTGTTCGGTCCTCGGTCCGATCCGGTTCGGTCCGGTCCGGTTTTAACCCTTTGTGCACCCCTACACCCAAATCATGTATATATGTATTAGTGATGAATTTTGGCTCAAAATCATAACTTGAGCAGAAATTTTTTCAATCCTAAGCCTTTGAATTTAAAAAGCAAGACCAAAAAGTTGGCTATAAAGAATATGTAAGATGATATTAATTTCCTCTTGGAGAGTCTTCTTGTTGACACCCAATTTTGACCCTCCTGTCCAACCATTAACTTAAAATTACACTAATTTGGTAAAATAATTTTAGGATTTTTTATAATAAAATACAACAATAAAACATTAAATACAGGCATAAATAATTAATTTAATAATGACATCGCGTCTTACGTAGAGTTTTAAGCACTTAGAGTCTCGCGTCCGCATTAATTAACTTTAAGCTTTGTCGTAATTCTTAAATAATTAATAAATGCATAAAATAAATAATTTAGCGATAAATTAATTAGTAATCATTTGTAATTTAAAATCAATTTTAATCTAATACATGCATTTAATAGCGTCGCATTTATAAAAAAAGCTTTAAACAATTCGTAAAAATCATATTTGCATTAGCATTTAAATAATTCAATCTAAGCTCATTTTAATTTTAATTTAATTTTGCAATAATGCATAATAATAAGATATTTTTTAAATAATCTTTCTAAAGCATTAAGCATTAATTAAATAACGCCCGCATTTAGCACCTAAATAATTAGACTAATGACGATTATAATAAATCACCTAATTAATTTAATCACATTTGCACTAATTAATTAATACACTTGCCTAGAATTAATTAGCTAATTAATCTATCACTAACTAATACTAATTAATTAACTCCTAATTAAATACCCACTAACTTAATACCCAACACCCTAATAACTACCCGGTAACACCAAGCCCTTATTTTATTATTTTTAGACCCTAGCCTCATTCTTTCCTTTGTGATTCGGCGACCTCTCACCTTCCTTACCCATGCACATCCAGCGGATCTTCTTTCAAATCATACCTACCAAATATCACACAAAATCAGCATAAAAGTAAGAATCAATACGAAATCTCGAATAGGCATAGAAATCTAAATGCATACCAAACATAGAACCGAAGATGGCTATATAAGCACATGCAATGAGAATCGAGGGGTGGAAGAAACATGTCGAACACCCTTCCTTTTACCTTCAAGGATACCTTTCTCCACAATCCGAAATTTCTAAGAGCAAGAACGAAATTTGAAACCTTCTTAATTTTCAAGAAATCAAACTATCTGAGAAGGTAAAATTATCCCTCTTTTGTCTAAAATTCGTTTGATGTCAGTATGTGTGATGTGATTGTTCTGTGTATATGTTAATGGCTGCTTATGTTTATTAAATCAATTGCTGGACACTCTCTTTTGTAATATTAACTGTCATTAATGTTTGCGATTGTGGTTGTCGAGGCATCTCGATATGAAATAGCCATTTTTGTGGATTGATTAAGTTGTATCACTTATGTTCAGCAGATCCAAGGATAGCATGGGTGTTATTAATCATTGGTACACTGAATACTCAATCCGTTGAAACAATCAAAACGTATACGCTATCTCGAGTTCTAAATATGAATGTTTCCCTGACCTGTTTCAGAATCCCATGCCCCATGTTTGAAATCTATATATTATACTTACATATCGATATGAACCTTGTTATGCTTCTTGAGTCTATTTTAGGATCTCTAATGATGTTTAGATGTATGATTCCTTGTACACTGAACCATTGCATTTAGGTAGTCCATCAGTTAATTTGTTTTGTACTCATTCCCAAAGACAAGGCTTTGTCCGATGTCCCTATTTGAACTAACTTGTTTCATTTGTCATGTGGCTACCCTGAATTATTCATTCACCATGTCACGAAGGCGGTAAACACAAAAGAAATAGAAATACTCTCCTTACACATATCCTAAGATAGACATCTGTTGTATGAAGAAAAATGTGTACTCTTTGGATATTACTATTTTTATGTGATTTTGCTTTTGAATGCATGGCTATAGAAATTTTACCAATTGAAATCTACATAGTATATTGGTGTTCGATTTTTTTCCATATGGTTGGTGATTAGGTGCATCTATATTGTTATCTTATAATGGGTCTGAATTGAAATCAGTTGGGTTCTCTCTTCGTCTCTTTGCCCTTATAAATCTAAAAAAAAGAAATCATGAGTCATTAGATCTGTCCTTGTGCTCCAGACTGCCCTCAATGCTTTGTTTAGCCCAAGTATTATCTGTTGGAATAAGGAAGATATTGTTTTCTTCGTTAATCTGAATCATTGGCTATGCCGGAAACACGTAAATTCCTTTTTATTTTATTTTTATTTAGACGCTACGTTAAAAGTTGCCGATGACTACTTGGCCCCTCCTTCCCTCTTATCTTCTAAGTTGAGTGGTTTGGGGCAAATCTAAGTGTCTTATGTGTGCTCAAATTAACGTCAATTTTTATTTTTTTGGAGTAAATACTAATCCTTATCATTTGTCTTATTTTTTACATGTAATGCAATGCCTTGGAGCAAAAGGAAGAGTCTCAATAAGAGACTGCATTTATGTGCTTCATCCTCAGAATTCCTAGAAAAACAAATAGGATGTCGTCATCCGCGTAAAGAGCACTCTTAAATCCCATCCTCTCTTTACTCACTATTTATTCATTTATTTGTTTATTGTAATCCAATTACTCTATTTCTGTAATATTTAGGATAGCTAGAATAATTAGCCTTCAAACATATAAGGTGGGGAAGTAATTCATAATCAGAAATGCACTTTTACTTTATTTGTCTTTTAGGACTATTAAGCATGTCTAAATTCTGACAAAATAATCTAAACAATTTAACTTGCATCATAAAATCAACACTTTATTTCTTACTTAGGGTATATCATAACCACGATTAACTAAGTAAATAAATACAGTTAGCCAATAACCATTTTTTGCATCACATATTTTATAAATAATATAAGGCATGCTTTAAACTTTATATGCACTTTATGGCTCTAATCTCATTAATCTTTGAATAAAAATCACCTTCTTATTATCGAAACTGTAAAAAAAAAATATGGAATCTTATATCATACCTTGCATGTTGTTAATCAAAACTGATTTTTTGCAAAATGAAATGCATATCTTTAGTAAATACACCAATTCTGTATTATTATTTTTTATAAATGCATAATTTTAAACCTCGTAGCATCGGACTTGTAAATCTTTTATCAAAACGCATTCTCTTATAAAGCACTTGCATCATTTTTTAAAACTATGCATTTTCTCTAACATAATAATCAACCTAGGTTTGATAACCGACGTTAGCGGATCTTAGAGGTGCCTAACCCTTCCTCTAGATTAATAAAGAACCGAATCTCATTAAGTTTAGCTAAAAATGGAGTTAATGTTTTACTTTAAACTAGTTAAACATTTAGGTGTCCTAATTCACCCAAACTAATTAGGTGGCGACAGCATTCTAGCAACCCTTTTAGCACTTTTAGCACCTTTTAGCATTTTTTTTAAACTTTAGCACCCTTTAGCATTTTAAAACCTTTTTGCACTTTAGCACTTTTATTATTTATTTTCTAACCTTTTTAATTTGAGCAGCAGGAGTTTAAATTAAAATGCCGCGGCCGGAAAAGGGCGCGACACTTCTCATTAATATCAAATATATATGTGTATAATGTTCATTTCAATTACAATAGAAATCATAGTCTCATATACAAGAGGAATCCTAGTATTACCATAATTATATTTACATAAATATTCTAATTATGAGTGGGGATCTTATTTTACACCTATACACATTTACACACCCCCTCAATCGGAGCGGGAGGAGGCCGGACGCTGAGACTGGATCTGAAGTCAAAAAATAACTGTCTGGGAAGTCATTTGGTAAATATATTTGCATACAGATAGGATGATGGAACATGTAACACTCTGACATGGCCTAGCGCAACTTTCTCACGAACGAAGTGTAGGTCTATCTCAATGTGCTTGGTTCGCTGATGTTGACCTGATTATGAGAAAGATATATGACAGAGATGTTATCACAGTACACAATAGATGCCTGACGCAAAAGACACTGAAGTTCTAACAGTAAATTTTTGAGCCAACAAATCTCAGCTACCACATTTGCAACGCCTCTATACTCACCGCATCTGAACGAGATAGGGTAGTGTCGCCGCGCATCAAGAAATCAGATTATCCCCTAAAAATACACAAAAATCGGAGGTGGAGCGTCGCGTGTCCGGACACCCTGCCCAATCTGCATCCGTATAAGAGAGCAACTTGTTAGGTGCAGAGGGGTATAGGTGCAAACCATAATCAAGTGTGCCCTTAATGTATCGGATGATACACTTAAGAGCAGTGGAATGTGACTCCCTGGGGGCATGCATGGATATACATACATGCTGAACGACATAAGCAATGTCTGGCCTTGTAAATGTGAGATACTGAAGTGCACCTGCAAGACTCCTATACAGAGTAAGATCGGAGACTGGAGCACCATCCATAACACTGAGCTTAGATTTTGAATCAACTGGAATAGGTGAAATTTTGCAATTCGCAATCTTAGCCCTATACACGATCTCCTCTGCATACTTACGCTGACATAAGAACATGTGGTTGGCAGACTTGGTCACTGATATCCCCAAAAAATAACCCAGTTTTCCCAAATAAGTCATTGCAAATTCGGAATTAAGTAAGGCAATAATCTCATTTTTCAACCCGTCGGAGGAGGAAGTAAGAACAATACCATCCACGTAAAGTAATAAGTAAGCAGTGCTACTACCTCGATGAAAAATGAAGAGTGATGTATCACTCTTGCTGCATACAAACCCAATCTGCAAGATATACCTGACAAAATGATCATACCACGCACGGAGGGCCTGTTTCAGGCCATATATGACTTACGGAGACGACACACATAGTGAGGAACCGTTGGATGGGTGAACCCAGGTGGCTGATGCATGTAGACTGTCTCTCTCAGATCTGCATGTAAAAATGCATTATTCATATCAAGCTGATGGATCGGTCAGTGTTTGCCCATGGCGATGCTCAAAACTGTGTGAATAGTAGCCGGATTGACAACCGGGCTAAAGGTCTCACCACAATCAATGCCCTCCTGCTGATTTGTGTCATTATCCACAAGTCGTGTCTTATACCTCTCAAGATCTTCACTGTCTCTGAATTTGTGACGAAATAGCCATATGCAACAGATCACATTCACCCCCTCAGATCTAGGTACTAGACCCATGTGTTCTGTTTAGTTAAAACATTGAATTTCTCATACATTGCCGCATTCCAATTAGGGTCTTGTTTGACCAATTTAGGGTTCTTGGGAATTGAAGAGATGGTTTGGGCAGACAAGTTAAATTGGACTTTGGGTTTGAAGATTCCATGTAGGCACGAGTTTCATTTGATGAGTGGGGATATTTACTGGCTGTAGAGTCTGAGTGCAGAAGGCATTGTCGGGTAAGGGGATGAAGGCGGAAAGTACGTCAAAGGCGCCGCGGCGCCACTATCGAGGGTCCTTGGCTCTAAATGCGTTTCGAGAACTGGGTGCTTACTGGAAGAGAGGCGCTGCGGCGCATCCCCGAGGGACAACGGCGCTAATTCCCTGGAAGAATTTGGTTGCTCACTGGATGGGAGGAGCCGCGACGCTTGCTCGATGAGTCGCGACACTAACGTCTGGGATGATTTAGTGAGCTGATTAAGGATAATGGGAGAGATGGCAGGCTCGTCAAGAAAGGAGTAATCCGGTTTTTGGAATTTCTGAAGATTCAAAAACGGGAATGTAGTCTCGTCGAATGTGACACGACGAGAGATATGGATTTGACGAGTTGACAAGTCGTAGCATAGATAACCCTTGTGGTTTGGCGGGAAGCCAAGGTAGACACAAGGAGTGGATCAGGGAACTAGCTTGTGAGGGCCATTAGAGGCAAGGTTAGGATATCATAGACAGCCGAATATCCGTAGATGGTCATAAGAGGGGACTCTATGATAGATGATTTCGGTAGGGGTCATATTGTAAAGGGTGCTAGTTGGGAGAATATTGAGAACATATTCTGACATTTTAGCACCATAGACCCAGAAGGACGGAGGTAAGGAGACATGAATCAATAGAGTGTGAATCATATTGTTAATGACCTCCCCACAAAACAGTAAAGCTGAAAAAATCATCTCTATCATTATTGTTAATGGTGTTAATGATAGAGATGATTTTTTCAGCTTTACTGTTTTGTGGGGAGGTGTGTAAGCTAACTCCTACAATAAATTCAGAGAAATCTTAATCCAATTAAGTAATCAAAAGTCTCTCATCTAAAAAAATTGCAAGAAACTGTTTACACTCCAATAAAAGCTCCATTGACAACAATTAAAAAACTTCAAAACTTTAAATACAAAAATCAAAGTTTGGGAGATTGTTATTTATTTATATTTTTGTTGCAAACGATTGGAAATATCCTTTGGATTGACGACCTTACTTGAAGAGGATCTGTTTCTATAGGCTCATACCACTGTATCCTTGAGTTCTAAAGAGAGAGCAAATCAAGTCTGGTTGACGAACTCTCACATCTCACTGGGTATGTTATTGTTGTCATCATTGTTGATTTATTTGTCAATTTTGAGAAACTTTGGTGAAGATTAGAGTTTAGTTTTGATTGAAATTTATATTGAAACTCGAAGAGAAAGGAGAATAATGTTATTTTTCCAGATCCAATGTGTATATAAGTTGAATGTATTTTTATTTATGGGGTAAGTTATTTGTATGTTCAATGTATTAATAGACATAAAGTGACATGTATACAACATATAGAAGTATAACATCTCGACCCATTATTCTGAGTATTTGAATCTCGTTCATGGATTTGACACTTGCCAAATATCCATATAGAATTTGGTACCTATCAGGATGATTCACGTTAGGACCCGAGGAGCCGAGATGAGTTATAGGCAAGAAATCACATTTCAGCATGTTGTACATTTTATTTTTCTAGTGCAGCCGCATTTGCGAGAAGAACCTCGCAATCGCGAAGCTAACCACAATATTCGAAGGTTATCGCAATTGCGGACTTAGCCATTTGAGGGTCGATCGTAATTGCATGGCCATGACCGTCATTGCGAGGCTGACCACAACAAAGACAATATTAGTCGGGTATAAAATTAGTTGTTTATGAAATTTTCAATAATCCAAGACAAATTTGGAGACCTAAGTTACATATTTGAAGGAAAATTGTTAAGGAATCGTCATATAACATTGAGGTAACGATTCTTACACCTAATCGAAGTGATTATACACAATTATATGCTAGATTTAACATCAAAATGAATTTGAAGGTAGAAATTGAGTGATTTGCCATAGGTTTTAAGAAAGGGTAAATCGTGGATTTGAATGTCAATTTAAGGTTAGGTTTGGAATCTAATTATATATTTGAATTTGTAGGGTTATGGGTAACCCGAAACAATAATTTATATCGGGTTTGAACACGTAATTTGAATTTGGCTTTTAACTAACCTAGTCTAAAAGTGTGATATTAGTATCAATGAATTCGTCTAACTTCGTAGAATATTATTTTGATAAATCGAGCGTATTTGGAGGATCCAGGGCGAGGAAGAGCGGTCTGAGAAAGCTTAAGTTACTTTGAACCTAAATGAGTGGATTTTTCCAAATTGATACATGGTTTTCATATAGTATGTAAATAGGGTACCACATATGTGAGATAACAAACATATATGCGAATACCGGACTTAGAAATGCTATATGAGATATAAATTGATAATAGATATTCGTGCTTTACATGTTCTTTCTTTGCCATTGCTATATTTGAGAATCATATTATGCTAGTATACAACTAAATTGTAAACTTATGTATGTGTATTACCAATCATTGACAAACAAGGATTCACTTGTTGCACCATCTTCTACTTCAAAATCTTATAAAATGATAGTTGTGAGTAGTGTTGAAAACGTTCAAAATAAGATGGTCAATGAATTACGCTATTTACTAGTTAAAGATTTGATGTTTATATTTTACAGGGTATTGTATATGATAACATTCTTGATGAAAATGGATGTGAAGACTTGGCTGAAATAATAAACGGAAAATCAAAGAAATGTTTTGACTCTATCAAAGATGACATGATATGTGTTGACTATTCAAGAATCTTCTAAAATTTCTGAAAGCGTTTTTAGTGTTGTAAGTTTTCAAATATGTGATCACAGGCACACATTGATAGGAGACAACTTGGAGACTAAAGTATTATTCAGAGATTAAATCAAAGCGAAGCGGATAAAGCGTGACTAACCAGAGGTAAATTAAGAAAACTACTTTAATAATAGCGAGATACTATCGTCGGGAAGCAGAAGCGATTCTGAAGAGTTTGGCCAAAATATTTCAATTTCCATGAATATCCTCACAAAATCATAAGAAAATTAGAAAAAATTGGTTGAATATGTAATTTTTTTATTTTTAATGCAATTTTTACTATGTATTCTGCAACTTTTGAACTTGAAATACATAATTGCACATTAGAAATTGAATTTTAAAAAATAGAAACTATTAGTCTTAGAATTATTTTCACTCTTATTCAACTATTCAAGTGTTTAAACACATTAACCCCCCCCCCCAATCTTTGTTTCGTCCCATCCCATCATGACCCGTCCTACCTAAACCTGACTCACCATGAATTGGCAATGTGGGATGGGACGGCCCCTCCCCAATCCCCTTTTTTTCCCTCCACCTCCTTTCTCTCATCCCCCAAATCCTCTCACATCATGTCCCCCATGATTATCTATACTTTTAAGTCATTGATGAAGTAGCAACTTAATTCACTAAGATTATGTAGAATACCACTATAGGTTATTAGAATAGAGACATTGACGATAATTTAGAGAGACAATAATAATGGGAGATTTTTCTCTATCTTTCATTGATCATAATGACATCCTTATATACAAAATAGGGTTACCACCAACGTAGGGTTTTATCTATTCACCGATGTGACTGGACCCACCAGTCCGATCACTTTCGATTTCAATACCCCCTAAAGTTGGAGAATGAGGGTCTCAAATGCCCAACTTGCCAAGTAAATATTCATAATGCGATTTATTCAAAGCCTTTGTAAATGCTTCGGTTAATTTCTCACTTGTTGACATATAACTGGGAAGTATTATACCGGATTGGAGTGCATCCCCGACATAGTGACAGTCGACTTCAATGTATTTAGTTCATTCATAAAATACTAGACTTTGTGCAATATACAATGTTGCTTGACTATCAGAGTACATTTGCATCGGAGATTTATGTTCAGTGCCTAAATTATGAAAAATTCTCTTTAACTATTTCGATTCACATATTGTGATTGTCATTGATCGGTATTCTACCTCTACTGACGAGCGAGAGAAAACGGACAACCAACTCAGTTTGAATCACACCATTCGTACAATTAGAGATCACAATATTTTCTCATCACAATGCCTTATCCTGGGTTCTTCTTCAAGTAGCGTACCATATAGAGAGTCGCATTTCAGTGTGCTTCGTTCGGTTGCTACATGAATTGGGACAATACATGCACGCAATACAACAACTCGAGTTATACTCAATATTAGTCTACCGACTAGCAGTTTGTATGGTTCTGAATCTCCTAAGTTGTGTCATGACCCAAACCACAGGGGCGCGACAGGTACCCGGACCCAACCTACCAGGCACCCCTGACCATACAACCCATACCTAATCATATATGTATACACCAAGGCCGATAAGGATATGTATGACAACTAACCACATGACACTTATCTACAAGCCTCTAAGAGTATAACGTACCATAATCATAATCAGACTGCAACTCTGAAATAATTAGAGTGCTCTCACACAGATGAACCACCAATCTCTTAGTACCATCTGTCACCTTATTAGTATGAACCTACAGGCATAAAACGCAGCATCCCCCGGCAAAGGAAACGTCAGTACGACTGATGTACTGAGTATGTCAGGCATAAGAAATAACATAACAAAGATGTACCACAATATGAAATAGAAACACTGACCAATCAGTACCTGCCTCTGAGGGTCCTAGTACATATGTCTAAATGTTATGCAATACCAATGCAGTATATCGATGGTCACACATGCGTCTTTATTTTCATAACCTCTGTGGGAATAATATACATAAATGTCATGCATGATGCACATGCGGTATACTACTACCACACAAGCATCTTACCCATAACCGCCTCTGTTGGGCATTTGGTTATATTGGCCACACAGGCATTCATATCATATCGTCTTGGCCACACATGCATCCATTTTGACCACACAGGCTCCATATATGGCCTCTTAGGGCTCTTTCGTGATAATTTGTACCAGCTGCAGGTGGTGTGCGTATATAACGTCGTTTTCTCTTTTTCCACATCCTCTACACACACACACACACACACACAATATATATATTTACCATATTGTAATTTGCATAGCACAAGTGGTCCAGGGTAATATGTAAATGCAATGCAAATGAAATGCATGAATGACAATATTTTCTGAATTTATTTGACGACAATAATATCCTTGCTTCTCTGGCTAGCATTATGAAAATATTTGATTAGTGATAACAGATTCGTACTGCCTAATTAATTCTTATATGGGCCGTGAGTAATTTATATTATAAAGATCTTTATATAATCATCTGTGAACTAGAAAATGCAAAACAACTTAATTATATCTTAGTTTCTATGCAGATAGCATTCTAAAATCATTTTAATATAATTGTTTGTCGATACCTTTCACTTAACGCCGCAATGGCTTATTTAAATATGTCTACAAAAACATATCCACTTATTTATTATAACCAGTCTCAATACTTAATACTTATCAGTTACTTTAAATTAACAAAGTCAACTCGGCTTCAATACTTACTAAAAACTCTTATCAACATCTTTCCCATATGCCTTAATAAGGACTTAGGAAAAAATTAGAAATGCTTTTAACATAGAATCAATAACATGAACACCCTTAACTACTAAGAGTAGAGTACATTATGGAGTAACATGACAATTACGTTTGTCCACAAAATTATCCAAAAAGAAAGGAATGAATTGCCTTCACATACCTTGTTGTCGAATGTATTCTAATTTTCACAGATCCTTACACGTTCTATGAACGATCATCCACACCCTATGAATGATTTAAATCAAAACCAATTCAATATACAAATAACAAACTTATTGAAACATTTTATCGAACTCCTTATACGCGTAGAATCTATGCTCATTCTATGTGACCACCTATATACACGATAATAGAATCAACCCTTCTTCTTTACTACTGCAGTACCTTCAGTAATTAAGAAATTTCACATGCAGCTTCAAATCTTTACAATTACTGGCAGTCACGACAAGACCGAACCCAAATTTAGCATTTCTGATAATCGTTTTAGAACTAATAGCTAGAACCATGTTCTGTAATTTGTATAACCCAAGGAATAAGAAGAATTACCTCTGTTAGAAGTAGCAACCAGAGTTGTCGAAAAACTTGTGTCGGTATCGAACTTCGACGAGTAGCAAGCAGTACCCAAAGATCGATTTCAACACCTCCTTAATATTCCAAGATTCAATTCGACTTATGGGTTCTTATTATGGTTGAAATCGAAGCCTCAAATTCCATGAATCTCTCCCTCTTGGATCAAGCAGAATCTTACAGCAAAATTTCCAATTTTATCGAGAGTTCAGAGATGCTCACCCATTGAAAATTTATCCCTAATTGAAGTGTAATAGTTACTGTCCTATAGAAGGATTTCTTTAGGAACTTCAAAGGTTGAAGAAGAAACTTTAAAGTTTGAAGAATGATCTTGAAGAAGGATGGCCTTGTATATGGAGAAGAGAAAATCGTGAAGCTGCCCAGGTTTTAAAGCCTAGACATTGCCACAATACACTTTTAAAGCTACACGTGGAATTCTACTTGGGTTTGTCCCCACATATAATTAATCTCACAATTAATTAATTATACACACAAATAATTCATGATCCCAATTCACTTCAATTCCGACGACTTAAAAAACATTCGGGTACTCAATATCACAATTCTCATAATATGACACTAGTCTGTAACCTCTTTGGAGATATAAAATCATTATTATAAATCCCCGTCGTCGCACTTGTTAAATCCAAAATTATTTCAGGATCACGTCCTTTAATACACTAATTTCCTTATTAGGGTACGCAGGTACACCATAAATTTTCCCGGGGTTAGGGTCCACTTGCTTACGTTATGCCAAAATCATTACCCGAAAATACAAGGTGTTACATCCTCTCTCCCTTAGAAACATTCGTCCTCGAATGTCGGTGTGACATATCTAGTTCCTGTCATATACTGGAATAAGTGTAATTACATATTCATGAAATCCAAACTAAATAAGATTAACATCTCATGTTTTGTTTCATTTCCAGGCTAAGTCTATTACCTAGTTATATTATTATATAACAGGCAACTAACACGATATTGGTTAAACTAAACATTCTTTTCAATAACTAATCTAGCGACTCAATAATTAAACAATTACCATGACCAAAATCATATCTCCAATCCAGCCATCAAGGCACAAATAAAAATATAACTACATGATACTTTACCTTTACAAAGCCCAATTAACCAATATACTCTTTGTACATCACATAGATACTTAATATGTAAAAAATACAAGAAGAAATGGAGAAGGCATATAAGCATTGTTCAAACCAACTTCTAATTCCTACTTTTACCATGCCTTCAAGATTCTGATCCCAAATGCTTATCTACCTT
The DNA here is from genome assembly GCA_029844215.1 of Przewalskia tangutica. Lineage (NCBI taxonomy): Eukaryota > Viridiplantae > Streptophyta > Magnoliopsida > Solanales > Solanaceae > Przewalskia > Przewalskia tangutica. The sequence goes on along the minus strand of CM056720.1, from coordinate 138,388,511 downwards.
TACATGTTCATTCTTTATGATTTAAAATTATACCTATTTGACAAAGGAATAGCCTCAGATTCATACACATAATATATAGTCAGCCATGGTATCTCCTAGGTATCAAACTGCCACTCATATGAACTAAGGTAACACATAAGGGTAATAAAACCATGAAGGACTATGTCTTTTTTAAAATGCATTCATGCTGAGTTTGTCTTTTGTACTGAAGTAAATATAATGTAAACAACTAGGACAATTGGGAGGAGTTAAGCTAAACATGTTGATGGATAGATTAGGTGAGGTTGAACATGGTTCTGTTAGTTCAAATCTGCCTCTGCCAGGACTTGCAACAACATCTGTCATGAACTGAGGGCAACAACATAGAGATGAACATGGCAACATTGGTTATAAATGTGCAGCAGGAATATTAGCAGCAAATAACATAAATTTAGCCAGTATTATAGCTGGTTGTCTCATAAAATAATAAATATGTGCAGCAATCAACTCCATATATCAGTAAGAAGATAAGGGTAAACCGTTATCAATATACAGGTCAAACTAAAACACAATTCATGGTGACTAGATGTAGATTTTTTTTGGTATGTGCACCCACACTGGTGCAGCTTGTTACCTCATTTTGGGGTGTAAAGGGGATCAATAGTCATGTTCTCATTTCAACACACAATGCATTTATTCCAGATAACCACACATTAGTCCAATCTAACCAATATAAGTTTCTTAAACAGGGCAATATAACCTTTAAACATGGAAACTCCAACTTTACGTTTTAACTACCCAGAAGAGGGGAAAATATATAGGTGATCTCACAGATTCCTATTTACCATATTAGCACACATAATTTTCTTGACAAAGGAGCAGCCTTTCTCTGGTAACACAAACAGGAGACAAGGGAGGGAACAATGTATCTATAATATGATAATTACAGTTGGAGGAAAATGAGGAAAAAAATCAGCAACTTACCATCATGTTAGCAGGGACACACATGGTTAGATGTATGGGCATGACAAATGCTCTTCAAGATTAAATCAACACAATAACCATGTATCAATTCCTAATTGTCACACCAAAAAATAATTCACACAAGATTACATGCATCATACCGGAACCAAGAAAGGAGAATTGCAATATACATATTCTTCCAGATTTTCACAAGGCAATGTGCAAAGGACTAATTCAAATTAGCTTAACACCTCAGTAAGGTACCCAAAAGAGGACATGACAATTCATTTTTCTTTCATCATACACATACTCAACATATTCACACTAGTGTCATAAACATAGGAAACACATTTATTGTTACACCCCGAAATTCCAGGATATGTATATAATAACATACGTAAGAAATCAGAACGCTAAAACTTGAGACTCGTAGAATTTATCAGATATATGGAAATGTCGGGAAATGAAATATTACGACGAATGGGAGGGTGACATGTGTCACCCCCCCTTAGATGGTCTTGGACGAATTAGACCAAGGACAAGAAGGTCATTTGACCAAAGCTTGGATGATCAAGTCTTGCAAGCCCAAAGCTTGATATTATTGACTAAGTCAAAGAGCCCACTTGACTTGATATTTAAATTCCTTCATCTAAGACCACACAAGTGTTTTGATCTAGACCCTCCATTTAATTATATAAGCACACTAGAAGCAAGACAAGTCTTCCACACTTAGAAAAATTCAAGAAATCTTGTTCTTGTTCTTGAGGGCTCTCAGGTTAGGGCTTCCATAAGAGAGAAAAAATTTCGTTTGTTGTCCACAATTCACAATACTTTAAACCAAGGTTCCTAAGGGTATTGTAAGGATATATCAATAGAAAGATCCCGGAAAAGTTTCATTTTTACATTAGTCGCAAGGTGAAAACCTAAGTCGTTTTCATAGTTTTGTGTGGAATTGAAGGGAAGTGGTTTGTGAACTTCTAAAGGCTTCAAATAGAGGATTGGAGCGTGAAGGAAATGAGCTAAGTTGCTAAGGAGCGACTTTGAATCTTGGAGTTGGATTAAGGCTTGTCAAGGTAACAATCTTGTTCTCTTAGTGTTATAAGATTACATATTATTGTAGTTATGGATATAAACAAGCATGAGATATATATTGAAGATTGAAATGTTATGGAATATTTGGATGGAATCCGAAAGCTGCATGTTTAACCTTAAGATTGTAATTCGATTTAGTTATTGGTTTTAGTCGTCGCATGTCATATAAGGAAAGGATTGTAGTTATTATTATCGATTGCGGCTATATAACATGTTAGACTAAAAAACTTGGATTGAAAAAGAATTGGAAAAGACTTTGTGTTGTTGTACATTGAATTGCCGAGAATGACATTGAATTATTGGACTAGTTTGATATCAATTGTGGGGCAGAATTTTACACATCCTGTTAGGCGTGTAATCCCCTTTTTGTTAGCTACATTGTTGAGCCTTAAATGTGGCATGTTTGGTTATTGAATTCAGGCTTTGAAAAAGGTGGAAAAGTACGTAGAAACAAAGAAAGTGGTGTCCGATTTTCCGTAGAATAAGTTACTTTACACTTAGAATATTCTACGTTTGAAGCTAGAAGTTAATAGACGTATTATGATCATTATAGGTTGACATACTACGTACGGCATATTGGACTTAGCAAGTGGATTGAACCGAAGAGGTATGTGGATCTTTTCTTATCTCTTGAGCATGAGTAGTTGTAAATGTATAGTACGGTAGACGTACGAGATTTAAATGAATTTAGTTTCATTTGATATCCTTGACTTGTTTTAAGAATGTCCAAGTTGGTTGAGTTAGAGAATTAACTCACTTGTTTTAAAGGTTAAATATATCTTAGTTTCTAAAGCATAAAGTTAGTATAACGGCTTTATGGGAAGTTGGTTATAACAACTTTATGGGAAGTTAAAAGAATGGTTTATTCTAGTAAAGTAAACAAGGATAAATGACTTGAAATAAAGAATGACAATTTGATTTAAAGGTATCCATTGCTCAAAGTTTAAAGTAAGGGTCACTTGGTTTAGAAGCCTAAAAATGTATTTCTAAAGGTATAGTGACTTGTTTTGAAAAGTAGACAAGCCTTGATACTACGGGCGTTAGTATCTTGGAGATTTTATACAAGAAAGAGTCATTTTTAAAAGGATAAAGATACATAGTACTTTGGGTTAAATTCCTGGACTTTTAATGACATGTTAGTGTCTTAAGTTAATAAAATGAGAGTGCATGATAATTAAGACTAATAAGAAGTTAGGGGATTTCTTAACTTGCTTATGATAATTATGATAAGTCGGAGGTGCTTATGTTATGTGTGATAAGTCGGTGATGCTTATGTTATGTATGATAGCCGGTAGTGCTAGTGTTATGTTATTCTTGCGGGGTAAACCCCCGGGTTACTACTTATTCCATGGAATTGCTACCCATGATGCGAGTGCGGCGTTTGTACTCATTGCGGGCCCACCGGGCCTAAGCGGGTGAAATAGTCTTGTGCGGGTGAAATAGTCCCATGCGGAGAAAATCGCTCCATTGCGGGTCCATAGGACCTATGCGGGTGAAATAGTCCCAGGAGTAGGATTGCTTAATGATACTACGGGCGGATGGTCCTACTTTGATCATGAGCCTCCTATTTTTATGCAGTAAAGTTTACTCTTGTTTACTCTCATTGTTAGTAAGGCACAGTGTACTATTATTTGAGTTATCATACATGTCTCCGGCTTTATTTTAGACTATATGATTTCATTTCAGTACTTTCAGTTTTACATATTTGGTGCATCTTTTGTACTGACCCCCTTTCCTCGGGGGCTCCGTTCATGTCGTAGGTAGGGGTAAGCAGGTTGTGGATCCTCACTCTTAGGATGTTATACCCCGTATTTCCGGAGTATGTACGTAAGGGCGTACGTACGAAAGTTTGGCCTTAAAAGTTTAAGCCTTGGACGTTTTTATTTGTGCACAACTCACTAAAAGAATCGTTTTCCGACGAAACGTTTCCACAGCTTTCGTAGGGAAAATTCCGGCTATGTCATTTAGTATTTTTGCGTATTTTTCTGAGAGACGAAACATTTTGGACCAACGGGAGGACGACACTTGGCACCCTCCAATTGGTGGACTTGAAATCGTCCATTGGACGAATTGGACATAGAGTTGCACGTTTTTTGTGCCTTTGCACAAGTCAAGGAGTTGGTAGGATATTTTGTGTGCAAGTTGGCTAGGTACACTTGCCCTAATTTTGGCCTTACACTTGCCTAGCACTTGGCTAAATCTTGGCCCTTGGTTGGCCATCCCTTGACCTATAAATACCCCTCTTGTGATGAAGAGTTCTTCATCCACAAAAGCTTTCCAAGTCTAAAAATCCTCTCCTCTCCTTAAAGCCATTTCGTCCAAACACCTTCCCCTTGAGTAAAGTTTGGCCGAGGGCCCCCCCCTAGCCTAGCCGAAATCTACCCCCCCTCCCGTGGTAGAAAAGTTGCCTTCTAGTATTGTTATAATGCCCAAAATACCCTAGCCCAAATCCCTTATTACTTAGTAGAAGTTGTGAAGAACTTCTAAGGTTTCATGAGCTATCGGAGCGTACAACTTAGGAGCTAAGCCTTGCTCCGGATCGACTTTTATCTAGGATATTATTGGGCTTACCGAGGTAAATAATCCTAACCCTCTTTTAAATTAGAAAATACATACTGTAGTATAAGAATAAGTATTAAATACTTAGAAGAATATTACAGAATAGAATTGAACTGTTATCACAGTAGAAGGGTTTAAAAGAAGAATAATCAAACTGTACTTACTTAGGACTATTTTCACAGTAGACTTGAGTAGCTCACCGGGTAGGGAAGTGCTGCCCAATTTTCCGTAGGATAGAGAACCCTCTGCTTAGAACTGTTTTCAGAGTAGTCTAGACGTTGATAGGCGTGTCGACTATTATAGGTGATTCTCTGCGCGACATATTCAACTTGGCGGTGGTTTTATGAGAAGGTATGTGATTCTTCCTAAAGCATGATATTTTACAATATATATGTAGTACGGTGACGCATATGTGTTAAGCGAATAATAACTACGGCAATGTCTTTGACTTAAGCTGAATAATACTTACTAATGCCTCACGCTTAAGCTTTGAATAATAAAGATCGAAAGCATTTCAAAAGAATACTGAATCATTTTTAACAGAAGAGAACTAATTGGTTTTTAAAACAGAAGCTTAAGAGTTATACTAGCCTTATGGGAAGTTAAGTATAACCACTTAAGAATGATAAAAGAAGCATTTGCCTATGTGTTTATAACAGACTTATATTGAATTGTGAAAAGAATATTAAGATGGTTTGATAAGTAGACTTGATATGATGCTATGTGTGTTAGTGTCTTGTAACGTTTGTATAAGAGAGTATTCTTGTTGTGCTTATGTTGTTTAACGATAAGTGTTATGTTAGTGTAATATCACCACCTCTTGACATATTCAGGGGTTGGCGCCTCCGATGCAGGGGTAGACTCGGTGATGCAGGACCATGATTCGAGAATACCTCATGCGGGTCGGGGACCTATGCGAAGCTACGGAGTTCCGGGTTAGTGATGCGGGTTATACCTCACGCGGTCTATGTGGCCATGCGGACTACGAGTCGGGGCGACGCCGAGGAGTAGCTACCCTCGATGCGGGGTTATGTACCCTATGCGGGCCTATGTGAGTGGCCTATGCGACTACGGAGTCTAGGATTAGGCTTGCATGGTGATACTACGCAATTGGCCTGCTCGATCATTCGCAGCCTAGAAAAGACTATTCTGATTTACCTATTGTTGCTCTTGTTTGTGATGGCACTATGCGCGGTTTCTGGTTGTTTCATACATATTTGTAAACCGTTTTAAAAATGATATGTTTTCATTTAAGTACTTTGATTTCGCATACTTAGTACATTGTATCGACCTCCCCGGGCTGCGTCATGCCGCAGGCGGGCAAGCGGTGCTAGATCCGCATCCTTAGGATCTTTTGCGTTGGTGTCGGGAGCTCCATCTTCTCGGAGGCTCTACCGCTGGGTATGCTCTCCTGTTGTAATTAGTTTTGTTCGATCGGTATGGCGGCCCCGCCCCGCCATAGTTGTTTACTTCCAGAGTGCTGTAGTCTGTTATGCAGTTGGGATGTAAATCGCAAAAACTTGGGTTATATATATATGCGAAAGGCAAGCTTTTCATCGATAAATTGTGTCTCATTTACAACTGTTTCATGTCTTGTTTTATATTTCCGCTGATTTTCTCGATGTATGATCGCTGGTGCGGGTAAGGCACGATCCACGGCCCCGAGCAGGTCGTGACAAAAGTGGTATCGAGCGATTAATCCTCGGAAAGTGTCTACGCACCGTATCTAGTAAGTCTTGATTATCGGTGTGTTGTGCACCACACCAATAATCGTGAGGCTATAGGATATTTAGGATTGGTTTCCATTCTTCTCACTCGAGATCGTGCTTTAGAGGCGTGTTAAAGTTGGACCCTCTAACGTATTCCTTTCTCAGAATGATTATGCCTCCACGTAAGGCAACCCGCCCGAAGGGCAAGGCGGCCGAGGAGGCGCTAGTGGGACACCTAGAGTCACGAGGCTCGCCCGATCTATACCTCGACGGCGAGTTCTATGACGCCGCCGCCCCAAAGAGACCACAGTACCACACCTCCCGTCCCACACCGGCGGAGGAGTTAGGTACAAGGAGACGGCCCACTATTGGCCGAGATCGTGGCGAACATGACAGCCGGACGTGATTCGAGCCAGCCCCATCGTGCCGTGGTTCACCCGAGGCGAGAGTTTGAGGCTACGAGACTTCACGAGTTGTAGCCCGCGAGTTTTACGGTCGAGGCCGGAGGATGATCCGCAGGAGTTCATCCGTCGCCTACGAGGATTTTGAGAGTGATCGAGGCGTCGGAGACCGAGTCCGTGATCTTTGGTTCACATAGGCCGCGTGATACCGCAATCGATTGGTTTGATTCATGGAGTTATCCCGGAGAGCACGTCCCAGCCTACTTAGGATGAGTTCTCGAGGTTTTCTCACTCACTTCTTGCCTCCACAGATGAGGAGGCGCGGTGATAGATTTTTCTGCCGAGGCGAGAGGACGACCGTCGTGGAGTACAATGTCGAGTTTGATTCATTGGCTCGATATGTCCCAAAGATTGGTAGCAGATATGGAGGATAGGGTGCACCGCCACGTCACCGGGCTAGATGATTATATGGCCGAGTCATGCGCGGTGTTTCTCTTCACCGGTATGGACATTACCCGCATGCGAGCTCATGCGGCGAGCGTAGACCGAAGCGGTTAACAGCGGCAGAAGACCAGGCGGGGCAGGTCTTTTGGTGGCTATCGTGGGCGGCCTCGCAGAGCCTAGATTTGCACCACAGCCAGCTCAGACCACTCCTGCACCGTCCTCAGGACAGCCGGGATATTCGAGGGCGAACCAGGCCCCGGACTTGACGCCCAGAGCAAAGAGGCATCGCCGATCAGACCACCTCGCCGGTGTGGCCGTCGGTAGATCCCACTTCGAGTTGTGGTGCCGCTACGGAGCTTGTTTGATTGTGGCCAGCAGGTCACTATGCGAGGAACTGTCCACCAAGCGGCTGCAGATAGTAGGGGTCACCACGAGTTCTTTCGCACGGTCTTCATCCCCGACACCTACTCGCCCCGAGGAAAGGTACTCATGGACCAGAGGTCGCGCAGAGGTCGTGGCGCGGGTCTCGATTCTAGCGTCCTCGAACCGCATTTATGCCTTGTCCACGGTAGGATCGGAGGCCTCACCGATGTCGCCGCAGTACCTTATCGGTCGGGTTTGATGTTTATGCCTTGATAGATTCGGGTTCTACTCCCCATATATCTCCCTTGTTGCTAGTAGGATAGGGATAGAGCACGAGTCCATAGACCCTTTCGAGGTAGCTACGCGATGGGTGATTCGGTGGTAGCTCGGCGGTATATAGAGCTTGTCTGTGACCATTTACGATCGTCGGACCTGGCCGACTTGATAGAGTTGGAGATGATTGACATCTATTTGATCATGGGGATGGATTGGCTAGCTTCTTGCTACGCCAATGTAGACTGCAGAGAGAGAGTAGTACGGTTTCAGTTTCCTGAGGAGCCGGTTGTTGAGTGGGAGGGGAGCACGGTATCGCCGAGGGGTAGGTTTATTTCCTACCTCAAGGCTAGGAAGATGGTGCAGAAGGGGTATATCTACCATCTCGTTCGGGTGTTTGATCTCGAAGGCTGCGGTACCAGATTTTCCGTCGATTCCAGTGGTCGAGAGTTCCCGACGCGTGTTTCGCACGACCTCCGGTATCCTCCCGAGAGGAGATTGAGTTTTGTATAGACATATTGCCAGACACTCGGCCTATTTCCATTCCGCCATACAGAATGGCACCGGCCGTGTTGAGAGAGTGAAGGATCGGCTTAGGGATTTCCGGAGAAGGGCTTCATCGGCCTAGTGTTTCTCCCCGGGAGCGTCGGTATTGTTCGTGAAGAAGAAGGGCGACGCCGCATGTGTGTTGATTACAGGCGGTGAACAAGGTGACCATTAAGAATGATACCCTTCCCGTGATTGATGATTTGTTCGACCCGATTGCGGCGCGAGATGTTTCTCCAAGATTGATCTGCGATCGAGCTATCATCAGGTTCGAGTCAGAGAGGTGGATGTCCCTAGATCGCATTCGACCAGACGCATTATGAGTTCGGTCATGTCTTTTGGTTGACCAATGCTCGGCGGTATTCATGGATTTGATGAACCGAGTGTTCAAACCATTTTGGACACGTTTGTGATAGTGTTCATCGATGATATCTTGGTTTATTCTCGCCAGAGCGGAGCATGCAGAGCATTTGGCGATCTGGCCGATTCTCCGACGACCATTGACGCCAAGTTTTCCAAATGTGAGTTTTGGTTAACCGTGGCTTTTCTTGGGCATATTGTCGGGCTGATGGTATTCGTAGATACGCCAAGATCGAGGCGATCGGGAGTTGGCCTAGACCTACTACTCCGGCAGAGGTTCGCGATTTACGGGCCTTGCGTGTTATTATCGGCGGTTCGTAGAGAGGTTTGCTTCTATCTCTCGCACCATTGACTAGGTGACTCGTGGCAGCCAAGTTTGGGATCGATGCTTGTGGCGAGGTTTCGATTCTTGAAAGAGAGATCGACGACCGCCCGTTCTTACTCTTCCGAGGTCCAGACGGTTATGGTATGTATTGTGATGCGTCAGGCATCGGGTTGGGATGTGTGTTGATGCAGCAGGTCAAGGTTATAGCGTATGCATCCCGACAGCTGAAGAAACACGAGAGGAACTACCCCACCCATGATTTGGAGTTAGCGGTGATTCACGCTTTGAAGATCCGAGGCACTATTTGTATGGGTTCACGTGGATATTTATACGGACCACAAGAGCCTCGTATATCTTCACCAGAGGAGTGAACTTACGGCAGACGGTGGTTAGAGTTGCTTAAGGATTACGATGTTGATATCTGTACCACCCGGGAAAGCCAATGTTGTGGCGGATGCTCTAGTCGTAGGTCGATGGGAGCCTATCGGATGTGCACTAGAGAGGAGGACATGGTTCGTGATTTGCATCGATTAGCGAGCCTTGGTGTCCGCTTGATTGATTACGATAGCGATGGGTTCGAGTTCGTGAGGTTGCCGAGTCTTCCATCGTCGAGAGGTGAAGAGGCAACGATTCGAGGATCGATTTTGACACGTTATCGTGATCTGACTCTTCGTGAGGCAAGGGTCCTTTTGAGGTAGCTTTGATGGGGTGCTAAGGTTTGAGGGCGTGTGTGTTCGGATGTTTGAGGACTTGAGCGAGTTCTTGGGGAAGCACACGGCGCGGCGTTACTCTATCCATCCGTGGTCGACCAAGATGTACCACGACCTTAGATCCGTGTATTGGTGGGATGGCTTGAAGAGGACGTTGCGATTCGTAGCTCGGTGCCCATGTTGTCGCAGGTGAAGGTAGAGCACGAGGCACGGTGGTTTGTTGCGGCGATAGAGATCCCGACGGAAGTGAGAGGTAATCAACATGGACTTCATCACGGATTACCTCGCACTCGGAGGAGACATGATTCTATATGGGTTATCGTCGACGGTGACGAAATCAGCCCACTTTCTTCCCGTCGGGACGACTTTTACCGAGGATTATGCGGACTTTACATCCGAGAGATCGTCGATCGCATGGAGTCCCTATTTCGATCATATCGCAGCAGGAGCCCGATTACGGCTAACTTCGGAGGTCTTTCCAGAGGTTTAGGGGCGCAGGTGAGCACAGTCGCATTCCATCCACGCAGACGGACAAAGCCGAGCGCACTATCCGACTTCGAGGATATCTGCGAGCTGTGTTATCGACCGTGGTAGCCGAGAGGATCATTTGCCTCTAGTTGAGTTCGCGTACAATAATAGCTACCACTCCAGTATTCAGATGGCGCCTTATGAGGCCTTGTATGGGAGAAAGTGCAGAGCGTCTATAGGTTGGTTCGATGTGGGCGAGGTGCAGCTAGTGGGACCAGATTTGGTGCGCAGTGATGGATAAGTGAAGCTTATCCGAGGCGCTATCGACACTCGAGTCGGCATGTCGTCGATGCAGATCATCGTCGTCGGCATCTTGAGTTCGAGGTTCATGAATGGGTTTTCTAAAGGTGTCACCCATGAAGGGTGTGATGAGATTCGGAAGAAGGAAACTTCGGCCCAAGGTATATTGGGCGTTTCAGATTGTCCGCAGGCAAGGTTGCCTACGAGTTGAATCTGCCGTCCGATCCGGAGGCGGCATCCGTGTTTCACGTATCTATACCGAGGAGATGTATCGGGATCCATTTAGGTGCACCCGATTGACGATGTCCAGTGACCGAGGTTATCGTATGAGGTTCCATAGCGATAATCGATCGTCAAAGTTAGGCGTCTACGGACCAGGGCGTGGCTTCCGTCAAAGTCTTGTGGCGAACGAGCTCGGGAGGAGATGACATGGGAAGCCGAGGAAGACATGAGGCAGAAGTATCCTCACCTATTCCCCACACCTCCAGGTAATTCACTTTCCTACTTGTAAATCTTCATTATCGTTTATGCCTAAGTGTTGTTTTGTGGCCGTGTGTGGCATTTGCAACTGTTTAAGTTATGAAGAATCTTATCGTTAACTGTCTTGGGAAGGAACATTCGGGACGAATGTTTCTAAGGGGGGAGAATGTTATACCCCGTATTTCCGGAGTATGTACGTAAGGGCGTACGTACGAAAGTTTGGCCTTAAAAGTTTAAGCCTTGGACGTTTTTATTTGTGCACAACTCACTAAAAGAATTGTTTTCCGACGAAACGTTTCCACAGCTTTCGTAGGGAAAATTCCGGCTATATCATTTAGTATTTTTGCGGATTTTTCCGAGAGACGAAACATTTTGGACCAACGGGAGGACGACACTTGGCACCCTCCAATTGGTGGACTTGAAATCGTCCATTGGACGAATTGGACGTAGAGTTGCACGTTTTTTGTGCCTTTGCACAAGTCAAGGAGTTGGTAGGATATTTTGTGTGCAAGTTGGCTAGGTACACTTGCCCTAATCTTGGCCTTACACTTGCCTAGCACTTGGCTAAATCTTGGCCCTTGGTTGGCCATCCTTGACCTATAAATACCCTCTTGTGATGAAGAGTTCTTCATCCACAAAAGCTTTCAAGTCTAAAAATCCTCTCCTCTCCCTTAAAGCCATTTCGTCCAAACACCTTCCCTTGAGTAAAGTTTGGCCGAGGCCCCCAGCCTAGCCGAAATCTACCCCCCCTCCCTTGGTAGAAAAGTTGCCTTCTAGTATTGTTATAATGCCCAAAAATACCCTAGCCCAAATCCCTTAGTACTTAGTAGAAGTTGTGAAGAACTTCTAAGGTTTCCTTGGAGCTATCGGAGCGTACAACTTAGGAGCTAAGCCTTGCTCCGGATCGACTTTTATCTAGGATATTATTGGGCTTACCGAGGTAAATAATCCTAACCCTCTTTTAAATTAGAAAATACATACTGTAGTAGTATAAGAATAAGTATTAAATACTTAGAAGAATATTACAGAATAGAATTGAACTGTTATCACAGTAGAAGGGTTTAAAAGAAGAATAATCAAATCATTTTACTTAGACTGTTTTCACGAGACTTGAGTAGCTCACGGGTAGGGAAGTGCTGCCCAATTTTCCGTATGATAGAGAACCTCTCGCTTAGAAGCTGTTTTGAGTAGTCTAGGCGTTGATAGGCGTGTCGACTATTATAGTTGATTCTCTGCGCGACATATTCAACTTGGCGGTGGTTTTGAGAAGGTATGTGATTCTTCCTAAAGCATGATATTTTACAATATATATGTAGTGCGGTGAGACGCATGTGTTAATCGAATAATAACTACGGCAATGTCTTTGACTTAAGCTGAATAATACTTACGAATGCCTCACGGCTTAAGCTGCATAATAAAGATCCGAAAGCATTTCAAAAGAATCTTGAATCATTTTTAATGAAGAGAACTAATTGGTTTTTAAAACAGAAGCTTAAGAGTTATACTAGCCTTATGGAAAGTTAAGTATAACCACTTAAGAATGATAAAAGAAACAGTTTGCCTATGTGTTTATAACAGACTTATATTGAATTGTGAAAAGAATATAAAGATGGTTTGATAAGTAGACTTGATATGATGCTATGTGTTAGTGTCTTAACGTTTGTATAAGAGAGTATGCTTGTTGTGCTTATGTTGTTTAACGATAAGCTGTTATGTTAGTGTAATATCACTCACCTCTTGACATATTACCGGGGGTTAAGTTGCCCTCCGATGCGGGGTAGACTCGGTGATGCAGGACCATGATTCGAAAATACCTCATGCGGGTCCAGGGACCTATGCGGAGCTACGGAGTTCGGGTTAGTGATGCGGGTTATACCTCATGCGGTCTATGTGGCCATGCGGACTACGAGTCGGGGCGATGCCGAGGAGTAGCTACCCTCGATGCGGGTTATGTACCCTATGCGGGCCTATGTGAGTGGCCTATGCGGACTACGGAGTCGAGATTAGGCTTGCATGGTGATACTACGCAATTGGCCCCGCCGATCATTCGCAGCCTAGAAAAGACACTACTGATTTACCTATTGTTGCTCTTGTTTGTGATGTGGCACTATGTGCGGTTTCCTTGGTTGTTTCATACATATTTGTAAACTGGTTTTAAAAATGATATGTTTTCATTTAAGTACTTTACAGTTTCGCATACTTAGTACCTGTTGTACTGACCTCCTTCGGGGGGCTGCGTTCATGCCGCAGGTAAGGGCAAGCAGGTGCTAGATCCGCATCCTTAGGATCTTTTGCGTTGGTGTCAGGAGCTCCATCTTCTCCGGAGGCTCTACTGTTGGGTATGCTCTCCCTGTTGTAATTAGTTTTGTTCAGTCAGGGTATGGCGGGGCCCTGTCCCGCCATAGTTGTTTACTTCCTTAGAGGTCTGTAGTCACATTGTACTTGGGATGTAGCAAAACTTGGGTTATATATATATGCCGAAAGGCAAGCTTTTCATCAGATAAATTGTGTCTCATTTTACAACTGTTTCATGTCTTGTTTTATATTTCCGCTGATTTTCTCTGATGTATGACTGCTTGGGTGCCCGGGTAAGGCACCAGTCACGGGCCCCGGAACGGGTCGTGACATAGGATCACTGATCAGTTGTCAGAAGCTCCATTTCTCCGGAGGCTTGTCTTTTGGTACGATTTCCCTGATGTTGTAGATTTATGTACATTCAGGGGTATGGCGGGGCCCTGTCCCGTCACAGTTGTTATTCTTAGAGGTCTGTAGTCATATCTTGTGGATTGGGTTGTAAGAACAAATATGTAACTGTTTTATTTTGGGTTATGTATATTTCACGGAAGGTGGCCTTATCGGCTAGCCTGTTGATATTTATTGTCTAAGTATTTTATGAGTTTATGTATGTTCCGCTGCTATTCTCTGATGTATACCTGTAAGGGGTGCTCAGGTAGGACACCTGTCGCGGGATCGGGGTCGGATCGTGACATATACCCTTGAACAGGTAGTTCAGGCATACACCATTTAACAAGACAAGACATTTCTTTCTAAACAATATCTTATTCAATTCATTTATCAAGATTTTCTACTGACCTGGACATTTCTAGTACCACATCATGGTCTATACCTGCCACTGAGGTAACAATTAAATGTTGGTTTTGACACAACCTATAGGTCTTTGTCACTTAACTATACTGGCTCATGCATAGCAGAAGAATGGTGTCCAGTGTAATATCAGTTTTATTCTTCAAGACAGAGCAACAACTCATCAAAAACATATACTGCAGCATTTGGATGGGAATGCAGCATAGCAAGCAACATAGAATGGACAAAATTCAGCAGTAAGTCACACATATAATGATATGTTAATGGTTAAGGTACAGAAGTGGTTTTAGTCAAAATGAGTATCAAAATATGGCAAGAAACTGAACTCAAGAACACTATTTGTTAATACTAATAGGTTATATATTTTAGGCTCAAGTTTAGCCACTGGGCAGAGAACAGTAACACTAACAACAGGTAACAACAAAAACAGTAGTCAAACAATGGTAACCAATGACAGCCACACATGAACGACTAAACATATCCATATTTTAATAACCTTAAATGGTACAACAATCGTATCATTCTATATATACAATTCATTTATTTATTGATTACTCTAATATATAATCATGTAGCAGATACCAAATCCCATGATTCAACAAAGCAAGCTTAAAATAGTTTTAAGAAGAAATATTTGGATAATACTCACAATTTACAACCACCACATATATAACATAGTTCAACCAAGACCAAACACTAGATATATTATTCTTTTACAAAGGGAACTAAGTTCAACTTTTAGTGGCAAGATCTATAGGTTCACACAATCATACCATTACACCGTCCTAACCTGGCCCTATATGTGAATCTTGTTCCGATATACTTTGAAGCGGAATTCTCTTATCCCTACTAACCCTTTGACTCATTCTGGCCCGTCTCCTTGCATCCTCTTGCGCGTATCCAATAACACGGGCTGGAGAGCCCTGATTAACAGACGCCCAAGACAGTGGGTTATCCGTGACCTCAAAACAGCTTAGATTAGTGAATGAAATGTATATCCGGCCATGGCGGTCATGGCGTGATATATGAGGGAAATCTCATCTATTTGTTGTTTTATCTACCTTATGGTCCCTGGGCCCCGATACTGACCCTGTAGTCCTTGGTAAAGTCAGAGCTCCACTTACCCCGCTTTCCGCTGGGAGAACCGAGGGTGTTTGAGCAGGTGATCCATAGGTATCTTCAGATGGATCCCCCTTCTCTGTGGACTCCATGATCTCTGATGGGTCGGATTCCATAGTATAACTCACCTCTCTAGATCCAATTCCCGTACCCCTCCGACCCGTGCCAGCAGGTCGTATCTGTCTATCATCTTGTCTCACAGGAGTACCCGCACCCTCATTACCCCCGATGTTCCTCATAGTCGACATTACTGCAGTTTGACGAGAAATTTGAATTAGGAACAAATACTTACGACTCTGCTCTATCGAACGATCTAAATAATAAAATAGTAGAAATTATTCCTAAATGCCTTGCAGCCTCCTGTTTATAGGTGTGGCGCACATTACACCCATAACCAAGATTCTACTAGACACGACTTATAGACTTCCTAGGACAGACATGCTATGATACCAAGTTTGTCACGACCTAAACCAGAGGGCCGCGACGGGCACCCGGACCCAACCCACTGGGAACCCCTTGACCATACAACCCATACCTAATCATATATGTATACACCAAGGCCGATAAGGCTATGTATGAAAACTAACCACATGACACTTATCTACAAGCCTCTAAGAGTATAACGTACCATACTCAGACTACAACTCTGGAATAAGTAGAGTGCTCTCACACAGCTAAACCAATAATCTCTTAGTACCATCTATGAACTTGCAGCATAAAACGCAGCGTTCTCCGACAAAGGGAACGTCAGTATGACTGATGTACTCAGTATGTTAGGCATAAGAAATAACATAACAAAGATGTATCACAATCTGAAACAGAAACACTGACCAATTAGTACCTGCATCTGAGGGTCCTAGTACATATGTCTATATGTTATGCAATACCAAAGCAGTATATCGATGGCCACACACGCGTCTTTCTTTTCATAACAACCTCTGTGGGCATAATATACATAAATGTCATGCATGATGCACATGCGGTATAATACGATTGTTGAGTCGGTTTTATATACATTTTTAGTCCTTTTTAGTTAGTATTTTCCTCTTTTCTTTTGCATTTAGTATAGTGTTTGAGTTGTTTTTCTTTCTTTTTGAGTCACAGCGGTCCTAAAGGAGAAAATACCGAATTGAGGATGAAATAGGCTGATATTATGGACAAAATATGCATAGCTGGTCGCATGCGATAAGTCAAAGAAGCCCTGAAAATCTCGGAAATCAATTTAAACAAAAATTACATTGTCAACCGCACAGGATCTACAAGGCAAATTTGTAGAAGTTGCTCGGGTAAAGGGCCGCAGCGCCGAACATAATTCATCGACAGCCCCGAAAGTCCTGCGACTTCTGCAATGATTTACCGCCGCAGCGCCGATGCGGGTTATGGCCAGAAAAGTTGATTTTTATCAAGGGTAAAAAGGTCCAGAACAGGGTTTGAGCTTCATATAAGCCCTAGGGATTATTCTAAGGGGATATGATACTTTGAAGGAGGCAAGAATTGGAGGCAAAGCTACAATTGGAGAATTTTGTTCAAGTGTTTTTTCTTTTCTTTGTTTTATTTCAGTTTATGTTGGAATTGTTAATTAGTTTCTTAGCATGATAATGTGCAGGAGCTAATTTCTTTATTAGGATTTTCCATCGAAACAACTTGAAACTCTTTCATAAGATAATGCATTGCTAGTGATTTCTTCTTCATCTATTTAAGATCTATTCAATTTGTATGATTGTTTGAAAATTAACAGCCATTAATTGTCATAACTTATAAGATTTCGAATCGAGATCTGAAAAGGGAGATTTGAATATGCTATAGTTGTCTAGACATGAGTTAAAATCACGGACGAAAGTACCCCGATACTTGTGTAGTGTTTGAGGTTATTGTTCTTAATCCTCCCGTGTGGTAAAATCTGTCATAGAAATATAGAAGGTTTCTGCATAAGGTAGAGTTTTTATATGTCCTAACCGGAATATAGAACATATTCATTAACCTGTTATCTTAATAAGAAGAAGAATCATTAGTCTCGCATCAACAAGTGAAGAGTGGATAGTTGAGAAAATTGGAAAACCCTAATTTCCTTCATAACTATTTATAAACCCAAAGTATTATCATCTTAGTTTATTTTCTGCATATTTCTTAGTTTAAAAACCAAACAAAGAAACGTTAACCAAATAGAAACCATAGATTAGCCATTCGGTAATTGATAAACCAGTCTGTGTGGACGATAACTCGGTCTTACAGACTTTATTATTTGAGTGATACGTACACTTACGTAAGCATATAGAAAAATACCGCGAACAACGGCCACACATACATCTTACCCATAACCGCCTATGTTGGCATTTGGTCATATTGGCCACACATGCATCCATTTTGACCACACAAGATCGATATGTGGCCTCTTAGGGATCTTTCATGATAATTTATACCAGCTGCAGGTGGTGTGCGTACATAACGCCTTTACCTCTTTTTCCATATCCCCCCCACACACATATATATATATATATGATATTTACCATATAGTAATGTGCATAGCACAAGTGATCCAGGGTAATATGCGAATGCAATGCACGAAAAGCCTGAATAACAATATTTCCTAAATTTATTGGACGACAATAATATCCTTGCTTCTCTGGATAGCATTATGGAAACATTTGATTAGTGATAACAGATTCGAACTGCCTAATTAATTCTTATATGGGCCGTGAGTAATTTATATTATAAAGATCTTTATCTAATCGGCTGTGAACTAGAAAATATAAAACAAATTGATTATATCTTAGTTTCTATGCAGATGACATTCTAAAATCATTTTAATATAATTGTTTGTCGATACATTTCACTTAACGCCGCAATGGCTTATTTCAACATGTCTACAAAAACATATCCACTTATTTATTAAACCAGTCTCAGCACTTAATACTTATCAGTTACTTTAAATTAGCAAAGTCAACTCGGCTTCAATGCTTACTAAAAACTCTTATCAACATCTCTCCATATGCCTTAAAAAGGATTTGGGAATAATTTAGACATGCTTTTCACATAGAATCAATAACATGAACACCCTTAACTACTAAGAGTAGAGTACATTATTGTCACGATCCGACCACGGGCCCGCGACTGGTGCCTTACCCCGGGCACCCTAGTGATACAACATCAGAGAAAAACCAGCGGAAATAAAAACATACAGATATGAAACAAGATAAAAGAAAACAGGCTAACCAAAACGGTTGCCCTTTTGCATATATACAGAAATTTGAATAGTTACATCCTTTACAACCCTGCCCACAACAAGATTACATGCACCTCTAAGAGTGTAACAACAACTATGACGGGACAGGGCCCCGCCATACCCCGGAATGTACAAGAACCTACAACTCGGGGAAACATACCAAAAGATAAGCCTCCGGAGAAACGGAGCTTCCCAATACGCTGAACTGTGATCCTAAGAGTGAGGATCAACAACCGATGTACCTCTACCTGCGGATTTAACGCAGCCCCGGAGGTCGATAACATGTACCAAGTATGTGAAACTGAAAATACTGTAAACGAAATCATAACAGTCTAAATAAACAGGAGACATGTTTGATAACCAAACTACAGTTCACGACATAAAAACAGTCATGTCAAAGCAGGGACTCACGCCCTCAAAGTCATCACTCAAACATAACCAAGGGTCTCACGCCCACAATATCAATCATGCCCGCATCATGGCCACATGCCCCCGGAATTCTCCATCGGTGTAGACATGTCCAGGATGCAATAACAGTATACCGGGTAATCAACCCTGCCGCATGGCCACATGCCCCCGGAATTCTTCATCGGTGCAGACATGTCCATGTAACAACAATAACAATATATCGGGTAATCAACCTCGCCAGACGCCACATGCCCTGCAATTCTTCATCTGCGTACATGTCCATGTAACAACAATAACAATATATCGGGTAATCAACTCGCCAGACGCCACATGCCTAATTCTTCATCGGTGCATATGTCCATGTAACAACAATAACAATATATCGGGTAATCAACCCGCCAGACGCGCATGCCCCGAAATTCTTCATCGCAGACATGTCCATGTAACAACAATAACAATATACGGGTGATTAACCCGCCAGCCGCGTACCGCATGCCCCTAATTCTTCATCGGTGCAGACATGTCCATGTAACAACAATAACAATATACCGGGTGATTAACCCGCTGCATGGCCGCATGCCCCCAGAATTCTTCATCGGTGCAGACATGTCCATGTAACAACAATAACAATATACCGGCCCTCCATCGAGAGACGCGGTAGCATAGGAATACAACTTTTACACAACAAGGCTATCACAAGCAAGAACAAGCAAATTACCATACTTCACTTCTCTTACAAATATCCATTCTTTCACAAGAAGTCACCTGATACCAATACTCGTAGTATCCAAAACAGAGTAACTATTATTTTAAGTAAACCAAAATAATTTCCCTTTTTAAAGACAAGTAACAACCTTCTTTTCCAAAAGTTCAAGTTTGCCTAATTTCAAATACTCAAGTCTCTTATTTTCGAAAGGTTTCGTAGTTCATAGTCTTAATCACTTAATAACATAATTCTCTTTTAAAACAATTTGAGTAACATATGCCTTATGTGTGAGTAGGTTATTCTTGTTTATAACAATCTTATTAAAGCAACCATGATCTAGAAAATGTAATACAATTTTGTCTTATCTTAGCTTCATGCAGATGGAGGTTTCTCTGGTTTTAATAATAATTAATTAGTCAATACATTTTCCTTTATTAACGCTGCGATGGTTTGTTCGATACTTGTCCTCATTTCCGAAATCAATATAACATTATTCCTTTTAAAACCCAATTACCCATTTCTCATTAAAGCGGTTTCATAACTTTTTAACACAACCCAAGTCCTTATTATTTCACATCAAGTCTTTTATATTTTAAAAACCACAAACCATTTCTTTGCCCACATAAAGTTGTTATAACAAACTTCCCATAAAGCCGTTATAACACTTTATGTTTTAAACCAACCAAATTCATTTAACACATATACGTCTACCGTACTACATAGTTCACAACATATCATGCTAGAAAAGATAGGAAGAGGTTCACATACCTCGCGACGATTATCGACAATTAGCAAAATGCTCCAAGTACTACAACCTTGCTAGCCTTTTCCACCCTTCAGTAGAATACGCTACTCGTAGTACTTCCACCTATAATGGCCATAAAACTCCTATTAACTTTTAGTTCTCTTCGTAGAATATTTCTACGGAAAATTCGTGACCTCTCTATCGAGGCCCGCTACCAGGCCAACAACTCCCAGGGGAGTACTCGTCTAACCGGCCGTGTTCAATTCTACTTCACAGGACTACTCCCAGTCTACTGTAACTACAGTCCTATCGAAATGCACTTCAAGTCGTTATCCTGAGTCTTCAAATAGCTCTTATACTCAATTGTGAACTACTACACCATGTAATTTCCAATTACAATAGGGGGACAAAGATCATTACCTCGATAAGCCCAAAATTATCCAAGTTTATAAGTCGATCCTGAGCAACGTTTAGCTCCACTTCCTTACGCCCAACCCGCTCCAAGCAACCCTTAGAAGTTTCTAAACAACTTCTCTTAACACTTCATCTAAGCTATGAAGATTTTTCTAGGAGCTTCGTTTGGCGACTAAAGGAACAAAGTAGTATTTTAGACTCTTAATATTAGAAATAACTTTGGAAAACTACTAGGAATACTAGGCTAAGGTATTTGGGACTATACCAACACTTGAAGAATTTTCTACCAAGGGGATTTGGACGAGAGCCACATAAGAGGGGATTTTGTGACTTAGAAACATTTAAGTGGATGAAGAAGTCTTGAAATCAATGGGGTATTTATAGGAAAATCAATGGCCAAGATCTAGGCAAGTGTGTGGTGAGGATGGGGTACATGTGTGTGGGTAGTTGGCCAACCATTTGTCCACCATAACAATGGGACAAGTGGCAAGCCACTTGTCCCACTCAAACCGCCCAACACACTCCAATCAATTCCGCGTGGCCTCGAGGGGGTGACACGTGTCGCCCTCTACTCGTCCAAACTATTCCGTCTTCCGAAAAAAAATCCGTAATGCCAAAAAATCCGAAAATAAAGTGGGCCCCACAAAACCGTAAAATTTCCTCCCGTGGTCCCCACGTGACCAATTTCCGGAAATAAAATTCCATAATTCTCAAATATTCCAAAAAGTCCGAATACCAAATCTGGGAATCCTATTCCCATTAACGAAGCTTTTTCCTTCACAAAATCCGGAAACTTTTCCGTCGAAAAAATCACATCTTTCTTCCTTTCCAATTTTTCTGTCGTATTTTCGTACGTACGTCCTCACATACATACTCTGGAACTACGGGGTATAACATTTTTCCCCCCTTAAAAACATTCGTCCCGAATGTTCCTTCTAAGTCTCCAAACGTACTTGCGTCGGTATAGTCTCCACTATTACACTTACAAAACCGATCATGCCACCAATGGCCAGAATATAACATGCGCGCAAAACTCAAATCCAAACTAACGAGGAATCACCTCTAGTACACATTCCACCCTTCGCCATCGCCCAATTTCTAAGTCAATTCCCGGCCTTCACGATCCGATTCTGGTCGAACGCATCCACAAACCCGTACGATGGTTACCTAAACTTGGGCCTAGCACCCTCGCGACCCTACCACCTGGAGGGACCACCTCGAACTGACCCCACCTTATTCCGGGCTACGGGTTGACCCGCGAATGGTCCTCAACCCGACCCATAATTGCACCAAACTCTCTTGTTCCCCAATCCGGAACAAACTTACTAACTCACATCAAGAAAGCTACCACTCCTATCTCACACTACTCATGGAATTATCACGCTAATACTCCACGTACTACACATTCTGACAAAGATTAACCGTAAATCTTTCACTTAAGATGGCCTCGCATCTAAGATCTCAACTATTATCAAACTTCTAAGGCTCACCATTCTTCCCTACCCCCAAACTTACCCTTTTCAACTACCCATGTTTTTTAATCACAACTTACACAATGCTAACCGAACATAGCACTCCACATGCATCTACCATAACGACCTAAACAAGTCTCTTAAGGCTGAAGATATCTCTGTAACTACTGCCTCACTTTCCCTTTTCCGCTCTAATCAAATCACCTCGCTGGCGCATAACTCTGAGATGGTGATGAACGACCATCGATCCCGGTGAGTCGTAACATCCGCGTCACTCGTTTCGGATAATTTCTCGCAAAGGCCTGCTCGCAAAGCCTAACAAGCTATCTAAGTAGTACAACACTCCCCAAAAGAACACCTACCACAACGCCATACCGGTGGGGGTGGCCTCTCTCAGCTAACACCCTTCCTCTCCGAACCGAATCCGAATCGACTGGTAGGCTAAGTCATCCCACTGTATCCTCATACTAGGACATTCTCTCACATGGTTCCGGCATTTGGTAAAACAAGTACTAGCAAAAGACGACATTCCCGGGATGACGCGTCACATAGTGGACACCGAGGAAAATCAATCGATCGCTGGAACCTATGTAAATCGTGAGCGGAAACCCCGGAGTTACGACCAACTCCTAAATACCGAACGCCCCGAAGTGCGCGGAGGACCACTCAGACCGGGCGAAGGTGCATAACTAACTGCTTGAGGCGGTCCGCCTCGAAAGTCACCAAAGGACCTGCTGCTCGCCCTCTTCTCACGATCTCGGTCATTCCGCCGACCTACGCGTTCGCCGATGCTGCGCGTAAGCTCTGCAGCGGCAATGTCCATGTGTCGATGAAGAGCTACTTCTTGTACAACTCTCGTTAGATAATCGTCATGTCCTATGACATATCGGTGCACTCTATCCTCCATGCGCCACTAACGCGGGTCATAACGAGCCCACGAGTCAAACTCTATCGTATTCGAATCGTCCGCCTGCCTCAACCCCATAAATCTATCTGCCCGAGCTCTCCTCATCTGCGAGGCAAGAAGTGTGTAAGAATGCCTCTGAGGTCTTGATCACTTTCATGATCCGCCAGAATCGCGAATAAACTCGATGATCTTCCTCACCTCAATCCATAGGACTCGGGTGGTGAAAACTCAAGAAGTCGAAATCTCAAAACTATCGGATCTAGGGTGAACTATCGGTACTACGGAACCACGGCTCGTCGTCCTCATTCCAGCCACGGACTAGCTAGTAATGGCCGTCTCTTGTAACTCCTATCCTGCTCTGGCCGTGGGACTAGAGGCTGTGTATCGTGGTCTCGTGGCTACGCACGCTTCTAAACTCTCACTGGGGCTAGCGGCCGCAGAAACTCCCGAATGAAGCTGTCTCGGATAATGATCGCCTGCACGGTAACCCTCGTGCTCTACTCGCAGCTCCTGCCGCCTTGCGTAGAGGCATAGCGGGTGAAAAGAATACGTTAGAGAGTCCAACTTATAACACGCCTCTAAGGCACGATTCGAGTGAGAAGAATGGAAACCAATCCTAAATATCCTGCAGCCTCACGATTATAGGTGTGGTGCACAACACACCGATAATCAAGACTTCTACTAGATACGGTCAGACATTTTCCGAGGATTAAGCGCTCGATACCACTTTTTTCACGACCGACCAGACGCCGGACGGTGCCTTACCGGCACCCTAGTGATACAACATCGAGAAAACCGCGGAAATAAAAACATACGATATGAAACAAGATAAAGAAAGCAACTAAAAAGCGGTTGCGCGCATATATCTGAAATTTGAACGATTACATCCTTTCCAACCCGCCATGCGATCTACGGACCTCTAAGAAGAGTGTAACAACAACTATGACGGACAGGCCCCGCCATACCGGAATGTACAAGAACCTACAACTCGGGAAACATACCAAAAGATAAGCCTCGGAGAAGCGGAGCTTCCAATCTGTTGAATTGTGATCTAAGAGTGAGGATCAACAACCGATGTACCTCTACTGCGCATGAACGCAGCCGAAGGAGGTCAAGACAACATGTACGAAGTATGTGAAATCAAAATATCAGAACGAAATCATAACAAATAAATAAGCAGAGACATGTTTGATAACCAAACTACAGTTCACGACATAAAAACAGTCATGTCAAAGCAGGGACTCACGCCCTCAAAGTCATCACTCAAACATAACCAAGGGTCTCACGCCCACAATATCAATCATGTCCGCATCATGGCCACGTGCCCCCGGAATTCTCCATCGGTGTAGACATGTCGGGATGCAATAACGATACCTGGGTAATCAACTCGCATGGCCACATGCCCCCGGAATTCTTCATCGGTGCAGACATGTCCACGTAAAAACAATAACAATATATCGGGTAATCAACCCTGCCGCATGGCCACATGCCCCCGAAATTCTTCATCGGTGTAGACATGTCCATGTAACAACAATAACAATATATCGGGTAATCAACCCCGCGACGCCACGTGCCGAATTCTTCATCGCGGACATGTCCATGTAACAACAATAACAATATATCGTAATCAACCCACGCGATGGCGCATGCCGGAATTCCGTTGATGCGCACATGTCCATGTAACAACAATAACAATATACCGGTGATTAACCCGCCGCGCCGCATGCCCCGAATTCTTCATCGGTGCGAACATGTCCATGTAACAACAATAACAATATACGGGTGATTAACGCGCGGCCACATGCCCGGAATTCTTCATCGGTGCGGACATGTCCATGTAACAACAATAACAATATACCGCCTCCATCGAGAGACGCCAGAGCATCGGAATTCAACTTTTACACCACCAGGCTATCCCAAGAAAGCACAAGCACTTTACCCTACTTCAATTCTTTTACAAATATCCATTCTTTCACAAGAAGTCACTGATACCAACACCGTAGTATCCAAAGCAGAGTAACTATTATTTTAAGTAAACCAAAATAATTTCCTTTTAAAGACAAGTAACAACCTTCTTTTCCAAAAGTTCAAGTTTGCCTAATTTCAAATACTCAAGTCTCTTATTTTCGAAAGGTTTCGTAGTTCATAGTCTTAATCACTTAATAACATAATTCTCTTTTAAAACAATTTGAGTAACATATGTCTTATGTGTGAGTAGGTTATTCTTGTTTATAACAATCTTAT
The DNA here is from genome assembly GCA_029844215.1 of Przewalskia tangutica. NCBI lineage: Eukaryota > Viridiplantae > Streptophyta > Magnoliopsida > Solanales > Solanaceae > Przewalskia > Przewalskia tangutica. The sequence goes on along the minus strand of CM056720.1, from coordinate 138,363,196 downwards.
TAAAGCAGCCATGATCTAGAAAATGTAATACAATTTTGTCTTATCTTAGCTTCTATGCAGATGGAGGTTTCTACTGGTTTTAATAATAATTAATTAGTCAATACATTTTCCTTTATTAACGCCGCAGATGGTTTGTTCGATACTTGTCCTCATTTCAAATCAATATAACATTATTCCTTTTAAAACCCAATTACCCATTTCTCATTAAAGCCGTTTCACAACTTTTTAACACAACCCAAGTCCTTATTATTTCACATCAAGTCTTTTATATTTTAAAAACCACAAACCATTTCTTTGCCCACATAAAGTTGTTATAACAAACTTCCCATAAAGCCGTTATAACACTTTATGTTTTAAACCAACCAAATTCATTTAACACATATACGTCTACCGTACTACATAGTTCACAACATATCATGCTAGAAAAGATAGGAAGAGGTTCACATACCTCGCGACGATTATCGACAATTAGCAAAATGCTCCAAGTACTACAACCTTGCTAGCCTTTTCCACCCTTCAGTAGAATACGCTACTCGTAGTACTTCCACCTATAATGGCCATAAAACTCCTATTAACTTTTAGTTCTCTTCGTAGAATATTTCTACGGAAAATTCGCAAAGACCTCCTATCAAGGCCCGTACTGTGCCAACAACTCCCGAGGATTACACGTCTAACCGGACGTGTTCAATTCTACTTCACAGGAATACTACAAGTCTACTGTAAATACAGTTCAATTCTTTATACTGATTCTTCCAATATATCTTATACTCAATTATTAACTACTACCACATGTAATTTCCAATTACAATAGGGGGATAAAGATCATTACCTCGATAAGCCCAAAATTATCCAAGTTTATAAGTCGATCCTGAGCAACGTTTAGCTCCACTTCCTTACGCTCCAACCCGCTCCAAGCAACCCTTAGAAGTTTCTAAACAACTTCTCTTAACACTTCATCTAAGCTATGAAGATTTTTCTAGGGCTTCGTTTGGCGACTAAAGGAACAAAGTAGTATTTTCGGGCTCTTAATATTAGAAATAACTTTGGAAAACTACTAGGAATACTAGGCTAAGGTATTTGGGACTATACCAACACTTGAAGAATTTTCTACCAAGGGGGGGGATTTCGGACGAGAGCCACATAAGAGGGGGGGGGGGGGATTTTTGTGACTTAGAAACATTTAAGTGGATGAAGAAGTCTTGAAATCAATGGGGTATTTATAGGAAAATCAATGGCCAAGATCTATGAAAGTGTGTGGTGAGGATGGGGTACATGTGTGTGGGTAGTTGTCCAACCATTTGTCCATATAACAATGGGACAAGTGGCAAGCCACTGTCCCACTCAAACCGCCCAACACACTCCAATCAATCGGCCACATGGCCTCGAGGGGTGACACGTGTCGCCCCCTACTCGTCCAAACTATTCCGTCTTCCGAAAAAAAATCCGTAATGCCAAAAAATCCGAAAATAAAGTGGGCCCCACAAAACCGTAAAATTTCCTCCCGTGGTCCCCACGTGACCAATTTCCGGAAATAAAATTCCATAATTCTCAAATATTCCAAAAGTCCGAATACCAAATGGGAATCCTATTCCCATTAAAAGCTTTTTCCTTCACAAAATCCGAAACTTTTCCGTCGAAAAAATCACATCTTTCTTCCTTTCCAATTTTTCGTCAGATTTTCGCACGCACGTCCTCACATACATACTGAACTACGGGTATAACATTTTTCCCCTTAAAAACATTCGTCCGAATGTTCCTTCTAAGTCTCCAAACGCGTACTTGCGTCGATAGTCTCCACTATTACACTTACAAACCGATCATGCCACCAATGGCCGTAATATAACATGCGCAAGAAAACTCAAATCCAAACTAACGAGGAATCACCTCTAGTACACATTCCACCCTTCAGTTACTGCTTCAATTTCCTCTAAGGCCATTCCCGGCCTTCACGATCCGATTCTGGTCGAACGCATCCACAAACCCGTACGATGGTTACCTAAACTTGGGCCTAGCACCCTCGCGACCCTACCACCTGGAGGGACCACCTCGAACTGACCCCACCTTATTCCGGGCTACGGGTTGACCCGCGAATGGTCCTCAACCCGACCCATAATCGCACCAGACTCTCTTGTTCCCCAATCCGGAACAAACTTACTAACTCACATCAAGAAAGCTACCACTCCTATCTCACACTACTCATGGAATTATCACGCTAATACTCCACGTACTACACATTCTGACAAAGATTAACCGTAAATCTTTCACTTAAGATGGCCTCGCATCTAAGATCTCAACTATTATCAAACTTCTAAGGCTCACCATTCTTCCCTACCCCCAAACTTACCCTTTTCAACTACCCATGTTTTTTAATCACAACTTACACAATGCTAACCGAACATAGCACTCCACATGCATCTACCATAACGACCTAAACAAGTCTCTTAAGGTGAAGATATCTCTCAGAATTCATCGCCTCACTTTCCTTTTCCGCTCTAATCAAATCCTCGCTCATTGGCGCATAACTACGCATGGTGATGAACGACCATCGATCCCGGCGTCGAGTCGTAACATCCGCGTCACCTCTGTTCGGATAATTTCTCGCAAAAAGGCCCTGCTGGCCGCAAGCCTAACAAGCTATCTAAGTAGTACAACACTCCCCAAAAGAACACCTACCACAACGGCCATACCGAGCGGTGGCCTCGCTAACACCCTTCCTCTCCGAACCACCAACCGCAGAATCGACTGCAGGCTAAGTCATCCCACCGTATCCTCATACTAGGACATTCTCTCTCACATGGCTCGACGGCCGGGTAAAACAAGTACTAGCAAAGACGACATTCCCCGATGACGCTGTCACATAGTGACACCGAGGAAAATCAACCGATCGTTAGAACCTATGTAAATCAGGAACTGAAACCCCGAGTTCTCACCAACTCCTAAATACCCCGAACGCCCCAAGTCCGCGGAGGACCACTCAGTCGGGCGAAGGTGCATAACTAGCTCGCCGCCGAGGCGGTCCGCCTCGAAAGTCACCAAAGGACCTGCTGCTCGCCCTCTTCATCGATCTCGGCCATTCCGCCGACTTACGCTCTCGCACATTGCGCGTAAGCTCAGACGCGGCAATGTCCATGTTCGATCAAGAGCTACTCTTGTACAACTTCGTTAGATAATCGTCATGTCCTATGACATATCGGCACTCTATCCTCCATGTTCGCCACTAACGCTGGGTCATAACGAGCCCATGAGTCAAACTCTATATCAGATTCCCGAATCGCCCGCCTGCTCGCCTCAACCCCATAAATCTATCTCGCCCGAGCTCTCCTCATCCGCGAGGGCAAGGTGTAAGAATGCCTCGAGGTCTTGATCACTTTCATGATCCGCCGAATCGTCGAATAAACTCGATGATCTTCCTGCCCTCAATCCATAGGACTCGTGGATCAAACTCAAGAAGTCCCAAATCTCAAAACTATCGGATCTAGGTGAACTATCGTACTACTGGAACCACCGGCCTCGTCGTTCTCATTCCCACCACCAGACTAGCTAGTAATCGGGCCATCTCCTTGTAACTCCTATCCTCCTGCTCTCGGCCGTGGGACTAGAGGCTCGTGTATCGTGGTCTCGTGAGCTACCGCACGCTCTAAACTCTCCGCTAGCGCGCCGCAGTAACTCCCGAATGGCTGCCTCGGATAATGACCGCCCGTGCTCGTAACCCTCTCGTTTACTCGCAGCTCCTCTCGCCTTGCGTAGAGGCATACCGGGTGAAAAGAATACGTTAGAGGTAGTCCAACTTATAACAAAGCTCTAAGGCACGATCTCAGAGTGAGAAGAATAGAAACCAATCCTAAATATCCTGCCTCCTCGACATAAAGGTGCACAACACACCGATAATCAAGACTCTACTAGATACGGTCAGACATTTTCCGAGGATTAATCGCTCGATACCACTTTTTCACGACCACCACGGCCCGCGATCGTGCCTTACCGGGCACCCTGGTGATACAACATCGAGAAAAACCAATGGAAATAAAAACATACAGATATGAAACAAGATAAAAGAAACAAAGCAACCAAAACGGTTGCTCTTTTGCATATATACGTAAATTTGAACAGTTACATCCTTTCCAACCCCGCCCATAATAAAGATTTCATGCACCTCTAAGAGTGTAACAACTATGACGACAGTGGCCGCCATACCCCTGAATGTACAAGAACCTACAACTCAGGGAAACATACCAAAAGATAAGCCTCCGGAGAAACGGAGCTTCCCAATACGCTGAATTGTGATCCTAAGAGTGAGGATCAACAACCGATGTACCTCTACCGCGGATGAACGCAGCCCTCAAGGAGGTCAAGCATAACATGTACCAAGTATGTGAAATCAAAATACGTAAACGAAATCATAACAATCTAAATAAATGTGAGACATGTTTGATAACCAAACTACGATCACGACATAAAACAAATATGTCAAAGCGTGGACTCACGCCTCAAAGTCATCACTCAAACATAACGAGGTCTCACGCCCACAATATCAATCATGTCCGCATTACGCCACGTGCCCGGAATTCTCCATCGGTGTAGACATGTCCAGATGCAATAACGATACCGTAATCAACCCCGCCGCGTAGCCACATGCCCCTAATTCTTCATCGCGCGTATATGTCCACGTAAAAACAATAACAATATATCGGGTAATCAACCCTGCCGCATGGCCACATGCCCCCGAAATTCTTCATCGGTGTAGACATGTCCATGTAACAACAATAACAATATATCGGGTAATCAACCCTGCCGCATGGCCACATGCCCCTGGAATTCTTCATCGGTGCAGACATGTCCATGTAACAACAATAACAATATATCGGGTAATCAACCCACCGCATGGCCGCATGCCCCCGGAATTCTTCATTGATGCAGACATGTCCATGTAACAACAATAACAATATACCGGGTGATTAACCCGCCGCATGGCCGCATGCCCTGCACTTTCTTCATCTGCATGCATATGTCCATGTAACAACAATAACAATATACCGGTGATTAACCCCGCCAGACGCCACATGCCGGAATTCTTCATCGGTGCACATGTCCATGTAACAACACACAATATACCGGCCCTCCATCGAGAGACGCGGTAGCATAGGAATACAACTTTTACACAACAAGGCTATCACAAGCAAGCACAAGCAAATTACCATACTTCAATTCTTTTACAAATATCCATTCTTTCACAAGAAGTCACCTGATACCAACACTCGTAGTATCCAAAGCAGTAACTATTATTTTAAGTAAACCAAAATAATTTCCCTTTTAAAGACAAGTAACAACCTTCTTTTCCAAAAGTTCAAGTTTGCCTAATTTCAAATACTCAAGTCTCTTATTTTGAAAGGTTTCGTAGTTCATAGTCTTAATTACTTAATAACATAATTCTCTTTAAAACAATTTGAGTAACATATGTCTTATGTGTGAGTAGGTTATTCTTGTTTATAACAATCTTATTAAAGCAACCATGATCTAGAAAATGTAATACAATTTTGTCTTATCTTAGCTTCTATGCAGATGGAGGTTTCTACTGGTTTTAATAATAATTAATTAGTCAATACATTTTCCTTTATTAACGCTGCAGTGGTTTGTTCGATACTTGTCCTCATTTCCGAAATCAATATAACATTATTCCTTTTAAAACCCAATTACCCATTTCTCATTAAAGCGGTTTCACAACTTTTTAACACAACCCAAGTCCTTATTATTTCACATCAAGTCTTTTATATTTTAAAAACCACAAACCATTTCTTTGCCCACATAAAGTTGTTATAACAAACTTCCCATAAAGCCGTTATAACACTTTATGTTTTAAACCAACCAAATTCATTTAACACATATACGTCTACCGTACTACATAGTTCACAACATATCATGCTAGAAAAGATAGGAAGAGGTTCACATACCTCGCGACGATTATCGACAATTAGCAAAATGCTCCAAGTACTACAACCTTGCTAGCCTTTTCCACCCTTCAGTAGAATACGCTACTCGTAGTACTTCCACCTATAATGGCCATAAAACTCCTATTAACTTTTAGTTCTCTTCGTAGAATATTTCTACGGAAAATTCGGCAGCACCTCCCCTATCAAGGCCCGCTACCAGGCCAACAACTCCCAGGGGATTACACGTCTAACCGGACGTGTTCAATTCTACTTCACAGGAATACTACAAGTCTACTGTAAATACAGTTCAATTCTTTATACTGATTCTTCCAATATATCTTATACTCAATTATTAACTACTACCACATGTAATTTCCAATTACAATAGGGGGATAAAGATCATTACCTCGATAAGCCCAAAATTATCCAAGTTTATAAGTCGATCCTGAGCAACGTTTAGCTCCACTTCCTTACGCTCCAACCCACTCCAAGCAACCCTTTGAAGTTTCTAAACAACTTCTCTTAACACTTCATCTAAGCTATGCAGATTTTTCTAGGGCTTCGTTTGACGACTAAAGGAACAAAGTAGTATTTCCGGGCTTTTAATATTAGAAATAACTTTGGAAAACTACTAGGAATACTAGGCTAAGGTATTTGGGACTATACCAACACTTGAAGAATTTTCTACCAAGGGGGGGGATTTCGGACGAGAGCCACATAAGAGGGGGGGGGGATTTTTGTGACTTAGAAACATTTAAGTGGATGAAGAAGTCTTGAAATCAATGGGTATTTATAGGAAAATCAACGCCAAGATCTAGGCAAGTGTGTGGTGAGGATGGGGTACATGTGTGTGGGTAGTTGGCCAACCATTTGTCCACCATAACAATGGGACAAGTGGCAAGCCACTTGTCCCACTCAAAACCGTCCAACACACCCAATCAATCGGCCCACATGGCCTCAAGGGGGGGGGGTGACACATGTCGCCCCCTACTCGTCCAAACTATTCCGTCTTCCGGAAAAAAAAATCTGTAATGCCAAAAAATCCGAAAATAAAGTGGGCCCCACAAAACCGTAAAATTTCCTCCCGTGGGCCCCACGTGACCAATTTCCGGAAATAAAATTCCATAATTCTCAAATATTCCAAAAAGTCCGAATACCAAATCTGGGAATCCTATTCCCATTAACGAACCTTTTTCCTTCACAAAATTCGGAAACTTTTCCGTCGAAAAAATTACATCTTTCTTCCTTTCCAATTTTTCTGTCGTATTTTCGTACGTACGTCCTCACATACATACTCTGGAACTACGGGGTATAACAATTATGGAGTAACATGACAATTAAGTTTGTCCACAGAATTATGCTAAAAGAAACGAATTAATTGCCTTCACATACCTTGTTGTCGAATGTATTCTAATTTCCACAGATCCTTGCATGCTCTATGAACGATCATCCACACCCTATGAATGATATAAACCAAAACCAAATCAATATACTAATAACAAACTTATTGAGACATTTTATCGAACGCCTTATACGCGTAGAATCTATGCTCATTCTATGTGACCACCTATATACACGATAATAGAATCAACCCTTCTTCTTTACTACTGCAGTACCTTCAGTAATTCAGAAATTTCACATGCATCTTCAAATCCTTACATTTACAGGCAGTCACGACAAGACCAAACCCAAATTTAGCATTTCTGATATTCGTTTTAGAACTAATAGCGAGAAGCATGTTATGTAATTTGTATAACCCAAAGAATAGGAAGAATTACCTCTGTTAGAAGTAGCAACCAGAGTTGTCGAAAAACTTGCGTCGGTATCGAACTTCGACGAGTAGCAAGTAGTACCCAAAGATCGATTTCAACACCTCCTTAATATTCCAAGATTCAGTTCGACTTATGGTTCTGATTGTGGTTGAAATCAAAGCCTCAAATTCCATGAATCTCTCCCTCTTGGATCAAGCAGAATCTTACAGCAAAATTTCCAATTTTATCGAGAGTTCAGAGAGCTCACCGATTGGAAATTTATCCCTAATTGAAGTGTAATAGTTACTGTCCGATAGAAGGATTTCTTTAGGAACTTCAAATGTTGAAGAAGAAACTTTAAAGTTTGAAGAATGATCTTGAAGAAGGATGGCTTTGTATATGGAGAAGAGAAAATCGTGAAGTTGCCCAGGTTTTAAAGCCTAGTCATTGCCACAATACACTTTTAAAGCTACATGTGGAATTCCACTTGGCTTTGTCCCCACATATAATTAATCCCACAATTAATTAATTATACACAAATAATTTCCGATCCCAATTCAATTAAATACCGACGACTTATAAAACATTCGTGTACTCAATGTCACAATTCTCATAATATGACATTAGTTCGTAACCTTTTTGGAGATATAAAATTATTATTATAAATCTCCGTCGTCGCACTTTTTAAATTCAAAATTATTTCAGGATCACGTCCTTTAATACACTAATTTCATTATTAGGGTACACATGTACAACATAAATTTCCCCGGGGTTCGGGTCTACTTGCTTACATTACGCCGAAATCATTACCCGGAAATACAAGGTGTTACATCTTCTCCCCCTTTGAAACATTCGTCCTCGTGTGTGACATATCTAGTTCTTGTCATTTACTGGAAGAAGTGTAATTACATATTCATAAAATCCAAACTAAATAAGATTAACATCTCATGTTTTGGTTCATTTCCAGGCTAAGTCTATTACATAGTTATATTATTATATACAGGCAAATAACACGATATTGGTTAAACTAAACGTTCTTTTCAATAACTAATCTAGCGACTCAATAATTAAACAATTACCATGACTAGAATCATATCCCCAATCCAGCCATCAAGGCACAAATAAAAATATAACTTTAAAACAATCACTACATGATACTTTACCTCTACAAAGCCCAATTAACCAATATACTCTTTGTACATCACAACGATACTTAATATGTAAAAAAAATAAGAAGCAATGGAGAAGGCATATAAGCATTGTTCAAACCAACTTCTAATTCCTACTTTTACCATGCCTTTAAGATTCTGATCCCAACTGCTTATCTACCTTTACCTGTTCATTCTTTATGATTTAAAATTATACCTATTTGACAAAGGAATAGCCTCAGATTCATACACATAATATATAGTCAGCCAAGGTATCTCCCAGGTATCAAACTGCCACTCATATGAACTAAGGTAACACATAAGGGTAATATAACCATGAAGGACTATGTCTTTTTTAAAATGCATTCATGCTGAGTTTGTATTTTGTACTGAAGTAAATATAATGTAAACAACTAGGACAATTGGTAGGAGTTAAGCTAAACATGTTGATGGATAGATTAGGTGAGGTTGAACATGGTTCTGTTTGTTCAAATCTGCCTCTGCCTGGACTTGCAGCAACATCTGTCATGAACTGAGGGCAACAACATAGAGATGAACATTGCAACATTGGTTATCAATGTGCAGCAGGAATATTAGCAGCAAATAACATTAATTTAGCCAGTATTATAGCTGGTTGTCTCAGAAAATAATAAATATGTGCAACAATCAACTCTATATATCAGTAAGAAGCTAAAGGGAAATCGTTATCAATATACAAGTCAAACTAAAACACAATTCATGGTGACTAGATATAGTTTTTTTTGTCTGTGCATCCACACTGGTGTAGTTTGTTACCTCATTTAGGGTGTAAAGGGGATCAATAGTCATGTTCTCATTTCAACACACAATGCATTTATTCCAGATAACCACACATTAGTCTAATCTAACCAGTATAAGTTTCTTAAACAGGGCAATAGAACCTTTAATATGGAAACTCCAACTTTACATTTTAACTACCCAGAAGAGGGGAAAATATATAGGTGATCTCAGATTCCTATTTACCACATTAGCACACACAATTTTCTTGACAAAAGAGCAGTCTTTCTCTGGTAACACAAACATGAGACAAGGGAGGGAACAATGTATCTATAATATGATAATTACAGTTGGAGGAAAAAAGAGAAAAAAAATCAACAACTTACCATCATGCTAGCAGGGACACACATGGTTAGATGTATGGGCATGACAAATGCTCTCCACGATTAAATCAGCACAATAACCATGTAGTAATTCATAATTGTCACAACAAAAAACAATTCACACAAGATTACATGCATCACACTGGAACCAAGAAAGGAGAATTGCAATATACATATCTTCCAGATTTGCACAAGGCAATGTGCAAAGGACTAATTCAAATTAGCTTAACACCTCAGCAATGTACCCAAAAAAGGACATGCCAATTATTTTTCTTTCATCGTACACATACTCAACATATTCACACAAGTGTCATAAACAAAGGAAACATATTTATACCCTTGAACAGGTAGTTCAGTCATACACCATTTAGCAAAGACAAGACATTTCTTCCTAAACAATATCTTATTCAATTCATCTATTAAGATTTTCTACTTACCTGGATATTTCTAGTACCACATCGTGGTCTATACCTGCCACTGAGATAACAATTAAATGTTGGTTTTGACACAACCTATAGGTCTTTGTCACTTAACTATACTGGCTCATGCATAGCAGAAGAATGGTGTCCAATGGCTCATTTGAGCACAATGCAGTGCAATCATTACATATTATTATTATTATTATTATTATTATTATTATTATTATTATTATTATTATTATTTTGACAGAAAACAAACATTCTTAGTGCTTAGGGAAGCAAGAAATGAGCAGGAACCAAGTATTAATCCTATGATTCTCATCCCTATTTCACAAAGCAAGTGAGAGTAATCAAATTTAAGCCTCTTGCAACTCTCATTCAGTCATACATTACACAACACATCACAATGTTCTCCTATAATGTAATATCTGTTTTATTCTTCAAGACAGAGCAGCAACTCATCAAAAACATATACTGCAGCATCTGGATGGGAATGCATCATAGCAAGCAATATAAAATGACCAAAATCCAGCAGTAAGTCACACCTATAATGATGTGTTAATGGCTAACGTACAGAAGTGGTTTTAGTCAGAATGAGTATCAAAATATGGCAAGAAATTGAACTCAAGAACACTATTTGTTAATACTAATTGGTTATTTGTTTTAGGCTCAAGTTTAGCCACTGGGCAGAGGACAATAACAACAGGTAACAACAGAAACAATAGTCAAACAATGGTAACCAATGACAGCCAGACATGAACGACTAAACATATCCATATTTTCATAACCTTAAATGGTACAAAAATCTTATCATTCTATATATACAATTCATTTATTTATTGATTACTCTAATATATAATCATGTAGAAGATACCAAATCCCATGATTCAACAGAACAAGCGTAAAATGGTTTTAAGAAGAAATATTTGGATAATACTCACAATTTACAACCACCACATATATAACATACTTCAACCAAGACTAAACACAAGATATCTTATTCTTATACAAAGGGAACTAAGTTCAACCTTTAGTGGCAAGATCTATAGGTTCACACAATCATACCACTACACCGTCCTAACCTAGCCCTATATGTGAATCTTGATCCGATATACTTTGAAGCGAAATTCTCTTATCCCTACTAACCCTTTGTCTCATTCTGGCCCATCTCCTTGCATCATTTTTCGCGTATCCAATAACACTGGCTGGAGAGCCCTGATTAACAGACGCCCAAGACTGTGGGTTATCCGTGACCTCAGAAGAGCCTAGATTAGTGAATGAAATGCATATCCGGCCATGGCGGTCATGGCGTGATATCTGAGGGAAATCTCATTTATTTGTTGTTTTATCTACCTCATGGTCTATGGGCCTCGATACTGACCCTGTAATCCTTGGTGAAGTCAGAGCTCCACTTACCCCTCTTTTCGCTGGGAGATCTGAGGTTGTTTGAGCAGGTGATTCATAGGGATCTTCAGATGGAACCCCCTCCTCTGTGGACTCCATGATCTCTGATGGGTCGGATTCCATAGTATAACTCACCTCTCTAGCTCTAATTCATGTACCCCTCTGACCCGTGCCAGCAGTTGTCTATCATCTTGTCTCCCAGGAGTACCCGCACCCTTATTACCCCAGATGTTCCTCATAGTCGACATTACTTCAGTTTGACGAGAAAGTTGAATTAGGAACAAATACTCTTACGACTCTGCTCTATCGAACGATCTAAATAATGAAAGAGTAGAAACCATTCCAAAATGCCTTGCAGCCTCCTGTTTATAGGTTTAGCGCGCATCACACCCATAACCAAGACTCTACTAGACACGACTTATTGACTTCCTAGGACAGACATGCTATGATACCAAGTTTGTCACGACCCAAACCAGAGTGCCGCGACGGGCAATCAGACCCAACCCACCAGGCACCCCTGACCATACAACCCATACATAATCATATATGTATACACCAAGGCCGATAAGGCTACATATGAAAACTAACTACATGACACTTATCTACAAGCCTCTAATAGTATAACGTACCATACTCATACTACAACTCTGGAATAAGTAGAGTGCTCTCACACAGCTGAACCAACAATCTATTAGTACCACCTGTCACCTTATTATTATGAACTTGCTTGCATAAAACGCAGCGTCCTCCGGCAAAGGGAACATCAGAACGACTGATGTACTGAGTATGTCAGACATAAGAAATAACATAACAAAAATGTATCACAATCTGAAACAGAAATACTGACCAATCAGTACCTGCCTCTGAGGGTCCTAGTACATATGTCTAAATGTAATGCAATACCAATGCAGTATATCGATGGCCACACACACGTCTTTCTTTTCATAACAACCTCTGTGGGCATAATATACATAAATGTCATGCATGATGCACATGCGGTATACTACGACTGTTGAGTCGGTTTTATATATATTTTAAGTCCTTTTAGTTAGTATTTTCCTCTTTTCTTTTGCATTTAGTATAGTGTTTGGGTTGTTTTCTTTGTTTTTGAGTCACAGCGGTCCTAAAGGAGAAAATACCGAATTGAGGATGAAATAGGCTGATATTATGGACAAAATATGCATAGTTGGTCGCAGGCGATAAGTCAAAGAAGCCCTGGAAATCTCAGAAATTAATTTAAACAAAAATTACATTGTCAACCGCACGGGATCTACAAGACAAATTTGCAGAAGTTGCTTGGGTAAAGGGCCGCGGCGCCGGAAACAATTTGTCGACATCCCCGCGACGCCAACAAGCAGCGTCGCGGCGCCGAAAGTCCTGCGGCTTCTGCAATGATTTACCGCCGCGGCACTGACACGGGTTTTGGCGAGAAAAGTTGATTTATATCAAGGGTAAAAAGGTCCAGAACGGGGTTTGAGCTTGATATAAGCCCTAGAGATTATTCTATTGGATATGATACTTTGAAGGAGGCAAGAATTTGGGACAAAGCTACAATTGGAGACTTTTGTTCAAGTGCTTTTTCTTTTCTTTGTTTAATTTCAGTCTATGTTGGAATTGTTAATTAGTTTTGTTGACACCCAATTTTGACCCTCTCGTCCAGTCATTAACTATAAAATTACATTAAATTTTCCAAATAATTTTAACAATGCTATAATAATAAAATGCAACAATAAAATATTAATACACGCATAAATAAGCTATTTAATAATGGCACCATATTTTACATAGAGTATTAAGCACACCTTGAGTCTCACGTCCGCATTCGTCATTTTAATAACAAGCAATTTCATTATTTTCATTCATAATTTAAGCCCTATTTCTCATTAATTAAAACTCAAATAGCATATTCACATTTATTAATACGCAAGACAATTTCATAATTATTATTTGCAATTTAAACCCCATCAAGTTAATTTTAATTCAGCAAAGTAGGCATAATAAATAAGATTTTAGTAACGACATCGCATTATAAATATTAAGCACTAATTAAATAGCACGCCCGCATTTATTATTGTAATAATAAAAATCCAAGCTAAAACTAATAAAACACCTAGGGTTGTATTTAAATAATTTAATTTACCACTAATTAAATAATACACCTAAAACTAATAACACACTACCCAAATTAAATACCCAGCCTAAGCCCAAACCGCCTAGCCCACTAGCCCCTTATACTCATCCCCACCCGCAGCCCACCTTATTCCCTTCTCCCTCCCCCCATCGTCAAAATAAAAACCCCTAAAGCTAAAGTAAGCAAAAACCTAGCAGCCTTAGGAAATCCACCGCACCAGCACCCCAGCCCGAGATTCTCGCCGGAGAATCCGGGGTTCCCTTACCCACGCATACACAGAACCAAATCAATCCATAACCAAATCGTTTCAAATCTCGCCCAAATCAGTACCATAATCAAAACTTACCTTAACAAATCATATAAGATATTAATACCAAGATTCGTCCAAAAATAAGCAGCAAAATCACAAGAAAATCAGTCCCAGAATCGCAATTAAAATACCCCTAAATACTACATGTAAATCGGCCATCAAGAGTAGGTAACTTTGCCTAATTCAGAGCCCTGATTGGAGGCTATATAAATCGATCAATGTCTACATCACTGGTAGGGAGAAAATGGTAGGAACCGAGGCCCACAGGGAGGAACCCATCAAAAATTAGCATTCTAGGGATAATAACTAGAAGCCTTGAAGCTCGGGAAGAACCCTTCAGCATTAGGGGATAATCCGAAATCAGCAAGAGAAAAGGGCATTCATTTTCTCGCAGAATAAAAAAAAAGGGAGCATCAGGAAATCACAAAAAACAAAACGAGGAAAAACAGTAGCAAACAAGAGAAAGAATAGCTGAACATCAGGTATTATGAAAGTTTAATCCTTTACAGCAAATCGGAAGTAAGAAAGAAAAGTTTTCCTCCCTCGCAATCGCTTCGCAATACAAATCTCCGAGTGGATCGACGACTTGATACGCTGCCTCGGTTCGCTGCCCGGAGAAGGTAAACTCATCGCCCTTCGATTCTCCATACGTTTTATACTTTGTGATTTACATGTTGATGATATGCTTATTAAATGTGTTGGGTGTAATTTAATGGCTATTTACATATGTCAAGTTATTTTATGAAGCACGTTTGATGGATGTTACCTGTCGTCCGAACCAATCAGATTAGTATGCAACCTGCTTAGTTATAACTGCGTGATTGGGATGCGACAACTTGTTGTTAAAGACCTGATTGTGTTTCTCATATATTGTTCCTTTTATATGCGCGCCCAGTTTGCTAGCAATTCTCAGTAAGGATGTTCTAGGGGTCCTCAGGTCATTATATATGCACCCGACTGAGAGATGACGATATGCTGGATGAAGTATATGATTCGTATGTCGTTCATTATAAAGCCATATTCCTGCTGCATAGCAAAACAACCCTTTATATGTTATGATACCAATCTGGAAATAGCCTGCTCGTATTCATGAAAGAACCTGGATAACTGGAGTTATGAATATCTGTTTTCTTTAAGTTGTCCTTCTATGTCTAGTTAGCATGAATCCATGTAATGCATTCGATGTCAATGAAATCTGTCTAAATTGGCTGTAAAGGCGAGTAGTCAGATGATAACTGGATAAATAATCTGGAAATGCCATGTTGAGTTATTTGTCTAAGTTGTATGCTCAATTTAGTTTCATACAATGAGGTACGATATGATCTACCATATAATATGAAGAATTTCTAAGTCAAGATGAAGATGTGTACCTTATTTGCCTAAACTATCCACTGTATGCTATTCCGATGGCTTCATTCTAAAATATGTTGGCATATCCTCATTTCTTCTCTTAGATTAATCATATACTTGAAGGTCAAATGCTAAATATGTGCCTATAATAGTAAGAGAAAGCTTAGCCTAGTGTTTTTGTTTTATGCATGTGATATACTCTACAAGTACCTATGTTGAATATGTTAGCGCTAAAACACCCAGTTGAATATGGAATTAAAAGCAGGGAAGCTGAGTATATGTAGTGTTGGATGTCTGTTTATGTAGCATATATTTGGATTGATCATATGACAATATAGGTTTGATATGCCTATCTGCTGAGGCTCATATTAAATGCTAATGCGTGCCTGTTTTGAATACTAAACTGTTTCATATCTGTCAATCTAAAATGAATATGCCTACTTAGCTTTATGTCCCATATTTGGTGTATCCTATTTTATACTTGCCTAATTGGACATCCTTGTGTACTCACTGAAATACGGGCTGGTTTGTGTGTCGGGCCTATCACATGTAGGATTAATTGGCCCTTCTTTTGAAACTGAAAATTTTACGCTTTGGGGCTTATTTCTATCTCTGCCTACTGCTTACATCTGGCTAGTGTATTTATAGCATATTTGAGAACCTGCTGCAGCAGGTCTGCAGGAATGCTATACGTATTTTAGATATATTTCTGACTGTTTCGGCTTAGCAATTACCATATGTGTGTGTGCTGATAAATTAGCTTTAATTATAGGGCTTGTCAAAGCCCACTGCTTCCTTTAAAAGTCGTACATAGGCTGTCCAGGGTCATAAGTCTCGGTTTTTGCATGTGTGGGCTAAAGCCCATTTAGTGATGGTATCGTTTACTTCTTAGCTGTTACATTTATGGCTAAGCCCATTCAGTTTACTTGTTGACTATTACATCTTCATGTAACTGCATCATTTTACTTACGGATTTGCACAACTTTATTTGCTGATTATGTCTAAGTCGAATTATGTGCTTCAGACTCTGATTCGATATTTTTGGGCATATACTAATCTTATCTTTTCCTATTCTTTTGCATGAAATACATCGGAGTGAAAACGAAGAGTCTCATGGCGAGACTCATCACAAGCTACAACAAACGAAGACCCGCATCTATGTGCATTTCTCTATCCGCATTAGGGAATTCCAACCCGCCGGCGAATTATGTCGCCATTCTTCGAGTCCTATTTTGATTTCCTACCCCGCCCTATTTATTCGTTGTAATTATTTGACTAACGCTACTCTAATTAGCAGGACACTTATAATAGTTAAACCCTTAATCAACAATTAGAAAGTAATTGGGTGTTAGAAATTTGGTTTTTCCCTAGTTATTTATCTTAGACTTGATATGCATGTCTAAACTTTTGCCATTAAAATTTCCTATCTAATCATAAGGTTAATGCATAACAAAAGAAATTTCTCTTAAATCACTAAATGACATTATAATTCATGTCATAAAAAAATTATCTTTTTATTATCAATTGTAAAAAAAAATAGAATCTTTACATCATACCTTGCATATATTAATCAAAATTGATTTTTGCAAATAAAAGGCACATTTTTAGTAAAGACATCAATTTTGCATCATTTTATAAATGCACACTTTAAGCTGTACGTATATTTTTGTAGCATTAGTCTTATAAATCTTTTATCAAAAAATGCATTCTTTCATAAAGTTCTTGCAACATCCTTTTAAATACGTATTTTCTATAGCATAATAATTTACCCTAGGTTTGGCGACAACCGCAAGTTAGCGGATCTTAGAGGGTGCCTAATCCCTTCCCTCTAGATTAATAAAGAACCATTATCCAGAATCTCATACTAGTTTTGCAGACCATTAAATGGAGTTAATGTTGACTTTAAACTAGTTAACATTTAGGTGTCCTAATTCACCCAAACTAACTAGGTGGCGACTCCGCGAACCCTTTCTAGCACCCTTAGAACTTTAGCACCTCTTTGAACTTCTTTAGCATTTAACACCATTTTTAACACCTTCTAGCATTTTCTTTTATTTTTCTAACATTTTCTTAAGCAGGAGTTTTATAATGTCGTGGTCGAAAAAGGGCGTGACAAGTTTTTTAGCATGATAATGTGTAGGATCTAATTTCTTTATTAGGGTTTTTCATCGAATCAATTTGAAACTCTTTCATAAGATAATGCATTGTTAGTGATTTCTACTTCATATATTTAAGATCTATTCAATTTGTATTGATTGTTTGAAAATTAACTGGCCATTAATTGTCATAACTTATATGATTTTGATCTGAAAAGGGAGATTTGAATATGCTATAGTTGTCTAGACATTGGTTAAAATCGCGAACGAAAGTACCCCGATACTTGTGTAGTATTTGAGGTTATTGTTCTTATTCTCCTGTGTGGTAAAATTTATTATAGAAATATAAAAGGTTTCTGCATAAGGTTGAGTTTTTATATGTCCTAACCGGAATATAGAACATATTTGTTAACCTGCTATCTTAATAAGAAGAAGAATCATTAGTCTCGCATTAACAAGTGAAGATGGGATAGTTGAGGAGATTGAAAATCCTAATTCCCTTCATAACTGTTTTTAAACCCAAAGTATTATCATTTTAGTTTATTTTCTGCATATTTCTTACTATTATTTCTTAGTTTAAAAACCAAACAAAGGAACGTTAACCAAATAGAAACCATAGATTAGCCATTCGATAATTAATAAACCAGTCTGTGTGGATGGTAACTCGGTCTTACAGACTTTATTATTTGAGTGATACGTACACTTGCGTACGCATATAGAAAAATACCACGAACAATGGCCACACATGCATATTACCCATAACCGCCTCTGTGGGCATTTGGTTAATTTGGTCACACAGGCATCCATTTTGACCACACAGGCTCGATATGTGGCCTCTTAGGGCTCTTTCATGATAATCTATACCAGCTGCAGGTGGTGTGCGTATATAACGTCTTTTCCTATTTTTCCATATCCCCTACACACATACATACACACACACACATATATATATATATATATATATATATATATATATATATATATATATATATGACATTTAACATATAGTAATGTATAGCACAAGTGGTCTAGGGTAATATGCGAATGCAATGCTAATGAAATGCATGAATGAAAAGATTCGAACTGCCTAATTAGTTCTTATATGGGCCGTGAGTAATTTTTATTATAAAGATCTTTAGCTAATCAGCTGTGAACTAGAAAATGTAAAACAAATTGATTATATCTTAGTTTCTATGCAGATGACATTCTAAAATCATTGTAATATAATTGTTTGTCGATACCTTTCACTTAACGCCGCAATGGCTTATTCAACATGTCTACTAAAACATATCCACTTATTTATTAAATCAGTCTCATCACTTAATACTTATAAGTTATTTTAAATTTGCAAAGTCAACTCGGCTTCAATGCTTACTAAAAACTCTTATCAACGTCTCTCTCATATTCCTTAATAAGGACTTAGGAACAATTTAGACATACTTTTAGCATAGAATAAATAACATGAATACCCTTAACTACTAAGACTAGAGTACATTATGGAGTATCATGACAATTACGTTTGTCCACAGAATTATGCCAAAAGAATGGAATGAATTGCCTTCACATATATTGTTATCGTATGTATTCTAATTTCCATAGATCCTTACATGCTCTATGAACGATCATCCACACCCTATGAATGATTTAAACCAAAACTAACTCAATATACTAATAACAAACTTATTGAGACATTTTATCGAACGCCTTATACGCGTAGAATCTATGATCTTTCTATGTGACCACCTATATACACGATAATAGAATCAACCCTTCTTCTTTACTACTGCAGTACCTTCAGTAATTCAGAAATTTCACATGCATCTTCAAGTCCTTACAATTACAGGCAGTCACGACAACACTGAACCTAAATTTAGCATTTCCGATAATTGTTTTAGAACTAATAGAGAGAATCACGTTCTGTAATTTGTATAACCCAAAGAATAGGAAGAATTACCTCTGTTAGAAGTAGCAACCAGAGTTGTCGGAAAACTTGCGTCGGTATCGAATTTCGACGAGTAGCAAGCAGTACCCAAAGATCGATTTCAACACCTCCTTAATATTCCAAGATTCAATTCGACTTATGGGTTCTGATTGTGGTTGAAATCGAAGCCCCAAATTCCATGAATCTCTCCCTCTTGGATCGAGCAGAATCTTACAAAAAAATTCCCAATTTTATCGAGAGTTCAGAGAGCTCACCCGTTGGAAATTTATCCCTAATTGAAGTGTAATCGTTACTTTCCTAGAAGGATATCTTTAGGAACTTCAAAGGTTGAAGAAGAAACTTTAAAGATTGAAGAATGATCTTGAAGAAGGATGGCTTTGTATATGGAGAAGAGAAAATCGTGAAACTGCCCAAGTTTTAAAGCCTAGTCATTGCCACAATACGCTTTTAAAGCTACACGTGGAATTCCACTTGTCTTTGTCCCCACATATAATTAATCCCATAATTAATTAATTATACACACAAATAATTCCCGATCCCAATTCACTTAAATCCCGACGACTTATAAAACTTTTGTGTACTCAATGTCACAATTCTCATAATACGATACTAGTCTGTAACCTCTTTGGAAGTATAAAATCGTTATTAAATCCCCGTCGTCGCACTTGTTAAATCCAAAATTATTTTGGGATCATGTCCTTTAATACACTAATTTCCTTATTAGGGTACGCATGTACAACATAAATTTCCCCGGGGTTCGGGTCCACTTGCTTAAGTTACGCTAAAATCATTATCCGGAAATACAAGGTGTTACAAGTTGGCTCCTTCAGCCAATGCCAAACTGTGATTCTGTTTCATTGGAGTGTTGATTGGTTTAGCTCCTAGTAAACTAGACTCAAAGATTATATCCAAGACATATTTTCGTTGACACAGAAATAACTTAGTTGATCTACGTGCAACTTCAACTCCCAAAAAATATTTTAGAGGGTCCAAATCCTAAAGTGTGAAAACATACACGAAGATAGTCTTTGTACCGTTCAATGGCACTATAGTTATTTTCGGAGATAATCAAGTCATTCACATAGACTAAAATATTAAGTTGCATACCTCATTGGTGCATCGTGAAAAGAGCATAATTTGAGTACGATTGATTGAACCCATATTTTATCAAAGCACTGGATAATTTTTTGCAAACCTATACCGTGGGGCTTATTTCAATTCATACAATTATTTTCAGAGTCAACATACTTGGCCTCGACCAGGAACATAAAATCCCAGCGAAAATGATAAACTTCCTCCATAAGGTTACCGTGCAAGAAGACATTATGAACATCCATCTGATGCAACTCGCAATTTCGCGCAGACTTAACTATCAAGAATGTCCGAAAAGTTACTACCTTAGCAACCAGAGCAAACTTTTTATTGTAGTCAATTCCTTCCTCTTGTTTATTTTCAAAAATGACCAATCCATATTTACATCGCTCGATTGTGCCATCAGAATTGTACTTGATCTTGTACACCCATCGACACCCAAACACTTTCTTTAATGTTTACGTTTTATTATCCTCCGATGCTTGGATCTCTTGCTAAATGGATTTTCTCCAATGTTCTTTTTTCATTGCCTCCGAGAAGATTTTTCGCTCGGTTCCTATGGTGATTGCTGCAAGAAAGCCTTGGTACTGCGAGAAAAAAATTATCACAAGATATATAGTGAGCTAAATGATATGGCGCACCTGAGGGTTGTTGAGAATCAAGCGAACGCGTTGATGTACTTTGTTTCCGGAATGTTTCAGTAATGTAGTCGCACAATTGAATTGAGTCATGCTTCTGACATTTACCCCAACCCAATTGTTCCTTTAGTGGCATTTCGTTGGCCCAGATATATTTCGTCTGTACTTCCTCCATTTTTTCTCTATTTGGACTAGCATCTGGTCGGTCTAATTCTGGTTGATCCATAGGTTCGGTATCCGGTGTTCGTACTTGGTCCATTTGAGTTTTGTTTGTACCTACATTATCAGTCTGGTCTTCTTTGAAATCATGTTGATTCCTTTCTTCTTCTATTTTATCTGTTACACCCCGTAATTCCAAGGCATTAATATGAGAACGTACTTAAAGAATTAAGATTTGAATGTTGGAAGGAAAGTATAGTTACATTTTCTTATGGAAAATTTTTGGAAAAATATGAAGACGAAAATTTATTAACTGGGAGTTAGATTCCCTAATATGGATTTATGGACTTAGTATTGTATTATGAAGTCTTAGAATTGATAATATGGTCCCACCGAAAATTTCAAAATTTGGGAGGGGGGGGGGGTGTCCACGAATTTTAGATATTTTGGTGAAAGAATTATGTGACCAATAGGAGGGTGACATGTGTCCCTCATCCACTTGTCTTGCAAGATGATATCTATAAAGAAAGGTGTATAGCAAGACTTAGCTTCATTTCACAAATATCTTATCTTCTAAAGTTTTCTCTTCTCTCTTCTCTTAGTTCTAAGTCTCGAACACCAAGCAAATTTCAAGAACAATACTAAGTTTTTATCCAAGATTAAGCACCCTAATCAAGTTCTAAGCCAAGTTAACTCTCCAAGTTTCCTCCAAAAATAGTTTTGGCCGAGAGTGGTGTTGACACCCCAAGCTTGTTTATGAACTTTTTGGAAGTAAAACAAGAAGGCAAGATGGTTACAAGCTTGTAGAGGATACATGTGTATGATTGAAACTTGAAGAAATGGAGCTAAGACAAAACTGTGGGTCGAGTCTAAGTGGACTGTTTTGGGCAAAAATTTAAGGTAAGGTTCTTCTTCCTCTTGAAGTAATGGGACATTACATGATGTTATAGTTAAGGGATGAACATGTATTAAGTGAAATGGAGAATAAGAAATGCATGAGAATATTTTTGGGTGTTGGCCGAATCTTGGACAGTTTTGCTATAATTGGATTCGTGGGTTATTATTGTTATTATCGTCACTTGTTGCATGTTAAAATGAAGGAATCTTGTTATTGATAAGTTGATATGATTTATATAAACGTGTCGAAATGTGAATTGAATTATAAGGAACTGTGAGAAAAGCTTAGATATTGGATGTTGGTCGAGAATTACTATAAAACTGTTGGATATTGTTGTGCAGTTTTAGAGATTGTTTAGTGGCATTGAAATACTGGAAATTCAGCCACCAATATGAATGTTTAAATGTAGTAATTGCTAATGTGAGTCCTAAAGGAATAAGGGTGTAGAAAGGTGTAGAAAGGCTTCACTTCTTACCCTCGTTGTTGTTGGATTGTGGACTGTTTTTAGTGGACTATTTTACGTGGATTATGAGGCTGTTTTTATGCGAGAAATAGTGCGTGAATCACCTTGGTTAACTGTTTGTTGTTCCCTTAATTGGTGTCTTGGTTATTGATGAAATTGGCCTTCTTGAAAGGTGGAAAAATACGTATAAATAGGGAAAGTGCTGTCAAAAATTTTATATAAAAGGAGAATCATTACTTGGTATTAACCTACACTAGTAAGCATGAAGTTGATAGAGGTGTTATAGTTATTATAGGTTGAAGTACTACTTGTGGCGTATTCTACTTAGCGGGTGGTATAGCCGATAAGGTATGTGAACTCTTCCTTTCTTCTTTTGGCATGAACTTTATAAAATGAGTGTACGGTGACGTATGTATTTTAAATGAATCAAGATTTCATGTGGTACATGAGATGGAAGTGACTTGATTTTAAAAGTATAAGTTACTTGATTTTAAAAGTGTAAGTGTCTTGATTTTAAAAGTGTAAGTGCCTTGATTTTAAAAGTGAAAGTGCCTTGATGCTACAAGTGCTAGTGTCTTGGGGTTTATAAATGAAAAGATGTACGACAGACGTACATGGTGCTATTGGGTTCAAGTCCCTAATATTATATGATATGATTCTTTTTATAAAAAAGGATGTACGGCGGACGTACATGGTTCTATTGGGTTCAAGTCCCTAATATTACATGACATGGTTATGCCATGAGTTTTTCTAACATGATGGTTCATTCTATTTGTTCTAATGAGAGTCAAAGATGATTTAACTTGAATATGGTTGTTCATGATAGCTATTAGTGCAAGTGTTATATTCCCACATCACCGCGTCCCTCACTAGAGGGCCGACAACATTTTTATATTATTCCATGGACTTGCGATCCATGATGCGATTAGGTATACTCATGCGGGTCTAAGGACTCATGCGGGTGAAACAGTCCCATGAATATTCCATGGACTAGCTCTCCATGATGCGGGTATATATACTCATTGCGGGTCTACAAGATCCATGCGGGTTCGAGTCCCATGCGGGTGAAATAGTCCCATGAATAGGATATGCATAATGATCCTGAGGGCAGGAGTCCCTGATTTTGACATGACTTTCATATTTTGAAATGGTACGGTTGATTTCATATTTTGAAATGGTACGATTGATTTCATATTTTGAAATGGTACGGTTGATTTCATATTTTGAACTGGTATGGTTGCCTCTCTATTTGTTATAAGGCACAGTGGACTCCCTATCCTTTATAAGGTACAGTTGGCTATAATTTTATATGGCACGGTTGGATTTGGTATTTGATTTTCATACTTGTCCCTGTCATCTTTTGGCCATTTATGACCTTATTTACTGTGCTTTTTGTTTACATACTTAGTACATTGTTGTACTGACCCCCTTTCCTCGGGGGGTTGCATTTTATGCCGCAGGTTTAGGTACACAGTTTGGTGATCCTCTCTTTTAGGATCTCTTTCAGTTTTTGGGAAATCTCCATTATTTCGGAGGCTTGTCATGTTGTACGGACCCTGGTATTATAGGCTTATGTACATTCTGGGGTACGGCGGGACCCTGTCCCGTCATAGTTTACTGTCTAAACTCTTAGAGGTCTGTATTCATATGTGGGCTAGACTTGCGTGAGTTGTATATATATTGTCGGCCAATTGTACTACTGTATTCGTCGGGATGTTCTCGTTTATATATATAGCGGCAGCCTCATCGGCTTGCCTTGTTTCTACATATACAGTTTTCCATATGTTATCTGGCCTATGTGTTACATTGGATATGAGGGTATAAGAGGAGGTGCCCAGGTAGGGCACCAATCGCGGGCCCGGGCTTCGGGTCGTGACAAAAGTAGTATCAGAGTAGTTAGTCCTCATAATGTCTACAGACCGTGTCTAGTAGAGTCTTGGGTATGGGTATGTGTGCACCATACTTATACACAGGAGGCTACAGGATATTTAGGATTGGTTTCTATCCTTCGTACTCTGAGATCATGCAATAGATTTGTGTTATTAGGATAATCCTCTCTATCATATTATGGTGTTGCAGCTATGCCTCCGGAGAAGGCAACAGCGGCCCAGAAAGGAATATATGGACCTTGGATACAGGTTGGTAAAACTTGTTGTATAGATGGTGTAATGATGATGTGCATTTATGCGAATGTATTTATTTGGGGCCATGTGTGTGTTGTCTGAAGTAATTATGGGTTACCATGAGTTGGTTAAGCCTTAATAATTGCTTGGAAGGTATGAAACAATTTAATGAATCCACACCAAGGCATATTATATGTGATAATCAGGGATATTTAGGAGGTGATGAGCTGTATGAGAGGGGGATGAACTCTTAGAAGATCATGTTAAATTGTCTTAATGACATACCATGTTGTTAGATTAAGCTATGATGTATGCTTAAGTGATATGTACGAATAATGTTGGTATGGAGTAAATTGGGTTGTTGTGGTTAAGACAACATGATTTTGAGATTATGAGAAGTTATCTTACCTGTATGCGGGGAGAGATAATGTAAGTTTGGGATATGGAATAATTGAGAATCTTAGAATTTTAGATAATTGTTGAGACCTTAGATATACAAGGCCTTCTTGAGTAAAACATTAGACGTTGGACCTTGGCTTAAGTACATGGTATATGTGAAGTATACTAGTTGTGATGAATCCTTGGTTTGAGTATAAACCACTTGTGTTGTTAAAGTTGGAGATAATAGGGAAACTGGAAATAAGACCTTTGAAGGAATCTATGTTGAAGGATTGCAAAAATTCACTTTTGAAGTTGAACTTAAGGTCCATATTGATGCTATGAGGAAGTTGGGAAGAGATTGTTTAGATGATCCCATGTATTACTACATTGATAGATAGTATAAAAAAATACAGGAGGTTGGTATGGTGTGGCAATTATGGCCACAGTGTTCCGAAGTATCCCAAGTTGATACGCAGGGTAAAATGAGTATAAGTGATACAAATGAAAAACAGAAGACATTATTGGAAGGTTTTGTAGGTTATAAAAATCTACATGTTTTAAGGTGACGTTTGATGATTATAATTATAGAGGGAACTGCAACAGGACCCTATGAATGTGGTTGTGATTACAAAGGAAGTACATTGTGATAGAACCATCAGAGGTAAGAAACTGCAAAAGAATAAGAAGGGACTATTACTCCTTGAATAATGAGATTGATATAAATGAATGAAAGCGCCTTGTTAATTTGGAACGAGTCTGGGAAGTATTAGACTATAGGATATTTAATCTAAAGGTCAAAAAGGAAAGATTATGAAAGGGAGATACTGTGTATTACTGAGAGTTACATGGATCAGTGTTAGTAAGCTAAGGTATGCTATAGATATTGGACTGGTAAGGTCCTCATCTTCGGCTACGTTGTGCAACATCTACAATTTTACATAACCTTGGGATAAAGATAGTGTGTTGGAGGTAATTGAGGACGACACTATGGAATGATCGAAGAGGTGTTGTGAGAATATGAAAACAGTTAATAAGTATGAATGGAGTATCAAGGTAAAAATATTTTGTTTAGTAATATGTAGAATGAAGCATTATGACAAGAATGATAAAGGTGAAGGAAACTGTAGTTATGTAAAGTTTCACAAGGTATAATTACTCCGGAACAGTGTAGAGACCAATAGTAGAGGATGGACAGTAGGAACACTTTGGCCAAAGGTGGCGAACCTCTAATGTTTGGAAAGATAGTATGAGAAATACTTTGAGATAAGAGACCCTCCTGGTAACTTGAAATGGAAATGTGAAGGTAAGACGAATGGGTACTCGGTCGATGAGAGACCTAATAATGATGAGGTAATAAAGCTTGACGAGCCATTGGATCATGTAACACCGTGAATTGGATTTTAACACATGAGGCATCGGTTCCACAACATATGTAGACAAATCTTTCAGAAAGTGTGTAAACGGAAGTAACAATGAGTAAAGCTCGAGATTAGCACCTAAACAGTTAAAAATGGGCCAATGACGCCTATGGATATAAGTATAGGGTAGACATTGAAGATATATGTCAAGATAATGACATTATAAAACAGATTAATGGTCAGGCAAACACAGATGTCTATGACTATTTTGAGCTGACCAAAAGTCCTACGAGGTAGGTAAAGTAATAGGTTTACTACTTAACGAGATCAAGGAAATCTTTTCCAAAAATGCCATTGACAGAAAGTCTTAGCCATGAGGCAAGTGAAGAAAATTTGAATCCAAGTATAATGACCAAGCTTGGATGTAGTAACGCCAAGGATTTGAAAACAGAAGCAATATTTGAGATTATGTATGTATACCAGAATATTTTGGAAGTATGAGGAAAATACGACAAGTAAGAAAAGGAGTGAACAAGTGTGAAAAGAATTGAAGTGTTTATAATTACGAGTAGTGAGAATATATGAAAAAAAAGGGAAAGAGAGATTCATTTCAGACCATGAATGAGAGTTAATTATGATGATACACACACTTTAGATTCTGTGACATTTTCCATAGGTGTTCATGATTGAGAGACTACTAATATAAGAGTTTCCACCAGTTAGTAAACAAACTAAGTTGACAATAAGATCATTCACCCATAAACAGCTTGACTAATGTGAGGACTTATGAGATGAGTTGGCACGAGGGAACATATCAATAGTTAAGTGGGAGTCTGACTGGAGGATTCAGATAGTTATAGCCCTATGAATTAGAATACGACAGGGTCATCCCTCGTACGGGAAGAAAAAAGAACTACAACCTTCGAGTATTACGGTATAGGGACCTCAGATGGAAGGTCCATTAGTGTATTCTGAATATAGCAGGATTACAGAACAAGATTATGATGGAGGTCCATTGTTCACAATATTTCATTCCCTATGAATCTACTATGATGTATTATGATTTCAAAAGGTATGTATTGGTAGGATGATATGAAGAAAAAGTATGTTCACTTGTTCCCTACGCCTACAGGTAATTCGATTCCTTTTTGGCTATATTGATTGGTGTATAATGCATGTGTTATATTGTGGCCATATGAGGCATATTTGGGTTGTTGAATATGGTTGGAATTGGTAGAATAAGAAAAGGATAAGCGAAAAACGCGTCGTGAATTTCGTGCATAAGATCGCGCCGGCGTGTAGATCGCGGTCTTGAAACTTCGCAGGTCAGCAGGAGTTACTAATCGCTGCCGACGCAGCAGACCTCGTGCTGAAGCTTTAGGGAGGCGGCAGTAATTCAGGGTCGCGGTGTCGACTCTAACGAGTATAGATCGATAGGTATAGTTAATGGAGACTATGCCGACATCTGTCTAGCTTGAAACCTGTCATGAACATTCGGGATGAATGTTTCTAAGGGGGGAAGGATGTTACACCCCGTAATTCTAAGGAATTAATATGAAAACGTACTTAAGGAATTAAGATTTGAATGTTGGAAGGAAAGTATAGTTACATTTTCTTATGGAAACATTTTGGAAAAATGTGAAGAAGAAAATTTATTAACTGGGAGTTAGATTCCCTAATATGGATTTATGGACTTAGTATTGTATTATGAAGTCTTGGAATTGATAATATGGGGCCCACCGAAAATTTTACAATTTCGGGGGCGGTCCACAAATTTTAGATATTTTGTCCAAGTGCTGAATTATTTTGGTGAAAAGATTATGTGACCAATAGGAGGGTGACATGTGTCCCTCATCCACTTGTCTTGCAAGATGATATCTATAAAGAAAGGTGTATAGCAAGACTTAGCTTCATTTCACAAATATATTATCTTCCAAAGCTTTCTCTTCTCTCTTCTCTTAGCTCTAAGTCTCGAACACCAAGCAAATTTCAAGAACAATACTAAGTTGTTATCCAAGATTAAGCATCCTAATCAAGTTCTAAGCCAAGTTAACTCTCCAAGTTTCCTCCAAGAACAGTTTTGGCCGAGAGTGGTGTTGACACCCTAAGCTTGTTTATGAACTTTTTGGAAGTAAAACAAGAAGGCAAGATGGTTACAAGCTTGTAGAGGATACATGTGTATGATTGGAACTTGAAGAAGTGGAGCTAAGACAAAACTGTGGGCCGAGACTAAGTGGACTGTTTTGGGTAAAAATTTAAGGTAAGGTTCTTCTTCCTCTTGAAGTAATGGGATATTACATGATGTTATAGTTAAGGGATGAACATATATTAAGTGAAATGGAGAATAAGAAATGCATGAGACTATTTTTGGGTATTGGCCGAATCTTAGACAGTTTTGCTATAATTGGATTCGTTGGTTATTATTATTATTATCGTCACTTGTTGCATGTTAAAATGAAGGAATCTTGTTATTGATAAGTTGATATGGTTTATATAAACTTTTTGAAATGTGAATTATAAGGAATTGTGAGAAGGGCTTTGATATTGGATGTTGGCCGAGAATTACTATAAAACTGTTGGATATTGTTGTGCAGTTTTAGGGACTGTTTAGTGGCGTTGAAATGCTGGAAATTCATCCACCAATATGCATGTTTAAATGTATTAATTGTTAATGTGAGTCCTAATGGAATAAGGGTGTAGAAAGGTGTAGAAAGACTTCACTTCTTACCCTCGTTGTTGTTGGATTGTGGATTGTTTTTAGTGGACTGTTTTACGTGGATTATGAGGCTATTTTTACGCGAGAAATAGGTGTGTGAATCACCTTGGTTAACTATTGGTTGTGCCATTAATTGGTGTCTTGGTTATTGATGAAATTGACCTTCTTGAAAGGTGGAAAAGTACGTATAAATAGGGAAAGTGCTGTCCAAATTTTTATATAAAAGGAGAACCATTACTTGGTATTAATCTACACTAGTAAGTATGAAGTTGATAGAGGTGTTATTGTTATTATAGGTTGAAGTACTACTTGTGGCGTATTCTACTTAGCGGGTGGTATAGCCGATAAGGTATGTGAACTCTTTCTTTCTTCTTTTGGCATGAACTTTATAAAATGAGTGTACGGTGGACGTACGTATTTTAAATGAATCTAGATTTCATATGGTACATGAGGTGGAAGTGACTTGATTTTAAAAGTATAAGTTACTTGATTTTAAAAGTGTAAGTGCCTTGATTTTAAAAGTGAAAGTGCCTTGATGCTACAAGTGCTAGTGTCTTGTGGTTTATAAATGAAAGGATGTACGGCGGACGTACATGGTGTTATTGGGTTCAAGTCCCTAATATTCATGATATGATTCTTTTTATAAAAAGGATGTACGGCGGACGTACATGGTTCTATTGGGTTCAAGTCCCTAATATTACATGACATGGTTATGCCATGGGTTTTTCTAAAATGATAGTTCATTCTATTTGTTCTAATGAGGGTCAAATATGATTTAACTTGCATATGGTTTCTCATGATAGTTATTCGTGCAAGTGTTATATTCCCACATCACAGCGTCCCTCACTAGAGGGTCGACAACATTTTTATATTATTCCATGGACTTGCGATCCATGATGGGAATAGGTATACTCATGCGGGTCTAAGGACTCATGCGGGTGAAACAGTCCCATGAATATTCCATGGACCAGCTCTCTATGATGCAGGTATATATACTCATTGCGGGTCTACAAGATCCATGCGGGTTCGAGTTCCATGCGGGTGAAATAGTCCATGAATAGGATATGCATAATGATTCTGAGGGCAAGCGTCCTTGATTTTGACATGACTTTCATATTTTGAAATGGTACGGTTGATTTCATATTTTGAAATGGTACAGTTGATTTCATATTTTGAATTGGTACGGTTGCCTCTCTATTTGTTATAAGGCACAGTGGACTCCCTATCCTTTATAAGGTACAGTTGGCTCTTATTTTATATGGCACGGTTGGATCTGGTATTTGATTTTCATACTTGTCCCTGTCATCTTTTGGCCATTTATGACCTTATTTACTGTGCTTTATGTTTACATACTTAGTACATTGTTGTACTGACCCCCTTTCCTCAGGGGGCTGCGTTTGATGTCGCAGGTTTAGGTACACAGTTTGGTGATCCTCGCTCTTAGGATATCTATTCAGTTTTTGGGAAAGCTCCATTATTTCGGAGGCTTTTCATGTTGGTACGGACCCTGATATTGTAGGCTTATGTACATTCAGGGGTACGGAGGGCCCCTGTCCCGTCATAGTTTACTGTCCAAAATCTTAGAGGTCTGTATTCATATGTGGGCTGGACTTGCGTGAGTTGTATATATTGTCGGCCAGTTGTACTATTGTATTCGTCGGGATGTTCCCGTTTATATATATAGCAGCAGCCTCGTCGGCTTGCCTTATTGCTACATATACAGTTTTTCATATGTTATCTGGCCTATGTGTTACATGGGATGTGAGGGTATAAGAGGGGGGTGCCTAGGTAGGGCACCAGTCGCGGGCCCGAGGTTCGAGTCGTGACATTATCCGGGATCAAATCTATGTTGTCGACCAAGTTACCCAATCCTATGGCTAATTGGAAGTTAGTCTCGTAGAAGTTAACATCTATTGAGACTAAATATTCATCGTTCTTTAAGTCATATAATCTCCAACCCTTCTATCTGTATGGATATTCCAAGAAGACACGCATATGACTCCGACTCTCAAACTTTTCCCTTGTTCTTCCCTTTGTGTGTGCATAAAATAGTGACCCTAGCATCCTTAAGTGATCATAACGGGGTGCCTCCCCGTATAAAATTTCATAGGGGGGTTTCCCATTTAAAACCAAAGTTGGTGTTCTATTGATCAAGTATCCCGCAGTCAAAACACATTCTTTCCAGAATCTGATCAGAAGATGACTCTAAAATCTCAATGCTCGCGCTACAATAAAAATATGACATTGTTTTCTTTCAACTCTTCCATTCTGCTGTGGTGCCTCTCTGCAAGAAGTTTGAAAAAGAATTTTATATTCGAAGAAGTAAGTCTGCATACATGTGAACTCAGTTCCATTATCAGTTTTAATTATCTTCACCTTCTTACCAAACTGCCTATCCACCAGGGTGAAGAAAAAATTTCAAGGTCACACGGCTCGCGAACGATCACCCGCAACAGTAAAAAAAATACGAAGCACCACAAAAATAAGGGGTTCTATAGGGCTCCCATAACTCACAATGAGTCATATCAAAAATATCGAAAGCTATTTTATCACTTAAAGGAAAAACACTTCTTGTTTGTTTTGCCCTTTGACATACATCACATTCTTTATCTAATCTAATACTACTCTTTCTATAGCCTAATATCGTAATATATTTTGTTACTTGTGATGAAGGATGACCTAACCGTTTGTGCCAATGATCGACCAATCAACTGCCTCCGCCTTCATAGCTTGTATTGTTACACCTTGTTATTTAGCGACACTAATGGAGGGCGTAATTAAAAAAATTAATATACTTAAGGATGTGGTTCCGGAATTTTTTTGGTTACAACGAGCGTGACAATGGGAATTTGAAATGATAGTTATATATATTCCCGTTATGGATTAGTAACGTATTATATAAGCTACGACAACAAGGATACGAGGTCTTACGAGATTTTTAAGATTTAAGAGAAGGGAGATTTATTTTAGTAGAGGGGTTAATTTTAGTAGAGGAGTTAATTTTAGTAGACAATTAAGAGATTTGGACCAAAGTGTAATTAATTTTCAGATTTTAAATTAACCTTATTAAAACCTATCATTTTCCTAACCTTATTTCAAAAGAGGAACACCTCTCTTATCTTTCTCTCCTCCCTCTCTCTAAATCAGCCAAATACACCCATTCCACAACAAATTTAGGATTCAATTCACTTCATTTTCAAGATTAAAAGTTACTCTACAAATTTCCAAACCAAAAACACACAAAAAAACGAGAAAACAGTGGGAGAAATCGTGCACTGCTGGCCGAATATTAAGCAAGAATTTTCAGATTTTTGGAAGAAAATTGAGTAAGGAATGATGGATTAGCATTGTAAAATTCATGCATGACGATTGGGAGTTGAAGAAGTGTTAAAAATTGGGCAAGAAATTGGGCAATTGGACCGATTTTTGCTAGGGACTGTTTTGGCTTCATTTTAAGGTAAAATTCTTCTTTTCATTGAGTAATTGAAAGTTAAATTGATACTGTAGTTAAGGGTTAAACTCATGTTAAGGAATAATTGTAAATAAGAGAATGCATGTGACAAAAATATTATTGTAGCCGATTTTGGGATAGTTTTGTATACTTTGGAATTGCATGTTGAAATCGAAGAGAAATCTTGATAATTAAAGGTGTATTTAGTTATATGGAAGTGTTGAAACGTGAATTGGATTCTAAGGAATTAACAAAAGAATTGGTATTGTGGATGTTGGCCGAAAACTTGCTTGAAATTATTGGATATTGTCGCGTCGAGTTTGGGGTCTTTTTAAACGTGATTTAAAGTTTGAATTAACAAAAGAAATAAGTGTATAAATCCCATTGGTTGTTGTAGTTGTTGTCGTTCATAAACAAAAAGGAAAGGAATGTATTATGATGACATTTATGGAGTATTTGAGATTGTTATGATTATATCTTTAAGTTGCATATTGTTATTTGGTATTACTAACTCGATTAGTAAGTTAGGATATGCACATAAATAGGGGAAGTGCTGCCCGAATTTCTATAGAAAAGAGAGTCGTCTTTCGATATAACTTACTCTAGAAATCATAGAATTGACGAGCGTATTACCCTTTATTATAAGTTGACGTACTATTTGAGATGAATCATATTCATCGAGTTGATACAGACAATAAGGTATGTGAAAATCTTCCTTCTTTCTTTTTGGCATGATTTATTGAAAGTACGGCGGACGTACATGATTTCTACACAGTCTATTTCCTAAAGATGTTAGTCATGAGAAATGCCTATGAATTTCCAGTAAAGAGTTTATTATAATGATTTCATTGAGAGTCAAAGTGATGATTTAAATTGTATAGTTACTCATGATACTCTATTCGTGCTGGATATGATTATATGAATTCACTGAGTCCCTCACTAGAGGGTCGGGACACGTTATATGTATATATATAATTTCATGGACGTGTATCCATGATGCGGGTAAAGATACTCATGACAGTAGATGTGATTCCATGGACATGTATCTATGATGCGGATATAGATATCCATGACAGTAGATATGATTTCATGGACATGCATCCATGATGCGGATATAAATACCCATGACAGTAGATATATATATATATATATATATATATATATATATATATGATGATGATTATATGGATAAGTACTCATGATTTTTTATATGACTCTCATTTGTATACTATCGGTTTTTTTCTGTGATGTATATGCTTTAATAGATCCAGGTTCCACCTTGTCCTACATATCCCCTCTTGTTGCTAGTAGAATAGGGATAGAACCTGAGTCGATAGAACCATTCGAGGTAGCTACACTTGTAGGAGATTCGGTTATAGCTAAGTGTGTGTATAAAAATTGCTCGATGGTGATATATAGCCGGCATACCCTAGTAGATTTGATAGACTTGGATATGATCGACTTTGATATTATTATGGGTATGGACAGGCAAGTTTTCTAAGTGTGAATTCTGGTTGACTTCAGTGGCATTCTTGAGGCATATTATTGGGGTCGATGGTATTCGGGTGGATACACAGAAGATTGAGGCAGTGAAGACTTGGCCCAGACCTACCACACCTACTGAGGTACGCAGTTTTCTGGGGCTAGCAGGGTATTACAGGAGGTTTATGGAGAAGTTTGCCTCGATCTCAGCGCCTTTGACTAGGCTAACTCAGAATGCAACTAAGTTCCAGTGGACGGATGCTTGTGAGCACAGTTTCCAGTTGTTGAAGTATAAGTTGACTACAGCTCAAGTTCTGACTCTTCCCGAGGGACCGGATGGTTATGTCATTTATTGTGATGCTTCACGTATTGGGATGGGTTGTGTGTTGATGCATAATGGTAGAGTTATATCTTATGCCTCCCGACAGCTCAGGAAACATGAAAAGAATTATCCCACTCATGATTTGGAGCTAGCAATGGAGACATTATTTATATGGGGTTTATGTTGATATTTATACGGATCACAAGAGTCTCCAATATATCTTTAAGCAGAAGGAGTTGAACCTACGACAGAGACGGTGGCTAGAGTTGCTAAAGTACTATGATGTTGATATCTTGTATCACCCAGAGAAGGCCAATATTGTGGCAGATGCTCTTAGCCGTAGATCTATAGGTAGCTTGACGGATGTGCAGCCAGACGGAAAGGAGATGGTTCGTGAGATACACATGCTAGCTAGTTTTTGAGTCTGGTTGGCGGATTCGGGAGATAGTGGGGTTCTTGTTCGAGAAGTTGCTAAGTCCTCTTTCGTAGAAGAGGTAAAGAGGCATCAGTATGAGGATCCTATTCTGAACGATATAGAGATGCAGCTCTCCAAAAGGAGAAGGCTCTATTTGAGGTTACACCTGATGGAGTACTACGGTATGAGGGTAGATTATGTGTACCTGATGTTACAGGACTACGACAGCATGTTATGGGAGAGGCACACAATGCTCGTTATTCCATTCATCCAGGGTAGACGAAGATGTACCATGACCTTATATGCTTGTATTAGTGGGATGGCATGAGAAAAGACATGGCAGAATTTGTTGCCCAGTGCCCAAATTGTCAGCAGGTTAAGGTCGAGCATCAGAATCCTGGTGGGTTATGGCAGGAGTTAGAGATCCCGACTTGGAAGTGGGAGGTGATCAATATGGACTTCATTACATGCTTACCTTGCACTTAGCGGAAGTATGACTCCATATGGGTTATTGTGGATAGGCTGACGAAATCAGCCCATTTTCTTCCAGTCAGGACTAAGTACTCAGCTGAGGACTATGTTAGGTTATACATCAGGGAGATAGTGAGACTACATGGGGTTCCCACATCTATCATATCTGACCGAGGAGCTCAGTTCACAACTAACTTTTGGAGGTTGTTCCATAAGGGATTGGGGACACATGTGAGTCTCAGTACAACATTTTAACTTCAGACGGATGTGCAGACAGAGCGTACTATTCAGACACTAGAGGATATGTTGAGAGCATGTATTATTGACTTTAGAAGTAGCTGGGATGATCATTTACCACTCGTTGAGTTTTCCTATAACAACAGCTACCATTCGAGTATCCAGGTGGCCCCATATGAGGCCTTATATGGGAGGATGTGCAGGTCACCTATTGGTTGGTTTGATGTAGGTGAGACTAAGCTGATCGACCCAGACATGGTTCAACAAGCTGTTAATAAGGTGAAGCTCATCCAGGAGAGATTATTAGCAGCCCAGAGTCGACAAAAGTCATATGCTGATAATCGACATCGACACTTGGAGTTCCAGGTTGATGATTGGGTATTCTTGAAGGTGTCACCCATGAAGGGTGTGATGAGGTTTGGCAGGAACGGGAAGCTTAGCCTGAGATACATTGGGCCCAACCAGATCATTCGTAGCGTAGGAAAGGTTGCCTATGAGTTGGATCTACCCTCTGATTTGGAAGCAGTACACCCAGTCTTCCATGTATCGATGCTACGTAAGTGTATTGGTGATCCTTCCAGAGTCTTCCCAGTAGATGATGTCCAGGTGACAGAAGAGTTGTCATATGAGGAGAGTCTCATAGACATACTTGATCGCCAGGTCAGGAGATTACGGACGAAGAACGTAGCTTCCGTCAAAGTTTTGTGGCGGAACAACAATAGGGAGGAAATGACTTGGGAGGCAGAGATGAAATGAAGAAAAAGTATCCTCATTTGTTTCCTGTGCCTCCAGGTAATTCAATTAAACTCCTCATTTGATTATGGTAATTGATGAATTGCATGTGTGTTATATTATGGCTCTGTGTGGCATCTGTTGGTTTCCTGAATATAGGTGGATAGGCATAGTTATAAATGAGACTCTGTCGAAATTTTTCTATCATGAGACCTAAGATGAACATTCGAGGACGAATGTTTCTAATGGGGTAAGGATGTTAAACCTCGTTATTTAGCGACACTAATGGAGGGTGTAATTAAGGATGTGGTTCCGGAATATTTTTGGTTACAACGAGCGTGACAATGGGAATTGGAAATGATATTTATATATATTCCCGTTATGGATTAGTAACGTATTATATAAGCTACGACAACGAGAATACGAGGTCTTGCGAGATTTTCAAGATTTAAGAGAAGGGAGATTTATTTTAGTAGAGGGGTTAATTTTAGTAGATAGTTAAGAAATTTGGACCAAAGTGTAATTAATTTTCAGATTTTAAATTAACCTTATTAAAACCTATCATTTTCCTAACCTTATTTCAAAAGAGGAACACCTCTCTTATCTTTCTCTCCTCCCTGTCTCTAAATCAGCCAACTACACCCACTCCATAACAAATTTAGGATTCAATTCACTTCATTTTAAAGATTAAAAGTTACTCTACAAATTTCCAAACCAAAAACACAAAAAAAAATGAGAAAACAGTGGGAGAAATCGTGCACTGCTGGCCGAATATTAAGCAAGAATTTTCAGATTTTTGGAAGAAAATTGAGTAAGGAATGATGGATTAATATTGTAAAATTCATGCATGAAGATTGGGAGTTGAAGAAGTGTTTAAAATTGGGCAAGAAATTGGGCAATTGGACCGATTTTTCCTAGGGACTGTTTTGGCTTCATTTTAAGGTAAAATTCTTCTTTTCATTGAGTAATTGGAAATTAAATTGATATTGTAGTTAAGGGTTAAACTAATGTTAAAGAAGAATTGCAAATATGAGAATGCATATGATTTTCCAGTAAAGAGTTTATTATAATGATTTCATTGAGAGTCAAAGTGATGATTTAAATTGTATAGTTACTCATGATACTCTATTCGTGCTGGATATGATTATATGAATTCACCGAGTCCCTCACTAGAGGGCCGGGACACGTTATATGTATATATATGATTTCATGGACATGTATCCATGATGCGGGTAAAGATACTCATGATAGTAGATGTGATTTTATGGACATGTATCCATGATACGGGTATAGATATCCATGACAGTAGATGTGATTCTATGGACATGTATCCATGATACGGGTATAGATACCCATGACAGTAGATGTGATTCTATGGACATGTATCCATGATACGGGTATAGATACCCATGACAGTAGATGTGATTCTATGGACATGTATCCATGATACGGGTATAGATACCCATGACAGTAGATGTGATTCTATGGATATGTATCCATGATACGGGTATAGATACCCATGACAGTAGATATGATTCCATGGACATGCATCCATGATGCTGGTATAGATACCCATGACAGTAGATATATATATATATATATATATATATATATATATGATGATTATATGGATAAGTACTCATGAA
Organism: Przewalskia tangutica; assembly: GCA_029844215.1. Classification (NCBI taxonomy): domain Eukaryota; kingdom Viridiplantae; phylum Streptophyta; class Magnoliopsida; order Solanales; family Solanaceae; genus Przewalskia; species Przewalskia tangutica. The sequence goes on along the minus strand of CM056720.1, from coordinate 138,324,995 downwards.
TTTTGATATGACTCTCATTTGTATACGACACAGTTGGATTTGGATTCTGATTTTTATACTCGTCTCCTGTTATCTGTTGTCTACTTATGATCTCATTTATAATAATTCATGTTTTACATACTCAGTACATTATTTCGTACTGACCCCCTTTCCTTGGGGGGTTGTGTTCATGCCCGCAGGTACATGTGCTCAGTTTGGTGATCCTCCAGTCTAGGTTTCTCGTTCAGTTGTTTGGAGAAGCTCCTTTGATTCAGAGCTTTGTCATTTTGGTACAGAATCCTACTTTTGTTGACGTATGTATATTTAGGGGCACGACGGGGCCCAATCCCGTCATATGTCGTCATCCTTCTTATAGAGGTTTGTATATAGTTGTGGGTTGTATATATGTGGTTTAGTCATATGAGGATTGTAGATATGTTTTGTTCAGCCGTACTATTGTATTCATTTTGGGATGTTCCCGTATATAGTGGCAGCCTTGTCGGCTTTCTTCCTTTGTTATATTTTCTTAGATGTGACTCCTCTGGAGACAGGGTTGGTTGTGTGTAAAGGCAGTCTTGCCGGCTTGCCTAACCGGACATGCGTTATGTTTGTGGCGTTACACTGCCGAATTTCATATTGTCCTTAGTATCTGTCGGATTACGTGACAAGTTAGTATATTGACGTCATTAGGGCTCTTAATCGCGGCCTATCGGGTCGGGTCGTGATAAAAGTGGTATCAGAGCAGTTAGTCCTCAGAATGTCTACAGACCGTGTCTAGTAGAGTCTTGTGTATGGGTATGTTGTGCACCATACTTATACGCAGGAGGATGCTGGGCACTTAGGATTGGTTTATATTCTTTCATCTCTTAGATCGTGCAATAAAGCTGTGTTATTAGGATGACCCCTTTCTGATGACTTAATGTGTTTACAGCTATGCCTCCGAAGAAGGCGACAACGGCCTAGAAGGGCAAATCTACAACAGGGGATACTAGTCGGATTCAGAGAGTTACCAGGTCCCGTACTAAGTCTATGCTGGGAACTGTACCCCAGTCGACGAGCTCTGCTTCGTCGCCACCTCCAGAGGCTCCAGTTCAGGGGGCAGCATAACCAGTTTCTGAGACCCCATCACCTAAGCCTCCAGCTCCTCAGCCATGGGCAGAGGACAGAGCCATGAGAGATGTGGTACAACTGCTGACTAGGTTAGTGGCAGGGCATTCCCACAGACAGGGACCAGGAGTTGACCCCAAATCAGATAGTTTGAGGGTCCGTGATTTCTTGAGCTGTAGTCCCCAGAGTTTTTCGGGTCAAGGCCCGAGGATGATCACATGAGTTCATCCGACAGATACATCGTACGTTGAGGGTGATAAAGGCTTCAGAGACTGAGTCGGTCGTGTTGGCTTCATATCGGTTGCGCGATGTGGCTATTAACTGGTATGAGTCGTGGGAGCTATCTAGGTGCGAGGGTGATCCTCCAGCCGTATGGGATGAGTTCGCGGAGGCCTTCTTTGATCACTTCCTACCTCCAAAGATGACAAGGGCCACAGTTGATAGGTTTCTAAACTTGAGGCAGGGCGGTAGGAGCATTAGAGAGTACAGTCTTGAGTTTGATTCATTGGCCAGATACGCACCCACTATTGTAGCAGATATGGCAGACATGGTGCATCGCTATGTGATGGGGCTGGACCACTATTGTAGCAGATATGGCCGAAAACTTGCTTGAAATTGTTGGATATTGTCGCTCGAGTTGGGGGGTTGTTTTAATGTGATTTAATGGTTGAATTAACATAGGAAATAAGTGTATAAATCCTCTTGGTTGTTGTAGTTGATGTCGTCCATAAACAAAAAGGAAATGAATGTATTATGATGACATTTATGGAGTATTTGAGATTGTTATGGTTATATCTTTAAGTTGCATATTTTATTTGGTATTTCTGGATTGATATGTAAGTTACGGATATGCACATAAATAGGGGAAGTGCTACCCGAATTTCTATAGAAAAGAGAGTCGTCTTTCGATATAAATTACGCTAGAAATCATAGAATTGACGGGCGTATTACCTTTTATTATAGGTTGACGTACTAGTTGAGACGAATCCTATTCATCGAGTTGATATAGACAATAAGGTATGTGAAACTCTTCCTTCTTTCTTTTTGGCATGATTTATTGAAAGTACGACAGACGTACATGATTTCTACACAGTCTATTTCCTAAAGATGTTAGTCATGAGAAATGCCTATGATTTTTCAGTAAAGAGTTTATTATAATGATTTCATTGAGAGTCAAAGTGATGATTTAAATTGTATAGTTACTCATGATACTCTATTCGTGCTGGATATGATTATATGAATTCACCGAGTCCCTCACTAGAGGGCCGGAACACGTTATATGTATATATATGATTTCATGGGCATGTATCCATGATGCGGGTATAGATAACCATGACAGTAGATGTGATTCTATGGACATGTATCTATGATGCGGGTATAGATATCCATGACAGTAGATATGATTCCATGGACATGCATTCATGATGCGGGTATAGATACCCATGACAATAGATATATATATATATATATATATAGGATGATTATATGGATAAGTACTCATGATTTTTTATATGACTCTCATTTGTATACGGCATATTTGGATTCTGATTTTTATACTCGTCTCCTGTTATTTGTTGGCTACTTATTATCTCATTTACAATATTTCATGTTTTACATACTCAGTACATTATTTCGTACTGACCTCCTTTCCTCGGGGCCAATGAGTTGAAAATATCCTTCCACAATGTGTCCATATCTCTTGCAATATGTGCAAAATGCATCATCATCCTTCCCATCACCTTGGTCACCGTGAGGGTTTCTCCCTTGTACGGAAAAAGTCATGGTTTCAGTACGATCTTTCATTTTTCGTGTGATTCCTCTCACATGCTCTTCTTGCACCAACTTCTAATAGACATTGTTTAATGATAGCAACAGTTCCTGGGCTAGTATGTTTGACCTCACCGTTCCATACATTATCTCATTCAATCCCATGAGGAAAAAATGCACTTTTTCTTCTTCTCTTTTGATTTCTAGGATTGTCCCCAGATTGCACGTGCACTTTCCGCACTTGCAGGTTTGAATCTGTTCATAATTTTTCAATTATTCCCACAACTTAGTGAGTTTTCCATAGTAATACACTATGGTCCTTCCTAGGGCTGTTATCGGTCCTGTCCGGTCAGGGTATCGACATACCGGAACCGGACCGATAAGGTTACCGATCCGGACCTATAAGAATTTGGTCCTTAAAAGAGATCCGGGACAGGACCGATACCTTATCGGGCGGGTAACCGATCCGTTCCGAAAAGGTTCTGTTAATCATATTATTCTCGGGTCGGGTTGGATCGTGTCGATGGGGCCCGACATATGTTTTTTTGAATTTCCAATACTGAAATTGACATTCTCAGAAATATTACCACAAAATTCATACGTTAAAATCTATTGTATATCGCGAGATATGTAGGAAAGAAAATGGAAAATTATAAACCGATTGGAGTGAAACGTCAAATCGATTGGGAAGACAGAAGACCCCTCTCGAAAAATACGCGAAATCAATTTTTTTTTAGGTGAAACGAACGTCCGAGCGCAGAGTTATGACCATTTAAACTTGTACCAATTTACAACTACTTTCTTCTCTCTCTCCCTATATTTTCTGTCAATGCTTCACATTAAAACATAAAGTCTACATCACATATATTCTTAAAACATGTAAAATAGTCCAACATCACGATAAGCCCTTTTACATAATACATATTAACAACCTTAAAGTAATATATAATAGCAATATTCCAATAAGATAATTACCGAGTATCGGACAGGGACTGATAACATATAAGTTATCGGGTAATTAGACCGGGTTGTCAGACCAGAACCTTATCGGTCCGGATTCTTATGTCTGGTACTCGTATCCGGACCGTTAACTTTTTGGTCCAAATATCGGCCCGGGTATTTCATTCCGGTTCTCAGGTGGTTCTCGGGTATATCCGGACCGATAATAGCTCTAGTCCTTCCCTTCTGCTTGCACTCCGTGAGTTTCGCCTTTAGTTGTTGCATCCGATGGCAGTTGATAACAGTGAACCACTCTCGAATACTCGTCCATAATTCTTCCGCTTCCTCTTTACGTGAAATTATTGAGCGAAGAGTTGGTTCTATAGTGTTGTGAATACACGACACCAACAATGAGTTTATAGTCCACCAATCTTCCAAGTTTGGTGACTCTTCCTCCAGCTTCTTGATCGTACCGTCAACGAAGCCTGATTTCTTCTTTGCTCTTAGGGTCGTCCTCATGGATGTTGTTAGTTGATTTCCAAATGCTCATGCAAGTAATATAGTCTGGTAAGATCGAATATCGTCTACAGAGACTGGTTTCTAATACCGAACATCTATTCTAGGTTATCTATTTGGCAAACGATGGTTGATTTGGGTTTTTTTATCTAACACTACTAGAGTAATTGCAAGAATTAAACTAAATTACTTTGGTTTAATCAGTTATGATGGAAATAGGGCTTCCAATATCCTCGACTATCCACTCTTTTCAATCCTTAATGCAACAAGAATGACTTATTCTTATACGTTAAGATACCAGGTTAACTAGACTGTCTTATATTCCGGTTAGGATATATAATCAATCAACCTCAGTGCAGAAACCTTCTATATTTCTATGATTGGCTTTACCACATATGAGGATTAAGAACAATAACCTATAATGCTACACAAGTATCGGAGTACTTTCGTCCGCGATTTTAACCTATGTCTATTCAATTACAGCATATCCAAATCTCTCCTCTCGGTTCTTGATTCGAAATCATATAGATTATGATAATTAGTGATCAGTTAACTATCAAACATTCATATCAATATTGAATAAATCTTAATCAAGTGAAGAAGAAACCAAACTAATGCATTAATTCATGAATAAGAGTTTCAAGCGATTCAATAGGAAAATCCTAATAAAGTGTTTAGCTCCTAGCCATAGACATGCTAAGAACTAATACAAATTCAAACATGAACTGAATTAAAAATAGAGAAAATAAAAAGAAATACTTAGAACTAATGTCTCCAATTGTAGCCGCCAAGGTTGTGATGTGTTCTGTATCCGGTCTCTACCCTAAAATCTTTCCCAATGGTTTAAATATGCTGCAAAAATCGTGTGCCCTGGACCCTTCTGCCCCTGGCCAATTGTGCCTCGGATCGGAATTTCCCGCGTCGACGCCGCGGGCCTGCATTATGGCGTTGTATGTTCTACGGCTTCTCAGGATTTCTGGCGCCGCGGTCCTGAATGCTTTCGTACGGATCTGCCAATTTTCGTCCTTTTTGCTTCGGGGGCCTCCTTTTCTGCCCACTTTTCGCTCCTTTTCGTCATTTTGCCTTTTTAAACCGCTGTGACTCAAAAGAAAGAAGACGACTCTAACACGACTCTTATTTAAACGAAAATACTAACTAAAAATGACTCAAAAAACGTATACAAAATACGCCTAACAGATGTATCCCGTTCTTCATAATTGTCACCCATCAATTAGACTCGTGTCACCATGATTACAAGGTTATCATTCGGCGTAATATCATAAGGAGAGATTGTTTTTCTTTGGGTTTTTTTCTTCACTGGCGATTTCTTTGCTTTTATCGTCGGGTCTCCATCACCTGCCATTGTTTTAGGGTTTTTGTGTTCTTTCTAACGTGACTCTGATATCTTGTCAGAATAGAGATAGAGACGAGAATTTAGAGAGACAAGAATAATGGGAGAATTCTTTCTACCTTTCATTCATCATTATGACCTCCTTATATACAAGTAAGGTTCTCCTTACCCTAGTCTAATAAGGTAGTCATATTATGAAAGTACTAAACTTCCTATAATATCATAATTATAAATTTATTAAAAATAAACTATTACAATTAGGCTAGAATAAGATTTCCGCTGACGTAGGGTTTTATCTACTCACCGACGTGACCAGACACACCGGTCCGGTCACTTTCGGTCTCAATATAGGTAGTAACGGTGTGAGCCTACATGGTAGAAGTGTCCACTAGTTTTTCTATTGATTTTGAAGTTTCAACAAAGATATACATTAGATTTAGAAATTAGAATTCTTTGTTTGAAATTTTTTTGGAGCCCGATCACAAGGTCTGAATATTAAGTATGAAGGCTTGTTTTATTTTACATAGGCTTTTGTAATTTTTTAAATTCTGAACCTTAAATCTTGAATTACTCTTGGAGTCTGAAACATCTATAAACCATTAGACTTAAAATGAAATTAGGAAAATTGTGAGAGACATTTTATTATTGTTGACCCAACTGCAAGTAGCTTGCAGGATGGTGGCATTACGTTAAGTTTAATCAACAACCGATGATTGTCAATATATATATAGGGAAACTATATCTTATAATCTCAATTAATACCTTAATTTCCTTTTTCTTATTCTTGCTTCTAAAATTGTGTTAAAAAAGTCAGCTCGCATTAGAATCTTTGACGGCAGAGAAATTTGAAGGAAATATAGTCCAAGGTTGATTAAGGGGTTTGACATGTCTAGAAATGGATAAACAGAATTTGGTCTAATCGTAATCACCTTTCTTCTAATTTATGCAATATACTTTCCTTTTTAGTATGTTAAAAAAATGTGATATATATATAAAACAATAATGTAACTTTAAAATTTCTATTTTACTCATCATAAAATAATTTATAATCACATTAATGCTTATTTTAAATTACAAATTTAAAAGTCTTTTTTATAGTATTTGCTTGCTGGATAAAATATGTACAACTATAGATAATATTATAATAATTTTTAGAGAAATAGAGACACGTCTCTCACAAAATAAAAAGATATTAGCATAGATTGATTTTATATACCTGCTGACAATCAGAGCCGGCCCTGCCCAGGGAAAAAAGGGCAATTGCCCTGGACCCAAAATTTAGAGGGATCGAATTTTTTTTTTAGTTAGTATTATATTAAATTTATTATAACTATTAATCTCAGTCCCTAAATCAATCTGTTCCGCTTCCACTCCTCTTGCCCTGCGCTTTTCCTTCTATTTTTTTTGGAAATATCAAATTTATTTCTGTGGAGAGGAATTTCTCGAAGGAGATTTCTCAAATTTCAGGTTATGCTGTTTTTTGTTTATTCATTGAAGTATTAAAATTGCATTGACTTTTCTTGTATATTGTTTATGTTTTCAAGTAACAATGTTCTCTAAGAAACACTCATCTGGAAGTAAAAAAAAAACAGAGAGAAGAATTAACTCAATCTCAAAAGGGAGCTCTGGATAAAAAAATTCAAAACAAAACAAATAGTTCACTTGATAACTCAACTGAAGATTTAGTCAATGAAACTGAACAGCAAAATCATGTTAAAGAATTTGTAGGAATTGATAATGATTTAGTCAATGAATCTGAACAACAAAATCATGTGGAAGAATTAGTAGGAACTGAGAATGATTTTAATACACAGGCAGGTGACTTAGGTGAAGATGAACATGTTGAGAATGAATATTTTGATAATCTTTCTAATAATGAAGACATTGAACCTGAGGGTGTAGAACCAAGTTTTCCTTTAAACATTTTTATCCTAGAATTTGGGATAATCTAGATGAAAAAATGAGAGCTTTACTTGTGGAAAAAGGTCATGCAAGAGATAATAATACCAAATTTCCCAAGGATGAAAGTTTTAGACATTTTTCCTCAACTTATTACTTGAGAAAGTTACCAAATGGGGAGACTCGTGATAGAAAATGGCTAGTATACTCAAAGGAATTGGATAAGGTATTTTATTTTTGCTGTAATTTGTTTAAGACAGTGTGTTGTAGAATCCAATTAGCAAACGAAGGACTTAGATATTGGAAACATATTAGTGAGAGGCTTAAACAACATGAAACGGCATTGAACACATAACTAACATGAGTTCTTGGATTGAATTACATAACATATTGAAAAAAAAATGAAACAATTGATAAAGGCATACAAGAACAAATTAGGAGAGAGAAGGAACACTGAAAACATGTTTTGGTAAGAATAATTTCTGTTGTCAAATGTCTTGCTAAAAGTAATATTGCATTCCGTGGAAAGAGAGAATTTATGAAGAAAATAATGGTAATTTTTTAGGTATATTGAAAATGGTTGCAGAAGTTGATCCAATAATGCGAGAACATTTTCGACGAATTCAAAATGATGAGATTCACTATCATTATCTAAGTCATAAGATTCAAAATGAGCTGATAGTTTTGCTGGCTTCAAAAGTCAGAAGTGCAATCATTAAGAAAATCAAACAAGCAAAATATTTTTCAGTGATATTTGATTGCACTTCTGATTCAAGTCACAAGGAATAAATGACTTTGATAATACGGTGTGTGGATGTGTCAAGGAATCCAGTGAAAATAGAAGAGTACTTTTTAGAGTTTTTAATTATGAAAGATACATCAGGATTAAGACTTCTTAATGAATTGCAATCTGTCCTAGAGTCCCTTGATCTTAAAATTGATGATTTTAGAGGACACAGTTATAATAATGGCTCTAATATGAAAGGAAAACATCAAGGTGTACAAAGAAGATTACTTGAAATAAATCCTAGAGCTTTGTTCATGTCATGTGGTTGTCATTCTCTTAATTTAACACTATGTGATATGGCAAACTGTTGTGTGAAAGCGAAATCCTTTTTTGGGGTGGTTCAATGCATTTATTGTGTTTTTGCTAATTCTACAAAGCTTTGAAAGATTTTACAAGATCGTGTAGATGGTTTAACTCTCAAAACATTGTCAACTACACGTTGAAAAAGTCGTGTAGAAAGTGTTAAAGCAATAAGAGTAAGTTCATCACTAAGTTTAAATATATATAGGGCCTAATTTTTACTTTTGCTCACTGCTGACAATGTGCACTAAAAAAGAAAATAACACATGAGATGGTGTTGGAAATTAAAAAAGATAGCAAAAAGTGGATTTGTTTTTTAAAATTTTAAATCTCCCCCTTTTTTCCCCTCCACGAGGAGACACTTTTTTTAATATAATAAATGTGAATCTCAAACAAAAAAGTACAAGCAAGGAGACTAGACCTTATCTTACTAATCTTATTGAGGCGTAACAAAACCTCTACCAATTACCACGTGTGTAAAAAATAAAAAGAAGAAAAATTAAATATTCTATGATCACCACAGAATTTATAAGTCTCTCTGTGATGATATTACAAATGATAATACTTATATAGTGAAAAACTAAAATAAGCAAGAATGTAGAGTCAAACCCTTGTTTCTTTAAATCTTCAAGGATGTAGCCCGATTTTAAAATTTTATCTCTTCACCTTGTCTTCTTCCTCCAACCGCTCCAAAATCCCTTGATACTTCATCAATTCTTCTTGGATCTATTGAATTTTGTTGATGCAGTTGAACCTTTCCTCCCGTTTTGTCACTCTCATTGGTAGTTGTGTCTTAGTACAACCTCCTCATATATTTTACCATCCCAATTATGTTTTCTTTCATGAGTCTTTTTTATCTTGAATCCACTCCTTTGATGCCTAGGTGAAAGATCTCCATGTGTAACCACTTTAGCTAATCATCCCTCCAAAATTTCATTCTCATCATCTTCATCAAATATGTCAATGCTCAAATCACCATAAAAAACTTCTAATGAATCTTCCACTAAAGCTTCTGGCTCATACCTCTTGACCACTATTCCAATAAGTTTTCTTTTAGTAGTATTAGCCTCATTCAAAGGTGCACTCGTTTGAACCACAAGCTGCCCGCAGCTAAAATCTCCCTGCTTTGCGTGTATAAGGTACTCGTAGAGTTACACAATTTTGTTTTACTAGTGCTAAAATTCAATTCTCACTAAATCCTGTCCCAACTCTCTCTCCCTTTTAGACCATAACATGAAAAAAAAACTGCATGACAAGAAAGTAATACTCCCCATTATAGTTCATATAACACTTTTCATTCTTTGGAATGTGAATTATGTGAATTATAATCAATATTTTTAAATATACTTTTAATCATATAAACATAAAATTACTACAATTTATGATACTTTACATATAATTGAATTTTTAATCACTAATTTCAAAATATTGAGTTAGTTCTAATCGACAGATATAATCCAATTTAACTTTGGAAATTAGTGAAATTAACTCTCGATAAGTTAAAAGTGTCAAGTAATTGGGCAAGAGAATTACTCTATTTGTCCCAATTTATGTGGCACTATTTTTTCTTTTTAGTCTATCCCAAAAAAAATATCACATTTATATATTTAAAAATAATTTAAATTTATAAAATGATTTACAACAACATATTTATATAACACTTGTTTTGGACCACATATTTCAAAAAAAATCATTTATTTCTTAAACTCCGTGTCAATTCAAATGATGTCACATAAACTGAAACTGGGGGAGTAATAGACTTGACATATTGACTACTTAAAACCCAAACTTTTGTTTTTCCAGGGGACTATAATCTTGACCTCCAATCGAGCTATGAATAGGTAGGCAATTAATTAAGAGGGAGAATAGACCGTAGAAATCATGAATAAGTAGTAGAATAGACCAGAAATGAATAGATGGAAAGAGATCAATTAAACTTTACAAAACAACTTGTTCCCTAAACATAAAAATATGTTTTGCTCCAGGTACAAATTGAAGGCTTCAAAGTTGCCCAAAAGACCACAACTAGCTAACCATACTCAGCTATAAAACAAAGGTAGAAACTTTCCTACTACATACACCTAATTAAACTCATATATACAAAAAGAGGGCACCTAATTAACTGTCCTCTGGTATACTCTGTAACGCAGGCCTCCACGAGTGATGATGCAGCTCAAATCTCTCACTAACGTTCATCAACTGCGTCAACAGTTGATGTACGGACATGCCTTGCACGTCCGCCTTACCCATCAGCTCCGACAACTGCTTCTTCGTGATCTTAACTTTTACCTCTTTTGCTAATATTGGCATCGAAGAAGAATGATTGCTTCCTTTAATCTCTCTCATGAGGAGCTGATCCTCCTCTAACTTCATAGTTTTACGATGACATAAATCTTCGTCAGATTCTGGCACCGGAGAAGGGAAGCCCCAGTCTTCGCCGCCCCATTGCATGGAAGACTCTTTTCTAATACAATTTCCCATACGTGAATTGAATATAAATATATCAATTTCAATGGGCAAGGTTTTTGTAAAGATGAGATTTGTGACATATATATATTGGGAAGGAAAAAGTTCATATATGCAAGCAATTAAATGGACAAGGTGGATTGACAATACTACGTAGGACTGGGGTAGGGTGGAGTGGGGGGTGTTTGACCTAATCCGTCGTGGGTCCAACTCCACCTATATTTGGATTAGGTCTCACTGCTTAAAGGCAATCCTACCTACTATGCTTTGCTTGTTGGAGGAATCGACTGGCTCACGCTCATATCCCCACATAGTATTAAGTTCCTTTATTCCTGTCCAACCAATAAATTCATACAGATCTTAAATTATATATATTGATAATATAAATTTTTATATTATTAGTGAATTGTAGCATATAATAGCAAGGTATATATTTCATCCGATTTAATTGTGACACTTTTCGCTAATTAAGAGTTAATTAATTAATTTTGAAGTTAAATTAGATTAGATCAACTCAAAATTATAAAATTAAAATATTTTGATTTTTGAAAACTATATGAAAGTACTATAAATTGCATTTTTTTCCATATGTATATGATGAAAAATACATCTTATAATATTGATCAAGTTTATATAGTTTGAATATGAAAATACGAAAAGTGTTACTTTAAGTGACCCATAGAGTATTTTTATCTGATTATTAATTAATTTTGACAGTCGGGGAATTTCACCTCTTGAGCAGATGAACCTGTTTGAGTCAAATAATTCTACATCTGAATATTGAATAATCTGAACAACTAAATGATGTGATGCAGCGGATAAGTTACTCTTTCTTTAATCAGAAGTCTAGAGTTCGAGCTCCAGATATGAAAAAATTCATGATAGAAAATGCTTTCTCTGAATGAATTCTACGTGATCCGAATTTGAATTTTATTGAATTTTAATATAGATATCGAACACAGAGCGGAAAATAACAAAAACTGATATGAGCATCCAAGGGAGAAGTCGGCTTAGACGGCCACGAGCCAAGCCTAATTATGAAGAGGCTTTAGTGTGAAAAGGGTTTTGGCATCGAATCTGTGATTAAAATAGAGTGTGAACGCAGTTAGACTAAATAGAATCTTGCTTTTTATTGAGCTTTAGTTGCACTACTCACGTCACGTGTGCCTCCTCTAAGGCTCTAACCTGTCTCCACTACAATCATTAATTATCTTTTTCATTGTTGGAGCTCACGGAATCAAGTTGCAAAACTTAGAACAGGTATTACTTTTAACGGTAGAATTTTGTAACTAAGTTGGTTGACTATTAGAATTTTTATTTTATTGGTGAAGGTTTGAATTTCCACATTATAATTTTCTTCATATTTTTCCTTTTCTTATCTTTATGTAATAAAAAAATTATAAAAAACGACATTACTTTTAACTAGTTTAAGTGTAAGATTGCAATAATCTCTCTTGGAGAGTCTTCTCATTAGTACTATATATATATATATATATATAATATATATATATATATATATATATATATATATATATATATATATATATATAATGTGTACAATAGAGGAATCCTAATTCGGTAAGGATCTTATCGAGTGACTTTGCTCGTCCTATCTAATTAAGGGTTTGTTAGGGACCTTTTCTGGGAGCGTTACTGCCTCTTCCCTTTGCTTTTATGCCTCCAACTCTGAGTCATTATTCGTGTTAAAGCTCCGTAGATCTATTGGTCGTGACCCTTGCAGGTCCTTTGTTTTGGACGGAACGCTGCTTCCCGATACACTGCTGGTTTGGTTAGCCATAATCGAGATTTTGAGTGATCGATTGATTCTGTACGTATGTGTGAGAGTTTCAGGCGATGAGCTAGGACAACACCACAACTATCTATCCCCACAGATGGCGCCAAACAATTTTCCGGTGAAATCCGTTCTAATCAGAAACACAGTTAGAGATTTATGTGTTAGGGTTTAAAGACAAGTGAGTCGTATTCGATCTGAAAAACCCCTTGACGGGTCCTATTTTGGATGATAAAAATAAGGAATAAACAGATAAAATAAATGAGTAAGCTAAGATTGAGAACAAGTAATGAACATAATGGACAAAATGATTCTTTTGGTATATTGGTTTGAGAGAAATAAAGTTTAGATTAAAAGTGTGAGCACGAGGATCCATGATATGGTTCTCCCTCCCTAAGATTTACATATATAAACAAAATAAGACTATTCTATCCCTAAAAGTCATGATGTCGAGACTATACTGATGTCAATGCGCCCACGCGCGCTGCGATGCTCTGTCCAAGGAGGGTGGATGTTGAAAGTATATGTATGTCCTAGAGGCAATCTGTATTAGGACATAATGTACTTTATACACATTCGTATTTATATTAATGATGATTAATATTATGGCATTTTGCATTTGTTGAATTATTAATTTATTGTTTATAATATTCTATAAATGCATCCCTAGAGGTTACGTGTTTATTAATGATGTGAGAATTAATATTATAACGTAACTCTTAAATTACCTCGAATAAAGATCATTGAAATTGGGATATCATCGATATGCGATATGTAAACATGTGGTATGCATCATATCCTTAGGGGATGTAGTATGTCTCACTTTCTACGAGTTATGGCAACTCGTGATGGACGCATGGATACTTGTTGAAGTATTGGTATGCCCTGCTGATGTATTGTTTTGTTATATGTCTATAATGTCATCGGCGTGTGGGAGATAAAAGTCCTTAGATTTGAGGTCAATATCACCTTGTTTACGGAGTAATGTACTTTGATCCTGTCCTAATCTCAAATGCCTTATAGGTTGAGACGCGGCTTGTTTTGGGTGCATTACGAAGTAGATTAAAGGTGGTATATGAGCCAAGAAATGATTCATTCCTTGAATTTATATTCGAGTGAACACTCAGGTACTCATATGGTATTAGGTTGACTAAGTCATTGGTCAATGCAATGGACATGTATGTGATATGGTCCTGTTGTCAACTAATATAAATGAGTTATAATAATCAAGTCATTTGGATAGACACTTGACAGATCCTATGCTTGATTGAGTGTGTTATGAATGAAAGGATTTTATCTTCCCACATAGAGGTTCAGTTCACATATTTTATGTAGTTAAACTTTACATATTGGGTTCCTCTTCCGGCGCAGTCTAGGAGTTCCGTGAGGATACTAATATAATTAGTGATGATATGTAAAGTCCTGAAGGGTAACACTAAGTCAAATGTTTCGTCGATTGAAGGATGTAATTAGAAGGAGATACTTATATGTTTGGTTGATGACCGGGACATTAAAATGGGAAAACGGGCAGAAAATAGGACGGGACCGCGGTGCCTTGATTTAGGACCGCGGTGCCAGGAACACATGCCAGAACCGCGGTGCCTCTTGCTGAGGACCATGGTGCCATGATGTGGCTGGCGATCAATCTACCCATTCGTTCTGCCACGGCCTCCTGAACCTTGAGCTCTTATTTTATCCTATAAATAAGAGGCTCCTCTTCTCATTTTAATACACCAAAACCTAAGAGAGGTCAATCTCTTCTAAAGCTCTGACAGAATCTCTAGCATTCCTGACTTAGCAAATTACATCATAGTTTCCAGAACTTACAAATCGAGGGACGTTTGCGTGTGCACCCTCGGACTACACAGAACACAAAGATTCAACTGCTTGGCTGATTGTTACAACAATGTAAGTCTTCGATCGAAGTTTTACCTATTACTTTGTGTTTGTAATTTTCATTGCATATCATACTGCAGTTCGACCGTCGTCGAGTTTGAAACATAAATTTTCAAATTTCACTGCGTGTATGAACCCGACGTAAACACCTACAGTGGTATCAGAGCATGGGCTATTTCGTGTGATTTGTAATGATATTAATGATAATATGGGTTAGGATTTGTTTAGATCTATATTTTATGTATTTAAAAGCTTTAAAATCCTAAATCTTTAGAACACATAGTCCTTGTGCCCTAATCTGTTAGAACAATTATGTATTCGAGAAAATCGATCCAATAAATAACTCTTCTAAGTTGATATGTGTTATCCGGCTTAAAGCATGGTGCATTAAAATAAAGATCGAGAAGAAAATTAGATTTGATGGTCGATGAACATGTTGTTTTAATGATATATCCGAAAGATCTGGCCCTAAACTAGTTTTAGGGGCTCGGAAATTTCAGTATTATGTTTCTGGGGATAAGGCACCACGGTTCCACGATGGAGCACTGCGGTTCCTGCTAGGGTTTTGTCGGCGGCACCGCGGTTCCATGATGGAGCACAGCGGTGCTGCCCAGATGAAGTCAGAGGCACCGCAGTCCTATTCATGGGAGTCGCGGTGTTGTTCATCGAGAAGCTTAAAATTAATTTTTCGGACAATCTGCCTTCAAGGTACCGCGGTTTCACTTGTTAGGGCCGCGGTGCCTGTGATGATAATAATGAGGTACCGCGGTGCTAATTAATTTGCAGATTCCAGTGGCTTACTGCCTCAGAGGCACCGCGGTGTCACCTGTTGGAACCGCGATGCCGACGACGAATTTTTGGTTTTTAAAAAAATCGAAAATCAGAAACAGAGACTTAAAAATTTCATATTCTGAATCTGAGGTTTTAGAAGTTTCAGTTTCTGAAAATAAAATTTTGAATCAAACAGATTTGGTCCTTTCTGGCAAATCTGTAATTAAAAAAAGTTTTCTGAAAGTTGATTTTAGGTTCTGGAAATTGCAAACAGGTCCCAAAGTTTGAAAATATTTTCTGAAGTTTAGAATTGCATTTTTATGAATTTATAAGGGTTTAGAATTGAATTTTAAATTCTTAAGGGACAAAAGTGTAAATTCTAAAAATTTATAGAATTTCCGAAAATCAGAATTTTAAACTCAGAAAATGTTTAGGGACTGTTTGACATTTACATAGATAATAGAGTATAGATAAATAGACTCATAGTTATCATTAATAGTATATTATTGAATAATATACAAATGTGCTAAATGTTAAATGTGATGCATTTAAATTATTAGCATAGCGTCCGCAATTATTGTCTGGGTAGGCGGCGCCCAGTAATTATTTAATGTTAAATGACCGTTATAACTGTCTGGGTAGACGACGTCCAGTATGTGATTAAAATCATCTTTTATTATGCCTATTGGGTTTGATGGTTTCTCATCTAATTGTGTTTATATATTGCATGATAGGATGTCATATGATGTATGACTTGATTGTTGATCTTGAATGAATCCCCGAAAACTAAAAATGTTCCCCAAATATTAAATACAAGTCTAATTATAACGCGTCTTTCATTATAATTGTTAGGGTGCTAAGTCTTTTTCGACGATAAATGTATTTATGCAAAAGCATTTCCTCTAAGTTTAAGAGGACCAAGACCCTTTCATAGACGTGTTAAAATGAAAGTGGATAATAAACTTTTGTAGGTATTTACACCAAAGTGTTTGCTTGCAAAGGCTAAATTTACTTAGGCATTTAAACGCAGTCGTGTAATGGGATTGTCTTGTTTAGATGAATCTTGACGCCCAAGTGTCGGACTAGTCTAAAGATGTAAGATTAAAATGAAAGATATTTAATCAAACCAAGAGTTGTAGAGACGTTTTACAATTGGTTGAGGACCTACCAAAGTGTGCTATTAAACTTATCAGTCAAAGCAAACGCGGATATAGCATATGTTTGGATCTTGGCCCATTATAACCTTTATATTGATTTAGGTCCGTATTCTACCTTGGGGTCTTAGAAGTATGCAAAATAGTGAGAGCTAATTTAAAACAAAAGGCCATGTTAAAATTAGCAAATTATGAATGTGTATAAATTATTGGAAAAATGAATTATTGATTGCATTTTTCCTATTCTGTCTATTATCTTCAGATCTTCAGAAATGTCAAAATTTTCGTTGAAAATACCCATGGAGTCAAACAGACTCACTGGACCCAACTTCGTTGACTGGCTTAGAAATGTTAGAATTATTCTAAGACAGAAAGAGATTGAGTATACTTTGGACACAGTATTCCCCACTGCTCCGGCGGAGGACTCTGAAGAGTATACAACATTTTACCAAGTTGCTTACAAGAAACATTATAAGGATGTCACCTCTGCTCAATGTCTGATGTTGTCTTCTATGTCTCCTCCACTGCAAAGACAGCATGAAACTATGGGGCCCAACGAAATGTTAGCCCATTTGAGGAGTCTCTATGAAACGCAGTCTCAGACAATAGAGTATGACCTGCTAATAGAACTTTTCAAGTGTAGGCTAAATGAAGGAGGCCAAGTTTCACCTCATGTGTTGAGGATGATTGAGTTAATTGAGAGATTGGCCGTCATTGACATAAGTTTTCATGACAGAGTCTCCACCACCCTCGTCATGCACTCACTTCCGAGATCGTTTGAGAGTTTCATTGTAAATTATAATATGAATGAGACTAAAGCGACACTGCCGAAGTTACATAATATGTTGAAAACTTTTGAATCTTCGACCTCTAAGACCAAGCCTATTCTGATGGTTGGCTCCTCTAGTCGCCTCAAATCGAAAGGTAAGGGACAACAGAAGGGAAGGGCAAAGTTGTTGCTCCGGCAGCAGCAATGAATCCCAAGGGAGGGGCGAAGAAGAAGAAATTGTCGACATCGGATGTTTGCATGAATTGCAACAGCAAAGGGCATTGGAGAAAGGATTGCACTGCTCCAGGCGGAGGAATGGCACCAGGTGCTAATGTGCAAGGTATGTTTGTAATTGAAATTAATCTATCTATAAATTATTCTCATTCCTGGGTACTTGATACCGCTTGTGGCTCACACATTTGTACAAATATGCAGGGGCTAACTGATAGCAGGAAGGTTGAGCCTCGCGAGGTGGACCTGCACGTCGGAAATGGAGCACGAGTTGCTAATGAGCGCATGCGAACTTATAGGATAGATTTACCTTTTGGTAAAGTTTTAATGTTGAACAATTATTTTTATGTTCCTTCTTTGACAAGGAATATTATTTCTATTCATGTACTTGATTCAGAGGGTTTTTCCTCAAACACGTCTAATGGCAATATGGTTTTGACTTTAGATAATGTTGTGTATGGAATTGCGCCTCTTGTGAATGGATTGTATACATTAAACTGCCACAGGAAAATTTTCAATGTACAAAATCAAAGGGCTAAGTTAAATGAAAGAAATTCTACCTACTTGTGGCATTGCAGACTTGGTCATATCAATCAAACAAGGATAGAACGGTTGAGGAAATTAAATTACCTCAAACCATGTGACTTACAATCTTATGGTAACTGTGAATCCTATTTGAAAGGTAAGATGACCATTAAACCTTTTTCTGGAAAGGGATCCGTGCCAAGGAGGTGCTTGAGTTGGTACATACGGACGTATGTAGACCATTTTCGACTCAAGCTAGAGAGGGTTTCTCTTACTCCATCACTTTCACAGACGACTTATCAAGGTTTGGATATGTGTATCTTATGAGACACAAATCCGAGGCTTTTGAGAAGTTTAAGTGTGAAGTTGAGAAACAGCTCTCAAAGAGTATCAAGACTCTCCGATCTGATCGTAGGGGTGAATACTTAAGTAAAGAATTTCTTGACTACTTAAAGCTTCATGGAGTTCATTTCGGATGGACACATCCTGAAACACCACAGATGAATGGTGTTGCCGAAAGGAGAAACCGAACCTTGCTTGACATGGTTCGTTCCATGATGAGCTTTTCAACTCTTCCTACATACCTTTGGGGATACGCTATTTTGACCTCAATATATGTTCTAAACAGAGTTTCATCTAAATCAGTCGAAAAGAAACCATATGAGGTATGGTGTGGCAAGAAGCCATCACTTAGACACATGAGGCCCTGAGGGTGTCCTACATATATCAAGAAGTTGATCACTGATAAGTTGAAATCTAAAAGTGAGAAATGTTACTTTGTTGGGTATCCGAAGGAAACTAAGGGATACCATTTCTATCTACCTGGAGAACATAAGATATTTGTTTATAGGAACACAACTTTTCTCGAAGATGAATATGTCTACAAGGATGAGAGTTGCACAGAGATAGAACTTGAAGAAATTCAAGAACAAGGTAACAAAGAGGTTGAATCATTGCCCAATAATGAGGCAAGAATTCAGTGGGAGCTTCTGGCGAAGATTGGGTATTTAGGGTAACCCATTTGGCCAGTGAGAGTGCTACTTGGAGTAATGCATAAATGTAAGATCTTCCGGCACAGACCTTGGGAGTAAGTGCTCCAGTTGCATTTTCTCCCATTCAGGAAAGACATGAAAATGATATTCCTGAAAGCTCTAATATTAATTGGATCGACGGTATGCGAGAACCTACTCATGTCGAACATACCAGAATTGAATAAGATAATCAACTCTGTAGGTCTACTAGATCTCATCGTCCTCCGAAAAGACTAAATCTGCTTGTGGAAACACAAAATGAGCTAGATATTCCAGATGATGACGAGCCTAGAACCTACAGCGAAGCAATGCTAGACATTGATTCGAAGAGATGGCAAGAAGCCATAAAATCCGAAATGGAATCTATGAATATCAATCAATTGTGGAACTTGGTTGATTTGCCGAATGAGGTTGAACCCATAGGATGCAAATAGGTCTTCAAGAAGAAGATTGATGCATCTGTAAAGGTTCAGACTTATAAAGCTAGACTAGTGGCTAAAGGTTTTACACAACGTCTTGGTGTGGATTATGATGAAACCTTTCACCGGTGGCTAAGATAAAGTCTATTCGGATTTTGCTTGCGATAGCTGCACATTATGATTATGAAATTTGGCATATGGACGTCAAAATTGCATTCCTCAATGGTAATCTAATTGAGGAAATGTATATGAAACAACCCGATGGTTTTTCATGTGAGTCCAGACCAAATGTTGTGTGCAGGCTTCAGAAGTCCATTTATGGACTTAAGCAAGCCTCTAGGAGTTGGAACATTTGCTTTGACAATGCTATCAAATATTTTGGTTTTGTCAGAAGTAAAGATGATCCTTGTGTTTATTTCAAACGCAAGGATGAGGGTATTGTCTTAATTATTATATATGTTGATGACATATTGATAATGGGAGATAATAAGACCCTCATGCAACCAGTTAAGGATTGGTTGTCTAAGACCTTCATGATGAATGATTTAGGTGAAACTGCTATTAAGAATTAGGATCTATAGAGATAGACCTAATATATTGTTGGGTCATCCGATCGATCTACATAGACAAAGTGCTTAGACGCTTTTCAATGGAGAATTCCAAGAAAGCGGTCTTAGATGGGTCAAGGCGTCAAATTATCAAGAAGATCGCCGCTTCTAATGCTATTGAACTTGAGCGCATGAAGAGGATCTCATATGCTTCGGCTATATGATCAATCATGTATGCCATGACATGTACTAAGCCAGATGTGACCTTTGCACTTAGTATGACCTGCAAGTTCCAGCAAAATCCTGGCTAGGAACACTGGAAAGCAGTCAAGAGTGTTCTCAAGTACCTCAGGCGTACTAAATATTACTTCTTAGTCTATGGTGTAGTTGATGAGCTGGTTGACATTGGGTATACCGATGCTAGTTTCCAGACATATGTTGATGATTTCAAATCTCAGTCTGGTTACACGTTCATTTTTAACGGAGGAGCAGTAAGCTGGAAGAGTTCCAAACAGGCTACTTCTGCAGACTAGACTACTGAAGCGGAGTACATTGCTGGATCAGAAGCTGCTAAGGAAGTTGTCGCGATTTTTGAGTTCCTGAAGGAACTAGGAGTTGTTCCGAGTGCTAGTTGTCCAATAACCATTTATTGTGACAACACTGGTGCCATTGCACAGGCAAAGGAACCAAGATCAACAAACAGAAACAAACATGTACCAAGGAAGTACCACATCCTGAGAGAGATGGTGGAAGCTGAAGATATCAAGATAGATTATATTTCCACAAACAATAATCTAGCAGACCCGTTTACTAAATCATTAAGCTTGGTGAAGCATAATGATCATTTTGAGAACATGGGTATTAGATATGTTGGTGATTGGCTCTAGGCCAAGTGGGAGATTGAAAGTATATGTATGTCCTAGAGACAATCTGTATTAGGACACAATGTACTTTATACACATTCGTATTTATATTAATGATGATTAATATTATGGAATTTTGCATTTGTTGAATTATTAATTGATTGTTTATAATATTCTATAAATGCATCCCTAGAGGTTACGTGTTTATTAATGATGTGAGAATTAATATTATAACGTAACTCTTAAATTACCTCGAATAAAGATCATCGAAATTGGGATATCGATGATATGTGATACATCGATATGTAGTCTGCATCATATCCTTAGGGATGTAGTATGTCTCACTTTCTACGAGTTATGACAACTCGTGATGGACGCATGGATACTTGTTGAAGTATTGGTATGCCCTGCTGATGTATTGTTTTGTTATATGTCTATAATGTCATCGGCGTGTGGGAGATAAAAGTCCTTAGACTTGAGGTCAATATCACCTTGTTTACGGAGTAATGTACTTTGATCATGTCCTAATCTCAAATGCCTTATAGGTTAAGACGCGGCTTGTTTTGGGTGCATTACGAAGTAGATTAAAGGTGGTATATGAGCCAAGAAATGATTCATTCCTTGAATTTATATTCGAGTGAACACTAAGGTACTCATATGGTATTAGGTTGACTAAGTCATTGGCCAATGCAATGGACATGTCTGTGATATGGTCCTGTTGTCAACTAATATAAATGAGTTATAATAATCAAGTCATTTGGATAGACACTTGACAGATCCTAAGCTTCATTGAGTGTGTCATGAATTAAAGGATTTTATCTTCCCACATAGAGGTTCAGTTCACATATTTTGTGTAGCTAAACTATACATATTGGGTTCGTCTTCCGGCGCAGTCTAGGAGTTCCGTGAGGATCCTAATGTAATTAGTGACGATATGTAAAGGCCTGAAGGGTAACACTAAGTCAAATATTCCGTCGATTGAATGATGTAATTAGAAGGAGATACCTATATGTTCGGTTGATGACCGGGACATTAAAATGGGAAAATGGGCAGAAAATAGGACGGAACCGCGGTGCCAGGAACACGTGCGGCCGCGGTGCGAGGCTGCGATGCGGCGGTGCCTCACGAGGACCGCGGTGCCATGACGTGGCTTGGCGATCCAGTGCGCGATTCATTTATGTTGGGCACAGCCTCATGAAACCCTTGAGCTCTTATTTTATCATATAAATAGGAGGCTCCTCTTCTCATTTTAATACACCAAAACCTAAGAGAGGTGAATCTCTTCTAAAGCTCTGTCAAAATTCCTAGCATTCCTGACTTAGCAAATTACATCATAGTTTCCAGAGAACTTATAAATCGAGGGACGTTTGTGTGTGCACCATCGACTACGTAACACAAAGATTCAATCGCTTGGTGATTGATTACTCTGATGTAAGTCTTCATCAGTTTTACATATTACTTTGTGTTTGTATTTTTCATTGCTTATCATACTGCAGTTCGACCGTCATCGAGTTTGAAATATATTTTTAAACTTCGCTGCGTATACGAACACGACGTAAACACCTACAGATGTGACAGGAGTTGGTGGGAGTGGGGGACAGTTGTAGAATGCCCTCAAGTCTGGATGCATTCTTCACCCAATACATAGTTAAAAACTTTTTTTAATTAAAATTTTTAAGAGGCGTGAAAAAATAAATCACGACAGATAATTTGAGACGGAGGAAGTAGGAATGAAATTAAATTGGAAAGTGGCTGAGTGTTGACTTTATACGAACACAGATGGATTGGTTGGAGGTTCTAAATTGGATGTCTCACTGCTGTTGGATCAAGACAAAGGAAGCCACTAAAATATGATCGATAGCTTCACTTTGGCTGCTGGGCCCTTAGCTATAAATTATAATGAAGAATCATGAGAGCTTTCAATAAATTCATTAAGCAATTTAGGATATCAAAATAGACCCAACCGCCAACAACCCAACGTTCTAGTTTATCTGTACTTTCACCTACTGAATTCTATATGTTGGGTGTTAGAATTATTTGAATTTGAATGGATACTAATGGCCTGTTTTGGTAATTTTGTTTTTTCAAAAGTCTTTATTTTTCTCAAAAAATATTTATTTTAAAAAATTGAGGTGTCTGATCAAGTTTTTGGAAAAAAATAAGTATTTTTGAGAAGTAGTTTTTCATTAAGATAAAACAAATAGTTTTTTGAGAAAAAACACTTAGAAGTACTTTTTAAACCCTTGGCCAAGGGGTACAATACATGGGAAATACTTCAAGAAATAGCTGAGCTTGAAAGACGAAGAACAAGGATGCATCTCTGATTTGGAACCACAAATTTTGCAACAGTGGTTAGGGGATTATACAGGGAGATGGTATCAATTGGACTCAATGCAACACAAGGATACAGGAATCACAAAGAAAGGAATTTTTTGGGAATTTAACAACATGCCACACTATGGCAAGAACTACTCAAAGGATAATGGTGCATTATGCTACAAACATATCAACATACAGGTGGGAATTTGTTATATATGGATTGGAGGTATATCATGGCCAGTATGCAAAGGTAGGATACACTGGCTACTTGATTTTTTGGACACTTTTTGCTGTTTATTTACTAACATGGTTAATATACACTTGATATACTCCTTCAAGGCTAGAATAGAGAATTGGCACAGGCTAGTTTTCTTTGAACACTTTTGTAACATCACAATGTATATTATAAACATTGTGATCATTTTAGAATACTTCATTTTGTCAAGTTCTTTTTCTTACATTCCATCTGATTTAGGTAGGTTTACTTAGCACCGATAGGTTTAGTAAGGTAAGGCCTAGTCCACCTCACTTGTACTTCCCCATTGGGGCATCATGTACTTTACTTTTGATAAATAGAAAATATTTATGGGCCGAGAATCCGTGGATTGCTAAAAAAAAAACTTGGTCAAATACTAATTGCTGCTTAAAAGTGTTTTTTCTAAAATTAACTAGTCAAATACAAACTGTTTCTCGCTAAAAATATTTTTATGAAAAATACTTTTCAAAATAAACAGATTTTAGAAGTTTGACAAAACATGCTATAATATCTTGTATGGTCAAACAATTTTTCTCAAAAAGTGTTTATTTTAAAATATTGAGATGTTTGGCCAAACTTTTGAGAGAAAATAAAAGCTTTTGGAAGTAGCAGAAATAATTTTTCAGAATCTAAAAATAGTTTTTCTTGAGAAGTACTTTTTGAAAAAATACATTTAGAAACATTTTTTAAACGCTTAATCAAACACTAATTGTTGCTCAAAAGTGCTTTTATGATGAAATGACCAAACACAAACTGTTTCTCACTAAAAAATTACTTTAAAAAAAATATGCTGATTTTAGAAGCTTGACCAAACAGACTATAATTATCGTTAATTCTCGAGACATAAAAATATACTCCCTCCACTCTGTTTTAAGTTAACTGTTGTATTAACTTCTTTCACGTCCATTAAAAAATAATAGAAATAATGTATAGTTTACTAAGTTAGCCTATTGATTAGATGTTTTTTTGGCAATTGAGCAGTATGAAAAAACAACTACTTCTTTAATGTTTATAGTTGAAAACAATTGCCAACTATACATTTAGAACTGCTGGGTTTTGATATTGGTGAATGGGAAATGATGGGATGAAAATTAAAGGGAGTAAAATGCTCTTTTATTCCACATCGGAAAAAGAGAAGGAAATAGAGGTGTATATATTACATTACACCTTCTCTAGTTGCTAAAAGGGTTGAGAGGGCAAGGACCCCTCGCGCCGTCGTCTTCGCTCGCTCGGCTTCGGCTTTGGCTTTGGCTTTGGATTTGTATTTGGAAAAAGATCGATTGATTGATAATCTTTTTGGACAAACGTTTCTTTAATTAATTTAATTAACTATTTAATTAAAAATAAATCCAAACGGATCGACCCGCGACCGACCCGACCCATCCAGCTCTCCCTCTCTTTTTCGAATTTCCCTCCAAATATTAGGTGACTATTCTGAATGGTTGCAAACATTCAGAATCAGTACCTCCAAACCTATAAATTCTTGATTGTTCCAAGAATTTATTAATTCATTCATTTTAATTTTTCAATCCTGAATTTCAGTCTTGAACTCAAAAATTATTTTGTCTTGATTCTGTGTGATATACTGTCGTTGAGTGGTTCGCTGCTACCGGAATTTGGAGTACTACTATTCTGGTAAGATAATCGTTCTATCCTGGGAGACGATATTCCGTTAACCTCGAGTAATGTGAGGGGAATAATTTCCTTAAGGACACACTTTGAACTAAGTGGGCTCGATTATATTCTGAAATTATTTTCCAAAACAGATTCTGTTTTCGTTTATTGTTTCATGATCAATTTACTGTTAAGTAATGTTTATATCGTGTAATCTGCTTCTAAGTGATTAACAGATTGTGTTGAAACATTATTTAGCCAAATACAGATTATTATACCAACAATCTTAAGGAAATTAATTGATGAAGTTTTAATTTGTATCCTGGTTTGGAGATTAAAACCTGTGTGATTTTCTACTACGTATGAAATTTCATATTCTAACTTGAAGATATAAAAACTTCGTTGGAATATTAAAGTCCAGGAAAAAGTGTTTTCCAAAAGGAAAAAAAATGTTTTTTCAGGAAAAAAAAAGTGTTTTTCTTGTATGTTGTATGGAGACTAAAATCTTCGGATTTTCTACTCCGGTTGAGATTAAAGTTTTCATAACTTTCTACTCATTTGGGTACTTGATTTGAAGATATAAAAACTTCATCAAGTATATAACATACAATCTACTGCACTTCGTTTCAAGCAATTTTGATTCGGTTTGAAGAAATAAAATATTCACCGTTGTGTATTATATTTGTTGCTATCAAAATTGATTCGGTTTGAAGAAATAAAATCTTCGCCGTTGTGTATGATATTTGTTGCGACGATTTGAAGAACATAAAAACTTCATCGTTCTGTTTAAGGAGATTAAAACTTGTGTAGTTTTCTACTTCATATGAATATTAGTATTCTGACTCGAAGATATAAAAACTTCGTTGAAATACTAAAGTTTCATAATTATACTACGATTTGAAGAAATAAAATCTTCATCGTTTAAGTCTATAATTCGACTGCGATTTGAAGAAATAAAATCTTCATCGTTGAAGTCTGTGAATTAATTGCTATTTTGGTTTTATTAATTAAAACAGTTTGTCGATTTGATGACAAACAATGGCAATTGAAATCGGAACTACCTCTGCAAATCTGCACTGGTGCATTACTACAACCGTCTGCATGCAGCGTACGAGAAACTGCGAAGTTCATGGTGCCAACTTTAAAGGATGACAAAGAAAGAATGTTCTTTGGCTTACCACTCTTGGTTTGCAAAAGTTCACCATGAGGACCTCCCGTGCTCGCCGACATGCCCGACAACGATTCATAGTTACCGAGGCTTGAAACAGTGATTTCTTGTGCAAAGGCTACATTTTAAGTGTCTTAGAAGATGACTTGTACAATGTCTGATCTGAGAGAAACTTCCAAAGAACTATGGAGTGCACTTGAAAAGAAGTACAAGACAGAAGATGCTTTCTTGAAGAAGTTTGTGGTTGCCAAATTCCCAGACTATAAAATGGTTGATGGGAAAACCGTTGGAACCCAAGTTCAAGAGCTTCAACTTATCTTCCATGACCTTATTGTTGAAGGTATGGTAGTGAATGAAGCATTTCAAGTGGCTGCAATGGTTGAGAAATTTCCGTCTTCGTGGAAAGATTTCAAGAATTATCTTAAGCACAAAAGAAAGGAAATGAAGTTGGAGGATCTTGTGATTCGTCTCAAGATCGAGGAAGATAACAAAACCGCTGAGAAGAGGTATCGTAAGAGTTCGCCAATTGAAGGGGCCAATATCGTTGAAGATGCTGCTCCGAAAATGAACAAGAAAAGAAAGAGGCCTTCTGGAAAAGAGAAGGGTTCTAATAAGAAAAAGTTCAAGGGCAACTGCTTTAATTGTGGGAAAGCTGGCCACAAAAGCCCAGATTGTCGTCTCCGGAAAAAGGACAAGGGAAAATGACAAGCCAATATGGTGGAAATGAATGATTATCTGAATGATCGTAATGCAATCTTTGTCGAGTGCAATTTGGTTGGAAACCCAAAGGAGTGGTGGCTGGATTACGGTGCCACTCGACATGTTTGCTGCAAAGAAGCATTTGCAACATATGCTCCGGACCAGAAGAGTCTTGTTTATGGGAAATACCGCAATGCCAAGGTTGAAGGATATGGGAAGATACTTACGAAGATGACTTAAGCAAGGTCGACTCTCAACAATGTTACGCGTTCAACAATTCGGAAGAATTTAGTTTCAGCCAGACTACTCGTCAAAAACGGGTTTAAGTGCGTGTTGGTTAGTGAGAAAATTGTAATAAGTAAGAATGATATGTTTATAAGAAAGGGCTACCTCACCGAGGGCCTTTTCAAACTCAATGTAATAGTTGTTGACAGTATTAATGAAAATTCAGCTTCGTCTTACTTATTGGAGTCAAATGATTTATGGCATGTTCGTTTAGGACATGTCAATTATAAAACCTTGCGAAAATTGATCAATTTAGAAGTATTGCCTAAATTCGAGTGTAACAAATCAAAATGTGAAATTTGTGTTGAATCTAAGTTTGTTAAACATCCATATAAGTCTATTGATAGGAATTCAAATCTTTTAGACTTAATTCACACATATATATGTGATATGAAGTCAATACCATCTCGTGGTGGGAAAAAGAATTTTATAACTTTCATTGACGATTGCACTCGATACTGTTATGTGTATTTGCTTAATAGTAAGGATGAAACAATTAATACATTTAAGCAATACAAGAACGAAGTGGAAAATCAATTGAATAAAAAGATCAAAATGATTAGAAGTGATAGGGGTGGAGAGTACGAATCTCCTTTTGCAGATACATGTTTGGAATATGAAATTATTCATCAAACTACTGCCCCTTACACACTACAATCAAATGGAATTGCGGAAAGGAAAAACCGAACATTAAAGAAAATGATGAATGTCTTACTAATTAGTCCCGATTTACCGCAGAGCTTGTGGGGGGAAGCTATCCTTACAGCTAATCGAATACTCAACAGAGTACCCCACAGCAAAACACAATCTATTCCATATGATCTATGGAAAGGAAGAAAACCCAACTTGAAATACTTCAAAGTGTGGGGGTGTTTAGCGAAGGTTCAAGTTCCTTTGCCCAAAAGGGTAAAAATCGGACCAAAAACTGTAGATTGTGTTTTTATTGGCTATGCTACAAACAGCAAAGCTTGTCGGTTTTTGGTTCACAAATCGGACAATCCCGAAATTCATGTTAATACGGTAATTGAATCAGATAATGCTGAATTCTTTGAAAACATCTATCCGTATAAAACTGATTGTGAGTCTTCAAGTGAAAGATCTAAACGACCGCGGGAAGAACCAAGGGAAAGTATACCAAGAAAAGAGGATCTAAGGCATAGCAAACGTCAAAAGACATCTACTTCCTTTGGGGGTATTTGATCGGTGTATTTTATATACACTTTTTGAGTCATTTTTAGTTAGTATTTTACTCATTTTGTTTATGTTTAGTATAGTATTAGGGTCGTTTTCCTTTCTTTTGTGTCACAGCGGTCAGAAATGAAGAAATGGCGAAAAGAAGAGAAAATGAGCTTAATTGAGATGAAATTGCACACAAAAAGGGCCAAGAAAGGAAGTCTAAGAAGTTCCGGAAATTATAGAGGAGATCAGACGAAGACCGGACGAACAAAGGACGAAGAAACGAAAAATCCGGAAGAATTCCGTCACGAGGCTGGCGCTTAGCGTGGCCCTTGTGTGGCCAACGAAGCCGTCCAAAGATCTACGATTTTATCTGTAGCGCAGGAGTTATGAAGTGCTGGGCCGAATTTGACATGTTTTCAGAATCCTAAAGGGATAACTTTTCCTTCCTAAAGGGATAACTTTTCCTACCTAAAGGGATAACTTTTCCTACCTTAAAACCCTTACCTAAAAGGATTCTAATAACTTTTCCTACCTACAAAATCCATAACCCTTCACCAAAAGGATTCTTTGGCTATAAATACTCTACATCATTAGAAGAATTATTCATTCTCCATTCCACCATTCACCACTCTACATCCACCCTTCCACCAATCCATCTTGTAAATATTCCACAACACAACCCTTGGATGCTAGAAGTCTTGGAGACTCATTCTTAAGTAATTTTCTTTTCTTTTCTTTCTTTTATTTCAGTTTTGTATGATGAACCTTGAATTAGTTCTTATCATGTCAATGGCTAGGAACTAATTCTCTTATAGGGCTTTCCATGTTGATTCACTAGAAACTTATGTTATGAATTAATGCATGTCTATGGTTATTATTATTCTTTGAGAGATTTATCCAATAATTGCTTTGAATGCTTGGTAATTAATTGACAACTAATTATCATTATATGATTTCTAATCAAACTTCGAAAGGATGAGGTTGTGAATATGCTGTAAGTTGGGTAGACATATTTGGGTTGGGGATGAAAATACCTCAATTATTTATGTAGCGTTAATGAGAGGCTTAACAACCACAATTTTACGCGTAGTGCGTGACGGTTAACTAGGTTTTGTGCTTAATCCTCATATAGAGTTATCCTTATCAGAAAGGTAGGTAAGGTGCAATCTTTGAGGTTGAGTGTTTATATATTCTTAACGGGAATATAAAGCGATTTCGTAAACACCGCTAGCTCCGAGAGAAGAAGACCATAATTCATTGCATTAATAAATAACATAAGCGGATAGTTGAGGAGACATGGAAGCCCTATTCCCATCACAACTGAAGTAAACCTATAGTTAATTAGCTATTATAATTATTAGTTATAAACCACAAAATCACATATCAATTACCAAATAGATACCAAAAGATAGATAGTTGGTACTTGAACCCTAATCCTTGTGGACGATATTCGGTCTTATCAAGACTATATTACTTGTCACGATAACGTGCACTTGCGTTAAAGTGTGTGCATCTTTTCGCGCATCAAGTTTGTGCGCCGGATTCGGATTAGGCATAGTTCAATATCAAATTTATCTATTTTTAATTTCTAATTTGGTTTTTAATTTTTTTATTTTACGTTTTTATTATTTTGGTAAAAATCGAGTGCGTGATTTTTGTGCATTTTGCTCTATTTCAGAAATCGGTTTATGCGAAGGAGAAGAGGCATACACTCTTGTTCCCTTCAATCGAGATTGAGAAAATCAGAGCGAGCAGAAAGAATCGGATTCTGACGCTTGATAGAGATGGGCGGTGTTCAAAACAACAACATGATGAGAGAAGGGTTAGGTGAAAATCAGCCCAATCCAGGAATACCTCGGCAAGTACCTATGGATGTCGAGGAAAGAGGTCAAGTCCAGGCAGAAAGAAGCTTGGGAGACTATGTGCTGCCTAGAGTGAATGGAGCACAGACATGCATTAGGCTCCCTGCCATAGGAGCAAACAACTTTGAGATAAAACCGGCGATTCTGAGCATGGTATAGCACACAGTGCAATTTGGAGGACTGCCATCGGAGGATCCACATATGCACATAGCTAATTTCTTGTAGCTATGTGCAACTTTCAGATATAACGACGTTACTGATGATGCCGTCAGATTGAGGCTCTTTCCCTTCTCACTTAGGGATAGAGCAAAAGTATGGTTGAATTCCCTGCCGGCCGATTCAATTTTTACATGGCATGAGCTGGCACAGAAATTCCTAGCCAAGTTCTTTCCCCCATGCAAAGCAGCAAAATTGAGAGGGGAGTTGAACAACTTCTACCAAGCAGATGGAGAGTCCTTATATGAAGCTTGGGAAAGGTTCAAAGACTTGCAGAGAAAATGCCCACACCATTGCATTGAGTTGTGGAACTTGGTCCACATCTTCTATAAGTGGCCGTACAACCGAACCATTATAGATGCGGCGGTGGGGCATTCATGAAAAGCGACCGACGCTCACGAGTTATTAGAAGATATGGCCATCAACAACCATGTCACAGAAGAGAGGTCGACAAGTGGGAGGAGAACAGTGGGAGTCCACGAGATAGATGCTATTGCTGCCTTGAATGCCCAAGTGGCTCTTTTGGCGAAACAGTTGCAGCAACATACAGTGTCAGTGAATGCGGTGCAGATGCCTAAAAGCTGTGAGATATGTGGTGGCCCACATACATTCGACAGGTGTCCTTCAGCTGATCCTAATAATATACCAATGGAGCAAGCAGAATGTCAGGCCGTGGGTAATTATCAAAGGCCACAAAACAATCCATACTCCAACACTTATAATCCAGGGTGGAGAAATCACTCAAATTTCTCATGGAGAGGAGACCAGGGGCAGCAAAATCAATACAGGGGCCAGTATCAAACCCAGCAGAACCAAAATCAGCAGGACTTTACTCAGGCCCCGCATCCTCAATAGCTCAATGCACCGGTTCAAAGAAGAAAAGCCGACGAGCCGAAGCATGGTTGCACTTACCAACGCCTGCACTCGGTTTATGATGTGCTAGATCCTCATTCAGAATTTGAAACACAAGTGGTCACTAGCAAAGCAGTAAACAAGCGAGCCACAGGGTACATTGCCAAGCAACACAGAGGTGAATCCAAGGGAGCAATGCCAGGCAGTACAATTGAGAAGCGACAAACAATTGGAGCAGCAGTCACCTCAGCCAGTAGTTGAGAAAAGGGCAGAGATAGAAAAAGAGAAGGTGGTTGAACCTAGCCCAGTAGTAGAGAAAACTCCAGAGAAGGAGTATACAGAGAAGATCCCATTCCCCAGAGATTACAAAAAGGTTGATAAACAATTCTCCAAATTCTTGGAGACATTCAGGAAGCTACATATCAACATACCTTTTATAGAGGCTTTGGAGCAGATGCCCTCCTATTTCAAGTTCATGAAAGAGATCTTAGGGAAGAAGAAGAAGTTGGCAGAGTACGAAATAGTAGCACTGACAGAAGAGTGTAGTGATATCTTGCAGAAGAAGTTGCCACCAAAACTAAAGGATCCAGAGAGCTTTACACTACATTGCACTGTTGGCAAGGTGACATGCAACAGGGCTCTGTGTGATTTAGGGGCAAGCATAAATCTGATGCCCTTATCGGTATTTAAGCGATTGGAGTTGGGAGAGGCCAAACCGACCACAGTGAGCCTGCAGCTGGCCGACAGGAGAGTGGTTCATCCAAGGGGAAAGATTGAGGACGTGATTGTCAAAGTAGGAAAATTCTTCTTTCCCGCGGACTTCCTCATTCTTGACATGGAAGAAGATGCAGAAATCCCTATCATATTGGGGAGACCATTCCTAGCGACGGGGAGAGCCTTGATCGATGTAGAGAGAGGAAAGTTGACATTGAGGGTGGAGAAGGAAGAAATGATGTTTAAAGTTTTTAAACACATCATTGAGCCACCAACCATAAGTAGGTGCTTTGCAATCAGCACCATCAACCCCCCCTGTGAGCCCGTACAAGCCAACAAAAGGAAGATGAGCCCACGAAAGCAGGCGTGGTTTGCCAAACCTCCACAGCAGCAGGTATGTGTTCCTGAACTCCCCCTTAATGATAATGCTAAGAGGAGAAGAAGAAAAAGAAAACGCAAAATGTAGAGAAAATGGATTAGTTGTGGGCTTGACCCACCCCACGTCTATTAAACTAAGGAACTTGCGTCCGGCTAAAAGACGTTAAAGACAGCGCTACTTGGGAGGCAACCCAAGGTATTTTAGTTTATTTTACTTTAGTAATTTTTATTAAGAACGGTCCCACGGAGGTAGTGTTTGTGTTGTGACAGTGCGAGCAAATAAACCGGCGGCGAAAATCGAAAAACCAGATTTCGAAAAGCGGGTGCAAAGCCAGAGCGCGCAAAAGAACAGAAGAGGCGCTGAAGTTTAGCGCCATGGCCAGAGCAGGGCGCTACCAAAATCGAAAAAATGCCAAGTCTAGCCGCGCGGCTTCGTAATGTGCCCGACACGTAAATTCGAACGAGTGCAGACATCAGCCATGGCTAAAGCAGGCTACGCCAAGGCAAATCCAGAAACTTAAAAACGCCCAGAAATCAGATTTGCCCCAATTTCAAAACCAAAACCTAACCCTTCTTCTCCACAAAACCCACGAAAATCCACAAATTACCCACAAATCCTCCACAAATCAAACCCAACCACAACTAAAACTCATAAATTCCTAAAAACCCTTAGCTATCTCAACCAACAAAGCTCCATTCCATAGCCTCAAATCACCATTGGAAGCAAGAACATCGTGGAGACACCATCAAAAAGGTAATCTTCACCTTTTTCTTGAAAGTTGCTAGTAGTCAAAGGAGGTAATAGTGTGGAGAAGTGTTGCATTGTGAAGTAGTGTGGGTGCTGAAAAATTGATTGTGAATTTTGGAGAAGGAGTAGACAAGGAGGGTGTGGGTATTGGGTAGTAGAGTTGAAGTTTGGGGGTGTTTGTGTTTTAGCTGCTAGATTGTTGATTGTGTTGGGAAGCACTTGTAAGCTGTACAAAGTATTTTAACCATGTCCACCAGAAAAAGAAGAGCCTCCACATCCACCTCAGCCCCACATTACGATGATACTAGGTTTGTGAGCTACGAAGCCTTCCAAAGATACAAAAAGCTTAGTACTAGGCCCTTAATCCCTGAAAGGGGAATGGACTATCAGAGGGAGTCGTTTGGGGAAGAGGATGTTTATGAGCCCATTCGGGCAATGATTGAGTTAAGGGGGTGGAGGAGATTTGTAAATCCGGAGAAGATAGCACCAATGAACACAACAATGGTGCGTGAATTCTATGCCAACTTTCCGGAGAAGGTGGAAAGGGGGTGCTTTGTAAGGGGAAATTATGTGCCTGTGACAGCAGAAGATGTAAATACACAATTGAAGACGGTTGATGTTGAAGAAAGTTGTAATTGGAACTACTTTAGAACATGGTCTAGAAACACCTCCAACATCGACTGGAATAACATCGCAGACACAGTGAGCTACCCTGGGGCTGCATTTGATCTTGCAAGGAATGGGTCAAGAGGACTGAGCAGGTGCGTCAATAAAGCGACAAGTTGGCTATATTTCATCAGTGCCCGTCTGATCCCATCAACGCACTTCACCAGAGTGCCAGAAGATAGGATCAAATTGATATATGAGATCATGACGGGGAAAACAATTGATGTGGGGAAAGAAATAGTGCAGAGCATTGAGGAAATCAGCAGGTTGGTGACAACAGGTGGATTGGGAAATGACTCAGTTATCACCAAGTTATGTCACATGAATGGGGTCCCAGTCCTACCCACTGATACTAATGAGAGAAACCAACTGCCTGTGACATATGGGATAGTGCACTCTTTCCTAGATCCAAGTCCCCCAGCAGCAAGAAGAAGGGTACAACCACCACCACCACCAGCAGCAGAGGCCGCAATGAACGAAGATGAGCCTGAAATAGGAGCTCAATATGCGGCGGGGCCTAGCCACCAGCCTACCACAGATTCAGAACCCGCAGTGCCCATGATGGAGCAATTGCTTCAGAATCAGATGAGGATGATGCAAAGTTTGGACACAGTGATACAAGGACAGCAAGAAACGCAGCAGCAAATTATTGAGATGAGTTCCTTGTTCAACCAGTGGTCCATGCACTATCCCATGCCACCGCCACCACCACCATTTTAGCCAAAGTCTGTAAGTGTCTTATTTCTTTTATTGTCTTTGCGTCTGCACACATTGGGGACAATGTGTGATTTAAGTTTGGGGGGGTGTTTTATTTGTGTTTTTTTTTGTTTTTATGTATTTTTGAGTCACAATTTTTTTTTCTTTTAAGTCATAATTGCCTGTCAAAAATCATGTATGCTGTAGTTGCTAGAAACACCTAGTGAAGTAAGGTGGAATAATGTAATGGAATTGAAACAACTATCTAAACACTTAGGTTAGATATGCCAAAAACTCACAAAATCTGTCTATTTGGAGTTTCTTGCTTAAATTATACATGCTAAATGATGAATACTTATGTGTTATGATTGCTTGCTATTTGAGGCGAAATAGTTAGGATATGCATGTTAGGGAGATGACTCAGGCATTTCTTTGATAGTCAATTCTTACCACTCTTTTCTATCCCGGACTTTAAATATATCCCTAGTCGGCCCCATTGAGCCTAAAAATTGAAACTTCTTCTTTGACACCCTATATTCCCACAAATTGTGCCATAAGTAAAAATGTGAAATAGTGGAATAAATTGTGTTAAAAAGGAGACAAAAAGAGTGAACAAAAGTGATTCACCCCAATAAAAGAGTAATAAGAAATAGGCAAAAGCCTAAGTTTGGGGGTGCCTGTTATTATGATACTCTTCACTCTCCCAAAACAAAAGAGGGAAAAGATAGAATTGAAGTGAAGAAAAGAACCAAAAGAAAAGGGAACAATGAAAAGCTAAAGAGCTTATGGTACACAGAATGAGCCTAAAATGCCTATTTTTACCTACCTACACCTAAGCCTACATTACAACCCTGAAAAGTCCTGAAGATCTCTTATATGCATATCCATGATTAGTGGAGAATAACAAGTGAACA
Organism: Przewalskia tangutica; assembly: GCA_029844215.1. Lineage (NCBI taxonomy): Eukaryota > Viridiplantae > Streptophyta > Magnoliopsida > Solanales > Solanaceae > Przewalskia > Przewalskia tangutica. The sequence goes on along the minus strand of CM056720.1, from coordinate 138,289,319 downwards.
GGCCATAGGATTTTGAAATTGACATGCATAGTTAGGTATTCTTACTTCCATTTAGCATGATTAAATTGAATTTGCGAAATATCTGACTTTAAGTGTTTAGAATGCTAAAAATTCATGCTATATGTTCCTGCATATTATTCTGCTAACCTTCATGTTTTTCTAGATAACACTAATGCAGCAAAAGTGATCAATGTCAGTGAGTCTTTTATTTTTTCGTTTTCTTGAGTCCTTTATTTCTTTCTTTCCATCTTTGCTCGAGGGCGAGCAAAGGTTAAGTTTGGAGGTATTTGATCGGTGTATTTTATATACACTTTTTGAGTCCTTTTTAGTTAGTATTTTACTCATTTTGTTTATGTTTAGTATAGTATTAGGGTCGTTTTCCTTTCTTTTGTGTCACAGCGGTCAGAAATGAAGAAATGGCGAAAAGAAGAGAAAATGAGCTTAATTGAGATGGAATTGAACACAAAAAGGGCCAAGAAAGAAAGTCTAAGAAGTTCCGGGAATTATAGAGGAGATCAGACGAAGACCGGACGAACAAAGGACGAAGAAACGAAAAATCCGGAAGAATTCCGTCACCAGAGCCGCGGCGCTTGGCAGCAGCGCCGCGACGCCGACCACTGAAGCCGTCCAAAGATCTCTGATTTTCAGGCACCGCGGCGCCAATCTGCAGGGCCGCTATGAAGTGCTGGGCCGAATTTGACATGTTTTCAGAATCCTAAAGGGATAACTTTTCCTTCCTAAAGGGATAACTTTTCCTACCTAAAGGGATAACTTTTCCTACCTTAAAACCCTTACCTAAAAGGATTCTAATAACTTTTCCTACCTACAAAATCCCTAACCCTTCACCAAAAGGATTCTTTGGCTATAAATACTCTACATCATTAGAAGAATTATTCATTCTCCATTCCACCATTCACCACTCTACATCCACCCTTCCACCAATCCATCTTATAAATATTCCACAACACAACCCTTGGATGCTAGAAGGCTTGGAGACTCATTCTTAAGTAATTTTCTTTCTTTTATTTCAGTTTTGTATGATGAACCTTGAATTAGTTCTTGTCATGTCAATGGCTAGGAACTAATTCTCTTATAGGGCTTTCCATGTTGATTCACTAGAAACTTATGTTATGAATTAATGCATGTCTATGGTTATTATTCTTCTTTGAGAGATTTATCCAATAATTGCTTTGAATGCTTGGTAATTAATTGACAACTAATTATCATTATATGATTTCTAATCAAACTTCGAAAGGATGAGGTTGTGAATATGCTGTAAGTTGGGTAGACATATTTGGGTTGGGGATGAAAATACCTCAATTATTTATGTAGCGTTAATGAGAGGCTTAACAACCCTAATTTTACGCATGGTGCGTGACGGTTAACTAGGTTTTTGTGCTTAATCCTCATATAGAGTTATCCTTATCACCGAAAGGTAGGTAAGGTGCAATACTGGGGTTGAGTGTTTATATATCCTTAACGGGAATATAAAACGATTTCAGAAACCCGCTAGCTCAGAGAAGACCATAATTCATTGCATTAATAAATAACATAAGCGGATAGTTGAGGAGACATGGAAGCCCTATTCCCATCACAACTGAAGTAAACCTATAGTTAATTAGCTATTATAATTATTAGTTATAAACCACAAAATCACATATCAATTACCAAATAGATACCAAAAGATAGATAGTTGGTACTTGAACTCTAATCCTTGCGGACGATATTCGGTCTTATCAAGACTATATTACTTGTCACGATAATGTGCACTTGCGTTAAAGTGTGTGCATCTTTTCGCGCATCACCAGACTTTGTAACATTCTTGCTTGAAAATGAGCCTCAAACATTTAAAGCAGCAATGCCATCTTCTGATTCAACATTTTGAAAAGAAGCAGTCAATAGTGAGATTGAATCAATTTTAAACAACCATACATGAGAATTAGTTGATCTTCCTCCTGGAATTAAACATTTAGGATCAAAATGGATCTTTAAAAGGATAATAAAAGCTGATGGTACTATTGACAAATATAAGGCACGATTTGTGGTCAAAGGTTATAGACAAAAAGAAGGCCTTGATTACTTTGACACATACTCGTCGGTAACAAGAATAACATCTATTCGGGTGTTAATGGCACTGACAGCCGTATATGGTCTTGAAATTCATCAAATGGATGTCAAGACAGCTTTCTTAAATGGAGAATTGGAGAAAGAAATTTACATGGAACAACCTGAGGGTTTTGTGGTTCCTGGTAAAGAAAAGAAAGTGTGCAGACTTGTTAAGTCACTTTATGGACTTAAACAAGCACCCAAACAATGGCATGCGAAATTTGACCAAACAATGTTGGCAAATGGATTTAAGATTAATGAGTGTGACAAATGTGTTTACATTAAAAATACTCCAAATCATGAAGTCATTGTTTGTTTGTATGTTGATGACATGTTGATAATGAGTAAAGATATTGTCGATGTAAATGCTACGAAGCGTATGCTCGCTAGCAAATTTGACATGAAAGACTTAGGGGTTGCTGATCTGATCTTAGGAATTAGGATCCATAAAACTCCACAAGGTCTAGCATTATCACAGTCACATTATATTGAATGGCAATAAAACGAGTCTTGGGATATTTACAACACACCCAAAACTATGCTTTGCATTATAATAAATATCCCGCAGTACTTGAGGGATATAGTGATGCAAATTGGATCACCGGATCGTTTGAAGTTAAATCCACGAGTGGATATGTTTTCACCGTTGGCGGAGGAGCAGTGTCTTGGAAATCATCAAAACAGACATGTATCGCCCGCTCTATAATGGAATCAGAATTTATAGCTTTAGACAAGGCCGGTGAAGAAGCTGAATGACTCCAGAATTTCTTAGAAGATATTCCATTCTGGCCCAAACCTTTGGCTCTTATATGTATACATTGTGATAGTCAAGCAGCAATAGGTAGGGCGGGGAGCGTAATGTATAACGGAAAATCTCGTCACATACGACGGAGACACAATACCGTTAGACAACTCCTCTCTAGTGGCGTTATCACAATTGATTATGTAAAGTCAAGAAATAACGTGGCGGATCCGCTTACAAAAGACTTATCTAGAGAGGGAGTTGGTAGATCATCAATGGGAATGGGGTTAAGGCCAAGGACAAGTCATCATGGCGGTAACTCTACCTAGCAGACTGGAGATCCCAAGAGCTAGGTTCAAGGAGATCAAACAAAGTTGTGACTGACGGTTCAACATTGTCGAATAACTCAACCCATTCTCGGATGAAGACAATGTTCAGAAATAAGGATAAGACTTTATGGCTTGTTAATGAGTTAATAAAGCATTAAGGTTTTTTAATGGTTATCTAAATCTGGCAATGTATGACCAGATAGTGTGGCTATAGGACCACATGTTTAGAAATCACCTATGTGAGTGTTAAGTGTAAGCCGCTTTAAAGGGGAATGACAGTAAAGACCCATTCTCTATGCACTCATGAGATCAAGCGGTGTTCATGGCTGAAACGAACACAACCGTGAGAACCATAAACGGTTGAGGGTTGATTGTGTGTCTTATGTTGTCTAGGTATACAACAAAGTTCGACGGTTCAAAGATATCAAATCTACCGATTGATCGAGTATATCCGATATAAGTTCACTCCAAAAGTTCAAAGGGAAACCTACTTATCCAGATGCAGTCAATTCTCGCTTGTATATCACACTCGTCCGTACATTCTTTTATCTTATAACCATTCCCCATTCATGTGGGGGATTGTTGGATTTTGATATTGGTGAATGGAAAATGATGGGATGAAAATTAAAGAGAGTAAAATGCTCTTTTGTCCCACATCGGAAAAAGAGAAGGAAAGAGAGGTGTATATATTACATTACACCTTCTCTAGTTGCTAAAAGGGTTGAGAGGGCAAGGGTCTCTCGCGCCGTCGTCTTCGCTCGCTCGGCTCGGCTTCGGCTTTGGCTTTGGCTTTGGCTTTGGCTTTGGATTTGGATTTGGAAAAAGATCGATTGATTGATAATCTTTTTGGACAAACGTTTCTTTAATTAATTTAATTAATTATTTAATTAAAAATAAATCCAAACGGATCTACCCGCGACCGACCCGACCCGTCGGGCTCTCCCTCTCTTTTTCGAATTTCCCTCCAAATATTAGGTGACTATTCTGAATGGTTGCAAACATTCAGAATCAGTACCTCCAAACCTATAAATTCTTGATTGTTCCAAGAATTTATTAATTCATTCATTTTAATTTTTCAATCCTGAATTTCAGTCTTGAACTCAAAAATTATTTTGTCTTCATTCTGTGTGATATACTGCCGTTGAGTGGTTTGCTGCTACCGAAATTTGGAGTACTACTATTCTGGTAAGATAATCGTTCTATCCTGGGAGGCGATATTCTGTTAACCTCGAGTACTGTGAGGGGAATAATTTCCTTAAGGGCACACTTTGAACTAAGTGAGCTCGATTATATTCTGAAATTATTTTCCAAAACAGATTCTGTTTTCGTTTATTGTTTCATGATCAATTTACTGTTAAGTAATATTTATATCGTGTAATCTGTTTCACTAAGTGATTAACAGATTGTGTTGAAACATTATTTAGCCAAATACAGATTATTATACCAACAAGAACTATTTATTTAGTTTTAAATTTCTAACGTGACAATATTTTGGGACAAAGTTTTAAAGCTAAAGCGACACTTAAAATGGGAAAGTGAAAATATTTACTATAACTCCAAAACCATCACCTACCACTACTTAATTTATGGTAAGCCCACCAACATCATATAAAAATGCATATGGATAAAAACCATCAACATGTTAATGTTCACAACTGAAAATCAGAGGCTTGATTTTCATGGTAATTAAGAATCTGTTAGCTTTTCTGAGCTACCAAATTTTCGCGAGCAGAAAGTTGAATTTGGAAATATCCATTATTTTAGCCATGGACCCCTGGTTATGACCCTTCTGCAGTTATTTAAATCTAAAATATTGATATTAAGGTAGGACATGTACATAATATCTTTGGCAAGTAAAAGCAAGAAAAATCAATGAAGAGGAGCTAAGGGTATTTGGCCAAGCTTCTGGAAAAGTGTTTCTATTTTTTAGAAGTAGTTCTGCAGAAACTGTTTCTGGAGAATCTGTTAGGGTGTTTGGTCTATAGTTATAAAAGTACTTCTGAGAAACAAAAACAGTTTCCTGTTTGGCTCACATTTATGCAAATTTACTAGAATATTCTTTTTAATAGATTTAAAACTATTAAAAGTATTCTTTTCTATCCTATGTTTCTAAAAATTAGTATATCTTTACAATTTAATATATTTTTTAAAATTATTTAGTTGCAACATTTAATCAAAAAATAATATTATATTGTACATAAGAAATGTAACGACAATAAGATAGTCAATGACTCAAATATGTCCAAATCTACCCCCCGCCCTACCCACACTTACCCCCACCCTACCGCCCACCACACCCCATACTCCTACTCCATCCTCAAATTTCTATTTCATATTTTTTGTTACTTTTATAAAAAATAATTGAAAATATGAATATTTTCTTACCTCTCCCCCTCCCCATCCACCTACCACATTTTCAAATTTTTATTTTATATTTTTTTACTTTTATAAATAATTTATAAAAATATGAATTTTTCTTACACCCACGCCTCTACCCCCTACCCCACCCCATTGCCCTACCCCATCCTCAAATTTCTATTTCATATTTTTGTTACTTTTATAAAACAATATAATTTTTTTCTTTCCCTCCCCATCCACCTACCACATTTTCAAATTTTTATTTTATATTTTTTTTAGTTGTTTTTATATTTTATATAAATTATGAATTTTTTTCTTACAGCCGTCCGTCCTCCCCGCCACCCCCACCCTACCCCATTGCCCTACCCCATCCTCAAATTTCTATTTCATATTTTTTGTTAGTTTTATAAAAAAATATAATTTTTTTTCTTTCCCTCCCCCCCTACCCCTCCACCCCACCCCATTGCCCTACCCCATCCTCAAATTTCTATTTCATATTTTTTGTTACTTTTATAAAAAAATATATTAAAAAATATGAATTTTTCTTACCCTGCCCTACCTCACACCCCACCCCGTTGCCCTACCCCATTCTCAAATTTCTATTTTATATTTCTTGTTACTTTTATAAATAAATTATTAAAAAATATGAATTTTTTTCTTACCCCCACCCCACCCACTCCCATTGCCCTACCCATTATCAAATTTCTATTTCATATTTTTTGTTACTTTTATAAAAAAAAAAATTAAAAATATGAATTTTTTTCTTACCCCGCCCTACCCCATACCCCCTATCTCCACCCCACCTCATTGCCCTACTCATCCTCAAATTTTTATTTCATATTTTTTGTTACTTTTATAAAAAAATGATTTTTTTTCTTATCCCCCGCCCTATCGCCTACCCCCACCCTCACCCTACCCCATTCCCAAATTTCTATTTTATATGAAGATATTATATGAGATTAAAAAGAATTTTGTGAAATGAAAAAGGTAAATGGGTCCAAAAAAAATTCATTTAATGAGCAAAAAAGGCTTCTCGAGAAGCACCAAATTGGTGTTTCTGCTTCTCTTCTGAAACACTTTTTGCCTTCTAGAAAAAATGTTTCTACTTCTGAAAAAGTGGTGTTTGCCCAAAGAAGTGTTTTTGAGAAATAGAAACACTTCCAGAAGCTTGGCCAAACACCACCTAAGTCCGATTTATCACATTATCAAGTATATTGTGTACTTTTTTTCATTTTATTGGACAACATTACAAATTGAAATTTATATAGTTTTTATAGAAAATTAATCATAAGAAGTATTGATTGTAATTTACCTTGTATCATAATGTAAAACACATAGATAATTGTAATGCTTCGAACGAATACTTACAATTTAGCAAATCTGGAATCTTGTGTAATCCGAGGGTGAGCACGTAACTGTTCCTCGATTGCAAGTCCAAGACTCCGATGTAATTACTCTTTCGGAAAGCTAGGAAATCCGGCAGAGTTTCAGCAGAGAATAATTCAAGTGAATTAGGTGTATTAAAATAATGATTGAACCCTCTATTTATAGTTGAAAAATCAGCTAGGGTTTTCAAGTGGGCCAGGCCCAGAAACCGAAACAGAGTGGGTCACTTCGGACCCACTGGACACGTGGCGCTGCAGCGCTTAGTCCAATTCTGCCTCGTTTCTATTTTAATTAAATCCGAAATATCATCTCGATTTAATTAAGCAATCATTATTTATTCTAATGTCTCGATTATAAACCGAACCTTTATATTCTCTCTAATTACATCCTTGAATCGACGGAACAATTGACTTAGTGTTACCCTACAGACCTTCACATATCGACACTAATAACAATAGGGTCTACACGGAACTCCTAGACGGCGCTGGAAAACGAACTCAATATGTGAAGTATAGTTACATGAAACCTGTGAACTAAACATCTATGTGGGTAGATAAAATCCTTTCATTCACGAAACACTAGATCAAGCTTAGGATCTGCCAAGTGTCTATCCAAATGGCTTGATCATTTTATCTCATCTATATTAGTTGACAACAAGACCATATTAAAGATATGTCTACTGCATTGGTCAATGACTTAGTCAACCTAATACCATATGAGAATCTGAGTGTTCTCTCGAAGATACATTCGAGGAATGAATCCTAATCTTGGCTCAACTACCACCTTTAATGTACGTCGCAATATACCCAATACAAGCCGCGTCTCAACCCCCTTTCGATTGAATGAGGAGAAGAGGATGAGAGGTGTTTTGAAATGTAATTTTGAATTAAGGGGGAGGTGAAAGGTTAATAAGGGCTAAGTGCAAAAATCTGAAAATTAATATTGCACTTTGGTCCAACTCCCATAATAGTCTACTTAAATTAATTCATCTACTAAAATAAATCCCACAATTATTAACTCAATCTCCCACATAACCCATCTTACATAAAATCTGAAAATTCATGTCATAATATAATATAATCACTCCCATGATCACACTCGTAGTTTTCCACAATTATTCTGTAATCACATCTTTTGTATACTAATTTTCCAATTAGCATATATAAATATACCTTATATCCAATATTCGAATCTTATTTCTTAATTACGTTCTCTAATTATCGTCTTAAACTTACGAGGTGTAACAACAGGCCGACTCAAATGAACGCACTTAAGAATCCAAGATTATCCACGGCCACAACGGACAAAACATTAAAAAGAACAGAGTAAGGAAATTTTTTGTGTTGGTACCGTTGACTTGGCTTACACTAAACACTGACGGTTCAAGACATCACGTTCACCGCGCAGTAAGTAAGTCCGATGGTATTAAACTAAGGAAGGTTCAAAGTGGAAGCTACCTCTCCTTATGCAACATTGATCCGATGAGAGATTGCTAGAAAAGGCACATTGTGAGTACGCCAAAGTCTCTTTCAAAAGGGAATTGTTGAAAATTTATTAATGTGGAATAAAGTTTATCCCATTATTTATGACTCAAACAATTGGGGCCCTGCACGTTGGAAACATCGTTTCCACACACGTGCAGACATTGTACCAAGGATTGTAAATTTCATTAGTGAAAGAGATACTGGTACGTAAGTAAAATATTTGAGACATAGAATGATGAACGGTCGTTGGCCAAATGAAAAGTGTTCCAGGTTGGTGAATGAAGGAAAAAGTGTGCATAGTGTAAATATTGGAACGGGTCGGAAAAGGCCGCAGAGCCCGGAAGGGCCGCGGTGCCACCGCAGAGCTGGGGAGTACCGTGGCGCCAACCCCACCAGGGTCGCGGCAGCGGCGAGCAGCGGAGCTAATTCTGGCCCAAGGCTCTAGAGTCGCGGTGCCGCGACGCCTCCGAGGCTCTGTCGCGGCACCTCCGAGGCTCTGCCGCGGTGCCTTTGAGGCTCTGCCATGGTGCCTCCGAGGCTCAGCCGTGGCACTAATTCGGTTTCTCCTGGCAGAAATTCTGAAACAGAAAATCTGATATTTAGATACTTTTGGACTGCCCTCAATGACATTCATTCCAGCATTATTCGACCATTACTTGGCTGATAAATGAGTGTCATTACTTGGGTAATTCATTTCCATTACTTGACACTTAAAGATTCGAAATCTTACACTATAAATTGAGGCTTTTGGCTCAATTGCTAGACACTTGCAACACTTGTGTTTTCAGAAAATCTTCTTCCTCTCTAGCATATTTCAATACTCAAAGTTCTTCAAGAGAAACACTTGAGTATCATTTGCTCAAGTGTTAGTAGCTATTTTATTTTGGGAGACTATTGCCTAGAAACGTAAAAAGATATATACGGACCAATTTTGTCTTAAAGACAGAGTACTAGCTGTTGTAGTACTAATGTTTATCTTTCTTGTCCGCTTGGAAAACATATTAAATTACCTTTTATTGCCTCCAATTCTAGTATGTTGTTGCCATTTGATATTATTCATAGTAATTTGTGTATATCTCCCATCTTGAAGCTCTTTGGGCCACCGTTATTATGTGTTATATTTGGATGATTATTCTAATTTTTTGTGGACTTTTCAATAATCTAAAACGTATCAAGTTTATTCCACATTCCTATTATTTAGAGCATTCATCCATACCCAATTTGAATGGAAAATTAAAAACATTCAATGTGATAATGGAAGGGAATATGATAATGGGCCTTTTAGAGAATTTTGTAACATTAATGGTAATCTTTCTGGTTTTTTCGTCCACATACATCCTCACAAAATGGGAAAGTCGAACGAAAAATATGCACCCATTAAAAAAATTGTTCGAACATTACTAGCCCATTCTTCATTACCACCTTTATTTTGGCATCATGCATTAGAAATGACCATTTGTCTTCTTAACATACTTTCTAGCAAAGGATTAACATACCAATCTCCACTCAAAATTCTTTATCACAAAGATCCGTCATATTCTCATCTTAGGATGTTTGAGTGTTTATGCTATCCTATATTTCCCTCCACTACGATAAACAAACTACAAGCTCGTTCCACCGCTTGTGTATTATTGAGTTATCCGTCTAATTATCGTAGTTATAAGTGTTATGATTTATCCTCTAATAAAATCATCATTAGTCGCCATGTGATTTTTTATGAAACCCAAATTCCGTTTGCTAAGTTACATAATTTTGTGTCTAATTCCTATATTGTGTGGATGATGGACTCTCACCATATGTGTTCCATCATTTTGTCTGACCCCCATCTCGGGATTTGGGCAAGATACGTACATGGCGGCAAGTGCCTCTTGGCGGACCTTTCGTGATCATTTCGGCCCGGATCCCACCGCTTTGGCTCATCTTTCGTCTATCACCTGAGTCTGCCACCAGGCCCACTGTCAGCTGGCCCAAATGTCCCACATCCGAATACAGTTTCTCGGCCAGCAAACCCACTGCCTACTAGCCTATCCATTCTCCCTCTCAGTCCAGCGTCTCGGCCAGCAGGCTCACTGCCTGCTGGACCACCTCCCAACCCAAGCCTGTTCCACCTAAACCAAGCCAGTTCCGACATCACCACACCGATCCAAGTCCAGCCAACTTCTATTACGAGTCAATGGCCTATTACTCGTAGCCATCCGGGTATTTTAAACCAAAACGTCATTTAATCTCAATTCTAATGTCACTAAATCACCCCTACCACATAACCTCATATTTGTCCTTCGTGATCCGAATTGGAAAATGGTCATGAATGATGAATATAATGCTCTTATTAAAAATAAGGTGTGGGACTTGGTGCCCCGTCTGCCTGGTGTTAATGTGATTCATTCTATGTATATTTTTACTCATAAGGAAAAAATCTGATGGTTGTTTTGAGAAGAATAAGACTCGTCTTGTAGGTGATGACAAAACTCAACAGGTTGGTGTGGATTATGGAGAGACATTTAGTTCAGTGGTCAAACCGACAACTATTTGCACTGTCTCAGTATGGCTCTCTCCTAAGCCTGGCACATTCATCAGCTGGACGTGAAGAATGCATTCTTACACGGTGATCTCAAAGAAATGGTATACATGCATCAGCCCTTGGATTTCAGGGACCCCGATCATCCTAACCATATTTGTTTACTAAAGAAGTCCTTGTATGGGCTAAAAGTATAAAAGGTTTGCAGATTATGTGTCTACTATTGAATTTTCTCACAACAAGTCTGATCATTCTCTGTTCATCTATCTCTGAGGTAACTTCTTTAGCATACATTCTGTTATATGTGGATGATATTAAATTGATTGCCTCTTATGATAAACTATCGTCGTTAGGGCCTTTGAGTTATTTTTGGGTATAGCTGTAACTCGTCATGTAGGTGGTCTATTTTTATCATAAAAGAAGTATGCGACTGAGATTATTGAGCGGACTGACATTTCATCATGTAAGTCATCTCCTACTCCGGTTGACACCAAACCGGAGTTGAGTACTAATTCTAGCACACCCTACGAAGATCTCTCTCACTATCGTAGTCTTGCGAAGGATCTTCAGCATCTTACATTCTCGAGGCCCGATATTACTTATACAGTACAACATGTGTGTTTATTTATGTATGATCTGAGGGAATAACACATGAACGCTCTCAAATGCATTTGGCATTACATTCAGGACACTCTTGATTATGGTTTGCATTTATATCGATCCTTTGTATCTACTCTCATGTATTATACATATGATGATTGTAGTGGATGTCCAGATACCAGACGCTTGACATTTAGTTATTGTATGTTTCTTAGTGATAACTTGGTCGGATAAATTCCAGGCTACTTTATCGCGATCCAGTGCGCAGGTCGAGTATCGATGGGTAGCCAGTGTGGTGTCTTAGTCATATTGGTTGCGTAACCTACTATTAGAGCTTCACTTTCCTATTAAGAAAGCTACATTGGTCTACTGCGACAATGTTAGTGCGATCTATCTCTCTTAAAATACGATCCAACATAAGCGCACTAAGCGTATCGAAATGAATATTCACTTTTTTCGCGAAAAGGTAGCTCGTGTACAAGTATGTGTCTTGCATGTCCCTTCACAGTACCAAATTGCTGACATCTTTACTAAGGGTCTTTCCTTTGTTCTATTTGAAGATTTTAGGGACAGTCTCAGCGTACGACAACCGCTCTTTATGACTGCGGGGGTGTGACAGAATATATGTGTGTATATTCTGTGTATATGTCGTGTATCACTCCTTACAATATTAGAGTTTTTGTACATGTGTAATTATGGTAGTAGTCTTGTATTAGGAAAATGTAGTATCAAGGGGTTATTCTCTTTCATTGTCATTTATAATTTTTAGTAATAATATATTTAAGTTTTGATGCCATTTATTTTTTTTAGCAACAAAAGATTTATTATTACTAAAATTTTATTGCAAATTTTATACTTTCTTGTAGCGTGTGTGTTTCAAGTAGCGGAGACGATGAGCCCCCATTTTTGGCTTTCCCGTTGCATGGACGATTCTTTTCTGATAAAATTTCCCATTAATGAATTCTCTCTTATATGCACAATATATGAATTTTAGTAGTAGCTAGGCAAGTTTTTCTTTGTAAAGAAGGGTTGTGACATATATATAATGTAGGAAGGACAAGTTGAAGCAAAAGGTTGGCAATTATGCCACGAGGGTGTGGATCTAGTGGACATCCAACTTGGCAGGTGATGAATTTTGACCTTATCCTTTATGGGCCCAACTCCACCTATATTTGGGTCTAGGGAATTTAAGGACTTCGTACGGGCTACTGCTTAAACACAGCTAGTCTTTACCATATTGTTTTTAAGAAAACAAATCATAATAATGATGTTATTCCTTTGTCCCATTTTTATTTGGCATGTTCGAATTTTGAGAATAATTTTTTAAGTTTTCTTGTAAATTTTAACATGAAATTATTAATTTATATATTTTAAAACTATATAAAAAGTTCTATTTCTATTAGTCACTATAATTAATAATTCAAAATATTTATAAGTTAGATGATAAAAAATAGCGGGTCGAAGAAAAACTCGATTGATTTTCGAATATAAAAAAGTGTCAGATAAATTGATACGTATAGAGTACCTTTTATCAACAAAATTGAGTTTTTCTATTCTAGAATTTCGAAATTCTTTTATTTCACCTTGTACACATGGAACTTTTTGAGCTGCCATTCTCTAATATATCTTAATATTAAACTATTTTAGAGTTATATTTTTTATTTAGGAATTATTCTCTCTATCTCAATTTATGTGGCATAGTTTAGATTTTGAGAATCAAATCTGTAAATTTTTATTGTATATTCGGATAAAGTTTTTTGAAATAAAATTTACATATTTAAAAACTACTTAAAAAGTATTATAAGTCACAATATTTGATATTAAAATATTTAAAAAAATATATGAAAAATCGTGGTCAAAGAAAAACTCGTTTGAATGTCGAAATTCGAAAGGTACCACATAAATTGAGATGGACAGAATATATATTAACTTTGTTTACCCCAAAAAATATGCAATTGAATTTGTAAGTGATTTTAAGGATACGTGGATTGATTCGTAAGCAAACGTAATAAATAATTAGGGATAAATAAGCAAATGTAAATAATAAGCAATAGAAATAGTCTGAATTGATAGAATCTTGATTAAGACTTGTCCCTGAGATTGGTCTGGTCCTTAGCTGAATTGCTTTGAACTCGAGCCAATATTGAGAGCTTGAGTATATTAAATTTACAATGAAATTGTGCAAGTGAATTGTAACACCTCGTATTTTCGGATAATGATTTGAGCACATAGACGTGGGCAAGTGGACCCGAACCCTGGGGAATTTATATTGTGTTTGTGTATACTATTAAGGAATTAGTATATAAAAGGGTGTGATCCCAAAATAATTTTTGGATTTAACAAGTGTGACAACAGAGATTAATAATTGTAAATCCCCAAAGGGATTATGTACTAGTGTCATATTACAAGAATTATGACATTGGGTATACGATGATTTTATAAGTCATCGGGATTTAAGTGAGTTGGGATCAGTGACATGTATAATTAATTGATTATATAATTAATTAATTGTTTGGAATAACACCTAGTGGAACACTACGTGTCTTCTTATAAATGACATGGGGTGACTAAGCCCAATTAAGTCGACCGAGGGCATCATTTCCTGGTCTTCAATATGCATCTGCTCCATCTTTTTTTAGAAGCTTTCATCCTCTTCAAATCTCTGTAAAATCATTTCCCTAAAGAAGAGATTAAACACCTTGAAAGCAGAAGGAGTATCCCAAGCGATAACCCACTAGAATCTCAATCGAAATTGGGATTTTTTTTTTTGCAGAGTTTGTTCAAACAAGAAGAGAGAATCCAAAGTATTCTAAACCATAATCCGAGTAAACCAAAACCCTTTTACAAGCTTGAATACTCAAGAATCAAGCAAGGCCCTAAATTTCAGAGAAGTCAAGCTCAAACCAATTTTTGGACTCCTGTTTATGCTGTCATAATCGGGCTGGGAAAGAAATTGTCCGACGACACTCGTCACAACTTCTAACAGAGGTAATTTTTCTTACCTTTGGTTTACACAAATCACAGAATATGATTCCTGCTAGTCTAGACGATTATCGAAAATGTTGTGGTGTTGTCGGGACTTTGTTTATACAAAATTAGGGATTACATGTGTAATTACTGGATTGTTAAACATCAGTGTAAAGGATTAGAATGGATGGGTGTTTCGCTACCTGCATAAATTTTGATTTAGAATAAATATAGGTTTTATGTGTATAAGACGTTCGATATAATGTCTCAATGAATTCGGTTATTAGTATATTGACGCGATTGTGATTTAAATCATTCATAGGATGTAGAGGATCCTTCATAAAGCTTACAAGGCCCCGTGGAAACTTAGATAAACTCGATGACAAGGTATGTGAAAGCAATTCATTCTTCTTTTGGCATAATTCCATGAACAAGACGTAATCGTCATATTACTCCATAATGTACTCTACTCTTAGTAGTTAAGGATATTCATATTATTGGATCTTGTGCTAAAAGCATGTCTAAGTCTGGTTCTTAGTCCTTATTAAGGCAATGTGGGAAAAGATATTAATGTTCCTGATGTGCGATTTATGCACACACTAAACGCAAGTGCACGTATCGTTACAAGTAATATAGTCTAGGTAAGACCGAATATCGTCCTCAGGGACTAGTTTTCAAGTACCGATTATCAATGATTTAGTTTCTATTTGGTTAACGTTAATTGAGTTGGAATTCTAAACTAATAATGCAGGAAATAAACTAATTATGAAAATACTTTGATTTAAATCAGTTATGATGGAGAATTATGGCTTCCAAGATCATCAACTATCCACTCTATTCAATCCTTAATACAATTAGACTAATTTCTTCTTCTACGTAAAGATAGCAGGTTAACTAGACCGTTTTATACTCCTGTTAAGGTTATATAAACACTCAACCCCAATGGAGAACCCTTATACCTTTCGGTGACAAGATTGACTACAAAGGAGGATTACGAGCAATAACCTATTAAGCTACACAAGTATCGGGGTACTTTTGTCCACGATTTAAACCTATGTTTATTCAACTGTAGCATATTCACAATCTCCCCTTTTGGATTTCGATTAGAACTCATATAAGTGATGATAACTATTGATCAATTAATTATCAAGCAATCAAAGCAATTATTGAATAAATCTTAAATAAGTGAAGAAGAAACCAAACTAATATATTAATTCATGAATAAGAGTTTCAAGAGAATCACAAGGAAATCCCTAACAAAGTAATTAGCTCCTAGCCATAGTCACGCTAAGAACTAATATAATCTTCAAACATGAACTGAAATAAACAAAGCAAAAGAAAGAAAAGAAAAATACTCAAGAACAAGTCTCCAAACCTTCTATCATCCAAGAATTGTGTTGTGGAATATTTACAAGATGGATGGAATTTTTCAAGTGTGGGATGGAATGTAGGATGGAGAATGGGATGGGTGATGAATGAATTCTTCTAATGATGTAGAGACTATTTATAGCCCAAGAATCCTTTAGGTAAAGGGTTAGGGATTATGTAGGTAGGAAAAGTTATGGAATCCTTTAGGTAAAGGGTTTAGGAAAAGTTATGGAATCCTTTAGGTAAAGGGTTTAAGGAATATTTAGGTAGGAAAAGTTATCCCTTTTGGACTCTGAAAACGTGTCAAATTCGGCCCAAAACTCAGAAATCCCGCGTCGGCGCCGTGGCCCTGCAGTTCGGCGCCACGGCGCTGAAAAACCTGCAGCGAAATCAACTTTCGGAACATTCAGCGCCGCGGCGCCGGTGGCGTTTTTCTGGCGGATTTTCGCTTCGTCGTCCGGTTTTCATTCGGGCTTCATTTGATCTTGTCTATACTTCCCGGGACTTCTTAGACTTCATTTATTGGCCCCTTTTAGTGTGCAATTTCATCTCAATTAAGCTCATTTCCTCTTCTTTTCGCCATTTCTCCATTTCTGACCGCTGTGACACAAAAGAAAGGAAAACGACCCTAATACTATACTAAACATAAATAAAATGAGCAAAATACTAACTAATAATGACTCAAAAGGTGTATATAAAATACACCGATCAAATACCCCAAACTTAACCTTTGCTCGCCCTCGAGCAAAGATCAAAAGAAAGAAATAAAGTCACGAAAGAAAAGAAAATAAAATGACTCAAAAACATTGATCAAGTTTGCTGCACATTTGTCACTTAGAAAAGCACGAAGGTTAGCCGAATAATATGCATGAACATATAACATGGATTTTTAGCATTCTAAACACATTAAGTTAGATATTTTGCAAATTCACTTTAATCATGCTCAATGGAAGTAAGAATACCTAACTATGCATGTCAATTTCAAAATCCTATGACATGTTTACTTGCTATTCTCCACTAATCATGGATACACATATAAGAGATCTTCAGGGCTTTTCATGGTTGTAATGTAGGCTTAGGCATGGGTATGTAAAAATAGGCATTTAGACTCAATTTACGTACCATAAGCTCTTTTGCTTTAAATTCTTCCCTTTTCTTGTGATTCTCTTTTTCACTTCATACCTATCTTTTCCCTCTTTTATTTTGAGAGAATGAGGTGTATGATGAATAGCAGGCACCCCCAAACTTAGGCTTTTGCCTATTTATTATTATTTTTTCATTGGGGTGCATCAAAATTGTTCACTCTCTTTTGTCTCTTTTTCAACACTTTATATTCCAATCACCTCAATTTTTTTTCCACTTATGGCACAAATATGGAATTATAGGGTGTCAAAGAAAGGTCTTATTTTTAGGCTCAAAGGGGTTGACTATGGATATAATTTGAATGTCAGGGATAGGCAAAAGTGGTAAGAAAGGGCTAACAAAGAAATGCCTGAGTCATCTCCCTAACATGCATATCCTAATTATTTCGCCTCAAATAGCAAGCAAGCAGACACATAGGTTTAATCATTAACAATGCACGTCAAGCAAGATACCCCAAATAATCGATTTCATGAGTTTTTGGCATATCTATCCTAAGTGTTGATTTTTACATCACGCCCGAACCCGGGCGTGTTGGTGCCTACTACTGGCACCCTTCTACCTTAACAACTAAGTAAACTGCGGAAATTAAATAACACCCCCTTCTTTTTTTTTTTAAAACCAATCGTACGTGCGAGGAAAGCCGAAATTTGCCATATAATATACATAACAAAAGACACTACCGCATACGTGAGTCGATCCGCGTATGAATACGGACCTCAAGAGTTATCTTGAACTATGGCGGGACAAGGCCCCGTACCTATAAGCGTACAAAGTCATCTTGAAAGAACTTATACCAAAAAGATAAACTCCGACGGAAGGAGCTATCCAAAACTCGAGCGGTCCTACACCTGTCGATCACCAAACAGCGTACCTAAACCTGCGACATGAACGCAGCCCCCCGAAGGAGGTCAGTACGAAGAATGTACCAAGTATGTGAAGCTGAAAAATACTGTAATGACATCATAACAGTCTAAACAAAACAGGAGACATGTATGATAGCGACTACGATTACCACGACACATGCGATCATAACAAGTCGGGACGCGTACCTCAAGTCATTTCTAAAATATAACCGTGGGTCTCACGCCCGTAATATCAATCATGCGTGGAATCGCCGCCATCGCTGCCGTGATCCATGATATAATATAACACCATAGGCATACATGAACACGAAGTCCCACTGTGTCCTAAAAGCATGCGGGCGAGTAGGAAAGCGGCGGTGGTATAACGTCTTGGGGTTTACCCGCCGTTATACTCTTACCACATAGAAGGTGGTAAGCGGGGTATAATGTCTTGAGGTTTACCTCATTTATACTCTTACCTGGAGAAGGTGGTAGCGGGGTATAATGTCTTGGGGTTTACCCTCATTTATACTCTTACTGGAGAAGGTGGTAGCGGGGTATAATGTCTTGGGGTTTACCGCCGTTATACTCTTACCTGGAGAAGGTGGTATAGCGTCTTGGGGTTTACCGCCACTTATACTCTTACCCTATCTCAAGGCCGTCGAACAACATAAGCACTACCGTGTCTTTTATAAAAATCAGGAATTTAACTTGAGTACTGAATAGCGGGCATACGTGGAATCCTACGTCAGCGCCGATGCGTCCGGGTAACTTCTGACAAGGCGGTAGGCCTCCAGAAGTCGCGACAGCGTAATAAAACATAATACTTGCACTCAAAGGCTATCTCCGTACGTATAGGCAATTCTCGATTAATCGAGCCAAAGTACTTATCAAGGCACACATAGAATAATTCTCAATTAATCAAGCCAAAGTACTTATCAAGGCACACATAGAATAATTCTCAATTAATCAAGCCAAAGTACTTATCAAGGCACACATAGAATAATTCTCAATTAACCAAGCCAAAGTACTTATCAAGGCACAAATAGAATAATTCTCAATTAACCAAGCCAAAGTACTACGTACGTACATTCTTTTCAAAAGACTCCTTTTTATGTAAAACCCAGTACTAACACCCGTAGTATCAAGGTGTGTCTATTTTTCAAAGTAAGTTACTACATTTTTAGAAAACTCATTTCAAAGCTTGAAATCAAGTAACTTCACATTTTCACAATCTAGGCAACTTATGCCCATTAATCAAAATAGACAACTTTCTTAACCTTCCATAAAGCCGTTATAACTAACTTCCCATAAAGCCGTTATAACCCTTTTATGGTTTAGAAATATTCATTCCTTTTATAACCAAGAGACTTATACTAATTAAAACCAAGTATCACATACTTACAAACCAAGTTCTTAACTTTCAAAATACTTCAAGTCTCTTAATATTTAGAAAACAAGTTTCTTCTACTTTTAAAACTCAAGTAAATCACTCCTTTAAAACAAGTTACTTCTCTTAAATCATGTCATTTCTCCTCTTTTAAACCAATTAAGTAAATCACTCCTTTAACTCCCCTAAAGTCATTATAACAACCCTTAGGTTTTGGAACTAAGACACTAGCCAAAAGGTTTGGAAAACCACTTCCTTTTCAAGACCCTATGTACTTTAAGTAAAATACTTTCACTTTTAAGAATCCAACTTCACTAAGGCAATGGATTATACAACTTACAATTTAAACATCAAAGTACAATCAAGGAAGTACAATCAAGGAAGTACATAGAACAAATTCTATTTTAGTCAATCCAAATACAACCAAGGAATGGATCATTTAAGGAGTAGGACATACTTTCTTTATCTTAAGGAATCATGCTAGAAGAGGAGATAGTTCACATACCTTTTCGGCTAAATCCACAAGCTAAGCCGAATACGCCATACGTAGAAGTGTCAACCTATAATGGTCACAACAAGACTATCAACTTCTAGTATCTAACGTAGAATAATACTAAGTATACGGTCTCGAATTCTACGGAAAATCGGGCAGCACTTCCTTTGTTTCTACTCACTTTGCCACCTTTTTCAAGGCCGAATACAATAACCAACACGCCACATTTAAGGCTCAAAATAACAACCAAACAAAGGGGATTACACGCCTTACAATACGTGTAAAATTCCACCCCACAATTCATACGAAGTAGTTTAATGCTCACTAGCCATTCTCGGCCAACTTACATAACCAACAATTCAAAGTCTTTTCCAATCCTTTTCCAATTCCAAGTTCTAAGGTCTAACATGTTATATAGTCACAAACAACTTCAACAACTACAATTTCCTTCTTTCTACAACATGCGACGATTTAAACTAATAATCGACTTGAATTGTAATCTTAAGGCTAACATGCTAGTTTTCAGATTAGGGTTCCAATAGCGATATACTTATCAAACTTCATACTATATAACTCATGCTTGCTAATATCCATGCTCTACAATGATAAGTAAGTCTTAACTATTAAAGCGACAAAATTTATACCTTTATAAGCCCTTAAAGTTTCCAAGATTCAAAGTCGCGCCTTAGCAATTCTTAGCTCCTTTCCTTAAGTTCCAATCCGCTCAAGCACTCCTTAGAAGCCTATGAAGAACCCGTCTTCAAGTTCCACTTCAAAGTTGAAGAACTCGCAAGTTTCACTTGCGACTAATCAACGCGTTTTCCGAAATCTTTCTATTGAGATATCCTTACAATACCCTTAGGGACATTGGGTTTAAGTCTTGTGAATAAAGGATCACAAACTAAAATTTTTGTGTGGGCAAAGCTATTGAAAAAGAGAGCTTTCTTTGCTAATCTCAATGTTCTCTCAAATTTTATAAGTGTAAAATGCCAAGTCTTGCTACTAGTTGGGTATATAAAACACAATGGAGGTTTAGATTATCACAATTGTGTGGCTAAGATGAGGATCATTAATTAAATAGCGAGTGGACAAGTTGACCTTGGTCAATCTCAACTTGAAGACTTATCTTCGAGATGGTCGATGACCATTTTACCCTTACTAATTCGACCAAGACCATGTGTTGGGGGTGCCACGTGTCGCCCTCTCGTTCGTTCATAAAATTACGTAACCCTCGTGGGCCCAAAATGTAAAATTCCTCGGGTGGGCCCCATGACCAAATCAAAAACAAATTTCCATAATGTTAAAAGTTCCATAATCCTCAAATAATGCATTTTGAGAATCCAATTCTCAACAACGAACATTTTTCCTTTCCGTTCGGAAGATTTTCTGTAGGAAAAACAATTCTTCCTTTCGTACGATTTCCAAGTCTTGATTCCTTACGTACATTCTCTTATACATGTCACGGACTTACGGGGTGTAACATTCTTCCCGTAGAAACATTCGTCCCAGAATGTTCTTAGTCGATTGTCAAGCTATACAAACTCGCACGATCTACATCTTATGCCTATCAATCAAAGCGCACAAGTCCAACGATGCCACGGATGGCGCCACCACAACATACGTAAACATAACAATGGACCTTCCGTCAGTGGTCCTTCTCACAAAACTTCGAAGGTTCTGATCTTCTCAAATACGGGATCCTTAGAGGTTCCTTTCTTTCCTTACTTGTCATACTTTCTCGTACTTTCAAACTTATCTAGTACACGTACAAAATCTCAAATATTGTTTCTATTCTCCAATCCTTGGAGTTACTATCCAAACTTGGCCATATTTGTTACTTACTTTCCCGTTAAGGCTCTTCTCGGTCCTTACGACCTGATTCCGATGGAACGCGTCCACAAACTCGTACAACGATCAACTAGACTTGGGCATTGCACCCTCGTGACCCTATCACATAGCGGGACCATTTCTAACAGACATCACCCCATTCCATACTACCGACTGACCCGAAATGAGTCCATAACCCGACTCATCGTCACACTTAACTTCTCATTCTTAGTCTGAAATAAATCTTTCTCTTATCTCAAGGTACTTCTCACCCTATCCCCCTATTCACTAGAGGTTCGTCACATAGGTCCAAGTATTTCTATTGTACAATCTTCCCTATTGGTCTTACACTGTCATGGGGCAATTACTACGTGTGAACTCTACACAACTATAGTCTCAGTTCACTTACCATTCTTGTCAACATTCTTAACTTTTCACTTTACTAATCAAAGTATTCCTACCTCTGGGGTACTATCACTTACAACTGCTAGCAACAAAGGGAAAACATATATGCTAGGGCGAAATCTGAATCTATCAATGCACGTATGATTCAAAAGAATCGAAATATACCTGTAACCCCGTGCGATGTTGCCTCCTGATCCTGCCTAGTAGTCACGTCAGCTATGCGGTTCGAAGGACCGCCAGAACTATAAACACCACCCTGACCTCTACCACGGCTGGCTGACATCTGAACACCCTGCCCTGGGGGACGTACAGCTGTGGAGGAAAGGGAATCAACCATCGGCCTCATAAATGAGCCACCTCACCGTGCTCTTTCTAAAAGGACATACCTCGAATATGGCGGGACGGCCACAACAAAACAAACACTGCGCATAACGGCATTTCCCGAACGACGCTTACTACATCCGATACATCGAGGAATAGGTGGCCTCGACCAGAAAGTCCTTCGCTTCCTCGAGAACCTCGACCCTGGAGCTTGGACCGGCTCCTAAATACCTTGTGGTCCAAAACTCCCGGGATAACCAACCGGCCTAGCCTCTCTTACGCCGATCTCCGTGTTGGCCTCTCACCTCTGTACACTGCATCAGGCCAAACAACCTCCTCGATGAAATCAGAGCACCGCTTATCTTGGTCAATAACATAATCGCTTCCTCATGACCCTATAGTCTTCTCCTAATCGAAATCGAGGCGCTGTGCTGGGCCTCAAAACTGGGCGCAAGAACTCGCATCGCGAACAACATCCAGATACCACAGGCATAAGCCCTATCAACTCTCGAGTCGACTAGTAGCTCTCATACTACTTTGCCTTCGGGCGGTGTTGCCCTCCTTGAGGCATAATCAGAACACAAAATCACGTCGAGAGGAATTATCTTACTAACACGGCATCTATGGCACGATCTTAGAGTGAGAAGAATAGAAACTAACTCCTAAATGTCACGTAGCCTCTCGTTTATGGGTGTGGCGCGCAACACACCGATAATCAAGACTCACTAGACACGGCTGCAGACATTCCGAGGATCGATCGCTCGATACCACTGCCACGCCCGAACCGGCCTGGATCGGTGCCCTACCGGGCACCTTCTACCTTAACAACTAAGTAAATCATGGAAATTAAATAACACCCTTTTTAAAAAAACCAATCGTGATGCAAGCGGCAAAGCCGATAAGGCCGCCATATAATATACATAACAAAAGACACTACACCGCATACGAGTCCAATCTCACGTATGAATACTGCACTCTAAGAGTTATATCAACTATGACGACAAGGCCCCGCTGTACCCATAATCGTATAAAGCTCAGCATCGAAAGAACTTATACCAAAAAGATAAACTCCCGAATGTAAGGAGCTATCCAAAACTCGAAAGGATCCTACACCGCGATCACCAAACAACGCACCTAAACTACGACATGAACGCAGCTTCAAGGAGGTCAGACGAAGAATGTACCAAGTATGTGAAGGTGAAAAATCAGAATGAAATCATAACATCTAAACAAAACAGAGACATGTATGATAGCCAACCTACAAGACACAACACATAAGGCCATAACAAGTCGGGGACGACGCCTCAAGTCATTTCTAAAATATAACCACGGGTCTCACGCCATAATATCAATCATGCCCGTGGAATCCTTCCTCACCGCCGATCCATGATATAATATAACACCAATAGGCATACATGAACACCAAGTCCCACCTGTGTCCTAAAAGCAGACGCCAAGTAGGAAACGAGTAGTGGTATAACGTCTTGGGGTTTACCTCATTTATATTCTTACCTGGAGGTGGTAAAGAAGTGGTATAATGTCTTGGGGTTTACCCTCATTTATTCTCTTACCACGGAGAAGGTGGTAAAGCGGGTATAATGTCTGGGGTTTACCTCATTTATACTCTTACCACGGAGTGTGGTAAAGCAGGGGGTATAATGTCTTGGGGGTTTACCCCTCATTTATACTCTTACCCTGGAGAAGGTGGTATAGCGTCTTGGGGGTTTACCCCTCACTTATACTCTTACCCTATCTCAACCGGCCGTCAAACAACACATAAGCACTACCATGTCTTTTATAAAAATCCAGAATTTAACCTAAGTACTACAAATAACTAAGATACCCGTGGAATCCCACATCACCGCTTTGCACGTCCGTGTAACTTAACACAAGACAGCCGGCCCTCCAACCGAGAGTCGCGGCAACGTAATAAAACATAATACTTGCACTCAAAGGCTATCACCAGCACATATAGGCAATTCTCAATTAATCAAGCCAAAGTACTTATCAAGGCACACATAGAATAATTCTCAATTAATCAAGCCAAAGTACTTATCAAGGCACACATAGAATAATTCTCAATTAATAAAGCCAAAATACTTATCAAGGCACACATAGAATAATTCTCAATTAACCAACCCAAAGTACTTATCAAGGCACACATAGAATAATTCTCAATTAACCAAGCCAAAGTACTACGTACGTACATTCTTTTCAAAAGACTCATTTTTATGTAAAACCCCAAGGTACTAAGACCCGTAGTATCAAGGTGTGTCTATTTTTCAAAGTAAGTTACTACACTTTTAGAAAACTCATTTCAAAGCTTGAAATCAAGTAACTTCACATTTTCACAATCTAGGCAACTTATGCCCATTAATCAAAATAGACAACTTTCTTAACCTTCCATAAAGTCGTTATAACCAACTTCCCATAAAGCCGTTATAACCCTTTATGGTTTTAGACATATTCATTCCTTTTATAACCAAGAGATTTATACTAATTAAAACCAAGTATCACATACTTACAAACCAAGTTCTTAACTTTCAAAATACTTCAAGTCTCTTAATATTTAGAAAACAAGTTTCTTCTACTTTTAAAACTCAAGTAAATCACTCCTTTAAAACAAGTTACTTCTCTTAAATCATGTCATTTCTCCTCTTTTAAACCAATTAAGTAAATCACTCCTTTAACTCCCCTAAAGTCATTATAACAACCCTTAGGTTTTGGAACTAAGGCACTAGCCAAAAGGTTTGAAAAACCACTTCCTTTTCAAGACCCTATGTACTTTAAGTAAAATACTTTCACTTTTAAGAATCCAACTTCACTAAGGCAATGGATTATACAACTTACAATTTAAACATCAAAGTACAATCAAGGAAGTACAATCAAGGAAGTACATAGAACAAATTCTATTTTAGTCAATCCAAATACAACCAAGGAATGGATCATTTAAGGAGTAGGACATACTTTCTTTATCTTAAGGAATCATGCTAGAAGAGGAGATAGTTCACATACCTTTTCGGCTAAATCCACAAGCTAAGCCAAATACGCCATACGTAGAAGTGTCAACCTATAATGGTCACAACAAGACTATCAACTTCTAGTCTCTAACGTAGAATAATACTAAGTATACGGTCTCTAATTCTACGGAAAATCGGGCAGCACTTCCTTTGTTTCTACTCACTTTGCCACCTTTTTCAAGGCCGAATACAATAACCAACACGCCACATTTAAGGCTCAAAATAACAACCAAACAAAGGGGATTACACGCCTTACAATACGTGTAAAATTCCGCCCCACAATTCA
Source organism: Przewalskia tangutica (assembly GCA_029844215.1). Lineage (NCBI taxonomy): Eukaryota > Viridiplantae > Streptophyta > Magnoliopsida > Solanales > Solanaceae > Przewalskia > Przewalskia tangutica. The sequence continues at coordinate 138,263,734 of CM056720.1, read as the reverse complement.
TACGAAGTAGTTTAATGCTCACTAGCCATTCTCGGCCAACTTACATAACCAACAATTCAAAGTCTTTTCCAATCCTTTTCAAATTCCAAGTTCTAAGGTCTAACATGTTATATAGTCACAAACAACTTCAACAACTACAATTTCCTTCTTTCTACAACATGCGACGATTTAAACTAATAATCGACTTGAATTGTAATCTTAAGGCTAACATGCTAGTTTTCGGATTAGGGTTCCAATAGCCAATATATTTATCAAACTTCATACTATATAACTCATGTTTGCTAATATCCATAGCTACAACAATAAGTAAGTCTTAACTATTAAAACGACAAAATTTATACCTTTATAAGCCCTTAAAGTTTCCAAGATTCAAAGTCGCGCCTTAGCAATTCTTAGCTCATTTCCTTAAGTTCCAATCCGCTCCAAGCACTCCTTATAAGCCTATGAAGAACCCATCTTCAAGTTCCAACTTCAAAGTTGAAGAACTCCTCAAGTTTCCGCCTTGCGACTAATACGAAAACGCCGTTTTTCCGAAATCTTTCTATTGAGATATCCTTACAATACCCTTAGGGACATTGGGTTTAAGTCTTGTGAATAAAGGATCACAAACTAAAATTTTTGTGGGCAAAGCTAGTGAACCCAGAGCTTTCTTGGCTAAGCTCAATGTTCTCTCAAATTTTCTAAGTGTAAAATGCCAAGTCTTGCTACTAGTTGGGTATATAAAACACAATGATGGAGGTTTAAATTATCACAATTGTGTGGCTAAGATGAGGATCATTAATTAAATAGCCAAGTGGACAAGTTGACCTTCGTCAACAATCTCAAGCTCAAGACTTATCTTCCAAGATGGTCAATGACCATTTTACCCTTACTAATTCGACCAAGACCATGTGTTGGGTGCCACGTGTCGCCTCTCTCATTCGCTCATAAAATTCTCAGAACCTCGTGGGCCCCACAAAACGTAAAATTCCTCGGGTGGGCCCCACATGACCAAATTCGTAAAAACAAATTTCCATAATGTTAAAAGTTCCATAATCCTCAAATAATGCATTTTGAGAATCCAATTCTCAACAACGAATATATTTCCTTTCCGTTTCTAAGATTTTCTCTAGGAAAAAACAATTCTTCCTTTCGTACTAATTTCCAAGTCTTGATTCCTTACGACATTCTCTTATACATGTCCCGGACTTACGTGGTGTAACATTCTTCCTTAGAAACATTCGTCCCCGAATGTTCTTAGTCGGTTGTCAAGCTATACAAACTCCGGCACAATCTCTATACTATGCCTATCAATCAAAACTGCACAAGTCCAACGATGCCACAGATGGCCACCACAACATACGTAAACATAACAATGGACCTTCCGTCCGTGGTCCCTTCTCACAAAACTCGAAGGTTACAGTCTTCTCAAATACGGGATCCTTAGAGGTTCCTTTCTTTCCTTACTTGTCATATTTTCTCGTACTTTCAAACTTATCTAGTACACGTACAAAATCTCAAATATTGTTTCTATTCTCCAATCCTTGGAGTTACTATCCAAACTTGGCCATATTTGTTACTTACTTTCCCGTTAAGGCTCTTCTCGGTCCTTACGACCTGATTCCGATGGAACGCGCGTCCGTAAAATCGTCAAACATCAACTAGACTTGGGCCTTGCACCTCGTGACCCTATCACATAGCGGGACCATTTCTAATGACATCACCCCATTCCAAACTCTGGTGACCGAAATGAGTCCATAACCCACTCATCGTCACACTTAACTTCTCATTCTTAGTCTGAAATAAATCTTTCTCTTATCTCAAGGTACTTCTCACCCTATCCCCCTATTCACTAGAGGTTCGTCACATAGGTCCAAGTATTTCTATTGTACAATCTTCCCTATTGGTCTTACACTGTCATGGGGCAATTACTACGTGTGAACTCTACACAACTATAGTCTCAGTTCACTTACCATTCTTGTCAACATTCTTAACTTTTCACTTTACTAATCAAAGTATTCCTACCTCTGGGGTACTATCACTTACAACTGCTAGCAACAAAGGGAAAACATATATGCTAGGGCGAAATCTGAATCTATCAATGCACGTATGATTCAAAAGAATCAAAATATACCTGTAACCCCATGAGATGTTGCCTCCTGATCCTGCCTAGTAGTCACGTCAGCTATGCGGTTCGAAGGACCGCCAGAACTATAAACACCACCCTGACCTCTACCACGGCTGGCTGACATCTGAACACCCTGCCCTGGGGGACGTACAACTGTGGAGGAAAGGGAATCAACCATCGGCCTCATAGGCTGAGCCACCTCACCGGTGCTCTTTCTAAAAGGACATACCCTCCGAATATGGCCCGGACGGCCACAACAAAAACAAACACCTGTGCCATAATGGCATTTCCCCGAATGACGCTTACCACATCTGATACACTGAGGAATAGGTGGCCTCGACCGAGAAAGTCCTCTGCTCCTCTGAGAACCTCGACCCCTGGAGCTTGGACCGGCTCCTAAATACCTTGTGGGGTCCAAAAACTCCCCGGGATAACCAACCGGTCTAGCCCTCTTACGCTGATCTCCGTGTTGGCCCTCTACCCTCTGTACACCTGTCTGTACTGGCCAAACAACCTCCTGCTGATGAAACTGTAGCACCGCTATCTTGATCAATAACATAATCGCTTCCTCACGACTTATAGTCTTCTCCTAATCGGAAACTGGAGGCGGTGTCGGGCCTCAAAACTGGCGCAGAAGAACTTCGCCATCATGAACAACATCCAGTATACCACGGGCATAAGCCCTATCAACTCTCGAGTCCGACTAGTAGCTCCTCGCTACTCCTTTGCCCTTCTCGGGCGGTTGCCCTCCTTGTAGGCATAATCAGTAACACAAAATCACGCTGAGAGGAATTATCTTACTAACACACTCTATGGCACGATCTAGAGTGAGAAGAATAGAAACCAACTCCTAAATGTCCCGTAGCCTCTCTGTTTATGGGTGTGGCGCGCAACACACCGATAATCAAGACTCTACTAGACACGGCCTCAGACATTCCGAGGACCGATCGCTCGATACCACTCTGTCACGCCCAACCGGGCCCATGATCGGTGCCCTACCTGGCACTTCTACCTTAACAACTAAGTAAATCATGGAAATTAAATAATACCTTTTTTTTTTAAACCAATCGTGCGTGCAAGGGCAAAGCCAAGTGCTGCCATATAATATACATAACAAAAGACACTACACCGCATACGAGTCCAATCTCACATATGAATACTGCACTTAAGAGTTATATCAACTATGACGGACAAGGCCCCGCATCTATAATCGCATAAAGCACATCGAAAGAACTTATACCAAAAAGATAAACTCGACGAAGGAGCTATCCAAAAACTCGGCGAGGATCCTACACTGCCGATCACCAAACAGCAGACCTAAACTGCGACATTTAACGCGGCTTCAAGGAGGTCAAGACGAAGAATGTACCAAGTATGTGAATGAAAAATACGTAATGAAATCATAACAGTCTAAACAAACAGAGACATGTATGATAGCCAACCTACGATACACAACACATAAGGATATAATAAGTCGTGGACGCATGCCTCAAGTCATTTCTAAATATAACCATGGGTCTCACGCCCATAATATCAATCATGCCCGTGGAATCCTTCCTCACCGATCCATGATATAATATAACACCAATAGGCATACATGAACACCAAGTCCCACTGTGTCCTAAAAATCATGCGGGCAGTAGGAAAACGAGCGGTGGTATAACGTCTTGGGGTTTACCTCATTTATACTCTACCTGGAGAAGGTGGTAAAGCAGGGGGTATAATGTCTTGGGGGTTTACCCCTCATTTATACTCTTACCCTGGAGAAGGTGGTAAAGTAGGGGGTATAATGTCTTGGGGGTTTACCCCTCATTTATACTCTTACCCTGGAGAAGGTGGTAAAGCAGGGGGTATAATGTCTTGGGGGTTTACCCCTCATTTATACTCTTACCCTGGAGAATGTGGTATAGCGTCTTGGGGGTTTACCCCTCACTTATACTCTTACCCTATCTCAACCGGCCGTCAAACAACACATAAGCACTACCATGTCTTTTATAAAAATCCGGGAATTTAACCCAAGTACTACAAATAACGGAAGCATACCCGTTGTTGACACCCAATTTTGTCCCATCTTTACTGAACATTTCATTTAGATCGTCCTTTTATCTCCAATTAATTTTACTATGCTTCTCAGTCTTGAAAATCGTCGAAAAATAAGTAGTTTTAATATTTTTCACTAATTATCGCATAATTTTACAATATCGAGTATTACATTTTTATAATTAAAATATAAGCAAAACAATTTTAATATCTCGTCGTCAGTATTGATGATCGATTTTCTCTTTAATATGTTCTTCAATTACTAAATTAATCATTTTTATGAATATTATATTTAAAATTAAATACATATATTAAATCTTTGTACCATAATTTATGTATGTGTGCACTTTTGAAATTAATTAGGACGGAGAAGCATATTTTAATTAATTAGAGGAATTGGATTAGTTACCCATTAATACTATAATCTTCTAATTTAATCTTCAAAATTTTATACTCCTAATTTTTACCCAATTCTCATTCCCTAAATTAAATAACTAAATCTACCCACAACACATATTTTCTTTTTCCTCAGATTGAGCCCACTTCTTAATTTAATTCCCAAGCCCAATCCCTAAATCTATCCCTTTTTAAATCAGCCCACACCCGAGCCCAACTTCAATTTTCCAGCCTTTATTAGTTTTCCCCTTTCTTTTCATTAACCAACAACCCTATATTCTCTGAACTAAACACCCATCTCAAATCAGAAGACCCCAAATATCCATTCCCAAACGAGAACCCCATTTCTTCAACCAAAAACAATCCCTCGTCGATTTCCAACCAAAATCAGACGAGCACCCATCACCTCCCATCACCCAACCTTTTCCCCTTTCTACTGAATCCTTTCAGAACGTTGGAACTTAACCAAAGTTGCCTCGAACAGAGAATGAACAACGGTGATACCTTCCTGTCTCAAGCCCATTCCATCCTTAAACCACTAGGTAATGGCAATATCTCTGTCATTGGCTCCCATCCTCTCAAATCGCTCTGAAAAGTTGAAGTTCAAGCCCTATATCCTCGTCTCTTATTTTCAAATCAGAAAAGACCCGTCACTTTTCCTTTCCCTTTTTGATTTCAAATTCGAATTCGAACCGTTGAAGCTCTCACTTTTTCGGCTATAAATACAACCATCTGGTTGTGTTTGAGGGCAGATTTTTGGAGTCCCTAAAAAGAGCCAAGAACAAACCCCAAAGAAAAGCTTATTTTTTACTCTCAGTCGAGTTCTAAAATCATCGAAAATCTGTTTTCCAAAAGCTTAGAACCAATATCCAGTAAGTTTATTATCAGAAAATCAGTCTTGAAAATCCAAGAACAAAACCCAATAGAAAAATTATCTTTTTACTCTCAGTCCCGACTCGAAAAGGTCACAAAAATATTCAATCTCATATTCTTCTTCAATCGCATAGCATAAAAATATCTCCGAGCGGAATCGACGAGTCGAAACACGCCTCGGTTCGCTGCCCGGAGAAGGTAAACCCATTTTCTTGTGGTTTTATGTTTAGTTACATTATATGCTATGCGATTAATTAAGTATGCTTAGTTAAGATTAGCGGTTATTTGTGTGCTTAGGTAAATATTCATCATGTTTTGTCTGTCTATTTAATCCTATATAGTTTGTTTAGTGGTTAACCTGCTAATGTAGGTTCTGATTTTGGTTAAATATGAATTGAGAAAGTTATGTCGTACCCAATTGATATCAGTTTAAGCTAGTTCAATGCATGACTATATGGCTTGTGTAGTTAAATATGTTGTGTTGTTAATCTAAGCCTCGTTAAGCCTTGTATGAATTTGGTTATAAATAAAAATGATACTTAATATGTTTTTGTAAAGTTGTGTTGTTTAGTGCAAGATCTGTTAGCCCGTAAGTGGATTTGTTTAGGTTGAAATAATAACTAATACGCTAGTTATGAAGTGGTACTGATGTTATTAGATTGTTTCAGGCTCTAGAGCTCATTTGGAAGTGTTGAGAAACATGTTTATGTGAATTAGACTCTTATTATGTTATGATGTGACCTGAAATTGGCATAAGCCTAATAATGAACTCAAATACATTAAAAAACTAGCCTAGTTAGTATATTAACATAAATAGTCTGCAACTTTTACCCATTTGAGATAGTCTTCTCAGAGGACTATTAATCCTATTCAATATCCCTCGCTACTGATTTTAAGCTAACTGCATACCCAATCCTGATTTAAATAATTTCATGCAGCCTGAAATATGGATAAATGGTCTCTTGAGTCCAATGGTTCCCATGTAGACTGAAAATCATGCATGATTTATGTTATCTAACTTGTTATTATCTAAAAGTCAAAATCCTGGTAGAGGTGAAGGATGAATCAAATGCATGTTTCTTTCAAGTTCCCAGTTCTAGTATGATAAGAATAGTTCCTTGCATATGAACCGAATCATATTAAAATATACTATGTCAATTATTTCTCCATTTCCTTTTGTTGTGCGTGCTACTGCTGTACCACTAATGTTGGTTTTCTTTCTGCCCGGACTGATCACCTGAGAGTAAAAGGCAATAGTAGAACGACATTAACGAAACTTCTACATTATTTTACGCACAAAATAAATCGTCTTCTTAGTTAAATCATCCTCTCCTTGTAAAAGGGGTTTGATAGATAATGTTATGAAATCTTTCTTTGCTTGCACATTTAAGTTCTGCAGAAATAGGAGAAATAGTATATATAAATGTGTTATTTTACTTGCATTATCAATATGGTTTTGAATGTATACTAATCTTTTTCTTTTCTTTTATTTACATGAAATGCATCGGGAGCAATAAAGAGTCTCGTTATGAGGCTCATCATTACTTTGTCAAGTGAAGACCCGCGTCCAACACGTTGCATCTTCCTGTTTCAAAATTCCTAAACAAAATAGGGCGGGATGACATCGTCACTCGCTTTAGTCGCTTTAATTCTTTAAATTCCGTCATCTTTATTTGTCGTCTTGTTATTTTATTATGTAACCCTGTATAATTATTGAAATGCTTAGAATAGTTAGGCCCAGATTAACAATTAAAAAGTGGTAGTTCTAAAATCGGAAATCCAACGCTAGATTATTTTAGGTTCGTTATACATGTCTAAGCTTTCAAAACAATTTGGTCACCTTTTTATTTGTATGATTAATCATAGGAAAAATAAGGTTTTACTTTTACCTAATTTGCTAAAAAAATAACTTTTCACAAAAAATCATCTCTTGGTATTATAAATAAAATTGTTTTCTCTTTATTTTCAATTGCCAAAACATAAGTATTTTACAAATAAAAATAAATGCATATTTTTACCTATACATGTATTTTTATAAACAAGTCTTACAACTCTTTTATATTGTCAAGAATGCGTTTTTTTTATTAAAAACTTGCAACGTCTTTTATTTAACATTTATAAAGGATTACATGTTAGCACAATAATTTTTAAAACCTAAGTTTGAACGGATAACCGCAAGTTAGCGGATCCTTTAGGATGCCTAACCCCTTCCCTTTAGGATAATAAAGAACCCTTACCTAGAATCTCACATAGTTTCGCAGACCTTTAAAATGGAGATCATTCGTAGTATTTTATGCTACATTTTCAGTGTCCTAATTCACTATAATAATTAGGTGGCGACTCCTTTAAATAGCATTTAGGAATCCAACCACACCATGTAGCAGTAATCCCGTTCCGACTCCGGTTGAAAATAGGGTGTCACACCCGTGGAATCCCACATCACTGTCGGTACGTCCAGGTAACTTACAACAAGACAGTCGGCCCTCCAACCGAGAGTCGCGGCAACGTAATAAAACATAATACTTGCACTCAAAGGCTATCACCAGCACATATAGGCAATTCTCAATTAATCAAGCCAAAGTACTTATCAAGGCACACATAGAATAATTCTCAATTAATCAAGCCAAAGTACTTATCAAGGCACACATAGAATAATTCTCAATTAATCAAGCCAAAGTACTTATCAAGGCACACATAGAATAATTCTCAATTAACCAAGCCAAAATACTTATCAAGGCACACATAGAATAATTCTCAATTAACCAAGCCAAAGTACTACGTACGTACATTCTTTTCAAAAGACTCCTTTTTATGTAAAACCCCAAGGTACTAACACCCGTAGTATCAAGGTGTGTCTATTTTTCAAAGTAAGTTACTACACTTTTAGAAAACTCATTTCAAAGCTTGAAATCAAGTAACTTCACATTTTCACAATCTAGGCAACTTATGCCCATTAATCAAAATAGACAACTTTCTTAACCTTCCATAAAGCCGTTATAACCAACTTCCCATAAAGCCGTTATAACCCTTTATGGTTTTAGACATATTCATTACTTTTATAACCAAGAGACTTATACTAATTAAAACCAAGTATCACATACTTACAAACCAAGTTCTTAACTTTCAAAATACTTCAAGTCTCTTAATATTTAGAAAACAAGTTTCTTCTACTTTTAAAACTCAAGTAAATCACTCCTTTAAAACAAGTTACTTCTCTTAAATCATGTCATTTCTCCTCTTTTAAACCAATTAAGTAAATCACTCCTTTAACTCCCCTAAAGTCATTATAACAACCCTTAGGTTTTGGAACTAAGGCAATAGCCAAAAGGTTTGGAAAACCACTTCCTTTTCAAGACCCTATGTACTTTAAGTAAAATACTTTCACTTTTAAGAATCCAACTTCACTAAGGCAATGGATTATACAACTTACAATTTAAACATCAAAGTACAATCAAGGAAGTACAATCAAGGAAGTACATAGAACAAATTCTATTTTAGTCAATCCAAATACAACCAAGGAATGGATCATTTAAGGAGTAGGACATACTTTCTTTATCTTAAGGAATCATGCTAGAAGAGGAGATAGTTCACATACCTTTTGGCTAAATCCACAAGCTGCCGAATACGCCATACGTGAAGTGTCAACCTATAATGGTCACAACAAGACTATCAACTTCTAGTCTCTAACGTAGAATAATACTAAGTATACGGCCTCTAATTCTACGGAAAATCGGCAAAGACTTCCTTTGTTTCTACTCACTTTGCCACCTTTTCAAGGCGAATACAATAACCAACACGCCACATTTAAGGCTCAAAATAACAACCAAACAAAGGGGATTACACGCCTTACAATACGTGTAAAATTCCGCCCACAATTCATACGAAGTAGTTTAACGCTCACTAGCCATTCTCGCCAACTTACATAACCAACAATTCAAAGTCTTTTCCAATCCTTTTCCAATTCCAAGTTCTAAGGTCTAACATGTTATATAGTCACAAACAACTTCAACAAATACAATTTACTTCTTTCTACAACATGCGACGATTTAAACTAATAATCGACTTGAATTGTAATCTTAAGGCTAACATGCTAGTTTTCGGATTAGGGTTCCAATAGCCAATATACTTATCAAACTTCATACTATATAACTCATGCTTGCTAATATCCATAGCTACAACAATAAGTAAGTCTTAACTATTAAAACGACAAAATTTATACCTTTATAAGCCCTTAAAGTTTCCAAGATTCAAAGTCGCGCCTTAGCAATTCTTAGCTCCTTTCCTTAAGTTCCAATCCGCTCCAAGCACTCCTTAGAAGCCTAAGAACCCATCTTCAAGTTCCAACTTCAAAGTCAAGAACTCTCAAGTTTCCGCCATGACTAATAATAAAACGCCGTTTTCCAAATCTTTCTCGAGATATCCTTACAATACCCTTAGGGACATTGGGTTTAAGTCTTGTGAATAAAGGATCACAAACTAAATTTTTTGTGTGGGCAAAGCTAGTGAACCCGAGAGCTTTCTTGGCTAAGCTCAATGTTCTCTCAAATTTTCTAAGTGTAAAATGCCAAGTCTTGCTACTAGTTGGATATATAAAACACAATGGAGGGTTTAGATTATCACAATTGTGTGGCTAAGATGAGGATCATTAATTAAATAGCCAAGTGGACAAGTTGACCTTGGTCAACAATCTCAAGCTTGAAGACTTATCTTCCAAGATGGTCAATGACCATTTTACCCCTTACTAATTCGACCAAGACCATGTGTGTGGGGGGGGGGGGTGCCACGTGTCGCCCTCTCATTCGTTCATAAAATTCTGTAACCCTCGTGGCCCCCACAAAACGTAAAATTCCTCGGGTGGGCCCCACATGACCAAATCCCAAAAACAAATTTCCATAATGTTAAAAGTTCCATAATTCTCAAATAATGCATTTTGAGAATCCAATTCTCAACAACGAACATTTTTCCTTTCCGGCGTTCGGAAGATTTTCTGCCGGAAAAACAATTCTTCCTTTCGTACCAATTTCCAAGTCTTGATTCCTTACGTACATTCTCTTATACATGTCCTGGACTTACGGGGTGTAACATTTTCTGCTTCTAATTCCATTACATTATTCCACTTTACTTCATTAGACGTTTTAAGTAACTACAACATGCATGATCATAAAAAATAAAAAATAAAAATTATGACTCAAAAACACATAAAAACAACACAAAGACAAATAAAAAAAAACTCAAAAACAAGAAAATAAAATAAAATAAGACACCCCCCAAACTTAATTGACACATTGTCCCCAATGCGTGAAGACTAAAAATAGGGACAACTTACTGACAAAACACAACGGTCATAACGGAGGTCTGGGAGGAAAAATTCTGGAATTTGCATTGCGTCTGGGCCTCTGAACCTTCGGCGCCACGGCCCTGAGATTCGGCGCCGTGGCGCCAATCTTCTGCGGCTCTCAAGTTCGCTACGGCCATTGACTGATTGGCTACACGACGATTTATTTACTTTTATTTTTTTTCAGCGTTTTTGCTCCTTTTTCCTCGGATTTAGCTTTCAGTCCACCTGTCATCCAACAACACAAAACAAGAACCCAAGACCGTGAGACTGTTCAAGACAAAATAAAACAACTAAAACAAAAATTAAAATAACATAATTAAAAACATTGGGTTGCCTCCCAACAAGCGATGTCTTTAACGTCTTTTAGCCGGACGCAATTAACCTTTACGAGTGCCCATTGGATCCTTCTGCGAACTGCCTGCAATCCGTACAGTGTTTGTTGCAGGTCTCACTTTTTCTACAACACCTTTTTCAAACAAGGGCTTCAGATATAAGATTATCCCCCAAGTACACAAGACATGCTTGTCTTCTAAGATCTCTATAATGTAGAGATCAGTGAGATTCCCAACATCTCTTAACTCTAGGGGGTGCCCTTGATGGTATGAACTTCCTATTTGGGGATCAACAGTGACCGCTGGTGGTATTTCTTTTGCAATGGATACATGAAAAAGAATTTTCAAAGAATCCAAAAAGGTGAATAATTGGATATCAGTAATCTTTTCCTTCTTTACACCAACTATCTCGCCATATTCCTCAACAGCTGGGTGTGGTTCAAGTTCCTCAATTTGCTTATCACTTCCCACAACGGTGTCGCTAGTCAGACTTTCTTGAAGTGTAATGTTCATCCTATCCATTAGTTGCCCTATTTGTGTCTCCAAATTTCTGAGGGACACTCTTGTCTCATCCATGAACTGAGACTGTCACTTGGTAAGCCTAAGTATGTCTGCCTGCAACTCATCTAGATCTTCATCCGTAACACAAGGTTAAGCCGCATTGATGACTCCACTGCCCCTGATAGAAGTAGTAATCCATGGACCTGTATATTTATTTTATTTTATTTTTACGTTTTTTTTTCTTTTTCGAATTTAACCTGCAAAATACGAAAACAACAAAATGTGATAAAAAGATGCTCGCTTGGAGCAACCAAATTAGAAATAAGAATAGATAAATCGATATTGAAAGTACGCCAATCCCCGGCAACGGCGTCAAAAACTTGATGTGCGATTTATGCACACACTAAACGCAAGTGCACGTATCGTTACAAGTAATATAGTCTAGGTAAGACCGAATATCGTTCTCAGGGACTAGTTTTCAAGTACCGATTATCTATGCTTTAGTTTCTATTTGGTTAACGTTAATTGAGTTGGAATTCTAAACTAATAATGCATGAAATAAACTAATTATGAAAATACTTTGATTTAAATCAGTTATGATGGAGAATTAGGGTTCCAAGATCATCAACTATCCACTCTATTCAATCCTTAATACAATTAGACTAACTTCTTCTTCTACGTTAAGATAGCAGGTTAACTAGACCGTTTTATACTCCTGTTAAGATAATATAAACACTCAACCCCAATGGAGAACCCTTCTACCTTTCGGTGACAAGATTGACTACAAAGGAGTATTACGAGCAATAACCTATTAAGCTACACAAGTATCAGTGTACTTTCGTCCACTATTTAAACCTATGTTTATTCAACTGTAGCATTTTCACAATCTCCCCTTTCGGATTTCGATTACAACTCATATAAGTGATGATAACTAGTGATCAATTAATTATCAAGCAATCAAAGCAATTATTGAATAAATCTTAAATAAGTGAAGAAGAAACCAAACTAATATATTAATTCATGAATAAGAGTTTCAAGAGAATCACAAGGAAATCCCTAACAAAGTAATTAGCTCCTAGGCATAGTCACGCTAAAAACTAATATAATCTCCAAACATGAACTGAAATAAACAAAGCAAAAGAAAGAAAAGAAAAATACTCAAGAACAAGTCTCCAAGCCTTCTAGCATCCAAGGATTGTGTTGTGGAATATTTACAAGATGGATGGAATTTGTCAAGTGTGGGATGGAATGTAGGATGGAGAATGGGATGGGTGATGAATGAATTCTTCTAATGATATAGAGACTATTTATAGCCCAAGAATCCTTTAGGTAAAGGGTTAGGGATTATGTAGGTGAGAAAAGTTATGGAATCCTTTAGGTAAAGGGTTTAGGAAAAGTTATGGAATCCTTTAGGTAAAGGGTTTAAGAAATATTTAGGTAGGAAAAGTTATCCCTTTTGGACTCTGAAAACGTGTCAAATTTGGCCCAAAACTCAGAAATTCCACGTCGGTGCCGTGGCCCTGCAGTTCGGCGCCACGGCGCTGAAAAACCTGCAGCGAAATCAACTTTCGGAACATTCAGCGCCGCGGCGCCGGTGGCGTTTTTCTGGTTGATTTTTGCTTCGTCGTCCAGTTTTTATCCGGGCTACGTCTGATCTTGTCTATACTTCCCGGGACTTCTTAGACTTCATTTATTGGCCCCTTTTAGTGTGCAATTCCATCTCATTTATGCTCATTTCATCTCCTTTTCGTCATTTCTCCATTTCTGACCGCTGTGACACAAAAGAAAGGAAAACGACCCTAATACTATACTAAACATAAATGAAATGAGTAAAATACTAACTAAAAATGACTCAAAATATATATATAAAATACACCGATCAAACACCCCCAAACTTAACCTTTTCTCTCCCTCGAGTAAAGATAAAAAATATAAACAAAGACACGAAAGAAAATAAAATGACTCAAAGACACTGATCATTTTGCTGCACAATTGTCACTTAGAAAAGCATGAAGGTTAGTAGGATAATATGTAGGAACATATAGCATGGATTTTTAGCATTCTAAACACTCAAGTCAGATATTTCGTAAATTCAATTTAATCATGCTCAATGGAAGTAAGAATACCTAACTATGCATGTCAATTTCAAAATCCTATGCCATGTTTACTTGCTATTCTCCACTAATCATGGATACACATATTAGAGATCTTCAGGGCTTTTCAGTTCCCAATGTGAACCCATGTATAAATGGTGTTGTGTCATTCAGGGTATTCTGTGGTTATTCATGCATATTCATTTGCATTGCATTCATATACTACAATGACCACTTGTGCTACGCACCATACTAAATGGTAAATATTATATATATATATAGGGGATATGGGGAAAGGGAAGATAATATATACGCACACCACCTGCAGCTGGTACAGATTATCACAAAAGAGTCTGAAGAGGCCAATATGAATCGATGCCCATGTGTGGCCGATATAACAAGATGCCCACATAGGCGGTTATGGACATGAAGAGCCCTTGTGTAGCCAGTATATATATATGTATACCGCATTTTCATCATGCATGACATTTAGAAATATTATGCCCTAAGAGGCCAATAATGAAATGATGCCCCCAGAGGCTATTATGGTAGGAAAGATTGCCCGATGAGGCCGAGGTATGTGCATACTACATTGTGCACATATTAATTAGGGTCGTCGGAGGTAATTACTGTTGGTTAGTTATTTCTTTTTCAGGTTATGATATGTCTTTGCTATGTTATTCGTTATGCCTAACATACTCAGTACATCAGTCGTACTGACGTTCCTTTTGCTGGGGATGCTGCATTTTATTTCCGTACGTTCATACTAATAGGGTGACAGATTGTGCTAGGAGACTGTTGGTTAAGTTGTGTGGGAGCACTCTACTTATTTCAGAGTTGTAGTCTGCATGTAGTACGTTATACTCTTAGAGGTTGTAGATAACTGTCTTGTGGTTAGTTGTCATACATGGCCTTATCGACCTTGATGTATATATATATATATATGGTTAAGTATGAGTAGTATGGTCATGGGTGCCTGGTGGGTTAGGTCCAGGTTCCCATCGCGACACTCTAGTTTGGGTCGTGACAAACTTGGTATCAAAGCATGTCTATCCTAGGGAGTCTACAAGTCGTGTCTAGTAGAGTCTTGGTTATGGGTGTGATGCGCGCCACACCTATAAACAAGAGGATGCAAGAAATTTAAGAATGGTTTCTACTCTTTCATTATTTATATTGTGCAGTAAAGCTGAGTCGTAAGAATTCGAGTTAACTCGTGCCTGTTACTGTTTCGATAAGTGCCGACTACCAAAACGACTTCGGTTAAATCATATTCGTATCCAGTGAATGGGTGACTCTACTTGACGAATGATATGCCAGAAGGGCAATACAAATTCGAGGTTATGAGAAGCTATCTCACTCGTATACGGAGGGGAGATAATGTAAGCTTGGGAAGCGGAATATTTGAGAATCTTAGAACGTTAAATAACCATTGAGACCTTAGATATCCAAGGCTTTCTTGAATAGAATATCTTATGTTTAATCTTGGTTGAAGTATGTGGTATATGTGTTGAGTGTATTTTATACACTCTTTTGAGTCCTTTTTAGTTAGTATTTTACACTTTTATTTTGCGTTTAGTATAGTGTTAGGTGTTTTTTTCATTCGTTTGTGTCACATCAGTCATACAGGATAAGATATTACCTTTGAGGATGAAATTGCATAAGAAAAGCCTAAGAAATGAAGCCTAAGAAGTGCCGGGAAGCATAGAAGAAATCAAACGAAGTCCGAACGAAAAAAGGCGCAATGTAGGAATATCACGTCACCGGCGCTGCGGCTCCAGCAAGTAGCGCCACGACGTCAATAGTCCTGCAACACCTGATTTGGCCCCAGTAATTCCCGCGCCGCGGTGCCAGCCAGCAGGGGCGCGGTGCCGAGGCAGAATTTTAGAATCCTGGGCCGAATTGGACACGGTTTTTGTGGTCCGAAAGACAAATTTTCTCAGCTATAAAATCCCTAAACCCTGACCATAATTGACATCTCATATCATACTTTGGAGAAGAGAACGACGGCTACAAGCTACACAATTGAAGACTCTTGTTCAAGTTCGTTTCTTTCCCTTATTTTAATTCAGTTTATGTTGGATTGTAATTTAGTTCTTGACATGACAATGTTTAGGAGCTAATTATTTTAGTAGGGTTTTCCGTCGAATCTTCTTGAAACTCTTTCATATAGTTAATGCATAGTTATTGATTCCTTCTTCAGCTTATTAAGATCTATTCAATAGTGTTATGATTGCTTGATAATTAATTAGCCATTAATTGTCATAACTTATATGATTTCGAATCAAAAGTCTGAAAGGTGAGATTTGAATATGCTGTAATTTTCTAGACATAGGTTAAAATCGTGGACGAAAGTACCCCGATACTTGTGTAGTATTTAAGGTTATTGTTCTTAATCCTCCTGTGTGGTAAAATCTATCATAGAAATATAGAAAATTTCTGCCCAAGGTTGAGCTCTTGTATGTCATAACCGGAATATAATGACCGATTAGTGAACTTGCTATCTTAATAAGAATAAGAATCATTAGCATTGCATTAACGCGCGAAAGAGTGGATAGTTGAGGAGATTGGAAGCCCTATTTCCTTCATAACTGTTATAAACCAAAGTATTATCATTCTTAGCTTAATTTCTATACTTAGTTATAATTCTTATTTATAAATCTCAAATTAAAGAACGTCAACCAAAGAGATACCATAGAATAGATAACCGGTACTTAATAAACCAGTCTCTGTGGATGATAAACTCGGTCTTACATATCTTTATTACTTGAACGATACGTACACTTGCGTAAGCATCTAGAAATATCGCAACAAGTTTTGGCGCCGTTGCCGGGGACTGGCGTACTATTAATATCGATTTATCTATTCTTATTTCTAATTTGGTTTTTATTTTCTGTCTTTTTATTTATTTTAGAACGTTTTGCCGTGATCTATTTGTTGTTTTTGATCAATTTCAGGAAATGTAGTTTATGCAAAGTAGGAGAGGAGCAGACACTCCTATCCCTTCGAATCCTGAAATTGAAAGATTGTGCAGATAGAACAGGAAAGACAAGAGGATTGCTGATTCTTTAGCAATGGGAGATCAGCGAAACAACAATTTGGTGATTGATGAGTTACCGCATGTCTTAAGACAAGTCCCTGCAGAAAGGAGCTTGGGGGACTACGTGTTGCCTAAAATCATAGGGGTGCAGACTTATATCAGACTTCCAGCTGTTGAAGCCAATAATTTTGAAATTAAATCTGTCATATTGCACATGGTTCAAGGCTCAGTTCAGTTTGGGGATTACCGTCTGAAGATCCCCATATGCATCTAGCAAATTTCCTAGAGCTGTGTGCAACTTTCAAGTACAATGGTGTTACTGATGATGTCATTCGATTGAGACTCTTTCCATTCTCACTCAGGGATAGAGCAAAGTGTTGGCTGAACTCATTACAGGCGAACTCTATCACTACATGGCAAGACTTAGCCCAGAAGTTTCTTGACAAATTCTTCCCCCAGCTAAGGCAGCGAAGCTCAGAGGTGAGTTGAATAACTTTTATCAGCTGGAGGGAGAATCACTATATGATGCATGAGAGCGATTTAAAGACTTACAGATGAAGTGCCCGCATCATGGGATTGAGAAGTGGATGTTAGTCCACATATTTTACAATGGGTTGTGTGGTATAACTCGTACCATTATTGATGCTGCAGCAGGAGGGACGTTCATGAAAAAGAGTGTCAATGAAGCACATGATTTGCTAGAAGATATGGCCACAAACAATCATCAAGGGGCCGATGAGAGAGAAATGAACAGCAGGAAAGTGGCTGAGATTCATGAGTTGGATGCTATCACTGCATTGACTGCACAGGTAACCACTTTGACAAATCAGATGCAGCAGAGTGACATGTCAGTTAAAGCTGTCCAAACACCAGTGAGTTGTGAAATTTGTGGGGGTCCCCATACTTTTGATAGGTGTACTGCAGTGGACCCAAATAATGTGCCTATGGAGCTGGTTCAGGCAGTGGGGAATTTTCAGAGGCCCTACAACAATGCATTCTCCAACACATATAATCCGGGATGGAGAAATCACCCAAATTTTTCATGGAAGAATAACCAAGGACAGCAACCACAAATTCAGGCCTCATTCTCACAGCAGTTCAGCCCACCAGCCCCACAAGAGAAGCCAGATGATATTAAGGCAACACTGTTGATCTTGGCCAACTCTCAGACTCAATTCATGGGGGAAACCAGGTCCTCAATTTCATCCTTGGCCAATACTCAGACAAAATTTATGGTAGAGACCACCCAGTTCATGACCGAAACAAGATCATCCATAAGGAATATGGAAACATAGGTGGGACAGCTGGCACACACGCGGAACAGTAGAGAGCAAGGGGCCCTCCCTAGCAACACAGTGATGAATCCAAGGGAGCAATGCTAGGCAATCAACTTGAGGAGTGGGAAGCAGTTAAAGCAGAAGGCACCCTAACCAGTGGTTGGAAAGGAGAAGGATGTGGAGAAGATATGGGATGCATAAAAGGAGGGGGCTACTGATTACCGCCCTACTTTAGATAAGGCTCCACCCGCAGTGATGAGGGGGTATACAGACAAAATCCCTTACTCTCAAAGACTGCAGAAGAAGGCTTTGGATAATCAGTTTTCGAAATTTTTGGAGGTATTAAAAAAACTACATATCAATCTTCCATTCATTGAAGCCTTGGAGCAAATGCCAGCATATGTGAAGTTTATGAAAGGCATTCTTTTAAAAAAAAAAAAAAAACTGACAGATTATGAGACAGTGGTGCTGACAGAAGAGTGCAATGTTATATTGCAGAAGAAACATCCCCCAAAGTTGAACGATCCAGGGAGTTTCACCTTACCCCATAGGGAATGTTACATGTAAAAGGGCTTTATGTGATTTAGGGGCAAATGTCAACCTGATGCCCCTCTCTGTGTTTAAAAGACTTGGTTTAGGGGAGGCGAGATCAACCACAGTCACCCTGCAGCTAGCTGATCACTCGATTGTGCATCCCCAAAGAATAATTGAAGATGTGTTGGTACAAGTAGGTAAATTCATCTTTCCTGCTGATTTCCTCATTTTAGACATGAATGAAGATAAAAATATGTCAATCATCCTTGGGAGACCATTCTTAGCCACATGGAGGGCACTTATTGATGTTGAGAAGGGAGAGTTGAAGCTCAGAGTTCAAGATGAGGAGATGACCTTCACAGTTCTCAAGCCACCCCCCTAAGGCACAAGCCAATGATGGATGCTTTGTTGTTGGTGTAGTTGATAAAAAGGCTCCTCATGAAAGTTCCAAGGGTACTAATGCCCCTAATGGTAAGACTTCTGAACTAGCAATTTATGAAAAAGAATTGAACTACTCTAAATCAGCACTGTGAAAAGAAGAGGAGGAGGAGAAAGAGAATGGTGCTAAAATGGATATGCGGAGGGGATACTCTACCCCTTGATTTAGTAAGTAACCTGCGTCAGGCTAAAGACGTTAAAGACAGCGCTACTTGGGAGGCAACCCAAAGTTTTTAATTATGTTATTTCAATATTTTAGTTATTTTATTTTATCTTGAACAATCTCACGATCTGATATGTTTAGTATTTTTGGATGACAGATCAAGGCAGGAACTGACCCTGAACAGAAAAAGGATCAAAAACGCTGGAAAAGGGAAATATTGGCAGCAGCACCGCGGTGCCAACATGCAGGGCCGCGGCGCCAACAGTTCAGAGAAGTCCCATGCCTGTGCAATTTCAAGAATGTCCTCTCAAACCTCCATTATGACCGTTGTGTTGTGTCAGTATGTTGTATCGTTATTTTTAGTCTTTACACATTGGGGACAATGTGTCGATTAAGTTTGAGGGGTGTCTTATTTTGTTTTATTGTTTTGTTTTGAGTCTTGTTGATTGTCTTTTTGTTTGTTGTCTTTTAGTCTGTTTTATGTGTTTTTGAGTCATTCATTTTTTTTATGGATCATGTATGTTGTAGTTGCTAAAGATATTGAAGGGATAAAATGGGATAATGTAATGGAATTGAAAGCAAAAATCTGTGTGCTTAAGTTAGATATGCCAAGAATTCATGATATCTAATTATTTGAGATGTCTATGCTTAGCCTATGTATGTCAGTTATGAAAAGAAAGGTTAAAAATGTATAGAAAATCTGTTTGCTTATTATTTGAGGCAAAATAGTTAAGATGTGCATGTTTAAGAAAATGATTCAGACATTTCTTTGTTAGCCTTTTGACCATTCATTACCTACCCTGACATAAATTGTATCACTAGTCAGCCCCTTTGAGCCTAAAATAATATCTTTGTTTGACACTCTATGATTCATTTGTTGTGCCATAAGTAATAATGAAAAAACTATTGGAATGAGAAGTGTTGAAAAAACAATAAAAAGAGAATGAAAATTTGATGCACCCCAATGAAAAATATGCGAAAAATCTAAGTTTGGGGTGCTTGTTATTTATAATGTATCCCATTCTCTCAAAAGAAAATAGGGGAGAAAATAGGTATGAGACTAAAAAGAAGGAAAGAGAGTTGAATGAAAAATGCTTATGGTACGTAATTTGAGCCTAAATGCCTACTTTTACCTACCCCTGCCTAAGCCTACATTACAACCCTTGAAAGTCCTGATGATCTCTAAGGTGTATGTCTATGATTAGTGGAGAATAACAAGTAAACATGTCTATAGCATTTTGAGAAAGATTGAATGAAATTGTCATGCATAGGTTAGGTGTTTATGTTTCCATTGATTATGATCTATGTGAATTTGCGAAATATCTAACTTGAAATTCTAGATTGGAAAATTCATGCTATATGTCACACTCTTTTCCGACCGCGACATTTCTAACTCCTGCTTAGAAGGTTAGAAAATAAAATAAATGCTAAAAGTGCAAAATAGAATGCTAAAATGTTAAAGAGGTTAAAGCTAAAAGGGTTAAAATGTTAAAAGGTTAAAGTAGGGTGCTAAGATGCTAAAAGGGCTTTAGAGCGGGGTGCTAAAAGGCTATTAAATGCTAAAGTTTTTAAAAAAAGGTGTTAAGTGCTAAAGGGTTCGCGGAGTCGCCACCTAATTAATTTGGGTGAATTAGGACACCTAAATGTTAACTAGTTTAAAGTAAACATTAACTCTATTTTTTATGGTCTGCTAAACTTAATGAGATTCCGTGTAAGGGTTCTTTATTATCCTATAGGGAAGGGGTCAGACACCCTAAAGGATCCGCTAACTTGCGGTTGTCCGTTCAAACCTAGGGTTAATTATTTATGCTAAGAAAAATGTATGTTAAAAATATTTAAGTAAAAGATGTTGTAAATATCCCTAAGAGAAAATACATTTTTTTATAATAAAAGAAAATCATAATGTTTGTTTATGAAAATAAGGTTAATTTTGAAGGAACATATTCGTTCGTAAAATACTTAAATAAGATGTTTATGTTGCATAGCATAATATAAAGGGTAGTAATGCTTAATTAGTTATGGCAAAGTATGCATTTATAAAAATATGCCTAACATGTAAAAGTGTCTATTATGCAAGAGATAATAAAAGTATGATTTTTTAAAATAATGTATGCAATAGTAGAGTTTATAAGAAAATGAGTTCCTCATGTTAGATAGTATTTTAACTAGATGAACAGTCGTGCTAACGAGAGTTACTAAGTGGTTTTAATGTAACTTAAGCGGTGTATTACAAGCTAAGAACAATTGACTTAGGGGAAATGGAATTCTGGTATCAAACTGTCTTCTAATTTATTGAGTTAAGGTTAACTACTCTTAAGTATAACATTAATAATGCAATGTTAGACAATTAGTTCACAACAAATAAATGGGGGGGGGGGGGGGGGGGTAAGAAAACAAAAAAGGTGCCGCGAGGGAAGGGCGATGTCGTTTGCCGGTGGCTTGGAATTTTTGAGGCGGAGATGAAGATGCACATAGATGTAGGTCCTCGTTCGTTGTAACTCATGATGAGTCTTGCAATGAGACTCTTCGTTTAGCTTCGATGCGTGCCATGTAAAAGAAAGAAAGAAAAAGAGGATTAGAATGAACCCAAATAATACAAGTAGAAAAACTCGCACATAGATGATCTGATATATAAAAAAACAAGCGGAAAACACTTTAATGTTATATAATCACATGTTGGGCCTTAGATGCGAACTATTCACAGAACTTATGCAGACTTAGAAACAAAAACTGAGGCCGCTTCACAGGGAGTTGATAGCAGCCTTGTTTGGTGTGGTGATATACCAAGTTTAGAGAGCCAACAACTAGAAAATCTTTCCAGGGATACCTCATACATGTGCAATTGTCTGGGTTATACTCAAACCAATTGGGTAACCAGCGTACTCTATAGCATAACTCAAGGAACTATTCATGACATCATAGAACCAGTTTTCCCTTAAATAGATGAGGTAGTCACACTATATCAATCAGATACAGGAAGCAAATACGCAGGATGGAGTGATCATTCGGAGCAATGTCGAGTTATGCGGGGTCATAGAGGGCAGTTGAGACTAAGACAATTATGACAGATGCACACATATGAGCAAGCCAGTACAACATACAGAGAATCACACAGCCAAGATATCAATATATATCCCAAAATGGGAATGGCCTCGTCACGTTATCATTTCTTGGTTTCTTGAGGCAGACATATTCACAATTAGAGATGCACAAACAGTATGACACCTATAACAGTCCATACCTAATTAGAAATTCTTGAAAACAGAAGATTGAGTGTTAAATTGACCACCCGGTGCATATGTGTTTCAACAGGTTCTTAAATTGATATGAAAAAACAACTTTTTAATGTCCTAAACATGCATGATAGTCAACAAAGCAGTGGATAAATATATCCAAGCGTATGAACTGGACTATGAACCTCCATTTACGAATTACATGACCTTAGGGGTCTTCCCCTACTTAAGTTGCCCCAAACAAATACAATAGGTAACTTAACATACCAATTCCCATTCCGACACATCTTAACGATGATCATGATCAAAATATATTAAATATTACCAAATGCGCATATAATGACCGTCAACATGTCTTTAAACTAAAAGCGGCGTATATTAGCCTAATAATTCCAGATGGACATCAATTCCCGACTGACATGCTTCCAATTAATGCCCTAGATTCAAACAATAGCCGATCTATTCAATCACGTATGCAAACATACCACGAATGCCAGTATTAGCCTAAACATTATTAACACTAACAATCCTGAAGATTAATAACAATCAACATTAGCTTAAACATGTTTAGTAATTAGCTTAATAAACATAAACAGTCGCCGACATCGACTTAACACACGCTTAACAGTCGTTCAAAACACATACTGTACATATTTATGTTAAACGAAATCTAAGATTATAAGGGTAAAATATTACCTTCTCCGGGCAGCGAACCGAGGCAGCGTATCAAGTCGTCGACTCGCTCGGGTTTTGGTTTTGCGATGCGAATAAAAAAGGCAAAGCTTGTTTGCTGATTTCTTGACTGATATTGAAAGAAAGGGTTTCGAAATTCCTATTCTTGTGATGCTAATTATGCTGGTCTTGAGCCCCAACTCCGATGCCTCTATTGCGTGTGCGAAAATCTCCTTTTATAGCCGTGATGTTCACTATTCTTGCTCTCTATGCGCTTTGTTTTTACTTGTTTATTATTTCATGATCCCGATGCTCCCCATCCGCTCCATTTATATAGTCCTAATTGTGGGTTCCAAATTTGGTAAGCTATTGACACGATTTTGGGTGATTTGAGTGCGATTCGTAAGCGATTTAGTACCGATTTTATTGTTATGGTAAGTTTGTATTTTAGGCGGTCGGGATTTGATTTGGTACTGATTTTGGAAGATTTGTTACTGTTCTTGTTATGGCCAGTTGTATGGAATGATACGGGTGTGAGTTCAACGCCGGATTCTCCGGCGAGAATCTTGGCTGGGGCGTTGGCGGCGATGGTGGGTTCTTAGGTTTTTGCGTTTAGGTTTTTCGTTGATGGGGGAAGGAGGTAAAATAAAAGGGCTGAAGGGTTATCTCTGTGGGCTGCTGGTGATGGGGAAAGATAAAGGGGCGGAAGGGCTTGCGGTATTGGGCCTGTGCTGTGTTGGGTAATTGGGATGTGAAATAATGGGTTGTGGGCTGCGTTTTAAAGGTTTTGGGTAGATAGTGGGCTGGTTTTAATTGGGTATTAGTTTGGGTAGTGTATTATTAGTTTTAGGTGTTTTATTTAATTAGTGGTAAATTTTAAGAAAAATTCCAATTGTGATTAAATTATTTGGGTGCTTGAGTTTAAATTATTACAAAAATAAAGACGGACGTGCTATTTAATTAGTGCTTAATATTTATAATGCGACGCCGTTAGAATATTATTTATTATGCGTGTTTTGCGATGTTAAATTAAAAATGAATGGGGTTTAGATTATTATTAAATTATTTAAATGTTGAATGCAGATATGACACGTAAAGACCGCTTAATGCTTTTATAAATGTGATTAAAAAATCTTGTGCATTATTTATTATTACTTAAGCTAAAATTGAATTATCTTAATACGACTTTAGGCGCTACAATAATTATGAAATTGCTTTGCATATTAATAAATGCGACTATGCTATTTGGCACGACGTCATTGCTAAATTATTTATTGACGTATTTATTATTAATTATCATTTAAGAATTATGACAGAGCTTAAAATTAATAAATGCGGCCGCGAGACTCCAAGTGCTTAATATTTGACGTAAGACGCGGTGTCATTATTAAATCACTTATTTATGCATGTATTAATATTTTTATTGTTGCATTTTATTATTATAAAAATCGTTAAAATTATTCAGAAAATTAGTGTAATTTTATAGTTAATGACTGGACGAGAGGGTCAAAATTGGGTGTCAACACTATATATGTTCTAACATATTATTCCAACTTCATCCATGATTTTGAAGAAGCATTGCTATAGCTATTTGATCCATTTCATAGAGTCTCTGTTTTTGTTTTTGTTTATTGTTTAGTGATTTACTCGAGGGCGAGTAAAGTGTAAGTTTTGGGGTGTTTGTTGAGTGTATTTTATACATTCTTTTGACTCCTTTTTAGTTAGTATTTTACTCTTTTATTTTGCGTTTAGTATAGTGTTAGATGTGTTTTTCGTTCGTTTATGTCATAGCAGTCATACAGGAGAATATACTACTTTTGAGGATGAAATTGCACAAGAAAATACTAAGAAATGAAGCCTAAAAAATCCCGGGAAGCATAGAAGAAATCAAACGAAGTCCGAACGAAAAAAGGGTGCAATGTCGGAATGTCACGTCGTCGGAGCCGCGGCTCCAGCCAGTAGCGCCGCAGTGCCAATAGTCCTGCAGCACCTGATTTGGCCCCAGTAATTCCGGCGCCGCGGCCAACCAGCAGGGCCGCGGCGCCAAGGAGGAATTTTAGAATCCTGGGCCGAATTGGACACAATTTTTGTGGTCCGAAAGGAAACTTTTCTCAGCTATAAAATCCCTAAATCCTGACCTTATTTGACATCTAATATCATACTTTGGAGAAGAGAACGACGGCTACAAGCTACACAATTGGAGACTCTTGTTCAAGTTCTTTTCTTTCCCTTATTTTAATTCAGTTTATGTTGGATTGTAATTTAGTTCTTGACATGACAATGTTTAGGAGCTAATTAATTTAGAAGGGTTTTTCGTCGAATCTTTTTGAAACTCTGTTATATAGTTAATGCATGTTATTGATTCATTCTTCATAATATTAAGATCTATTCAATAGTGTTATGATTGCTTGATAATTAATTGACCATTAATTGTCATAACTTATATGATTTCGAATCAAAAGTCTGAAAGGTGAGATTTGAATATGCTGTAATTGTCTAGACATAAGTTAAAATCATGGACGAAAGTACCCCGATACTTGTGTAGTATTTAAGGTTATTATTCTTAATCCTCCTGTGTGGTAAAATCTATCATAGAAATATAGAAGGTTTCTGCACAAGGTTGAGCTCTTGTATGTCCTAACCGGATTATAATGACAGATTAGTGAACCTGTTATCTTAATAAGAAGAAGAATCATTAGCATTGTATTAACGCGTGAAAGAGTAGATAGTTGAGGAGATTGAAAACTTTATTTCCTTCATAACTGTCATACACCAAAGTATTATTATTCTTAGCTTAATTTCTGCACTTAGTTATAATTTTTAGTTATAAATATCAAATTAAAGAACGTCAACCAAATAGATATCATAGAATAGATAATCGGTACTTAATAAACCAGTCTCTATGGACGATAAACTCGGTCTTACAGATCTTTATTACTTGAACGATACGTACACTTGCGTAAGCATATAGAAATATCGCAACAAGTTTTGGCGCCGTTGCCGGGGACTGGCGTACTGTTAATATCGATTTATCTATTCTTATTTGTAATTTTGTTTTTATTTTCTGTCTTTTTATTTTTATTTTTATTTATTTTAGAACGTTTTGTCGTGATCTGTTTGTTGTTTTTGATCAATTTCAGAAAACGTAGTTTATGCGAAGTAGGAGAGGAGCAGACACTCATATCCCTTTGAACCCTGAAATTGAAAGATTGTGCAGATAGAACAGGAAAGACAAGAGGATTGCTGATTCTTTAGCAATGGGAGATCAGCGAAGCAACAATATTTGATAGTGAATTGTGAATATTATCTAAATGTTTCTTCTTAAAACCATTTTAAGCATGCTCTAATGATTCATGGAATTTTTTATCTGTTACAGGGTTATATTTTAGGGTAATCAAGAAATAAAGGGACTGTCTATATAGATTGATAAGATTGTTTTATAGTTTGATGAGGTGATGATATGCATCTATATGAACATGTTTATTGGGATCATGAAGTGTGTGATTAGTATGTAGTTTTAGTTAAGTCATGAAATGGCTTCAAATTTGTTTTGTATGCATAGCTAGGCAATAATAAACATCAAGTCTTTTAGAAACTCAGGGTGGTGTCTAATTATGTTAAAATTTTAAGAGGAATATCATGCTTATATACTTTCATATATTGAATCTGGAAATGTTAGCTTGAAGCCTGATCACTTGATCTAATGCCTTGTTGGATAAAGTTTAAGATCTGAGGTTTGTATAATCAGTTCCTGGATGGTACATGTTTGAATTGATCCCCTGCTAAGTGGAAAGAACAAGTTACATATTAAAAGGTTGTGCTCAGTACTCTAACATGCATATGCCTAGGTAGAAGCTAAGTTGGCTCATAATTGTTAATCTAAATAGAATAAGTATAGCTAAAATCTTGAGCCTGAAAGGTTATTACATGCTGCCTTTAAGGTTGTAAAAGAAAATAGGCAGGTTGAATCCAGAGATGCATATTCTCTATTAGTATGACTGATTAGATTCCTAACATGGTTGTTTTGTGCCAGGTTGATACAAGTTATTACATATTTGGTGTTTGTTTGATTCATAATATAACTTGCACTGTCCATATTGCTTAGCCTAGATCAAATAGAAATATAAATGATATTGTTATACTATTTCCAGTTTTGACATATGAGTATATAAGCTTGTGTGCTACCCTTCTCTACCTTCGCTTGGCCATAAGTGTATATGTACATGTTTGGAGATATGCATAATCTGACTGAGTTTAAATAAGGGTCTTTTTAAATTGGTTTCAAGTATGAATGTGGTTAGATGTGGTGTTTTTAATATCATGATGCCTACAATGTGGATTTTATCTCCAAGATGAATTTCAACCCTTCAGTTTTATAACACGACCCCTCTTGATAGATTCCTAATTAAAGACATGTTAGAGGTAAGGAAATGTGTAAATGTTGTTTAGTTTATGGTGTATTTTCCCAATATGTATTTTTTTCTTGAGTCTACCCCCTTGCCTACATAAGAACATCTTTTAGAATGAAAGCTCAGAATCACCTCTATTTATTTTTCTTGTTGCTGAACTGTCTCATGCCTAGTTGGATATGTTGAGTTTTTTTTTTGGCCAACACATGACATGTGCAGGGCTTTGCATGTTTTGTATGGTAAAAATAATTCTACATGTTGAGGATGTGATCCCTAACCACTGTTTGCACCTAGTTATAAACTGTCTGAAATGCTATGTCAGAATGAAATAATTGTTGTAACTTAGGCCTGCTGCTGCCATGTTTTAAGCCAGTTTAATACTGCCTTTCTGGATTATTTTTGGTTGTGAGGAAGAGGAAACTAAGGGTTATGTTAAGTTGTTATTTATGAACCAACTGGTTGCTGCATTTCTGTTAGAACCAAGTTGTCACTCTGTCATAGCTGAGCTCCTGCATGATTATGAGTTGTTGGTTTCTGGTAGCTCAAAATGTTGTATATGTTGCTGCTTGTTGTTCTCTGTTGCTATGGTTTAATAACTGCACCTTGATCACGGTGAGACCATATTTTGACATGTTTATGCCTTCATATGGAGACAGATACTACATTAGGGAAGATATTGTTAATGTGTTTCAATTTTTTTCCCACTTAAAACATGTTTATGTTCTGCAAGATATGTTGCATCAGTCTAGTATCAAATGGAGTCCTTTGTGTTTTCAGATGGTTAGGACCTTGCCATAAATACCTAGGATTCTAAGTTGTTTAACTATGTATCCTATTAAGGAAAGAAAGGAAATTATTCCCGGAGGCATGTCTATCCCTTCATGAACTAAAAGAATAAGGTTGTAATTTGGTGGGCTGTCTTTACCTGATTTGAGTGTCAATATGTTTCTTTGCTGAAATCCTGTACTGTTATTCAAATGTACAATTGCATGCCACAAGCCTAGATAATAGTCATGAATATTTCTATGACTGAATCTAATTGTATCATAGGTGATTAACTTAATTTCATTTATGATTGGAATAACTTTTAAGAATTTAAAGTACCTTTCTAAGAGGAACCAATACAAAAAGTCCAATAAAACAAACTACAAAAAGATATCCAATCATCCAACCAATCTCAAGTTTTTATAACTATTTGATGTATTTACACCTCCAACCCCTGCTAGTTCATAAGTTTTCTTGTCCATTCCCAATAAATAAGATCCCAGTCCACCTGAAAATTCAAATATATTTCATAACATAATAACAAAAATTCGCGAAAAACATAATTAAACAACACATTAGTACATTATACCTCCAAGAGCAATGCTGTAACACGCGACAGAACATGTTTGTATTATAGTATTTTCCTGTCTTGTAAAAGGAACAAAGACGAATCCGAGCTTTTTAAGGATCTTAGTCCATGCTTGAAAGAAAATGTAGGCAAGAAGAGCAACTGATACATTGAGATTGGGATTAAACCCAGTTATAAGGTTCATTTTCATTTGTATCACACTGTAAATGCAACCAATAATCGTACTAGCAATAACTCCTCGTAACGTTATTTGTTTAGTCCAAAGTTGAATTCTTATCGCGCTCTCAGATAATTGCTCCTCCTTTTCCTCCTCCTCCCCGTCCACATGTTTTTTCACAGGCAAATCACGGATTTTCTCTAGTTCATTGTTTTTAATATTCATGACTTCAACTAGAACAATTTGAAAACCTGGCAGATGAAAGCGCCAATAATGAGGGCGATGCGTATGCGAGAACAAATGGGTAGATCAAATTTACGATATAGTGCGGGATGCGCAATGAGAAAATATTAGCATAACGAATACTTGAAACGAATAACAAATGATCGCCCATAATGGATAAGTTTAAACTCATAAAGTAATACAAATACATTTTATTTTTTATAAGGTAAAGAAAAAGTAGTAAAAATAGATTACTCACAATATATAATATCATCCAAATGAGAAGATAATGCAGCACTGCCAAGCATCCATAAATTAATCAACTATTAGAATGTATTTTTCTAGTTTTCTGTTTCTCCATAAAAAGGTGAATTGACTGGGTAACTCAAATGAGAACTGTAAATGCATCTCTTTGTTATTTCAGAAAGAATAACAGTTTCTTTGTCATACCACCTTGATGGCATTCTCACAATCAAGATAAACTCATAAAGCTAAAAAAAGTTCATGCGAACTCTTTCTTTCATAGACGATACAACAATCCATAAGTAATAATATTATAAAGGCTCTCTTATATGGTCAATCACACTCAGATATAACTTCATCTGAGACTGTAGGTAGCTCACATGAATACTCTAACACCCTAAGTACTCTACTCATTTTAAAAAGCATTAAACTAGATCACTAGGATACAAGCACTTGTAACAGCTAATAACTTGTAATTTTAATTTATCAAGACTAATAACTTGAGAGCATTGAAGAAAATGTAAAGATTAGATATAAGTCAGCAATGTTCTGGAATTGCACTTACAGGAGCATTGCATGTGGCATGTTCCAATGCTACCGTCGAAGGAAGTAGTCTCTGAGAGTAATTCAAAGGTGTAGTTGTAGTTGTTGAATGTTGCCCGTCTGTCGACATTGTTTGTTGGTTGACCACTGATGTTCCAATTTGTCTTCCAATATCAGTGTTTGTAATTCCTGATTTTGGAACTGAAATTCAGAGTGTTGGGGTTGGATTAGGGGTGTAAACGACGAATTATACGACTGGACGACCTCAAGGGAGGGTCGCCCAGTCGACTAAGACTCCATATCCGTCGACAAGGTTGAAGGTCCAACAATGTCGATTTTCTATCGAAGCTGAATAAATGAATGGGGGTCGGTGCAAAATTTAGTTAAGACGAAGATAAACACAGTGACACCACCGACGAAGCTCGACGTTACCGGAGGTGGCCGAAAAATCGAAAGTTGTGCCTAGGGTTCCGCCGAAATGTGAGTTGGTCGTCTGGTCGCTGGGGGTTGAATCGAAGGACTGCGTTGGTATGAGACTGACCGCTGTGAGACGGCGGTCAGTGGTGTAACCCACCTCCGTCGATTGTCGCTCAATCCGCCGAAATTTGCAAAACTCCGATCAATAGTGAATGTGTTTTTTCGATCAGATATTGATGTAGTTGTAGGGTGAATCGACCGGTGTGGTTGGTATGGAAATGACGGGCTTGACGAGACGAATCATTTGGTATATGTCTCGTCCCCGTTGGATTTCTGAGGTGGCCGGAAAATGCAATTTTCTGGCGTTTTCACTGTTCACGCCTGAAAATCGCGAAAATTGAGAGAATTTTAGATTTGGATTTTGGTGGAAGGGGATTTAGATATGAAGAATAGGTTTAAAATTAGAATCGGATTTAGAAATAAAATGAATCGGGTCGAATAAAATATATTATTTATAAAAAAAAATTAAATTCATATTTTAAAAATCGTCACAAACACATGTGGCGGTTGAAATAACCATCACACCACAACTTTTTATTTTATTTTATGACTATATCTCATTGAAAGTTGAAATTTGCATGGGGCTTTTTTGGCGTTTCATGTTGTATTAATTTATACTTATCTAGAAAAAAGTGCTCACAAGAAAGTGCAAAGCAACATTATGTATTCAAAAGGGATTCACTACATACGAGAAGTTTGAATATTGGTGATAACTATATGTGAATGCTTGAATGTATTTCGCTCTATGCAGCCTTGTATTGATAGTAAAATCATAAATTTGACCACATGCATTCAATTATGATTCAATCATTTACATTAACCATATGCTCTCTCCGTCAACTTTTACTTGTCCACTATATTAAAAATAGTTATCCAATTTTATTTGTTCACATTAAAAAATTAAGAGATAATTTACTATTTTTTTATTTTACCCTTAGCAGTTTATAAGTCAAATTTTCCAATTCTTTTTCAACACAACTTTTTTATAGGAACATGTGAATTGTTAGAATTCATTACTTAATTAGTTGATTGTACATCTTTAGTAAGTTTTAATTAATTTCAATCATTAGATAATTAGCAATAATTAGGGGTAATATAATAAATTTTTTATTCTATTTTTAGCTCCTTAATATATGTGTAAAGTCAACATATAACAAGTAAAACTAGACGGAGAGAGTATTATTATATGTTTCGTACTCATTACGTATTTTGTTTTTTTAATTATTACTCTTGTTTACTTCAATTATCATATTATTTGCTGTTGCTAATGTTCTTTTCTCTATTATTCTGGGTATATATTTTTGGCTGAATCAGTCCTCATTAGGTCATGGAGACTTTCAGTGAAGGTGATATCAATCGTTAGTAACGACAAAAATAAACAATTAGCGTCGGCAAAAGCGATTCTCCAATTTGTGGCATTCTTTTGCGTATAAAGATACTAAGATGTTTGACCATATAAGTGCTCAAACTTGAAGAAGCAAGTGCAAACCCATCATCGACCCTATATTCGTTAGTAGGATAATATATTCAGTCATAATTATGTATATTTTATATATTGTAGGTGTATATTTAGTTATTACTTACCGTAATTGTAGCATATGATTATGTTTGTATTATAGTATATTTACTATCATTTTGGAATAAAATAATCAAGAAAAAATATTTCTTACATGATATCAGATTATAGGGAAAGTTCCTAATACCTTCTCCCTTCCTTCACCATCGGCTTACACCCCCCTCTCTCCATCTCTTTGTGCCGCCGACTTCCTCCCTCTTCTGTCAGTCATGTCTGATCCGAAATCAAATTTTTATCCAACCCTCGCAGTTTCAAACATTAAATCTCATATCTCTATCACTCTTGAGATAAAGAGTGATAGAAAACGTCCATTATGCGACATGAGCGGAGCTTTTCAAAATTCATTATCGCTCACACATGTTTATCCATCACATCATTCCACCAGAAAAAGGCAAGGAGAATGTGCCGAAAATCGATGATCAAATGGAACTATGATTGACATTTGATGAGACGGCTCTCTGGTGGATTTATGCCACAATTTCAAGTGATTTGCTGCATACTATTCTTGAGTCCGACTCCACAGCTATGGAGGCTTATGAACACTTACGTGATATATTTCAAGATAATAACAATTCCAGGGCCATCATACTTGAGCAAGAATTCTCCACCACTGACATGGCGAATTTTCCCAATGCGTCTGTATATTGTCAACGTCTCAAGGTTCTGTCGGACCAACTCAAGAATGGTGGGGCGCCGGTAACTAACATCGACTCATGTTACAAATGGTTTTCGACCTCACCGACACATATAGTGGAGTAGGTACGCTCATCCGCCAAAGAAACTATCTTCCGTCATTTTATCAAGCCCGTTCAATGCTCATACTAGAAGAAGCGGTTTTGCCAAAAAGACAACCACAGTGTCGAATTCCGCCATAGTTGCCGCTTCATCTTATCCATAGTGATATTTGTACATCTCTCGTTTTGAGCTCTTCGGGCCATCGATATTATCTTTTTTGTTGGAGATTACTCTAATTTTTTGTGGACGTTTTCTTTGTCTAAAAAGTCATAAGTTTTTCCACATTTCTCTCCTTTAGAGCATTCATCTGCAAGATAGACGTGAAGGTGAGGATTGAGGCTCAGGTCATTCCAAATAAGGAAGCTTCAAGTACCTCGGGTCTATCATCCAATGGAATTAAGAGATTGATGACGATGTCACACATTGTATTGAGATAGAATGGATGAAATTGAGCCTTGCATCTGGAGTCTTATGCGATAAAAATGTGTCACTAAAACTAAAAGGCAAGTTTTATAGTTAGTGGTTAGACCGACTATGTTGTATGAGGCGGAGTGTTGGCCAGTCAAGACGTCGCACACCCAAAGGATGAGAGTGGCGGAGATGTGGATGCTCAGATGGATGTACGAGCATACGTCGAGATGCATGATGCGAAGTTGAGGTGGTTTGGACATGTGCAGATGAGAGATACAAATGTCCCATTGCGGAGGTGTGAGATGTTGGTTATGGACGGGTTCAAGTGGGGTAGAGGTAGGCCGAAGAAATATTGGAAAGAGGTGATTAAAAGGGATATGAAACATGCACAACTTAGTGAGGACATGACCTTAAATAGAGGGTTGTGGAGGACACATATTAGTGTAGAAGGGTAGTAGGTAGTCGAGCGTAATCCTACTTACACTTAAAAACTGGTATTTATGGTGTTATTACTGTAGGCATGCTTAGCATATCATACGAATAGGCGTAGTATTACTTTATAGTCTTCTCTAATTTTATTTCTTATGTTATGTGTTCTTTAATGTACTTAGTTTATCTCATTTATCTGTGTTAGTTACTGCTTCTCTTTCAGGATGTGATATCATAGCGTATTCGCGTTTGTTATCAGCATTTTCTTACTGCTTTAATTTTTTGATAGGGTATGACTGTTTTTGCTTTGCTTGTCTTGAGCCGAGGGTCTCTCGAAAACAGTCGATATAACTACCAAGGTAGAGGTAAGGTCTGCGTACATTCTACCCTCCCCAAACCCCACATTTTGGAATTCACTAGGTATGTTGTTGTTGTAGAGCATTCATCCGCACTCAATTTGAACGAACATTAAAAATATTTAATGTGATAATGGTAGAAAATTTGATAATGAACTATTTTGGGATTTTTGAAAAACTAATAGTTTGTCTTTTCCTCACTCTTGTCCACACACCTCATCTCAAAATGAAAAAGCAGAAAGAAAAATTTGAACTATTAACAACATTGTTAGAACCTTACTTGCCCATGCCTCTCTACCACCATCATTTTGGCATCATACATTACAAATGACAATTATCTTCTGAACATACTTCCGAGCAAACAGTTAGCCTAAATCCCCTCGAAATTTTATACTTAAGGGACCCATCATACTTCCATTTACGGGTTTTAGGGTGCTTATGCTATCCGTTTTTTTCTTCCGTTATCATCAATAAACTTCAACCCCAGTCTACTTCGTGTATTTTTTGGGATATCTGTCAAATCATTGTGGTTACAAATGTTAGGACTTATCCTGTAATAAAATCATCGTGAGTCGTCACGTAGTTTTTGATGAAATAAATTTCCCTTTTGCCAAATGCATCGTTCTGTGGATTCTACCTAAGAATTTCTTGATGATAGAATACCTCCGTATTTAGTCCACAGTTTCTCTTCCCAAATGGGCCCAACTATTTCAGCCAGCCCAATTGTCTCGGGAAACTCAACCCAACATTTTCTCTGCCAACCTTTAATGGGACTAGCTACACGAGTCCATGTGGGCCCAGTGGCCTCTCTGCCTCTGATGGCGTTCTGGCGATGGCGTGGCGTTCTAGCCTCAGCTGGGCGACCCATCGATAAGCCAGTGAGCCCGTATCCCATCCAATATCCAACGGCTCCCAATTTTGGCCCATGCGATCCACTGAAACAACATGTGATTTTCAAACCAAACAAAAAATACGCTCTTCACACTCATATTGCCAAACCACCGTTGTTCATAATCCTCTGTCTGTCCTTAATGACCCGAATTGAAAAATAACTATGGATGATGAATATAATGCTCTTACTAATAATATAGCGTGGGATTTGGTGTCTCGTCCTCCTGATGTTAATGTGATCCGGTTTATATGGATTTTTAGTCATAAAGAAAAATCTGATGGTACATTTGAGAGGCATAAGCCCGTCTTGTAGGTGATGAAAAGAGTCAAAATGTTGGTGTGGACTGCGGTGAAACTTTCAATCCGCTGATCAAACCAGAAACTATTCGCACGGTACTAAGTCTGGCCCTTTCGAAGGCATGGCCACTTCATCGGAGAACTCAATGAAACAGTGTACATGTATTAGCACATGGATATACCCTATATATATATATATATATATATATATATATATATATATATATATATATCAAGGTTTTGCAGATTATGTTTCTAATATGGAGTTTAACATCAAGTCTGATCATTCTCTATTCATATATCGTCAGGGTAATGATATAGCTTATATTATTTTGTATGTGGATGATATTATATTAACTGTCTCATCTGATGCTCTTCACAAGTCTATCATGTTTCTTCTTGACTCAGAATTTGCAATGAAAGATCTAGGGCCACTAAGTTATTTCTTGGAGATAGTTGTAACACGTCATGCATGTGGTTTATTTTTATCTCTAAAGAAGTATGCAGAAGAGATCATATATGCGATCCCTCGTCATGTGTAAAGCCGTCGAGTCAGTTTGATATAAACCAAAGTTGAGAGTACTTTACTGCCAAGAGTCAGTCCATCCATCATTACTTACACCATAGATGTGAAAATGAAGAAAGAAATGGAACAAAAAAAAACAAAAATAGGATATTAAGTTAAATATATTTAGAGATGGGCATATATATATATATATATATATATGCCCATCGCCACTAACACACTCCACATCAGATGTAAATTAAATATTTTTTTGTTGAGTTAAAAATCTTGATTGAAAAAAATATAATCTCATATTATATAATATATATAACACAATATAGTGGCTAAATCAGAATAATAATCTCGTTAATTGTTACTAACACTATAAGTGAACTAATTAAAACAATCTATAAGAAGCCATGAGCGGAACTCCTACGTTTCTCTAGAGGCAGCTTTTCAATTCAAATATTCAATATTTTAGATTAACCCATTTTAACATGACAAAAATCTATTCAATATTTTAAATTTTTAAGATGAACCCATTTAGAGAGATAGAAATCAATCCAAAATTCAATTTTCAGCTGAATCCTTCAATGTAAAGATTCAAATTTTCAGTTGAAACTACTGCAAGCAATTAGTGAAAATTGTAAAGAATGATCTTGGGCAGTAAAAGATTCGAGGTGGACTGAAAAAAGTATATATATGTCCTAGAGACAATCTGTATTAGGACACAATATACTTTATACACATTCATATTTATATTAATGATGATTAATATTATGACAATTTACATTTGTTGAATTATTAGTTGATTGTTTATAAAATTCTATAAATGCATCCCTAGATGTTACGTGTTTATTAATGATGTGAGAATTAATGTTATAACGTAACTTTTAAATTACATCGACTAATGATCATCGAAATTGAGATATCGATGATATGCGATACGTCGACATGTGGTCTGCATCATATCCTTAGTGGATGTAGTATGTCTTACTTGCTACGAGTTATGGCAACTCATGATAGACACATGGTTACTTGTTGAAGTATTGGTACACCATGCTGATGCATTATTTGTTATAGTTCTATAATGTCATCGGCATGTGGGAGATAAAAGTCCTTAGACTTGAGGTAAATATCATCTTGTTTACGGAGTAATGTACTTTGATCTTGTCCTAAGCTCAAATGCCTTATAGGTTGAGACGTGGCTTGTTTTGGGTGCATTACGAAGTAGATTAAATGTGGTATGTGAGCCAAAAAAGGATTCATTCCTTGAATTTATATTCGAGTGAACACTCAGGTACTCATATGGTATTAGGTTGACTAAGTCATTGGCCAATGCATTGGACATATGCGTGACACGGTCTGTTGTCAACTAATATAGATGAGTTATAATAATCAAGCCATTTGGATAGACAACGCGGATCCTAAGCTTGATTGAGTGTGTCATGAATGAAGGGATTTTATCTTCTCACATATAGGTTCAGTTCACATATTTTGTGTAGCTAAACTTTATATATTTGGTTCGTCTTCCGGCGCAGTCTAGGAGTTCCGTGAAGATCTTAACGTTATTAGTGACGATATGTAAAGGCGTGAAGAGTAACACTAAGTCAAATATTCCGTCGATTGAAGGATGTAATTAGAAGGAGATTATACCTAAATGTTCCGTTGATGACCGGGACATTAAAATGGAAAAAATAGGCAGAAAATAGGACGGTACCGCGATGTTTTGATTCAGGACCGCTGTGCCAGGAACACGTGATAGCACCGCGGTGCCAGGGCGTGGCCTGGCAGTCCGAATTTTTGTCTAGTCTGTTTCGGCTGGGCCTGGTCCAACTAAAATCCTAAAGCTCATATTCTCAACTATAAATCGGAGGATTACCTCACATTCCAAAGACACCAAAAACCTAAGAGAGGTAAATCTCTTTTAGAGCTCTGTCAAAATCCCTAGCATTCATGACTTAGCAAATTACATCATAGTTTTAGAACTTACAAATCGAGGGACGCTTGCGTGTGCACCCTCGGACTACACCGAACACAAAGATTCAACTGCTTGGCTGATTGCTACAAAATGTAAGTCTTATGTCGAAGTTTTACATTACTACTTTGTGTTTGTATTTTCATTACTTATCATACTGCAGCTCGACCGTCGTCGGGTTTGAAACATAAATTTTCAAATTCCGTTGCGTGTACGAACCCGACGTAAACACCTACAGTGGTATCAGAGTCTGGGCTGTTTCGTGTGATTTATAATGATATTAATGGTAATATGGGTTAGGATTTGTTTAGATCTATATTTTATGTTGTTAAAAGCTTTAAATCCTAAACCATTAGAACACATAGTTCTTGTGACCAGATCTGTTAATGCATTTATGTATTCGAACAAGTCAATCCAATATATAACTCTTCTAATTTGAAATGCGTTATCCGGCTTAAAGCATGGTGCATTGAAACGAAGAACGAGAAGTAAAATTGGATTTGATAGTTGATGAACATGTTATTTTAATGGTGATGGTAATACAAGTGATATATCTGAAAGATCTGGCCCTAGACCAGTTTTAGGGGTTCGAAAATTTCGGATTTTGTGATTCTGGAGGAGAGGCACCGCGGTTCCATGATGGAGCATCGCGGTGCCTGCTAGGGTTTTGTGGCGGCGTCGGGATTCCACAATTGGAACACCGCGGTGCTGCCCAGATGAAGAAAGAGGCACCGCGGTGCTGTTCATCCAGAAGCTTAAAATTAATTTCGGACAATCTTCCTTCAAGGCACCGTGGTTCCACCTGTTAGGACCGCAGTACCTGTGATGAAAATTATGAGGCACAGCGGTGCTAATTAATTTGCAGATTCGGTGGCTTATCAAGCGAGAGCACCGGTTCCACTGTTGAAACGCGGTCGACGATTTAATTTTAAAACAAAATCAAAAATCAGAAACAGAGACTTAAAGTTTGATTACGAATCAAGTTTTAGAAGTTTGATTTCGAAAATAAAGTTTTGAATCGAACAGATTTGGTCCTTTCGGGCAAATCTATAATTAAAAAAAGTTTTATGAAAGTTGATTTTAGGTTCTGGAAATTGCAAACAGGTCCCAGAAGTTTGAAAATATTTTCTGAAGTTTAGAATTGCATTTTTATGAATTTATAAGGGTTCAAAATTGAATTTTAAATTCTTAAGGGGCTAAATGTAAATTCTGAAATTTTACAGAATTCCTGAAAATCAGAATTTTAAAATTAGAAAATGTTTAGGGACTGTTTGTCATTTACATAGGTTATAGAGTTTAGACAAATAGACACATAGTTATCATTAATAGTATATTATTGAATAATATACAAATGTGTTAAGTGATTAAATGTGATGCATTTAAATTATTAGCATAGCGTACGCAATTATTGTCTGGGTAGGCGGCACCCAGTAATTATTTAATTTCAAATGACTGTTGTAACTGTCTGGGTAGACGGCGCTCAATATGTGATTAAAACCATCTTTTATCATGCCTACTGGTTTGATGGTTTCCCATCTAATTGTGTTTAGAAATTGCATGATAGAATGTCATATGATGTATGACTTGATTGTTGATCTTGAATGAATCCCCGAAAACTAAAAATGTTCCCCAAACATTAAATAAAAGTCTAATTATAACGCGTCGTCCATTATAATTGTTAGGGTACTAAGTCCTTTTCGGCGATAAAGGTATTTATGTCAAATCATTTGCTCTAAGTCTAAGAGCACCAAGGCTCTTTCATAGATGTGTTAAAATGAAAGTAGATAATAAACTTTTGTAGGTATTTACACTAAAGTGTTTGCTTGCAAAGACTAAATTTACTTAGACATTTAAACGTAGTTGTGTAATGGAGTTGACTTGTTTAGATGAATCTTGACGCCAAAGTGTCGGACTAGTCTAAAGACGTAAGATTAAAATGAAAGATATTTAATCAAACCAAGAGTTGTAGAGTTGCTTTACAATTGGTTGAGGACCTACCAAAGTGTGCTATTGAAGTTATCAGCTAAAGCAAATGCGGATGTAGCATATGTTTGGATCTTGGCTCATTATGACCTTTATATTGATTTAGGTCCGTATTCTACCTTGGGGTCGTAGAAGTATGTAAAATAGTGGGAGCTAATTAAACAAAAGATCATGTTAAATTAGTTTATTATGAATGTGTATAATTTAGGAGAATGAATTTTGATTGCATTTTCATGTTTTATCTATTATCTTCAGATCTTCAGAAATGTCAAACTTTTCGTTGAAAATGCTCATGGAGTCAAACAGACTCACCGGACCCAACTTCATTGACTGGCTAAGAAATGTTAGAATTGTCCTTAGACAGGAAGAAATTGAGCATCGCTCCAGCAGAGGACTCTGCAGAGTATGCAACTTTTGACCAGGTTGCTTAGAAGAAACATTATAAAGATGCCACATCAGCTCAATGCTTAATGTTGTCTTCTATGTCACCTACATTGCAAAGACAGTATGAAACTATGGGGCCCAACGAAATGTTAGCCCATTTAAAGAGTCTTTATGATTCGCAGAGTCAGACAATGGAGTATGACCTGCTCATAGAACATTTCAAGTGTAGGCTAAATGAAGGGGGCCAAGTTTCACCTCATGTGTTGAGGATGATTGAGTTTATTGAGAGGTTAGCTTCTATAGACATAAGGTTTCATGACAGAGTCGCCATTACCCTCATCCTGCACTCACTTCCTAAGTAGTTTGAGAGTTTCATTGTTAATTATAACATGAATGGGACTAAAGCGACATTGCCGGAGTTACATAATATGTTAAAGACTTTTGAATCTTCGACCTGTAAGACCAAGCCTATTCTGATGGTTGGCTTCTCTAGTCGCCCCAAACCGAAAGGTAAGGGACAACAGAAGGGGAAGGGCAAAACTGTTGCTCCGGCAGCAACAATGAAGCCCAAGGGAGGGGCGAAGAATAAGAAGAATAAACTGTCGGCATCGGATGTTTACATGAATTGCAATAGGAAGAGGCATTGGAGAAATGTGCAGGGGCTAACTGATATTAGGAAGGTCGGGTCTCGCGAGGTGGACCTGCGCGTCGGAAATGGAGCACGAGTTGCTGCTGAGCGCGTGGGAACTTATAGGATAGATTTACCTTTTGACAAAGTTTTAATGTTGAACAATTGTTTTATGTTCCTTCTTTGACAAGGAATATTATTTCCATTCTTGTACTTGATTCAGAGGGTTTTTCCTCAAACACGTCTAATGGCAATATGGTTTTGACTTTAGATACTGTTATGTATGGAATTGCACCTCTTGTGAATGGATTGTATACATTAAACTGCCACAGGGAAATTTTCAATGTACAAAATAAAAGGGCTAAGTTAA
Source organism: Przewalskia tangutica (assembly GCA_029844215.1). Taxonomy (NCBI): domain Eukaryota; kingdom Viridiplantae; phylum Streptophyta; class Magnoliopsida; order Solanales; family Solanaceae; genus Przewalskia; species Przewalskia tangutica. The sequence goes on along the minus strand of CM056720.1, from coordinate 138,222,752 downwards.
ATGAAAGAAATTCTACCTACTTATGGTATTGCAGACTTGGTCATATCAATCAAACAAGGATAGAACGGTTGATGAAATTAAATTACCTCGAACCATTTCACTTACAATCTTATGGTAACTGTGAATCCTGTTTGAAAGGTAAGATGACCATTAAACCTTGTTGACACCCAATTTTGACCCTCCTGTCCAGACAGTAGCTATAAAATTACACTAATTTTGCAAAATAATTTTTTATGATTTCTTATAATAAAATGCAGCGATAAAATATTAATACAGGCATAAATTACGCACTTAGAGTCTCGCGCCCATAATTATTAATTTTAAGCCCTGTCATAATTCTTAATAATAAATAATAAATACATAAAATAATAATCTAACACACGCGTTTTAATAGTGTCGCATTCACAAAAGTATTAAGCAGTCTTATCTGCATGTAGCATTTAAATAACTCAATTTTTAATAAATAAGTTTTAATAACAGCATCGCATTATAAAAATTAAACACTAATTAAATAGCACGCCCGCATTTATTATTATAACAATAGCTTAGACTAGTAAAACACCTAAATAATTTAATCACAACTTAGATTTCATTTATCTACCATTAATTAAATAATACACCTAAAACTTTATCTATAACCCATTAATTAAATAATAACTATCCTAAAACTAATACCCAGTCCCTTCCCCCTTACCTCTTCAGCCCACTACCCGCGGCCCAACACCTTCCCCCAGCCCCTTTAACTTTCCCCTCGTCCAACGCCCTCCCCCTTACCTCTTCAGCCCGCGACCCGCAGGCCCAGTACCCCAAAGCCTTATAACCTTCATCATCCCTGACCTTAGAAAGCCTAACGACAAAACCCTAAAAGAAATCCTGCTCCCGCCGCATACACCTCTCCCTCACGCCACCTCCCCAGCCGAGATTCTCGCCTGAGAATCCGGCGACCTTCCCCATCTTACCATAAAACCTCTCCCTATCAATTTCGGTAAGAATCTCAGAACCCGAAAATGGTAACAAATCGCCTAAAGTCAGCAACCAAATCAGCCTATAAAAGCATCCTAATAAACACAAATCCGCAACGAATCACCTTCAAAATCGCACCAAAAGTAGTCCCTAAAACATGTCCTAAACTTACCATAAAAACGAAGCCTAACTAGGAACTATAAATACCAACGTTTGGACATGCAATAAGGAGGGAGGGAAAAAGAAAAAAAAAAAAAAAGGATCCTGAGTTTTGACACAGAGGAACCATCCTCCTAAATCGAGAAAAATTAACAGGTCAGTAGGCAATAAAATCCTAAAAAAAGACAGGGGTTATTATCGGGAACCCAGCAGATTCGTGAAAAAGAATCAGTCGGGGAACCCAGCAGATTCGCACAAGGCATAGGGAGTTAGGGGGGCTCAACACCTAGATAATTAGCATCACAAGAACAGGAAGTTCGAGACCCTTTTCCTTCAAAATCAGTCAAGAAATCAGCAAACAATCTTTACATTTTATTCGCATCGCAAAACCAAAACCCGAGTGAACCGACGACTTGATACGCTGCCTCGGTTCGCTGTCCGGAGAAGGTAAATTCATCATCCTTTCATCTTAAATTCTGTTTGGTGTTCGTATGTGTAATATGGGCTGTGTATGACTACTCGAGAGCCTGGCTAGTTTGAATGAATAATATGTTATGCTTTTCTTGTGATGGTAACGATCAATTTGTTATGCTAGCGTCATCGTGTGGATGAATGATGTAGTTATTGCTTAGATTTATGGGATTGATTGAGTAAATACAGTATTGGTTGACTGCTCTGTGTGTTTAAACCTGTCACGCCCCAAATTTTCCTAAGTCTTTACTTAGGAAAATTTGGGGCGTGACAAGTTGGTATCAAAGCTAAACCAGGTTAGGAGATTCTAGGAAGTTTCTTCGAGTTGGGTGTTTGAACGGTTACTTATTGCGACGGTGTGCGCGCCACCTTAGTAATAAGTAAACGGAATAATATCCTAAAGTTTCACTTCTTTCGTACTCTTCTCGTGCCTATCTTGAGTCTTTTCAAAGATTTGGTTCTCGTACTTCCTCCTTCAAATGATTGTGGAAGGGGATGTGCAACGATAAACTATGGACAATACAGGGGTGTGGTGGAGAAACTTTAGAAGAAATCGTTCCCCGATGTCACCACCGATGATGTGGGGGGAGTTCAGAGCCGTATTCATTAAAAAGTACATGCCTAACACCCGAAAAGATGCGCTCAGGCGTGAGTTTGAACAATTGAAACAAGAAGACCGCAATGTGAAAGAATATAATACCTAATTCATGCAATCTTCAGCATACAACGTGCATATTATTCCTACGAAAGGGAGAAGGTCAAAAGATTTGTGAGGTTTAAACCCGAACTTGGTAGAAGGTAGTGGCATTAGCCTATGATCGGACGTACCTTGGATCGTCAACATGACAATGAGGGTAGAAGGTTTTGCCAAATCAAAAAGAGAGTATTCACGAAAGAGGCATTTATGTGACTCGACCTTTTTCAACTATCCGATTGGAGTCATACTATAGAAAATAGTCAACTCCATCCAGAGAGAGTTCCACTTATCGTTTAGAAGATCAATAAAGGTATGTAGAACTTTCCTATCTCTTGAGCATGAATAGTTGTACTTATATAGTACGCTAGACGTACAATACTTTGATATCCTTTACTTATTTAAGAATGGCCAAGTTGGGCGAGTTAGGAGGTTAACCCACTTCTTTAAAACTATTAAGGATGTCTTAAGTTTTCAAAGTTAAGGGACTTGAAGTGTTTTGAGTATATGATACTTGTTTTGTTTTAAAAGTTTAAGTCCCTTGGAAATAGAAAAATGTAATTGACTAAGGTATAAGATTAATATAACGACTTTATGGGAAGTTGGTTATATTCGCTTTATGGAAAGTTAAAAGGAGAGATTTACTTTAAGTAAGATAAGTAAGGACAAGTGACTTGATGCTATGGTTATTAGTATCTTGGAAGTTTTATATAAAAAAAAAAGAGTCATTCGTTTTAAAAGAGTAGAAGTATGTAGTACTTGGGATTAAATTTCTGGATTCTTTTATTAAGACACGTTAGTGCCTTAAGTGAACTAAAATGAGAGGATATATTAATAATGTCAATAAGAAGTTAGTGGATTTCTTGACTTACTTATGTTATGTAGGATAATAGGTTGAGCTAGGGTAAGAGTATAAGTGAGGGGTAAACCCCCAAGACGCTATACCACCTTCTCCAGGGTAGAGTATAAATGAGGGGTAAATCCCCAAGACGTTATACCACCTTCTCCAGGTAAGAGTATAAATGAGGGGTAAACCCCAAGACGTTATACCACCTTCTCAGGGTAAGAGTATAAATGAGGGGTAAACCCCCAAGACGTTATACCACCTTCTCTAGGGTAAGAGTATAAATGAGGCAAGCCCAAGGCGTTATACCACCTTCTCGGGTAAGAGTATGAATGAGGAAAGCCCCAAGACGTCATACCACCTTCTCGGTAAGAGTATGAATGAGGAAAGCCCAAGACGTCATACCACTGCTTGAGGTAAGAGTATAAATGAGGAAAACCCCAAGACGTTATACCACATTAAAGTGGATTTGCTACCCATGATGCGAAAAATATCCTCACGCTACTTATTTCCTACCTTAGGTCTCAAAAGTTATTAAGGAGTCACAAAGTGGAACGCATATCCGGCTAATATAGTAGATACCCAAAAGAGTCCCAATGGTGCATGATGTCCCTATTGTTTGAAAAATTTCAAGTTTTTTTTCTGAAGATCTCCTGGCCTTCCTCGGGTAGAGAAGTGGAGTTCGCTATAGAGTTAATGCAGGTACAAGACCTATTTCTATTCTTCTATATCGAATGGCCCGGCTAAATTGAGAGAGTTAAAAGAGCGGTTGAAGGATCTTACGGATAAAGGATTTATAAGGCCTAGTGTTTCCCGCAGGCGCGATCCTTTTGTGAAGAAAAAGATGGATCGCTCGAATGTGCATCGATTATCGATAACTCAATAAGGTCGCGATCAAGAATCGATATCCATCACCAAGAATCGATGATCTTTTGACCAACTTGAGAGCCAATTATTTTTCCAAGATTGATCTTCGTTCGAGATATCATCGGATGAAAATAAATCGAATGATATATCAAAAGCGCCTTTAGGACTGATATGGCCATTATGAGTTTTGGTCATGTCTTTCCGGATTAACCAATGCCTCAAAGACTTTTATGGATCTAATGAACATAATCTTTAAACCATTCTTGGATTTGTTCGTAATTGTATTTATAGATGATATCCTAATTTACAAGTGTGTTGAAGAACAGGGAAGAGCATCGAGGTAGTGCTTCAAGTCTTGAAACAGGAGAAACTATATGCTAAATTTTCAAAGTGTGAATTTTGGTTGGAAAAGGTAGCCTTTTTGGGCCATGTTGTGTCAAGGATGGAATTATGGTAGACCCAGAAGATAGAAGCGAAGAATCGGCCAAAACCACCACTCCAACAGAGGTTAGAAGTTTCTGGTTTGGTGAGTATTATAGAAGATTCGTAAAGGTTTTCTAGTCTTCACTCCTTTGACCGGTTGACTCAAAAGCGGTTAAGTACGATGGTCGAAGCATGTGAAGCAAGTTTTGAAACTAAAGGAATTGTTGACTCTTGCGCGATCTAAACTTACCATCGGTACAAGAAGGGTTCACAGTCTATTGCGATGCCTCTAGAGTTGGGTTAGGATGTGTCTTGATGCATTTTGGAAAAGTTATTGCGTATGCATCTAGACAATTGAAGATACATGAGAAGAATTACCCAACTCATGACTTGGAATTAGTCATGCGGTGGTGTTTGTCTTACGAATATGGAGACATTATTTGTATGGTGTGCATGTGGACATATTTACAGATCATAAGAGTTTGCAGTACATAACCACGCAGAAGGATTTGAATCTCCGACAAAGAAGATGGTTAGAGTTGCTTAAGGATTATGACCTTAGTATTCTTTACCATCCTGGGAAAGCCAACGTGGTGGTCGCGCTCGATGGGAGATCAATGGGCAGCTTGGCCCATTTGGCAATACAAAAGAGGGGTATTGTTCGTGAGGTACAAAGATTGGGAAACCTCGGGGTTAGTTTAACTGAGATCGGTGAAGGTAGGGTGGTGGTACATGATACCTCGCAGTCTGCCTTAGCTTCAGAAATAAAAGAAAGTCAGTTTGAGGATACGGAGTTTGTTGGATTTCGGGAGAGGATCCAACAGGGAAAATCTTCACAGTTTACATTGAGAGATAATGACGGAACCCTTCGGTATAAGGGTAGGTTATGTGTTCCTAAGGTAAATGATCTAAGGAGGAAGATCTTAGATGAGGGTCACAACACAAGATATTCCATTCATCCAGGGTCAACAAAAATGTATCAGGACCTCAAGGCAAATTACTGGTGGGACGGGATGAAGAAGGACGTTGCGGAGTTTGTCTGGAGGTGTCTTATATGTCAGCAGGTGAAAGCTGAACATCAAAAACCTGGCGGATTACTTCAGGACATTGGAGTCCCATGTGGAAATGGGAGGCGATTCATATGGATTTTGTAACTGGTCTCAAAACTCGTGAAGGGTATGATTCTATTTGGGTGATTGTTGATCGCCTTCCAAAGTCAGCCCATTTCTTACCGGTCAAGACTACGTATCGCGCACCACAGTACGCACAGATTTATTTGAAGGAGATTGTGCGGTTACACGGGATTCCTTTACAAATTATTTCAGATAGGGGTTCCCAGTTCACCTCACACTTTTGGCAAAGTTTCCAGCAGGGTCTCGGGACAAAAGTTAAGTTAAGCACGACTTTCCACCCGCAAACAGATGGGCAAGCTGAGCGAACAATTCAAACACTTGAGGACATGTTGCGATCTTGTGTGTTAGATTTTCAGGGAAACTGGTTGGACCATCTATGTCTAATTGAGTTCGCCTACAACAATAGTTTTCACTCTAGCATACAAATGGCCCCGTTTGAAGCATTATATGGACGAAAATGTAGGTCTCCACTTGGATGGTTCGAGGTGGGTGAGGCCTTGTTATTGGACCTGAAGTCATTCAGGAAACAAATGGTAAGGTACAGATGATTCGGGAGAGGATCAAAACAGCTCATAGTCGTCATAAGTCCTATGCGGATCATCGGAAAAGAGACCTTGAATTTCAAGAGGGGGAGAAAGTATTTTTAAAAGTGTCCCCAATGAAGGGAGTTATGCGTTTTGGTAAGAAAGGAAAATTGAGCCCAAGGTTTATTGGGCCATATGAGATCTTGCGAAGAGTGGGGAATGTGGCTTACGAATTAGCACTTCCACAAGAGCTGGAAGTAGTGCATCCGGTATTTCATGTGTCAATGTTACGAAAATACTTGCACGATCCAAGTCACGTCATCCTTCCCCAGGAGATAGTTCTTAATGAGGAGCTTCAATATGAAGAAGTTCCGGTGGAAATACTTGATAGAAAGGTCCAACGCCTTAGAAATAAAGATATTGCTTCCGTGAAGGTCCTATGGAGGAATCACTCCACAGAGGAAGCCACCTGGGAAGCTGAAGATGCGATGAAAGTCAAATATTCATTCCTATTTGACTAAGGTAAAAAAAAAAATGCATTACATAGTACTTCATATGTGTGTCATTTGCGTGTCTATGTGATTATGTTACGACCTTATTCACATTCGAGGACGAATGTTGCTTAAGGAGGAGAGAATGTGAAATTCGGAAAAAAATAAAATAATATATAGTTGTGGTTGGGTTAATAAAAATAAACATTATTGTGTCTATGTGATTATGTTACGACCTTATTCACATTCGAGGACGAATGTTGCTTAAGGAGGAGAGAATGTGAAATCCGAAAAAAATATATATATATAGTTGTGGTTGGGTTAATAAAAATATATATATAAGAAAATAAAGAATAAATTGCATGGGATAGAGTTAGTGTTAAAGTTGGATAAATAGATAGATGAAATGAAAATAAGAAAATAAAAGAAAAACAAAACAAAAAAAAAAAAAAAAAAAAGGTGCAGCAGCCAACATGCACGTAAATGTGTGCTTTCCCCCCTTCCCCCCTTTTCATTTCCCCTCCAACTCTTGTCATTTCACCTCCCATAGGTTATAGAAAACTCTCCACTTATACATTGTAATTACACACAAATAAAATACCTAACACAAAGAATAGGAAATCAGAAAAAACAAGTGAAAAGAAGAGGAAAAAATACCAAGAGGGCAAGAAGAACAAGGAGCAAAATACTAGAGAAGTAAGGATAATTTTAGCAACCACACAATAATAATCTTCACACTTACAAGGTGAGTTTTCTCACTCAGAAATTCTTGGTAACATCCTTTATTTTTAGTTCAATACATGTTAGAATAAGAATTGAGTGTTGAAAAGAAATATTGAACTTTTGATTGTTTAGACAACTAGTTGCGTCATGAACTTTACGAACTGTTCTCACTGAGTTATAATTGTTAGAATTTGATGAAATTCGGAGGAATTGTACACCTCTCTAATATGATCATATAGAACCAAAAATGAGGTAAAATGGACGTACGGTTTGAAAGTTATCATAGTTCAAAGTTCCTGCCTTAGATTTGGTCGAAATTCGGAAAGGCATAATTACGGACTGTTTTTATTGAGTTTTACTTATTAGAATTATATGAAAATTTACATGGTTGTAAGTCTCTCTGTTACGGACAGATATATATAAAGATTTATTAAAACGGACTTACGAGTTGAGAGTTATTATAGTTTGAAGTTGCTGCCTCGGATTCGTCGGAATCCAGAAGGGCAGGACGTTGAAACGTAAAACTGTACTAATCTGTGGGGAATATGAAAATTGTTTCTAAATGAAAGTTCTAGATCTCTTTGTTGTGGACATTTTGAGACCTTACGGGGGTCTATCCGACGTACGGATTGAGAGTTATCGCTATTTAAAGTTTCTGCCTCGGATCTATCGAGATTCAGGAAGGGCAGCGAATAAAAGTGTAAAACTGTACCAAATGGTATAGAATATGAAAGGATGGTTCACATGGAGACGTGTAGCTCTCTGTTCTCGTCGTTTTGATATTTTATGTGGCTTGAACGGGTTTACAGATTAGGAGTTATGACTATTCTAAGATTGGGTGTTGTTTAATAAATATTCTGCCGAAATAAATTTCATGTGGCTGTTTTGAGGATAAATTTGTGTTAGTTACCCAAAGTAGTTTTAAATGAAATTTGGTACAGTGAAAGATCCCCGTCTTACCTTAGTTTCCGCTTGAGAAACACCTTAGTTGGAGTTATGGTTAAAAAGTTATAATCGTTACAAGTATGAATGACAGAATGTTAGAAAAGAGAATAGTATTTATTTGATCTTCTGAAAAATATGAAAAGTGAATACGTGTTCACATAAATATATAAATATATAATGGATCGGGTTGCGCGCAACAAAACGTAAAGTGAATACGTCACAAATACGTAAACATAATGGATCGGGTTGCGCGCAACAAAACGTAAAGTGAATATATGTTCACAAATACGTAAATATAATGGATCGGGTTGCACGCCGCAACAAAACGTAAAGTGAATACGGCGTTCACAAATACGTAAACATAATGGATCGGGTTGCGCGCAACAAAACGTAAAGTGAATATATGTTCACAAATACGTAAAAATAATGGATCGGGTTGCACGCCGCAACAAAACGTAAAGTGAATACACATTCACAAATACGTAAACATAATGGATCGGGTTGCGCGCAACAAAACGTAAAGTGAATACGTGTTCACAAATACGTAAATATAATGGATCGGGTTGCACGCCGCAACAAATATGAAAGATGAATACGTGTTCACCTATATATAAATATGAAAAGTGAATACGCGTTCACAAATATATAAATGTAATAAACATGTGGAAATGCGTGGGAATGTCTTAACGATAATACGAGATAAAATGAAGTGTTAGTTAAACCGAGAATTTCCTATGAGGAGTTGTTACATATTTAAAGATGTTGTAACTGATATGTTTTGCAATATGCTTATTACGTTATAATGTGATTGCACTTGGAATATTGTGGTGTTACTTTGAATTGCGGTAGGTTCTCACTCGGCCCGGATGGTAGGTGACTCTTTATTTAACATGTTTCAGAAAGCGTGATAGAGGAAAGGCTCCACGCCAAGGCTAGCGATCGTCCATGACCTCTTGTCATACCAAGTCCATTCTTGGGCTTGGTACTCGTCGAGTTCGAATGTCGGTTCAGTTGTCTCGGGAAATGCCCGTGTGGAATGGTCTCCCTTCCAACTTAGAATAATATTTGTCAGTATGTCTATGTAGAAACAACATTTGCACGAGTATGGGCTCGCGTTATATTTTCAATAAAGTCGTAAACAAATTTCTTTATTGTTATTTTTATTAATAGCTCCGTATTTGAATATAAGTTTAAATTTCTAAATAAAGAGAATTAAATGGTGCTCCTGGTGGAAAATAATTGTCCAGGTGCCATCACGCCCTAAGTAAAGACTTAGGAAAATTTGGGGCGTGACAAAACCCATAGAAATGCCTTTCGGTATCGGTGTAAGAATTGGTATGGGTGCAAGAATTTGGATTTAACACATGTATGATGTTTAGCTGATTTGCTGGTAGGCGTGAATTGCCGCGAGTTTCATGTTGTTTGTTTAAGCTCCCCTGCATCTTAAATCTCCCATATATGTCATAACACTAGTCTCGACTAAAATGAATCGAATAGCTTTAGGGCAGTAAAGTCGGTGCTTCTTAGGAAACTCAGAATAATGTACGAATCTGCATTGTATTTTCTTATGTGTCTAAATAACAATGCTTGCTCCCTAAAGAAAATCTGAAATTTCATGTCTTGGACCTTCTTTCTCGTTTTTCTATTCTATAACAAAAATCTGGAAAATCGCATGTTTGGGCCTGCAGGATTTCCTTGTCTGTTTACTGAAAGCTCACTGCCAAGGTCAACTGCTCTCATCTCAACCTAAATAAATGATCACTTAAATGGGCCCATTGTGCCTCTGAAATGATACTTGTCTTCTTTAAGTTAGAATTTATAAGTTTGGGGCCAGTTCGTTGTTTCTGCTTGTTGTTTGGAATCCTAAAATTGGTTGAATAATGTTGGGTTTTATTTGGGAGCAGTAATTCCAGTCCAGACCGATATGGTATAATAAAAAGGAAAAAATAAATATGCACGTGCAAATGTATATGAAGCGTTTTACTTATTTGTGTTGTCGATAAGTTTTGGACATTTAACTAATCCTTATCTTTTCCTATTCTTTTGCATGAAATGCATCGGAGCGAAAACGAAGAGTCTCATGGCGAGACTCATTTCAAGCTACAGCAAATGAAGACCCGCATCTTATGTGCTTCATCCTCTCCGCATCACAAACTCCAAACCATAGGCGAGATGGCCTCGCCGTTTCTTCGAGTCATTATTAATTCATATCCTCACCCTATTATTTGTTGTAATTATTTGTCTAACATTACGCTACTAGTAGTACACTTAGAATAATTAAACTTTGGGCTGTCATTAGAAAATAGTTTGACGCTAGAAATTCACTCTCCTTAAATTAGTTATTTTTATGACTAGTTATGCATTGCCTAAGTCATACCAAAATGACATAAATATTCACGTAGCTAAAGCGTCACTCGCTATTAAATCCTTAGCATAATAAATTAATTTCTTCATAAACTCTTACTAACATTCATAATTAAAATTATTTTGTTAGCCTTTGCATAATAGATATTTTATATCTTATTTTATAAATACACATTTCGTCATAATAAGATTTTGCATTATTACAACACATGTATCTTATCTAATACGTCATAAATGCATAAATCATCTTGGCACATATAATAATACATATTTTAGCTAGAACTAGCTTTATATATTTTAAAACAAATCTCACATTCTTATGCTAGCAAAAATACTTCCTACTTAAATACTTTTCAAGACATGTATTGCATCTTAGCATAATAATTACCCTAGGTTTGGCAGGACAACCGCAAGTTAGCGGATCTTAGAGGGTGCTTAACCCCTTCCCTCTAGATTAATAAAGAACCCTTACCCAGAATCTCATTAAGTTTAGCAGACCATAAAAATGGAGTTAATGTTTACTTTAAACTAATTAACATTTAGGTGTCCTAATTCACCCAAAATAATTAGGTGGCGACTCCGCGAACCCTTTTAAACATTTAGCACTTCTAGCACCCTTTTAACATTTTAGCATTTTATTTATTTTCTAACCTTTTATTTAAGCAGGAGTCTTCGCTAAAAATGTCGCGGTCGAAATCGGGCGCGACAAACCTCTTTCTGGAAAGGGGATCCGTGCCAAGGAGGTGCTTGAGTTGGTATATACGGACGTATGTGGACCATTTTCGACTCAAGCTAGAGAGGGTTTTTCATCACTTTCACAGACGACTTATCAAGGTTTGGATATGTGTATCTTACGAGACACAAATCCGAGGCCTTTGAGAAGTTTAAAAAGTTTAAGGAGTTTAAGTGTGAAGTTAAGAATCATCTCTCAAAGAGTATCAAAACTCTCCGATCTGATCGTGGGGGTGATACTTAAGTAAAGAATTTCTTGACTACTTAAAGCTTTATGGAGTTCATTCCGAATGGACACCTCTTGGACACCACAGATGAATGGTGTTGCCGATAGGAGAAACCGAACCTTGCTTGACATGGTTCGTTCCATGATGAGCTTTTCAGCTCTTCCTACATACCTTATGGGATACGCTATTTTGACCTCAATACATGTTCTAAATAGAGTTCCATCTAAATCAGTCGAAAAGACACCATATGAGGTATGATATGGCAAGAAGCCATCACTTAGACACATGAGGCCCTGGGGGTGTCCTGCATATGTCAAGAAGTTGATCAATGATAAGTTGGAATCTAAAAGTGAGAAATGTTACTTTGTTGGGTATCCGAAAAAAACTAAGGGATATTATTTCTATCTTCCTGGAGAACATAAGATATTTGTTTCTAGGAACGCAACTTTCCTTGAAGATGAATATGTCTACAAGGATGAGAGTTGCACAAAGATAGAACTTAAAGAAATTCAAGAACAAGGTAACAAAGAGGTTGGATCCTTGCCCGATGATAAAGGCAAGAATTCAGTGGGAGCTTCTGGCGAAGATTGGGTATTTAGGGTACCTCCTTCGGCCAGTGGGAGTGCTACGAGGAGTAATGAAGAAATGCAAGATCTTCTGGCACAGACTTTGGGAGCAAGTGCACCAATTGCATTTCCTCTCATTCAGGAAAGACATAAAAATGATATTCCTGAAAGCTCTAATATTGGTGGATCGATCAGCGCACAAGAACCTACTCACAGTCAGAACATATATGTAACTGAACTGCAAGACAATCAACTCCATAGGTCTTCTAGATCTCATCGTCCTCCGAAAAGACTAAATATACTTGTGGAAACACAAGTGAGCTAGATATTTCAGATGATGATGAGCGTAGAACCTATAACAAAGCAATGCTAGATATTGATTCGAAGAGATGGCAAGAAGCCATGAAATCCGAAATGGAATTTATGTATATCAATCAAGTGTGGAACTTGGTTGATTTGCCAAATGGAGTTAAACCCATAGGATGCAAATTGGTCTTCAAGAAGAAGATTGATGCATCTGGCAAGGTTCAGACTTATAAAGCCAAACTAGTGGCTAAAGGTTTTACTCAGCATCCTGGTGTGGATTATGATGAAACCTTTTCACTGGTGGCTAAGATAAAGTCTATTCGGATTTTGCTTGCAATAGCTGCACACTATGATTATGACATTTGGCAGATGGACGTCAAAACTGCATTTCTCAATGGTAATCTAATTGAGGAAGTGTATATGAAACAACCTGAGAGTTTTTCATGTGAGTCCAGACCAAATGCTGTGTGCAGGCTACAGAAGTCCATTTATGGACTTAAGCAAGCCTCTAGGAGTTGGAACATTTGCTTTGACAATGCTATCAAATCTTTTGATTTTGTCAGAAGCAAAAAGGATCATTGTGTTTATTCCAAATGCAAGGATGCGGGTATTGTCTTCCTTATAATATATGTTGATGACATATTGATAATGAGAGATAATAAGACCCCAATACAGTAAGTTAAGGATTGGTTGTCCATGACCTTCATGATGAAGGATTTAGGTGAAGCCTGCTACATTGTGGGAATTAGGATCTATAGAGATATACCTAATAGATTGTTGGGGCTGTCACAGTCAGTCTACATAGACAAAGTGCTTAGACATTTTTCAATGGAGAATTCCAAGAAAGACGGTCTTCCAATGGGTCAAGGCATCAAGTTATCAAAGAAGGGCTGCCTTTCTAATGCTATTGAACTTGAGCGCATGAAAATGATCCCGTATGCTTCGGCTATAGGATCAATCATGTATGCCATGACCTGTACTAGGCCTGATGTGGCCTTTGCACTTAGTATGACTTGCAAGTTCCGAGAATCTGGCGAGGAACAGGCGATCGAAGTATTCTCAAGTTCCTCAGGCGTACTAAATATTACTTCTTAGTCTATGGTTGAATTGATGAGCTGGTTTCCACTGGGTATACCGATGTTAGTTTTCAGACAGATGTTGATGATTTCAAATCTCAGTCTGGTTACACTTTCATTTTCAATGGATGAGCAGTGAGCTGAAAGAGTTCCAAGCAGTTACTCTGTGAACCGCGACTCATCGGCGGAGTACATTGCTGGATCGGAGGCTGCTAAAGAAGCTGTCGCGATTACTGAGTTCCTGAAGGAACTAGGGGTTGTTCCAAGTGCTGGTTGTCCAATAACCATTTATTGTTACAATACTAATGCCATTGCACAGGCAAATGAATCAAGATCAACAAACAGAAACAAACATGTACCAAGAAAGTACCACATCCTAAGAGAGATGGTAGAAACTGAAGATATCAAGATAGATTATATTCCCACAGACAATAATCTAGCAGACCCATTTACTAAACCACTAAGTTTGGTGAAGAATAATGGTCATTTTGAGAACATGGGTATTAGATATGTTGGTGATTGACTCTAGGCCAAGTGGAAGATTGAAAGTATATGTATGTCCTAGAGACAATCTGTATTAGGACACAATGTACTTTATACACATTTATATTTATATTAATGATGATTAATATTATGATAATTTGCATTTGTTGAATTATCAGTTGATTGATTATAAAATTCAATAAATGCATCCTTAGAGGTTACGTGTTTATTAATGATGTGAGAATTAATGTTATAACGTAACTCTTAAATTACCTCGACTAATGATCATCGAAATTGAGATATCGATGATATGTGATACGTCGACATGTAGTCTGCATCATATCCTTAGTGGATGTAGTATGTCTCACTTGCTACGAGTTATGGCAACTCATGATGGACGCATGGATACTTTTTGAAGTATTGGTACACCCTGCTGATGCATTATTTGGTATATGTCTATAATGTCATCGTCATGTGGGAGATAAAAGTCCTTAGGCTTGAGGTCAATATCATCTTGTTTACGGAGTAATGTACTTTGATCATGTCCTAAGCTCAAATGCCTTATAGGTTGAGACGCGGCTTGTTTTGGGTGCATTACGAAGTATATTAAAGGTGGTATGTGAGCCAAGAAATGATTCATTCCTTGAATTTATATTTGAGTGAACACTCAGGTACTCATATGGTATTAGGTTGACTAAGTCATTGGTCAATGCATTGGACATGTCTGTGACATGGTCCTGTTGTCAACTAATATAGATGATTTATAATAATCAAGTCATTTGGATAGATACTTGACATATCCTAAGCTTGATTGAGTGTGTCATGAATGAAGGGATTTTATCTTCTCACATATAGGTTCAGTTCACATATTTGTGTAGCTAAATTTTACATATTGGGTTTGTCTTCCGGCGCAGTCTAGGAGTTCCGTGAAGATCCTAATGTTATTAGTGATGATACGTAAAGACCTGAAGGGTAACACTAAGTCAAATATTCCGTCGATTGAAGGATGTAATTAGAATGAGATTATACATAAATGTTTGATTGATGACCGGGACATTAAAATAGGAAAATGGACAGAAAATAGGATGGGACAGCGGTGCCTTGATTCAGGACCGCGGTGCCAGGAACACGTGCCAGCACCGCGGTGCCTCTTACTGAGGACCGCGGTGGCCTGGTAGTCCGAATTTTTGCCCAGTCTGTTTCGGTTGGGCCTGGTCCAACTAAAACTCTAAAGCTCTTATTCTCAACTATAAATAGGAGGCTTACCTCCCATTCCAAAGACACCAAAAACCTAAGAGAGGTAAATCTCTTCTAGAGCTCTGTCAGAATCCCTACCATTCCTGACTTAGCGAATTACATCATAGTTTTAGAACTTAAAAATCGAGGGACGTTTGCGTGTGCACCCTCGGACTACACAGAACACAAAGATTCAACTGTTTGGCTGATTGCTACAAAATGTAAGTCTTCTGTCGAAGTATTACATTACTACTTTGTGGTTGTATTTTCATTACTTATCACTGCAGTTCGACCGTCGTCGGGTTTGAAACATAAATTTTCAAATTACGCTGCGTGTACAAATCCGACGTAAACACCTACAGCTATAAAAGCGGAAATTCAAGCTCTAAAGAGCAATAACACATGGGAAGTAGTTGACTTACCTAAAGAGAAGATTCTTATTGATTGCAAATGAATATATAAAATTAAGTACAAAGCAAATGATGAAGTTGAAATATTCAAAGCAAGACTAGTTTCAAAGGGTTATAACCAAAAAGAAGATATTGACTACAAGAAGACATTTTTATCAGTGGTTAAAATGGTGACAGTAAGGTCAATACTTGCACTAGCTGCTTCAAGAAATTGGTTCATTCATCAAATGAATGTTTTAATGCATTTTTGCAAAGGGATCTTCATGATGAAATTTATATGAGACTACGTCACGGCTTTGTAAGTCAGGGGATAAAATATGTAGATTTTTCCTTATATGGACTTAAATAGACTCTTAGAGAGTAGAATGCTAAGCTCACTGAAGCATTGATTCTAATGCAGTTTACTCAAAGGCAGCATGATTATTCTTTATTGATTAGAAGAACTTCTGAGAGAATGATTATTGTACTTGTCTATGTAGATGATATATTGATTACTGGAAGTTCATTGGGACTGATTGAAGAGTCTAAGAAGACATTACAAAAGGCTTTCAAGATGAAGGATTTAGGGAAACTAAAGTACTTCTTAGGAATAGAGTTTTCAAGGTCAAAATATGGGATTATGATGCATCAGAGAAAATATTGTGTTGAACTAATATCAGAAGCATGACTTTCAGTAGCAAAATCAACAATCACACCAATTGATATTAATGTTAAACTTACTTCTAAGCAGTATGATGAGGTGCTAAGTAAAATCAAAGAAGCTACAGAAGATCAACTTGCTGATCAAGCTAGTTATCAGAGATTGATAGATTTTTTTTTATCTCACTATAACAAGACCAGATATTTCATATGGTATTCAAACATTAAGTCAGTTCTTGCAACATCCCAAAGAATATCACATGACTGCAACACTCAAAATTGTGAAGTACATAAAGGACCAGCCTGGAAAAGTGTCCTTTTATCTAGTGATCCAAACACTACTCTCAAAGCATATTGTGATGTTGACTGGTTTGCCTGTCCACTTACCAGAAAATCAGTAACATGATTCATCATCAAGATGAGAAGTCACTTATTTCATGAAAAGCAAAAAAACAGTCTATTGTATCAAGATGCTCAGCATAAGGTGAGTATAGGAGTCTAGCAACAACTGTTTCAGAACTGACTTGGTTGATTGGATTACTTAAAGAGCTAAATGCTAGAGATTGACTGTCATTTCATTAGAGAAAAGCTACAACAAGGGATCATCTCAACCAACTACATTTCAACTAAGGAGCAACCTACAAATATTCTTACTAAAGGATTAAGCAAGGTGCAACATGAATACTTATTTTCCAAGCTAGGATTGTTAAACATTTTTCCTCCACCTAGGGAGTGTTAAGTAGCTAAGTATAAGCCCAAAATTGTATTTATGTAATTACCAGGATTTGTTGGTTGATTAACTAACAAGGTAGTTAGAAGTTAGTTATAGTCGTCTGTGTATATCCAGCTGCATATCGTGTATATATATACACTTGTAAGCTACTGTATTGATCAAATTATTGAATGACAAAGTGAGAGATCTCACATACAATTTCTTCTCTCTGGAATTCATCCTCTTCTTGCTCATTTAATTTCAAAAACCTAAATATTTTGATTTAATTCACTATGTTATTTTTACTGGAATTATTATTTTGATTTTTAGTTTACTAATTTTGTTACATTGGTACTGAAAAAAATCTTTTTACATCTTGAATTTTCAACTCAGCAAAAGAAATAATATTTCTTGGACGTATTTGAGGCTTGATCAGATGGAATTTTGTTCTAATTCCTTGTTAAAATAGCAGAGAGGTGTTCGGTACTATTCGTATTTGAGCCCAATTATACTTAGATTGGCGCCATGTATGGCCCATCCGGAGAAGTTCTTGCGACTAAGAATTTCTCCATGGGCTCGAACCTGAGACTTCTAGTTAAGGGAGCAACAACTCATCCGCTGCACCACATCCTTTGATGGTGAGATAACTTGTCTGAATAAATTTCGGAAATAAATAAAATTTAAGACTGCTATATGTATAGTGTTTGCCCTCTAATAATTACAATTAGTTTTAACACTATTTTACATCAAATAGGTTCAAATTAAGTTTCAATTCCACCAAAGACCTCTTACATTAATCTTCTGCCTTGATCATAAAAGAGATGTAACTACCAAGTAAAAAAGAACAGAAAAGTGAAAGAAAAAGAATAAATCAAATTAATCGATCGAAAAATAATTGCATCTCCAGTAAAACAAGTAGAATTCGACAAAGATATACTAATAAAATTAAAAGATGAAAATTAAATTTATAAAAGAATTGATTCCTAAACCAAGTCCATTTCTTCATGTACAAGGTAAGCTCCTTTAAAAGTGGACTGCACACTTGATAACTCCTATATACACATTCCATAACCAAATCAATGAACCCTCCTATGCACCTCCAAAAATGGGGGAAATAAAATAGGGGACTTAATTGACCTCAGGTATACTTTGTAAGGCAGGCCTCCATGAGCGATGATGCAACTCAAGTCCTTCATTGACGTTCATCAACTTAGTTAATAGTTGATGTATGGATAAGCCTTGTATGTCTGCCTTATCCATCAACTCCGACAATTGCTTCTTCGTGATCTTTATTTTTACCTCTTTTCCTATGGGAGTTAAAGAATGAATGCTTTCCTTACTCTCTCCCATGTGGAGATGATTTTCCTCCAATTTCATGGTCTCATGACAACATAAATCCTTGTTAGTTTTTGGCACCGTGAACGATTGGCCCCAGTCTTCGCCTCCCCATTGCACGGAGGATTCTTTTTTCATACAATTCCCCATATTTTCTTGGTGATATTTCTTGTAAAGCAGAATATATGAATTGTAGTTGCTAGGTAGGTTTTTGTAAAGATGAGAGTTGTGACATACTATATAAAAGGACGAAGAGGGTACTGCGTCTAGGGGATGTCCAACTTGGCAGGTGATGAAATATTGACCTTCCTTGGTCCAACGCATGTTCAATATTTGGGTCTACATTTATTCAAGGCGTATTGGCCTTTTTAGTATTGAACTTTGCGTCACCTGCTAATTGCTTAGTTATATAGTGAACTACTTGCCAATTTAGTAATTAGTATTATACACTTTTGAATTCAAGCATTCTTGGGTTCGGGGCTACGGATAAGCAAGAATATGTAAGAATAAAACCGTAACAACTGGAACAACTAAAAACAATTTCTGGATGTTGCCTTCAATATTGTGTCAACATCAGGCAACATTGTGATAAAACAGTTATAAACCTTTATAGAGTAAATGCAGCGGAAAAGTAAAAAGACACAAGGTTTATATTTTCAAGGGTATATATTAATATATCCATTGATGGTCAATGACCAAAGTATTGTATATAATATTACAAATGAACTTCTTTTTACAAGATTGAGCAATAAATGCGGAAAAAGAAATTACAAACAAAAGTGAAGTCGCAGATGACTTCAGCCTAAAGTTAAAAGATCTAAAAAGACAAATACAACATCTTCATTACAATTGTTTGAACTATAAGCTTGATCTAGAATCTGGGCAGCAATAGTAATGTGAGACTAGATGTTGTTATGCTACTTTAGCCTTAGTGTGTTGATCCAGTTTCTAAGGTGAATATCCGAGAGCTCTCTTGGTAATTCTTCTTGTTCAATTCTGGATATCGATACTCTGAAGCTCCCCTCTATTTATAGTGTGGAACTTCCCTTGAAATTCTCACTGATTGGTTGCGGAGGTTGAGTAAAAGAAGGTTGCAGCTTGGACCGGTTCTTTCTCCTTAAAAAACTCAACGTTCTGGACTTGGTCTTCGCGCTGCTTCTTCTCCAAGCTTTGACTGTTTCTATTACCACGTTTCAAACACAACATCATTTTAAGCTTGACTAGGTCATTTTTAACTCACAGTAACACAACATATTTTGGTCGGAAGAATAGGCAAAATCGTTATAGAGATGTTGTCACAACATCGCAGGCAACATCCTTATTCATAAGATGTTGTCCTGACCATTTACATATGTTGTCACAACATCCATCCAACATCAACATCTCCCCATTTTTGCCTTTCTTCACAAAACTCCTTCCAAAATAAAAATGACTAGGCTACTGATTCTTGATGTAGTCCTTAACAGTCTAAGAATCAGTAAGGTCAGTGTTGTGCTCCCTCTTAACCTGCAGTAGTAAATTCCAAGCAGTGTTGTATCTATGATTTAATTAGATAGGAGTTATGTTCAGTTAGTCGTGACTTACTTACAACAAATACGTAATCAGTCTACAGTAAACATTCATAACATTCCACATCATGCAAACATATATAAACAGCTTAGAAAGCAGTCACAATGTCTGCAAGAACATACTAGATATCCCAAAGAAAATTATTACAAACCAAAAAAATACTCCAAATGTCAGTATATCAAACATCCAAATAAACAAGTTCTCATAGATTATTAGCATTCCATCCATCATTGAATCAACACTCCATTCCATCAGCATGATCATCCTTGACTAGATTAATCGAGTCACAGTAGCTTTCAGTCGCTTTCTGTGATCGATCACTCTGTGCAGCACCATCTTCATCTCCATAGCAGCAGCAATCCTCATCTTCTCAGCTCCTCTCCCCCTGCACATCATCATTTGTAGAAGTTCCCCCTGTCTGTCTGCTTCCAGTAGCAACATCATCAGCATCATTCTCTCTCCCTTTTTGTGAAAAAATTAAGCCCACATAATAGTTCTTGGCTTGCACTAGGTCTTGAATTTGCTTTTCAAGTTCAGCAATGTGCCTTCAAAGCCATTCTTTGGACATTGGGACCTTTCCTTGATTAATGTTGTCAGGAATGTTGGCAACATCTTTTGATGTGTTAGTGTGTCATTCATCTTTCTTCCAAGGCAGGTCAATAATCATGTCCCTGTTGTTCACAACTGCTCGTTGTACTAAGTATAACTCTAAGGCTGAACTCAGCTTTTCTCCTTTTGGAGTCTTAAAACCTTGGTTGAGCAGAATTTGAAAAATCAAGGAGGGGTATGAAAGGGCAGGGTTGTTTTTTCTTTCTACCAAGTTGGCAAAATGGTTGAATATTAGGGTTCCTAAGTCAACTTTCTGATTCCTTCCAATCTTAAAAAGCAGTGATTCTTGATCAAAAGTCAATACTGTCTCGTTGAGAGAGGGTAGCCAGTTGTATATAACAAGTTTGTGCAATGTGGCAAACAAGTCAGTGACTTTTGACACAAGATTGCGAAGAGCCCAAATAGTGATCAAATTCCCCGTAAGGTACTTGATCATCGAATTGAGTTCCTCCACAGTGGGGTTTGATTGAGGTTCTCTTTCAC
This sequence comes from Przewalskia tangutica, assembly GCA_029844215.1. NCBI lineage: Eukaryota > Viridiplantae > Streptophyta > Magnoliopsida > Solanales > Solanaceae > Przewalskia > Przewalskia tangutica. The sequence goes on along the minus strand of CM056720.1, from coordinate 138,201,768 downwards.
TAACAATTATCCTAAGAGTGGAGTTAAAGATATTAGGTGTAAAATTATATACCTTGTTGTATAGGTACACTTTCCCAAATTTCTTCGAGTTTGTGTCCCTAACAGCAAGTGTCAGATTTGCATAAAATACCATAATCACATTCTCACAATAAGGATTCTTACCAGATACAGAGCTTAAGATCTTTCGATTACTTAAGAAATCAACTAAACCACTAGTGGAGAATGAAGTTAGGTCAATCACCTTCTCCCCTCTAACTCCTCTATTTTAAAACTAATTCCAGTTACTATAGCATGATTCTTTTGAAACATAGAAGAGTAGGGCATTACCTCAAAATCTGTGATTCTGTATTTTCTTGTTCGGATGAGGTGGGTACAGGTGTTGCCTCGGATGTTGGGGCAACATAGTCCGGATCCATTTTCTCGTTTGTTGCCTTTGATGTTGAGGCAACATTTTTAGCAAAATTCTAGTATGTTCTACGGACCCCTTTAGGAATGAAGTTCCTTAGAGGTATGTCATCTGACATCTCTTCTTCTTCTTCCTTCTCAGGTTCTGCTTGTGGAGTGGAAGTTGAGGGAGTTCTGGAAGAACTTGGCACACTGAAATCGGTGTCAGTGCAGCTGCTAGTGGTAGTATCAACAGGGAAATGTGACTCTTCCCTGGATCTTTTGGCAGACTGGTTGTCACCGAATTGGTTTTCGAAAACCCTTTTTGACCTTCTCATCGGCATTGTCGATGTTGACTGTCTTGAAGCAAGGTTCAAAAAATCTGATGTTGTATCAACATCGATGGGGTTTTCTAAGTCACCTGGATAGCTCACATGTAATAGTTCCTCCGAACCAAGAAGGATCATAGCCTGTGTGCAGTCCTCCTTGACCGGTTTCAAGTCATTGATGGGAACATAATGCTTGTAAACCTTATTGCTATTTGATGGACTAGTCGACATTGGGAAATAATCTTTTGTGTTCGAAGACTTTGGGGAAATGAACATAGGAAAGGGTTTTGAAGAATTAGGCATGTTGGAGAAGCTTTGGGTTGGAAAAATTGATGGAGGTGTTTGGGCTTCCATGATTTGATGGATTGAAAATCGGCTGATGTGACAATTCCAAGATAAAGGTTTCATTATGGCAAAATATAAGTACACTCAAACTCCTTTTTCTTAAATTTAGATTGTGTAGAAGAATAAAAACTCTTTACACACCTAAAACAAAGGGTTTACATAGCACATAACATAATTTAAAATTTAAAAAACGGTTCTCCAGAATTTTTGGATTTTCCGTTAAAGACAGAGACGTGTTAAATACCAAAAACAAGAACAAAATAAGATAAGCAAAATTGATCAATGTACTGGAATACGATGTTGTTAATGATGTTGGAAACATTTCAAAGTTAAACAAGTATTATGAGACTCCACATATTTTCTAATTTGGCAGTTGATTTTTCCGTATATATTCTCTATGAGCATGATCGCTGGACTAATGTGACATTTTATCATTGTCCTTAATCAACTTAGTTGAACACATACATATTTAAAAAAAATATTGAGAAATTTTCAACCTTCTTTAAAGCACGTGGTACTCCTATAGAATAAGAACGATATCAATCTTAGAGCTTTGCTCTTTTTGTATACATCCAAATCTTTAATAGAGGCTTCGCCTTCTTATGATACTCCTTTTTTATGATATACATAATTGTTTATATATATATATATATATATATATCATCGCAGAGAACGGTATCGCATTCATATCTTGTCCTTTTAGAGTCATGCTTGAATCCTTTGAAAAACAGTGCAACATCATGTTGCTATATTTCCGTATGCTTACGCAAGTGTACGTATCGTTCAAGTAATAAAGATTTGTAAGACCGAGTTTATCGTCCACAGAGACTAGTTTATTAAGTACCAGTTATCTATTCTATGGTATCTATTTGGTTGAAATTCTTTAGTTTGAGAATTATAACTAATAATTATAACTAAGTGCAGAAATTAAACTAAAGATTATAATACTTTGGGTTTATAACAGTTATGAAGGAAATAAGCCTTCCTATCTCCTCAACTATCCAATATTTCACGTGTTAATGCAATGTTAATGATTCTTCTTCTTATTAAGATAGCAAGGTAACTAATCTGTCATTATATTCCGGTTAGGACATACAAGAGCTCAACTTTGTGCAGAAATCTTCTATATTTCTATGATAGATTTTACCACACATGATGATTAAGAACAATACCCTTAATTACTACACAAGTATCGAGGTACTTTCGTCCACGATTTTAACTTATGTTTAGACAATTACAGCATATTCAAATCTCCCTTCTCGTATTTCGATTCAAAATCATATAAGTGAAGACAATTAGTGATCAATTAATTATCAAGCAATCACAACAATATTGAATGGATCTTAATATGCTGAAGAAGAAATCAATAACTAAGCATTTATTATATGAAAGAGTTTCAAGAAGATTCGACGGAAAACCCTACTAAAGTAATTAGGTCCTAAACATTGTCATGTCAAGAACTAAATTACAATCCAATATAAACTGAAATAAAATAAGGGAAAGAAAAGAACTTGAACAATGAGATGTCTCTAATCTTGCTCTTGCCTCCTCTCTTGCCTCTCCAAAGTATGATATAGAATGAATAAACGATTCAGGGTTTAAGGGTTTTATAGCTGGGAAAAGTTGGCTTTCGGACCCTAAAAACCTTGTCCAATTCAGCCCAGGAATTCTGAAAAAAACGCGCCGCAGCCCTGCTGGGTGGCGCCGCGGCGCTTCCTCATCCATAAAAATCTCAGACCACGCAGGAATATTGGCGCCTGCGACGTCAATTTTCGGTTTTTCGTCGTTTTTCATCTAGACTTCGTCAGATTTTTTCTATACTTCCCGGGACTTCTTAGGCTTCATTTCTTGGCCTTTTAATGTGCAATTTCATCTTCAAAAGTAGTATCTTCTCCATTATAACCGTGTTGACACAAAATGAAGGAAAAACACACCTAACACTATACTAAACACAAAATAAAAGAGTAAAATACTAACTAAAAAGGTCTCAAAAGAGTGTATAAAATACACTCAACAAACACCCCAAACTTACACTTTACTCACCCTCGAGTAAAGCACTAAACACTAAACAAAAATAAAATAAAAGCAATACAAAGATTTTATGAAATGGATCAAGTAGTTATAGCATTGCTTCTTCAAAATCATGGATGAAAGTTGGGATAATATGTTAGAATATACATAGCATGAATATTTAGTAATCTAGAATTTCAAGTTAGATATTTCGCAAATTCACTTAGATCACAATCACTGGAAATACAAGCATCTAACCTATGCATGTCAATTTCATTTCATCTTTTTCAAAACGCTATAGATTTGTTTACTTGTTATTATCCACTATTCATAGACATACATATTAGATATCATCAGGACTTTCAAGGGTTGTAATGTAGGCTTAGGCTGGGTAGATAAAATTAGGCATTTAGGTTCAATTACGTACCATAAGCATTTTTCATTCAACTCTTTTTCCTTCTTTATGACTTTCTTTTTAGTCTCATACCTATTTTCTCCCCTCTTTTCTTTGAGAGAATGATATGTATTATAAATAGCAAGCACCCCCAAACTTAGGCTTTTGCATATTTTTTATTGGGGTGCATCAAATTTTCACTCTCATTTTATCTCTCTTTTTCAACACTTCTCATTCCAAGAGTTTTTCAATATCACTTATGACACAACAAATGAATCATAGTGTTTCAAACAAAGATATTATTTTAGGCTCAAATGGGCTGACTAGTGATACAATTTATGTCAGGGTAGGTAATGAACGGTAAGAAGGGCTATGAAAGAAATGTCTGAATCATCTCTCTAAACATGTACATCTTAACTATTTCGCCTCAAATAACAAGCAACCAGATTTTCTAGACATTTTTTAACCTTTCTTTCCATAACTGACACACATATGCTAAGCACAAATATCTCAAATAATTAGATTTCACGAATTTTTACTATATCTAACTTAAGCACACAGATTGTCGTTTTTAATTCCATTATATTATCCCACTTTTTCCATTCAATATCTTTAGCAACTATAACATACAAGATCCATAAAAACATTACGACTCATAAAATACATAAAACAAAACAAAGACAAATAAAAAAGACTCAAAAACAAAATAATAAAATAAAATAAGACACCCCCCCCCCCCCCAAACTTAATCGACACATTGTCCCCAATGTGTGAAAACCAAAATTCAAGGGACAACTTACAGACACAAAACATCGGTCATAATGGAGTTCTGAGTGGAAAATACTGGAAATTGCATCTCATCTGGGCTCTCTGAAGTTTTAGCGCCGCGGCCCTGCATGTTGGCACCGCGGCGTTAATTCGCTGCTACTTTGATTTTCCCAGTTTTCAGTATTTTTCGCCTTTTTCTCCTCGGAGTTAGTTCCTGCTTTTATCTGTCATCCAAAAACACTACATACCATATCGTGAGACTGTTCAAGACAAAATAAAATAAACTAAAACAAAATTTAAATAACATAATTAAAACATTGGGTTGCCTCCCAAGTAGCGCTGTCTTTAACGTCTTTTAGTCGGACGCAGATTACTTACCAAATCAAGGGGGTAGAGTATCCCCTTCACATATCCATTTTAGCACCATTCTCCTGCTCCTTCTCCTTTTCTTTTTCACATGGCTCATTTCAGAAGGGTTCATTCCCTTGTTCTCATCCATAACATTATTCACGGGTGCAGAATTCTTACATTGTTTTAATGGTCTCCCACAAGCATCAGTACTTGTGAGGCTGTTCTCAGTTACACCCTTGTCAGCTATCCCAATGGCAAAGCATCTATCATTTACTTGAGGTTCAGTGGGTGATCTGCAAACTTTGAATACCATTTCCTCACCTTGGACTCTGAGCTTTAACTCTCCATTTTCAACATCAATGAGGGCTCTCCCTGTGTCTAGGAGTGGTCTCCCAAGGATCATGGACATATTTTCATCTTCATCCTTGTCTAAAATGAGGAAATCAGCAGGAAGGATGAATTTACCCACTTGTACCAACACATCTTCAATTATTCCTTGGGGATGCACAATCGAGCGATCAGCTAGCTGCAGGGTGATTGTAGTTGGTCTCGCTTCCCCCAAACCAAGGCTTCTAAATATAGAGAGGGGCATCAGGTTGACACTCGCCCCCAAATCACATAAAGCCCTTTTACATGTAACATTTCCTATTGTGCAAGGTAAGGTGAAACTCGCTGGATCGTTCAACTTAGGTGGAAGTTTCTTCTGCAAGATAGCACTGCACTCCTCTGTCAGCGCTATTGTCTCATAGTCTGCCAGCTTGCTCTTCTTAAACATGATGTATTTCATGAACTTCACATAAGCTGGCATCTGCTTCAAAGCTTCAATGAATAGGAGATTGATATGAAGCTTTTTGAAGACCTCCAAAAATTTGGAAAATTGTTTGTCTAAGGACTTCTTCTACAGTTTTTAGGGGTAAGGATTTTTTCTGTATACTCCCTCATCACTGCGGGCGGACCCTTCTCTAAAATAGGGCGATCATCAGTAACCCCCTACTTTTCTGCATCCCTTGTCTTCTTCACATCCTTCTCCTTTTCAACCACTGGTTGGGGTGCGACCTGCTCTAAATGTTTTCCACTTCTCAAACTGATTGCCTGACACTGCTCCATGTGGTTCATCACTGTATTACTAGGAAGTCCCCTGAGGTCTGTCATTCAACTTCCCTGCCAACTTCCCCATCTGAGTCTCCAAGTTCCTAATAGAGGATCTTGTTTATGTCATGAACTGCTTGGTCTCTGTCACAAACTGTGCATGGGTATTGGCCAAGGATGAAATTGAGGACCTAGTTTTCGCTATGAATTGAGTTTGAGAATTAACCAAGGTCAACAGTGCTACTTTTATGTCATCTGGCTTCTCGTGGGGCTGGTGGGCTGAACTACTGTGAGGATAAAGCATGAAATTGTAGTTGCTTCCCTTGTTCATTCTTCTAAGAAAAATTTGGGTGATTTTTCCACCATGGATTATATGTGTTGGAGAACGCATTTTTGTAGGGCCTCTGAAAATTTCCCACTGCCTGAACCTGCTCCATAGGTACATTATTTGGGTCCACTGGTACACCTATCAAAAGTATGGGGACCCCCACAAACTTCACAACTTACTGGTGTCTGAACATCTTTAACTGCCATGGTGATCTGCTGCATCTGGGCTAAGTCTTGCCATGTATTGATGGAGTTCTCCTGTAATGATTTCAGCCAACACTTTGCTCTATCCCTGAGTGAGAATGGAAAGAGTCTCAATCGAATGACATCATCAGTAACACCATTGTACTTGAAAGTTGCACACAGTTTCAGGAAATTTGCTAGATGCATATGGAGATCTTCAGACGGTAATCCCCCAAACTGAACTGAGCCTTGAACCATGTGCAATATGGCTGGTTTGATTTTAAAATTATTGGCTTTAACATCTGGAAGCCTGATGCAAGTCTGCACCCCTATGTTTGTAGGCAACATATAGTCCCCCAAGCTCTTTTCTGCAGGGACTTGTCTTAAGACAAGCGGTAACTCATCATTCACCAAATTGTTGTTTTGCTGATCTCCCATCGCCAATGAATCAGCAATTCTCTTTTCTTTCCTGTTATGTCTGCACAATCTTTCAATTTTAGGGTTCAATGGGATAGGAGTGTCTGCTCCTCTCCTACTTCGCATAAACTAAGTTTCCTGAAATTGATCAAAAACAACAAACAGATCACGGCAAAAAGTTCTAAAATAAAATAAAATAAAAAGAAAATAAAAACCAAATTAGAAATAAGAATAGATAGTTCGATATTAACAGTACGCCAGTCCCCGACAACAACGCCAAAAACTTATTGCGATATTTCCGTATGTTTACGCAAGTGTACGTATCGTTCAAGTAATAAAGATCTGTAAGACCGAGTTTATCGTCCACAGAGACTGGTTTATTAAGTACCGATTATCTATTCTATGGTATCTATTTGGTTGACGTTCTTTAATTTGAGAATTATAACTAATAATTATAACTAAGTGCATAAATTAAACTAAAGATTATAATACTTTGGGTTTATAACAGTTATGAAGGAAATATGGCTTCTTATCTCTTCAACTATCCACTATTTCACGTGTTAATGCAATGTTAATGATTCTTCTTCTTATTAAGATAGCAGGGTAACTAATCTGTTATTATATTTCGGTTAGGAAATACAAGAGCTCAACCTTGTGCAAAACCTTCTATATTTCTATGATAGATTTTACCACACAGGAGGATTAAGAACAATACCCTTAATTACTACACAAGTATCGGGGTACTTTCGTCCACGATTTTAACCTATGACTAGACAATTACATCATATTCAAATCTCCCCTCTCGGATCTCGATTCAAAATCATATAAGTGATGACAATTAGTTATCAATTAATTATCAAGCAATCACAACAATATTGAATGGATCTTAATATGCTGAAGAAGAAATCAATAACTAAGCATTAACTATATGAAAAAGTTTCAAGAAGATTCGACGGAAAACCCTACTAAAGTAATTAGCTCCTAAACATTGTCATGTCAAGAACTAAATTACAATCCAATATAAACTGAAATAAAATAAGGGAAGGAAAAGAACTTGAACAATGAGATGTCTCTAATCTTTCTCTTGCCTCTTCTCTTGCCTCTCCAAAGTATGATATTGAATGAATAAAAGATTCAGGGTTTAGGGGTTTTATAGCTGGGAAAGGTTGTTTTTCGGACCCTAAAAACCTTGTCCAATTCGGCCCGGGATTGCAGCCGCCTCGGCCGCGCCTTTGGGTGGCGCCGCTGCCTCAGCCATAAAAATCTTAGACCACGCAAGAATATTGGCGCCTGCGACGTCAATTTCTGGTTTTTCGTCTAGACTTCGTCAGATTGCTTCTATATTTCCCGGGACTTCATGCTTCATTTCTTGGCCTTTTAATGTGCAATTTCATCCTCAAAAGTAGTATCTTCTCCTTTATAAGCACTGTGACACAAAATGAAGGAAAAACACACCTAACACTATACTAAACACAAAATAAAAGAGTAAAATACTAACTAAAAAATACTCAAAAGAGTGTATAAAATACACTCAACACATCACCACAACACTTATCCTGTATATTGACTCAATAGTAAATGTTACCCAGAATGTTAGGACAACATTTCGGACAACATCTACCTAGCTTGTCTTATTTTTAAAGAAAACAAAGACCAAGAGATTTCTTCAGGCTAGAAAATCTCTCATGATCTAGGGGTTTGGTAAAAATGTCAGCTAGTTGAAAAAGAGTATCAATATGTTTAATTTGGACTAGCTGTTTTTCCACTAAGTCTCTCAAAAAATAATGTCTTTTGTCTATGTGTTTTGTACGTGAATGTTGAACAGAATTTTTGGAAATATTAATAGCACTCAGATTATCACAGTATAAAATCATAGAGTTGTTAGATAAGCCATAGTCATCTAGCATATGTCGTAACTAAATCAGTTGAGCAAAACAACTTCCAACTGCCACATATTCAAATTCGGCAGTCGAGAATGATACACAATTTTGTTTACGACTGTACCATGAGACTAGATTATTTCCAAGATAGAAACACCCACCACTAATACTCTTTCTATTGTCTACATCACTGGCCGAATCCGAGTCACTATATCCTATTAGATTAGAATTAGTGTCTTTGGAATACCAAATTCCCAAGTCACTTGTACCGGCACAATATTGAATGATACGTTTCACGATATTAAGATGAGATACATTGGGACTGGCTTGGAACCTGGCACAAACACATACACTGAATATGATATCGTGGCGACTGACAGTAAGGTATAAAAGGCTACCTATAATAGATCGGTATAATGTTGGGTCAACATCTTGTTCAACATCATCTTTACATACCTGTTGCGTAGAGCCCATTGGAGTCTTCATGTGTTTAGCATTTTCCAGACAAAATTTCCTAACAAGATTCTTGGCGTACTTGCTTTGAGATACAAAGATCCCATCTTCATTCTGTTTAATCTGCAAGCCTAAGGAAAATGTTAGTTCTCCAATCATGCTCATCTCAAATATTGTCAACATTGCTTCGACAAACGACTTCAAGACTGATTTTGTAGTCGAACCAAAAACAATATCATCAACATAGATTTGAGCTATTATTACATCTATATCGTGTCTTTTAATGAATAAAGTTCTGTCAGCTTCTCCACGGGTAAAACCAAACTCAACAAGGAAGTTAGTTAGAATACCATACCATGCATGTAGTTCTTGTTTTAGTCCATACAAAACTTTCTTGAGCTTGTACACATGATGTTGATGGTGAGGATCCTCAAATCCATTTGGTTGTTCAACGTATACTTCTTTGTCCAAGTATCCATTGAGGAAGACACCTTTGACGTCTATTTGGTGTAAGGTAATCTTTAAATAGCAGGCAATAGTAAGAAGCAATCTTATTAACTCAATTCTAGCCACATGAGCAAAGGTCTCGTCATAGCCGATACCTTCTACTTGTGTATATCCTTGAGCAACGAGTCGAGTTTTGTTCCTAACAATATTCTCTAACTCATCTGATTTGTTTATGAATATCCACTTGGTCTCAATAACATTTATGTTGTTGGGTCGTGGTACCAAGTCTCAAACCTCATTTCGGGTAAATTGTTCAAGCTCTTCTTGCATAGCTTGAATCCAAAAATTATCTTTTAACACTTCCCCAATATTTTTAGGTTCCAAAGTAGATATAAGACAAGAAAGACTTACCTATTGGTATATAGTGGACATGCACACATACTTACCATCACGATAATTAACTGATTATTTCTCTCTTGTACGTCTTTTCTCAACAACTCCCCCTATCACCTGGTCGGGTGGATGGTTCCTTCTAATCCTCGACGGAGGGTCTCTTCTCACTTGATCATTCAGTTTAGTAGTAGACTCCTCCTCGACTTCATCCCTTGTGTTCTCTCTTTGAGGTTCAGATGTTTCTTCTGATGTTGGGACAACATATGGGACAACATCTGTTTCTTCAGTGGGTTGATCCTCTTCAACTGCAACCACAATGTTGTTTTCTGAAGATCTACCAGATATATCCAGCAGGTCATCAAAAATAATATTAACTGACTCATGTATGGTCTTTGTTCGAAGATTGTAAATCCGGTAAGCATAGTTATTCTGAGAGTAGCCAACGAATACTCCCTTGTCACTCTTAGAATCAAATTTAGCCAGTTGATCCCTGTCATTAAGAATATAGCACACGCACCCAAAGACCTAAAAGTACCGCAATGTAGGTTTATTTCCATTTAACAGTTCATAGGGTGTCATCTTGGTCCCTGGCCTTAGATAGACTCTATTAATTATGTTACATGCCGTGTTCAAGGCTTCTGCCCAAAACCTTTTTAACAATTGCTTAGAACTTAACATAACTCTAGCCATTTCTTGTAAAGTTCTGTTCTTTCTCTCGGCAACCCTATTTTGTTGTGGTGTTTTTGGCGCCAAAAATTCATGAAATATGCCTTTCTTTTTACAAAATTTTGCAAAAGTTTGATTTTCAAATTCCATTACATGATCAGATCTAATTCTGAAAATCGAAGAACAAAACAGATTCCTAATTCTCGAGTAGAGTGTTCTAAACATGTCAAAGACTTGTGATTTTTCCTTTAGAAAATAAATCCAAGTAAACCTAAAAAAATCATCTACTATCACATAAGAATATCTCATCCCTCTTAGGATGTCTACCTCAATTGGACCCATAAGATTCATATGCAATAATTCGAAATAATGAGACGTACCTGAATGTTGTCCGTCATGTTGGACAACATTATGAGAGACTCGGGTCTGCTTTCCTTTCAAAAAATCTTCGACAATGTTTTATATTTTGGATCCAGTCTGAGAATGCTTCTAACAGCTTCAAATGAGATCATCTTCTCCAAGGTGTCGTAGTTGACATGTCCCAACTTCTGGTGCCAAAGTGTCAAGTCACTTACCTTCGCATTGCAAAACTCTTGTCCACCTACTAGATAGCAATTATCTCCAGTTCGGGTTCCTGACATGACACATTTATTTGCAGAATATGTAACCTTACATCTAAGTTTGTTGAATTTCACCTCGAGATCATCATTACATAATTGACTTATGCTAAGAAGACTAGTAACCAAACCTTCTACATGAAGAACATTTTTCAAGGCTGGTACATCCGGAACATTAAGAGTTTTTTTACCAATTATCTTACTCTTACTTTCCCCTCCAAAGGTCACGTACCCTCCATTGAATGCTCCATACTTCTTTAATAGACTTTTGGTACTTGTCATATGACGTGAGCAACCACTATCGAAATACCAAGAACCTATAATGTTAGTACGCAAAGCAGTTATGCACACATTACATCTCAGATTCAGTTTAGGTACCTATTCATTTTCAAACCTTTTCTTCCTTCTGCTCTCAGGTTGGTTGCTTCGAATGTTGTCAGTGATGTTGGGAAACATTGCTGAAGACATTTTAGGCAATAATCTGAGTGCAGAGTTTTGAAATTTATAGCAGTAGGTCATAAGATGTCCTGACTTTTTACAGAAGCTACATACAGACTTCGATCCATTCTTAATGATCTGAGAGTTACTCGCATTTTCTTTGACAATTTTTTATCCTCTTAGTGTGACTATAGATTCTGGAAGTATTTGTTTTACTAGGAGATTGGTACCCAATCCCTGCCCTTGTAGGATTACTGAAGTTCAATATTTCATCCAGTTTGTAGGTTCCCGTGTTGAGCCTTTGAAACGTGGTCTCATATAAGTTAAATCGTGCACGAATCTTACCAAGCTCTAGATCCTTCTTGGTAAGTGTCACATCTAATTGGTTGATTGTGCCTTTCAGATTTCTATTCTCAAGAGTCAATGATTTTGCTTTTGAGTCTAGTTGCTCAGATTCAGTGATTAAGGCTTTACAAAGATTTTGTAATTCCTTTATCACGTCGTCTTTGGAGTAAACTAGATCCAAATTTACACCCTCAGATGAAGGAATAAATCCACTAAAATAATTTACATCAGAATAGTCAAAGTATACATACCTCTCTGATGTTGCAGGCATTCTAGATGTTGAGTCCGATGTTGTTCATGATGTTGTCGCAACATTGCCAACAACATATTCATCGTCGGGTAGTGAGTGTTCGAACATGGTTGCCAGCATTTCCTGTGGTTCTTCTTCTTGTTCTCCTTCCTCCTCTTCGTTCCCATCATCACTGAGGATTACCCACATAACCTTACTAATTTTTCTAAGAGTGTTTGCACACCAATTAGCGTAGTGTCCCCAACCCGAGCATGCATGACAGTGCACTCCCTCGAGTTGTTTGGGATTGAAATTGGTATTGTCTAAGTTGGATTTCCTCAGTAGATTGTGATTTCTTTGCTCAGAAGGTGACCTATTCAGTTGTTTATTGAAGAGTGGGTTTTGATGCTGTTTATATTTGGCTTTATTGTGATCATTATTGATCTTTCTCACCATTGAATTGAATCGACGAGTGAGTAAGGCAACAGTTGCACCACTTCCCAGTTCCTCCAGATTTTCTTCCTCGTTTTCCAATTCAGTTTCCGAGGTTTGTCCTTGGAGTGCCAAAGTCTTGTCTTTATACAGATCTTTTTGGCTCTTCATGTTCATCTCATAAGTTTGAAAGATGTTCATCTAGGCATGTAGATCAATAGTAGCAAGATTATGGGCCTCTTCAATAGCACAAATATTAGTATTAAATCTTTATGGAAGAGATCTGAGAGCTTTATCCACAAGTTGTATGTTGGTTATAGGAGAACCAAGCACTTGACACTGATTAGAAATGTCAATTAACTTTTCAAAACAGGATTTTATGTCTTCAGATTCTTTCATCCTTAAGCGTTCGTACTGGATCAAAATCATGCGAAGCTTTGTACGTCGTACACTCGAGGTACCTTCACAATGAGTTTGTAAGGTCTTACAAGCGTCCTTGGCCGTTGTACAATTCTGGATGAGTTTAAACATATAGAGATCTACCCATCCAAATAGAGCATTTAGGGCCTTTTCATTAAAGCTTGAACTATTGATCTCTTCCGCGGTCCATTCAAATTCGAGTTTGGTGAGTACATCACTATCCTAGTCTGTTGGGTACTTGAGAACTACATAGCTTTCGGATCCTGATCTTCATGCTCGAACATCAATGGATTTGATGTGCGAACGTAGTCCAATTTTCCAATAGGCATAATTGGTTCCATCAAGAATTGGAAGTCTACCAACATTTTATATAGCTGAGTCCATAGCCGTAATATTCAGAATCAAACACTTATTGTATGTTTGGTCCGGGGCTACGGGTAAGCAAAAATATGTAAGAATAAAACCGTAACAGCTGGAACAACTAAAAATAATTTTTGAATGTTGCCTTCAATGTTGTGTCAACATCTGAGGCAACATTGTGATAAAACAGTTATAAACCTTTATAGAGTAAATGCAGCAGAAAAGTAAAAAGACACAAGGTTTATATTTTCAAGGTTATATATTAATATATCCCTTGATGGTCAATGACCATTGTATATATTATATACAATTACAAATGAATTTCTTTTTACAAGATTGAGCAATAAAGTCATGTAATATATACTGCCCGGCCCCTTATGGGACACGGTAAATTCATGTAATATATATTGCCCTGCCCATTAAGGTATACTGCCAGGTCCATTCTGGGACATGGTAAAGTCATGTAATATATACTTCCCTGCCCATTAAGGTATACTGCTCGGTCCATTATGGACACGGTAAAGTCAAGTAATATATACTACCCTGCCCATTAAGGTATACTGTCCGGTCCATTCTGGGACCGGTAAAGTCATGTAATATATACTGCCCTGCCCATTAAGGTATACTGCCCGGTCCATTCTGGGACACGGTTCAAATATAAAGGACTGTACACATATAACTATCACAAGCAACTATGTGCAATTTAAATCATCTTTGACACTCATTAGCACAAATAGAATGAACTATCATTTTCAAAAAAAAACTCAAGACATTATCAACTGAATAGGTAAATAACTTTCATTTTAGAACCCCAAAGTACTATCAATAGAATAGGTAAACAACTTCCTTTTTTAAAATCAAGTCAAGTAATTTATACTTTTCAAATCAAGTAACTTCTTTCAAATACTACAATGAATCCGATTTCATTTAAAACATGTACGTCCACCGTACACACATTTTATAAGGTTCATGCTCAAAGAAAGATAGGAAGAGTTCCACATACCTCTTCGGCTAATCCACACGCTAAGTAGAATACGCCACACGTAGAACTTCAACCTAGAATGACAATAGCACTTCTATCAACTTCATGCTTTCTAAGTTAGATTAATACCAAGTAATGGTCCTCTTATTCTACGGGAATTTGGGCAACACTTCCCCCGTTTATACGTACTTTTCCACCTTTTTCAAGACCCAAATTCAACAACAATCAAGCCACAATTAAGGGAACAACCAACAGTTAACCAAAGGGGATTACACGCCTACTTTACGTGCAAAATTCAGCCCCATAATCTAATAAAAACAGTCCACAAAATCAGCCCACAATTAACCAACAAGTTAATGCCTCTCGCGGCCAACAACACAACAACAATTTCAAAGCTCTTTCCACAATTCCTTATAATCCAATTCACATTTTAACATGTTATATAAATCATATCAACTATCAACAACAATATTTCCTTCATTATATAACATGCAACAAGTGAAAATAACAACAAAACGACCAACAATTTCAATGGGCCGAAAATGCCTAGCTCTCGGCCTCAACACCCAAAAACCGTCCAAACACTTTTAATTTTTATTCTTTTTATCACAAGCTCATCTATACATTACTACAACATGTAATATCTAATTACTTCAAGAGGAGGACGAAATCTTACCTCAAATTCGCCCAAAACAGTCCATAAAGAGTCGATCCTTAGGTTAGTCTTAGCTCCTATTCTTCAAGTTCCAATCACGTATACGTATCCTCTACAACCTTACACCCATCTTCCCTTCGCGTTTCATCTCCAAAAAGTTGAAGAGCAACCCTAGGGTTTCAAACCCTTACTCACGGCTCAATATGATTTGAAAGACTTGGAGAGATTATCTTGGCTTAGCACTCCATTAGAAAGCTAAATCTTGGATCAACAAGTTGATATTGGAAGATGAAAGGATCTTGTTCTTATTTCTTCAATGGGCCGAGAGTGAGAGAGTAGAGAGATAGAAAATGTTTTATGGAATAATGGCTAAGTGTTGGAGTCTTGCAAGCCTCTCTTGAATATATAATATCTAGCTAAGTCAAAGTCTTCCAAGACAAGTGGGCAAATTAATGAGGGACAAGTGTCACCCTCTTAATGGCCGAAAATTCCCTTCCAAAATATCTAGATATTTTGTCCAAATATCTTAAATCGAAGGTCCCGCGAAATTTTGAAATTTTGACGGGCCCCGTATTATTAGATTCAATACTTCAATATACTATACTAATTCCATAAACCAAATTTGAGAATCAAATTCCAAGTAATTAAGTTTTTCCTTCGTCACATTTTTCCGACATTTTCCCTAAGAAAATGTAATAATTCTTTCCTTCCAAAATTCAAATCTTAAACCCTTAATCACGTTCTCAATTAGTAGCTCTGGTATTACGGGGTGTAACAAGTGGTGAGGGTGGATGTGGTGGTGGGGGTTGGAATCAAATAGGGCGCGCCCTATTTGCAATTTGGATTTGACTCAACGAGGGCGAGTGTATAGTTGTCGCCCTAATTTATAAAATTAAAAAGGATGAGTGTATAGTTGTCTCCCTAATTGATAAAATTAAAAAGGGCGACTAGAAGTCGTCCTTTTTGGTACTAACTACCAGAGCATTTTTTAGTCGTCCTTGTTGGTATAAATCAATTGTTATTATTTATATTAGTATAGATTAATTTAAGTTAATTATGTGTTGCAATACAATTCGTTGGATATTGTAGTATAGATGCCTATTTTTTTACACTTATTTTCATACAAGATTTTTTACGGTGGGGGTTGGAACAAATATGGTGACTGGGATAACGTCGTCTTATTTGCAATTTGAGTTTGACTCAATGAGTACGAGTGGTATTAGGTCGCTCTATTTAAGTTTGGGTTTGACTCAATGTGGGTGAGTGGTATTAGGTCGCCCTATTTGAGTTTGAGTTTGATTCAACGAGGGCGAGTGTATAGTTGTCGCCCTAATTGATAAAATTAAAAAGGGCGACTATATATCGCCCTTTTTATACTAACTATCAGTGCATTTTTTAGTTGCCCTTGTTGGTATAAATCAGTCGCCATCTTTGAGGAGATTTGTTGTAATGCAATAAGAATACAACAAACACTGAAACACAGAATATTCAACTCCGTAGGACCACTATGACTCATCGTCCGCCTGAAAGACTTAATCTCCTTGTTGAAACACGCAATGAGATATATATTCCTGATAATGATGAACCTACAACCTACAGTGAAGCTATGTTAGACATTGATTCGCGGCAAGAAGCCATGAAATTCGAAATGGACTCGATGTACATCAATCAAGTATGGAACTTGGTTGATCTGCGAACAGGGGTTAGACCCATAGGATGCAAATGGATCTTCAAGAAGAAGATTGATGCATATGGCAAGGTACAAACTTATAAGGCAAGATTGGTGGCTAAAGGTTATAATCAACGGCCTGGGGTCGACTATGATGAAACTTTTTCACATGTTGCAAAAATTAAGTTCATTCAGATTTTGCTTGCAATAGTTGCATACTATGATTATGATATTTGGCAAATGGATGTTAAAACTGTCTTCCTCAATGATAATCTAATTAATGAGGTGTATATGATACATCTAGAGGGTTTTACATCTGTGACTCAGCCCAAAGTAGTATGCAAGCTACAGAAGTCCATTTATGGACTTAAGAAAGCCTCAAGGAGTTTGAATATTTGTTTTGACAAAGCAATCAAATTGTTTGACTTTGTTAGAAGCAAACAAGATCCATGTGTTTATAGTAAACACACAGATAAGAGTATTGTCTTTATTGTTATATATATAGATGGCATATTAATAATTTGAGATAATAAGACTCTCATGCAATCAGTCTTCCTAATAAATTATTGGGGCTGTCACAGTCCATATACATAGACAAAGTGCTAAGACGATTCTCTATGGAAAATTCCAAGAAGGGAGGTCTTCCTATAGGTCAATGAATTAAGTTATCAAAGAAGGATAGTCCTTCTACTGTTGCAGAACTTGAACGCATGAAGAGGATCCCAAATGCTTCAGCCATAGGGTCAATCATGTATGTCATGACTTGTACAAGTCCAGATGTTGCCTATACACTTAGTATGACTAGCAAATTCCAGCAGAATCCTGGGGAGGAACACTGGAAAGCAGTCAAGGGTATTCTTAAGTGTCTTAGACGAACTAAAGAATATTTCCTAGTCTATGGTGGACAAGAAACGCTAGTAGCTACTGGGTACACTGATGCTAGTTTCTAGACAGATGTTGACGACTTCAAATCTCAGTCTAGTTATGCCTTCATTTTAAATGGTGGAGCAGTGAGTTGGAAAAGTTCCAAGCAAGCTAAAACTGTTGATTCGACAACTGAAGTCGAGTACATTGCTGGATCGGAAGATGGTAAGGAAGCTGTCGTGATATCTGAGTTCTTGAAAGAACTAGGGGTTGTTCCAAGTGTCACTTGTCCAATAACGATTTATTGTGACAACACTGGTACGATTTCTCAAGCTAAGGAACCAAGATCAACAAACAAAAATAAGCATGTACCAAAGAAATACAACATACTCAGGGAGATGGTGGAGACTCAAGAAATAAGATTAGACTACGTTTTCACAGATGATAATCTAGCTGACCCATTTACTAAACCATTAAGCTTAGTCAGGCATAATGGTCACTTTGAAAATATGGGCATTAGATACGTTGGAGATTGGCTCTAGAACAAGTGGGAGATTGAAAGTATGTATGTCCTAGAGACAATCATTTTAGGGACAAATATACTTGAACACATTCGTATTATTAATGAGATTAATATATTTTGGCATTTTGCAATTATTGAATTATGATTTTGATTGCTTGTGATTATTCATTAATGTGCATCTCTTGAGCTTACATTGTCATTAATAAAGTGAGATATTAATGATAGAGCGTAACTCTCAAATTAGCATCGGCTGATGATCATTAAGAATGTGATATCAATGATATGTTATAAGTCGACATGTGGTATGCATCACATTCTTAGAGAATGTAGTATGTCTCACTTACTACTAGTAGTGACTACTAGTGATGGACACATGTATATTCTTAGAGGGAATTGGCATACCTTGGTGATAAAATATTTGTTATACATGTCTAGAGTACTATCAGCATGTGGGATATAGAAGTCATTTGACTTGAGGTCAATACATACCTAATTTACAGAGTAATATACGTTGACCATGTCCTAAGCTTAAATTCCTTATAGGATAAGACATGACTTGTGTTGGATACATTGCGATGTAAATTAAGGTGGTAGTTGAGCCAAAAATCGGATTCATCATTGGATATTCGAGAAAGAACACTCAGCTTCTCAGTAATATTAGGTCGACCAAGTCATTGGCTAATGCAAGAGACATATTTAGGATATGATCTGGCTGTCGACTAATATAGATGAGATAAAGTGATCGAACCATTTGGATAGACACATGGAAAATCCTAAGCTTGATCGAGTGTGTCGCGAATGAAAGGAATTTATATCTCACATAAAGGTTGTGTTTACAGGAGTCATGTAAACGTACTTCACATATTGAGTTCGTCATACGGCGCAGTCGAGGAGTTCCGTATGAACCTTAATTTGATTAGTATTGATATGTGAAGGCCTAAAGGGTCACACTAAGTTGATTGTCTTTTCGGTCTAAGGGTATATTGAGAGAGTATAAAATATTCTATTTAGAATCAAGATATTTAAACCAATAATAAATTATGGGATAATTTCTATTTGATGAAAATTATTTAATTAAGTCAAAATTGGATTGTCAGACTTAAAATTAAAACGTGTTGAATATTTAAAGGGAGCGTCGCGACGCCTGAGAGGCTCAGCCGCGGTGCCTGTACGGCAGTGGGCCCAGTCCGATCGGCCCACTGCATTTTGGGATTTGGGTAAGGCTTGGAGCCCAACCCTAATCCGAAAATTAACATAAACTACCAATATATATTTAGCACTTAACTCCATAAACTTTTTACACTAAAACTACTTACTTTCTGAACTCTGAGTTCAGAGAATAAAATCCTCTCAAACCTCTGCCAAGATTTTCTGGCTTTTCTGACAGAGGAATATACCACAACAATGCTTACGGTCGAAAGGATAGTCGTGTGCGCTCCCTATAGTAAAGACTTCAGCTCAAACTGTAAGTTTTGTTTATGTCTTTACAGATTTCAACTAGAGCATAATCATACCAGACGGAATTATTGAAGTAAGTAAGTTGAACAAAATTTTAAACTTTCGTTATACCTTACTTGCGTGTTTTAGACTCAACAAAACTCTACATGATAGTAAATATAGAATACTGGATCTTTTGTATAAGAAACACAATTGTAAAGATAGGAGTTGGATAGAGAATATATTGAGATAAGTAGAATAATTAGATGAGAATAGGATGGTAGGTCGAAGAAGTAGTGCAGTTTTGATCTGGTTGTTGCAAGGACTTTGATATTTGTTTTTCATAAATATATAGTTTGTTCGAGCAAAAAAAAAATCATGTCGAAAACCTCAAGTGTCGGAAGATGCTATAATTAATTATAAAGGTTTACAGTTCCTTTTACATGTGTGACTTAAATTCTTATCATCCCCCTTCCTAGCTTTCTCTTATCCCTTAAGAAGAATTTGAGTATACCACCTAAAACTTTATGTTCGTGGGTGAATGGCTCGTGGCATTATAAACCCTTTTAGAACTCTTACACTACCGATGAACAGGGGCGGATTTAGTGCGTAAGTTATAAAGAGTTCATCCGAATTCTTGATCATACCATATATATGTGTTCAATAATGTACTAAATAATTAAGTACAGATAATAGAAACGGAGCAGAGAGTAAAACAATAACCATCTGTGCCTCACAGTGGTACTCAGATCTGTGATTTATCTTTCTCCACCGTCTACGCCGGTCGGAGAGATGGGGACCCTGTGGGCGAGGAATTTCGCCTTTTGCTCCCAAGTTGGCAGCAGTTGCGAAGTTTGATTGATGACAACTCTCTGTCAATGTTTGAATAGTCTATTTGCAGCCTCTAATGATACTAAAATGATTTGTTTGACCGGATACATTCAACATGATTCAATTATTTAACCCCTCCATTCATAAACTAGCTATAAATGAGTGTAATCTCTTGGCGAAATCCATCTCTATCGCTAACTATTCCTTGACAATAAAATTAGAAACAAAATTAGTGATGTAAATTTCTTAAATTAGCATCTAATTACAAAAAAAACAATTGTTGTTAATCCATTGCCACAGATCTAATTACTTGCTTTTTGGTCTGTCCTAAAAAAAGTGTCTCTAAAAAATAGTGTTTCTTTTTATATTTAGTAAATTTTCCAATTTTAAAATAAGTTTAATAGTAAAAATTTAAAAAACCTCACACGTCATTAATTTAATATTACAAGATTCAAAAATCTTTTTTTATTTTTTAAATTCCGTGTCAAGTCAAATTAAGACACTTCAATTAGAACGGGGAGTATCTACTTACCAATTGAAATATGCTATTAAACTGTTCAAAACAAAAACAATTATTGATTAGAATAGACAAAGAGATGAATTAATAGAAATGAGAACCTTACAAAAGAAAACCAAGTCCATTTTTTCATGTCTTGATTTTAATTTCCTATTTCCTACACCTAATTAAAAATTCTTATATACACACTGCATAAACAAATGAATGAACCCTACTACCTCCATAAAAAGTGAAAAAAGAAGGAAAATACACTAGGGGACTTAATTGACCTCCTCAGGTATACTATGTAAAGCAGGCCTCCATGAGCGATGATGCAACTCAAGCCCTTCATTGACGTTCATCAACTTTGTCAATAGTTGATGTATGGATAAGCCTTGTATGTCTGCCTTACCCATCAGCTCCGACAATTGCTTCTTTGTGATCTTTATCTTTACCTCTTTTATTTTAGTCGTGGAAGAATGAATGCTTTCCTCTCCCATGAGAAGATGATTTTCCACGGTTTTATGACAATAGAAATCCTTGTTAGTTTTGGGAAAACCACAGTCTTCGCCTCCCCATTGCACTGCCGATTCTTTTTTCATACAATTCCCCATATTACTTGGTGTAAAGCAGAATATATGAACTCTAGTAGCTAGACAAGTTTTACTTTGTAAAGATGAGGGGTTGTGACTCTTATATAATGTAGGAGGAAAAGGGTTGGAAATGCCACGAGGGAATGGGTCTCCAACTTGGAAGCTGCTGATGTTCAATTTTGACCTTATCCTTCTTGGGTCCAACTCCACCTACTATAGGAGTTTGGGTCTAGGTTTATTCGTTGATTACTCATTTGCATCTAAATGTTTAGATGAGACAAAAAAAAAAAATTAACTTATACGAAATTTAAAAAATAATGAATACTTTTGAAATGTCTAGTCCAAAAAAAACATTGGATATTTGTATTATTATTAATCATCTCATAAAGTTAAATTATTTTTAAATATAGAAATGTATCAATTTTTTAGAGACAAACTAATAAGGAAAGTAAGACAATTTTTTTGGGACGGAGGAAGTACTCTTTTCGTCTCAATTTATATGAGGGTATTTGAGTGAGTACAAAGTTTAAGAAATAAATTTTTAAATCTTGTGATCTGAAACAAGTCAAAAGAAATTTGTGTGGCTAAAAATCATTTCATTAAGATTAAATTGAAATTTTAACGTTAAAATATTATTAAATATAGAGAGGTGTCATTCTTTTTTGGATTGATTAAAAAAAAAAAAAAAATTTAGTCCGTACATGAGGAAGCGTGTTAAAAAACACAATCAAATCAAATAATAAAAAATATCTTTCTAATAATTTAAATTTTTAAATAAAAGAATACACATTTAAATAATATTCGAACACACTTTGAGCATACTTCGACTATTTTTCTGTCATCTTACTCTAGCGCTACTAAGTTACTCTCGAGAAATTATCAGAATACGTCAGAAAAAGAAACCCACTAACTTTCTCTGATGTATTCTGAATATTAAGCTATTTTAGAGTTATATATTAGTTATTACAATTAGGAACTATGCATATATATTAACTCTGATTATTAATGTCATTATTACTTGAAATAATTAGGTACAAAGATGAGTCCGGATTTGAAGTTAATGAATTTTAGATTTTAAATTTTTTAAGTTATTGAGTTATAAATTAATTATCTATATATATTTAATAAATTTTATGATAAATATAAAATTTGAATCAAAGTTATCGAGTTTGGCCAAATCTGTACCCAACACTCTCCCTCCATTTCATAATGTTTCTCATTTACTTTCCTTTTTGATCCGTTTAAAAAAGAATGTATATTTTTTTATAACTTTTTAATTTTAACTTTTCACATGTCATATTTAACATCACAAAATAAAAAAACATTTTAGTAGATTTCACATATCTTTAGTTTAAGATCAAAAGATTCAATAATCTTCTTTATTTTTTTAAATTTCGTATCAAATTAAAACGAGATAAACATTTTGAGATGGAGGCAGTATACATTATTTAAAAATGATTAGAGCAATAATGAGCAAGGTCAGCTAAGACAGCACGAGCCAAAACTGGCTTCAGTGTGAAGTGTGTTTTGCATCGAATCTTTCATCATAAGTTAAGTTAGTACTACTTGGTCTGAACATATATAGTTGAGTACAAATTGGAGTCTTGCGTTTTGTTGCAGTACTCACGTGTGCATTTTCATTGTTACTTTTGTGTCATCACACTGCGATTCTAATTTGTGTCGGCGCTATGAATATTGTTTAATTAGTAGCCATGGGTTCCTGTCACTATGTTGTTTCACTGCGATTTTTGGTTAAGACTTCTACTCTGTTGAGGTTGTCCAATTAGCATGGGACTTATAATTTTATTTTGGTAAAACCTTGTTTAATGTTCGGATATTTCTGCTTTTAGAGGAAGAATTAGAGTTATTGCCCTACAACATTTGTTTCATTTTTGGGACTGACGGAGATCTCTTCATTTAGATGTTTTGAGATTCCTTACTATCTTGTCATTATACAGCAACTCAGTCTGTTATAGTTTTTTTTTGGATATGCATCGAAAAATATTTTTTCGTTATTTAAAAGGTTTATATACCTGATATATAATAGTAATTTTAGACTATAATTACGGACATTAAATATTTACCTAACTAATATAAAATATTGTTACAATAATTACAGATATACAAATACACTAATTATACCAAAAGAATAAATTTTCATATTCTATCACGCCTCCGCAGTCATAGTGGACGCTCGTTGTATGCTGAGAAAGTCCCTAAAATCTTCAAACAGAACTAAGGGAAGACCCTTAGTAAATATGTCAGCATTTTGATAATGTGAGGGGACATGCAAGTCACGTACTTGTCCACGAGCTACCTTTTCGCGAACAAAGTGAATATTTATATCGATATGTTTAGTGCGCTGATGTTGGATAGGATTCTCCGAGAGATATATCGCACTAACATTATCACAGTAGACCAATGTAGCTTTCTGAATAGGAAAATGAAGCTCTAAGAGGAGGTTACGCAACCAACATGACTCAGACATCACATTGGCTACCCCTCGATAGTCGGCTTCCGCACCGGAACGCGACAAAGTGGTCTCGCGTTTAACCGACCAAGAGACCAAGTTATCATTAAGAAACATACAATAACCAGATGTTGAACGCCTGGTATTTGAACATCCACCCAATCCGCATATGTATAATGCATGAGAGTAGATACCGAGGATGGATATACGTGTAAACCATAATTAAGAGTGCTCTGAATGTAACGCACAATGCGTTTGAGAGCGTGCATGTGTTCTTCCCTCGGATCATGAATAAATAAACACACCTGCTGCACTACATAAGTAATATCGGGCCTTGTAAACGTAAGATACTGAAGAACCCCCGCAAAACTACGATAATGGAAGGGATTCTCATAAGGTGTGCTAGAAGTAGCACTCAGCTTCAGTTTAGTGTCAACCAGAGTAGGTGATGACTTACATGATGACATGTCATCCCGTTCAATAATCTCTGTTGCATACTTCCTCTGGGATAGAAAGAACTACATGTATGACGAGTGACAACTATACCAAAAAAATAGTTCAATTGCCCCAAGACTTTCATAGTAAATTCTGAGCTGAGAAGAGATATGATAGACTTGCGCAGTTTGTCAGACGAAGTAGTCAATATAATATCATCCACATATAACATAATGTAGACATAGAAGTACCGTGACGATAGATGAACATAAAATGATTAGACATATTGTGTAAAAACCAAAGAGTAGACATAATCTACGAATTTTTGTACCATGCCCGAGGAGCCTGTTTTAGCCCATATGTTGCGAAATTTCTATATGCTACGCAAGTGTACATATCACAATTAGTAATAATCTCGGTAAGACCGAATATCGTCCATATAGACTGAATTATCAAGTACCAATTAACTAAACTTTCGTTTTTATTTGGCAAATGTTTATGCGTTTTGATTTCTAAACTAAGAACTAACAACTAAAGTAATAAGGAGGAATAAACTAACAATGAAAACACAAGGAGTTTTAATTCAGTAATAGAGGTAATTAGGATTTCCGGTTAGGACATATAAAAACTCAACCTAAGTGGAAATTTCTATATTTCTATGTTAAGTTCTACCACATAGGAGGATTAAGATCAATAACCTAAGCGCTACACAGGAAATCATGATACTCTCGTTCAAGATTAAGCCTATGTCTAATCAACTATAGCATATTCAAATCTTCCTTTTCAGATCTTGATTTGAAATCATATAAGTAATGAAAACTAATGCCAATCAATTCTCATTCAATAAACGCAAGTTCATTAGATAATAATAGATGAAAAAGAAACACTAACAATGCATTAATTCATAATAGAGGTTCAAGCGAATCGACGGAAAATCCTAATAAAGAAATTAGTTCATAGTCATAATCATGCTAACAAAACTAATTGTCTTCAATACCAACATAAACTGAATTAAAGAAAAGAGAAAAGAATAACTTGAACAAAGATGATCTCCAATTACTTCTTAGCCTCATTTTTCTTGCTCCAAAGATGAGATAATCCCTAAAATCAACCTATCACAACTTATATACCGAAAAACACTTCTTAGACCTTTTTACCCTTGTTAAAAATCAGTTTTTTCATTTATTTCCGACATCGGCGCCGCAACGCTAATTCACTCTAAATTTTCTGCCAACGGGGCGTCGTGGTGCTTGATTTGGGTGTTGCGGTGCTTCGGCGCCGCAACTCTTCGTTAAGCGTCGCGGCTCTTCGGCTTATTGCGCTGCGACTCTAAATTCGAGAAACTTCTGCAAATTAGCCTTGTAGACCGCAAGGGGTCGACTATGTAGTTTTATTTAAATTGCTTCCCGAGCTTCTCAAGCTTCTTTGACCGCTTGTTTGAGACTCTGTGTGCATTTTTGGGCCTCCATAAACGCCTATTCTCTTTGAATTTGCCTCAACCCTTACTGAATCGCTTAAAACCTAACAACACAACATAACATGCATAATATTGTTCAAAGCAATTAAAAGACAACAAAAGACTCCTTAAAACACACTCTAAACCGTACTAAAAATAGACTCAACAAACACCCCAAACTTAAACTTTACTCGTCTTCGAGTAAAGAACTCTAAACACCCTAAAAAAGAAAAACACACATAGACTCTAAAAATGAATCAAGTCAACTACAATAGATTATGCCTCGAAGATCATGAACACATGCAATATCATTTTCAGAAATATTCTAGACACTAATTTGCTATCTAGAATTTCAAGTCAGATAATCATCAAGTTTGCTTAACGTTATTATGGCATATGATCACTCGACCATGATTATTGACTCAAACATGTATTCAATATTAAGTTCATGCACAATGAATTCTCACCAATCGTTCATCAGGCCAAAATTCTATAAATTTGCTAACTTACTGCTCTCCCCTAATGTAGACACACATGCTTAAGAATCAATAAGACTTTTATAGGTTATATCGTTAGGCTTAGGCACAGGTAGATAAAATGTCATTTAGGCTCAAGATTACCATAAGTATAGGAACCAACCAATTCCAACTTGATATCACATTATACTTCACATCAATCCCCATTTTTCTTATTTTCTAGATTGAGAAATTTCACTTTTTCTTTTTTGAACTACAACAATCCCCCAAACTTGTTTTTCATTGTATGCACTACAAGAGGTGTGTAGTTTATTTTTTTAGATGTTTTTTCTCAATCCTTTACACTTCTTATTGATAGTAACCAGTCTAAAATACCATTTACTAGAATTCAACTCCCAAACTTATATGCTTTTATACTTATGATAATTCAAGGGAATGGAACAATAGTAAGGGGTTTCAAGTAGGCTCAAAGATAAGTGTTAATCAATAAAGAAGGAATCATTAAGGCTCAAAAAGGGGTAACTAGGGATTAATGTAATAAGGGTAGCTTAAAAGGCTCAAACGTTCCAATGATGGCCTAAATCATTTTCCTAAGCATGCATTATCTAGGATTTCGCCTCAAGTAGCAAGCAAGCAAGTTCTAGAATTTTTCACCATCTTTTCTCAAACCAAAATTCAATCATGCATAACCCGTACAAGAAAGTCAACATTCATGATCAAGTTTTCATCTTTATTAATAACAGAAGGCAAACTTAAAAATTATCCAACTTAAGCACACATATTTATGCATTTCATGACTATCAATAACATCCTATTTTATCACATGCATCACTCAATCTCATGGGATATTATTTTTAACTTTATTCGTTGACACAAAATACTCAAACACCGACATTAAAACAAAGACACTAACAATAAACAGACAACTTAACATAAACAATTATGACTACTGACACAAAACAGTAAGACTCCCCTCAAAACTTATTCAACACATTGTCCCCAATGTGAAAAAGAAAAGCAAGGGAATGAAGACTCATATAACCATGACAATGATTCAGAATGGAGGTGGCGGCGACTGTGAGATAGAGCGTCGTGACTCTTTTAACTGACGAAAAAATTTCAAGCATTTTGTCTCTCAAGCGCCGCGACCTTTCATTCGGGCGCCGCGCGCTTCACCGTCGATTGTTTTTTGCTCACTGCCTCTTAGGTGTTGCGACCATTCATCTAGGCACTGCGACGCTTCCCCGTTCCGTAGCTTGGTTTATTTTTTCCTTCAAATTTTACCATTCGCGGTCCTTTTCCATTCGGAGTCCCCACTTTACCTGACATAAAAAACATAGACCAAGAAACATAAGATTGCGAGATTGTTCAAAACAAAATAAAATAACATAATTAAAACATTGGGTTACCTCCCAGTAGCGCTTTCGTTAACGTCATTTAGCCGAATGCAGATTTCCTATTCACTTTGAATTCAAGGGGGTAAATTACTCATGCAGCATAGCCATTTCAGGATCTCTTTTTTTTTCTCCCGTAGAGGGGTTCAGAGAGGTCAACACATTTGGCAATTTCTACACGCTCAATTTATGCAATGTCACCCTTTTCACTTTGTGTTACTGGAACTTCCGGAGCCTCAGTGCTCTTAAATATTTCCTTAGAAATGGGTTTTTCAACCATATTACTGGAAAAACAATCATCACTTATTCTTGCCTCGGTTGTCGTCCTGAAAACATTAAAGATCATCTCTTCGCCCTGTACTCGGAGTTTTAGCTCACCCTCTCAACATCTATCACTGCTCGTCCGATAACTAAAAATGGTCTCCCAAGGATTATTGACACTTCAACATCCTCTTCCATGTCAAGATTAATAAAGTCAGCCGGAAAAATGAATTTGCCCACTTTAACTAGTACATCTTTAATGATACCATGTGGATGCTTCAAAGAACGATATGTCAGCTGCAAAGTTACTGTTGTAGTCTTAGTTTCACCCACACCAAGCCTACGAAACACAGAAAGAGGCATCAAATTTATACTGGCCCCCAAATCGCACAGGGCTTGCTTGCAGTTAACATTCCCGATAGTGAATGGAATAGTGAAGCCCCCTGGATATCTCAACTTCTGAGGGAAACTTCTTTTGCAGAATAACACTGCACTCCTCAGTAAATGCCACGGTCTCATAGTCTTTTAGCTTTCTCTTTTTAAAGAGAATGTCTTTCATAAATTTTACGTAACTTGACATTTGCTCTAGAGCCTCAATGAATGGAATGTTGATGTGCAACTTCCTGAACACCTCTAAAAATTTGGAAAATTATTTATCAAGAGTATTTTTTTGAAGTCTTTGAGGGCATGTAATTTTTATTAGAAGTTCCATCATGACCGTTGGTAGTGCCTTTTCTGTAATAGGGTGGTCTTTAGTAACCCCTTCCTTCTCTGAACCAGGTGTATCTCCCAACCCGTCAGTCGTATCCACATGTGGTTGAGTGATCGGTGTATTTTATATACACTTTTTGAGTCATTTTTAGTTAGTATTTTACTCATTTCATTTATGTTTAGTACAATATTAGGGTCGTTTTCCTTTCTTTTGTGTCACAGCGGTCAGAAATGGAGAAATGGCGAAAAGGAGATGAAATGAGCATAAATGAGATGGAATTGCACACTAAAAGGGCCAAGAAATGAAGTCTAAGAAGTTCCGGAAATTATAGAGGAGATCAGACGAAGTCCGGACGGAAAAGAGCGGCGAGGCGGAATCGCGAACGTCACCAGGGCGCGGCGCTGGCGGCGGCCGCGGCCTCAATGTCTTTGAAAGTCGAGTTGCTGATTTTTGAGCGCCACGGCGCCAGTGCGGCGTAGCGCGGCGGATTTATGGTCTGGGCCGAATTTGACATGTTTTCAGAATCCTAAAGGGATTACTTTTCCTACCTAAAGGGATAACTTTTTCTACCTTAAAATCCTTACCTAAAAGGATTCTAATAACTTTTTCTACTTACAAATCCTTAACCCTTCACCTAAAGGATTCTTGGTCTATAAATAGTCTCTACATCATTAGAAGAATTCATTCTCCATTCCACCATTCACCATTCTACATCCATCCATCCACCATTCCACCTTGTAAATATTTCACAACACAACCCTTGGATGCTAGAAAGCTTGGAGACTCGTTCTTAAGTATTTTATTTTCTTTTCTTTATTTCAGTTTTTATGATGAACATTGAATTAGTTCTTATCATGTCAGTGGCTAGGAACTAATTCCTTTATAGGGCTTTCCATGTTAAATCACTAGAAACTTATGTTATGAATTGATGCATGTTATGGTTATTCTTCTTCTTGTTGAGATTTATCCAATAATTGATTTGAATGCTTGGTAATTAATTGATCACTAATTATCATTACTTATATGATTTCTAATCAAACTTCGAAAGGAGGAGGTTGTGAATATGCTGTAAGTTGGGTAGACATATTTTGGATTGGGGATGAAAATACCTCAATTACTTATGTAGCGTTAATGAGAGGCTTAACAACCCTAATTTTACGCATGGCGCGTGTGATTAACTAGGTTTTGGTCTTAATCCTCCTATAGAGTCATCCTTATCACTGAAAGGTAGAAAGGAGCAATACTGGGGTTGAGTGTTTATATAGCCTTAACGGGAGTATAAAACGATTTAGTAAACCTGCTAGCTCCAAGAGAAGAAAACCATAAGTCATTGCATTAATAAGTAACATAAGCGGATAGTTGAGAAGACGTGGAAGCCCTATTCCCATCACTACTGAAATAAACACATTAGTTAAATTAGTATTTATAATTGTTAGTTAAAAACAACAAAATCAATATCGGTTACCAAATAGATACCAAAAGATAGATAATTGGTACTTGAACACTAATCCTTGTGGACGATATTCGGTCTTACCAAGACTATATTACTTGTCATGATAACGTGCACTTGCGTTAAAGTGTGTGCATCTTTTCGCGCATCAAGTTTTTGGCGCCGTTGCCGGGGATTAGGCATAGTTCAATATCAATTTCATCTATTTTTAATTTCTAATTTGGTTTTATTTCTGTTTTTATTTTTATTTGTTTTTTTTGCTCCAAGAACAAGTTTCTAACTTGTTCTGCGAGCATCTTTTTATCACTTTTTGTTGTTTTTCTTATTTTGCAGGTTAAATTTGAAGAAAAAAAATGAAAAAAAAAATTAATAAAATCAGGACACATGGACTACTACTATCAGAGACAATGAAGTCATCAACAGCAGCTTAACCCACAGATGTCAGAGGAAGATCGAAATGAGTTGCAGGCAGACATACTTATGTTCGCCAAGTGCCAGACTCAGTTTATGGCTGAGACAAGGGAGTCCCTCAGAAAGTTGGAGACACAAATAGGGCAATTGATGGATGAGATGAGTAATACAACTCAAGAAAATCTGCCTAGCGACATCATTATGGGAGGTGGTAAGAAAATAGAAGATCCTGAACCACACTCAGCTGTTGAGGAATCTGGCGAGATAATTGGTGTAGAGAAGGAATGTACTGAGATCCAATCATTCATCTTTTTGGATTCCTTGGAAAATCTTTTTCTTGTCTGCAGGTGCGGAAGAAACACCACGGTGTCAATGTTGATCCCCAAACAGAAAGTCCATACCATCGAGGGCACCCGCAGAGTTGAGAGATGTTGGGAATCTCACCGATCCTACATTAGAGAGCCTAAAAGACAAGCATGCTTGTGTACTTGGGGATAATCGTATATTTGAGGCCACTTGTTTGAAGCAATTGTTGTAGTTGAAGTGAGACTGCGACAATAACTCTGCGGATTGCAAGCAGTTCGCAGAAGGATCCAATGGACACTCGTAAAGGTTAATTGCGTCCGGCTAAAAGACGTTAAAGACATCGCTTGTTGGGAGGCAACCCAATATTTTTAATTATGTTAATTTCTGTCTTTAGTTTATTTTATTTTGTCTTGAACAGTCTCACGGTCTTGGGTTCTTGTTTTGTGTTGTTGGATGACAGGTGGACTGAAAGCTAAAGCAGGAAAAAGAGCAAAACTGGAAAAAAGGAAAAGCGTTGTCAGCGCGCCAGAAGCAGAGCCGCGGCGCCGGAACTTCAGAGAGCCACAGTACTAGCGGCGCGCTGAATCTCGTGGCGCGGCCGAACTTGAAACCAGTTAGTGCAAATTCCAGAATTTTTTCCTCCTAGACCTCCGTTATGACCGCTGTGTTGTGTCAGTAAGTTGTCCATATTTTTTTTTGAGTCATGCACACATTGAGGACAATGTGTGATTTAAGTTTGGGGGGATGTTTTATTGTTTTTTTGAGTTTTTTTAATTGTTTTGTGTATTTTTGAGTAATTTTTGAGTCATAATTTTTTTTTTATGATCATGCATGCAGTAGTTACTTGAAACGCCTAATGAAGTAAAATGGAATAATGTAATGGAATTAGAAGCAACCATCTGAACACTTAGGATAGATATGCCAAAAATTCATGAAATCGAACTATTTGGGGTATCTTGCTTGATTTATGCGTTGTTAGTGATTAAACCTATGTGTCTGCTTGCTTGTTATTTGAGGCGAAATAGTTAGGATATGCATGTTAGGGAGATGACTCAGACATTTCTTTGTTACCATTCTTTGCCTATCCCTGACAGTCAAATTATATCCCTAGTCAGCCCCTTTGAGCCTAAAAATAAGATATTTCTTTGACACCCTATAATTCCATACTTGTGCCATAAGTGAAAAATTGAGATGTTTGGAATATAAAGTGTTGAAAAAGAGACAAAAAGAGAGTAAACAATTTTTATGCACCCCAATGAAAAAGTAATAATAAATAGGCAAAAGCCTAAGTTTGGGGGTGCCTGCTATTCATCATACACCTCACTCTCTTAAAACAAAAGAGGGGAAAGATAGGTATGAAGTGAAAAAGAAAATCAAAAGAAAAGGGAAGAGTTGAAAGAAAAAGAGCTTATGGTACGTAAATTGAGTCTAAATGCCTATTTTTACCTACCCCTGCCTAAGCCTACATTACAACCCTGAAAAGCCCTGAAGATCTCTAAATATGTGTATCCATGATTAGTGAAGAATAGCAAGTAAACATGTCATATGATTTTGAAATTAACATGCATAGTTAGGTATTCTTACTTCCATTGAGTATGATTAAATTGAATTTGCGAAATATCTGACTTGAGTGTTTAGAATACTAAAAATACATGCTATATGTTCCTACATATTATCCTACTAACCTTCATGCTTTTTCTAAGTGACAATTGTGCAGCAAAATGATCAGTGTCTTTGAGTCATTTTTCTTTCGTGTCTTTGTTTATATTTTTTTTATCTTTGCTCGAGGGCGAGCAAATGTTAAGTTTTGGGGTATTTGATCGGTGTATTTTATATACACTTTTTGAGTCATTTTTAGTTAGTATTTTACTCATTTCATTTATGTTTAGTACAGTATTAGGGTCGTTTTCCTTTCTTTTGTGTCACAGCGGTCAGAAATGGAGAAATGGCGAAAAGGAGATGAAATGAGCATAAATGAGATGGAATTGCACACTAAAAGGGCCAAGAAATGAAGTCTAAGAAGTTCCGGAAATTATAGAGGAGATCAGACGAAGTCCGGACGACAAAGAGGCGGCGAGGCGAATCCGCGAGCGTCACCGGCGGCGCGCTGGCGGCGCGACGCTCAATGTGCTGAAAGTCCCGAGAGTTGCTAATTTTCAGCGCCGCGCTGATCTATGAGCCATGGCGACGCGGATTTATGTGCGGGCGAATTTGACATGTTTTCAGAATCCTAAAGAGATTACTTTTCCTACCTAAAGGGATAATTTTTCCTACCTTAAAACCCTTACCTAAAAGGATTCTAATAACTTTTCCTACTTAGAAATCCTTAACCCTTCACCTAAAGGATTCTTGGTCTATAAATAGTCTCTACATCATTAGAAGAATTCATTTTCCATTCCACCATTCACCATTCTACATCCATCCATCCATCCACCATTCCACCTTGTAAATATTCCACAACACAACCCTTGGATGCTAGAAGGCTTGGAGACTCGTTCTTAAGTATTTTATTTTATTTTCTTTATTTCAGTTTTTATGATGAACATTGAATTAGTTCTTATCATGTCAATGGCTAGGAACTAATTCCTTTATAGGGCTTTCCATGTTAAATCACTAGAAACTTATGTTATGAATTGATGCATGTTATGGTTATTCTTCTTCTTGTTGAGATTTATCCAATAATTGCTTTGAATGTTTGGTAATTAATTGATCACTAATTATCATTACTTATATGATTTCTAATCAAACTTCGAAAGGAGGAGGTTGTGAATATGCTGTAAGTTGGGTAGACATATTTTGGATTGGGGATGAAAATACCTCAATTACTTATGTAGCGTTAATGAAAGGCTTAACAACCCTAATTTTACACATGGCGCGTGACGGTTAACTAGGTTTTTGGTCTTAATCCTCCTATAGAGTCATCCTTATCACCGAAAGGTAGAAAGGAGCAATACTGGGGTTGAGTGTTTATATAGCCTTAACGGGAGTATAAAACGATTTAGTAAACCTGCTAGCTCCAAGAGAAGAAAACCATAAGTCATTGCATTAATAAGTAACATAAGCGGATAGTTGAGAAGTCGTGGAAGCCCTATTCCCATCACTACTGAAATAAACACATTAGTTAAATTAGTATTTATAATTGTTAGTTAAAACAACAAAATCAATATCGGTTACCAAATAGATACCAAAAGATAGATAATTGGTACTTGAACACTAATCCTTGTGGACGATATTCGGTCTTACCAAGACTATATTACTTGTCACGATAACGTGCACTTGCGTTAAAATGTGTGCATCTTTTCGCGCATCATTGAGCTACAGATTGCTCAACTAGTTTACCACTTCTCAAACTGATGGCCTGACACTGCTCTTTTGGATTTACAATAGTATTGCTAGGGAGGTTCCCTTGCGCTATGTTGTTCACCATATTCTTCAGATGTCTCACCTGTGTCTTCAAGTTCCTGATGAATATATCTAATTTTTGTCATAAACTGGGTTTGAGTGTTTGTAAGAGTCAACAATGCTACTTGTAATTCATTTAGCTCTACTTGTTGAATTGGTGGTCTGGGTTGCTGAGAGGATGAAGCTTAACCCATAGGCTGTTGTTGACTGCCCTGTAGATATTGTCCCTAAAATTGTGGCTACTGATTCTGATTGTTTCTCCATGAAAAATTTGGTTGATTACTTTACCCTGCATTGTAAGTATTGGATAAAGGATTGTTGTACGAACGCTGAAAATTCCCAACAGCTTGAACCTGAGCTTGATCCATGGGGATATTATTGTGATCCTGGCTGTGCAGTGATCGAATGTATGTGGTCCTCCATAAATTTCACATTCCCCTGACGTCTGAACAACATTAGCTGTCATAGTGTTCTGCTGTAATTGCTTTGTCAACGAAGCAACTTGGCGATCGGTCGCGATGATAGCGTCGATTCATGTACTGAACAGCACTTTTACATTAGCAGATCTCTCATCGGATCGGTGATGGTTATTCGTGGCCATGTCTTCCAATAACTAATGTGTCTCATTAGCATTCTTGCTCATGAATGTTCCCCCAGCAGAAGCGTCAATTATGGTACGAGTAGTACCACACAAACCATTATAGAAATTGTGGATCAACATCCACTTCTCAAGTCCGTGATGCGGACACTTTCTTTGCAGCTTGTTGAACCTATCCCATGCATCATATAAAGACTCTCCATCAAGCTGATAGAAATTATTTAGTTCTCCTCTAAGCTTTGCGGCCTTTGACGGAGGAAAGAACTTGGCAAGAAATTTCTGAGCTAAGTCTTGCCAAGTAGTAATAGAGTTCACCTGAAAGGAGTTCAACCAGCTCTTAGCTCGATCCTTGAGTGAGAATAGGAAGATCCTCAATCTAATGACATCATTAGTAACACCATTGTTTTTGAAAGTAGCAAATAACTCCATGAAGTTTACTAGATGCATGTGCGGGTCTTCTGATGGCAAACCCCCAAACTGGACTGTGCTCTGATCCATATGCAAAATCGCTAGCTTGATCTCAAAATTGTTGGCTTCCACAGCAGGTAGCCTGATGTATGTCTGCACCCCTGTAACTGTTGGTAATATATAATCCTTCAAGCTCCTCTCGGCAGGATGTTGGACTCGTTCTATCAGGTCTGTTGGTGCTCCTCCATTCAACCCAATATTATTACATTGATTTTCTATTACAGTTGAATCGACAATTTGTTTATTCTTTCTGTTTTGCTTGCACGCCTTCTCAATTTCCTGATTCAGAGGAATAATGTTGTCTGCTCATCTTCTGCTTCACATAAACAAAGCTCCCTAAAATTGATAAAAAACAATGTAGCAGATTAAGTTAAAAACGTGTTCTAAGAACAACTAAATAGAAGTAAGGTTAATTACTTTGATATTGATAAGAGGTTTGCAAACTTTGTGTCGACTATTGGGTTCTCTCACATCAGGTTTGATAATTCGTTATTCATATATAATCGTGATTCTTCATTGACTTATATACTCTTATATGTGGATGATATTATCTTGACTGCTTCATCTGATGCATTACGACAGTCTATCATGACAATGCTCAGTTCTGAGTTTACTATGAAAGACTTGGGACCCTTGAGTTATTTTTTGGGGATTGTTGTCACTCGTCATGCAGGTGGATGGTTCTTATCACAGAGGAAGTATGCAGCTGATATCATTAAGAGGGTTGACATGTCATCCTGTAAGTTCACT
The DNA here is from genome assembly GCA_029844215.1 of Przewalskia tangutica. NCBI lineage: Eukaryota > Viridiplantae > Streptophyta > Magnoliopsida > Solanales > Solanaceae > Przewalskia > Przewalskia tangutica. The sequence goes on along the minus strand of CM056720.1, from coordinate 138,165,852 downwards.
TCCACTCCACTTGATACTAAACCCAAGTTGGGTGGTGCGACTAGCTCCCCATATGAGGATCCGACCCGCTATCGCAGTCTTGCAGGGGCCCTTCAATATCTTACGTTCACGCGACCTGATATTACATATGTCGTGCAACAAGTGTGTTTGTTTATGTATGAGGGTTGAGCACATGAATGCACTCAAACCCATTATTAGGTATATCCACACGACACTTGATTATGACTTGTATTTGTATCATTCGTCGACGTCTATACTTGTCTCATATACATCTGCTGATTGGGGTGACTGTCCGGATACCAGACGGTCTACGTCTGGTCCTTGTATGTTTCTTGGTAATAACTTGGTCTCATGGTCTGCTAAGCGTCAGTCAACGCTATCATGTTCGAGTGCAGATGCCGAGTATCGAGGGGTAGCCAATGTGGACTCTGAGTCAGGTTGGTTACGTAGTCTTCTTTTAGAGCTCAATTGTCCTATTAAGAAAGCTACCTTAGTGTATTTTGATAATGTTAGTGTCATCTACCTTTCTGGTAATCAAGTTCAACACCAACGTACTAAACATATTGAGATAGACATTCACTTTGTTCGAGAAAAGGTAGCTCGAGGACAAGTATGCGTCTGCCATGTCCCGTCCAAGTATCAAGTTGCAGACATCTTTACAAAGGGTCTTCCCTCGGTCCTTTTTGAAGATTTTAGGGACAGTCTCAGCGTTCGAAAACCGCCCGCTATTATTGCGGGTGTGTGTTAGATATACATACAATATACACATGATATACATGTATATTGTATGTATATTGGATATAGGAGTCAAAGCCGAAATTATGTAGCCCAAATAGGTAGTATCGGTCAAAGTAGAAAGATTTGGTAAATATTATATATTAGTATTGTACCTTAATTAGTCTTGTATACTTTACCATAATTGTATAGTTAGTCTTTAAATAGAATAAAGTTTTAAAAATTATAAAGTATATATATTGTCTTTCAATTAATGAAAATAATGAAGAAATTATTTCTTTAGGAACTAATTCCTATTCAAATAAGTCTATAATTAGGATAGGACTGATCCCTACTCAAATAAGTCTATAATCCAAGAAGCAAATTAGGCTAGAGCCGATCCTTATCCTATTCAAATGTCTACGGTCCAAGAAGTAAATTAGGCCAAGTTTCAAGCAATGGCCATGTGCTACACACTTAGGGCTCGTTTGGTGTAAACAAGTTATCCCTAGATTATTTATCTGAAATTATTTATTTAGGGATTGTTATCTCATTCTTAATTTACATGAGATAGAAAAATATTATAATTTTGGTATTAGTTATCTCGAAATTTTATCTCAATCAAATGTGAGATAAATTCATTCTAAATTTAATTTTAAAATTAATTATTTTTTATCCCTCGTACCAAACAAGAGCATTATTGTTTTACATGAAATGAAATTAGTCTATTTTGATAGGTAAGGTCAGCATATACTTTATTCTTATGAGACATTACGTTGTAAAATTTCAATAGACATTTTGGATAGAATTCGAAACCAGTAAAACTGTTCTTTACACAGAAGTCATTTACACGCTCCTAAGCAAAGGGACATGGCCACGTGGGACCCAGTCATAACGCAATCAAATTCACTTAAATGCATAAAATCCTCAGAAACTTCACCACTAAACTTATTCATTCATATGGGTGAATCTGAGCATCGAAGATGAAGAAGATCACCGGCGACGACTCTGAGGTCGCAGCAATTACATTTCCCGAAGTAGATCTCTTGCACATACCTCCGACAACTACTCGTAAACCCCGTCGCAGGAAAACGAACAACAACTTCAAGTTGCGGAGAGACAACATTGAAGGAACGAGGAGGAGTAGGCCTGAAACTCCTCTTGTCAGGTGGAAGTTCAACGACGATAATGTACATCACAATGCTTTGGAACTTGATCGGAAATGTAGTAGCCGTAATGTTGTTTCTGCTAGGAAGTTAGCTGCTGGACTGTTTAGGCAGCAGCAGTTGCCCCAAGTCAACGACGGTCACAAGTTAGGGTTTCAGGTACTTTTAAGAAAATTTAATATTAATTACCTCACTCAAGGGTGTGGCCTAGGAGAGACGTCTCAGGTTCAAATCCAAGTTGAGATAAAAATACTAGGTGATTTCTTCTAAACGTTATGTGTACCTTTGCTTTGCTGGTAGGAGGTAGCAGGTAATTAGTCTAGGTGCGTGCAAGCTGGTCCAGACACCACGATTATCATGAACGAATATTGATATTAATTACCAATTAACACACTTCAACATTTACAGTTTGATTTTGTGGATCTAAGTTCATTAGCTAGCATTTACATGATAAGGTCCATTGACTTGGCATATTGATGAATTTAGTAAAAGCAATTATGCTAGGGTAATTAGGAGTAATAGAGAACTATGGAATCATTTGAGTATTCTATTCCTTCTTCTCCATTGATCACTTTCGTGCAACTGATGGGGAGTATTTCACTGCTTTATTTAATGAAAAAAATAATTCCTTGATTATTCTTATTAATGAAAGACATATATATACAAGTTACAAGGAGTAAGATCCTCTTCCTATTCTACTTAGGAATCCCTATTTTATATGAAGAATACCTATTTACTTATGGTAATATTACAAGTCTAATTATGCTACAAGACTATTATGTAAATCTACCTAATATACAAATATTTACTCCCAGCCATGTGGGGTCTCTTTGGACAGTGGGGTCCACTGTTTAACACATCCCCGCAGTCATAGCGGGCGGTCTTCGTACGCTGAGACTGTCTCTAAAATCTTCAAAAAAGACCGAGGGAAGACCTTTGTAAAGATGTCTGCAATTTGATATCTGGAAGGGACATGACAGACGCGTACTTGTCCTTTAGCTACCTTTTCTCTAACAAAGTGAATATCCATCTCTATGTGTTTAGTCTGCTGGTGCTGAACAAGATTACCAGAAATGTAGATGACACTTATATTATCACAATATACCATGGTAGCCTTTTCAATAGGACAATGAAGCTCTAAAAGTAGATTTCGTAACCAACATGACTCGGAAACCACATTGGCTACCCCTCGATACTCGGCCTCTGCACTTGAACGTGAAAGTGTAGCTTGACGCTTGGCAGACTATGAGACCAAGTTAGTACCCAAAAACATACAATAACCAGACGTAGACCATCTGGTGTCAGGACAACCACCCCAATCAACATTTATGTAAGATACAAGTGTAGACGTCGACGAGGGATACAAATGCAAACCATAATCAAACGTTCCCTTAATGTACCTAAGAATGCGTTTGAGCGCATTCATATGTTCAACTCTGGGATCATGCATGAACAAACACACATGCTGGACCGCATATGTAATGTCAGGACGTGTTAATGTTAGATACTGAAGGGCACCTGCAAGACTGCGATAGCGGATCAGATGCTCATAGGGAGAGCCAGCTGCAGCACCCAACTTGAGTTTAGTATCAACTGAAGTAGAAGTGGACTTACAGGATGACATCCCAGCCCTCTCAATGATCTCTGTTGCATACTTCCTCTGTGACAATAACAATCCGCCTGTATGACGAGTGACAGCAATCCCCAAAAAGTAACTCAAAGGACCCAAGTCCTTCATGACAAACTCAGAACTGAGCATTGTCATAATGGACTTTCGCAGAGTATCAGAAGATGCAGTCAAAATAATCATCAACATATAACAATATATAAGCCATGGAAGATCCCCGACGATATATGAATAATGAATTATCAGATCTACTGTGCGAAAAACCCATAGTCGAAACAAATCAGCAAATCTCTTATACCAAGCCCGTGGAGACTGCTTAAGCCCATACAAGGACTTCTTCAATAGACAGACATGATTCGGATATCTAGTATACCTAAACCCCAAAGGCTGATGCATATACACTGTCTCCTGAAGATCACCATGTAGGAAAACATTCTTCACATCTAGCTGATGAATAAGCCATGATTTTGAAAGAGTCAAGCTGAGCACAGTGCGAATGGTAGCCGGCTTGACTACCGGGCTAAATGTCTCACCACAATCCACACCAACCTGCTGAATCTTACCATCACCTACAAGTCTAGCCTTATGTCTTGCAAATGAACCATCAAAATTTTCCTTATGAACAAAAATCACATAGACCGAATAATATTAACACCAGAAGGACGGGGTACCAACTCCCATGTCTTATTATCAATAAGAGCATTATATCCTCGGTCATGACAATTTTCCAATTAGGGTCATTTAAGGCAGAAACAAGATTACGGAGTAAGGGAGATTTAAGAACATTAGAATTCAAATTAAAATGTCTCTTTAGTTTAAAAATACCCCGTTGACTACGAGTGACTGGACCAAGACTCTGGGCTGGATTGGGTGAATTTTGGGAAGTGTGAGAAATTTCGGAATTTTCCGTCGACGGGGCCGCGACGCCAGTAGTACTGCAAGGCTCGCAGGAGTTTTGGCGCCGCGACGCTGATGACGGGTGGAACGTATTTTCTGGCAAACCTGAAAAATGACGAAGAACATAGTGGGAGATAACATCATCCAAAAAATCATAAGAACTAGACACTGTTTTTTCTACTTTAGAAAAGAGAAATTGGGATTCATCAAAGAGAACATGACGACTAATGATGATTCGTTTAGAGGACAAATCAAAACATTTATAATCACGGTGATTTGACGGAAAACCAAAAAATACACAAGGAGTAGAACGTGCCTGAAGTTTGTTGATTGTAGTGGATGGAAACAATGGATAACATAAGCATCCGAAGACCCTAAGATGAGTGTATGACAGAGTCTTATTGTATAACACTTTTAGAGGGGATGAATATGTCAAACCTTTAGAGGGAAGAATATTTAGTAGATCGATAGTCATTTGTAGTGCATGATGCCAAAATAATGGAGGAACGGAAGAATGAACCAATAAAGTGCGGACAATATTATTAATGGTATGAATTGTTCGCTCAACTTTTCCATTTTGTGAAGACGTATGAGGATAAAAAAACGAAAATTTATCCCATTTTGAGCACATAACTCCCTAAATTCCCCATTATCATATTATTTGCCATTATCATATTATTTGCCATTATCATATTGAATGTTTTTGATTTCTCGTTCGAATTGCGTTCTTATAAAAGCTCTAAATTTGATGAAGATGGAAAACACTTGAGATTTTTTCGCAATTGAAAACGTCCATAAATATTTAGAATAGTCATCTAAGAATAAAATATAATAACGATGACCCATAGAACTGAGAACCGAAGATGTCCACAAATCACTATGAATAGTTTCAAATGACATTGAACTATTGAAGTATTAGAATTTGAAGCTACAAATGGTAATTTAATACTTTTTTTCAAAGCACATGATTGACAAAGTGGAGTATTACGCGTACCCTTACAAGAAATAAACTTATGTCTATCTAAAGAAGATAAAATAGACGACCCCGGATGACCTAGACGGGCATGCCACAAGGAAGGAGCAAGAACTGCGAAAGTGGATGACATAGTTTGACGCGAGATGTTGAGACGCGAGTGATTGGATAAAGATCCCCGTACTGTTACACCTCATGATATGACTCCCCGTCTTGAAATCTTTCCGTCTTGAAATCTTTCACAGAAAACCCAAATGGATCAAAATTAATAGAAACCCAATTATCAGTGGTGAACTTACGGACAAACACCAGATTTTTAATCAATTTTGGGGCATGAAAAGTATGTTTCAGGACAAGTGGTGGATGAGGAGGGGACAAAGTTTTATGACCATAACCCTTAATTGGAACATAATTGCCATTACCAACAGTTATACCATGATTAGTGCTCAAATTGGAATAATACGAGAGAGTACCTTGGTCGGGTGTCCATGTGGGTAGTGGCGCCGGTGTCCATGTACCAATTAGGGTCTGGATGAGTCATCCCAAACGTGTGCATCGCTGCTTGATGTCGATGCGAGTGGGGCGGGGCGTGGTGGGCACGATGGGCGAGGCCCAGTATCTGGATCGTATCTTTGATGCGTTCAAACACGGATTCGACACGGAAAGGCGTTGTGCGCGGCGCTTGCGGCGAGCGTCTTGGCCGCGCGCTGTAAAGGCTGGCCGCGGTCTTTGAGTCTTGGGACCCACAACCATCCGGGAGGCCTGTGGGTTCGAAGCTGTATTCTTGGCGGTTGCCTCCGTTGTTGCCGCCACGGTTTTTGCCATTATTTTTCCGATTTTGGCCCTTCTTACCACCCCCGTTGTTGGGATTTTGGGTCACGTTGGTTGTATTTGAAGGAGCAAAATTGGAAGCAGTCATCATGACGACAGGGTTGACCCCAATTGCCACTTTCTTAGCCAATCCGGCTTCTTCCAAAGTAAGCATAGAACGGGCTTGATAAAATCATGGCAGGGGGTTACTTTGTCGAATAATCGAAGCAACACCGCTATAGGCATCTGACAGGCCTACAACCATCTGAAGAACTAGACGACTATTAGAAACCGGAGAACCCACGTTGCTGAGTTGGTCTGTCAAGTCCTTGAGGCATTTGCAATACGAAGATACGTTTGAAAAATTCGCCATAGAAACCTGAGAAAATTCTGCTCAAGAATAACAATTCGAGAATGACTGTTATCTTGGAATATGTCTCGCAATCGATCCCATGTCTCCATAGCTGTGGAGTTGGGTTCCATAATCGTCTGTAAAAGATCCAAGGAGATAGTGGCATAAATTCACTGGAGAACCTTGACATCAAGCATAACCCATAATTCTGGATCTGCTTCTTTAGTGGGCACAACCGTCGTAGACGTAGCCTCTTTATCACCCTCTTTTGGAGGAGTTGGAGGAATGATGTGGTGAAGAACTTTATGTGCCAAAACATGAATCTTAAACAATTTTTAAACAATTCCGCCCACGTTCCATATTAGACGTTTCTAGGTCAAGAACAATAGGGATGACGCTCTTGATGTTAGAAACTGAGAGTGCAGGATGGAAATTGTTCTTATTAGCCATAGGGAATAGAACAAACAAGATTCGAAGAAGGGAATTTTGGGAGAAAGAAGAGAGGATGTCTCGGTTTTTGGGAGAAAAAATCGAGAATTTGGAGAAGAATTTGGATGAGCGGAAGCAGGGTAAAGAGAACCTAGACTCTTGATACCATAAAAGAAATCATCCCTTGATTATTCTTATTAATGAAAGACATATATATACAAGTTACAAGGAGGAATATCCTCTTTCTATTCTACTTAAGAATCCCTATTCTATATGAAGAATGCATATTTACTTATGGTAATATTACAAGTCTAATTATGATACAAGACTATTATGTAAATCTACCTAATATACAAATATTTACTCCCAGCCGTGCGGGTCTCTTTGGACAGTGGGGTCCACTGTTTAACATTTAACTTTTTCAAGTCTTGTATTTGTCGATCATCCATTCTATACTGCTGTTAGAGCCAGTTTTTGGGACCAAAAATGGCCTTTTATGCCCATACTTTATTACCTTAGAGTTAGAGCAAAGAGCAACTCGAAGGGTGTTGTGTTGTTTTAGATCACAAGTTGACAGGGATTGTGCACCATTTTGGAAGTATGATTTTTCTTTCTTCCACGCAGGCTGGTCGGGTTGAGATGCCATTTCATTTTCATCATCGCAGTAAAGTGCATGGCTCTCTCATTAATGATCCAGTGCAGAGTCCTCGATCTGTATTTGGTCCTACAAATGGCCTTTTTCACAAGGTATGTGACTTTTTTTCTTAGGATGTTCCGAATCTTATTACTGTCTAGTATCTAAGCTTCCTCATAGGGGGAAATCCTAGAATTGTTAAGGCCCAGGGACATAGTCCTATACAATGTCGTAGGTGCAGGGAAACTAGATCGCCCCTTATATTAAGGGGCCATAATTCTCTCAATATTATGAATGCCGTTTTAGCTGTCTTAACCCTTACATATGGAGGTAATAAAGTTGTCTGGAACATCTATTTTACTTGATAAAAAAAATGGAGTTGTCTGGAACATGGACCTGTGCGTACTGCAAATGAGATCCCTCTTGTATTGAAGGGATGTAGTTCTCACAGAATGGCTGAATATTGAGTCAAGTGTCTTAGCCCTTTATATGGGTAAGTCATGGAGTTTCCTGAGATATGGTCCTTTACAATGTAGTAGATGCAGGAAACTAGAGTCCACTTATATTAGAGAAACCCTAGTGTTATGGCCTATGGGGTATATATTCTTTTGCGATAGAATAGATGCAGGATGAGGAGGTTTTAAGAGTCAAGACTCTAGGTTGTCATTATTCTGCAGAACTGTTCTGACTTCTGAATTCTTTAATATTGAGATATGTAACTCTTGATCGTAGTATTTAAACAGTATAGTCTTCTAATTTAAAATTTTCTGTTTCTTTTTATCTAACCTCATTGCAATCTCTATATACTGTAGCTAGAACCATCGCTTCAGCTTTCCCATTCTGCTATGGAGGGGGCTACAAAGTGGGATCCAGTTGGCTGGACAACGGCGGTGGAAGCAAAGAAGATATATGGCTATCAGAAGGTTCTTGATCAACAAGTGAATACTGCTTCAATAATTTCTTCTCTCGAGGCAGAACTAGAGTGTGCTCGTGCCCGAGTTCATCAACTTGAGACGGAGCGGCAGTCATCGAAAAAGAAACTCGAACAGTTTTTGAGGAAACTTAGTGAAGAAAAGGCTGTGTGGCGGAGCAAAGAGCATGAGAAAATTCGTGCAATTATGGATGACATGAGAGCTGACTTCTCCCGAGAGAGGAAAAACAGAAAGAGGCTGGAAATAGTCAATTCCAAATTAGTTCATGAGCTGGCTGATGCCAAGTTATCAGCTAAATGCTATTTGCAAAATTACGAAAAAGAAAGACAGGCTAGAGGGTTGATAGAAGAAGTGTGTGATGAATTGGCCAAAGAACTTGGAGAAGACAAGGCTGAAGTTGAGGAATTGAAGAGGGAATCTTTTAAGTTCACAGAGGAAGTAGATGAAGAAAGAAAGATGTTGCAGATGGCTGAGGTTTGGCGTGAGGAACGGGTTCAGATGAAACTAGTTGATGCCAAGGTGATGATTGAAGAGAAGTATTCCCAGATGAACAGGTTAATTGGAGAACTAGAATCATTTCTAAATTCTAAAGGTATGAGTTTGGACGTGGAGGAGATGAAAAGAGCTGAGCAACTCCAACAGGCCGCTGCTTCTGTGAATATTCGTGATATTAGAGAACTCACTTATGAACCTGCAAATCCAGATGATATTTTCTCCATTTTTGAGGACAGTCATTTTGTTGAACCTGATGAAAGAGAGATCCAGCCATGTACTGCATATAGTCCTGCCAGCCATGCCTCCAATCGTCGCACTCTCAGTCCTGATGGTGGTCTTTACAACTTTAACAGATATTCTCATGCATATGTCAATCAGAGTGATAATTTAGAGGAAGAGGGAAGTGACTGGGAAACGGTGACCCATCTTGAGGAGCAAGGCTCTAGTTATTCTCCTGAAGGAAGTATTTCATCCGTCAACAAGAATTGCCGGCCCAGCAATGTATCTAGAAGTAGAGCAGATTCAGAGGGAATTGTTGATGATGGCACAACGATTACAGAGATTAGTGAAGTATGTTCAGGACCAGCTCGTCTAGTTACAGAGGTGTCATCTGCATCTAAGCTTTGGAAATCACGCCCGAGTAATGGAGACAATTTCAAAATAAACTTACTAGAAGGAACTAATGGAAGCTGTCAAATGGTAGGCTGTCTAATGCGGCCATTCCGTCTCTAGATCATAATTCGAGTAAAGGTGGCTCAGACCTTCGCCAGGAGTGGAGCTCACCTGAGTCGGGAAACTCACAAAGAGCACGCGGGATGAAAGGGTGCATTGAATGGCCGCATAACTCTCAGAAGAAAAGCTTAAAAGCAAAGTTACTGCAGGCAAGAACAGAGAGCCAGAAGGTCCAGCTGCGCCAGGTCTTGAAGCAGAAGGTCTGAGAGAGGGTTCTGAATACATGAGCTTGAAGCCTCTTGTCAGCAGGTGTATCCATAAAACTAAACAGAATGCATCAATATTTTTGAGAATGACGCTCACTGGAACTTCTCAGAGAATCACAGGTCTATGTATCGATAAATAACTGTTGTCATAGTTATTTAAGAGTTTAGTGTAATTCAAAGCTGTATTTTTTAGTATTCCTTTATAGCTTATCTGGCCATTTATTCACCAATACACCGTGAGCAGAAGTTTCAGTGACAAGGACAGAAACTATTGATTTGTTGACTTCACTTAATTCCTCTATGAATGGCCTTCACAAGGAACAGGTTGTGAAAAAGTAAAAAGCATAGAAGAAAAAGAAAGGCATCCATACAATTCATGGAAAATTTTATCATGCCGAAAGATTCAAATAGCGTGACCAAGTGTTTTTGCTTAACAGCATGTTACCCATTTATAGTGCGTCAATGCAAAACTCCTCTTCCTCATTAACCATTTCCTGGCCATGCCAAGCCTTTTTTTTGGTGGGGGGGAGTTCAGACTTAACGTTATCGTGCTTTCGATCAAGTTCTTGTTATCATCCTAAATAAATGGAGAAGCTAGTATTCTGGATGAATAATGTTAATGTTGAGTTTTATGTTATGAATTTTACCTAACATAACATTTTCAGAACTAAGTTAAAGTCAAAAAATGTTGGAACAAATGTCATGACATTCGGACCAACATTCTGATAACAGTTCTGCCCCTTCTTCACGGACTGAAGCTTATCTCGTGGGATTTTTATCATGATGGTAAAGTGACATGGCAAGGAACTTGTTGAGCTGATTATACACGTGGGAAGACCAAGTCCAAGGCGTTGCTAAACTTGGGGAACAAGTCCAAGAGGTTGGAGGATTTTGCTCCACATTCATCTCTAACAAACCTTATCAAGTTGCCCACCTTTTGCTCAAGTTCCACAACGATTCATTGAGCATTTCAAGGAATACTCTCTACTATAAATAGAGAGGCTATATCAAGGAATCGATATCCAGAAAACTTGAAAAGAAAACATCAAAAGAGAGCTCTCAAAAGATCACGATTTGAACACTGGATCATTGTGTTGCCTGAGCTTTTCGACGACATTCTGTCCAACATTATAGTTTCTGCCTAGATTCTAGATTAGTTCTTTATTGAAGCAATTATAATGAGATGTCGTCTATATCTACTTAGTTAGATTTTTTCAGACATAAGTCATCTACGACTTAAACCTTTTTATTCCTTTTGTATTATTTTGTAAGATTGTAAAAGAAAGAGTATATTCAATTGTATATATATATATATATATATATATATATATATATATATATATATATATATATATATATATATATATATATATATATATATATATATATATATATATATATATATATATACTTTTTAATTGATCAAGTCATAGGTTATATTAATATATAACCTATATAAATTTAAGCCTTTGTGTCTTTATTATTTCCGCTGCAATTTACTCTTCAAAGGTATTTTTTTTGTTTTTTATCTAAGTGTCGTCAGTTCTGTCGGACGACATTGTTAACGACATTTGCAAAATGTTTCAGCGTACAAGCAATTTTACTTACTATTTATTTTTTATTATTCCATAGTATAACTCCCGGGACCTAACAAGTGGTATCAGAGCCAACACTTGACATAATAAGTGTTTGGTCCTGTTATAAAAACTATGGATCCGGCTAATCCAACAATTGGTATACTTCCTATTTTAGATGGATCAAACTATGCCTCTTGAAAAATTTGCCTACGCTCTCATATCAAATCCATTGATATTAGAGCATGGAGATCTATTACCAATGGATATACTGTTCCAATGCTACCACCGGATGAGAAATGCGACATTCTTGTTAAGCCTGAATCCGAATGAAGTGTGGAAGAAACCAACAATGCAAGCTTCAATGAAAAAACCTTAAATGTTATTTTTGCAAGGGTTGATCTCTACATGTTCACGCTCATACAAAATTGTACGGGCAAGGATGCTTGGGATACTTTGCAAACCAATTGTGAAGGTAGCTCTAATGTTCGTCGAACGAAGCTTCGTATGCTCATGAGTAAATATGAACGTTTAAGGATGGAAGAGACGGAGGATATTAAAACATACTTTGAAAAGTTGATTGACATCTCTAATGAATGTCAAGTTCTTGGTTCTCCGTTAACCAACACTCAACTTGTGGAAAAACACTTCGTTCTCTTCCTTAAAAGTTCAATATAAAGATATGTGCGATTGAAGAAGCTTACAATCTTGCTACAATGGACCTTCATACTTTAATGAGTATTCTCAAAACTTATGAGATGAATATGGAGAATCAAAGGACATTGTATAAAAGCAAAGATATAACACTTCAAGAAAAATCCTTAGAGAGTCACGTCGATGATGAAGATGGAAATCTTGAAGAAATTGGTGATGGTGCAAATGTTGCCCTCCTTACTCGAAAATTCAATTTGATGGTAAGGAAGTTCAACAATGATAAAAATAAATTTAAATCCAAAGAGCACCAAAATCAAGGCTTCAATCAAAAGTCCATTAACCCTCTTCCTATAGTACAAAGAGGAAATCAACTAAGGAGAACCAACTCAGACAGAACCAAATTTGATCCCAAACAACGAGATTCTGTGCAATGTCATGCTTGTTCAGGATGTGGTCATTATGCAAATGAATGTGCAAATACCTTAAGAAAATTTGGTAAAAATATGTGGGTCTCTCTTAGTGACGATGAAGAAGAAGAGAAAGGAGATCAGGAAATAGAGTCACAAGCAATGCTGACCACTGTTTACGAACAGTCTCTCTCAGACAATGAAAATGTCATCGACAGTGTTGTCCCAAATGTCACCACATTTGCGTCAATATCTGCGATGACATCTGCAGGTCCAAAAACATCCGAAAGGTATGAATATTTTAACTATCCTTATGTTAATTGCTTTACTAGTATTATTTCTTATAGTGAGACTAACTTTGACGATCAAGTTAATCCCAAGGACGACACGATTAAGGATTTACAAAAACTTTGTAAAGACTTAATTCTAGAATCCAAGTAACTTGACTCAAAGTTAAATCTTTAACTCTTGAGAATAAAGGTTTAAAAGGCACAATAACCCACTTAGAGGTTACACATACAAAAAAAGATCTTGAATTTGGTAAGATTAGTGCAAAGTTGGATCTAGCTGAAGCGACCTTCCAGAAGCTCAATACAGGTACCTCCAAACTGGATGAGATTCTAGGTGTTAGTCAACCATTACACGCAGGTATTGGGTACAAGAACTCACTTAATGCAGAATGCTCTAATTTATTTGTCAAATCTGGGAGAATAAGTTTTGTAAAAGAGAAAGGATCTAAAGACAAGCTCCCAGTCGCATCAAATGACATGAAGTTTGTGTGCCATTATTGTAACTCCTCTGGGCACATAAGATCATATTGTCGCAAACTTCAGAATTCCAGGATCAGAGTGTTGTCAAAATGATTGTCCAACATTTCAGACAACACTCATAGCAACATTCCTGACGGTAAAAAAAGGAAATCTTGTAAGAAAGTTTGAATGCCCAAACTGAATGTGAGATGTAATGTTTCCATAACTGCTTTGAGGACTACCATTTCAGGATCTTGGTACTTTGACAATGGGTGCTCTCGTCACATGACAGGGACAAATGAATGCCTAAAGAACTACGAGTCACTCAGTGGAGGAAATGTAACTTATGGAGGTGGCAGCAAAAGTAAGATCGTAGGAAGAGGAACCTTAAGTGTTCCTGGTGTCCCAGCCTTGGAAAATATCTTACATGTTGACGGATTAATGACTAATCTAGTTAGTATAAGTCAATTGTGTGATAACAATCTAGAGGTAAAGTTTAATAAGTATGCTTGTATAGTTACAAATGAATCTAACCAATGTGTAATGTCAGGTACAAAGACATGAGACAATTTCTATCTTGTTGGAGAACAAGAGATATGCAATAATGTTATGACATATGACACTACCTTGTGGCATAAAAAATTAGGACATGTAAACTACCGTAACCTTGAAAGATTAATTTCTTATGAGGCAGTAAGAGGCATCCCTAAACTAAGTCCTAAAGATAAAACAGTGGTTTGCGAAGATTGTCTAAAAGGTAAGCAAATCCGTGTCTCCCATAATGTTTCCCAGAGTGACGGACAACATTCAGGTACGTCTCACTGCTTTTATCTTTTTCACATAGATCTTATGGGTCCAATCGAGGTAGACAACCTAGGATGCATGATGTATTCTTATGTGATTGTAGATGACTTTTCCAGGTACTCATGTATATTCTTTTTGAAAGAAAAGTCTCAAACTTTTGGCATGTTCAAAGTATTGCACTCTAGGATAAATAATCTGTATCATTCTTCCATTTTTCGAATTAGGTCAGATCATGGAAAAGAATTTGAGAATAATCTGTTCTCAACATTTGGTGAGAAAAAGGGTATTTTCAATGAATTTTCTGCTCCCAAGACTCCTCAGCAGAATGGTGTAGCAGAAAGGAAGAATATGACTTTACAAGAGATGGCTAGAGTCATGCTGAGTTCTAAGAAATTATCAAAACGTTTTTGGGCCGAAGCTTTGAATACTGCAAGTCACATAACAAATATAGTCTATCTTAGTCCTGAAACTAAAATGACACCCTACGTGTTAAATGGAAAAAAAACCAAATCTACGTTACTTTCATGTATTTGGGTGTGTGTGTTACATCTTAAATGATAGAGAACAACTAGCCAAGTTTGACTCTAAAAGTGACAAATGAGTTTTTGTCGGCTATTCTCAAAATAGGCATGCTTACCGTGTGTATAATCTTAGAATCAAAATTGTACAAGAATCTGTTAACATTGTTTTCGATGATTGTTCTGATCTTACAGGAAAAATTCCTGAAAATAACGTTGTGATTACAGTGGAGAAAGAGAATAATGCTGAAGATTCAGATGTTGCCCCAAATGTCACGACATCCGAAGCAACATCTGAGTCAGAACTCGAGAGCACAAAATGTGCAGATGAGGAATCAAATGCTGAATTGCAAGATCCAGTACGCAGGGATCCCTCATCTAGGATTAGAAAGAACCATCCTACAGGTCAAGTGATAGGAGAAGTGTTCGAAGGTTTAAGAACAAGAAGGAAAGAGCCTCAGAAATACAGAGACATGGTCAGATATGTGTGTATGTCTACCATGTATCAAAAGGTAAGTCTTTCTTGTTATGTATCTACTCTAGAACCAAAGAATGTTGGAGAAGCACTCAAGGACAATTGTTGGATACAAGCTATGCAAGAAGAACTTGAACAGTTCACGAGAAATGAAGTCTGGGATTTAGTTCCACGTCCAAATGATATTAATGTTATTAGAACTAAATAGATTTTTAAGAACAAGACAGATGAATCTGGAACTGTTGTAAGAAACAAGGCAAGACTAGTTGCTCAAGGATACACACAGGTCGAAGGAATTGACTATGATGAAACCTTTGCTCATGTTGCCAGAATTGAGTCAATTAGGCTGTTACTTGCTATAACTTGCTGTTTGAAGATCACTCTCTATCAGATGGATGTTAAAGGTGCCTTCTTGAATGGCTATCTTGAAAAAGAAGTCTATGTTAAGCAACCCAAAGGATTTGAAGATCATCACCATCCTCAGTTTGTATACAAGCTCAAAAAGGCTTTGTATGGATTGAAACAAGCACCTCGAGCATGGTATGGTCGTTTAACTCAGTTTCTTCTTGAAATTGGTTTTAAACGTGGTGAAGCTGATTGTACTTTGTTTATAAAACATCACAGATTAGATATGGTCATTGCTCAAATCTATATAGATGACATAGTCTTTGGTTTGACTTCACAGTCCCACCTTGAGACATTTGTCGAAACTATGTCCTCCACATTTGAGATGAGCATGATAGGGGAATTAACCTTTTTCTTAGGCTTACAAATAAAGCAAAATGAAGATGGAATCTTCATCTCCCAGAGTAGGTACGCCAAGAATTTCGTTAAGAAGTTTGGATTGGAGAATGCTAAACAGATGAGGACTCCAATAGGATCAACACAGAATATATACAAAGACGATGTTGGCGAAAATGTCGACCCAACATTGTATCGATCTATGATAGGTAGTCTCTTGTATTTCACTGTTTGTCGTCCAGATCTAATGTTTAGTGTTTGTGCTCGATTCCAAGCCTATCCCAAAATCTCCCACTTAAATGCCTTAAAACGTGTCATCTGATATGTTGTCGACACATGTGAGTTGGGAATTTGGTATTCCAAAGACACTAATCATAATTTAATAGGGTATAATAGCTCGGATTGAGCTGGTGATGTGGATGATAGAAAGAGTACGAGTGTAGGATGTTTTTACCTTGGCAACAATCTAGTATCTTGGTATAGTCGCAAACAAAACTGTGTCTCACTTTCAACTGCTGAATCTGAATATGTAGCAGCTGGAAGTTGTTGTTCTCAATTAATTTGGTTAAGACACATGTTAGACGACTATGATTTTTCAAATAATATCTTAGTTTTGTATTGTGATAACTTGAGTGCAATAAATATTTCCAAAAATCCTGTTCAGCACTCTCGTACAAAACATATAGATATTAGACATCAGATCAAGCTTCACTGCTCTACAAGATTAGCAACATGTTGAGAGTTGATTTAGGAAAAATAATATTCTATCAAGTCAGTAATCTTGCTGAAAAGGAATCAAATCTGGTACTGCCCTACCCCTCCTTAATTTATAAAATTCTGGTTAGTCAGGGGTTTATACCTCTAAGAAATGAGATGTTAGGGAAACAACCTGAAATATATGCAGTGAACAAAGCTATCTTGAAAATAAAGGAAATAGTAATTGACCTCCCCTGGTCAAAAGATAAAGAGAGAGAAAATGTTGCCAGAAATGTTCCTAACATTCAGAACAACACAGGTCCGAGACAGTATGAACTGTCTACACATTGGCTAGTAGAGCAAATTAGAAAACTTAACTTACAAATTGGTGAAGTTGATACTGTTAGAGATGCACTACTACAAGCAAGGGACAATTTCATACTTCTTCTTTCTTCACAAAAAGGGGGAGAAGAAGAAGCTGAAGCTGAGGGAGAGCAGTTACACAGGGAGCAGAAGATGGCTGGTGAAGGCACGAGTAGAGATGATGTTACTGTAGAAGATGTTGTTGTTGCTTCAGAAGAAGCTGTTAATGCTGCCATGTAGAGAGAAAAAGCAGTTGAAAGAAAAGTCTTCTTGTGAGACTAAGGCTTCGTGCGGCCGCAAGGCTAAGAGGCTAAAGGCCGCTAGGCGAGGGTTGGAAGTACTACGAATTCATGATATGCAAAGATATGAATGCTGATATGAATGGATGATTCTGACTGGTTATTGTTAGCGATTTTACTTATGCTCACGCAAGTGTACGTATCGCTCAAGTAATATAGTCTGTAAGACCGAATATCATCTACAGAGACTGGTTATCAAGTACTGATTATCTAAGCTTTAAGTTCTATTTGGTGATCGTTAATTTGTTTGTATTTTTTTTATCTAATAACTAAACTAAAGTAAAGTGCAGAAAATAAACTAAAGTGATGATACTAAGGGTTTAAAACAGTTATGATGGAAATAGGGCATCCAATCTCCTCAACTATCCACTATTTCACGTGTTAATGCAATGCTAATGATTCTTCTTCTTATTAAGATAGCAGGTTAACTCGTCTGTCATTATATTCCGATTAGGATATACGAGAGTTCAACCTTGTGCAGAAATGTCACGCCCTGACTTTTTCTAAGTCTTTACTTAGGGCGTGATGGCACCTGGACAATTATTTTCCACCAGGAGCACCATTTAATTCTCTTTATTTAGAAATTTAAACTTATATTCAAATACGGAGCTATTAATAAAAATAACAATAAAGAAATTTGTTCATGACTTTATTGAAAATATAACGCGAGCCCATGCTCGTGCAAACATTGTTTCTACATAGACGTACTGACAAATATTATTCTAAGTTGGAAGGGAGATCATTCCACACGGGCATATCGAGACATTGAACCGACATTCGAACTGACGAGTACCAAGCCCGAAACAATGGACTTGATATGACAAGAGGCTGCGGTGACGATCGCTAGCCTTGGCGTGGAGCCTTTCCTCTATCACGCTTTCCTGAAACATGTTAAATAAAGAGTCAGCCCTACCATCTGGGGCTGAGTGAGAACCTTACCCTGCAATTCAAAGTAACACCACAATATTCCAAGTGCAATCACATTATAACGTAATAAGCATATTGCAAAAACATATCAGGTTACAACATTTTTAAATATGCAACAACTCCTCATAGGAAATTCTCGGTTTAACTAACACTTCATTTTATCTCGTATTATACGTTAAGACATTCCCCTGCATTTCCACATGTTTATTACATTTATATATTTGTGAACGCGTATTCACTTTTCATATTTATATATAGGTGAACATGTATTCATCTTTCATTTTTGTTGCGGCGTACAACCCGATCCATTATGTTTACGTATTTGTGAGCGTGTATTCACTTTACGTTTTGTTGCGGCGTGCAACCCGATCCATTATATTTACGTATTTGTGAACGCGTATTCACTTTACGTTTTGTTGCGGCGTGCAACCCGATCCATTATGTTTACGTATTTGTGAACGCGTATTCACTTTACGTTTTGTTGCGGCGTGCAACCCGATCCATTATATTTATGTATTTGTGAACATATATTCACTTTACGTTTTGTTGCGGCGTGCAACCCGATCCATTATGTTTACGTATTTGTGAACGCGTATTCACTTTACGTTTTGTTGCGGCGTGCAACCCGATCCATTATATATTTATATATTTATGTGAACACGTATTCACTTTTCATATTTTTCAGAAGATCAAATAAATACTATTCTCTTTTCTAACATTCTGTCATTCATACTTGTAACGATTATAATTTTTTAACCATAACTCCAACTAAGGTGTTTCTCAAGCGGAAACTAAGGTAAGACGTGGATCTTTCACTGTACCAAATTTCATTTAAAACTACTTTGGGTAACTAACACAAATTTATCCTCAAAACAGCCACATGAAATTTATTTCGGCAGAATTTTTATTAAACAACACCCAATCTTATAATAGTCATAACTCCTAATCTGTAAACCCGTTCAATCCCCATAAATTCTCAAAACGACGAGAACAGAGAGCTACACGTCTCCATGTGAACCATTCTTTCATATTCTGTACCATTTGGTACAGTTTTACACTTTTATTCGCTGCCCTTCCTGGATATCGATAGATCCGAGGCAGAAACTTTAAACAGAGATAACTCTCAATCCGTAAGTCGGATAGACCCCCGTAAGGTCTCAAAATGTCCACAACAAAGAGATCTAGAACTTTCATTTAGCAACAATTTTCATATTCCCCACAGATTAGTACATTTTTACGTTTCAACGTCCTGCCCTTCTGGATTCCGATGAATCCGAGGCAGCAACTTCAAACTACAATAAATCTCAACTCGTAAGTCCGTTTTAATAAATATTTATATATATCTGTCCGTAACAGAGAGATTTACAACCATGTAAATTTTCATATAATTCTAATAAGTAAAACGCAATAAAAACAGTCCGTAATTATGCCTTTCCGAATTTCAACCAAATCTAAGGCAGGAACTTTGAACTATGATAACTTTCAAACCGTATGCCCATTTTACCTCATTTTTGGTTCTATATGATCATATTAGAGAGGTGTACAATTCTTCCGAATTTCATCAAATTCTAACAATTATAACTCAGTGAGAACAGTTCGTAAAGTTCATGACGCAACTAGTTATCTAAACCATCAAAAGTTCAATATTTCTTTTCAACACTCAATTCTTATTCCAACATGTATTGAACTAAAAATAAAGGATGTTACCAAGAATTTCTGAGTGAGAAAACTCACCTTGTAAGTGTGAAAAATATTGTGGTTCGGTTGCTACAAGTGATCCTTGCTCCTTAGTGTTCCCTAATTTTATTGTTCTCCTTCCTCCCTTGATATTTTCTTGATTTTTTTCCTTCTTGTTCACTTGTTTTTTTTTCTGATTTTCTAACCTTTATGTTATGTCCTTTGTTTGTGTGTAAATACAATGTATAAGTGAAGAGTTTTCTATAACCTATGGGAGGTGAAAAACCAAAAGATTGAAGGAAAATGAAAAGGGCGAAGGGTAAGGGAAGTGCGTGCATCTTGCATATCATATTTTTTTTTGTTTTTTTGTTTTCTTTTTGTTTTCTTATTTTCATTTCATCTATCTATTTATCCAACTTTAACACTAACTCTATCCCATGCAATTTATTCATTGTTTTTATATATATATATATATATATATATATATATATATATATATATATATATATATATATATATATATATATATATATTTATTAACTCAACCACAACTATATATTATTATTATTTTTTCAGATTTTACATTCTCTCCTCCTTAAGCAACATTCGTCCTCGAATGTGAATAAAATAAATAACATAATCACATAGACACAATATATATATATATATATATATATATATATATATATATATATATATATATATATAGATATATATATCTTATTTAAAATAAAAGAAATTTTCTGGATTTTACATTCTCTCCTCCTTAAGCAACATTCGTCCTCGAATGAGAATAAAGTTGTAACACATGCATATAGACACGCAAATGGCACACATATGAAGTTCTATGTAATGCATTTTTTTTTATTACCTTAGTCAAATAGGAATGTATATTTGACTTTCATCGCCTCTTCCGCTTCCCAGGTGGCTTCCTCTGTGGAGTGATTCTTCCATAGGACTTTCACGGAAGCAATATCTTTATTTCTCAGACGTTGGACCTTTCTATCAAGTATTTCTACCGGAGCCTCTTCATATTGAAGCTCTTTATTAAGAACTATCTCCTGGGGAAGGATGACGTGACTTGGATCGTGCAAGTATTTTCGTAACATTGACACATGAAATACCGGGTGCACTGCTTCCATCTCTTGCGGAAGTGCTAATTCGTAAGCCACATTCCCCACTCTTCGCAAGATCTCATATGGCCCAATAAACCTTGGGCTCAATTTCCCTTTCTTACCAAAATGCATCACTCCCTTCATTGGGGACACTTTTAAAAATACTTTCTCCCCCTCTTGGAATTCAAGATCTCTTTTCCGATGATCCGCATAGGACTTATGACGGCTATGAGCTATTTTGATCCGCTCCCGAATCATTTGTACCTTACCATTTGTTTCTTGAATGACTTCAGGTCCGAACAGTTGCGTCTCACCCACCTCGAACCATCAGTGGAGACTACATTTTCGTCCATATAATGCTTCAAGCGGGCCATTTGTATGCTAGAGTGAAAACTATTGTTGTGGCGAACTCAATTAGACATAGATGGTCCAACCGCTTCCACGAAAATCTAACACACAAGATCGCAACATGTCCTCAAGTGTTTGAATTGTTCGCTCGACTTGCCCATCTGTTTGCGGGTGGAAAGCGTGCTTAACAACTTTTGTCGAGACCTGCTGGAAACTTTGCCAAAAGTGTGAGGTGAACTGGGAACCCTATCTGAAATAATTTGTAAAGGAATCCGTGTAACCGCACAATCTCCTTCAAATAAATCTGCGTATTGTGGTGCGCGTCGTAGTCTTGGCCGGTAAGAAATGGGCTGACTTTGTAAGCGATCAACAATCACCCAAATAGAATCGTACCGCTTCTCGAGTTTTGGTAGACGATTCTGAAATCCATATGAATCGCCTCCCATTTCCACGTGGGGACTCGATGTCTGAAGTAATCCGCCAGTTTTGATGTTCACTTTCACTGCGACATACAAGACACCTCGGACAAACTCATGGCGTCTTTCTTCATCCCGTCCTACGATAATTTGCCTTGAGGTCACGATACATTTTGTTGACCACGGATGAATGGAATATCTTGTGTTGTGACCCTCTCTAAGATCTTCCTCCTTAGATCCTTTACCTTAGGAACACATAACCTACCCTTAAACCGAAGGGTTCAGTCATTATCTCCCAATGTAAACTGTGAAGGTTTTCCCTGTTGGATTCTCTCCCGAAATCCAAAAAACTCCGTATCCTCAAACTGACTTTCTTTTATTTCTGAAGCTAAGGCAGACTGCGAGGTATCATGTACCACCACCCTACCTTCACCGATTTCAGTTAAGCTAACCCCGAGGTTTCCCAATCTTTGTACCTCCCGAACGATACCCCTCTTTTGTATTGTCAAATGGGCCATTTGCCCATTGATCTCTCTTGAGTCGTCGGCCACCACGTTGGCTTTCCCAGGATGGTAAAGAATACTAAGGTCATAATCCTTAATCAACTCTAACCATCTTCTTTGTCGGAGATTCAAATCCTTCTGCGTGGTTATGTACTGCAAACTCTTATGATCTGTAAATATATCCACATGCACACCATACAAATAATGTCTCCCTATTCGTAAGGCAAACACCATGACTAATTCCAAGTCATGAGTTGGGTAATTCTTCTCATGTATCTTCAATTGTCTAGATGCATACGTGATAACCTTTCCAAAGCTGCAAGACACATCTTAACCCAACTCTGAGGCATCGCGATAGGCGTGAACCGCCATGTCCGGGTGGTAAGGTTAAGGCTGGTGCGATGGTCAACAATTCCTTTAGTTTCAAAACTTGCCTCACATGCTTCGACCATCGGGTACTTAACCGCTTTTGAGTCAAGGGTCAAAGGAAGCGTGAGACTAGAAAAACCTTTTACGAATCTTCTATAATACTCAGCCAAACCCAAGAAACTTCTAACCTCTGTCGGAGTGGTCAGTTTTGGCCAATTCTTTACTGCTTCTATCTTCTGGGGGTCTACCATAATTCCATCCCTTGACACAACATGGCCCAAAAAGGCTACCTTTTCCAACCAAAATTCACACTTTGAAAATTTAGCATATAGTTTCTCCTGTTTCAAGACTTGAAGCACTACCCTCAGATGCTCTTCATGTTCTTCAACACTCTTACTGTAGATTAGGATGTCATCTATGAACACAATCACGAACAAATCTAGGAATGGTTTGAAGATTCTGTTCATTAAATCCATAAAAATTTCTTTGGGGCATTGGTTAACCCAAAAGACATGACCAAGAACTCATAATGGCCGTATCGGGTCCTAAAGGCTATTTTGGATATATCATCTGGATTTATTTTCAGCTGGTGATATCCCGAACGGAGATCAATCTTGGAAAAATAGCTAGCTCTCTGAAGTTGGTCAAAAAGATCATCGATTCTTGGTAATGGGTATCGGTTCTTGATCGTGACCTTATTGAGCTGCCGATAATCGATGCACATTCGGAGCGATCCGTCTTTCTTTTTCACAAACAGGACTGGTGCACCCCAAGGGGAAACACTAGGCCTTATAAAGCCTTTATCCAGAAGATCATTCAATTGTTCTTTTAACTCCCTCAATTCAGTGGGCCATTCGATATGGAGGAATAGAAATGGGTCTTGTACGGAATTAACTCTATAGCAAACTCCACTTCTCTATCAGGAGGAAGGCACGAAAGATCTTCAAGAAAAACCTCAGGAAAATTTGAACAATAGGAACATCATTCACGTGAGGATTCTTTTTGGGTATCCACTATATTAGCGGATATGCATACTCCACTCTGTGACTTCTCAATAACTTTTGAGCCCCAGGTAGGAAATAAAGCGACTGAGGATATTCCAACCCTACCCTTATAACAACTCGGTTCTCAGGAAAAGTTAATCTCACTATCTTTCGTCGACAATCCAACATGGCATAACATGCCGACAACCAATCCATACCCAAAATGGCGTCGAAGTCTACCATATCAAGTAGTACTAGGTTCACCATTGTTCCCGCCATTCACTTCTAATGGAAAATTATTTACCACCAGAGGCCCAATTGAGGCCCTGCGGTGTCATAACCTCAACAGGTTCACTTAAATAAGAAGGTTCTATATGTAAATTCTTAGCAAAGCTCATTGACACATATGAAAATGTAGAGCCGGGATCGTATAATACAAATGAAGGAATACTCGAGACTAGCAAAATACCTGTGACCACCGCATTAGATGCTTTTGCCTCATTCCTCTGGGGCAAAGCGTAGAGCCGATTAGAATTGTTGGGTTGTTGACCTCCCTGACTCTGGCGGGGTTGGTTTCCCTGATTTCCCCTGTAGGCAGCTGTGGTTGCTTCTGACCTCCCCTGAATATATTGAGTTTGGGTCCTCTTCTTGCAATCCCTGGCATAGTGGTCTGACTCTCCACAGTTATAACATGTCTTCGTTAAGAGCCGACATTCTCCAGTGTGTTTTCTTTGACAAATCTTACAAATCGGTTTGTCGCCTCCTGTGTTAGGGTTGGTGGCCTTGTCGCACTACCTTGGTAATTAGACCAACTGTGCCCTTAGGCTTGAAATAAGATCGACCACGATTGGTTCGGTCTGAAGATCCCTTACTAAACTCCTTCGATTTTGACTCGGTTAAATGATCCCGGCGTCCAAATCTCTTCTGCGAATATTCTCTTTTTGCTTTAGCGAAACCTTCTACCCTCAAAGCCATATCGACAATCAAGATAAGTTCGATCGTTGGCTAACGCCACCACCTTCTTCGCTATGTTCGGGTTTAAACCTCTACAAATCGCTGACTCATCCATTTACGTAGGGCGACATGTGTGTTGTATGCCGATAACCTCACGACGTGTATCATATTCTTGTACACTGCGGTCACCTTGCTTCAATTGTTCAAACTCCGTCGAGCGCATCCTTGCGCGTATTAGGCATAAACTTCTCAATGAATGCGCTCGAACCCTCCCAAGTCATTGGTGGTGACATCGGGGATGATTTTTCCTAAAATTCCTCCACCACACCCTGCATCATCCACTAGTCGTGCGCTACCAAATTGGCGCCTGCGTCTCACGCATCCCAATGTGAACATTAAGTCTTCAACTTCATCGAGAATACCATCGGGTCGGTCTTGGGGTCCTTCCGCGAGTACTGATGGTTCTCTTCTCCTCATAAAATTTGCCCATAGCCTATCAGGTACTGCTTGGGATTCTACACTCCGATGCGTAGTGCGATGATCGGTCCACTGGGCGTCTGGTTACAGTTCGGGGCTATGAGACACTAGGTGCGGCGGAACCATGTGTGGGACTGCGTGTCATTAACTCTATGAGTCTATCTAGTTTTGTCCCACCGTTTCTTGGGCCATTTGACTCGTTCTCCAACATTTTCTCCGACATTTTCTCCGCTCCCTTCAGACACCACTACGTCAACTGGAGGTACATGAGCTTCGTGATGAACCTCCTCTTGAGCCCCCGGGATTTGTGAATTCACCATTTTCTGTGAAGACAAATACACTCATATTTTAGAAGACGGAATGTCTATTCTAGCTCCTAAATTTTCTTATAGTTCATAAGCATGCAACACCACAATATGCCAACAAGAAAAATAATTTAATAAAACATATCATTTCTTTCTTGTATTCATAGCACTTCATTCATCATATTTTAAAATAACAATGTCATGACTACAATACATCACATCAGGTCAACTCTGCCATTGTGCAACCTGTTATAGCCCTTGCATCGGAGCAGACACCTACTATCACGCGTTAAAGGGCTTAACCGCATGATTCGCCTATTCGAGGTTGGCATTCAACTCCCTGTGAACCTTCCTTTTTGCTTCTCTTTCCATATAGTTCATTTTATACCTTACTCCTCTTACATAATGCAGAAATTGGTGCAATGAATTTTCTGTAATATCTTCTCTTAGCATCCTTGCCTTTCTGAATGCGGAATGAAATTTTTCTGGGACGGAATTGACTATTATCTGTAGTATGACTCCAATTGGAAAGTTGAAGAAGGTCGGGTCGTATGAACGTCTTTTCCTTCTAGTCCTAAGCAAATATGTACATAGTACGATTGTGTCATCAATGTACTCATCAAAATCACCTTCTGAGTCCATCTTGCGACGCATGAACTCCATCTGAGCTCTCATTTCCTTTGCCTGTTCCATGAGTACTTCCCTTTTTGTTGGAACTCGCCTTATAATCGTCATCTACACAAATCATATTAGTCAGTATAACGTTGTACAATCCCCTTTTCTAACCCGTGTGAAGGAGGTAGTACGAGAAATCAAGTCTTTGAAAAGACTCAAGGTAGGCACGAGAAGAGTACGAAAGAAGGGAAACTTTAGGATGTTATTCCGTTCACTTATTACTAAGGTGGCGCGCACACCGTCACAATAAGTAACCGTTCAAACACCCAACTCGAAGAAAAACTTCCTAGAATCTCTTAACCTGGTTTAGCTTTGATACCAACTTGTCACGCCCCGACTTTTTCTAAGTCTTTACTTAGGGCGTGATGGCACCTGGACAATTATTTTCCACCAGGAGCACCATTTAATTCTCTTTATTTAGAAATTTAAACTTATATTCAAATACGGAGCTATTAATAAAAATAACAATAAAGAAATTTGTTCATGACTTTATTGAAAATATAACGCGAGCCCATGCTCGTGCAAACATTGTTTCTACATAGACGTACTGACAAATATTATTCTAAGTTGGAAGGAGATCATTCCACGGGCATATCGAGACATTGAACCGACATTACGAACTTTGGCAGTACCAAGCCCAAACAATGGACTTGGTATGACAAGAGGCTGGGACGATCGCTAGCCTTGACGTGGAGCCTTTCCTCTATCACCCTTTCACGAAACATGTTAAATAAAGAGTCATACCATCCGAAATGGTGAGAACTACCCCGCAATTCAAAGTAACACCACAATATTCCAAGTGCAATCACATTATAACGTAATAAGCATATTGCAAAAACATATCAGGTTACAACATTTTTAAATATGCAACAACTCATAGGAAATTCTCGGTTTAACTAACACTTCATTTTATCTCGTATTATACGTTAAGACATTCCCCTGCATTTCCACATGTTTATTACATTTATATATTTGTGAACGCGTATTCACTTTTCATATTTATATATAGGTGAACATGTATTCATCTTTCATTTTTTTGTTGCGGCGTGCAACCCGATCCATTATGTTTACGTATTTGTGAACGTGTATTCACTTTACGTTTTGTTGCGGCGTGCAACCCGATCCATTATATTTACATATTTGTGAACGCGTATTCACTTTACGTTTTGTTGCGGCGTGCAACCCGATCCATTATGTTTACGTATTTGTGAACGCGTATTCACTTTACGTTTTGTTGCGGCGTGCAACCCGATCCATTATATTTACGTATTTGTGAACATATATTCACTTTACGTTTTGTTGCGGCGTGCAACCCGATCCATTATGTTTACGTATTTGTGAACGCGTATTCACTTTACGTTTTGTTGCGCGCAACCCGATCCATTATATATTTATATATTTATGTGAACACGTATTCACTTTTCATATTTTTGAAGATCAAATAAATACTATTCTCTTTTCTAACATTCATCATTCATACTTGTAACGATTATAATTTTTAACCATAACTCCAACTAAGGTGTTTCTCAAGCGGAAACTAAGGTAAGACGGGGATCTTTCACTGTACCAAATTTCATTTAAAACTACTTTGGGTAACTAACACAAATTTATCCTCAAAACAGCCACATGAAATTTATTTAGTGAATTTTATTAAACAACACCCAATCTTATAATAGTCATAACTCCTAATCTGTAAACCCGTTCAATCCCCATAAATTCTCAAAACGACGAGAACAGAGAGCTACACGTCTCCATGTGAACCATTCTTTCATATTCTGTACCATTTGGTACAGTTTTACACTTTTATTCGCTGCCCTTCCTGGATATCGATAGATCCGAGGCAGAAACTTTAAACAGAGATAACTCTCAATCCGTAAGTCGGATAGACCCCCGTAAGGTCTCAAAATGTCCACAACAAAGAGATCTAGAACTTTCATTTAGCAACAATTTTCATATTCCCCACAGATTAGTACAGTTTTACGTTTCAACGTCCTGCCCTTCTGGATTCCGATGAATCCGAGGCAGCAACTTCAAACTACAATAAATCTCAACTCGTAAGTCCGTTTTAATAAATCTTTATATATATCTGTCTGTAACAGAGAGATTTACAACCATGTAAATTTTCATATAATTCTAATAAGTAAAACGCAATAAAAACAGTCCGTAATTATGCCTTTCCGAATTTCAACCAAATCTAAGGCAGAAACTTTGAACTATGATAACTTTCAAACCGTATGCCCATTTTACCTCATTTTTGGTTCTATATGATCATATTAGAGAGGTGTACAATTCTTCCGAATTTCATCAAATTCTAACAATTATAACTCAGTGAGAACAGTTCGTAAAGTTCATGACGCAACTAGTTATCTAAACCATCAAAAGTTCAATATTTCTTTTCAACACTCAATTCTTATTCCAACATGTATTGAACTAAAAATAAAGGATGTTACCAAGAATTTCTGAGTGAGAAAACTCACCTTGTAAGTGTGAAAAATATTGTGGTTCGGTTGCTACAAGTGGTCCTTGCTCCTTAGTGTTCCCTAATTTTATTGTTCTCCTTCCTCCTCGATATTTTTTTGATTTTTTTCCTTCTTGTTCACTTGTTTTTTTTCTGATTTTCTAACCTTTATGTTATGTCCTTTGTTTGTGTGTAAATACAATGTATAAGTGGAGAGTTTTCTATAACCTATGGGAGGTGAAAAACCAAAAGATTGAAGGAAAATGAAAAGGGGGGGAGGGTAAGGAAGAATGCGTGCATCTTGCATATCATATTTTTTTGTTTTTTTGTTTTTTTTTTTTTTTTTTCTTATTTTCATTTCATCTATCTATTTATCCAACTTTAACACTAACTCTATCCCATGCAATTTATTCATTGTTTTCTTATATATATATATATATATATATATATATATATATATATATTATTTTTTTTATTAACTCAACCACAACTATATATTATTATTTTTTTTTTCCGGATTTTACAAGAAACCTTATATATTTCTATGATAGATTTTACCACACATGAGGATTAAGAACAATAACTTTAAATACTACACAAGTATCGGGGTACTTTCGTCCACGATTTTAACTTATGTCTAAACAACTACAACATACTCAAATCTCCCCTCCCGGATCTCGATTCGAAATCATATAAGTGATGATAATTAATGTCCAGTTAATTATCAAGCAATCAAAACAATATTGAATAGATCTTAATATGAGCGAAGAAGAAATCAATAACTATGCATTAACTATATGAATGAGTTTCAAGAAGATTCGAATGAAAAACCCTAATAAAGTAATTAGCTCATAAATATTGTCATGTCAAGAACTAAATTACAATCCAACATAAACTGAAATAAAATAAGGGAAAGGAAAAGAACTTGAACAAAGTTGTCTCCAATATTGTGCCTTGCCTCCCTTCCTAGTCTCCCAAAGTAGAATCAAGAATATGTACAAGATGCCCCCTTAAGGTCAGGGTTTTAGGGATTATATAGTTGGGAAAAATTGCATTATGGACCCTAAAAACCGTGTCAAAATTGGCCCAGAATCAGAAATTTTACGCCTCGGGGCCGTAAAACCTGAGAACAAATCAAAGCACGCAATACATGCAGCGCCGCGGCGCCGACGACCTCCTTTGCCCGTTTTTCGGTTTTTCGTCATTTTTCTCGTTCGGATTTCGTGAGATCTCTTCTATGCTTCCCGGGACTTCTTAGGCTTCATTTCTTGGTCCTTTCTTATGCAATTACACCTCAATTAAGCACATTTCATCCTCAATTTGGTATTTCCTCCTTTTAGGACCGCTGTAAAGAAAGAAAAAAACACCTAACACTATACTAAACACAAAGAAAATGAGAAAAATACTAACTAAAAATGACTCAAACAGTGTATATAAAA
Organism: Przewalskia tangutica; assembly: GCA_029844215.1. Taxonomy (NCBI): domain Eukaryota; kingdom Viridiplantae; phylum Streptophyta; class Magnoliopsida; order Solanales; family Solanaceae; genus Przewalskia; species Przewalskia tangutica. Next base: position 138,135,959 of record CM056720.1, on the reverse strand, counting down.
TATGCATAACAAATACCCCAAACTTAACCTTTACTCGCCCTCGAGTAAAGATCAAAACAAAAACACAAAAAAATAAGGACTCTATGAAATAGATCAAGTAGTTATAGTAGTGCTACTCCAAAATCATGGATGAAACATGAGATAATATGTTGGAACATACATAGTATGAATATTTAGCAATAGAGAATTTTAAGCTAGATATTTCGCAAATTCACTTGGATCATAATCACTGGAAATACAAACACCTAACCTATGCATGTCAGTTTCATTTCATCTTTCCCAAAATGCTATAGGCTTGTTTACTTTCTACTCTCCACTAATCATAAACATACACATTAAGGATCTTCAGGACTTTCAAGGGTTGTAATGTAGGCTTAGGCAGGGGTAGGTAAAAATAGACATTTAGGCTCAAATTACGTACCATAAACATTTTTCATTCAACTCTTTTCCTTCTTTTTGACTTTCTTTTTAATCTCATACCTATTTTTCTTCCTTTTTTTTCTTTTGAGAGAATGATATGTATTATCAATAACAGGCACCCCCAAATTTAGGCTTTTGCATATTTTTTATTGGGGTGCATCAAATTTTCATTCTCTTTTAATTGCTTTTTCAACACTTCTCATCCCAAGAGTTTTTCAATTATCACTTATGACACAAACAGAGAATCATAGGGTGTCAAAGAAAGATATTATTTTAGGCTCAAAGAGGCTGATTAGTGATACAATTTATGTCAGGGTAGGTAATGAACGGTCAGAAGGGCTATCAAAGAAATGCCTAAATCATCTCCCTAAACATGTACATCTTAACTATTTCGCCTCAAATAACAAGCAAACAAATTTTCTAGATATTTTTCAACCTTTCTTTCCATATCTGACACACATAGGCTAAGACAAATATTCCAAATAATTAGATGTCATAAATTTTTGGCATATCTAACTTAAGCACACAAATTTTTGCTTTCAATTCCATTACATTATCCCAATTAATCCACTCAATATCTTTAGCAACTACAATGATCCACAAAAAAAAGTTATGACTCAAAAACACACAAAGACAAATAAAAAAGACTCAAAAACAAAACAATAAAACAAAATAAGACACCCCTCCAAACTTAACCGACACATTGTCCCCAATGTGTGAAGACTAAAAATAGGGATAACTTACTGACACAACACAACAGTCATAACGGAGGTCAAAGATGAGATTCTTGAAATTGCACAGGATCTGGGCTCTCTTGAACTTCAAAATTTCAGCATTTTGACACTTTAGTTCTCATTCCACCTGACATAAAAAACATAAGACAAGAAGCCAATACTGTGAGACTGTTCAAGACAAAATAAAAACAAACTAAAATAGAATTTAAATAACATAATTAATAAATATTGGGTTGCCTCCCAACAAGTGTTGTCTTTAACGTCTTTTAGCCGGACGCAATTAATCTTCGCTATTACCCCGTGGATATTTCTGCAAACGGGTTACAATCCATACAATTATTATTGTAGGTCTCACTTCAACTACAACAATTGTTCTAAACAATGGCCCCAGATTTAAGATTGTCCCCCTATTTACATAAGACATACTTATTTTCAAGGCTCCTCCTTATATGGAATGTCAAAAAGATCGGTAAAGTCGAGAAGCAGAGAGAGGCCAAAGATTATATAAGAGCACAAGAGGCAGATTTGATTTGCCCTTGCGGGTATGGATTTTCTGGTTGGGGCTTAGCAATGATAGTTGGTGGTGTCTTTTCTGCAATGGGTATAGGAAAAAGAAATTCCAAGGAATCCAAAAAGGTGACAAATTGAATCTCAATAACCTCTTCTTTCTCTACACCAAATACCTCTCTCAATTCCTCATTGTTCTCAACATCTTGTTGTGGTTCAGGTTCCTCACTCTGCTTACTCCCCACAACTGCGTCGCTAGACAGATTTTCTTGCGGTACATTGATCACCATATCCATCAGCTGCCCTATTTGTGTCTCCAAATTTTTTAGGGACTCCCTTGTCTCAGCCATAAATTGAGTCTGGCACTTGGTGAGCATGAGTATGACTGTCTGCAACTCATTTTGATCTTCCTGTGGAACCTGTGAGTTAGGCTATTGTTGATGATTCCACTGCCCATGATAGTAGTAGTAGTCCATGTACCTACAAAATAAGAAAAATAACAAAAAGTGATAAAAAGATGCTCGCAGAATAAGTTAGAAACTTGTTCCTGGAGCAACCAAATTAGAAATAAAATAACATAACCAAATATATACAAACCAAATTAGAAATAAGAATAGATAATTCGATATTGAAAGTACGTCAGTCCCCGACAATGGCGCCAAAAATTTGTTAGCGATTTTACTTATGCTCACGCAAGTGTACGTATCGCTTCAAGTAATATAGTCTATAAGACCGAATATCGTCCACAGAGACTGGTTATCAATTACCGATTATCTAATCTATGTTATCTATTTGGCTAATGATAGTTTGATTGGGTTTTTATCTATGAACTAGCTAGAGTAATTGCAAAAATTAAACTAAATATGCTTTGGTTTAAATCCGTTATGATGGAAATAGGGCTTCCAATATCATCGACTATCAACTCTTTTTAATCCTTAATGCAACAACAATGGTCTCTTCTTCTACGTTAAGATAGCATATTAACTAGTCTGTCTTATATTCCGGTTAGGATATATAAAAGCTCAACCCTATGTAGAAACCTTCTATATTTTTATGATATATTTTACCACATAAGAGGATTAAGAACAGTAACCTTAATTAATACACAAGTATCAGGGTACTTTCGTCAGCGATTTTAACCTATGTCTATTCAATTACAGCATATCCAAATATTCTCTCTCGGATCTCGATTCGAAATCATATAAATTATGACAATTAGTGATCAGTTAATTATCAAACATTCAAACCAATATTGAATAAATCTTAACAAGATGAAGAAGAAACCAAACTAATGCATTAATTCATAAAAACGAGTTTCAAGCGATTCAATGGAAAGCCCTAATTAAGAGTTTAGCTCCTAGCCATAGACATGCTAAGAACTAATTCAATATCCAACATGAACTGAAATAAAACAAAGAAAAGAGAAAAGAAAATAACTTGAACTTAGGTCTCCAATCTTCTAGCCTCCTAAGTTGTGTTAAAATCTTAGCGGTATCCCTAAAATTTGTCCCAAGGGTTTATATATGCTGTAAAAAATGTGTGCTTCAGACCCTTTTGCCCCTTGCCAATTCTGTCTCGGATCTGAATGTTCTGCGGCTTCTCAGGAATTATGGCGTCGCGACCTTGCTGTCTGGCGCCGCGTCCCTGCATGCTTTCGTCCGGATCTGCCAACTTTCATCCTTTTTGCTTCGGGAGCCTCCTTTTCTGCCAACTTTTAGCTTCTTTTTGTCATTTTGCCATTTAGAACCGCTGTGACTCAAAAGAAAGAAAAACGACACTTATTTCAACAAAAATCGGAAAAATACCAACTAAAAATGACTCAAAAAGTGTATACAAAATATGCCTAGCAGTTATTTTTTTTTGGCATTTACTTAAACAATGGTACTTATTGATTGGTTACTATTTGGATGTTGTGATCTAACAACTATTTTATTTTGGGTTGTAATGATTGGACAAGATATTTCTGTATATTTTTGGATTCGTCCAATCCTATGTATAAATAGCATATATATTGTTTTGTATATGTTGTTTGTGTGCCATCACAGGATAAGAGGGAGCATTAATAATTGCCATAGGTCACTCGCACTAAAAATGTTTGTTTTGTGAAAAAAGACAAAAAGAGGGAGAATGTTAATGTTGGATTTTATGTTATGACATTTTACCTAACATAACATTTTCAGAACTAAGTTAAATTCAGAAAATATTGGAACAAATGTCATGACATTCGGACCAACATTCTGATAACAGTTTTGCCCCTTCTTCACAGACTGAAGCTTATCTCGTGGGATTTTTACCATGATGGTAAAGTGACCTGACAAGGAAATTGTTGAGCTGATTATACACGTGGGAAGACAAAGTTCAAGGCGTTGCTAAACTTGGGGAACAAGTCTAAGAGGTTGGAGGATTTTGCTCCACATTCGTCTCCAACAAAACTTATCAAGCTGCACACATTTTGCTCAACTTCCACAACGATTCATTGAGCATTTCAAGGAAGACTCTCTACTATAAATAGAGAGGCTACATCAAGGAATCGAGATCCAGAAAACTTGAAAAGAAAACATCAAAAGAGAGCTCTCAAAAGATCACGATTTGAACACTGGATCACTGTGTTGCCTGAGCTTTTCGACGACATTCTGTCCAACATTATAGTTGCTGCCTAGATTCTAGATTAGTTCTTTATTGAAGCATTCAGGCATAAGTCATCTGCGACTTAAACCTTTTTATTCCTTTTGTATTATTTTGTAAGATTGTAAAAGAAAGAGTATATTCAATTGTATATATATATATATATATATATATATATATATATATATATACAATACTTTTGGTCAGTGACCGTCATAGGTTATATTAATATATAACCTATATAAATTTAAGCCTTTGTGTCTTTATTATTTCCGCTGCAATTTACTCTTCAAAGGTATTTTTTTGTTTTTATCTAAGTGTCGTCAGTTCTGTCGAACGACATTGTTAACGACATTTGCAAACTGTTTCAGCGTACAAGCGATTTTACTAATTACTGTTCCATAGTATAACTCCCGGGACCCAACAAATAAGATGTGTCCTCTTATCTCTGTCAGGACAGAAACCTATGTACATGCTGGCATGTTATTTCAATATACAATTGTGTCAAGCATCCATCGATTTTGAGCTCCACAGAGGCAAGTAAATGCTTTTACGTACTCGTCTTCATGATATTAGATGGTCTAATATGGACTGCCTAGCTAAGAACTTCTCGAAAAATACAGTCACAATGAGAAATGGAGGAAAAAGCAAACCAGAAAACAGGAAAAAGAAACATGAGAACAGTTTTGCTCAACAACTGTAGTGCTTCAAATGGAAGAACATTGGTTCCATTCATTTTCAAGTTTTGATGGATGAACAATTAACATTTTGTAAGCAAGTTGCTTGCACCAAACAACTGCAGCATTTTCTCTCCCTAGGATTTAGTAGTATTAATCTAAGTTGTTCCTTAGATTGCTATTATCAAATTTCTACTCTACAAATTGGGCAGCTGCCATGTCTGATTAGCCACTCATCTATGCATTGTGTGTGGAAGGAATGTTTACAACTTGGTATCAACCTTGCAGAGTCCCCATCCTTGAAATCCTACACAACAATAAAATTGCACATATTACTTATTGCCTCACTGAAATGTTGGTTTATAATAGGTTATTAGGTCACTTGAATAACTACACGTAATTTCTCATAATAAATGAAATTAGTTACCTAGAAAATAGCACAGATAAAGATTCTTTATTCTGCCAAAGTATATATGTAAAATCCGGTGGATTACTAATGAAAGGTAAACAATAGGCTTAGTGGCTAACCTGCAGGCAAATTGCACAAGTGACCTCTTGAGATTTACTACATTTATTCACTAAACAAAACTTGTATTTTGGCAGCTTCTCTATAACCTCTTGAGATAACCCTTTGGTTGCATTAATATCAAATATGTCAGATATTTCCCTCAAACTTGACTCCACAGTACTAACCTGCATATAAATTAATTAGGTAAGGCATCTAATAATAATAACTCCAAAATGCTCTTCCTAGTGGAAATTTATGTTGCTCGGACTCTTCATAAATCCCGCCAGATGCGTGTAATTTTTCAAAAATAATACACTGGTGTGACAACACTTTTAGAAAGTCTGAGCAACACATATGGAAATGATATGTAGAGTGGTAGGCATCGGGTCTTACTTGCCACTGATAAGCTTTGAGAACTGCTGGACTCACCCACTCCATGAATACCTTTCCATTTACTAGACTACATACAAGTGCAACCTGTAAAATTTGGATATCAGCAATTTCTCCATTTTCCTTTAAATACTATACTAAAAAAAAGTAATTATCAACAGATAAATTCTATAGCTAACCAACAAATTTCATCGCTAATTCTCTTTTGCGTCAAATTATCAAAAAAAGATCTGTTAGCTACGAATATTTTAGCGACATATTAACAATGAAGTTTGTAGCTAATTTTTTTTTGGTGATATAGAGAAAAAGAAAATACAAAATGTACATTTGTTAATTAATTACAGGCTTCTAAATTCGTACATTGTCGGTACACAAAACTTAATTACCTTAGAAAATGGCTCTCCATTAACAATAAGTTCAACTAATTGGACTGTTGTAATAGCTCCGGTCACAGCACCAACTGCTGCCCCTCTGAGTAGCCCTGTTTCTGTTGTCTGCCCTTTGATTGCTCCTGTCAGTATCCCTACTGTCGCTCCACCTAATTTTCCCAATACAAAAAAATTGACCATCATTAATGAATTAAAGTCTGAATTCAGGCAAATACATACACCATAAATTATTAAAATTTTGATAAATATTACATTTTCAACCAATAATTTAAAAGTATAATGGACTCAATGATAGAAACTTAAAAATTGAACCAATCAATATAAATTTGAATTCATCACTGATTAAGGTGTTCACGTTCTGAAAAAAAAATTATGTTGCTCGAACTCTTAAATATGTTACCCACCCATATCCACTCCTAACTCTAAGACCAACTTCTTTTACTATAATTATCTAACTGCACTGATCGGGGTCGATCTCAGTCATCACCCCCTCGCTTCACCATGCCCAAGAGAAAAATAAGGTGAAGGTGAATATCGCTCATCAAAAGCTTGGTTTAGTGTCCAAGACTGTATCCCTTGTTGTGATCCTCTAAAATGCATTACTGTTAGAGGATCCGACAGACACTCATCGACATATTTTAAGAGTCAGAGTAATAATGGAATAAAAAGAAGAAAGAAAGATGCACATACCTAGAGCCAGAATGCACATAAAAAGAGCCCAAATAGCATTCTTTAAAACCATCAACAAGAGGCCAGAAGAAAAGCCAGCAAATCTGAGGAAAACACAGTCCTTACTCTTTACCAGTAAACTCTGAATGCAAGAAAACAAATTATTCGTCATTGAAAGATGATGAGTAGTTTAGTTTAGGCAGAAGCCAGACAGATACGGAGGAGAATAAAGAAATAGAATTCTGAGAGTTAAAGTTTCACGAATGTCTTTTGTGAAAGAACAAGTGAGTAGTTAAAATTAAAGGGAGTGCATTTATAGAGAAAGAGGAAAATGCATTTAGAGCTTAGAACTACTACTCACGTGCTAGGTCATGCAAGTGCTGTTGAAGTGGTGATCAGTACTCATCACTATGAACATCCCTATTAATAGGATCATTGGCCCCACCTTCAAGCTTTATGTACTGTTCTTTCAAAATATGAATTCAAAGTAGAGGCAGAACTAGAATATGTGTTATGGGTTCGGTCGAATTCAGTAGCTTTGATCTATGTATTTCTTTAGAGAAATGCATTGGATATTTATTATTGGGACCGACTGAAAATCTCGAAAATATGTATATGGAAATTGTAGTCCTGTTGTAGTTATGATAATATATGAATTGTATGTAGTCTGTTTAGAATATGGTTACCTTAGGTGGTGACTTACTTGTATATAAGGAAGTCATATTGTGAATACAAAGGCAGAGAAAAATTCTCCCAAAAATATTTTTATCTCTTTATTGTTTTTGGTTCATTCGTTTTTAGCATGATATCAGAGCCCTGTTAGAAAAGAACACCAAGAACCCTAGAATACGTGATAATGGCTGGTGAAGGCAAAGAAAATATTGGTGACAAAGGCAAAGGGATCGCTGGTGATGAAGACAATCAAAGGAAAACAATCTCTCTGTATGAAATTATGTCGAATGACAATCCTCGAATTGTGATAACACAAGTCCAATTGAAGGGTGGAAACTATGAAGAATGGGCTAGATCCATGAGGACGACCTTAAGAGCAATGACGAAACGACTTCGTTGATGGAACGATCAAGAAACTGAATAAAGAGTCACCAAATCTAGAATATTGGTGGACTATAAACTCGTAGTTGGTGTCGTGGATATGCAACATCATTGAACCGACACTTCGCTCAACTATTTCTCATAGATAGGAAGCTGGGGAATTGTGGACGAGCATCCGGGATCATTTTACGGTTGTTAACGATCCTCAGATGTAACAATTGAAGGCAAAACTTGTAGAGTGAAAATAGAAGGGTAGGCACATAGTTGAATACTTAGGGAGACTGATAAAGCTGTGGGAAGAATTGGCGAATTACAAAAAATTACAACTTGTACGCGCGGCAAGTGCACTTGCAATTTGGGAACAACCCAAAATGCCAAAAGAGAAAAAGAAAAGGTGCATATTTTTCTCATGGAATTGGATGAGATGATGTACAAAACGGTGAGGTCTAACTTGCTGGCGAAGGACACGTTGGCATCCTTAAACAAAGTCTACTCAAAGCTGGTACAAGAAGGTCGTGCGAAAGGGGTCGCACGTAAAACGGACGAACGAAGCGAAACCATGACATTTGCTGTGTAAGGAAGATACTCTTACCGGGACCAAGGTGAAGGAAAAAATAATGGTTCATTTTGAACACACTCCAATAAATTCGGTCACGAAGTTGAAGGTGTTTTTAGCTCATCGATTACCCGAACTGGTGGCGGGGCAATCGAAAGGACAATGGAAAATTAGGTGGTTAGAGACAAGGACAACCGCAACAACATAAGGGTGGTCAGGGAGAGGTTCAGGGAAGAGACAACTACCAGGACAACGCAGTAGTGGCCAAGGATGGGAATACTATGGAGCCTATACAGGTGAGCATAGGCCGGACATGACCACACAAACTAAGCGATGAGTATTGGCATAATGTATTGTGCTCGGGATGTTGTAATCTCAAAGATCGAACACAAACAACAAGATGGATGGTAATAATGAAAATACATCTTGAATTATTGACACCGAGACTACCAATCAAGAGACAAGTAATTCGGAGGAGTTGTGTATTCAACGGGACATTCCTAAGTGTGGGCACCCAGATGGAAATAACTCGATAGCCACTAAAGAGGAAACGATCAGGCTAAATGATGTGATATGGCTGAAGAATATTTTATGTTCTTGATTTAAAATGCAATTTAATTTTTGTATCGTAACAAACTAATTGATCATTTAGACTGCGATGTCCTATTTAACAAAATTATGTGTGCTACACAGGACTCACTAGGAGGAAGCTGATTGGAATGGGTGAACGATGGCGTGGACTTTATTACTTCTAGAATATGCCACGAATACAAGCTATGAAGGCAGAAATTGTGGATTGGTTTGATCTATAACATAAGCGACTAGGTCATCCTTCAGTACAAGTGACAAAATTAATTTCTGCATTAGGCTTAAAAAAGAGTACTACTCCATCCGTCCCAATTTAAGCGTCTTACTTTTCTTTTTGGCTTGCCCCAAAAAGAGTGTCTCTTTCTATATTTAGTAAGTTTTCTAATCTTAAAGCAAGTTTATGACTATAAGATTTAAAAGACCCCACACATCTTTAATTTAAGACCACAAGATTAAAAAATCTCTCTTTATTTCTTAAACTCTATGCCAAGTCAAACTAAAACACTTAAATTGGGACGAAGGGAGTATTAGATTAGATAAAAAGTTTGATGTATATCAAAGGGGAAAACAAACAAGAAGTGTATTTTCTTTAAGTGATAATATAGCTTATGATATTTTTGCAATGATTCATTGTGATTTATGGGGGACTTATAGGACTCATTTTTTGGTGCTTTGTATTTTTTTACTATTGTGGATTACTATTCACAAGAATTCAGGATTTTTCTTTTGGTTGATTGATCGGTGTATTTTATATACACCTTTTGAGTCATTTTTAGTTAGTCTTTTGCTTCTTTTTGTATAAATTTGTGTCGTGTTAGGATATATTTTCTTTCTTTTGAGTCACAGTAGTTTAAAGTGGCACATCGGTGAAAAGGAGCGAAAAGAAGGCAGAAACAGAGGGTCCAGAGCACAAATAGCTGAAAAGTTGGCAAATCGGGCGCAGAACAGGGCGGCGTCGTGGCGCCAACCAACCAGGACCGACGGAGCCACGACACCCAAAAAGCAGACCAGCCGCAGAAGTTTCGGCGCCACGGCGCCGGTTGCAGGGCCGTGGCGCCGACGCGGGAAATTTGACAAATCCGAATAGGACTGGGCCAAGACCAAAGAGGAAAAGGTTTTACACGTTTTTGGGGATATAAATAGGGCCTTTTAGGTCAGTTTTGGGGTGGCACACCTTATCATTCATCATAGCATTACTTCAAGATTGGAGACTCAGTTTTGAGTAATTTTCTTGTTCTTTACTTTATTTCTGTCTAGTATATGTTGGATATTATTTTAGTTCTTAGCATGTTTATGCTAGGAACTAACTTAATTTAGGGCTTTCCATGTCGAATCGCTTGAACCTCGTTCTTATGAATTAATGCATGTTTTGGTTTCTTCTTATTATTGTTGAGGTTTATTCAATAATTTCTTTGATTGCTTGATAATTAATTGATCACTAGTTATCATCACTTATATGAGTTCTAATCGAAATCCGAAAGGGGAGATTGTGAATATGCTATAGTTGAATAAACATAGGTTTAAATCGTGGATGAAAGTACCCCGATACTTGTGTAGCTTAATATGTTATTGCTCTTAATCCTCCTTTGTAGTCAATCTTGTCATCGAAAGATAGAAGGGTTCTCCATTGGGGTTGAGTGTTTATATTACCTTAACAGGAGTATAAAACGACTTAGTTAACCTGCTATCTCAACATAGAAGAATAACCTTAATTATTGCATTAACGATTAAAAGCGAGCGGATAGTTGAAGAGATTTGGAAGCCCTATTTCCACCATATCTGAAGTAAAGTAAAGTAATTTAGTTAGCGTCTATAAACATAGATATAAACAAACCATCAACTCATCGATCACCAAATAGATACCATAGAATAGCAGTTGGTAATTGAGCACTAATATCTGAGGACGATAACTCGGTCTTCTAGACTATATTACTTGTAACGATACGTGCACTTGCGTTTATCGTGTGTATAAATCGCACATCAAGTTTTTGGCGCCGTTGTCGGGGATTGGCGTAGTTCAATATCAATCTTTCTATTCTTAATTTCTAATTTGGTTTTTATTTTTCTTTTATTTTATTTTATTGTGGAACCGTGCGCCGTGATCCGTTTGTTGATTTTGATCTGTTTCAGGACTCTAGTTTATGCGAAAAAGAAGAGGGGCATACACACTTGTTCCCTTCAACCCTGAGATCGAAATGACTTGCAAACAAAACAGGCGAAACACGCGGATTATCAGATTGATAGCCATGGGGGATAGACAGAATAATAATATGATGAATGAAGAGATGGGTGAACATCAACCCAACCAAGGAATGCCCCTGGGTTTGCAGAATGACGTAGAGGAAAGGGTCCAAGTCCAAGCTGAGAGAAGTTTGGGAGACTATGTACTACCAAGAGTGAATGAAGCACAAACATGCATAAGGCTCCCAGCAATAGGAGCAAACAATTTCGAGATAAAGCCTGCGATCCTGAGCATAGTGTAAAATACAGTTCAATTTGGAGGGTTGCCATCTGAAGACCCTCATATGCACATAGCAAATTTCTTGGAGCTGTGTGCCACGTTCAAATATAATGGCGTTACTGACGCCGCCATCCGGTTGAGGCTTTTCCCCTTCTCACTCAGGGAAAGAGCAAAAGTTTGGTTGAATTCCCTGCCTACGGATTCTATATTTACATGGCAGGATCTGACACAAAATTTCCTGGAAAAGTTCTTTCCACCGTCAAAAGCAGCCAAGTTGAGAGGAGAGTTGAACAATTTCTACCAGGCTGATGGGGAGTCACTTTATGAGGCTTGGGAGAGATTTAAAGATCTGTAGAGAAAGTGTCCGCATCATGGCATTGAACTGTGGAATTTGGCCCATATCTTCTATAATGGGCTAAGTGGGACAACAAGAACCATCATTGATGCAGCTGCAGGTGGAGCATTCATGAAGAAGACAGCACATGAGGCCCATGATTTGCTAGAGGACATGGCCACTAATAACCATGTGCCAGATGATAGAGGGGTAAGTGGAAGGAGAGCGATAGGCGTTCATGAGATCGATGCCATTACAGCGTTGAATGCACAGGTTGCTCTCTTGACCAAGCAACTTCAGCAGAACACAGTGTCAGTGAATTCAGTTCAGACGCCAATGAATTGTGAGATATGTGGGGGTCCTCATACTTTTGATAGGTGCCCATCAGCAGACCTAAACAACATCCCTATTGAGCAAGCAGAATGTCAGGCAGTGGGGAATTACCAAAGGCCCCAGAACAACCCCTATTCAAATACTTACAATCCAGGGTTGAGGAATCACCCTAACTTTTCATGGAGGGGTGATCAAGGGCAACAGAACCAGTTCAGAGGCCAATACCAGAATCAGCAACCATTTAACCAGACCTCATCTTCCCAACAGTTCAGTACACCTGCTCCACAAGAGAAATCAGACGAATTGCGAGCAGCCTTATTGACACGAATTCACAAACCCAGTTCATGGCAGAGACAAGGTCCTCTATAAGGAACTTGGAAACTCAGGTGGGACAACTGGAAAAGATGACAAATAATAGGCCACAGGGCACTCTTCCTAATGTCTGAATTAATCCCGAGCGATGTCGGTACATGCGGTTAAGAAGTGAAGCGATTGGAACAACCCATAGCCCAACCTGTGGTAGAACAGAGAGTTGAGCAGATGGTTGATACAAAGAATGAGGGTTCGATGATCGCCTATCTTAGAAGGCTCCACCGGTTCGGTAAGAGTACGTAGAGAAGATCCCTTACCCTCAGAGATTGCAGAGGAAAGCAATTGATAAGAAATTCTCCAAGTTTTTAGAGGTGTTTAAAAAGCTGCACATTAACATCCCCTTCATTGAGGCATTGGAGCAAATGCCTACCTACTTCAAATTTATGAAGGAGATCCTTGGGAAGAAGAGGAAGCTAGTGGAGTATGAGACCATAGCACTAACTGAGGAGTGTAGTGCCATATTGCAGAAGAAGCTGCCCCCAAAGTTGAAAGATCCGGGGAGTTTCACCCTACCTTGCACGATAGGAATGTAACTTGTAACAGGGCACTATGTGATCTAGGGGCTAGCATAAACTTATTGCCCCTATCCGTGTTCAAGAAGCTAGGTTTGGGAGTGATCAAGCCAACTATGGTGAATCTGCAGCTAGCGGACATATCAGCGGTGCATCCTTTAGGCATCATTGAAGATGTGCTCGTCAAAGTGGGGAAGTTCTTCTTCCCAGCTGACTTCCTCATCCTTGACATGGAGGAAGATGATGAAATCCCTATCATCTTGGGAAGACAATTCTTGGCCACTGGAAGGGCCTTGATAGATGTGGAAAAGGGCGAGCTGAAACTCAGAGTTGAGGATGAGGAGATGGTGTTCAAGGTGTTTAAACACACCGTCGAACCGCCAGTCATAAGCAAGTATTGTCGATCGACCTTTGTGAGCTCATCGGTGAGCGAGAAGGGCCAAAACCAAGGTGAGCGATCCTTGATGCGGTATGTAATTCTAACCCTCCTTTTGAGAAAAAGGAGAAAAAGAAAAATAGAAGGCGGAAAAGAAAGATGATTATGAAATGGGTAGGCTATGAGGTTAAATTACCCCAAGCTTCTCGATAAGGAACATGCGTCCAGCTACAAGACGTTAAATACAACGCTACTTGGGAGGCAACTCAAGGTTTTTAAATTTATGCAATTTAGTTTTAGTTAGAACAGTCTCACGAAAGGTATTGTTTGCATGTTGTGATGACAGGTACATGGCTAAAAAGTGGAGGACGAAAAACGCGAAAGGGGAGAAAAACCAGCCGGCGCAAGCGCCGGCAGAGTCATGGCGCGAAATTCCGCAGCGCAGGAAATTGGGCGCCACGTCGCCAATCTCAGAACGCCACGGCACCGGAAGTTCAGAAACTTGCGGAAGTTTGGGCGCTACGGCGCCAATCTCAGGGCTGTGGCGCCGTGAAGGGATTTTTGAAAAATAGCTGCTCGGAACCATTACCCGCTGCTACCGCCACCATTTTAAACCACAAGTCTGTAAGTTGTCCCGTCTTTCTTTTATTTTTGAGTCTTGCACACATTAGGGACAATGTGTGATTTAAGTTTGGGGGGAGTTCTTAGTTTATTTTTGATGTGTTTTTGAGTCTTTTTGTTGTTATTTCTATGTTTATTTGAGTCTAAGTTTTTTTTATATGATCATGCATGCTGTAGTTACTTGAAACGCCTAGTGTAGTAAAGTGAAATAATGTAATGGAATTAGAATCAACCATTTGAACACTTAGGTTAGATAAGCCAAGAATTCATGCAATCAAACTATTTGGGGTATCTTGCTTGATTTATGCATTGTTAATGATTAAACCTATGTGTCTGCTTGCTTGCTATTTGAGGCGAAATAGTTAGGATATACATGTTAGGGAGATGACTTAGACATTTCTTTGTTAGCCCTTTCTTACCATTATTTGCCTATCACTGACATAAATATTGTACCCATAGTCAGCCCCATTGAGCCTAAAAATAAGATTTATCTTTGACACCCTATAATTCCATACTTGTGCCATAAGTAAAGAAAAATTGAGATTGTTGGAATATAAAGTGTTGAAAAAGAGATAAAAGAGAGTGAACAATTTTGTTGCACCCCAATGAAAAATAAAAATAAATAGACAAAAGCCTAAGTTTGGGGGTGCCTACTATTTATCATGCACCTTATTCTCTCAAAACAAAAGAGGGGAGAGATAAGTATGAGATTAAAAAGAGAATTAAAAGAAAAGGGAAGAATTGAAAGCAAGAAGAGCTTATGGTACGTATGTTGAGCCTAAATGCCTATTTTTACCTACCCCTGCCTAAGCCTACATTACAACCCTGAAAAGCCATGAAGATCTCTAATATGTGTATTCATGATTAATGGAGAATAGCAAGTGAACATGCCATATAATTTAGAATTTGACATGCATATGTTAAGTACTCTTACTTCCATTGAGTATGATTGTAATGAATTTGCGAAATATCTGATTTGAAAGTTTAGAGTGCTAAAAATTCATGCTATACATGTGATCGGTGTATTTTATATACACTTTTTGAGTCATTTTTAGTTAGTTTTTTGCCCATTTTTGTACAAATATGTGTCGTCTTAGGATATTTTTTTTTGAGTCATAATGGTTTAAAGTGGCACATTGGCAAAAAGGAGCGAAAAGAGGGCAGAAACAGAGGTTCCAGAGCTCAAAAAGCTAGAAAGTTGGCGACCCGGGCGAGAAACAGGGCGGCGCCGCGGTGCCTCCAACCAGCAGCATCAGAGCGCCACGGCGCCCAAAGTCTGAGAGAGTTTAGCGCGCGACGCCCGATTCGGGCGCATGGCGCCGAGGCGGGAATTCTGCCAAATCCGAATGGGAATGGGCCAAAGCCAAGAAGGAAAAGTTTGAGAACGTTTTTGAGGCTATAAAAAGGACCTTCCTAGGTCAGAATAGGGGTTCCCACTTTTGACAACTCATCACAACTTGGAGATCAAGATTGGAGACTACTTTTGTGTAATTTCTTTGTTCTGTATTTTATTTCTTTTTAGTTTATATTGGATATTAGTTTAGTTCTTGGCATGCATATGGCTAGGAACTAACTTAATTTAGGGTTTTTCATATCGAATCACTTGAAACTCATTCTTATGAATTAATGCATGTTTTGGTTTCTTTTGAGATTTATTCAATATTTGTCTTGATTGTTTGGTAATTAATTGATCACTAATTATCATAACCTATATGATTTCTAATCGAAAGCCTAAAGGGGATATTGTGAATATGCTATAGTTGAATAAACATAGGTTAAATCGTGGACGAAAGTACCCCGATACTTGTGTAGCTTAATATGTTATTGCTCTTAATCCTTCTTTATAGTCAATCTTGTCACCGAAAGGTAGAAGAGTTCTATATTGGGGTTGAGTGTTTATATTACCTTAACAGAAGTATAAAACGGCTTAGTTAACCTACTGTCTCAAAATAGAAGAGGAACCATAATTAATTGCATTAACAAGTAAGATGAGCGGATAGTTGAGGAGATTTGGAAGCCCTATTTCCACCATATCTGAAGTAAAATAAAGTAATTTAGTTAGCATCCATAATTATAGTTATAAACAATTCATCAATTATCGGTTACCAAATAGATACCATAAAATAGAGGTTGATAATTAGACACTAATCCCTGAGGACGATAACTCGGTCTTCTAGACTATATTACTTGTCACAACACGTGCACTTGCGTTTAGTGTGTGCATAAATCGCGCATCAAGTTTTTGGCGCCGTTGCCGGGGATTGGCGTAGTTCAATATCATTCTATCTATTCCTAATTTCTAATTTGGTTTTTATTTTTGTTTTTATTTATTACTATATTTTTCGCTTTTATTCGTGAAATCGTGCGCCGTGATCCGTTTGTTGATTTTGATCTGTTGCAGTCATCTAGTTTATGCGAAGGAGAAGAGGAGCAGATACACTTGTTCCCTTCAACCCGGAGATTGAAAAGACTTGCAAGCAGAACAGGAGAAACAGACGAATTTTGGCCTTAATAGCAATGGGGGGCTTGCAGAACAACAATGAGATGAACGAAGGGTTAGGCGATCATCAACCTAACCAAAGGATGCCCCGGAGGTTACCAATGGATGTGGAAGAAAGGGTCCAGGTCCAAGCTGAGAGAAGCTTGGGAGATTATGTGCTGCCAAGGGTGAATGGAGCACAAACTTGCATCAGGCTCCCAGTAATAGGAGCAAATAATTTCGAAATCAAGCCTGCGATCCTGAGTATGGTGCAGAATACTGTTCAATTCGGAGGGTTGCCATCGGAAGATCCTCATATGCACATAGCGAACTTCTTGGAATTGTGTGCAACTTTCAAGTACAATGACGTTACTGACGACGTCATCCGATTGAGGCTCTTTCCCTTCTCACTCAGGGATAGAGCAAAAGTTTGGTTGAATTCTCTGCCTACAGATTCTATATTCACATGGCAGGAGTTGGCACAGAAGTTCTTAGCAAAGTTCTTTCCACCGTCCAAAGCCGCTAAGCTGAGAGGGGAGTTGAACAATTTTTATCAGGCTGATGGAGAGTCACTCTATGAGGCTTGGGAGAGATTTAAAGATTTACAGAGGAAGTGTCCACATCATAGCATTGAGCTGTGGAATTTGGTCCATATTTTCTACAATGGGCTAAGAGGGACCACAAGAACTAACATTGACGCAGCTGCAGGTGGAACTTTCATGAGGAAGACAACACATGAAGCCCATGATTTGCTAGAAAACATGGCCACCAATAATCATGTAACAGAGGACAGAGGGGTGAGTGGAAGAAGAGCAGTAGGAGTTCATGCGATTGATGCCATCACAGCGTTAAATGCACAAGTTTCTCTCTTGACCAAGCAACTGCAACAGAACACATTGTCAGTGAATGCAGTTCAAATGTCGTTGACTTGTGAGATGTGTGGAGGTCCTCATACATTTGATAGGTGCCCATCAGCAGACCCTAATAACATCTCTATCGAGCAAGCAGAATGCCAAGCAGTGGGGAATTATCAAAGGCCCCAGAACAACCCCTATTCAAATACCTACAATCCAGGATGGATGAATCACCCTAACTTTTCATGGAGGGGTGACCAAGGGCAGCAAAACCAGTTTCGAGGCCAATATCAAAATCAACGACCATTCACTCAGGCCTCATCTTCGATAATTGATGCACTTTCAACAAGAAAAGCCAGATGAGTTGAGAGCAACCCTGTTGACACTCACCGACTCACAGACCCAGTTCATGGCAGAGACAAGATCCTCTATCAGGAATTTAGAGACGCAGGTGGGACAACTGGCAAAGATGGCAAATAACAGGCCACAGTGCCATCTGCCTAGTAATACAGAGATGAACCCCAGAGAACAGTGCCAAGTGGTGCAACTGAGAAATGGAAAGCAGGTAGAACATCTTACGCCCCAGCATGTAGTAGAATAGAGATTAGATGCAGAGAGGGAGAGGGTTACTGAAGACCGCCCTATGTTAGAGAAAGTTCCCACAGTCCCAGTGAGGGAATACACGGAGAAGATTCCTTACCCTCAAAGGTTGCAAAGGAAAGCAGTTGATAAGCAATTCTCCAAGTTCTTGGAGGTATTCAGAAAGCTGCACATTAACATTCCGTTCATTGAGGCATTAGAGCAAATGCCTACTTATTTCAAATTTATGAAGGAAATTCTTGGAAAGAAGAAGAAATGGTGAGTATGAGGCGATGGCATTGTGAGGAATGCAGTGCCATCTTGCAGAAGAAATTGCCCTCCAAACTCAAGGATCCAGGGAGCTTCACATTGCCTTGCACAGTTGGCAGGGTAACATGTCAGGGCCTTGTGTGATTTGGGGGCCAGCATAAATCTTATTCCCTTGTCCGTTTTCAAGAGGTTGGGGTTGGGTGAGGCCAAACCAACCACTGTGAGCTTGCAGTTGGCAGATAGGACAGTGGTGCATCCCAGAGAAATGATTGAAGATGTATTAGTTAAGGTGGGAAAATTCTTCTTTCCTGCAGACTTCCTCATCCTTGATATGGAGGAAGATGATGAGATCCCCATCATATTGGGAAGACCATTCTTGGCAACTGGGAGAGCCCTGATTGATGTGGAGAAGGACGAGCTGACACTCAGAGTGGAGAATGAAGATATGGTGTTCAAGGTGTTTAAACACATCATTGAACCCCCAGTCATAAGCAAGTGTTTTGCAGTCAGCACTGTCAGCACATCGGTTGAGCCAGCACAAGCCAAAGCAAGGGAAATAAGTCCACCAGAACAGGTGAGCAACGCTAAACCTTCTCTTGAAAAAAAAAAACAGAAGGCGAAAGCGAAAAATGTTTATGAAATGGATAGGCTGTGGGGTTAATTTACCCCATGCCTCTTGATAAGGAACTTGCGTCCGGCTAAAAGACGTTAAAGACATCGCTACTTGGGAGGCAACCCAAGGTTATTTTATTTAATGCAATTTAGTTTTAATTAGAACAGTCTCACGAGAGGTATTGTTTACATGTTGTGATGACAGGTACAGGGCCAAAAATTGGAGGATGAAAACGTGAAGAGAAAAATTGGCTCAGCGCCACGGCGCCCAGCAGAGGGTCGTGGCGCCGCGATGAAAAATCTGAAATTTAAAGGAGCCCTAATCCGATTTCCTATTCCACTCTGACGGGATTTCTGACATTATCTGCCATGCATTATCCACCGCCACCACTTTAAACCAAGTATGTAAGTTGTCCCGTTTTTCTTTTATTTTTTGAGTCTTGCACACATTGGGGACAATGTGTGATTTAAGTTTGGGGGGGTGTCTTATTGTTTTTGAGTCTTTTTGATTTGTTTTGTGTGTTTTTGAGTATTTTTGAGTCATAATTTATTTATTTTGATCATGCATGTTGTAGTTACTAGAAACGCCTAGTGAAATAAGGTTGAATAATGTAATGGAATTAGAAGCAACCATCTAAACACTTAGGTTAGATATGTCAAAAATTCATGAAATCGGACTATTTGGGGTATCTTGCTTGATTTGTGCATTGTTAATGATTAAACCTATGTGTCTGCTTACTTGTTATTTGAGGCGAAATAGTTAGGATATACATGTTAGGGAGATGATTCAGACATTTCTTTGTTAGCCCTTTCTTACCATTCTTTGTCTATCCCTGACATTCAAATTGTATCCCTAGTCAGCCCCATTGAGCCTAAAAATATGATCTTTCTTTGACACCATATAATTTCATATTTGTGCCATAAGTGAAAAATTGAGATGATTGGATATAAAGTATTGAAAAAGAGACAAAAGAGAGTGAACAATTTTGATGCACCCCAATGAAAAAGTAATAATAAGTAGGCAAAAGACTAAGTTTGGGGTGCATGCTATTCATAATACACCTCATTCTCTCAAAACAAAAGAGGGAAAAGATAGGTATGAAGTGAAAAAGAAAATCAAAAGAAAAGGGAAGATTGAAAGAAAAAGAGCTTATGGTACGTAAGTTGAGCCTAAAAGCCTATTTTTACCTACCCCTGCCTAAGCCTACATTACAACCCTGAAAAGCCCTGAAAATCTCTAATATGTGTATCCATGATTAGTGGAGAATAGCAAGTAAACATGCCATAGGATTTTGAAATTAACATGCATAGTTAGGTATTTTTACATCCATTGAGCATGATTAAATTGAATTTGCGAAATATCTGACTTGAGTGTTTAGAATGCTAAAAATCCATGCTATATGTTCCTGCATATTATCCTACTAACATTCATGCTTTTCTAAGTGACAATTGTGCAGCAAAGTGATCAGTGTTTTTGAGTCATTCTATTTTCTTTTCCTTCGTGTCTTTATTTATTTCTTTTGATCTTTGCTCGAGGGCGAGCAAAGGTTAAGTTTGGGGGTATTTGATCGGTGTATTTTATATACACTTTTTGAGTCATTTTTAGTTAGTCTTTTGCCCATTTTTGTACAAATATGTGTCGTCTTAGGATATATTTTCTTTTTTTTAGGCATAATGGTTTAATGTGGCACATTGGCGAAAAGGAGCGAAAAAAGGGCAGAAACAGAGGTTCCAGAGCTCAAAAGGCTAGAAAGTTGGCGACCCGGGCGAGGCGGCGCGGCGCCTCTCCAACCAGCAGCATCAGAGCGCCACGGCGCCCAAATCTGAGCCGCAGAGTTTGGCGCGCGGCTGATTGTAGAACGCGGCGCCAAGCGAATACGCCAAATCCGAATGGGAATAGGCCAAGGCCAAGAAGGAAAAGTTTGAGAACGTTTTTGAGGCTATAAAAAGGACCTTCCTAGGTCAGAATAGGGGTTCCCACTTTTGACAACTCATCACAACTTGGAGATCAAGATTGGAGACTACTTTTGTGTAATTTCTTTTTTCTGTATTTTATTTCTTTTTAGTTTATGTTGGATATTAGTTTAGTTCTTGGCATGCATATGACTAGGAACTAACTTAATTTAGGGCTTTCCATATTGAATCACTTGAAACTCATTCTTATGAATTAATGCATGTTTTGGTTTCTTCTTATTATTGTTGAGATTTATTCAATATTTGTCTTGATTGCTTGGTAATTAATTGATCACTAATTATCATAACCTATATGATTTCTAATCGAAATCCGAAAGGGGATATTGTGAATATGCTATAGTTGAATAAACATAGGTTAAATCATGGAAGAAAGTACCTCGATACTTGTGTAGCTTAATAGGTTATTGCTCTTAATCCTCCTTTATAGTCAATCTTGTCACCGAAAGGTAGAAGAGTTCTATATTGTGGTTGAGTGTTTATATTACCTTAACATGAGTATAAAACGGCTTAGTTAACCTGCTGTCTCAAAATAGAAGAGGAACCATAATTAATTGCATTAACAAGTAAGATGAGCGGATAGTTGAGGAGATTTGGAAGCCCTATTTCCACCATCTGAAGTAAAATAAAGTAATTTAGTTAGCATCCATAATTATAGTAAACAATTCATCAATTATCGGTTACCAAATAGATACCATAGAATAGAGGTTGATAATTGGACACTAATCCCCGAGGACGATAACTCGGTCTTCTAGACTATATTACTTATCACGACACGTGCACTTGCGTTTAGTGTGTGCATAAATCGCTCATCAACATGTTCCTGCATATTATTCTACTAACCTTCATTCGTTTCTAAGTAACTATTGTGCAGCAAAGTGATCAGTATCTTTGAGTCAGTCTATTTTCCTTTCTTCGTGTCCTTATTCTTATCTTTTTTATCTTTACTCGAGGGCGAGCAAATGTTAAGTTTGGGGGTGTTTGATCGGTGTATTTTATATACATCTTTTGAGTCATTTTTAGTTAGTCTTTTGCTTCTTTTTGTATAAATTTGTGTCGTGTTAGGATAGATTTTCTTTCTTTTGAGTCACAGTGGTTTAAAGTGGCACATCGGTGAAAAGGAGCGAAAAGAAGGCAGAAACAGAGGGTCCAGAGCATAAATAGCTGAAAAATTGGCAAACCGGGCGCAGAATAGGGCGGCGCAGTGGCGCCAACCAACCAGGACCGGCGGAGCCACGACGCCCAAAAATTAGGACCAGCCGCAGAAGTTTCGGCGCCACGGAGCCGGTTGCAGGGTCGTGGCGCTGACGCAGGAAATTTGACAAATCCAAATAGGACTGGGCCAAGACCAAAGAGGAAAAGGTTTTACACGTTTTTGGGGATATAAATAGGGCCTTTTAGGTCAGTTTTGGGGTGGCACACCTTATCATTCATCATAGCATTACTTCAAGATTGGAGACTCAGTTTTGAGTAATTTTCTTGTTCTTTACTTTATTTCTTTCTAGTATATGTTGGATATTATTTTAGTTCTTAGCATATAGTTTAAGGCAATAATTAAGAACGTCGTTAAGGAAATTAAAATACTTAAGGATGTGATTCCTGAAAAGTTTTTGGTACAACGAGCGTGACAAGGGAATTGGAAATGATAGTTATACATATAATATATATATATATATATATATATATATATATATATATATATATATACCGTTATGGATTAGTAATGTATATAAGTTACGACAACAAGGACACGAGACTTTATGAAACTTTCGTGAAATTAAAAGAAGAGAGATTAAGATTTATTACTTGGGGGATTGATTTAATTTAAGTAGACAAAGACGGACCAAAGTGTAATATAAAAGAGACCAAAGTGTTAACACTTGATTTTCAAATTTTATAATTAAAACCTTACTTAACCTATTTTCTAATTCATTCATCTTCTCCAATTCAAGCATAGACAAAACCCATCTCCTTTCCTCCCCAATCCAACCAAAAGTACATCCTCCCCATAGCCAAGAAAATTAAGCTTTCAAATTGCCCTCCTAGGTTAAGAATATTCACCTAAATTAGAAGCAAAAAATTAGAGAAAATATGGGCAGAAAATCGGGATTTTGGGCAGATTTTTAGTCAATTTTGGAGGGGTATATCTCCTCGTATATTAAGAGTTTTTAGGTGATTCAAAAGCCTAAGATGAAGTTCGTCGAGTCTAGTTTCCAACGCAATAAACTGCTCGTCGATAGGACATCGGAGTAGAGCATTATGGACGTTACAAGTTCAGCTGTCAAAACAGTGAGCAAAAACGCTGCACTCGGCCGAAGAGAAACTGCCCAGATTTCAGATTTTTGAGTGAAGAATTTGGAAGAAAAATGGGTAAGGACGATGGGTTAACATTTTAGAACACATGCATGTCAATTTGGAGTTGAAGAAGGAAGAAAAAGATGTGCAATTTCGATGAAACAGTGGCAAGAAAACCGCGGGACTGTTTGGGCGAATTTGAGGTATAAAATTCTTCCTTCTATGATATAATTTGAGTTGCATGTTGTTATAATTGAAGTAATGAATGTATGTTGAGAGAAACTTGAAGTTTAGGCAATGCATGTGACAAATTTAGTGTTGTAGCCGATTTTAGGACCATGTTGTATACATTGGATTAAAGTGTTATTGTTGTTATTATGGTTGCTAATTGCATGTTGAGAATTGAAAGGAAACATTGATGTTTAAAGATGTATTTGTTATATGGAATTGTTTGAAGGCGAGTTGGATTAAGAATTAAGGAAAGAGTCATAGAGTGGTGACGTTGTGGCCGAAATTGGTATGGAAATTATTGAACCTTGTTATATGCATTTTATAGACTGTTTACATATGATTGTGGGGCAGAATTTTACACGTATAGTAGGTGTGTAATCCCATTTGGATTAACTGTTGATTGTGCCCTTAGTCGGGGCTTTGTTATTGTTGAAATTGGGCCCTTTTAAAGGTGGAAAAGTACGTAGAAACAAAGAAAGTGCTGTCCATTTTTTCGTAGAAATAGGAGCGTTACTTAAGTCCCTAACCTACCCTTAAAGGCATGTAGTTAATAGACATGCTATTGTCGTTATAGGTGGAAGTGCTACGTGAGCGTATTCTACTTAGCGGGTTGGTAGAAAAACGCTGAGGTATGTGAACTAACTTCCTTCTATTGGCATGATTATTCTTGAAGTATATTAACCTTGCTTATTGAAGTATACTTGTATTGGTTTTGAAAGTCATGAGACTTGATTTATTTTGAAAGAATATATGATTTGATTTTGAAAGTAAGCGACTTGAGTTATATGAAGTATAAATGACTTGGTTTCAAAAGATGTAAGTGACTTGATTTAAAGAGTAGAAATTACTTGATTTTAAAGCCTCGAGTTAAATTTTAAAAGTATATGTTACTTGGTTTTAAGAGTATATGTTACTTGGTTTTGAAAGTATAAGTTGATTTATTTTATAAGTGGAAATGACTTTAAAGGTATAGGTTATTTGATTTTGAAAGTAGAAGTGCCTTGATACTATGGGTGCTAGTATCTTGGGGTTTATTACATGAGAGGATTTTTTTTTTTTTAAAAAGGATGGATGTACTTAGTACTGTTGGAGTCCAACTCCCTAATGTTACATCACATGATAGTGTCTTGGTTTTATTAAAAAGAAAGAGGTGATAGTGCCTCGGTTTGTGTAAAAAGAAGATGTGGTAGTGTCTTAGCTTTCTAAAATAAAAGTTTGTTATAATGACTTTATGGGAAGTCAGAAGATGGTTTAAATTGTCATATGATTGCATTGTTACACCGAGTCCCATGGTGGGCCGGGACACGTTGCATGTACCTACCCAAGGAATCATGTGAGAATGTCCATGATTATGACTTATATATTATACGGAAATCATGTGAGAATGACCATGATTATGACTTATATATTATACGGAAATCATGTGAGAATGTCCATGATTATGACTTATATATTATACGGAAATCATGTGCGAATGTCCATGATTATGACTTATATATTATACGGAAATCATGTGAGAATGTCCATGATTATGACTTATATATTATACGGAAATCATGTGAGAATGTCCATGATTATGACTTATATATATTATACGAAAATCATGTGAGAATGTCCATAATTATGACTTATATATTATACGAAAATCATGTGAGAATGTCCATGATTATGACTTATATATATTATACGTAAATCATGTGAGAATGTCCATGATTATGACTTAGATATTATACGGAAATCATGTGAGTATGTCCATGATTATGACTTATATACACTTACGGGAATCATGTGAGAACATCCATGATTATGATATAACTCTTATTGTGAAAACGGCATTGTCTTGGGTTATTTAAAAAGGAAGGCATGGTATTGTATTGGGTTTTCTAAAAAGAGAGTACATTCTATTTGTTCTAATGAGAGTCAAAGATTGTTTTAACTTGCATATGTTTACTCATATAGCTATTCGTGCATGTGAATTGTCCGTGAACTTGTATTCACGATGCGGGATAGATTCCCATAAGATGTATATAGAGTATAGGATTACATGACTAGACATACATGGTTTTAAAAATAACTCTCTTTGAAAAAGGTACAGTTGGCTTATTTTATATGACACGGTAGGATCTGGTATTTGGTTTTCATACTTGCCCCTGTCATTCCTTTGTACAGTTATGATCTGATTTACTGTACTTCTTGTTTACATACTTGGTACCTGTTGTACTGACCCCCTTCGGGGGGCTGCGTTCATGCTCGCAGGTATATGTATTCAGTTTGGAGATCCTCGAGCTTAGGATCTGTGCCCAACTATTTTTTGAGATATCTCCCCTGTTCCGGAGCTTATCATTTTGGTACGGAGTTTGTATTACAGTATTATGGTTATTCAGAGGTACGACGGAGCCTTGTCCCGTCATAGTTGTTGTCAAACTCTTAGAGGTCTGTATTCATATGTGGGGTGGACCTGGGTACAGTTGTAGTTCCGTTTGATTATATATATTGGCGGCCTTGTCGGCTTTGCCTTTGTTTGTTTTTTTTAAAAAAAAGTGTTATTTAGCTTCTGCGAATTTCTTATGTTGTATGGATAGAAGGGTGCCCAGGTAGGACACCAGTCGCGGGCCCGGGGTTTGGGTCATGACAGAGTGGTATCAGAGCAGTTAGTCATCGGAATGTCTACAGACCGTGTCTAGTAGAGTCTTGTGTATGAGTATGTTGTGCACCATACTTATACGCAGGAGGCTGCCGGACATTTAGGATTGATTTCTATTATTCTTACTCTAAGATTGTGCGATAGAGCTATGTCATTAGGATAATCCCCCCCTCTGACAAATTATTGTGGTTGCAACTATGTCCCAAAAGAAAGCGACAGTGGCCCGGAAGGGAAAATCAGAGTTATTTGCACTTGACTTGGTGGGTCAAGCCATAAGGGAAGTGAAAGAGTTTGAATAGAAGTATGATGACCAGGTATGGAGATACTAGGTCAACGTCAGGTAATGTAACTCCTCAGAATCTTCTACGTACCGAATAAGGAAATAAGTTAACGATTCATCACTTAAGGGATGGTATTGTCAATGATTGGAACCAGGAGTAAAGTCTGAGATTACGTATGTATACTAGAATATGTTGGAATTATGAAAAGTACGATAAGTAAGAAAGGAGTGAACAAGTGTTAAAAGAAATGAAGTTGTTTATAATTACGAGTAGTGAGAAGATACAAGAAAAGTTTACATAGGACCTTGGTGTGTGCATTCAATGATGAGGTTCTTAAAAGGGAACTGTGGATGTATATTAGAAGGTTTCGTGGCCAGGTACAAGGTCCATAGGCAATAATGAGTGATTTCCACTGGGTATTCAGGAGAAATGAAAGAGTGAAGTGTCATGTCGCTACGATGGAGATAAGGAATTTTAAGCAGTATATAACAATACTTACTAATCAAGTATGGGTTGATAATCTACGTGCTTCTAAAAGTGCATTTCATGAAACCAAGCCTATATGATCATTCTCTTGAAATAATTAGGTGGGAAGGAGGCATAGAGATTCAATACATGTTCAGATACTTTGATATGAGAAGGGTGAAAAACAGATAAGAGAGGTACAAAGATATAGATGAATTCAACAAAGTGATAATAGATATTCAGGGTAATGTAGCCAAAGTGACAACTGTTGATACAACCAAAGATACAACCGAGTCGGTAAATCTAACAAGAGGATAGAACAAATGCCACTTGAGGAGACAAAAAATAATAATGAGAATAAAGAGGAACAAAGAGATACTGGGGAAGAATATGGTAATAAATAGAATAAGGAAGATAACAATGGTAATGTGATAGAAGTAGAACAACTCATCGAGGACCCACAATTGATGGAAGAATCAAAAGCAATTCTTGCTACTAAAGAATAGATTGGGAAAGCTTTTTGTATCAGCAGAAGTTAAGGAGGAGCGGAATGTTGACAAGAGTCAGGAGATGTGTACCAATGGTAACAACTCTAATAATAGTAACACAGTAATATTAAAGAAAGATGGGATAATGATGTTCAATGCGGAGCAGAATATTGCAGTAGAAGTGGATATGTCTATTCTAAATATTAACCAGCAGAGATAATATAAAGGGTGATCAACATGACAAACTTAAGGACTCAGGAGTGAAAGAGTTACATGATTTAGGTAGATATATGGTGACAACTATGGTATATGCAAACAGGGATACAGACAAAATAGATGAAGAGCAAAGACAAGGAAGACAGTAATGCAGGAAACTCGTAGCACAAATAGTCAATGAAAGGAAGATGTAGTAATACAAGAAGCTGATGATGAGAAGAATAACCATTGGGATGAACTGAATGAAAGAGAACAAAAAGTATAGCAGGAGAGTTCAGCCTTAGGGATTAACGATCAACCTGGTACAAGGAGAAAAATGACAAAGGACAGACAAGTTAACAACAAAGCAAGTAGAGGTAGAGAAGCAACATAATGTAGATCGAATACCATTTTGGCTTTGTGGGGATTGATGAGATTTGTCAAAGTTAGGACAATATCTACCAGATGAAATTGTCTCACATGTCGCTACATACTTGATATATACATAATCCTTGGTGATAATGACAAGTTCTAGTAAATTTACTGTGTCAAGTGCATGAGATTTGTTAAGATAAAGATTATATCCTTCTGATGTATATAAGTAAATGTGGATAAAAAAATGTGTGTGTCATTCAAGATATATTTCTTCATATGGACGGTATGGAAATTTAAAATTCCAGTGGATGAAGTGTTGCAAAGTATTGAAATTAATATAGTATCAAGATGTTGCTGAGGTAATGTTTTTCATCACGAAATGATAGATCACTTATTTCTTACAAAGGAGTTTTCCAATCTATATGGAGCTATTTTAACAATGCAATAGGTATACACATGAAGTGTCACCATGTTAAGCATGCAGTGCAGATATGGTGGAACACTACATGCCATTACAAATTGAAGCAGGTGAACAATGTAGTATCAGCTATAATATTGTGGCAAATTTGAAAATGAAGGAATATAGTACTGCATGGAGGCTCTTTAACTTTATTTAAGGTATTACATGAGATTCAGTTGAATATTCACAGGTAATTTAGTTCCTTACTTAACTATTTTGAATTGGTGAAGTGCATGTGTGTTATATTGTGGCCCTGTGAGGCATCTGTTGGTTTGCTGGATATAGGTGGATAGACATAGTTATAAAGGAGACCCTGCCGATTTTTTTTCTAGCATAAGACTTGTTATGAACATTCAAGGACGAATGTTTCTAAGGGGGGAAGGATGTTACACCTCGTAAGTTTAAGACAATAATTAAGAACGTCATTAAGAAAATTAAAATACTTAAGGATGTGATTCCAGAAAAGTTTTTGCTACAACGAGCGTGACAAGGGAATTGGAAATGATAGTTATACATATATATATATATATATATATATCCCGTTATGGATTAGTAATGTATATAAGTTACGACAACAAGGACACGAGACTTTATGAAACTTTCGGAAAATTAAAAGAAGAGAAATTAAGATTTATTACTTGGGGATTGATTTAATTTAAGTAGATAATGAGGGACCAAAGTGTAATATAAAAGAGACCAAAGTGTTAACACTTGATTTTCAGATTTTATAATTAAAACCTTACTTAACCTATTTTCTAATTCATTCATCTTCTCCAATTTAAGCATAGGCAAAACCCATCTCCTTTCCTCCCAAATCCAACCAAAAGTACATCCTCCCCATAGCCAAGAAAATTAAACTTTCAAATTCCCCTCCTAGGTTAAGAATGTTCACCTAAATTAGAAGCCAAAAATTAGAGAAAATTTGGGCAGAAAATCGGGATTTTGGGCAGATTTTTAGTCAACTTTGGAGGGGTATATCTCCTCGTATATTAGGAGTTTTTAGGTGTTTCAAAAGCCTAAGATGAAGTTCGTCGAGTCTAGTTTTCAACGCAATAAACCTCTCGTCTATAGGACATTGGAGTAGAGAATTATGGACGTTACAAGTTCAGCTGTCAAAACAGTGAGCAAAAACGCTGCACTGGGCCGAAAAGAAACTGCCCAGATTTCAGATTTTTGAGTGAAGAATTTGGAAGAAAAAATGGGTAATAGCGATGGTTTAACATTATAGAACACATGCATGTCAATTTGGAGTTGAAGAATGGAGAAAAAGAGGTGCAATTTCGATGAAACAGTGGCAAGAAAACCGCGGGACTGTTTGGGCGAATTTGAGGTATAAAATTCTTCCTTCTATGATATAATTTGAGGTGCATGTTGTTATAATTGAAGTAATGAATGTATGTTGAGAGAAACTTGAAGTTTAGGCAATGCATGTGACAAATTTAGTGTTGTAGCCGATTTTAGGACCATGTTGTATACATTGGATTAAAGTGTTATTGTTGTTATTATGATTGCTAATTGCATGTTGAGAATTGAAAGGAAACATTGATGTTTAAAGATGTATTTGTTATATGGAATTGTTGGAAGGTGAGTTGGATTAAGAATTAAGGAAAGAGTCATAGAGTGGTGACGTTGTGGCCGAAATTGGTATGGAAATTATTGAACCTTGTTATATGCATTTTATAGAGTGTTTACATATGATTGTGGGACATAATTTTACACGTCTAGTAGGCGTGTAATCCCCTTTGGATTAACTGTTGATTGTGCCCTTAGTCGGGGCTTTGTTATTGTTGAAATTGGGCCTTTTTAAAGGTGGAAAAGTACGTAGAAACAAAGGATGTGCTGCCCAATTTTTCGTAGAAAAAGGAGTGTTACATAAGTCCCTAACCTACCCTTAAAGGCATGTAGTTAATAGACATGCTATTGTTGTTATAGGTGGAAGTGCTACGTGAGCGTATTCCACTTAGCGGGTTGGTAGAAGAACGCTGAGGTATGTGAACTAACTTTCTTCTATTGGCATGATTATTCTTGAAGTATACTAGCCTTGCTTATTGAAGTATACTTGTCTTGGTTTTGAAAGTCACGAGACTTGATTTATTTTGAAAGAATATATGATTTGATTTTGAAAGTAAGCGACTTGAGTTATATGAAGTATAAATGACTTGGTTTCAAAAGATGTAAGTGACTTGATTTAAAGAGTAGAAATTACTTGATTTTAAAGCCTCGAGTTAAATTTTAAAAGTATATGTTACTTGGTTTTAAGAGTATATGTTACTTGGTTTTGAAAGTCTAAGTTGATTTATTTTATAAGTGGAAATGACTTTAAAGGTATAGGTTATTTGATTTTGAAAGTAGAAGTGCCTTGATACTACAGGTGCTAGTATCTTGGGGTTTATTACATGAGAGGATTCTTTTTAAAAAAAAAGGATGGATGTACTTAGTACTGTTGGAGTCCAACTCCCTAATGTTACATCACATGATAGTGTCTTGGTTTTATTAAAAGGAAAGAGGTGATAGTGCCTCGGTTTTTGTAAAAAGAAGATGTGGTAGTGCCTTAGCTTTCTAAAATAAAAGTTTGTTATAATGACTTTATGGGAAGTCAGAAGATGGTTTAAATTGTCATATGATTGCATTGTTACACCGAGTCCCATGGTGGGCCGGGACACGTTGCATGTATCTACCCGAGGAATCATGTGAGAATGTCTATGATTAAGACTTATTTATTATACGGAAATCATGTGAGAATGTCCATGATTATGACTTATATATTATACGAAAATCATGTGAGAATGTCCCTGATTATGACTTATATATTATACGGAAATCATGTGAGAATGACCATGATTATGACTTATATATTATACGGAAATCATATGAGAATGTCCATGATTATGACTTATATATTATACGAAAATCATGTGCGAATGTCCATGATTTTGACTTATATATTATACGGAAATCATGTGAGAATGTCCATGATTATGACTTATATATTATACGGAAATCATGTGAGAATGTCCATAATTATGACTTATATATTATACGAAAATCATGTGAGAATGTCCATGATTATGACTTATATATATTATACGAAAATCATGTGAGAATGTCCATGATTATGACTTATATATATTATACGAAAATCACGTGAGAATGTCCATGATTATGACTTAGATATTATACGGAAATCATGTGAGTATGTCCATGATTATGACTTATATACACTTACGGGAATCATGTGAGAACGTCCATGATTATGATATAACTCTTATTGTGAAAACGGTATTGTCTTGGGTTATTTAAAAAGGAAGGCATGGTATTGTATTGGGTTTTCTAAAAAGAGAGTACATTCTATTTGTTCTAATGAGAGTCAAAGATTGTTTTAACTTGCATATGTTTACTCATATAGCTATTCGTGCATGTGAATTGTCCGTGAACTTGTATTCACGATGCGGGATAGATTCCCATAAGATGTATATAGAGTATAGGATTACATGACTAGACATACATGGTTTTAAAAATAACTCTCTTTGAAAAAGGTACAGTTGGCTTATTTTATATGACACGGTAGGATCTGGTATTTGGTTTTCATACTTGCCCCTGTCATTCTTTTATCTGATTATGATCGATTCTTGTACTTCTTGTTTACATACTTGGTACCTGTTGTACTGACCCCCTTCGGGAGGCTGCGTTCATTCCCGCAGGTATAGGTATTCAATTTGGAGATCCTCGAGCTTAGGATCCGTGCCCAGTTTTTTTTTTGAGATAGCTCCCCTGTTCCAGAGCTTGTCATTTTGGTACGGAGTTTGTGTTACAGTATTATGGTTATTCAGAGGTACGACGGGGCCTTGTCCCGTCATAGTTGTTGTCAAACTCTTAGAGGTCTGTATTCATATGTGGGGTGGACCTGGGTACAGTTGTAGTTCCGTTTGATTATATATATTGGCGGCCTTGTCGGCTTTTTTTTGCTTTGTTTTTAAAAAAAAGTGTTATTTAGCTTCTGCGAATTTCTTATGTTGTATGGATAGAAGGGGGCCCAGGTAGGACACCAGTCGCGGGCCCGGGGTTTGGGTCGTGACATCTATGACTAGGAACTAACTTAATTTAGGGCTTTCCATGTCGAATCGCTTGAACCTCGTTCTTATGAATTATTGCATGTTTTGGTTTCTTCTTATTATTGTTGAAGTTTATTCAATAATTGATTTGATTGCTTGATAATTAATTGATCACTAGTTATCATCACTTATATGAGTTCTAATAGAAATCCGAAAGGGGAGATTATGAATATGCTATAGTTGAATAAACATAGGTTTAAATAGTGGACGAAAGTGCCCCGATACTTGTGTAGCTTAATAAGTTATTGCTCTTAATCCTCCTTTGTAGTCAATCTTGTCATCGAAAGATAGAAGGGTTCTCCATTGGGGTTGAGTGTTTATATTACCTTAACAGGAGTATAAAACGGCTTAGTTAACCTGTTATCTCAACATAGAAGAAGAACCTTAATTGTTGCATTAACGATTAAAAGCGAGCGGATAGTTGAAGAGATTTGGAAGCCCTATTTCCACCATATCTGAAGTAAAGTAAAGTAATTTAGTTAGCGTCTATAAACATAGATATAAAAAACCATCAACTCATCGATCACCAAATAGATACCATAGAATAACAGTTGGTAATTGAGCACTAATCTCTGAGGACGATAACTCGGTCTTCTAGACTATATTACTTGTAACGATATGTGCACTTGCGTTTAGCGTGTGTATAAATCGCACATCATTGATAAGGAAGAAGTGTCACAAATCTTGAAAATTTCTTTCGCTTTGGTAGATAGACATTTTGGTAAACGGATGAAGATAGTTAGAAGTGATAAAGAAACTGAGTTCACATGTATGGAGAATTATTTTTTCGAACATGGATTTTTTTTCTAAACATCTTGCATAGGAACACTCCAACGGGATGGACGGGTCAAGAGGAAACACCGTCACATTCTCAATGTGGCGCGAGCGTTGGGATTTCAAGGTCACCTTCCGATAAAGTTCTTTGACTGTTGTGTATTTGATCAATCGGACATCGTCCTGAGTATTGAATGAAAAATCCCTATGAAATTTTGTATGGGGAAGCGCCACAGTCTAACATCTGAGAGTTCTAGGTTCATTGTGCTATACACACAATAGGGGAAGAACACATGATAAGTTTGAGAGCCAAAGTTATAGGTGTGCATTTGTGGGATACCCCTATGGAAAGAAGGGTTGGAAGTAAATTGAATTGGAAAATAAGAAATATTTGGTCTCAAGAAATGTAAACTTCTATGAGACCAAGTTCCCGTTTACTGTAGAATCAGGTAGGTTAACAAAAAACATAGAGTCCAGAGATCTTATCTCGGACAAAATAGATTATGTGGCAAGGGGGTTTACCCACTGGAGAAAACACTACGAGAAAGGACAAATAATTCCAGAGAAGAAGAACAGACATATAATGTAGGTATGTATGAGGTCCAGACAGAGACCGATGTAAATAGAGAAAATACGGAAGAAGTACAGAATGAAGAGGTCCGGATCGAAGAAATCTGAACATAAGATCAAATGGGCCGAGGAAAACATTAGAAGCAGGAATTGGTTCGGTTGCGCGATTATGTCAATGATACAGTCTGAAAACAAAGTCTATCAGATCGTCCACCTACTCAACAGCAACCCTCAGGTGCGCCTTATCCTTTAGCTCACAATATGACTTGTGATAATTTCCCTTTGTGCTACCAGAATTTTCTTGCCGCGGTTACTATCGGAAACAAACCGATAAATATTATCCATGAAAAAGGAACAATAACAGAAAGCGATCCCACAAGCGATACAAGCGTTGGATGATAATGAAACATGGACAATGTATATTTTGCTACCGGATAAGAAAACACTCGCATGAAAATAGGTGTACAACGCTTGCTTACGCAAGTGTACGTATCGCTAAAGTAATAAAGTCTGTAAGACTGAGTTATCGTCCACAGAGACTGGTTAATCAAGTATCGAATATCTAATATATGGTATCTATTAGGTTAACGTTCTTTTGTTTGAGAATTTTAACTAAGAATTAAGACTAAAGTAATTTTCAGAAAATAAACTAAGATGATGATACTTAAGGTTTAAGATAGTTATGAGGGGAATTAGGGCTTCCAATCTCCTCAACTATCCACTCTTCCACTTGTTAATGCAAGACTAATGACTCTTCTTCTTATTAAGATAGCATGTCAACTAATCTATTCTATATTCCGGTTAGGACATATAGAAACTCAACCTTGTGCAGAAACCTTCTATATTTCTATGATAGATTTTACCACATAGGAGGATTAAGAACAATAACCTTAAACACTACACAAGTATCGGGGTACTTTCGTCCACAATTTTAACATATGTCTAAACAACTACAACTTATTCAAATATCCCTTTTCAAATCACGATTCGAAATTATATAAGTTATGACAATTAATGGTCAGTCAATTATCAAACAATCAATACAGTATTGAATAAATCTTAATATAGCTGAAGAAGAAATCAATAATTATGCATTAACAAAGAGTTTCAAGCGATTCAACGGAAAACCCTAATAGAGAAATTAGATCCTAGACATTGTCATGCTAAGAACTAATTTAATATCCAACATAAACTGAAATAAAACAAAGGGAATAAAAAGAATTTGAACAAAAGTAGTCTCCAATCTTGCTCTGTAGCCTCTTTCCTAGCCTCCAAAGTATGATACGGAATATGTAAGGGTTTCAGGGTTTTATATCTGAGAAAACCCTCTTTCCGGACCCTTTTACCATTGTCAAAATTTGACTTATTTTCTGGAATACGTGCGTCGACGCCGCGGCACTGCTGCCAAGCTTCGCTGCCCTAAATCAACTGTTAAAACTAGGTAGCCACTGGAAATAATGCGCTGCGGCGCTCATGACGGTAAAATTCTGATTTGTTCTCTAGAAATTTCGCGCCTCGGCCCTAATTATTTCAGCCGCAGCTCATCAGCGCCGCGACCCTTCCATGCCTTGCGCCGCGGCTCTACTCTACGTTTCTGACCAGATTTCGCCTGATTTTTTCTATTCTTCTAGGGACTTCTTATGCTTAATTTCTTGGGCTTTTCTTGTGCAATTTCATCCTCAATAGCATTATTTTCTCCTTTATGACCGCTGTATCTCAAAAGAAGGAAAAACAACCCTAACACTCTACTAAATGCAAAAGAAAAGAGAAAAATACTAACTAAAAAGGACTCAAATGTGTGTATAAAATAGACTCAACAAACACCCCAAACTTAAACTTTACTCGCCCTCGAGTAAAAACTAAACAAAAACAAAACCAAAGAAAAGACTCTATGAAATGGATCAAGTAGCTATATCAATGTTGCCTCAAAATCATGGATGAAAACTGGGATAATATGTTAGAACACAACATGAATTTTTAGCAATCTAGAATTTCATGTTAGATATTTCGTAAATTCAATGATGAGCATGAATAAAATATGTAGATCATAATCACTAGAAATATAAGCACTTAACCTATGCATGTCAATTTCATTCAATCTTTTCCAAAATTCTATAGACATGTTTACTTGCTATTCTCCACTAATCATAGACATACACATTAGGGATCTTCAAGACTTTCAAGGGTTGTAATGTAGTATTAGGCAGAGTAGATAAAAGTTGGCATTTAGGCTCAATTTTGTACGATAAGCATTTTTCATTCAACTCATTTTTCCTTCTTTTCTGACTTTCTTTTTAGTCGCATACCTATTTTCTCCCCTCTTTTCTTTTGAGAGAATGAGACACATTATCAATAACAAGCACCCCCAAACTTAGACTTTTGCATATTTTTTATTGGGGTGCATCAAATTTTTCACACTCTTTTTATTGCTTTTTCAAAACTTGTCATCCCAATAATTTTTCCATTATTATTTATGGCACAACCAGGGAATCATAGAGTGTCAAACAAAGATATTATTTTAGGCTTAAAGGGCCAACTAAGGATACAATTTATGTCAGGATAAGTAATGAACGGTCAGAAGGGCTATCAAAGAATGCATGAATCATTTTCCTAAACATGTATATCTTAACTATTACGCCTCAAATAACAAGCAAACATGTTTTCTAGATATTTTCAACTTTTCTTTCCATAATTGACAACACATAGACTAAACACAAATATCCAAATAATTAGATGTTCATGAATTTTTGGCATATCTAACTTAAGCACACATATATTTTTTCTTTTAATTCCATTACATTATCCAACTTTATCCACTCAATATCTTTAGCAACTACAACATACATGATCCATAAAAAAAATTTACTAACAAAACACATAAAACAAACAACAAGATAACAAAAAGACTCAAAACAAAACACAAAAACAAAATAAGATCCCCCTAAACTTAATCGACACATTATCCCCAATGTGTAAAGACTAAAAATAAAGGGACAACTGTTACACCCCGTATTTACAAGACATGTTTTAAGGTAGTACGTAAGAGCTCACAAGTGTTAAGATTTGAGACTTGTAAAAAAATTATCGGAATTATGGAATTGTCGGAAAAACGTAATATTGTGACGAATGGGAGGGCGACACGTGTCACCCCCCTTAGTGATGTCTTGGACGAATTTTACATGGGCACAAGGGTCATTTGACCCTTGTTAGGAAGACAAGTCTTGCTAGCCTTAGAGCTTGACAACATTGACTAAGTCAATGACCCCACATAGACTTGATATTTAGTAGAAACTCATCCAAACCTCACAAGTGTTCTAATCTACCCCCTCCAATGTTTTATATATTCATTCACATTGCAAGACTAGTTCCATACTTAGAAAAATTTCCACAAATATTGTGCTACACCTTGGGGTGCTCTCGGCCAAGCTCACTTCCAAGAAGAAAAAATTTCGTTTCTTGTTCTTTAAGCTCCACACTTTAAACCAAGGTTCCTATGTGTATTGTAAGCATATCTCAATAGAAAAATCTTGGAAAAAAGTAGTTTACGGGTTAGTCAAAAGCGAAAACCTAAGGGTCTTTCTAGGTTTTGGATTGGAAGTTGAAGGAAAGTTGTTGGTATGGTTCTAAGGGTCTCAACGAGCGGATTGAAGTGTCTTGGAGAGGTTCTAAACTACTAGGAGCGACTTCGGATTGGAATTGGATTAAGATTCGTTGAGGTATAATCTTGTCCTTTAATGTGTTACAAGATTATATATTTATATTGTTGTTGTTATTAGCTTTACGTGTTGCTAGCATGAAGTTGATATGTAGAAGTTTATAAGGATTGTGGATTGATTGTAGCCTTGGAAATCCGAATGTAATGTAAGCCATGTTAAGTTGGATTTCAATTTAGTCGTTATTAGAATCGTCGCATGTTATTGATTTGAAGATTGTGGTAGTTTTAATCAAATGCGACTTGATATCATGTTATGATTAACAATTTGGATTGAAATGGAAATTTGATAAGTATTGGTATGGTTGAACTCTAGGTGGTCGAATTTGGACTTTTAGTTTGTTATTCATTTGCGTTGGACTACTTTCTAAATTGTGAGCCAATTGGAATGTTTAGTTATTCATTTGTATTGGACTACCTTCTTTATTGTTGTGAGCCAATTGGGGCTGTTTGGTTATTGTATTTGGCCTTGAAAAGGGTGGCAAAGTGAGTAGAAACAAAGGAGGTCTTTGTCAGATTTTCCGTAGAATTTAGCGACTTAGCACTAGAATATTCTACGTTTGAAATAAGAGGTTAATGGACGTCTGTGACCATTATAGGTTGAAGTACTAAGTATAGTGTATCTGCTTGAAGAATGGAATAGCTCGAGGTTGAAGTACTTTGGAGCATTTTGCTCTTGTCGACAATCGTCGCGAGGTATGTGAACCTCTTCTTTCCTTGGCATGATCCTACGTATGAAATCTCCATGTGATAGTATTTCAAGATTCCTTCTCTTAGAAGTTAAAGTATTTACATTGTTGAATCTAAGTTAAGAGTATGTTTAAATTGTCCTAAGTCCTTACTAGGTCTTATGGGAGGCGTTAGTAAACGGTTAGGAAGTTATGAGATTTGATTTAAAGGCTATGTGTCTTGATTTGTTTAAAGTAAGTAAGTGGATTTTATGTTCGAAAATGACTTGAATTTATATGTGAAAAGGGGATTGATTTTAAAAGTGGAAGTTATATGATTTTAAGGGAATGAATTACTTGGTTTTGGAAGGTATGGAACTTTATATGTTTTTGTATAAGTAATTGGGCTTTAAAGGAAGTATGTTATGAAGTTTGAAGACTAAGAACTTTGATTGTTTTTTTTTAAGGATTATGAAGTTTTAAGCGATACGATTCTTTTTAAGTATGTATGTACGTAGTATCTTTGGATCCCGTTTTCCTAAATGTTGTAAGATTAAAGTGACATAAGTTCTCTAAAATGAATGGTTGTTATAATAGCTTTATGGGAAGTTGTTATGACGACTTAAGAAGAAGTGAAAAGATGGTTTAAAAATGTTACGTAAGGAAAAATCACACCGAGCCTACAAATAGGCCGGATTACGTTATGAGATACAGGAGCCTACGAATAGGCGGACACGTTATGAGATACACCGAGCCTACATGTAGGCGGATTACGCCATATTACCTGAGCCTACATAGGCGGGTTACGTCATCTTACAGGCCCACGGGCGGGCGGATTATGCTACATGATTCCACGATGCAAGGCCCGCGCGGGCGGGTTATGTCACATGATTCATCGATGCAGTGCCCATAAATGGGCGGATTATGTTATGTAAGATATGTAAGTTATGTGAAAAAGATGGATTAAACTCTTAAGTATGTATGTAAGAATATGTTGTTAAATTTTATTGAAAGAAGGAAAGGCAGTTAATATATGATTGATTTCGGGAGTTAAAGGACATTCTTTTATCTGAGATATGATTTGGTTATTGCATTTTATTTACATTTCCATACAAATTTTTGTTATCGACCCAGCCGGGTTGCGTTCATCGCACGCAGTGATAGTCTTGAGTTGGTGATCCTTGCTCTTAGGATCTGTTGATTTTGAAAGAAGCCCCTTTCACTCCGGAGGCTTATCTTTTAGTACGGTTTCCACGATGTGGTAGACTTATGTACATTCAGGGTATGGCGGGCCACTGTCGTCGCGATTGTAATTCTTAAGTGCAGAGTTACATATTGTGGGTTGGTTTGTAAAAGGAAAGGGATGTATTCTTTGTTGTTATGTATATGTATATGTGTCGGGAAGGTAGCCTTATCGGCTAACACGTGGTTTAATTTCTCGTTATTTTATTTTATAAGTTTCATGTATGTTCCTTCGCTATTCTCGATGTTTACTTGAGCAGGTGCCTGGGTAGGGCACGATCGCGAGCAGGGTCGGGTCGTGACAAAAGTGGTATCGAAGCGATTAGTCTCGGAAAGTGTCTGACCAGTGTCTAGTAGAGTCTTGATTATCGGTGTGTTGTGCACCACATCTATAATCGAGGAGGTGCAGGACATTTAGGATTAGTTTCCATTCTTCTCACTCGAGATCGTGCGGTAGAGTTGTATTAATAGGTTGATCCGTCTCGGCGTATTCTTATGTATGTGAATCGGCTATGCCTCGCGGAGGCGACGAGGGCCCGAAGGGCAAGGCACCAGCAGGAGGCGCGATGGTCTGTGAAGAGAGTTACGAGTCGAACGCAGAATATGCGAGGTAGTAGGCGGGTCGGCGAGTTCGACCACGCCGGCGATATTAGAGGCGGCGGCGGTAGATCCAGAGGTTCGATACGAGCCTCGATTCATGGCCGGTGCGAGTATAGAGACTACGGGAGCATATCCGATTATTGACGATATAGTAGTCGGCATCGCCAAGCGAGGCGACCACCCCAGGCCAAGCGGTTTGCGAATTAGGGATTTTCTAGGATGTCATCCACCGAGTTTTATGGTTCGAGGTCGATGAGGATCCGAGGAGTTCATTCGGTAGCTCTGACGGACCACGCGAGTTCTTAGGGCTTGAGAGACAGTGCATTACGCTAGCCTCTCCTGGATTCTGGCGATATCGCGTTGAGCTGGTTTGAGTCGTGGTTGCTTTCAAGAGGTGATGATGCTCTTCCGGTGTTTGGGAGGAGTTCTGAGAGGCCTTCATGGATCACTTTGCCTCACGAGATGAGGAGATCCGGGTGACAGATTCTTGACCTTGAGGCGAGCAGGAGGACTATCGAGAGTATAACTTGGAGTTTGACTCGCTTGGCGGTTATGCGCATACTATTGTGGCTAACATGGTGATAGAGTTCATCGCTATGTTATGGGGCTAGACCGTTATATGATCACCGCTTGCACAGGAGTAGCCTTGACCAGAATGAATATTGCGGAGATCGAGACTTATGCCTGAGGATCGAGGCGAGGAGAGAGAGGCGACCACGCCAAGGCCGGCCAAGAGGCGGGGCAGCGAGGTTGAGGTGATTTTCAAGGCGGAGAGCCTCGGCCGGCTAGGTCTGATTCGGCCGACAGAGTGCTCCTTCCGATTTCGGCGGAGGTTAGATCGGCCGGGTAGTCGGGGCCGGTCGAGCTCGAGGGCTTGGTCGTATACGCGCATGGGTTCTAGACGATCAGGCCCTCTTCCCGCCGATGTTCACGGTGTGGCGGCATCACGTAGGGAATGTCGTCGTCATCAGTGCTGTTTTACTGTGGCGTCAGTCCATATGTTGAGGATTGTCCTAGTAGGAGAGTTGCGGGAGGGATAGAAAAGTCTACCGGTCAGTTGCGGGTTCTTCGCCTTGATGGCTAGCGGGATGTTCATCCACGTGGCCGTGGCGAGTCGTGGTGGAAGTTTCGATTTTAAGCGGTCCTTTGAACCGCCTATATGAATTCAGTATATCTTGGCCCTTACTGGATCTGTATGCATGATAAGGTTATTTTATGTTTAAGTATCAAGAACGGATAATATTGAAATTATGTAATTATGCTTAGAAGTAAGTTGGAAGTCTGAAAAGATAATCTTTTAGGCCTTGAATGTGAGTATATAGTGATGATGCACACTATGGATTGTTTCTCGTTTGGTTTGTGATGGATGAATATGCAAGTGCGGTATATTAGGGCCATAGGTGGCATAATTAGGTTTTGCTAAGTGCAAGTTTATGAGACTATGCCAAGGAATGATAGATTGAGCTCCGAAAGAACATTCG
The DNA here is from genome assembly GCA_029844215.1 of Przewalskia tangutica. Classification (NCBI taxonomy): domain Eukaryota; kingdom Viridiplantae; phylum Streptophyta; class Magnoliopsida; order Solanales; family Solanaceae; genus Przewalskia; species Przewalskia tangutica. The sequence continues at coordinate 138,094,476 of CM056720.1, read as the reverse complement.
GGGACGAATGTTTCTAAGGGGGAAGAATGTTACACCCCGTATTTACAAGACATGTTTTAAGGTAGTACGTAAGAGCTCACAAGTGTTAAGATTTGAGACTTGTAAAAAATTATCGGAATTATGGAATTGTCGGAAAAACGTAATATTGTGACGAATGGGAGGGCGACACGTGTCACCCCCCTTAGTGATGTCTTGGACGAATTTTACATGGGCACAAGGGTCATTTGACCCTTGTTAGGAAGACAAGTCTTGCTAGCCTTAGAGCTTGACAACATTGACTAAGTCAATGACCCCACATAGACTTGATATTTAGTAGAAACTCATCCAAACCTCACAAGTGTTCTAATATACCCCCTCCAATGTTTTATATATTCATTCACATTGCAGGACTAGTTCCATACTTAGAAAAATTTCCACAAATATTGTGCTACACCTTGGGGTGCTCTCGGCCAAGCTCACTTCCAAGAAGAAAAAAATTTGTTTCTTGTTCTTTAAGCTCCACACTTTAAACCAAGGTTCCTATGTGTATTGTAAGCATATCTCAATAGAAAAATCTTGGAAAAAAGTAGTTTACGGGTTAGTCGCAAAACGAAAACCTAAGGGTCTTTCTAGGTTTTGGATTGGAAGTTGAAGGAAAGTTGTTGGTATGGTTCTAAGGGTCTCAACGAGCGGATTGAAGTGTCTTGGAGAGGTTCTAAACTACTAGGAGCGACTTCGGATTGGAATTGGATTAAGATTCGTTGAGGTATAATCTTGTCCTTTAATGTGTTACAAGATTATATATTTATATTGTTGTTGTTAGCTTTACGTGTTGCTAGCATGAATTTGATATGTAAAAGTTTATAAGGATTGTGGATTGATTGTAGCCTTGGAAATCTGGAATGTAATGTAAGCCATGTTAAGTTGGATTTCAATTTAGTCGTTATTAGAATCGTCGCATGTTATTGATTTGAAGATTGTGGTAGTTTTAATCAAATGCGACTTGATATCATGTTATGATTAACAATTTGGATTGAAATGGAAATTTGATAAGTATTGGTATGGTTGAACTCTAGGTGGTCGAATTTGGACTTTTAGTTTGTTATTCATTTGCATTGGACTACTTTCTAAATTGTGAGCCAATTGGAACATTTAGTTATTCATTTGTATTGGACTACCTTCTTTATTGTTGTGAGCCAATTGGGGCTGTTTGGTTATTGTATTTCGGCCTTGAAAAAGGTGGCAAAGTGAGTAGAAACAAAGGAGGTGTTGTCCGATTTTTCGTAGAATTTAGCGACTTAGCACCTAGAATATTCTACGTTTGAAATAAGAGGTTAATGGACGTACTGTGACCATTATAGGTTGAAGTACTAAGTATAGTGTATCCTGCTTGAAGAATGGAATAGCTCAAGGTTGAAGTACTTTGGAGCATTTTGCTACTTGTCGACAATCGTCGCGAGGTATGTGAACCTCTTCTTTCCTTGGCATGATCATACGTATGAAATCTCCATGTGATAGTATTTCAAGATTCCTTCTACTCTTAGAAGTTAAGAAGTATTTACATTGTTGAATCTAAGTTAAGAGTATGTTTAAATTGTCCTAAGTCCTTACTAGGTCTTATGGGAGACGTTGGTAAGAACGATTAGGAAGTTATGAGATTTGATTTAAAGGCTATGTGTCTTGATTTGTTTAAAGTAAGTAAGTGGATTTTATGTTCGAAAATGACTTGAATTTATATGTGAAAAGGGGATTGATTTTAAAAGTGGAAGTTATATGATTTTAAGGGAATGAATTACTTGGTTTTGGAAGGTATGGAACTTTATATGTTTTTGTATAAGTAATTGGGATTTAAAGGAAGTATGTTATGAAGTTTGAAGACTAAGAACTTTGATTGTTTTTTTTTAAGGATTATGAAGTTTTAAGCGATACGATTCTTTTTAAGTATGTATGTACGTAGTATCTTTGGATCTCGTTTTCCTAAATGTTGTAAGAATAAAAGTGACATAAGTTCTCTAAAATGAATGGTTGTTATAATAGCTTTATGGGAAGTTGTTATGACGACTTAAGAAGAAGTGAAAAGATGGTTTAAAAATGTTACGTAAGGAAAAATCACACCGAGCCTACAAATAGGCCGGATTACGTTATGAGATACACCGAGCCTACGAATAGGCCGGATTACGTTATGAGATATACCGAGCCTACACATAGGCCGGATTACGCCATATTACCCCGAGCCTACACATAGGCCGGGTTACGTCATCTTACACCGAGCCCCACAGGCGGGCCGGATTATGCTACATGATTCCACAGTACACCGAGCCCCACAGGCGGGCATGATTATGTCACATGATTCATCAAGACACCGTGCCCAAATGGGCGGATTATGTTATGTAAGATATGTAAGTTATGTGAAAAAGATGGATTAAACTCTTAAGTATGTATGTAAGAATATGTTGTTAAATTTTATTGAAAGAAGGAAAGGCAGTTAATATATGATTGATTTCGGGAGTTAAAGGACATTCTTTTATACAGATATGATTTGGTTATTGCATTTTATTTCTGCTCCATACTTGCACTGTTATGATCGACCCTTCGGCTGCGTTCATGCACGCAGTGATAGTACGCAGTTGGTGATCCTTGCTCTTAGGATCTCTCGATTTTGGAAAGAAGCCCTTTCACTCCGAGGCTTATCTTTTAGTACGGTTTCACGATGTGGTAGACTTATGTACATTCAGGGGTATGGCGGGCCCTGTCCGTCGCAGATTGTAATTCTTGAGGTCAGTAGTTACATATTGTGGGTTGGTTTGTAAAAGGAAAGGGATGTGGATTCTTTGTTATGTATATGTATATGTGTCCAGGAAGGTAGCCTTATCGGCTAACCTGTGGTTTAATTTCTCGTTATTTTATTTTATAAGTTTCATGTATGTTCCGCTGCTATTATCTGATGTTTACTTGAACAGGGTGCCCAGGTAGGGCACCAGTCGCGGGCCCGGGGTCGGGTCGTGACAACAACTTACAGACTCAAAACAACGGTCACAAACGGAGGTCTGGGAGGAGGTTCTTGAAATTGCACCAGCATCGGGCTTCTCTGGAGTTCTGGCGCCGCGACTCTAATTTCTTCGAAAAATCACTAGAGCTACTGCCACAGAGGTGTCGCGGCCCTTCAAACCTGCGCCGCGACGCTTAGCCTAAAATTTTGTGTCCTCCAGTTTTCAGCATTATTAACCCTTTTCCCTTCGGAGTTAGTCCCTGCCTTTATATGTCATTCAAAAACACCAAACATACCAGATCGTGAGATTGTTCAAGACAAAATCAAACAAACTAAAACAAAAATTGAAATAACATAATTAAAATATTGGGTTGCCTCCCAACTAGCGTTATCGTTAACGTCATTTAGCCGGACACAGATGCCTTTTTCACTCAAGGAGGTTGATTACCCCCACAACAAATGCACTTTAGGAATGTTTTCTTCCTATTTCTCTTTCTCTTCTTCTTCTTCACAGGGTTAAGTTCAGAGGGATTCACTCTCTTTTCATCATCCTCTGGCTCAATATCCTTATCATCCTGTTCTGCACACTGCTTTAATGTTATTCCAAGGGCATCAGTACTCTTGGAGCTTTCCTGATACACAACCTTGTCAACTATCCCAACAACAAAACATTTATCATTGGCTTGTGGTTCAGTTGGTGGCCTGAAAACAGTGAATATCATTTCCTCAACTTGGACTCGGAGCTTTAACTCTCCTTTTTAAACATCAATGAGTGCTATCACTGTGGCTAGAAATGGTCTCCAAAGGATGATGGACATATCCTCATCTTCCTCCATATCAAGAATAAGGAAGTCAGCAGGAAAGATGAATTTGCCCACTTTCACTAATACATCTTCAATTATGCCTCGGGGATGTACTATTGAGTGATCTGCTAGTTGCAAGTTGATTGTTGTCGGCTTTGCTTCCCCCAACCCACGTCTTTGAAACACAGAAAGGGGCATCAAGTTTATACTCCCAAGTCACACAAGACTCTTTTACATTTAACATTCTCTGTAGTGCAAGGTATGGTGAAACTCTCTGGATCTCTCAACTTTGGGGGATATTTCTTCTGAAAGATTGCACTGCACTCCTCCTTCAGCACCACTGTCTCATAGTCTACCAGCTTCCTCTTTTTAAAGAGGATATCTTTCATGAATTTGACATACGCTGACATTTGCTCCAAGGCTTAAATGAAAGGGAGATTGATGTGTATTTTTTTGAAGACTTCCAATTTCTTCACAGGTATTTAAGGGTATGGAATTCTGTGTGTGTATTCCCTCATGACTGCTGGTGGAGCCTTCTTTAAAATAAGACGGTCATCAGTAACCCCCTCTTTCTCTATCTCAGATGTCTCTATCAGCTCATCTTTCTTCTCCACCTGTGGTTGGGCTACAACCTTCTCTAACTGTTTACCACTCCTCAAGATTATTGTCTGGCACTGTTCTCTTGGGTTCTCCACAATATCGCTGGGAAGATTTACTTGCTCTCTGTTGTTCAACATGTTCGCCAGCTGTCCCACCCGTGTCTCCAAATTTCTGATATATGAACTAGTCTCTGTCATGAACTGGGTCTGATAATTTGTGAGTTTTAACAGTGCTGCTCTCAATTCATCAGGCTTCTCTTGTGGGATTTGAGGTCTGGGTTGCTGTTGATGGATCTGTCCCTGGGGAGGTGGATTGGTCTATTGAAATTGCTCCTGAAACTGAAGTTGCTGCCCTTGGTCATTCCTCCATGAAAAGTTGGGATGATTTCTCCACCCCTGATTATATGTGTTTGAGTAAGGATTGTTGTGGGACCTTTGAAAATTCCCAACTGCCTGAACCTGCTCCATAGGTATATTATTTGGATCCACTGTTGTGCACCTATCAAAAGTATGTGGACCCCCATAAATCTCACAACCCACTGGCATCTGAACAAAATTCACAGACAAAGTACTCTGCTGCAATTGCTTTGTCAAAGTGGTAACCTGAGCAGTTAATGCAGTGATAGCATCCAACTCATGAACCCCAGCCATTTTCCTGTTGCTTGCTGATCTTTCATCGGCCCCCTGATGGTTGTTTGTGGCCATGTCTTCTAGAAAATCATGTGCCTCATTAGCACTCTTCCTCATGAACGTTCCTCCTGCAGCAACAATAATAATGGTACGAGTAGTACCACACAGCCCATTGTGGAAGATGTGGACCAACATCCACTTTTCAATCCCATGATGTGGACACTTTCTCTGCAAGTCTTTGAACCGCTCCCACGCATCATACAATGATTTTCCATCCATCTGATAGAAATTATTTAACTCTCCCATGAGTTTTGCTGCCTTCAATGGTGGGAAGAATTTTGCAAGGAACTTCTGGGCTAAGTCTTGCCATGTAATGACGGAGTTTGTTGGCAAATAATTCAACCAACTGTTGGCTCTATCCCTGAGTGAGAATGAGAATAGCCTCAATCGAATGACATCATCAGTAACGCCATTATACTTGAACGTAGCACACAACTACAGAAAATTGGCAATATGCATATGCGGGTCTTCATACGGCAACCCCCCGAACTGGACTGTGTTCTGAACCATGCTCATAATGGCTAGTTTTATCTGAAAATTATTGGCTTCAACATCCGAAGCTTTGATGTCTCGCACACTGCGGATCGTAGGTAGAACGTAGTCTCTCAAGATCCTCTCAGCAGGAAGCTGGACTCGTTCTCTCATCTCTGCTCCTTCATTCAGCCCGTTCTGATTCTGTTGATTTTCCATTACTAAAGAATCAACAATTCTTTTATCTTTCCTGTTCTGTCTGCACAATATTTCAATTTCAGGGTTCAAATAGACAAGAGTATCTACTCCTCTCCTGCTTCGCATACACAAACCTTCCTGAACTTGAGAAAAAACAAGCCAAACAGATCAAGGCAAAAAATGTGTCTAAAAATAAAAAGAAAAAAATAAAAACCAAATTAGACATAAGACTAGATAATTCGATATTGATAGTACGTCAGTCCCCTTCAACGGCGCCAAAAACTTATTGCGATAATTCTATATGCTTACGCAAGTGTACATATCGCTAAAGTAATAAAGTCTGTAAGACCGAGTTATCATCCACAGAGACTGGTTAATCAAGTACCGAATATCTAATCTATGGTATCTATTTGGTTAACGTTCTTTTGTTTGAGAATTTTAACTAAGAATTAAGACTAAAGTAATTTGCAGAAAATAAACTAAGGTGATGATACTTAAGGTTTAAGACAGTTATGAGGGGAATTAGGGCTTTCAATCTCCTCAACTATCCACTCTTCCACTTGTTAATGCAAGACTAATGACTTTTCTTCTTATTAAGATATCATGTCAACTAATCTGTTCTATATTCCAGTTAGAACATATAGAAACGCAACCTTGTGCAGAAACCTTTTATATTTCTATGATAGATTTTACCACACATGAGGATTAATAACAATAACCTTAAACACTACACAAGTATCGGGGTACTTTCGTCCACAATTTTAACATATGTCTAAACAACTATAGCATATTCAAATATCTCTTTTCAGATCTCGATTCGAAATCATATAAGTTATGACAATTAATGACCAATCAATTATCAAACAATCAATACAATATTGAATAGTCTTAATATAGCTGAAGAAGAAATCAATAATTATGTATTAACTTATGAAATAGTTTCAAGCGATTCAACGGAAAACCTTAATAGAGAAATTATCTCCTAGACATTGTCATGCTAAGAACTAATTTAATATCCAACATAAACAGAAATAAATCAAAGGGAGGAAAAAGAACTTGAACAAAAGTAGTCTCCAATCTTGCTCTGTAGCCTCCTTTCTAGCCTCCAAAGTATGATATGAAATATGTAAGGGTTTTATATCTGAGAAAAACCTCGTTCCGGACCCTTTTACACTTGTCAAAATTTGACTTATTTTCTGAAAAAACGCGCGTCGGCGCCGCGACGATCCTTCCAAGCGTTGCGGCCCTAAATCAGCTGGAAAAACTGGGCAGCCACTGGAAATACTGCGTCGCGGAGCTGCTGCCAAGCGCTGCGACGCTCACTATGGTAAAATTCTGATTTGTTCTCTGGAAATTTCGCGCCTCGGCCCTAATTCTTTCAGCAATGGCTCATCAGCGTCGCGACCCTTCCATGCCTTGCGCTGCGGCTCTGCTCTACGTTTCTGACCAGATTTCACCTGATTTGTCCTATTCTTCTCGGGACTCCTTAGGCTTCATTTCTTGGGCTTTTCTTGTGCAATTTGATCCTCAATAGCAGTATTTTCTCCTTTATGACCGTTGTGACTCAAAAGAAGGAAAAACAACCCTAACACTCTACTAAATGCAAAAGAAAAGAGGAAAATACTATCTAAAAGGACTCAAATGTGTATATAAAATAGACTCAACAACAAGATCAAGTAAACTCTAACGGTACCATCGAGTGATATAAGGCCCGTTTTGTTATTTTCATAAATAATCAAGACCAAGAATTGACTACAATGAGAATTTTTCTATGGTTGCTAAGATGGTGACCGTAAGAAATTGGGAATTGCATAAGATGGATATTCATAATAACTTCTTGCATGGAGACCTCAAGGAGAAAGTGCATATGAAATTGCCATTGATTTTTTTTTGTTTTAAATCTGGGAAGGTGTGTCGTGTCCATAAATCTCGGTATAGATTGAAACAAGCTCCACAATGTTGGTTTGCGAAGCTGTCAAGCGTTTTAATAAAATATGAGTTCAAACGGTCGTACTCGTATTATTATATTTTCACTATGCACTAGGGAGGTGTACAACTCAATATTTTAGTTTATGCTGATGACTTAACTGGTGATGCAGATAATGCGGTATCTGTTGGAATTTGGAGCGAATCCAATCATTTTTGAAAACGAACAAAGTGTCATTGAATGGTTCAAAGACTATATTCGCAAATGTTTCCACATGAAAGATTTGGGCCCCTGAGGTATTTTCAGGGAGTTGAGGTTGCCAAGGGTCCTACCGAGATATTTTTGTTTCAACAGAAGTATGCCTTGGACATAATATCTAAGACCATATCATTGACAGTTAAGCCCATCAACACTCACATGTAACAAAATCATTGTTTGACATTTCCAGTGGATCTAATCTAGTCTATCCGGAACTATATCGTTGACTGGTCGATAGACTTATATATATGCATTTCACCTGACCAGAACTATCATATTGCGTGCATATACTGTCTCAGTTCATGTATCAACCGAAGAATGAGCACTGAGATGCGACTTTGTGAGTGGTACGTGACTTGAAGAAAATTCTGGGACAAGGGATAATGATGAGGAAAGATTGTGACATACATTTATACGGATGGTGTGATTTAGACTAGGTAAGATGTCTGCTAACCCAGAGATCTATTACCGGGTGATTTATCTCGCTCGAAAATTCTCCCATGTCTTGAAAGACCAAGAAACAACATGTTGTCTCTCGCTCTTCAGCAGAGGAAAAATATCAGTCGATGGCGATGAATGCATGTAAATTGAAATGGTTTAAAGGAGTCTTGCATTTTTCTGGGGTAGAACACGAGTCTCCGGTTAATTTGTACTGTGACAGTCAAGTGGCATTGTATATTGCCCGAAATCTATTTTTTTATGAACGAACCAAACATATTGAAGTGGACTGTCATTATGTCTGGTATGAGGTTCATTCCATTAATATATCCCTAGTTATGTGCCAACCGGAGAAAAGGTGACTGGTGTTATTACGAAGGTGTTGGCAAAATCGAAATATGAACATTTACTTGACAAGTTGGACATCCGAAACTCTCATGCTCCAACTTGAGTGGGGTATTGTGACCGACCGAAAATATAAAAAATTGTAGTCCTATTATAATTATGGTAATATATGAATTGTATGTAGTCCTATAGAATAGAGTTACCTTAGGCGGTGATTTATTGTGAATACAAAGGCACAGAAAAATTCTCCACAAAAATGTTCTTGCCTCTTTATTGTTTGTGGTTCATTCGTTTTTAGGGAAAAAGGGTAGCCGGTGCACTAAGCTCCCGCTATGCGCGAGGTTCTCGGAAGGGTCAGACCACAAGGTTCATTCTGTTTTTTATTTACAAATTAATTTAGAACCCAATAAATCAAAAGAATTAAAATTTTGAAGCCATAAACTTCAAATCATCGCTCCGCTTCTGGTTCAAAAAATAATATTGAGGGGTTGTTTGGTTCAGAGACAAGTTATACATAGATCAATAATGTATGTGACATAATTCGAACTCTGAGAGTTAAATTTTTATGTTTTGATTGTAGTTCGAATATCGGCTCTATAAGTTTTTTGAAATAAAATTTACATATTTAGAAACTATGTAAAAAGTATTATAAGTCATAATAATTGACAATTTAAAATACTAAAACACGTATGAAAAATTACAATCAGAAAAAACTCATTTAACTCTCAAAATCCGAAACGTGCCACATAAATTGCGAGGAGAGGGGGGGGGGGGGTTATTATGTAGATATTATTAATATAGGGATAAGTTATATAGGAATTATTTCTTATAAAATGTTTAGTTTAAATATTTGTTTATTGTTTAAAATTTGCGTCACTGATAATAGATTATCAGAATTGTCTTCCCTGACCCCACGCATGTGAGGCAGTGTACCGGCCTGCCTTTTTTTAATTTGTTTATTGCTTAACTAAAAATAAGAAAATTCCATGTAAAAAGTAATGTTAATATAAGCTTAATGCAAGAGGCCGGCAACAAACAACCAGACAGTAATGCATTCTATGCAAGTATTAGACTACTTATATTGCACACCAAATAGACTCATATAGTACTAATTAATTTTCATAGCTTTTACATGTTCTCGTAGTTTCAATTCATCTGAAGATGTTTGAACAGGGTAATAGTTTAATTCAGAAAGGAAGAAAGATAATATAATAGATATTTTGTGATTTATGAAATTTAATGTGTCCACCATTTTTGTCCATCTTTACCTACTTGTTTTTATATATGTAATACTTACTTTGCTCACTTTTATTTATCCAAAATCGACTTTAACTCTCCTTTAAAATTAATAAATTAACAGAATGCATATTTTATCATAATGCACATATTAATCGGTGTAGTCTTAATGGATTTAAAAAATGATTTGAAAATGAATAGTTAATGTTAAGGTAATACAAAAAAAACTTTATTTTCTCTTGATATTCTAAGGTGGATGAGTAAAAGAGTAAATTTACTTTGTAATGAACAAGTAAAAGTGAACGAAGAGAGTATTGATTATTATTTGTAAAGAATCTTTCTGATAATTCCGTTTCAATTGAATCGATAATCAATTTATCTAATTTTTAGATACATCTTATCAATTTTAATTGTGAAAAACCTGTTTTTTAAAAAGATTTTTTTCCTCATTCAGCTTGAGATCTCCGATGGACTTTTGCAAAACTAAGAAAATAGATAATATAAAGAACAGTATTTTGACCAGTATTTTCATGATGAAGATAAAGATACTCATTCTTGATCACTTTTATTTGATGTTCATTGTTAATGGATCCCTCCCTAGCTATCTCGATGGTCTAGGAGCTTCTCTCCCATCAAGCAAGTCGAGATCACTAATTCTCTCAGTAATTAGACTTTCTTTACTTTATAATCTTTACCTTAGATATTCTTTTATAGATTTTCGAATCTTCGATATACATAATTTTCATGCATGCGTTCTCAAAAGCAGATGTACTATTTAATTACTTTCTCTATTTAAAAAAGATTATCCCGATTTTGACTTGACATAGAGTTTAAGAAAATGGAGAAGACTTTTGAAAATATTATTTAATCGTGTGGTCTAAACATGCTACGTGAAAAATGGAAGGAAAGAGTTGTCAAAAAAGGAAAGATGCATTTTTTTTTTAAAAAGATTAAAAAAGAAAATAAGACAATCTTTTTTAAACGAAGGGAGTACAATATGAGTTCGACAAAATCCACTACCTTTAGCACAGACTCTATATTTATCTTAAATGTTGTTTAATATGTAAAAATTATCTGATTTAGGACCAAATAACTTTAGCACAAACCCTATTGAACCCACCTCTGTGCGTTTCTTCTCTATCATCATTTCTGTACGTTCAATGTATACATAGAGTGGAACATATATATAGTTATAATAAGAAATAGGGGCTTATCTTGGCCTCTGATATATGCAAAAAGAAAAGAAAGGAAAAGTTGTAAATGGCAGAAAGCATTAAATCTTTTGTGAGTAATAAAGAAGAAATAAGTATGGGAACAGGGGATATAGTTATCATTCATTCATCTAAGGTGTGGGGTGCATGTATGAACAAGTTCGTACATTAACAAGAAAATATCTTGAGGTATCATAAATGTAAATGTAAATGTAAGAGAAGTGGACCACTCTTTATTAATCTTGATTGTGAAAGGACCATACCTAAATGTTTTGTTTCATTAATCAAGCTGCCGCTGGAAGTAGAATACTGTTGTCCACAACTCACAAGCACCTAGTTTTCAAAGTTTATTTCTCTGTCTCTATTACACTTTTTGTTCAAATTGGGGGCATCCAATTATTAAATACTTAATAAATATCATTCCTTTTAAATGTCAGAATACCATAATCAAAATTAAAAGTTGTTTCTTTTAATGTCCCACGTAATTGCAGCTTGTGAATATTAACTGACCACAAGATCAGTTTCCTTGCCAATCACTAATCTAGTGGCTTTGAAGTAGTTTCTATGTTGGTTTTTTAAAAGATAGTGCAATTAAAAATGTGTCTCAATAATTTTATTAAATATATAGGGTTTTATATAGCCAACTTTAAAATATAATATGCAGAAAATCTGCAAAATCAGAATTCAAAAAAACTAAAAGAATCTACTAGAAATTTAAAATTCAAAACACTAAATTCATCATAAACCTAAGCAACTTATTATGCTAAAAAGTCACTGTAGTAACAAAAACCAAAATTTCAAAAAAAGTATATGTTATATCAAGTATGACTCGATTTGTTTTTAACTCTGTTGATGTTGGATGAGTGTTGTGACAACACGAGTAATCAGTCAGGACAACATCGCTTATAAACATAAGAATGTTGCCTGCATTGTTGTGACAACATCATAGACAACATCTCTATAAACGATTTTGCATATTCTTCCGGCCAAAACAGTGAGTGTTACTGTTAGGTAAAAATGACCTAGGCAAGCTAACCAGGAAGCTGTCTTTAAAACGTAAGAAAAGAAGAAGTCAAGCTTGGAAGGAAAACGATGTGAAGATCAAGTCAATGTAGTTGAGGATTTCATGGAGGTTTAATCGGTCCAAGCTGCTATACCTAGTTTCTCTCAACTTCTGCAACCAACCAGTGAGAATTTCAAGGAAGTTTCACATTATAAATAGAGGAGGAACTTCAGAGTATCGGTATCCAGATTACAAAGAAAAGAATCACCAAGAGAGCTCTCGAAAATTCACTCTAGAAACTGAATCAAACACCACTGCCTAAAGTAGTATAACAACATGTAGTCCCACATTACTATTGCTGCCCAGATTCTAGATTAAGCTTATTGTTGAAGCAATTGTAATGAAGATGTTGTATGTTTCTTTATAAATGTTTTTTCTTTAGGCTGAAATCATCTGCGACTTCGTTTTTGTAATTTATTTTTATTTTATTTCTAAAAATTGTAAAAAGAAATTCAATTGTAATTGTATATATTATATACATTACTTCGGTCATTGACTATCAATGGTTATATTAATATATACCCTTGAAAATATAGACCTTGTGTCTTTTACTTTTTTCGCTGCATTTACTCTTAAAGGTTTATCATTGTTTTATCGAGTGTTGCCTCAAGTGTTGACACACACTGAAGGCAACATAAAGAAAATGTTTAGCTTTTCAAGCTTTTTGAATCTTTATTTTTCTTACGTTTATTTGTTTATCCATAGCCTCGGACCTAACAAGTGGTATCAGAGTCAACACTTAACACAATAAGTGTTTGGTCCTGTATCTAATGGTTATGGACTCATCTATTCAAAATGTTGGTAGACTTCCAATTCTTAATGGAATAAATTATGCCTATTGGAAGATCCGCCTACGTTCGCACATCAAATCCATTGATGTTCGGGCATGGAGATCTGTCACCGAAGGATATGTTGTTCCTAAGTATCCAACAGATGGGGATGGTGATATTCTTATGAAATTCGAATCTGAGTGGACTGCGGAAGAAATCAATAATGTTAGAAAAGGCCTTGAATGCTATATTTAGATGGGTAGATATGTACATGTTCAAACTTATTCAGAATTGTACATCGGCTAAGGACGCATGAGAGACCATGCAAACTCATTGTGAGGGTACCTCGAGTGTGCGACGAACAAAGCTACGCATGCTTTTGAGCCAATATGAGCGCTTCAGTATGAAAGAATTTGAGGATATAAAGTCCTATTTCGAAAAGTTAATTGACATTGCAAATCAATGTGAAGTGTTTGGTTCTCCTTTGACCAACACACAACTTGTGGACAAATCCCTCAGATCTCTTCCTGAAAGGTTTAACACAAAGATTTATGGTTTTGAAGAGGCCCATAATCTTGCCACAATGGATCTACATGCCTTGATGAACATCTTTCAAACTTATGAGATGAACATCATGAGCCAAAGGGATTTATATAGGGACAAGACGATGTCACCCCAAGGACAAACCCCAGAAACAAACATTGGAGACGAGGATGAAAACCTTGAGGAACTAGGTGATGGTGCAACTGTTGCCTTACTCACTCGACGATTTAATTCAATGATGAGGAATATCAACAATGATCGAAGTAAAGCTAAATATAAGCAGCACCAAAACTCACTCTTAAATAAATAACCAATAAAACCACCTTCAGGGCAAAGAAGTGATAATCCACTGAGAAAAACAAACTCAGACAATACCAATTTTAACCCCAAATAACTCGAGGAAGTGTAATGTCATTCATGCTCGGGTTGGGGACATTATGCTAATGAGTATGCAAACACTCTTAGAAAAGTTGGTAAAAGTATGTGGGTGTCCCTCAGTGATGATGAAAACAAAGAAGATGAAGGAGATCGAGAAGAAGAATCACAGGTGATGCTGGCAGCAATGTTCGAACATTCACTGTCTGACAATGAAGATGTTATTGACAATGTTGTTACAACATTGGATACAACATCTGAAATCCCAACAACATCGAAAAGGTATGTGTATTTTGACTATTTTGATGTTAATTGTTTTAGTGGTTTTATTTCTTCATGTGAAACTATAAACCTGGATCTAGTTGACTCTAAAGATTAAGTGATAAAGGAATTACAAGATATTTGTAAAGCCTTGATCTAAGAATCTGAGCAACTAGATTAAAAAACAAAATCTTTGGCACTTGAAAATAACAATCTTAAAGGCACTATTAAACGGTTAGAGGTAACACTTATCAAGAAGGACCTATAACTTGGTAAGATCCATGCAAGATTGAATTTAGCTAAGACCACCTTCCAAAGGCTTAACATGAAGGCTTAACACGAGGACCACCAAGTTGGATGAAATTTTAAACTTCAGCAAACCGACACAGGCTAGACTTGGGTATCAATCACCTCATAAACCAAAAACTTTCTAAGATTCATAGTAAAAGTGAGAAGATAAAGTTTGTTAAAGAAACACACAATGTTAATAATAACTCACATAACACTAAGGATAGATTGAAGTTTGGATGCAGATACTGTAAGAAGTTAGGTCATCTAATGCCCTACTGCTAGAAACTTCAAAACTCTGTGCTCAGATCGTTGCTGAAGATGTCATCACCAATGTTTTCCAATATTGCTAACAACATTTGAAGTAATCAGCCTGAGAACAGAGAGAAGAAGAGTTTTGAAGTGTGGGTACCTAAACTAAACCTGCGTTGTAATGTGTGCATAACTGCTCTACGTACTAACATTACAGGTTCTTGGTATTTCGATAGTAGTTGTTCACGACACATGACAGGTGCCAAAAGCTTACTGAAGGATTATGATGCATTCAACGGAGGATACGTGACTTTTGGTGGGGGGAAGCAAGAGTAGAATAATTGGTAGAGGAACCCTCAATGTTCTTGACGTACCAGCCTTGAAGAATGCTCTTCATGTAGAAGGCTTAGTGGCTAATATACTTAGCATAAGTAAGCTATGTGACGATGATCTAGAGGTAAAATTCAACAAACGTGAATGTAGAGTTATAGATTTTGTCAATAAATGTGTTATGTCAGGTACCCGAACTAGATACAATTGTTATCTCGTCGGTGGACAAGAATTCTGTGATTTTGCAAGGATCAGTGACACAACACTATGACATCAAAAGTTGGGACACACCAATTATCGCAACTTGGAGAAATTAATCTCTTATGAAGTTGTTAAAGGCATTCCCAAGCTAAACCCAAGGATAAGACAGTGTGTGAAGAATTTTTAAAAGGTAAGCAGACTAGTGTTTCCCATAATGTTGTTCAACATGACGGACAACACTCAGGTACGTCTCACTGTTTTTAATTATTACATATGGATCTTATGAGTCCTATTGAAGTAGACAGCCTAGGGGGTATGAGATATTCTTTTGTGATAGTAGATGATTTTTCTAGATATACATGGATTTATTTTCTAAAAGAAAAATCCCAAACTTTTGACATGTTTAAAGTACTATACTCTAGGATTAGGAACTTGTTTTGTTCTCCCATTTTTGGATCAGATCCGATCATGAAAAAGAATTTGAGAATCAATCTTTTGCTAAATTTTGCGGAAAAAAAGGTATCTTCCATGAATTCTCGGCACCTAAAACTCCTCAACAAAATGGGGTAGCTAAGAGGAAGAACAGAACATTGCAAGAAATGGCTAGAGTAATGTTAAGTTCTAAACAATTGTCGAAGAGGTTTTGGGCAGAAGCCTTAAACATTGCATGTCACATCACTAATAGAGTTTATTTAAGGCCAGGTACCAGAATAACTCCCTATGAACTTTTAAATGGAAAGAAACCAACTCTGCGTTACTTTCATGTCTTTGGGTATGTCTGCTACATTTTAAATGACAGGGACTAATGTTGACACCTAATTTTGTCTCATCTTTTTCAATTATTTATTGCAATTTTAAATATTTTTGACATCGTATTTTTATCATCAGTTTTTGCATTTTTATATCATAATCATAAATATTCCATGTTATCCTATTTTCGCGAAATGACATCGATTTTTTATTATTATTAAGCATTAGGCATTTCTTAAATATTATATTTTTTATTATTATCACATCATTATTGTATTTTAATAATTTTGCACCTCTTCAAATAATTTCCTTTTAAATAATAAATCCCTTTTTTTTTACCCAACCTACAAATCCAACCCATCACCCTTTATTTCCCGCCCCCCCAAAACGGCTAGGCCCAAAACCCCAAGGCCCAGCAGGCCGACCCATTGCCTTAGCCCAAACATTCCTAATCCCAAAACCCTCAATTTTTACCCTTAACCTAACATAACCTACATAAATTAAAACACAACAAAAAAGAAAAAAAAACCCTACACTTATCCGCCGCCGCACCCTCATCACGCCTCCCAATTCCCGTCGGATTTTTCGGCCACCAAATCCGGTCCCTTCTACTTCACTCCCCTATATCAAAACCCCCATTTCTCATTTTTGGGGACCCGAATCCTTTACTTCTTCCTCTCCCAAACCGCCGCCGGCCACCCCTAACTCCGGCGAACCTCACCTGTCGACCTCACTCCCTTTTCCACAAAACTCCCATCCGCAACACCTCCACACATACCGTCACCCTCTTCCCTTCTGTGTCTTCTCCGACGAACTCACGATGCCGGCGTTTAGACAAAAACGAACTCCGAACCAATCGGCAACCCCACAATCCCCTTTTTTACATTTTTTTTGGTGAAAAAACCACTAGCAACAACACCACCACTCCCTATGCTTCTCCATCGCCATCCCAACTCTGGCGAAATCATGATGCCAGAGCAATCATTACCACACCAAATCCCTACCGCCATTATTGTAGACGATTAAACGTGGTTGTTCTTTTGCTTTTCTTGATCTGACCCGAAAGGTATTTTGGCATCGCTCCGGTATCTCGCCATCGAAGTGACACTGTCTCTCTGTTCCCTCTCTATTTATTAACGAGTTTGACATTACTTGTTTTCTTTGGTTTCTCTGTGATGTTTGTGAATCCTTTTCCTTCGAGAAATCGATCTAATATTTTGCTTGTTTCATGACTATTGTGTTGTTGCTTCTCTGATTACTGTTGCGGCCTAATTTCACATCGTGTTCATGCCGGGCTAATGATTTCCGCCTGTTACCGTTGTTATCACCGTGTATTTTGGACTATTTTGCCGCCTTGCTAATGCCTCGGTACTTTTATTGAATTGATAACTGAATTGGATTTCTCGATTCAGTGGTGCTAATATGCTATTCGAACGAATCTTTAGTTTCGACGCCGAAGCTCCGATTTCGGCGATCGTTGGCTACTGCTTCTGTTGTTTTGGTTGTTTTCCGGTCTGATTTTTGACATTTTTCCCTTTATCTGAGTTTGCACTATTTTTTGTCGCTCCGGCAACGTTCTGAAATTTCTGGCGAACTACGTTGTTGTTGCTTTTACTGTCTCGAGGATCATTTGTGTGTGCTATATTGTTGTTGCTTTGCTACTGTATCGTTGTTCCGTACTGATTTTGGACAATTTTGCCCTTTGATTTATTTTACTAAACTGATTTTGAACAGATACTACACTTTGGCCGATGAATAAATATCCGTCGATTTTTTAGGCCTCCACAGTTGAAAAGACGGAGATAAAATCTTCTGGGCAGGGATGAAACTTAAATTGTCTTTACTTCACTCGAGAGAGCAACACGTTCGGCAGGCAAGGTGACTAAAATGACCAACGATTCATATGTTCGCAGCCACGACGTGATTGAAATGATTTTTTCAAAATTTAAGTCTAAGCCCTCCGTAGTCAAAACATTTACTATTTTGGGTACATATATGAAATTTTATTTATATTCAATTGTTTCTAACCGTTTGTTCTTGACAGTTTGCGAGGGACAATCACGAAAATTAAAGAAGACGAAATACCCCCTCGGAGATGATTTTATTTTATTATTGTCTTTTATTTTCTTTAATTCAATTTTATTTTCATTCTGTATTGTAATTTAATTTATTGTACTTGTGAAATTATTGAAATGTTTAGAATTGATAGACTTAGAATTGATAAATAAAAAAGGGTAGTTTTAAAATCAGAAACCCGCCGCTAGTTTATTCTTAGGTTCGTTATGCATGTTTCAAAACCCCGCTAGTTTATTTATTTTAGGTCATGCATCTTTTAAAACTATTTTCAGCATCTTTTTATTAGTTTTGTACTTTTCCAAAACATGCATTTTTTCTTTACATAATAATTAACCTAGGTTTGATTGGATAACCGCAAGTTAGAGAATCTAAAAGGATGCCTAACCCTTTCCCTTTAAGATAATAAAGAACCCTGATCCAAAATCTCATTAGTTTCGCAGACCATCATATGAAGATCATTTGCAGCATTTTTATGCTACATTCAAGTGTCCTAATTCACTCTAATAATTAGGTGGTGACTCCTAGAATCCTTAGCATTTCATTTATTTCATGGGATCAACCAAGTAGGACGTTGCAATTCCGTTCAGATCCTGCGGTAAAAAACAGGCGCGACAGCATGGTGACTCCGCTGGGGATATCAGGTTCTTAACCATAACAAACTTAGGTTTATTATTGTTTGACTTTATTTGCTTTTATTTTATACATTAAATTGTTTCTTTATTGTAATTCTGTATACTTTAATTGCTACTTTGTTTTACTGCTTTCCTTAAATTGACATTCCACTCATATTTCCCCCCTTCGGAAAATTGACACTATCACACATTTACACGCGAGGTGTGTTTCGCTCACCCGCAAATTTTTCTTGCAAATGTCCAAATTTTAGGAGAGTTGCCGTATACGCGGAGTTGTCCGGTCCGTCTGGTCGGTCGCGTAGCCTTCTCACTCGAGTAGTCCGCTCGGGAACCTTGCGTCTTGTAAGCCAAATCTTAGCAAATTTAGGATAGAGTTATACCACTCTTTATCTTAAGTCATGCATGCATATATCTTTGTGAGTCGATCTTTGGTATCGACTCCACAATTAAGAAATCCACCAAAATGATCGATGGGTCTCACAACCCAACGAACAATCAACATATTATGTGTAGCGCGATAATGATAGACGAATCCAAGCCTAATAATGACATGCCAAAATTGGAAAATTTACATTTATTTTGTGTTCGTTTCTAACAAAAGCATTAATTTTTAACAGCTTGGATTAATCTATCACAATCTCGTTGGCGTTTAGGCTTACCTATGACATAAAAGAGGTCGCATGCATGTTAGGGCGCGCTTGATCTGCATGCAATTTGCTTATTATTGTTTGTCGTTTGCAACTCTGTACATATTATTTAAAGCAATAATTACATGTACATATTATGCCACGTCACTTACAACTCTGGCATGAGTATTTGCCCTGTGCACTTTTGGGTTGTCACACTACAATCAGGACTTCTACTAGGGTTACGCCATATCTTTTTGTCCATGGGACAGAAGTTGTGCTACCAGCGGAGGGTAAATCGCTCTTGAACAACACGACTTGGACCTTGTGAAGCATCAACCTTCAGTCCAAGCAAACCAATCAGGGGAGTTTTTGACTATACTGTCAAACTCCCGCATTTTATTATTTTTCGTGACTTTCTACTCTCACCCATTTCTCATATTTTTTACAGAAAGACCGTCCTCGCAAACAATCGAGTGCGGTTGTCTAAAACATTATCCCTGGAGATACTCCAGGAAAGAACAAAACAAAAGGTTTCACAAAAGATGACCGAGAGATGTTTTTGATTGGATGAAGTCAGTCAACCTCCAGTCCGGTCAAACCAATCAGGGGAGTCTTTGGCTATATTGTCACATCCCTGCAATTTATTATTTTCTGGACTTTCCTACTTTCACCCATTACTCTTATTTTTGCAGGAAGACCGTCCTCATAAACAGTCGAGGCGGTCATTAAAAAAAATCACAAAATGACCGTGAGATGTTTTTACTAAAAGAAGTCAGCCAAGATTCAACAAGACGTCACTCTGAGTTTGTTTATATTTTTGTATTTTGTACATATTTGCAAATTTTTCATTACATAATTCCTTTATATCATATATTTTACAACATAGCTTCACGAACTACGCGTGTCTGATTCTCACCATACGGTGTGATACGTAGATAACCCATATTGGGTGCGACATCACCACAAAAAAAATATTAATAAAAAAAAATTCTACACCTTCACGAACTACGCCTGTCTGATTCTCACGATACAGTGTGATACGTAGGCAACCCATCTTGGGTTCGACACCACATAATAATAATAAAAAAAATCATCTTAAAAATATTTTCTTTCTCATTCTATTTGAACGAACTACGCGCACCTGATTCTCGTCAAAGATGAGATACGTAGGCAACCCTACTTAGGTTCGGTATCTTTTATTCAAAAATACAAAAATATTTTAAGTATCATTGATTGACTTGGTTGATACCAACACAGTTAGGAGTGTGCAGAGGAAAGAACAAGTATTAATCAATATAGTAGAGAAGACTGACTTCCTGGTAAACTATAGATTCTTTTGGTACCTCTCATTCACACCTGTAATGACATTGTCTTGCATGCTTCCAAGATAAGAACGAAACCAACCTCATCGTTTCATGTGCATTATGTGGTGAGTTTTAGAATAAGTTCAATTGCGTTGCATTGTGATCTAGAACTTGACCCGAATGCTTGTTGAGGCAAAATTCTGAGTAACACTTGGTATAGAAAATTATCGTAGGCTTTCATTGATCCATTTGAACCTTTCCAGCATACCAAATAGCATTATCCGTAGTACTCCACCTTTGAGCCTAAAGCCTATTCTTTTGACAACCACATATTAAACCTATACCCTTTCTGAGTACATACACACACTATCCCTCTCTTGACACGACCTCCTTAAGCACATTGGAAAGAAGCCAATGGACATGGAAAAGTGTCGGCCAACTAAGTCTTCAGTCCAAATCAGTCTGAGCTTGCAAAAGTCAAGAGCCAAAACTGCAGAGTCGACGCGAATCAACCACCCCTTCCCCAAACTTACAAGTTTCTTTGAGTGCAGGTTCTTCATATCATCAGAAATGGAGTGGACAACAACAAACCCAGGCGGGTCACAAACGCATAACATCCAGACAATGACGTCATTTCAACCCATGCGGGTCACAAACGCACAGCGTCTAAACAACGACGTTATTTCAACCCAGGTCACAAACATAGTGCGTCTATACAATGACGTCATCAATATTACGTCTGACGTCACAACATTACATCCATACAACGACGTCATCAACATTACGTCCATAAAATGACGTCACAACATTACGTTTATACAATGACATCACAACATTACGTCCATACAACGACATCACCACATTACGTCCATACAACGACGTTATAACATTACGTCTATATAACAACGTCATCAACATTATGTCCATATAACGACGTCACATCAACAACACGTCTAGACAATAACGTCATTAATAATACGTCCATATAACGACGTCACAATATTACATCCGTACAACGACATCACATCAGCAATATATCTGCACAACGATGTTATTAGCATCACGTCTATACAACAACACCATCTGCAATACGTCTATACAACGACAACATCAGTATCACGTCAACACAATGACGCCATCAACATCGTCAAAATAATGACGTCACAAACATCACATCAACACAATGACGCCATCAGCATCGTCAACACAATGATACCACCATTATCACGTCAACAGAGTGACGCTATCCGCATCGTCACTAACATCATCAACACAATGATTCCAATATTACCAGCATCACATCAACACAATAACGCCATCAACATCGTCAACACAATGACGTCACCAAAATCGTTAATATAATGATGTTAACATTACCATCATCACATCAACATAATGACGCCATCAGCATCGTCAATACAATGTCATCACCAGCATCATTAACACAGTGACACCAACATTACCATCATCACATCAATACAATGACGTCATGAGCATCATCAACACAATGAAATCACCGACATCGTCAACACAATGATGCCAACATTACCAGCATCACGTCAACACAATGACGTCATCAGAATTACGTCAACACAATAACGCTATCAGCATCACTATAACACCATCTCACATATCCTGCAACATCACAGCAACCCAGTATCATCATAATTCGACTGAAATAAAATTTTGAATCTACGTCGGCCTTCCTTTTAATTTTCTAGCATCACATTAGCCTAGTGTCATCAAAATTCAACATTGAGACAAAATTTTAAATATGCGTCGACATTGCCTTTAATTTTTCAGCATCACAGCTGCCTAGTGTCATCATAATTCGACATTGGGATAAATTTTGAATTCGCATCGGCATTGCCTTTAATATTCTATCATCGCAGCAACCCAGTGTCATCATAATTCAATATTGGGACAATTTTTAATCTGCGTCAGTTCCGCCTTAATTTTCTAGCATAAAAAATCCCCATTTCTTCTTGAAAACCACATCTGCACATGCATTTTCTAATCTTTGTTCTAATTTTGACGATCAAGACAAAATTGGTCATAAATCAACGTCTTTGTCTGAAAACTCTTTCATCGTCTTCAGCCAAAGAAGGACAAGTTGTTGACACCTAATTTTGTCCCATCTTTTTTGATTATTTAATGCAATTTAAATATTTTTAACATCGCATTTTTATCATCATTTTTTGCATTTTTATATCATAATCATAAATATTCCATGTTATCCTATTTTCGCGAAATGGCATCGTATTTTTTTAATTTTTATTATTAAGCATTATGTATTTATTAAATATTATATTTTTTATTATTATCACATTATCATTTTATTTTAATAACTTTGCATCTCTTCAAATCATTTTCCTTTTAAATAATAAATCTCTTTCATATTTTTTTACCCAACCTACAAATCCAATCCATCACCATTTATTTTTCCCTCCAAAATCGGCTAGGACCAAAACCCCAAGGCCCAGCCGATCGACCCATTGCCTCAGCCCAAAAATCCCTAATCCCAAAAGCCTCCCTTTATTTCCCCTTAACCTACATAAATTAAAACACAACAAAAAAGAAAAAAAAACATACCCATATCCGTCATCACACCTTCATGACGCCTCATAATTCCTGTTGGATTTTCCGGCCTCCAAATCCGCCGGAAAATCCGTTCTGTTCTCCTTCACTCCCTTATATCACAACCTCCCATTTCTTATTTTTGGGGACCCGAATCCTTTAGCTCTTCCTCTCCCAAACTACCGTCAGCCACCCCTAACTCCGGCGAACCTCACCCGTCGACCTCACTCACTTTTCCCCACAAAACTCCCATCCGCAACACCCCCACACACCCCGTCACCCTCTGCCCTTCTGTGTCTTCTCCGACAAACTCACGCCGTCGGAGTTTAGACAACAACGAACTCTGAACCAACCAGCAACCCCACAATCCCCTTTTTTACATTTTTCGGTGAAAAAGCCACCAGCAACACCACCACCCCCCCCCCCCCCTGCTTCACCACCGACATCCCAACTCCGATGAACTCACAACACCAGAGCAACCACTACCACACCGAATCACTACCGCCATTATTGTAGACTATTTAATGTGGCTGTTCTTTTGTTTTTCTAGATCTGACCCGAAAGGTATTCCGGCGTCGCTCCGACATCTCGCCGTCGAAGTGACGCAATCTCTCTATTCCCTCTCTGTTTATTAATGAGTTTTGACTTCACTAGTTTTCTTTGGTTTTTTTGTGATGTATGTGAACCTTTTTCCTTCGAGAAATCGATCTAATAATTTTTTTGTTTCATGACTATTGTGATGTTGCTTCTCTAATTACTGTTGCGGCCTGATTTCACATCGTGTTCATGTCGGGCTAATGATTTCCTCCTGTTACCGTTGTTATCACTGTGTATTTTGGACTGTTTTGCTCCCATTGCTACTGCCTCGGTACTTTTATTAAATTGATAACAGAACTGGATTTCTCGATTCAGTGGTGCTAATATGCTATTTCGAATGAATCTTTAGTTTCGCCGTCGGAGCTCCGATTCTAGCGATCGTTGGCTTGTGCTTATGTTGTTTTAGCTGTTTTCCGGACTGATTTTTGACATTTTTCCCTTTATATGTGTTTGCAATATTTTTTGTCGCTCCGGTGACGTTCTGAAATTTCCGGCGAACTACGTTTCTGTTGCTTTTACTATCTCGCAGATCATTTGTGTTTGCTATGTTGTTGTTGCTTTGCTACTGTATCATTGTTACATACTGATTTTGGATAATTTTGCCCTTTGATTTATTTTACTAAACTGATTTTGAACAGATACTACACTTTGGCCGATGAATAAATATCCGTCGATCTTTTAGGTCTCCACAGTTGGGAAGACGGAAATAAAATCTTCAGGGCAGGGATGAAACTTAAATCCTTTTTACTTCACCCGAGAGACCAACACGTTCGACAGACAAGGTGACTAAAATGACCAACAATTCATATGTTCGCCGCCACGACGTGGTTGAAATGATCTTTTCAAAATTTAAGTCTAAGCCCTCTGTAGTCAAAACATTTACTATTTTTGGTACGGATCTGAAGTTTTATTTATATTCAATTGTTTCTAACCGTTCTTTCTTGACAGTTTGCAAGGGACAATCACGAAAATTAAAGAAGACGAAATACCCCTCGGATATGATATTATTTTATTATTGTCTTTTATTTTCTTTAATTCAGTTTTATTTTCATTCTGTATTGTAATTTAATTTATTGTACTTGTGAAATTATTGAAATGTTTAGAATTGATTGACTTAGAATTAATAAATAAAAAGGGGTAGTTTTAAAATCAGAAACCCGCCGCTAGTTATTTCTTAGGTTCGTTATACATGTTTCAAAACCCCGTTAGTTTATTCATTTTAGGTCATGCATCTTTTAAAACTATTTTCAGCATCTTTGTATTAGTTTTGTACTTTTCCAAAACATGCATTTTTTCTTTACATAATAATTAACCTAGGGTTGATTGGATAACCGCAAGTTAGCGGATCTAAAAGGAGGCGTAACCCCTTCCCTTTAAGATAATAAAGAACAATGATTCAGAATCTCATCAGTTTCGCAGACCATCATATGGAGATCATTTGCAGCATTTTTATGCTATATTCAAGTGTCCTAATTCACTCTAATAATTAGGTGGTGACTCCTCGAACCCTTAGCATTTCATTTATTTCAGGGGTTCAATCAAGTAGTACGTTGCAGTTCCGTTCAGATCATGCGGTAAAAAACGGGGGCGACAACCAATTGGCGAAATTTGATTCAAAAAGTGATAAAGGGATATTTATTGGCTATTCACAGAATAGTCATGCTTACATGATATACAATCTGAGTACTAAGACCATACAGGAGTCCGTCAATGTTATCTTTGATGATCTTATGGATATCTCAGGGAAGTCATCAGAAAATAACATTGTAGTTACAGTAGAAAAAGAGCAACAAACTGAAGAAGCAGATTTTGTCACAACATCAGAGGAAACATATGAACCACAAGAAGAGACCACATAGGTTGAAGTGGAGGAGGAGCCTGCAACTGAATTGCATGACCAAATAAGTCGAGACCCTCCATCAAGAATTAGAATGAACCATCCACCTGACCAGGTGATAGGGGGAGTTTCTGAGAGGATGCGTACAAGAGAGAAAGAACCAATCAACTATTGTGAAATGGTAAGGTATGTGTGTATGTCCACCATATACCAACATGTTAGTATTTCTTGTCTCATATCTACCTTTGAACTAAAGAATATTGAGGAATCTTTAAAAGATAATTTTTGGATTCAAGCAATGCAAGAAGAGCTTGAACATTTCACCCAAAATGAAGTTTGGGACTTGGTTCCATGTCCTAACAATGCAAATGTTATTGGAACTAAGTGGATTTTCAAGAACAAATCAGATGAAGTAGGGACATTTGTTCGAAACAAAGATCGTCTTGTCTCTCAAGGCTACACACAGTTTGAAGGAATCGACTACGATGAAACCTTCGCACCTGTGGCTAGAATTGAGTCAATACGATTATTACTTGCTATTACTTGCTACCTAAAAATTACCTTGCATCAAATGGATGTTAAAGGCGCATTTCTCAATGGTTATTTGGATAAGGAAGTTTATGTTAAACAACTGAAAGTATTTGAGGGTCCCTACCATCCATATTATGTATACAAGCTTAAAAGGGCCTTGTATGGGTTAAAACAAGCCACTCGTGCATGGTATGGTCGTCTAACAAACTTCTTTATAGACTTTGGTTTCATCCGTGGAGAAGCCGATAGATCATTGTTCATCAAAAGACACGTCGTAGATGTAGTGATTGCTCAAAATCTATGTTGATGACATTGTTTTTTGATAGACTTCAAAATCTTATCTAGAGTCATTTTTTGAAGCAATGTCGACAATGTTTGAGATGAGCATGATTGAGAAACTAACTTTTCTCTTAGGCCTGCAGATAAAACAGCTGAAAATGGGATCTTTGTATCTCAAAGCAAGTATGCAAAGAATTTGGTTAGAAAATTTGAACTAGAAAATGCAAAACATATGAGGACACCAATGAGCTCTACACAATAGGTATGCAAAGATAATGTTGGTAAGGATGTTGACCCAACATTATATCGATCAATGATAGGTAGTATTCTATACCTTACAACTAGTCGCCATGACAATATGTTTAGCGTGTGTGTTTGTGCTAGGTTCCAAGCCTGTCCTAAATTATCCCACCTAAATATCATAAAACGTATCAATAGATATGTCTCCGGTACAAGTGAGTTGGATATTTGGTACACCAAGGATACTACTCCTAACCTAATAGGATATAGTGACTCGGATTGGGCCGGTGATGTAGATGATAGAAAAAGCACTAGTGGTGGTTGTTTCTATCTAGACAATAACTTAGTTTCATTGTATAGTCAGAAACAAAAGTGTGTCTCCCTTTTGACTGCCGAATCTGAATATGTGGCAGCCGAAAGTTGTTGTGCTCAATTTATTTGGCTACGACACATGCTAGATGACTATGGCCTATCAAAAAACTCAATGATTTTGTATTGTGATAATATGAGTGCAATTAATATTTCTAAAAATCCAGTCTAGTATTCACATACAAAACACATAGATATACGACATCATTTTTTAAGAGACCTAGTGAAAAAATAGCTAGTTCAGATTGAATATGTTGATACAATTCATCAACTAACTGACATTTTTACCAAAGCTCTAGATCATGAGAGATTTTCTAGTTTGAAGAAATCTCTTGATCTATGTTTTCTCTAAAAATAAGACAGTTTAGGTAGATGTTGTCTTAAATGTTGTCTCAACATCTGGGTAACATTTACTGCTATGTCAATATACATGGTAGATGTTGTAGAATTGTGCATAGTTTTGATCACTCAAGTATAATTCTATAAGGACAAGTTCTGAATATGATATTGTTCTCTACGATGGTATATATAAATCAATTATATATAGCATGAAAAGGGAATATCATAAGAAGGCAAAGCTTCTACATAAAATTTGGTTGTATTACAAAAAGAGCAAAACTCTAAAGTTGGTATCGTTCCTATTGTATAGGAGTACCATGTGCTTCAAAGAAGGTTGAAAATACCTCAAAAATTATTTTCATTTTTTATAGAAGAATTATGTATGTGTTCAACTAAGTTGATTAAGGACATGATGAGACAATATAATATTGGTCCAGAGACCGGTTAAAATCAATGGAAGCCCAATGATCAAAAACACCTTTTTCAAATCAAATCTTCCATAAAACCCCTAACTCTTCTAAATCCTCTCTTATGTCCATTTATCAAAAATCCTCAAACACAAAAGAAAAAACTCCAATGTTGACCATCCCATGACAGAAGAAAATGACATACAAACATTATGTACCAATTAATAACCAAAAACATGACCCGAAATATTTTTCACGAGCAATGATTCTTATAGGTTCAGATGAACCATTAGATATAAGCTACCCATGTGGCAATGACAATCCTATTGATGTTGATGCAATATCAAGCTTTTCAAACCTAGGTACTAGACATTCAACATCGACCTTTCCATCTAGAAGGTCGAAAATAGTTTTCAAAAATATTATTCGTAAAAATCAGTCTACTAAGAAAACCAGAGTTGAGTTGACTTTCCCTATTGTCTCAAGAAGCAGTAGCAACACTGACTCTGATTTTAATATGTACGACATTCCAGGAACATCATCCACAGACAGTCCACCAATTGCACATAAAGGTGATGAGGATGAGGTGTCTGATAACACACCTCTAAGCAGATTTGTTCCAAAGCGAGTCCGAAGAACATACATAAATGTTGCTTCGAATGTTGCTTCAACTTCAAAGGCAACAAGAAAAAATTCACCAGTGGACCCAAACTATGTTGCCCCAACATCACAGGAAACACCTGCACACACCTCAATAAATGGCAGCAATCCAGAATCTGAATCAGATTCTGAGGTAATGGCTTACTCTCCCATATTTTAAAATAAATCATTTGCTGTTAACTAGAAGTGATTTAAAAATAGAATGATTAGATCAGAGAGAGTCATTGACCTTAATTAATTCTCTGACAATGACCTAGTTGATTTTTTGAGTAGCAGAAATTTATTGAGTTCTGTAACTGGGGAAAACCCTATTTTGATAAAGTGATTAGAGTGTTTTATGCTAATCTATCAACTGTTGTTAAAGACAACAACTCAAAAAAAAATTGGGAAAGTGTACTTATACAACAAGGTATATAATTTACCACCAGAAATCATCAACACCACTTTAGGGATAGCCACACATGAGAAAACTACTAAGCATAATCCCACTACTGAGGAGCTAAATTCTATGATTAAATACCTTACTGGGAATTTGACCACAGTCTGGGCACCTCAGAGTCATGTATCCAAATTGACTGCCTTGTTCACAACCATGCACAAACTTGCCATATTTAACTGGCTACCTTCTCTAAATGAGACTGTAGTGACTTTAGAGAAAGAAACACTGTTGTAAAAAATATGAAAGAATGACAGAGTTGATTTAGGAACTATCATATTTGATCATGTTACCAATCTGGCAGAAAGGAAAAATAACGCTGTCATTCCATATCCCTCCTTAATCTATCAAATCTTACTCAATCAAGGGTTTAAGATCCCAAAGGGGGATAAGTTGAGTCCTGCATTGGAAGTATACTCAGTACATAAAGCAGTGCTAAACAGTAGGAACATAATCATTGATATGCCCTGGAAAAATGAGAATTGGAACACAAAAACTGCATCAGATGTTGCCAACATTCCAGGAAACACAGAAAAGAATCAGTTCTCTATGTCCAAAGATTGGCTACAAAATCACATCGCTGAGATCAATAGATAAATTGAAGAACTAGAGCAAGTCAAGAATTACTACGTGGACATCCTTTCTTCACAAAAAGGGAGAAATGATGATGCTGAAGCAAATGAAGTAGGGTAGAGCAGGGCCAAGTACAGATAAGGATGCATGGGGAGATGACTGCTAGTGCCAAGAGGAGATGAAGGATTAGATATGCCAAGAAGAGATGCAGGAGTAGATGGTGGAGTTGATTGCGGATTGTTTTGTCAAACAGAAAGCGGCTGGAAGCTACTGTGACACAAAACAACCAGGATAAAGGTGACTGTAATTTGGGAATGTGAACTGTGTTGATACCTTGTTTTTACGTTTTGTTTTGTGTGACTTGATGGTTTGAACTATTGTGTTGGAAACTGGAAAAATGTGTTGGTCTGTAAATATTTTAATATTCTGTGGAAATGAGATGATTGTTGGATTTTGACTATCGATGTGTTGTATGCAAGTCACGACTAATAGACATAAGTTCTATCTAATCCGATCATCGATACAAAATTACTTGAAATGTGTAACTACAGGTTGAGGGGGAGCATGGATACAATCTTATTGATTTTTAGATTGTTAGGAAAGCTTCTAGAATTAGCAGTCTAGTCATTTTTAGGTTTGTATGAAGTTTTGTGAAGAAAGGCAAAAAGGGGAAGATTGTTGATGTTCGATGAGTGTTGTGACAACACGACTAATCAGTCAGGACAACATCACTTATGAATATAAGGATGTTGCCTGTAGTGTTGTGACAACATCTCTATAAATGATTTTGCCTATTCTTTCTGCCAAAATAGTGAGTGTTACTGTGAGGTAAAAATGACCTAGGCAAGCTAATAAGGAATTTGTGTTTAAAACGTGAGAAAGGAATAAGTCAAGCTTGGAAGGAAAGCGACGTGAAGATCAAGTCAATGTAGTTGAGGATTTAATGGAGGTTGAATCGGTCCAAGCTGCTACCTAGTTTTTCTCAACTTCTGCAACCAACCAGTGAAAATTTCAAGGAAGTTTCACACTATAAATAGAGGTGGAACTTCATAGTATCGGTATCTAGATTACAAAGAAAAGAATCACCAAGAGAGCTCTCGGAAATTCACTCTAGAAACTGGATCAAACACCACTGCCTAAAGTAGTATAACAACATCTAGTCACACATTACTATTGCTGCCCAGATTCTAGATTAAGCTTATTGTTGAAGCAATTGTAATGAAGATGTTGTATGTTTCTTTATAGATGTTTTGTCTTTAAATTTGAAGTCATCTCATGATTTCGTTTTTGTAATTTCTTTTTATTTTATTTCTACAAATTGTAAAAAGAAATTCAATTGTAATTGTATATAATATATACATTTCTTCGGTCATTGACCATCAAAGGCTATATTAATATATACCCTTGAAAATATAAACCTTGTGTCTTTTACTTTTTCCGTTGCATTTACTCTTAATGATTTATCATTGTTTTATCGAGTGTTGACACAACACTGAAGGCAACATAAAAGAACTGTTTAGCTTTTCAAGCTTTTTGAATCTTTATTTTTCTTACGTTTATTTACGTATCCGTAGCCTTGGACCTAACAAACTCTATTTAGGTTGCAATTGTACCAGATATTTTTATGCACAACACAAGCAAAGGAATAGAATTTCACTAATTTTCAGATGAGATCTATTTATCTTGCTCCGTAATTATACCAATAAAAAGCTCCTTTAAAAGGTGTTTAAAAATTTACCTTATTATTAAAGAAAGGTTTGAAACCTTAACCAATATACTCTATAATTTTGAACTTTAGAGTTTTCTCGCAGAATCATAATTGTGAAATGGTTAGATATATAGTAGCTTGATGCTTCGAGTACAACTTACCCCCAAGGATACACTAGAATCCTCAAAATAATGGCGAAAGAGATCTAGCTATATAGGAAGATATTCCAAACTAAAAGTGGACCTAACCTGTACGTGATTCAGATTTGAAAAGAACCTAACCTGTATATACGATTCAGTGTGAAAAGGATGGATATAGATATAGAACATTAAATGTGTGACACTGCATTTAACAAGAGATTAGCCTAAAAGAGGATAAATGGAAATACAACAATTTAGTTGTAGCATAAGATCCAGCTATGAGTTGAAATTAACCACAGCAACAATTATTAACGGTGTTCCAATATATGAACCATTAGGTGAACAATATAGACAACTCCCATCTACGGACCAAGATGGGGTCAAACGGTAAAGTACGTACATAAAAAGGAACGTTTTGCAAGTGTTGCCTAATATTTTGTAGCTAAAGCTCTAAATAAAGGTTACAAATATTTTGACAACATTTTTCAAGTGTGACTTGTTTATCCGTAAAACGGTATAGTTGAATTTGTATTCTTGGTCAAGGACACATAAATCTCGAGTGACACGTTATATAAGAATTCTAGATGAATTATACTGAAAACAAATAATAATCAAACAAAATAAAGCAATGATTAGTCTGGGTCTTGTAACAACTTCTGGAAAAAGTTACGATAACTTGTATGAAAGCACATAAACCACGAGAATATGTGTAAGTATCTTGTAATAACTAGAATATGATGGGTTACAATGGAATAACATGTCCTATTTATACATGAGCTACACAGGAACACAACCCACAAAATATACTCTCGTTATTACAGGAGATGAATATCGTAATAATTGGATAATCAATATCTCAATAAATGTCATTAAAACTCCATTGGAAGACGTACGCCCGATTTTAGTAACGGTCGCCCGTTACGAACTAAACCGTAACTTCCGCTCATCTCAAGCACTGGTTCCCACCGTGCATGTGTTACTCATGTACCGCTTGAATGCTACAGGTAATGCCCCAAGATGATTTGGACTCGACTCAACATCAATTGCCACGTGTCACATCATAATTCGTACATCTGTCTTATACGGATTTTGCTCTATACATATAGTCCTCGCACTTTTCGAGCGTAACTCTTGTGCAACCGGGAAGTGGATTTGAAATAACAATCAATCGACACTCTGTGCTTTGGCAGGAAACTTCAGAGAATACCATCCACATATTTTGTTATTTCAATCGTCATCTTGATGAAACGACGACAATTTTTCAACTTTCCTTGATTAACGAAAGACTGCAGAGTAATGATGAGGCGTGTCATCCAATCACTTCACAACTCTGGCACGCACATCCTACCGCCGATTGTTATTCGACATATATTTTTTTCAAGCGGCGTCATCACTTCACAACTCTGGCACGCACATGCTACCGCCGATTGTTATTCGACATATATTTTCTCGACATCATCATTTATTTCCTTATAAATACTCTACCAAACTGAGGGTTTGCCATTCTCCTTCCATTTGCACAAAGATATCTCTTGCTAAACCTCTACTCATCATCTTTCTTTTTTCATAGCAAGCATGACCAACCCTTCAACTAGTAGCAATTCCTTTTCAGGAAAAAATAAAAAACACCCCTAAAGTGGGACTCCTGCTAGCCAAAACCCTTTGGCTTCCTCCTACTTGCTAAAGACATGGTACTTAACTCATAATGTTTTAGAAAAGATAGTTTTGGAGGTACTACCCGGCAGTAGGGACACCCCGCCCGGTGATTACAAAACCTGAATTACTGCTAGTATCTTACCAATAGTGAAGGCCGATTGCGGCTGGGAATCAATCGAAGTCTTGATTCCTACCAGAGAGGAAATTATCACCTCCTACAAGCAAAGGTATCCTTATGTTTATACTTACCCTTTTAAATGAAAATATAGAAAATTATTAATGACGTCATTCTAGAATTTTATCACTGGTACAAAGTCTGCATAGCTCAGGTTGACCCTCAGATTTAGAGGGCAGTCGCATGCCTCCAACACTTCGCTCGGGAGGTTGATGTTAGCTTTACTTTAGACCACCTAATCCGCATTTACTCTCTGCGCACTTTCTATGACGGAGTCATCAATCTACACCACCGGGGAAACAAAATTGTTCTAGCCAGTCTAGACAATGGTCGGGACTAAGGTTGGATGAAAAGTTATGTCGTTGTTCCTACTGCCAACCTCCTTCCCCCGACAGCCTCACAATCCCAGAGCAATGGAACTTTCACAGTAAGTTTATTTTTATACTATACTTGTTCTAACGCCTCTTTTAAGCGAGTCGTTTTATTTTTGACTGGAGTTTATTCTTCCCTTTAGCCACTGTATGGGAGCCTGCAGATATTAACGACCTTGACACTTGGGTTCAGAAGATCGTTGACGTATCCACATCAGAACTCTAAACGTGGAAAAACTTTGATTTAAAGAAGAACTGGGTACCTCACCACCACGATACGTATTATGATTTTAATCTCATATTCTTCCGTTTATTCTCCGACCTACCGATAAAATTGTTCTCCTTTTTGTTAGGTCTTTGCAAAGAAATTGATACTGCTCCACCTGAAGAAGAAATCGAAGATTCATAGGCAACCACCCTCATTATTCAATAGGCTCATGAGTAGAAAAGGCTATGAAATGAATACTCTACTAGCCCCCACTCAGAACAAAAGCGTTTGAAGAAGAAACTCCCTAATCACTCTAACTGAACTCCTCCCAACACTTCCGATAATGCCAGTTTAAGTGTTGGTTATTTCCCTATAGTGGACCTGGATGATGAAGGTCTCGAGGAAGAACAACCTTTAGAGAGAAGTCAAAATGACATCCCCCTGCTTTTTGCAGAGATGGAAGTTGCCATTCATGGAACCGATCACACCAATACTTCTTTCGCCCTGGTAATCACTGTTACATGTCAATCCTGCATGGACCGACCGTCACCACTCTACCACCAATTGTTGAATATCCCAAGTCTCTGCTCATGATTACCATTGCCCAAGAATAGGATGATGAAATTTCGTCTTCCCCGAACTGGGTTTCTTCTTCGCGTATGGATGAGATGGTAAACGAATACCTAACCTCGGTAGCTCAACCTACAGATTCAGAACCGTAACTTTCCAACTCCCTAACAACTTCCACCTTTGTTCTAAGCCCATTGGAGTGATTAACTATATGAAATATGTGGCTTCAAAAAAAGATATGGGGAAGGCTCACCGGGTGTCCTCCGAATATGTCATTAATGAAGGAATGCATGCTGCCATCAATGTATTACCCTTTTTCCGATTTGCTCGTACTTTGCTATTTCTTCACATTCTCTTTTGATTGTCACATTATTATCAAGGCCAACTTCCTGTGCTACAAAGGGCTCCAATGGATGATTTAAGAAAAGTCGCCTTGAAGATCGAAAGGGAAAACATAATTCACCGCCTATCAGTTGTAGAGGCGAAGCTTGCCAAGATTGATGATCTGCGTGGCAAACTTAAGCAATTGAAAAAGGAGAAAGAAGCATATAGGAAATATGATACTTTGCATAAGTACTAGGCTGGGGATTGGCAGAAAAGGTGGAATGAAGCATCAGATACTATGTCTGATCTGATGCTCTCCGATCTTGAGGCTGATGTGGGTTCCTTCTTCGAACGTCTCCAAATTAAAATAACAAAGATAGAAGCCCTGAAGAAAGATACCGAGTCATTAAGGTATCATATTTCTGCTTCGGCTTCTCAGAATGAGAGACAACAGGATGAGATTCCTGAGTTGACCCGAGCCAACGAACTCCTTCATACTATCTGCACTAAGCTCACTCAGGTCGTTCAAGCTGTAGAAGAAGAGTCCAGGACACCAATGATAGTTATACTATGTCTATGATTATGAATGACTGTATGATGCTTCATAAGGCTTTAGAAGCAGCGAAGACTGAGCTTGTCGATATTGAGGAGGAAATCATTAAGGCTCGACAATTGGAATTGGCCTCTGCTGATAGTCCTGATGGCCCCTACCCATTGAAGAAGATAATTCTTTGTTGGGGGGGGGGGGGAGATGATGAAGTCCTCTCAGAGACCGATATTCCTCCATTCTCAAGAGTATGTGCCTTCAGCCTCAAATATCGTGCCCGAAGTATCAGCCTCAAAACTACCTTTTTCATCCCCTATTTCTCAAAACTTGTTGGAAACACCAAGAACACCCTGACGGATCATGAAACGGACATGCCGTAACCTTTCGCGTGAGTTTTTATTTTTATTTTTTATTTTGTTACCGGGTCACTTTTGGACCCGTTTAGTATCTTTTGTATCCAGATTGGTTTCAGTCCGAAAAATATATAAACGAATGAACTTTTCCCTTTATAATTCTGCGTCAAGTTTTTATTCTTTACTTATTTCCATAAGAAAGCATTAATTACAAGCTATATCATTTTGCTTTATGAACCAGAACCTCATTTTGAGGTACATTTTACCGGAAGTAGCTAAGCTTCGAAGTTTACAAACTTTCAAATATCCTCAATTCAGTTTCGAAGATATATTTTTATTTTCATCTTTAATCAGGGCTTCACATGGCCATTAGAGTCAATCTCGGAGTTAACTTGGTTCCGGAAAATTTAAAAACTCCGACACTTCTTATATCTGGAGCGTTAACAATTTTGTTAAGGTTTTAGTAACAGATGACCCTTATTTTTAATGGTGTTGAAGAAGAGGACATCACATGTTCATTATGGCACAAATTGTTTTTATATATGTAAGATAATAACATACGTATTTATGCTCGTGATGGTAAAAAATTATTAATCATAAAAGAAAATTTTCATTGATTCCTTTGAGTTACAAATGTGAAGATAATTGCAAGAATAATCTGGATGTCATCTAGTGTGATCAGTCTGATACATATACTTTGAACTTTTATGCAGTCCCCAATATCGGATGCTTGCTTAAAGCACTAAAATTTTATAAAATTTTCTTTATTCCTTTCCGGGTATATATGGCCCCTAGTATTTGAGATATCATAAATGTAAATGTAAGAGAAGTGGACCATATTAATCTTGATTGTGAAAGGCCCGTATCTAAATGTTCACTAAATATTATTTCTTTAATCAAGCTGCCCACAGAACTGCTGGAAGTAGAATACTGTTGTCCACAAGCACCTAGTTTTCAAAGTTTATTTCTCTCTCTATTACACTTTTTGTTCGAATTGGGGGCATCCAATTATTAAATACTTAATAAATATCATTCCTTTTAAATGTGGGAATACCATAATCAAAATTAGAAATTGTTTCTTTTAATGACCCACGTAATTGCAGCTTGTGAATATTAACTGACCACAAGATCAGTTTCCTTGCCAATCACTAATCTAGTGGCTTTGAAGTAGTTTCTATGTTGGTTTTTTAAAAGATAGTGCAATTAAAAATGTGTCTCAATAATTTTATTAAATATATAGGGTTTTATATAGCCAACTTAAAAATATAATATGCAGAAAATCTGCATAATCAGAATTCAAAAAACTAAAAGAATCTAATAGAAATTTAAAATTCATAACACTAAATTCATCATAAACCTAAGCAACTTATTATGCTAAAAAGTCAAAATAAGTATATGTTATATCAAGTATGACTCGGTTTGTTTTTAACTCAATTTAGGTTGCAATTGTACCAGATATTTATATACACAACACAAGAAAAGGAATCAAATTTCACTAATTTTCAGATGAGATTTATTTTCTTGCTCCGTAATTATACCAATAAAAAGGTCCTTTAAAAGGTGTTTAAAAATTTAACTTACTATTAAAGAAAGGTTTGAAACCTTAATCAATATACTCTATAATTTTGAATTTTAGAGTTTTCGCTGGCAATACCAATGACCGTATATGGTCCTTCCCAGTTTACTCCTAACTTTCTAGCATTACGCTCCCGGGTTACTCTGAGGGTAACTCGGTTTTCTAAACTGCCATATTTGCCATGCATTTGAGTTATCTCTCTTCTAAGATTCATAATCTCTTCTTTTAATTTCTGGGTTGTAATAGGATCTTTGGAGTTCCTCTTCTTTTGCAACTCAGTAAGTAGTTCCGAAAAATTATACGGAGGATCAATACGAGTTTTGATCTTGATAGGAGTCTTGTCCTTTTCTTGTGCCTTGAGCAATGCGTCAATGATTTTTGCTTTATGGGCTCCGTCTGGGAAGTCTTTAAGAAGATCATTAATTTCTTCTCCATTGATGACGCTAACGTTAAAACTGGAGAACTGGGCTTGGAGTTTATAAAACTCATCATCAGTGTCATCAGTATCTCTGATGGCCTGACATCTATCCTTGGTACAGCAAGGGGTATCTTCCTCCGAGGTAGATGAATAAGGTCAATGAATACGTCCCTATGGTATCATCGGAATAGTCAGAATCAACCATGATTTTCTTTAAAGCATCCTTAATGCTTTCTTCAATATCAAGATTATTAATCTTATTGATTTTTTTCTTTTTATTTGAAGTGTCGGAGATTTGTGTGACGGTTGTAGTAACGCTCCATTCTTTATTTTTGGGCTACCATCCGGACATATGCTAAATCTCGACGTTCCTCAAGTAAATCTAGGTGTTAGGACATTGATTATACATTTGATTCTTCCTCAGCCCGTCGGTATCTCAAGTTGAGAGTTCCAACTTCTACCAGAATCAAGTCTTCTGCATCGTAGAACAAGGAAAATGAGTTTCTCTGGTATTCATTTCTGTCGTGGTTCGATATGTCCATAATATCTCTGATAGCATAGACAATCAATTTCCTTTTGCAGCTTCTAGTTTCTTCTTCAAATTCTTCATTATTATCTTATTTGTCGACTCTTCTTGTTCATTTAAATTGAGGTGATGGGGAGTTGAGGTGATTCATTTGATATTTAAGCCATCTAGGAACTCCGTGACCTTAGCTCCGATAAAATTCCGACCATTATCATAAGCTATCTCCTTAGGGATGCCAAAACGACAAATAATATGTTGTCAAATGAAGCCCTTCACCTTATTCTCCCATATCTTTACATAAGCTGCAACTTTAACCCATTTAGAGAAATAGTCAGTGATAAAAATAATTTGACATACCTGTCTTGGTGTCGCTGGCAAGGATCCGATGATGTCCATCCCCCACTTCATAAACAGCTACGGGGACACTACTAGATGCAGTTCTTCTCCCAATCGATGTAATAGTTGTGCATGGTGCTGACACTTATCATACTTCCTTACAAATAATTTTGTATCCTCTTCGATCCGGGGCCAATAATAACCGACCCTCATGAGCTTCTTCATTAAGGATTTCGCTCCCGAATGATTTCCACAGAAACCTTCATAGAATTACCTCATTACGGTATCTGCTTCATCGGGGTCTATGCACCGGGCTAGGGGACTATAAAAACACCTATGGTAAAGATTTCCATTTATGATATAGTACCGGGCAGCTTTGGTCCTTAGAGCTCTGGATGTTTTCAGGTCCTCCGGGAGCTTTTCGTTTACGAGATAGTCCTAGAATTCATTTCTCCAGTTTCAAGTTAGGCTGGTCGAATTTATTTCATCATATCCGATAAGATTTAATACTGAATGCAACAACTGAACAATCAACTCAGTTTAGAACCTTCGGCCTCTATGTTGGAGTCTAAATTTGCGTGTGCATCCAGCTCTATATTTTTCTCTCGGGGTATGTGTACCACTGACCATTCTTGGAAATGAGACAAAAGCTTCAAATTTTTTTCAAGGTATCTCGACATGCGTTCTTCTTTGGCTTCGAATACTCCATGGATTTAATTCACTACCAACATCGAGTCACACTTGACTTCAGTGATTTATGAGACTAAACCTCGAGCAAATTCCGAATCCTCATACTCTACTTCATTGTTAGTCAACAGAGTGTTATGTATAGCTTGTCTTAAGACTCTACCGGTGGGAGTTCGCAGTAAAATCCTCAGACTAGTCCCCTTAATGTTGGAGGTACCATATGTATAAAGCGTCCAGATCCCGTGGGCAGCTCTGAAGACTAGAATAGCCCCCTTTTCTGTCTGGGGGTTACTCCCGGACTGAAATCGACCACAAAGTCTGCAAGGACTTATGACTTTATTACAGGGGTCTCTATTCAATGTCAAATTCACTCAATTCTATCACCCATTTAGTCAAGCGCTCAAAAAGTTCGGGCTTATGCAATACATTTTTAAGAAGAAATGTAGTTACTATGGCAATTGGGTGGCACTGAAAATATGATCGAAACTTCTACTACGACATTAATAATGCAAAATACAATCTTTCAAGTAATGGGTATCAGGTCTCGGCCTCAGACATTACTCTACTTACGTAA
Organism: Przewalskia tangutica; assembly: GCA_029844215.1. Classification (NCBI taxonomy): domain Eukaryota; kingdom Viridiplantae; phylum Streptophyta; class Magnoliopsida; order Solanales; family Solanaceae; genus Przewalskia; species Przewalskia tangutica. Next base: position 138,054,844 of record CM056720.1, on the reverse strand, counting down.
TAGATAGGAAATTGTATAGCATTTTTCTCTCATACCAGCACTGCACTTACCGCTACCTCCGATATTGTCAGGTATATACGTAGTTGTTCTTCGTCCTTTGGCTTTAACATGAGCGGAGGAATAGTTAGGTAAGTTTTCAGGTCCCTTGAGGCTTGCTGGCACTCGGGTGTCCAAACAAAACCATTTTTCTTATTTAGAAATGAGAAGAACATGTGACATTTTTCTGAGGACCGATATATAAACCTAATTAAAGCTGCCACATGTCCAGTAAACTGTTGCACTGCTTTCCCATCATCAAATGTGTCTGATATATCTTCGATAGCCTTTATTTTGTCAAGGTTTAGCTCGATCCCCTTTAAGAAACCAATAAACCCAAATATATACCAGAGCTAACCCCAAAAGTAGACTTCTTGGGGTTTAGCTTCATATTATGTTTCGTAAGCACCTCAAAGGTTTCCTGCAAATGAATCAAAATGGTCTTCTGCACGAAGACTCTTAACAAATATATCATTTATATATACTTCGATTGTTTTACCAATTTGTTTTTTAAATATTTTATTTACTAACCTTTGATAAGTAGCCTAGACATTTTTAGTCCAAAAGGAATAACGTGATAACAATAAGTACCGAAAATGGTTAAGAAAGATATTTTTTCTTGGTCTTTCGGGTGCATCCTTATTTGGTTATACCCGGAATACACATCGAGAAAACTCATTATCTCATGTTCGGCCATAGCATCGATCATCTAATCTATGTTAGGTAGCGGGAATGAGTTTTAGGACATGCTTTATTTAAATCCTTGTAATCAATGCACATTCTAAATTTGTTACCCTTTTTAGGTACTATAACTATGTTTGCTAACCAGTTGGTGTATTGTAATTCCCAGATTGACCCTGTATTGAGTAGTCTAACTACTGCTTCTTTAACAAACCTGTTACAGAGTGTGCCTATCAGCCATTTTTTGTCGTGCCAGAGGGAAACTAAGATTCAGATCCAACTTATGAGTTGTGACTTTTGGAGGAATGTCTATCATATCTTCATGAGACCATGCAAAGCAATAAATTTTGGATATAAGATATTTAAGAATCATCCCTGAGCCCCAGGGTTAATCTAGTGCCCAGGTATACCTTCTTATCGGGGGTTTCCAGAGGTAGTGCAATCTGATCAAATTCTTTGATAGTGAATTTAGTGGCATCTGATTCATCCGATACCTAAAAGTATATCGATACTTGGTACCAGTCTGAAAACTCTTCCTCAAGATAAGGTTGTTACTGATTCTATCGACGGAACCTGGTGAACATCCTCTAGTACCGGCTTCACTTCCTGTAATTGCTATTTGGGGTATGCTACCACCTCTGGTTCATCTATGGAGTACACCTCAAATTTGTTGAATCCTCATTGGTGTAGGAAATTTCACCAATAGATGCAGTATTGACTGGACCGACCTCATATTATGTATCCACGGTCTACCGAATATTGCATTATACCTCATATACCCATCGAGGACATATAATTTTGTTAAGTTAATAACCCCATTGCATCCACCGGTAGATCCACTTCCCCTTTTATGATTCGCTTGACATGTTGAAACCTGAGAGGGTTCTGGAAATTGGAACTATCTTATTTACCATATTCATTTCTTCTACCACCTTCAATAGGATTATGTTAGCCGAGCTTCCGGGATCAATTATGACTCTTTTCACATGGAAGCAATTGATTAGTATCGTGACCACCAGTGTATCATTATGAGAGAAGATTACATTGGCAGCGTCTTCTTCAGTAAACATGATAGTATGTTCGTCAAGTATCTCCCGAAACCTTTTTGTCCCTAATCATAGAGATTTTCATCTTCTTAGCTACAGTGAAAGATGTAGAGGCAATCATTGATCCTCTATATATTATGTTATAACATGAGGCAGTGCAATAAGATTTTGATTATCTTCTGCGTGTGGTCTCCGCTCATAATTATTTCCAGCTTTCTAACTCGAACATTCTCAGAGGTGGCCCCTGCTCAACATTCCTATCACCTCTTCTCGTAGGTATATGCAATCCACAGTTTTATGCTCGTGAGTGCTATGGAAATTGCACCAGACGGACTAATATATTTTATTAGGATTATATTGCAGCAGTTTTGGTGGTCGGGATGCCAGATGAGTTCTCAACATCACCCCTATTTGCTCTTTATTAATGTTGAAATTATACTCGGATAATTTTTGGTACATGGTACCCTTGGATGAGTTACCTTTATAGAAATTCACCAATCCTTGATTGTTTCATTAGGAACCTCTCTTGTTATTTGATTTTTCAAATGAGCGAAAGTCTTTTCCACCTCCCAGTGTTTTGGGGGTAGGATAAGGTTAGTACCGGTTCTTTGAGGAATTCTGATCGATTCCTTTATCAGACTTTGCAAAGATACTTCCGGCTTTAGATGCAAGCATATCATTCTCAATCCGGATCTTAGACTCATACCGATTGTACATGTCTTCCCAAGTTGTAGCCTAGAATTCCAAGATATGTTCCTTGAGCTTTTGTAGAGTGTCTAAACTTAAAGGGTTCAAACCCTTTGTCAAATCTTCTGCAACCCATTCATTCAGGACTGTGGGTAATAGCTTTCATTCCTTCTGGAATTGTGTATCGAAGTCTCTAAGGAGTTCTTTTTCTCCTTTTGTAATGCGAAAGACATCCACTTTGTATATCTTCACTTTCCGAGCCCCCGCATAAGCCTTCATGAACGTGTCGACAAGATGGGAAAACGAACATATTGAGTGCTCAGGGAGTTGTGAATACCATGTCAAAGCCCCCTTAGCAAGTGTTTTAGTAAATGTTTTTATTAGAACCGATTCTATTTCGTGTTCTCTCATATCATTTCCCTTCACGACCGTAGTATAGGCTATTATATGCTCTTGTGGATTAGTAGTCCCATCGTATTTGGATACAAAGGCATTTTGAACCTATTGGGATCAGTTTGGGTGCAGCCTCTGGCTTGTACGCCAACTGAATGTTTCTTTCATCGAGACCGTTAACCACGGGAGGATCCCTCAGTATTTGACTAAACTGACACCGGAACTCCTAGGTTTTTTTCTGTCTTTTTTGCATTTGTATCCACTTTGCTTGTGATGTCCTTTATGAAATTTCAAGATATTTTCCTAGAATGAGTTTTTAAGGGCGGCTTCGCTCTCTGAACCATCATTTTCTGATATGTCTTATTCATTATCAGTTTCTCTATGTGCATTCAGTGGAGGCATCAGTTCTTCTGTTGGAGTAATGTTGGCATTTTTGGACATGAACTCCTATTGAAACCGCTTCAGACGGCCTAACTACTCACTCGTTGCAGCATTTTGAGCCTAAAGATTATATATGGCTTCTTTAGGTGTTTCATCAGTGGGAACATCTCTATGTTGAGTCTGACTGTCTCCGAAAGTGACTCCGTCTATATGCATAGGGTCTTAGGGTGTCGTGGTTCCTATTGGCAAACCATCCAGCCCAAGATTGTTTGTGTTGTCCCTGATGTTGTGATTTCTTTCTCCTATTCTTGTCATCTGTCTAATCTGAACAAAGAATAAGACTTAAAGAAAAAATAAGGTTAGTAGAGAGGTCACTTCTGACACCACCAATTGTCCAGGCCCAACACTGGGTGCCAAACTATTTACCCGCAAAATGGTACAGTTGAATTTGTATATGTGTTCAAGGACACTTTGATCTCAAGTGACACGTTAGATAAAGATTATAGATAAATTATACTAAAGATAAATAATGATCAGACAAAGTAAAACAATGATTAGCCTGGGTCTTGTGACAGCTTCTGGGTAAAGTTACGATAACTTGTATGAAAGCACAAAAACCAAGAGAATGTGTGTAAGTATCTTGTAATAACTAGAATCGGATGGGTCACTATGGAATAACATGTCCTATTTATACATGAGCTACACGGTTACACATTTCACGAATATGCTCTCATTAATAGGAATGAATATTATAATAATTGGACAATTAATATCTCAATAAATATTATTAATGCTCCATTGGAAAACGTACGACCGGTTTTAGTAACGGTCGCCCATTACGAACTAAATGGTAACTTCCGCTCTTCTTAAGCACCGGTTTCCACAGTGCATGTGTTACTCAGGGTACCACTTGAATGTTACCGGTAATTCCCCAAGCTGACTTGGATTCGACTCAGCATCAATTGTCACATGTTGCATCATAATTCATACAATTTCCTTATATGAATTTTGTCCTATACATAGCCTAAAATTGTATAGCCTTAGGACAAATTGTTGTATTATCTTGAGCATGTTGACTTAGCCCCTTTCTAAACAAGGAGTACTATCAAAATTGAGGATGTTAAAATCGAGACAGAGATGAGAATTTAGAGAGATAAGAATAATGAGAGAATTATTTCTACTTTTTATTCATCATAATGACCTCCTTACATAAAGGTAAAGTCCTTCTTTTCCTAGTCTAATAAGATAACCATATTTAATAGAACTACAAATCATATATTACCATAATTGCAAATTTACCATAAATAGACGTAATCTATTCTAGTAACCCTCCTCAAGTTGGAGCATGAGGGTCTCGAATGCCCAACTTGCCAAGTAAATATTCATGTTGCGATTTGCCCAAAACCTTTGTAAACACATTGACCAATTGTTCACTGTTGACACATGATTGGAAAGTATTATTCTGGTCTGGAGCATATCCCATACATAGTAACAGTCGACTTCAATGTGTTAGGTCCATTCATAAAACACCGGATTCACGCAATATGCAATGTCGCTTGACTATCACAATACATTTTAACTGAAGATTTATGGTCAACACCCAAACTAAGTAAAATTCTCTTTAACTATTTCAACTCCTATGCTGACGAGCGAGAGGAAATATGATGCTTCTTTGTTATCCATGATACAAGTGAATTCCCAAGGGATACAAACCAACCGGTAAGTGATTTTTAAGTCAACGGACAACCGAAACAACTGGAGATCATAATCTTTTCGCATCACAATGTCTATACAACTGGAGATCATAATATTTTTGCATCACAATGTCTTATCTTAAGTTCTTCTGCATGTAACGCACCACGCGTACAACTGATCGGTGTATTTTATATACACTTTTTTAGTTAGTTTTAGTTAGTCTTTTGTCCCTTTTTGTACAAATAAGTGTCGTATTAGGATAAATTTTCTTTCTTTTGAGTCAAAGTGGTTAAAATGGCCAAATGGCGGAAAAGGAGCTAAAAGAGGGCAAAAGAGGAGGTTCCAGAGCTAAAAACAGAGAAAGTGGCGAACGAGGCAAAAGCCGGACCAGCGCGCGGCGCCTCACTGCGATCAGCGAGGCGGCGCCGATATCCAGAGAGGCTGCAGAAGTCCCAGCGCCGCGTCGCCTCATGTCAACAGTGCAGCGCGGCGCTAATCATCGAGAGGCTACGAAGTTGCGGCTCTCGAACAGCGAGAGATCGGGCGCGGCGCCAAATCACCCGAAGTGCCACAGAAGTTCCGGCGCGCTGGCCGATAGCGAACATGGCGCGGACGCGGAAAAATCGAGTTTACGATTTTACGGGCGGGCTGCAGGGAAAAGTTAAGGGCGGTTTTCAGCCTATAAAAGGAGATCCCTAGGCAGATTTTAAGGGTTTCCCTTCTTGCACAACTCAAGATTTCTTGCTTGGAGTGGAGACCATAATTTAGTACTTTCTTTTCCTTTTTCTTTTCTTTATTTCAGTTTTGTATGATGAACTTTGAATTAGTTCTTGTCATGTCAATGGCTAGGAACTAATTCTCTTATAGGGCTTTCCATGTTGATTCACTAGAAACTTATGTTATGAATTAATACATGTTTATGGTTATTATTCTTCTTTGAGAGATTTATCCAATAATTGCGTTGAATGCTTGGTAATTAATTGACAACTAATTATCCTTATATGATTTCTAATTTACTTCGAAAGGAGAGATTGTGAATATGCTGTAAGTTGAGTAGACATTCTTGGATTGGGGATGAAAATACCTCAATTATTTATATAGCGTTAATGAGAGGCTTAACAACCCTAATTTTGCGCATGGTGCGTGACGGTTAACTAGGTTTTTGTTCTTAATCCTCCTATAGAGTTATCCTTATCACCGAAAGGTAGGTAAGGTGCAATCGAGGTTGAGTGTTTATATATCCTTAACGGGAATATAAAACGATTTCGTAAACCTGCTAGCTCCGAGAGAAAAAGACCATAATTCGTTGTATTAATAAATAACATAAGCGGATAGTTGAGGAGACATGGAAGCCCTATTCCCATCACAACTGAAGTAAACTCATTAGATAAATTAGTCTTTATAATTCTTAGTTATAAACAATAAAATCAAATATCAACTTACCAAATAGATACCAAAAGATAGATAGTTGGTACTTGAACCCTAATCCTTGTGGACGATATTCGGTCTTATCAAGACTATATTACTTGTCACGATAACGTGCACTTGCGTTAAAGTGTGTGCATCTTTTCGCGCATCAAGTTTTTGGCGCCGTTGCCGGGGATTAGGCATAGTTAAATATCAAATTTGTCTATTTTTAATTTCTAATTTGGTTTTTATTCTTTGTTAATTTTTTTTTATTCTTTTTCATTTTATGTATTTATTGTGTGAAAACAAGGGTGCCGTGATCCGTTGTTGGTTTTGATGCATCTCAGGGATTCTTTAGACATGGATTTCTACTGTCAATATGATAGAGCTCCAATCATAGAGGAAGAAAGAGAGGAATTACGAGAAGCCATACTCAGTTTCGCTAGGTATCAAACTCAGTTCATGGATGAAACGAGATTGGCCATGAAGAAGTTGGAACTGCAAATAGGAGAACTCGCAGTCATTTTTAACGTGACGACAAATTGAGAGCACAGAACCAAACCCAACTATTGAGGAATCTGGTGAGATAGTTGGTATAGAAAAGGAAAAGATTGCAGAGATCCAATTATTCACCTTCTTGGAGTCTGTGGAAATTCTTTTTCTTGCACCTATTACAGAAGAAACACCACTAGCTATCACGACTGATCCCCAATTAGGAAGCCCATACCATCAAGGGTACCCCCTAGAGTTGAGAGATGTAGAGAATTTCACGGATTCCTACATTATAGAAAGCATAAAAGACAAGCTCGTCTTGTGTACTTGGGGGAAAATTGTATGTTTAAGGCTTTCATTTGAACAAATGGTCGTAGGGAAATTGAGACCTACAACAATAAATCTGTGGATTGCAAGCAGTTCGCAGAAGGATCCAATGGGCACTCGTACCGGTTAATTGCGTCCGGCTAAAAGACGTTAAAGACAACGCTTGTTGGGAGGCAACCCAACGTTTTCAATTATGTTATTTTAATTTCTGTCCTTAGTTTATTTTATTTTTTCTAAGAACAATTTCACGGTCTTGGGTTCTAGTGTTTGTGCTGTGATTGTGGTCTGAGCCAATAAAGCGAAGGCGGAAAAGCGAAAAGCGATTTCGAGAAAAGCGGGTAAGCGCCGGGAAGCGAGGCAGCGGTGCCAAAAATCCAGAAAAATGCCAAGTTTAGCGCGCGCGACGAAAATCGAAGAGTCAGAACATTAGGCGCGGCTAAAGCGCCAGGCGTAAGTGGAAATCGAAACTTAAAAGGCCTGAAATCAGATTTGCCCCGATTTCAAAACCAAAACCTAACCGCCTTCTCCACAAACCCGAAAATCCACAAATTACCCACAAATCCTCCACAAATCAAACCCAACCATAACCAAAACTCTTAAATTCCGAAAAACCCTTAGCTATCTCAACCAACAAAGCTCCATTCCATAGCCTCAAATCACCATTGGAAGCAAGAACATCGTGGAGACACCATCAAAAAGGTAATCTTCACCTTTTTCTTGAAAGTTGCTAGTAGTCAAAGGAGGTAATAGTTGGAGAGGTGTTGCATTGTGAAGTAGTTTGGGTGTTGAAAAATTGATTGTGAAGTTGGAGAAGGAGTAGACAAGGAGGGTGTGGGTATTGGGTAGTAGAGTTGAAGTTTGGGGGTGTTTGTGTTTTAGCTGCTAGAGTGTTGATTGTGTTGGGGAACACTTGTGCTAATAAGTTGTAAGCTGCAGAAAGTGTTTTTAACCATGTCCGAGAAAAAGAAGAGCCTCGCATCCACCATTCACATTACGATGATACTAGGTTTGTGAGCTACGAAGCCTTCCAAAGATACAAAAAGCTTAGTACTAGGCCCTTAATCCCTGAAAGGGGAATGGACTATCAGAGGGAGTCGTTTGGGGAAGAGGATGTTTATGAGCCCATTCGGGCAATGATTGAGTTAAGGGGGTGGAGGAGATTTGTAAATCCGGAGAAGATAGCACCAGTGAACACAACAATGGTGCGTGAATTCTATGCCAACTTTCCGGAGAAGGTGGAAAGGGGATGCTTTGTAAGGGGAAATTATGTGCCTGTGACAGCAGAAGATATAAATACACAATTGAAGACGGTTGATGTTGAAGAAAGTGATGATTGGAACCTCTTTAGAACATGGTCTAGAAGCACCTCCAACATCGACTGGAATAACATTGCAGACACAGTGAGCTACCATGGGGCTGCATTTGATCTTGCAAGAAATGGGTCAAGAGGACTGAGCAGGTGCCAGTTCAACAAAGCAGCCAAGAGTTGGCTATATTTCATCAGTGCCCGTCTGATCCCATCAACGCACTTCACCAGAGTGCCAGAAGATAGGATCAAATTGATATATGGGATCATGACGGGGAAAACAATTGATGTGGGGAAAGAAATAGTGCAGAGCATTGAGGAAATCAGCAGGTTGGTAACAACAGGTGGATTGGGACATGACTCAGTTATCACCAAGCTATGTCACATGAATGGGGTCCCAATCCTACCCACTGATACTAATGAGAGAAACCAACTGCCTGTGTCCTATGGGATAGTGCACTCTTTCCTGCACTCCAAGCCCCAGCGACGGAAGAAGAGCACTGACAGCAGCAGCAGTAGAGCGCGATGAGCGAAGATGAGCACGAAATAGGGGCTCGATATGAGCGAGACCTAGCCGACCAACCACAGAATCAGAACCTCCAGTGCCTATGATGGAGCAAGTGCTCCAGAACCAGAGAATGATGATGTAACATTTCGACACAATGATACAAGGACAAAATGAGTTGAGACAGGGAAAACATGAGTTGCGACAAGGGCAACAAGAATTGAGGCAGGAGCAACAACAGTTGCACCAGCAGTTTGACGAGATGAGTTCCCTGTTCAACCAATGGTCGATGCATTATCCACCGCCGCCACCACCATTTTAGCCAAAGTATGTAAGTGTCTTATTTCTTTTATTGTCTTTGAGTCTACACACATTGGGGACAATGTGTGATTTAAGTTTGGGGGTGTTTTATTTGTGTCTTGTTATGTTTTATTTAAGTTTATTTAAGTCTTTTTATTGTTTTTATCTATTTTTGAGTCACAATTTTTTTTTTTTTTTCTTTTTTGAGTCATAATTGTCTGTCAAAAGATCATGTATGCTGTAGTTGCTAGAAACACCTAGTGAAGTAAGGTGGAATAATGTAATGGAATTGAAGCAACTATCTAAACACCTAGGTTAGATATGCCAAAAACTCACAAAATCTGTCTATTTGGAGTTTCTTGCTTAAATCGTGCATGCTAAATAATGAATACTTATGTGTTATGATTGCTTGCTATTTGAGGCGAAATAGTTAGATATGCATGTTAGGGAGATGACTCAGGCATTTCTTTGATAGCCAATTCTTACCACTCTTTTCTATCCCGGACGTTAAATATATCCCTAGTTAGCCCCATTGAGCCTAAAAATTGAAACTTCTTCTTTGACACCCTATATTCCCACAAATTGTGCCATAAGTAAAAATGTGAAATAGTGGAATAAATTGTGTTAAAAAAGAGACAAAAGAGTGAACAACTTTGATGCACCCCAATAAAAAAAAAGTAATAAGAAATAGGCAAAAGCCTAAGTTTGGGGGTGCTTGTTATTATAATACTCTTCATTCTCCCAAAGCAAAAGAGGGAAAAAGATAGAATTGAAGTGAAGAAAAGAACAAAAAGAAAAGGGAAATATTGAAAAAAGAGCTTATGGTACACAAAAATGAGCCTAAATGCCTATTTTTACCAACCCCTACCTAAGCCTACATTACAACCCTTAAAGTCCTGAAGATCTCTTTTATGCATATCCAGGATTAGTGGAGAATAGCAAGTAAGCATGCCATAGGATTTTTGAATTTATATGCATGATTTAGTATACTGACTTCCATTAAAGCATGATAAATATGAGTTTGCGAAATATCTAGCTCAATGTGTTTAGTGTGCTGAATTTTCATGCTATATGTTCCTGCATATTATTTTGCTAACCTTCATGTTTTTCTAGTTAACACTAATGCAGCAAAAGTGATCAATGTCAGTGAGTCTTTTATTTTTCGTTTCTTTGAGTCTTTTATTTCTTTCTTTCTATCTTTGCTCGAGGGCGAGCAAAGGTTAAGTTTGGGGGTATTTGATCGGTGTATTTTATATACACTTTTTGAGTCAGTTTTAGTTAGTCTTTTGTCCCTTTTTGTACAAATAAGTGTCGTATTAGGATAGATTTTCTTTCTTTTGAGTCAAAGTGGTTCAAATGACCAAATGGCGGAAAAAGAGCTAAAAGAGGGCAAAAGAGGAGGTTCCAGAGCTAAAAACAGAGAAAGTGACGAACGAGGCAAAAACCCAGACCAGCGCGGCTCTCCTGCGATCGAAGCGGGGCGCGGCGCCCAATATCGAGAGGCTGCGAAGTCCAGTGACTGCGGCGCCTATGTCAGCAGTGCGGGCGCGGTGCCTAATCATCGAGAGGCTACGAAGTTGCGGCCGCGGTGCCTCGAACAGAGATCGAGGGCGGCGCCAAAGCACGAAGTGCCACGAGTTCGGCGCCCGCGGCCGATAGCGGTCGCGGCCGTAGCGGAAAAATCGGGGTTTTGACGATTTTACGGGCGAGCTGCGAGGAAAGCGTTAAGGCGGTTTGACCTATAAAAGGAGAACCCTATGAAGAATTTAAGGGTTCCCCTTCTTGCACAAATCAAGATTTCTTGCTTGGAGATTGGAGACCATAATTTAGTACTTTCTTTTCCTTTTTCTTTTCTTTATTTCAGTTTTGTATGATGAACTTTGAATTAGTTCTTGTCATGTCAATGACTAGGAACTAATTCTCTTATAGGGCTTTCCATGTTGATTCACTAGAAACTTATGTTATGAATTAATACATGTTTATGGTTATTATTCTTCTTTGAGAGATTTATCCAATAATTGCGTTGAATGCTTGGTAATTAATTGACAACTAATTATCCTTATATGATTTCTAATTTACTTCGAAAGGAGAGATTGTGAATATGCTGTAAGTTGGGTAGACATTCTTGGATTGGGGATGAAAATACCTCAATTATTTATGTAGCATTAATGAGAGGCTTAACAACCCTAATTTTGCGCATGGTGCGTGACGGTTAACTAGGTTTTTGTTCTTAATCCTCCTATAGAGTTATCCTTATCACCGAAAGGTAGGTAAGGTGCAATACTGGGGTTGAGTGTTTTTATATCCTTAACGGGAATATAAAACGATTTCGTAAACCTGCTAGCTCCGAGAGAAGAAGACCATAATTCGTTGTATTAATAAATAACATAAGCGGATAGTTGAGGAGACATGGAAGCCCTATTCCCATCACAACTGAAGTAAACTCATTAGATAAATTAGTCTTTATAATTCTTAGTTATAAACAAGAAAATCAAATATCAACTTACCAAATAGATACCAAAAGAGAGATAATTGGTACTTGAACCCTAATCCTTGTGGACGATATTCGGTCTTATCAAGACTATATTACTTGTCACGATAACGTGCACTTGCGTTAAAGTGTGTGCATCTTTTCGCGCATCAACAACCACATTCTAGTCTGCTTCCTTCAGTTGTTACATCAATTGCGACAGAACATGCACACAATATGAAAACTTAGGTCGCGTAAAACTGAGGTATATTAATCTACCGACCAGACGTGAATATTGTTCTGGATCTCTCAAATTGGATCATTCCGCTAATGACAAACCATGATTCTTATCAATATGAGTATTGATTGGTTTAGCTCCCAATACTCTAGTCTCAAAAATTATATCCAAGGCATATTCTTGTTGACAGATAAATAACCTCGTAGGTCCACGTGCAACTTCAACTCCTAGAAAATACTCCAAAGCCCAAATCCTTCATGTGAAAACATACGGGGAGATACTCTTTGAATCGTTAAATTTTTAGAGATAATCAAGTCATCCACATATACTAAGACATTAAGTTTCATACATCCCGGGTGTATCATGAAGAGAGAATAATTCGAGTACGACTATATGAATCCATATTTCATCAAAGCACTTGATAATTTTGTAATTAGCACCATGAAGCTTGTTTCAAACAATACAAAGATTTACGGAGTTGATATAGTTGTTTCGGACTAGGAACACCAAATATGGTGGCAATTTCATATAAACTTACTTCGAAAAATCGTCATGTATAAAAATATTATGCACGTTCATTTGATGCAACTCTCAATTTTACGCATGTAACACTCTGTAAATTTGATGTATTAAATGAGTTTTAATATGAAAATTTAGCCTTATAAAGTCCCATCAGGAAGGGTTTGGGTGGAAATAGTTATTTTGAATTAAAGACGGATAGTGAGGTGCATAAGATTCTACTAAACCAACTAAGTTTTTGATAAGTCTGTATTCCATCCTTATTTAGGGACAACCTGTTAGGGATTTGAGAAAACTTTAAACATGAAAGTTGTATCCCTTTGAAATATCTTTCCATCCATATATTGTGTAGATATATAGGATCTCTGTATAGAACATTATGTACGTTTTACTAATGAGCTATCAGTTGTGCTCGTCCACGCGCCCGCGACGCAAAAAGAATAGCGTCCCAAAGTGATGTCGCATGTATTTGGGAAGTGAAGTGAGGTCAACTACATGTGTGAGCACGATCACACTCATAAACAGCCAAGGCAGTATATGCTGCTTGGAACACAACATGTCCTCCATGACGTGTGATCCTTGCAACCTTTTTAAGTATGTTGTTTCCTAATGTTTCATTCAATTATTCACTTCTTCAAACCCTACCACAAATTTTCTATCCTTTCCTCATCCTCCCATATTAAGGTAAGTCCCTATTAAATATTTTAAATAATTATAATGATTATACATAGATTATTAACAAGATTCTACTCTACAATCCTAGGGTTTTCAAGAAAATCCTTCCCAAAAGTTCAAGTTCAGATTTTTGGGATTCTTCCTCAAAGTTTGGATTCTTCTTTGGGTGTTTTGGAGTAATTAAGGTATGTAAGTCTTCTATCAACGTATGAGAACATCTTTGTTCTTCACCACGCTACGATTGATTCATGAACCATATTTTTCCTCAGATTTCTAGGGTGTTTGGCCTCAATTCATGATAAATCCTAGATACATGTTTTTATGAAATTATATACAGTATATGTCAGGCTCAAACATATTTCAGTATTTATATTTATGAAAGTTATTTTGATGTTCATGAATCTTTCTATAGTTCATGTATGCTCATTTTATCTTTTTCCTGAGCTCTCAGATATTAGTTATGAACTCAGATGTTACATTCTTTGGACGTTCACTTGTTTTCATGTCTCAAGAATTATATACATATATGTATACATACTTTCATGAAAAATGATGTTATGTATACATGTTATAAACTATATTTTGAATCATGTTTTGAAACCCATGGGCACAGATACCATTTATATTTATGTTTATGTTTTTGGGAGTAACATAGGTTTACTAAGAATGTTCAGATAACCTGAAACTACGTATTCCAACGTAGGGTAATGATCACTTCTCCCAGTTAGGATAATACCTTCATACTATTGATTGGATCCTTTTATGTTATCTCCATGTCTCATACCCTGACAAGGTATGTGATATCTCTACTGGTCGGGCTAGGTACCTGATTTCACGTACTTATGTGGTGATTTCATGTTGTCAATTATACCAAGTCTCTCTCACTTAAAAATACTTTACTCATGTTACAACTTGATCATGTAGATCATAATCATTTCCACGTTTTAGTTTCAAATTACAGTTTACAGTATACAGTTCACAGCTTCAGTTGCACTCTACATTTATAGCTTCATGTTACTTCATGTATCCATGTTATTGATTTGGGATGCCCATTTCCCAAGCACCCCACTTACGATTATTTCATTTAGTTGTTTTACATACAAGTACAATTCTAGTGTACTTACGTCCCTATGTCTGGGGCTTGTATTTCATGATTCAGATATTAATTTACAGGATGATGGATATGCTCATTAAGGACTTCATCGTATCAGTTATTTGGTGAGCCCCACTCCCTTTAGTGTATTGCCATTACTTTCAGTAGTTATGTCATGTTAGCCCAGCACCAGTTCAGTATTTCAAACTCATTTAGAGGTTTCATACACTAGTAAATGTGTCATGTTCAGTATTCAGTTACATTTAGCCTTGTGGTCTACATATCTATGTTTTCAGACTATTTCCGCACTTATATTTTTAAAACAATATTTTTAGTATTATTATGAAGCTACATGTTTTATTCATACTTTTCATGTTTTAACTCATAGTCTGCATTAGTACATATCCCATGTTGATTTAGCAAGACATATGTTTTGTTCAGTCATTTGCAGCAAGACATCGAGTGTCGTGTTATGCCCAGACCATGGTTTAGGGAGTGACGGGGCAGTCGCAACCGCCAAGAATGTCTGAACAGTTACTACCTTAGCAACCAGAGTAAAAGTTTCATTGTAGTCAATTCCTTCCTCCTATTTATTTCCGAATATGACCAAAAAACTTTATATCCTTAGATTTTGACATCTGAGTTGTACTTGATTTTGTACCCCCATCTACATCCGAGTACTTTCTTATCTAGTGGAAAAGTTTCTAGTGTCCACGTTCCATTATCCTCCAACGATTGAATCTCTTGCCACATGCCTATTTTCTAATGTTCATTTTTCATTGCCTCTAAGAAGGTTTTTCATCCGATTCTTGTGGTAATTGCTGCAAGAAACCTTAGGAAAAATTATCACAAGATATATAGTTAGCTAAAGGATAGTGTGCACCTGAGGATTGCTGAAGATCGGGTGGAAAAGTTGATGGACTTTGTTTCTGTAAAGGTTCAGTAATGTAGTCCTGTAACTAGTTTGATTCATGCTTTGACATTTACCTCGACCCAGTTGTTCGTCTGAGTGTATTTCGTTGGTACAGATACCTTCCGACTATATTTCCTCCATGTTATCTCTATCCAGATCAGTCTCTGACCGGTCTATCTATGAAATATCTGTAGGTTTGATAACTGATGTACGTACTGCATCCATGTATGTTTTATTCGTACCAATATTATCATTCATATATTCTTCGAAGCATTTTTGGTTTATTTCTCCCTCCATTTCGTCCATGTCAACATAACTTTATTCTGGAGATTCTCGTCCGTTCGGTATTATTTCTACGTTATAGGTCAAGTTTCTCGATCTTACCGTGAAAAGGAACTTGGTCTCGTACAAATACATATCTCTTAAGACCAAATAATCATCGTTCTCCAAGTCATACAATCTCCAATATTTCTTTCCGTAGGGGTACCCAAGAAGACACACCTACGACTCTGACTCTCAAACTTTTCCCTAGTTCTTTTCTTTGTGTGTGTATAGCATAGTGACCCTATGACCCTTAAGTGATCATATCATGGCGTCTCCCCATACAAAATTTCATAGAGGGGTTTCATTCAAAATCGAAGAGGGTGTTATATTGATTAAATATCTCACAGTCAAAGCACATTCTCCCCAAAATTTGATCAGAAGATGACCTAAAATCTCAATGCTTGCACCACATTAAGAATGTGATAGTTTTTTATTTTGACTCTTCCATTCTGTTAATCTAACCCCGTGCAAGATGTTTGAAACATAATTCTATGTTCGAATAAGCAAGTCTTCAACATGTGAACTCAATTTTGTTATCACTTCTAACTATCTTCACTTTTTTTTCTAAACTGCCTCTCCACTGAAGCGAATAATATTTTTAAGGTTTGGGACACTTCTTTCTTATCAACTAAGAGAAAGATCTACACGGCTTGTGAATGATCAACCACAATAGTAAAATACTATATGAAGCACCGTAAGAGGAAGGGGTTGTATATGTGTTAGACATATTTTATATGCACTTTTAGAGTCATTTAGTTAGTATTTTGCCGATTTTTGTTCAAATATGTGTCGTGTTAGGGTATTTTTCTTTCTTTTGAGTCACAGTGGTCTAAAAAGGTAAAGTGGCGAAAAAGAGCAATAAGTGGGCAGAAAAGGAGTTTTCCGAGCCAAAATTGATGAAAGTTGGCAATCCGGACAAAAGTAGAAGCAGAGCCGCGGCGCAAGAAGGCAGGGCCGTGGCACCCAAAGATCTGAGAGGCTATAGGAGTAAGCGCGCGGCCGATCAGCCAGGCCGCGGCAGAAAAGCGTCGAATCCGAATGAGAATTGGCCAAGGGAAAGGAGGTCCAGGGTACACATTTTTGGAGCATATAAAAAGCCCTTTGTGCAAATTTTTTTAAGGGTTACTCAACCTTTCTTCACAACACAACATAGTTTTCTTGGAGGCTACAAGATTGGAGACTTGTTTCAAAATATTTTCTTTTCTTTGATTTATTTCAATTTAGTTCATGTTGGATATTACTTTGGTTTTTAGCATGTCTATGGCTAGGAGCTAAACTTTTAATTAGGGTTCTCCTTTTGAATCGCTTGAAACTCGTCTTTATGAATTAATGCAGTATTTGGTTTCTTCTTCATATAGTTAAGATTTATTCAATATTTGGTTTGATTGTTTGATAATTAATTGATCACTAGTTATCACCACGTATATGATTTCGAATCGAGATCCGAGAGGGGAGATTTGAATATGTTGTAGTTGAATAGACATAGGTTAAAAATCGTGCACGAAAGTACCCCGATACTTGTGTAGCTTCATAGGTTATTGTTCTTAATCCTCCTATGTGGTAAAATATATCATAGAAATATAGAAGATTTCTGCACTGGGGTTGAGCGTTTATATATCCTAATCGGAATATAAAACAGTCTACCCAACCTGTTATCTTAAAATAGGAGAAGAACCTTTATTGCTGCATTAAGGATTAAAGTGAGTGGATAGTCGAGGAGATTGGAAGCCCTATTTCCACCATAACTGATTCAAATAAAGTATTTTAGTTAATTTCTGCAATTACTTCAGTAGTTTATAGATAAAACCAAAACAAAATATCGATAGTCAAATAGATAACTGTTACACCCCGTAATTCAAGGACATATTTAAGAGAATGTAAGTAAGGAACACAAGGCTTGAAAAGGGTACGAAAGGAAGAATTGTTTTTCCGACGGAAAATCTTCCGAACGTCGGAAAGGAAAAATGTTCGTTGGTGAGAATTAGAATCTCAAAATGCATTATTTGAAGAGTATGGAACTTATTATCATTATGGAAATTTATTTTTACGGATTTGGTCATGTGGGGCCCACCCGAGGAATTTTACGTTTTGTGAGGCCCACCCGAGGAATTTTACGTTTTGTGAGGCCCACGAGGGTTACAAAATTTTTGGACGAATGAGAGGGAGACACATGGCACCCCCCCACATGGCTTGGTCGAATTAATGCAAGGGCAAAATGGTCATTTGACCATTGTAAAGATGAGCAAGTCTTGCTAGGCTTGAGCTTGAGATAGTTGACTAAGTCAAGAGCAACTTGACTTGATCCCTTTCATCCAAACCTACCATGTGTTGTAATCTAGACCCTCCAATGTGTTATATAATCATCCATGTAGCAAGACAAGGCTATTTTACACTTAGAAAAAAATTGAAGAACACTTGTTCTTGACATAGTGCTCTCGAGTTTGGCATCCTCAAGGGAAGAAAAATTTCCGTTTGTGGTTCATTAGCCACAAGACTTTAACCCAAGGTCCCTAAGGGTATTTTAAGGATATCTCAATAGAAAGATTTCAGAAAAATGACGTTTTTACGTTAGTCGCAAGGCGAAAACCTAAGATGTTCTTCAACTTTGAAGATGGAACTTGAAGAGGAGTTTTTCATGAGCTTCTAAGGAGTGCTTGGAGCGGATTGGAACATAAGAAAAGGAGCTAAGAATTGCTAAGGAGCGACTTTGAATCTTGGAAATTTTAAGGGCTTGTAAAGGTATAAATCTTGTCGTTTTAGCAATTAAAGATTACTTATCATTGTAGTTATGGATATTAGCAAGCATGAGGTATTTAGTATGAAGTTTGATAAGTCTATTGGCTATTGGAACCCTAATCTGAAAACTAGCATGTTTAACCCTTAAGATTACAATTCAAGTTGATTATTAGTTTAAGTAAATCACGTATGTATATATAAGAAGGAATTATAGTTGTTGAAGTTGTTTATGACTATATAACATGTTAGACCTAAGAATTTGGATTAAAAGAATTGGAAAAGGACTTTGTGTTGTTGTATATGTAAGACCGAGAATGGCTTTAAATATGGAACTAGTTTCGTCTCAATTGTGGGGCGGAATTTTACACATCATTGGCGTGTAATCCTGTATTGTTAACTACATTGTTGAGCCTTAAATGTGGCGTGTTTGGTTTTTGAATTCGGCTTGAAAAGGTGGCAAAGTATGTAGAAACAAAGGAAGTCTTGTCAGATTTTAGTAGAATTTAGTGACTTTGCACTTAGAATATTCTACGTTCGAAGCTAGAGGTTAATGGATATATTATGGCCATTATAGGTTGAAGTACTAAGTATAGCGTATTCTACTTGAAGGATGGAATAGCTATCAAGGTTGAAGTACTTTGGAGCATTTTGCTATTTGTCGATAATCGTCGCGAGGTATGTGAACCTCTTCCTTCTTTTGACATGATTCTATGTATGGAATATACATGTGGTACTATTTCATGATTCCTTCTACTCTTAGAAGTTAAGAGGTATGTATGTTGATTTGCTCTACGTATAGGTTAAGTCTAAGTTATCCTAAGTTCTTACCAAGTCTTATGGGGGATGTTGGTAAGAGTCGTTAGGAGGTATTTGGAGCCAAGTTGACTTGGCTAATTTACGGCACGAATGAGAATAAGTATCGAACAAGCCATTGCAGCGTTAATAAAGGAAAATGTAATGACAATTAATTAAATTAAAATGAGTAGAATTCTCCATCTGCATAAAAGCTAAGCTAAGACAAAATTGTATTACATTTTCTAGATCGTGGCTACTTGAATAAGATCGTTATAAATAAGTATAACTTATTCACAACGCACTAAAGTATATGTTACTTAATTTAAAAGAGTTTACGTATGAAGTTTTAAGACTATGAACCTCAAATTCTTAAAAGGTTAAGAGACTTTATTTTTCAAGTTATGGGACTTGATTCTTAAAGGAAAAAATGAATTGATTTAAAAGTATAGAATACTTGATTTGGAAAGAATTGATTTCTTGCCATTCTAAAGATAAGAGACTTGATTTCTAAAGTTAAGAAGCTTGATTTCTAAAGTTAAAGAAGCTTGATTTCAAAAGTTAAGAGACTTAAAGTATTTTGAAAGCTATGTAATTTGATTTGAAAGTATAAGTCTCTTGGTTATAAAAGGAATGAATTTGTCTAAGACATAAAGAGTTATAACGGCTTTATGGGAAGTTGGTTATAACAACTTTATGGAAGATTAAAAGAATGGTTTTCTTCAGTAATGTAAGCAAAGAAATGACTTGAAATAAAGAAGGGCAAATTGTTTTAAAGGTACCAATTGCTTAAGGTTTTAAAGAAAGAAGTCACTTGATTTAGAAGCCTATAAATGTATTTCTAAAAGGTATTGTGACTTGTCTTGAAAAGTATATATGGCTTGATACTACGGTTATTAGTATCTTGGAAGTTTTATTTGAAAAATAGTCATTTTAAAGGAGTAGAGGTACGTAGTACGTTGGGTTAAATTCCCGGATTTTATAATGACATGTTAGTGCCTTAAGTAAACTAAAATGAGAGTGTATATGAACAAGCTAATAAGAAGTTAGGGGATTTCTTAACTTACTTATGTTATGTATGATAAGCCGGTAGTGCTTATGTTATGTATGATAAGTCGGTAGTGCTTATGTTATGTATGATAAGCCGGTAGTGCTTATGTTATGTATGATAGCCGGTTGAGCTAGGTTATGAGTATAAATGCGGGGTAAACCCCCAAGACGTTATACCACCTCGTGAGTATAAATGCGGGGTAAACCCCCAAGACGTTATACCACCTCCTGAGTATAAATGCGGGGTAAACCCCCAAGACGTTATACCACATTCTGAGTATGATTGCGGGGTAAACCCTCAAGACATTATACCACTCCATGGATTTGCTACCCATGATGCGAGGAATACCTCATGCGGGTCCACACGACCTATACGGACGGATACAGTCTATGCGAGGAATACCTCATGCGGGTCCACACGACCTATGCGGGCGGATACAGTCTATGCGAGGAATACCTCATGCGGGTCCATACGGCCCTTGCGGGTGAAATAGTCCCAGGAGTAGGATTGCTAAATGATACTATGGGCAGGTGACCCTAAGTTGATCATAAGTTTCCTATTTTTATGCAGTATACCTTTATGGGCAGACTTATGTGATTTTATCGCGTCCCGATTGGGTCGGGCAGTATACCTTTATGGGCAGACTTATGTGATTTTATCGCGTCCCAGATTGGGCCAGGCAGTATACCTTTATGGGCAGACTTATGTGACTTTATCGCGTCCCAAATTGGGCGGCCGATATAGGCATCCCTCGTAAAGGCGGATTAGGTTATGCAAGATACGTAAGTTATATGTTTATGAACTTGATGATTTTTCTTAAGTATGTACGTAAGAATTTGACTATACTCTTATTGAAAATTGGGAAAAGATAATAAGGTACGATTAAGTTCACGAGATGGTAATGACACGGTAGGATCTGGTATTTACCCTTTTTATACTTGCCCCTGTCATTTTTTATCTGATTATGATTTGTTTCTGTACCTTATTTTACATTCCATATTAAATTTTTGTTATGCGACCCGCCGAGGCTGCGTTCATGTCCACATGTTTAGGTACCTGATTGTGGATCATGAGCTTAGGATCATGGTTCAACATTTTGAGATGGCTCGATGTTAGGAGCTTGTCGTCATGGTTATGTATATTCGAAGTGCGGCGGGGCCTTGTCGTCATAGTATTTGTCCAAATCTTAGAAGTGCATGTATTCATCGTAAATTTGGGTGGCTAGAGTTGTTTTTACATTGTTAAACAGTGTAGACCCTTTCAGGTAATTTTTATGTTATGGCAGCTTTATCGGCTTGGCCTTAGTTTTGAAAAAAAAAAAGTGTTATTTATCTTCCGCATTTTATTATGTTGTATGAACAGAAGGGTGCCCAGGTAGGGCACCAGTCGCGGCCCGGTGTCGGGTCGTGACAATAACTTATGATAGATGTTTGGTAATTGAAAATCAGTCCCTGAGGACGATATTCGGTCTTACCAAGACTATATTACTTGAGTGATACGTACACTTGCGTAAAGCATAAATAAAATCGTTAACAAGTTTTTGGCGCCGTTGTCGGAAATTGGCGTAATTTCAATATCAAACTATCTATTCTTAATTTCTAATTTGGTTTTATTTTTTATTTTTTATTTTCTTTTATTGTTAGAGCCCTATTGCCTTGATTTGCTTGTTTTATCTATCCAAGAGATCTAGTTTATGCGAAGAAGAGGAGGAGCATACACACTTGTTCCCTTAAACCCTGAAATTAAAAAGACGTGCAAACAGAACAGGCGAAACAAGAGGATTGTTGAATTGTTAGCAATGGGGGACTTGCAAAACAATAATGAGCTGAATGAAGGGATATATGATCATCAACCCAACCAAAGAGTTCCCCCAGAGTTTCCTATAGATGTAGAAGAACGAGTTCAGGTCTAAGCCGAGAGGAGCCTGGGAGATTATGTTCTACCAAGAGTTACTGGGGCACAGACATGCATAAGACTCCCAGCAATAGGAGAAAACAACGTTGAGATAAAGTCTGCAATCCTAAGCATGGCACAAAACACAGTCCAGTTCGGAGGGTTGCCATCTGAAGACCCACACATGCATATTGCTAACTTCCTAGAGTTATGTGCCACATTCAAATATAATGGTGTTACTGATGATGTCATTCGGTTGAGGCTCTTCCCTTTCTCACTCAGGGACAGAGCGAAGGTTTGGTTGAACTCCATGCCAACAGACTCCATATTCACATGGCAGGATATAGCACAGAAATTTCTTGCGAAGTTCTTCCCACCTTCAAAAGCAGCCAAGCTGAGAGGAGAGTTGAATAACTTCTACCAGACCGATGGAGAGTCACTATATGAAGCTTGGGAAAGGTTTAAGGATATGCAGAGGAAGTGACCACATCATGTCTTGGAACAATGGAATTTGGTTCACATCTTCTACAATGGGCTGAGTGGGACCACAAGGACTATCATTGATGCAGCTGCAGGTGGTACTTTTATGAGAAGGACAACACATGAGGCCCATGACTTGCTGGAGGACATGGCCACCAAATCACTTTCCATATGAGAGGGGGACATGTGGAAAAAAATCGATAGGAGTTCATGAGCTAGACGCCATTACAACATTGAATGCACAAGTTGTTCTCCTAACCAAGCAGCTCCAGCAGAACACTATGTCGGTAAACGCGGTCCATATGCCAATGACTTATGAGATTTGTGGGGGTCCACATATTTCGACAGATGACTAACAATTGACCCCAACAACATTCCTATGGAGCAAGCTTAGTTTCAAGCAGTGGGGAACTTCCAAAGGCCCCATAACAATCTTTATTCTAACACTTACAATCCAGGGTGGAGAAATCACCCAAATTTCTCATGGAGGAGTGACCAAGGGCAGCAGACTCAATTCAGAGGCTAATATCAGAATTATCCACCACTTAATTAGGCATCATCCTCACAGCAGTTTAGTCCATTTGCCCCACACGAAAAACCAGATGAATTGAGGGAAGCCTTGTTGACACTCACTAATTCTCAGACTCAATTCATGCCAGAAGTAAGGTCATCCATCAGGAATTTAGATACCCAGGTAGGGCAGCTGGCCAACATGGTGAATAACAGGCCACAAGGCACTCTCCCAAGCAATACAGAGGTAAACCCTAGAGAGCAGTGTCAGGCAGTGTTGTTAAGAAGTAGGAAGCAGTTGGAATAAGTTTCTCCTCAACCTGCAGTGGTGAATGAAAAAGAATGTGAGAAGGTAGTTGAGGAAGAAAATGAGGGGGTAACTGAGGATCACCCTATAGTTGAGAAAGCTCCATCAACACCTTTGAGGGAATACACTGAGAGAATTTCTTACCCTCAGAGGCTACAAAAGAAGGCAGTAGATAAGCAGTTCTCCAAATTCTTGGAGGTGTTTAAGAAGTTGCACGTAAACATCCCTTTCATTGAGGTGCTAGAACAGATGCCAGCATACTTCAAGTTCATGAAGGAGATACTGGGGAAAAAGAGAAGGCTAGCCGATTATGAGACAATGTCTTTAACAGAGGAGTGCAGTGCCATTCTGCAAAAGAAACTGCCTCTTAAGCTTAAGGATCCATGGAGTTTCACCTTGCCCTGCACTATTGGTAGGGTAACATGCAATAGGGCGTTATGTGATTTGGGGCCTAGTATCAATCTAATTCCTCTGTCTGTCTTCAATATATTGGGTTTGAGTAAAGCTAAACCAACCACAGTCAATTTGCAGTTGGCCGACAGAACTGTGGTGTACCCCAGAGGCATAATCGAAGATGTGCTGGTCAAGGTGGGGAAGTTTTTCTTCCCAGCAGACTTTCTCATCCTTGACATGGAGGAATATAATGAGATACCAGTCATTTTGGGTAGACCTTTCCTAGCAACTGGTAGAGCCCTAATTGATGTAGGAAAGAGAGAACTGAGACTAAGGGTCCAGGAAGAGGAGATGGTATTCAAGGTGTTTAAGTCCACCATTGAATCCCAAGCCATCAGTAAGTGTCTCGCAGTCAACACAGCTGACACGACAGTTGAGCCAGCATAGGCCAAATCCAGGGAGATCGATGCGCCACAACAGTAAGTCTTGCTAAACCCTCTTGAGAAAAGAAAAAGCAGTGCGAAGAGAAGAATGATCCTGAAATGGATAAGTTGTGGGGTTAAATTACCCCCAATGATTCTTAATAAGAAACCTGCGTCTGGCTACAAGATGTTAAAGACAACGCTACTTGGGAGGCAACCCAAGGTTTTAATTTATGCAATTTAGTTTAGTTAGAACAGTCTCACGTGTGGTATTTTTTTGTGGTGTTGTGATGACAGGTAAAGGGCTGAAAATGGAGCACGAAAAAGCGAGAAGGGAGAAAATCGGTGCAGCGCCGCGGTGAGAAGCAGGGCCACGACGCTGAAAGTCCAGAACACGTGCAGGAGTTTGGGCGTCGTGGCGCCAAAATGCAGGGCCGCGACGCCTAAGCGGTATTTCTGAACATAAAACCCTAACTCCCCAATTCACGCCCCAAATAACCCAATTATTTTTCCCTCCTCTCTAAACCCACGAAAAAGTTCCCTCTTCACCTAGAAATCTACCGCATCTTCTACCAAATCTCTCAAATTCTCACAACCCATCACCAATAATAACTCCTAGCATCCTTGCTAGCATTATTCTTCACTTGGGTCAAGAAAGCGGGAAAGAACAAGCACTCTAAAAGGTAACCTTCATTGTTGTTCTTAAGGATTTAAAAGCTAGTGGAGAAAATAGATTGGGATCTTGGGTGTTGTGTGGGTGATTATTGTGTGATATTGCTGCTGAATATTGGTGATTTTGGGGTGAAGTGTTGTATGGGGGATTGATTAGTGGCAAAAGAACTATTTTGGTGGATTGGGTTTGATTAATTGTTTCTTGGGAGAGTTGATAGTTGTTGGGAAACCTTAAGAAAACAAAGGAAACACTGCTGGAATGTTTCCAATGACTCTCTAATGTCTTCTCGAAAAAGAACTACCAGGGCTTCTCCATCTACATCAGCTCCTGAATATGACATTATTAGGTTCACTAGCAAAGAAGCGAAGGAGCGATATAACCGAATAAGTACTAGGACCTTGATACCATAAAGAGGCATGGACTACCAGAGAGAGTCGTTTGATGATGATGATGCCTACAAGCCAATTAGGGTTATGATCGAGGCGAATGGTTGGAAAAGATTCACCAATCCGGAAAGGGTTCCACCGTAGAATACTAGCATGATAAGGGAATTCTATGTTAATTATCCGGAGCAGACAGATGGAAGATGCTTTATGAGAGGGAAATATGTGCCCGTAAATTCTGAAGTGGTGAATGCAGTGTTGGGGACAGCTAATGTTGAAGACCATGTCTATAACCCATACCATTTCAGAAGTTGGTCTAAAGATGCCAGCCACATCATGTGGAACGCAGTCGCAGAGACATTATGCTACCCAGGGGCTGAGTATGAATTTGCTCGCAATGGAGCTAGGGGACTTGCAGTGTCGGTTGATAGACGACGAGGTTGGTGTATTTTGTAAGTGCTCGCCTGATTCCATCGACACACTTCACCAGAGTGCTTGAAGATAGAATTAAGATGATATATGGAATCATGATGGAAAAGACAATTGACATTGGACAGGAAATAGTGCAGAGTATTAGGGAGATCAGCAGGTTGGCCACAACTAGTGGGTTGGGACATGAATCACTCATTTGTGCCTTATATGCTAGGCATGAAGTCCCAACCTTCGTCACTGATTCTTTTCAGAAGAGTCAGCCTCCTGTGACATATGGTTTTGTGCACTCTTTCTCTGAACCAGTCCCAAGAGCAGCAGCAGCAAGAGAGGCTACCATGAAAGCAGAAGAGCCTGAGCCAGAGGCTCAATATGAGGCAGGCAGCAGCAGCCACCAGCCACTTTTAGCCTTGGAACCTCTAGTGTAAATGATGGAGCAACTGCTCATGAATCAACAGAGAATGATGCAGAGCCTGGACACCATAATGCAGGGTCAACAACACTTGACCCAACGTGTTGATGATTTGAGCTCCAGGTTCGATCAATGGACCATGCATTACCCGCCACCGCCACCATTTTAAACCGTAAAGTTTGTAAGTCATCCCGTCTTTTTTATTTTGAGTCTTGTACACATTAGGGACAATGTGTCATTTAAGTTTGGGGGGGGGGGGTTCTTAGTCTATTTTGTATGTCTATTATGTGTTTTTGTGTCTATTGATTGTCCTGTTTATGTTTTATATGAGTAAAAAAAATTATGATCATGCATGTTGTAGTCACTTGAAACGCCTAGTGAAATAAGTGGGATAATGTAATGGAATTAGAAGCAAAAATCTGAATGCTTAAGTTAGTTATGCCAATAATTAATGAAATCAAATTACTTGGGGTACCTGTGCTTAATTTATGCGTTGTCAATGATAAGGTATAGGTGTCTGCTTGCTTGTTATTTGAGGCGAAATAGTTAGGATATACATGTTAGGGAGATGACTCAGGCATTTCTTTGTTAGCCCTTCTTACCATTCACTGACTATCCCTAACAATAAATTGCATCCTTAGTCAGCCCCTTTGAGCCTAAATAAGATCTTTCTTTGACACCATATGATTCCATGTTTGTGCCATAAGTGATAATTAAAAACTCTTGGGATGAAAAGTGTTGAAAAAGAAACAAAAAGAGAATTGAAAATTTTGATGCACCCCAATGAAGAATATGCAAAAGCCTAAGTTTGGGGGTGTCTGTTATTTATAATGTATCTCATTCTCTCCAAATAAAAGAGGAGAAAAATAGGTATGAGATTAAAAAGAAAGTCAAGAAGGAGGAAGAATGAGTTGAATGAAAATGTTTATGGTACGTAATTGAGCCTAAATGCCTATTTTTACCTACCCATACCTAAACCTACATGACAACCCTGGAAAGTCTTAAGGATCTCTAGTACGTATGTCTATGATTAGTGGAGAATAGCAAGTGAACATGCCATAGAATTTTGAAATTGACATGCATAGGTTAGGTATTCATACTTCCATTGAGCATGATTGAAATGAATTTGCGAAATATCTGACTTGAAATTTTAGATTGCTGAATTCATGCTATATCTGTTTCTGCATATTATCCCAACTGACATTCATATTTTTCTAGTGACATTTGTGCAGCAAGTTGATCAAAGTCTTTGAATCTTTTATTTTATTTATGTATTTGATTCTGTTTTGATCTTTACTCGAGGGCGAGCAAAGGTTAAGTTTGGGGGGTGTTTGTTAGGCATATTTTATATGCACTTTTAGAGTCATTTTTAGTTAGTATTTTGCCCATTTTTGTTCAAATATGTGTCGTGTTATGGTATTTTTCTTTCTTTTGAGTCACATTGGTCTAAAAAGGTAAAGTGGCGAAAAAGAGTAATAAGTGGGCAGAAAAGGAGGTTCCCGAACCAAAATTGACGAAAGTTGGCAATCCAGACAAAAGCAGAAGCAGAGCCGCGATGCAAGAAGGCAGGGCCATGGCGCCCAAAGATCTGAGAGGCTACAGGAGTTAAGGCGCCGCGGCCCTGACGCGTTGCCGAGGCGAAAAATTGTTCAGATCCGAATGGGAATTGGCCAAGGGCAAGGAGATCCAGGGTACACATTTTTTTAGCATATAAAAATCCCTTTGGGCAGATATTTTTAAGGGTTACTCAACCTTTCTACACAACACAACATAGTTTTCTTGGAGGCTACAAGATTGGAGACTTGTTTCAAAGTATTTTCTTTTCTTTGCTTTATCTCAATTTAGTTCATGTTGGATATTACTTTGGTTCTTAGCATGTCTATGACTAGGAACTAAACTTTTAATTAAAGTTCTCCTTTCGAATCGCTTGAAACCCGTCTTTATGAATTAATGCAGTATTTGGTTTTTCTTCATATAGTTAAGATTTATTCAATATTTGGTTTGATTGTTTGATAATTAATTGATCACTAGTTATCATCACGTATATGATTTCAAATCGAGATCCGAGAGGGGAGATTTGGATATGCTGTAGTTGAATAGACATGTGTTAAAAATCGTGGACGAAAGTACCCCGATACTTATGTAGCTTCATAGGTTATTGTTCTTAATCCTTCTATGTGGTAAAATCTATCATATAAATATAGAAGATTTCTGCACTGGGGTTGAGAGTTTATATATCCTAACCGGAATATAAAACAGTCTAGCTAGCCTGCTATCTTAAAATAGCAGAAGAACCTTTATTGATGCTGATGCGCGAAAAGATGCACACACTTTAACGCAAGTGCACGTTATCGTGACAAATAATATAGTCTAGGTAAGACCGAATATCGTCCTCAAGGATTAGTATTCAAGTACCAATTATCTATCTTTTGTTATCTATTTGGTAACCGATATTTGATTTTGTTGATTATAACTAACAATTATAAATACTAATTAACTATGTGTTTACTTCAGTAGTGATGGAAATAGGGCTTCCAAATCGCTTCAACTATCCGCTTATATTACTTATCAATGCAATGAATTATGGTTCTTCTTCTTTTGGAGCTAGCAGGTTTACTAATTCGTTTTATACTCCCGTTAAGGCTATATAAACACTCAACCCCAGTAGCGCTCCTTTCTACCTTTCGGTGAAAAGGATGACTCTATAGAAGGATTAAGACCAAAAACCTTGTTAATCGTCACGCACCATGCGTGAAATTAGGTGTTTAAACCTCTTATTAATGCTACACAAGTAATTGAGGTATTTTCATCTCCAATCCGACCTATGTCTACCCAACTTACAACATAGTCACAACCTCCTCCTTTCGAAGTTTGATTAGAAATCATATAAATAATGATAATTAGTGATCAATTAATTACCAAGCATTCAAAACAATTATTGGGTAAATCTCAACAATAAGAAGAACAACCATAAACATGCATCAATTCATAACATAAGGTTCAAGTGATTTGACATGGAAAGCCCTATAATGGAATTAGTTCCTAGCCATTGACATGACAAGAACTAATTCAATATCCAACATAAAAACTGAAAGTAAAGTAAAGAAAAGAAAAGAAAATTACTAAGTAAAGGTCTCCAATCTTCAACTCCAAGAAGTCTTGTGTTTGTGCAAGAAAGGGAACCCTTGAAAACTGCCTAGGGTTCTCTTTTTATAGCCTCCAAACCGCCCTTAAGGTTTTCCCTTCGTGTCCGCCCATAATTCGTCAATAACCTCATTTTTCCTGCGCGCGCCATGTTCGCTTATCGGCGCCACGGCCGAACCTCGCGATGTTCTGGTAATTAGGCGCCGCGGCCCTGCACTCTGCTGTCTAGAGGCGCCGCGGCGCTGCAACTTCTGCAGGTCTTCTGGATATTGGGCGCCTGGACCTGTTTGCAGGAGGCGCCGCGGCGCTGGCCCGTGTCCGTGCCTGGTTCGCCACTTTCTCGTCTTTTAAGCTCTGGAACCTCCACTTTTGCCCTCTTTTAGCTCATTTTCCGCCAAATAGCCATTTTAACCAATTTGACTCAAAAGTAAGAAAATCTATCCTAAGACGACACGAATTTGTATAAAAAGGGACAAAAGACTAATTAAAAACGACTCAAAAAGTGTATATAAAATACACCGATCAAATACCCCCAAACTTAACATTTGCTCGCCCTCGAGCAAAGATAAAAAGAAAGAAATAAAGACTCAAGGAAACGAAAAATAAACAGACTCAATGACATTGATCACTTTGCTGCATTGGTGTTACTTTAGAAAAACATGAAGATTAGCAGAATAATATGCAGGAACATATAGCATGAAATTTTAGCACACTAAACACATTAAGCTAGATATTTCGCAAACTCATTTTTATCATGCTTAATGGAAGTCACAATACTGAATCATGCATGTTAATTTCAAAAATCCTATGGCATTTTTACTTGCTATTCTCCACTAATCATGGATATGCATATAAGAGATCTTCAGGACTTTTAAGGGTTGTAATGTAGGCTTAGGTATGGGTAGGTAAAAATAGGCATTTAGGCTCATTTTGTGTACCATAAGCTCTTTAGCTTTTCAGTGTTCCCTTTTCCTTTTGATTCTTTCCTTCACTTCAAATCTATTTTTCCCCTCTTTTGTTTTGAGAGCGTGAAGTGTATCATAATAGCAAGCACCCCCAAACTTAGGCTTTTGCCTATTTCTTATTACTTTTTAATTGGGGTGCATCAATCTTGTTTGCTCTTTTTGTCTCTTTTTTAACACACTTTATTCCAACTATTTCACATGTTTACTTATGGCACAAGTGTGGGAATATAGGGTGTCAAAGATAAAGTTCAATTTTTAGGCTCAATGAGGCTGACTAGGGATATTTGTTTAATGTCAGGGATATAAAAGAGTGGTAAGAATTGGCTAACAAAGAAACGCCTGAGTCATCTCCCTAAACATGCATATCCAAACTATTTCGCCTCAAATAGCAAACAATCATAACACATAGGTTTTAATCATTTATCATGCACAATTCAAGCAGAAAACTCCATATAGACAGATTTCATGAGTTTTTGACATATCTAACCTAAGTGTTTAGATAGTTGTTCTAATTCCGTTACATTATTCCATCTTACTTCACTAGGTGTTTCTAGTAACTACAGCATGCATGATCTTTGACCGACAATTATGACTCAAAAAGAAAAAAAATTATGACTCAAAAATACACAAAAACAACAAAAAGACTTAAACATACTATAACAATAAGACACAAATAAGACACCCCCCCAAACTTAAATCACACATTGTCCCCAATGTGTGTAAGACTCAAAGACAATAAAAGAAAAGGACACTTACAAACTTGGTTTAAAATGGTGGCGGTGGCGGTGGATAGTGTTTTGGATTCCGTGAGGGGAGGAGAGCTCTGGATTTTTGATTTGGAGACAGGGCCTTCGGATTAGGGCGTCTTTTCAACATTCAGATTTTTTTGTTGTGGCGCCGCGGCCCTGTCAATGGGCGCCGCGACGCTCAAACTTCTGGGCTTCTTCTGTTCTTTTGGCGCCGCGGCGCTCACCCGTTTTTCTGGAGATCCTGGCTATTCTTCAGTTTTTTGCCCTTCAATTTATTGGCCTACGCCTGTCAATCACAACACAAACACTACCTCCGTGAGACTGTTCTTAATAAAAACTACTATATTAAAGTAGAATAAATCAAAATACCTTGGGTTGCCTCCCAAGTAGCGCTGTCTTTAACGTCTTTTAGCCGGACGCAAGTTCCTTAACTCAATAAGTGTGGGGTGGATTAACCCCACAACCAATCCATTTTCTTCTTCTTCTTCTCTTCTTATTATCTTCAAGGGAAGGTTCAGGAACGCATACCTGCTTTTGTGGAAGTTCGGCATCACATACCTGTTTTTGTGGGCTCATCTCCCTTGGTTTGACTTGTACTGGATCACAGGGGGTTTTGATGGTGTTGATTGCAAAGCACCTGCTCATGATTGGTGGCTCAATGATGTGTTTAAATACTTTAAACACCATTTCTTCCTTCTCCACCCTCAACGTCAGCTCTCCTCTTTCTACATTGATCAGGGCTCTCCCTGTCGCCAGGAATGGTCTCCCCAACATGATGGGGATCTCTGCATCTTCTTCCATGTCGAGAATGAGGAAATCCGCAGGAAAAAAGAATTTTCCTACTTTAACAAGCACGTCCTCAATCTTCCCCCTTGGGTGAACCACTGTTCTATCGGCTAGTTGCAGGCTCACCGTGGTTGGTTTGGCTTCACCTAATTCTAACCGTTTAAACACCGATAAAGGCATCAAATTTATACTTGCCCCTAAATCGCAAAGAGCCCTGTTGCATGTCACCCTGCCAACTGTGCAAAGCAAAGTAAAGCTCTCTGGGTCTTTTAGTTTAGGGGGCAACTTCTTCTGCAGGATAGCACTGCACTCCTCCGTCAGTGCTACCATCTCGTATTCTGCCAGTTTCTTCTTCTTCCCCAAAATCTCCTTCATGAATTTGAAATAAGAGGGCATCTGCTCCAACGCCTCTATAAAGGGTATGTTGATATGCAGCTTTCTGAACGTCTCCAAAAATTTGGAGAATTGTTTATCAACTGCCTTCCGCTGCAATCTCTGTGGGAATGGGATCTTCTCAGTATACTCCTTCTCCGAGTTTTCTACTATCGGGCGAAGCCAATCACCTTCTCTTTCTCCATCTCTGCCCTTTGTTCAACTACCGGCTGAGGTGAATGCTTCTCCAACTGTTTACCACTTCTCAGCTGTACTGCCTGGCATTGTTCTCTCGGATTCACCTCTGTGTTTCTTGGCAGTGTACCCTGTGGCCTGCTGTTCGATTGCTTTGCTAGTTGACCCACTTGTGTTTCCAAGTTCCTGAACGAGGATCTAGTTTCTGTCACGAACTGGGTTTGGGCGTTGGTGAGTGCCAACAAAGCTGCTCTCAGCTCATCTTGCTTTTCCGGTGAACAGTGCATTGAATCGCTGAGAGGTGAGACCGAGTAAATGGCCGCGATTCCGTGCCGCTTGGTTTTGCATCGCCTCTATATTGATTCTGCTGCCCCTGGTCTCCTCTCCATGAAAAATTTGGGTGATTCCTTTGGATTATATGTGTTAGAGTATGGGTTGTTCTGGGGCCTCTGATAGTTACACACGGCTTGGCACTCTGCTTGCTCGATTGGCATATTATTAGGATCAGCCGAAGGACATCTATCGAATGTATGTGGACCACCACATATTTCACAGCTCTTTGGCATCCGTACATTCACCGACATCAGATGTTGTTGCATACCGCTGGTCAACAGGGCAAATTGGGCATTGAGGCGATGATGGCATCTATCTCGTGAACTCCCACCGCTCTCCTACCACTCATCGGTCTATCTTACGTGATACGGTTGTTGGTGCCATATTCTAATAATTCGTGAGCTTCATGAGTTGTTTTCCTCATAAATGTCTCACCTGCTGCCACGATCTATAATTGTTCGTTGTTCCGCCACCGTTATAGAAGATGTGGACCAAGTTCCACAACTCAATACTGATGGTGTGGCACTTTCTCTGCAAATCCTTGAACCTCTCCAAGCTTCAGATAATGGCTCTCCGTTCGCTTGGTAGAAATTATTCACTCCTCTCAATTTCACGCTTTGCACGGTGGAAAGAATTTGGCCAAAAATTTCTGCGCACTCTTGCCATGTAAAAATCGAATCACCGGGCAGGAATTTAACCATACTTTTGCTCTATACCCGTGAGAAGGGAAAGAGCATCAACTGACGCAAGATCATCGAACGCCGTTATATTCGAAAGTTGCACATAGCTCCAAGAAATTAGCTATGTATATGTGGATCCTCCGATGGCAACCTCCAAATCGCACCGTGTTCTCGCACCATGCTTAGAATCGCGGTTTGATCTCAAAGTTATTTGCTCCTATTGTTGGGAGCCTAATACATGTTTGTGCTCGCTCACCCTCAAAGACGTAGTCTCCCAAGCTTCTTTCTGCTTGGACTTGAACTCTCTCCTCGACATCCATAGGTACTCGCCGAGGCATTCCTTGGTTAGGTTGATTTTCACCTAACCCCTCTCTCAGCACATTGTTGTTTTGACAGCCGTCCATCTCTATCAAGGTTGCAATTCGCTGGTTCCTTCTATTCTGTTTGCAGATTTTCTCAATCTCTGGATTGAAGGGGACAAGAGTGTCTGCTCCTCTCCTTCTTCGCATAAACTGAGCGCCTGAAACAGATCAAAAACAAACAAACGGATCACGGCACCCTGATTTTTACCAAAATAACAAAAACGTGATAATTTAAATAAAATAAAGAAAATAAAAACCAAATTAGAAATTAAAAATACATAAAATTGATATTGAACTATGCCTAATTTCCCGGCAACGGCGCCAAACACTTGATGCGCGAAAAGATGCACACACTTTAACGCAAGTGCACGTTATCGTGACAAGTAATATAGTCTAGGTAAGACCGAATATCGTCCTCAAGGATTAGTGTTCAAGTACCAATTATCTATCTTTTGTTATCTATTTGGTAACCGATATTTGATTTTGTTGATTATAACTAACAATTATTAATACTAATTAACTATGTGTTTACTTCAGTAGTGATGGAAATAAGGCTTCCAAGTCGCTTCAACTATCCGCTTATATTACTTATCAATGCAATGAATTATGGTTCTTCTTCTTTCGAGCTAAGAGTTTACTAATTCGTTTTATACTCCCGTTAAGGCTATATAAACACTCAACCCCAGTAGCGCTCCTTTCTACCTTTCGGTGATAAGGATGACTCTATAGAAGGATTAAGACCAAAAACATTGTTAATCGTCACGCACCATGCGTGAAATTAGGTGTTTAAACCTCTTATTAACGCTACACAAGTAATTGAGGTATTTTCATCCCCAATCCGACCTATGTCTACCCAACTTACAGCATAGTCACAACCTCCTCCTTTCGAAGTTTGATTATAAATCATATAAATAATGATAATTAGTGATCAATTAATTACCAAGCATTCAAAGCAATTATTGGATAAATCTCAACAATAAGAAGAACAACCATAAACATGCATCAATTCATAACATAAGGTTCAAGTGATTTGACATGGAAAGCCCTATAATGGAATTAGTTCCTAGCCATTGACATGACAAGAACTAATTCAATATCCAACATAAAAACTGAAAGTAAAGTAAAGAAAAGAAAAGAAAATTACTAAGTAAAGGTCTCCAATCTTCAACTCCAAGAAGTCTTGTGTTTGTGCAAGAAAGAGAACCCTTGAAAACTGCCTAGGGTTCTCTTTTTATAGCCTCCAAACCGCCCTTAAGGTTTTCCCTTCAGGCCTTGCCCATAATTCGTCAAAAACCTGATTTTCCGCTGCCACGCCAACTTCGCGAACTTCGTTGCTCGTGATTAGGCGTCGCGGCCCTGCACTCTGCTGTCTAGAGGCGCCACGACGCTGCCACTTCTGCAGTCTTCGATATTGGCGCCGGGCGCTGGACTGCTTGCGGTGAGGCGCCGCGGCGCTGGCCCGTGTACGTGCCTAGTTCGCCACTTTCGCCTTTTTAAGCTCTGGAACCTCCACTTTTGCCCTCTTTTAGCTCCTTTTCCGCCAAATAGCCATTTTAACCAATTTGACTCAAAAGAAAGAAAATCTATCCTAAGACGACACGTATTTGTACAAAAAGGGACAAAATACTAACTAAAAACGACTCAAAAGTGTATATAAAATACACCGATCAGATGCATTAAGGATTAAAGCGAGTGGATAGTCGAGGAGGTTGGAAGCCCTATTTCCACCATAACTGATTCAAATAAAGTATTTTAGTTAATTTATGTAATTACTACAGTAGTTTATAGATAAAACCAAAATAAAATATCGATAGTCAAATAGATAACTTAGGATAAATGTTTGGAAATTGAAAACCAGTCCATGAGGACGATATTCGGTCTTACCAATACTATATTACTTGAGAGATACGTACACTTGCGTAAAGCATAAGCAAAATCATTAACAATATGGTCCCCATAAATCATAATGGATCATCTCAAAGTATCTGAAACAATATTATCACTTAAAAGAAAAACAATTCTCGTTTGCATTGTCCATTGGCATACATCACATTCATTATCCAATCTATTATCATTCTTCTTTAAACCTAATATCGTAATGGACTTCGTTACTTGTGCTGAAGGATAACCCAATCATTTTTTCCAAAGATCTAACCAACCAGCTGTCTCTGCCTTCATAGCACGTATCTTTGGCACATTGCTGAAGTAGTAAAGTCCACCTTGATGCTCACCCTTTCCAATCAGTTTCCTCGTGGTGGGGTACAATATAGTACACATAATTCTATTAAATCACATCACAATCCAAATAATCAACTAGTTGTAATACAAAAATTAAATTACATGTCAAATTCAAAACATAAAGGATATTCTTCAACCATATCCTGTCATTCAGCCTGGTTGTTCCTTATTTTTTAGCCTCCGAAATATTTCTATTCGGAAGACCAACTGGACACTTAGAAATGTCTCGCGTATTACTCAATTCCTCCAGAATACCTATCACATGATTGGTAGCTTCAGAGTCTATGATCTATGATAAGTTTTCGGTCTTACTATTCATCTTTTCGTTTAAGTTTAATCTCCGGGAATTCAACACGTGAATCACAATCTTTCAAATCTCTTTGCTTAAATTATAAGGTCTTGTCTTGCATGTGTTCACCGGTACCATCCCCGCATGAGTTCATTCTTTGATAACCACGGAGTTAGCCTGGTCGTTGTCTCTTCCACGTATGGATCCCGATCCACCCCTCTGTTATTGATCGGTGTATTTTATATACACTTTTTGAGTCATTTTCAGTTAGTCTTTTGTCCCTTTTTGTACAAATAAGTGTCGTATTAGGATATATTTTCTTTCTTTTGAGTCAAGTTGGTTAAAATGGCCCAATGGCGGAAAATGAGCTAAAAGAGGGCAAAAGTGAAGGTTCCAGAGCTTAAACGACGAGAAAGTGGCGAACGAGGCAGAAGCACGGACCAGCGCCGCAGCGCCTACTGCAGACATGTGCAGGGCCGCGGCGCCTAATATCCAGAAGGCCGCAGAAGTTGCAGCGCCGCGGCACCCACATACAGCAGAGAGCAGGGCCGCGGCGCCGACGCGGGAAAATCAGGTTTAATGACGATTTTCTGGGCCAGGCCTGAGGGGAAAAGTTTGAGGCGGTTTTGAGCCTATAAAAGGAGAACCCTATGCAGTTCTAAAGGGTTCCCTTTCTTGCACAACACAAGGATTCTTGGATTGAAGATTGGAGACCATAGTTTAGTAACTTTCTTTTCTTTTCTTTCCTTTATTTCAGTTTTTATGATGAACCTTGAATTAGTTCTTATCATGTCAATGGCTAGGAACTAATTCCTTTATAGGGCTTTTCATGTTAAATCACTAGAAACTTATGTTATGAATTGATGCATGTTTATGGTAATTCTTCTTCTTGTTGAGATTTATCCAATAATTGCTTTGAATGCTTGGTAATTAATTGATCACTAATTATCATTACTTATATGATTTCTAATCAAACTTCGAAAGGAGAAGGTTGTGAATATGCTGTAAGTTGGGTAGACATATTTTGGATTGAGGATGAAAATACCTCAATTACTTATGTAGCGTTAATGAGAGGCTTAACAACCCTAATTTTACGCATGGCGCGTGACGGTTAACTAGGTTTTTGGTCTTAATCCTCCTATAGAGTCATCCTTATCACCGAAAGGTAGAAAGGAGCAATACTAGGGTTGAGTGTTTATATAGCCTTAACGGGAGTATAAAACGATTTAGTAAACCTGCTAGCTCCAAGAGAAGAAAACCATAATTCATTGCATTAATAAGTAACATGAGTGGATAGTTGAGGAGACGTGGAAGCCCTATTCCCATCACTACTGAAGTAAACATATAGTTAATTAGCTTTTATAATTATTAGTTATAAATAACAAAATCAATATCGGTTACCAAATAGATACCAAAAGATAGATAGTTGATACTTGAACACTAATCCTTGTGGACGATATTCGGTCTTACCAAGACTATATTACTTGTCACGATAACGCACTTCAAGTTAAAATGTGCATCTTTTCGCGCATCAAGTTTTTGGCACCGTTGCCGGTGATTAGGCATAGTTCAATATCAAGTTATCTATTTTTAATTTCTAATTTGTTTTTTTTTTTTCTATTGTACACTTTTTTTGTTATTTTTCGGTAAAAATCAGGGTGCCGTGATTTGTTGTCTGTTTTTGATCTGTTTCAGGAAATCAGTTTATGCGAAGGAGAAGAGGGGCAGACACTCTTTTTCCCTTCAATCCAGAGATTGAGAAGACCAGAAACTTAATGAAAGAACCAAATGGATTGCAAATTTAGTTGAGATGGACGGTGTCCGTAACAATAATATGATGAGAGAAGCGGTTAGTGAAAATCAACCTAACCCAGAATGCCTCGGCGAGTACCGTGATGTCGAGGAAAGAGTTCAAGTCCGTGCAGAAGCTTGGGAGACTACGTACCGAGGGTGAATGGAGCACGACATGTATTAGGCTCCCCGCACAGAGCAAACAACTTTGAGATAAAACCGCGATTCCGGCATGGTGCGTAACACAATGCAATGGAGGATCGCCATCGAGGATCCACATACGCACATAGCTAATTTCGAGCTATGTGCAACTTTCGATATAACTGCATCGATGATGCCGTCAGATTGAGGCTCTTTCCTTCTCACTCGTGGATAGAGCAAAAGTATGGTTAAATTCCCGCCACCGATTCGATTTTTACATGGCAAGAGTCGCACAAAAATTTCTAGCCAAATTCTTTCCCCATGCAAAGCAAAGAAAATCGAGAGGGAGTTGAATAACTTCTACCAAGCAGATCGAGAGTCCTTGTACGAAGCGTGGGAAAGGTTCAAAGATTTGCAGAGAAAATGCCCACACCATTGCATTGAGTTGTGGAACTTGGTCCACATCTTCTATAATCTGCTCAAATAAACAACCGTAACCATTATAGATGCAAAGCAGTGGGACATTCATGAGTAAAACAGCCCACGACGCCACGAGTTATTAGAAGATATGGCCACCAACAACCATGTCACGTAAGAGATCAATGAGTGGGAGGAGAACAGTGGGAGTCCACGAAATAGATGCCATTGCTGCCTTGAATGCCCAAGTGGCCTTGTTGACGAAACAGTTGCATCAACATACAGTATCAGTGAATACAGTGTAGATGCCTAAAAGCTGTGAAATATGTGGTGGCCCACATACATTCGATAGGTGTCCTTCAGCTAATCCTAATAATATACCAATTGAGCAGGCAGAGTGTCAGGCCGTGGGTAATTATCAGAGGCCACAGAACAACTCCTACTCCAACACATATAATCCAGGGTGGAGGAATCACCCAAATTTCTCATGGAGAGGAGACCAGGGGCAGCAGAATCAATATAGGCCGCATCAAAACCAGCAGAACAAACATCAGCAGCCCTTCACTCAGGCCTGACCTTCCCAATAATTTAATACACACTGGCCCAAAAAAAGCCAGACGAGCTAAGAGCGCCTTTGTTGCACTCACCAACTCCTGCACCCAGCCAGGATAAGCTAGATCCTCGCTCAGAACTTGAGACACAAGCTGGTCACTAGAAAGCAAGCAAACAACAGCCACGGTACACCGCCAAGCAACACAGAGGTAAACTGAGGAGCAATGCCAGCAAGACAATTGAGAAGCGCAAACATTGAGCAAAGAAATACCTCGGCAAGAGTTGAGCAAAGGACAGAGATAGAAAAAGAGAAGGTAGTTGAATCTCGCCCAGTAGTAGAGAAAACTCCAGAGAAGGAGTATACAGAGAAGATCTCATTCCCCCAGAGATTACAAATGAAGGCGCTTGATAAACAATTCTCCAAATTTTTGGAGACATTCGTAAAGTGCATATCAACATACCTTTTATAGAAGCGTTGGAGCATGCCCTCCTATTTCAAATTCATGAAGAGATCTTGGGGAAGAAGAAACCGCAGAGTACGAGATAGTAGCACTAACGGAGGAGTGTAGTGCTATCTTGCAGAAGAAGTTGCCCCCGAAACTAAAAGATCCACGGAGCTTTACACTACCCCGCATACCAAGGTGACACGCAAATGTATACGTGCGATTTAGGGGCAATTATAAATCTGATGCCTTTATCGGTATTTAAACGGTTGGAGTTGGGTGAAGCCAAACCAACCACGGTGAGCCTGCAACTAGCCGATAGGACAGTGGTTCATCCAAGAGGGAAGATTGAGGACGTGATTGTGAAAGTAGGAAAATTCTTTTTCCTGCAGACTTCCTCATTCTTGACATGGAAGAGGATGCAGAAATCCCTATCATATTGGGGAGACCATTCCCGGCCATGCGGAGAGCATTGATCGATGTAGAAAGAGGAGAGGCGACATCGAGGCGAGAAGGAAGAAATGGTGTTTAAAGTATTTAAACACATCATCGAGCCACCAACCATGAAAGGTGCTTTAATCAAGACCATCAAACCCCGTGAGCCAAGACAAGTCAAACCAAGGAGATGAGCCCACGAAAGCGGTATGGATGGCCGAACCTCCACAAAACAGTATGTGTTTCGAACTTTCCTCGACGATAATGCTAAGAGGAAGAAGAAAAGAAAACGAAAAATGTGGAGAAAATGGATTAGCCGTGGGTTAATCCACCCCACACTTATTGAGATAAGAACTCAAGGCCGCTAAAAGACGTTAAAGACATCGCTACTGGGAGGCAACCCAAGGTATTTTGATTTATTTTCACTTTAAATATAGTAGTTTTTATTAAGAACGGTCTCACTGAGGTAAAGGTTCATTGATCGATGGTATAGGCCAATAAATCAAGGGCGGCGGTAAGCGCCAGGAGCGTGCCGCGCCAAAAAAGAGCGTAAAGGCGCTGAAGTTTGGCGCCGCTACGCCGTGAGCGGCGCGCCAATAATCCAGAAAAAATGCCAAGTCTAGCCATGGCGCGCCAGAATTCGCGCGCAGAAATTCGGCG
Organism: Przewalskia tangutica; assembly: GCA_029844215.1. Lineage (NCBI taxonomy): Eukaryota > Viridiplantae > Streptophyta > Magnoliopsida > Solanales > Solanaceae > Przewalskia > Przewalskia tangutica. The sequence goes on along the minus strand of CM056720.1, from coordinate 138,014,323 downwards.
CATCAGCAGCGCGCCTAAATGCAGGGCACGGCTCGAATCGATCGTAAATGATAAAACGCCCAGAAATCAGATTTTCCCCAATTTCGAAACCAAAACCTAACCCTCCTTCTCCACAAAAACCCACGAAAATCCACAATTTACCCACAAATCCTCCACAAATCAAACCCAACCATAACCAAAACTCTTAAATCCCTAAAACCCTCAGCCATCTCAACCAACAAAACTCCATCTCATTGCCTCAAATCACCATTCTGGATAGCCAATGAGTAAAAAATATTCTTTCACAAACATGTCTGAATCTCTTGCAATGCATGCAGAATGCACCATCGTTCTACCCTTCACCTTAGTCACGATGATAGTTTCTTCCTTGTACGGCAAAAGTCATGGTTTCACTCGAGTCTTCAATTTTACGTGTGATTCCTCTCCCGCTCTTCTTGCACCAACTTCGAATATACCTTATTTAATGATTCCTGGGCTAGTATGTTCGACCACACTATTCCATACATTACCTCATACAATCCCATGAGGAAAAGATGCATTTTTTCTTCTTCTTTTTTTGGTTTCTAGGGTCGTCCCCAGATTGCACGTGCACTTTCCGCACTTGCAAGTTGAAATTTGTTCGTAATTTTCCAATTACTCCCATAACTTAGTGAGTTTTCCATAATAATTCACTATGGTCCTTCCCTTCTACGTGTACTCCACAAGTTCCTCCTTTAGTTGTTGCATCCGAGGGCGTTGCGAACGGCGAACCGCTATCGGATGTTCGTCCATAATTCTTCCACTTCCTCTTTATGTCTAATCTTTTAGCGTACCGTTGGTTCTATGATGTTGCGAATCCACGACACCAATAATGAATTTATAGTCCACCAATCTTCCAAGTCTGGTGATACTTCATCCGACTTCTTGAAAATTTTGGTCTCATGTTTTGAAGAATTATTTACATTCAGCTAACTACTTCCTTCATGTTTTACGGGAGAAAATCTCTTTTATGCATCTAATTTCAGTCCGCGTCGTAGTTTAAGATTGTAACACCACAAAGTCAGGTTGTCTTTCAAAAAATGAAGTGGGTATGTGCAAAATAATACTATTATTTCTCAATTTGAAGACAAAGTAGCTCATAATTTGTCAAAGGGTTTTTTCATCTTTTGGCTTAGGCGTTGCTGGTTGCATTACCAAGATTACTGAACATGTAGATTTTGATACAATTTTGAAGAATAATTTTCATCATGTTCCTATATGGTCATATTGAATATTACCAATATCGTTTTAATTTGATTGAAGAATAACCATTTAGCATTTACTTCCGTAACAAAGTGGCATAAATGGAGTGCTAGAAAGTCGAATTTGAATTATGAGATTTATTGGAGTAATTTCCCTGTAAAACTGACAATTATAAGAAACCTCTGTTGTATTAGAAACTCCAAAACCTCTCATGTTAACAAAGAGATTTGTGTTGATTGAATGGAAATAATTAAGAACTTCTAAATTACCTTTCCATTTCGTTTTTGTTCACTAGTCACAGAATGTAACTTTTGTTCCATCAAATTTATAAACGATATAGCAAAATGTTATTATAAAGAACATATAGTATAACACAATATGAAAATCAATATTGACTGTTATAATGAAATGTTATTATAAAGGATGACTTGTAACAATCCAACTCTAAATTTTAAGTTTAACATTTCATTGTGAGGTTTAGGATTTTGTACCAGACATTTACCATTTGAGACTTCGCTTGAGGGGTTGGAGTTGGGATCCAAGGAATTCGCATGGGTTTTGGCACCTAAAACCCATCCTTGACAGCACCAGTTTTTTTCTGTTGCTGGTGCAAGCCTTCGCGTTCATGAGGGACAGTGCCGCATTCGAGAAGGAGGGGGAACTTGTGCATCGTAGTCATGCGAGGAGCCTCATGATAGCGCAAATTGCACTTCACAATTACGAAGGGCAATTGTCCCACGTATAAATTTGAGATTTCTGGATTTTAATTCATTTCAAAACTTTTTGAGCTCGGCTTGGGATGATTTTCAAAGAGAATTTTATCATTTGAATTGGAGTAAGACTTTTAAACTTGAATTTGGTTATTCTACTCGATTACCTCAGGAGGTCGGTATTATTTTCAGTTTTTGTTTTTGAAAAGAACCGACCTCGGGAGGTCATTCTATTTTTTTTTTTGAAAAACCGACCTCAAGAGATCGATTTTTAAATTATACAATAATAAAACGCAGCATTCGGAGTTTGAACCCCCTATTTATCATGGTATGATACATTTCTATCCTAGACCATTGATGCATGTTGATTATTGTAACGATACAGTCTGTCTTTTTGAGAGCTGATGTACTGTTTTGTGTGTCGTTTATTCCAGAAGTTTCGTAATAATTATTTTGACTTGGTTTCAAAATTTGAAGTCAAACAGATATCATTTATTTCACTTGGGGGAAGATTTCATTTTGAAAATTCAAGGATTTAATTATTTGGATTAATTATTCATTTGGGAAAACATGCTCTTATTGGCGATATGAAGATTTTATTGGAATTATAATATTATTTATGACCTGTAAAAATTGACAGAACTAATTTTAGAGTTCGTTTGGTTGATTTTTGACAATTAAGTTGGTTTTAGTATTTAATATGTCTATTTATGGTGAGAAGATGGTCACAGAAAATAATAAGATTCGAATTGGAAATTTTTTAATTCCATTAGCTTTCGTGATGATGTTTATGACTTGCTGGAATGTGTGGCACAATTTCAAAGTTAATCAGATGAGTATCGGAGAGGAAATAGCAAAATTGGAAGTTCTTAAGTTAAGGAAATCGAAAGCTTGACCAAAGTCAACACCTAGGGTGCATGAGTCTTTTTCGAAGTTTCATCGATTCCATTAGGTCTTAAATGTGATTTACGACTTAGTCGAGTCATTAGTTTGATTCCCGAGAGGTTCGGGTGTGATCTAGGTGGTTGGTTGAGAAATTAGATTTTGAGATAATTTGGAGTTGACCACGGTCAAGACGGCCTCCTTTGGGTGTTTAGAGGGTTCGAGAAGGTTCATATGATGATTTTGGACTTGTCTGTAAGTTTTGGTGAGATTCTGATGGATTTGGGATGTGTCGCGCTTGTTTTGAAGTTTCGGTGTGGTTTTTTAGCCATAAAGGGTTCCTTAATTAACAAATGACCTTTGCTTAATGAATTGACTATGAATGTTATACCCCGTGGTTCGTCGACTGGGTCGCCGCTCGCGCTAAAGCGGCGTGATTGTAGGTCGCGCGCCGAAGGCTGTGGCCGCGGCCGAAGATCCGGCGGGTCGCTGAAGTTTCAGCGGCCACGGCCGAACGTGGCATGGCCAAGATTCGGAGGGTCGCTGAGTTTCAGCGGCACGCCGGAAAAGTCCTAAGAAGCGCGGCAGTGAGTTTCCAGTGGCCGCCGAGGCGGATCTGCGAGTTAGTGGAAATTTCTATACTGCTTTGTTTTAAAAGAGGTCATGGGTGGGTGACAAGTGTCCCCATCAAATGTCAGATGCCTTATATTGACCAAGTCTTGAAGACTTGGTCATCTTTCATCTCTCTCTCTAAGCTAAAGCTCTCCCTTCTCTAGAAAATCAAGAGAAACTCCAAGCTAAAGGAAAATCTGAAAAGGGTGTTAAGAAGGAAAGTTATTTGCAAGCTTGTGGAGGTTATTGTGGTGGTATTCTTGAAAAGGAGGCTAGCAAAAATTGTTGGAATAGTTTTGGCTAAAGCTCTAAGGTAATGATTCTTCATTTATAATTAGTTTTTAGTGTTGCATGTTATGAAGAAAGAACTTGTGGTAGTAAATAATGCTCTTAGAGTCATTGCATGCAAGAAATGTGGTTTGGGTATGAATGATTTGGCTAAAGAGGTTATGTGAGCATGTTGTAGCCTAAAAATTACCTTAAACTTGTTAAGATTAATTGTTATAACTTTTGGGGCAGAATTTTACACACCCAAGTTTAGGTGTGTAATCCCCTTTGTGTTGGTTTGGATGTTGGGCCTTAAATGTGGCGTTTGAGTGTTAAAAATCGGCCTTTGAAAAGGTGGCAAGTGAGTAGAAATAAAGGAAATCTCGCCAATTTTCCATAGGAATTAGTAACCTTGAACTTGGAAATATTCTACTTTGAAACTAGAAGTTAATAAACGTATTATGGTCATTATAGGTTGACGTATTACGTGCGATAGTTGGAATTAACAAGTGGATTGACCGAAGAGGTATGTAGAGCTTTCCTATCTCTTGAGCATGAGTAGTTGTACCTATGTAGTACGGTATACGTACAAGATTTGATAATCTTCACTTGTTTTGAAGTATATGATACTTGTTTCGTTTTAAAGGTATAAGTCCCTTGACATAGGGAAATGTGTTTGACTAACGTAAAATGTTAATATAACGGCTTTATGGGAAGTTGGTTATATTAGTTTGGGGAAAAGGTAAATAAAGAAGGGTTTACTTTACATAAAAATAAGCAAGGGGAAAATGAGTTGAATTTGTGGAAGGTAAATTGGTTTAAGGCATTAATGGCCTAAGGTTTTAAAGGAAATGAAGTCACTTGATTTAGAAGCTTGAGATATTTTCTAAATGGAAAATTGTGACTTGTTTTGAAAGTGGTTGTGACATGATACTATGGGCATTAGTATCTTGGAAGTTTTATATAAAAAGGAGTCATTTCGAAAAAGGTTTACGGTATGTGATACTTGGGTTAAATTCCCGGATTTCTCTTAAAAAGACATGTAGTGCCTTAATGAGCTAAAATGAGAGGATTTATATTAATAATGTTCATAAGAAGTTAGAAGATTTCTTATCTTGTTTATGTTATGATAAGCCGGTAGCGCTTATGTTATGTATACTAGCCGGTTGTGCTGATTTATGTATTATTATTGTTATCATTGAGTATTCTGATAAGCCGGTAGCGCTTATGTTATGTATACCAGCGGTTGTCCGATTTATGTATTATCATTGTTATTACTGCGTATTCCATGGATTTGCTACCCATGACGCGAGTGCGGCGCTTGTACTCACGCGCCCACCGGGTCCACGGGTGAAATAGTCTCACGCGGCTCCACAGATCCATGCGGGTGAAATAGTCTCACGCGGATGGCCTTACGCGGATCCACAGGATCCACGCGTGAAACAATCCCGAGTAGGATTGTTTAATGATACTACGAGCGAGAGATCTGTTTGATCACGAGCCTCCTATTTTTACGCGAGATTATACTTATACTTGTTACTCTCATTGTTAGTAAGGCAGTGCAACCTAATTTGATTTTGATCTATAACTTCGGGTATTTTGGACTTATGATATTCTGCGGTATTTTCCGCTTTACATACTTGGTACGTTGTGTCTCGACCCCCTTCCTCGGCGTTCATCTGCAGGTAAGGAAGCGGTGGTAGATCCTCATTCCTAGGATCTTTTACTCAGTGTCGTGAGCTCCATTTCTTGGAGGCTCGACTTTTGGTACGGTTCTCCCCGGTGTTGTTGATATTTTGTACATTCAGGGCATGACGGGGCCTGTCCGTCCATAGTGTTACTCTTCTTAGGTCCTGTAGTCTTGTCATAACTTGGTTTGTTTAAGGATGTAGCTATTCGGGTTTTATGTACTTTTGGGCTAGACTATTTTATATCATTATAGTTGTTTATTGTGAGTTTATATTCCGGTTTTCTCGATGTTGTGTCGCGGTGCGGGTTAAGGCAGCTCACTGATCCGGTCGGTCGTGACAAAAGTGGTATCGAGCGCTTAATCCTCGGAAAGCGGTCTACAGGCCGTATCTAGTAGAGTCTTGATTATCGGTGTGTTGTGCACCACATCTATAATCAGGAGGCTGCAGGATATTTAGGATTGGTTTTCATTCTTTCACTCTATCGTGCAATAGAGCTATGTTATAGGTTGAATTTCCTCTGACGTATTTTTCCTGTATCAGTTATGCCTCCACGCAAGGCAACCGCGGCCCAGAAGGGCAAGACAGTAGAGGGAACTACTAGTAGGACACCGAGGTTACCCGCACGTGCCCACCCTTACCGAGATAATGTTTAGGGCGACGAGTTCCACGACGTCGTCAACCCCAGCAGAGTCTGGAGCAGCAGCAGCGGCTACTAAGACTACGGTACACGAGCCTCGCCATACGGCTGAGCGAGAGGATATGGGCTACGCGAGATGGCGATTATCGGCGGAGATAGTGGCTAGGCATGAGTGACAGAGCAGATACTGGCGGTTCCGTGGTTCCTCCCATCCGATAGCGTGAGACTTGGGACTTTGAGCTGAAGCCCACCAGAGTTCTATGGGTCGAGGCCTGAGGATGATCCTCTGGAATTTATCCGACATTTACAGCGGATTATGAGGGTGATCACGGCCTCGGATACTGAGTTGGTTGTATTGAGTTCGCATCGGTGCGTGATATGATTGACTGGTTTGATTCATGAGCTGTCGGGAGCATGCGCTTCAGGTATGGGACGAGTTCTCGGGCATTTCTTGGTCATTTCTTGCCTCCGCAGATGGCGAGGGCACGGGCGGCAGATTCGACATCGAGACAGTGGGCGGGCGGTCGAGTACAACGTCGAGTTTGACTCGTTGGCTCGAGCATGTACCCACTTTAGTAGCAGATATGGAGGACGAGTGCACCGCTATGTCACAGACTCGATGATCACTTGGCGAGAGTTGCAGGAGTGGCTCTTCAGGGCACGGACATTGCCGCGTGCGTGCATATGCACAGGTGTGAGAACGCGTGGCCGACGGATCGGCAGTGTATCGCCAGAAGAGGTCGGGGCAGGTCCTCTGGTAGTTTTAGGGTAGACAACCCCAAGACCAGATTTGCACCACGCGGTCAGGCGCTCCTCCACCATCGGGACGTCTGAGTATTGGGGAGCGGGGCGAGGTTCGTGGCTTGGGTTCCTGCAGGACGAGTTCGTCGAATAAGGCCACCTATACCTCGGTGTAGTCGATGTGGCGATTGCCATTATGGGGGTGCCGTGTTACTCAGTGTTTGTTATTCTGCGGCGGCAGGCCATTTGAGAAGATTGTCCGGCAGGCGGCGAGAATATGATGGCTCGGTAAGCGAAGTGCGGGTGGATCTTCATCTTCGGTGGCAACGCCGGATGGCGTGGTTTTCACGGGCAAAGAGCGCGGCAGGGTCGTGGCGAGGTTCGATTCAGTGGTCCTCGAACCGCATTTATGCTATGTCGGCCGCCCGGGACCGGAGGCGTCACCGATGTCGCCACAGTACATTGTTGGTTTCTTCGTGATGTTTATGCTTTGATAGACCTGTGTTCTACCTTGTCCTATATATCTCCTCATATTCTGGTAGAATAGGGATAGAGCCCAGTCCATAGAATCTTTTGAGGTGGCTACGCGTGGTGCTTGGTGGTAGCCGAGCGGATATATAAGGCTTGCCCGATGATGTAGATAGTCGTCGGACTCTAGTGACTTGATAGATTTGGATACGATGCACTTTGACGTGATTATGGGTATGGATTGGCTAGCGTCTTGCTATGCCAATGTGGGTAGAGAGAGGTTAGTTCGATTCCGTTTCTCGTGGCCGGTGATCGAGTGGAAAGGAATCTGCATCGCCGGGGTAGGTTTATTTCTTACCTCAAGGCTAGGAAGATGGTGCGGAAGGGTATATTTACCATTCGGTTCGGGTATTCGACATCGAGGTGAGATAGGACCTTGATCGGTCCGGTTGTTAGAGAGTTTCAGACGTATTCCCGACGAGCTTGGGTATCCTCTCCGAGAGGAGATTGAGTTTTGCATCGATTTGGCGCCGACACTCGACCGATATCTATTCGACATACGGATGGCACGCCGAGTTGAAGGAATTGAAGGACCGGTGAAAGATTTTCGGAGAAAGGCTTTATCAGGCCAAGTGTTTCTCCCCAGGGAGCGCGGTGTTATTTGTAAAGAAGAAGGATGGGGCCGTGTATGTGTATTGATTACAGCAATCGAACAAGGTAACTATCAAGAACAAATATCCTCCCGGGATTGATGATTTGTTTGACCGATTGCGAGTGCGAGATGCTTTTTCAAGATAGACTGCGGTCGGTTACCATCAGCACGAGTTAGAGGCGGATATACCAAAGATCGCATTCAGGACCGGTATGGGCACTATGAGTTCGGGTGATGTCTTTGGATTGACCAACGCTCGGCAGTATTCATGGATTTGATGAATAGGGTGTTCGTGCCATTCTTGGATATGTTCGTTATAGTGTTCATCGATGATATCTTGGTGTATTCGCGCATGAGCAGGAGCATCTGATCATTTGAGGACGGTATTGAGTCCTCGTGGACCCGATTGTATGCCAAGTTCTCGAAACGCGAGTTTTGGTCGGCTGGCTTTCTTAGGGCATGTTATGGGGCCGATGGTATTCGGGTTGATGACTAAGATCGAAGCGATCAGACTTGGCCTGCACCACTACACCGGCAGTGCGCGAACTTCTCGGGCCTTGCAGGTTATTATCGGAGGTTTGTGGAGAAGTTTGCCTCCATGTCAGCGCCTTTGACTAGGCTGACTCAGAAGGCAACTATATTTCAGTGGACGGATGCTTGTGAGGAGAGTTTCCAGTTACTAAAGGAGAAATTGACGATCGCCCCATCCTTACTCTTCCGAGGGCTTAGATGGATATGTGGTTTATCGCGTCGTCAGTGTCGGGCTTGGAGTGCGTCTGACGCAAAGACTACAGCGAGTTATAGCTTATGCGTCTCGACAACTTAGGAAGCATGAGAAGAACTATCCCACACATGATTTGAGTCGCGTGATGATTCATGCCTTAAAGATCCGAGACATTATTTGTATGGGGTTCATGTGGATATTTACACAGACCACAAGAGCCTCCAGTATATCTTCAGCCAGAGGGAGCTGAACTTGCGACAGAGACGGTGGTTGGAGCTGCTTAAGGATTATGATGTTGATATTTTATACCACCCGGGAAGGCCATGTAGTTGCAGATGTCGCCAGTCGCAGATCGATGGGTAGTCTATCCGATGTATCGGGGAAAAAGGATACGGTCGAGAGATTCGTCTAGCGAGCCTCGGGGTTCGTTTGTTTGATTCGATAGTGATGGAGTTCGGTTCGAGAGGTTGCGAGTCTTCCATCGCCGAGGTGAAGAGGCAACAGTATGAGGATCCGATTATGGTGCGATATCGAGATGCCGCTCTTCAGAGAGAGAAGTGTCTATTTGAGGTAGCGCCTGATGGGGTGCTAAGATTTGAGGGCCGATTGTGTGTTTCCGATGTGACAGGACTTCGTCAGCAGATTTTGGGGGAGACACACAGTGCTCGTTATTCTATTCACCCGGGGTCGACTAAGATGTACCATGACCTCAGGTGTGTGTATTGGTGGGATGGCACGAAGAGGAGGTGGCGAGTTTTGTTGCCGCGTGTCCTAATCGTCGTGAGTCAAGGTTGAGCACCAAAAGCCCGGTGGGCTATTGCAGGCTATTGATATTTCGACTTGGAAGTGGGAGGTGATAAATATAGATTTTATTACAGGGCTACCTACCACTCAGAGGAAGCATGATTCCATTTGGTGATTGTCGACAGGCTGACAAAATCAGTCCATTTTCTTCCGGTCAGGACGACGTTCTCAGCTGAGGACTATGCCAGATTATATATTAGAGAGATTGTGAGACTGCACTTGAGTCCCATCGATTATATTAGATAAAGAGCGGTTCTCGGCTAACTGGAGGTCTTTTCGAAGGATTAGGGACAGGTGAGTCTCGATCGCATTTCACCCTCGGATCGACGGACAGCCGAGCGCACTATCCAGACACTCGAGGATATCTGCGGGCTTGTGTTATTGATTTCGTGGGTAGTCGAGGATCATTTACCTCTTGTGGAGTTTGCTTATAACAACAGCTACCATTCTAGTATTCAGATGGCGCCTTATGAGGCCTTATACGGGAGGAAGTGCAGGTCACCGTTAGGTTGGTTCGAGGTAGGAGAAGTTCAGTTAGTCGGGCCAGACTTGGTTTAGCAGGCAGTGGATAAGGTGAAGCTTATCCAGGAGCGGTTATTGGCAGCCCAGAGTCGGCAGAAGTCGTATGCAGATCAGCGACGTCGACACTTGGAGTTTGAGGTACATGATTGGGTTTTCCTGAAGGTGTCGCCCATGAAGGGCGTGATGAGGTTTGGGAAGAAGGGAAAACTTAGTCCAAGGTACATTGGGTCTTACCAGATTGTTCGGAGGGTAGGCAAGGTTGCCTATGAGTTGAATCTGTCGTCCGATCTAGAGGCAGTACATCCAGTGTTTCATGTGTCAATGTTGCGGAAATGTATTGGAGACCCATCTAGAGTACATCCGATTCATGAGGTTCGTGTAAGAGGAGTTATCGTATGAGAGAGTCCCATAGCGATACTCGATCGTCGAGTTAGACGACTTGGACAAAGGATGTGGCTTCCACAGTGTCTTATGGAGAACGAGCAGGGGAAGAGATGACGTGGGAAGCGGAGGAGGACATGATGAAGAAATATCCTCACTTATTCCCTACACCTCCGTAACCCAATTTCACCGCTTGTTAGTTTTGATTTAGCAATTGTGCTTAAGTATTGTTGTGGCGTGGGAGCATCTTTATTTGCAAAAGAGTAGTTAAGAGCGTCTACGCCGATTTGTGATTCGAGTAAGTTTAGAAGGAACATTCGACGAATGTTTCTAAGAAAATGTTATACCAGTGGTTCGTGCGACCGCGGTCGTGGCCTCAGCGCGCGCGGCTGAGCGAGGCGCAGCGCCAGCGGGTGATTGTAGGCGCGGCGCCGGAAAAGTCAGCGGCGCGGAAGATCCGGGGTCGCCGAAGTTTCAGGCCATGGCCGGGAAGCGTGGTCGCGCGGAAAGTCCTAAGAAAGCGGCAGAGTTTCAGCAGCGGCTAGTCGCGGGGCGCCGGCTATGGCGCCGAGGCGGGATCTGCGAGAGTTAGTGGAAATTTCTATACTGTTTTGTTTTAAAAGAGGTCATGGGTGGGTGACAAGTGTCCCCCCATCTGAAATGTTGCATGCCTTATATTGACCAAGTCTTGAAGACTTGGTCATCTTTCATCTTTCATCTTTCATCTCTCTCTCTCTAAGCTAAAAGCTCTCCCTTCTCTCTAGAAAATCAAGAGAAACTCCAAGCTAAAGGAAAATCTGAAAAGGGTGTTAAGAAGGAAAGTTATTTGCAAGCTTGTGGAGGTTATTGTGGTGGTATTCTTGAAAAGGAGGCTAGCAAAAATTGTTGGAATAGTTTTGGCTAAAGCTCTAAGGTAATGATTCTTCATTTATAATTAGTTTTTAGTGTTGCATGTTAAGAAGAAAGAACTTGTGGTAGTAAATAATGCTCTTAGAGTCATTGCATGCAAGAAATGTGGTTTGGGTATGAATGATTTGGCTAAAGAGGTTATGTGAGCATGTTGTAGCCTAAAAATTACCTTAAACTTGTTAAGATTAATTGTTATAACTTTTGGGGCAGAATTTTACACACCCAAGTTTAGGTGTGTAATCCCCTTTGTGTTGGTTTGGATGTTGGGCCTTAAATGTGGCGTTTGAGTGTTAAAAATCGGCCTTTGAAAAGGTGGCAAGTGAGTAGAAATAAAGGAAATCCTGCCCAATTTTCCATAGGAATTAGTAACCTTGAACTTGGAAATATTCTACTTTGAAACTAGAAGTTAATAAACGTATTATGGTCATTATAGGTTGACGACACGTGCGATAGTTGGAATTAACAAGTGGATTGACCAAGAGGTATGTAGAGCTTTCCTATCTCTCGAGCATGAGTAGTTGTACCTATGTAAATGCGGTATCGACAAGATTTGATAATCTTCACTTGTTTTGAAGTATATGATACTTGTTTCGTTTTAAAGGTATAAGTCCCTTGGACATAGGGAAATGTGTTTGACTAACGTAAAATGTTAATATAACGGCTTTATGGGAAGTTGGTTATATTAGTTTGGGGAAAAGGTAAATAAAGAAGGGTCTACTTTACATAAAAATAAGCAAGGGGAAAATGAGTTGAATTTGTGGAAGGTAAATTGTTTTAAGGCATTAATGGCCTAAGGGTTTAAAGGAAATGAAGTCACTTGATTTAGAAGCTTGGTATATTTTCTAAATGGAAAATTGTGACTTGTTTTGAAAGTGGTTGTGACATGATACTATGGGCATTAGTATCTTGGAAGTTTTATATAAAAAATAGTCATTTCAAAAAAGGTTTACGGTATGTGATACTTGGGTTAAATTCCCGGATTTCTCTTAAAAAGACATGTAGTGCCTTAATGAGCTAAAATGAGAGGATTTATATTAATAATGTTCATAAGAAGTTAGAAGATTTCTTATCTTGTTTATGTTATGATAAGCCGGTAGCGCTTATATTATGTATACTAGCCGGTTGTGCTGATTTATGTATTATCATTATTATTATTGCGTATTCCATGGATTTGCTACCCATGATGCGAGTGTGGCGCTTGTACTACGCGCCCATCGGGTCCACGCGGTGAAATAGTCCCACGCGTCCACGGATCCATGCGGGTGAAATAGTCTCATGCTGGTGAAATAGTCTCATGCGAGGCGGATGGCCTTATGCGGATCCACAGGATCCATGCAGGTGAAACAGTCCCAGGAGTAGGATTGCTTAATGATACTACGGGCGAGAGATACTGTTTTGATCATGAGCCTCCTATTTTTATGCAGTATTATACTTATACTTGTTACTCTCATTGTTAGTAAGGCACAGTGCAACCTAATTTGATTTTGATTTATAACTTCCGGGTATTTTGGACTTATGATATTACTGCAGTATTTTCCAGTTTTACATACTTGGTACGTTGTGTACTGACCCCCTTCCTCGGGGGTTGCGTTCATGTCGCAGGTAAGGGAAAGCAGGTGGTAGATCTTCATTCCTAGGATCTTTTACTCAGGTGTCAGGAGCTCCATTTCTTCGGAGGCTCGACTTTTGGTATGGTTCTCCCTGGTGTTGTTGATATTTTGTACATTCAGGGGCATGACGGGGCCCTGTCCCGTCATAGTGTTACTCCTTCTTAGAGGTCTGTAGTCTTGTCATAACTTGGTTTGTTTAAGGATGTAACTTTTCGGTTTTATGTACTTTTGGGGTAGCCATTTGGCTAGACTATTTTATATCATTATAGTTGTTTATTGTGAGTTTATATTCCGCTGGTTTTCTCTGATGTTGTGTCACAAGGGTGCCCGGGTTAAGGCACCGGTCACGGATCCGGGGTCGGGTCGTGACAATGAAGGTGGATCTTAGCTACATCATCTCTTAAATTTCTTAATTGTTATTGTCCAGGCTTCGATGTCCAATCCCTGGCTTCGGCTTTAGCTGGTGGGATTTCATCATCCATAGTCATCACTGTCAGGGGTAAGCGCATCCGTACAGACTAGACTCATTTAAATGAAGTTGATAGAGATAGCAAATTTGGTCCTGAGTTGAAAAACAAAGCATTGTATCTAGGAAATTATGCACCATCACTTCGTACTCCTTTGTTTCGATTGAACCATTAGATCCATATCGTAATTACGAAACCATAGCAAAAAGAATAGTCGAATTTCGACATTGTATGAGGAAGTTATGTTTGTTTTAGTGCGGACAGTTGTTGGTTTCTGGTGAGTTCGCAAATGCGAACTGTTGGTCGCAAATGTGGAGTCTGGTCATAAATGTGACACTCTGGTCGCAAATGCCAAATTCGATCGCAAATGCGAAAACCCTTGTGTTAAAGATTCAGACTTCGTCCATTTGGTATTTTCATTATATCTTGAGTTCTAGTTCTCTTTTTGAGATATTTTTTTCCGGCTTTGTTATCGTCTCAATGAGGGGATACATATCTAACCATTATTTTGGTGTTTCTCTATGATTATTTCTGGTGGTTATCATTTTTATCCGTGTTTGGGTTGTAGAAGTTGGAGTTTTGAGCCCTAAGAATAAAAAAATGAAAAATATCGATTTGGAGATCGATTCATGTATAGAATTAGGTGAATTTCTGGATCTAGACAATATAAGTTATGGATAAATCAATTTTCAAATAAAATTTTAGTTTTTCTTTTAGGGGCTCAGGGTTACCTTTTTGGGGTCATTTTTGGGTTCCAAACTAAAGTATAGCATTATAGGTATAAATGGACTCGTTTAACCTCATAGAGTAATATTTTGACTATATTGAATCCTATTTTATAAAGATATTATAGTTTTAACCTTCAGGGCTCAGGAGTGACTTTTTGGACCCGAAATTATTATCATAGCAACATGGGTATCTACGGACTCACATACTTGCGTAGATTATGTATTTGAACAGTTTGAGATCGTTCGAAGGCTTTAAAGAAGGGAAAGTCCATATGGTGATCGCTTGAGCTTCAGACTTTTAAATTAGGCAAGTTGAGACTTATGGCCTTACTTAAAGTGTTGTGTTAGTGCAATAAACTAATTAAGATGGTAATGGAGATAATAAGGGAGTCGCGATACTTGTGAGGTGACGAGCACTTGTATCAGGTGTCGGTATCATGTTATGGGTATTTGCGATATTTCAATTATATAGTTCAATTTAGGTGACATGATTTGGGCACAAGCTGATAGATAGTATAATCATATGGATCTGTGATTAGGGTATGAAGCCCGTATTTTACGTCTCTTTGATTATATGTATGTCTTATTTGTGATTGTATGTTCTCATCACTCGTAAATACTCATTTAAAAGTAGAAAAGAAGCTAAAGGTCGCATCTTTATGGTTTACATGATTAAAGATTGAATATTTATTGCATAGTTGGCTTCTTATTGTTTTGCATGCCATATTCATGCTTTCATATGGTATCTCATGCACATTAAACTTGAGGATACATATGTGGGGTCCGAGGGAAAATGGTTCTGAATGGAGTGATGCGATTGATATGAGCTCGAGTGTCTAGAGACAATTATTGTGAGCCTAGATTAGCTAAGTGATATGATTGATATGAGCCAGAGTGGCTAGAGACAGGTAATGGGAGCCTAAAATTAACTAAGTGTTGTGATTGGAAGCCTAATGTTGGCTAAGGAACCTAAAAGGAAATTATTCCGGGTGATATATGGACCTCCCAAGTTTCCAATATATCACGATTCATAGTATTTGAATGTGTGTACCAGTGATGAGAAAAAGGCCTTGCATTTCCTTACCATTTGCATATCATAACATATCAATGATTTCTTGATTGGTTTACTTGTATAAATTGCTTATTCAAACATTCCATCATACCTATTTGACTATTTGGACTAATTCATAGACTTAGAGGTTTTTTGAATTGAATCTTGAACTTATGATAATTTAATTTAATGAATCTTTATATCAGACTAATAGTGGTTAAGTGTGGAAGTGATATTCGTAAGGCTAACCCTCGTCTCCATTTTAACTAGGGTCGGTCGATGATGTTATTGAGTACACGTTATTTCCCGTTGTCATGCTCCAAGTCTGGGGGAAATAACCAGCAACCAGTGCCTTACTTGTCCTTGAGCGTACCATATGTATGTCGTGAGCATCTGGAAGTTTATAAGCAATCTATAAACTAATCATAACATCTTAGGCCGACAAGGCCACCATAGATATCTACAAGAGCAACACAAAACAAATATATATAACGGCCGATAAGGCCACCATGCTGACATACAATACACACCAGACATGTCTACAAGTCTTTAGAAAGAATACAACTGTATTGTGGTCGCGATAGGACCCCGTCCTACCCATTATCTCTGTGAGCATATCAATAATCAATACCTAGTAGTTCTAAATGACATGGAGCTTATCAATCAAGTTGAGCTCGACATCTCCTGTTGAAGAGGCTTGTCTATATGTATCTCAAGACCTACACACATGAAATATAGCGCTCCTGGTAAAGGGACGTCAGCACTAAATAATGTACCGATCATGTAAGACAACTAAATAACTGAAAGCCGATACTGAAGTAAAATATGTAACCCCTGAAACTACTGAGAGTCAATGATAATCTGAGTATGTACTTACCTACTCCTGTCTCAACGTACACACCAGTGCAATGCAATACATATATATATCTACCTGGCCGCATATAGGGATCGATATATGTGTGACTACCTAGCCATATGGGCTCGGTAAGTGTTATACCCCGTAGTTGCAGGGTATGTATGTGAGGACGTACGTACGAGAGTACGGCAGAAATTTTGAAAAGAAAGAAAGATGTGAGTTTTCGACGGAAAAGTTTCCGGTAATTTGTGAAGAAAAAGGTTCGTTAATGGGAATTGGATTCCCAGATTTGGTATTTGGACTTCATAGATTATATTAGAATTTTGAGATTTTATTTTCGGAAATGGTCACGTGGGGCCACGGAGAAATTTACTGCTTTTGTGGGCCCGCTTTGTTTTTGAGATTTCCGGTATTTTGGATATTTTCTAAGACGAAATATTCGGCGAATCGGGGCGACACGTGTCACCCCACGTGGCACCCTTGGCGAATTATCTTTGTGCACAACACTTAGAGTCGTTTCCGACTAAACGCTTTACATAACTTCATGAGGGAAAATTCCGGCTATGTCGCTTTTGTATTTTGCGGATTTTTCCGAGCGACTAACATTTTTGGGCCAACGAGAGGTGACACTGTCACCCTCAAGTGACTTTGCCAGCAAGGGGGGACGTCTGCCTCCCTTATTTTGTGCCTTGTTTTGGCCTTGTTTGGTGCATTGTTTTGTGGCATGTTTTGTGAAGTAGGGGTTAGGGTGCACTTGGCTTGATCTTGGCCTTACACTTGCCTTGCACATGGCTTGATCTTGTCCATTGGTTGGCCCTTGGCTTCCCTATAAATACCTCTCCCTTTGATGAAGACTTCATCATCCAAATTTGTTCTAAGTCTTGAAATCTCCCTCCTCTTTTCTAGTTGTTCTCGCCCCAAGCCTCTCCCTCCCCCCTTTGAGTGGCCTTGTGTCGAGAGCCTCCTCCCCTCGGAGGCAGCTGGGTACCCCTAGCCTAGTTGTTTCAGATAATACCCCCCATTTTGTGGTATAGAAATACTCTCCTAGTATTGTTATAATGCCCAAAATACCTTAGCCTTTACCTTGTAGTATTTCAAAAGTTACTCTATACGTAGAGCCTGAAATACTACCTTTGTCCTTTTAGTCTCAAACCGAAACCCAAGGAAATCTTCATAGTTGGTTGAAGTATTTGAGCAGAAGTTGGTTAGAACTTCTAAGGGTTGTTTGGAGTGGTTTGGAGCGCATTTGAGTCGAGCTAAACCTTGCTCAGATCGACATTATAACTTGGATAATTTTGGGCTTGTCGAGGTAAATATTCTTGTCCCCTTTTGTAATTGGAGATTACATGTTGTAGGATTATATAGTTGAAGTATACTATATAGTAATCGAACATACCATGCAAATGTCTTTGACTTAAGCCCAATTTAAAGAAGAGAATCGAATCGTAATTACATAGGACCAGACATAGACTTGTGTAGCATTGCTGTTGTAGAATTGTACACGCCCGGTTAGACGTGCAAACCCCGGTTGGCTTGGTAGCCGACTCGATAGAGGAGGAGATTTACGTTGTTGTGGGGAGGTGTCGCCAATTTTCAGAATATGGAACCGCATGCGGTTAGAAGTTAATAGACGTTTGTGGCCTTATAGGTGGAAATCGCGAGTAGTGTATTCTACTTGAAGAGTGGAACGCCAGCCAAAGTTACAGATCGCGAGCGCTTTTGCTTATTGTCGATAATCGCCGCGAGGTATGTGAACCTCTTCCTATCCTTCTAGCATGATGCTTTGTAAACTATGTAGTACGAGACGCATACGTGTTAAATGAGTTGGTTGGTTTAAAACATAGGTGTTATAATAGCTTTACGGGAAGTTAGTTATAACGACTCTACGAGGTAAAAGATTGGTTTGTTGATTGTAGAAGTTAAGAGACTTGATCTTGAAAGATAAGAGACTTAACTTGTTTTACTTGGTTATTAACATTTTGTTAAATGTGTTGTGAAACCTCATTCGCGAGTAATGAGTACTTGGTTTTAAAAAGAATAATGTTTTACTGATTTCGGAAATGAGAATAAGTGTCGAGCAAACCACAGCAGCGCTAATAAAGGAAGGTGTATTGACAATTAACTAATTGTTATTAAAACCAGTAGAAACCTCCATCTGCATAGAAGCTAAGATAAGACAAAATTGTATTACATTTCTTAGATCATGACTGCTGTAACAAGATTGTTGTAAACAAGAATAAACGGCTCACGTACAAGACATATGTTACTCAATTGTTTTAAAAGAGATTAAGACTATGAATTATGAAACCCTTCTAAAAATAAGAAACTTGAGCATTTGAAATTAGGCAAACTTGAACGTTTGGAAAATAATGTTGTTACTTGATTTTACAAAAGGGAAGTATTTTGGTTTACCTAAAAATGTGAGTCACTCATTTTTTTATACTACGGGTATCGGGTGACCTTTATGAAAGGAATGGATCTCTTAAAAAGGAATTTAACGTACGTAGTACTTTAGGGTTAAAACCCAGACTTTTATACAAAATGGAAGTACCTTGAGTTGTGTGTAACTTGCCTATGCTTGTTGTTGTGTAACTCGCCTATGCTTGTTTGTGATAGCCTTTGTTGTGCAAGTGTTGATATCAGGTGACTTCTTGGGAAGGAGTGGATCTTTTTATGAAAGTCTAGAAGTATGGTAATTTGCTTGAGCTTGTTTGTCATAGCCTGGTTGTGCGGTATGTTGTTGTTAATGTCACATGGACATGTCTACACCGATGCAGAATTCCGGGGACATGTGGCTACGCGCAGGGTTGATTACCCGTGATATTGTTATCGAGGTCACAGGACATGTCTACACCGACGCAGACTCCGGCACGTGGTCGTGGCGGGCTTGATCACCCAAGATATTGTTGCTGAGGTTGTACGGGCATGTCTACACCGAGGTAGAATTCGGCATGTGGCCACGCGGCATTGTTATTATCGTTGCATCATGGACATGTCTACACCGACGCAGACTCCGGCACGCGCCACGACGCGAACATGATTGATGCGGTGGCGCGAGACCCATAGTTATATTTGAGTGACGGCTTGAGGCGCGAGTCCCCGACTTGACTTGATCGCTTATGTTGCATCAGTATATTGGTTATCATACATGTCCCCTGCTTTATATAGATCGTTATGATTTAATCGCAGATTTCCGCCACATACTTGGTACTGTTATCGACCTCTTCGGCCGCGTTCATGCCGCAGGTAGAGGTACACCAGATGTTGGTCCTCGCCGTAGGATCGCAGCTCACGTTGGGAAGTTCCGCTTCTGAGGCTTATCTTTTGCATGTTACCCGAGTCAGAGTTCTTGTACATTCGTGGTATGGCGGCCCCCGTCCCACATGTTGTATAAAAACTCTTAGAGGTCCGTAGTACCGCCAAGTGTGGTTTGTAAAAAGGATTAAACTGCTCGCTTGGAAAGAGTTGTTTATATATATTTTATTTGAAGGTAACCGCTTGTTGACCTCGCTTTATGATCATATATCTTGTTTCATGTTTATGTTTTATTTTCCGCTGGTTTTCTCGATGTTGTATCACCAGGTGCCCGGTAGGCACTACCACGCCCGGATCGGTCGTGACAAAAGTGGTATCGTGAGCGCTTAATCCTCGGAAAGTGTCTCCGCATCGCGTGTCTAGTAGTCTTGATTATCGATGTGTTGTGCACCACATCTATAATCGTGAGGTCGCAGGACATTTAGGATCGGTTTCCATTCTTCTCATTCCGAGATCGTGCCTTAGCCGTGTTGTAAGTCGACCCTCCGACGTATCTCGCTTTTTTACCGCTTATGCCTCGCGCAGGCAACCAGAGCCTGGCGGCAAGGCAGGAGGAGTCGCGAGTGAGATACTGAGAGGAGTACGAGGGCGCAGCCCTGACAAGACTGAGGTTGTGCTTCGACGGCAAGTTTTGCGACGCCACAATTTCAACAGAGTTTAGAACCGCAGCAGTGGCCGAGACCACAAGACCGAGCCTCCACCCCACACCGGAGCATTGAGACGGGTACAAGGAGATGGCCCTGATTGCCGCGAGTCGTGGCGATATGAGGATAGGCCGACGCAGCAGCCTTCCGAGCACCGATGGTTCACCCCGAGCGTATAGTTTGAGGCTACGGACTTTCTCGAGTCAGAGCCCGCCAGTTGTTCTATGGATCGAGAGTCGAGGATGACCTCGTGAGTTTATCCGACAAATACAATGGATCATGAGAGTGATCAGTCTCAGAGGCGTAATCGGTGGTATTGGTTCGCATCACCGCGTGATATCGCAGCTTGATCGTTTGATTCACGGAGCTGTCCCGGAAGAGCATGCGCTCACCGCTTGGGACGAAGTTCTCAAGGGCTTTTCTTGCACATTTCTTGCCCCACAGATGATGGAGGGCTCGCCGGCAGATTTTTGACGCTGAGGTGATCGGGCGACTGTTAGAGAGTACAATGTGGAGTTCGACTCATTAGCTCGGTATGTTCCCTCTGTAGTAGCTGATATGGAGGATAGAGTGCACCGCTATGTCACCGGCTAGATGATTACTTGACGAGGCTTGTTCGGTGTAGCTCTTCACCGCATGGACATTGCCCGCACGCAGCTCACGACCGGATGCGAGGCACGAGAGGTCGACGGATTGACCAGATCAAGAAAAGAGGCCGTAATTTGGGTCCTTTGGTGACTTTCGAGGCGGACCGCCTCCGCAGCAGGCTAGTTGTGTACCTCCGCCAGTGCAGAGTGGTCCTCCACAACCTTCAGAGCATCCAGAGTATTCGGGAGCAGGTCAGGGCTCCAAGGGTTCAGGTTTCCAGGGAAGTAAGGGTGTTGGCCAGATGCGGTCACCCCTACCTCGGTGTGGTCGATGTGGTAGACCGCATTTCGGGGAGTGTCGTGGTGCCAAGGGAGCTTGTTATTTTTGCGAGCAGGCCATTTTGCAGGAACCGTCCGACTAAGGGAAGCACGAATGTTATGACTCACCTTCAGATCGCTGGTTCGTCCACCTTCATAGCTTACGCGCTCGTATGATGTGCCTATGATAAGAGTGACGCGGTGGATACAGGTATATCCTTAACCCTCTAGAGTTTTGTATGCTGATGTGTTTAGTATTATGTTCGGATAGCTCTGTGCTAAAATGTGATTTAGACACCTGGTTATTGTAGGCGGTAAGCCCGGGGCATGGTAAGTGTGAACCTTAGACTATTTCACGATTGAGACCTTAGAGGTGAGGTCGTCTTGTGTAAAATATTTATTTTATGTTTGACCTTTATCAGAGTGCGTAGTATACGTGGGATTTATTTGTGTGATAAGTCCATGGGTAGTGTGAAATGGAAGTGGTAGCTTTCATGACTTGATAGGTAAGATTGTTCCGCTTCGGCGGGCAAGTGTTGGCGCGACGCTGGTCGGGTCGACGGCCGCGCGGTCGACCCGCGGCCGCCAGGGGCCGGGTAGTCCCGCGGTGGTAGGGTCACGAGGTGCTAGGCCCCGCTTTAGGTGACCATCGATGAGTTCGTGGATGTGTTCGACCGAAGCGGTTCGTGAAGGCCGTGAATGGCCTCGCGAACAAATGAAGCTAGTAAGATGACCAAGTTTGGGGTAGTGACCACGCTTTGAGAATCGGCGACGATCAAGTATGGCACTCGAGTGACACTAGAACCTCGTGGATCGCATGCAGTTCGGTACCATTGGTTGGGTCGCCGAGTGACACTAGAACCTCGCGCAAAGTGACAAAAGTGGTATCGCACGAGTAAGGAAGGAAGAGAACGTGTGTTAGCCGTGGTCAGGCCGCGCGCGCAACTTGTTAGAGGAACTTTATCGTTATCCGATTGAGAAGGAACATTCGGACGAATGTTTCTAAGGAGGAGAGAATGTTATACCCCGTAGTTGCAGTGGTATGATGAGGATGACGCACGGCAGTACCGTAAATGTTGAAAAGAAAGAAAGATGTGAGTTTTCACTAAAAGTTTCCTAATTTGTGAAGAAAAGGTTCGTTAATGGAATTGGATTCCCGATTTGGTATTTGGACTTCATAGATTATATTAGAATTTTGAGATTTTATTTTCTGAAATGGTCACTGGGCCCACGGAGAAATTTACTTTTGTGGGCCCGCTTTGTTTTTGAGATTTCGGTATTTTGGATATTTTCGAAGACGAAATATTCGGACCGGGGCGACACGTGTCACCCCTACGTGGCACCCTTGGCCGAATTATCTTTGTGCACAACACTTGCTGTAGTCGCTTTCGACGCAAACGCTTTACATAACTTGCAGGGAAAATTCCGGCTATGTCGCTTTTGTATTTTTATGCGGATTTTTCCGAGCGACGAACATTTTGGGCCAACGAGAGGTGACACTCACACCCTCGTGACGATTTGGGCAGTGGGACGCCTTCCTCCCTTATTTCAGGCCTTGTTTTGGCCTTGTTTGGTGCATTGTTTTGTGGCATGTTTTGTGGAGTAGGGTTAGGGTGCACTTGGCTTGATCTCGCCTTACACTTGCCTTGCACATGGCTTGATCTTGTCCATCGTCGCCCTCGCTTCCTATAAATACCCCTCTCCTTTGACGAAGACTTCATCATCCAAACGTGTTCTAAGTCTTGAAATCTCCTCCCTTTCTAGTTGTTCTCGCCCCAAGCCTCCTCCTCCTTTGAGTGGCCTTGGGCCGAGAGCCTCCCCTCCTCGAGGCTAGCAGTGGTACCCCAGCCAAGTTGTTTTCGTATAATACCCCCTTTGTGGTATAGAAATACTCTCCTAGTATTGTTATAATGCCCAAAATACCTTAGCCTTTACCTTGTAGTATTTCAAAAGTTACCTCTATACGTAGAGTCCTAAATACTACCTTTTGTCCTTTTAGTCTCAAACCGAAACCCTAAGGAAATCTTCAGTTGGTTGAAGTATTTGAGCAGAAGTTGGTTAGAACTTCTAAGGGTTGTTTGGAGTGGTTTGAGCGCACTGAGTCGAGCTAAACCTTGCTCAAGATCGACATTATAACTTGGATAATTTTGGGCTTGTCGAGGTAAATATTCTTGTCCCTTATTGTAATCGAGATTACATGTTGTAGGATTATATAGTTGAAGTATACTATATATAGAATCAACATAGCCATGCAATGTCTTTTGACTTAAGCCCAATTTAAAGAAGAGAATCGAATCGTAATTACATAGGATCAGACATGAGACTTGTGTAGCATTCCGTGTTGTAGAATTGTACACGCCGGTTAGACGCGCAAACCCCGTTGGCTTGCAGGTACCGATAGAGGAGGAGATTTACGCCGTTGCGGGGAGTCGCCGAATTTTCAGAGAATACGGAACCGCGCGGTTCAAGTTAATAGACGTTTGTGGCCTTATAGGTGGAAATCGCGAGTAGCGATTCTACTTGAAGAGTGGAACGGCCAGCCGTTACTGATCTTGTGGAGCATTTTGCTTATTGTCGATAATCGCCGCGAGGTATGTGAACCTCTTCCTATCCTTCTAGCATGATGCTTTGTAAACTATGTAGTACGGTGACGCATACGTGTTAAATGAGTTGGTTGGTTTAAAACATAGGTGTTATAATAGCTTTACGGGAAGTTAGTTATAACGACTCTATGTAGGTAAAAGATTGGTTTGTTGATTGTAGAAGTTAAGAGACTTGATCTTGAAAGATAAGAGACTTAACTTGTTTTACTTGTTATTAACATTTTGTTAAATGTGTTGTGAAACCTCATTCGCGAGTAATGAGTACTTGGTTTTAAAAAGAATAATGTTTTATGATTTCGAAATGAGAATAAGTGTCGAGCAAACCACAAGAAATACTTAATAAAGGCGTGTATTGACAATTAACTAATTGTTATTAAAACCAGAGAAACCTCCATCCGCATGTAAGCTAAGATAAGACAAAATTGTATTACATTTCCTAGATCATGGTCACAGAATAAGATTGTTGTAAACAAGAATAAACGGCTCACGCATAAGACATATGTTACTCAATTGTTTTAAAAGAGATTAAGACTATGAATTATGAAACCCTTCTAAAAATAAGAAACTTGAGCATTTGAAATTAGGCAAACTCAACGCTTGGAAAATAATGTTGTTACTTGATTTTACAAAAGGGAAGTATTTTGGTTTACCTAAAAATGCGAGTCACTCATTTTTTATACTACGGTATCGGTGACCTTTATGAAAGGAATGGATCTCTTAAAAGGAATTTAACGACGTAGTACTTTAGGTTAAAACCCGCACTTTTATACAAAATGGAAGTACTGAGTCAGGTGTAACTTGCCTATGCTTGTTGTTGTGTAACTCGCCTACGCTTGTTTGTGATAGCCTTTGTTGTGCAAGTGTTGATATCGTGTGACTTCGGGAAGGAGTGGATCTTTTATGAAAGTCTGTAAGTATGGTAATTTGCTTGAGCTTGTTTGTCATAGCCCGGTTGTGCGGTATGTTGTTGTTAATGTCACACGGACATGTCTACACCGACGCAGAATTACGGGGCATGTGGCCACGCGCGGGTTGATTACCGGTATATTGTTATCGAGGTCACAGGACACGCCTACACCACGCAGAATCGGGCACGTGGTCATGTGGCGGGCTTGATCACCCAAAGATATTGTTGTTGAGGTCAGACGGGCATGTCTACACCGAGGTAGAATTCCGGGCACGTGGCCACGCGACATTGTTATTATCGTTGCATCATGGACATGTCTACACCGATGCAGACTCGGGGCACGCGCCACGATGCGAACATGATTGATGTGGGCGTGAGACCCATAGTTATATTTGAGTGACGGTCGAGGCGCGAGTCCCCGACTTGACTTGACCGCTTTATGTTGCATCAGTATATTGGTTATCATGCATGCCCCCTGCTTTATATAGATTATGATTTAACCGCAGATTTCCGCCATACTTGGTACCGCCAGATCGACTCCTTCGGGGCCGCTCATGCCGCAGTAGAGGTACACCGTTGGTCCTCGCCGTAGGATCGCAGTCGGTTGGGAAGTTCCGTTCTTCGGAGGCTTATCTTTTGGTATGTTACCCTGAGTTGTAGGTTCTTGTACATTCAGGGGTATGGCGGGGCCCTGTCCCGTCATGTTGTATAAAAACTCTTAGAGGTCTGTAGTACTGTTGTGGGCAGGGTTTGTAAAAAGGATTAAACTGTTCGTTTGGAAAGAGTTGTTTATATATATTTTATTTGAAGGTAACCGTTTGGTTGACCTGTTTTATGATCATATATCTTGTTTCATGTTTATATTTTATTTTCCGCTGGTTTTCTCTGATGTTGTATCACTAGGGTGCCCGGGGTAAGGCACCAGTCACGGGCCCGGGATCGGGTCGTGACAGTAAGTGGCTACCCGACCATGTAGGCTCGGTAAGTGTCTACTCAACTTTGTAGTCTCGGTAAGTGTCTACCCATCCATGTAAGCTTGGTAAGTGTCTACCGGCCATGTAGGCTCAGTAATGCAATGCATTGTATGACTGTAAACATATAAATTCATTCTCTTCTTTCTCACTGAACCAGGAATATGTATGAACTGAAATGTACTCTCTTATTTCTCATTATCAAAGAATAAGTGTGAACTGGAATGTACTCCCGACAAGGGATAACTAAGATATTAGATGTCACCAACTATTGACTATGTACGCAAGATCTATACACACTCACCTACTGAGGTAATAAACTATAAGGCATAAAGTACTCTCAATAAGGGACAAAAATGAAATCTGAGGGATGTATCAATACGAGGCACACGCTCGTTATAAACAATTATATTATACATTTTTAGTGAGTATCATTATAGGTACGAAATCTTGCTATAGAAAGAAGAGATAGCCATTACATACGTTTCATCGATATATTCGTTGACCCAATGTGCACAAGTTGTATGGAACCTCAATCTACAACAAACGACTATAACACTATCGTCAAGCTAACAGAGAGCTAGTAAATATTACTTTGAGCGACAAACTTGATTTAAACAAAACTCAAATTTCTTGTTTATTCCTTCTTCTACCCTATTCATATAACAATATTAATACATAGATAATCACTCACCTAAAATTTTCCATCCATAATGACAACAAAAAGACATTCCAAACAGTCCACAACTTCTTACATTCCGAATACGACTTTCCGACTGTTTATTCATATGTTCTAGCTCGTAGAACTTAGCTACGATGGCCCCACGGATTCCATCCCACACTACGGATGATAATTTACCTTTTATGAATAACGTAGATCATAATTGGACTGAGAATCGAATCACTACGATATTTCATCGAACACTTAGAGTTCATAAAGCTTCATATCTTCCTTCAATGGTAGCTTAAGCATTACACAACACAATTAGATCTACTCACATCATAACGAACATACTCAACAACTATACTTCACAATTCCGTAAGAAATTCACCCATATAACGGTCTACAAGGATGTAAACACAATTCTTTATTAATATAAAGAACGTTACGATAGCCGACGAGCGATAAACTTGCTTATACAAAATCGGGCAACATCTCCCCTTAATTTGTTTACTTTATCAAGTATAAAGAACAACAACAGCTCACCATGTGTTCTTAGCATCATAACAACCTTAAACAATCAACAAAATAATACCTTAACTTTCATTATTCAGTTTCTGACTTCTAGTCGATTTTTAACATGATTCGTACCCATCAAATCCTTCCATGGACTCAAACCAACACTTACACATGATAGGGGACAAGATATTACCTTGAACCACATGACAGCCCTATCTTGTCCTTAATTCACCTTGAAGCAACCTCCAACTCAATCCACAATAAAGAAGAGGTAGGATATGAATTTGTCCCGAGCTTTTCGAGGGTAAATGTTACACCCCGTATTTACAGGACATTTTAAGGAACGTACGTAAGAACTCACAAGTGTTAAGATTTGAAACTTGTAAAATTTATCGGAATTATGAAATTGTCGGAAAACGTATTATTATGGCGAATGGGAGGGCGACACGTGTCCCCCCCCCCCTTAATGATGCCTTGGACGATTTGTGCAAGGGCAAGAGGGTCATTGGACCTTTGTTAGCAAGACAAGTCTTGCAACTTGTAAGCTTGATAATCTTGACTAAGTCAAAGGACCCACAAAGGCTTGATATTTGCTAAGACTACATCCAAGCCTCACATTTGTTTATATCTTCACCCTCCATAGCACTATATAATACTAGTAGTGCTAGACAAGCTTAAACACTTAGCCAAATTTTCACAAAAATTTGAAAGAACAAGAGCATTGCTCTCGGGTTCATGTCCAAAGAAAAAGAAAAAAATTTGTTCCTTGTTCATTAAGCCCCACACTTTAAACCAAGGTTCTTGAGTATATTGTAAGCATGTCTCAATAGAAACATCTCAGAAAAAGATAGTTTTCGGGTTAGTCGCAAAGCGAAAACCTAGTTGCTTTCTAGGTTTTGTTTGGAAGTTTGAAGAAAGTTTGTTGGTGTTGTTCTAAGGGTCTCAACTAGCGGATTGAAGCGTCTTGAAGAGGCTCTAAGTTGCTAAGGAGCGACTTCGGTTTTGGAGTTGGATTAAGATTCGTTAAGGTATAATCTTGTCCCTTGTAAGTATTACAAGAATATTTATTGTTGTTGTTAGCTTTACTTGTTGCTAGCATGAAGTTGATAGGTTGAAGTTTATAAGTATTATGGATTGCTTGTAGCTTAAATCTGAAAGGTTATACAAGCCACTTGAAGTTGGATTACTAATTGGTCGTTTATTAGAAATCGTCGCATGTTACTTACTTGAAGATTATAGTAGTTATAATCAATTGCGACTTGGTACCATGTTATGCTAACAACTTGGATTGAAATGGAAATCGGATAAGAATTGATGTTGTGGTAATTCAAGTTACCCGAATTGGCCTAGTAAGTTGTATCAATTTGATATCTATTGTGGGGCGGAATTTTACACGTCTAGTAGGCGTGTAATCCCCTATTGTTGATTGCATTGATTGGGCCTTAAATGTGGCATGTTTGGTTATTGTATTCGGCCTTGAAAAAGGTGGCAAAGTGAGTAGAAACAAAGGAGGTGCTGTCCGATTTTCCGTAGAATTTAGCGACTTGACACTTATAATATTCTACGTTTGAAGTAAGGCTTTAATAGACGTATTGTGAATATTATAGGTTGACATACTACGGGTGGGACTTTGTACTTGGCAAGTGGTTTGACCCGGCGAGGTATGTAGAACTTTTCCTATCTTTTGAGCATGACTAGTCAGACGATATAGTGCGGTGACGTCAAGACCTTGATATCCTTTACTAGTTTTATGAATAGCCAAGTTGGGTGAGTTAGAGATTAACTCACTTCTTTGAAAGTATTAAGGATGTCTAATGTTTTATTAAAGTTAAGGGACTTGAAGAGTTTTAAAGTATGTGATACTTGTTCCGTTTTAAACGTATAAGTCCCTTGGATAGGAAATTGTATATGGCTAAGGTATAAAGCGAATGTAACGACTTTATGGGGAGTTGGTTATATTTGCTTTATGGAAAGATAAATGACTTAATTTTAATGAAAAGACAATTTGATTTTTAAGGCATCAATTGCCTAAGGTTTTATAATAAAAATGAGTCACTTGATTTAGAAACCTAACTTTACTTTTAAAGGTATTGTGACTGGTCTTGAAAAGTAATTTTGACTTGATACTACGGTTTATAGTATCTTGGAAGTTCTATATGGAAATGAGTCATTTCTAAAAGATTGGAAGTACGTAGTACTTTGGGTTAAACTCCCGGATTTATTATAACATATTAGTGCATTAAGTGAACTAAAATGAGAGTGTAGATGAATAAGACTAATAATAAGTTAGGGGGATTTCTAACTTGCTTATTTATTGTATGACGGCCAGTTGAGATAGGGTAAGAGTATAAGTGAGGGGCAAACCCCCAAGACGCTATACCACCTTCTCCAGGATAAGAGTATAAATGAGGGGTACACCCCCAAGACGTTATACCACCTGCTTTATTACCTTCTCCAGGGTAAGAGTATAAATGGCGGCAAACCCCAAGACGTTATACCATCTGCTTCAGGGTAAGAGTATAAATGAGGGGTAAAAACCCCAAGACGTTATACCACCTGCTTCTATGGGTTCGCTACCCATGATATGATCGGGAGTCTCCTATTGTGATGTTGTACGTATTCCCTTGATTTACTCTCATTGTTAGTAAGGCACTGCAGATCGTAATTTTGTTATCATACATGTCTCCCGCTTTGTTTTAAACTTATATTGTAATTACAAGATTTTCCGCTTTACATACTTAGTACATATTGGTAATCGACCCTCTTCCTGGCCGCGTCACGCCGCAGAAAGTGGTAAGGCGTGGTGGATCCTCATACTTAGGATCACTTATCAGACGTCAGAAGCTCCATTTCTCCGAAGGCTTGTCTCTTTTGGTACAGTCTTTCCCTGATGTTGTAGATTTATGTACATTCAGGGGTATGGCGGGGCCCTGTCCCGCCACAGTTGTTATTCCTAGAGGTCTGTATTCACATATGTGGTTGGGCTATAAGAACTGAGTTGTACAGTTGTACTTTTGATTTTGTTTATATTATGGAAGGCGGCCTTATCGGCTAGCCTGTGATGTTTTTTTGTTTACACATGTGTTTATGTTGTGTATGTTCCGCTGCTATTCTCTGATGTATACCTGAATGGGGTGCCCAGGTAGGGCACCAGTCGCGGCCCCGGGGTCGGGTCGTGACAGTAAAACCACCTTGGAACCTTATGAAATCACTCTTAGGTGGTAGATGAACTTATAGAGAGTGTGCTCTGATGTTAGGGTTAATTTTGGATGAAAAATGAAATGAAAAAAGGTTTCCACCATTTTAAATACAACCGGATATGTTTCCACCGACTATGTGGGTCCCATAGGGAGTTGCTTGCATTATTTTCTTAAAACATACATAGCGTTTCGTGTAGAGCTCCTATTGACGAACGATGTGTTGAATTTGAAAGTAGACTCGTTGAACTTGAATTTAGATAGGTTATGCACCCCATAATGCCTTATATACTAGAAGATATACCTCTCTAAAGTTGGGCCAAAATCCTATCCATACTTCTGCCTACCTTTCCTGAGTTTCGATGAACTTAATTTCTTCAATTCGTTTAGCCCTGAATTCTTATGAGACATACTTAAAACTTGTTTTAAACTCATTCTCAACCAAGTATGGGGACTTACCTCATCGAGCTTACGTTACTTTACTTATGATCCATACTAGCGCGAAAATAGGAGATGTAACATCCTCCCCCTTAGAAACATTCATTCTTGAATGCGAGGGTGTACATGAAAGAGTATTAATTCTCAAAACTTCTGAACATTTTAACAGAGTTTTCTCTATAATCGGATAATTTACAAATCTACCAAGTAGTCCAACATCAAGCATAATGCCACACAAGGCCATATAAATAACATCAATCATATATCGGGCTTCTCATGGCCATCTAACATCAAACATGAACATAATAATATTAGGTCACATCGAGTATAAGTAATTATATCTCCTGGGATGCTAAAATATCTCAACTCTGAGCATCATCTGAATATAACACAAGATTAGCTAAACCTTTCGTAACATGACTAAAGGAAAATATGGAATCGATCCGGTTGTAATTATTGTGAACCTTTTATCTTGAACAAGCGAGGGTATTTAGATCTCATCTCCTCCTCGACTACCCATGTCATATCTCTGACGTCTTTACCTTTCCATAAAACAATCATAGATGCTACTTCTTAAGTCTTTTAACTTACAGACTTGCCAACCTAGTATAAAGATTGAGACTATCTCGTAGGTAAAGTCCTCATTAATATGAATATCATCAACTGAAACAACTTTAGAGGGATCTACAGTACTTTTTATACATGGAAGACTGGATGCACACACTCCAATTCTGGAGCCTATTTTTCACACACAATTCTGTACAACCCAACATATCTTGGGCTAAGCTTGCCTTTCTTATCACATATCATTACACCTTTCATAGGCGACACTTTTAGGAAGACTTCGTAATCAATCATAAAATTCTGAATCTTATTCTCACATCATAATATGTGATTTCTGGCGACTCTAGGTTCTTAAAAATTGCTCCGAAAGGATCTTTAGTTTCTCTATAGTCTGGTGGACCAAAATAGGTCTAAGTGTCACGACCCGAGCCGACGGGCCGCGACTGGTGCCCTACTTGGACACCCTTATACTGACCTATAACACATAATCATACCAGTGACAATATAAAAATCTGTAAACCATATCAAAATAGGCAAGCCGACAAGGCTGCCACTATATACGGGAATATTCTAAACCAATTACAACTGTAGCTGACAAAAACGCGTCTACAATCCACACCTGTCCAACCCACACATGTCTACAGACCTCTAAGAGTATAACAATGAATTATGATGGGACAGGGGCCCGTCGTACCCCTGACTTGCACGAATATGCATAAGTCTATATCAAAAGATCTGTACCAAAATAACTAGGCTCCGGAACAATGGAGCTCTCCAAATAGCTGAGCAGGAATACTATACTGGAGGATCACCAAACTGAATGTCTGTACCTGCGGGCATGAAACGCAGCCCCTCAGAGAAAGGGGGTCAGTATCAAAAATGTACCGAGTATATAAAATATGAAGTACTGTAAGAAGATCATAACTAGCCAAAAGATGACATGAGACAAGTATAATAATCGAGATACCAATGCACCTGTGCCTTATGAAATGAGAGTCTTGTATGTCCATATAATATACCGTACCCGGCCCAGTGTGGGACTCGGTGAATGAAGTCATATACATATATATACCGTACCCGGCCCTCTAGTGAGGGTCTTGGTGAACATATAATGTGTACACGTAGTCATATCCGTGGATGCCTGTCCACATATACCATATCCGCGGATGCCTGTCCGCATGATCTCATATCCATGGATGCATGTCCACATATGAATCATCATATATAACATATCGGGCCCTCTAGTGAGGGACATGGTGAACAATGCAAGGAACTACGCACGACCATTTCCGGCCCGGGACTTTAATATAAACACATTAGCACGAGTAGATTATCATGAACAACCATATGCAATTTAAATCATCATCTGAATCTCAATAAAATAAATAAAATGAACTATCACTGTAAAATCAAAGGCAACTATCATATCAAGTATCACTAGGAATTAGGATTCAATGGAATTACGTACGTCCGCCGTACACTCCTTTTATGTAAATCATGTCAAAAGAAAGAAGGGATAATTTCACATACATTATTGTCGAACTAACCAACTTAAAATTTAGAATTCGTCTCAATTAGTACTTCAACCTATAACAATAATAACATTTCTATCAACTTTATGGTTACTAGTATACGTTATGTATATCGAACGATAACTTCTTTTTATATACAAATTCGGGCAGCACCTCCCCTAGTTATATACATATTTGCATCTCACAAACAAGGTCAACAACATCAATAATAAGACACGTCTCAAGGTCATAACCAAAACAGTCCCATATATTTCATATACGCCATCGTTATACATTCTTTCTCTTTACGTTCATGTAATAAAACAACCACAACAACCAAGGTGACTAATACACCTATTTCTCATGTAAATCTAGCCCCTTAATCCATATTAAAATAACCTTTAATAACAGTCCATACTTCTAGCAACAACGAGAGTTCAAGTCTTATAGTTTGCAACATAACACTCTTATACACCTTAATTACTTTACGACATATATCCGCAATTACAACAATGTATATATGCATGTTCATAGCTTATAATTTCATCATTATAACTCAATAAAACATTCCTTGAATTCGACACAACAATACCCATGATTTTTGGATGTCACGGTCACAAAAACATAATACCAAAACTCTTCTCAATATTCTTTAAAATCCAATTCATGTTTCAACACTTTCATATAACCAATTACAACTTTAAATATCAAGGTTTCCTTTAATTTTAACATGCAATTAGTGACAATGATAACAACAACAACCATCAAACCCAATGTATACAAAACAACCCCAAAATCAGTAACAACAACATCAACAACAACCACATGCATTTCCTTTCTTCTCATTTCTCTTAACACAAGTTCATCTCTTAACTACAACATCATTTAACTCCAATTACTTTATAAGAAGAAGGAATCTTACCTTACTTAGCCCAAAATAGTCCCTGCTTGCTCTCGGCATTTACTACTCTATTTTCACCATTTCTTCAACTTTCAATGACATGCATGCATCCCTTATGAGTTTAAATCCATCTTACTTACATGTTTTTCTTCCAACTTGCTTGTCGCACCCGTTTTTTACCTCGGGGTCTGAACGGTATCCGCGACATTGCTCTTTGGCGCGGTTCCCTGGATGGAGCAATAATGCTGATTTTGAGGAGTCGCCACCTAATTATTTAAGTGAATTAGGACACTTGATTTATTGCAATAAAAATACTGCAATTAATCTCAATTTAATGGTCTGCGAAATTAATGAGATTCTGGATCAGAATTCTTTATTATCCTAAAGGGAAGGGGTTAGGCATCCTTTAAGATCTGCTAACTTGCGGTTATCCGTTCAAACCTAGGTTAATTATATATTGTCTTTTATTCTACCTATTCTAAGCATTTTTACATAATTTACAATTAAAATAAAATGCGATACATAATAATAAAACTTAAAATTAAATGCGACATAAGATAAAAAATCCGGGACATCTTTTAGCCCTTTTTAGGCCTTCTGCACAAGATGATCTTCGGGTACCTGTATAAACACTTAGTAAAAGTGTTAGTAATAGAATAAACAATTTTAAAAGCAATAACAAGAATTAATAAGTAAAGCCAAAAAATAACTCCGTCTTTTGTACAGGGGAGGCCTTGGAAATCAGACGGAGATTCCTTCATCGGCCAATATTGCTAAAAATACTAAAATAAATAAAATTTTCAGATCCGCGCAAAAACAATAATAGTTTTAAACACGGAGGGCTCAGATATAAAAAATATAAAGTTGGACATCCTAAACAAGTGCGGCTGCGAGAATTCCCGCAGTATGTTGGTTATCCGGTGTAAGTGGAAGAAATCATCATTTCCCAGAAAGCTTCATTTTATTTTATTTTCCGTCTTTGCAACTGCGGAGGCCTCAAAAATCAACGGATAACTTTTTCATTGGCCAATCAAGTGTAGTATTTTGTTTAATCAGTTTAATAGAAGGAGCAAAATGGAAATATCGTCCAAAACCAGTATGGAACAACAGAACAGTAGCAACACAGCAAGCCAGTAAACAACATCAATTTCAGAACGCACCAACAACCACCAAGAAACTTCTCCAACAACCGAGGAACTTAATCTCACGAGCAACAAAAATCTAAAATCAATAACAACAAAACAGGTGACAAATCCCAACAACAAAGTAATCGATGTATGCCACCAGAGTTTTAAACTCTGACCAGACTGTAAAATCAAACAACCGTCACAAGCCAACCAAACATCCCAAAAATAATTCAAAAGGGGTCGCCGGTGTTCGGAGCTCCGGTGATATGCCAAAATCATAAAAGAAAATCAGTTTGTTA
Source organism: Przewalskia tangutica (assembly GCA_029844215.1). Classification (NCBI taxonomy): domain Eukaryota; kingdom Viridiplantae; phylum Streptophyta; class Magnoliopsida; order Solanales; family Solanaceae; genus Przewalskia; species Przewalskia tangutica. Next base: position 137,979,828 of record CM056720.1, on the reverse strand, counting down.
ACACAACATACATAATATAAAAGAAAGGAGAACCAAACAGTGGGCAGCGAGCAGCGGCATCACTTCTACGACGAGGTCGCCGAAGCAACTCCACCGCAGCGCAGGTTCGGTTGACAGCTGGTGGTGGAACAGTAGTGGTCGATGGGATACAGTGGTTCGTGAGAGACGGGATAGTGGTGGTGGTGCACTGGTGGTAGTTCGAGCAGTGGGGCGATGAGAATGGCAGCGGGGGAGGGGCGTTGCTGGTGTTGTATGTGTTGTGTTTGGTGTGTGCGTAGTGGTGGTCGGCGATGGTAAGGTGAAGAAGATAGGGAGAGGATAGGGGCGGCTGCTGGTGTTTAGAGGGGGTTCGTCGGAGCTTGGAGCTCCGGCGAAGGGCGGCGGCGACGGGAGAGGCAGGGAGAAAGGGTGAGAGTAAAATTTGAATTGGGGGGGGGGGGGCTGGTTTTAGGTTTATGCGGCTGGGGGTTTGCCGGAGCTCGAAGCTCCAACGGCGGCTGGTTAAGGGTGTGAGATCGGGGAGAAGGGTGAGTGATGGTGAGAGAGGGGATGAGTTTTTTTTAGTATAGGGAGAGGTGTCGACTGAGGGCTTAAAGAGATGGGAGTGTTGCGCCTGCGAAGGGTTTTTAAAATAGGGGGTAAGGTTTTTATTTATAGGGGTATTTAGGTTTAGGGTTTAGGGTTTTGGGTATTGGGTATTGGGTATTGGAGGGAAAAGATGAAAGGTGTATTGGGCATCAGTTTGGGATTCGGTTTTTGGCGGATTGGACTGGTCTAGATTGTGCCTTGGACTGGACTGGTTTGACAAAAAATGCAAAATGGATTAATTATTTAAAAGAAAAATTATTTAAAGGTACAAGAATATCAAAATAAAAATGCCGACGCTATAATAATAAAATGCAATATTTAAGAAATGTTTAATGTCTAATTAAAAGAAAAAACACGGCTCCTATTAATTATTTAAAGAGATGCAAAACTATTAAAATAAAACGACGGTGTAATAATAATTGAAACATAATATTAACAAAGATATCATGCTTAATTTAAAATAAAAAAGATGCAATGCCATTTGTGAAGAAATAAACATAGAATATTATGTAAAAAATGCAAAAAAATGATGATTAAAATGCGGTGTCCTAAAATACTTAAAATTGCAAGAAATGACTAAAAGATTGGTCAAAATTGGGTGTCAACAACTTGTCCCTTTTTGACCGAAGACGATGAAAGAGTTTTCGGATAAAGACGTTGACTTGTAGCCAATTTTGTCCTCATCGTCAGAATTAAAACAAAGATCAAGAAAAAGAACGGGCAAAAGCTGATGCAAATTCAAAATTTTGTCCCAGTGTTGAATTATGATGACACTGGGTCGCTGTGATGCCAAAATAAAAGACAAAACAGATGCGGATTTAAAATTGTCCCAGTGTCGAATTATGAGGACACTGGGTTGTTGCGATGCTAGAAAATTAAATCAGGTAGACGCCGATTCAAAATTGTCCCAGTGTCGAATCATGATGACACTGGGCTGCTGTGAGGCTGCAAAATTAAAGACAATGCCGACGCAAATTCAAAATTTGTCCCAGTGTCGAAGTATGATTGACACTGGGTTGTAGGTTTTGTGGTGCTGGAAAAGACATGGTGTTTGCAGATGTTGATGACGTCATTGCATGGACGCGATGCAGATGATCGTCGTTTCATAGACGAAACATGAATTAAGCCGTTGCATAGGCTTTAGAAATGCGTCGTTGCATAGACGCGATGCAGATGTTCGTCGTTACATAGACGAAACATGAATGAAGCCGTTGCATAGACTTTTGAAATGCATCGTTGCATAGACGCGATGCAGATGCTCGCCGTTGTATAGACGAAGCATAGATGAAGCCATTGCATAGGTTTACATGAGATGACGTCGTTGCATAGACGCGATGCAGATGTTCGTCGTTGCATAGACGAAACATAGATGAAGTCGTTGCATAGGCTTATATGAAATGACGTCGTTGCATAGACGCGATGCAGATGTTCGTCGTTGCATAGACGAAACATAGATGAAGTCGTTGCATAAGCTTATATGAAATATCATCGTTGCATAGACGCGATGCATATGCTCGTCGTTGCATAGACGAAACATAGATGAAGCCGTTGCTTAGGCTTACATGAAATGACGTCGTTGCACAGACGTGATGCAGATGCTCGCCGCGATAGACGAAATATAGACGGCCGCCAGATAGGCTTACATGAATTGGCGTCGTTGCATAGACGCGATGCAGATGTTCGTCGTTGCATAGACGAAGCATAGACGAAGCTGTTGCATAGGCTTACAAGAATTGGCGTCGTTGCATAGACGCGATGCAGTTGTTCGTCGTTGCATAGACGAAGCCGTTGCATAGGCTTACAATGAAATGGTGTCGTTTTATGGACGTACCCGTTTGTGACTCGCCTGCGTTGTGCGTTTGTAATCCGCATGGGCTTATTGTTGTCCTCCCGCCTTGGCTTATATGAAGATTCTGCTTCAAAGAAAACTTGTGAGTTTTAGGAAAGGAGTGGTTGATTCGCGTCAACTTTGTAGCTTTGGCTCTTGCTGCTTGCATGCTCAGACTTAAGCAAAAAGTTAGTGCATAACTGTTAAGGCAAAGATGATAACGCATGAATTTATAAGCAATGTAATTGTATGAGTAGAAATGTTATCCTGTAAAACGTGATGGCGGTTGTATTGATGTGATACTGCAAATGCTGAGGTTTCATTTTTGCACAGACGCGTTGAATGTTGTGAATGCTGCGAGTGCTGATGCAGTCTCTGTGCGGACTTTCTAGATGATGCGAATGTTTGCTGAATGCTCTGCGCGGGTTTGCTGGATGCTGTGAATGCTTGTTGAATGCTGCGATTGCTGATGTAGTCTCTGCATGGACTTGCTGGATGTTGCGAATGCTTGCTGAATGCTGCGATTGCTGATGTAGTCTCTGCACGGACTTGCTGGATGTTGTGAATGCTTATTGAATGCTGCGACTGTTGATGTAGTCTCTGCACGGACTTGCTGGATTCCGCGAATACTTGCTGAATGCTCTGTGCGGGCTTGCTGAATGCTGCGAATGCTAGTCTATGCACGGACTTAACCCTGGCAAAAATTGCTCATATCTCTTTTCGGAATAATCAAATGCATTTTGTCGCACGCGAGCCAATGAGAAGATTTCTAATGGTGTGACCGAAGCCGACTTAGGCCGCCTACGTATCCTCAAGAGGGAATCAGGTCAAGACGTAGTTCGTGATGCAAAAATGATTGAACAATTTTCAAAAAAATGAGACCGGAGCCAATGTGGTCGTCTACGTATCCCGCTGAGGGAATCAGGTCAAGACGTAGTTCGTGATGCAAATAATAAGGATTTTTATGGGTTTTCAAATAATGTGGACCGAAGCCAATGTGGCCGCCTACGTATCCCGTCGAGGGAATCAGGTCAAGACGTAGTTCATGATGCAAAGAATAAGGATTTTTATATATGCATTTTATTTTTTGAAAAGTGGAAAGACAACATTACGTTCTTACTTCAATTGATACCAACAATTAGTATTGTGCTTAGGAATTCCGTTATTCACTTTCAGTCTAACCAAGACTGACTTCTGGGTAATTCCTATAGTTTCAAATGATACCTCAGACACCTAAGTACCGACACACTTGCTTGCAGCCAAGATTTCGAACTACACGTAATCTCGCGTTTCAAATGCCCTCACTGAAGAAAGTCTCATTTCTCACATATATTCCAGTATTTTGAATTTTGGGACGTTTAGAGAAGTACGCTCACACTCAAAAGGATGTTCAATGCATGCAATTGTGATACCATAGACTTGACCGTCATGTAAGTATTCACTAATGTGAGAACCCTCAGTATAAGATCATGTAGGGCTTGTCACGGGCTTGTAATGTAGGCTTGGGGAAGGGATGGATATCATTTGGGTAAAAAGTGACTAATCCTTCCTCGAGCGTTGGACTATGTCCGTGCTTGATATTTGTGTGCCTTAATGCTGATCTGTTTTTTTTTTTTTTGTCCCGCTTTTTCAGATCGACTTCTTTTGAATCTTTCGTTTGGAGCCCACTTTTTCCAAAGTTATTCTCTCATTTCATTCATTCTTTGTTTATAATGTCGGGGCTTTTGATTTCTTCTTTTGTGAAGTCGTCATCTGTGTTTCCTTTTCCCTTTTGGGACTTTGACGGTTTTTGTCTTTGCAAACTTCGACGCAGAATTTTGTCAGCCACTTGCACATTTCCAAAGCGTTCAAGGAGGTCGGGCCAAGAGAGGGATAGTGCGTACGCACTCAGAAAGGGTATAGGTGTAATATGCGGTTGTCAAAAGAATAGGCTTTAGGCTCAAAGGGGTGTACTACGGATAATGTTATATGGTAAGCTGAAAATGCTCAAACGGGTCAAAGAAAGCCTACGATCATTTTCTACACCGAGTGTTACTCAGGATTTCGCCTCAACAAACATTCAGGTCAAGTTCTAGATCACAATGCAATGCAATTTAACTTATTCTAAAACTCACCACACAATGCACATGAAACAATGAGGTTGGTTTCGTTCTTATCTTAAAAGCATGCAAGAATGTCATTACAGGTGTGCGTGAGAGGTACCAAAAGAATCTATGGCTTACCACGAAGTCAACTCATACTGATTATTACTCGGTCTTTCTATGCACACTCCTAACTGTGTTGGTATCAACCAAATCAAACAACGACAATTAAAAGGGTTTTTTTTTTGGTTTTTTTTTTTGCTTTTTGAATAAAATATTTTTGTATTTTTGGATAAATGGTACCGAACCCGAGTAGGGCTGCCTACGTATCTCATTTTTGACGAGAATCAGGTGTGCGTAGTTCGTTCAAATATGTTATAAAATGTATGCTTGAAAAACAATTTATCAATGAAAGGATAGCAATATAAAGTTGTGCAAAACAAATGATTGTTTACTATAAGACTAATGCAAAGTAAAAGAATGTAATGAAACAATGAATGGCTGTGATAGAATGAATGAAATGCATGAATGTGATAGAATGATTGAAATGCAATAATGAATGTCCGTGATTGGATAAATGCAATGAATGGGTGAACCAAATATGTCCCCCTCTTTTTTTTTCTTTTTTTTTAATTTTTTTTTATGTGGTGATGTCGAACCCTAGATGGGTTGCCTACGTATCACACCGTATGGTGAGAATCAGACACGCGTAGTTCGGAATGATTATGTTGCAAAATGCATGATAAATAATTATGTAATCAACACTAGACATATCAATTGAATTTGAAATATGTATAAAAATACAAAATATAGGACCCAGAGCGATGCTTCGTTGAATCTGATATAAGCTGACTTCTTTCCGTCAACATAACTCCAGCTCATTCTTGTGATGATTTTTTTTCTTCCGGCCGCCCTCGACTATTTGCGAGGACGGTTTTTCTGCAAAAGATATGACAAATGGGTGAGAGTAGGCAAGCCACAAAAATAGTAAAATGTAAGGGCGCGACAATATAGTCAAAGACTCCCCTGCTTGGTTCGCCCGGACTGGTGGTTGATGTTTCACAAAGTCCAAGTCGCGCTATTCAAGAGTGATTTACGCAGTAGAAGTTCTGATTGCAATGTGACAACAAAAGTGCAAAAATGCAAATGCTCGTGGCCAGAGTTATAAGCACATAGCATGATATGTACCGGGGTTAAAAGGGTAACTATTGCATTAAATAATATGTACAGAATTGCTAGCGACAACAAAAGTAAACAAAAGCATGCAAATCAAGCGCACCTAATATGCATGAGACCTCTCTTATGCCAGAGGTAGGCCTAAACGCCAGATATGCGAGATTATGATAAATAGGTCCAGGTCGTTAACTGCAATGTTTTGTTGGAAATGACGACCAAATGACGGTGCACTTTTTCCAATTTCGGTGTGTCATGACCAGGCTTGGATCCGTCTATCATTGTCACGCTACACATATATGCTTATGGGTCGTTGGGTTGTGAAATCCGTCGACAAATTTGGTGGATTTCTAATTGTGGCGTTAATACCAAGGATTAACCCACCTAAGGTTTATACATGAATGACTTAATAAAAAAAGGTGGTATAGCTCTATCTTAAGTTTTCTAAGATTTGGCTTACTAGACGCAAGGTTCCCGAGCGAACAACTCGAGTGAGAAGGCTACGTGGCTGATCAGACGAACCGATCTAACTCCACGCAGGCGCCAACTCTCCTAAATTTTAGGTATTTTGAAAGAAATTTGCGGGTGCGCGAAGCACACCAACGCGTGTAGTGTGTGACAATGTGAATTTTCCAAAGTGGAAGAAATATGAGCGGAATGCCAATTTAAGGAAAGCAGTAAGAGCAAATAGCAATTTAAACAGTTAAGCATGCAAAATTAAAGCAAGCAATTTTAAGGAATTTAAAACAAATAAAAGCAAATAAAGCCAAGCAATAATAAACCTAGGTTTGCTATGGTCAAGAACCTGATTATCCCCAGTGGAGTCGCTATGCTGTCGCGCCCGTTTTTTACCTCGGGGTCTGAACGGTATCCGCGACATTGCTCTTTGGCGTGGTTCCCTGGATGGAGCAATAATGATGATTTTGAGGAGTCGCCACCTAATTATTTAAGTGAATTAGGACACTTGATTTATTGCAATAAAAATACTGCAATTAATCTCCATTTAATGCTCTGCGAAATTAATGAGATTCTGGATCAGAGTTCTTTATTATCCTAAAGGAAAGGGGTTAGACATCCTTTAAGATCCGTTAACTTGCGGTTATCCGTTCAAACCTAGGTTAATTATATATTGGCTTTTATTCTACCTATTCTAAGCATTTTTACATAATTTACAATTAAAATAAAATGTGATACATAATAATAAAACTTAAAATTAAATGCGACATAAGATAAAAAATTTGGGACATCTTTTAGCCCTTTTTAGGCCTTCTGAACAAGATGATCTCCGGGTACCTGCATAAACACTTAGTAAAAGTGTTAGTAATAGAATAAACAATTTTAAAAGCAATAACAAAAATTAATAAGTAAAGCCAAAAAATAAATCCGTCTTTTGTACAGAGGAGGCCTTGGAAATCAGACGGAGATTCCTTCATCGACCAATATTGCTAAAAATACTAAAATAAATAAAACTTTCAGATTCGCGCAAAAACAATAATAGTTTTAAACACGGAGGGCTCAGATATAAAAAATATAAAGTGGGACATCCTAAACAAGTGCGGCTGCGAGAATTCCCCCTGCCAGCGTATGTTGGTTATCCGGTGTAAGTGGAAGAAATCATCATTGCCCAGAAAGCTTCATTTTATTTTATTTTCCGTCTTTGCAACTGCGGAGGCCTCAAAAATCAACGGATAACTTTTTCATTGGCCAATCAAGTGTAGTATTTTGTTTAATCAGTTTAATAAAAGGAGCAAAATGGCAATATCGTCCAAAACCAGTATGGAACAAGAGAACAGTAGCAACACAGCAAGCCAGTAAACAACATCAATTTCAGAACGCACCAACAACCACCAAGAAACTTCTCCAACAACCGAGGGAACTTCAGAATCTCGCCGGAGCAACAAAAATCTAAAATCAATAACAACAAAACAGGTGACAAATCCCAACAACAAAGTAATCGATGTATGCCACCAGAGTTTTAAACTCTGACCAGACTGCAAAATCAAACAACAATCACAAGCCAACCAAACATCCCAAAAATAATCCAAAAGTGGTCGCCGGTGTTCGGAGCTCCGGTGATATGCCAAAATCATAAAATAAAATCAGTTTGTTAACACAACATACATAATATAAAAGAAAGGAGAACCAAACAGTGGGCAGTGAGCAGCGGCGTCACTTCCACGACGAGGTCGTCGGAGCAACGCCACCACAGTGGTGAGGTTCGGCGATGAAGCGATGGTGGTGGAGCGATGGTAGTCGATGGGATACAGTGGTTCGTGAGAGACGGGATAGTGGTGGTGGTGCACTGGTGGTAGTTCGAGCAGTGGGGCGACGAGAATGGCAGCGGGGGAGGGGCGTTGCTGGTGTTGTATGTGTTGTGCTGGGTGTGTGCGTGCGTGCAGTGGTGGTCGGCGATGGTAAGGTGAAGAGGAGAGGGGAGTGTTGCGGCTGGGGGGTTTGCCGGAGCTCGAAGCTCCAGCGGCGACTGGTTAAGGGTGTGAGATCGGGGAGAAGGGTGAGTGATGGTGAGAGAGGGGATGAGTTTTTTTTAGTATAGGGAGAGGTGTAGGCTGAGGGCTTAAAGAGAGGGGAGTGTTGCGGCTGGGAAGGGTTTTTAAAATGGTGGGTAAGGTTTTTATTTGTAGGGGTATTTAGGTTTAGGGTTTTGGGTTTTGGGTATTGGGTATTGGAGGGAAAAGATGAAAGGTGTATTTGGCCTCAGTTTGGGCTTCGGTTTTTGGCGGATTGGACTGGTCTAGATTGTGCCTTGGACTGGACTGGTTTGACAAAAAATGCAAACCGGATTAATTATTTAAAAGAAAAATTATTTAAAGGTACAAGATTATCAAAATAAAAATGCCGACGCTATAATAATAAAATGCAATATTTAAGAAATGTTTAATGCCTAATTAAAAGAAAAAACGCGGCGCCAATTAATTATTTAAAGAGATGCAAAATTATTAAAATAAAATGACGGTGTAATAATAATAGAAACATAATATTAACAAAGACATCATGCTTAATTTAAAATAAAAAAGATGCAATGCCATTTTGTGAAGAAATAAACATAGAATATTATGTAAAAAATGCAAAACAATGATGATTAAAATGCTGTGTCCTAAAATGTTTAAAATTGCAAGAAATGACTAAAAGATGGGTCAAAATTGGGTGTCAACATTGCTCATCTCCAAAGCTAAGATTTTCTGGAGCAAAAATCGGCCAGTGATTTACCATGACCCACTGTTTGGAGTGTTTATCTTGGCTTAGAACTTAGTTGAGGAGCTTAATCTTGGAAGAGAGGTAATTTTAGTCTCTAACTTGCCTATGGAGATGAGAGGAAATCGGTTGGAGGGAGAGAGAGATCAGTGAAGGATGAATTTTGAGTTAAAGTGTAGATACATGTTGGTATATGTGAGCGTGGGCTGAATCTTTAATGAGTGTTGTGTCTTGTCCATGGTTTTTGAGACACAAGTCCCCATAATTTGTCCACTTATTATTATTCCCTCCACTAAAATTAATCCTACAATTAATTAATCTCCCACCTAATCAATCTTATATAAAATTTGAAAATTTAAAGTCCAAATTGTGTTATACACGGCACTAGTCCATAACCCTATTGGAAATATACAACTATTAGTACTAATTCTCATCATCACACTTGTAGTATTCAAAAATTATTTTGGGATCACATCCTTGGTATACTAATTTCCGTATTAGCATATGTAAATATACTTTATATCCAATATTCGAATCTTATTTTCTTAATTACATTCTCAATTTATTGCCCTGGAATTACGAGGTATAACATCTTTCCCCCCTTAAAAACATTCGTCCTCGAATGTTCATAATAGGTCTTATGCTATAAAAATTTCGGCATAGTCTCCTCTATAACTATACCTACCAACCTATATTCAACAATTTCATAAATGCCTCTCAAGGCCGCAATATATCACATATATCATTCGCCAATCATAATAGTCAAGTAAGGAATTGAATTACCTGCAAGCGTAGGGAACAAGTAAGGATACTTATTCTTCATCTCGTTCTCTGCTTCCCAAGTCACCTCTTCCCTATTATTGTTTCGCCATAACACTTTGACGGAAGACACATCCTTTGTGCGTAACCTTCTAACCTGACGATCAAGTATAGCTATGGGGCTCTCCTCATAAGATAACTCCTATGTCACCTAGACATCATCTACTGGGAAGCTCTAGAAGGATCACCAATACACTTACGCAGCATCGATACATGAAAGACTAGATGTACCGCTTCCAAATCAGATGGTAAATCCAACTCATGGGAAACCTTGCCTACCTTTCGAACAATCTGATAAGGCCCAATATATCTTGGGCTAAGTTTCCCTTTCTTACCGAATCTCATCATACCCTTCATGGGTGATACCTTCAAGAACACCCAATCACCAATCTGAAACTCTAAGTGTCGACGTCGATTATCCGCATATGACTTCTGTCAACTCTGGGCTGCCAATAATATCTCCTGAATAAGCTCCACCTTATCAACAGCTTGCTGAATCATGTCTGGGCCGATTAACTTAGTCTCGCCTATATCGAACCAACCGATAGGTGACCTGCACTTCCTCCTATATAAGGCCTCGTACGGTGCCATCTGAATACTAGAATGATAGCTATTATTATAAGCAAACTCAATAAGTGGTAAATGATCATCCCAGCTACCTCTATAGTCAATAATACCGGCTCGCAACATATCTTCTAGCGACTGAATGGTACAAGATATCAACATCATAATCCTTCAGTAACTCTAGCCACCGTCTCTATCGTAAATTCAACTATTTTTGCTTAAAGATATATTGGAGACTCTTGTGATCCGTATAAATATCAACATGAACACCATACAAATAATGTCTCCATATCTTCAGAGAGTGAATCACCGCTGCTAACTCCAGATCATGAGTAGGATAATTATTCTCGTGCTTCCTGAGCTGTCGGGAGGTATAAGTTATAACTCTACCATGCTGCATCAACACACAACCTAGCCCAATACCCGAAGCATCATAATAAATAACATAGCCATCTGGTCCCTCAGGAAGAGTAAAAAATGGAGTCGTAGTCAACTTGTCTTTCAACAACTGGAAGCTCTGCTCACAAGCATCAGTCCATTGGAACTTAGCCGCCATCTGAGTTAGTCATGTTAAAGGCGCTGAAATCGAGGCAAACTTCTCCATGAATCTCCTATAATATCCTGCTAGCCCCAGAAAACTATGTACCTCAGTAGGTGTCGTAGGTCTGGTCCAAGTCTTAACTGCCTCAATCTTCTGCGTATTTACCCGAATACCATCAGCTCCGATAATTTGCCCCAATAATGCTACTGAAATCACCCAGAATTCGCACTTAGAAAATTTAGCAAACAACTTCTAGTGCTGGAGTATCCTAAGTACCACCCTAAAATGGTCTGCATGCTCCTCTTCTGAACGTGCATAAACCAGAATATCATCAATGAACACAATAACGAACATATCTATGAATGGCTTGAATACCCGGTTGATCAAATCCATAAATACTGATGGAGCATTGGTCAGCCCAAAAGACATTACCCTAAACTCATAATTTTCGTATCGGGTCCTGAATGTTGTCTTCGGAATATCTGCCTCATTTACCCACACCTGATGATAATCTGACCGCAAGTCTATCTTCGAACAACACTTAGCACCCTGCAACTGGTCAAATAAATCATCAATCCTGGGGAGGGGATACATGTTCTTTATTGTTACTTTATTCAGCTTTCTATAATCAATACACATCCGCAACGATCCATCCTTCTTTCTCACAAATAGTACTGGTGCTCCCCAAGGTGACATACTAGGCCTGATGAAGCCTTTTTCTAACAAGTCTCTTAGTGGCTCCTTTAATTCCTTCAACTCTGCGGGTGCCATTCTATAAGGAGGAATAGATATGGGTTGGGTATATGGCAGTACATCTATAGTGAACTTTATCTCTCGTTCTGGAGGAAGACCTGGGAGGTCATCTGGAAATACATCTGGGAATTCATTAACTACCAAAACTGACCGAAGAGCCGGTACCTCTGCTTCCATATCATGTACTCGAACCAAATTATAAATATAACATTTTCTAACCATCTTCCTTGCCTTGAGGTATGAAATAAACTTACCCCCCGACGATGATGTATTCCCTCTCTACTCTATAATTGGTTCGCTTGAAAACTAAAATCGAATCATCTTTTCTCTACAATCGACATTAGCCTAACGAGAAGCCAACCAATCCATACCCATAATGACATCAAAGTCAGTCATGTATAACTCTCTCAAATCTGCTATGGTATGACGACTATGTAAAACCACCGAACAATTTATATATACTCGCATAGCTATGACAAAATCTCTTACCGATATAGCTACCTCAAATGGTTCTATCAACCCAGATTATATTCTGATTCTACTAGCAACAAAGGGAGATATATACGATAAGGTGGAACCTGGATCTATCAATGCATATACGTCTCAAAAAAGATCGATAATATACCTGTAGCCACATTTGGTGACGCCTCCTGATCCTGTCTACTAGCCAAATTGTATGTGCGGTTCGAGGGACCGCTAGCACTGGAAAATCCGCCACGACCTCTACCATGGCCTGCTGGAATATGAACACCCTGCCCTGTGGGGCGCATAGCTATAGAAGAAGATGAACCAACAACCGATCCAGTAGGCTGAGCCATACCACCTGTACCACTTCTAAAAGGACATTTTATCATCATATGGCCTTGTCGGCCGCAGTAAAAACAAACACCTGTAGTAAAATGACATTCCCCAAAATAAGACCTACCACATCGAGAACACCGAGGCAAGGGTGGCCTCGACTGACTAGAACCCCTGTTCATCTGTGAACCTCAAGCCCTGGAGCTCTGACCAGCTCCTGAATACCCTGCGCGGTCAAATCTCCTACTTGTGGACTGTGGGGGTGCACTCCGTGCTGGCTGGGAAGAATATCTAACCTGCTGTTGAGTCTGCCCGCCCCGAAACTCACTAGTATATCCAGCCGACCTAGTCCTCTTATGCTGGCCTCTGTCATGATCCCTATCTGGCTGACGCCCTCTGTGTCGGTCCTCTACCCCCTGTGCATAGGCCTGTATCCGAGCAATATCCATACCTGGCTGAAGAGCCACTGCCATACAACCATCAATCAAATAGCGATCTAGTCCCATCACATAACGGTGTACTCTACTTAAGAAGTCACGAACCCTCAAACTGTCAGATCTATAGTCAACTCCTAGTCCAGGTCTGCGAGTCTACCCTGCCACTAATCTGGTCAGCAACTGAACTACATCTCTCATGGCCCTATTCTCCGCCCCTGGCTGAGGAGCTGGAGGCTCAGGTGCTAAGGCCTCGGGAACTAGTGATGCTGCCCCCTGAACTGGAGTTGCGGCTGCTCTAAGCTCCTCTAAAGGTGACGGTGTAGCAGAGCTCCCCGACTGGAGCACAATCTCAGGCCCAGCCGACGGGCTGCGAATGGTGCCCTACTTGAACACCCTTATACTGACCTATAACACATAATCAGACTGATACCAGTGACAATGTAAAAATATGTAAACCATATCAAATTAGGCAAGCCAACAAGGCTGCCACTGTACACATGAATATTCAAAACGAATTACAACTGTAGCTGACAAAAACGCGTCTACAATCCACACCTGTCCAACCCACATATGTCTACAGACCTTTAAGAGTATAACAGTGAATTATGACGAGATAGGGCCCCACCGTACCCCTGACTTGCACGAATATGCATAAGTCTATATCAAAAGATTTGTACCAAAATGACTAGGCTCCGGAACAATGGAGCTCTCCAAATAGCTAAGCAGGAATCCTAGACTGGAGGATCACCAAACTGAATGTCTGTACCTGCGGGCATGAAACGCAGCCCCCCGGAGAAAGGGGGTCAGTACGAAAAATGTACCGAGTATATAAAACATGAAGTACTGTAAGAAGATCATAACTGGCCAAAAGATGACATGAGACAAGTATAATAATCAAGATATCAATGCACTTGTGCCTTATAAAATGAGAGTCATGTATGTCCATATAATATATCGTACCCGGCCCAATGTGGGACTCGGTGAATGAATTCATATACATATACATATTGTACCCGGCCCTCTAGTGAGGGTCTCAATGAATATATAATGTGTACATATAGTCATATCCGTGGATGCCTGTCCACATATACCATATCCGCGGATGTCTGTCCGCATATCTTATATATGTGGATGCATGTCCACATATAAATCATCATATATATACATATCGGGCCCTCTAGTGAGGGACACGGTAAACAATGCAAGGAACTGCGCACGACCATTTCCGGCCCGGGACTCGATGAAATGATATAAACACATTAGCACAAGTAGATTATCATGAGCAACCATATGTAATTTAAATCATCATCTGACTCTCAATAAAATAAATAAAATGAACTATCACTGTAAAATCAAAGACAACTATCATATCAACTATCACTAGGAATTAGGATTCAATGGAATTACGTACGTCCGTCGTACGCTCCTTTTATGTAAATCATGCCAAAAGAAAGAAGAGATAGTTTCACATACCTTATTGTCGAACTAACCAACTCAATATTTAGAATTCGTCTCAATTAGTACTTCAACCTATAACAATAATAACATGTCTATCAACTTTATGATTACTAGTATACGTTATATATATCGAACGATAACTTCTTTTTATATACAAATTCGGGCAGCACCTCCCCTAGTTATATACATATCCGCAACTCACAAACAAGGTCAACAACATCAATAATAAGACACGTCTCAAGGTCATAACCAAAACAGTCTCATATATTCCATATACGTCATCGTTATACATTCTTTCTCTTTACGTTCATGTAATACAACAACCACAACAACCAAGGTGACTAATATACCTATTTCTCATGTAAATCCAGCCCCTTAATCCATATTAAAACAACCTTTAAAATAGTCCATACTTCTAGCAACAACGAGAGTTCAAGTCTTATAGTTTGTAACATAACACTCTTATACACCTTAATTCTTTTAAGACATATATCCGCAATTACAACAATGTATATGCATGTTCATAGCTTATAATTCCATCATTATAACTCAATAAAACAGCCCTTGAATACGACACAACAATACCCACGATTTTTGGATGTCACGATCACAACAACATAATACCAAAACTCTTCTCAATATTCCTTAAAATCCAATTCATGTTTCAACAATTTCGTATAACCAATTACAACTTTAAATATCAAGGTTTTCTTCAATTTTAACATGCAATTAGTTATAATGATAACAACAACAACCATCAAATCCAATGTATACAAAACAGCCCCAAAATCGGTAACAACAACATCAACAACAACCACATATATTTCCTTTCTTCTCATTTCTCTTAACACAAGTTCATCTCTTAACTACAACATCATTTAACTCCAATTACTTTATAAGAAGAAGGAATCTTACCTTACTTAGCCCAAAATAGTCCCTTCTTGCTCTCGGCGCTCACTGCTCCATTTTCACCATTTCTTCAACTTTCAATGACATGCATGCATCCCTTATGAGTTTAAATCCATCTTACTTACATGTTTTTCTTCCAACTTGCTCATCTCCAAAGCTAAGATTTTCTGGAGCAAAAATCGGCCAGTGATTTACCATGACCCACTGTTTGGAGTGTTTATCTTGGCTTAGAACTTAGTTGAGGAGCTTAATTTTGGAAGAGAGATAATTTTAGTCTCTAAATTGCCTATGGAGATGAGAGGAAATCGGTTGGAGGGAGAGAGAGATAAGTGAAGGATGAATTTTGAGTTAAAGTGTAGATACATGTTGGTATATGTGAGCATGGGCTGAATCTTAATGAGTGTTGTGTGTTGTCCGCGGTTTTTGAGACACAAGTCCCCATAATTTGTCCACTTATTATTATTCCCTCCACAAAAATTAATCCCACAATTAATTAATCTTCCACCTAATCAATCTTATATAAAATCTGAAAATTTCAAGTCCAAATTGTGTTATACACGGCACTACTCCATAACCCTATTGAAAATATACAACTATTAGTACTAATTTCCATCGTCACACTTGTAGTATTCAAAAATTATTCCGGGATCACATCCTTGGTATACTAATTTTCGTATTAGCATATGTAAATATACTTTATATCCAATATTCGAATCTTATTTTCTTAATTACGTTCTCAATTTATTTCCCTGGAATTACGAGGTGTAACACTAAGAAACTCTAATTCTCTCACGTCGAACTAATCGATAGGAGGTCTACACTCCCGACCATGCAATGTCTCATAAGGAGCCATCTTAATATTAGAAAGATAATTGTCTTTATATGCATACTCAATAATGGGTAATTGATCATCCCAACCTCCTTTGAAGTCTATCATACATGCCTGTATCATATCCTTGTGTGTCTGAATCGTACGCTCGGCTTGGTCATCTCTCTGGGGCTGAAAAGTTGTACTATGGTTCACTTGTGCGCCCAAATATTTTTGAAAGGATCTCCAAAAGTTGCTATAAACTAAGCTCATCTATCTGAGGTAATAGACATTAGAATGTCATAAAGTCGCATTATCTCCCAAATATAACTTTGCAAATCTATCGACCATCACTATTCTCGAGTCACATTTTTTATAAAAGTGGGGTAAATGCATACTAAATTTTATATAACCACCTCTCATTTTCAAGTTAAGATCTTTATTCTTTGTATTGTCCCTTTGGGACTTTGATGCTCTATCTTTACCTTCTGGAAATTGGGACACCATGCCACTAACTCAGCAATGGCCTTCTCCAATTATTTATGTATATCCCTGATATCAGGATATATCTTCATCAAACTAGGATGAGTAGAATAGCGAGACTAATATTCCTCCACCACAATCTTCCCTCATAGACCAGTTAAACCTGTGACACACAATCAACTCCTGCATCGAAGAACTTTGTCTCCCTTAAGCTCAAACATTGACTTCTCTTGCCATGGAACTTTCTCTTTCAATCTTACTAACTTCAAAGATCCTCGTATTATTGTTCCTTTACCTCTTGTGGCAAGGGATAATTTTGTTACACTCTAAATAATAATTTTGCCATCATCAGAGCCCATTAACCGAACTCACAAGCTTGCTAAATAGTGATGCTATTTTGCTACTTACTCTCTGCTCGGCCTCTAGGTGAGCCAAGCTACCCATAGATCTCATCTTATGTTGACCTGAAGGTTGTTTCTTTATTCTGCTGAACTTCCTCTTTAAGCTATAATAGGACAAAAATTGTATATTGTTACTCTTCCACTCTTACCACTAATAGGTGATACCATTAAGTTCTGAATAGTAATTCTACTATTATCCTAGTCCAATAGTCGGACCCTTAAACTAGTTGGCTGATACAACTCCATATACTTGTTTTTCTACCACTTCTGTGGGATACTCTTCTGTGGAAGTCTAACTTATAAATCATTTTCCTTCCGTGGAGGTCAATGTTTAACTGTATCATATTTACTTACATTTCAATCCTAAGGACTGTTACTTTCTTTAAAAGGACTCGTGTAACTCTATACTATCATGACTCGTCTTAGAGGATACTTTTACTATTAATAAGGGGATTTTGTTCCAAATTCAGTTAATTATTTTTGAAAATAAACTAGGTGTTCTTATGGTCTGTAAAAAATGTCATGCAATATCTCAATTGTGTTTTCAACTAATGCCAACCCTAAATCATGACTCAGTAATTCTCATTAGCTTTCCCAACTGCTCTTAAATGAGAACAATCTCAGTTTCTTATTAATTATGATGCATGTATTACCATTGCATTAACTTAACTCAATCTCCACTAACCTAAAGTTCCTAAAATACATGGCCTCGGGTATTGTTCTGGATCCTGATTTGGTTCTTTATTCAACCAGCATAGTAAACAATAAACTATTGATGTACTTCCTTATTAGATGCACACCTATATTCTGAAGGAACCGACATTATTGGTCAATTTTTTTTGTAATCCATACTTTTAAACCACTATATTTGAAGTAAACTCTTCTTTCTCATATCTTAGCGAACATCTATTATCAATTTCTCGACTTCAAGACCTCCTAACTTTTGCTCTGCTTTATGCTATCCCCTTTCGATCATTACTTTCTGTCTGAAATACTTTCTGAGATATGCGATCGTTTACTTATGAAACTGAAACTTCATGCTCTAGGACCATTCTATAATGTAAAATTTTGTATCATCTGACGGTCTTCCTAGCCTCTTGACTAGCCCCATTCTAGGCTTTACATCATTTATATCCCGATGTTAACTCAACTTACCCTTTCGTAAATTAGTTTCTAAATAACCCTTTTTGGGCCTATATACTTCTGTCTTTGTTCATGCTTCTTGTTAATCTTTTGTACAAATTTGAATTCGACTAGCAATTTCCAGGTACATCATGTATATATATCTTCTAAAGATGTACTATCGACATATTTGTACTATTCTTCAGTACTGCCCATTCTAAGGATTATTCTAATTCTTACTAGATCCTGAGATCTCACTTCTTTCTAAAACTATGTCTATCTTTAGCTCATGATTTACAATAGTCGATAGACATAGTTTTAGAAAGAAGTGAGATCTCGGGATCTCACTGTAATTCTACCACTGCTAAAAATGGGATAACAACGCTTATATCATTATGTCTGAGCGTTAACCACTTTACAATCTTTTGTATTCAGATACTATACACCTTTTTCACTATACTTCCCTTACATTTTGAAACTTACACTTTACCTTTCTATACTTTCATTGCCTTCTTTTGAATGGGTGAGACAAACGCTCACACTTTGAATCTTAGATTGATACTCGCACATCTAGTGCATACATATTTTGGTAGGGACCTCTCACTACTTGTCATAAGTACGAGATGGAATCGAGTTCCTATAACTCAGCTCTGTTGCATGATCTGGAATCAAAAAGAAGGGTAACCGATCCTAAATGACATATAGCATCTTAATTATACGTGTGGTGCTCAACACATCCATAAGCAAGACTTTACTAGACACGACTTACAGACTCCCTAAAACACGACTTGCTATTATACCAAGTTTGTCACGCCCTAAGTCCAGGGGGATGTGGCCAGTAGTTAGTGCCTTACTTGACCCCGAGCGTATCATATGTAACTCGTGAGCATCTAGAAGTTTATAAGAAATCTGTAAACAAATCATAACATCTTATTCCAACAAGGCTACTATGGATGTGTTACACCCCGTAAATTCAAGGAGTTAGATAAGAGCATACCAAGGAATTTAAGATGTAAAAAGTTGATAGATAAGTTGACAACATGTGTTAGACGGATTTTGAGTTTGCCTTGGAGTGTTGTACCCCAGTTGTTAAGAATTTCGAGGTGTTTAAAAGGCCTAATGTGTAGTCCGTTAAATCTAGATCCCAACGCAACAAACCGTTCGTCGTTTGGACATCGGAGTCAAAAGTTATGGAAGTTTCAAGTTTGGTGCGCAGTGCAGCAGCGATTTTGGTTCGAAGTGCAGCGCGGCCACGAATGTAGAGCATGGCGCGTTTGTTCTGGGTCCGCGGGGTTGCGCGCCACGGAATGCAGCGGCAGTGGATTCTGGAACATTTTCTGGAAGTGGAAGCGCCGCGCGCCTGGCGCCAAGCTGGCGCGCGGTTTTTCGCGATAAAAGAAATCGGGAGATATTTTGTTAAAAACCTAAGGGAGGTGACAAGTGTCCCTCCCATCCCTGACCATATTAGGGCCTATTTTAGGGCCAAGTCTTGGAAGACTTGGCCATTTCATTCAAAACCCTTCCATGGAAAACCTCTCCTTCTCTCTAGTTTTTGGAAGAAACCTAGCTTTAGAGGAGATTGTTGAGCGTGAGAAGAAAAAGTGTGGGTAAACTTGTGGGTATGGTGGGCGATTTTGTGGAAAGTGGTGGAAGAAAAAGGGGCTTTTGTGGGCTATTCCTTAAGGTAAGAGTTTCCCTTTCTCTTGGTTATGAGCACAAAATTTGTTTTATTTTAGTAGTATAGATGTGAGCTGAAATTTGTTTTATTTTAGTAGTTTAGAGTTGAGCCTAAGGTTGTTATATTGTAGTAGTATAGAATTGAGCTGAAATTGTTTTATATTGTATAGATTTGGATCTTGTTGTCTTGTTAAAATGAAATGGGCATGCTAGCCTTAAGATTGTAATTGTTGAAGATGTCTAGGGCTAGATATCATGTTATACCTAAGAACTTGGATTGGAAAGTATTGAAAGGGATTTAAGAATTGGGTTATGGTTGGCAAGAATGGCATAGAAAGTATTGGGTTATTTTGTATTATTGTGGTAGTTTGGTTATTGAATTCGACCTTGAAAGAGGTGGCATAGTAAGTAAGAGCAAAGGAGGTGCCGTCAATTACCGTAGAATCTAGGGACTTTGCACTTAGTTATTCTACGTTCGAAGCTAGAGTTTGATAGGCGTTTCATGACCACTTATAGGATTGAAGTACTACGGTAGCATATTCTACTTAAGGCGATAGTCTTGTGGAGCATTTTGCTTATTGTCGACAATCGTCGCGAGGTATGTGATTCTTCCTATCCTCTTGACATGACTATTTGTAAAATATATAGTGCGGTGAAGCCTTGCGAGTGTTAAAGGAATTTGATTTCCACTTTTGTGCCTTGACTTGATATGAAGTGTTAAGGGCCGTTGTGTGAAAATAGTAGTTAAGTCTTATCCGTTAGTAATTTTTCGGTTAGTTAAAGAATGAGCCCTATTGGTCTCATAAATGTTTATAGTGGTAATTGGTTGGTTTAAAACATAAAGTGTTATAACGGCTTTATGGGAAGTTTGTTATAACCTTTATGTAGCTAAAAGAATGGTTTGTTGTTTTCAAAGATAAGAGGCGTGACTTGTAATTGACCTAAATGGTGTTGAAAAGTATAAAACCTAATTCGTGAGATATGAATACTTGGTTTTTAAAAGAATAACGTTCCAATTTCGGAAATGGGAATAAGGATCGAACAAGTCAATGCAGCGTCGATAAAGGAAAGAAGTAATGACATAAATCATATTAAAAACAGTAGAAACCTCCATCCGCATAGAAGCTAAGATAAGACAAAATGGCATTACATTTCTAGATCATGGTCATTTGCTCTAATGAGAATTATTGAAATCAAGTTTTGATCTTCTTAAAAATCCCAAAGTAAGGAATTCGATTTTCTAAAGGAAAAGAGACTTAAGAATTTGAAGTATTTTGGTTTAAAAGAAAGGCATGATTTTGTCTTGACTTGTTTTATTAATCATAAAGTGTTGTAATAGTTTTATGGGAGGTTAGTTATAACGACTTTATGAAAATAAAGAAATGGTTTCATTATTAGATTTAAAATGGTAACTTGATTTTGGGAAAAGGGAAGTAACTCGTTTTCAAATATTGAACTTCTTGTGATGGAAAAACATAAGTGGTGGTTTATAAAAGGTAGGAGTATCTTGATCCTAAAGGGGTTAAGTACTTGGGTTTTAAATGGTATACTTGACATTGTGTTAAGAAATATTTATAGTACCTTGAGTTGTGTGTAACGGGCCTATGCTTGTAGCGATAGCTTCTGTGTGCAAGTGTTGTATTTATGTGCTACCGCCTCGTTGGAGGCCGGCTATCCGTTGATGATGGACATACCGACACGTTGGGTAGCCAGCGGGTGTGCTTGATTAGGGTGTTGTTATTGTTATTTGATCGGACATACCGACACGTTGGGTAGCCGGGTATGCTTCACGGTGAGTATTCTCTTGTTAGTTGTTTGGACATACCGACACGTTGGGTAGCCGGGTATGCTTCCATAGCGATTGTTATCTTGTTATCTCCTTTGGGCATACCGACACGTTGGATGGTCCACGGGTATGGGCCCACTAGGGCGGCTCCAGGCCACGCTTATACCGAGGTGAGATGTCGGGCACGGCCTTTGTGCGGGTTAAATTCGGGTTGTATTTGAGTGATGATTTCACGGGCATGAGTCCCTATCTTGATATGACTGATTGTAAGTTGTGGTGTTGTAATTTGGTTATCATACATGTCTCCTGCTTTATATAGACTATTATGATTTCATTTACAAGATCTTTCTGATTTCACATACTTGGTACTGTTATCGACCTCGCCCGGGGCTGCGTTCATGCCGCGAGTTGAGGCGTAGCTGGCGATCCACTCTCTTAGGATCGCTGTTCGGTTCTCGAAGCTCCATATCTCGGAAGCTTGTCACGTGGTACGGTTCCTCAAGTAGTAGACTTTTGTATATTCAGGGCATGGCGGGGCCTGTCCGTCATTATGGTTTCAAAATTCTTAAGTGCAGCAGCTTTGTTGTGGCGAGTTTGTATGGGATGTAACTGTTCAAGTTTTAAATTATGTAAAAAAAAAAAAAAAAAAAAAAGGTAACCGTTTGGGTTAGCCTACTTTCTTATTTCACTGTTTTCATTCTTGAGTTTTTATTTCCGCTGGTTTTTCTCTGATGTTGTATCACTAGGGTGCCCGGAGTAAGGCACGATCACGGGCGGGTTCGGGTCGTGACAAAGTGGTATCAGAGCAGTTAGTCCTCGGAGAGTGTCTACAGACCGTATCCAGTAGAGTCTTGATTATCGGTGTGTTGTGCACCACATCAATAATCAGGAGGCTATGGGATATTTAGGATTGGTTTCCATTCTTCTCACTCTGAGATCGTGCCTTAGATCGGTGTTATAAGTTGGACTCCCTCTGACGTGTTCTTTGTATACCAGTGATGCCTCCACGCAAGGCAACCAGAGCCCGAAGAAGCGGCGGCGAGAGAGGCTGCGAGTAGAAGCGGCAAAGGAGGCGCGAGTAAAGCGGCAATGGTCTCTCCTGAGACTACGGCACCTGAGCCTCGATCCGCGGCACAGGGCGAGAGGAGATGGGTTCTGAGAGATGGCCCGATTATTGGCGTGATCGTGGCGAGCACGAGATAGGCCCGGATCAGGCGATTCGAGAGCACCCATAGTTCACCCGAGGTCAGATAGTTTGAGGCTACGGGATTTTCTGAGTTGTAGCCCACCTGAGTTCTACGGGTCGAGGAGGATGATCCGCAGGAGTTCATCCGAGCGATTCATCAGATCGTGAGTGATCAAGGCTTGAGACCGAGTCGGTGGTTTTGGGTTCACATCGGTGCGTGATACTGCAATGATCGGTTTGATTCGTGAGCTGTCCCGGGGAACATGCACCTCCGGTAGTTGGGGTGAGTTCTCCGAGGCTTTCTTGGCCATTTCTTGCCTCGCGGATGAGGAGGGCACGCCGACAGATTTTTGATGCTAAGACAAAGAGGCGCATTCGGGAGTACAATGTAGAGTTTGACTCATTGGCGGTATGTCCCGCTTTGGTGGCCAATATGGAGGATAGAGTGCACCGTTATGTCACCGGACTCGATGATTATTTAGCGGAGGATGCACAGTGTAGCTCTTCACGGGCATGGACATTGCGCGTCCAGCTATCTTGCAGTGGTGAGAACGTGAGTCGGCGGAATAACCAAGATCGGCGAGAGGGCGGGGCGGTAGAGTCCTCCGGTGACCTTCGAGCGGCGGCCTCGGCCAGCTAGTTATTTACCTCAGCCAGTACAGAGTGCTCCATCACGCGATCTTGGGACGCTCGAAATTCGAGAGCGGTCGGGGCTCCTGTGTTTGAGTTTTGGGAGGCGGGGGCGTTAGTCGATGGGACCACCTACCTCGTTGTGGCCGTTGTGGTAGGCTCCATGGTGAGTGTCGTCTTTGGAATGGGGTTTGTTTTGTATCACGGCGGCAGGGCCATTTGCGAGGAATTGTCCACGGAGATAGCACGGATGTAGAGACTCACGCCGGGATCGATGGTGATTCATCTCCTCCTTTTGTGCGCCGTGCAGGAAGGAACATGAGTAGAGCAGCGAGAAAGAGAAAGTGAAGCGATGAGTTCTGGTATATTCTTAACCTCCAGAGACTAGTATGCATTGATGTTATAGTGATGTGTTAAGTGCTTATGTTCGGATAACTTTGTGTTAAAAATGTGAATTAGAAGCCTGATTAGTGAAAAGGGTAAGTCTGAGGATGAGAAGATTTTGAACCTTAGAATTTATAACAATCGAGACTTTAGAGGTAAGACCAGGCTAGAGTAAAAGATTTCTGATGATCCTTGTCAAGTACATAGTATGTGGGAGTATTTTTTTTTCTAGTGATAAGTCCATGAGTGGCATAACCGATTCTTTCATGAGTGGAGTAGTGAAGACTATCTGGCGTCTGCGTTTTGGAGTCTTAGAAGGAACATTCGGGACGAATGTTTCTAAGGAGAATGTTACACCAGTAAATTCAAGGAGTTAGATAAGAGCATACCAAGGAATTTAAGATGTAAAAGTTGATAGATAAGTTGACAATGTGTTGGACGGATTTTGAGTTTGCCTTGGAGTGTTGTACCCCAGTTGTTAAGAATTTCGAGGTGTTTAAAAGGCCTAATGTGTAGTCCGTTAAATCTAGATCCCAACGCAACAAACCGTTAAATCGTTTGGACATCGAGTCAAAAGTTATGGAAGTTTCAAGTTTGCGTGCAGCGAGCGGCAGCGATTTTTCGAAGTGCAGCCGCGGAATGTAGGGCTGGCCGTTTGTTCTGGGGTCCGGGGTTGCAGCGCGCGCCGGAATGCAGCGTGGCGCGGATTCTGGAACATTTTCTGGAAGTGGAGCCCTTGGCCCGTGAGGCATGGCGCGCGGAGTTTTCGCGATAAAAGGTGAAATCGGAGATATTTTGTTAAAAACCTAAGGGAGGGTGACAAGTGTCCCTCATCCCTTTGACCATATTAGGGCTATTTTAGGGCCAAGTCTTGGAAGACTTGGCCATTTCATTTCAAAACCCTTCCATGGAAAACCCTCTCCCTTCTCTCTAGTTTTTGGAAGAAACCTAGCTTTAGAGGAGATTGTTGGAGCGGCGGCAAGAAGAAAAAGTGTGGGTAAACTTGTGGGTAACGCTGGTGGGCGATTTTGACGGAAAGTGGTGGAAGAAAAAGGGGCTTTTGTGGGCTATTCCTTAAGGTAAGAGTTTCCCCTTTCTCTTGGTTATGAGCCTAAGGCTGTTTTATTTTAGTAGTATAGATGTGAGCCTGAGGCTGTTTTATTTTAGTAGTTTAGAGTTGAGCCTAAGGCTGTTATATTGTAGTAGTATAGAATTGAGCCTGAGGCTGTTTTATATTGTATAGATTTGGATCTTGTTGTCTTGTTAAAAACTGAAATGGGCATGCTAGCCTTAAGATTGTAATTGTTGAAGATGTCTAGGGCTAGATATCATGTTATACCTAAGAACTTGGATTGGAAAGTATTGAAAGGGATTTAAGAATTGGGTTATGGTTGGCCAAGAATGGCATAGAAAGTATTGGGTTATTTTGTATTATTGTGGGCCGTTTGGTTATTGAATTCGACCTTGAAAGAGGTGGCATAGTAAGTAAGAGCAAAGGAGGTGCCGTCCAAATTACCGTAGAATCTAGGGACTTTGCACTTAGTTATTCTACGTTCGAAGCTAGAGTTTGATAGACGTTTCATGACCCTTATAGGATTGAAGTACTACGGTAGCATATTCTACTTAAGGGCGATAGTACTGTGGAGCATTTTGCTTATTGTCGACAATCGTCGCGAGGTATGTGATTCTTCCTATCCTCTTGACATGACTATTTGTAAAATATATAGTGCGGTAGGCCTTGCAGTGTTAAAGGAATTTGATTTCCACTTTTGTGCCTTGACTTGATATGAAGTGTTAAGGGCCGTTGTGTGAAAATAGTAGTTAAGTCTTATCCGTTAGTGCTTGTACTTGGTGGTTAAAGAATGAGCCCTATTGGTCTCATAAATGTTTATAGTGGTAATTGGTTGGTTTAAAACATAAAGTGTTATAACGGCTTTATGGGAAGTTTGTTATAACCGCTTTATGTAGCTAAAAGAATGGTTTGTTGTTTTCAAAAGATAAGAGCGTGACTTGTAATTGACCTAAATGGTGTTGAAAAGTATAAAACCTACTTCGTGAGATATGAAGACTTGGTTTTTAAAAGAATAACGTTACACTTTCGGAAATGGGAATAAGGATCGAACAAGCCATGCGTGTCGATAAAGGAAAGAAGTAATGACATTAATCATATTAAAACCAGTAGAAACCTCCATCTGCATAGAAGCTAAGATAAGACAAAATGGCATTACATTTCCTAGATCATGGCTGCTCTAATGAGAATTATTGAAATCAAGTTTTGATCTTCTTAAAAATCCCAAAGTAAGGAATTCGATTTTCTAAAGGAAAAGAGACTTAAGAATTTGAAGTATTTTGGTTTAAAAGAAAGGCATGATTTTGTCTTGACTTGTTTTATTAATCATAAAGTGTTGTAATAGTTTTATGGGAGGTTAGTTATAACGACTTTATGAAAATAAAGAAATGGTTTCATTATTAGATTTAAAATGGTAACTTGATTTTGGGAAAAGGGAAGTAACTCGTTTTCAAATATTGAACTTCTTGTGATGGAAAAACATAAGTGACTGGTTTATAAAAGGTAGGAGTATCTTGATCCTAAAGGGGTTAAGTACTTGGGTTTTAAATGGTATACTTGACATTGTGTTAAGAAATATTTATAGTACCTTGAGTTGTGTGTAACGGGCCTATGCTTGTAGCGATAGCTTCTGTGTGCAAGTGTTGTATTTATGTGCTACCGCGCCTCTCGTTGGAGGGCCGGCTATCCGTTGATTGATGGACATACCGACACGTTGGGTAGCCCACGGGTGTGCTTCCATTAGGGGTGTTGTTATTGTTATTTGATCGGACATACTGACACGTTGGGTAGCCCACGGGTATGCTTCCACGGTGAGTATTCTCTTGTTAGTTGTTTGGACATACCGACACGTTGGGTAGCCAACGGGTATGCTTCCAAGGATTGTTATCTTGTTATCTCCTTTGGGCATACCGACACGTTGGATGGTCCACGGGTATGGGCCCACTAGACGGCTCAGGGGCCATGCTTATACCGAGGTGAGATGCCGGGGCATGCGGCCTTTGTGCGGGTTAAATTCCCGGGTTGTATTTGAGTGATGATTTCACGGGCATGAGTCCCTATCTTGATATGACTGCTTTTAAGTTGTGGTGTTGTAATTTGGTTATCATACATGTCTCCTGCTTTATATAGACTATTATGATTTCATTTCTGATCTTTCTGATTTCACATACTTGGTACTGTTATCGACCTCGCCCGGGCTGCGTTCATGCGCGAGTTGAGTGCGTAGCTGGCGATCCACTCTTAGGATCGCTGTTCGGTTCTCGGAAAGCTCCATATCTCCGGAAGCTTGTCATGTGGTACGGTTCCCTGAAGTAGTAGACTTTTGTATATTCAGGGGCATGGCGGGGCCCTGTCCCGTCATTATGGTTTCAAAATTCTTAGAGGTCTGTAGCACTGTTGTGGGCAGGTTTGTATGGGATGTAACTGTTCAAGTTTTAAATTATGTAAAAAAAAAAAAGTAACCGTTTGGGTTAGCCTACTTTCTTATTTCACTGTTTTCATTCTTGAGTTTTTATTTCCGCTGGTTTTTCTCTGATGTTGTATCACTAGGGTGCCCGGGGTAAGGCACCAGTCACGGGCCCGGGTTCGGGTCGTGACAGGATGTCTACACAACAACAACCCAAAACAAACAAATATATATATATAATATATTATTTATAAGGGCCGACAAGCCACCATGCCAACATACTATACATATCGGACACGCCTACAAGCCTCTAAAAAGAATACAATTGTACTGTGGTCGGGACAGGTCCACGGCCTATCCATCATCTATGTAAGCATATCAATAATCTAAACCTGGTAACTCCAAATGACATGGATATTACCAAACCAGGTAAGCTCGGCATCGCCTACTTAGGAGGCCTATCTATTTGTCTCTCAAAACTTGCACGCATGAAATGCAGTGTCCCCGACAAAGGGACGTCAGTACAAAATAATGTACCGAGCATATAAGGCAAATGAATAATTGAAAGCTGAAATTGAACTGAAATATGCAATCACTTAAAGTACTAAGAGTCAATGATAATCTGAGTATGTACTTACCTGCTCCTCTCTAAACTTACATGCCAGTGAAATGAAATATATATATATAGCTACCCGGCCATATATATGGATCAGTAAGTGTGTGACTACCTAGCCACATGAACTCGGTAAGTGTCTACCCAGCCATGTAGGCTCGGTAAATGTCTACCTAGCAATGTAGGTTAGGTAAGTGTCTACTCGGCTATGTAGGCTCGGTAATATATTGCATTGTATAACTGTAAACATATTAATGCATTATCCTCTTTCTCACTAAACCAGGAATATGTATGAACTGAAACATAGTATCTTCTTTCTCACTATCAAATAAGTTCGAACTAGAATATCCTCAACCATGGACTATGTATGCAAGATCTATACACACTCACCTACTGAGGTAATAACCTGTAATGAATAAAGTACTCACGTCAAAGGAAAAACAATGGAATCTGAGGGATTACTAAATACGAGGCACAAGCTCGTTATAAACACTTCAGTTATACATTTCTAGTGAGTACCATTTCAGGTAAGGAATCATACTATAGAAAAAAGAAGGGATAGACATTGCATGTATTTCATCGATCTATTCGTCGACCCAATGTGCACAAGATGTATGACACCTCAATCTACAATAAATGACAATAACACTATCTTCAAGCTAATAGAGATCTAGTATACATTACTTTGAGCGACAAGCTTGATTTAAACAACAATGTAACTTCCTTCTTTATTCCTTCTTCTCCCCTATTCATATAGCAATATTAATACATAGATAATCACTATCCCTTAATTTTCTAGCCACAAAAACAACAACAAGAAGACATTCCAAACAGTCCACAATTTGTTACAATCCGAATATGATTTTCCAATTGTTTATTCGTATGCTCTAGCTCGTAGAACTTAGATACGACAGCCCCACTGATTCCAAGATGCACTACAGACGATAATATACATTTCATGAATAACGTAGATCATAATTGGACCATGAATCGAATTACTACAATATTTCGTCGAACACTTAGACTACATAAAGCTTCATATCTTTCTGCAATGGTTGTTTGACCATATACAACACAATTAGCTCTTATTCACCTTCTTCTCTACTGACATCATAACCAACATTCTCAACAACTATACTTCACAATTCTGTAAGCAATTCACCCATATACCGATCTACAAGGATGAAAATACAATCCTTTATTAATATAAGGAACGTTACGATAGTCTTATGAGCGATAAACTTGCTTATACAAAATCGGGCAACATCTCCCCTTAATTTCTTCACTTTACCAAGTCTAAAGAACAACATACACAACAGCTCACCATGTGTTCTTAGCATCATACCAAGCTTAAACAATCAACAAAACAACACCTTAACTTTCAATATTCAAATTCCGACTTCTAGTTGATTTTTAACATGATTCTCACCCGTCAAATCCTTCCATGTACTCAAACCAACTCTTATACATGAGAGGGGATAAGAATCTTACCTTTAACCACATGAACATCCCCTATATTAGCCTTACTTCACCTTGAAGCAATCTCTAACTCAATCCACAACAAAGAGGGGGTAGGATATGAACTTGTCCCGAGCTTTTCGAGGGTAAAACCACCTTGGAACCTTATGAAAATCACTCTTAGGTAATCGATGGACTTAGCGAGAGTGTGCTCTAATTTTAGGGTTAAGTTTGGATGAAAAATGAAATGAAAAAGGGGTTCCACCTTTTTAATACAAAAGGATAAGTTTCCACCGACTATGTGGGTTCCATAGGGTGCTTCTTGCAATGTTTTCTTAAAACGTACATAAATTTTCGTACAGAGCTCCAGTTGACGAACGACTTGTTGAATATAAAAGTAGACTTTCTGAACTTGAATTTATATAGATTATGTAACCACATAACTCCTTATACACTAAAAGATATACCTCGATAATGTTGGGCCAAAATTATTTTCAGAATTGTGCCTACTTTCCCCTGAGTTTCGACGAACTTAATTTCTTCGATTCGTTTATCCTAAATTCTTATGAGACATACTTAATACTTGATATCAACAAATTATGGGTCCTTATACTCATCGGACTTACGTTACTTTACTTACGATGCATACCAGCGCGAAAATACGGGGTGTAACACCCATATTCATGCTACACTTGATGCACCCTTTCGTGTGCAGATTCGGTTCCTAGCATAAGCGGATCTGAAGAATTCAATGATGTTGAGGAAGCCATCCAGGAGATTCGGGATGAGCTACTAGCATGATATGTGGTACCGTATTCTTCATCTATCTTCATTTCGGTCTTTTCTATTCGTAGACACCTTATGTATTTGGGTTGTATCCCATACTTATATTTTTTAGTCCATTCTTATACTAGTGACACCAACTTTTGGGATTTATCATTCTATTTCTGCATTTTCTATATTATGATACTTATTTAAGACTTAAAATTGACTTTTTAAAGTATTCTGCATTGATTCCTTTAATTAATTAGCTTAAATGGGTTGTGGTTGGATTACTGACTTGGTGGGAGTTAGTGCCATAACGGCTTAGTAAATTGGGTCATGACATCTATGACTTTAATATTTTTAATTTATACTCTTCAAATTCTTTTTTTTTTTGCCATAAAAATTGGCCTCTAGTGGTCGGTTTTCCTAAATTCTTTTTATTTTTAATATATGGTCAGGTCTAAACCTTTTAGATTTCTTACGCTAAAAATCAACCTTTTGAGGTTGGTTTTCTGACTTTCTCTGAAGGTCGGTATTTTGAGATTCGATTTTTAGCTGTTTTTAGTAGTGTCATTGACTATATGTCCTCTTTAATAGTCTTGATAACTAGTAGACAACATGTTTCCTCTTCTAGATATATTCCACTCTTTTTGCTAATTAGTCCTTTTGTTTGATGCTCCATAGTTCTGCACGAGCCTTGAAGTAGACTATACCTTAAATGAATATAATATTCCAACATCCATATTCCTTGATTATGTTTGAAATTCCTCCAAAAATAGCATCTCCGGTTGCCATTAGTATTCAGTTTAATCTTTCTTGTAGAAGGGGGAGACCAAGCTATTAGTTTCGCGTGTTTGGATACAATTTTTTTACTAGAAAATACATCAGCAATTTCCCCAGTGTAATCTCTAATTTGTTTGCATATATGTTCAGTTGGTAGATAATTATTTTCCAATCAATTTTTTATTTCACTCTATGCCACATAATTAAAAATATTAGTGTAGCACTACAAGAGAGTTGATATTATGCCCCATAGTTTGCCACCTGAATGAGAGCGTAGTTAGCTGATTTGAGTCTCGAGAAGTTAAAATCATTTCTGAGGGTTTGTATGGCATATAAGGACAATAAGGAATGGTTTCAGAAGTTTGGAAATCAATAAGACCAAGGGAAGTACAACTCGACGAAGATTGATGAAGTTTTATCAATGTGCTAAGTGTTTTGCATCGCGGATGCCATTCTGCCTCGCGGATGAGGCTGCAGACCAAAGCCCCTGTTCCTCCACCTGCCACCATATGCGGTGACATAAGAGGCCGCATATGGGCATGCGCGCCTAATATGCAGCCACATATGTGAGGCGATGGAGTGATTTGTTTAAGTTAAAATTCGGTCAGCTTTATTTCATTTCCATATTTTAACCCCTTAACATCCAAATACTCTCCAAACCCCTATCCACCATTGAGGAACATTCCTACTTGTATATTAGGTTATTTCTCCCTCCAAGGATCAAGAACACCTTGAAATTCTCATTAGTTGGCTCGACAAAGTTGTGAGCTTCTTTGAGAATGAATTGAAGCTTGTTGTCGGAGACACTTTGGCTGGTTGAGGTAAGGTTTCATCACCATTATATGTTCTTTAGTTCTTCTTAACTTATCTTGATTGGTTTGTAGAGATAACTTGTAAATTATGGAAGTATGGTAGGTATGATCTTAAAGAACACCTCTTATGGTATGAAGTTATGTTAATTTGTTGTTCGGGGTTGTTAATTGAAATT
Organism: Przewalskia tangutica; assembly: GCA_029844215.1. Taxonomy (NCBI): domain Eukaryota; kingdom Viridiplantae; phylum Streptophyta; class Magnoliopsida; order Solanales; family Solanaceae; genus Przewalskia; species Przewalskia tangutica. Next base: position 137,948,106 of record CM056720.1, on the reverse strand, counting down.
GAGAGTAAATGTAGGTATGGAATCATGCTGGTGAGGTTTTGAAGTTGAGTAAAGGAGTATGGAAGATGGTGGTGTTAATTTGAGTAAGAATCCATGATAGAATAACTCTAGAACTTCACATACACAAGTTATTTAATGAAATTCCCAAGTAAAATATCTTATAAGATATGAGATTGATATTGATAAAAATCCCTCGCTTGATGTAGATAATCATTCATAACATGTGCGAGGATCTGTGTAACATAAGTATCTTCATCAACAAGGTATGTAGGGCAACTTTACTTCTTGGCATGACTTGAGATAAATGCTTCTTTGAATAGAGTTATATCTTATGAAATCGAATAACAATATGCCTTTCTTGAAAAAATTGATCATAATTCTTGTGTATTTCGCACCCATAGCAGCTATCAGATTCTATATGTCCCTAAAAGGCTTGTGTTGAGATTTAAGAATGTAGCGACAATAATAATAGTCGGAGGGTAATGACTATAGGTCACTCCGACTCTACTTGTGATGTCCCTTAAGGTCTTTCTTGCATTGAACTTATATATGTATATCTATTTTCTTACTGAGACACACTATAGCCGGTCGGGTATGGCGCTTATACGTATATACCACTATAGTTTGTCTTGACATTACCGAGTCATTTCGAGGTCAGGTACGACCAAGTCCTTTTGAGGTCGGGTACGTTATAACATAATATGATTTGCCCCACAGAGTGGCTTGATACTATATTATTTGGCCCCATTGAGTGTCTTGATTCTACAGACATGCATATATATCCATAATTATGATAGGGTATTCCCTTAGAGGCTTGTTAAGAGTTTCAGGTTAATTTATGTCCCCATATCTCTTATGTTACATCTTTTTTTACTTATATTACATGCCTTACATATTCAGTACATCTTTCGTATTAATGCCCATTTTCTAGGGCACTATATTCATGCCCGCATGTACAGATATGTAGGGTAGCATTCCTCCTCAGTATGTTGTATGTTTCAGTTGTGATTATTGCATTCCCCTTTTTCGGAGTTGTTATACAGGAGTCTATAGGTAGTGTTGTACATATTCCTAGTATTTTGGGTATGGTGGGGTCATGTCCTGGCCTGTTGTATTGTAGCACTCGTAGAGGCTTGCAGGCTAGTGTTCAGTAGGGCATTAAACGGTAGTAGTCAGTTATTTCTAAGTCAGTACTTGGAGAGGGTAGAGAAAACTATAATTGGCCTTGTCGACTCTTTTGTTAGTTGGTGATACTCTTCTTGTGGCATTGTCGGCCTTGGTTATTTGTATATATGTTGTGTTAGGACTCTTCTGCTTGCAGGTTGTCATATATTCTTATCTTGTTAAGATTATTTAGAGGCCTAGTCGGCCCATGTTTCGGGTTAAAGGTTCCAGGTACTATAGTTGGTTCGCTCAGGATTTCGAGTGTTGGGTGGCGGCCACACCTCCCAAGGTTGGGTATGATAAACTTGGTATCAGAACAGGCCTGTCCTAGGGTCTTCAAGCCATATCCAGTAGAGTCTTATTTGTGGGTATGTTGTGCATCGCTCTTATTAATATGAGGCTACACGATATTTAGGATGGTTACTTTTCTCTCTAATATAGATTGTGTAATAGAGCCGAGTCATAAGTATTCACTCCTAGCCTTTATTTTGTATATATTCTCAGTGATATTTGCTACTACTAGATGACAGGTTATTTCTCAGAGGTTAGATGAGGACGTGAGGGCACCAATCGGGTGCCACCTGCTAATGTAGAGTAGCATGAGCCTTATGATGAGGCTGATTCTCAGTCTTCTGGAGCAGCACCACCACATCAAGATGAGCATAGGGGAGTTGATGTATCTCTAGTTTTTCCCCCAGTTGCTCTTGATCATGATTTAGACATATGGAGTGAGGTGCAGTTGTTGACTCGACTATTAGCCTCTCAGGTCCAGCGTCAAACCCTTGGTACTTCTAATAGGGAAGTCAGCGCAAAATTTAGGATTTTATCAACCTGAACCCTTCAGTATTTACAGGATTAGACCCAAACACAGGCCCGCGGAACTGCTTGGATCAGTAGAGTTGACAACATAGGTTGCATGATGTTGTCATGACCTAGTTTGAGACTTGGGAGCAAACTCGGGGACCCTGAGCCCATTTATAGGATGGAGGGAGTTCTCCGAGGCATTCTTACAACAGTAGCTGCCAGTTGAGCTTCGATGAGCTAGTGGGATAGGTTCTTACACCTGTAGCAGGGTAATATGAGTGTCCGAGAGTATAGTTTGCAAATTAATTCTTTGGCTAGGTGCGCTCCTATGATTGTTGTTGAAATGAGTAATCTAGTCCATTGGTTTGTTAATGTTTTGGGCCCGCATTTGGTAAATTAGTGCACTATAACTTCTCTAAATATGAATATGGATATTTTCTGCATTCAGACCTATGCGCAGAACTTAGAAGATCGTAAGAGGTACCAACGGGTCGATCGAGAGCGGGATAGGGGCCAACACAAGAGGGTCGATCCGAAGGTGATACGGGAGAGTTTCTTGGTGGGTTTAGGCCTCCATTTCCTAGGCACCCATATTATCTGGTGGCTAATGTAGCACCGCTGTTTCAAGGCCAACATCATGATCGGACCACTTGTTTTGGTCAGTGTCAGAATTCACGAGCACCAAGCCCGCAGTATAGAGGGGATTCCAGTCAGGTGAGGCCACTGATGTCGTATTGTGGTCGATATGGTAGGACCAATTTTTGGCAATTTCGCTAAGGTTCGGATATATGTTATTCATGTGGGCAGCCCGTCCATATTTTGCAGTTCTATCTGATGAGAGGTGGAGGCGGTATAGCGCAACCGCTAGGGTCTGTAGCAGCTTCTTCCAAGGTACGTAGATATTGGTTGGTAGATATAGAGGTAGTGGTGCATCATCTAGTTCAGGCAGTCGCCAGAACCGTATTTATGCATTATTAGGTCGAAATGACCTTGAGTCGTCTCTTGATGTGGTACAGGTATATTGTCCATATTTTCCCTTGATGTGTATGCTTTGATAGATCTTGATTCTACCCTATCATATATTACCCCTTTTGTTGTTGGTAAGTGTGGAAAGGAGTCCGAATTATTACATAAGTCGTTTGAAGCATCTATGCCTGTGGGTGAGCTTGTAGTTATTAAGTGGGTGTATAGGAGTTATGATTTGAGGATTTATGATCGCCATACCCGACTTGAATAAACCAGAAATGGTAGAATTAGACGTTATTATGGGAATGGATTGGCTTTCTTTTTACTATGCTAATGTAGATTGTTGGAAAAAAGTCATTCGTTTTAATTTCCCAGGCGAGTTCATCATTGAATGGAAGGGCAATGTTGTAGTGCTTAAGGGGAGGTTCGTTTCCTACCTCAATGCTCGGAAGATGATTTCGAAGGAGTATATCTATCATTTAGTGTGAGTGCAGGACGCAGAGGCAAAGCCTTCAGCCCTTCAATCAGTTCTTATCGTTAATAAATTTCCTGATGAACTCCCTAGAATTCCTTCCAAAAGGGAAATCAATTTCGCTATCGACGTGCTTTCACATACCTAGCCTATATATATTCCTCCATATCGAATGGCTTCTACCGAACTAAAGGAATTGAAAGCGCATCTAAAGGATTTATTAGGCCCAGTACTTCCCTGTGACCAGTGTTATTCATTCATAAGAAATATGATTCATTGAGGATGTGTATTGAGTACCGTCAATGCAACAATGCGACTATTAATAACAACTACCCGTTTTCCAATATTGACGATCTATTTGATCAATTGCAAGGCGCCAAGTACTTTTCAAAAATCGATCTCATATCTAGATACCATCAATTGAGAGTTAAGTTAAAGGATATTCCAAAGATAGCTTTTCGGACCAGATATGGCCACTATGAGTTTCTGGTTATCTCTTTCGGTCTAACCAATGCACCAACGGCTTTTATGGATTTGATGAATCAAGTGTTTAAGCAATTCCTGGATATATTTGTGATAGTGTTTATTGATGACATTCTGATATATTCTCGATTAGAAGCAGAGCATGTGGATCATCTAAGAGCGTTACATACGCTCCAGGATAGCAAGTTGTATGCCAAGTTCTCAAAATGTGAGTTCTGGTTGAACTCGGTGGCTTTTCTGGACTATAGCATCAGACAAAGGCATCAAAGTTGATAGTCAGAAGATTGAGGTGGTAAACAATTGGCAAAGGCCCACTACTCCTACTGAGGTATGTAGTTTCTTAGGCTTGGTAGGTTATTACCGGAGAAACATGGAGAACTTCTCTTCTATTGTCATTTCACTGACAAAGTTGATGCATAAGGCGGCTAAGTTTCAATGGTCAGATACTTATGAGAAGAGTTTCCATGAGTTTAAGAGAACATTAACATCAACACATATTCTAGCACTTCCTGATGGATCAGAGGGTTATGTTGTATATAGTGATGCTTTCAGAGTGGGATTAGGTTGTGTTATGATGTAACACATTCAATTTATTGTGTATGCTTCAAGACAGTTAGGGAAACATGAGGAGAATTACCTAATTCATGATTTGGAGCTGGCGGCGGTTGTATTTGCTCTGAAGATATGAATCATTTCCTGTATGGAGTTTATGTTGATATATGTATCGATCATAAGAGCCTACGGTATATATTCAGGCAGAAAGAATTGAATCTAAGGCAGTGAAGATGGCTTGAGTTGTTGAACGACTATGATGTGGATATTTTTTACCATTCGGGCAAGCCAAACATTGTAGCCGATGCATTAAGTCGGAAGTCTATGAGCAGCCTAAAGCATGTGGGAGTTGGAAAGTTAGAAATGGCAAAGGATTTGTGTTGGTTGGTCAGTCTAAGAGTGCGATTGATTGATGTAGGCGATATGTGTACCATAGTTCAAAATGTCGATGAATCCTCCTTAGTGGCAGAAGTGAAGGTATGACAAATTGATGATCCAGCCTTGGTAAGAATCAAAGAAGGCATTCCCTTTAAAAAAGAAGCAGATGTTTGAGTTGTCAGAAGATGGAGTTCTTAGGTATAAGGGATGATTATGTGTGCCCGATGTGGGAGGACTTTGAGGACAGATTATGATAGAGATCCACCAGTCTCGATACTCCATTCACTCTGGTGCTACTAAGATGTACAATGACCTTTGGCAAATATACTGGTGGGATAATATGAATAAGAATATTGCAGAATTCATCGCTCAATGTCCGAACTGCCAACAAGTTAAGGTTGAGCATTAGAAACTTGGAGGGTTGCTGCAGAATATGGAGATTCCAACATGGAAATGGGAAACAATCAATATGGATTTCATTATGGGACTATCTAATTCTCTTCGGAAGTTCGATTCTATATGGATTATAGTGGATAGACTTACGAATTCAACTCATTTTTTACATGTCTGAACCACCTACTCAGTGAGGATTATGCTAGGCTTTAAATTAAAGAGATAGTCCGACTTCATGAAGTTCCGGTGTTTATTATATCTGACAGAGGTGCTCAGTTTACAGCTAACTTATGGAGGTCCTTTTAAAAAGGCTTCGGTACCCAAATTAACCTTAGTATAGCTTTTCATCCACAAACAGATGGGCAGGCCGAGTGCACTATTCAGACGCTCAAATATATGTTGTGAGCTTGTGTCTTAGACTTTAAGGGAAGTTGGGAAGATCATCTACCGCTTATTGAATTTGCTTATAATAACAACTATTATTCTATATCCAGATGACATCATATGAAGCCATATACGAACAAAAATACAGGTCTCATATATGTTGGTTTGATGTTGGCGAGATAAAGTTATGGGGCCTGACTTGGTGTAACAAGCTGTGGAGAAAGTGAAAATGATTTAGGAGCGAGTGTTGACAGATCCTAGTTGATAAAGGTTCTATTCAGATAACCAGCGTCGGGACTTAGAGTTCGTTGTAGGAGAGTGGATGTTCCTATAGGTGTCGCCCATAAAAGACGTAATGAGATTCAGCAAAAAGGGAAAGCTTAGCCCCATGTACGTCAGACCATATCAGATTACTCAGAGAATAGGCCAAGTAGCCTAAAAGCTTAAGTTACCCTCGGAATTAGAAGTAGTGCATCCCGTGTTTTACGTATCCATGCTTCATAGATGTCAGGGCAATCCATTTTGCACCCTATCGAAGATGTTCAAGTGATAGAAGACTTATCATATGAGAAAATTCCTGTATCCATACTAGACTGCCAAGTCCGTAAGTTACAAACTAAAGAAGTCTCTTTAGTCAAAGTGTTTTGGAGAAATAATAACGTAGATAAAATGATGTGGGAAGACGAATAAGATATGAAATTCAGATATTCTTACTTGTTTCTGTCTTTAGGTTTATACTGCTACTCGTGCGATATGGTTCCCTCCTCCTAATTTATTTATCAAGCTTAACTCAATCTTATTTAGGTGGTAATATGGAGACAGATATGGTATGCGCATCTCATATTACATTCGAGGATAGTGGGGGTGAATTATGGCTAACTTTTTTCGATTCTTGTATAGAAAGATGGTCATGTGAGGCCAATTGGATGTTATTATGCTATTCTATAGCCCTGTGTGGCATTGATGGTATGTTTAGGCGGTTTATCAGGTTTTGAACAGTCTTGTTTACAGGGGAAGCTCTGCCAAAATTTATAGAAATCTTGGGAATTAGAACATTATTCAACATTCGGAGACACATGTTTTTAAAGGGGGAAGGATATTACACCCCATAGTTTCGCACCCGAATAAGAGCGTAGTTAGCTGACTTGAGTCTGGAGAACTTGAAATCATTTCTGAGGGTTCGTATGGCATATAAGGATAGTAAGGAATTGTTTTGAAAGGTTGGAAGTCAATAGGACCAAGGGAAGTACAACTTGACGAATATTGACGAAGTTTTATCGATGCGCTAAGAGTTTCACATAGCGTATGCCATTCTGCCTCGAGGATGAGGCCACAGACCAAAGACCTTTTTCCTCCACCTCACTTGCATCATATGCGGTGGCATAAGCATCCACATATGGGTATGTGTGCCACATGAAGCTGCATATGTGAAGCGGTGGAGTGGTCTATTTAACTTAAAATTCGGCCAGCTTTATTTCATTTCCATATTTCAACCCGTTGAACTCTAAATCCCTCTCCACCATTGAAGAACATTCTACTTGTATCTTAGGTTATTTCTCCCTCCAATGATCAAGAACACCTTGAAATCCTCGTTAGTTGGCTCGAAAAAGTTGTGAGCTTCTTTGAGAATGAATTGAAGCTTGTTGTGGGAGAATCTTTGGCTGGTTGAGGTAAGGTTTCATCACCCTTATATGTCTTTTAGTTCCTCTTAACTTATCTTGATTGGTTTGTGGAGATAACTTATAAATTGCATAAGTATGGTAGGTATGATCTTAAAGAAGACCTCTTATGGTATGAAGTTACGTTAACTTGTTGTTTGGGGATGTTGATTGAGATTGAGAGTAAATGTAGGTGTGGAATCATGTTGGTGAGGTTTTGAAGTTGAGGAAGGAGTATGGAAGATTGTGGTATTAATTTAAGTAAGAATCCATGATATAATTGTCACGACCCGACCCCGGGCCCGCGACTGATTCCCTACCTGGGCACCCCTTACAGGTATACATCAGAGAATAGCAGCGGAACATACAAAACTCATAAAATACTTAAACAGTGAATATCAACAGGCTAGCCGATAAGGCCACCTTCCGGGAAATATACATAATCCAAAACAAAAACAGTTACATATTTGTTCTTACAACCCAATCCACAATATATGACTATAGACCTCTAAGAATAACAACTGTGACGGGACAGGGCCCCGCCATACCCCTGAATGTACATAAATCTACAATATCAGGGAAAACTGTACCAAAAGACAAGCCTCCGGAGAAATGGAGCTTCTGACAACTGATCAGTGATCCTAAGAATGAGGATCCACCACCTTACCACCTACATGGCATGAGCGGCCAGGAAAGGGGTCGATGACAACAGTTGTACCAAGTATGTAAAACTGATAGTACTGAAATGAAATAATAAAGTCTAAAAATAAAGCTGGAGACATGTATGATAACTCAAATAACAGTACATTGTGTCTTACTAACAATGAGAGTAAACAAGAGTATACTTTACTGCATAAAAATAGGAGGCTCATGATCAAAGTAGGGCCACTCGCCCGTAGTATCATTAAGCAATCCTACTCCTGGGACTATTTCACCCGCATAGGTCTTGTGGACCCGCAATGAGGTCATTCGCCTCGCATGGGACTATTTCACCCGCATAGGACTATTTCACCCGCATGGGCCCGATGGGCCCGCAATGAGTACAAACGCCGCACTCGCATCATGGGTAGCAAATCCATGGAATAAGTAGTAACCCGGAGGTTTACCCCGCAAGAATAACATAACCTATCACAACCGGCTATCATACATAACATAAGCACTACCGGCTTATCATACATAACATAAGCATCACCGGCTTATCATACATAACATAAGCAAGTTAAGAAATCCCCTAACTTCTTATTAGTTTTATTTATATACACTCTCATTTTAGTTTACTTAAGGCACTAACATGTCATTATAAAATCCAGAAATACCCAAAGTACTACGTACTTCTATTCTTTTTAAAAATGATTCTTTTTCATATAAAACTCCAAGATACTAATAACCGTAGTATCAAGTCATATCTACTTTTCAAGACAAGTCACAATACCTTTTAGAAATACATTTATAGGCTTCTAAATCAAGTGACTTCTTTCTTTAAAACTTTAAGCAATTGATGCCTTCAAATCAATTTGTCTTTCTTCATTTCAAGTCATTTATTCTTATTTACATCACTAGAGTAAACCATTCTTTCAACTTTTCATAAAGTTATTATAACCAACTTCCCATAAAGTCGTTATACTAACTTTATGCTTTAGATACTTACATTCTTCTTTATAACTAAGAGACTTATACTTTCAAAAACCAAGTATCATATACTTTCAAAAAACTTCAAGTCTTTTAACTTTAGAAACTAAGATATCCTTAATCTTTAAAACAAGTGAGTTAATTCCCTAACTCAACCAACTTGGACATTCTTAAAACAAGTCAAGGATATCAAATGAAACTAGATTCATCAAAATCTCGTACGTCTACCGTACTATATATTTACAACTACTCATGCTCAAGAGATAGGAAGGTTCCACATACCTCTTCGGTTCAATCCACTTGCTAAGTCCAATATGCCGTACGTAGTATGTCAACCTATAATGACCATAATACGTCTATTAACTTCTAGCTTCAACGTAGAATATTCTAAGTGTAAAGTCACTAAATCTACGAAAAATCGGACAACACTTCCTTTGTTTCTACGTACGTTTCCACCTTTTTCAAGGCCCGAATTCAATAACCAAACATGCCACATTTAAGGCTCAACAATGTAGTTATCAAAAGGGTATTACACGCCTAACAAGACGTGTAAAATTCTGTCACACAATTAATACCAAGCAATTCAATAACCAATGCCATTTTCGGCCATAAAGTACAACAATGCAAAGTCTTATCCAATTCCTTTTTCAATCCAAGTTGTTTAGTCTAACATGTTATATAGCCGCAATTGATTATAACAACTACAATCTTCAATTAGATAACATGCGACGATTCTAACTATCGACCAAATTGTATTTCAATTTCAAATGGCTAACAAGGTCATTTCGGATTTTAGGCTTCCAATATCCATAACACTTATCAATCTTTAATACATATACCTCATGCTTGTTAAAATGTATAACTACAACAATATGTAATCTTATAACACTTAAGAGAACAAGATTGTTACCTTGACAAGCCTTAATCCAACATCAAGATCCGAAGTCGCTCCTTAACAACTTAGCTCCTCTCCTTGACACTCCAATCCGCCACTTGAAGCCCTTAGAAGTTCACAAACATCTTTCCTTCAATTTCAAATCCAAACCTATGAAAACGACTTATGTTTTCACCTTGCGACTAATGCAAAAACGATACTTTTCCGGGATCTTTCTATTGAGATACCCTTGTAATACCCTTAGGAACCTTGGTTTAAAGTATTGAGATTATTGAACCACAAACAAAAAAAAATCTTGTTGGAACCCTAGCAAACCCGAGAGCAACTCTAGCAAGAACAAGTTTTCTTGAAAAAATTTCTAAGTATGGGAACTTGTCTTGCTAGTAGTATGCTTATATAACAATATGGAGGGTCAAGATTAGAACAAATGGGTGGCTTGGATGCACTTCATTAAAAGATCAAGCCAAGTGGCTCTTTGACTTAGTCAAATAAATCAAGCTCTTAGCTTGCAAGACTTGGTCATCAATACTTTGGTCAAATGACCACTTTACCCATGGTCAATTTCGACAAAGACCAACCAAGGGGGGTGACATGTGTCGCCCTCCCATTCGTCGCAATATTTCGTTTCCCGACATTTCCATGATTCCGATAAATTTTTACTAGTCTCAAATCTTAACATTTTTGAGTTCTTACGTACGTTCTTATAAACATGTCCTGGAATTACGGGGTGTAAGAATAATAACTCTATAACTTCACGTACATAAGTTGTTCGACGAAATGCCTAAATAAAATATCTAAAAGATATGAGATTGATATTGATATAAATCCCTCGATTGATGTAGATAATCATCCATAACACATGCGAGGATCCATGTAACATAATTAGCTTCATCGACAAGGTATGTAGGGCAACTTTCCTTCTTGGCATGACTTGACGAAAATGTTTCTTTTAATAGAGTTCCATCTTATGAAATCGAATAACGATATGCCTTTCTTGAAAAAATTGATCATAATTATTGTGTATTTCGTACCCATAGCATCTCTCATATTCTATATGTCCCTAAAAAGCTTGTGTTAAGATTTAAGAATGTCTTGCATTACACTTATATATATGCATCTATTTTCTTACTGAGGCGCGCTATAGTTGTCCATGTACGACACTTATACGTGCACACCACTGAAATTGGTTGTGACATTACCGAGTCCTTTCGAGGTCGGGTACGTTATAACATAATATGATTTGATCAACAGAGCGGCTTGATACTATATTATATGGCCCCATTGAGTGTCTTGATTTTACAGACATGCATTTATATCTATAATCGTGACAGGGTATTCCCTCATAGGCTTCTTATGAGTTTCAGGTTAATTTATGTCCCCATATCTCTTATGTTACATCTTTTGTTTACTTATATTACCTGCTTTACATATTCAGTACATCTTTCGTACTGATGTCCCATTTCTGAGGCACAGTGTTCATGTCCGCAGGTACATCTATGTAGGGTGGTGTTCCTCCTCAGTATGTTGCTTGTTTGAGTTGTGATTGTCGCACTCCCCTTACGCGGAGTTGATATATAGGAGTCGATAGGTATTGTTGTACATATTTCTAGTATTATTTTTTGTATGGCGGGGTCCTATCCTGACATGTTATTGTATTGTAGCACTCATAGAGGCTTGCAGACTAGTGTTTAGTAGGTGTATGTATGTCATGGCCTTGTCCGCTCTTTTGTTAGTTGGTGATACTCTTCTTGTGGCCTTGTCGGCTTTGGTTATTTGTATATATGATGTGTTGGGACTCTTCTGTTTGCAGGTTGTCATACATTCTTGTCTTGTTTTGATTATTTAGGGGCCTAGTCGGCCCAGGTTGAAGGTTGAAGGTTCCCGTTACTATAGTTGGTTTGCTCGGGCCTTCCGGTGCTGGATGCCAGCCACACCCCTAAGGTTGGGGTGTGACAGTTGACCTGCATTATTTATAATAGGGAAAAGATCTAAATATTCTAGCAAACCTTGGGAAATGGCACAAGTATGTTATACGTCAATAGCTAAGGTAATGTATGTCCCTACAGTTAAAAAATAAAAACCAACGGTATTTGAATTAAAAGAAGATTTCAAATTTTAGTTACTAAAAAGATAACCAAAACCAAATTGAAACGCACGTTAATCTTAACAAGATTTTCAGCTTATTTCCACTGCGGTTTAGTGCCAATTTGAATGTATACACTATTCTTTCTGCCTAATTTGAACCAATTTTTAGGTTTCTTATAATATAACCAACGGGTTTTATATAAATTTGTAAATGTACCGAATAATTAGGTAATTTTTTAATTTTATAAAATAAATTAAAAAAAACTGAACCCTACCGAATACATTTATATGTGTAAAATATACTTTATATATTAAGTTTAAACATAATAAAATGTTTGCCCTGGACCCAGGGTGAGAAAACGACTATAAGCAGGCAACATAATTAACACCCAAAGTCCCAACTCTCAAACCTATTATACTATTATTCCTATTGAAGTTAAATTAGTTCTAGCATCTTGAATAGTAACTAGTAGGCTACAAAGTATTCCGGCAATAGTGGGTAGCAAGCTACAGGGTACTCGATATCTTTCCTCTCGTATGAGTTGAATTTCTTTTATTGGATTTTTAATATTAGTAGACACAGATCTTGAGTCCCATATTGATTAATTTCTTTCCGCTCGTGCAATTTAAATTATATTTTCTTGTCTTTTCTTAGAATTGTTTTACACTACCATAAAATTGTGGGTTCAATCTTTATTCTTGTCTTCTTTCATGTTTTCTTGATTCATCACCTTTTAAACAGTAAAAATATCTCAAGAGTGTTTGCCAAAGTCCTACAGAAGTATGCATGATATCGTGTTTTAACTTCTACTAGTGATTTTACATGATATTGTTTTAAGAAATACTGAAAGTTAATTGAACCTACCGATACAGAAGAGAAATCAAAATGATGGAACGGTTTCAAAAAATCTAATTTTGATTATACAAAATGAAATAACTAAAAATTTGATATGATATAAATTTTATAAAATAATCACCTGAATTGTATCGTTGTGTAACTTCCCGTAATTTTGGATCACTGTTTGAATCGTTATGCGTATGTAAAATCGCTAGGCGTGTGTAAATAGACCCGAGCGTTAGAGAAATTCTGGTCATATTTACGTATGCTAATAAGGAGATTAGTATACGAAAGGATAAACCCCCGAAATAATTTTGGACATAAGAAGTGTGACGACGGGGTGCGGAAATAAATTTTATAATAAAGTTCTCAAATGAAGCAGGAAGCGAATTCATGATTAGGTTGACAGAAATTGTTACGGGAAGCTTCGTTCCAATCGAAGCTAACCTCTCTATTAACACAATCATCTTCAAAACATGTTGTGACACCTGACCCTCTTCGTTTAGCTAACATTTAAGAGGTCTCTCAGCAGCTCGTACTCCATAGTCTGAGACGGTGAGTCATAGAGACTCTTCAGATGTTACAGCATCTCGTTAGGGCCCATATTTTCATGTTGTCTTTGTAACTCTGGAGTCATAGAAGATAACATAACTCATTGTGCCGCAATAGCATCATCAAGATATTTCTGATAGGCTGCCTTGTCAAACATGGCATACGCTTCAGAATCTTCAATAAGGACTGTAGGAAGTGTTGTATCCAATACATAATCAATCTTTTCTAATCGCAACACCAAACGCAAATTTTTTAACCAGTCAGGAAAATTGGCTCCATTTAGCTTGTTCGTTTCAACCAACATTTTATGTGACAGGTTCGACATTGTAACTGAAGAAATGATAGACTTGAAATTAACATTCTAACATAATTTCTATTGAACATATTCGTTAACTAACTAACATGGTCTTTTGTTTAATTAGCTTCCACTATTTTAACATACTCTTTTAGCCCATGAAAGAATACTGACTCATATCAAATACGGTCATAATGAGCCAAGATCTAGACTTATGTTGTCTCCGCGTTTGCTAAGGCTGATAACTTCAACAACATGATCTGGTAGGTCTCTAAACCAGTTACAAATAATTTGCAACTCTTGGTTGACCGAATGTTCTAAACAATACGATTTGCGTCCCTCAGTTGTCTGACACTGGGGCGCCAAGACAGCCTAGCAAGTCAACCCCGTTATGCGACTACAATTATGTATCTAAGTGGGCTTTGCCTTCATCGAGCAAATACTGGGGTGTAAATACTCACGAAGGTTTATCACCTACTACAACATTTATATGCATCTATGAAAGGGTCTGAGTCCTCGTAGACTTAGAGCAAATGTTGGGGCATAAATACTCATTTCGCCGAAAAAGATTTTGCACCACAATCAATTATAATGGATGACGCTTTCATTTTAAATTAGATTTGTATTAAATTTTGGGGAACATTTTAATTCAGGGTTATATTCAAGATCAACTATTACATGTTTCAAACATTACTCAAAACATTTAAACATGTATTTGGGCGCCGCCTACCCAAGCATGATTGCGGACTCTAAACAAGTTTTGGGCGCCGCCTACCCAAGCATGATTTATGGACTCTAAAACTTAGTAAAGTAAATGATGATTATTTAGCACGTAAACAGTATACCAACATATTGTGTAATAACAATCATGGATTAAATTTCGAAAACTGAGATTTTAACTTTCTGGACCTCCAAGGAGCCGCGGCGTTGTACAAGCAAAAACTTTGGGTTTATGTTCCTGTGAATTAGGGTCGTGGCGCTCCACTATGGGGTCGCGGCGCCTCAACTCCAGTAAGCTGCAAATTTTAAACGAAGGTTTAATCACGACTCCTGATAATTCTGGTAGTGCGCTGTAGTGAAACCACTGGCGCGCGATGCCTACTGATAGGGGCAGCGGCGGCGTTCTTTAGGCGATTTCGATGCTGATTTTCTAAAAATCATCCAACCCCTAAATCTAATTTAGGGTCCACATTACGGGTCCTTTACTACCACCCACCATTATCAATAACGCATATGTCGACCATCATCCATTCCTACACGTTCTTTGCCGTGCACCATGTTCGCAATGAGCTGATTTATTCACAAGGCTCAGTTCGTGCTAGAACGTAATGACTTTCTTAATTTAGCGTAGTTGATAATTTAGGGTGATTACAAAGGTTAATCGCTCAGTCAAAGTATGTCAGATTTCAAGTAGCCTTGTTTTAATTCAGATTAAAATCAATTTTACGTTTAACCCATATTATTTTGTCTTTCAATTTGTTACGTAACCATTGAACCAGTCTGGACTCTGATACCACTGTAGGATTTTATTGGGTCTAAAACACACAAGTAAGGCATAGAGAAAGTTTAAAATTTAGTTAACTTACTTGCCCCAACAAGATCCGTCTCTGGTATGATTACGTTATAATTGAAACCTGTAAAGACATTAGAAATAAACTTACAGTTGATATTCTTGGAGTCTTTACTAAAGGGAGCGCACGTGATTATCTGCTCGAGTGCAAGCTTTCGCTACGGTATATTCCTCTGTCAGAAAATCCAGGAAATCTTGGCAGAGGTTTGAGAGTATTTTAATCTCTGAACTCTGAGTTCAGAAAGTAAGAATTAAGTGTAAATCCTGTGTAGAATCAATAACCTAAATTATGAGGTTAGGTGTTGAATATTAGGAGAGATTAGGATACAAATTATACTGGGATTAGGCTTAAAAACTTAACCTAGAAGTTCTGATGGGCGGTCAGGGCCGGGCCCATTTGCCGTCTGTGTGCGACTCGACCTCTGAGGCTAAGGTATTGCCCGCTATTTTAAGTTTCAGCACGTTTTGATTTTAATTAAATCCAAAAACTAATTTTGACTTAATTAATTAATTTCCATCAAATGGAATTTATCTCATAATTTATTATTGGTTAAAATATCTCGATTCTAAATCGAATATTTTATACTCTCTCAATATACCCTTAGACCGGAAAGACAATCGACTTAGTGTGACCATTTAGGTCTTCACACATCGACACTTAATCAAATTAAGGTTCACGCGGGACTCCTAGACTGCGCCACATGACGAACTCAATATGTGTTGAATGTTTACAAGACTCTAGTAAACATAACCTCTATGTGGGATGATAAATTTCTTTCATTCGTGACACACTCGATCAAGCTCAAGATTAGGATTTGCCAAGTGTCTATCCAAATGGCTTGATCACTTTATCTCATATATATTAGTCGACAACTAGATCATATCTCAAATATGTCTCTTGCATTGGCTAATGACTTGGTCGACCTAATATCACTGAGAAGCTAAGTGTTCTCTCGAATATCTAATCGAGGAATGAATCATATTCTTGGCTCAACTATCACCTTAGTCTGTATCGCAATGTACCCAATTCAAGTCATGCCTTATCCTATAAGGAATTTAAGCTTAGGACAGGATCAAAGTACATTACTCTACAAACCAGGTGTGTATTGACATCAAGTCAAAGTACCTCCATCTCCCACATACTGATAATACTTTAGACATGTATAACAAATAGTTTATCAACAGGGCATGTCATCCATGTGTCCATCACTAGCAACTATTACTAGTAGTAAGTGAGACATACTACATTCTCTAAGAATGTGATGCAGATCACATGTCGACTTATAATATATCATTGATATCCCTTTCTCAATGATCATCAGTCAAGAATACTTTAAGAACTACGCTCTATCATTAATATCTCACCCTATCAATGACAACGTTAGCTCAAGGGATGCACATTAATGAATAATACAAACAATCAAACAATAATTAAGTAATTGCAAATGTCATAAATATATTAATCTCATTAATAATACGAATGTGTTCAAGTACATGTGTTCCTAAAATGATTGTTTCTAGGACATATATACTTTCAGATCTTACACTTCATATCCTTGGAGGTCTAGGTCCTGATTATGATGCTCTTGTTGTATCTGTCAGTTCTAGGGATGAAACTATAACACTTGCTGACTTACATAGACTCTTGTTGAGTCATGATACACGACTGGAGAATCTCGCAATTGTGGAACAAGGTCTTGGTCAAGTAAATATTATTGCAAGAAATTCTAATGTTGCTCCTAGCCCTAGAGGAGATGGCGGTTACAAAAGACACCCTACTTCAAATAGCTATGGTGGAGGAAGACCTGGTCGTAGCCGTGGTCGTGGAGGTAGAAATGGTAATGGTTTTCATGGGCATAATTCAAATGGGTCTTCTCAATGTCAAGTGTGCAACAAATTCGGTCACACGGCTCTCAATTGCTACCATCATTTCGATCATGCGTATCAAGCTGCTTCCAAAACACATATGGCAACCTATATAGCTCAACCTAATATTGTGTCTGATCTTGCTTGGTGTCCTGACTCGGGTGCCACAAATCACCTTTCTAATGACCCCAATAATCTGACAATCAAAGGTGACTATAATGGCACAGACTTTAGTGCTTCTTGACCCATGCTTCTTGGTTGGTAATGGAACAGGTTTGTCTATTTCTTACATTGGTGAATCTACATTGATGTCCTCTTCGAAAGCCTTGCATCTTAAAAATATTTTATGTGTCTGAGATTACCAAGAGTTTATTAAGTGTGACTCAATTTACTGCTGATAATAATATTTATTTTGAATTTCACCCTCATAAACAACCTTTTCCTATATCGTCTTCTTTATCTTTATATCTGTTGGACTTAATTCATTTTGATGTATGGGTCATGCACCTTACTTAGCAAATAATAAATTTAGCTACTATGTTATCTTTGTTGATAATTGTACAAAATTCACTTGGTATTATCCCATGTCCTCCAAAAGTGAAGTTTATTCTATCTTTTTGAGATTTAAGTCACAAGTTGAAAATTTCTTTAAACACAAAATAAAAGTGATTCGGTCAGATTGGGGTGGCGAATATCAGAAGTGTTCAAAGTTTTTTGAACATGTTGGTATAGTCCATCACATATCTTGCCCTCATACTCATGAATAAAATGGCTCAGCAGAATGTAAGCATCGTCATACTGTTGGCTCGACTCTGTTGGCCCATGCTTCATTACCTCTTCACTTTTGGGATGATGCCTTTTCTACCGCAGTATATCTCATTAATCGTATGCCTACTCCTCTTCTTCAAAATATTTCTCCTTTTGAGAAATAGTATCAAAACGTTCCTGATTATAAAGTTTTTGGGTGTGCTTGCTATCCATATTTGAGACCTTACAACTCAAACAATCTTGCTTTTAGATAATCACAGTGTATATCTTTAGGATATAGTTCACATCACAAAGGCTATAAATGCCTTCATATTTCAACTGGACGTGTGTATCTTTCTCAGCATATTGTGTTTGATGAATCCAATTTCCCATTCACAAAGCTAAATCAACCCTTTCCAGCAGGGCCGTCTTTGGACACGTACGAGATGTGCTACCACACAGGGCTTCCGAAAAACGAAAATTTTAGGGCCCCTTTTTTCATTTTTTTATTAAGTAGTATTAGCCAGAATTTACTCTAAAGACCCATAATTCGCAGGTCTTAGCCCAATAAAAGTAAAGTAATTCAGTTCCAGTGGCGCGCGCATGTGGAGGCCCAAATTCAGATTATTGAAATCGTATATTTACTTACGAATTAGAACAGGGCCCCCAAAATATTTGAGACGGTCATTGATCCCATCTCATAATCAAGTCACTTCCACGTTACATGTACTAGCTCCATGCACTTTAAATACCAATTGTTTGTCTCCTATTCTTCTCCTTCTGGTGTTACTACAAACACCTTGACTTTGCCTAATCATGCCACCAATCTAATTAATAATTTGATTCTAGTGGTTCAAGGTCCCATTCCACTAAGATTACCTCCAATCTCCTCTGTCTCTCTACCTACTTTAAATTTCACTGTGGATTTGCCTACTTTACCAACTACTGTGTCGCAACCAGTCTCTAATCCTTCTCCTCAGCCTAAACGTACCACTTCTTCCAGCTTTGTTCCTCATCATATTGTTATACGCTATAAAGCTAGGAATTCTCAGCTTGGTGCAAATTTATCTACCAAATATCCGTTACCTAATTCCACTCTTCCTTCTGAGCCGATCTGCTTTACTCAAGCCAATAAAGATGTTCATTGGATAAAAGCTATGCAAGAGGAATACAATGCTCTCATTCAAAATGGTACCTGGATCCTTGTGCCTGTATCGAACGCACAAAACGTTGTTGGTAGTAAATGAGTTTTCAAACTTAAACTCAATTCGGATGGTTCCATTGAGAGATAAAAGACTCGCTTAGTTGCAAAGGGATTAAATTAAGTGGCTGGAATTGATTATCATGACACCATTAGTCCAGTGGTGAAGCCTATGACTATAAGGGTGGTGTTAACTCTAGCTCTGTCCAAAGAGTGGCCTTTACGTCAACTTGACGTTAAACAAGTTACAAGAGGAGGTTTACATGACTCAACCATCGGGTTTTGTTGATCCTAAGTGTTAGTGTCAATCTAGTATCTTCGATTAAACACAATAATTATAAAATAACTATTGAATTTAAATTGAAATCAACAAAGAAAATATGCAGTAAATGGAAAAATCAAATACTAACTGGATAGATAGAGGCCTGCGTTGCAGTGTCCTAAGACAGAAATTCGTCCCCACTTGTGTTGTAGTTCTTGGACGTCTATCTAGAGATAGGGCTGCACACCAGGGTAAAACCGGACCGGACCGAGTACCGAAAAAATCAGAACATTAGACCGAAGACCGGACCGAATTTATCGATCTGGTTCGGTCTGGTCCAGGTAATTTTCGGTCCGGTCCGGTTATTTGGACCGAATGGCAGGCCAGCAGAATGACAATAAAATGATAGGTAGAAGTTGAATAGCTTATAGCAGAAACAACCAGCAGGTCCCTGCAAATGATAATAAAATGACACATTCCACTCCACAGTCCAGTACACCACAATAAAATTATCAAACACCTGCTGCTCATTGTCCAGTGTCCACACGACCACACCACACTCCACAGTCCACAAAATTCATTCTTGAAAATGCCAAAACTAAAAACAACAGTAGGGAAGAAAATGACAACATTGTTAAAGAAAATATATATACAAAGACAATAAAATGACACACCACAGTCCACAATCCAATACACCCCAATAAAATCATCAAAGAAGTGAAGAACACCTGTACACCAGTGTCCACACTCCACAGAAAAGTTCTCTAGTTGAGGCTACATAAACTCAGTCCAATTTTCATCAACTCAAACCATCAAACACAGATGGTACATTCATCAATTCCACACTTTTGAAAATATGTATGAAAGAAAATAATAAAGTTAGTAATAAGAATTGTAACTCTTCTAATTCTTGCAATGAGATATCATCATATTTATATCATACCATTCTCCAAATCTTGCAACTCTTCTAATGATTCTTCCACATTAATAATTTTGGATTTGTTCGTCAAAGTTGCACGAAGCCAATCTTGACCATAAATGAGTCCTTGCACCATTTTTAACATAAAATAAAAGTTAAGAAACACAACTTACCAATTAATATAATAAAAATTAAACTTGCTTTACAAAAAAATACAAAAGAAAATGTATTACCTTAGGTGTCAAAGAACTCCTGAATTGATCAAGTGTTCGTCCTCCGGTACTAAATACAGCCTCAGAAGCAACTTTAGATACCAGAATAGCTAATATATCACGAGCCATGCGTGAAACAACGGGAAATCTTAGTGAATTGAGCTTCCACCAAGTTAAGATTTCAATATTTTCTTCATCCGCCTCTTCATTCAAATATCGATCAAGCTCCGGCCTCGTACTATATTTACCCTTTGCTTCTAATGATGATTTGAGCTTCCTAACTTTAGCCTTGAGATCTAATCTCATGTCACTTGATTCAATTACATCACTTGTCTCACTCATAACAACAGTAGGGAAATACATAGCCTTATATTCATCAAACAAATCATTTAGGACTTGTTGATTATTCTCAAGCAAACTATCACTCTTCACTTCCCCATACATCTCATATAAAGTCAACTGCAAACCAACCTTTTTCATCATAGGAACAAGAATGGCAGCCACATAAATCAACATGTTAAGCTTTTCTAAACTACCCTAATACTTATCAAACGTTTCCTTCATCTTAACAGCCATTGCACTCAATTCTACATCACAAGCACTTTCTAGTTCTTTTAATGTTCCAAGAGTTGTACCAATATCAAACAATGCACTATTGTACGTGACACTCAAAGAAGCAGAAACATTATTAATTAAAGTATAAAACTTTTCTAGAAAGATAACAAGTCTCTTGGCCAACAACCAATCACTCTTTTAGGAGGCTCTTTAAGATCTTGCTCTTTGTGAAGTTCAAACATACCAAAAACTCGCTCAAATTTTATATATGTCATCAACATAGTATAAGTCGAGTTCCAACGAGTGGGCACATCAGGTGATAACAAAGATTTTCTCTTTATTTTGAAGACTGTTGCAATTTCTTTAAATTTATTAAGCCAAGCAGGAGAATTCCTCACATATTTCACAGCAGCTCGAATTCTTTCAATTGCTTGAAGAGAATCTTTTATTTTCAAACCGTCCCAAACAATAAGATTAACAATATGAGCAACACATCTCATATGCAAATATTTTCCATTACTTATTGCACTACCATTGTAACGCCCCATTTCAACCGGAGTCGGAAACGGGATTACTGCTACATGGTTGGATTCCTAAAATTGTATTTTAAGGAGTCGCCACCTAATTATTATAGTGAATTAGGACACTAAAGATGTAGCATAAAATACTACGAATGATCTCCATTTTAAAGGTCTGTGAAACTATGTGAGATTCTAGGTAAGAGTTCTTTATTATCCTAAAGGAAAGGGGTTAGGCATCCTAAAGGATCCGCTAACTTGCGGTTGTCCGTTCAAACTTAGGTTTAATATTATTGTGCTAACATGCAATCTATAATTCTAAAAGTGTTCTAATTATTAAACTAATCAAGAGTTATTTAAACTAGGCATGCAAATATTTAAAAATAGATATATATTTAACAAGATAGTAATAAAAGCAAATAATCATAAAAAGATGTAATGAAGAGAAATTAGCAACATTTCGCTTTTATTTTATTTTATGCGAATCCTTTAACTTTAAGTGCCTCAAATTACTGCAAAAGACACTTAGTAGAAGAGTTAGTAAATAATAAATAAATTACCAAACAAACAAAATGTATGTATATATATATATAGATGTATATGTAAAAGATATTGTGAAAGATATATTTTTATATAGTGTGGGCTCAGCTAGTGTTATGCCAAGGATACTAAGACATGAGAAGCCAATATCGCTACAGCGGCGGTCGACTCGCCTCCCGGTGAACGATACTATGCATTCTCGTCTAATCTTTTCACTTTCTTCCTCGCCCACATATTCCGTCTCGCTTACCACGGAGGCCTCCAGATCGACGGATAAATCCTTCTTTGGCCAGTGTAGTATCAAATTCAAAATCAGTAAAATACCAAGTGTAGTAACTTGTTCAAAAATCAGTAAAATACCAAGTGTAGTAACTTGTTCAAAAATCAGTAAATACCAAGTGTAGCATTTGTTCTAAAATCAGTTTAACAAAATAAATAAAGGGGCGTAATTAGTCGAAAAATCGAATATCATAACGGATGATAAAACCTCAAAACCCGATCGAGCGACTAACATACCACCAACAGTCCATCAATAGCAAAACTGCGAAAATCACCCAACGCCAAACGGAAAATAACATCATTGGAAAAGTAGAACAAGGCGATTCGGAACAAAGGAGAAAGCCAGTGAAGCAGTCAGCGGAAATTTCAAAGCGTCGTCAGTCTTAAAACTCTGCAGATACCTCAAAACATAAAATCACCCATCATGCCAAGATAACAACGATGCGAAAATGCGATCAAGACCAAAGGTCGCGAGTTTCAAATTCGGCGACACAAAAAATCGAGAAAATCATATCACAAATAAAGCCAAGATTCGCGGAGTTTTTAAACTCGGCAAATTCTAACGATCAAAATCGGTCAACAAACGCAAAATATAGTTGCAATAACGAGGCGAACAACATCGCGGTAGTGTCCGCCGCGATGGTCAAATCGCGGAGGATCGCAAAACAGAGGAAAGGAGGCGGCGTTGCTTCAGCGGTTTTCACCGAGCAACGCCTAAAGTACAAGCCAACGGATGGTCGACGGATGGTGGTGGCGGCAGTGTTCGCGGAGATGGTGGGTTCTTTGTTGCGTGTGTGTGTGAAGCGATGGTGAGTGTCGGCTTGAGCGGCGGCGGGGGGTGCAAGACGGTGGTGGTTCGCCGGTGAGTGTGGAGGTTGTGGGAATAGGTGAGAGATGAGTGGAGGAGAGGCGAGGATAAGTGCGGGGTGTTTAAAGGGGGTTCAGGAGTATTTAGAACTCCGTGAAGCGGCTAAGGCGGCGAAGGAAGGGCGAGGGAGGCATTTTCTTTTGTTGAAAATGGAGAAATGGGCGGATGCCTTCCTTTTTCATTGACGTTGGTGCCCTTTAAAAATTACGAGCGTTGTGGGTTTGTGGGCTGCCCCCTCACAATGGGGTAATGTTTAATAAATAGGGGGTAGAATTAGGGTTTGGTATTTTAGGGGGGAATGAAAAGTGGGGTTTGAAATTTAAAAATGGGGGGGAAATAAAAGGGGGTGTTTGGATGAAATAGAAATGATGTTGAATTGAAATGATTCGGATTGGGTTCCGTACTGGACTGGTTTGACAAAATGCAAAGCGGGTTAATTATTTAAAAGAAAAATTAAAAAAGATGCAAGATTATTAAAATGTAAATGCTGACGCAAAAAATGCAATATTTAAGACATGTTAAATGTCTGATTAAAATTAAAGCAGGATGTCAATTAATTATTTAAAGAGACGCAAAATATTATTATAATAGAAACATAATATTAACAAAAACAATGCTTAAATTAAAATAAAAAGATGCAACGTCATTTTGTGAATAAACAAACATAGAATATTATGTAAAAATATGCAAAAATAACGATTAAAATGTGGTGTGCTAAAATACTTAAAATTGCACGAAATATACAAAAAACGGGTCAAAATTGACTGTCAACAACATGTCCCTCTTTGTACGGAGATGATGGAAGAGTCTTCGGACAAAGATGTTGACTTGTAGCCAATTTTGTCCTGTTTTATAAACTATAAACTCAAAAATAGGGATGATGTAGACCCAAAAATATCCCAGTGTCAAATCATGATGACATTGGGTCGTTTGTGATGCAAAAGTAAAAGCAAAGTTGACGCTGATTTAAAAAATGTCCCAGTGTCGAAGTATGATTGACACTGGGTTGCAGGTGATGCTAGAAAATAAAAGTAAAGGTAGCCTTGATTTAAAAAATGTCGATGTCGAATCATGATGACCTTTGAGTCGTTGTGATCTGAAATAAAAAGCAAAGGCGCCTTGATTTAAAAAATGTCTCGATGTCGAATCATGATGACCTTTGGGTCGTTGTGATCACGAAATAAAAAGCAAAGTGGCGCTAATTTAAAAATGTCGATGTCGAAGTATGATTGACACTGGGTTGCAGGTGATGTGGTGATGTAACAGACATGGTGTTTGTAGATGTTGATGGCGTCATTGGACGGGGCGTGTTGCTGCTGGCGTCGTTGCGTAGCCATATTGCTGCTGGCGTTGTTGTGTAGATGTGATATGCTGATGATAGCGTCATTTTCGGACTTGTTGTGCTGATAACGTCATTGCACGGGCGTGTTCTTCTTTGGCGTCGTTGCGTGAGGCGCAATCGCGATGATGTCGTTTCACGGACATAATCGCTGCTTGTCGTTGCTTGGGCGTATTCTTTGGTGGCGTCGTTGCGTGAAGCGCGATCGCGATGATGTCGTTGCCTAGACCGCAATCGCGCGTCGTTGCACGGGCGTATTCTTTGCTTTGGCGTCGTTGCGTGAAGCGCAATCGCGATGATGTCGTTGCTGAACATATTGTTCTTTGGCGTCGTTGCGTAAAGCGCAATCGCGATGATGTTGTTGCTGGACATGATCTTGATGGCGTCGTTGCACTGGGCGTATTCTGCTTTGGCGTCGTTGCGTAAAGCGCAATCTTGATGATCGTTGCCTGAACGCAATCTTGATAACGTCGTTGCACTGGGCGTATTCTTTGCTGGCGTCGTTGCGTGGGCTTCAATCTTGATGATGTCGTTACTGGACATATTCTTCTTTGGCGTCGTTGCGTGAGCGCAATCGCGATGATGTCGTTACTGGACATAATCGCGATGGCGTCGTTGCACGGGCGTATTGTTCTTTGGCGTCGTTGCGTGAGCAATCTTGATGATGTCGTTGCTGAACGCAATCGCGATAACGTCGTTGCTGGGCGTATTCTTCTTTGGCGTCGTTGCGTAAAGCGCAATGTTGATGATGTCGTTACTGGACATATTCTTTGTTGGCGTCGTTGCGTAAAGCAATGATGATGATGTCGTTGCTGGACATAATCGCGATGGCGTCGTTACTGGGCGTATTCTTCTTTGGCGTCGTTGCGTGAGCGGAATCGCGATGATGTCGTTGCTGAACGCAATCGCGTGCGTCGTTGCACTGGGCGTATTCTTCTTGGCGTCGTTGCGTAAAGCGCAATCGCGATGATGTCGTTGCACTGGACATATTCTGCTTTGGCGTCGTTGCGTGAAGCGTCGCGATGATGTCGTTACTGAACGCAATCTTGATAACGTCGTTGCCTGGACGTATTGATGATGGCGTCGTTGCGTGAATAGCGTCGCGATGATGTCGTTGCACGGACCGCAATCTTTGCTTGGCGTCGTTGCGTAGGCCAATCTTGATGATGTCGTTGCTGGACATAATTACGATAACCGTATTTGCTGGGCGTATTGATGATGTAAATGCGTTGCGTGAACCGCGATCTTGGCGGCGTCGTTGCACTGGGCGATATTCTTCTTTGGCGTCGTTGCGTGAGCGCAATCGCGATGATGTCGTTGCCTGGACATAATGCTGATAACGTCGTTGCCTGGACGTATTGATGATGGCGTCGTTGCGTGAGCGCGATCTTGGCAACGTCGTTGCTGGGCGATGTTCTTCTTTGCTCACGATATGCGGATAGCGTGAATGCGAGATGTTGTCCTTGCACGCGGACATGCTAAGCCTGGCGGCGAATTGTCATGATGCCTTTGTTTTGTGCGATGTGTGGGTTAACTTTATGCCCGAGTTGATGCGCTGGACTTTGTTGCGGAATTTTGACTTTTATTTGCGATGTCGATGCAACCTGCTGCTTCTGAAGAATTTTGTTGTATTTTCTGCTTCTACTAGTATGAAGAACTTTGTTGTACCTTCTGTTAATATGAAGGACCTGCGCTCAAAGAAAAATTTGTGAGTTTGAGGGGGGGCGGTTGATTCGCGTTGACTTTGTAGTTTGCTTGTACGTTGTGTGTATTCTCGTTATTTTCAGAACGAAGGGAAAGTTTCCTAATGGTGTGACCGAAGCCGATTTAGGCCGCTTACGTATCCTCATGAGGGAATCAGGTCATGACGTAGCTCATAGTGTGACAAAATAAGGAGATTCTTAATAGATGAAAAATTAGGATTTTTTTCTAAAAGGTGGGACCGAAATGGCCGCCTACGTATCCCGCCGTGGGAATCAGGTCACACGTAGTTCCAAAGTGTGACAAAATTTTAAGAAAATCGTTGTTTGAGATATGGGTTTTTCGCGTATCGTGCTAATAACGCAAGGAATAACACAGCCCCAAAAAACCAAGCTAGTATAGCTCGTAATTAATACTTAGCGAATGCACAAAGTTGAAGTAGCAGAATAATGTAGTAAAGTGCACATAGCTGAAAGCAACAAACATTATAATAGCAAGCAGACTATATAGATATCAAATGCGCGTCCTAGCATGTTTGGGACCTCTTTTAATGCCAGAGGTGGGCCTAAACGCCAAATATGCGAGATTATGATAAATAGGTCAAAGTCGTTAAACTGCAATGTTTTGTTGAAAATGGCGATCAAATGACGGTGCACTTTTTCCAATTTCGGCATGACATGTTTCGGCTTGGATTTGTCTATCATTGTCACGCTACACATAATATGCTGATTGGCCGTTGGGTTGAGAAACCCGTCGACAAGTTTGGTGTCTTCCTAATTGTGGTGTCGATGCGAGGCCAGGCCACCTAAGGTAAATGCATGCATGCCCTAAAATAAGGGTGGTATAGCTCATCTTAAGTTTCTAAGATTTGGCTTTTCTAGGCCTTGAGTTCTGGCGGACAACTCGAGTGAGAAGGCTACGCGGCTGATCAGACGAACCGATCTAACTCCGCGCAGGCGCCAACTCTCCTAAAATTTGGAATTATTTTTGAAAGAAATTCGCGGGTGCGCGAAGCACACCAGCGCGTGAGTGTGTGATTGTGTGAATTTTCCAGAGTGGAAGAAATATGAGCGGAATGCCAGTTTAGGGAAAGCAGTAAAGCAGATAGCAATTAAAATAAACAAAATATAGCACACAAAATATAATGCAAAAATAATGCCAAATAATAACCCTAGGTTTGTTATGGTTAAGAACCTTAAATCCCCAGTGGAGTCGCCATGCTGTAACGCCCCATTTTCGACCGTAGCCGGAAACGGGATTACTGCTACGCATGGTTGGATTCCTAAAATTGTATTTTAAGGAGTCGCCACCTAATTATTATAGTGAATTAGGACACTAAAAATGTAGCATAAAATACTACGAATGATCTCCATTTTAAAGGTCTGTGAAACTATGTGAGATTCTAGGTAAGGGTTCTTTATTATCCTAAAGGGAAGGGGTTAGGCATCCTAAAGGATCCGCTAACTTGCGGTTGTCCGTTCAAACTTAGGTTTAATATTATTGTGCTAACATGCAATCTATAATTCTAAAAGTGTTCTAATTATTAAACTAATCAAGAGTTATTTAAACTAGGCATACAAATATTTAAAAATAGATATATATTTAACAAGATAGTAATAAAAGCAAATAATCATAAAAAGATGTAATGAAGAGAAATTAGCAACATTTCGCTTTTATTTTATTTTATGCGAATCCTTTAACTTTGGAGTGCATATAATTTACTGCAAAGACACTTAGTAGAATAGTTAGTAAATAATAAATAAATTACCAAACAAACAAAATGTATGTATATATATATATATAGAAGTATATGTAAAAGATATTGTAAAAGATATATTTTTATATAGTGTGGGCTCAGCTAGTGTTATGCCAAGGATACTAAGACATGAGAAGCCAATATCGCTCTGGCGGTCGACTCGCCTCGGTGAACGATACTATGCATTCTCGTCTAATCTTTTCACTTTCCTCCTCGCCCACATATTCCATCTCGCTTACCACGGAGGCCTCCAGATCGACGGATAAATCCTTCTTTGGCCAGTGTAGTATCAAATTCAAAATCAGTTAAATACCAAGTGTAGTAACTTGTTCAAAATCAGTAAAATACCAAGTGTAGTAACTTGTTCAAAAATCAGTAAATACCAAGTGTAGCATTTGTTCTAAAATCAGTTTAACAAAATAAATAAAGAAAGCGTCGAAATTAGTCGAAAATCGAATATCATAACGGTGATAAAACCACAAAAACCAGTCGAGCGGCCTAACATACCCACCAGTCCGTATCAATAGCAAAACTGCGAAAATCGGTCCAACACCAAGCGGAAAATAACATCGGAAAAGTAGAAACAAGACGATTCACGGAACAAAGGAGAAAGCCGTGAAAGCGGTCAACGGAAATTTCAAAGCGTCGCGAGTCTTAAAACTCCGCAGATACCTCAAAACATAAAATCAGCCCATCATGCCAAGATAACACCGATGCACGAAAATGCGGTCAAGACCAAAGGTCGCGAGTTTCAAATTCGGCGACCTGACAAAAATCGAGAAAATCATATACGAAATAAAGCCAACAAGATTCGCGGAGTTTTTAAACTCGCAAGTTACAACGATCAAAATCAGTCCAACAAGCGCAAAATATAGTTGCAATAACGAGCGAACAACATCGCGGTAGTGTCCGCCGCCGGTGGTCAAATCGGCGGAGGGCTGCTGAGAGGAAAGGAGGCGGCGTTCTTGGCGGTTTTCACCGAACAACGCCTAAAGTACAAGCCAGCAGATGGTCGGCCAGGATGGTGGTGGCAGCGAGGGTTCGCCGGAGATGGTGGGTTCTTTGTGCGTGTGTGTGTGTGTGGGCAGTGGTGTGGGTGTCGACTGGAGTGAGAGAGAGCGGCGGCGAGCGATGGTGAGAGAGGTTTAGGAATTAGGTTATGAGTTGAAGAGAGAGAGAGAGAGAGAGAGAGACGGGCTGGGCAGACGGGAGTTTGGGATTTAGAAAATTAGGAATTATATATATTATATATATTATAATATAATATATATTTTAAAAAAATGGACCAGACCGGACCGAAAATTGAAAAAAAAATTTCAAAGGACCGAGGATCGGACCGAAAATTACCGGTTCGGTCTGGTCCATTTTTCGGTCCGGACCAACTTTTGTGCAACCCTATCTAGATGATACAATTATCTGGTGCAAGTTTTTGCACAAGAACTTGACCCTGACGAATTTACTTTATGATTTTCAGAAATAAACTTTTAGGAAGAAGAAGAAGAAGAAGCAATGAGATCTTATGATTCATATATTGATTGTTTCATAAGATTAATTCATGTTTTTACTCATGTGTCTTCAACCAAGTGATCATCAACCTTTATAAAGCAGTATATTCGAACATATGCAACCTTTCATACCAAAGGTTGTGACTGTTGTGAATAGATACAACTTTTGAACCATTCCAGAAATTTTACCGTTGGACAGCGTCGCGACTCATTGTCCTCAGCGCCGTGGCGCTTGCCCCGGCACCGCGTCTCTTCCTCTAGGCGCCGCGACGCTAATTACTGTCAGAGTGTAGAGCTCTAGACTGTCATGAGAACAGTCAGAGAGTCGGCGGTGGAAGAGTGAGTGGGACGAACCAGTCGAACTAGTGATTGAAGACGACGATGGTGAAAGTCGGTGAAGAGGGAGAGAAGGTTCTAGAATTGGGAAAAACAAATCTGTATTATTGAAAAGTAAAGAATGAAATATTACACTGCAATTCTGTATACTTAAGTTTGCAAAATAACAGACGAGGCCCACTATATACAAAGGCCCACTATATACAAAGGCCCAGTATACCAATGCCCAGTATACCAATATACTTATACAATTCAATCAATATACAATATAATTCAATATATCTTTACACCTATATCTTTACACCCCCCCTCAAGCTAGGCTGTATAAAAATGTTCTTCACGCCTAGCTTGGATAGCCAAGAAGTATGTTGTTGTCGATTTAGCGCCTTTGTCAGTATATCAGCCGGTTGTTCCTTTGTTGATATAAAACGAGCATTGATCAATCCACTTTGAATCTTTTCTCTAATAAAATGACAATCTATCTCTATGTGTTTTGTTCTCTCGTGGAAAACTGGATTTTCAGCTATTTGTATGGCAGACTTGCTGTCTGTGAATACTGCCACTGGTCCATATATGTCAAAACCCAACTCGTGAAATGACCATTAGCGGACAACTTCAAAGAATCGAAGCCATATCTCTGTATTCCGCTTCTGCAGAACTCCGTGATATTGTGTCTTGCTTCTTCGATCTCCATGAGACAGGTGATGATCCATACATAGCTAGGTAACCAGTGACTGATTTCCTAGTGTTGACGCAGCTTCCCCAATCTGCATCACAAAACATTTTTAGCTGAGGAACACAAGTAGCAGAACTGGACATAAATTTACCCATTCCTGGTGTTTGTTTAACATATCTGACTAATCGAAGCCCAGCTTCCATGTGAGAATTCTTTGGTGCTTGCATGAATTGGCTGAGTGAGTTTACTGCAAAGGTGATGTCTGGTCTTGTGGTAGTTAAATATAACAGCCTCCCAATCAGTCTTCTGTATGCACAATGATCACTTAACAGCTTATCAGTACTATGAGATGACTCAGAACTGGCTTCAATAATTTTGTCCAACTCCACTGTAGTAAGTTTCTGATTTGTCTCCATAGGGGAAGCCACTGGTTTGGCTCCTGCTAATCCCATGTTTGATATAAGTTCAAGAGCATACTTCCTTTGGTGTATTAGGATGCCCTGTGAATTCCTGGCAAACTCAATTCCCAGAAAGTACTTCAACTCCCCCAAGTCTTTTATCTTAAAGGCTGATTGCGATCTTCCTTTGTGGTATCAGATGAAGCTGCATCATTCCCAGTTAGTAGGAGGTCATCCACATATACCAACACCACCACAATCTTTTCTTCTTCTTTCCTTGTGAAAAGTGAGTAGTCCCTGTGGCTTTGTGTGAATCAGGATAATGATAGCGTCAGTAGTTAATTTTATATTCCATTGCCTAGAAGCCTGCTTCAACCCATATAAGGATTTCTTTAACTTGCATACATGTGTACTCCTGTGTGTAGTATTGAATCCCTCTGGAACTGTCATGAATACTTCTTCAAATAAATCCCCTTGAAGGAATGCATTGTACACATCCATCTGATGTATCTTCCAGTGCTGCACTGCTGCTATAGACACCACAGTTCTGACTGTGGTCATCTTAACTACATGAGAGAATGTCTCCTGGTAATCTATTCCTTCCTTCTGGTTGTATCCCTTGGCTACAAGTCTGGCCTTAAACCTTTCCACCTCCCCTGATGCCTTGTACTTTATCTTGTAGACCCATCTACAACCTATTGCTTTCTTCCCTTCAGGCAGCTTGACTAGTTCCCATGTTCCATTGTTCTCTAGTGCTTGGATTTCAGATTCCATGGCCGACCCATCCGGGATCTTTGCATTGTTGGCTCGGTGTCTACGGATGCAATGCGCAACAAAGTGTTGATATCGTGAGATAGACCTGCATAAGTGATATTGTCAGAAATTGAATATAAGCAATTGTGGGATCCTTTTGTAGTGATATAGTCCTTGTGCCATATAGGAGGTCTGTCATGTCTCCCTGATCTTCTTGTTGTCTGCAATTCCCCCTGATTGTCCTCATGATGTTCTGTCTCATCTGCGCTGTTATTGTCTCTATTTGCATCACCACTGTTGATGTTTAAATCTGCAGTAGGACCTCTACATGATGACTCTTGTCCTGCAAAATTTGTCTCATTGATAGGATTCCCATTAGCAATAGTGACAGGATTACCAATTATTAACTCCTCATAACAGAATTGTCCATGGTCCTTTATGCTCAGTGACTCTTCACTCTGCCCATTTTTAAAAGGAAAAGTATCTTCCCTGAATATCACATATCTACTAACAAAAACAGTCCTGTTTTCTAAGTCATAGAGTTTGTATCCCTTTTGTGTAGGTGCATACCCAAGTAGGGCACATCTAAGTGCTCTTGGACTAAACTTATCATGTGTATGGAGTATGGTGGCAAAACATAAACAACCTATAACTCTCAAATGACTAAATTGTGGTGTTTTGTTGTACAATTTATGGAAAGGAGACTCATTATTTAGAACTGTTGAAGGAATTCTATTTATGATGTATGCTGCAACTTCTATACACATTCCCCAGAATCTGTCTGGCAACCAACCCTGAATTTTAATGGCTCTTGCTATCTCAAGTAGATGCCTATGTTTTCTTTCAACTATCTCATTTTGTTGTGGTGTGTATGGGCAAGAGCTTTCATGTATAATTCCAAGTGTTTGGAAAAGTGCCTTACAGTTTTGGTTAAAACATTTAGTACCATTGTCTGATCTAATTTTCTGGACTTTAGATTCAAATTGAACAGTTATTTCAGTAAAGAAAATTTTCAGAATAGTAGATACATCAGATTTCTGTCTCATCAAAAACACCCATGTCCATCTAGAGTAGTCATCTACAATGGTCAAAACATATCTCATCCCATTGAATGTATCAGTTCTATAAGGTCCCCAGACATCTAAATGCAGTAATTGAAAAGGTTTTATTGATCTACTGGTACTAGTAGGAAATGGAGATCTAATTTGTCTAGCTAGTGGGCAGATATCACACTTATTTAAAGCAGAAGTATCATAGTCTTTGAGCAAAGAAATCTTCCTCAATACTGTCATGGGAACATGACACAGTCTCTGGTGCCATGTCATTACATCTACATGTTGAGTAGCATTCATACACTTCCTCAATTCTTTCTCCTGTTTTTCAGCATCCAAACACACTGTGTAGAGCCCATCTTTCTCACTACCAATCCCCCTCACCTTCCCAGATGTTAGATCCTGAAAGACACAACATGAGGGAAAGAAAGAGACACTACAATTCAACTCTTTAGTCACTTTCGACACTGACATTAAGTTAAACTTAAATGCTGGCACACATAGGACATTTCTAAGAAAATCACCTTTTCCAAGTTGATAATCACCAACATGGGAGATTCTGGCTGAATCTCCTGTTGGCAATTGTACCTTCCCAGTTCCTTCTGTTAACAAGTTATTGTGTAAGTGTTTAGATTCACTTATCATGTGATTAGTCGCACCTGAATCTACTATCCATTTCAGTAGTTCTGTTGTATCAGTATTATGCATACCTGCCATATTAGCAATATGAGTTCTGCTCCTGTCCTTCTCTTCCAGCATGTGAAGAATCTGTTGTCTTTGACTTGGAGTGAACTGATCATACATCATGGTTTCCTTTGTGAGGTGGTTCTGCTGTTGTGCCTGTTGTCCTGTGTCTTCAAGTTGGCCTGTTACTGCATAGGCCTTCTTTGCTTTAGACTTAAAGTCATCTGGATAACCAATCAATTGATAGCAGCCTTCTTCTAAGTGTCCTGTCTTGTGGCAGTGGTTACACTTCATCAACTTGAAACAATCCACAGTGAAATGCCCTTTCATCTTACAGTGATCGCATTTGGCATTAGGATTATATGGTTTTCTTTGTGTGTAATTTCCTCCATGTCCTCCTCCCTTGTTATTTCCACTCCTGAATGTGAATAGTGCTGAAGGTTCAAAGTGATCAGTCATTGATCTGCTGGTTCCTGAAAGAACTTTTTGACTCTCCTCCTGATTAACGAGGCATATGCGATTGATTTGGGACTTGTGGCATCATTAGAATTTGGCTCCTTGTGTTGTGATAACTTTCGTTCAGTCCCATTAGGAACTGCAACAACCTTTGATATTGACTGTTATTGATAAACTCCTTGGCCTTGGGACAGCATGACGGTGTAGGTATAATCGAGTCGTACTCATCCCAAAGGTCCTTCACGCGAGTAATATCACGATATTGACATAGTCCGCATTGCGAGTAAATATCTCCGTGGATCCGAAGGCTCTAGAACTATTTACCTTGTCGAATCTCTCCTTTAACTCTTCCCGGATGATGTGGAATCGGCGTTGAATAGCATCCTCGTGAACTTTTACTGACATTCCCCATCAACCACGACACTACGATGGCATTGCATCTATCCCAGACTCGTGCCACCTCTTCATTATAATGTTCTCTCCTAACCGTTCCATCAATAAACCCTATCTTGTTTTTACCCAACAGAGCCAGATTCATGGCCCTACTCCACAGCACATAGTTGTCCATTCCATTCAAGACAACTCCAATGGACAGGGAACCAGGTGCATCCGATGGGAACAGGAATAGGGGATGGTTATGGTCTATATTATTCCCTGTATTTGTTGTATCTCCGACTTCACTTACTCCACCATCTCCGATAATTTCTGATATCGCCATGTTCTCACCAACAGGTTCAGTTAACACTAAGCAGTAATTAACGACAAAGAAGAGCAATACTAACAAGAATTTCTAGAATCGACTAAACAGATTGATTTAATTTCTACCTTCCTTTCTTTCTTTATTTTCCAGATTCGTCAACTGTAGTAGTCAGATGTTTTTCTTTCGATCTGAAACTGTATCCATCCTTTAATATTCCTCTTGCATGTACCCGATCTATCCGGATCTGCAGTTTTCTTGTGTTGATCCTTCGTTCGAATCTTCCGTTACGAACATCCTAGGATCTACACAGCTCTGATACCATGTAGAGCTCTAGACTGTCATGAGAACAGTCAGAGAGTCGGCGGTGGAAGAGTGAGTGGGACGAACCAGTCGAACTAATGATTGAAGACGACGATGGTGAAAGTCGGTGAAGAGGGAGAGAAGGTTCTAGAATTGGGAAAAACAAATCTGTATTATTGAAAAGTAAAGAATGAAATATTACACTGCAATTCTGTATACTTAAGTTTGCAAAATAACAGACGAGGCCCACTATATACAAAGGCCCAGTATACCAATATACTTATACAATTCAATCAATATACTATATAATTCAATATATCTTTACACCTATATCTTTACACAGAGCTCTCTGAACTTTTGGCGATGCGGTGCTTCTTCCCAGCGCTGCGACACTGAGCACGGTAATTCTTTCCTGCTCACTGGACATATGGAGTCGCGGCCCTCTCCCTAGGCGTCGTGGCGCTTGGCCAATATTTGTTATATTTTTGATCACTTATTCTTCTTTCTTGTACAAGTTCCAACAATACCCCACATTTGGATAGAAAATAAGATAATAAGGAACTTACCGTTATTTCAGAAAACCCAAATATGGCATGCATCGGAAAAGATGTCTTTTGGACTTGAACCGTTCATAGTGAGTACTTATCAGATCTACTTTGTGAAATAGTGAACGTATGTCTTGAACTATTCACGTTTTGTAGTAAATCGAAACAAGAAGTATCACACACATCATACCAACATATTTCAATTCTTACAGTTGTGTTCATTTCGGTCGTGAACAACTCCTTCTTCGTGAGAATTTTAGAGAACGCAGCCATATCGGTTCTCAAAGATGCGACCCCACATCAATCTCATATAGGTAATACTAATCAAGAATAGTCCGTACTATCCCACCATAATGGCTTTTTTAGTATTATTAAGAATAATATTTATCCCTTAAGCATCAACGGATTAACACACATTGGTTCGCCATAGGAATAAGCATATGTGTGTGTTCTATGCTCATTGAGTCTTCCCCAACAAGTTATCCTATTGAACTTTGACCATGGGATCTCCAATTTTGCTAGGTTAGGTTTCCGCCAAGTAATGACTCATTGTATTGTCTTTAAGCTCATTCCCCTCGATGTAAATACGACTTGCTCTCTATTAAGGTCTTTTGTCAAAGGATCCGCTATATTGTCCTTTGATTTTACATAGTCAATGGATATAATCACATTCTTTAGCAAGCTTCGTATAGTATTATGATGTCGCCTTATGTGCCTTGAATTGCCATTGTATATTTGGTTATTTGCCCTCGTAAGAGCAGCCATACTATCACAATGTATGCAAATGGTTGTAACAGGCTTTGTTCATAAAGGAATACCTTCTAGGAAGTTTTTGAGCCATTCTGCTTCTTCGGCAGCTTTGTCCAAGGCTACAAACTCTGCTTCCATAGTCGATCGTGTATTCACAGTTTGCTTTGATGATTTCAAATATATCGCCGCACCACCAAGTGTAAATACATATCCACTTGTGGATTTACTCTCTGAATGGTTGGAAATCCTATTAGCATCACAATATCCTTCTAAAACAGGAGGATATTTTGTATAATGCAAACTAAAGACATTTCTGACTCTTCTCACACTTTCTCTTTTTGTTCCCATAATTCATTGTATGCTTAAGATATCGGAGTGCCCTAATTAGTGCAAACCAATGATCATTTCCTATATTATGTGAGTATCGACTAAGTCGACTCACTGTATATGCTAAGTCTGATCGTGTACAATTCATTATGTATATCAAGCTTCCAAGAACTTGTGTATATTCCAATTGAGACATACCATTACCTTGATTCTTCTTAAGGTGACTAGCGGGATCAAATGGCGTAACAATCGGTCGATCGTCATAGTATCCAAACTTTCTAAGGACCTTCTCAACATAATGTAATTGAGTTAGTATGTAACCATCAGAATTCTTTTGAATTCTAATACAAAGAATGACATCCGCTATTTCCATATCTTTTATATCAAAAGCGGCATGCAACATCTTCTTAGTTTGGTTAATTACATCCTTACTTGTTCACAAGATTAGCATATCATCAACATATAAACATATAATGACACATGCATTCTTACATTCTTTAACGTAGAAACATTTGTCACAGTCATTTATTTGAAACTCATTTGATAATAGTGTAATATCAAACTTTTCATGACATTGTTTTGGAGCTTGTTTAAGTCTGTATAAAGACTTAATTAATTTATAAACTTTCTTTTCTTGACCTTTAACAACAAACCTTTCGGGTTGTTCCATGCAAATTTCTTCATCTAATTCACCATTCAGGAATGTGGTTTTCACATCCATTTGGTGTATTTTCAAATTGTGAATAGTCGTTATAGCAATTATCGTCATAATGGAAGTAATTCTAGTGACTAGTGAATAAGTATTAAAGAAATCTACACCTTCTTTTTGTCGAAACCCTTTGGCTACTATACGAGCTTTGTATTTTTCTATAGTACCATCAGACCTTAATTTCCGTTTGAAAATCTATTTATGACCTATTGATTTTTGTCCCGGAGGGAGATCAACCAATTTCCATGTATAGTTTTGCACAATGGATTCTACCTCACTTTGGATAGCCTCTTTCCAATAAGGTGCTTCGGATGTATAGCAGTCATATATGTTTGAGGTTCTTCTTCAACGGAAAAGGTCATAAAGTCTAGTCCAAAAACTTTGGCAATTTTCCCACGTTTACTTCTTCTTGGTTCAGAATTTTCTTCTTAAACAGATGAAGTCTTACTTTTATCACTTTGTGTGTTTTGGTTTGACTCATCTTGAGGCAACGTCCTCTTCTTATTATTAGGATA
Source organism: Przewalskia tangutica (assembly GCA_029844215.1). Classification (NCBI taxonomy): domain Eukaryota; kingdom Viridiplantae; phylum Streptophyta; class Magnoliopsida; order Solanales; family Solanaceae; genus Przewalskia; species Przewalskia tangutica. Next base: position 137,910,519 of record CM056720.1, on the reverse strand, counting down.
ACTTTTATCCTTTTCCTTGCCTTTGTAAGGAAAAATGTCCTCAAAGAATTCTTCTTTATCAGATTCCATAATTGTGTTTTTGTGAATATCTTCAACATCGGAATGATAAATCAAAAACTTATATGTTGCACTATTATTGGCAGGACCAATATATATGCAATCCACCATTTTTTGTCCAAGTTTAGTTCTCTTTGGTAAGGGAACTTGAACTTTCGCTAGGCAACCCGACACTTTCATCATTTTGAAAGTAGGCAATCGACCCTTTCATAACTCATAAGGGGATTGATCACTTTTCTTATGAGGAATTTTATTTAAAATCATATTTGCAGTAATTAATGCCTCTCCCCATAGGCTAAGAGGTGCGCCCGAACTAACCAACATTGAATCTATCATATTATTCAATGTTCTATTTTTGCGTTCGGTAAAACTCTATTTTGTTTTGGAGTGTATGGTGCAGTGGTTTGATGAACTATACCATGAGTAGAACAAAATTCCGTAAAGTCATTAGATTGGTATTCACCACCTCTATCAGACCTTAGAATTTTTATTTTTTTCTCAAGTTGGTTTTCCACTTCCGCTTTGTATATTTTAAACATGTTCAAAGCCTCATCTTTGGTATGTATTAAGTATACATAACGAAATTTACTGCAATCATCTATGAATGATATGTAATAATTATTTCCTCCACGAGATGGGGTTGCTTGGTAGTCACACAAATCACTATGAATTAAATCAAGCACTTCATTTGATTTCACTACAAATTTATGAGGATGACTTGCATATTTTGATTCTATGCAAACTCCACACTTAGTCATTTTGTTCATAGAACATTTTGGCAATATGTCTAAATTTATCATTCTTTGTAAAGAGCAATAATTAACCTGGCATAATCGTGAATGCCATAAGAAAGGGGAATCAACCATGTACATAAAAGCAGTGCTAGTTCCTGTATTTTCATTAATAATTGCAATTGACTTAGTAGGTACAACAGATAGTTTGAAGAGCCCCTCACTGAGGTAACTCTTCCCTACATACATCCCACATTTGGTGAGTACAAATTTATCTGATTCAAATACAATCTTAAAGCCCATGTTACTAAGAACAGGACCATAAATCAAATTCTTACAAATTTCAGGCACATACAACACATTAGTGAGCACAAGATCATTCCCGGAAGTGAGTTTCAAAATCACCTTCCCTTTCCCTTCAACTTTCACAGCAGCAGCATTCCTCACGAACAAAGGTTCTCCATCCTTGATGGGCTGGTAAGATGTAAATATGTCATTTTCATAACATACATTTTCTTGCTCCTAGCGCAGGAATGCCTGCCCGAAGCCAAAGACACCCAATGCATTGAAGCACCTGTATCCATCCACCTGTCGGTTGAATTGGTAACCAGATTTGTTGCGACTCTCACCGCATACGGCTCGCACAAAGACTCCTAAATCCATCCCGAGCCCTTTCTTCCACCTCTCCTCTCCAATCCTCGATCAAACTTGCGTTCCCCAGGCGCTATGAAATGGGGGTCTTTGAGCAGCAACAACACCAATGAATTGATTTCTAGTTTCAGCACGGTTGGGTTGGTTAAAATTCCCCGAACCTCCAGCATCACCTCCTTGATTTTTGCGAAGGCGACAATCTTTTGCTCTATGCCCAGGTTTACCGCACACCCAACAGACACCAACTTGTGGGTTCTTGAACACTTTGGTCTTTTGTGGGGCGAGTGCATTTCTCCCGGCAGCAAAATGTGGCTTGGCACCAATAAACTTGCCCTTGCCTTTTCGAAACTTGACCTTAGATAGATTGTCTTCAACCATGTTAGCATTAGATTCCAAAGAAACAACATCAGCCTTTTCATTCTTTCGGTTATCCTCTTCAACTCGAAGTTTAAGAACCAATTTCTCAAGATCATTTCCTTGGTTAGATGCTTAAGATAAACTTTAAAATCCTTCCAAGAAGGATGTAATTTCTCAATAATAGCACCAACAAGGAAATTCGGGTTAAGGCCCATACCTTCAACCTCTAACTCATGAACAATAACTTGGAGTTCCTCCACTTGCTTGACAACAGGCTTGGCATCGCTCATCTTGAAGTTCAGAAACTTGCCGATGACGAACTTTTTTGAACAAGCAACCTCAGTCTTGTACTTGTTCTCCAATGATTGCCACAACTCCCTTGACGTTTTGAACGTGGAGTAGATATCATAGAGAGAGTCATCCAAGACATTGAGAATATAGTTCCTGCAAAGAAACTCTTAACTCTCCCAAGTCTCAATGGCCTTCATATTTTCGGCCCTCTCTGCATCAGTCGGAGCATTCTCCCCTTCTCCTTCTGGTAGTGTCATAGGAGCCTCAGCAGTCAACACATTCGCCACATGAAGAATTGTCAAATAGAAAAACATCTTTTATTGCCAGCGTTTGAAATCAGAACCCTTGAATTTCTCAGGTTTCTCAACATGATTTTTCACCATCGAAGATCCAGATTGATCCATCTTTGCAAATCAGGAAAAATAATTCTCTGAAAGGTTTTGCAAACTCAGCAAAATCAGAAAAATGAATTTTCTGAAATTTTTTGTCTTAGATTGTTAGTGTCAATCTAGTATATTCGATTAAACACAACAATTATAAAATAACTATTGAATTGAAATTGAAATTGAAATTGAAATCAACAAAGAAAATATGCAGTAAATGGAAAAACCAAATACTAACGATAGATAGAGGCCTGTGTTGCAGTGTCCTAAGATAGAAATTCGTCCTCACTTGTGTTGTAGTTCTTGGACGTCTATCTAAAGGATACAAATATCTGGTGTAAGTTCTTGCACAAGAACTTGACCCTGGCGAATTTACTTTATGATTTTCATAAATAATTTTTTAGGAAGAAGAAGCAATGAGATCTTATGATTCATATATTGTTTGTTTCATAAGATTAATTCATCTTTTACTCATGTGTCTTCAACCAAATGATCATCAACCTTTATAAAGCAGTATATTCGAACATATGCAACCTTTCATACCAAAGGTTGTGACTGTTGTGAATAGATACAACTTTTGAATCATTCCAGAAATTTTACCGTTGAACAGCGCCGCGGCTCTTTGTCCTCAACGCAGCGGCGCTTGCCCCGGCGCCGCGGCTCTTCCTCAAGGCATCGCGACGCTAATTCCTGACAGAGCTCTCTAAACTTTTGTGTTGCGGCGCTGAGCACGGTAATTCTTTCCTGCTCACTGGACATATGGCGCCGCGGCCCTCTCCCTAGGCGCCGCGGCGCTTGGCCAATATATTTGATATTTTTTATCACTTATATTTCTTTCTTGTACAAGTTCCAACACTAAGTACCCAACGCATGTTTGCCGCCTTCATAAAGCTCTATATGGTCTAAAACATGCTCCTAGGGCTTGGTTCGATAAATTACGAACTGCCTTATTGGATGTTGGTTTCATTTCCTCCAAGTCGGATACTTCACTGTTTATTCATAATTCTTGTGGCATTTTCACTGTAATTTTTGGTCTATGTTGATGACTTGGTCATTATAGGCAATTCTGAAAATTTTATCACTGATCTAGTACAAAAGCTTTCCTCTTGTTTTGCATTGAAGGATTTGGGCAAACTTCATTATTTTTTGGGAGTAGAAGTTAATTACACAGTCTTAGGTTTGGTTCTCTCTCAGTCTAAGTATATTCGTGATCTTCTTCGTCATGCTAACATGGACAGGGAAATGCCTATATCATCACCTATGGTAGGTGGTTTGCAGCTTTCTAAAACTGGTAGTGAGCCCTTCTCTGATCCAGTTCTGTATCGTAGCCTCACAGGAGCACTTCAATATCTTTCTATTACTCGTCCAGATGTGTCGTTTTGTGTAAATAAATTGTGCCAATGCACTCCCCCACTCTTGCTCACTTTCAGGCTATGAAACGTGTTTTACGGTATTTGAAAGGTACTGACTCATGGGTTGCATCTCCAGCGATCTTCGAAGTTGCTTGTCAATGGTTTTACTGATTGGGTTGGTTGTCCGGACGATAGGAGGTCTACGCATGGATACTGCATTTTTCTTGGTCTAAATTTGATTTCTTGGTGCTCAAAGAAACGAGTGGTTGCTCGTTCTAGTACCGAATCTGAGTATCGAGGTTTGGCTGCTGCTACTGCTGAAGTTACTTGGCTTCAACACCTCCTCCATGAATTACATATACCTCTTCCTGCTGCTCCAAAGTTGTGGTGATAATTTATCCGCAACATATCTTACTGCTAATCCAGTTTTCCATGCTCGTACGAAGCACATTGAGTTGAATTTTCACTTTGTCCGAGAAAAAGTTGTGTCAAAGGATCTTGAAGTTGGTTATATCAGTTCATTGGATCAGGTCGTAGATACATTAACAAAGAGCTTATCAGTTAGACGATTCTTATCTCTTCGCGACAAGCTTGTTGTGGTTGATTCTCAGCTGCGCTTGCGGGGGTGTTAGTATAGCTACTAAAGTATAAAGGATAAATACTACATAATAATTGTATGTTGTAAATCTGATCCCATTCACTATCTGATAAGGCTTTGTACACTCCCTCCCTTAGTAGGACTTTGCTATTGTACTAGTATTTAACCATTGATTGTTGCTAATATACACACAAGAATCATATTCTTTCTCTCAATCCTTTCATGGACAAGACAGATCAGAGTGTTTAAAACGTACTTCATCCGAATCAAAAAGAGTGTTCACTTAGTCATGTGTACATCCCTTAAGAAACTACTAGCTTCTAAAGAAAAATAGATAATTTGACTAAACTATGCCTAATTAAATTGGTATTGGATTTGATCACATAACACTTAATAGGGGCAAATCTGGAAAAATAAGGTTAATTCTTTCTTGATTTGGTAAGTAAACATTCTTTTTTACCCAAGAAAAAAGACAAAGTGGACACTTTTTTTTATTGAGTATTAACTTAAATGTTTTGAACATATAAAAATCGAGCCTTATTCCTTTCTAGCTAGTCCAATATGGATCTCCATTCATCAATCTTTCTCGATTAGCATCCCAAGGTTTAGTCTTTCATTTCTTTTTCAATTTCATGAATTAATGTGGTAGTAATTTGATTAAATTAGTATACCAATCAACATTCGTCATTGGTCCTCTTTCATTTTATTCATTTGCTGTAGCTAAGTATAGTACAGCTTTTATTCCTTGTAAGTGCATGAAATAAATAATCTCCTGATTATTTTTATTAATGAAGAGGTATATATACAAGTTACAATCTCTAAATATGAAATATTATATTCCTACTATACTTCTAAAATTCTAATTATACTTGTATAAGAATTCTACAACTATGATAAATTTGTATACAACTTTGATTACAATTTCGGTCACCTTATTTGTCTCGGATTCCGTGTATACAATTTGTGTATACGTTGTATATTTGTCACACCCCCGCAGTCATAACGGACGGTTGTCGTACGATAAAATTGTCCCTAAAATCTTCAAATAAAACCGAGGGAAGTCCCTTAGTAAAGATGTCTGAAATTTGGTACCTCGAAGGGACATGCAATACGCGTACTTGTCCACGAGCTACCTTTTCGCGAACAAAGTGGATATCCATCTCGATATGTTTAGTGCGCTGATGTTGGACCATATTACCAGAAAGATAGACTGCACTAACATTATCACATTAGACCAAGATAGCTTTCTGAATGGGAAAGTGAAGTTCTAACAGAAGATGACGCAACCAACATGATTCAGACACCACACTGGCTACCCTTCGATACTTGGCCTCTACACTGGATCTCGATAATGTAGCCTGAAATTTTGCGGACCATGAGACCAAGTTATCACCAAGAAACATACAGTAACCAGATGTCGAGCGTTTGGTATCAGGACAACCACCCCAATCAGCATCTGTATAAGACACAAGTATGGAAACGGACAAAGGATACAAATGCAAGTCATAATCAAGTGTGCACAGGATGTATCGTATAATGCGTTTGAGCGCATACATGTACTCAATTTGTGGATCATGCATAAACAAACACACATGCTGAACTACATACGTAATAGCAAGTCTTGTAAAAGTAAGATACTGAAGTGCCCCTGCAAGGCTGCGATAGTGGGCGGGATCTTCGTATGGTGTGCTAAGCGTAGCACTCAGTTTCGGTTTGGTATCAACTGGAGTGGAAATAGACTTACAAAATGACATACCAACTCTCTTAATGATTTAAGCGGCATACTTCTTCTGTGATAAAAATAGACCACATGAATGACGAGTGACAGCAATACCCAAGAAATAACTCAAGGGTCCCAAGTCTTTCATAGCAAATTCTGAACTGAGAAGTGACATGATAGACTTGCGTAGATCATCAGAAAAAGCAGTCAATATAATATCATCTACATAGAATAAAATGTATGCCACAGAAGTGCCACGATAATATATAAATAGAGAATTATCAGACTTGTTGTGAAAAAACCCAATAGTAGATACATAATATGCAAATCTTTTATACCAAGACCGTGGGGCCTGTTTAAGCCATACAAGGATTTCTTCCGCAAACAGACATGATGAGGATGATTGGGGTCTCGAAAATCCAAAGGCTGATGTATACATGTTGTCTCATTAAGATCATTGTGTAAGAAAGCATTATTCACATCCAACTGATGAATGGACCATGCTTTTGAGAGAGTCAACTGAGAACAGTGCGAATGGTAGCCGGTTTGACCACTGGACTAAACGTCTCACCACAATCCACGCCAACTTGTTGAGTTTTATCATCACCTACAAGACGAGTCTTATGCCTCTCAAAAGAACCGTCATAATTTTCTATATGAGTAAAAAATCACATAGACTGAATAATATTAACACCAGATGGACGGAGCACTAACTCCCACATCTTATTTTCAATAAAAGCATTATATTTGTCGTTCATAGCCAATTTCCAACTCGGGTCATGTAGTGCAGACACAGGGTTACGTGGTAGTGGGGATTTAGAGATATTAGAATTGAGATTAAAATGTTGTTTTGGTTTAAAAATACCCTTTTGACTACGAGTAACGGGCCCTTGACTCGAGGTAGAGTTGGGTGGATTTTGGGAAATGGGTGAGACGGTGACGGACCCAATAACTGAAACATGGGCAGAAGCCGATACTGGAGTGGGATGGAACACTTGAACATTACTGAGATCGGTACTGGGCCATGTTTCTGGCCCACTGGGCAGAATCGACAGAACAATGGTAACGGGACTGTGTGGGCCTGCTGGCGTATTTTGATCACGGGACAAGTCCGATAAATGGTGGATAATATATGGTGAGACTTCGTCATCTAAAAAAATATACGAACTAGGCACGGGACTACTCACTTTAGCAAACGGAAATTGGGTTTCATCAAAAATAACATGGCTACTAATTATGATTTTATTAGACGATAAATCAAAACATTTATAGCAACGATAATTCGATGGATAATCCAAAAACACACAAGCGGTAGAACGGGCTTGAAGTTTGTTAATTGTAGTTGACAGAAAAAATGGATAGCATAAACACCCAAAGACCCTAAGATGTGAATACGAATGATTCTTATTATAGAGAATTTTAAGGGGAGATTCATATGCTAACCCTTTGGTAGGAAGCACGTTAAGGAGGTAAGTAGTCATTTGTAAGACATGATCCAAAAGGAAGTGGGTACGGAAGCATGTGCTAATAGTTCTGATAATATTATTAATGGTATGAATTTTTCGTTTGGCTTTCCCATTTTGTGAGGACGTATGAGGACAAGAAAAATAAAAAATATGTCATTAGCATCACAAAATTCCCGAAACAACCCATTATCGTATTCCTTGTCATTATCACATTGAATATTTTAAATTTTCCATTCGAATTGGGTACGGATGAATGCTCTAAATTTTAAAAAAAGTGAAAAAAATGAGACTTTTTGGATAACGGAAAGGTCCACAAAAAATTAGAATAATCATCCAAAAATAATACACAATAACGATGGCCCAAAGAACTTAAAATGGGAGATGTCCATAAATCGAACATGTTTCCCTAACGGACAAGAAGGACAAAGTGGAGTACTACGCATACCCTTAGAAGAAATAAAATTGTTTTTATGCAAACAATAATTAATAAACGATCTCGGATGACCCAAACGTGCACGCCACAAGGAAAGAGCAAGGGCGGCAAAAGTAGATGACATGACTTGACTTGACTCGTGGAAGTGGTGGTAGTTGTGATTGGATAAAACTCTCCCCTACTATTGCATCTCATTAGAGGTATCCTCGTTTTGAAATCCTTCAGAGAAAATCCAAAGGGATCAAAATTAACAAAAACCCATTTATAGTGGTGAATTTTCGGACAGTCACCAAATTTTTAATTAAGTTAGGAACATGAAGGGTATTTTTCAAAACTAAAGGTGGAAGTGGGGGAGACAAAGTTGTATGTCCATAACCGCGAATTAGAATTGAGTTGCCATTACTAATAATTATACCACGATTTTTGCTCAAATTTGAATAAGACGAGAGAGTACCTTGATCAGACGTCATATGAGAAGTGTGTTGATGTCCATGTACCAATTTGCGCCCAGAGGATTTAATCCAAGTGTATGCATTGCAGCCTCAATATATGTAGGCGTCGGGATCTGATTTAGGCCCGCAACATGGAAGGACTGCGGAGGCCGAGGCCCAAGCTGGCCTGCTTGCTGCCCCGACCCATTATTGTACATGTTACCGCCACTGGCCGAGAGACTGGGCCTGGACTGGGGCTGAAACTGGGCCCATTTTCTCGAAAATTGGTTGGGTGGAAAATAGGGGTTGTTGGGCGATAGCCGGCCCAGATTCCACGGCCGGACGCGCACGGGACGGTTGGCTTGCGGCCCAACATGAATCGTTGTTCGTCGCCACTACTACCACCGCGATTGTCGCTGCGGTTTTTGCCATTATTTTTAAGATTTTGACCCTTTTTGCCGCCACCGTTGTTGTGGTTTTGGCCAGAATTTTTAGAGAATGAATGAGGGTCTTCTGACGTGGTCATCATCATGATGAAATTTGAACCGGTAGCCGCTTTTTTTTTGTCAAGTCGGGTTCTTCTAACGTGAGCATTGAACGGGCCTGATACAAGGGTGGTAGAGGATTACTCTGATGAAGCAGTGTTCCAACGCCATTAAAGGCCTCAAATAGGTCTGCAACCATTTGGAGAACAAGACGATCATTGGTAACGGGCGCACCAACGTTGTGGAGTTGGTCCGTTAATTCTTTGAGTCGTTGACAATAGGCCGAAACGTTAGGAAAATCTTAATGTGAAAATTCCTGCGCATGAGTGACAGTGCGGGAATTTTTGTTATCCTGGAATATATCACGCACCCTATTTTAGGTAGCCATTGTCGTCGCGTCAGGTCCAATTATCGTCTGTAAGAGGTCGGTAAATATAGTGGAGTAAATCCACTAAAGAACGGTAGCATCAAAGGACGTCCATAACGTAGGATTAGCCTTTGGGGTAGGCACCTCCTCTGCGCCAGGTACCGAGGGAATTACGTGATGGAGGACGTGATGCGAGTGTGCGTGAACTTTGAATAATTCTGCTTACGTCGCGTATTGGACGTTTTCCATCTCAAGAACAATAGGGATGTGGTTCTTGATGTTGGAAACAGTAAGGCTTGGATGAAACATGTTCTTTGACGTAGACATAACGAAAGAACAATAGGTGAATTAGGGATTCGGAAGAAAATTTGAGAAGAGAGGAGGAAAAAGAGGCACGGAAACCGAGACAGCTTTGAGAGGAGCGTAAGTGTTTTTGGGAGGAGGTATTTTAGACCTAGACTTATGATACCATGAAATAAATAATCCCTTGATTATTTTTATTAATAAAAAGGTATATATACAAGTTACAATCTTCAAATATGGAAAATCCTATTCTTACTATACTTCTAAAATCCTAATTATACTTGTACAAAAATTCTACAACTATGATAAGTTTGTATACAACTTTGATTATAATTTCGATCACCTTATTTATCTTGGATTCCGGGTATACAATTTGTGTATACACGGTATATTTGTCGGTACATGACAAGAATAAAAGGTTTTTTGTATTTTATCTTTGAATGACACTTTACTATAGATTGTGTAGCATCAGATGTCAGATGCTGGAGGAAATACTTTTCAAAATTGACGCACCCTTTTACTCATTCCGCCTTAATTAATGTGATACATTTTTCTTTTTTAAGTTGTTTCGAAAAAAATAATATATTTCTATATTTAGAAATAACTTAATTAAAACTCTTTTTTATCCTTAATGAAATAATTTACAGCTATACAAATATCTATGGTCTGTTTTAGACCGTAAATTTCAAAGATCTTCCTTTCTTTTTAGATTTTTTGTCTAGTCAAACTATGTTGTTTAGTCAAACTATGTCACATAAAATGAGACGGATGGAGAAATTTGTAAATGATATCAGAAGAAATTCTTTCATTGTCTATAGCGCGGGTCCACTAATTTTATCCTTTATACTTCTAACATTTTCATTTCTGAATTCTGATATGTTATACTAATGATGAATGATCATCTACAATTTAATTGTAGAAATACAGGCACCAACTAGTTTAAATTTAGAGGGTGTTTGGGCTAAAATTATAAGGTGGTCAAACTGTGTTATAAGCTCTTTTTAGCTTAAATCATGTATATTTTTTTTGCTCTCTTGCAGTGAAATTACCAACAACAATTTTAAATATTCATAGAAGTTCTCATATAGTAACGTACATGGTCGATATAAACGTGGAGATCCCAGCATCATTCGATCCATTTGATGAAGCCGAGGAATTTAGCACCCACGGAGCCTAGGAGTATGTGCATATCCGCATACAACAGCAAAATGGAAAGAAAAGCTTGACAACAATTCAAGGGCTCAAGTTAGAGGGTCTAAGGAAAGAGTACGAAAAGACATCCAAAGATGTCATGAAAGAGTTGTGCTGCAACGGCAATGTTGTGCAGGACAAGGAGCTTGGCAAGGTGATACAGCTCCAGGGAGATCAACGCAAGAATGTTTCTCAGTTCCTTTTGAATGCTGGGATTGTGAAGAAAGATCAGATCAAGATTCATGGTTTTCCGTGTGTATTTATGTGATACACTTTCCATTTTTAAAACTCAATATCAAAACACCACAAAATAACTTTCTTGCATGAAATGTAACACTCAGCCTGTAGGACAATCTCACTTGTGGAATAGAGATAACTTGGTAACTGCTGAGTAGTCTAGTCAACAACAATTTATACAAAAGCAAGCAAACCAAGACAGATTTTAGAAAGAGGAATAATTTACAGGTTGAACTTCAAAACTCCAACTAGTTAAGGTTGGTCATACACTGATGTCTGCCCTATGGGCAGTGCAACAGTCCATGGTGCAAATTTTGAACTGTTTTGCCTCCAACGTCTAGGGAGACTCGTGTTATTAGAAGAGCTTGCCTGGCTGTTTAGCTCCACTTCTCATCATTGTACAAAATTCCTCATAGTTGATTCTTCCGTCCTGTAAATGTGACAGAATTAGCACGCGCTAAGATAGGTTTGACTGTTTTGGAATGATTAAGAGTAGCCAAACTCACATTATCAGTGTCTACTTCAGCTATTATTTCCCTTATACTGGATGGATCGCCTATTCCATGCTCTTCCATAGCTGTTTCGAGTTCATCTCTTGTGATGAACCTGCATTATACAAAAAGAAAACTCAACTGATTTTAACAATTCCACAGGTTTGATCATCCACTGCTGCATTTGCACAATGGACTTACCCACTGCCATCTTTATCAAAATACTGAAATGCATTGTATAGATTTTCCTCTCTTTCTAGTCTATGTTTATGCATGGTGGCAGTGACGAACTCAATATAGTCGATAGAGCCATTTCCATCCACATCAGCCTGAAGAGCGCAAGGCATTAGTTATTTGATTGCACACCAATTGACAACAAAGTGAAGGGATAAACAGTTAATATCTCCCAAGTAATTCTGCCTTACAGCTTCCATCAATTGCTTAACTTCAGCCTCTGTGAGCTTTGATCCAAGTCGAGCAAATCCGCTCTTCAATTCTTCATAGGTGATCGTGCCACTGTTATCAGTGTCAATATTATGGAAAGTTGATTTGAGCCCCTGGATTTCTTCGGCTGAGAGATTCTCAGCAATGACCTGATCCCCAAAACCATTTCAATTAACAATGAGCTAAGTTTTGGGTAAAGGAGGATACTCCTAGAAATGAATTTACAAGAACGAGTAAATATGATATGCCACTTCATATCAAATTTTTGGATGTGTTTTGTAAAAAAATCATATTCTTGAGTTAGGTTTTCTAATCTTGTATACTTTGTACCTGGGGACTTTTATATCTAGAAGAACACCAACACGCTAAGTTCATCACCTTCATCCAAAGAATATGATTTACAACAAATATGTTTCCTTACTCTCATATACTCATGTTCTTAAACTTGTCCGCTTGAAAGAAAGGGCAGAATAAATAACAATAAGGATAAACTGAAGGAACATAATTTCCTTTCTTTTGTTTGATGAAAGAAGAAGGGAAATTGTAAGCTTCTGCCGTGTACTCGTCTAAATAATTGGGCCAAAAGGTAAGTGGTTTTCCTCATCTTATTTCTTCTTTAGGCAAATAAAACCGACAAGAGGTGAATTTGAAATTATGCCGCTTACACCGTCCCCCCCCCCCCCCCCCCCCAAAGCATAAATATTAGAGTGAAAGAATAAAGTGGGTACAGAGACATCAGAGTTGACTAACTCGGAGATTACCTTTAAAGCAAGTCTCTTGAGGTTGTTCATAGCTCTGAATTGCTTCATTCTTGAGAGGACGGCATTATCTAATGGTTTATCTGATGCTACTCCACCTACCTTGAGCCAAGGATGCTCTATCACAGGCAAATGAAAAGCTCGGTTAGACTACTGAACTGCATGAAAACAAACAACGCATGTGTATTTGATGTTCCCAATAAGTATGACATTCATATATGCATGGTCTAAGTTAATCTCAGTTCGAATACTTAACCAGACTAGCAAAAATATATGTTTCTTTAGGAATCACAGACACTTTAAAGTCATATCTATAAAATAATGATTGATTCCAAAGTGTAAAACAATGTGGAACAGGAACTAGTGTCCAATAAGGAAATAACATTTGAAAGTAGGTAAACCACATCAATTTTTACCTAAACTAAAATAAAGATAAAGGAAGGCAACTAATCCCGACAACTTTGAGATACAAATAGTAAGCTACCTCAAAGAACTGACTGACACAAATTTTGTGTATTTCATGTTTATCCAGGACTTCTCATGTTTGGTATTCCTATCTTTTAGCTTTCATATCTGATAGATAGGGCATCTGCTCTTTTTCTTTTAACCTGAGATGACAACTAAAGGTTCACATTTCTTATCAGCAAGTAATTGTCTCTGCAGGTATTTAATGTCATCAAACTTGTTGAATTGTGTGACCATCTTTAAACCATGTTGAATTGTGTGACCAACTCATCTAAAAGCTTAAGTTGTTAAAGAGAACACACTTTATTTACTTAATTATTTTCTCAACAAAACTGAATTAGCTCTCTCCTATTGCAGTTAAAATCTCGTAGGCTCCATGTGTAATAAAGTGATTTGAAATGTATCGCTTTGAACCCAAGAATATCATTTTGCACAAGAGAACATGAGTTTTAACTCTTTAAATTCCAAGCATTTTGTAACCCTTCCATATGGATTTCAGATATTCTGAGTGTTGGCGTCATTCAAAATATTTTTTTCCCGGTTAAGTTTAACTTGAACACCTTTATATCTCGACAGTGCCAGAAAGATAACTTCAATCTGGCATTTAATTTACAATTTTAAACCATAATAACGTCCACAACAACTACGCCTCAATTCCGAGCTAGTTGGGGTGATTTAATTAATCATCCGTAATTAAATAAATTTACAGCATTAAATTTCATGTTTTATTACTTCAGTAAGTGAACTATGAAGTAGAAAGGAGAAGCAAAAGAGAGGTCTGGAATCAAAACTAGCAATACAACTCACATGCTACAAGAAGACAATATTTAAAGAAAAAATAAGTAAATTGTTTGAGAAATAAAAAGAAGAAAGAATGAATCAAAAGAAGCAAAGAAGCAAAAGTAGTAGAAGAAAAGGTATAAACCCGGAAGAAGAAGCACACAATGATGGCAAAGATGAACTGAAGCATATGTGAAGAGGAGTCCTACTACGAGAACTGTTAAATGTCCAATTTTCCTCGACTATTTTTTTCTTATGAAAAAATTGAGTTAATCGCTTCTCGCAAGGTTACTTTAAGGCTTATAGTTTAAAATGCACACTTGTAAGAAGCTCATTGCTTCACAATAAGCAGATAACCCCTTTCTTTAATCGCTCATCGCTTTTGATAACACTATTCACAAGACAAATGTATTTGTTTATCAAGAAAGAATTAACTACGAAGCAATACCATCAGTAAACTTAAGACAAATTTAATTAGATCTATGAAACATTCATAGAAGCTAAACATCGCATGTGAAACTAATCAACCATTACCACTACTAAAGTCGATGAGCTATTTTTTGAAGGATGCATACCAAGAACTTGAGCAGCAGAAATGCGTTTCTTTGGGTCTTTATTGAGCATCTTTCGGACCAGGTCCTTGGCACTACTTGTTATAGAGGGCCAAGGTTGACTTTCAAAGTCAATGTCTTCTTTTAATATGGCATCAAATATACCCCTCTCCGTTTCTGCATTATAGAAATACAGAAACCGATAAACACAACAAATCTAGATAACACCACGCTGTAAACTGATAATGATATAGAAAGGAGAACTTGACTTTACCTGCCCAAAAGGGAGGCACACCGCTGAGTAGTATATACAACATAACACCTGCACTCCAAACATCTATTTCTTTGCCATAACTCTTCCGTAAGACTTCAGGGGCAACATAGTAAGAACTCCCAACAATATCCTTGTACACCTTACCTGCACGGAATGTCATTATTTGATTACAACCCAAAAAAAGTAAGAGCAGAGGTAGCATCAGTGAATGAAGAGTAGAAAAATCATGCAAATGCTGCTAGGTTGTGTATGTTAAAAAATTTGGTACGACGAGAACGGGATTATCTTAATTTTACATAACGAGCTATCATCTTACAGAATTAGTAATTTCGCATAATGGAAAAATTGGTTCATAAGAAAAGAGCCTAACCAGGCTGCAGAAATATGAATAAATTTACATGAAATTTAAACAGAGTCGCGACATGGACGGCTAATATTCTACGAACCCAAGTTGAGAAGGAAACTAAAATATGAAAAATCATTTATCATGCTAAAAAGCTATGAGTGCATTTTACCTTTAGCCTGAATAGGTCAGTTGCAAAATCTTCCCAGTAAGAAGTGAGGTCGTTTTGGCATAGACAGATAGGATTACATGTTAATGATGTGAACATCCACCAAGTCTAAACAGATAAAATCCTATACTTCTAAACTTAACAATCAGGATGTTAACCTACATATGTACAATTTTTATATATGTAGATTGGAGACATGGATCTAGGTTAAATTGAGTTCTGTGATTTGATGATTAATTTCTTTTTGGAGCACTAGAAAAAAGAAACTCCATACAAAAGTTGTCATACATTCAGACCTCTCTATAACAACATTTCATTATAACGGCCAAACCTTTTTGGAATCGATTTTTCATGTTATGTTATATGATATGTTCTCTATAACAACATTTTGCAATAGCATCCAAAAAATATCGGAACAAACGACGCAATTATTAAGAAGTTTGACTATATTTAAATGAAAATGAGTGCATACAGCAGAATTACCTTCTTCAATGAACATGGAGACTCCAAAATCAGTTGCCTTCAAAGCAGCATTTTCACTCTTATCAGACAAGAGAAAGTTCTCAGGCTTAAGGTCACGGTGCATAACACCCATAAAATGGCAAACATGTACAACATTAACAATAGCTCTACACATTGATGCAGCAGCTCTTTCACTATAATGTCCCTTAGCAATAATCCTATCAAATAACTCTCCACCACCACACAATTCCATCACTAAACACACTGAATTCTTATCCTCATAAGCACCTTTAAATTCAACTATATTTGGTTGTCCACTCAAATGTTGCATTATCTGAATCTCTCTCCTCATATCAGCTTTATCAGATTTTGTAGCATGTTTTTTCTTTGATATTGACTTACAAGCATATTGATGACCAGTTGATATTTCAGTACAAAGAAATGTAACACCAAATTGACCTCTACCCAATTCTTTACCTAGTGTATAGTGTGCCTTAACATCCTCAAATGGCTTACCTAAAATGGATTCTTGCTTGAAAACTGGTTTGGGACTTGCTTGGTGGGGCCCCCTCATAGGCAATTGAGCTTCTTGGCCTGGAGATTTTGTATATTGAATTTGAGTTTGATGGGGGCCACCCCCACCACCACCACCTCTATCTCTACCTCTACCTCTACCTCCTGATCTATTGTGCCCATTGGACTTAGACTCTGATGGTTTAGTTTTGCTCAAACAGATACCCATTTATCCACCAAATAGCAATCAAGAATCACTAAAGATTGGATTTTCCTTCAAGAAAGACTTAAGTTGAACATAGGAATCAAGAAATCAAGCAAATAGTAATCAAGAATCAAGAAAACAACCCCATATGGAGATTCAAGAAAATTAGAATCCAAGTTGATGATACAACTAAAGACACCATGAAAGTAATGAAAAAAAAGATTGGATTTTTCTTCAAGAAAGACTTTAAGGAATCACTTAAAGACTTTTAAGGAATTGTTCAAGATTTTTAGATCTCTAGTGTTTTGTAATGAGTTGGATTGTTGAATCTTATAGGGAAAGTAATAAGAATAGTGAAACCTTGTTGGTCAGCATAAACATGAGTTGAAACATTGAACCCTTTAAACACTGACAAAGGTACTAAGATAGAGGATATTTTTTTTGGAAAGGATATTTTTTTTGGGGTGGGTTGTTACTTGTTAGAGCCAGTTAAGGCTGTCCAACGGGCGGGGTATACTGACCCCGACCCCACCCCACCCGACCCGCCCGACCGACTTGGCTGTATCGGTGTCGAATCTGGTACTTCGATGTCGATCTTGAGTGCGGTCGCGAAAAAATCCGACTCAGGCCAGGCTACTTGCAGGCCACCCAGGCCTCGACCAGGCCAGGCCCTTCCCACCCCATCCGACCCATACTAGCCATTGCACAACTGCTTTGAACTACCCCCTCTCCTAACCCCCCGCTACTAATATTTATTTTTAACTCTTAAGTTATTATATTTACACTTTAACCCAATTTTTTCAACTATAAATACTTCATTTTCTCTTCATTCTTTCTCACAAATCTTCCTACAATCTCTCTAATAATCTCTCAATCTATCTCTCATTCTCTCTACATTGTCTACTAAGTTTCAATTTCGACGTTTGGTACATTCGTTTCTTCATTAAATTATTATTGTTTCTTCATTTTATTTAGCGCACTTAATTAAATTTCACTATCTTTAATTATTTATTTGCATAATTATAATGAAAAGTAACAAGGGCAAGGGTACTTCTACTAGTAGAGGTAACAAGGGCAAGGGTACTTCTTCTAGTCATCATATTCCTCCAGATCCTCATAGACATGATGATTTCATTGATACTGAATCATTTCCTGAAGTACCATTAGATTTAGATGACACGCCCACTAGTGCACCTCAAACTACACCGCCTCCTATTCCTCCTAGTATGAGATGAGACCCTCCTCAACGAAAAGTAAAATCAGATGTATGTGTTTTTTTTTATAGAGACGTAGAAAATGAAGCAGTTAGATGTCAAATTTGTGAAAATATTTATAATTTTAAAATGGAAAAAGGTCACGATGGGACGAAAAGTTTATTGAGACGTGTACAAAATAAACACAAAGCTAGGTGGGAAGCGCATCAACAGCGTCTGAAAGCGTATTTTCAGCAGAAAGATTTCAAATAGAGCATGAGACATTCGTTGTCGAGAGAGAGGCTGGATTAAATGCGGAGCGTAGGAGGTGCGGCCAACCGGAGATCAGCGAAGAAGAAGACTACAACTACAACGAAATCTTACTATGTTATTTATTTGCAACTTTCAATATCACGAAGTTGCAATTTTGAAATTGTATTACAAAAAAAACCATACTTCTAGTCGAATAATATAAGAGGCACAATAACAACCTTGAGATGTTTTTATTAAACTATCTTTTTGTGTGTGTGTTATTTATTTATTCAATTTAAAGGGAAATAAAAAAAATGACCCGAGGCAGGCCCACTGACCCCTGCGAATCGCGGCGGGCGGCGGTTCCGCCATCCACGGCCACTTGACCATGCAAGTCCCCGCCATACTGACCGCCGGACGAAGCCCGCCTTGCCAGTTGGGCTGACCAGAGCGATCGGCTAGCGATAATAATAGTTACATATTCTTTTTGTATCTTTTTTAGTTGTATTGTTGTGATGAATAATTTTTGGATAGATTGTATCCCTTGTCTAATGTCATATATTAAAAAATAAAAGATAAATGTGTAAAAAAAAATAGGATACAGTGTAGAGCTATTATATAAAAAGTATGATAAATAATAAAATATAATTATTAGATAATAAGTAAAGACAAAATGAGAAAACATAAATAATGTAACGATGTGAAAACAACAAATCGACATAAAATGGGATTGTTCATCATTATGTAATAATGAATTTAACAATATGATACAATAAAACTAAAATAACAATCAAAACAAATATTATTTTTAAATTAACAACACAACACAATACAATACAATACAATACAATACAATACAATACAATACAATACAATACAATACAATAGGTAACAAACATCCAAACAAAGTGTAAATAATTACTCCATCTGTTTCAATTTAAGTGTCTTAGTTTGACTTGGTGCGGAATTTAAGAAATAAAAGAAGATTTTTGAATTCTTATGGTCTTAAACTAAAGTTGTGTAAAGTAGCAAAAAGATATTTGAATCTTGTAATTTTAAACTTGTCAAGTAAGATGTTGGAATTGTCAACTTGTTTAATATAAAAAGAGACGCTATTTTTAAATAGACTAAAAAGGAAAGTAAAGACATAAATAAATAGCATAATTGGTGGAGGTGTTTATTTATAGAGTGACAAGTCTTGCGGTAGGTATGGCTAGAGTTGTACTAGGCCAGTGTATTTATTAATCTTGTACGTGCATATTAGGCAGAGGTGGCAGTCTTACTTCCATAAACTCTTGAACGAAAAAGGAGATACATACATTGTGTGGGGAGATCTGAAGCATTCGGGCAGGTACCGGGATTTCGGGTATTGCAGAAGCATTAAGATTGAGGAGGTTAAGGGAGTTGTTCGCATAATGCGAGGGGAAGAGCGGGCCGAATGAGATTCTAGTTGATTTTTGGAAGAACATACGCAGGACAGGCGTGGAGTGGCTGACTGAGCTGTTCAACGTCTTTTTTAAGAAGGCAAAAATGCCCGAAGAATGGAGGTGGAGTAATATGGTCCTCTGTACAAGAACAAAGGCGATATCCAAAATTGCAACAACTATAGGGGTATCAAGATGTTGAGCCACACTATGAAAGTTTGAGAAAGGGTCGTGGAGATGAGGGTGCGAAGATGCGTGTCTATTTCCGAGAACCAGTTTGGATTCATATCGGGGCGTTCGACTACAGAAGTCATTCATCTTATTAGGAGGTTGGTAGAGTTGTATAGGGAAAGGAAGAGAAACTTACATATGGTTTTCATCGACATCGAGAAGGCATACGATAAAGTCCGTAAGGAGGTTCTCTGGAGATGTTTGGAGGCTAAAGGTGTACAAGTAGCGTACACTAGGACGATCAAGGATATGTATGATGGAGTTAAGACCAGGATGCATACAGTAGGAGGAGACTCGGAGCACTTTCCTGTGATGATGGGCTACACCAAGGATCAGCTCTTAGCCCATTTTTATTTTCCCTGGTCATGGATGGGCTAACGCGACAAATCCAAAGGGAGGTGCCATGGTGTATGTTATTCGCAGATGACATAGTCCTGATTGATGAGACTCGTAGCGGGATGAATGATACGCTGGAGGTTTGGAGACAGACCCTGGAGTCTAAATGGTTCAAACTGAGTAGGACAAAGACAGAAGACTTGGAGTGCAAGTTCAGCAACGAGAGCGATTGTGAGACAGACATGGAAGTGAGACTTGAGACTCATGTCATCCCGAAGCATGAAAGTTTCAAGTACCTCGGATCTATTATCCAAGGAAATTGAGAGATTGATGATGATGTCACACATTATATTGGGGCAGGGTGTATGAAATTGAGGTTTGTGCCTGGAGTATTGCGCAATAAAAATGTGCCAACAAAGCTAAAAAACAACTTTTATAGGGTGGTGGTTAGACCAACTATGTTTATTAGGAGGTTGGTAGAGCTATATAGTGACAGAGATGAGGATGCTAAGATGGATGTGTGGGCATATGAGGAAGGATAAAATTAGAAATGAAGATATCCGAGGCAGAGTGGGAGTGGCCTCGGTGAAGGATAAGATGCGGGAAGAGAGGTTGAGATGGATTGAACATGTGCAGAGGAGAGACGAACTCAATATGTAAAGTTTAGCTACACGAAACTTGTGAACTGAACCTATATGTGGGAGGACAAAATCCTTTCATTCACGACACACTCAATCAAGCTTAGGATTTGTCAAGTGTCTATCCAAATGGCTTGATTATTATACCTCATCTATATTAGTTGACAGTAGGACCATATCACAGACATGTCCATTGCGTTGGCCAACGACTTAGTCAACCTAACATCTTATGAGTATCTGAGTGTTCTCTCGAATATATATTCAAGGAATGAATTCTAATCTTGGCTCAACTACCACCTTAATCCACTTCGTAACGTACCCAAAACAAGTCGCGTCTCAACCTATAAGGCATTTGAGCTTAGGACAAGATCAAAGTACATTACTCCGTAAACAAGTTGGTATCGACCTCAAGTCTAAGGACTTTTATCTCCCACACGCCGATGACATTATAGACATATAACAAAATAGTACATCAGTAGGGTATATCAATACTTCAACAAGTATTCATATGTCCATCACGAGTTGTCATAACTCTTAGCAAGTGAGACATACTACATCCCCTAAGGATATGATGCATACCACATGTCGACGTATCACATATCATCGATATCCCAATCACGATGATCATTAGTCGAGGCGATTTAAGAGTTACGTTATAATATTAATTCTCACATCATTAATAAACACGTAAACTCTAGGGATGCATTTATAGAATATTATAAACAATCAACTAATAATTCAACAAATGCAAATGCCATAATATTAATCATCATTAATATAAATACGAATGTGTATAAAGTACATTTTGTCCTAATACAGATTGTCTCTAGGACATACATATGCTTTCAGTCTCCCACTTGGCCTAGAGTCAATCACCAATATATTTAATACCCATGTTCTCAAAATGACCATTAAGCTTTACCAAGCTTAATGGTTTAGTAAACGGGTCTGCTAGATTATTGTCTGTGGGAACATAATTTATCTTAATATCTTTAGCTTCCACCATCTCTCGGAGAATGTGGTATTTCCTCGGTACATGTTTGTTTCTGTTTGTTGATCTTGGTTCCTTCGCTTGTGCAATCACACCAGTGTTGTCACAATAAATAGTTATTGGACAAATAGCACTCGGAAGAACTCCTAGTTCTTTCAGGAACTCAGAAATCGCTACAGCTTCCTTAGCAACTTCCGATCCAGCAATGTACTCCGCTTCAGTAGTCGAGTCACCAGTTGTAGTTTGTTTGGAACTCTTCCAGCTCACTGCTCCTCCGTTGAAAACAAAAGTGTAACCAGACTGAGATTTGAAATCATCAACATCTGTCTGGAAACTAGCGTCGGTATACCGAGTGGCAACCAGCTCATTATTTCCACCATAGACTAAGAAGTAATATTTAGTACGTCTGAGATACTTAAGAATACTCTTGACTGTTTTCCAGTGTTCCTCACTAGGATTCTGCTGGAACTTGCAAGTCATACTAAGTGCAAAGGCCACATCAAGCCTAGTACAGGTCATGGCATACATGATCGATCCTATAGCCGAAGCATACGGGATCCTCTTCATGCGCTCAAGTTCTATAGCACAAGAAGGGCAACCCTTCTTAGATAACTTGATGCCTTGACCCATTGGAAGACCGCCTTTCTTGGAATTATCCATTGAAAATCGTCTAAGCACTTTGTCTATGTAGATTGATTGTGACAGCCCCAACAATCTATTAGGTTTATCTCTATAGATCATAATTCCCAGAATGTAGTAGGTTTCACCTAAATCCTTCATCATGAAGGTCTTGGACAACAATTCCTTAACTGACTGCATGAGGGCCTATTGTCTCTCATTATCTATATGTCATCAATGTATTTAATAATGAAGACAATGTCATCATCCTTGCGTTTGATTAAACACAATGATCCTCTTTGCTTCTGACGAAATCAAAAGATTTGATAGCCTTGTCAAAGCAACTGTTTCAACTCCTATAGACTTGCTTAAGCCCATAAATGGACTTCTGTAGCCTGCACACAACATTTCGTCTGAACTCGGATGAAAAACCCTCGGGTTGTTTCATATACACTTCCTCAATTAGATTATCATTGAGGAATGCAGTTTTGACGTCCATCTTTCAAATGTCATAATCATAATGTGCAACTATCGCAAGCAAAATCTGAATAGACTTTATCTTAGCCACCGGTGAAAAGATTTCATCATAATCCACGTCAGGACGCTGAGTAAAACCTTTAGCCACTATTCTAGCTTTATAAGTTTGAATCTTGTCAGATACATCAATCTTCTTCTTGAAGACCCATTTGCATCTTATCGGTTTAACCTCATTTGGAAAATCAACCAAGTTCCACACTTGATTGATATACATAGATTCCATTTCGGATTTTATGGCTTCTTGTCATCTCTTTGAATCAATGTCTAGCATTGCTTCGTTGTAGGTTCTAGGTTCATCATCATTGGGAATATCTATCTCATTTTGTGTTTTCTCGAGTAGATTTAGTCTTTTCGGAGGACGATGAGTTCTAGTAGACCTACGGAGTTCAGTATCTTGCAGTCCAGTTTTAGGTATGTTCTGATTGTGAGAAGGTTCTTGTGTGTTGGTTGATCCATCAACATTAGAGCTTTCAGGAATATCATTTTCATGTCTTTCCTGAATAGGAGGAAATGCAATTGGTGCACTTTCTCCCGAGGTCTGTGCCGGTGGATCTTGCATTTCTGCATTACTCCTCGTAGCACTCCCACTGGCCGAATGGCGTACCCTGAGTACCCAATCTTTGCCAAAGCTCCCACTGAATTCTTGCCTTTATCATTCGGCAAGGATTCAACCTCTATGTTACTTTGTTCTTGAATTTCTTCAAGTTCTATCTCTGTGCAACTCTCTTCCTTGTAGGCATATTCATCTTCAAGAAAAGTTGCATTCCTGGAAATAATTATCTTATGTTCTCCAGGAAGATAGAAGTAGTATCAGTGATCAACTTCTTGACATATGCAGGACACCCCCAGGGCCTCATGTGTCTAAGTGATGGCTTCTTGCCACACCATACTTCATATGACGTCTTTTCAACTGATTTAGAAGGAACTCTTTTCAGAACATATATCAAGGTTAAAATAGCGTATTCCCAAAGGTATGTAGGAAGAGCTGAAAAACTCATCATGGAATGAACCATGTCAAGCAAGGTTCGGTTTCTCCTCTCGGCAACACCATTCAACTGTGATGTTTCAAGAGGTGTCTATTCGTAATGAACTACATGAAGCTTTAAGTAATCAAGAAATTCTTTACTCAAGTATTCACCCCCTTGATCAGATCGGAGAGTCTTGATACTCTTTGAGAGTTGTTTCTCAACTTTATACTTAAACTCATTAAACTTCTCGAAGGCCTCAGATTTGTGTCTCATAAGATACACATATCCATACCTCGTCAGTAAATGCGTAAAAGTAATGAAATCTGAAACCCTGCTAGCTTGAGTAAAAAATGGTCACATACGTCCGTATGTACCAACTCAAGCACCTCTTTGACATGGATCCTCTTTCCAGAAAGAGGTTTAATGGTCATCTTACCCTTCAAACAGGATTCACAGTTACTATAAGATTGTAAGTCAAATGGTTCAAGGTAATTTAATTTCCTCAACCGTTCTATCCTTGTTTGATTGATATGACCAAGTCTGCAATGCCACAAGTAGGTAAAATTTCTTTCATTTAGCTTAGCTCTTTTATTTTGTACATTGAAAATTTCCCTATGGCAGTTTAATGTATACAATTCATTCACAAGAGGCGCAATTCCATACACAACATCATCATAAGCCAAAACCATATTGCTATTAGAAATGTTTGAGGAAAAGCCCTTAGTATCAAGTACATGAATGGAAATAATGTTCCTTGTCAAAGAAGGAACATAATAACAATTGTTCAACATTAAAATTTTACCGGAAGGTAAATCTAGTCTATAAGTTTCCACACGCTCAGTATCAACTTTTGCTCAATTTTCGACGCGCAAGTCCACCTCTCGAGGCCCGACCTTCCTGCTATCAGTTAGCCCCTGTACATTTGTACAAATGTGTGAGCCACAAGCGGTATCTAGTACCCAGGAGAGAATCATTTATAGACAAATTAATTTCAATTACAAACATACCTTGTCCAGTAGAGGTTGAGGCACCTGGTGTCATTCCTCCACATGAAGCAGTACAGTCCTTCCTCCAATGCCCCTTCATGTTGCAGTTCATGCACACATCCTGTGCCAACAGTTTCTTCTTCTCCCCTCTCTTGGGCTTCAAAACTGGGGTTGTGGCCATAGCTTTGCCCTTCTTCTTTTGTTTTCCCTTACCTTTCGGTTTGGGATGAGTAGAGGAGCCAACCAAAAGTACTTGTTTGCTCCGGGAGGTCGAAGATTCGAAGGTTTTCAGCATATTATGCAACTCCGACAATGTCGCTTTAGTTTCATTCATATTATAATTATCAATGAAACTCTCAAACGACCTAGGAAGTGAATGCAGGATGAGGGTAGTGGAGACTCTGTCATGAAACTTTATATCGATGGAGGCCAACCTCTCTATCAACTCAATCATCTTTAACACATGTGGAGACACCTGATCCCCTTCATTTAGCTTACATTTGAAAAGTTCTATGAGCAGTTCATACTCCATTGTCTGGGACTTCGAATCATAGAGACTCCTAAAAAATGAGCTAACATTTCGTTGGGCCCCATGTGCTCATGCTGTCTTTGTAATGTTTGTGACATAGAAGACAACATTAGACATTGAGCTGAAGTGGCATCCTCAAAATGTTTCTCGTAAGCAACCTTATCAAATGTGGCATACTCGGCAGAGTCCTCTGCAGGAGCTGTAGGGAATACCCAATCCAAAGTATATTCAATTTTTTCTTGTCTTAGGATAATTCTTACATTCATGAGTCAGTCTATGAAATTGGGTCCAGTTAATCTGTTGGACTCCATTAGCATTTTCAAGGAAAAACTCGTCATTCTGAAGATCTGAAGATATAAATAGAATAAGAAAATGCAATAAAAAACCATTCTCCTAATTATACACATTCATTATATGTTACTTTAACATGGACTTTTGTTTAATTAGCTCCCACTATTTTACATACTTCTACGATCCTAAGGTAGAATACAGACCTAAATTAATTTAAGGTCATAATGGGCCAAGATCCAAACATATGCTATATCCGCGTTTGCTTTGGTTGATAACTTCAATAACACAATTTGGTAGGTCCTCAACCAATTGTAAAGCATCTCTACAACTGGTTTGATTAAATATCTTTCATTTAATCTTGCGTCTTTAGATTAGACCGACATTTTGGCGCCACGATTTATCTAAACAAGTCAACCACATTACACGACTGCATTTAAATGCCTAAGTAAACTTGGCATTTGCGAGCAAACACTTTGATGTAAATACCCACAAAAGTTTATCATCTACTTTCACTTTAACACATCTATGAAAGAGTCTGAGTCCTCGTAGACTTAGAGCAAATGCTTTGGCATAAATACTCATATCGCCGAAAAGGATTTTGCACCCTAACAATTATAATGGACGGCGTGTTTTAATTAGACTTGTATTTAATGTTTGGGGAACATTTTCAGTTTTTTGGATTTCAATCAAGATCAACATGTCATACATCATATGACATTCAATCATGCAATTTCTAAACACATTTAGATGAGAAACTATCAAACCCAATAGGCATATGATATAAGATGATTTTAATCAAGTACTGGATGTCACCTATCCAGACAGTAATTACGATCATTTAGAATTACTGGGCGCCGCCTACCCAAACAATAATTGCGAACGCTATGCTAATAATTTAAATGCATCACATTCAAACACTTAGCACATTTGTATATTATACAATTAATGATAATTATGGTCTATTTATCTAAACTCTATAATCTATGTCTATGCCAAACAGTCCCTAAATATTTTTTGATTTTAAAATTCAGATTTTCAGGAATTCTGTAAACTTTCAATATTTACAGTTTAGTCCCTTAAGAAATTAAAAGTTTAATTTGAACCCCTATAAATTCAGAAAATATAATTTCAACTCTCAGAAAATATTTTTAAGTTTCTGGGACCTGTTTGAAATTTTCAGAAACTTTTTTTAATTATAGATTTGTCCGAAAGGACCAAAATTTAAAAACTTATTTTTAGAAACTGAAACTTTTAAAACTTCAGATTCAGAATCTGAAACTTTTAAACTTCTGTTTCTGATTTCCAAAAAATATATATATACATTTTTTTATAATCACCGTCGTCGACGCCGCGGCGCCTCAGAGGCAGTGACTACTGTTCTGCAAAATGCTAATTAGCACCGCGGCCCTAACAGGTGGCGCCACAGCGCCTCAGAAGCAGAGAGAAGACCCGGAATTTACCGTCGTCGGCACCGCGGCCCTAACAGGTGGCGTCGCGGCGCCTCAGAGGCAGTATGTCCAAAAATCAATTTTAAGCTTTCTGGATGAACAGCGCCGCGGTGCTCTAGAACAGAGCTGCGGTGCCTCTGGCGTCATCAGGACAGCACCACGACGCTCTATCGTGGAGCCCCGGCGCCACCACAAAACCCTAGCAGCGCCGCGGCGCCTTACCTCCAGAAACACAAGATCTGAAAATCTGAACCCCTAAAACTGGTTTAGGGTCAGATCTTCAGATATATCACTTGTATCACCATTAAAATAATATGTTCATCGACCATCACTCCAATTTTCTTCTCGTTCTTCGTTTCAATGCACCATGTTCTAAATCGAGCCGGATAACGCAAGTCAACTTAGAAGAGTTATATATTGGAATGACTTTCTCGAATACATAATTATTTTTAACAAATCTGGGTACAAAGACCATGTGTTCTAAAGATTTAGGATTTTAAAGCCTTTAACAACATAAAAAATAGATCTAAACAAATCTTAACCCATATTATCATTAATATTCATAATATAAACACACAAAACAACCTAGGCTTTGATACCACTGTAGGCGTTTTGTCGGATTCGTACACGCAGCGGAATTTAAACATTTATGTTTCAAACCCGACATTCGGTCAAACTGTAGTATGAATATATGATGTAAAATAAACACAAAACAATAATGTAATACTTCGAACGAAGACTTACATTTTATAGATAGCACTCTTCAAATTTGGAAGCTTTGTGTAGTCCGAGGGTGCACACGCAAACGTCCCTCGATTTGCAAGTTTCTGGAAAAGTTTGATGTAATTTCTATGTCTAGAATGATAGGTATTCCAGCAGAGAAGAGAATACTCTATTGGTTTTGGTGTAGTGAAATGGGAGGGGGAAGCCCTTTATTTATAGCTGAGAATAGGAGCTTTAGGGTTTCCATGGGCCAGGCCCAGCAGACAAGTCAGCAAAACTGGACCAGTCCGGATTCACTGGACGCGCATTAGCGCCGTGGCCTTGAGTAAGTGGCGCTGCGGTGCCTACACGCGTTTTTGGCGCCGCGGCCTTGTCCCAATTTTCTGCCTTGTTCTCATTTCTAATGTCCTAGTTATCAACCGAACATATATATATAATCTCCTTCTAATTACATCCTTCAATCGACATAACATTTGACTTAGTGTTACTCTTCAGGCCTTTACATGTCGACACTATTTACATTAGGATCTTCACGGAACTCCTAGACTGCGCCGGAAGACGAACTCAATATATAAAGTTTAGCTACACGAAACTTGTGAACTGAACCTATATGTAGGAGGACAAAATTCTTTCATTCATGACACACTCAATCAAGCTTATGATTTGTCAAGTGTTTATCCAAATGGCTTGATTATTATACCTCATCTATATTAGTTGACAGCAGGACCATATCACAGACATGTCCATTGCGTTGGTCAACGACTTAGTCAACCTAACATCTTATGAGTATCTGAGTGTTCTCTCGAATATATATTCAAGGAATGAATTATAATCTTGGCTCAACTACCACATTTAATCCACTTCGTAACGTACCCAAAACAAGCCGCGTCTCAACCTATAAGACATTTGAGCTTGGGAAAGGATCAAAATACATTACTCTGTAAACAAGTTGGTATCGACCTTAAGTCTAAGGACTTTTATCTCCCACACGCCGATGACATTATAGACATATAATAAAACAGTACATCAGCATGGTATACCAATACTTCAACAAGTATCTATGTGTCCATCACGAGTTGTCATAACTCATAGCAAGTGAGACATACTACATCCCCTAAGGATATGATGCATACCACATGTCGACGTATCACATATCATCGATATCCCAATCTCGATGATCATTAGTCGAGGCGATTTAAGAGTTACGTTATAATATTAATTCTCACATCATTAATAAACACGTAAACTCTAGGGATACATTTATACAATATTATAAACAATCAACTAATAATTCAACAAATGCAAATGCCATAATATTAATCATCAATAATATAAATACGAATGTGTATAAAGTATATTTTGTCCTAATACAGATTGTCTCTATGACATACATATACTTTAATTGTGGATGGGGATGGAACACGTACAACAGAACCTTTGTATATAACCGCGTGGAATAAGCTAAAAGAGGTATTGTAGTTGAAATAAGAAATTTTCTATAACACAAGGGATGTAACAAGTTCAGCCACTTGTTTTACCTTCAGTTTCCTTCACAATATCTGCAACAACATAAGGTTTTCTACTGCAACAAGGTTTTCTATAGCTTAGAAGTATTACTTTGATGAATTAACTAATTAACAATATTCTTGGAAAGGCACGCAGATGGGAAACTAGATGATGAGGCTGAAGTTAAGCTTCAAAATTTTCAAGAGCTACATGAGAAGGAGATTCAAGAAAAGGGGGCTGATAAGTTGTCAATTCAAAAAGCCTTCACAACTGTACTTGGCTATCGTCCTGGCTATGCAAGAGGA
The DNA here is from genome assembly GCA_029844215.1 of Przewalskia tangutica. Classification (NCBI taxonomy): domain Eukaryota; kingdom Viridiplantae; phylum Streptophyta; class Magnoliopsida; order Solanales; family Solanaceae; genus Przewalskia; species Przewalskia tangutica. The sequence continues at coordinate 137,881,035 of CM056720.1, read as the reverse complement.
TTGGGAATAGGGGCTCCGGTGATTCCTAAAGGAAATAAGAAAGTGGCAGCTATAAAAGTTGATGTCTGACAACACTTCAGCAGTGGCCAGAGCTTTGCAAACTTTAGAAAGGTTGGAATCCGAAGTTAATGAAGCAAAAGAAAGAGAGAAACAAAGGGAAGTAGAGATGAAACAACAGGAAGTAGAGATGAAACAACGGGAAGATCTCCTTCGTGCAGAAATTAATGTTGAATGCCAAAAGAAGATGGATGCCTTTATGGACAACTTGCAAAATAAATTGGTAAGAAGACTATCCTTTTGTGTTTGTCCCTTTTATATTCATATTGCAATATAATAGAAAGTTAGAAGTTGTTGTGAAATAAAATCAGAAATTGAAACTTCGTCGGAGAAGAAAGAAGAATAAGCTATAAAACCAGAAACAAAGAACCATTGATGATATATAAAGCATTAGCTAAAATTAATGTGCATAGTAGCAATCAAATGCTCAATACAAGTGCACTGAACAACTAAATTCTAGATTTTTGGTTCCTAGTTACTCTGCCATGTTCTTGTCCCTTTTATATTCATAATGCAATATATTTATCTGCTTTTATATTCACGAACAACTAAATTATTGGGCTAAAACAAACATCGTATTTTTATGTTATCTAGCTTATATATCTTACGATTAAATATCGTGTAACAATTCAATCCCTGTTTTGAGCACTTATTTCTTAAAATTATTGGTACTTTGTACACATTGTCTTTTTATCATTAACATCAAATGGTTGAGTGACCAATGACTATGTTGTAACAATGAACTCAATGTCGGTGATCAATTTTTCCTACAAATCCATATATATCTCTCACAAAACATCTATCTATCAAAAATTGATTTTGAATATCAAAACATGTTCTATTCCATTTTATAACTTGTAATGGAGATATAGTGGGTAAAATGAAACAATCATTTTAGGAGCACATGTACTTGAACACATTCATATTATTAATAAGATTAATATATACTTGGCATTTGCAATTATTGAATTATTATTTGATTGTTTATATTATTCATTAATATACATCCCTTGAACTTACATTGTCATTAATAGTGTGAGATATTAATGATAGAGTGTAGTTCTTAAAATAGCCTAGACTAATGATCATTGAGAATAGGATATCAATGATATGTTATAAGTCGACATGTGGTCTGCATCACATTCTTAGAGAATGTAGTATATCTCACTTGCTATCAATAGTTGCTAGTGATGGACACATGGATACTCTTAGAGGAGTATTGACATATCCTGCTGATAAACTATTTGTTATACATGTCTAAAGTATTATCAGCATGTGGGAGATAGAGGTCCTTAGACTTGAGGTCAATATCGCCTTGTTTATGGAGCAATGCACTTTGATCCTGTCCTAAGCTCAAATGTCTTATAGGTTGAGACGCGACTTGTATTGGGTGCATTACGAAGTAGATTGAAGGTGGTAGTTGTTCCAAGAATAGGATTCATTCCTCGATTGGAGTTTCGAGAGAACACGCAGCTTCTTAGAAATGTTAGGTCGACCAAGTCATTGGCCAATGCAAGAGACATATCTAGGATATGGTCTAGTTGTCGACTAATATAGATGAGATAAAGTGATCAAGTCATTTGGATAGACACTTGGCAAATCTTAAGCTTGATCGAGTGTGTCGCGAATGAAAGGAATTTATCATCTCACATAGAGGTTTGTTTACTTGAGTCTTGTAAGCGTCTTCACATATCGGGTCCGTCACCGTGCCGTCTAGGAGTTAGTGTGAACCTTGATTTGATCAAGTGCCGATGTGTGAAGGCCTAAAGGGTCACACTAAGTCGATTGTCTTTTCGGTCTAAGGGTATATTGAGAGAATGTAAAATATCGGATTTTGAATCAAGATATTTTATTTTATAATAAATTATGGGATAATTTTCATTTGATGAAAATTAATTAATTAAGTTAAAATTAAGTCTTGGATTTAATTAGAACTAAAGCGTCTGAGAAAATAAATAAAGGAGCAGCATGTGATGGGCGGTTCGTGGCCCATGCAATTTGAATTTGGGTCGGGTGAAGCTTTGATCCAAATCGATTTAATTTAGGGTTTCTCCTATATATTTGGCACTTAACCCATAATTTCAATAGAACTCATTTTCCACTTTACGAACTTAGAGTTGAAATAAATTCTCTCAAACCTCGCCAAGATTTCCTAGCTTTCTTGGGCAAAGGAATATCTGAAGCAAGACTTGCACCGGATTGACAATCGCGCGTGCGCTTTTAGTAGAGACTACATTAAAAGCATAAGCGTAAGTTTTTCTTTTATGTCTTTGCGATTTGAATTATCATATAATCATACGTAAGCGTTTGTTGGAGCAAGTAAGTTTACTCAAAATTTTAAACTTATTGTGCCTTACTTGTGTGTTTACACCCAATCGATGAGCCAGTGATTTAATGATTATACGATAATCTTTAATAACGATATGTGGGATAATTAATTGTTTTGATTTAAAGCGATTTTGAATTTATAAAAAAAAAAAAAAAAATTAGGCGATGAGCGATGGCAAGCCGTTCACGGCGGAACGATGGCATGATTCTTTATTCACGGCGTGTGATAAATTCGATTTTTTGGTGATTGATGTGTTCTAACACCGTCTCACTAATATCGAAATCCACTTAAGATGGTCGATAAAGGTGTTGAGAGGTGGCGGAACACGATGAAAGCCGGAAAAGTCGCCGGAAAGCAGCGGCGGGGTATTTCGGCCGCCACGAGCGGCGAAATCGAAAGTAATAATACCATCGTGTTCGTCTCGGCGAGAGGAATCTAATGGTGGTAGTGTCCGCGGCAACGATGGCGGAAAGAGCACCATCGGCGGTTTAGAAACCCGTGGCGTCTCGATCCGACCGCAGTGGGCCAAATAGATGGTGAAAACCACGGTGAGTTCGTCGGCGTGTGCCATCGCTTGGTGTGTTTTAATTAGTCAATTTTGCCCGAAATCAGAATCCCAAATTCGATTTGGAGTTAAATTGGTTTTGAAAATTTGAAATAGTGTAAGGATCTTTTTGCAAATTAAAATTAGGGTTTTAAATTGTAGATTGGTCCTTTAACAAATCTGAAAATATTTTAAGTTCGAAAATTACAAATTAGTCACGAGATATTTTACGAAATTTTAAAAGTTTTAAAATCGTGATTGATCCTGGGTCAATCAGTAAATTTGAAAAGCGATTTGGTCCTTGGGTAAATTTGTAAATATTTTAAGGTTACGAAAATTGCGAAATACCACGAAAATTAAATTTTAATTTACGAATTGTTAAGGAATTTGGATGAGCGAGAAAATTAGAAAATTGAAAATTGAGTTTAAATTTTGAATTTAAATATTTCCTGAATTGAAACAAAATTAATTAACCCACAATTATTGTTATTTAGCATATTATTTGATAATGTGTGCACAAATTAATTGTTTCTCCTAATTGTTTAATTGATTGTCATTTAAATAATTAGAATAGAGTCATGATTATTATGCAGGTAGCGGCGCCAAGAATTGTTTACTTTGATGACGCTATAATTATGCAGGTAGGCGGCGCGATATGTGATTAAAACCATCTTATATCATGCTATTGGGTTTGATGATTTCATCTAAATGTGTTTAGAAATTGCATGATAGGATGTCATATGATGTATGATATAATAGTTGATCTTAGTCATAACCACGAATTAAAATGTTCCCCAATTTAATACAAGTCTCATTTAAAATGAGCAACGTCGTCAGTTATAATTGATTGTGGTGCAAAATCCTTTTCGTGAGATGAGTATTTATGCTGACATTTGCTTTAAGTCTACGAGGACTCGGACTTTCATAGATGCGTATAAATGTTGTAGTAGGTGATGAACCTTCGTGAGTATTTACACCCGTGTTTGCTTGATGAAGACTAAGCCCACTTAGATACATAATTGCGATCGCATGCTTGGGGTTGACTTGCTTTGTCTTGGCGCGATGTCGGACAATAGAGGACGGTCGAATTGTTTAGAACATTCGGTCAACCAAGAGTTGCAAATTGTTTGCAATTGGTTTAGACCTACGGATCGTGTTGTTGAAGTTATCGGCCTCGTGACGCGGAGACATGAGTTTGGATCTTGGCCCATTATGGCCGTATTTGATATGAGTCGTATTCTTTATGGGGTAAAAGAGTATGTTAAAATAGTGGAAGCTAATTAAACTAAAGACCGTATTAGTTAGTTAGTTAATGAATGTGTTGATAGAAATTATATTAAAATATTAATTTCAAGTCTATCTTTCTTGATTATAATGTCGAATCATCACTTAAAATGTTGGTTGAAACGAACAAGTTGAATGGAGCCAATTTTCATGACTGGTTAAGAAATCTGCGTTTGGTACTGCGATTAGAAAAGATTGAGTATGTATTGGATATATCACTCCTCTGATCCTGTGAAGATTACGAAGAGTATGCTCTGTTTGACAAAGCGACTTATCGAAATATCTTGATGATCTTTGTTGCGGCCTGATGTGTTATGTTATCTTCTATGACTCGAGTTACAAAGACATCATGAAAATATGGGCTGACGAGATGCTAGAACACTTGAAGAGTCTACATGACTCATGATCTCGAACAATGGAGTATGAATTGTTGAGAGATCTTTTAAGTGTAAGTTAAATGAAGGGGTCAAGTGTCTGACATGTTTTGAAGATGATTGGATTAATTGAGAGGTTGGCTTGATTGGAGCAGAAATGCTGTGAATGTTTCGTTAATCTAATCTTGAACTCATTGCTGGTTTCTTTGAGAACTTCATTGTGAATTACAACATGAATGGAGCAAGCAAGTCTCACGAACCGTAATATGTTGAAGACCTTGGGTCGTCCACCTCCAAAGGTAAAGTTGTGCTCGTGGTGGGCTCATCTAGCAGTTCAAACCTAAGGGTAAGAATATGCGAGAAGAAGAAGGGTAAGGCGGTTCTTGCCAAACCCACTATGAAACCTAAAGGAGTTGTTGAAAGAAGGCCAAGATAGGCTGATGTCTGCCTCGATTGTAAGAGAAAGGGACATTGGAAGAAGACTGCACAACCCAGGGAGAAAAGCCTGAGTCTTGGCCTGTGGACAAGGTATGTTTGTTATTAAAATAAATATGTCTATAACTAATTCTCACCGTTGGGTATTGGATACCTTGGCTCTCGCACATTTGTAATAATGCGGGGGCTAATGTGTGAAAGGTTGGACCTTGGGAAGTAGATCTGGCGTTGGCAATGGAGCTAGAGTTGATGCATGTAGCGTGGGGACTTATAGACTAGATTTACCTTGGGCTTTTGTTTAGAACTTAATAATTGTTATTTTGTCCGTCTTTGTGAGAAATATTATTTCTATCCCTATGTTAGACATTGAGGGGTTTTCCTCACATATTACCAATGGAAACTATGTTTTATCTTATAAAGGTTTTATTTGTGGAAATGCTTCGCTTGTGGATGGATTGAATGTTCTAAACTGTAGCCATGAAATTTTCAATATACAAAATAAAAGAGCTAAAATAAGTAATCAAAGAAATCCCACCTCTTTATGGCATTGCAGACTTGGTCACGTGATGAATCAATGATAGCAAGATTGAGGAAATTAGATTACTTAGAACCATTTGACTTAGAGTCATATGGTGATTGCGAATCTTGCTTAAGAGGAAAGATGACAACCAATCACTTTACGGGAAAGATGCGTGCAAAGAGGTGCTTAAGTTAGTCCATACCGTGTATGTGGGCCTTTTCCAACTCGAGCTAAGGAGGCTTTCTTTATTTAATCAACACTGGACGATTTCTCGAGGTTTGGGCATGTGTATCTTATGAAACATAAGTCTGAAGTTTTGAGAAATTCATGGAATACAAGTCGAAGTAGAAGCAACTTGAAACAAGTATTAAAACTCTTTGATCGGATCGAGGAGGTGAGTACTTAAGTAAAGAATTTCTAGATTACTTGAAGCTTTATGGAGTCCATTCGAATGGACGTCTCGGAACGCCACAAATGAATGGTGTTCTTTGAGAGAAATCGTACCTTATTAGATATGGTTAGATCCATGATGAGCTTCTCACTCTACCAACATACCTATGGGGATATGCATTGCAAAGCTAAATCTACATTTTGAATAGAGTTCCATCAAGTTAGTTGAGAAAACTCCGTATGAGATATGGAATGACAAGCGACACTTAAACACGTGCGACCACAGGGTGCCTGCGTATGTAAAGAAGTTGCTCACCGACAAATTGGAATCTAAAAGTGAGAAGTATTATTTTGTAGGGTATCCTAAGGAAACAAGAGTACTACTTCTATCTTCCGAGGAATATAAAGTAATTGTTTCGAAATGCAACTTTCCTTGAAGAAGACTATGTCTACAAGGAGCGAGTTGCAACAAGATAGAACTTGAAGAAATACAAAAAGTACAAAATAAAGTTGAGAATGACCCACTTGTCAAATAACCTAGACAAGGATTCGGTGGAGTATTTGATGATGATTGGAGTACTTATAGTGCGCCGCCGCTAGTGGGAGTGTTGTGAGGATCTGCGAAATGCAAGACCGCATGCATGACGATGATAGATGAAACAATTGTTGTGAATGATCCTATTAAAAATGATATTCCTGAACGGTCTCAAGGTGGTTGTTTGTCCAACACACAAACATCTTCTTAAAATCAAAATCAGAAAACAACGAAACGCGGAATGTTCAACTCAGTAGGACCAGCAGGACTCATCGTGCTGAAAGACTTAATCTCCTTGTTTGAAACATAATGAGATAGATATTCTGATGATGATGAGTCTACCTCTGTGAAGCAATGTTAGACATTGATTCACGAGAGATGACAATAAGCCATGAAATCCGAAATGGAGTCTATGTACATAAACCAGTATGGAACTTGGTTGACTTGCAACGAGGTTAGACCCATAGGATGCAAATGGGTCTTGAGAAGAAGATTGATGCATATGGCAAAATCTGGACTTATAAAGCAAGATTGGTGGCTAAAGGTTATAATCAGCGGCACAGGGTCGATTATGATGAAACCTTTTACTGTTGCAAAAATTAAGTCCATTCAGTTTTGCTTGCTATATTGCATACTATGATTATCATATTTGGCAAATGGATGTTAAAGCGCGCCCTCAATGGTAATCTAATTGAGGAGGTGTATATGATACATCCGGAGGGTTTTACATCTAAGACTCACCCAAAGCGGTATCTGAACTACAAAAGTCCATTTATGGTGAAGCAACCTCGAGGAGTTGGAACATTTGTTTTGACAAAGCAATCAAATCGTTTGACTTTGTTAGAAGCGAGGAAGATCCGATGCGTTTATAGTAAGCGACAAATGAGAGCATTGTCTTCATTGTTATATATGTAGATGACATATTGATAATGGGAGATAATAAAGCTCTCATCTGTCGATCAAAGAATGGTTATCGGAACGCCGTGATGAAGGACTTGGGTGAAACTGCTACATTCTTGGAATTAGAATCTCTGAGAGATAGACCTAATAGATTGTTGGGTACATCACGGTCGTATACATAGACAAAGTGCTAAAGCGTTTCTCTATGGAAAATTCCAAGAAGAGAATCTTCCTATGGGTCAAGGCATTAAGTTGTCGGAAGGATTGTCCTTTCACGATTCTGCGAGAACTTGAGCACGTGAAGAGAATCCCATATCTTGACTATATGATCAATCATGTATGTCATGACACATAAGGCGGATGTGGCCTATGCGACTAGCATGACTTGCAAATTCAATGAGAATCACGGGGAGGAACATCGAAGCGATCAGAGTATTCTTAAGTATCTTAGACGAACTAAAGAATACTTCTAGTCTATGGCGGACAAGAAGAGCTAGTAGCTAATGGAGTACATTGATGCTAGCTTCGGGCGGATCTTGATGACTTCAAATCTCGATGCAGTTATGCCTTCATTTTAAATGGTGGAGTAGTTAGTTGGAAGAGTTCCAAGCAAGCTACAGCTGCGATTCGACAACGAAGTACATTCTTTGGATCGGAAGGTGGTAAGAAAAGCTGTCGAGATATCCGAGTTCTTAAAGGAATTAGGGGTTGTTCCAGTACGGTTGTCAATAACGATTTATTGTGACAACACCGTGCGATTGCTCAACTAAGGAACCAAGATCAGCGAATAGAAACAAGCGTGTACCAAAAAATACCACATACTCGGGGAGATGGTGGAGACGGAAGAAATAAAGATAGACTATATTCCTTTGAAAATAATCTAGCGGACCCGTTTACTAAACCATTAAGCTTGGTCAAGCATAATGGTCATTTCAAAATATGGGCATTAGATACATTGGTGATTGACTCTAGGCCAAGTGGGAGATTGAAAGTATATATGTCACAGAAACAATCATTTTAGAGCACGTATACTTGAACACATTCATATTATTAATAAGATTAATATATACTTGGCATTTGCAATTATTGAATTATTATTTGATTGTTTATATTATTCATTAATATGCATCCTTGAACTTACATTGTCATTAATAGTGTGAGATATTAATGATAGAGTGTAGTTCTTAAAATAGCCTAGACTAATGATCATTGAGAATGAGATATCAATGATATGTTATAAGTCGACATGTAGTGCGTCACGTTCTTAGAGAATGTAGTATATCTCACTTCATCGCTAGCAATAGTTGCTAGTGATGGACACGTGGATACTCTTGGGAGTATTGACATACCTGTGATAAACTATTTGTTATACATGTCAGAGTATTATCGACGTGGGAGATAGAGGTCCTAGACTTGAGGTCAATATCGCCTTGTTTATGGAGCAATGCACTTTGATCTGTCTAATCTCAAATGCCTTATAGGTTGAGGCGTGGCTTGTATTGGAGTGCATTCTGAAGTAGATTGAAGGTGGTAGTTGAGCGAGAATAGGATTCATTCCTCGATTGGAGTTTGAGAGAACACTCACCTTAGAAATGTTAGGTCGACCAGTCATTGGCGATCACGAGAGACATATCTAGGATATGGTCTAGTTGTCGACTAATATAGATGAGATAAAGTGATCAAGCCATTTGGATAGACACGGCAAATCTTAAGCTTGATCAGTGTGTGTCGCGAATGAAAGGAATTTATCATCTCACATGAGCTTTGTTTACTTGAGTCTTGTAAGCGTCTTCACATATTGGGTCGTCGTGGCGTAGTCTAGGAGTTAGTGTGAACCTTGATTTGATCAAGTCTTGGATATGTGAAGGCACAAAGGGTCGCTAAGTCGATTGTCTTTTCGGTCTAAGGGTATATTGAGAGAATGTAAAATATCGTATTTTGAATCAAGATATTTTATTTTATAATAAATTATGGGATAATTTTCATTTGATGAAAATTAATTAATTAATTTAAAATTAAGTCTTGGATTTAATTAGAACTAAAGCGTCGAAAAATAAATAAATGAGCATAACGATGGGCCGGTTCGATCGCCCATCGCAATTTGGATTTGGGTCAGGTCTTGAAGCCTGATCCAAATCTGATTTGGTTTAGGGTTTCCTCCACTATATATTTGGCATTTAACCCATAATTTCAATAAAACTCATTTTTCCACTTTCTGAACTTAGAGTTCAGGAAATAAATTCTCTCAAACCTCTGCCAAGATTTCCTAGCTTTCTTGGGCAAAGGAATATACCGAAGCAAGACTTGCACCCGGATTGACAATCGCGTGCGCACCTTTTAGTAGAGACTACATTAAAAGCATAAACTGTAAGTTTTTCTTTTATGTCTTTGTAGATTTGAATTATCATATAATCATACCAGAAACGTTTGTTGGAGCAAGTAAGTTTACTCAAAATTTTAAACTTCCGCTGTGCCTTACTTGTGTGTTTTACACCCAACAAGACCCAACAGTATTGACTAGAAAAACTTAAGAGATAATTGCTATAATCTGAGATAATTGATTCCTTAATTGGTTTTAAACCATCGGTCTAGGGTGAATCTAAAAGTGACTTGCGAAAGCTAGTTTTGTATTGAGTTTAACATTAAAATGTGGTACTTAGATATTTCCTTTTCATATTTGATTGTTGCACGAAACAAAGTGCAGACCTTTTTGAGATGCTTAGATCTTAGAAGTCATTGTAATGGAAAGCTTCTCCAAAGTGTACCCTTTTAAAACATTTTTTGAAGTTTCAGTGTCGGTCCTTTTTTTTGTGATAATTTTATAAAAAAATTGAATTATCAATGACATCAATGTTTTAATATCAATATTATATTTTTTGTAATTTTTTTTGTTGGTGATCCAAAAGTATTCTCCAACGTGTATTGGAACAATATTCTACAAAGTGTACCAGGGCAATTGGAATTGCCCAAGAAAGAAGGCGATATCAAATAAGACGACTGTAGTTGCCCTCTTAGAAGTTAGAACCATATCAAATAAGGCGAGTAAAGTCGCCTTATTTGTCCATCTCAAAAAAGGCGACTGCAGTTGCCCTCTTAAAACCATATCAAATAAGGCGAGTAAAGTCGCCTTATTTGGTCAATCTCAGAAAAGGTGATTGTAGTTGCCCTCTTAGAATCTAATCAAATAAGGTCGCCCTATTTGGCCCTTATCAAAGGGGGCGATATGAGAAATCGCCCTCCTTGATCTATGACAACGGACATAATGCGGCGGATGGAAGGGCGATTTAAAGTCGTCTTCTTTGATCTAAAAGGACGATTTTTCACCCAAAAAGGACGACTCTGTTCGCCCTCTCAGAAGTTATTTGTTGTAGTGTTAGAGGGCCATCCGTCGTTATGTTGCTTGGTTCACCAGGAAGAGATATTTAATATTGAGGGGAAAAAATCAGAATTTAGAATAGTTGACAATAAGTTAGAATAATAGTTTAGAGGTCTTTTTCTCCTTTCTTCAATTATCATTTATTTTATGAAATTTCACTTGTGATCTTATATATATATATATCTTGTGAATTTAATTTTAGAAAGTTGACCTTTGTTGATTTTTGGACTTCGAATTCATATTTGTTCATTTGTATATGTAAGAATTTTTTCTCTCTCTCTTTGTTTTTCATTGTTTATCATGGTTAGCGATGTGTGATAAATTATTCAAGAATATAGATATCGAAAAGAAATTATTTCATTGTGTATATAACACACGATATTTTGCTTTCATTTCAATTAAGCAACACTAATGATTTCGCTATGCAGGACAAATTCTAGACTAAGGTGTAATATAAAAAAAAACTCACCGCTTTTGGCACAATGTGCTTGTAAACATCACTTTGCACCCACTCTATTCCTGGTATATCCCAAGCAGTCTTTATTGCGATCTCACCCTTAATTTCAAGCATTCATGTCGATCAAGCTCGTTACAAAGCTTAGGTGGTTGCACCCAGAGACGAATTTATGTTAAAAAATTAGATCATGTGAATTCCTAGTTATCCGACTAAACTCAATATATTATGTATATAATTCTTAAAATATATCTAATATTAACTGAATGAACTCATGATCAAATAAAATTGAGTGTCGCCTGGTTATCCACTGCACTGCCTTAGGCAGCTCAGCTCAACCTATTCAAAACTCCTTTCTGATTAACAAAAAACGAAACCCCAAAACCTAGCTATTTCATTATACCCATCTAAAACCCTTTCACATACAATCAAGAAATCAATGGCTTGTGTCTCCTCAAAAACTCCTATACCTAACTCCTTCTCTTCACTCTCTTTCACTTCTCAGCTCATCAAATCCCCCTTATCCAATCCCACCCTACCAAACAAAAACCTCACTTTCCAATCATTGTCAATTCACTCAGGTATTCGTGAACTCCGACAAAGAATCGACTCAATCAAGAAGACCCAAAAACTTACAGAAGCAATGAAACTAGTAGCAGTAGCCAAGATTCGTAAAGCCCAAGAATCAGTCATTTCTGGCAGACCATTTGCTGAAACACTTGTTAATATGTTATACAACATAAACCAACAACTTCAATTAGAAGATATAGAAATACCCTTGACACAAATAAGACCAGTAAAGAAAGTTGCCCTTGTTGTTATAACTGGTGAAAGAGGTCTTTGTGGGGGGTTTAATAATGGAATAATCAAGAAAGCAGAGACTCGAATCGCGGAATTGATGAATCTTGGTATTGACTATACTTTGATTAGTGTTGGTAAAAAGGGTAACGCTTATTTTCGTCGAAGGAAAGAAGGTGAAAATGTCGATAGGTTCGTTGAAGGGGAGAGTTTTCCTACAGTTAAAGAAGCTCAGGTTATAGCTGATGATGTTTTTTCATTGTTTGTAAGTGAAGAAGTTGATAAAGTTGAGCTTTTGTATACGAAATTCGTTTCGTTGATTAAGTCTGATCCGGTTATACATACATTGCTACCATTAGGATCAGTTTTCGATGTGAATGGGAAGAGTGTTGATGTAGATGAAGATGAGTTCTTTAAGTTAACTACTAAAGGAGGTAAATTGGTTGTGGAAAGGGATCATTTGAGGGTGAAAAGGGGGGCATTTTTGCAAAATTTAGAGTTTGAGCAAGACCCTGCTCAGATTCTTGATGCATTAATGCCTCTTTATTTGAATAGTCAGATTTTGAGGGCACTTCAAGAGTCATTTGCAAGTGAACTTGCAGCTAGGATGAATGCAATGAGTAGTGCCACGGATAATGCAGTTGAGATGAAGAGGAATCTTTCTATTTCTTATAATCGGGAAAGACAGGCGAAGATCACAGGTGAGATATTAGAGATTGTTGCTGGAGCAGATGCACTTACGTAGCTGTGTTGATTCTGGTATCTGGATTCTCATTTTGTTTTTTGTAATTTGGATATCCTTCAATGTGTTCTATTGGCTCCTTTTTACAAACAAAAGCTTGTTAGAGGCTTACGAAGATATCGTGGAATTTGAAACTCCATCACAGTGACTATTTTTCAATTAGTGGACCGAAAAGTGGCTAGCACGGGCTATTACTATCATATGAATTTAGTAACTGTTCTCGTTCAAACTAAGACGTGTGAGGTGAAATACATTAGCTCAACAAATTCGAAGTCACATTCTGTAAGGTCTGTAAAAAAGAATTTGCTCTTTAGTAGAAGTTTCTTCGTAATGCTCGAACTTGATATCTTTAAACTAGGAGTTCCTAAGAGTAGTTTACTTTACTGGCTGTAGATATAGATGCTAAAATTTCTTTATGCAAGGACTTCGTTCTCAAGATACGTTGAGGAGATAGGTTCCTAAGAGTTTGTTTTCTGATCTGGTGGATTCGGATATTCAGGATTAAGAAATTCAGCTTATGTTGTTATCAATGGAATTATATCTCATTGCTTTGAGCCTAGAATCCTACCTCCCATGATGTAACAAACCATGATTCGAACTGTTGGCTAATTCGATAAATTGAATCCCAGTCTCCTTTTGATTAAGTCATTTTCGGTCTGTCTTAAAGAAGAGCATGTGCTGGAATGACACCTTTATTGATTCACCTCTTTGTATGGTTTTCTACAAATTGAAAGTTCTTACTAGTGATACTTATATATTTGTTAGTGAAAGGGAAATAATCGTGAAGAAATATCTTTTTGGCATGTATACTGCAGAACTGTCTTTACTTGCTCCTCCTCTGTAGTCTTTATTGCTTGAATCGTCAGTTTTTAAGGGTACTGCTAATGATGTCGCTGCTAACTTGGTTATGACATCAGGTTGATTTCTCATTTCCTTTGCGAGAAACAGACTATTTTCTGTTTCCAGGTTATCTATGATTTAGTTAGGGCTACTGTTGTGAGCTTTATAAGTGTGTAGATGATGGTGAGAGAGAAGTATTGGAGTCTCCAGGAGTAGCATATTTCACTAGCTGTAGACATATGAGAAAATTGAGAAGAAATTTCCTTAATAAGTGAGTTTGTTTGTGAAAGTATGTATGTCCTAGAGACAATCTTTATTAGGGACAAATGTACTTGAACACATTCGTATTATTAATGTGATTAATATGTATGTCATTAGCAATTATTGAATTATTGTTTGCAATTATTCATATATGTGCATCCCTTGAGCTTACGTTGTCATTAATAGAGTGAAATATTAATGATAGAACGTAACCACACATATTTCACAAGCAATGCATTTATCAAATTCAAAGTGTATTCGGCCTCGGAAACGTTCCTATGTGATCAATTTTTCATAGGGGTATTGAATAGTTACAGGTAAACGATTTGCGTGGGACAGGGTAATCATGAAACCTTGGTCGATGTATCTGGCGGCTCGTATTGTTTGTTGACCATAATTTACGAATTCGGTTATCATGGAGAGCTCTCAAAATAGTCTCGACTAATGATCATTGAGAATGGGATATGCTATAAGTCGACATGTGGTCTGCATCACATTCTTGGAAAATGTGGTAGGTCTCACAGCTACGAGTAATGGTTACTCGTGATGAACACATGAATACTTTGGAGAAGTAATGGTATACCCTGTCGATAAAACTATTTGTTATACATGTCTATAGTGTTATCGGCGTGTGAAATATAAAGGTCATTTGACTTGAGGTCAATACGCGTCTTGTTTACAGAATGATGTACTTTGACCAAGTTCTAAGCTTAAATTCCTTCTAGATAAGATACGGCTTGTGTTGGGTACATCAGGATGTAAATCAAGGTGGTAGTTGAGCCAAGAATATGATTCATTCCTCGATTGGAATTCGAGAGAGCACTCAACTTTTCAATGTTATTAGGTTGACTAAAGTCACTGGCCAGTGCAAAAGATATTTAGAATATGGTCTAGTTGTCAACTAATAAATGTGCGATAAGTGATTAAGTCATTTGGATAGACACTTGGCAAATCCTAAGCTTAATTGAGTGTGTCGTGAATGAAAAGAATTTATAGTTCCGCATAAAGGTTAGGTTTGCTGGATTCATGTAAACGTACTTCACATATTGAGTTCATCATACGACGCAGTCTAAGAGTTTCGTATGGACCTTAATTAGATTAATGTTGATATGTGAAGGCCTATAGGGTCACACTATATGCGATTGTTTCTTCGATCTAAGAGTGTATTGAGAAAGTATTAAATATTCGATTAAGAATCAAGATATTTAATTTATAATAATTATGGAATATTTCTATTTGATAGAAATTATTTAATTGAGTAGATGTGGATTTCAGATTTAATTAAATGTGTTGGATATATTATATGGGTACTCAGATAAATACAAGGAAGAAATTGGGCGTGATTCTTGGCTCAAGTTGTATGAGTGATCGCTTGGACGTTTGAAGTGGACAAGCTGGGCTGGTCCACTGAACATCAACATGGGGCCCAGTTTTTTTTCCTGTTTTATATCTGTTTAGGTTTTGTCTTGAACTCCTATATATACAAACATACCTCATAATTATAAGGTTACAGAAAACAATTTCTCAGTTCCTAAAGAAAGATTTCCTAGCTTTTTTTATTAGGAGATACACTAGAGTTAGATCTTGCAGTCGAGGAATCAAATCGCGTGGATACCTTAGTGTTGAATCCCCATTCTACAACTTGTAAGTTTTCTTTTATTATGTTTTGACATAGTTGATTATCGCATAAGCCATGCCAGAAATGTTGTTGGGTGAGAAAATTTAAAACTTACGTTGTGCTTACGAATCCAACAGATCCCTACATTAGTATCAGAGCCCAGACTGATTTAAATGATTATACGATAATCCATAATAACGATTACGTAGAAAAATTAATTGTTTCGATTTATTAAATTAATTTAAAAAAACCGAGAAAAGTGGAGCGATTCGTCGACGGACAACCACCGTCTTGCATGCATGGTTTTCGGCGATTCGACGCTGTTCTACCACCGTCGACGGCGGGCCTATTTTTGTCCGCCTTGGGCTTCGAAATTCTAAAGTAATACCACCACCGTGATCGTCTCGACGAGAGGAATTGAACGATGGTGGTGTACCACACTGGAAATTGAAACCATCGGTGTGTTCGACCCGATGTGGCCGTCGATCGGTGGTGTTCAATTCAGTCAATTTCGCCCCGAAATCCGAATCTCGAATTTGATTTGGGGTTGGAACTGATTTTGAAATTTTGAAATAGTTCAAGGACCTGTTTGAAATTAAATTAGTGTTTCCGAAATTGCAATTTAATCCTTGGAGAAAATATGAAAATATTTTAAGTTTCAGAAATTACAAATTAGTCAATGAGACCTTTTCTGAAAATTTAAAAGATTTTAAAATCAGTAGATTTGGTCCTTGGGGGCAAATCTGTAAATTTCAGAAAAGCTGATTCAGTAAATTTCCAAAAAACGGATTTGGTCCCTGGGCAAATCTGTAAATTTTAAAAAAACGAATTTGGTCCCTGAGCGAATATGTAATATTTTAAGGTTCTGAAAATTGCAGAGAAACCTCTGAAAATTTAATTTTAATTTCTGAATTATTAAGGGACAATTTGGATGAGCAGAAAATTCCGAAAATTGAAAATTGAGTTTTAAATTTGGAATTTAAATAGTTTCTAAATTGAAACAAATTAATTAACCCACAATTATTATTATTTGATAATGTGCGCATCAATTAATTGTTTCTCCTAATTGTTTAATTGATTGTCATTTAATAATTAGTATAAAGTCCGCATATATATGTCTGGTTAGGCGGTACCCAGTATTTGTTAGACCGCATTATGTCGGTCTGGGTAGGCGGTGCCCGGTATTGTTGGATCGCATTAAATCATGTTTGGGTAGGCAACACCCAAATATGTGTTTTATTTGATCTAACACGCGTAATAATGATCTTGATAAAATTTCGATTAAAATATTTTTCAGTTTAATATAAGTCTGATTTGGAATCCACGCGTCGTCCGTTATAATGGAATGAGTGCAAAATCATTTTTGGCTATAAGAGTATTTACACCTTAGTGTTTGCTCTAAGTCTACGAGGACTCAGACTCTTCATAGGTGCATGTGTTTGCAGTAGCGAGTGAGAAACCTTTGTGAGTATTTACGCCCCAACGTTTTCTCTACAAGGCCAAACTTGCTTAGATGCCTGATTGCAGTCGCGTAATGGGGTTGACTTACTTAATTATGTCTTGACGTCCTGGTATCAGAATAATCTAAGGGCGCAAATCGATTGTTTAGAACAGTCGGTCAAACCAAGAGTTGCAAATTGTTTGTAGTTGGTTTGGAGACCTACCAAGTTATACTGTTGAATTTATCAGCCCTAGCAAACGCGGAGACAGTATGAACTTGGATCTTGGCCCATTATGATCATATTTGATATGAGTCTGTATTCTTCCATGAGTCGTAGAATATGTTAAAATAATTGGAGCTAATTAAACTAAATGTCATGTTAGTTAGGTAACAAATGTGTTCATAGAAATTATATTTGAGTTTAAATTTCAGTTTATCTATTTCTTCAGATTGTTTAAAATGTCGAATCTGTCATTGAAATGCTTGGTTGAGACTTGTTGACACCCAATTTTGACCCTTTATTCCAATTAATAATCAATAAATTAAACTAATTTTAAATACCGCAAAATAACTCTAATAATAACAATACACACATACATAAATAAAGAATTTAATAATGACACCGCATTTATATAGAGCATTAAGCACTCCTTAAATACTCAAAACAAATAATAAATATTCTATATAATTCTAACCAAAACTAAAACTCTACCCAAAACCCATTAATAAAATACTTAAAACACTACCCAAGCACCCTTTCCCCTTTTCCTCAGCCCAGTCGCCAAAACAATACACAGCCAATCCCAAAACGAGTGGCCCAAAACCATCAGCCTTTTTATCCACCTTCCCCCCAAATGCCCTAAAGACTAAGAAATCAAAGAACAAACTTAAGAACAAACCTCATCGTCGTCGCACCCCTGCCCTGTCACCCCGCGATCACGTCGGATTTTTCGGTATAAAATCCGCCGAAAAATCCGACGTACTCTCCTTCTGACTTATTCCCCAAATATCATACCCGAATCCTCCCTAAATCAGTTCAAAAATATCCAAAACCGAATCTCAAATCAACCCCGAAGTGTTCGAAAATCAAGACCCAAATCAAACCAAATCATCCTCTAAAATCACTTCTTACCATAATCAAATATCTCGGATTTCTTGCCATTTCTTTGAAACTCAAAAATGGTATAAATATGGTGGTCAGTTGACACCTTCAAGGAGAGAAAACCTCCCAAAAAAATCAGAATCTTAGGCATGCACACACCCTGCTTCGAATCCAGAAACCCTTTTGCTTTCTCATAAACAAACCCTAGCAATCTCCAAAGCAAAATCGCAAACACGCAAAGCTCCCTTCTTTTTATCGTATAAGCACAAATCTCAGAGTAGCTTCGACGACTTGATACACTGCCTCGGTTCGCTGTCCGCTGTCCAGAGAAGGTAAACTTGTTTCCTTTTCAATTCTTTTTTCTATCTGCATTGTATGGTCTGTATGACGATCGTCGCTTGTTGAATGTGTTTGGTATAATATAGTTTGCCATTTATGTGTGTTAAACCGATTTGAAGCATGTTTGGTGAGCATTATTTGGTGGCTGAACCTATTAGTTTAGACTTTAGAATCAAACACTTAATATGGATGATGTGTCTATGTTAACATGTAACCCAAACATTTATATTGATTCTTGGGCAATTCTGAAAATGCTATGTGTCTGATTAAATTTTTTCAATGTGTTCCATAAATATGACATGCATTCATTTCTATAAGTGTTCCTAGCATATATGATATGAAATTGTCTCTTGCACATCCAAATGTCTGTCCTGAATTGAATATTCAAGTATGCTTTGTATGCGTCCCATAGTTGTGTAAATCACCATATGAATATGTAGGTGTCATCCCAGATGATGCATCTTATCATATTTACAATTCTGTATGCTTTAGGTAGCCTAAATATCCTTCATCATGTCTAGAATGATATATTTGAGAGATTGCTGAGATTATTCATGTGTAGTTAAATCGACTGCATCCTTGTCTTTGCCTATCCGAATACATATCTAAGTCCATTCTTTTGCATATTTCAGATGAGTGACATACCTATGCAGGTTTAGACCAAGCATGTACATTTGCCTTAATCTTGTTAGTTTGATACTGCTTATGCATATTATTGCCGATACTTTTCTGTTTGACCTTACATCATGCATAGGTCCTGTATCAACCTAAGTCCGGTCCTAATTCACTGTCCAGGCATATGTGAAACCTCATATAATCTGCATTAGTCCTGTCTACTTGAATGTTAAACATGTCTAGAAGAATAAGAGGGGAAATCTCCCTGCTGACCTTTATCATTAAGCAGCCTATCAAAAATGTACCAGTATTTCAGTCTCTCTGTTGTTTTGTTTGAAGAAGTAGGATGATAGTTTAGAATAATTTTAAAGTTAGCTAGGTTCCCGCCCTCTAAAACAACTTGCTGCTGGTTTATGCCGAATGCTTATTTATTATTTTTGATAAAAGTTGGATATGTACTAATCCTTATCTTTTTTTTTTACATGAAATGCATCGGAGCCGAATGAAGTGTCTCATTGCGAGACTCATCGCGACTTTTGTCAGTTGAAGATCTGCATATATATCCACCGTACTCTCTGCATCAGAAATTCCAAACCACAGGCGGAATGACATCGCTATTCTTCGAGTCCTCTTTATTGATTTCCTATCCCGCCCCATTCATTTGTTGTAATTAATTGCCTAAACGCTACACTAATCAGTAGAATACTTAGAATAGTTAAACATTGAATCAATAGATTAGGAAGTTTTAAAACTGGAAATACACTTCTAATTATTTTATTTTAGGCTTGCCATACATGTCTAAATTTTGCCAAATAATAATAATCTTTTTTGCACTATGCCATATATATTAAAATCAATTTTGCAAGTAAATGCATATATTCGGCCAATAAATCAACTTTGCATCATTTATTTTATAAATAATATAAATGCACACTTTTAAACTTTACATGTATTCTTATAGCACAAGTTTTATAAATCTTTCATCAAAATGCATCTTCGATTAAACACTTGCATCATCTTTTTTAAAAAAATATTTTTAAACTTGCATTTGTTTTAACATAATAATTAACTTAGGTTTGGACGGACAACCGCAAGTTAGCGGATCTAGAGGGTGTCTAACTCCTTCCCTCTAGATTAATAAAGAACCCTTGTCTAGAATCTCACATAGTTTAGCAGACCATTAAATGAAGTTAATGTTGGCATTAGTTTGTTAACATTTAGGTGTCCTAATTCACCCAAATACTTAGGTGGTGACTTCGCGAACCCTTTTTAGCATTTAAGAACCCTTTAGCACCTTTTAGCATTTTTTGTTTTATTTCTAACAAGTAGCAGGATTTGCTGAATTTATGTCGCGTTCGAAAAAGGGCGTGACAAGACTAATAAGTTGACTAGAGCTAATTATTCGGACTGGTTGCGTAATTTGCGTTTGGTACTGAGACGAGAAAATTGAGTATGTGTTAGACATAACTGTTCCAAAAGTTCCTGCTGAAAAGTCTGTTGAGTATGTTTTGTTTGACAAGGTTGCTTATCAGAAGCATTTGGATGATGCTACCCCGGCACAGTGTGTCATGTTGTCCCCATGACTGTAGAGTTACAGAGGCTGCATGAGAACATGGGCCACTATGAGATGTTAGAACATTTGAGGAGTTTCTATGATTCACAATCTCAGACTATGGAGTATGAACTGTTGAGAGACCTCTTCAAATATAAGCGGAATGATGGGGGCGGCTAAGTGTCTGGTCATGTTCTGAAGATGATTGAGTTGATAGAAAGCTTGACTTCGATTGGAACGAAGCTTCCCCAGAATATGTCTGTTAACATGATTTTGAATTCGCTTCCTGGTTCATTTGAGAATTTCATTGTGAACTTCAACATGAATGGAACCAAGGTGAATCTTCCAGAACTTCACAACATGCTAAAGACTTATGAATCATCTACTTCAAAGGGAAAGATTGCGCTCATGGTGGACTCATCTACTAGGTTCAAACCTGAAGGTAAGAACAAGAAGAATAAGGGTAAGGCTGGTGCCAAACCCACAGTCTTGAAACCCAAATGAGGTGTTCAGAAGAAGTCTAGGTTAGCTAGAGACGTATGCCTCAACTGCAAGCAGAAGGAGCATTGGAAGAAAGATTGCACCGCTTCAGGAGGAGACAAGACACTAGGTGCTTCTGGACCTGCTGGACAAGGTATGTTTGTCGTTGAGATTAATGTCTATAAATAACTCTCACTGTTGGGTATTGGATACAACATGTGGCTCACACATTTGTAATAATGTGCAGGGGCTAATGGACAACAGAAAGGTTAGACCAATGGAGTACGAGTTGATGTTGAGCGTGTGGGAACTTATAAATTAGATTTACCTTTGGGTTTTACATTAGAAATTAATAATTTTTATTTTGTTCCCTCGATTACGAGGAATATTATTTCCATTTCAATGTTAGACATTGAGTGTTTTCCCTCAAATATTGCTAATGGTAGTTATATACTATCTTTTAATGGTATTGTTTGTGAAAATGCTCCGCTTGTGAATGTTTTATATATTCTCATTTGTAATCGTAAAATTTTCAATGTGCAAAATAAATGGGCTAAAATAAGTAATTCAAGAAATCCACCTACTTATGGCACTGAAGACTTGGTCATATCAATGAATCAAGGATAGCAATATTAAGAAAGTTAAACTACTTGGAACCATTTGACTTGGAGTCCTATGGTGACTGCGGATCTTGCTTAAGAGGAAAGATGACCAACAAACCACTTTCTGGGAAATGTGTGCGAGCCAAAGAGGTACTTGAGTTGGTCCATATAGATGTATGTGGGCCATTTTTAACTCAAGCTAAATAAGGTTTTCCTTCGTTACTTTTACAAACGATTTCACAAGGTTTGAATATGTGTATCTTATGAAGCACAAGTCCGAAGCCTTTGAGAAATTCATGGAGTATAAGTCAGAAGTAGTGAAACAACTTGAAAAGAGTATTAAGACTCTTCGATCAGATCGAGGAGGTGAATACTTGAGTAGAGAAAGGTTACTTGAAACTTCATGGAGTCCAATCAGAATGGACACCTCCTGGAACACCACAAATGAATGGTGTTGCTGAAAGAAGAAATCGAACCTTATTGGATATGGTTAGATCCATGATGAGTTTTTCAGCTCTTCTAACATACCTTTGGGTCTATGCTTTACAAAACTCAATCTATATTCTGAATATAGTTCCTTCAAAGTCAGTAGAGAAAACGTCCTATGAGATATGACATGGCAAGAAGCCTGCTCTTACACATATGCGAGCCTGAGGCTGCCCTGCATATGTAAAGAAAATGCTTACTGACAAGTTGGAATCTAAAAGTGAGAAATGTTACTTTGTGGGGGTATCCTAAGGAACGAGAGGATACTGTTTCTATCTTTCTGGAGAACATAAGGTCACTATTTCCAGAAATGCAACATTCCTTGAAGAAGACTATGTCTACTGGGAATAGAGTTACAATAAGATAGAACTTGAAGAAATTCAAGAACCACAAAGCAACATAGAGGTTGAATCTTTGTCAAATGACCTAGACAAGAATTCAGTAGAAGTATTTGGTGAATGTGTGTTACTTAGAGTGCAACCTTCAACCAGTGGGAGTGATGTAAGGATTGATGCAGAAATACAAGATTCTCATACACAACCAATGGAAGATGATACAATGGTTGTACATCCTTCCATTCAAGAAACACATGTAGATGATATTCCTGAAAACTCTCATAGTAGTGGAAGCACACAAGAATATTCTCATGATCAGAATACAAGAACCACCGAAACGCAAAATAACCAACTCCGTAGGTCCACTAGGACTCATCGTCAGCCTGAAAGACTTAATCTCCTTGTTGAAAGTCAAAATGAGATAGATATTTCTGATAATGATGAGCCTACAATCTACAGCGAGGCTATGTTAGACATAGACTCTCAAAGATGGCAAGAAGCCATAAAATCTGAAATGGACTCAATGTGTGCCAATCAAGTTTGGAACTTGGTTGATTTGCCAATTAGGGTTAGACCCATAT
Source organism: Przewalskia tangutica (assembly GCA_029844215.1). Classification (NCBI taxonomy): domain Eukaryota; kingdom Viridiplantae; phylum Streptophyta; class Magnoliopsida; order Solanales; family Solanaceae; genus Przewalskia; species Przewalskia tangutica. The sequence goes on along the minus strand of CM056720.1, from coordinate 137,858,045 downwards.
GATGCAAATGGGTTTTCAAGAAGAAGATTGATGCATTTGGAAAGGTACAAACCTACAAGGCTAGGTTGGTAGCAAAAGGTTATAATCAAAGATCTGGGGTTGATTATGATGAAACTTTTCACCAGTTGCGAAAATCAAGTTCATTCGAATTTTGCTTGCAATAGCTGCATACTATGATTATGAAATTTTCCAGATGGATGTTAAGACCGCTTTCCTCAATGGTAATCTAGTTGAGGAAGTGTATATGATACAACCTGAAGGTTTTGCATCCAAGTCAAAATCAAAAGCAGTATGCAAACTACAAAAGTCCGTTTATGGACTTAAGCAAGCCTCAAGAAGTTGGAATATTTGCTTTGACAAAGCTATCAAATCATTTGACTTTGTTAGAAGCAATGAGGATCCATGCGTTATAGTAAACGCAAGGAAGGGAGTATTGTTTTCATTATCATATATGTCGATGACATATTAATAATGGGAAATGATAAGTCCCTTATGCAATCAGTGAAGGAATGGTTGTCCAGCACCTTCATGATGAATGACTTAGGTGAAGCCTGCTACATTATTGAAATTAGGATCTACAGAGATAGACCTAATAGATTGTTAGGGCTGTCACAGTCTACATACATAGACAAAGTGCTAAGGCGTTTGTCAATGGAAAACTCCAAGAGAGGAGGTCTTTCTATAGGTCAAGACATCAAGTTATCTAAGAAGGATAATCCTTCTACTGTTACAGAACTTGAACGCATGAAGAGGATCCCATATGCTTCAACTATATGATCGATCATGTATGCCATGATCTGTACTAGGCCAGATGTGGCCTTTGCACTTAGCATGACTTGCAAATTCCAGCAGAATCCTTGGGAGGAACATTGGAAAGCAGTCAAGAATATTCTTAACTATCTTAGACGAACTAAAAAATATTTCTTAGTCTATAGTGGGCAAGAGAAACTAGTTGCTACTGGCTACACTGATGCTAGCTTCCAAATAGATCTTGGTGACTTCAAGTCACAGTTTGGATATGCCTTCATTTTAAATTGTGGAGCAGTAAGTTGAAAAAGTTCCAAGCAAGAAACCAATGTTGATTCGACAACTAAAGCCGAGTACATTGCTGGATCGGAAGCTGTCTCGATATCTGACTTCTTAAAAGAACTGGGGGGTTGTTCCAAGTGTCAGTCATCTAATAACGATATATTGTGACAAGACTGTTGTGATTGCGCAAGCAAATGAACCAATATCAACAAACAGAAACAAGCATGTACAGAGAAAATACCACATACTCAGAGAGATGGTGGAATCTAAAGAAATAGATCTAGAATATGTTCCCACATATGATAATCTAACAAATCCATTTACTAAACCATTGAGCTTAGTTAAGCATAATGGTCATTTCGAGAACATGAGTATTATATACATTGGAGATTGGCTCCAGGCCAAGTGGAAAATTGAAAGTATGTATGTTCTAGAGACAATCTTTATTAGGGACAAATGTACTTGAAAATATTCATATTATTAATGAGATTAATATTTATGGCATTTGCAATTATTGAACTATTGTTTGATTGTTTGCAATTATTCATATATGTGCATCATTTGAGCTTACGCTGTCATTAATAGAGTGAGATATTAATGATAGAACGTAACTCTCAAAATAGCCTCGACTAATGATCATCGAGAATGGTATATCGATGATATGCTATAAGTCGACATGTAGTATGCATCACATTCTTAGAGAATGTAGTATGTCTCACAGCTATGAGTAATAGTTACTCGTGATGAACACATGGATACTTTGGAGAAGTATTGGTATACCCTGCCGATAAAACTATTTGTTATACATATCTATAGTGTTATCGGCGTGTGTAATATAAATGTCATTTGGCTTGAGGTCAATACGTGTCTTGTTTACAGAATAATGTACTTTGACCAAGTTCTAAGCTTAAATTCCTTCTGGATAAGATACGACTTGTGTTGGATGCATTAGGATGTAAATCAAGGTGGTAGTTGAGTCAATAAGAAGATTCATTCCTCGATTGGAATTCGAGAGAGCACTCAACTTCTCAATGTTATTAGGTTGACTAAAGTCACTGGCCAGTGCAAGAGACATATTTAGAATATGGTCTAGTTGTCAACTAATAAATGTGAGATAAAGTGATTAAGTCATTTGGATAGACACTTGACAAATTCCAAGCTTAATCGAGTGTATCGTGAATGAAAGGAATTTATAGTTCCGCATAAAGGTTAGATTTGCTGGATTCATGTAAACGTACTTCACATATTGAGTTCGTCATACGACGTAGTCTATGAGTTTCGTATGGACTTTAATTAAATTAATGTCGATATGTGAAGGCCTATAAGGTCACACTATATGCGATTGTTTCTTCGATCTAAGAGTGTATTGAGAAAATATTAAATATTTGATTAAGAATCAAGATATTTATAATTATTATGGAATATTTCTATTTGATAGAAATTACTTAATTGAGTCGAATTGGATTTCAGATTTAATTAAATGTGTTCGATATATTATGGGGGTACTCGGACAAATACATGAAAGAAATTACTGACCCAAGTTGTAGCCTTGGCCGTCCACTTGGACGTTTGAAGTGGACCAACTGGGCTGGTCCACAAACATCAACATGGACCCATGTTTTTCCCTGTTTTATATATGTTTAGGTTTTGTCCTGAACTCCTATATATATACAACACATACCTCATAATTATAAGGTTACATAAAACAATTTCTCAATTTCTAAAGCAAAATTTCCTAGCTTTCCTGATTAGGAGATACACTGGAGTTAGATCTTGCAATCGAAGAATCAAATCACGTTGATACCTTAGTGTTGAATCCCGCATTCGAAAATCTATAAATTTTCTTTTATTATGTTTTGAACATTGATTATCGTATAAGCCATGTCAAGAATGTTGTTGGGTAAGAAAATTTAAAATTTCTGTTGTGCTTACGAACCCAACAGATCCCTATAGTTTGGTGTTTGTGTTTTAAGCTATGTTGCTCGGACTCTCATTAATGATGCCACTACACCCGTAAGTATTTTTGGAGGATCCAACACGCATTCGTAGACATTTTTCTAGAGTTCGAGCAACATAGATTTTAAGTAATTGCGATTAACAAGATTCAGCTTATGATGTTTACCGGTGGAACTATATTACATTATTCTACTTTTGTTGATGATGAAAACATTGTGTCAAGCTGTTGCCTCATTCCTTATATTGAATCCCAGTCTCTTTTTACTTAAACTTCTTATTTCCTTCCAGTATCAATATTTGGATGTCCTATTATATCTTATCATCTTTCAGCATTTGGATGTCCTATTTCATTTTTCCTGTGAGTAGTTTTTATCAATAATGAGTGATGGTAGAATATTGGGACTGAACAACTAATTATGTAGACTATGTAGTTCTTTATATTTTTAACACTCCAATCATATTGCTTTCGTATCTTGTATAAAATAATATAAAAGATATTAGTCATGTCATAATACACATTAAAATCGTTTTAGGAAAAAAAATATTAATTCAAAATATTTGCCACTTTAAAGAATTAAGGAGACGTTAATTATTGTGTTTGTTAATTCAATCCTTACTACTCTTAGAAGGAAAAATAATCATTAGTTATTAGTTCTATAAAATAAAAATAATAATAATAGGTGTGTAAAGACCTTAAACAAGAAAAAAAACCCGAACGAAATAATCGATAACTCTATCATTAAAAAGATAAATGTGCGTGTTATCGATTCAGTTAAATGTGAATCCTAATTGAATGAGCAACGTGTTACCACATCTTAATTTTTTTTAATTGTCTCTTGGAAAACATTAGATATAGTTTGTCAAAATTGATATATTTTAAAATTTATGGCCAATTAAATTAAGACACACAAAATGAAGTCAAAAGAGTATTAGACGTGTATACTCCATATAGTAAATTTAATCCAGGGTGATGAGCCCGATTGATTTTACCAATAAATTATATCCCCTTTGCTTCCTTCCTCTTTGAATTTTGATACTAAGTTTGACTTGCACATGGTAAAGCATCTTGTTTAGTACACATTTAAGCATAAATAATGTTTAAATTTTGTACCGATTAAATTAAATATGAATGAAAGGGGGCAGACAGTTAAAGATACCAATAGACTAGTAAAAGAAATATACCAAATAAAAATATATATAATATATGTGTAAGAATTGGGAAAATGCACCATAGTTCCATAAGCAATCAATGTATAGAATAATTGCTATTTTGTAGTTAGGAATTGTTAAGAGTTTGTTAGAGATGGTTAGTTAGTTACATAGTTAATTAGATGTGATTAACATGTATATATGGCATTGTATACATTTTAGTTTGTAACTACACATATTCTTTTCATCAAATGGAGTAACAAGCAGAGTTTCTGCTCAATACCACACTATCTCCTTCTATCCTCACTTCTCTTCTCCTTCATCATTGCTTTTCTTTTTTACTTTCATGTTCTCAAATCAATACAGAACAACATTCACATGGTATCAGATCTGTGGTGAATTATTTCATCTCGAAGGAGTATTATCACATGCAAAGAGAAATTGAACAAGTCTGCGCATCGATATCATTGTTGCAAAGTTGAATCTACTGAATCGAAGCTCAATGAAGACATATCGAGAGGACATTTTTACATGCCATTTGTAAGTTTCTATTTCATTAGATTCTCGATGTTGAGAAGTAGAATCTGATGAATCGGAGGTTCAGTGGAGACAAAACGAAAGGATATTGTCACATGCAATTTGTTAATCTTCTGTTTAATTTGTTAATTTTCTGTTTTGTTGGATTCTCATTGCTGAGAAGTAGAATTTGATAAATCTGAGATATAATCAACAACTATGTGATGGGGAGTAATGGAGAAGATCTGGTTGATGAATGTAAAATAGTGAATGTGAGTATTGATCACAACCATCCTTTATATCTTTTTCTTTTGGATGCACATGGATCATTGTTTGTTGAAATTATTTTGAGTGGAATGGACAATTATACGCTATGGAGTAGAGCTATGAATCTAGCTTTGTTAGGAAAGAACAAAATAAGATTCATTGATGGATCAGTGATGAGATCTTCCTTTCATGGAGATCTGGCAAAACTGTGGGATACGTGCAATGCAATCGTAGTATCTTGGATGATGGAGAATGTGAGTAAGAGTTTTCTTACTGGAATATTGTTTAATTCAGATTCATATAGTATATGGGAAGAGTTGAGGGAAATATTTGACAAAATAAACAGCTTTAGAGCCTTTCAATTACACAAGGAGATATTCACTATGAGACAAAGAACACTATCAGTATCAATGTATTATTCTAAGATGAGGGATTTATGTGATGAGTATGATTCCAACATTTTGTCCAAAATCCAAGGAATTTGTTGACCACTTACAATATCAAATAATGCTGCAATTTCTGATAGGACTGAATGAAAGTTATGATCAGGCCAGGAGCCAGATAATCATGATGCAACAAATACCAAATTTGAAAAAGTGTATGCCATGATCAATCAGGAAGAAAGTCAAATGATGGTGGCAGGAACAAGAAGAATGGTGCAGGAGCAGATGGAATCATCAGTTATGTTCATAGCTGGGAATGAAAGTGGTAAAAATGGGAACGAAAAGCAGAAGAAACCATATAATTCCAATGTTGTGTGTGATTTCTGTCATATGAAATGACATTGAAAAGTGAGCTGTTTCAAATTAATGAAATGTGACTTTTGTCATAAAATAGGACACAAGCAGGATGATTGCTATAAACTCAATGGATATCCTGATAATTTCAAGGGTAGTAAAGCCAAGAAGCATATGTGGTGACAAGTTTAGGAATTCTTTGGTCCAGTTCCAATACTCTCCCCCAGCTCAAGGTGTTTTGTGATGCAGATTTGAGGGCATGTGTTAACAATAGAAGATCAGTTACTGGCTACTTGGTGATGTATGGTTTATCACCAATATCTTGGAAGTTTAAGAAACATGAGACAATGTCAAGGAGCTCAACAAAGGCTGAATATAGAGCTATGACAATTTCAGTGACAGAAGTGATATGGCTTGTAGGATTATTTCAGGAGCTTGGAGTTGAAGTTCAGAAATCAGTGTCAATATACACAAATATCATATCTGTCATTCAAATTGATGTTAATCCAGTCCTTCAAGAAAGAACAAAGCATATTGATATAGATTGCCACTTTATCAGAGAACACATATAGGAGGGACTAATCAACACTGCATTTCTGACCTCCATTGACCAGCCTACAAATTTGTTTACTAAAGCCCTTGGTAGACTACAACATGCTCACTTACTGTCCAAGCTAGGAATGAAGAACATCTTCATCTCTCATCTCCTAGCTTGAAGGGGTGGGGGTGTGTGTGCAAGAATTGGGAAAGTGCACCATAGTTCCATAAGCAATCAATGTATATGATAAGTGTTATTTAGTAGTTAGAAGTTGTTAAGAGTTTGTTAGAGGTGGTTAGTTAGTTACATAGTTAATTAGATGTGATTAACATGTATATATATCATTGTATACATTTTAGTTTGTAACTACGCATATTCTTTTCATCGAATGAAGTAGCAAGCAAAGTTTCTGCTCGATACCACACTGTCTCCTTCTATCCTCACTTCTCTTCTCCTTCATCCTTGCTTTTCTTCTTACTTTCATGTTCTCGAATCAATACAGAACAACATTCATAATATATTTATGCATAATTTTTATCACTTAATTATGTGAGTTACACAATGGATTTACGGGAATAGTAAACTATTATCACTAGTGCTTTGAAATGATAAACTATACAAATTACAATAGTGAACAATCTTGTAGCCCACAAGAGTTGTGGCTACAGAAACTTGTGAGTTCTTGATTCGTCTTAGATCTGCGTCCTTGAGTCCGTCTTTCGTCTTGGATCTTCAATCTAATTTCTACCAACTCTTTGATCTTGATAACCTGAGACCAATAACCACTAAATCTGGAAAACAAGAACAAGTAAATGGTTTACTGAGTCGATTGATGTTCAATCTATCCTTAAGACAATATTGCCCCGTATTAATCTCTTAACGGCTATTGGCAACTTGTCTCCCAAGATAAAACAACAACAAACAATTGAGCAAAGGATAACTCAATTGTTTACTATAAAAGAAGAACATTTGAGTGTGTGAAAATATGTTAGAGAGGAAGAGATATTCAGAAAATTCTGAATTATACAAATGTTAAGTGTGTTTTGCAAATGAGCCCAAGGCTCCATTTTATAGTGTGGAGAAGATGGCCTTCCACATAGCCAAGTAATGGCCTTGAATGACCATATAATAGTTTCGATTGTGGAGTTACAATTCAGCCAAATATGATGAATTCATGAGCCAACTAAAGGAGAATTAATGCTCCAAAGTCAGCCCAAAAATCAGTTTTATTTCTTCTCCAACGGTCTGAAACAGTCGTAGCGCCGCGGCCCTGCAGGGAGGCGCCGCGGCGCCGAAACTTCAGAGAGTTTCGAGAGTCGCCAGCGCCACGGCTCCGACTTTGAGGCGTCGCGGCCCTTCGAGGCTCCGCGGCGTTTTCCGACTTGTTTCATCTTTTACACATCATACACTTCTTCCTTTATTTACCAACGTGAAACCATTGTCATTTGACCAATAACCTTCTATTATCTTACGTCTCAAACATTTTGTATACGTACCAATATCTCTTCCATTAAAGAAATTACGATCTTTGGTACAACGTGTGTGGAAACAACGTTTCCGAAATGCGGGCCCCAAAATGTTATAGTCATGATTAATAGGTTTAATTTATTTCACGTTTAATAAATTTCCAATAATCCCCTCTTGGAAGAGATTTTGACGCACACATATGGTGCCTTTTTAGCAATCATCCGGCAGATCGATGCTGCATCTGGAGAGGTAGCCATGGCTTTGAACCTTCCATAGTAGAATACCATTGGACATACTTACTGTGCGGTGAACATGATGTCTTGAACCGTCAGTGTGTATGCAAAGATAATGGTACCAATACAACACCTTTACCTTTCCTTACTCTGTTCTTCTTTAATATTTTGTCCGTTGTGGCCATGGACACGTCTTAGATTCTTAAGTGCTTACAATTTTAGGCCAGCCAGTCCTCGCACTTAAATAGGTGGTTTCCTACAAGGTATTTGTTAGACTGATTTCCAATTGTTCACGCAAGTGTACGTATCGTTACAAGTAATATAGTCTGGTAAAATCGAATATCGTCCACAGAGACTGGTTTCTAATTACCGAACATCTATTCTAGGTTATCTATTTGGCAAGTGATGGTTGATTTGGGTTTTTATCTAACACTACTAGAGTAATTGTAAGAATTAAACTATATTATTGAGGTTTAATCAGTTATGAAGGAATTAGGGCTTCCAATATTCTCAACTATCCACTCTTTTCAATCCTTAATGCAACTAGAATGACTTCGTCTTTTACGTTAAGATAGCGGTTAACTAGACTGTTTTATATTCCGGTTAGGATATATAATAGCTCAACCCCTGTGCATAAACCTTCTATATTTCTATGATAGGTTTTACCACATAAGAGGATTAAGAACAATAACCTATAATGCTACACAAGTATCGGGGTACTTTCGTCCACGATTTTAACCTATGTCTATTCAATTACAGCATATCTAAATCTCTTCTCTCGGTTCTTGATTCGAAATCATATAGATTATGATAATTAGTGATCAATTAACTATCAAACATTCATACCAATATTGAATAAATCTTAATCAAGTGAAGAAGAAATCAAACTAATGCATTAAGTCATGAAAGAGAATTTCAAGCGATTTAATAGGAAAGCCCTAATAAAGTGTTTAGCTCCTAGCCATAGACATGCTAAGAACTAATACAAATCCCAACATGAACTGAATTGAAAACTAAGGAAAGAAAAATTACTTAGAACTAGGTCTCCAATTGTAGCCTCCAAAGTTGTGATGTATTTCGTGTTATAAGATATATGATAGGTGATCCCTAAAATCTATCCCAAGGGCTTATATATGTTGTCAAAAATGTGTGACTTGGACCCTTTTGCCCCTTGCCAATTCTCTTTCGGATTGGAAATTCCTGCATCGGTACCGCGGTCCTGCAGAATGGCACTACTGTGCCGAAAGTACTGCGACTTCTCAGTAATTATGGCACCACGGTCCTGCAGTCTTTCATCCGGATCTGCCAACTTTTGTCCTTTTTGCTTCGGGAACTCCTTTTCTGACCATTTTTAGCTTATTTTTGTCATTTAGAACCGTTGTGACTTAAAAGAAAGAAAAATAACCCTAACAAGACACTTATTTAAACGAAAATGGGAAAAATACTAACTAAAAATAACTCAAAAAGAGTATACAAAATACGCCTAACAAATACCCCCAAACTTAACATTTGCTCGCCCTCGATCAAAGATCAAAACAAAATCAAAGAAACAGAAACAAACAGACTCAAAGACTCAAATCAAGAAGCTGCACAAGATTACTTAGTAAATCATGAATGTCAGTTGGGATAATATGCTGGATCATATATATCATGAATATAGCAATCTAGAATTTAAAGTCAGATATTTCGCAAATTCATTTCAATCATAATCAATGGAAGCATGAACACCTACCCTATGCATGTCAATTTCGTTCCATTTTTTTTCAAAGACCTATGTGTCTGTTTATTTGTTATTCTCCACTAATCATAGACATACAATTTAGAGATCTTCAGGACTTTTCAGGGTTGTAATGCAGGCTTAGGTAGGGGTAGGCATTTCGGCTCAATTTACTTACCATAAGAGTTTTTCTCATTCAACCATTTTGTCCTTTTTGATATTCTTTTCAGTTCATACCTATCATTCTCCTCTTCTCTTTTTGAGAGCATGAAACACATTCACATAGACACCCCCAAACTTAAGCTTTTACATTTTTTCATTGGGGTGCATCAATTTGTTTCACACTTTTTCATCCATGTTTTCACTTACTGCTTATGACACACAAGAGAATCATTGGGTGTCAAAGAAACAACTTATTTTAGGCTCAAAGAGGCTGACTAGGGATACAATTTATTGCAAGGTAGATATTGAATGGTAAGAAGGGATAACAAAGAAATGCCTGAGTCATCTCCCTAAATATGTACATCTTAACTATTTCGCCTCAAATAACAAGCAAACAGACTTCATAGACATTTTTCAATCATTCTTTTCACAATTGACAACACATAGGCTTAAGCATAAATATCCCACATCATTAGATTTTCATGAATTTTTGGCATATCTAACTTAAGTACACAGATTTTAGCTTCTAGTTCCATTATATTATCTCACTTAATTCACTAGGCGTTTCAAGCATTACATCATGCATGATTATAATTTTTTGACTCATATAGCCACAATAAAAGACACAAAACTCAATCAAAATGATTCAAAACAGAAACACAAAAATAAAATAAGTACCCCCCAAACTTAAACGACATATTGTCTCAAATGTGTAATGACTCAAAAATTAAAAAAAGATGACTTACAGACAATAATGGCTCGAGATGGTGGCGATGGCGGCAGATGTTGCATTGAGACGATATCTTTGGGAAGGGATTTGGTGATTTATGGCTTTTTATTTTTCTGAAATCGCGCCCAGGCACTGCGGTGCCGACCCGATTTCGTGTTTTCTACCCTTTTCTTCATGCTTAGTCTTCGATTTCCTCACCTGTCATCACAACACAACCCAAAAATACCATCAAGTGAGACTGTTCAAGTTATACTAATTGCATAATTTAAACATTGGGTTGTCTCCCAAGTAGCGTTGTCTTTAACGTCTTTTAGCCGGACGCAGGTTCTTTATTCAATCACTGGGGTAAATTACCCCCACAACTCATCCATTTGAAAATCATTTTTCTCTTCCTTACTCTATTCTTCTTTTTACAGGGTCGGGTTTAGCAAGATTTACCTTTTTGTCAGCTTTCATCTCATCAACTTTTATTTGAGTACTCATACTAACATGTGGGTTCACCGCTGTCGCAGTGATCGCCCTGCCTTTTGATTGTTCTTGATGAGCTGATGTGTCAGTTGTGCTCACCGTAAGGAATTTGTTGCTGGCCTGAGATTCAATGGTAGATTTGAAAATCTTGAACACCATCTCCTCTTCTTGGACCCTTAGTCTCAACTCTCACTTCTCCACATCAATGAGAGCTCTGCCCGTGGCTAGGAATAGTCTTCCCAAAATAATGGGTTTGTCCTCATCTTCCTCCATATCAAGAATGAGGAAATCTGCTGGAAAGAAGAACTTGTCCACCTTGACTAGCACATCTTCCACTATACCTCGGGGGTGCACCACGGATCGGTCAGCCAGCTGCAGATTTACTGTGGTTGTCTTGGCTTCCCCTAAACCCAATTTCTTAAACACAGATAGGGGCATAAGTTTTATGCTAGCCCCTAAGTCACAAAGTGCCCGGTTGCAGGTTACCTTTCCAATAGTGCAGGTGTTACACCCCGTAATTCTAGGACATGTATAAGAGAATGTACGTAAGGAATCAAGACTTGAAAAATTGGTACGAAAGAAAGAATTGTTTTTCCGAAGGAAAAATCTACCGAACGTCGAAAAGGAAAAATGTTCGTTGATGAGAATTAGATTCTCAAAATGCATTATTTGAGGAATATAGAATGTATTATCATTATGAAAAGTTATTTTTACAGATTTGATCACGTGGGGCCCACCCGAGGAATTTTACGTTTTGTGGGGCCCACGAGGGTTACAAAATTTTATGGACGAATGAGAGGGCGACACGTGTCACCCCCACCCCACATGGCTTGCTCGAATTAAGACAAGGGTAAAATGGTCATTGACCATTGTAGATGATCAAGTCTTGCTAGTTTGAGAAAATTGACCAAGTCAACTTGTCCACTTGGCTAAATATTTAATCTCCTCCATCCAAGCCACACAAGTGTTGTGATCTAAGCCCTCCATTGTTTTTTATATACTACACTAGCGCAAGACTTAGTCTTCAACACTTAAAAAAATTAGAGAACCTTGTGCTAGCAAGAAATAGCTCTCGGCTTTGTCATATTCTCACACAAATATTTTTGCAATTTTGGTTCTTTATTCACAAGACTTTAACCCAAGGTTCCTAGGGGTATTGTACGGATATCTCAATAGAAAGATCTCGGCAAAACGACGTTTTCACGTTAGTCGCAAGGAGAAAACCTAAGTCGTTTTCATAGTTTTGGATTGGAAATGGAAGAGAAGTTGGTTGTGAACTTCTAAAGGTTTCAAATAGCGGATTGGAGAGCAAAGGAAAGGAGCTAAGAATTGCTAAGGAGCGACTTTGAATCTTGGAATTTATAAGGGCTTATAAAGGTAACAATCTTGTCGTTTTAGTAATTAAGATTACTTATTGTTGTAGCTATGGATATTAGCAAGCATGAAGTATATATTATGAAGTTTGATAAGTGTATTGACTATTGGAACCCTAATCCGAAACTAGCATGTTTAGCCCTTAAGATTACAATTCAATTTGATTATTAGTTTAAGTCGTCACATGTTATATAAAGAAGGAATTATAATTGTTAAAGTTGTTTATGACTATATAACATGTTAGACCTAAGAACTTGGATTGAAAAAGAATTGGAAAGGACTTGTGTTGTTGTACATGTTAGCCGAGAATGGCTTTGAATATTGAAGTTACTTGATATTAATTGTGGGGCAGAATTTTACACGTATTGTAAGACGTGTAATCCCCTTTGATTGGATAATGAATTGAGCCTTAAATGTGGCATGTTGGTTATTGATTATTGGGCCTTGGAAAAGGTGGAAAAGTATGTAGAAACAAAGGAGGTCTTTGCTTGATTTTCCGTAGAATAAGAGACCGTATACTTAGTATTATTCTACGTTAGAAACTAGAAGTTGATAGTCGTGTTGTGACCATTATAGGTCGACAATTCTACGTGCGGCGTATTCGACTTAGATTGTGGATTAAGCCGAAAAGGTATGTGAACCATCTCCTCTTCTTCTAGCATGATTCCTTATGATAAAGAAAGTAAGTCTTACTCCTTAAATGATCCATTCCTTGGTTGTACTTGGATTGCCTAATATAGAATTTGTTCTATATACTTCCTTGATTGTACTTTGATGTTTAAATTGTAAGTTGTTATAATCCATTCCCTTAATGAAGTTTGGATTCTCAAAAGTGAAAGTGTTTTACTTGAAGTACTTAGAGTCTTAAAAAGGAAATGGTTTCCAAATCTTTTGGCTAGTGTCTTAGTTTCAAAACCTAAAGGTTGTTATAATGACTTTAGGGGAGTCAAAGGAGTGATTTACTTAATTGATTTAAAAGAGGAGAAATGACATGACTAAAAGAGAAGTAACTTGTTTTAAAGGGGCGAGTTACTTGAGATTTAAAAGTAGAAGAAACTTGATTTCTAAAGTTAAGAAACTTGATTTCTAAAGATTAAGAGACTTGAAGTATTTTGAAAGTTAAGAAACTTGATTTGAAAGTATGTGATACTTGGTTTTAAAAGTATAAGTCTCTTGGATATAAAAAGAATGAATTTGTCTAAAACCATAAAGGGTTATAACGGCTTTATGGTAGGTTAGTTATAACAGCTATATGGAAGGTTAAGGAAATTGTCTAATTTGATTCATAGGCATGAGTTGCCTAATGTTACTTAGTTTCAAAGCCTTGAAATAAATTTCTAAAGGTGTAGTAACTTACTTTGAAAAATAGACATGCCTTGATACAACGGGTGTTAGTATCTTGGGGCTTTGTATAAAAATGAGTCTTTTGAAAAGAATGGACGTACGTAGTACTTTGGCTTGTTAAATGAGAATTATTCTAATTGTGCCTTGATAGTACTTTGACTTGTTAAATGAGAATTATTCTATTTGTGCCTTGATAAGTACTTTGGCTTGTTAAATGAGAATTATTCTATTTTGTGCCTTGATAGTACTCTGGCTTGCTTAAATAAGGATTTTCTCTTGGTATATGTAAAAAGAAGGCATGGTAATTGTCTTGGTTTATGTAAAAAGGAAAGGCATGGTAATTGTCTTGGTTTATGTAAAACGGAAAGGCATGGTAATTGTCTTGGTTTGTATAAAGGCATGGTATTGTCTTGGTTTATGTGAAAAGGAAAAGGCATGGTGTTGTCTTGGTTTACTTGCATATGGGTTGCTCATATAGATATTCGTGCAAGTGTCATATTTCCACATCTCCGTCCTCCTCCATAAAGGGTCGACTTGTTTCAAGGATATCATGGAGTAGCTCCCGTGGTGGTGAGTGGTACACTCGCGGCGGATCGATATTTGACTCGGGCGGGTTAAATTCGGGATATATATAAGCCATGGATTAGCTATCCGTGATGCGATATCGTGTCTGGATGACTCATTGCGGGTCCACATGACCTAAGAGGGTGAAATAGTCCCTTGCGGGTGAAATAGTCCCATGATAGGTTGCATTATAACACAGAGGGTGGTTGACCCTGGCACTGACACGACATTCATGTTTTGAAACGGTAGTGATTTCATTAATGGAAGGGTGCATTGTGTTTATGACTTAAAGTGGAACAGTTGGTCTCATTGTTAAAAACATAACTTAAAAGATAAAAAGGATTGCATTACTCTCATGATTGCAAGGTTCAGTGTGCTTATTGATGTTATATTATATCATGGACTGTCGGCAGTGAGGAAGGATTCCACGGGCATGATTGATATTATGGGCGTGAGACCCATGGTTATATTTGAGTAATGACTTTGAGGGCATGCGTCCCTGACTTGATATGACTGCTTATGTATTGTATCGTAGTTTGGCTATCATGCATGTCTCTATTTTGTATAGATTGTTATGATTTCTTTACAATATTCTTGTTTCACATACTTGGTACATTCTTGTCTTGACCTCCTTGAAGCTGCGTTAAATGTCGCTTGAGTTTAGATGCAGATTTGGTGATCTGCAGTGTAGGACCTACTCGGAGTTTTGGATAGCTCCATACATTCGGGAGTTTATCATTTTGGTATAAATCCTTGATGCATGCTTTTGTCTGATTATGGAGATGCAGTGGGCCTTGTCCCGTCATAGTTCAGTAAATCTCTTAGAGGTCTGTATTCATATGTGGGATTGGACTCATGTACAGTGTAGTACCTTTTATTATGTATATTATGTGGCAGCCTTGTTGGCTTTGCCCTTGCATGTTCGTTGGTTTTTTTTTTTAAAATGAGGTGTTATTTAGTTCCGCAGTTTACTTGTGTCAGTTAGGCAGAAGGGTGCCTAGGTAGGGCACGATCCACGAGCAGGTTCGGTCGTGACAGTGGTATCGAGCGATCGATCCTCGGAATGTCTACAGACCGTGTCTAGTAGAGTCTTGATTATCGGTGTGTTGCGCGCCACACCCATTAACAGGAGGCTACAGGACATTTAGGAGTTGGTTTCTATTCTTCTCACTCTGAGATCGTGCCATAGAGCTGTGTTATTAAGATAATTTCCCTCTGACATATTATTATGTTATAGATATGCCTCCAAGGAGGGCAACAGATCTCTTTTCAACCGAGGAACAAAACAAGATCATTTCGTTCTATTTTTAGTAAAATAGTGAAGGATATTCCACTTGAGAAGGGCAAAGCGATGCGAGAGCTACGGTCGGACTCGAGAGAGTTGATAGGGCTCATGCCGTGGTATCAGGATATTGTGCATGATCGGCGAGTTCTGCGCCGAGTTTTGAGGCCAAGCACGAGCCTCCGGTTTCTCGATTAAGGAAGACTATATGGTCATAAGGAAGCAATTATGTTATTGACCAAGATAGCGGTGCTACGATTTCATCGTGAAGGTTATTAGGCGATGCAAGCGGTGTACGGATGGTAGAGGGCAGCGGAAATAAGCGTAAGAGGCTAGACGGTTGGTTATCGGTGAGTGTTTGGACTAGCGGCCTCGGCATGAGTGAGATATTCGTCCCAGCCTACCCAGTACATACCCCCACAGCTCACAGGTAGGATATTGGACCCCACAAGGTATTTAGGAGCCGATCCGAGCTCCAGGGTTCGAAGTTCTCAGAGGATCAGAGGATTTTCTCAGTCGAGGCCACCTATTCCTCAGTGTTTCCAATGTAGTAAGCGTCATATGGGGAAATACCGTTATGGCACAGGTGTTTGTTTTTATTGTGGCCGTCCGGGCCATATACTGAGGGTATGTCCTTTTAGAAAGAGCACCGGTGAGGTGGCTCAGCCTATGAGGCCGGTGGTTGGTTCCTTTTCATCTACAATGCGCCCGAGCGGTGTCACGACCGACCGGGGCGCGGCCGGTGCCCTACCGGGCACCTGTCGGTATACATCGAGAGAATAGCGTGAACATACATACACATAAACACGAATAAAGTAAACATCAGCAGCCAAATGAGGCGCGCTTTCCATAAAATAAACTTAAGCGAAAGTGAAGCGAGACAACTTATTCTTACGGCCCAAACCACAAACGTGACTACTGCACCTCAGGAATAACAAGCGTGGAGGGACAGGGCCTCCACACCCCCGAATGTACAAAAGTCTATAACCTCGAGGAACCGTACCAAAAACAAAGCCTCGGAGAAATGGAGCTTTCGAGGCGGCGGTGATCCTAGAGTGCGGATCGCCAAGCTACGTACCTCAACTGCGGTATGAACGGCCCGAAAGAGGTCGATCTACAACGGTACCAGTATGCGGCGGGAAAATCGAAAGTACCTCTTAAGTCTAATATAACTTGAGAGATGTATAAAATCAGTTTAGATAACACTGTGCCTTACCAACAATGATAATATCAATCATATACTATGCTGCATGAAAATAGGAAGCTCATAATCAAAGCAAGGTCATCCGCCTCACAGTATCATTAAGCACACCTACTCCTGGGACTATTTCACCCGCGTAAGCCCAGCGGACTCGCAAGGTATTCTCGCATCGTGGGTAGCAAATCCACGGGCAATGGTGGTATAACGATCTTGGGGATTTACCCCGCATGTATACTCTTACCCTGAAGCAGGTGGTATGACGATCTTGGGGCTTGCCCCGCATTCATACTCTTACCCGGAAGAAGGTGGTATAACGATCTTGGGGCTTGCCCGCCATTTATACTCTTACCCTCCATCGCATGCCTCGGAATCCTCATCGTAAGCGTGTCGAGGTGCATACCGTGGAATCCCACATCACCGTGATGCGTCCAAGTAAACTCATATAAAGACCATGGAAGCATACGTGGAATCCTTCATCACTGCAGTGCGTCAAGTAAACTCATATAAAGACCATGGGAGCATACGTGGAATCCTTCATCATCCAGTGCGTCGTAAACTCATAACTTCATTAGACTTTCGTTTCTATGTTTACCTTATTCAAGAAAAACCGACTCTTTAACCTTTCATAAATTTATTATAACCAACTCCCCATAAAGCTGTTATACTAACTTTATGCTTTAAAACTTTAGACATTCTTATCCTTTCATAAGGCCGTTATAACTAACCTCCCATAAAGTCGTTATAACTCCTTATGTTTCAAAAGATTTCGTTCTTTTATTAACCAAGAGGCTTATACTTCAAATCAAATTTACACAATTTTCAAAATACTTCTTCATGTCAAGAAATCCTTGTCTACCTTATTTAGGATAAACCATTCCTCAAGAACAAGTGGGTTAACTCCTTAACCCAACCAACTTAGACATTTTCTTAAAACAAGTCAAGTATAACAAATGGATTTACTTCATTTAAAACACGTACGTCTACCGTACTATATAGTTATAACTACTCATGCTCAAGAGATAAGAAAGTTTCCACATACCTCTCCGGTTAATCCACTTGCTAAGTCCAATACACCACACGTAGTACGTCAACCTAAAATGACCATAGTACGTTTATTAACCTCTAGTTCAATGTAGAATAATCCAAGTTCAAGTCACTAAATCCTATGGAAAATTGGGCAGCATTTCCTTTGTTTCTACATACTTTGCCACCTTTTACAAGGCCGAATTCAACATCCAAACGCCACATTTCAGGCCCAACAATCCAAACATTTCAAAGGGGATTACACACCTAAACTTGGGTGTGTAAAATTCTGCCCCATAAGGTACAACAATTAACTTAACAAGTCAAAGGTAGTTTTTAGGCTACAACATGCTCACATAACCTTCTTAACCAATTCTTTCACATCCAAACCATATTTCTTACATGCAATGAGTCTAAGAGCATTATTTACTACTACAAGTTCCTTCTTCTTCACATGCAACACCAATAACTAGTTACAAGAGATGAATCTTTACCTTAGAGCTTTAGCCAAATTAATCCAACAAAATTCTAGCCTCCTCTTCCACAAACACCACCACAACAACTCCCACAAGTTTGCAAATAAGTTACCTTCTTGCCACACTTTTCAGATTTTTCTCAAGCCTTGTGTTCTTCTTGATTTTCTAGAGAGAAGGAAGAGCTTAATTTTCTAGAGAGAGGGATGAACTTGAAGAATGACCAAGTCTTCAAGACTTGGTCAATAAGTAGTGCATGCAAAATCAGATGGGGGAGGACACTTGTCACCCATGGCCTCTTTAAAAGAAAATATCAGTTTTCGGTTTTCCGCCAAAAGTTCCGCCTCGGCGCGGAACCTCCTGCCGACAACCCAGACCTATCCGTGCCGCAGTAGCTCCTCGGAATAACCGGCGCCGTGGCCGCACTTGCGCCGCGTCTGGCGACGATCGAAACACCTTTCTTGTCCGATACAAGACCGAACTTGTAACTTCCATAACTTTCTACTCCGATGTCCTATCGACGAACGGTTGGTTGCATTGGAAACTAAACTCAACGAACTACACACTAGGCCTTTGAAACACCTACAAACTCTCAAGGTAACTGTACATATACCAACTCAAAGTTAACTAAAAACCCGTCTGAAACAATCCGTGAACTTATCTTTTGAAAATTTTAAGTCTTACTCCCTCTCGTACGCACTCATACGCATGACTTGAACTACGGGGTGTAACATTCTCCCCCCCTTAGAAACATTCGTCCCCGAATGTTCTTTTGGAGCCAATCTAATATTCCTCGGTACATCCTCGTACTTTACACTAATGGAACTTCATTATGCCACATATGGTCCTAAGATATCGCACACGCATATCCATCCATCACTATCACACAAGAAAACAGATCCCAAGGGTGCACTAACGCTATTTTACTCCCATTCAAGGCCTAAAAGGATTCTCTTATCGTACTTCCAACCTACTGCTAGCATACATACATAACCTTAATATTATCCACTCATGACATTCCATCATACAACCATCCTATCATGCATACTAATCTCTAAAGGGTCAAAGGTATACCTGACGTCATATAGGCGGGTCAAAGGACCGCTAAAACTGAGAACTGCTACCACGACCTCTGCCGCGTCCTGCCGGTGCATGAACATCCTGCCTAGCCATTGAAGGTGAAGAACCCGCAACCCGATCGATAGGCGTGCCATTCCACCGATGCCTCTGGTCGAACAATCCCTCGCCAAATGGCCCTGTTGGTCGCAAGCATAAAAAGTTGTCGACCTAGTCCGACACTCTCCAAAATGAGATCTACCACAGTGACCACACCGAGGTAAATGTGGCCTCCCGTGCATACTATCTTCAGATACCTTTGAAACTGCCGCCCCGGAGCCTTGACCTGTTCCTGCATATCCCCGGCGGTCAAACCACCCGCCGGAAGACCGGGAAGGGGCACTCTGCGTCGGCGAAAATGTAGACCCAACCTGCTGCTGAGGCTGTCCACCCTGAAAGCTATCATGAAACCCTGCCGTCCTGGCCTCTTGGGTGAAATTTGGACTGGGCCGCCTCACTCTCCCTGTCCTCAATTCCCTGTGCATACGCCTGCATCCTTGCAATATCCATACCTGGCTGAAGAGCCACTCCTAGACATGCAGTAACCATGTAACGATCTAACCCCATCACATAGCGGTGAACTCGGTCCGCCATGCCCGCCACAATAGTGGGCACATACCTGGCCAATGAATCAAACTCCAGGTTGTACTCCCTGATGGTCCTCCCATTCTGTCTTAATGCCAAGAACCTATCCAAGCGGGCTCTCCCCATCTCAGGAGGCAAAAAGTGACCGAGAAAAGCTTCCGTGAACTCATCCCAAACAGCTGGAGGAGCACCCACACCTCTAGACAACACCCACGACTCAAACCAATTCAACGCAATATCGCGTAGTCGGTAAGAAGCTAACACAACGGACTCTGTCTCCGAGGTCCTAAGCACCTGCATAGTCCGCCGCACCTGCCGAATGAACTCCTGAGGATCCTCCTCAGACCTCGACCCATAAAACTCGGGTGGATCACAACTCAGAAAGTCCCGAATCCTTAAATCGCGGCTCTGGGGTTAGTCGCGGCTCACGGCGGCATGCCACGCCTGCAATGCTAGTCAACAACCCGACCGCTCTCGTAATCCTATACTATGCCCGGTGTGGGATGGAGGATCTGGTACGCATGACCTCGATGGCCGTTGTTCCGCCTCGAACTCATTGAGGCTAGCGACGTCGTGGAACTCGCCGTCCGAAACATCATTTCCGGTAAAGACTTGGCCTGTGTCCTCGTAGCCCTCTGCGTCCTACTCGCGACTCCTCAGTATCTTGCCGCCTCGGGCCTGGTGGACTTACGTGGAGGCATCACTGCTATAAGAAGAATACCTCAGAGGGAGTCTAACTTATAACACAGCTCTAAGGCACGATCTCAAAGTGAGAAGAATGGAAACCAATCCTAAATATCCTGCAGCCTCCTGATTATAGATGTGGTGCACAACACACCGATAATCAAGACTCTACTAGACACGGTCTATAGCCACTTTCCGAGGACTAACTGCTCTGATACCACTTTTGTCACGACCTCGGCCGGGATCGGTGCCATCTGGGGCACGCATCGGTATACATCAGAGAATAGCAGCGGAACATACATACACATAAACCTGAATAAAGTAAACATCACTGACAAGCCGACAAGGCCGCCTTCCATAAAATAAACTTAAACGAAAGTGAAACAGTACAACTTATTCTTACAGCCCAAACCACAAACGTGACTACAGACCTCTAGGAATAACAACTGTGGCAGGACAAGGCCCCGCCATACCCCCTGAATGTACAAAAGTCTATAACCTCAGGGAACCGTACCAAAAACAAAGCCTCCGGAGAAATGGAGCTTTCCAGGAACTGACAGTGATCCTAAGAGTTCGGATCAGCAAGCTACGTACCTCAACCTGCGGCATGAACGCAGCCCCCCGAAGGAGGTCAGTACAACAGGTACCAAGTATGCGAAACTGGGAAAATACTGAAAGTACCTCATAAGTCTAAAATAACTGGAGACATGTATAAAATCAGTTTACAGAACACTGTGCCTTACCAACAATGAGAATATCAATCATATACTATACTGCATGAAAATAGGAAGCTCATAATCAAAGCAAGGTCATCCGTCTCACAGTATCATTAAGCACTCCTACTCCTGGGACTATTTCACCCGCATGGGTCATGTGGACCCGCATGAGGTATTCCTCGCATAGGTTGTACTCACCCGCATGGGACTATTTCACCCGCATAAGCCCAACGGACTCGCATGAGGTATTCCTCGCATCGTGGGTAGCAAATCCACGGAACAGGTGGTATAACGATCTTGGGGATTTACCCCTCATTTATACTCTTACCCTGAAGCAGGTGGTATGACTATCTTGGGGCTTGCCCCTCATTCATACTCTTACCCTGGAGAAGGTGGTATAACGATCTTGGGGCTTGCCCCTCATTTATACTTTTACCCCTCATACTGCATGCCTCGGAATCCCTCATCGTAAGCATGTCCAAGGTGCATACCCGTGGAATCCCACATCACTGACGGTACGTCCAAGTAAACTCATATAAAGACCATGGAAGCATACCCGTGGAATCCTTCATCACTTACGGTACGTCCAAGTAAACTCATATAAATACCATGGGAGCATACCCGTGGAATCCTTCATCACTGACGGTACATCCACGTAAACTCATAACTTCATTAGACTTTCGTTTCTATGTTTACCTTATTCAAGAAAAACCGACTCTTTAACCTTTCATAAAGTTATTATAACCAACTCCCCATAAAGCCGTTATACTAACTTTATGCTTTAAAACTTTAGACATTCTTATCCTTTCATAAGGCCGTTATAACTAACCTCCCATAAAGTCGTTATAACTCCTTATGTTTCAAAAGATTTCGTTCTTTTATTAACCAAGAGGCTTATACTTCAAATCAAATTTACACAATTTTCAAAATACTTCTTCATGTCAAGAAATCCTTGTCTACCTTATTTAGGATAAATCATTCCTCAAGAACAAGTGGGTTAACTCCTTAACCCAACCAACTTAGACATTTTCTTAAAACAAGTCAAGTATAATAAATGGATTTACTTCATTTAAAACACGTACGTCTACCGTACTATATAGTTATAACTAATCATGCTCAAGAGATACGAAAGTTTCCACATACCTCTCCGGTTAATCCACTTGCTAAGTCCAATACACCACACGTAGTACGTCAACCTAAAATGACCATAGTACGTTTATTAACCTCTAGTTCAATGTAGAATAATCCAAGTTCAAGTCACTAAATCCTATGGAAAATTGGGCAGCATTTCCTTTGTTTCTACATACTTTGCCACCTTTTTCAAGGCCGAATTCAACATCCAAACGCCACATTTAAGGCCCAACAATCCAAACATTTCAAAGGGGATTACACACATAAACTTGGGTGTGTAAAATTCTTCCCCATAAGGTACAACAATTAACTTAACAAGTCTAAGGTAGTTTTTAGGCTACAACATGCTCACATAACCTTCTTAACCAATTCTTTCACATCCAAACCATATTTCTTACATGCAATGAGTCTAAGAGCATTATTTACTACTACAAGTTCCTTCTTCTTCACATGCAACACCAATAACTAGCTACAAGAGAAGAATCTTTACCTTAGAGCTTTAGCCAAATTAATCCAACAAAATGCTAGCCTCCTCTTCCACAAACACCACCACAACAACTCCCACAAGTTTGCAAATAAGTTACCTTCTTGCCACACTTTTCAGTTTTTTCTCAAGCCTTGTGTTCTTCTTGATTTTCTAGAGAGAAGGGAGAGCTTAATTTTCTAGAGAGATGGATGAACTTGAAGAATGACCAAGTCTTCAAGACTTGGTCAATAAGTAGTGCATGCAAAATCAGATGGGGGAGGACACTTGTCACCCACCCATGGCCTCTTTAAAAGAAAATATCAGATTTCGCTTTTTCCGCCAAAAGTTCCTTTCACGCTGAAACTCCCGGGCCGACAACCTAACTATCCGTGCTCGACCCTGCTTTCGCGCGCCGCAACTTCAGCGCCACTGACAACCGGCACGCTCGCACGCGCCGCCCTCGTGGCCCCGATCAAACACCTTTCTTGTCCGATCACAAGACCGAACTTGTAACTTCCATAACTTTCTACTCCGATGTCCTATCGACGAACGGTTGGTTGCATTGGAAACTAAACTCAACGTACTACACACTAGGACTTTGAAACACGTACAAACTCTCAAGGTAACTGGACATATACCAACTCAAAGTTGACTAAAAACCCGTCCGAAACAATCCGTCAACTTATCTTTTGAAAATTTTAAGTCTTACTCCCTCTCGTACGCACTCATACGCATGACCTAAACTACGGGGTGTAACAGGCAGGGTGTTCAGATGTCAGCCAGCCGTGGTAGAGGTCAGGGTGGAGTTTATAGTTCTGGCGGTCCTTCGAACCGCGTAGATGACGTGACTACTGGGCAGGATCAAGAGGCAACATCGCACGGGGTTACAGGTATATTTCGATTCTTTTGAATCATATGTGCATTGATAGATTCAGATTTCGCCCTAGCGTATATATGTTCCCTTGTTGCTAGTAGTTGTAATTGATAGCACCCCCAAAGGTAGGGATACTTTGATTAGTAAAGTGAAAAGTGAAGAATGTTGACAAGAATGGTAAGTGAACTAAGACTATAGTTGTGTAGAGTTCACAAGTTGTAGTTACCCCCTAATAAGTGTAAGACCGATAGGGAAGGATGTACAGTAGAAATACTTCGGCCTATGTGACGAACCTCTAGTGAATATGGGGATAGGGTAAGAAGTACCTTGATATAAGAGAGAGATTTATTACAGACTAAGAATGAGAAGTTAAGTGTGACGATGGGTCGGGTTATGGACTCATTTCAGGTCAGCCGGTAGTATGGAATGGGGTGATGTCAGTTGGTAATGGTCCCGCTATGTGATAGGGTCCCGAGAATGCAAGGCCCAAGTCTAGTTAATCGTTGTACAAATTTGTGGACGCGTTCCACCGGAACCAGATCGTGAGGGCCGAGAAAGGCCTTAACGGAAATGCAAGTAGCAAAATGGCCAAGTTTGGATAGTAACTCTAAGGATTCGAGGACAGAAACAATATTTGAAATTTTGTTCGTATACTAAATAAGTTTGGAAGTACGAGAAAGTATGACAAGTAAGAAAGGAAGGAACAAGGGTTAAGAGAACTATAGTGGTTATAGTTAAGAGTAATAAATGTGCGTAGAGAAATTCCATTTAGGCCCTGAGTGGAAGTAAATTGTGATGATACACGCGCCTTAGGTTCAGTAACACTGTCCATAGGTGCTCGTGTTTGTGATGCTACTAGTATTAGGGTTTACACCGGTTGATAAACTAAGCTAGGCAGATTATGGGTTCATGTCCCAACTAATTTAGTGACTAAGTGAGACAGAGAAGGGAAGTAACACGGGGGAATACATCAGTTAGCTGAGTGGTAGTCCGACTGAAGGATTCAGATAGTGTTAGTCTCAAGACTTAGAATACGATAGGGTCATCCCTTTATGCGGGGGAAAATAAGTAACCTCTAAGGATCCCGTTTTTGAAGACTGTAACCTTCGAGTTTTGTGAGAAGGGACCGCGTATGGAAGATCCATTGATATGTTTACGTATGTTATGTGGTGGCCATATGTGGCATCGTTGGTCTTGTGGAGTATTGATTGATAGGCATAATAAAGAGATTATGCCGAGATTTGTATAGCTTGACAACCGACTAAGAACATTCGGGGACGAATATTTCTAAGGGGGGAAAAATGTTACACCCCGTAATTCCAGGACATGTATAAGAGAATGTACGTAAGGAATCAAGACTTGAAAAATTGGTACGAAAGAAAGAATTGTTTTTCCGAAGGAAAAATCTTCCGAACGTCGGAAACGAAAAATATTCGTTGATGAGAATTAGACTCTCAAAATGCATCTCTCAAAATGCATTATTTGAGGAATATAGAATGTATTATCATTATGGAAAGTTATTTTTACGGATTTGATCACATGGGGCCCACCCGAGGAATTTTACGTTTTGTGGGGCCCACGAGAGTTACGAAATTTTATGGACGAATGAGAGGGCAACACGTGTCCCCCCCCCACACGGCTTGGTCGAATTAAGACAAGGGTAAAATGGTCATTGACCATTGTAGATGATCAAGTCTTGCTAGTTTGAGAAAATTGACCAAGTCAACTTGTCCACTTGGCTAAATATTTAATCTCCTCCATCCAAGCCACACAAGTGTTGTGATCTAAGCCCTCCATTGTTTTTATATACTACACTAGCGCAAGACTTAGTCTTCAACACTTAGAAAAATTAGAGAACCTTGTGCTAGCAAGAAATAGCTCTCGGCTTTGTCATATTCTCACACAAATATTTTTGCAATTTTGGTTCTTTATTCACAAGACTTTAACCCAAGGTTCCTAAGGGTATTGTACGGATATCTCAATAGAAAGATCTCGGCAAAACGACGTTTTCACGTTAGTCGCAAGGAGAAAACCTAAGTCGTTTTCATAGTTTTGGATTGGAAATGGAAGAGAAGTTGGTTGTGAACTTCTAAAGGTTTCAAATAGCGAATTGGAGAGCAAAGGAAAGGAGCTAAGAATTGCTAAGGAGCGACTTTGAATCTTGGAATTTATAAGGGCTTATAAAGGTAACAATCTTGTCGTTTTAGTAATTAAGATTACTTATTGTTGTAGCCATGGATATTAGCAAGCATGAAGTATATAGTATGAAGTTTGATAAGTGTATTGACTATTGGAACCCTAATCCGAAACTAGCATGTTTAGCCCTTAAGATTACAATTCAATTTGATTATTAGTTTAAGTCGTCACATGTTATATAAAGAAGGAATTATAATTGTTAAAGTTGTTTATGACTATATAACATGTTAGACCTACGAACTTGGATTGAAAAAGAATTGGAAAGGACTTGTGTTGTTGTACATGTTAGCCGAGAATGGCTTTGAATATTGAAGTTACTTGATATTAATTGTGGGGCAGAATTTTACACGTATTATAAGACGTGTAATCCCCTTTGATTGGATAATGTATTGAGCCTTAAATGTGGCATGTTGGTTATTGATTATTGGGCCTTGGAAAAGGTGGAAAAGTATGTAGAAACAAAGGAGGTGCTGCCCAATTTTCCGTAGAATAAGAGACCGTATACTTAGTATTATTCTACGTTAGAAACTACAAGTTGATAGTCGTGTTGTGGCCATTATAGGTTGACAATTCTACGTGCGGCGTATTCGACTTAGATTGTGGATTAAGCCGAAAATGTATGTGAACCATCTCCTCTTCTTCTAGCATGATTCCTTATGATAAAGAAATAAAGAAAGTAAGTCCTACTCCTTAAATGATCCATTCCTTGGTTGTACTTGGATTGCCTAATATATAATTTGTTCTATATACTTCCTTGATTGTACTTTGATGTTTAAATTGTAAGTTGTTATAATCCATTCCCTTAATGAAGTTTGGATTCTCAAAAGTGAAAGTGTTTTACTTGAAGTACTTAGAGTCTTAAAAAGGAAGTGGTTTCCAAATCTTTTGGCTAGTGCCTTAGTTTCAAAACCTAAAGTTGTTATAATGACTTTAGGGGAGTCAAATGAGTGATTTACTTAATTGATTTAAAAGAGGAGAAATGACATGACTAAAAGAGAAGTAACTTGTTTTAAAGGGGCGAGTTACTTGAGATTTAAAAGTAGAAGAAACTTGATTTCTAAAGTTAAGAAACTTGATTTCTAAAGATTAAGAGACTTGAAGTATTTTGAAAGTTAAGAAACTTGATTTGAAAGTATGTGATACTTGGTTT
The DNA here is from genome assembly GCA_029844215.1 of Przewalskia tangutica. Lineage (NCBI taxonomy): Eukaryota > Viridiplantae > Streptophyta > Magnoliopsida > Solanales > Solanaceae > Przewalskia > Przewalskia tangutica. The sequence goes on along the minus strand of CM056720.1, from coordinate 137,830,897 downwards.
TAAAAGTATAAGTCTCTTGGATATAAAAAGAATGAATTTGTCTAAAACCATAAAGGGTTATAACGGCTTTATGGGAAGTTAGTTATAACAGCTTTATGGAAGGTTAAGAAAATTGTCTATTTTGATTCATAGGCATGAGTTGCCTAGGTTGTGAAATTTAATGTTACTTAGTTTCAAATCCTTGAAATGAATTTCTAAAGGTGTAGTAACTTACTTTGAAAAATAGACATGCCTTGATACTACGGGTGTTAGTATCTTGGGGCTTTGTATAAAAATGAGTCTTTTGAAAAGAATGGACGTACGTAGTACTTTGGCTTGTTAAATGAGAATTATTCTAATTGTGCCTTGATAGTACTTTGACTTGTTAAATGAGAATTATTCTATTTGTGCCTTGATAAGTACTTTGGCTTGTTAAATGAGAATTATTCTATTTTGTGCCTTGATAGTACTTTGGCTTGCTTAAATAAGGATTTTCTCTTGGTATATGTAAAAAGAAGGCATGGTAATTGTCTTGGTTTATGTAAAAAGGAAAGGCATGGTAATTGTCTTGGTTTATGTAAAAAGGAAAGGCATGGTAATTGTCTTGGTTTGTATAAAGGCATGGTATTGTCTTGGTTTATGTGAAAAGGAAAAGGCATGGTGTTGTCTTGGTTTACTTGCATATGGGTTGCTCATATAGATATTCGTGCAAGTGTCATATTTCCACATCTCCGCGTCCCTCCATAAAGGGTCGGCAACTTGTTTCAAGGATATCATGGAGTAGCTCCCCATGGTGGTGAGTGGTACACACTCACGGCGGATCGGTATTTGACTCGGGCGGGTTAAATTCCCGGGATATATATAAGCCATGGATTAGCTATCCGTGATGCGAGTATCGTGTACCGATGACTCATTGCGGGTCCACATGACCTAAGCGGGTGAAATAGTCCCTTGCGGGTGAAATAGTCCCATGATAGGTTGCATTATAACACAGAGGGTGGTTGACCCTGGCACTGACACGACATTCATGTTTTGAAACGGTAGTGATTTCATTAATGGAAGGGTGCAGTGTGTTTATGACTTAAAGTGGAACAGTTGGTCTCATTGTTAAAAGCATAACTTAAAAGATAAAAAGGATTGCATTACTCTCATGATTGCAAGGTTCAGTGTGCTTATTGATGTTATATTATATCATGGATCGCGGTGAGGAAGGATTCCACGCATGATTGATATTATGGGCGTGAGACCCATGGTTATATTTGAGTAATGACTTTGAGGTACGCGTCTCGACTTGATATGATCGCTATGTATTGGTAATCGTAGTTCGCTATCACGCATGTCTCCTATTTTGTATAGATCGTTATGATTTCTTTCTGATTTATCGTTTCACATACTTGGTACATTCTTCGATCGACCTCCTTCGGGGCCGCTGCTCATGTCGCAGGTTTAGGTACGCAGTTTGGTGATCTGCAGGTGTAGGACCCTGCTCAGAGTTTTTGGATAGCTCCATCTGTTCAGGAGTTTATCATTTTTGTATAAATCCTTCAGTACATGCTTTTGTACAGTTATGGTACGGCTGGGCCTTGTCCCATCATAGTTCAGTAAATCCTTAGAGGTCTGTATTCATATGTGGGATTGGACTCATGTACAGTGTAGTACCTTTTATTATGTATATTATGTGGCAGCCTTGTTGGCTTTGCCATTGCATGTTCGTTGGTTTTTTTTTTAAAACGAGGTGTTATTTAGTTCCGCAGTTTACTTGTGTGAGTTAGCGTAAGGTGCCTAGTAGGCACCATCCACGAGCCCGGGTTCGGTCGTGACAGAGTGGTATCGTGAGCGATCGATCTGAATGTCTACAGACCGTGTCTAGTAGAGTCTTGATTATCGGTGTGTTGCGCGCCATACCCATTAACAGGAGGCTACAGGACATTTAGGAGTTGGTTTCTATTCTTCTCACTCTGAGATCGTGCCATAGAGCTGTGTTATTAAGATAATTTCCCTCTGACGTATTATTATGTTACAGCTATGCCTCCAAGGAGGGCAACAAATCTCTTTTCAACCGAGGAACAAAACAAGATCATTTCGTTCTATTTTTAGTAAAATAGTGAAGGATATTCCCGCCCAGAAGGGCAAAGCAGTAGCAGGAGCTACCAGTCAGACTCAGAGAGTTGATAGGGCTCATGCCCAGGGTATGCCGGATATTGTGCCGCAGTCGGCGAGTTCTTCTGCGCCAGGTTTTGAGGCCCCAGCACCAGAGCCTCCAGTTTCTCAGTTAAGGGAAGACTATATGGTCATAAGGGAAGCAGTTATGTTATTGACCAAGATAGCGGTGCTACAGTTTCATCAGCATGAGGTTATTAGGCCAGTACCGACAGGTGTACAGATGGTAGAGTGCCAACGCAGAAATAAGCGTAAGAGGGCTAGACCGGTTGGTTATCTCGGTGAGTGTTTGGACGAGCAGCCTCAGCAGCGAGTGAGATATTCGTCCCAGCCTACCCAGTACATACCCCCGCAGCTCACAGGTAGGAGATTGGACCCCACAAGGTATTTAGGAGCCGGTCCGAGCTCCAGGGTTCGAAGTTCTCAGAGGAGCAGAGGATTTTCTCAGTCGAGGCCACCTATTCCTCAGTGTTTCCAATATAGTAAACGTCATATGGGGAAATGTCGTTATGGCACAAGTGTTTGTTTTTATTGTGGCCGTCCGGGCCATATACTGAGGGTATGTCCTTTAGAAAGAGCACTGGTGAGGTGGCTCAGCCTATGAGGCCAGTGGTTGGTTCCTTTTCATCTACAATCGCGGCGCTTCTGGCGGTGTCACGACCGACCGAGTCGCGATCGGTGCCCTACCGGCACTCGCCGTATACATCAGAGAATAGCAGCAGAACATACATACACATAAACCTGAATAAAGTAAACATCACTGGCAAGCCAACAAGGCCGCCTTCCATAAAATAAACTTAAACGAAAGTGAAACAGTACAACTTATTCTTGCAGCCCAAACCACAAACGTGACTACTGCACTTAGGAATAATAACTGGCGGACAGACCCCGCCATACCCCCTGAATGTACAAAAGTCTATAACCTCAGGGAACCGTACCAAAAACAAAGCCTCCGGAGAAATGGAGCTTTCCAGGAACTGACAGTGATCCTAAGAGTTCGGATCGCCAGTTACGACACTCAACTCGCGGCGTGAACGCACTTCGGCGAGGTCGATAACATGTACCAAGTATGCGAAACTGGGAAAATACTGAAAGTACCTCATAAGTCTAAAATAACTGGAGACATGTATAAAATCAGTTTACAGAACACTGTGCCTTACCAACAATGAGAATATCAATCATATACTATACTGCATGAAAATAGGAAGCTCATAATCAAAGCAAGGTCATCCGCCTCACAGTATCATTAAGCACTCCTACTCCTGGGACTATTTCACCCGCATGGGTCAGGTGGACCCGCATGAGGTATTCTCGTGATAGGTTGTACTCACCGCACGGGACTATTTCACCCGCATAAGCCCAACGGACTCGCATGAGGTATTCCTCGCATCGTGGGTAGCAAATCCATGGAACAGGTGGTATAACGATCTTGGGGATTTACCCCTCATTTATACTCTTACCCTGAAGCAGGTGGTATGACGATCTTGGGGCTTGCCCCTCATTCATACTCTTACTCTGGAGAAGGTGGTATAACGATCTTGGGGCTTGCCCATCATTTATACTCTTACCCCTCATACTGCATGCCTCGGAATCCCTCATCGTAAGCATGTCCAAGGTGCATACCCGTGGAATCCCACATCACTGACGGTACGTCGAAGTAAACTCATATAAAGACCATGGAAGCATTCCCGTGGAATCCTTCATCACTGACGGTACATCCAAGTAAACTCATATAAAGACCATGGGAGCATACCCGTGGAATCCTTCATCACTGACGGTACGTCCACGTAAACTCATAACTTCATTAGACTTTCGTTTCTATGTTTACCTTATTCAAGAAAACCCGACTCTTTAACCTTTCATAAAGTTATTATAACCAACTCCCCATAAAGCCGTTATACTAACTTTATGCTTTAAAACTTTAGACATTCTTATCCTTTCATAAGACCGTTATAACTAACCTCCCATAAAGCCGTTATAACTCCTTATGTTTCAAAAGATTTCGTTCTTTTATTAACCAAGAGGCTTATACTTCAAATCAAATTTACACAATTTTCAAAATACTTCTTCATGTCAAGAAATCCTTGTCTACCTTATTTAGGATAAACCATTCCTCAAGAACAAGTGGGTTAACTCCTTAACCCAACCAACTTAGACATTTTCTTAAAACAAGTCAAGTATAACAAATGGATTTACTTCATTTAAAACACGTACGTCTACCGTACTATATAGTTATAACTACTCATGCTCAAGAGATAAGAAAGTTTTCACATACCTCTCCGGTTAATCCACTTGCTAAGTCCAATACACCACACGTAGTACGTCAACCTAAAATGACCATAGTACGTTTATTAACCTCTAGTTCAATGTAGAATAATCCAAGTTCAAGTCACTAAATCCTATGGAAAATTGGGCAGCATTTCCTTTGTTTCTACATACTTTGCCACCTTTTTCAAGGCCAAATTCAACATCCAAACGCCACATTTAAGGCCCAACAATCCAAATATTTCAAAGGGGATTACACACCTAAACTTGGGTGTGTAAAATTCTGCCCCATAAGGTACAACAATTAACTTAACAAGTCTAAGGTAGTTTTTAGGCTACAACATGCTCACATAACCTTCTTAACCAATTCTTTCACATCCAAACCATATTTCTTACATGCAATGAGTCTAAGAGCATTATTTACTACTACAAGTTCCTTCTTCTTCACATGCAACACCAATAACTAGCTACAAGAGAAGAATCTTTACCTTAGAGCTTTAGCCAAATTAATCCAACAAAATGCTAGCCTCCTCTTCCACAAACACCACCACAACAACTCCCACAAGTTTTCAAATAAGTTACCTTCTTGCCAAACTTTTCAGATTTTTCTCAAGCCTTGTGTTCTTCTTGATTTTCTAGAGAGAAGGGAGAGCTTAATTTTCTAGAGAGAGGGATGAACTTGAAGAATGACCAAGTCTTCAAGACTTGGTCAATAAGTAGTGCATGCAAAATCAGATGGGGGAGGACACTTGTCACCCACCCATGGCCTCTTTAAAAGAAAATATCAGATTTCCTCAGTTTTTCCGCCAAAAGTTCCGCCTCGGCGCTGAAACTCCTGCCGACAACCCAGAACTATCCGGTGCCTTGACCCTGCTTTCCTTCGCCACGGCGCCGCAACTTCAGCGCTCGGAACAACCGCGCTGCCTCGCACTCCGCGCCGCGCCCCGTGGCCCTCGATCAAACACCTTTCTTGTCCGATCACAAGACCGAACTTGTAACTTCCATAACTTTCTACTCCGATGTCCTATCGATGAACGGTTGGTTGCGTTGGAAACTAAACTCAACGAACTACACACTAGGCCTTTGAAACACCTAAAAACTCTCAAGGTAACTGGACATATACCAACTCAAAGTTGACTAAAAACCCGTCCGAAACAATCCGTCAACTTATCTTTTGAAAAGTTTAAGTCTTACTCCCTCTCGTACGCACTCATACGCATGACCTGAACTACGGGGTGTAACATTCTCCCCCCCTTAGAAACATTCGTATCCGAATGTTCTTTTGGAGCCAATCTAATATTCCTCGGTACATCCTCGTACTTTACACTAATGGAACTTCATTATGCCACATATGGTCCTAAGATATCGCACACGCATATCCATCCATCACTATCACACAAGAAAACAGATCCCAAGGGTGCACTAACGCTATTTTACTCCCATTCAAGGCCTAAAAGGATTCTCTTATCGTACTTCCAACCTACTGCTAGCATACATACATAACCTTAATATTATCCACTCATGACATTCCATCATACAACCATCCTATCATGCATACTAATCTCTAAAGGATCAAAGGTATACCTGACGTCATATAGGCGGGTCAAAGGACCGCTAAAATCGAATCGCTACCACGACCTCTCGCCGTCCCGCCGCATGAACATCCTGCCTAGCCATTGAAGGCGAAGAACCCGCAACTGATCCAATAGACTGTGCCATTCCACCAGTGCCACCTCTGGTCGAACAATCCCTCGCCAAATGGCCCTGTTGGTCGCAAGCATAAAACGTTGTCGACCTAGTCCGACACTCTCCAAAATGAGATCTACCACAGTGACCACACCGAGGTAAATGTGGCCTCCCGTGCATACTATCTTCGATACTGAACTCGCCGCCCCGAGCCTCGACTGCTCGCATATCCCCGGTGGTCAAACCACCCGCCGGAAGACCGGGAAGGGGCACTCTGCGTCGGCGAAAATGTAGACCCAACCTGCTGCTGAGGCTGTCCACCCTGAAAGCTATCATGAAACCCTGCCGTCCTGGCCCTCTTGTGGTCGACTGGCCGGCCCTCACTCTCCTCGCCTCACCTCGCAGATACGCTGCATCCTTGCAATATCCATACCTGGTTGAAGAGCCACTCCCAGACATGCAGTAACCATGTAACGATCTAACCCCATCACATAGCGGTGAACTCGGTCCGCCATGTCCGCCACAATAGTAGGCGCATACCTGACCAATGAATCAAACCTGTGTCAGACTTCACGGTCCTCCCATTCTGTCTCAATGCCAAGAACCTATCCAAGCGGGCTCTCCTCGTCTCAGGAGGCAAAAAGTGACCGAGAAAAGCTTCCGTGAACTCATCCCAAACAGCTGGAGGAGCACCCACACCTCTAGACAACACCTACGACTCAAACCAATTCAACGCAATATCGCGTAGTCGGTAAGAAGCTAACACAACGGACTCTGTCTCCGAGGTCCTAAGCACCTGCATAGTCCGCCGCACCTGCCGAATGAACTCCTGAGGATCCTCCTCAGACCTCGACCCATAAAAATCGGGTGGATCACAACTCAGAAAGTCCCGAATCCTTAAATCCGCTTGGCCAGGGTTAGTCACCGGCCTCGGCGATCGCCTACCACAATGTTAGTCAACAACCTGATCTGCTCTCCGTAATCCCTATACTATGCCCCCGCGTGGATCGAGGCTCGTATCGCGCCTCGTGAGCCGCTGCCTCGAACTCCGCTGAGGCTGGCGACGTCGTGGAACTCGCCGCCCGAAACATCATCTACGGTAAAGACTGGGCCTGTGCCCTCGTAACCCTCTGCGTCCTACTCGCAGCTCCCTCAACTGCCTTGCCCTTCTGGGCCCTGGTTGCCTTACGTGGAGGCATCACTGCTATAAGAAGAATACGTTAGAGGGAGTCCAACTTATAACACAGATCTAAGGCACGATCTCAAAGTGAGAAGAATGGAAACCAATCCTAAATATCCTGCAGCCTCCTAATTATAGATGTGGTGCACAACACACCGATAATTAAGACTCTACTAGACACGGTCTGTAGACACTTTCCGAGGACTAACTGCTCTGATACCACTTTTGTCACGACCCGACCCCGGGGCCGCGACTGGTGCCCTACCGAGGCACCCTGTCAGGTATACATCAGAGAATAACAGTGGAACATACATACACATAAACCTGAATAAAGTAAACATCACTGGCAAGCCAACAAGGCCGCCTTCCATAAAATAAACTTAAACGAAAGTGAAACAGTACAACTTATTCTTGCAGCCCAAACCACAAACGTGACTACAGACCTCTAGGAATAACAACTGTGGCGGGACAGGACCCCGCCATACCCCCTGAATGTACAAAAGTCTATAACCTCAGGGAACCGTACCAAAAACAAAGCCTCCGGAGAAATGGAGCTTTCCAGGAACTGACAGTGATCCTAAGAGTTCGGATCGCCAGTTACGCACTCAACTCGCGCAGATTTAACGCACTCCGGCGAGGTCAAGATAACAGGTACCAAGTAAGCGAAACTGAGAAAATACTGAAAGTGCCTCATAAGTCTAAAATAACTGGAGACATGTATAAAATCAGTTTACAGAACACTGTGCCTTACTAACAATGAGAATATCAATCATATACTATACTGCATGAAAATAGGAAGCTCATAATTAAAGCAAGGTCATCCGCCTCACAGTATCATTAAGCACTCCTACTCCTGGGACTATTTCACCCGCATGGGTCATGTGGACCCACATGAGGTATTCCTCGCATAGGCTGTACTCACCCGCATGGGACTATTTCACCCGCATAAGCCCAACGGACTCGCATGAGGTATTTCTCGCATCGTGGGTAGCAAATCCACCGAACAGGTGGTATAATGATCTTGGGGATTTACCCCTCATTTATATTCTTACCCTGAAGCAGGTGGTATGACGATATTGGGGCTTGCCCCTCATTCATACTCTTACCCTGGAGAAGGTGGTATAACGATCTTGGGGCTTTTCCCTCATTTATACTCTTACCCCTCATATTGCATGCCTCGGAATCCCTCATCGTAAGCATGTCCAAGGTGCATACCCGTGGAATCCCACATCACTGACGATACGTCCAAGTAAACTCATATAAAGACCATGGAAGCATACCCGTGGAATCCTTCATCACTGACGGTACGTCCAAGTAAACTCATATAAAGACCATGGGAGCATACCCGTGGAATCCTTCATCACTGACGGTACGTCCACGTAAACTCATAACTTCATTAGACTTTCGTTTCTATGTTTACCTTATTCAAGAAAAACCGACTCTTTAACCTTTCATAAAGTTATTATAACCAACTCCCCATAAAGCCGTTATACTAACTTTATGCTTTAAAACTTTAGACATTCTTATCCTTTCATAAGGCCGTTATAACTAACCTCCCATAAAGCCGTTATAACTCCTTATGTTTCAAAAGATTTCGTTCTTTTATTAACCAAGAGGCTTATACTTCAAATCAAATTTACACAATTTTCAAAATACTTCTTCATGTCAAGAAATCCTTGTCTACCTTATTTAGGATAAACCATTCCTCAAGAACAAGTGGGTTAACTCCTTAACCCAACCAACTTAGACATTTTCTTAAAACAAGTCAAGTATAACAAATGGATTTACTTCATTTAAAACACGTACATCTACCGTACTATATAGTTATAATTACTCATGCTCAAGAGATAAGAAAGTTTTCACATACCTCTCCGGTTAATCCACTTGCTAAGTCCAATACACCACACGTAGTACGTCAACCTAAAATGACCATAGTACGTTTATTAACCTCTAGTTCAATGTAGAATAATCCAAGTTCAAGTCACTAAATCCCATGGAAAATTGGGCAGCATTTCCTTTGTTTCTACATACTTTGCCACCTTTTTCAAGGCCGAATTCAACATCCACACGCCACATTTAAGGCCCAACAATCCAAACATTTCAAAGGGGATTACACACCTAAACTTGGGTGTGTAAAATTCTTCCCCATAAGGTACAACAATTAACTTAACAAGTCTAAGGTAGTTTTTAGGCTACAACATGCTCACATAACCTTCTTAACCAATTCTTTCACATCCAAACCATATTTCTTACATGCAATGAGTCTAAGAGCATTATTTACTATTACAAGTTCCTTCTTCTTCACATGCAACACCAATAACTAGCTACAAGAGAAGAATCTTTACCGTAGAGCTTTAGCCAAACTAATCCAACAAAACGCTAGCCTCCTCTTCCAAAAACACCACCACAACAACTCCCACAAGTTTGCAAATAAGTTACCTTCTTGCCACACTTTTCAGATGTTTCTCAAGCCTTGTGTTCTTCTTGATTTCTATAGAGAAGGGAGAGCTTAATTTTCTAGAGAGAGGGATGAACTTGAAGAATGACCAAGTCTTCAAGACTTGGTCAATAAGTAGTACATGCAAAATCAGATGGGGGAGGACACTTGTCACCCACCCATGGCCTCTTTAAAAGAAAATATCATATTTCCGCGCTTTTTCGGCTTCTCACTGCGCCGCACAAACTCCTGCCGACAACCCAGAACTATCTGGCGCCGCGACCCTACTTTCCGACGCCGCGACGCCGCAACTTCAGCGCTCCCTCAAAATAACCGGCACCGCTGCCTCGCACGGCCGCGCCTCGTGGCCCCGACCAAACACCTTTTTGTCCGATCACGACCGAACTTGTAACTTCCATAACTTTCTACTCCGATGTCCTATCGACGAACGATTGGTTGCGTTGGAAACTAAACTCAACGAATTACACACTAGGCCTTTGAAACACCTACAAACTCTCAAGTTAACTGGACATATACCAACTCAAAGTTGACTAAAAACCCGTCCGAAACAATCCGTCAACTTATCTTTTGAAAATTTTAAGTCTTACTCCATCTCGTACGCACTCATACGCATGACCTGAACTACGGGGTGTAACAGGCAGGGTGTTCAGATGTCAGCCAGCCGTGGTAGAGGTCAGGATGGAGTTTATAGTTCTGGCGGTCCTTCGAACCGCGTAGATGACGTGACTACTGGGCAGGATCAAGAGGCAACATCGCATGGGGTTACAGGTATATTTTGATTCTTTTGAATCATATGTGCATTGATAGATTCAGATTTCGCCCTAGCGTATATATTTTCCCTTGTTGCTAGTAGTTGTAATTGATAGCACCCCCAGAGGTAGGGATACTTTGATTAGTAAAGTGAAAAGTGAAAAATGTTGACAAGAATGGTAAGTGAACTGATACTATAGTTGTGTAGAGTTCACAAGTTGTAGTTACCCCCTAATAAGTGTAAGACCGATAGGGAAGGAAGTACAGTAGAAATACTTCGGCCTATGTGACGAACCTCTAGTGAATATGGGGATAGGGTAAGAAGTACCTTGAGATAAGAGAGAAATTTATTGCAGACTAAGAATGAGAAGTTAAGTGTGACGATGGGTCGGGTTATGGACTCATTTCGGGTCAGCCGGTAGTATGAAATGGGGTGATGTCAGTTGGTAATGGTCCCGCTATGTGATAGGGTCCCGAGGATGCAAGGCCCAAGTCTAGTTAATCGTTGTACGAGTTTGTGGACGCGTTCCACCGGAACCAGGTCGTGAGGGCCGAGAAAGGCCTTAACGGAAATGCAAGTAGCAAAATGGCCAAGTTTGGATAGTAACTCCAAGGATTGGAGGACAGAAACAATATTTGAAATTTTGTTCGTGTACTAAATAAGTTTGGAAGTACGAGAAATTATGACAAGTAAGAAAGGAAGGAACAAGGCTTAAGAGAACTACAGTGGTTATAGTTAAGAGTAATAAAGGTGCGTAGAGAAATTCCATTTAGGACCTGAGTGGAAGTAAATTGTGATGATACACACGCCTTAGGTTCAGTAACACTGTCCATAGGTTCTCGTGTTTGTGATGCTACTAGTATTAGGGTTTACACCGGTTGGTAAACTAAGCTAGGCAGATTATGGGTTCATGTCCCAACTAGTTTGGTGACTAAGTGAGACAGAGAAGGGAAGTAACACGGGGGAATACATCAGTTAGCTGAGTGGTAGTCCGACTGAAGGATTCAGATAGTGTTAGTCTCATGACTTAGAATACGATAGGGTCATCCCTTTATGCGGGGAAAAATAAGTAACCTCTAAGGATCCCGTTTTTGAAGACTGTAACCTTCGAGTTTTGTGAGAAGGGACCGCGTATGGAAGATCCATTGATATGTTTACGTATGTTATGTGGTGGCCATATGTGGCATCGTTGGTCTTGTGGAGTATTGATTGATAGGCATAATAAAGAGATTATGCCGGGATTTGTATAGCTTGACAACCGACTAAGAACATTCGGGAAAGAATGTTTCTAAGGGGGGAAGAATGTTACACCCCGTAATTCCAGGACATGTATAAGAGAATGTACGTAAGGAATCAAAACTTGAAAAATTGGTACGAAAGAAAGAATTGTTTTTCCGAAGGAAAAATCTTCCGAACGTCGGAAAGAAAATATTCGTTGATGAGAATTAGATTCTCAAAATGCATTATTTGAGGAATATAGAATGTATTATCATTATGGAAAGTTATTTTTACGGATTTGATCACGTGGGGCGCACCCGAGGAATTTTACGTTTTGTGGGGCCCACGAGGGTTACGAAATTTTATGGACGAATGAGAGGGCAACACGTGTCACCCCACCCCCCCCCCACACACACATGGCTTGCTCGAATTAAGACAAGGGTAAAATGGTCATTGACCATTGTAGATGATCAAGTCTTGCTAGTTTGAGAAAATTGACCAAGTCAACTTGTCCACTTGGCTAAATATTTAATCTCCTCCATCCAAGCCACACAAGTGTTGTGATCTAAGCCCTCCATTTTTTTATATATACTACACTAGTGCAAGACTTAGTCTTCAACGCTTAGAAAAATTAGAGAACCTTGTGCTAGCAAGAAATAGCTCTCGGCTTTGTCATATTCTCACACAATTTTTTTTTTGAAATTTTGGTTCTTTATTCACAAGACTTTAACCCAAGGTTCCTAGGGGTATTGTAAGGATATCTCAATATAAAGATCTCGGAAAAACGACGTTTTCACGTTAGTCGCAAGGCGAAAACCTAAGTCGTTTTCATAGTTTTGGAATGGAAATGGAAGAGAAGTTGGTTGTGAACTTCTAAAGGTTTCAAATAGCGGATTGGAGCGCAAAGGAAAGGATCTAAGAATTGCTAAGGAGCGACTTTGAATCTTGGAATTTATAAGGGCTTATAAAGGTAACAATCTTGTCGTTTTAGTAATTACGATTACTTATTGTTGTAGCTATGAATATTAGCAAGCATGAGGTATATAGTATGAAGTTTGATAAGTGTATTGGCTATTGGAACCCTAATCCGAAACTAGCATGTTTAGCCCTTAAGATTACAATTCAATTTGATTATTAGTTTAAGTCGTCACATGTTATATAAAGAAGGAATTATAGTTGTTAAAGTTGTTTATGACTATATAACATGTTAGACCTAAGAACTTGGATTGAAAAAGAATTGGAAAGAACTTGTGTTGTTGTACATGTTAGCCGAGAATGGCTTTGAATATTGAAGTTACTTGGTATTAATTGTGGGGCAGAATTTTACACGTATTGTAAGGCGTGTAATCCCCTTTGATTGGATAATGTATTGAGCCTTAAATGTGGCATGTTGGTTATTGATTATTGGGCCTTGAAAAAGGTGAAAAAGTATGTAGAAACAAAGGAGGTGTTGCCCAATTTTCCGTAGAATAAGAGACCGTATACTTAGTATTATTCTACGTTAGAAACTAGAAGTTGATAGTCGTGTTGTGGCCATTGTAGGTTGACAATTCTACGTGCGGCGTATTCGACTTAGCTTGTGGATTAAGCCGAAAAGGTATGTGAACCATTTCCTCTTCTTCTAGCATGATTCCTTATGATAAAGAAAGTAAGTCCTACTCCTTAAATGATTCATTCCTTGGTTGTACTTGGATTGCCTAATATAGAATTTGTTCTATATACTTCCTTGATTGTACTTTGATGTTTAAATTGTAAGTTGTTATAATCCATTCCCTTAATGAAGTTTGGATTCTCAAAAGTGAAAGTGTTTTACTTGAAGTACTTAGAGTCTTAAAAAGGAAGTGGTTTCCAAATATTTTGGCTAGTGCCTTAGTTTCAAAACCTAAAGGTTGTTATAATGACTTTAGGGGAGTCAAAGGTGTGATTTACTTAATTGATTTAAAAGAGGAGAAATGACATGACTAAAAGAGAAGTAACTTGTTTTAAAAGGGCGAGTTACTTGAGATTTAAAAGTAGAAGAAACTTGATTTCTAAAGTTAAGAAACTTGATTTCTAAAGATTAAGAGACTTGAAGTATTTTGAAAGTTAAGAAACTTGATTTGAAAGTATGTGATACTTGGTTTTAAAAGTATAAGTCTCTTGGATATAAAAAGAATGAATTTGTCTAAAACCATAAAGGGTTATAACGACTTTATGGGAAGTTAGTTATAACTAGGGATGTCAGTGGGGCGGGTAAATGCGGGTACCGCACCCGCCCAATCAAAGGGGATGGTTTGGTGGTGGGCGGGTATGGGTATCAAAGTGCTACCCGCCACGGGTAGTGGGGGTGGATTTCATATAAGACCCGCCCCGCACCCGCCCCGCCCCGCTACCCGCACCGTACCCACATCGATCGTACCCGCACCGCCCATATCCGTATCATCTATTAGTTTAATTAGGCTATTTATGAATTTATTTGGCTCTTTCTTGATTTAAAATGTGACTTGAGCTAACCCGCACTGTAATGCACCACGTTTCTTTTTCTTATTCTCTTTGTTCTCCTTTTTTTTGTTAAATATTTTCATCTTTACTGTTTTTTAATATTCATAATATTTTGGCAAGGTTTTAGACTTGATATTCGATACACCATAGTGTAAAGGTTCTTTTCTTTTTCCTTTTTCTTATATAACTTTCATTTTGGTGACTAAAATAATTGCTAGACATTATTTGAGCATTTTATTAATGGGTACCAGCCGGGTAAGTGGGTATCCGCGTGAAGTAAGTGGGGCGGGGACGGGTGGAAGGATTACTACCCGTGATGGGTGATGGGGCGGGGGTGGGGATGTGTTTTATGTGGTGGGTACGGGTATGGGATACCCTTCCCCGCCCCCGCCCCATTGACATCCCTAGTTATAACGGCTTTATGGAAGGTTAAGAAAATTGTCTATTTTGATTTATAGGCATGAGTTGCCTAGGTTGTGAAATTTAAAGTTACTTAGTTTCAAAGCCTTAAAATGAATTTCTAAAGGTGTAGTAACTTACTTTGAAAAATAGACATGTCTTGATACTACGGGTGTTAGTATCTTGGGGCTTTGTATAAAAATGAGTCTTTTGAAAAGAATGGACGTACGTAGTACTTTGGCTTGTTAAATGAGAATTATTCTAATTGTTCCTTGATAGTACTTTGACTTGTTAAATGAGAATTATTCTATTTGTGCCTTGATAAGTACTTTGGCTTGTTAAATGAGAATTATTCTATTTTGTGCCTTGATAGTACTTTGGCTTGCTTAAATAAGGATTTTCTCTTGGTATATGTAAAAAGAAGGCATGGTAATTGTCTTGGTTTATGTAAAAAGGAAAGGCATGGTAATTGTCTTGGTTTATGTAAAAAGGAAAGACATGGTAATTGTCTTGGTTTGTATAAAGGCATGGTATTGTCTTGGTTTATATGAAAAGGAAAAGGCATGGTGCTGTCTTGGTTTACTTGCATATGGGTTACTCATATAGATATTCGTGCAAGTGTCATATTTCCACATCTTCGCGTCCCTCCATAAAGGGTCGGCAACTTGTTTCAAGGATATCATGGAGTAGCTCCCCATGGTGATGAGTGGTACACACTCACGGCGGATCGGTATTTGACTCGGGCGGGTTAAATTCCCGGGATATATATAAGCCATGGATTAGCTATCCGTGATGCGAGTATCGTGTACCGATGACTCATTGCGGGTCCACATGACCTAAGCGGGTGAAATAGTCCCTTGCGGGTGAAATAGTCCCATGATAGGTTGCATTATAACACAGAGGGTGGTTGACCCTGACACTTACACGACCTTCATGTTTTGAAACGGTAGTGATTTCATTAATGGAAGGGTGCAGTGTGTTTATGACTTAAAGTGGAACAGTTGGTCTCATTGTTAAAAGCATAACTTAAAAGATAAAAAAGATT
The DNA here is from genome assembly GCA_029844215.1 of Przewalskia tangutica. Taxonomy (NCBI): domain Eukaryota; kingdom Viridiplantae; phylum Streptophyta; class Magnoliopsida; order Solanales; family Solanaceae; genus Przewalskia; species Przewalskia tangutica. The sequence goes on along the minus strand of CM056720.1, from coordinate 137,815,275 downwards.
GCATTACTCTCATGATTTCAAGGTTCAGTGTGCTTATTGATGTTATATTATATCATGGACTGCCGGCAGTGAGGAAGGATTCCACGCACGATTGATATTATGGGCGAGACCCATGGTTATATTTGAGTAATGACTTTGGCGGCACGCGCCCACGACTTGATATGATCGCTATGTATTGGTAATCGTAGTTTGACTATCATACATGTCTCATGTTTTGTATAGACTTTTATGATTTCTTTACAGTATTTACTGTTTCACATACTTGGTACATTCTTCAGATCGACCTCCTTCGGGACCGCGTTACGCCGCGAGTTTAGGTACTGATTGTGATCTCAGTGTAGGACCGCCGTAGTTTTTGGATAGCTCCATCTGCTCGTGAGTTTATCATTTTAGTATAGATCCTTCAAGATGTGCTTTTGTACGCATGGGTAGATGGGCCTTGTCCCGTCATAGTTCAGTAAAACTCTTAGAGGTCTGTATTCATATGTGGGATTGAACTCATGTACAGTGTAGTACCTTTTATTATGTATATTATGTGGCATCCTTGTCGGCTTTGCCCTTGCATGTTCGTTGGTTTTTTTTAAAAAAACGAGGTGTTATTTAGTTCCGCAGTTTACTTGTGTCAGTTAGGCAGAAGGGTGCCCAGGTAGGGCACCAGTCACGGGCCCGGGGTTCGGGGCGTGACAGCAGGGCAGGGTGAAACTTCCTGGATCTTTCAATTTAGGAGGCAGTTTCTTTTGTAAGATGACTCTTCATTCCTCTGTCAGCGCTATTGTCTCATAATACGCCAATCTTCTCTTCTTCCTAAGTATCTCCTTCATGAATTTGAAATATGTGGGCATTTTTTCTAACGCCTAAATGAAGGGGATATTGATGTGGAGCTTCTTAAATACCTCAAAGAACTGTTTGTCTAGGGCCTTCTTCTGGAACCTTTGAGGGTAAGGGATTTTGTCAGTGTATTCCCTCAAAGGTGCTGGTGGAGCTTTCTCTACTGTAGGGCGGTCCTCAGTGACTCCCTCATTTCCTACATCAATTGTCCTCTCACACTCTTTCTCATTCACCATTGATGGTTAGGGAGCAACCTGCTCCAACTGCTTTCCACTTCTCAACAAAACTGTCTGACACTGCTCTCTCGAATTAACCTCTTTGTTTCTTGGGAGAGTACCCTGCGGTCTGTTATTTACCATCTTCGTCAGTTGTCCCACCTGCGTTTCCATGTTCCTGAGAGAGGACCTTGTTTCGAACATGAACTGATTCTGCGAATTGGTGATTGTAAGCAATGCTTCTCGCTCATCAAAGCCTCGCTGGGTAGGTGGTCTAAACTGCTGGAAAGATGTAGCCTGATTATGTGCCTGATGGTTCTGGTAATTACCTTGATATGGTGACTGCTGGGCTTGGTCATTCCTCCATGAAAAGTTGGGGTGATTTCTCCACCCCGGATTATATGTGTTGGAGTTATAAGGGCGCTGAAAGTTCTCCACTGCTTGAACCTGCTCTATGAACACATTATTAGGATCCACCACGCAGATCTGTCAAAAGAGTGGCCTCGCAAATCTCACACCAAGATATGGATCGCATTTACGACATAGTGTTCACGCACCGCTGGTTTTGTGCGGCCACTGCGCATTCAATTATGTGATAGCATCTATCTCATGTATGCCTATAGTCTTCCTGCTACTCACCGACCGTCATTATCCGCCTCGTGATTATTCGCAGCCATGTCTTCTAGCAACTCACGTGCCATATCGCACTCTTCCTCATGAACGCTCCCGCAAAGATCAATGATGGTACGAGTAGTACCACTCAACCCATTATAAAAAATGTGGACCAATATCCACTTCTCTATGCCATGATGTGGGCATTTTCTCTGCAAATCCTTGAATCGCTCCCATGCATCATACAACGACTCTCCATCTACCTGATAGTAATTGTTCAACTCTCCCCTTAACTTTGCTACATTTGAAGGAGGGAATAACTTTACAAGAAACTGTTGGGCTAAATCCTGCCAGGTGGTGACGGAGTTGGCAGGTAATGAGTTCAACCAGCTCTTGGCTCTGTCCCTAACTGAGAACGGAAATAGCCTCAATCTAATGGCGGCGTCAGTAACGCCATTGTACTTGAAGGTGGAACACAGCTCCAGAAAATTGGCAATGTGCATTTGGGGGTCTTCAGACGACAATCCCCCAAATTGTATTGTGTTCTGGACCATGCTCAGGATGGCTGACTTGATCTCAAAGTTGTTTGCCTCTATTGCTGGGAGCCTGATGCATGGCTGTGCACCTGTAACTATGGCCAGAACGTAGTCCCCCAAACTTCTCTCTGTTGGGACCTGTATTGGCTCCCTACATTCTCAAGAACCTCATTATCCGCCCCATTCTGGTTCGGTTTTCCATGGTCACTGACTCAGATATCTTCTTGGTTCGCCTATTCTGCTTGCAAGTTTTCTCAATTTCAGGACTTAAAGGAACAAGTGTATCTGCTCCTCTCATTCTCCGCATAAACTACGTCCTGAAATCGATCAAAATCAACAAACAAATCAAGGCAACAGGGTTCTAAAAATAAAAATAAAAACCAAAGTAGAATTAAGAATAAATGGTTCGATATTAGAAGTACGCAGTCCCCGGTAACGGCGCCAAAAACTTGTTAGGCCGATTTCCAATTGCTCACGCAAGTGTACGTATCGTTACAAGTAATATAGTCTGGTAAGACCATATATCATCCACAGAGACTGGTTTCTAATTACCGAACATCTATTATAGGTTATCTATTTGGCAAGCGATGGTTGATTTGGGTTTTTATCTAACACTACTAGAGTAATTGCAAGAATTAAACTATATTATTGAGGTTTAATCAGTTATGAAGGAATTAGGGCTTCCAATATCCTCAACTATCCACTCTTTTCAATCCTTAATGCAACTAGAATGACTTCGCCTTCTACGTTAAGATAGCGGTTAACTAGAGTGTCTTATATTCTGGTTAGGATATATAATCGCTCAACCCCAGTGCAGAAACCTTCTATATTTCTATGATAGGTTTTACCACATAGGAGGATTAATAACAATAATCTATAATGCTACACAAGTATCGGGGTACTTTCGTCCGCGATTTTAACCTATGTCTATTCAATTACAGCATATCCAAATCTCTCCTCTCGGTTCTTGATTCGAAATCATATAGATTATGATAATTAGTGATCAATTAACTATCAAACATTCATACCAATATTGAATAAATCTTAATCAAGTGAAGAAGAAATCAAACTAATGTATTAAGTCATGAAAGAGAGTTTCAAGCGATTCAATAGGAAAGCCTTAATAAAGTGTTTAGCTCCTAGCCATAGACATACTAAGAACTAATACAAATCCAACATGAACTGAATTGAAAACTAAAGAAAGAAAAATTACTTAGAACTAGGTCTGTAATTGTAGCCTCCAAGGTTGTGATATCTTTCGTGTTATGAGATATGTGATAGGTGATCCCTAAATTATGTCCCAAGGGTTTATATATGTTGTCAAAAATGTGTGTTTTGGACCCTTTTGCCCCTTGTCAATTCTCTTTTGGATTGAAAATTCCCGCATCGGCACCGCGGTCCTGTAGAATGGAACCGCGATGCCAAAAGTACTGCGGCTTCTCAGTAATTATGGCACTGCGGTCCTGTAGAATGGCACCGCGGTCCTGCATTCTTTCATCCGGATCTGCCAACTTTCGTCCTTTTTGCTTCGGGAGCTCCTTTTCTGTCCACTTTTAGCTTCTTTTTTCCATTTTGCCATTTAGAACCGCTGTGACTCAAAAAAAAAGAAAAACAACCCTAACTAGACACTTATTTAAACGAAAATGGGAAAAATACTAACTAAAAATGACTCAAAAAGCGTATACAAAATACGCCTAACAATATTCTTCTATACTTAACTTTACAAGTCTTAGGAATCATTAAAAAAATTCCCAAACCTAACCTCAACCGTTGAGGATCATTAAAGGTTTTGAAAACTTAACCTTTACCCACTCTGCAGATAACACTTAATGTCTATTACGTGAACGACCTTGGATTCATGTTTCTATATAGAAGCATTATCCGAAGTGCTCTTGCTTCCACCGAAGCGCTCCACTGAACCTGTACGACTTAGTTTTCCCATTGAACCTAATTCCTGGGATCTCCAGTATTTTAGGTTGGGTGTCCGCGGTATCAGTTCTTAGTGAGTGGGTTTTAGGCCCATTCTCCTAGACAGAAAGAACTCTTAATCTTCGAGTAGTCCGTTAATTTAAAGGGTCTGTTATATCATCTGATTTAGTAATCAAGGATGTGTCACCCGATCAACTGCCACACTGTCTTATGTCTGCGACATATATGTCTAGACGCCGTCATTCGGGCTCTCACATTGTATAACTGGAGCAGGACGAGTTACTCCTAATAAGGGACATCCTCTAAGAGGTCGTGAAGTTACTCAACTTCTCATCATGCTTTGTATAAATTGATAAACTCCGATTCCATCACGTATCGGTCGATGCAATTTTTTTTAGAGGATTTTCCGAAGACACACCATGCACATACACTTGTGGCTTGGTGTTCTTCTAATCTGATGTCCAGTTTGCATCACTATAAACCGATGGACATCCAGAATACCATAATTCATAGATAGGCGGATATTTCAGATGTCGTCACATCCTATTTAAAGCCTTCTATTGATCATTACCAGTGAACCTTAGTTCAACCGATCTTATTTATGAGCCGATATCAGGTCAATTGCAGTGTGTAAAATACATTGAACTACATGTGACCTGCGTCTATCACTCCTGATATATGGGTGCACCATGATTCCAATCAATTCTATGATTCATATCCATTGGTGACTTCAACGAGACTGTCAAAAATGTCTCAAAGATGAGTTTGGTTTAGACCAGTCCGTTAGATGTCTTGGAATTTTCAATTCCTAAAATGTCATATGTAATACCCATATCATCGAAATATTATTTCAACATACTTCTAGGATCAAACTAGGATTACTCTTTGTGATCAACATGTCGTCTACGTAAGGCATATCGTAAACGAGTTAGAATTACCTTTTCCATGTAGACACATTTGTCACACTCTTTAATGGAGAAGCTCTTCGATAGTAAAGTACTATCAAGGTTTTCGTGCCATTGCTTCGGGGCCTGTTTCAGCCTGCATAGAGATTTGACAAGTCGACATACTTTCTTCTCTTTCCTGGAACCTCATACCTCTCGGGTTGTTTCGTAGTACTTTCTTCTTCCACTTTCGGACTGTTTGTCTTCTAACTGATGGCTTTCTAAATTCAAATTCAATGTTTCTGTAGTTAGATTCATTGTTTCTGTAGTCAGATTCATTGTTTATATTTTATCTGAACCTTCTAGGACCAAAATGTAAATATTTCAGGGACCACAAGGAAGTTCAGTAAGAAGCCCAACAGTTCATCAAACCAACTCTCCGATTAGGAAGGTTGTCTTAACATCCATGTCACGCAAGACTGCGGTGGCCCTGGATGTTAAGCTATTCACATAGGAGCACATGTCTGAGTAGTCGAGGTTTTACACTCGCCAATAGATCCATCTATTTTATACTCAATTTGAGTATCCACTTTTACAACCCAAAGTTTATTTTTCCGGAGGAAGATCAGTCATCACATAAGTATGGTTATATCTGATAGAGTTTATTTTTCTCTTTTAGCTTCCTTCCAAAGCAGTGCTTCTGGAGATGACAATTCTTCGTTAATTGTCCATGGTTTTATTCTCAACCATATAAATGAGATGTCCTGGAACAAGTCTTTGTCCCCTCTTTTTCTCCGGTTTGGTTCAAATCTAGAATCTCTGAGTTCTGTAGATCTATAATATTAAGTTTCGGATAGTCATCAACTCCCGAGTCCTATAGATCTGGAACGTCTAGTTCCATAAAATCAGGCACTCACGAGTTTTTGTTAACCTTGAGCAATTACTTCTTTTCCTTCTCAAGGAAAGTTATCTCCAAAGAATTCAACATTCTTTGTCCAATATGCCATAAGCACTACTGTTATTTGCAGATCTAGAGGATATGCAATCTACAATCTTAGGTCCAACTTGACCTGTTCCGGTATTTCAACCTCTACCACGTCACCCCATATCACTACCTTTGGAGATGAGATCCTTTCCATGGAAGATTATCCTTATCCTTATGCGGAGTTCTGTTGAGAATCACATTAGCGGTAAGGATCATCTTGCCCTACATCGTTTGGGCGTACGAATTTGCACTTGGCTAACACCGTTAGAATGAGGTGAGTAAGGAGCAGTCGGTTGATAACCGATGCTCCACGTTCTCCCCCTCCATCTCTACTAATTCCTCAATCCGTAGGCTTTCAACTTCTGCTTTCGAAGCGCTGCGACCCAGGTGCCGCAGTGCCTGAATTCCAGTAGCCAACCAGGCTTCAAGCGCCACGGTCCTTCGCCAACACCCTTTTACATAATTAAAGATGTTAGATGGATTATTTGTATGTTCGCCAACACCCTTTTACAGAACCAAGTAATAACATGCACTAAAGAAGCATAAAAGAGATGCATAATGTTTTCTTAGGCTTCTTAACAATAGAGCTGCAAGTATTTTTTATGAAGTGAAAGAGCCGCAAGTATATATATATTATACTTGGTAGGTTACAGTATGAAATTACTCCATCCAGATCCTTCGACTAGCGGGAGTTGAAGGAGGACAGGTCATAATTATCACGGTAGAATAAAATGTTGACAGTTTAGCATTTTTATCCCCTTATTTCAGATCCTGCCTTCGCCCATATCTGTTCTCCTCTTACTTTTCAAAAGTCCCGTTTATTGTCAGGTGCTTGGTCTTTTAAATTATTAGTCATCTAATTAGCATTTCACCAGTGTAACATCAGGTGGCATTCTTGATAGAGCAATTGAAGCAGAAGAGAAGCAGCATGGAGATTTCTTGAGGCTGGTAATGTCAATGCTTTCTGGTCTACTCCTGTAAAAGGGGAGAGAGTTAGTTGTTCCTCAAAGCAATTGAACTTCATTAGGAACATGTTGAGGGATACCTTGAACTATCAACCAAGACAAAGAGCTATTTTATTACAGCTATTGCTCTCTGGGATGCAGATTTCTATGTCAAAGTTGATGACGATGTGCATGTAAATATAGGTAAATGCAGCCTTTATGGATATTAAAAAGTTTTTTTTTTCATTTTTGACCCGTCGGCTAAAATTAATTACGGCTGCTAGCCAAAATATACAAAACCTACGACTATGTATATAATATGTATATGATATGTATACTCACGTATATTATATGTATATTTTATGTATATTTATACTTCATATACACAACATATACATTTGCCGGCTGTAATTTTTTAGAGCGGTCCAAAATTGTCCTTCTACATACCATGCTTATATTGCTAGAGCTGTTTTTGCTCGCACTATTAACCTGCATGTATTTAAAACTTCAGGAACACTTACAGAAACTCTAGCTACACATCGTTCAAAACCCAGGGTATATGTTGGTTGCATGAAATCTGGTCCTGTCCTTGCGGAGAAGTAAGCAGAGGGTTTACCAGAACTTATGCTGAAGGAATTTCCTATATTTATTCCCCTTTTGTCCTCCTTTTACCTGTAGGGGAGTGAGATATAATGAACCTGAGCATTGGAAATTCGGTGAGGATGGAAACAAGTATTTCCGGCATGCAACAGGCCAGCTATATGCCATCTCAAAAGATTTGGCCACCTATATATCTATAAACCGGTAAGCATTTGTTTACTTATGGACTTGGATTGTTTGTTAATCAAATATCGTTTGCTGATGTCGAAATATATTTCCTAGGCATATTTTACATGTCACAATGGGATCATGGTTCATTGGGTTGCGTGGAACATATAGATGATCGTAAATTGTGTTGTGGAACTCCACCTGGTAACAACTTCCAACTCCCTATTTCACATATGCAGTCAGTCTTAAGATTCATGAAAGTTATGACTTCTTAATCTGCATCGAGCACTAGTATTTGTCAATTTCAGTGTCAACAGTAAGATTCGTGATTCTTGAATTTCTTCTTTGAATATATTCACACCCCTTGGGGTGCGACCCTGCCCCAGACCCTGCTTACGCGGGATGCTTGCCCTTTTTAATATATATTTGACCTCAGTTCTGTTCATCAATTACCTAATCACCCTATTTGGTCTGAGCGATTCTTGTGAAGTTGTTAAACTCTTTGTTTGATTATCTGTGTTTGAACAGATTGTGAGACGAAAGCTCAAGCAGGCAACATCTGTGTTGCTTCCTTTGATTGGAATTGCAGTGGTATTTGCAAGTCTGTAGAGGGGATTAAGGAGGTTCATCTCCGTTGTGGGGAAGGCGAGAATGTTTTGTGGAGCGGTGTCTTCTGATACTTCAGCATTTCTCCAATCTTTCCAATCTCTGGAGTTTGCTAGTAGATCATATGGGCTCTGTTAAATCAATACAACAACAACATACCAGTGTAATTCCATAAATGGGGTCTGGGGAGAGTAGGATGTACGCAGACCTTAAACGTATCTTTTGTGAGGTAGACTGTTTCTGATTGGGTTCTGTTAAATCAATGTCTCCCAGAATTTAGTTTAATCAGCTTGTAAAATATTGAACTGTACATTCTCATGAACGGGTGAGTGCCGTGGTGTCTGTTTAGCTAGTAGGCATATGTGAAATCGAAGTGTAAACAAACATTCTTTTTAGATGCTTAAGAAACATTTGTTAGTTTGTAATGGGGGAGGGGAACTAATAAGTGTGTACATCAGCAAGGTTTGCTGATTTCATATAGTAGCAAATCTTTCACTCAAGTTGGATGACTTTCTAGTCTTACAGTATAGTGGACATGATCTTGAACTTCATCTTTGCCCCTGTTATAGATTTTGACTGAATACATTGTGAGTCCGTTAAACTTGTCATTAAATTTCTTTTAGACATTCGAACTATGATTTATTTCTTTAGAATTGTATTAATCTCCCTTAGAGAGTCTTTCTCATTAATAAAAATATATATAGTGTTAATAAAAATATATATAGTGTGTACAATGTGGAATCCTACTACAATTAGGATCCTATAACTATCATAATTATACATCACTAATAATTACAAAATATGTAATGAATATTATACTAATATTCACTAATACACCCCTCAGTCGTAGCGGGAGGAGGCCGGACGCTTAGACTAGATCTGGAGTCGAGGAATAGTTGTCTAGGTAGTCCTTTAGTGAAGATGTCTGCATACTGATATGAAGAAGGCACATGCACCACCTTAACATGTCTGATAGCAACCTTCTTACGAACAAAATGTATATCCATCCCAATATGTTTGGTTCGCTGATGCTGAACCGGATTATGAGATAAGTATATTGCGGATATGTTATCACAGTACACCAAAGACGTCTTACGCAAAGAACACTGAAGATCTAAAAGGAGGTTTCAGAGCCAGCAGATCTCAGCAATAACATTGGCAACGCCTCTATACTCTGCTTCTCCACTCAAACGAGATAGAGTGGCTTGCCTCTTGGCAGATCACGAAATGAGATTATCCCCTAAGAACACATAGTAGCCGGAAGTGGAGCGTCGCGTGTCCGGACAGTCTGCCCAATCTGCATCTGTATATGATAACAACCTGATCGGTGCAGAGGCAATCCATAATCGAGTGTACCCATAACGTATAGAATGATACACTTAAGAGCAGTAAAATGAGGTTTCCTGAGGCATGCATAAACAAACACACATGCTGAATAGCATTAGCAATATCAGGCCTGATGAAAGTAAGATACTGAAGTACACTTGCAAGGCTCCTATAAAGAGTATGATCGAATACTGGATCACCGTCAACAACGCTGAGCTTTGACTTAGAGTCAACCAGAGTGGGCATGATTGTAAAGTCCGGGAAAAAAATAATAATATATAGTTGTTGGTTGGTTTAATAAAAATATATATTTCATAATCTTTTTATAAGGACTACATGGCATATTAGATTAGTGTTACAATAACAATAAACATTATTGTGCCTATGTGATTATGTTATGACCTTATTCACATTCGAGGACGAATGTTGCTTAAGGAGGAAAGAATGTAAAGTCCGGGAAAAAAATAATAATATATAGTTGTTGGTTGGTTTAATAAAAATATATATTTCATAATCTTTTTATAAGGACTACATGGCATGTTAGAAATCTATTAGTTGGCAAAATATATAATTCATAACCTTTTATAAAGGACTACATGGCATGTTAGAAATCTATTAGTTGGCAAAATATATAATTCATAACCTTTTTATAAGGACTACATGGCATGTTAGAAGTCTATTAGTTGACAAAATATATAATTCAAGCCTTAAAGACTTCAAGAATTAACCACATTAAAAAAAATCTGCATACACATTTCTTTGGTAAGGAAACAACCTATTTCCCTTCCTCTCCCCCTTAACTCCCCTCCACTCTTGGCTTTCCCCCTCCCATAAGTTATACAAACACCCTTACTTATACATTATACTTGGCACAAACAAAGGACTAGCACAAAGAATACAAAATCAGAAAAAAAAACAAGTGAACAAGAAGAGGAAAAATCTGAAAAACATCAAGAGAGGAAGGAGAACAAAAATAGGAATACTAGGGAGCAAGGATCACTTGTAGCAACAGAACAACAATCATTTTCACGCTTACAAGGTGAGTTTTCTCACTCAGATATTCTTGGTAACATCCTTTATTTTTAGTTCAATACATGTTAGAATAAGAATTGAGTGTTGAAAAGAAATATTGAACTTTTGATTGTTTAGACGACTAGTTGCGTCATGAACTTTACGAACTGTTCTCACTGAGTTATATTTGTTAGAATTTGATGAAATTCGGAGGAATTGTACACCTCTCTAATATGATCATATAGAACCAAAAATGAGGTAAAATGGACGTACGGTTTGAAAGTTATCATAGTTCAAAGTTCCTGCCTTAGATTTGGTCGAAATTCGGAAAGGCATAATTACGGACTGTTTTTATTGAGTTTTACTTATTAGAATTATATGAAAATTTACATGGTTGTAAGTCTCTCTGTCACGGACAGATATATATAAAGATTTATTAAAACGGACTTACGAGTTGAGAGTTATTGTAGTTTGAAGTTGCTGCCTCGGATTCGTCGGAATCCAGAAGGGCAGGACGTTGAAACGTAAAACTGTACTAATCTGTGGGGAATATGAAAATTGGTTCTAAATGAAAGTTCTAGATCTCTTTGTTGTGGACATTTTGAGACCTTACGGGGGTCTATCCGACTTACAGTTGTGAGTTATCGCTGTTTAAAGTTTCTGCCTCGGATCTATCGAGATTCAGGAAGGGCAGCGAATAAAAGTGTAAAACTGTACCAAATGGTACAGAATATGAAAGGATGGTTCACATGGAGACGTGTATCTCTCTGTTCTCGTCGTTTTGAGATTTTATGGGGCTTGAACGGGTTTACAGATTAGGAGTTATGACTATTCTAAGATTGGGTGTTGTTTAATAAATATTCTGCCGAAATAAATTTCATGTGGCTGTTTTGAGGATACATTTGTGTTAGTTACCCAAAGTAGTTTTAAATGAAATTTGGTACAGTGAAAGATCCTCGTCTTACCTTAGTTTCCGCTTGAGAAACACTTTAGTTGGAGTTATGGTTAAAAAGTTATAATCGTTACAAGTATGAATGACAGAATGTTAGAAAAGAGAATAGTATTTATTTGATCTTCTGAAAAATATGAAAAAGTGAATACGTGTTCACATAAATATATAAATATATAATGGATCGGGTTGCACGCCGCAACAAACCGTAACGGGAAGACGCGTTCACACATACGTAAACATAATGGCTCGGGTTGCACGCCGCAACAAAGCGTAAAGTGAATATATGTTCACAAATACGTAAATATAATGGATCGGGTTGCGCCGCAACAAAGCGTAAAGTGAATACGCGTTCACAAATACGTAAACATAATGGATCGGGTTGCGCGCGCAACAAAGCGTAAAGTGAATATATGTTCACAAATACGTAAATATAATGGATCGGGTTGCGCGCGACAAAGCGTAAAGTGAATACACATTCACAAATACGTAAACATAATGGATCGGGTTGCAGCGCAACAAAGCGTAAAGTGAATACGTGTTCACAAATACGTAAATATAATGGATCGGGTTGCGCGCAACAAATATGAAAGATGAATACGTGTTCACCTATATATAAATATGAAAAGTGAATACGCGTTCACAAATATATAAATGTAATAAACATGTGGAAATGCAGGGAATGTCTTAACGTATAATACGAGATAAAATGAAGTGTTAGTTAAGCGAAATTTCCTATGAGGAGTTGTTGCATATTTAAAGATGTTGTAACTGATATGTTTTGCAATATGCTTATTACGTTATAATGTGATTGCACTTGGAATATTGTGGTGTTACTTTGAATTGCGGGGTAAGGTTCTCACTCGGCCCGGATGGTAGGGTGACTCTTTTATTAACATGTTTGAAAGCGTGATAGAGGAAAGACTCCACGCCAAGGCTAGCGATCGTCCGCGACCTCTTGTCATACCAAGTCCATTGCTTGGGCTTGGTACTCGTCGAGTTGAATGTCGGTTCGGTGTCTCGGGAAATGCGTGTGGAATGGTCTCCTTCCAACTTAGAATAATATTTGTCGGTATGTCTATGTAGAAACAATATTTGCAGTATGGGCTCGCGTTATATTTTCAATAAAGTCATAAACAAATTTCTTTATTGTTATTTTTATTAATAGCTCAGTATTTGAATATAAGTTTAAATTTCTAAATAAAGAGAATTAAATGGTGCTCTGGTGGAAATTAATTGTCAGTGCCATCACGCCTAAGTAAAGACTTAGGAAAAGTCGGGCGTGACAAGTTGGTATCAAAGCTAAACCGAGGTTAGGAGATTCTAGGAAGTTTCTTGAGTTGGGTGTTTGAACGGTTACTTATTGCGACGGTGTGCGCGCCACTTAGTAATAAGTAAACAGAATAACATCCTAAAGTTTCACTTCTTTCATACTCCTCTCGTGCCTATCTTGAGTCTTTTCGTAGACTTGGTTCTCGTACTACCTCCTTGAGGATTGTGGAAGGGAGTGTACAACGATAAAATAACCGGATGTATTTGCACCACCGAAAAGGTAGGAGAGGTACGAGATAGACTATGGGGCAAATTTTGTGAGAAGAGGGAACATATCTATCAGGGAAGGACTACAAGTCTAACTTGATAGTATTTCGATGAGGTAGAAAACCCTCTGTTTACGAGGATGTGTGGAGGCGTATGGCGTCAATTTAGTAATCGCACGGTTAGTGGGCGACAGCGGGTGTGGTGGAGAAATTTTAGAAGAAATCATTTTCGATGTCACCACGATGGCGTGGGGAGTTGAGCGCGTTCGGTGAAAAGTACATGCCTAACTCCCGAAAGATGCGCTCAGGCGTGAGTTTGGCTGTTGAAACAAGGAGATCGCAATGTGATAGAATACAATACCTAATTCATCCGATTGTCGCATACTGACACATATTATTCCTACGAGAAAGGGAGAAGGTCAAAAGAGTTGTTAAGGGTTTAAACCCAAACTTGGAAGAGAAAGGTAGTGACATTAGCCCGTTATCGGGCATACCTTCAAATCGTCGGTATAATGATGAGGTAGAAGGTTTCGCTAAAGCAAAAGAGAATATTCGAGAAGAGATTTGGACGTCGGGATCATTTAACGAGTCAAAATCGAAGCGGGAGTTTAGTAAGGGATCTTGGGGCCGAACCAATCAATGGGCGATCTTATTTCAAGCCTAAGGGGCACGGTTTGTCTAATTACCAAGTAGCAAGGACAAGGCCACCAACAACACGGAGGCGACAAACCGATTTGTAAGATTTGTCAAAGAAACACCGAGAATGTCGGCTCTTACGAAGACATGTTATAAGCGTGGAGAGTCGGACCACTATGCCGGGGATTGCAAAGAGGACCCAAGCTCAATATATTCGGGAGGTCGGAAGCGACCACGGTGCTCTGGAAATCGAAACCAACCCCTTGCGTAGTCGGGAGGTCAACAACCCAACAATTCTAATCGGCTCACGCTTTGCCCGGAGGAATGGCGAAACATCTAATCACGGTGGTCGTGTATTTTGCTAGTCTCGAGTATTCCTGCATTTGTATTATACGATCCCGGCTCTACATTTTCATATGTGTCAATGAGCTTTGCTAAGAATTTACATGTAGAACCTTCTTATTTAAGTGAACCTGTTGAGGTTATGACACCAGAAGGGGCCTCAATTTGGGTCTCTCGGGTGGTAAATAATTTTCCATTAGAAGTGAATGGCAGGGGAACAATGGTGAACCTAGTACTACTTGATATGGTAGACTTCGACGTCATTTGGGTATGGATTGGTTGTCGGCATGTTATGCCATGTTAGATTGTCGACGAAAGATAGTGAGATTAACTTTTCCCGGAGAACCAGAAGTTGTTATAAGGGGTAGAGTTGGAATATCCTCAGGTCAGTTTATTTCTTACCTTGGGGCTCAAAAGTTATTGAGAAGTCACAGAGTGGAGTATGCATATCTGGCTAATATAGTGGATACCCAAAAAGAATCCCCAGCGGTGAATGATGTTCCTATTGTTCGAAATTTTAGGAGGTTTTCTGAAGATCTTCCATGCCTTATAGGATAGAAATGGAGTTTGACATAGAGTTAATTCCGGGTACAAGACCCATTTCTATTCCTCCGTATCGAATGGCCCCAGCTGAATTGAGAGAGTTAAAAGAACAGTTGAAGGATCTTCTGGATAAAGGATTTATAAGGCCTAGTGTTTCCCCCTGGGGCGCACCAGTCCTTTTTGTGAAGAAAAAAAAGATGGATCACTCCGAATGTGCATCGATTATCGGCTCAATAAGGTCACGATCGAATCGATACCCATTACCAGAATCGATGATCTTTTGACCAACCGAGGAGCGATTATTTTCCAAGATTGATCTCGTTCGGGATATCACCGGTGAAAATAAATCCGGATGATATATCCAAAAGCGACCTTTAGAACCCGTCGGCCATTATGAGTTCTTGGTCATGTCTTTTGGGTTAACGATGCCCGACTTTATGGATTTAATGAGCAGAATCTTCAAACCATTCCTAGATTTGTTAGTGATTGTGTTCATAGATGATATCTAATCTCTGATAAGAGTGTTGAAGAACATGAAGAACATCGAGGTAGTGCTTGAAGTCTTGAAAGCAGGAGAAACTATATGCTAAATTTTCAAAGTGTGAATTTTGGTTGGAAAAGGTAGCCTTTTTGGGTCATGTTGTGTCAAGGGATGGAATTATGGTAGACCCGGAAGATAGAAGCGATGAAGAAGCGCCAAAACCACCACTCAAGCGAGAGGTTAGAAGTTTCTTGTGTTTGGTGGGTATTATAGAAGATTCGTAAAGGTTTTTCTAGTCTTCTTTGCTCCTTTGACCGGTTGACTCAAAAAGCGGTTAAGTACGATGGTCGAAGCATGTGAAGCAAGTTTTGAAACTAAAGGAATTGTTGACTCACTTTTGATCCTAACCTTACCATCGGGACAAGAAGGGTTCTGATCTATTGTGATGCCTCTAGAGTTGGGTTAGGATGTGTCTTGATGCAGTTTGGAAAGGTTATTTCATATGCATCTAGACAATTGAAGATACATGATAAGAATTACCCAACTCATGACTTGGAATTAGTTGCGGTGGTGTTTGCCTTACGAATATGGAGACATTATTTGTATGGTGTGCATGTGGACATATTTACAGATCATAAGAGTTTGCAGTACATAACCACGCAGAAGGATTTGAATCTCCGACAAAGAAGATGGTTAGAGTTGCTTAAGGATTATGACCTTAGTATTCTTTACCATCCTGGGAAAGCCAACGTGGTGGTGGCGACTCGATGGGAGATCAATGGGCAGCTTGGCCCATTTGGCAATACAAAAGAGGGGTATTGTTCGGGAGGTACAAAGATTGGGAAACCTCGGGGTTAGCTTAACTGAGGTCGGTGAAGGTAGGGTGGTGGTACATGATACCTCGCAGTCTGCCTTAGCTTCAGAAATAAAGAAAGTCAGTTTGAGGATACGGAGTTTGTTGGATTTCGGGAGAGGCTCCAACAGGGAAAACCTTCACAGTTTACATTGAGAGATAATGACGGAACCCTTCGGTATAAGGGTAGGTTATGTGTTCCTAAGGTAAAAGATCTAAGGAGTAAGATCTTAGATGAGGGTCACAACACAAGATATTCCATTCATCCAGTCGACAAAATGTATCGGGACCTCAAGGCAAATTCGGTGGGGCGGGATGAAGAAAGACGTTGCAGAGTTTGTCGGGAGGTGTCTTATATGCCGGTGAAAATTGAACATCAAAAACTCGCGGATTACTTGAGAACATTGGAGTCCCGTGTGGAAATGGGAGGCGATTCATATGGATTTTGTGGCGGTCTCAGAAAACTCGAGAAGGGTATGATTCTATTTGGGTGATTGTTGATCGACTTACAAAGTCAGCCCATTTCTTACGTCAAGACTACGTATCGCGCACCACGATACACAGATTTATTTGAAGAGATTGTGCGGTTACAGGATTCCTTACAAATTATTTCAGATAGGGGTTCCCAATTCACCTCACTTTTGGCAAAGTTTCAGCAGGTCTCGGGACAAAAGTTAAGTTAAGCACGCTTTCCACCCGCAAACAGATGGGCAAGTGGCGAACAATCCAAACACGAGGGCATGTTGCGATCTTGTGTGTTAGATTTTCAGGGAAGCTGGTTGGACCATCTATGTCTAATTGAGTTCGCCTACAACAATAGTTTTCACTCTAGCATACAAATGGCCCCGTTTGAAGCATTATATGGACGAAAATGTAGGTCTCCACTTGGATGGTTCGAGGTGGGTGAGACGCAACTGTTCGGACCTGAAGTCATTCAGGAAACAAATGGTAAGGTACAGATGATTCGGGAGAGGATCAAAACAGCTCATAGTCGTCATAAGTCCTATGCGGATCATCGGAAAAGAGACCTTGAATTTCAAGAGGGGGAGAAAGTATTTTTAAAAGTGTCCCCAATGAAGGGAGTTATGCGTTTTGGTAAGAAAGGAAAATTTGGGGCGTTGCGAAGAGTGGGGAATGTGGCTTACGAATTAGCACTTCCACAAGAGCTGGAAGCAGTGCATCCGGTATTTCATGTGTCAATGTTACGAAAATACTTGCACGATCCAAGTCACGTCGTCCTTCCCCAGGAGATAGTTCTTAATGAAGAGCTTCAATATGAAGAGGTTCCGGTGGAAATACTTGATAGGAAGGTTAAGCGCCTTAGGAGTAAAGATATTGCTTCCGTGAAGGTCCTATGGAGGAATCACTCCACAGAGGAAGCCACCTGGGAAGCTGAAGAGGCGATGAAAGTCAAATATCTATTCCTATTTGACTAAGGAAAAAAAAAAGTGTTACATAGTACTTCATATGTGTGCCATTTGAGTGTCTATATGCATGTGTTACAACTTTATTCACATTCGAGGACGAATGTTTCTTAAGGAGGGGAGAATGTGAAGCCCCAAATTAGTGTTACAATAACAATAAACATTATTGTGTCTATGTGATTATGTTATGACCTTATTCACATTCGAGGACGAATGTTGCTTAAGGAGGAAAGGATGTAAAGTCCGGGAAAAAAATAATAATATATAGTTGTTGGTTGGTTTAATAAAAATATATATTTCATAATCTTTTTATAAGGACTACATGGCATATTAGATTAGTGTTACAATAACAATAAACATTATTGTGCCTATGTGATTATGTTATGACCTTATTCACATTCGAGGACGAATGTTGCTTAAGGAGGAAAGAATGTAAAGTCCGGAAAAAAATAATAATATATAGTTGTTGGTTGGTTTAATAAAAATATATATTTCATAATCTTTTTATAAGGACTACATGGCATGTTAGAAATCTATTAGTTGGCAAAATATATAATTCATAACCTTTTTATAAGGACTACATGGCATGTTAGAAATCTATTAGTTGGCAAAATATATAATTCATAATCTTTTTATAAGGACTACATGGCATGTTAGAAGTCTATTAGTTGACAAAATATATAATTCAAGCCTTAAAGACTTCAAGAATTAACCACATTAAAAAAAATCTGCATACACATTTCTTTGGTAAGGAAACAACCTACTTCCCTTCCTCTCCCCTCCACTCTTGGCTTTCCCCCTCCCATAAGTTATACAAACACCCTTACTTATACATTATACTTGGCACAAACAAAGGACTAGCACAAAGAATACAAAATCAGAAAAAAAAACAAGTGAACAAGAAGAGGAAAAATCTGAAAAACATCAAGAGAGGAAGGAGAACAAAAATAGGAATACTAGGGAGCAAGGATCACTTGTAGCAACAGAACAACAATCCTTTTCACGCTTACAAGGTGAGTTTTCTCACTCAGAAATTCTTGGTAACATCCTTTATTTTTAGTTCAATACATGTTAGAATAAGAATTGAGTGTTGAAAAGAAATATTGAACTTTTGATTGTTTAGACGACTAGTTGCGTCATGAACTTTACGAACTGTTCTCACTGAGTTATAATTGTTAGAATTTGATGAAATTCGGATGAATTGTACACCTCTCTAATATGATCATATAGAACCAAAAATGAGGTAAAATGGACGTACGGTTTGAAAGTTATCATAGTTCAAAGTTCCTGCCTTAGATTTGGTCGAAATTCGGAAAGGCATAATTACGGACTGTTTTTATTGAGTTTTACTTATTAGAATTATATGAAAATTTACATGGTTGTAAGTCTCTCTGTCACGGACAGATATATATAAAGATTTATTAAAACGGACTTACGAGTTGAGAGTTATTGTAGTTTGAAGTTGCTGCCTCGGATTCGTCGGAATCCAGAAGGGTAGGACGTTGAAACGTAAAACTGTACTAATCTGTGGGGAATATGAAAATTGGTTCTAAATGAAAGTTCTAGATCTCTTTGTTGTGGACATTTTGAGACCTTACGGGGGTCTATCCGACTTACGGATTGTGAGTTATCGCTGTTTAAAGTTTCTGCCTCGGATCTATCGAGATTCAGGAAGGGCAGCGAATAAAAGTGTAAAACTGTACCAAATGGTACAGAATATGAAAGGATGGTTCACATGGAGACGTGTAGCTCTCTGTTCTCGTCGTTTTGAGATTTTATGGGGCTTGAACGGGTTTACAGATTAGGAGTTATGACTATTCTAAGATTGGGTGTTGTTTAATAAATATTCTGCGAAATAAATTTCATGTGGCTGTTTTGAGGATAAATTTGTGTTAGTTACCCAAAGTAGTTTTAAATGAAATTTGGTACAGTGAAAGATCCTCGTCTTACCTTAGTTTCCGCTTGAGAAACACCTTAGTTGGAGTTATGGTTAAAAAGTTATAATCGTTACAAGTATGAATGATGAATGTTAGAAAGAGAATAGTATTTATTTGATCTTCGAAAAATATGAAAAAGTGAATACGTGTTCACATAAATATATAAATATATAATGGATCGGGTTGCGCCGCAACAAAGCGTAAAGTGAATACGCTTTCACAAATACGTAAACATAATGGATCGGGTTGCACGCCGCAACAAAGCGTAAAGTGAATATATGTTCACAAATCGTAAATATAATGGATCGGGTTGCGCCGCAACAAAGCGTAAAGTGAATACGCGTTCACAAATACGTAAACATAATGGATCGGGTTGCGCCGCAACAAAGCGTAAAGTGAATATATGTTCACAAATACGTAAATATAATGGATCGGGTTGCACGCATAACAAAGCGTAAAGTGAATACACATTCACAAATACGTAAACATAATGGATCGGGTTGCGCCGCAACAAAGCGTAAAGTGAATACGTGTTCACAAATACGTAAATATAATGGATCGGGTTGCGCGCAACAAATATGAAAGATGAATACGTGTTCACCTATATATAAATATGAAAAGTGAATACGCGTTCACAAATATATAAATGTAATAAACATGTGGAAATGCGGGGAATGTCTTAACGTATAATACGAGATAAAATGAAGTGTTAGTTAAACGAGAATTTCCTATGAGGAGTTGTTGCATATTTAAAGATGTTGTAACGATATGTTTTTGCAATATGCTTATTACGTTATAATGTGATTGCACTTGGAATATTGTGGTGTTACTTTGAATTGCGGTAAGGTTCTCACTCATTGGATGGTAGGTGACTCTTATTTAACATGTTTGGAAAGCGTGATAGAGGAAAGACTCACGCCAAGGCTAGCGATCGTCCATGACCTCTTGTCATACCAAGTCCATTGCTTGGGCTTGGTACTCGTCGAGTTCGAATGTCGGTTCGGTGTCTCGAAATGCGTGTGGAATGGTCTCCCTTCCAACTTAGAATAATATTTGTCAGTATGTCTATGTTGAAACAATATTTGCACGCGTATGGGCTCGCGTTATATTTTCAATAAAGTCATAAATAAATTTCTTTATTGTTATTTTTATTAATAGCTCCGTATTTGAATATAAGTTTAAATTTCTAAATAAAGAGAATTAAATGGTGCTCTGGTGGAAAATTAATTGTCAGTGCCATCACGCCTAAGTAAAGACTTAGGAAAAGTCGGGCGTGACAAGTTGGTATCAAAGCTAAACCGGGTTAGGAGATTCTAGGAAGTTTCTTGAGTTGGGTGTTTGAGCGGTTACTTATTGCGGCGGTGTGCGCGCCTTAGTAATAAGTAAGCGAATAACATCCTAAAGTTTCACTTCTTTCATACTCTTCTCGTGCCTATCTTGAGTCTTTTCAAAGACTTGGTTCTCGTACTACCTCCTTGAGGATTGTGGAAGGAGTGTACAACGATAAAATAACCGGATGTATTGCACCACCGACCGAAAAAGTAGGAGAGGTACCGGATAGACTATGGGGCAAATTTTGTGAGAAGAAGGGAACATATCTATACGAGGAAGGACTACAAGTCTAACCCAATAGTATTTCTCGATGAGGTAGAAAACCTCATTTACGAGGATGTGTGGAGGCGTATGACGTCAATTTGGTAATCGCTTGCGGTTAGTGGACGACACAGTGTGGTGGAGAAATTTTAGAAGAAATCATTTTCCGATGTCACCACCGATGGCGTGGGGAGTTTAGAGCGCGTTCGGTGAAAAGTACATGCCTAACTCCCGAAAGATGCGCTCGGGCGTGAGTTTGAACATTGAAACAAGGAGATCGCAATGTGATAGAATACAATACCTAATTCATTCGATTGTCGGCCTCTGACACACATATTATTCCTACAGAAAAGGAGAAGGTCAAAAGAGTTGTTAAGGGTTTAAACCCAAAACTTGGAAGAGAAGGTAGTGTCATTAGCCCATTATCGGGCATACCTTAAGATCGTCGGTATGACAATGAGGGTAGAAGGTTTCGCTAAAGCAAAAAAAAGAATATTCGCAGAAGAGATTTCGGACGTCAGGATCATTTAACCAGAGTCAAAATCAGAAGCAAGAGTTTAGTAAGGGATCTTCAGGACCGAACCAATCAAGGCAGTCTTATTTCAAGCCTAAGGGCGCAGTTGGTCTAATTACCAAGGTAGCAAGGACAAGGCCACCAACCACAACACGGGAGGCGACAAACCGATTTGTAAGATTTGTCAAAGAAAACACCTTTGGAGAATGTCGGCTCTTAACGAAGACATGTTATAGCGTGGAAGTCGGACCTATGCGGGGATTGCGAAGAGGACCCAAACTCAATATATTCGGGGAGGAAGCAACCACTACTCTGGAAATCGGAAACCAACCCGCCAGAGTCGGGGAGGTCAACAACCCAACAATTCTAATCGGCTCTACGCTTTGCCCGGAGGAATGAGGCGAAACATCTAATCACGGTGGTCGGGTATTTTGCTAGTCTCAGTATTCCTGCATTTGTATTATACGATCCGGCTCTACATTTTCATATGTGTCAATGAGCTTTGCTAAGAATTTACATGTAGAACCTTCTTATTTAAGTGAACTGTTGAGGTTATGACACGAAGGGCCTCGATTTGGGTCTCTCGGGTGGTAAATAATTTTCCATTAGAAGTGAATGGCGGGGAACAATGGTGAACCTAATACTACTTGATATGGTAGACTTGACGTCATTTTGGGTATGGATTGGTTGTCGGCATGTTATGCCATGTTAGATTGTCGACGAAAGATAGTGAGATTAACTTTTCAGGAGAACCGTAAGTTGTTATAAGGGGTAGAGTTGGAATATCCTCAGTCGGTTTATTTCTTACCTTGGGGCTCAAAAGTTATTGAGAAGTCACGCAGTGGAGTATGCATATCTGGCTAATATAGTGGATACCCAAAAGAATCCCCGGTGAATGATGTTCCTATTGTTCAAATTTTCAGGAGGTTTTCTGAAGATCTTCCATGCCTTCCTCGGATAGAGAAATGGAGTTTGACATAGAGTTAATTCCGGTACAAGACCCATTTCTATTCCTCCGTGTCGAATGGCCCCAATTTGAATTGAGAGAGTTAAAGAAACAGTTGAAGGATCTTACGGATAAAGGATTTATAAGGCCTAGTGTTTCCCGCAGGCGCAAGATACTTTTGTGAAGAAAAAAGATGGATCACTCCGAATGTGCATCGATTATCGACAACTCAATAAGGTCACGATCAAGAATCGATACCCATTACCAAGAATCGATGATCTTTTGACCAACTTGAGGAGCCAATTATTTTTCCAAGATTGATCTCGTTCGGGATATCACCGGTGAAAATAAATCCGGATGATATATCAACGACCTTTAGAACCGTCGGCCATTATGAGTTCTTGGTCATGTCTTTTGGGTTAACCAATGCCTCGACTTTTATGGATTTAATGAACAGAATCTTCAAACCATTCCTAGATTTGTTCGTGATTGTGTTCATAGATGATATCCTAATCTACTGAGAAGAGTGTTGAAGAACATGAAGAGCATCGAGGTAGTCTTGAAGTCTTGAAACAGGAGAAACTATATGCTAAATTTTCAAAGTGTGAATTTTGGTTGGAAAAGGTAGCCTTTTTGGGTCATGTTGTGTCAAGGGATGGAATTATGGTAGACCCCGTAAGATAGAAGCGATGAAGAAGCGCCAAACCGACCACTCAAGCAGAGGTTAGAAGTTTCTTGTGTTTGGTGGGTATTATAGAAGATTCGTAAAGGTTTTCTAGTCTTGCCGCTCCTTTGACCGGTTGACTCAAAAGCGGTTAAGTACGATGGTCGAAGCATGTGAAGCAAGTTTTGAAACTAAAGGAATTGTTGACTCCGCGCGATCCTAACCTTACCATCGGGACAAGAAGGGTTCACAATCTATTGTGATGCCTCTAGAGTTGGGTTAGGATGTGTCTTGATGCAGTTTGGAAAGGTTATTGCATATGCATCTAGACAATTGAAGATACATGATAAGAATTACCCAACTCATGACTTGGAATTAGTTGCGGTGGTGTTTGCCTTACGAATATGGAGACATTATTTGTATGGTGTGCATGTGGACATATTTACAGATCATAAGAGTTTGCAGTACATAACCACGCAGAAGGATTTGAATCTCCGACAAAGAAGATGGTTAGAGTTGCTTAAGGATTATGACCTTAGTATTCTTTACCATCCCGGAAAGCCAACGTGGTGGTACGCGACTCGATGGGAGATCAATGGGCAGCTTGGCCCATTTGGCAATACAAAAGAGGGGTATTGTTCGGGAGGTACAAAGATTGGGAAACCTCGGGGTTAGCTTAACTGAGGTCGGTGAAGGTAGGGTGGTGGTACATGATACCTCGCGATGCCGCTTTAGCGAGAAATAAAGAAAGTCGGTTTGAGGATACGAGTTTGTTGGATTTCGGAGAGGCTCAGCAGGAAAACCTTCACGATTTACATTGAGAGATAATGGCGGAACCGCCCGGTATAAGGGTAGGTTATGTGTTCCTAAGGTAAAAGATCTAAGGAGTAAGATCTTAGATGAGGGTCACAACACAAGATATTCCATTCATCCGTGTCAACAAAATGTATCAGGACCTCAAGGCAAATGCGGTGGGACGGGATGAAGAAAGACGTTGCGAGTTTGTCGGAGGTGTCTTATATGTCGGTGAAAGTGAACATCAAACCCGCGGATTACTTGAACATTGGAGTCCCATGTGGAAATGGGAGGCGATTCATATGGATTTTGTGGCGGTCTCGAAAACTCGAGAAGGGTATGATTCTATTTGGGTGATTGTTGATCGACTTACAAAGTCAACCCATTTCTTACCGGTCAAGACTACGTATCGCACACCACAGTACACACAGATTTATTTGAAAGAGATTGTGCGGTTACACGGATTCCCTTACAAATTATTTGAGATAGGGGTTCCCAATTCACCTCACACTTTTGGCAAAGTTTCAGCGAGTCTCGGGACAAAAGTTAAGTTAAGCCGCGGCTTTCCACCCATGAAAGCAGATGGGCAAGGTGGCGAACAATCCAAACACTTGAGGACATGTTGCGATCTTGTGTGTTAGATTTTCAGGGAAACTGGTTGGACCATCTATGTCTAATTGAGTTCGCCTACAACAATAGTTTTCACTCTAGCATACAAATGGCCCCGTTTGAAGCATTATATGGACGAAAATGTAGGTCTCCACTTGGATGGTTCGAGGTGGGTGACGCAATCGTTATTGGACCAAGTCATTCAGGAAACAAATGGTAAGGTACAGATGATTCGGGAGAGG
Source organism: Przewalskia tangutica (assembly GCA_029844215.1). Lineage (NCBI taxonomy): Eukaryota > Viridiplantae > Streptophyta > Magnoliopsida > Solanales > Solanaceae > Przewalskia > Przewalskia tangutica. The sequence continues at coordinate 137,790,565 of CM056720.1, read as the reverse complement.
ATCAAAACAGCTCATAGTCGTCATAAGTCCTATGCGGATCATCGGAAAAGAGACCTTGAATTTCAAGAGGGGGAGAAAGTATTTTTAAGTGTCCCCCATGAAGGGAGTTATGCGTTTTGGTAAGAAAGGAAAATTTGGGGCGTTGCGAAGAGTGGGGAATGTGGCTTACAATTAGCACTTCCACGAAGTGGAAGCGATGCATCCATTATTTCATGTGTCAATGTTACGAAAATACTTGCACGATCCAAGTCACGTCGTCCTTCCCGTGAGATAGTTCTTAATGAAGAGCTTGATATGAAGAGGTTAGGTGGAAATACTTGATAGGAAGGTTAAGCGCCTTAGGAGTAAAGATATTGCTTCCGTGAAGGTCCTATGGAGGAATCACTCCACAGAGGAAGCCACCTGGGAAGCTGAAGAGGCGATGAAAGCCAAATATCTATTCCTATTTGACGAAGGAAAAAAAAAAGTGTTACCTAGTACTTCATATGTGTGGCATTTGAGTGTCTATGCATGTGTTACAACTTTATTCACATTCGAGGGCTAATGTTTCTTAAGGAGGAGAATGTGAAGCCCCAAATTAGTGTTACAATAACAATAAACATTATTGTGTCTATGTGATTATGTTATGACCTTATTCACATTCGAGGGCGAATGTTGCTAGGAGGAAAGGATGTAAAGTCGGAAAAAATAATAATATATAGTTGTTGGTTGGTTTAATAAAAATATATATTTCATAATCTTTTTATAAGGACTACATGGCATATTAGATTAGTGTTACAATAACAATAAACATTATTGTGCCTATGTGATTATGTTATGACCTTATTCACATTCGAGGACGAATGTTGCTTAAGGAGGAAAGAATGTAAAGTCCGGGAAAAAAATAATAATATATAGTTGTTGGTTGGTTTAATAAAAATATATATTTCATAATCTTTTTATAAGGACTACATGGCATGTTAGAAATCTATTAGTTGGCAAAATATATAATTCATAACCTTTTTATAAGGACTACATGGCATGTTAGAAATCTATTAGTTGGCAAAATATATAATTCATAATCTTTTTATAAGGACTACATGGCATGTTAGAAGTCTATTAGTTGACAAAATATATAATTCAAGCCTTAAAGACTTCAAGAATTAACCACATTAAAAAAAATCTGCATACACATTTCTTTGGTAAGGAAACAACCTACTTCCCTTCCTCTCCCCCTTAACTCCCCTCCACTCTTGGCTTTCCCCCTCCCATAAGTTATACAAACACCCTTACTTATACATTATACTTGGCACAAACAAAGGACTAGCACAAAGAATACAAAATCAGAAAAAAAAACAAGTGAACAAGAAGAGGAAAATCGAAAAACATCAAGAGAGGAAGGAGAACAAAAATAGGAATACTATGGAGCAAGGATCACTTGTAGCAACAGAACAACAATCCTTTTCACGCTTACAAGGTGAGTTTTCTCACTCAGAAATTCTTGGTAACATCCTTTATTTTTAGTTCAATACATGTTAGAATAAGAATTGAGTGTTGAAAAGAAATATTGAACTTTTGATTGTTTAGACGACTAGTTGCGTCATGAACTTTACGAACTGTTCTCACTGAGTTATAATTGTTAGAATTTGATGAAATTCGGAGGAATTGTACACCTCTCTAATATGATCATATAGAACCAAAAATGAGGTAAAATGGACGTACGGTTTGAAAGTTATCATAGTTCAAAGTTCCTGCCTTAGATTTGGTCGAAATTCGGAAAGGCATAATTACGGACTGTTTTTATTGAGTTTTACTTATTAGAATTATATGAAAATTTACATGGTTGTAAGTCTCTCTGTCACGGACAGATATATATAAAGATTTATTAAAACGGACTTACGAGTTGAGAGTTATTGTAGTTTGAAGTTGCTGCCTCGGATTCGTCGGAATCCAGAAGGGTAGGAAGTTGAAACGTAAAACTGTACTAATCTGTGGGGAATATGAAAATTGGTTCTAAATGAAAGTTCTAGATCTCTTTGTTGTGGACATTTTGAGACCTTACGGGGGTCTATCCGACTTACGGATTGTGAGTTATCGCTGTTTAAAGTTTCTGCCTCGGATCTATCGAGATTCAGGAAGGGCAGCGAATAAAAGTGTAAAACTGTACCAAATGGTACAGAATATGAAAGGATGGTTCACATGGAGACGTGTAGCTCTCTGTTCTCGTCGTTTTGAGATTTTATGGGGCTTGACCGGGTTTACATTAGGAGTTATGACTATTCTAAGATTGGGTGTTGTTTAATAAATATTCTGCCGAAATAAATTTCATGTGGCTGTTTTGAGGATAAATTTGTGTTAGTTACCCAAAGTAGTTTTAAATGAAATTTGGTACAGTGAAAGATCCTCGTCTTACCTTAGTTTCCGCTTGAGAAACACTTTAGTTGGAGTTATGGTTAAAAGTTATAATCGTTACAAGTATGAATGAGAATGTTAGAAAGAGAATAGTATTTATTTGATCTTACGAAAAATATGAAAAAGTGAATACGTGTTCACATAAATATATAAATATATAATGGATCGGGTTGCGCCGCAACAAAGCGTAAAGTGAATACGCGTTCACAAATACGTAAACATAATGGATCGGGTTGCACGCCAACAAAACGTAAAGTGAATATATGTTCACAAATACGTAAATATAATGGATCGGGTTGCCGCGCAACAAAGCGTAAAGTGAATACGCGTTCACAAATCGTAAACATAATGGATCGGGTTGCGCGCAACAAAGCGTAAAGTGAATATATGTTCACAAATACGTAAATATAATGGATCGGGTTGCTTGCGCGCAACAAAGCGTAAAGTGAATACACATTCACAAATACGTAAACATAATGGATCGGGTTGCGCGCAACAAAGCGTAAAGTGAATACGTGTTCACAAATACGTAAATATACTGGATCGGGTTGCACGCCGCAACAAATATGAAAGATGAATACGTGTTCACCTATATATAAATATGAAAAGTGAATACGCGTTCACAAATATATAAATGTAATAAACATGTGGAAATGCAGGAATGTCTTAACGTATAATACGAGATAAAATGAAGTGTTAGTTAAACAGAATTTCCTATGAGGAGTTGTTGCATATTTAAAGATGTTGTAACTTGATATGTTTTACAATATGCTTATTACGTTATAATGTGATTGCACTTGGAATATTGTGGTGTTACTTTGAATTGCAGGTAAGGTTCTCACTCAAATTGGATGGTAGGTGACTCTTTATTTAACATGTTCAGAAAGCGTGATAGAGGAAAGACTCCACGCCAAGGCTAGCGATCGTCATGACCTCTTGTCATACCAAGTCCATTGCTTGGGCTTGGTACTCGTCGAGTTCGAATGTCGGTTCCGATGTCTCGAAATGCGTGTGGAATGGTCTCCTTCCAACTTAGAATAATATTTGTCGGTATGTCTATGTAGAAACAATATTTGCAAGTATGGGCTCGCGTTATATTTTCAATAAAGTCATAAATAAATTTCTTTATTGTTATTTTTATTAATAGCTCGTATTTGAATATAAGTTTAAATTTCTAAATAAAGAGAATTAAATGGTGCTCTGGTGGAAATTAATTGTCAGTGTCATCACGCCTAAGTAAAGACTTAGGAAAAGTCGGAGCGTGACAAGTTGGTATCAAAGCTAAACCGAGTTAGGAGATTCTAGGAAGTTTCTTGAGTTGGGTGTTTGAGCGGTTACTTATTGCTGACGGTGTGCGCGCACCTTAGTAATAAGTAAGCGAATAACATCCTAAAGTTTCACTTCTTTCATACTCTTCTCGTGCCTATCTTGAGTCTTTTCAAAGACTTGGTTCTCGTACTACCTCCTTGAGGGATTGTGGAAGGAGTGTACAACGATAAAATAACTGGATGTATCGCACCACCGAAAAGGTAGGAGAGGTACAGATAGACTATGGGGCAAATTTTGTGAGAAGAAGGAACATATCTATACAGGAAGGACTACAAGTCTAACCCAATAGTATTTCGATGAGGTAGAAAACCTCATCGTTTACGAGGATGTGTGGAGACGTATGACGTCAATTTGGTAATCGCGGTTAGTGGATGACACAGGTGTGGTGGAGAAATTTTAGAAGAAATCATTTTCCGATGTCACCACCGATGACGTGGGGGGAGTTCAGAGCCGCATTCAGTGAAAAGTACATGCCTAACTCCCGAAAAGATGCGCTCAGACGTGAGTTTGAACTGTTGAAACAAGGAGATCGCAATGTGATAGAATACAATACCTAATTCATCCGATTGTCGACATCTGACACATATTATTCCTACAGAAAGGGAGAAGGTCAAAAGAGTTGTTAAGGGTTTAAACCCAAACTTGGAAGAGAAGGTAGTGACATTAGCCCATTATCGGGCATACCTTCAAATCGTCGGTATGACAATGAGGGTAGAAGGTTTCGCTAAAGCAAAAAGAGAATATTCGCAGAAGAGATTTCGGACGTCAGGATCATTTAACCAGAGTCAAAATCAGAAGCAGGAGTTTAGTAAGGGATCTTCAGGACCGAACCAATCTGTGGGCCAGTCTTATTTCAAGCCTAAGGGGCACAGTTGGTCTAATTACCAAGGTAGCAAGGACAAGGCCACCAACCCTAACACAGGAGGCGACAAACCGATTTGTAAGATTTGTCAAAGAAAACACACTGGAGAATGTCGGCTCTTAACGAAGACATGTTATAATTGTGGAGAAGTCGGACCACTATGCCAGGATTGCAGAAGAGGACCCAAACTCAATATATTCAGGGGAGGTCAGAAGCAACCACAGCTGCCTACAGGGGAAATCAGGGAAACCAACCCCGCCAGAGTCAGGGAGGTCAACAACCCAACAATTCTAATCGGCTCTACGCTTTGCCCCGCAGGAATGGCGAAACATCTAACGCGGTGGTCAGGTATTTTGCTAGTCTCGAGTATTCCTGCATTTGTATTATACGATCCCGGCTCTACATTTTCATATGTGTCAATGAGCTTTGCTAAGAATTTACATGTAGAACCTTCTTATTTAAGTGAACCTGTTGAGGTTATGACACCAGAAGGGGCCTCAATTTGGGTCTCTCGGGTGGTAAATAATTTTCCATTAGAAGTGAATGGCAGGGGAACAATGGTGAACCTAATACTACTTGATATGGTAGACTTCGACGTCATTTTGGGTATGGATTGGTTGTCGGCATGTTATGCCATGTTAGATTGTCGACGAAAGATAGTGAGATTAACTTTTCCCGGAGAACCAGAAGTTGTTATAAGGGGTAGAGTTGGAATATCCTCAGGTCAGTTTATTTCTTACCTTGGGGCTCAAAAGTTATTGAGAAGTCACAGAGTGGAGTATGCATATCTGGCTAATATAGTGGATACCCAAAAAGAATCCCCAGCGGTGAATGATGTTCCTATTGTTCGAAATTTTAGGAGGTTTTCTGAAGATCTTCCATGCCTTCCGGATAGAGAAATGAGTTTGACATAGAGTTAATTCCGGGTACAAGACCCATTTCTATTCCTCCGTATCGAATGGCCCCAGCTGAATTGAGAGAGTTAAAAGAACAGTTGAAGGATCTTCTGGATAAAGGATTTATAAGGCCTAGTGTTTCCCGCAGAAGCGCGCGATACTTTTGTGAAGAAAAAAAAGATGGATCACTCCGAATGTGCATCGATTATCGACAACTCAATAAGGTCACGATCAAGAATCGATACCCATTACCAAGAATCGATGATCTTTTTGACCAACTTCAGAGAGCCAATTATTTTTCCAAGATTGATCTCCGTTCGGGATATCATCAGCTGAAAATAAATCCGGATGATATATCCAAAACAGCCTTTAGAACCCGATACGGCCATTATGAGTTCTTGGTCATGTCTTTTGGGTTAACGATGCCCAATGACTTTTATGGATTTAATGAACAGAATCTTCAAACCATTCCTAGATTTGTTCGTGATTGTGTTCATAGATGATATCCTAATCTACAGTAAGAGTGTTGAAGAACATGAAGAGCATCTGAGGGTAGTGCTTCAAGTCTTGAAACAGGAGAAACTATATGCTAAATTTTCAAAGTGTGAATTTTGGTTGGAAAAGGTAGCCTTTTTGGGTCATGTTGTGTCAAGGGATGGAATTATGGTAGACCCCCAGAAGATAGAAGCAGTGAAGAACCGCCAAACCGACCACTCAAGCGGAGGTTAGAAGTTTCTTGTGTTTGGTGGGTATTATAGAAGATTCGTAAAGGTTTTTCTAGTCTTGCTGCTCCTTTGACCCGGTTGACTCAAAAAGCGGTTAAGTACCAGTGGTCAGAAGCATGTGAAGCAAGTTTTCAGAAACTAAAGGAATTGTTGACTACCGCACCAGTCCTAACCTTACCATCGGGACAAGAAGGGTTCACAGTCTATTGTGATGCCTCTAGAGTTGGGTTAGGATGTGTCTTGATGCAGTTTGGAAAGGTTATTGCATATGCATCTAGACAATTGAAGATACATGATAAGAATTACCCAACTCATGACTTGGAATTAGCTGCGGTGGTGTTTGCCTTACGAATATGGAGACATTATTTGTATGGTGTGCATGTGGACATATTTACAGATCATAAGAGTTTGCAGTACATAACCACGCAGGATTTGAATCTCGGACAAAGAAGATGGTTAGAGTTGCTTAAGGATTATGACCTTAGTATTCTTTACCATCCCAGGAAAGCCAGCGTGGTGGTAGCGCTCGATAGGAGATCAATGGGCAGCTTAGCCCATTTGGCAATACAAAGAGGGTATTGTTCGAGGTACAAAGATTGGGAAACCTCGGGGTTAGCTTAGCGAGTCGGTGAAGGTAGGGTGGTGGTACATGATACCTCGCGATGCCTTAGCTTCGAAATAAAGAAAGTCATTTGAGGATCTGAGTTTGTTGGATTTCGGGAGAGGCTCCAACAGGGAAAACCTTCACAGTTTACATTGAGAGATAATGACGGAACCCTTCGGTATAAGGGTAGGTTATGTGTTCCTAAGGTAAAAGATCTAAGGAGTAAGATCTTAGATGAGGGTCACAACACAAGATATTCCATTCATCCAGGGTCAACAAAAATGTATCAGGACCTCAAGGCAAATTACTGGTGGGACGGGATGAAGAAAGACGTTGCGGAGTTTGTCGGGAGGTGTCTTATATGTCGTGGTGAAAGTTTGAACATCAAAAACCTGGCGGATTACTTCAGAACATTGGAGTCCCCATGTGGAAATGGGAGGCGATTCATATGGATTTTGTAACTGGTCTACCGAAAACTCGAGAAGGGTATGATTCTATTTGGGTGATTGTTGATCGACTTACAAAGTCAGCCCATTTCTTACCGGTCAAGACTACGTATCGCGCACCACAGTACACACAGATTTATTTGAAAGAGATTGTGCGGTTACACGGGATTCCCTTACAAATTATTTCAGATAGGGGTTCCCAATTCACCTCACACTTTTGGCAAAGTTTCAGCGGTCTCGGGACAAAAGTTAAGTTAAGCCGGCTTTCCACCCGCAAACGGATGGGCAAGTGGCGAACAATCCAAACACTTGAGGACATGTTGCGATCTTGTGTGTTAGATTTTCGGAAGTGGTTGGACCATCTATGTCTAATTGAGTTCGCCACAACAATAGTTTTCACTCTAGCATACAAATGGCCGTTTGAAGCATTATATGGACGAAAATGTAGTCTCCACTTGGATGGTTCGAGGTGGGTGAGGCCTTATTGTTCGGACACAAGTCATTCAGAAACAAATGGTAAGGTACAGATGATTCGGGAGAGGATCAAACAGCTCATAGTCGTCATAAGTCCTATGCGGATCATCGGAAAAGAGACCTTGAATTTCAAGAGGGGGAGAAAGTATTTTTAAAAGTGTCCCCAATGAAGGGAGTTATGCGTTTTGGTAAGAAAGGAAAATTTGGGGCGTTGCGAAGAGTGGGGAATGTGGCTTACGAATTAGCACTTCCACAAGAGCTGGAAGCAGTGCATCCGGTATTTCATGTGTCAATGTTACGAAAATACTTGCACGATCCAAGTCACGTCGTCCTTCCCCAGGAGATAGTTCTTAATGAAGAGCTTCAATATGAAGAGGTTCCGGTGGAAATACTTGATAGGAAGGTTAAGCGCCTTAGGAGTAAAGATATTGCTTCCGTGAAGGTCCTATGGAGGAATCACTCCACAGAGGAAGCCACCTGGGAAGCTGAAGAGGCGATGAAAGTCAAATATCTATTCCTATTTGACTAAGGAAAAAAAAAAGTGTTACATAGTACTTCATATGTGTGCCATTTGAGTGTCTATATGCATGTGTTACAACTTTATTCACATTCGAGGACGAATGTTTCTTAAGGAGGGGAGAATGTGAAGCCCCAAATTAGTGTTACAATAACAATAAACATTATTGTGTCTATGTGATTATGTTATGACCTTATTCACATTCGAGGACGAATGTTGCTTAAGGAGGAAAGGATGTAAAGTCCGGGAAAAAAATAATAATATATAGTTGTTGGTTGGTTTAATAAAAATATATATTTCATAATCTTTTTATAAGGACTACATGGCATATTAGATTAGTGTTACAATAACAATAAACATTATTGTGCCTATGTGATTATGTTATGACCTTATTCACATTCGAGGACGAATGTTGCTTAAGGAGGAAAGAATGTAAAGTCCGGGAAAAAATAATAATATATAGTTGTTGGTTGGTTTAATAAAAATATATATTTCATAATCTTTTATAAGGACTACATGGCATGTTAGAAATCTATTAGTTGGCAAAATATATAATTCATAACCTTTTTATAAGGACTACATGGCATGTTAGAAATCTATTAGTTGGCAAAATATATAATTCATAACCTTTTTATAAGGACTACATGGCATGTTAGAAGTCTATTAGTTGACAAAATATATAATTCAAGCCTTAAAGACTTCAAGAATTAACCACATTAAAAAAAATCTGCATACACATTTCTTTGGTAAGGAAACAACCTACTTCCCTTCCTCTCCCCTTAACTCCCCTCCACTCTTGGCTTTCCCCCTCCCATAAGTTATACAAACACCCTTACTTATACATTATATTTGGCACAAACAAAGGACTAGCACAAAGAATACAAAATCAGAAAAAAAACAAGTGAACAAGAAGAGGAAAAATCTGAAAAACATCAAGAGAGGAAGGAGAACAAAAATAGGAATACTAGGGAGCAAGGATCACTTGTAGCAACAGAACAACAATCCTTTTCACGCTTACAAGGTGAGTTTTCTCACTCAGAAATTCTTGGTAACATCCTTTATTTTTAGTTCAATACATGTTAGAATAAGAATTGAGTGTTGAAAAGAAATATTGAACTTTTGATTGTTTAGACGACTAGTTGCGTCATGAACTTTACGAACTGTTCTCACTGAGTTATAATTGTTAGAATTTGATGAAATTCGGAGGAATTGTACACCTCTCTAATATGATCATATAGAACCAAAAATGAGGTAAAATGGACGTACGGTTTGAAAGTTATCATAGTTCAAAGTTCCTGCCTTAGATTTGGTCGAAATTCGGAAAGGCATAATTACGGACTGTTTTTATTGAGTTTTACTTATTAGAATTATATGAAAATTTACATGGTTGTAAGTCTCTCTGTCACGGACAGATATATATAAAGATTTATTAAAACGGACTTACGAGTTGAGAGTTATTGTAGTTTGAAGTTGCTGCCTCGGATTCGTCGGAATCCAGAAGGGTAGGACGTTGAAACGTAAAACTGTACTAATCTGTGGGGAATATGAAAATTGGTTCTAAATTAAAGTTCTAGATCTCTTTGTTGTGGACATTTTGAGACCTTACGGGGGTCTATCCGACTTACGGATTGTGAGTTATCGCTGTTTAAAGTTTCTGCCTCGGATCTATCGAGATTCAGGAAGGGCAGCGAATAAAAGTGTAAAACTGTACCAAATGGTACAGAATATGAAAGGATGGTTCACATGGAGACGTGTAGCTCTCTGTTCTCGTCGTTTTGAGATTTTATGGGGCTTGAACGGGTTTACAGATTAGGAGTTATGACTATTCTAAGATTGGGTGTTGTTTAATAAATATTTTGCCGAAATAAATTTCATGTGGCTGTTTTGAGGATAAATTTGTGTTAGTTACCCAAAGTAGTTTTAAATGAAATTTGGTACAGTGAAAGATCCTCGTCTTACCTTAGTTTCCGCTTGAGAAACACCTTAGTTGGAGTTATGGTTAAAAAGTTATAATCGTTACAAGTATGAATGACAGAATGTTAGAAAAGAGAATAGTATTTATTTGATCTTCTGAAAAATATGAAAAAGTGAATACGTGTTCACATAAATATATAAATATATAATGGATCGGGTTGCGCGCAACAAAACGTAAAGTGAATACGTTCACAAATACGTAAACATAATGGATCGGGTTGCGCGCAACAAAGCGTAAAGTGAATATATGTTCACAAATACGTAAATATAATGGATCGGGTTGCACGCGCAACAAAGCGTAAAGTGAATACGTTCACAAATACGTAAACATAATGGATCGGGTTGCGCGCAACAAAGCGTAAAGTGAATATATGTTCACAAATACGTAAATATAATGGATCGGGTTGCGCCGCAACAAAGCGTAAAGTGAATACACATTCACAAATACGTAAACATAATGGATCGGGTTGCACGCGCAACAAAGCGTAAAGTGAATACGTGTTCACAAATACGTAAATATAATGGATCGGGTTGCGCCGCAACAAATATGAAAGATGAATACGTGTTCACCTATATATAAATATGAAAAGTGAATACGCGTTCACAAATATATAAATGTAATAAACATGTGGAAATGCAGGGAATGTCTTAACGTATAATACGAGATAAAATGAAGTGTTAGTTAAGCGAGAATTTCCTATGAGGTTGTTGCATATTTAAAGATGTTGTAACTTTGATATGTTTTTGCAATATGCTTATTACGTTATAATGTGATTGCACTTGGAATATTGTGGTGTTACTTTGAATTGCGGGGTAAGGTTCTCACTCATTGGATGGTAGAGTGACTCTTTATTTAACATGTTTCAGAGCGTGATAGAGGAAAGACTCCACGCCAAGGCTAGCGATCGTCCATGACCTCTTGTCATACCAAGTCCATTGCTTGGGCTTGGTACTCGTCGAGTTCGAATGTCGGTTCGGTGTCTCGAAATGCGTGTGGAATGGTCTCCCTTCCAACTTAGAATAATATTTGTCAGTATGTCTATGTAGAAACAATATTTGCACGAGTATGGGCTCGCGTTATATTTTCAATAAAGTCATAAACAAATTTCTTTATTGTTATTTTTATTAATAGCTCCGTATTTGAATATAAGTTTAAATTTCCAAATAAAGAGAATTAAATGGTGCTCCTGGTGGAAATTAATTGTCCAGGTGCCATCACGCCCTAAGTAAAGACTTAGGAAAAGTCGGGGCGTGACAATGATCTTGCAGTTCGTCATTTTAGCCCTGTACATAATCTCCTCTGCATACCTACGATTGCATAAAAACATAGTATCTGCATATCTAGTCATTGATATCCCCAAGAAATAACTTAACTTTCTCAAGTCAGTCAACCAAATTCGGATTTAAGCAGAGCAATGATCTCATTTTTCAACAACAAATAAGCAATGTTACTACCTCGAAGAAAAATGAATTGAGAATTATCACACTTGATGCATACAAACTCAATATACATAATATACCATGCAAAGCGTTCATACAACGCTCTAGGGGCCTATTTCAAACCATAAAGTGACTTACGAAGATGACATACATAATGAGGGACTGCTGGTTGGACAAAACTAGGCGACTGGTGCATGTAAACATTTACTTTCAAATCCCCAAGTAAAAATACTATCACGCCCGTTTTCGACCGGAGTCTTTGAACGGTGCCGCAACGTTGCTTGCGGTGATTCCTGAACTAAATCACCATTTTTAAGGAGTCGCCACCTAATTATTAGGGTGAATTATGACACATAAATGTTAACTAAATAAAGTCAACATTAACTCCATTTAATTGTCTGCGAAATTTATGAGATTCCGGGTAAGAGTTCTTTATTATCCTAAAGGAAAGGGGTTATGCATCCTCTAAAATCCGCTAAATTGCGGTTATCCGGTCAAACTTAGGTTGGTATTATTGTGCTAACATGTATTCTACAATTCTAAAGGCGTTCTACAATTATTAAACTAACCAAAAGATATTTAAACCAGACATGCAGATATTTAAATAAGATATATATTAGACAAGATTGTAACGAAAGCAAAAATCATATAAAGAGGGAGTAAAGAGAACTTAGCGGTATTTCACTTTTTATTTTTCTTTCTGAGCAAGCTTTAACTCTGGGATGCGTCTCCGGGTACCTGTAAAATACACTTAGTAAATAATAAATAAATTATTAAATAAACACAATGTATATATATATATATATATATATATATATATATATATATATATTTTTTTATTTTTTATATAGTGTGGGCTCAGCTAGTGTTATGTCATGGGTACTAAGACATGAGAGGCCAATATCGCCTCGGTTGCGGTCAACTCGCCTCGGCTGCGGTCAACTCGCCTCGCCGGTGAACGACACTATGCATTTTCGTCTTTATATTGTTCTTTTCACTTTCATTCTTGCCCAAATATTCCGTCTTACTTGCCATGGAGGCCTCTAAATCGTCGGATAAATCCTTCATTGGCCAAAGTACAGTAGAATGTTTTATCAAGTGTAGCTATCCGTTTTGCCTTAGAAACTGCAGCAGTAGCGGCTTTGAAAATCCGACAGTACACTGATTAAAATGTGGTCAGAAAACAGTAGATGTTTAGTTTAAAATACAGCAGCGGTGTAACTCAAAACATAGCAGCAACTGGCTCAAATTTGTCCAAGAAAACACAGCAACAATTTGGCCTCAAATCTGCCTAAAGTGCAGTAGTAGTTTGGCCAAAACACAGTTATGGTTCAGCCCGAAATAGCATCGAAATGCAGCAGCGAAATGGCAAAAAATGTACCAAAGGTAGTAGCAATCAGCCCAAGTATAGCAACTGAAAGTACAGTATTTTGGGCCTCGAAACGACCAAAACACAGCCAACACTCAATCTCAAGAATGTAACGTATTTTTTGCCTCCAAACGCATCAGTTAATTCCTTCATAGTACATCATCTGTCTACCCAAAAATGCAGCAGAAACACAATGGTAAAGGGTACAAGCATCCCGACTACAAGTCCTTCCAATGTGACATATAGGAAAGCAAAAGGGGGTTACCACAATCCATTTCTGATGTCGCAACAAGATCAAAAAGGTTTCTAGAACCTTAGGCATGGCGGGCAATCGGGGAGGCTAAACCAACCCCAAGCTCTCTTTGGCTTTCAGCCGGTAAAGTCATATATAAAACAAAGATTCAAGTAATGCAATCGTCCAAGGGAAAAACTTTAACATGCTGAAATTAATGCAGCAGAACTGAACACAAATTGCATGCAACTTATAGGAGAACAATCATTGCAGACAAAAACTAAAGAGGTTATTTATGTCCCTTCAAAACTAAGCTAAAAGAGAGATTTTAAGCAGTTTTGAGAATATTACTATAATTAGGAGAAAGGGTTAATTTTAACTTAAACTTCAGTCCCCAATTCCCAGAAAAAACTAATATTGGTAGAAGAAAAATAATAACCAGAAAGGGCATGCTAAATCATTCAGACAAAAGCCAAGAGAACACATAGAAAAGCCTTATTCACTTCAGGGGTATGCAAACTGTTCATATAAGATCCAAGTAATACAAATTAATATCTAATGACAAATATAGTGTGAAGATATTTTTGGAAGACGAACGCCCTTTCATTCTTTCGACTTCAAGTGTGAAGATATTTTTGGATTTTTCCCTTCTTTTTTTATTTCGAGTTTTAGGTCCAAGAACATACCCCTTTTTCTTTTCGATTTTTTTGGTAAAAAATAATGAAGAACAAAAGATGATATCAAACCAAAATATTCAATAAATTGGGCCCAAAGAAAAGATGATATGTGAAATTAGAGTAGAAAATCGGACCCCCAAATTGAAGAACAAAGGAAGATATATAAAAATTAATACTCAAAAATCCGACCTCCTAAAATGAAGAACAAGGGGGTCTTTATAGATAGATTTTCCTCATAATGTTTACCTCCCTACCCCTTTCAAACTCGAGTTTAAAATTCGAATTAAAGCTGTAAAAGGTATGATTTTTGGATGATTTTCGGCCAAATTTTGAGGGATATGGGTATGGGGCGAAGTGATGGTGTCGCCGTAGGTGGTGTCACGGTTGGTAGTTGCAGTGGGTGAGGTGACCGACGGGAATTAGGGGTGTAGGGTATAGGGCTATCGGCGTAGGGGTATGGGAAAAGGGTGTGAGGAGTAAAGTGTTTTGGGTTATTGGTTTGGACGATTTAGGCTTAGTATGGGAGTTGGGCCAGTTCGGGGTTTGTAGGGATTAATTTTTTGGGCTTGGAGAATGGGAAGTGTTTGGGCTGGACGAAAATTGAGGATAAAAGATTGGGAGATTAATGATGGATTGGGTTGGGATTGTTTTTGGTTTGGGTAGAATGTTTTTGGGTTGTGATTTAAAAAGTAAAGAGGGGTTTATTATTAAAACAAAGTGCTTTAAAAAAGATGTAAATTATTTAAATAAAAAGATGAAAATAATATATAATATTTGCGGAATGCTTAATAAAAGTGTGATGCTTATTATTTGCAAAAATAAAATAAAATAACATAAAATATTAGGGTAAAATAATTACGATAATCATATTAAAGACGAAAGATAGTAAGAAATACGAATATACGTGCATCTCAAGAAATTGTTTTTTGGGTTTTGAAATATTGAAAATTATAGCCAGATAATTGAAAATGAGGGACAAAATTAGGTGTCAACAGCTTGTCCCTCTTTGACTGAAGACGATGAAAGAGTTTTCGGACAAAGACGTTGACTTGTAGCCAATTTTGTCTTGATCGTCATCAGTAATTGCATGGGCAAAATGAATTTTTAAAAAGAATTGAAAGCAAAGTTGATGCAGATTTAAAATTTGTCTCAGTGTCGAATTATGATGACACTGGGTCGTTGTGATGTCAAAACTAAAAGCAAAGCTGATGCAGATTTAAAATTTGTCCCAGTGTCGAATTATGAGGACACTAGGTTGCTGTAATGCTAGAAATTCACATGCAAGGCTGGCGTGAATTCAAAATTTTTGTCCCAGTGTTGAATTATGATTACACTGGGTTGTTGTGATGCTAGAATATTAAGGTGGAACGGACCCAAAAAATCAAAATTTTATCCCAGTGTCTACTTATGATGACACTGGGCCTATTGGTGTTGCGGGATGCTGGAGGAGAGAGGATCGACGTTCGGGACTACCTTTGCCTTTTGTTGGGAAGTATGGCTCCCCAACAAATTATCTCAGTTCGCTGTAAGAGATAGTTTCATGTTGTGCTCCCGCTCCTGTAAATTGCTAAAAATCCTGCAGACTAAAGCTAAGATAAAACATTTGTGCATAACTGTCGAAACAAAAATGATATAAAAATGATTATGTGAGAATATGAATTTTGTGTTATGGTTGTAGTCAATCGTGTATGCAATAAAGTGATGTGATGGTATGTCGTCTTGTATGGACGAAATGCAAATGACGTCTTGTATGGACGTTACCGTCTTGTATGGACGAAATGCAAATGTCGTCTTGTATGGACGTTATCGTCTTGTATGGACGTTAATGCAAATGACGTCTTGTATGGATGTTACCGTCTTGTATGGACGGAATGCAAATGACGTCTTGTATGGAAGTTAATACAAATGATGTCTTGTATGGACGTTACCGACTTTTATGGACGGAATGCAAATGACGTCTTGTATGGACGTTAATGCAAATGACGTCTTGTATGGATGTTACCGTCTTGTATGGACGGAATGCAAATGACGTCTTGTATGGACGTGATGCAGATGACGTCATTGTGTTAACGATGTATTGCTGAAGTCGTTGCATAGGCGTAATGGAATAACATCGTTGCATAGACATGACGATGATAATGTCGTTGAATAGACATATAAGAGGACATTATTGATAGACGTAATATGAGAAACGTCGTTGCGCGGACATAATAAGATGAACGTCGTTGAATATACATAATAAAATGACGTCATTGATAGTCGTAATAGGAGGACGTCGTAGAAAATACGTAATAAGAGAACGTCATAGATAGACGTAATAGAAGGACATCGTTTAATAGACGTAATATGAGAACGTCATTGATAGACGATAAGATGATGTCGTTGAATAGACGTAATAAGAGAAGCGTTGCTGATAGACGTAATTGAGCTGACGTCGCTGTGCGGACATAATAAGAAGAGTCGTTGATAGACGCAATAAGATGATTTCAACCCGGTGGGCCAGGCTACTGTGATGAAATTACATGCAGAATATAAACTGAATAAAATAGTTAAGCCGTAAAGTGATTGAGAAATGAGGATGAGATTTTGGTCCTATGAGCCAAATGACATCTTGATAGACGCGTGCGATTGTGGCCTTGCGGGCTGAGCTGCTATGCGAAACTTTCTACAAAACCAAAGATAGATGAAATAGTTAGTGCAGGGATATATAGATATGTGAATTGAATGAATGAGGATAAGAATGTGGCCCTGTGAGCCGAGCTGCTATGCGAAAATCCCCTTTAACGTTGCCAACTTTCCAGCCCCTGTTATCTGTACTCAAAAGAAAATTTGTGAGATTTGAAAGGAGCGGCTGATTTGTGCTGACTTTGTAGCTTTAACTCTAACCACTCGCATGCCCGATCTGTGTGGACTTGTAATCGTTGTCTGGTTTTAAGTATTTGGCTACGAGAATATAGTCGATAATATGCTCTTCGGTACTGCCGGCCTCTTCTTGTAGTGAAGCCTTTTGAAAGCAACCCCAGTTTTGGCATAAGCGGATGCCGAATGGACGAGACCAAAATTGATATGGAATACCGATCTATCCTATCGCGGAGATTGGATGGAGTGTGCTTTGTAACCGGTAGAGTAAGGGAGAAAGATTTTTTGAACGAGTTGGACTGAATCTGATGTGGCCACCTACGTATCCCGCCATAGAGATTAAGTAGATACATAGTTCGGGAGCATAGCCCTAGTTGAAGTTGGGTTCGTCGATTAGAATTTGAAATTTTTTAAAAATGTGGGATCAAAGTCGATATGCCGCCTACGTATTTTGCCAAAGGAACCAGGTCAACCCGTAGTTCGCCCTGAAAAGAGGGGAGAATGAGATTTTCAAAAGGTGGAACCGAGGCCGATATGATCGCCTACGTATCCCGCCGAGGGAATCAGGTTAACACATAGTTCCGCCATGTGACAAAGAATAAGGAGATTCTTAAGAGATGGGGAAATTAAGATTTTTCTAAAAGGTGGGACCGAGGCCGAAATGGCCGCCTACGTATCCCGCCATGGGAATCAAGTAATACGTAGTTCCGCCATGTGACAAAAGTTTGAGAAAATTGTTATTTGGGATATGGACTTTCCGCGTATCGTGCCGATAACGCAAGGAATAATACAGCCCAAAAAAACCAAACTAGTATAGCTCGTAATTAATGCTAAGCGAATACACAGAGTTGAAGTAGCAAAATACTATACTAAAGTGCACATAGCTGAAAGCAACAAACTTTACAATAGAAAGCAAACTATATAGATATCGAATGCGCATCCTAGCATGTGTGGGGGGCCTCAATTATGCCCGAGGTGGGCCTATACGGCAACAAATGCGAAGTTATGATAGATTGATCCAAGCCATTCGACTGAAATGCTTTCGTTGGAGATAAAAGATATAGAATTTTTTTAATTATAAATAAAGTAGTTCGCTGTTTCAAAAATTATCTTTGTTGGAAATAAAGGAACACACAAAAAAAGGGTTTTTATTGGAAATATAGGCGTTCGCCGTCAAAAAATACTTTTATTGCAAATGGTGTTAAATAAGACATGTTTTTGTTGTTGAAAATAAGGGCGTACGCCGTTGAGAAATGCTTTTGGAAAAAAGGAATATGCCGTTATATGGACATTTTTTGGAAAAATAGCGTAAGCCGTTAAAAATTATTTTATTTTGACGAAAATATGCAAAAAAAAATGAGTATAGATTTTTTAACTTAGGCATGTCATGATTAGGCTTGAACCTGTCTATCACTACACGCTACACATAATATGATGTTGATCGTTGGGTTGTTAGACCCGTCAATAATTTGGTGGATTTCCTAATTGTGAAGTCGATACCAAGGATCGACTCACCTAAGGTATATGCATGGCTTAAATGAAATAGAAGTATAGCTCTATCCTGATTCTCTAAGATTTGGTTGTATAAACACAAGGTTTCCGAGCTGACTACTCGAGTGAGAAGGCTACACGGCCATCGGAAGTTCCGCGCATATGCCAACTTTCCTAAAATTTGGTATTTGTGAAAGAATTTTGTGGGAGCGCAAGCACACCAAGCGTGTATGTGTGTGATAGTGTGAATTTCCATAAGAGAAGAAGTATGAAAGATTTGTCAGTTAAAGGAAAGTAGTAAAAGCAAATAGCAATTAAAGATGTCAAGCATACATAGCATAAGCAATTAAATGAAGTAAGCAACAAATCAAACAAAGCACAACAATGATGTAATAGACTAAATAAATCAAATAAGGAGTGAATAAAGCACAATAATTAACCTGAATTTGCTATGGTTAAGAACCTAAAGTCCCCAGTGGAGTCGTCATGCTGTCGCGCCCGTTTTCGACCGGAGTCTTTGAACGGTGCCGCAACGTTGCTTGCGGTGATTCCTGAATTAAATCACCGTTTTTAAGGAGTCACCACCTAATTATTACGGTGAATTAGGACACCTAAATGTTAACTAAATAAAGTCAACATTAACCCCATTTAATGGTCTGCGAAATTTATGAGATTCCGGGTAAGGCTTCTTTATTATCCTAAAGGGAAGGGGTTAAGCATCCTCTAAGATCCGCTAACTTGCGATTATCCGGTCAAACTTAAGTTGGTGTTATTGTGCTAACATGTATTCTACAATTCTAAAGGTGTTCTACAATTATTAAACTAACTAAGAGATATTTAAACTAGACATGCATATATTTAAATAAGATATATATTTGACAAGGTTGTAACGAAAGCAAAAATCATATAAAGAGGGAGTGAAGAGAACTTAGCGGTATTTCGCTTTTTATTTTTCTTTTCTGCGCAGGCTTTAACTTTGGGATACGTCTCCGGGTACCTGCAAAAAACAATTAGTAAAAGAGTTAGTAAATAATAAATAAATTATCAAATAAACACAATGTAAATATATATATATATATATGTAAAAGATGTTTTTTATTTTTTATATAGTGTGAGTTCAGCTAGTGTTATGCCATGAGTACTAAGACATGAGAAGCAAATATCGCCTCGGCTGCGGTCGACTCGCCTCGCCGGTGAATGACACTATGCATTATCGTCTTTATATTATTCTTTTCACTTTCATCCTTTCCCAAATATTCCGTCTTACTTGCCACAAAGGCCTCCAAATCGACGGATAAATCCTTCATTGGCCAAAGTATAGTATCGTATTCAAATAAGTAGGATTTTTTTATCAAGTGTAGCGATCCGTTTTGCCTTAGAAAATGCAGCAGTAGCGACTTTGAAAACCGGCAGTATACTGGTTAAAATGTGGCCAGAAAACAGCAGCTGTTTAGTTCAAAATGCAGCAGCAGTGTGACTCAAAACATAGCAGCAACTGGCTCAAATTTGGCCAAGAAAACACAACAACATTTTGTCCTCAAATCTACCTAAAGTGCAGCAGTAGTTTGGCCAAAACACAATTATGGTTCAGCCCGAAATAGCATCGAAATGCAGCAGCGAAATGTACCAAATGTAGTAGCAATCATCCCAAGTATAGCAGCTGAAAATACAATATTTTGGGCCTCGAAATGACCAAAACACAGCTAACACTCAATCTCAAGAATGTAACGTATTTTTAGCCTCCAAACGCAGCAGTTAATTCCTTCATAGTACATCATCTGTCTACCCAAAAATGCAGCAGAAACACAATGGTAAAGGGTACAAGCATCCTGACTACAAGTCCTTCCAATGTGACATATAAGAGAGCAAAAGGGGGTTACCACCATCCATTTCTGATGCCGCAAAAAGATCAAAAAGGTTTCTAGAACCTTAGGCATGGCGGGCTATCAGGGAGGCTAAACCAACCCCAAGCTCGCTTTGGCTTTCAGCCGGTAAAGTCATAAATGAAATAAAGATTCAATTAATGCAATCGTCCAAGGAAAAAACATGCTGAAATTAATGCAGCAGAACTGGACACAAATTGCATGCAACTCATATGAGAACAATCATTATAGACAGAAACTAAAGAGGTTATTTATGTTCCTTCAAAACTAAGCTAAAAGAGAGATTTTAAGCAGTTTTGAGAGTAGTACTATAATTAGGAGAAAGGGTTAATTTTAACTTAAACTTCAGTCCCCAATTCCCAGAATAAACTAATATTGGTAGAAGAAAAATAATAACCATAAAGGGCATGCTAAATCATTCAGATAAAAGCCAAGAGAAACATGGAAAATGCCTTATTCACTTCAGGGGTAAGCAAACTGTTCATATAAGATCCAAGTAATACAAATTAATATCTAATGACAAATATAGCTACGAAACAGTTTACAGAACCTAAAAATGGACACAATCCACACATGTAAGAAATAGTTTAAACACTTATGATAAGCAAAGATAGACGAGACTCTGAATGTAACATTTTTTAAAGACATGAAATGAAAACGGAATACAAATAATTAGGCATTCATTTTGAATTCAAACAAATGAAGAACATGACCTGTTTAGGAGCCGCGACTGAGGCGTCGAAAGACGACGATCGTCCTTTCATTCTTTCGACTTCAAGTGTGAAACAAAGGGATATTTTTAGATTTTCCCTTCTTTTTTTCGATTGACCCAAGAACAGACCCTTTTTTCTTTCCGATTTTTTGGTAAAAAATAATGAAGAACAAAAATGATATCAAACCAAAATATTCAATAAATTGGACCCAAAGAAAATATGGTATGTGAAATTAGAGTAGAAAATCGAACCCCCAAAATGAAGAACAAAGGAAGATATATAAAAATTAATATTAAAAAATCCGACCTCCTAAAATGTAGAACAAGGGGGTCTTTATAGATAGATTTTCCTCATAACGTTCACCTCCATTCCCCTTTCAAACTCGAGTTTGAAATTCGAATTAAAGCTGTAAAATGATATGATTTTTGGACGATTTTCGGCCAGATTTTGGGGGATATGGGTATGGGGCGAAGTGATGGTGTCTCTGTAGGTGGTGTCACGGTTGGTGGTGGCAGTGGGTGAGGTGATCGACGGGAATTGGGGGTGTAGGGTTTGGGGCTGTCGGCGTAGGGGTATGGGGAAAGGGTGTGAGGAGTATAGTGTTTTGGGTTATTGTTTTGGACGATTTAGGCTTAGTATTGGAGTTGGGCCGGTTCGGGGTTTGTGTGGATTAGTTTTTTGGGCTGGGAGAATGGGAAGTGTTTGGGCTGGACGAAAATTGGGGATAAAAGATTAGGAGATTAATGAGGGATTGGGTTTGGATTATTTTTGGTTTGGGTAGAATGTTTTTGGGTTGTGATTTAAAAAGTAAAGAGATGTTTATTATTAAAACAAAGTTCTTTCAAAAAGATGTAAATTAGTTAAATAAAAAGACGAAAATAATATATAATATTTACGGAATGCTTAATAAAAGTGCGATGCTTATTATTTGCAAAAAAAACATAAAATATTAGGTTAAAATAATTACGATAATCATACTAAAGACGAAAGATAGTAAGAAATACGAATATACGTGCATCTCAAAAAATTGTTTTTTGGTGTTCTGAAATATTGAAAATTATAGCTAGATAATTGAAAATGAGGGACAAAATTGGGTGTTAACAAATACATTATTCACATCAAGCTGACGAATCAGCCAATTCTTACCTATATCAATGCTCAGAACTGTGCGAGTAGTGGCCGGTTTAACAACCGGACTGAACGTCTCACCACAATCAATACCCTTCTGCTGATTAGTAACATTAGCCATAAGTCTCGCCTTGTAGCGCTCAATGTCTCTGAATTTGTGACGAAAAAACCACATACATCGGATCACATTACCCACATTCGGTCGAGGAACCCAATCTCAAGTGTGTTGTTTTGTTAAAGCATTAAATTTCTCACACATGACAGCATTCCAATTAGGGTTAAGTTTGGCTAGTTTTGGATATTTTGGAATTGGGGATATGGTTTGTATGGAGAGGTTGTATGGGACTTTGAGCTTGAAAATCTCGTATTGGGCACGAGTTTCCATTCGGTGCGTGAGGGCAGTGGCTGGTTAGGAATTTGGGTGGGTTGATGGCTGGTGAGTTGTTGGGAGTAGACTCGAACTTGGGTGAGAACCAAAAATTAAGTTGGTTATAGTGGAGTGGGTATGGACTGGTTGACGGGGTAGGGCTGAGGGTGGGTCGAGTCCAGCGACATGGACTGGCTGGGTGTGAACTGATGTCGAGTCAGATAATGGTTTTGTGGGTTGGTTGGTGTTGGTGATCGTGACTGGGTTGGGGGTGGTGTCAGTGTTGGTATTATTGATGACGACAGTGAGTAGGTCATACGATGGTGGTTGGGTGGGTGTGGGGAGGTTGTTGGGCAGGTTTGACCCACGGGAATTGGTGTGGTGTGGGACTGTGACATCAGGTTCGACGACGAAGAAGATTGGTGGGTGGGAGAGGCGATAACAAAATTGGTTTTCGCTGTCGGTGTGAGATCCTGCAGATTACCGGTGGTGGTAGCTGGGACAGGGACATGATGCAGTAGTTGATCGGAACAGTGGTTGAACGAAACAATGGGTGCCGGTGGAACTGGCAGTGGTCGACCGAAATAATGGGTGTCGATGGCTGTTGGAACAAGGGATGCAACGATTGGTATTGCGCGGTGATGGAGCGCAGGCGGGGAGTGGTAGCTGCGATTACGGTAGTGCTAGAGAAGTAGGTTCCGACCAAGACAAAACTATGGAGTAACGTGTTGTAGATGGGCGAAACGACGGACTCGTCTAGAAACGCATAATCCATGTTTTGAAAATTTTGGATATTAGCAAAAGGGAAGATGGCTTCATTAAACGTGACATGATGAGACACAATAATTTTCTGGAAAGACACGTCATAGCACATATATCCCCTATGATTGGGCGGGAAACCTAAGAACACACATGGAGTGGTGCAGGGTTAGAGTTTATGCGGGGCTGTGGATGCAAGATTCGGATAGCCAAAAATCCGTAAGTGCTCATAGGTTGGGATATGACGGTAGAGAATTTTGGTGGGGGTTTTGTTGTGAAGAGTACTAGTACGTAAAATATTAAGGATTTATTCTACCATTTTGACTGCATAGATCCAAAACGATGGGGGGAGAGGTATGGAAAATAATGGTACGAACCATGTTATTGATAGTACATATGATTCATTCGGCTTTTCCATTTTGGGGTGAGGTGTGGGGACAGGAGAAATGGAAGACCATGCCATTACTGGTGTAAAAGTTATGAAACGCAGAATTATTAAACTCACGACTGTTGTCACATTGGAATGACTTTTCAAATTGTGTTTTGATAAAGTTAAGAAACTCAAGAAACTTGGTAAAAACTTCAGACATGAATTTTAGAGGGTAAATTCAGATAAAGTGAAAAAAAGTTATCTAATAACACAAGATAAAATTTATGACCTAGTGAACTAATAACATGAGATGTCCATAAATCTGCATGAACAATATCAAATGGAGAAAACATAACACTTAAAGAGGACTGAAAAGGAAGGCGAACATGTTTGCCTAAAGGGAAAGAAAAACATTGTTGGGCAGGCTTCCCACTAGGACAACGAATTAAATTATTGTTCCGAATAGAATTAAAGACATGAGCTCCTGGGTGTTCAAGTCTATTGTGCACGGTTGACGGAGAGATTATTGCTAAAGCAGAATGAGGAGAGACTTGGGCAGTTAGAGATGTAAGAGGGGTGACACTGGCATCAGACGTGGATAGAAAATTACAGAGGTCCCCCTCACTATTGCATCTTGTAAAGAGTTTCCCGGTACGTATGTCCGTTATAGAAAACTCAAACGGATCAAAATTAATTTATACGAAGTAATCTGTGGAAAATTTTCTAACGGAGATTAGGTTCTTGATAATATTTGGGGCATAGAGGATGTTACTTAGGGAGTAGTGGGGATGCGGTGGTGGGGTTAGAGTGTGGCCAAAACCTCAAATTGGAATGCAATGATTGTTTCCAACCAGAATAGATTGTGGAGTATTTAAATTTTCATTTGAGGAAGATTACCATGATTGTTGTGAGGTGTAATGTGGCATTTGTATCCATATACCACGAATTATCAGGCTTCAAATGAGTCAATATGTCAAAAACCTGGCCTAAATTAAATTGGGGAGATTACCTTGCTCTCTTTTGTTCAGTGTGTTCGTAAGCTGTCCCATTTGAACTTTCAGTTTTTTAATCGATGATCTTGTTTCCATTATGAACCAATTCTAGGAGTTGTTCAGGGTCGAAAGTGAGGATTGGGTCTCTGCCATGAATTGGTTATGGGTTTTGGCCATGGCTAACAATGCTACTTTCAAGTTATCTAGTTTCTCTTGTGGTGCTGGTTGGCTGAACTACTGTGAAGATGAGGCTTGAAACTGTGGTTGCTGCCCCTGGTCATTCTTCCACGAAAACTTTGGGTGATTTCTCTACCCCGAATTATATGTGTTGGAGAATGCATTGTTGTAGGGTCTCTGAAAATTCCCCACTGCCTGAACCTGCTCCATAGGCACATTATTTGGGTCCAAAGCTGTACACCTATCAAAAGTATGGGGACCCCCACAAATTTCACAACTCACAGGTGTCTGGACAGCTTTGACGGACATGGTATTCCGCTGCATCTGCTTTGTCAAAGTGGCCACCTGCGCAGTCAATGCAGTGATAGCATCTAGCTCATGAATCCCATCTACTTTCCTACTATTCACTGCTCTCTCATAGGTCCCGTGATGGTTTTTTGTGGCCATGTACTCTAGCAAATCATGTCCCCATTGGCACTCTTTTTCATGAACGTTCCTACTGCTGCAACATCAATAATGGTACGAGTTGTACCACACAGCCCATTGTAGAATATCTGGACTAACATCCACTTCTCAATCCCAAGATGAGGACACTTTCTCTGCAGATTTTTGAAACGCTCCCATGCATCGTAGAGTGACTCTCCATCCATCTGATAGTAATTATTAAGCTCTCCTCTGAGCTTTGCTGCTTTGGATGGAGGTAAGAACATGGCAAGAAAATTCTGGGCTAAGTCTTGTCATGTAGTGATGGAGTTCGTCTGTAATGAATTCAACTAGCACTTTGATCTCTCCCTGAGTGAGAATGGGAAGAGCCTCAACCGAATGACATCATCAGTAAAACCATTGTATTTAAACGTTTCACACAGTTCCAGGAAATTTGCAAGATGCAAGTGGGGATCTTCTGTCGGTAATCCCCCAAATTGGACTGAACCTTGGACCATGTGCAAGATCGCTGGTTTAATTTCAAAATTATTGGCTTCAACAGCTGGAAGCCTGATGCAAGTCTGCACCCCTGTAATAGTAGGCAACACATAGTCCCCTAAGCTCCTTTCTGCAGAATGCGGTACTTGTCTCATCAAAGTCGATAACTCATCATTCCCCTCATTGTTGTTTCGCTGATCTCCCATTGCTAAGGAATCAACTGCTCTTTTCTCTTTTTTGTTTTGTCTGCACAATCTTTCAATCTCAGGGTTCAGAGGGATAGGAGTGTCTGCTCCTCTCCTACTTCGCATAAACTAAATTTCTGAGACTAATAAAAAACAACAAACAGATCACGGCAAACAGCACTAAGACAAAATAAAAATAAAAACTGAAAATAAAAACCAAATTAGAAATAAGAATAGATAAATAGATATTGAAATTACGCCAGTCCCCAGCAAAGACGTCAAAAACTTGTTGCGCTATTTCTACGTTCTTACGCAAGTGTACGTATCGCCCAAGTAATATAGTCTGTAAGACCGAATATCGTCCATAGAGACTGGTTATCAAGTACCGATTGTCTATTCTATGGTATCTATTTGGTTAACGTTATTTTGTTTGACAATTATAACTACGAATTAAAATAAAGTGCAGAAATTAAACTAATGTTGAAAATACTTTGGGATTTAAAACAATTATGATGGAGATAAGGCTTTCAATCTCCTTAACTATCCACTATTTCACGCGTTAATGCAATGCTAGTGATTCTTCTTCGTATTAAGATAGCAGGTTAACTAATCTGTCATTATATTCCGGTTAGGACATACAAGAGCTCAATCATGTGCAAAAACCTTTTATATTTCTATGATAAATTTTACCACATGGGAGGATTAAGAACAATAACCCTAAACACTACACAAGTATCGGGGTACTTTCGTCCACGATTTTAACCTATGTCTATTCAACTACAACATATTCAAATCTCATCTTTCAGAATTTTGATTCGAAATCATATATGTGATGACAATTAGTGATCAGTTAATTATCAAGCAATCAAAACAATTATTGAATAGATCTTAATATGCCTGAAGAAGAAATCACCAATAATGCATTAACTATATGAAAGAGTTTCAAACGATTCGATGGAAAACCCTAATAAAGTAATTAGCTCCAAAACATTGTCATGCTAAGAACTAAATTACAATCCAACATAAACTGAATTAAAGTAAAGAAAAGAAAAAGAACTTGAACAAAAGTCTCCAATTGTGTAGCTTGTAGCCGTCGTTCTCCTCACCAAAGTATGATGTAAAGTATGACAGGGTTTAGGGTATTTATATCTTAGAAAAACCTTGCTCCAGACCCTTTTACCCTTTGCCAAATTTGACTCAAATCTGGAAATTATGCGCGTCAGAGCCGCGGCCCTTAGTTCAGGCGCCGCGGCCCTTAATCGGCAAAAATCGCTGGAGCATTCTACTTCTGCAGTGCCGCGGCCCTTCGTCCAGGCGCTGTGGCTCTTGGCACGGTGAATATTTTCTTGCTCTCTGGAATTTTCACGCCGCGGCCCTAATTCCTTCAGCTGCGGCTCATCAGCGTCGCGCCCCTTCCTTGCCTTGCGCAGCGACCCTTGACCTATTTTCGTCCGGATTTCACCTGATTTCTTCTATTCTTCTTGGGACATTTTAGGCTTCATTCCTTGGGTTGTGCTTGTGCAAATTTCATCTTCATTGAGCTCATTTCATCCTAAATTCTGTATTTGCTTCTTTGGAACCGCTGTGACTCAAAGGAAAGAAAAATAACTCTAATACTATACTAAACACAAACGAAAAGAGTAAAATACTAACTAAAAATGACTCAAAAGAGTGTACCAAAATACACTCAACAAACACCCCCAAACTTACACTTTACTCGCCCTCGAGTAAAGCACTAAACAAAAAAAACAAAAACAATGACTCTATGAACTGGATCAAGTAGTTGTAGCAATGCTTCTTCAACATCATGGATAAAAGATGGGATAATATGTTAGAACATATAGCATGAATATATAGCAATCTAGAATTTCAAGTTAGATATTTCCTAGATTCACTTAGATCATAATTAATGGAAACATAAACACCTAACCTATGCATGTCAATTTCATTCCATCTTTTCCAAAATGCTATAGATATGTTTACTTGCTATTCTCCACTAACCATAGATATACACATTAAGGATATTCAGGACTTTCAAGGGTTGTAATGTAGACTTAGGCAGGGGTAGGTAAAAAGTGGGCATTTAGGCTCAAATTACGTACCATAAGCATTTTTCATTCAACTCTTTGTCATTCTTTTTGACTTTTTTTTCAATCACATATAAATTTTTCTCCCCTCTTTTCTTTTGAGAGAATGAGATGTATTATAATTAACAAGCACCCCCAAACTTACTTTTTTGCATATTTTTTGTTGGGGTGCATCAAATTTTCATTCTCTTCTTATTTCTTTTTCAACATTTTTCATCCCACTACTTTTCAATAATTACTTATGGCACAAAAATGGGAATCATTGGGTGTCAAAGAAAGATCTTATTTCAGGCTCAATGAGGCGGACTAAGGGTACAATTTATGTCAGGGTAGATAGTGAACGGTCAGAAGGGCTATCAATGAATGTCTGAATCATCTCCCTAAACATGTATATCTTAACTATTTCGCCTCAAATAACAAGCAAACAAGTTTTTTAGATATTTTTCAACTTTTCTTTCCATAATTGACAACACATAGGCTAAGCACAAATATCCCAAATAATTATATGTCATGAATCTTTGGCATATCTAACTTAAGCACACATATTTTTGCTTTCAATTCCATTACATTATTCCACTTTATTCACTCAATGTCTTTAGCAACTACATCATGCTTGATCCATAAAAAAAGTTATGACTCACGAACACATAAAACAAACAAAAAGAAAACAAATAGACTCAAAACAAAACACAAAACAAAGTAAGATCCCCCAAACTTGATTGACACATTGTCCCCAATGTGTAAAGACCAAAAATAAATGGACACTTACAGACACAACACAACGATCACAACGGAGGTCTGAGTTGATGGAAAAATCACCGTGCACAAAGCCGAAGGAGGAGCCGCGGCCCTAATTTCCTGGCATAATTCACTGAGGCTACTGCCTCTCTTGCGTCGCCGCTCTCTCAACAGGCGTCGCGGCTCTAATTCCCTGAAGTTTCGATTTTTCTAGTTTTCAGCATTTTTCGCCCTTTTCTCCTCGGAGTTAGTCCATGCTCTTTATCTGTCATCCACAAACACTAAACATACCAGATCGTGAGACTGTTCAATATAAAATTAAAACAAACTAAAATGAAAATTGAAATAACATAATTAAAACATTGGATTGTCTCCCAAGTAGCGCTGTCTTTAACGTCTTTTAGCCGGACGCAAATACCTGTTCACTCAAGGGGGTAGATTATCCCCTCCACATATCCATTTCAGCACCATTCGCTTTCTCCTCCTCTTCTTTTTCACAGGATTGAGTTCAGTGGACTTTATTCCCTTTTCATCATTCACAAGTCCAAACTTCTTATCATCAAGGGCATCAGTACCCTTGGAAATTTCATGAGGAGTCTTTTTATCAATTACACCAACAACAAAGCATTTATCATAGAATTGTGGATCAGTTGAAGGTTTAAAAACAGTGAAAGTCAGCTCCTCATCTTGGACTCGGAGCTTCAATTCTCCCTTTTCAACATCAATAAGAGCTCTCTTTGTCGCTAGGAATGGTCTCCCAAGGATAATAGGCATATTTTCTTCTTCCTCCATATCAAAAATGAGGAAATCAGCAGGGAAGATGAATTTGCCCACTTTCACTAACACATCTTCAATTATACCTTTGGGATGCACGACTGAGCGATCAGCTAACGACAAGTTGACTGTGGTTGGCTTCGCTTCTCCCAACCCAAGTCCTTTGAACACAGAGAGAGGCATCAAGTTGATACTAGCCCCTAAGTCACACAAAGCCCTTTTACATGTCACATTCCCTATAGTGCAAGGTAAGGTGAAACTCCCCGGATCTCTCAATATTGGTGGGAGCTTCTTCTGCAAAATAGCACTGCATTCTTCAGTGAGCACCACTGTCTCATAGTCTGCCAGCTTTCTTTTTTTAAATAGTATGTCTTTCATAAACTTTACATATGCTGGCATTTGCTCCAATGCTTCAATGAAGGGAAGGTTAATGTGCAGTTTTTTAAATACCTCCAATTTTTTTTGAAAACTGCTTATCTAAGGACTTCTTCTGCAGCCTTTGAGGGTAAGGGATATTATCTATGTATTCCCTCCTAACTGCGGGCGGAGCCTTCTCTAAAATAGGGCGGTCATCAGTAACCCCCTCCTTTTCTCCCTCAGTTGTCTTTTCTACCTCATTCTCCTTCTCCCTCACTGGTTGAGATCCCACCTGCTCTAACTGCTTCCCACTTCTCAAGCTAATTGCCTGGAATTACTCTCTTGGGTTCATCACTGTATTACTGGGGAGATTACCTTTCTCTCTTTTATTTAGTGTGTTCGTCAGCTGTCCCATTTGAACTTCCAGATTTTAAATCGATGATCTTATTTCCATTATGAACTGATTCTGAGAGTTGGTCTGGGTCGAAAGTGAGGATTGGGTCTCTTCCATGAATTGGTTCTGGGTTTTGGCCATGGCTAACAGTGCTGCTTTCAAGTTATCTAGTTTCTCTTGTGGTGTTGGTTGGTTGAACTGCTGTGAAGTGAGGCTTGAAATTGTGGTTGCTGCCCCTGGTCATTCTTCCATAAAAAATTTGGGTGATTTCTCCACCCCGAATTATATGTGTTGGAGAATGCATTGTTGTAGGGCCTCTGAAAATTCCCCACTGCCTGAACCTACTCCATAGGCATATTATTTGGGTCCACAGCTGTACACCTATCAAAAGTATGGGGACCCCCACAAATTTCACAACTCACTGGTGTCTGGACAGCTTTGACGGATATGATATTCTGCTGCATCTGCTTTGTCAAAGTAGCCACATGCGCAGTCAATGCAGTGATAGCATCTAGCTCATGAATCCCAGCTACTTTCTTACCATTCACTACTCTTTCATCGGTCCCCTGATTGTTGTTTGTGGCCATGTCCTCTAGAAAATCATGTGTCTCATTGACACTCTTTTTCATGAACGTTCCTCCTGCTGCATCATCAATAATGGTACGAGTTGTACCACAAACATCCACTTCTCAATCTCATGATGAGGACACTTTCTCTGCAGATCTTTGAAACGCTCCTATGCATTGTAGAGTGACTCTCCATCCATCTAATAGTAATTATTAAACTCTCCTCTGAGCTTTGCTGCTTTGGATGGAGGGAAGAACTTGGCAAGAAACTTCTGGGCTAAGTCTTGTCATGTAGTGATGGAGTTTGTCTGTAATGAATTAAACCAGCACTTTGCTTTCTCCCTGAGTGAGAATGGGAAGAGCCTCAACCGAATGTCATCATCAGTAACACCATTGTATTTAAACGTTGCACACAGCTCCAGGAAATTTGCAAGATGCAAGTGGGGATCTTCTGTCGGTAATCCCCCTAATTGGACTGAACCTTGGACCATGTGCAAGATCGCTGGTTTAATTTTAAAATTATTGGCTTCAACAGCTGGAAGCCTGATGCAAGTCTGCACCCCTGTAATAGTAGGCAACACATAGTCCCCTAAGCTCCTTTCTGCAGAATGCGGGACTTGTCTCATCAAAGTCGATAACTCATCATTCCCTCATTGTTGTTTCGCTGATCTCCCATTGCTAATGAATCAACTGCTCTTTTCTCTTTTTTGTTCTGTCTGCACAATCTTTCAATCTCAGGGTTCAGAGGGATAGGAGTGTCTGCTCCTCTCCTACTTCGCATAAACTAAGTTTCTGAGACTAATCAAAAACAGCAAACAGATCACGACAAACAACACTAAAACAAAATTAAAAAAAATAAAAATAAAAATTGAAAATAAAAACCAAATTAGAAATAAGAATAGATAAATAGATATTGCAATTATGCCAGTCCCCGGCAACGGCGTCAAAAACTTGTTGCGCTATTTCTACGTTCTTACGCAAGTGTACGTATCGCCCAAGTAATATAGTCTGTAAGACCGAATATCGTCCACATAGACTAGTTATCAAGTACCGATTGTCTATTCTATGGTATCTATTTGGTTAACGTTATTTTGTTTGACAATTATAACTACGAATTAAAATAAAGTGCAGAAATTAAACTAATGTTAAAATACTTTGGGATTTAAAACAATTATGATGGAGATAAGGATTCCAATCTCCTCAACTATCCACTATTTCACGCGTTAATGCAATGCTAGTGATTCTTCTTCATATTAAGATAGCAGGTTAACTAATCTGTCATTATATTTCAGTTAAGACATACAAGAGCTCAATCATGTGCAAAAACTTTTTATATTTCTATGATAAATTTTACCACATGGGAGGATTAAGAACAATAACCATAAACACTACACAAGTATCGGGGTACTTTCGTCCACGATTTTAATCTATGTCTATTCAACTACAACATATTCAAATCTCACCTTTCAGAATTTTGATTCGAAATCATATATGTGATGACAATTAGTGATCAGTTAATTATCAAGCAATCAAAACAATTATTGAATAGATCTTAATATGCATGAAGAAGAAATCACCAATAATGCATTAACTATATGAAAGAGTTTCAAACGATTCGACAGAAAACCCTAATAAAGTAATTATCTCCAAAACATTGTCATGCTAAGAACTAAATTACAATCCAACATAAACTGAATTAAAGTAAAGAAAAGAAAAAGAACTTGAACAAAAGTCTCCAATTGTGTAGCTTGTAGCTGTCGTTCTCCTCACCAAAGTATGATGTAAAGTATGACAGGGTTTAGGGTATTTATATCTTAGAAAAACCTTGCTCCAGACCCTTTTACCCTTGGGAAAATTCGACTCAAATCTGGAAATTATGTGCGTCAGAGCCGCGGCCCTTAGTTCAGGCGCGACGCCTTATCGGCAAAAATCATTTGGAGCATTCTACTGCGGTCAACCGCCGTCCGGTAGCGCCGTGGCTCTTGGCATGGTGAATATTTTTCTTGATCTCTGGAATTTTCACGCCGCAACCCTAATTTCCTTCAGCTGCGACTCATCAGTGTCGCGACCCTTCCTTGCCTTGCGCCGCGGCCCTTGACCTGTTTTCGTCCGGATTTTACCTGATTTCTTCTATTCTTCTTGGGACATTTTAGGCTTCATTCCTTGGACTGTGCTTGTGCAAATTTCATCTTCATTGAGCTCATTTCATCCTAAAGTTTGTATTTCCTCCTTTGGAAGCGCTGTGACTCAAAAGAAAGAAAAACAACCCTAATACTATATTAAACACAAACGAAAAGAGTAAAATACTAACTAAAAATTACTCAAAAGAGTGTACCAAAATACACTCAACAATAGTACATATGATTCATTCGGATTTTCCATTTTGGGGTGAGGTGTGGGGACAGGAGAAATGGAAGACCATGTCATTACTGGTGTAAAAGTTATGAAACGCAGAATTATTAAACTCACGACTGTTGTCACATTGGAATGATTTTTCAAATTGTGTTTTGATAAAGTTACGAAACTCAAAAAACTTGGTAAAAACTTCAGACATAAATTTTAGAGGGTTAATCCAGATAAAGTGAAAAAAAGTTATCTAATAACACAAGATAAAATTTATGACCTAGTGAACTAATAACATGAGATGTTCATAAATCTGCATGAACAATATCAAATGGAGAAAACATAACACTTAAAGAGGACTGAAAATGAAGGCGAACATGTTTGCCTAAAGGGAAAGAAAAACATTGTTGGGCAGGCTTCCCACTAGGACAACGAATTAAACTATTGTTCCGAATAGAATTAAAGACATGAGCTCTTGGGTGTCCAAGTCTATTGTGCAAGGTTGACGGAGAGATTGTTGCTAAAGCGGATGGAGGAGAGACTTGGGCAGTTAGAGATGTAGGAGGGGTGACACTGGCATCAGACGTGGATAGAAAATGACAGAGGTCCCCCTCACTATTTCATCTTGTAAAGAGTTTTCCGGTACGTATGTTCGTTATAGAAAACTCAAACGGATCAAAATTAATTGATACGAAGTTATCTGTGAAATGTTTTCTAACAGAAATTAGGTTCTTGATAATATTTGGTGCATAGAGGATGTTACTTAGGTAGTAGTGAGGATGCGGTGGTGGGGTTAGAGTGGCCAAAACCTTAAATTGGAATGCAATGACTGTTTCCAACCAGAATAGATTATGGAGTATTTAAATTTTGCATTTGAGAAAGATTACCATAATTGTTGGTGAGGTGTGATGTGGCGTCTGTATCCATATACCACACATTATCAGGCTTCCAAGGAGTCAATATGTCAAAAACCTGACCCAAATTAAATTGGGGAAGCCCTGAAGCGAACTGTTGGGCTCCAGAACATTAGGCCTGATGGTTGTGGCCCGTTGGTGTTGATCCTAGACTGATGGATTACTACTGGGCTGGAATTACTTGGGCTGATGACAGTGGCCCGTTGGTAGGGCTCCCATGCTGCTGGGTTGTGGATGATCTCGGTATTTGCTGAAGGCCCAGTCCCTCGTTGTGCTCCTGCCGCGGCCAGAAAAACCAGTGTGGTTGTTCTCCGCCATGAGTGTTGACGAAAAAAAAATTAGGGGGTTCGGGGAGATTGACGATGTTGTATATTAGAGGTATAGCAGTGTATACTGTGGTATACAACCTATTGGAGAAATAGGGAGGTTTAGGAGGATGTATATTAGAGGTATATCAGCGTATACCGATGGTATACGAATTTCAGCGCCGGAAAAAAGTATGGAGGGCTGCCGATTTCAAGGTTTAGGGTAGGGAGGAAATTTTGGCTCTTGATACCATGTAGAATTGTATTAATCTCCTTTAGAGAGTCTTTCTCATTAATGCAAATAAATACAGTGTGTACAATGCGAAATTCTACTACAATTAGGATCCTATAACTATCATAATTATACATCAGTAATAATTACAAAATATGTAATGAATATTATACCAATATTCACTAATAGTTACAATTGAGCATCTAAATCCATGATAAAGGGTTCCTATTAGATATTTTCAGCTCAAATATTGTAAAAGTTTTTGCATTTGTCTCAAGCGCTCATTACGTAGATAAGTTAATTACATAAAATATATCACCTTCCTTAATTGTACACATTAACATCAATTGAAACATGTTTAAGGTTTTACAACTTATTGAGGTTAATGCGTATAATTAAAGCAAGTGACATATTTGAAGTGGTTAAGTGAGAACACGTGCAAAAACTTTTTTCAAAATTTGAGTCGAAAATATCTAATAAAAATATTTTATCATGTGTTTAAGTTCGGAACATGTCATAATTCAAATGTGTAAATAGAATTTACTGGAAAATTGAAGGACTTGTCACAGTATCCAGCCTAAAATTTTCCTTTTGTTTTAATTTTTGTAACATGATGTCTTGGCCTAAAACTAAATATCTTATGTTCCATCAGTTACTTCATTTCATTGTCATTGATGAGATTGGACTTGTCACGACATGTTTTCTGAAATATATGAACTTGTAAAGTACAAGGGCAACCCACTTGAGATTTCGAAGTCCATTTGTAAAATTTTGCAGTGGTTGGATGACTTTCTCCCTTGTGGTATTTGTTTTTGGTATGTTACTGCCACATAGACCGTAAAGAAGCTGCTTTTGCAACGGATAATATGACAGAATGATTACGCACGTAATGATGCAATATTTTCTTTTTTGATAATCGTGGTGTTCGGACCAACTTGCGTACACCTCGCCTAATTTCACGAGATACCCGCCACCTTCCACCATTAACAGGTACCAGGTAACTCTGTCCACTAAGACTAGAATAAATGAAAAGAAATTACTTAGTGTTTTATCTCTATTGAAATTAAACCTGAAACTTCATGGTGCTCGACTCACTTCATTGACCACTAGGTCACGCACTTGGGTGCATAATGATGCAATATTAAAACTGTCTTTAAGCATAATAGCTACTTAGACTAATCTTATTTGAAATTAAGGTATAGTTAACTGAATGACAGATATTTAGAAGTGCCCTTATTTGATAGTTTACACTTTTATACTCTCGTTTAGAAGTGTCCTTATTCAGTACTGTATGCATTTAGATGAGGTAGACTGCATTTGTGTTTTAGGATTAAGATGTCCAAATTTGTATGTATATTGATTCTTAAAATGTTATCTTTAAATCTAAACACTACATAATTAAGAAGGTACTATGTTGTATAATTTATCTTTATTAAACATCAATAAATATGAAATTTAAATTAAATAAATATTATATTCATAAGATATTTAAGATAATCTTAATTACATAGTATTGTAAAACTATTTGCTTGATGAAACACTCTAAAAGCTAATTGTTTGCAACAAAATTTCAAGTTCTGAAAATAAATTACAATCACAAAATAATGATTTTATATACTCTATGTCTCAAAAATATTGTCTTACTTTTCTTATTAGTTTGTCTCAAAAAAATTGTCTTATTTTTTTTATTAGTTTGTCTCAAAAAAATTGACACATTTATATATTTAAAAACAATTTAACTTTATAAAATAATTTACAGCCACACAAATATCTAAAATTTGTTTTGGATCAAACATTTCAAAAGTGTTCCTTTATTTCTTAAACTCCGTGTAGAATCAAACTAGACCAATCTTTTTGGGACATAAGGAGTATCAAGATTGTGAGTACAGATCTATGTATTCACTTGATTCTTCTCTTCTATTTTTTTCCGTAATTCAAGGGTCGTTAGTAGCGTATTTCTCAAACGTAGTATGATTTAGATTATCTTGATGAAGAACACCTTTACTTGATTACTTCGACTTTTAGAAAGATAATATTTGATGCCTATCATGCCTTGATTTCTTTGTGAATATCTTATAATTCATGGGATTTTTTAGATGCCTTTTTAGGGGAATATGTGTCCCTTTATATAGGCGTGAGTTAAGGTTTAGAGTAGAGTAGCCTCCAAGAAACTCTAACAGACTTAGAGTTTGAAGATAGAATGAACTCGTTTTGAAGAGTCGTACAAATTTTGATGTCTATAAATGCCCTCTACATCAAGGCTTGTCGGGATGTAGGCTTGCGAAATTCGAAGATGAGACTTGAAGTATCCATAAAAATGGAGATTCCGTCTTTCAATGTGGATTTGATTGTGAGAGAAGAGATGAAGAGCAAACTTGGTCCCACTGGGCGTGCCAATTTATTTGCAACAAAATTTCAAGTTCTAAAAATAAATTACAACCACAAAATAATGATTTTATATATCAAGATTGCGAGTACAAATCTGTGTATTCTCTTGATTCTTCTCTCCTATTTTTTATCTGTAATTCGAGGGTCGTTAGTAGCGTATTTCTCGAACATAGGATGATTTGGACGATTTTGATGAAGAACACCTCTACTTGATCACTTCGATTTTAAGAAAGGCGATATTTGATGTCTATCATGTCTTGATCTCATTGTGAATATCTCATAATTTGTGGGGTTTTCGAGATGTCTTTTCAAGGGGAATATGTGTCCCTTTATATAGGCGTGAGTTAGGATTTAGGGTAGAGTAGCCTCCAAAAAACCTAACACACTTAGAGTTTGAAGATGGAATGGACTCATCTTGTAGAGTCCTACAAAATTTCAATGTCTACATATGCCCATTGGGATTTATCTCCATAAAAGAATTTTGTGAATCTTCTTGAAGTATTTAATTGTCAAGAAGAGTCCAGCCTCGCCTTGATCTCTTTGTGATTATTTCATGAATTTATGAAACTTTCGAGATGCATTTTCAAGGGAATATGTGTCCCTTTATATACGTGTGAGCGGATTTAGAGTAGAATAGCCTCCAAAAACCCTAACGAACCCTATAGTTTGAAGATGAATTGGACTCGTCTCGTAGAGCCCTATTTTAAATCTGATGAAATTTCAATGTCTACATAAACATAGAAAGATCTCATTGTGATATATTTGATATCTAAAGAATGTCAAACAATTTGATAAAGGCATTAATTGATGCCTTGATCTTATTGAGAATATCTCATGCTTAATTTGCGGGATTTTTGAGATGTCTTGAAAGACAATATTTGATGATCTCTTTATGAATATCGAAGAGTTTATGGGATATTCGAGATTTGATGTATTGAACTTCTTTGAATATCCATGAATCTATGAGATATTCGAGATGCCTTTTCAAGGTAATAGTTGAATATCCTCCAAGAAATCCTAACGGACACTAGAGTTTGAAAGTGGATTGGACTCATCTCGTAGATTCCTATTTTAAATCTGATGAAATTTCAGTGTCTACATTTTCCCCCTACTACAAGACTTGTCAGAGTGTAGACTTGCCGAAACTCAAAAATGAGATTTGAAGTACTCATAAAAATGGAGCTTCCATCGTTGCAGTTTTGTGCCTCCAAATTTTGCAGATCCAATTTGTGAGAAAAAAGATGAAGGACAAATTTGATCCCAACGGGCGTGCCAATTTATTTGCAACAAATTATTGATAAGTGAAAAATAAAATGCAACAACAAACAAAATATGAAGAAATAAGAATATTCTATTGACAAACAATGCGGGTACAATTTATTTATTTCCTTCATTCTTCTCTCCTAAATTTTCTCAATGATTCGAGGGCCCTTAGTAGCTTATTTCTCGAATGTAAGATGACATCCTTGTGATATATTTGATCTCCTAGAACGTCAGACAATTTCATAAAGATTATATTTGATGCCTTGATCTCATTGTGAATATTTCAGGAATTTA
This sequence comes from Przewalskia tangutica, assembly GCA_029844215.1. NCBI lineage: Eukaryota > Viridiplantae > Streptophyta > Magnoliopsida > Solanales > Solanaceae > Przewalskia > Przewalskia tangutica. Next base: position 137,752,129 of record CM056720.1, on the reverse strand, counting down.
TGGGATCTTTGAGATGACTTTTCAAGGGATTATATGTGCCCTTTTATAGGTGTGACCTAGGGTGTAGAGTAGAGTAGCCTCCAAAAAATTCTTGACAAATCTTATAGTTTGAAGATGGATTGGACTCGTCTTGTGGAGTCCTATAAAATTTTGATATCTACAAATGCCCATACTTCAAGTCTTGTCAGAGTGTAGACTTTTTGAAACTCAAAGACTAGACTTGAAATACCTATTAAAATAGAGCCTCCATCTTTGCGATTTCGTGGCTCAAAATTTTGCAGATTTGATTTGTGAGAAAAAAGTTGAAGAATAGATTTGATCCCACCGGGCGTGCCAATTTATTTACAACAAATTATTGATAAGTGGAAAATAAAATGCAACAACAAACAAAATATGAAGAAACAAGAATATTCTATTGATAAACAATGCGGGTACAATTCCGTTTATTTCCTTCATTCTTCTCTCCTAAATTTTTGTCCATGATTCGAGGGTCGTTAGTAGCGTATGTTTCGAATGTAGGATGACCTCCTTGTGATATATCTAATCTCCTAGAACGTCAGACAATTTCATAAAGATGATATTTGATGCCTTGATCTCAGTGTGAATATTCCAGAAATTAATGGGATCTTCGAGATGACTTTTCAATGGATTATGTGTCCCATTTTATAGGTGTGACCTAGGTTATAGAGTAGAGTAGCCTCTAAAAAATTCTTGACAAATCTTATAGTTTGAAGATGGATTGAACTTGTCTTGTGGAGTCCTACAAAATTTCGATATCTACATTGATGATAGTTATGATTGTCAGTAATGTTTGTATTGGTGGAGTGGCCAGCAACGCTAGTTGTAGTGGTGGTTATGCATTTGTGATTAGAAGTAACGGTTGGCGCTAAAGATGGTTGTTAGTAGAGGCTGATGATTGGTGGCTAATGGTAGAGGTAAAATTGGTTAAAATGGTAGTTGTACAATGATAGTCCATCATGGAGGCAGGGGCAGACCATATCTTGGGCCATCCTGGGCCCTGGCCCACCCTCATTTTTTAAAAAAATTGACTATTAGTATTGGCTCACTGTCTTTCCAAAAAAAAAAAAAGAGTTAACCTATTGAAAAATCACGAAGTCACTACTCTAAATCACGTGCGTGAGCGAAGAATTGCAATTTCCAGCGACAACAAGTAGAATGTCAACGAAAGCTTTCTCCAGGTGTGTAGTATTCTCTCTATTATTTTATTAAGTTATTTGAAGGTTTTATAAATAGAATTTTTGGGTTTCAATTTGGATTGTTAATTATGATTGCAAATTAGGGAAATAATTAATTTTAAACCAATTCTTTTATTGATTGAGTTTGATGAATTGTTAGAAATATTTAATTTATGATAATAATATTGTGGTCCCAATTCAATTTTAGTTAGACGATTGGTTATTTTAAATGTTTGATTTTTTTGTCAGATTTGGAAATATTATACAAATGTCAAAACCACAAAAAAAGATTATTTCGTTCTTTAAAATAAAAGAACCCACTAAACCTTTGAAAAATGATGCACTTGTGGTAAATGAACATGTTACAAATGTCGGGGTTTCAAGTGAACGAGAGACTTCAAGGCGCGCTAAGCCGAAAGAGCTTAGTATCAATTCTATTTATTATGATCCCGCTGAGCGAGCTCAAATTTGAGAATATTCTTTTGGCCAATGTGATGAAGTTAGACGTGCTCATATCAATGAAGGTCCTTGTCACCCAGATGGAAAATATGTTTTCCCGTATTAGTCCGTTGGTCAAAAGTTGTCAACATCATTGGTTTATAACTTTTCCAGGGTTGGATTATTCAAAGTCAAGGGACAAACTCTTTTATCATCAATGTTTTTTGTTTAATAGTCCGGGCAATTCAAAAGTGTTCACAGTTGATGAATTTCAGAATTGGAAAAGGGTAGGTGGAAATGAACGTGCATTTTCAACTACAAAAATTGTGAAGAGTCAACTCCGCAACAAAATGTCAGATGATTATCTTACAAATACTTTGCTATTGTATATTAAAAGAGAAATTGTCGATGACTTTGACATAGATTCGAAAGAACGTAAATTGTTATTGTAATATAGTTATTTGAGCGCTAAATATATTTTTTATTATATTTTAGTCGGTCCACCCTATAATTATTTTGTTAGTCCGCCCCTGCATGGAGGTGATTGATAGGGGTAGATATGCGATGAAACGTAATGTTGGTGATTGTGTAATGAAGTAAATAGTAGTAATAAATATAATAGTAATAAAAGGTCGATTTGTTTCGCTGAAGGTCATACTTTTTTTTTTCAATTTCCAATTGGAGCGCCGATAACTCTTCTTCTGGGAGGTCTTTCTGCGGAGATCTTGAAATGTATATCATCTTAATTTTTTTAATATGCTGGAAGTGGTGATGGTGGTGAAGGCGACCTTGTTGATTTTGAACTTATGGTATTTGTGTAACGGTGACTAATGTTGAATGTGATTGACAACGATGATAAAGATTTATCGTGGATGATTGTTAATACTATAGATCGAATAGTACTAAAAGATCATTTTCACAGTAATCTTGAATTAAGTAATATTTTAATGATTTGATTTTAAATGTAAATACGAATCAGATTTATGTCCCAACAAATAAATAATCGTAAGAGATCTGAATAAAAATCTCCATTATAAACAAACTTATAGTTATCTTTCACTGGTGTCGAGCCGAAAGCAAACAATTCACCACTTATCCCAAATGTCTGACAGATGTGTTTGAGAATTTTTAAGGAGTAAAAAGCAGGCATGCCTCTATACAATATGGACAAAAGTCAAATTTGTCATTGCCTGTATGTTTGTGGTTCTTTTTTTTTACCTTTCTATGATTATGGTTTTTGTTCTATGTTTGTTGTTAGACTCAGAAAAGAAAGCCTAAGAGCCGTGTGGATTCAATTATGCTATTTACCCTGGATGGATGATATGTGGTGACAGAGTCAGAATTTTTATTAAAATCATTCAAAATATAGCGACAGACATAGTAAGAAATCAAGAAAGTTCAACAGTATAACCTTACATAATTTTCTTACGAAGAGAATTCTGATAAATTTCTTGGGATACTCTAGCTCTGTCCATGACTACATTTTAGAGATGTCACCAACCAAAACTCACTCACCCTTGCCATGATTTCTCTACTGAAAAGGCCACCCCACTTCTTCTCTTTCTTTCCACTATAGAATATAGATAAGCTACCTGACTTCTTTCTTCTTCATCATTTCCAGTTCTCTTTTTTCAAGTAAGAAATTAAAAATTTCAAAGAATAGCATAAACAGATTCACCAACTCTCTCTCTCTATATATATATATGTGTGTCTGGCCCAGTCCTTGTTTTTCAGGAGTTGTTTCTCAGAGTAAAATGGGATTTCTTGGAGATGATGCATCAAACCTTAAAGTCCTCGACTGTACACTAAGGTTGTTTGTCATTCCCTTGTCTATTGCCTCCATATGGCTCTCTGTCACCAATCAACAGGACAATGATAGTTATGGGAAGCTGGAATACAGCAATTTCACAGGACTCAAGTAAGAAAATTCATTTGTATTTTCATGCTTTATTTCTTTTCACTCAAAAAAAATTGAAATTGGTTATGAATTTCGTCGTCAATCTGCCGTTAAATTATTCGAAACTAATAAATTTTTTTGATAATTCATTACTAATTATCATTACTAAATAGGATTAACGATGCATTTTACTGGGTAATTCATATCTTTTAGTTGTGTTTTTGTTCTCCTTTTCTCTATTTGGTGCGTGTTTGAAGCAACAATTTGAACAGGTACATGGTTGGCATTAGTGTTGCATCAGGTGGATATGCTATGTTTACTGCTATATCTTTGTGGGTCAAGAGTTTAGTCACTAAAGCATGGTTCTTCTTTGTTTCTGACCAGGTAATTAGTTCTCACTTCCATCTTTTACATTTTGATTCTTGATTTAAATATTTGGGTTTCTTAAGAAATTGTGACTGTGGATCCTGGTAGAGCAGTAGAGGCAATATTGATTTCATATTTATAAATAATTTAATTTTAATTTTTTCATTTTATTTTTAATGATATAATTTATTGTAAGATGATATTAATCTCCCTTAGGGAGTCTTCTCATTAATATCAAAGTATATATAGAGTACAATAGTCATCCCTTATACAATAGGAATCATAAGCATATACAAAAGAGGAATCATAGTCTTATCATAATTATATTTACTCAATATATGGAAATATTCTAATTATGGGTAGGGATACAATTATTTTTATAATATACACGTTTACACACCCCCTTAGTCGGAGCGGGAGGAGGTCAGACGCTGAGACTGGATCTGAAGTCAAGAAATAATTGTCTGGGAAGTCTTTTGATAAATATATTTGCATACTGATAGGATGATGGAACATGTAACACTCTGACATGACCTAGTGCAACTTTCTCACGAACAAAGTGTAAGTCTATCTCAATGTGCTTGGTTCGCTGATGTTGAACCAGATTATGAGACAGATAGATGGCAGATATGTTATCACAGTACACATTAGATGCACGTATAAATGACATCGAAGTTTTAATAAGAAATTTACGAGCGACAAATCTCGGCTACTAAATTCTCAACGCCTCTGTACTCGATCTCGGCTTTGGGCGAGATAGGGTAGCTGTCGCCGCGGACAAGAAATCAGATTATCTCCTAAAAAAACACAAAAGTCGGAGGTGGAGCGTCGCGTGTCCGGACACCCTGTCCAATCTGCATCTGTATATGAAAGCAACATGTTTCGTGCAGAGGGGTATAGGTGCAAACCATAATCAAGAGTGTCATTAATGTATCGAATGATACGCTTAAGAGCAGTCAAATGAGACTCCCTGGAGGCATGCATGAATAAGCACACCTGCTGAACATCATAAGCTATGTCTGGCCTGGTGAAGGTGAGATACTGAAGTGTATGTTAGACATATTTTGTATACACTTTTTGAGTAATTTTTGTTAGTATTTTACTAATTTCGTTTGTGTTTAGTATAGTGTTAGGGTTGTTTTTCTTTCTTTTGAGTCACTGCGGTTCTAAATGGAAAAATGGCAAAAAAAAACTAAAAGTGGGCAGAAAAGGTGCTCCCGAAACAAAAAGGACGAAAGTTGGCAGATCGGGCGAAAATCGCGGGGCCATGGCCGCGGATGCGAGGCCATGATTGATGCGAAGCGCGATGCTTCGGCCTTCTGATGTCGTGCGGGGCCGCGGTGCGTCTGGGAATTTCCAATCCAAAATAGAATTGGCAAGGGGCAAAAGGGTCCAAGGCACACATTTTTGACAACATATATAAACCCTTGGGACATATTTTGAGGGGGATCTATCACATATCATTTCTCATAGCGCAACACAACGCTTGACGGCTACAATTGGAGACATTAGTTCTAAGTACTTCTCTTTCCTTTATTTTCATTCAGTTCATGTTTGGATTTGTATTAGTTCTTAGCAGGTCTATGGCTAGGAGCTAAATACTTTATTAGGGCTTTCCTATTGAATCGATTGAAACTCTCTTTCATGAATTAATGTATTAGTTTGATTTCTCTTCACTTGATTAAGATTTATTCAATATTAGTATGAATGTTTGATAGTTAATTGATCACTAATTATCATAATCTATATGATTTCGAATCAAGAACCGAGAGGATAGATTTGGATATGTTGTAATTGAATAGACATATGTTAAAATCGCAGACGAAAGTACCCCGATACTTGTGTAGCATTATAGGTTATTGTTCTTAATCCTCCTATGTGGTAAAATCTATCATAGAAATATAGAAGGTTTCTGCAATGGGGTTGAGCGATTATATATCCTAACCGGAATATAAAACAGTCTAGTTAACCGCTATCTTAACGTAGAAGAAGAAGTCATTCTAGTTGCATTAAGAATTGAAAATAGTGGATAGTTGATAATATTAGAAGTCCTAATTCCTTCATAACTGATTAAACCTCAATAATTTAGTTTAATTCTTGCAATTACTCTACTAGTGTTAGATAAAAACTAAATCAACTTATCGTTTGCCAAATAGATAACCTAGAATAGATGTTCGGTAATTAGAAACCAGTCTCTGAGGACGATATTCGGTCTTACCAGACTATATTACTTGTAACTATACGTACACTTGCGTGAGAAATTGAAAATCGGCCTAACAAGTTTTTAGCGCCGTTGCCGGGGACTGGCGTACTTCTAATATCGAACCATTTATTCTTAATTCTACTTTTTTTAGAACCATGTTGCCATGATTTGTTTGTTGATTTTGATCGATTTCAGGAAATAGTTTATGCGAAGAAGAAGAGGAGCAGATATACTTGTTCCTTTTAATCCTGAAATTGAGAAAACTTGCAAACAGAACAGGCGAAACAAGAAGATATCTGATTCAGTGACCATGGAAAATCAACCGAATCAGAATGGGGCGGAAAATGAGGTTTCTAAGAATGTAGGGGGCAATCTGAGTCCCGATGAGAGAAGTTTGAGGACTACGTTCTTCCACGATTCTGAGTGCATACATGCATCGGGCTCCAATGATAAGGCGAACAACTTTGAGATCAAGCCCGGCCATCCCGGCATGGTCGAACACGATCTGATTTGGGGATTGCCGTCTGAAGACCCCCACATGCACATTGCCAATTTTCTTGAGCGGTGTGCCACCTTCAAGTACAATAGCGTTACTGACGACATCATTAGATTGAGGCTCTTCCCGTTCTCACTTAGGGACAGAGCCAAGAGCTGGTTGAACTCATTGTCTGTCAACTCAGTCACCACCTGGCAGGATTTAGCCCAAAAGTTTCTTGCAAAGTTTTTCACTCCTTCAAAGGCAGCAAAGTTAAGGGAAGAGTTGAACAATTACTATCAGGTAGATGGAGAGTCGTTGTATGATGCCTGGGAGCGATTCAAGGATTTGCAGAGAAAATGCCTATATCATGGCATAGAGAAGTGGATGTTGGTCCACATTTTTTTATAATGAGTTGAGTGGTACTACTTGTACCATCATTGATGTTGCGATGAGGCGTTCGCGAGGAAGAGTGTCGATGAGGCCACGTGAGTTCTTTAGAAGACATGGATGTGAATAATCACGAGGCGGATAATGGTCGGTGAGTAGCAGGAAGACTATGGACATACATGAGATAGATGCTATCACTGCATTGAATGCGCATGTGGCCCTTTTGACAAAGCAGCTGCAGCAGAACACTATGTCTGTAAATGCAGTCTAGATGCCGATGAATTGTGAGATTTGAGGGGGGCCACACTCTTTTGACAGATGCACAGCGGTGGATCCTAATAATGTGCCCATGGAGCATGTTCAAGCAGTGGGGAACTTTCAGCACCCTTATAACTCCAACACATACAATCCGGGGTGGAGAAATCACCCCAACTTTTCATGGAGGAATGACCAAGCCCAGCAGTCACCATATCAAGGTAATTACCAGAACCATCAGGCAGATAATCAGGCTATATCTTCCCAGCAGTTTAGACCACCTACCCAACAGGAGAAGCCTGATGAACTGAGATCAACATTGCTTACAATCACCAATTCGCAGAATCAGTTCATGTTCGAAACAAGGTCCTCTCTCAGAAACTTGAAAACGCAGGTGGGGCAACTGGCGAAGATGGTAAATAACAGGCCGCAGGGTACTCTCCCAAAAAGCACAGAGGTTAATCCGAGAGAGCAGTGCTATGCAGTTTTATTGAGAAGTGGAAAGCAGTTGGAGCAGGTTGCTCCCCAATTAGCAGTGGTGAATGAGAAAGAGTGTGAGAAGACAGTTGATGTAGGAAAGGAGGTCACCGAGGACGCCCTACGATGAAAGCTCCACCAGCACCTTTGAGGGAATACACTGACAAAATCCCTTACCCTCAAAGACTCCAAAAGAAGGCCCTAGACAAACAGTTTTCCAAGTTCTTGGAGGTATTTAAGAAGTTCCACATCAATATCCCCTTCATTGAGGCGTTAGAACAAATGCCCACATATTTCAAATTCATGAAGGAGATACTTGGGAAGAAGAGAAGATTGGCGAATTATGAGACAGTAGTGCTGACAAAGGAGTGCAGCGCCATCTTACAAAAGAAACTGCCTCCTAAATTAAAAGATCCAGGAAGTTTCACCCTGCCCTGCACTATTGAAAAGGTAACCTGCAATAGGGCACTTTGCGACTTATGGGCTAGCATAAATCTTATGCCTCTATCAGTATTCAAGAGATTGGATTTGGGGAAGCCAAGCCAACCACGGTTAATTTGCAGCTTGCTGACCGATCTGTGGTACACCCCCGAGGTATAGTGGAAGATGTGCTAGTCAAGGTGGGCTAGTTCTTCTTTCCATCGGACTTCCTCATTCTTGAAATAGAGGAAGATGAGGACATGCCCATAATTTTGAGGAGACCATTCCTTGCAACGGGTAGAGTTCTAATTGATGTGGAGAAGGGAGAGTTGAGACTCAGGGTTCAAGAAGAAGAGATGGTATTCAAAATTTTTAAATTTATCATTGAATCGCAGGCCAACAACAAATGTTTTGCAGTAAGCACAGCTGACACATCAGCTCATCAAGCACAAACCAAAGGTAGAAGAATCATTGCGACAACTGTGAACCCACAGGTTAGGTGGATTGCTGAAACAAAAGTGGATGAGATGAAAGCTGACAAAAAGGTAAACCTTACTGAACTCAATCCTGCGAAAAAGAAGAATAGAGTGAGAAAAAGGAAAATGATCTTTAAATGGATAGGTTGTGGGGTTAATTTACCCCAGTGATTGAATAAAGTACATGCGTCCGGCTAAAAGACGTTAAAGATAGCGTTGCTTGGGAGGCAACTCAAGGTATAAATTATGCAATTAGTTTAACTTGAACAGTCTCACTTGATGGTATTTTTGGTTGTGTTGTAATGACAAGTGAGGGAATCGGAGACTAAGCACGATGAAAAGGGTGGAAAATACAGAATCGGGTCAGCACCACGGTGCCATTCTGCAGGCCCGCGGTGCTGAATGTTCATAGAGGTCGCAGTACTTTCGGCACCACGGTGCCATTCTGCAGGCCCGCGGTGCCGAAGCGTGATTTCAGAAATAAAAAGTCCTAAAATCCCCAATCCTTCCCACTTTCACACAAACCCTTTCCCTCTCTACCAAGCGTCGAAAATACATTCCAAACACCACAAATCTACCACAAATTCTCCCAAATCCTTCTAATCCCCACAAACCATACCCACTCAAAACTCCTAGCATCGCTCCACAACATCATTTTTTCACTTGGGTCAAGAAAGAGGTGAATAATAACTACTCAAAAAGGTAACCTTCATCACTGTTCTTGAGATTTAAAGGTTAGTGGAGAGAATAGTTTGTAGACTTGGGTGTGGTATGGGCTGCGTGTTGTTGGTGCTGTGAGGGTGATTGTTGCTTGGGTATGTTTTGTTTGTGCTGTGTTGTGGGATATTGATGTGGGAGTTTGTGATTTTGGGGTTAAGTGTTGTTGTGTAGTGTTGATTTGTGGTGTATTGTTGTTGTGGTATGATTTTGCTTGGTTATTGTTGTTGTATGGAGTGATAGTTGTTAACCCTCAAAGAAACAAAGGAAACACTACTGAAAATTTTCCAACAACTCGCACAATGGCCTCTAGAAAACGAACCGCCAGAGTTTCCTCATCTCCATCAGCTCCAGAATATGATGTTACTCGATTTACCAACAAACATGCGGAAGATCGATATAACAAAATAAACACTAGAGCATTGATACCAGACAGAGGCATGGACTACCAGACCATGTCATTTGATGATGATGATGACTACGAGCCCATTAGGGCCATGATCGAGGCGAAGTTGGAAAAGGTTCACCAATCCAGAAAGGATTCCACTTCAGAACACTAGCCTTGTGAGGGAATTCTATGTTAATTATCCCGAGCAAGAGGATGGTAGATGCTTTGTTAGAGGGCGATATATGCCCGTAAGTTCTGAAATAGTGAATGCGCTACTGAGGACCAATGATGTTGAGGACCAAGGTTATAACCCGCACCATTTCACAAGGTGGTCAGAGACGTCAACCACATCATGTGGGACACAGTTGCAGCAGTTTTATGCTACCCAGACGCTGAATTCAACATTTCTCGTAACGGGTCCCGGAGACTTGTCCGGTGCCAATTTAACAGAACAGTCAGAGGATGGCTATATTTTATAAGTGCTCGCTTGATTCCGTGAAGTTATTTTACCAATGTGCCTACAAACCGAATCAAGCTCATCTATGGCATCATGTCGGGCAAGACAATTGATATTGGGAGAGAAATACTGCAAAGCATAGGGGAGATTAGCAGGCTGACTACTACGGGCGGACTGGGACATGGGTCACTCATTTCTGCCTTATGTGCTAGGCATGGAGTCCCAACATTCGCCACGAATATTCTCGAGAAGAGTCAGCCTCATGTGACCTACAGTTTAGTGCACTATTTCCTTGACCCCACTCCAAGACCAGCAGCAAGGAGAAGGGGCCCAGTAGCAGCAGACGCAACAGCCATGGATGAAGAAGAGCCTGAGGAAGTTGCACACGATGAAGCAGGCAAAAGCATCCACAAGCATCCTTTGACTTTGAAACCTCCAATGCCAATGATGGAGCAGTTACTCCTAAATTAACAAAGGATGATGCAAAACCAAGAGAACATGATGCAGAATCAACAACAAATGATGCAAGACTATCAACACCTAACTCATCGTGTTGATAGTTTAAGTTCCATGTTCACCCAATGGTCAATGCAACATCCGCCGCCATCGCCACCATCTTGAGTCGCTATTGTCTGTAAGTCGTCCCTTTTTAAATTTTGAGTCGTTACACATGTGGGACAATGTATCGTTTAAGTTTGGGGGAGGATTCTTTCTTATTTTATTTTTGTGTCTGTTTTTTAGTCTTTTTTATTGAGTTTTTGTGTCTATATGAGTCAATTTTTTTTTAATGATCATGCATGTTGTAGTTGTTTGAAACGCCTAGTGAATTAAGTGGGATAATGTAATAGAATTAGAAGCTAAAATATGTGTGCTTAAGTTAGATATGCCAAAAATTCATGAAAATCTAATTATTTGGGATATTTGTGCTTAGCCTATGTGTTGTCAATTGTGGAAAGAATGATTGAAAAATGTCTATGAAGTCTGCTTGCTTGTTATTTGAAGCGAAATAGTTAAGATGTACATGTGTAGGGAGATGATTCAGACATTTCTTTGTTAGTCATTCTTACCATTCATTACCTACCTTGCAATAAATTATATCCCTAGTCAGCCCCGTTGAACCTAAAATAAGTTATTTCTTTGACACCCTATGATTCTCTTGTGTGCCATAAACAGTAATTGAAAAATTGGGACGAAGAAGTGTGAAAAAGAAATACGAAAAGAGAGTGAATAATGGATGCACCCTAATGAGAAAGATATAAGTTTGAGGGTGATTATGTGAATTGTTTCATGCTCTAAAAAAGCGAAGATGGGAATGATAGGTATGAACTGAAGAGAATACCAAAAAGAAAGACAAAATGGTTGAATGAGAAAAACGCTTATGGTACGTAAATTGAGCTGAAATGCCTACTCTTATCTACCTCTGCCTAAGCCTATATTACAACCCTGAAAAGTCCTGAAGATCTCTAAATTGTATGTCTATGATTAGTGGAGAATAACAAATAAACAGACTCATAGGTCTTTGGGGGAAAAATGAAATTGACATGCATAGGGTAGATGTTCATGCTTCCATTAATTATGATTGAAATGAATTTGCGAAATATCTGACTTGAAATTCTAGATTGCTAAATTCATGCTATGTATGTTCGAGCATATTATTCCAACTGACATTCATGTTTTTCTAAGTAACATTGTACATCTGCTTGATTAGAGTCTTTTGAGTCAGTTTTCTTTCTGTTTCTTTGATTTTGTTTTGATATTTGCTCGAGGGCGAGCAAAGGTTTAGTTTGGGGGTATTTGCTAAGCATATTTTGTATACACTTTTTGAGTTATTTTTAGTTAGTATTTTACTCATTTCGTTTGTGTTTACTATAGTGTTAGGGTTGTTTTTTTTTTTTTTTTGAGTCGCAACGATTCTAAATGACAAAATGGCAAAAAGAAGCTAAAAGTGGGCAGAAAATGAGCTCCCGAAGCAAAAAGGATGAAAGTTGGCAGATCAAGACGAAAGACCATGGGATCGCGACGCCGAACTGCAGGACCGTGGTGCCACACCATGAAAAGCCGCAAGATTTCTGACTACTGCCATTCTCAGGATCATGCGTCGATGCGGGAATTTCCAATACGAAATAGAATTGGAAATGGGCTAAAGGGTCCAAGACACACGTTTTTGACAACATATATAAACCGTTGAGATAGATTTTGAGGGGGGGTCTATCACATATCATCTCTCAGAACGCAACACAACGATTGGCGGCTACAATTGGAGACATTAGTTCTAAGTACTTTTCTTTCCTTTATTTTCATTCAGTTCATGTTTGGATTTGTATTAGTTCTTAGCAGGTCTATGGCTAGGAGCTAAATACTTTATTAGGGCTTTCCTATTGAATCGATTGAAACTCTCTTTCATGAATTAATGTATTAGTTTGATTTCTTCTTCACTTGATTAAGATTTATTCAATATTAGTATGAATGTTTGATAGTTAATTGATCACTAATTAACATAATCTATATGATTTCGAATCAAGAACCGAGAAGAGAGATTTGGATATGTTGTAATTGAATAGACATAGGTTAAAATCGCGGACGAAAGTACCCCGATACTTGTGTAGCATTATAGGTTATTGTTCTTAATCCTCCTATGTGGTAAAACCTATCATAAAAATATAGAAGGTTTCTGCACTGAGGTTGAGCGATTATATATCCTAACCGGAATATAAGACAGTCTAGTTAACCGCTATCTTAACGTAGAAGAAGAAGTCATTCTAGTTGCATTAAGAATTGAAAAGAGTGGATAATTGAGGATATTGGAAGCCCTAATTCCTTCATAACTGATTAAATCTCAATAATTTAGTTTAATTCTTGCAATTACTCTACTAGTGTTAGATAAAACTAAATCAACTTATCGTTTGCCAAATAGATAACCTAGAATAGATGTTCGGTAATTAGAAACCAGTCTCTGAGGACGATATTCGGTCTTACCAGACTATATTACTTGTAACGATACGTACACTTGCGTGAGCAATTGGAAATCGGCCTAACAGTACACCTGCAAGGCTCCTATACAGAGTAGGATCAGAGACTGGAGCACCATCCATGACACTAAGCTTAGATTTAGAATCAACTGGAGCAGCCGCCTCTTTGAAGTTCGCCATCTTAGCCATGTACAAAATCTCCTCTACATACTTACGCTGACACAAGAACATATGATTGGCAGACCTGATCACTGATATCCCCAAAAAGTAACTCAGCTTCCCCAAATCAATCATTGCAAATTCGGACTTAAGCAAGACAATAATCTCATTTTTCAATCCGTCGGAGGAGGCAGTAAGAACAATATCATCCACGTAAAGTAATAAGTAAGCAGTGCTACTACCTCGATGAAAAATGAAGAGTGATGTATCACTCTTGCTGCATACAAACTCAATCTGCAAGATATATCTGGCAAAGCGATCATACCACGCACGGGGCCTGTTTCAGTCCATATAGTGACTTACGGAGACGACACACATAGTGAGGAACTGCTGGATGAGTGAACTCTGGTAGCTGATGCATGTAGACTGTCTCTCTCATATCCCCATGTAAGAATGCATTCTTCACATCAAGCTGACAATGCTCAAAACTGTGCGAATGGTAGTTGGTTTGACAACCGGACTGAAGGTCTCACCACAATCAATACCCTCCTGAGAAGACTCCTAAGGGAGATTAATATCATCTTACATTTTAAATACAAAAATGTCTAAAGTGAATAGGTTGAAACCCCCTAAACTATCATAATTTTACGAGTTTCATACTTAAACTATTGGGTGTTCCCTATTACCCCCTAAAATATAACTCCTTTTAGATTAAAAACCTCCAGATTGAATATGCGACAAGATTTTTGAGATAACTTGTGGAGAGGCATGTGAGATGGAAAAAGTCTTAAGAAACAGCCCACCTGGTATAATGAGTTTATTGGTAGTTCATGGAGGTTTTGTGAACATCCAATAGTTTATGTATAAAACTCATTAAACCGTGATAGTTTAGGATTTTTAACCATTCACTCAATGTTTTACCACGTATACCGCAACTTGAAACTCTTTAAAAGAGCTTTTGGAACGTGAAGTTCACGTAGCATGTCATATTCCTTCATGGGTATTTTAATATAAATTTATGGTAGTTCAAGGGGTTCTGAAAAGACTCAATATTAGGTATGTAACTCGCAAAAAAAATGTTTAGAGGGTTTTAACCAATTCACTCAAATATCTATGGTTTGTTTTAGATCACAAATTTCAGAAGTCTATTTTTCTCTTTTAAATTTTGTGTTCAGTCAAAATGCATCACATAAATTGGGGACGTAGAGAACGCTAGTTTCTTCCGTTTGATCTTTGTTTTCTCTAATGCCCTTTCCATATGGTTTTGCACAGCTTATAGCATACTTAATGGTTACATCATTGGCTGCAATTTTGGAAATTCTTTACTTAGCTTATAATGGTGACCAAAAGGTGTCATGGAGTGAAGCCTGCACTTCCTATGGAAAATTCTGCAGTAGATTGAAGCTGGTTTTGGTTCTCCATGCCATTACACTTTGTTGTTTCCTTGTATTAGCTATGATTTCAGCTTATAGGGTCTTCAGCAAATTTCAGCCTCCTTGTATAGAGAATGAAGAAGAAAAGGAAATGCGCAACTGATTTGTTTCCCTGTTTTTATAATCAAGTTGTGTTTGTAATTTTAGTTACAAATATAGTTGACATAATCTGATATTGTTGCTACTTTGTGAGATGGGCAAGGATTGATTATTGACCCTTGTGTTAATATAGAGTTTGTTGAATAAAAGTAAATGTCTTTAGGGGTGTGTTAATATTTTCTTATTTGAGTGAATTGTCCAAGAGCATTTATATGTAATTTAAGAAACACTATGGGATAGAGTAGGGTGTGGAGTAGAGGGGAGTCGAGGATGGCCTGGGGTGGGGGTTGGGAGCCGAGTTTATAATGTTTTTTATGAAACTTGTTTTTCTTATTTTTACTACGAAACATTTTTTTTCATTTTTAGGCTTATTTTAAAAAAAAAAATTATCAAAATATTTTGATCAATTAAATTTGAAAAAATTTAAAAATATTTTCTTTCGTACCAAACACATCCTAGATCTATGTTTTAGAAGGTTGCTTGTTGAGCATAATCCAAGATTACACCCCACCAGATAATTTGTGGCACACAAAAAAGGAAAGTAAAAAGAGAAAAAAAATATTGCAACAGATACTCAACAAATAATGGTGTTAAGTTGGTGTTCAAATACTCAACAAATAATTATTTGAAAAATTAAAAATAAAAGGTGAATGAAATGCTAACCCTGCATTAGATAGACACAGTACTAAGGCTATATAGCTAACAGGGCTGTGTATAACATTCGTCAAACAAAACTCGTTCGAGGATTTATCTTACAACAGTTTTTTTCTTTTAAAAAAAAGAAAAAAATATTAAGGGTAGGGGACGGAGAGCAAGATAAAAGTTCAGACAGTCAATCAACTGTGCTACTAAAATTCTCCTTCCAACAGTTTGTCACCAGCTCCTTGATACAATTTTCACTACTCAGTCAAAGCTATTGACTGTTCATTTACTAACTCTTTCCTCTTTTAGTTGCGCTTTTGTTGGATGATTTATAAGAATGGCATTAGAGGTGGGTGGTCTTGAACTTTTGACCACACTTGTCCTATAGGTAAAACTTTACGTTTAACAAGTATTGACTTTTGACCACGAAATTTTATCCATGGGGCATGATTTGTATTAACTTCCATATCAAATTGAGCAATGTTGTGCTAGGTGCACGTCACAAAAGATGATGTGCTTTTTCCATAATTGATCCAACTGTGGGGTTTTGTCGATTTCGTACACGCAGCGGAATTTGAAAATTTATGTTTCAAACCCGACGGCGGTCAAACTGTAGGATGATTATACAATGTAAAAGCACAAAGCAATAATGTAATACTTCGATGGAAGACTTACATTGTAGATAGCAACTTGAAAATCTGAAGCTTTGTGTAGTCCGAGGATGCGCACGCAAATGTCCCTCGATTTGCAAGTACTGAAACTTCGATGTAATTGCTAAGTCTTGGAATGTTAGGGATTCCGACAGAACTTTCGAAGAGATTAGTCTCTTGTTTAGGTGTAGTGAATGGGAGGGGAAACCCTCTTATTTATATTTGTAAAAGACAACCTAGGGTTCCCACGGCCACCATATAACAAGTCGATATCTTGGGCGAGTCGACCCATCGACGCCAAAGACCGCTGCCCGGATAAGTGGCATCGCGGCTCCGACATGTGTTTTTGGCACCGCGTCCCTAAATCAATGGCGCCGCGGTCCTGTCCCATTTTCTGCCTTGTTTCAATTTCTAATATTCCGGTCATCAACCGAACATATATATATATAATCTCTCTCTAATTACATCCTTCACTCGACAGAACATTTGACTTAGTGTTACCCTTCAGACCTTTACATATCGACACTAACTACATTAGGGTCTTCACGGAACTCCTAGACTGCGCCGGAAGACGAACTCAATATGTAAAGTTTAGCTACACTATACATGTGAACTGAACCTCTATGTGAGAAGATAAAATCCTTTCATTCATGACACACTCAATCAAGCTTAGGATTTGTCAAGTGTCTATCCAAATAGCTTGATCATTATAACTCATCTATATTAGTTGACAACAGGACCATATCAAAGACATGTCCATTGCATTGGCCAATGACTTAGTCAACCTAATATCATATGAGTATGAGTGTTCACTCGAATATACATTCAAGGAATGAATCCTAATCTTGGCTCACATACCACCTTTAATCTACTTCGTAATGCACTCAAAACAAGTCGTGTATCAACCTATAAGGCATTTGAGCTTAGGACATGATCAAAGTACATTACTCCGTAAACAAGGTGATATTGACCTCAAGTCTAAGGATTTTTATCTCCCACATGCCGATGACATTATAGACATATAACAAAACAGTACATCAACAGAGTATACCAATACTTCAACAAGTATCCATGTGTTCATCACGAGTTGTCATAACTCGTAGCAAGTGAGACATACTACATCCCCTAAGGATGTGATGCAGATCATATGTCGACGTATCGCATACCATCGATATTCCAATCTCGATGATCATTAGTCGAGGTAATTTAAGAGTTACGTTATAACATTAATTCTCACATCATTAATAACACGTAAACTCTAGGGATGCATTTATAGAATATTATAAACAATCAACTAATAATTCAACAAATGCAAATATCATAATATTAATCATCATTAATATAAATACGAATGTGTATAAAGTACATTTTGTCCTAATATAGATTGTTTCTAGGACATACATATACTTTCAATCTTCCACTTGGCCTAGAGTCAATCACCAACATATCTAATACCCATGTTCTCAAAATGACCATTATGCTTCACCAAGCCTAATGGTTTAGTAAACGGGTCTGCTAGATTATTGTCTGTGGAAACATAATCTATCCTAATATCTTCAGCTTCCACCATCTCTCGGAGAATGTGGTACTTCCTCGGTACATGCTTGTTTCTGTTAGTTGATCTTGGTTCATTTGCTTGTGCAATAGTACCAATGTTGTCACAATAAATGGTTATTGGACAACTAGCACTCGGAACAACCCCTAGTTTCTTCAGGAACTCAGAAATCGCGACAGCTTCCTTAGCAGCTTTCGATCCAGAAATGTACTCTGCTTCAGTAGTCGAGTCAGCAGTAGTAGCTTGTTTGGAGCTCTTCCAACTCACTGCTTCTCCATTGAAAATGAACGTGTAACCAGACTGAGATTTGAAATCATCAACATCTGTCTGGAAACTAGCATCGGTATACCCAGTGGCAACCAGCTTATCATCTCTACCATAGACTAAGAAGTAATATTTAGTACGTCTGAGATACTTAAGAATACTCTTTACTGCCTTTCAGTGTTCCTTACCAGGATTCTACTGGAATTTGCAAGTCATACTAAGTGCAAAGGCCACATCTGGCCTAGTACATGTCATGGCATACATGATTGATCCTATAGCCGAAGCATATGAGATTATCTTCATGCGCTCAAGTTCTACAGCACTAGAAGGGCAACCCCTTTTAGATAACTTGATGCCTTGACCCATTGGAATACCGTCTTTCTTGAAATTCTCCATTGAAAAGCTTCTAAGCACTTTGTCTATGTAGATTGACTGTGACAGCCCCAACAATCTATTAGGTCTATCTCTATAGATCCTAATTCCCAGAATGTAGCAGGCTTCACCTAAATCTTTCATCATGAAGGTCTTGGACAACTAATCCTTAACTGACTGCATGAGAGTCTTATTGTCTCTCATTATCAATATGGCATCAACATATATAATAATGAAGACAATACCCTCATCCTTGCGTTTGATATAAATGCAAGAATTCTCTTTGCTTCTGACGAAATCAAAAGATTTGATAGTCTTGTCAAAGCAAATGTTCCAACTCCTAGAGGCTTGCTTAAGTCCATAAATGGACTTCTGTAGCCTGCACACAACATTTGGTCTGGACTCGGATGAAAACCCTCGGGTTGTTTCATATACATTTCCTCAATTAGATTACCATTGAGGAATGCAGTTTTGACGTCCATCTGCCAAATGTCATAATCATAATGTGCAGTTATCGCAAGCAAAATCCGAATAGACTTTATCTTAGCCACCGGTGAAAAGATTTCATCACAATCCACGCCAGGACGCTAAGTAAAACCTTTAGCCACTAGTCTAGCTTTATAAGTCTGAACCTTGCCAGATGCATCAATCTTCTTCTTGAATACCCATTTGCATCATATGGGTTTAACCCCATTTGGCAAATCAAACAAGTTCCACACTTGATTGATATACAGAGATTTCATTTTGGATTTCATGGCTTCTTGTCATCTCTTCGAATCAATGTCTAGCATTGCTTCGTTGTAAGTTCTAGGCTCGTCATAATCTAAAATATCTAACTCAATTTGTGTTTCCACAAGTAGATTTAGTCTTTCTAGAGGACGATGAGTTCTAGCAAACCTACGGAGTTGAGTGTCTTGCAGTTCAGTTACATGTATGTTCTGATTTTGAGAAGGTTCTTGTGTGTTGGTTGATCCACCAACATTAGAGCTTTCAAGAATATCATTTTCATGTCTTTCCTGAATGGAAGGAGGTGCAACTGGTGCATTAGCTCCCAAGGTCTGTGCAGGAGGATCTTACATTTCTGCATTTCTCCTCGTAGCACTCCCACTGGCCGAAGGGTGTACCCTGAGTACCCAATCTTTGCCATAAGCTCCCACTGAATTCTTGCCTTGTTCACTCGGCAAGGGTTCAACCTCTATGTTACTTTGTTCTTGAATTTCTTCAAGTTTTATCTCTGTGCAACTCTCTTCCTTGTAGACATATTCATCTTCAAGAAAAGTTGTGTTCCTAGAAATAAATATCTTATGTTCTCCGGGAAGATAGAAATAGTATCACTTAGTTTCCTTTGGATACCCTACGAAATAACATTTCTCACTTTTAAACTCCAACTTATCAGTGATCAACTTCTTGACATATGCAGTACACCCTCAGGGCCTCATGTGTCTAAGTGATGGCTTCTTGCCACACTATATCTTATATGGTGTCTTTTCAACTGATTTAGAAGGAACTCTGTTCAGAACATATATCGAGGTTAAAATAGTGTATCCCCAAATGTATGTTGGAAGAGCTAAAAACTCATCATGGAACGAACCATGTTAAGCAAGGTTCGGTTTCTCCTCTCGGCAACACCGTTCATCTGTGGTGTTCCAGGAGGTGTCCATTATGAATTAACTCCATGTAGCTTTAAGTATTCAAGAAATTATTTACTTAAGTATTCACCCACATGATCAGATCGGAGAGTCTTGATACTCTTTGAGAGTTTTTTCTCAACTTCAGACTTAAACTTCTCGAAGGCCTCGTGTTTGTGTCTCATAAGATACACATATCCATACATAGATAAGTCATCTGTAAAAGTAATGAAGTAAGAAAAACCTTCTCTAGCTTGAGTCGAAAATGGTCCACATACGTCAGTATGTACCAACTCAAGCACCTCCTTGGCACAGATCCTCTTTCCAGAAAGAGGTTTAATGGTCATCTTACCTTTCAAACAGGATTCACAGTTACCATAAGATTGTAAGTCAAATGGTTCAAGGTAATTTAATTTTCTCAACCGTTCTATCTTCATTTGATTGATATGACCAAGTCTGCAATGCCACAAGTAGGTAGAGTTTCTTTCATTTAACTTAGCTCTTTTATTTTGTACATTGAAAATTTCTCTGCGGAAGTTTAATTTATTTAATCCATTCACAAGAGGCGCAATTCCATACACAATATTATCATAAGCCAAAATCATATTGCTATTATTAATGCTTGAAGAAAAGCCCTCAGTGTCAAGAATAGGAATGGAAATAATGTTCCTTGTCAAAGAAGGAACATAATAACAATTATCTAACACTAAAATATTGTCAGAAGGTAAATCTAATCTATAATCTCCCACGCGCCCAGTATCAACACGTGCTCCATTTCCGACGCGCAGGTCCACCTCTCGAGGTCCGACCTTCCTGCTATTAGTTAGCCCCTGCACATTTGTACAAATGTGTGAGCCACAAGCGGTATCTAGTACCCAGGAATGAGAATCATTTATAGATAGATTAATTTCAATTATAAACATACCTTGTCCACTAGAGGATGGTGCACCTGGTGCCATCCCTCCTCCTGGAGTTGTACAGTCCTTCCTCCAATACCCTTTTCCGTTGCAGTTCATGTACACATCCGATGCTGGAAGTTTCTTCTTCTTCTTCACCCCTCTTTTGGGCTTCATTGTTGTTGCCGGAGCAACAACTTTGCCCTTCCTCTTCTGTTGTCCCTTACCTTTTGGTTTGGGATGACTAGAGGAGGCAACCATCAGAATAGGTTTGCTTTTGGAGACCGAAGATTCAAAAAATTTCAGCACATTGTGCAATTCTGGCAACTTCTCCTTAGTTCCATTCATATTGTAATTTATAATGAAACTCTCGAACGAACGTGAAAGTGAATGGAGGATGAGTGTGATAGCGAATCTGTCATGAAACTTTATTTCAATGGTTTCCAACCTTTCTATCAACTCAATCATTTTCAGCACATGTGGTGACACTTGGCCCCCTTCAATGAGTTTACACTTAAAGAGTTCTATGAGCAGCTCATACTCCATTGTCTGAGACTGAGAGTCATAGAGACTCTTCAAATGTATAAGAATTTCATTGGGCCCCATGTTCTCATGTTGTCTTTGTAATGTAGGTGACATAGAAGACAATATCAAACACTGAGCTGAAATGGCATCATCATAATGTTTTTGATAAGCCAATTTATCAAAGGTTGCATATTCGGCAGAGTCCTCCGCAGGCACTGTAGGGAATACCTAGTCCAATGTATATTTAATTTTCTCTTGTCTCAGGACTATTCTCACATACCTGAGCAAATCTATAAAGTTGGGTCCAGTCAATCTATTGGATTCCACTAGCATTTTCATTGAGAAGTTCGACATTCTGAAGATCTGAAGATATAGGTAGACATGAATAATGCAATCAAAAATCCATTCTCCTAATTATACACATTCATTATATGCTAATTTAACATGTCATTTTATTTAATTAGCTCCCACTATTTTGCATACTTCTATGACCCCAAGGTAGAATACGGACCTAAAATATTTTAAAGGTCATAATGGGTCAAGATCCAAACATATGTTATATCCGCGTTTGCTTTGGCTGATATTTTCAATAGCACACTTTGATAGGTTCTCAACCAATTGTAAACCTTATTCACAATTCTTGGTTTGATTAAATATCTTTTATTTTAATCTTACGTCTTTAGATTAGTCCGACACTTTGGCGCCAAGATTCATCTAAATAAGTCAACCCCATTATGCGATTGCGTTTAAGTACTCAAGTAAAATTAGCCTTTACAAGCAAACACTTTGGTGTAAATACCTACAAAATTTTATCATCTACTTTTACTTTAACACATCTATGAAAGGGCCTGAGTCCTCGTAGACTAAGAGCAAATGCTTTGACATAAATACTCGTATCGCCGAAAAGGATTTTGCACCCTAACAATTATAATGGACGACACATTTTAATTAGACTTGTATTTTAATATTTGGGGAACATTTTTCAGTTTTGGGGATTTCAACCAAAATCTACTATTATGCCATACATCATATGACATCCTATCATGCAATTTCTAAACACATTTAGATGGGTAACCATCAAACCCATTATGCATGATATAAGATGGTTTTAATCACATACTGGGTACCGCCTACCCAAACAGTTATAGCGATCATTGAAAGTAAACAATTATTGGGCGCTGCCTACCTAGACAATAATTGCGGACGCTATGCTAATAATTTAAATGCATCACATTCAAACACTTAGCACATTTGTATATTATAGAATAATATCCCATTAATGATAATCATGAGTTTATTTGTCTAAATTCTAAAACTATGTCTTTGCCAAACAGTCCCTAAACATTTTCTGATTTTCAGGAATTCTGCAAACTCTTAAAATTTACAGTTTAGTCTCTCAAAAATTTAAATGTTCAATTTGAACCCTAATAAATTCAGAAAACGCAATTTTAACTCTCAGAAAATAATTTCAGGTTTCAGGAACCTGCTTGCAATTTTTCCAGAACTTAAAATCAAATTTTCATAAAGTTTCTTTAATTATAGATTTGTCTGAAAGGACCAAATCTGTCAAATTTAAAATTTTATTTTCAGATTATGAAGTTTAAAACTTTCAGAATCAAATTCTGAAACTTTTAAAATATCAGTTTCTGATTTCTCAAAAAAAAAATCTTTTATAATTCTATCGACAATGGCGCGTACTAAATTTCGAGATGGAAAACTTGCAGATCGTTTCGCTTGCGCCGCGACTTAACAGTGACGCCGCGCGCTCGCAGGCGATGAGTCCAAAAAATAATTTTAAGCTTCTGGATGAACAGCGTCGTGGCCCTATTGAACAGAGCCGCGGCACCGCCGTAAAACCCTAGTCAGCACTGCGGCGCTCCATGGTGGAGCCGCGGTGCCTCGACCCTAGAACACAATTTCTGCAATTCTGAAACTCTAAAACTGGTTTAGGCTCAGATTTGTAGATTCATTTCATACCCCTTTTACTATTTTATAGCACGTTCATCGACCATCATCAAATTCCTTCTCGTTATTCGTCTCAATGCACCATGTTCGAATTGAACCAGTTACGCATATCAACTTAGATGAGTTAGATTTGAATGACTTCCTCGATTACATCACTGTTTAACAGATCTGGATACAAAACTATGTGTTCTTGGTTTTTTAAGCTTTTTTTAAATGACATAAATCAAATTTAAACAAATCCTAACACATATTATCATCAACATTCATTGTATAATCACACAAAACAACCTAGGCTCTGATACCACTGTGGAGTTTTATCGGGTTCATACATGGAGCAAAATTTGAAAATTTATGTTTCAAACCCGACGACGGTCAAACTGTAGGATGATTATACATTGTAAAAGAACAAATCAATAATGTAATACTTTGATGAAAGACTTACATTGTAGATAGCAACTTGAAAATCTGGAGCTTTGTGTAGTCCGAGGGTACGCATGCAAATGTCCCTCAATTTGCAAGTACTGAAACTTCGATGTAATTGCTAAGTCTTGGAATGCTAGGGATTCCGACAAAGCTTTAGAATAGATTAGTCTCTTTCTTTTGGTGTAGTGAAATGGGAGGGGAAACCCTCTTATTTATAGTTGTAAAAGACAACCTAGGGTTTTCCATGGGCCAGCCCATATAACAAGTCAGCAGAATGGGCCAGCGAGTCGGACCCACTGGACGCCTCAACACTGCGGCCCCAGATAAGTGGTGTCGCGGAGCCGACATGCATTTTTGGCACCGCGGCCCTAATCAATGGTGTCGATGTCCTGTCCCATTTTCTGCCTTGTTTCCATTTCTAATATCCCGGTCATCAACCGAACATATATTTATAATCTCTCTCTAATTACATTCTTCAATCGACAGAACATTTGACTTAGTGTTACCCTTCAGGCCTTTACATATCGACACTAACTACATTATGGTCTTCACAGAACTCCTAGACTGCACCGGAAGACGAACTCAATATGTAAAGTTTAGCTACAAGAAACATGTGAACTGAACCTCTATGGGGGAAGATCATTTCATTCATGACACACTCAATCAAGCTTAGGATTTGCCAAGTGTCTATCCAAATGGCTTGATCATTATAACTCATCTATATTAGTTGACAACAGGACCATATCAAAGACATGTCTATTGCATTGGCCAATTATTTAGTCAACCTAATACCATATGTGTACTTGAGTGTTCACTCGAATATACATTCAAGGAATGAATCCTAATCTTGGCTCACATACCACCTTTCATCTACTTCGTAATGCACTCAAAACAAGCTGCGTCTCAACCTATAAGTCATTTGAGCATAGGACATGATCAAAGTACATTACACCGTAAACAAGGTGATACTGATCTCAAGTCTAAGGACTTCTATCTCTCACATGCCGATGACATTATAGACATATAACAAACTAGTACATCAGAAGGGTATACCAATACTTCAACAAGTATCCATGTGTCCATCACGAGTTGTCATAACTCGTAGTAAGTGAGACATACTACATCTCCTAATGATATGATGCAGACCACATATCGACGTATCGCATACCATCGATATCCCAATCTCGATGATCATTAGTCGAGGTAATTTAAGAGTTACGTTATAACATTAATTCTCACATCATTAATAAACACGTAAACTCTAGGGATGCATTTATAGAATATTATAAACAATCAACTAATAATTCAACAAATGCAAATGTCATAATATTAATCATCATTAATATAAATATGAATGTGTATAAAGTATATTTTATCCTAATACAGATTGTCTCTAGGACATACATATACTTTTACCAACTGGTAGTAATTTCTATTTGAAAATCCACATTTTCTCTCTTTCCATACTGTCCCATTTTAATTGTAGCTAGATCAAGAAAGAACCTTTGGATCGAGATTCAAATGGCGACTACTATACCAATCGAAAAGGCAATCATCCCTACTCGACGACAAAATGAATTGTGAAATTTATTTATAACGGGCATAAAAAAATACAAACCATCCATTTCAAAGTCATCAAGTATAATTTTCTCCATGCACTTCGTCATAACTCATGAGAGGCCTGTTAAATAAGTCCTCACATAGTGCATTAAAAACGAAGTTAAAAAGTATGTACATGGTAACCTTATATAATTACTTGATCACACACATTAGGTTTTTTTCGTTATCCAATCGTTATTTAGATAATTGAAATTTTTACATGGCATAGCTAACTCTAAGAGATATTTATGGTTTGTAACTACTATTTAATTACTTTTTATAGCTATAGTAAATTTTCAATTTATATATCATAGTTATACCAAATACATAGAGTTAGTCCACTGGATCAAGTTTCTCTCTCACCTCTCTCTCTCCTCTCTCTTTCTCTGATGCCATCTGGTGGAGGAATTGTTGGAATCGAAATAATCAAGGCATCATGTGGAATCTAATAATTACAAACCGTGATTGACGAGAAATCAGACACAAAGAAAAACTATAAAAAATATATTTTATGATATGATATGGGTTTGGTCAATTGACCTACATATTGAAAAACTAATAAAAAAAAAAACATTAAAACTATGAGAGAATAATATTTCCTAAACGAGACTCTTTAATGACTACATTGTGGATGTTATTATATTTTGTAGTTGAGTGAATGAGGTCTTCAATTTACAGATGTCCAAAACTTTCCTCCAAGACAAGGAATAACCAAATATTGAAGATAATTATATTTTTCTTTCAGGAAAACTAAAAGTAATTATGGTAATATTTTGACTTTCTTTCAAGAGAAAAGTAAAATTCTTATATGGTAAGAAAATTAGGGCAAAACCCTAACAAATCTCCCCTTTTTTGCTTGATTTTCTGACAACATTTGATTCACCTTCTTCACGTACATGATCTTCATCACTGCTGCTTGATATGTTTAAAGATGGAACCCTTTCGGATTAAAAGTATTGGAAAACTAATAAAAAAGACTTTATGATATGATATGAGTTTGGTCAATTGACCTACGTATTGAAAAACTAATAAAAAGAAAACATTAAAACTATGAGAGAATAATCTCTCCTAAACGAGACTATTTGATGACTACAATATTGTGGATGTTATTGTGTGTGTTGTAGTTGAGGGAATGATGTCTTCAATTTATAGATGTCCAGAAAATTTTCTCCAAAACAAGAAATAACCAAATATGGAAAGGAATTATATTTTTCTTTCAGGAAAAGTAAAAGTAATTATGGTAATACTTTGACTTTTCTTCAAGAGAAAAGTAAAACTCTAATATGGTAAGAAAATCAAGGCAAAAAAACTCTAACAAGAAGCCCATCACTAGTCGGTGTTGTTTCCTCCGATGAATCTTTCAACTCCTCCGTTGCTAACCGTCGACCACTCCATCTCTGATGAATATATGCATGGAAGTAAAAATCAAGCCTCTCTTTGGGGCCATATAATATAGTACCAAGTCCCTCTATGGGGTAAACTCGTCATAAACTACACAGCCATATAGAATGCGGTAATATCTGTCAAACTAATCAATGATATACATGTATAAGTGCCTTCCCGGTCGTCTATAGCGCGACACGATAAGAAAATAGATACATATAATATATAAGTGCGATGCTAGACCTCAAAGTAAAAAACATAACTAAGAAAGAGTGACCTAGTGTTTGTAGGCCCCGTCTCTCATTATGAAATCATATACATCAAACATTAAAATCCAACCAGAGCTCTCAGAACCAATCATATAACAAGGATATCATAAGATGCGAGTACGAGATTTAGTCAAGGAATATACAAGGATTATAAGCCTTTGAGAGACACATGATTACAAGGTTATTAAGAAGGGAAGTCATTCAACAAAGTTTCATCTTGTTTTATTTTAACCAAGATCATGCCAAGAGAAAAAACAAGCCTTACATACCTTAAAGTTGTTGCTCTATTGAGGAAGATCAAGCTCGCCTCTTTCTACACGTCAATCTACAATATTAAGGGACAATATCGACAGTAATAACTTAGACTTAGTGAGTCGTAATCGTACTATTGGTTAAAGAACTATACTCTCATTCTAAACCCTTCAAGTAAATAACGTATTCTTGTCAAAGTCTCTGCCATCTCATAATACACCAATGGTTATTACCTCTAACGATCTTTTTTTACTATGTACCCTCTTCCAATTTTTTCTTAAAAGTGGGATCTTGACCCTGGCGTCCTTTATCGTTCCATTCAAAGGGTGACTCTATCAAATTGTAAATCTTAAGAGCACTATCTTCTTAATTATTAGTTAGGCATCTATCAGATTTATTGATACATACGCGAGACTATTTCCTGTCCTTCTAACTTCTTCACTAGCTACTCCACTTATGGTTATATAGATGGTTCCATACTATCTATTCCCGACGACTGTATTCTGATACATAAGACCTTTTTTAAAATCTGTTAAGTCTTCCTTCCTTCGATAAAGTTAGTCTCACTCAATTGTTGGGAGTATTGGATTCTTATGGTTCACATTATCTCAACCATGAGTATTCCATAGTTGTCATTATTGAAATTGTATTCATGATTTGAAAATAAAACCTTATCGGCATTCCTCATTGCTCGCGGATATATGAGGCTTTCTTTTCTTATCATGGTTAACAATTGTCCTCTCTCTTCTACCTACTCTCTTTTATCCTTTGACTTTGAGTAATTTTCCTTGGGGCTTTTGTCCTCCTGTCTTTATTTATGCCCCACACCAATGTTCTGAGTCCCAGAGGTTCAATTATACTTAACGTTATTTGACATTCCTAGTCTGGTGTTATTGTTATTTTCATGCTAAGACTTTCTCTATTAATAGCTCTTAGGAAGAGATATTTTTTAATCATGTCAAGAAAAAGGCTCCTACTCCGTCTATATTATGCAAGATATCTTTTGTCGATTCACATATGCTTGTCGTTATCCTTACTGGCCTGACATTTCACCTTTTTCATCGGGTCATTACCCTTAACATACATATCTTTCATATGCCTTCCTGTTATTCTTAAGCTTATCAGCCCCTTTTATTGTTCCGCGCAAGAGTTCCTCGCGCCTTACCCATAATTATTCCCATCTATCTATTTCCTGCGAGTCGTCGCACAATTCAGTTTAATTTGCAGCATCACATAATCCAAGGGGTTGTCTAAATCCACTCATTCTTCCATAAGCAGACCTTTCATTATCTAATTACTTAATCGTCTTACTCTGATTTCTTCACTTTAGGTTACCGGAGGGTTCTTGTCCTTTATATTATTTTTGCGGTGATCCTCCCAATCGTTGACAATTTAGCACCTTTAGTTAATGAAATCATCACTGCCCCTTTTCCATAGTGGGTTCTTAAATTTTTCTTGACGTAATAAGACCTTTGTAGTATACCCGGCTAACGGGCTGACCCGGACCGGTATTTCACGGCGGACGATTCTCCGATCGGGTTACGGTCCGTTCATCGGACTACCGGCCAACCGGTCAGGTTCGTTCTGGATTCGAGCGCCTGCGGTTAAGGTCGAACAGTCAACCGGTCCGGTTTCTTATTTATTCTTATTTTTATTTTTTTTAAATTCTAGTATTTATTTTCTATAATATAAACTAAATTCAATTTAAATATGTAATATAATAATATAATATATAATTTAGTTGTATATATTAAAATTGAAACTTTAAAGTTAATTTTTTATTTTATAGTTTATAACTTTATACTTTATTATAGATTATAACTTTATACTTTATTATAGATTATAACTTTATACTTTATAGTTTATAACTTTATAGTTTATATTGTAAATTTGTAATTATAATTTTATTAATTTATTAGATTAGTAGATATAAGTCATATAACTTATAAGTAACAAATGATTAACAACTAAATAGTTAGTAAAATTAAAATTAATGATAAGATGTAAACTTTTGAACTTTCATAACGTTAATAAGAGTACATAATGAAGTAATAATAATTTTATTTACATATTATGCATCCTTTTTGCAAGTTCTTCGTAATCTATAGGTTGATTGAATTGGTTATGCTCCATAGCCTCTAACCGAGTATTAATTCGATCCGCCGCTCCCGCCTTCCAAAATATTGCCTATTTCTTCATCTTCCGGAGAATTAACGTCTCCACATCCTTGATTTCTTCTCTCTGATCTGATCCAATCCCTTAAGCAGACTAACACTTCTAATGTGCTTCCACCCAATGAGTGACGTGTCTCCTATTTGATCTCGTGCTTGGCTAAATGCACTTTCAGAAGCCACTGTTGAGATCGACACATTAAGAACATCCCGGGCCATCGCTGCAAGTACCGGGAATTGCCTTTTGTTATCCTGCCACCATTGTAAAGGGTCAAAATTTTTCTTCGGCTCCACTGGCTTTTGCAAATAAAATTGCATCTCATCGCAAGATCGGCCAGGTTGGTTGTGTTGTAAAAGTGCTCCATATGTCTAAAGATTCTTCTTCATCGTCATCATCATTGAATCCTGCGGTGTAGACCGCAACCGTAACTAGAAGGAATATTAGTAGCGAGTTGGTGTTATCATGTAATTAGCATAATATTCATATAATGTTGTTAAATTAGTATCAAGTTTATTTATGCAATCAAATGAAGATGGAGTTTCTGTTCCACCTATTTCCATATAAGTATATAAACTAAATATTAGATTATGACAATCTACCTTTTTAATAGAAGGATTTAAGATCGCACTCAATACAATAAACATCGTGAATAGGAAAAAATATTTTTAAACTTTTCAAACATAATCAGAATCGATCTCAGATATTTCACATTTGATTTTAAACCATAAAGTAAATAGGAAATTTCACTATATGAGCTAAAGCATTACAAATCATTGGGTAATAAGATCACGAAAATTCAACGATTGCGATGTAAAATTTACGTAAAATTTTAAAAGTTCACCAATTGATTTCCAATGTTCGCTTGTTAACATATACATTACGTTCTTACAATGCGCATTTGCAACATGTGTTATGGGTCTTTATACTTATAACATTCTTTTAAAAATAAATAAGTATAATTCCAGTGTAATAATCTCTTACGGCATGAATTTAGGTCTCAAATTAAATTGTTTACATTTTTCTTTAAATTCTATAATTCTATTTTTCATATTATTACCCTGAATAACTCCAACAGCTCTTTTGACAAGTTTTATTTCAGGTGAAAATAAATCAAGACCACTTTTAACAATTAAATTATAAATATGACAAGCACAACGAACATGAAATATATCAGGAAGTGGTGGTTGTACTTCCGCTTTTAAAAGATCTACAGCAGCAGTATTATTAGATGCATTATCAAATGATACACAAAGTATTTTATTATAAAGATTATATTTTTGGGCATAAAAACAAATAGTTTCGCTTATATATTTTCCAGTATGACTTTGATCCTCGTCATACGCAAAAGCAATAATACGTTTTTCCATTTTAAAATTTTCATCAATCCAATGACAAGTAATTGTTAAATAATCATAACTGTTCAATGCATGTCCAATGTCTGAAGTAAAACTAACATGACATGGAAGGTTAGCAAACAAATATTGCAAGAAAATAACATAATCATTATGAAGTCTAAAAATATCGGCTCTAGTAGTACTACGAGGAACACCTTTAAAAAAAGGATTATATACTCTTTGAATATATGTAATTAAATATGAAGAAGAAGTACTCCGACAATCATTTTTGCTAATTCAATGCGATCTTTTTTTGGATCGTACTTAGCCAACCCCCCAGTTAATGGATTAAGTTGTTGTTGACCGGGTTCTAAATTAGGGACAGCATTCCATTGTGCCGTATGATCGAATTTTATATGTCTAGCTATAGTGCGTCCCCGTCACACCACCCCGTCTTATGTTTATAAGTTCTCCCACAAATATTACATTTAACTCTATCGTACCTACAACTTTATCATAAAAGAGCCACACTTTACTCCTTTTTTCTTGCTTACGGTAAAGGAGGTCTACGACTACGACTACCACTAGCAGCACTAACATCGTGTAAGGAACACTAAGGTGTAGGAGGTTCTTGTTCTTGTTCTTCAAGTTCAACAATATTATCTAATTGAGCGTTATCACATTCATTATCTTCATTCCAAAATCTTCTTGCATTTGATCATAATCTATATTTTGATTAGATGATGAAGAACCTCTGATTTTTTACCCTTGAACTAGATTTACTACATGATCCGACGCAATTCCCCTTAGTAAAGACATTATAAAATATTTAAATAATCAACAAATAAATATGACAATTTAATAAAATAATTAGAGAATGAAACGAGTGTACCAAACTTCGGATTCGAATTCAATAAACTCAAGCTCAAGTCTCGTCTTGCTACTTTGAATTTGAAAACTAATAATATTAATAACTTGAAAATTGATAATAAAGATGATTAAGAGAGTATGAGAATAAGAGAATTGAGAGAAATGTTGTGTGATAAAAATGAAGAAAATGTAGAGAATTTATAGATTTTTTAAAGGGTAAAAATGGAATTAAAATAAATAATAAAACAAAACAAAAAAACAAAAAAAAATTAATAATATATCGACCAACGGTCGAAATGACTGCTGCCACCGCCCCACCAACTTTCTTCAAGCCCAACGGCCATTTTGACCGTTGGGCAAATTTTTTTATTTTTTTTTTGTTACCGGTCCGGTTAACCGGTAATGGAACCGGTTTTCCAATATCGCCTAACTGGTCCGGTTGTCTGTTTTGAAATGACCGTGCGGGTTGGGGTTGGGGACAATCCGACCCCAACCCAGATGTCCTTACCGGTCCGGCCGGTCCTAAACCACCAGTCAACTGTCCGGTCGGTCAACCGGACGGTTGATGTATACTTTGTAGTCATAACTTCATTCACCTTTATCCCTTTCATTGCAGCTCCTCTTTTCGTTTTTAACATACCTACCCTTGCCTTACTTTTCATCTTATCATTTTATTTACATTAACTAAATATTGCGCCTTCCTTCACTCATTCCCCAGTCGTCCTCAAGTTATCTCCATCTTTGGTTTGAACAACTATTCTTATCTCAAAGTATCTAGAATTATGACACATCTTTCAGTAAATTTGAAGGCCTCTTCACTTCGTTGTTGGTAACATGTTTGGATTATTAACATTTCGACATGTAACTTTCAACAGTCAGCAATAGAATTTCTTTATTACTAAGCAGTTGCTTAAGTTGCCTTTTATTACCACAGGTATTGACCCTTGTAACTCGAGGTCACTATTCAGGGTGCGTCATCTTACATATTCTCATTAATAATCCCATAACCAACTTTAATACGACCTATTTAAATTGATACATCCTTATTGGCAATGTTAGGGGGTCATTCCATGCTCTCGAGCAAAGTGTAACCATTTCGGTTGCGTGTTGTAAGATACTTTCTTATTTATGTCAATGAGATTCATTGTGAGACAATAAGTTCTCATAACCTCCTTAAATCCTCTGATAATACTTCATTCATCTCATATTTCTTAGTTTTTCTTTGTTGTATCATGTTTCTCACCATACTTGGGATTTCGTAAGGTCATTTAGGTGACGTGATATCATAAAAATCAGAATTCACTTAGCGTACTCATTTAGAAGAGTGACTAACCAAACGGATCCTTTTTCGATGTTGATATTTCCTAATTTGGGAGGATGGATCGTCCGATTGGTATTTAGATTAATATTTGCCTATTCGAACCTCATCGTAGGCACCTAGTCTCATAACACATTCACCTTCACAACCTAACATCTACTTATCCTTATATTTTGTTTCACTTGACTACGAACTATGTAGATTACCATACTTTTACCGTACGACCCCCAATTGCTCTTCATATTTGTTAAAGTATTTCGCTTACATTGATATCACTACTTGATATCCATTTCATTTCTTATCTTATTTCAATTAAACATTCCCTTCCTTATAACTTTCCTTTTCTTTAGTTGGCCTTATCTTCTAGGCGGTTATTGTTCTTGGTTACTCCAGACAAAAACCTTTCTGAGGAAAACATTTACCTTATAAAGGAGTCGATAATTGGTCCTCAAGGTATCAAGGTTGTTTAAAAGTTATATTAATTTCACAATTTTTAGGTACGTCAGGTATACATGGTCCAAAAGAGTGGCCTTAACGGTACTATCTTCCCTTTACTGTCCATGCTTAAGGATTACTTTAACCTCTACTAAGTCCCGATCTCTTATAGGTTCTTCTCATTGCAATCCTGGCCTTATGGAAAGTGAAGGTAACAATACATATATTATCCCATCGAAATGTTGATTTCCTTATAACCTCCTGCATTCAAGTACTCTGCACTTCCCTTCTTTACTTCTTTTGCCTCTTAAAACCAATATCTTACCTTCCCAGATATTCATGAACTCCTCTATATCTCAAATGCCCACACTCTGTGATGATAATATAACACACGCACCTCTGGTGTACTGATAACCTTCTTGGGGGGAGGGGCTTTCATTTGCTTGCTATGAATACAGACTGGTCAGAGTCTTTCTGGTAACCGAAAGTATTGGAAATGTATAAAGCATGAGTTAAACTCGAATTCTTACAATTCAACTCTATTGCACGATCTATGAGATGAAAGAACATAAACATTCTCTAAATGCCCCGTAGCCTCATGTTTATAAGTGTGGTGCACAACACACCCATAAATAAGACTCTACTAGACATGGCTTGTAGACAATCTAGGATAGACATGATCTGATACTAAAGTTTGACATACCTCAGCTTCGGGGGGTGTGGACGGCACCCGGTGCCTGAACAGTCTGAGCATAACACATGTATATCATATCATGAACATATAAATGTCTGGGCTGACAAGGCCTCAGAATGATATCACAAGAGAAACTAGGAATAACAACCTAAACAAGTGATAGTATAACCACCATGTGTGCATACATCATAAGGCTGACCAGGCCATACAAAACGACAATATATAACACACTAATCTGCAAGTCTCTAAGATTCATATAACAAATAACCAGGTCAGGACAGGGCCTCTCCATACCCCAAAATACTAGAAATATGTACAACAGTACCTATCGACTCTGATGTAGCTACTCTGAGAGAGAGGAGTGCGACAATCTCCGTTGAATATGCAACCTACTGAGGAATGGCCGCTATGTCTATATATACTTGCGAGCATTAACATAGTGTTCTAGAATGGGGCATCAGTACGAAATATGTATTGAATATGTAAGGCTGAAACTATAAACAAATGCAACGCCGTAATGAAACTTAAGCTGAAACTGCAATTGAGTGCATAACTGTAAGATATAGCAATAGAGAAACATCATGTACTCTAGGTGTTGATGTGGGCCAGAATATGCGTAAAAAATATAATCACGTATATATAATGTTGTAGGCCTTTGTGGGTGGTATTATCAATATCATATTTGTATAAACTGCATATGTAACGTCATAGGCCTCTGGGAGCAATATTATCAATATTGTATTTGTATAAGCTACCGACTATGTTGTATAGGGTGGAGTGTTGGATAATCAAGACTTCGCACATCTAGAAGATGAAAGTTGCGGAATGAAGATGTTGACATGGATGTGTGGGCATACAAGGAGAGATAAAATTAGAAATTAAGATATCGGGGAAAGAGTGGGAGTGGCTTCAGTGGAGGATAAGATGTGGAAAGCGAGGTTGAGATGGTTCGGGCATGTGCAGAAGAGAGACACAGATTCCCCAATGCGGAGGTGTGAGAGGTTAGCTATGTATGGGTTCAGGAGGGGTAGCGGTAGGCCGAAAAAGTATTGGGAAGAGGTGATTAGACATGATATGGTGCAGGTGCAACTTACTGAGGACATGATCTTATATAGAGGGTTGTGAAGGACACGAATTAAGGTAGAAGTATAGTAGGTAGTCGAGAATAGCCCTACCTACGCTTAACAAATGATATTTGTAGTGCTATTATCGTAGTCTGATTAGCCTATAACACTCATAGGAGCAGTATTGCTTTATAGTCTCTTGTAGTTTGATTTCTGTTGCTATCTGTTCTTTAGTGTACTTTGTTTATCTTATTTATCTGCGTTAGCTATTGCTTTCTTTTGTCATAATGTGCTACCATGGCGTATTCGATTTTGTCATCAACATGTTCATACTGCTTTAATTTCTTGTTTGGGTCTGATCGTTTCTATTGTTTTGCTTGTTTTACGTGTGATTATGCGTTGTCTTGAGCTGAGGGTCTCCCAGAAATAGCCGTTCTACCTACCAAGGTAGAGATAACGTCTGTATACACTCTACCCTCTTTAGACCACACGTTGTGGAATTTTACTGGGTATGTTGTTGTATCTGTATAAGTTGTTCATATATCGTCGTAGGCCTCTGAGGGAAATATATATATATAATACATGCATATTATGACCTCTGAAGGACTATATAATACTCTTTTCAACATGTCAGAGTGACGTAAGATCGTTACACCTCTGACTCCCTTATGAGGATTATACATTACCTTCTTTGTTCATATGAATCAACAACAAGATCAATATTCTATCCTTAGCTTTTTTTTTAATAATAACAATGAACATTGTCTTATCAATACAAAGATGATAGTATCGAGAGTGAAGATTACTCCTGATGAGGAATGAATATGGTACAATAATAACTCAACAGGATAGAACACATGTATCCTCTTCAATACTTCATAATAGAGTTTCTTTTTGAAATGACGTTGTTAAATATAATTACGGTTATTCATAGATCATGCCAAGAGAATGAATGGATGAGCCTTAACATAGTTGGTTCACGAAGGTACAACTATTCCACAAGTCCTCACACTTTTTACGGATGGTTATTTATATCATATAAAGGATGTGTATCAATAACGAGTCCATATCTTATTAAGAAGTTCATTTAGGTACTTTATCGAACAACTTAGGTACGCAACTTTGTAAGATCATTCACGGTTCAAGTTCAATATATTCTATCATAACAACTTTCATCGTCACCCATACTCATCACCACCATGCTACCCATGTATTTACAACTCCATTTAATATCTTAAATCTTACCAAATCAGCCCAACATAGGTTAAAAATAACAAGAACAACCTTTACATGTTTTCTAGTCATTCTTCTTTCTAGCTTATAATTCCATCATCAAGACCACCACTTTGGACTAGCACAACACCAACATATACAACATAATCAAGCTACATCCCATAATTTTCAGTCATAACAAGTCATATATTCAACCTCTAAATAGTCCAACAACAAGACCACAACATA
This sequence comes from Przewalskia tangutica, assembly GCA_029844215.1. Lineage (NCBI taxonomy): Eukaryota > Viridiplantae > Streptophyta > Magnoliopsida > Solanales > Solanaceae > Przewalskia > Przewalskia tangutica. The sequence goes on along the minus strand of CM056720.1, from coordinate 137,715,543 downwards.
CATTGCCAATTAGAGGCTAACTTGTAGATTCTTCACCCAAAACTTAACTAATACATAAGTAAGCTTAAGAACAAGAAAGGTAGTGTTAATATTACCTTGCGTAGCAAGTATAACCTTGTACCAAGTCTTCTTAGCACCAAGAAAATCCCTCAAGTGCATAGCAACTCCGTAGAAGTATTCTCATTCACTTAACCTTGATTTTGATATGGGATTATGATGTAATCATATTGGAACCACCTTGAAACCTTAGAAATATGTTGGGAGGTCTTGAGAGAGAGTGAGAGTGGTGTTTGGTCGAGAAATGACCAAAAATATCCTTTGGAAATCACTTAAAACCGAAGCAAAGTAGGCCACCGCTCAAATTGATGGTCCATTTTGACAGTCCGTAGAAATAGACCATAATATCTGACCTGCAGCTAAAATATTTGCAGAAATATTGAGGATTCACTTCCCAATTTGTACGGCCCATACATCTTGGCCATCAATTTTGAAATTTTACGGATTTCATCAAAATATATTCTCTTCGATCCGTTTAACTTCTATATATTTCGGTACTTCTATAAACAAGCTATGAACCTTCATTATTCTTCTGTAAGGTCATGTATCTTTCCGGGATATCGGTGTCAATCGACGGTACGACAGAATATGAAACTACAAGGTGTAACATTACATAAACAATATATATATATATATATATATATAATAATAATAATAAGTTTCACAGATATAGTTGAAACAGGGAAGTCGTATCGCACTAGTGTCAGTATAAACCTGAAGTCTGAAACAAATAAGGGTATCTAGACTTCATATCCTTCTCGGTCTCCCATGTCATTTCCTCCATGTTATTATTCTTTCAAAGTACTTTAACTGAAACTACTTCTTTAGTCCGTAACTTACGGACCTGGTGATCTAAGATAGCAACAGGGATTTCTTCGTATGATAGATCTTCTATGATCTGGACATCCTCAATAGTGGTGATACAGGAGAGATCCCATGAAAATTTTCGAAGCATAGATACGTGGAATACTGAATGAACTGCTTCTAACTTTTGGGGTAACACAAGCTTGTAAGCCACTTAACGATTCTCTGAAAGATCCGATACGGTCTGACGTACCTGGAGCTAAGCTTGCCTTTTTTTGCCAAACATCATCACGCCTTTTATAAACGACACCTTCAAGAACACCCAATATCCAATAGAAAACTCTAAGTCTCAATGTCAGTTATTTTAGTAGAGCTTTTATCAACTCTAAGCCATCAACAATGGCTCCTAAATCAATTTCACTTTCTCTACTTCTTGTTGTACCAAATCAGACCCTAATAACTTTGGTTCACCAACATCGAACTAGCCGACAAGAGATATGTTCTTACTCCAATACAGGACTTTATATGGTGCCATATTGATACTGGAATGGTAGCTATTATTATAGGTAAACTCAATGAGCGGAAAATAATCTTTCCAACTCCCTTTGAAGTCCAAAACACATGCTCGTACCATATCCTCGAACGTCTGAATAGTGTGTTTGGCCTGACCGTCTGTCTTTGGATGGAAAGCTATACTAAGGCTAATCTGAGTACCCAAACCTTTCTAGAAAGACCTCTAGAAGTTAGCTGTAAACTGGGCATCTTGATCAGATATAATAGAAACCGAAACTCCATGAAGTCAGACTATTAGAGGATGTAGTATGTCTCATCTGCTATGAGTAATGGTTACTCGTGATGGACACATGGATAATTTAGAAGTATTGATATACCCTGCTGATATACTATTTGTTATACAATGTCTAAAGTATGATCAGTGTGTGGGAGATAGAAGTCCTTAGACTTGAGGTCGATACGCACCTTGCTACAAGGTAATGTACTTCGATCCTGTCCTAAGCTCAAATGTGTTATAGGTTGAGATACGGCTTGTATTGGGTACACTACGATGTGGATTAAAGGTGGTAGTTGAGCCAAGATTAGGATTCATCCTCGAATGTATATTCGGGATAACACTCAGATTCTCATGTGATATTAGGATGACTAAGTTGTTGGCCAACGCAATAGACATATCTAGGATATGGTCTGGTTGTAAACTAATATAGATGAGATATAATGGCCAAGCCATTTGGATAGACATTTGGCAGATCCTAAGCTTGATCGAGTGTGTCGTGAATGAAAGGATTTTATCTTCCCACACAGAGGTCTATTTTACTGGATTCGTGTAACTATACGTCACATATTGAGTTCGTCTCTCGGCGCCGTCTAGAAGTTCCGTGTAGACCCTAATATGATTAGTGTTGATATGTGAAGGCATGTAGGGTAACACTAAGTCAATTGTTTCGTCGATCTAAGGATATAATGAGAGAATATAAATGTTCGATTTATGATCGAGACATTTGAATGAATAATGATTATTTAATTAAGTCGAGATTGGATTTAGAATTTAATTAAAATGAAAACGAGACAAAATTGGACTAGGGCCGCGGCGCATAGGACACAGGGCCGCGTGCCACCTATTTAGCGTTGCGATAACGCCTTGGCAGTGGGCCAGTCAGATTGACCCACTGTGTCTCGTTTTCTGGGTCTGGCCCACGGAAACCCTAAGCTGCATTTTAACCCTAAAATGCAGCTATAAATAAAGGGTTTAATTCATTATTCTACACACTTGATCTACAAATGCAGTTGATATGCTTTACCAATTTAATTTTGTGAGATCTGCAGGGATTGCGGTAATTGATTCTTATTTTATAACACCAATATTTGAAGGTGTCACCCTTATGTTTGATAGCAGTCTTCATTGGTGTCTCTCATTTAATGTGTTTCATGCGATACCTACAATGGAGTTTGGAGAGAATCCTGTTGTGGCTATTGTTGACTGTTCTCTTGTCTATGCAATGGAGTTTGCTGATACTTTTTATCTGCCTTTCTGTATATTCAGAGATTAAGACCCTTCCACATTAGTGTATCACTGTATTCCAAGTATAAAGCCATGGCTCTGAATAACAAGAGACAATAGATAGTAACAGTAACTTAGCATATTATTTTGTTATAGTTACTGGTCCTTTCCCTTGTTGATCTTCTTTGTTTTTGTTTTATCCTGAGTCGAGGGTCTATCTAGGGTTAAGGTATGCGTACAATCTGTTGGTCCTTTCCCTTGTTGATCTTCTTTGTTTTTGTTTTATCCTGAGTCGAGGGTCTATCTAGGGTTAAGGTATGCGTACAATCTGTCTTTTCCAGAGCCCACTTCTGGGACTACATTGGGTGTGTTGATGTTGTACTACTGGTACTTTATGTCGTTATTTAATGATATGGGTAATGTCGGAAGCAAATATAATAATATTTTCTTAATTTGCTAAAATTGACCAAAAAGAGAATCTATTTTTAGTATAAGGGTCAAGTAAAATGAAATGAAGGGAGTATTGTGTCATCAATTAAAGCACATCGAGACAAAAAAAAAGGGAACAAAAAACTGGATTGGTTGGTCAAATGTGGAACTTTTTATCCAAACTTTATAATTTATACATGGAACATTTACACTTGTTCTTCTCATTTATTTCGTTGCTAATTTTTGACATGGAAATGTATTATTCACACTTAATTTGCCCTTTTTAAGAGAAAATAGCAATTCATTTCACACGTGAATAGTTGCAACGACTGGTCTTAATTGGTGTGGACGTATAGTCATGGCTCATTTTAATTGACTCTAACTGAGATAGCGACTTATACGTGGAAGCAAGCTGGAATAATTCAATGCAGTTCAATTTTCACATTATTATTGGTTGTTCTATCCATTTATAGTGCCTATTATTCCACAAGATCCCTCATTTCATCAGAAAAACACAAGATCTGATCAGCACTGTGTCTATGGCTTTGTTCAATTTTTGCAGCTGTTTCTCTGAGTCGTCGGACTCAGAGTCCAGCCGATTCGTCTGCAATGGCAATGTTTGTGTTTTGCGTGATCCCAAGTCCTCCACGGACATCAATTTCAAGAAGAAGAACAAGCAGAAGCGAAGCTTTAGAATCCCGTTTTCTCAACTTTCTCTTCGCAAGTTCCCAATGGCAAGATAACGTGTTCAGAGGCGGATCGAAGACTGATTACCACTGAACTCATTACGCTTTTGATTTTATGGGTTCAGAATTTAGTATCTGTTGAAATTTTAGTAAAGTTTTACATATATAAATATGTTATACAACGAAAATGTTGGTCAAGTTGGACTCATTGATTATGTGTTTGTTTCGCCTATGAACGTGTCTCAAACTTTTATTGTATGATAACAAATATATATACGTATCTTCTCTATGTAAAGAAGGGGAAGAATCCTGGACAAAGCCAATCTCTTAAGGGTGGTTAAGCACGAAATTACAAGATTTTGATGATCCTAATTCCCTCTGGGGAAATAGTGGTTGTCATACAAAGTTCATAATATACTTTTCAATTTCTTATCCTTCAATTTGTTTCTTCGATCGCCCAATGATTTTTAGTTGTTCTTTGGAGGAATTTCCTACTGAAGAACACTTGTAATTGAAAAATCGAACTGCTTTGATGTATTCATGTATTGAGGTTTATTTCTTCTGGTGTAAAGCAAAAAAGAGTTTCTACTATATCCTTCTTATTAACGTATGTTTCATTTTATATGATGATGTTTGACTCGTTTAGAGTATATGATTAATATACTCTATCTTTAGGGTATATAATTGTATTCCTTTTTGTTACCCTATCTTTAGGGAGTGGCGATTTTTCTTTGACATTAATTGCAAAGAACATCTTTTTGAAGAATACAATGTGAGTACAAATGTGTAATAACAGGAAATGGAAAGTGTAACAACAATAACAAGTATGTAAAAAATCCGGAAATAAACAAATAAGAGGGTTTGCTGAGTCGACTGAATTCTCAATCTATCCTTAAGATAATATTGCTCTGTATATCCTTTCAACGGTGTAATGACAATTTATCACCCAAGATAAAATAGCAATCAAACAAATGAGCAAAGGGAACTCAAGTGTTCGCTTAGGAAGAAAGATCTTTGAGTGTTTTGTGATTGCAAGAGAGGAAGACGATTTCAGAGAATTGTTAAGTGTCAATGTGTATTTTGCAATTGTGCCAAAGGCATCAATTTATAGGTAGATGATTATGTCTTCTCAATTAACCAAATGAATGGCCATCAATGTCAAGTAATGACCATTGATATTTAGGTTAATTCAGCCTAGTAATGGCTGAAATCAATAGCGAGATAATGGAGAATAAATGCTCCAAAGTCATCCCAAGAATCAGTTTTAATTCGCCTTCAACAGACTGAAAAACAATCGAAGCGCCGCGACTCTTCGGATGGACACCGCGGTTGTAGTTCCAAAGAACCCACCGAACAAACGCCAATAGAGTCGCGCTTTCGGGCGTCGTGCTTCAATTCCAGTGAGCTACTGGAATTGAAGCGACATTTAGAGTCGGGGCTCTAGGAGGAAGCACCGCGACCCTGACTTTGTTGCGCCGCGGCCCTTCTCGGCTCCGCGGCGATTTCTGATTCGTTTCATCTTTTACACGTTTCTTTCATTTACCAACGTGAAACCATTTGTCATTTGGCCAATAACCGTATATTCTCTTACGTCTCAAAAAATTTGTTTACGTATCAATATCTCTTTCTTTTAAGAAAATTACGATCATTGGCACTTTATGTGCACGTGTTTGGAAACCATGTTTCCGACGTGCGGTGTCTCAATTGTTCGAGTCATAATTAATAGGATTAATTTTATTTCACATTTAGTAAATTTCCAACAATCCCATCTTGGAAGAGATTTTGGTGCACACACATGGTGCCTTTCGAGCAATTACTCGGCGGATCGATGTTGCATCCGGAGAGGTAGCCGTAGCTTTGAATCTTCCATAGTAGAATATCATCGGACATATTTACTGTGCGGTGACCGTGATGTCTTGAACCGTCAGTGTTTAGTATATGCCAAGACAATGGTACCAACACAACACCTTTCCTACTCAATCTTTCTAATGTTTTATCCATCGTGGGCCGTGGACACACTTGGGTTCTTAAGTGTGTTCATTTGAGGCGGCTTGTCCTCGCACTTAAATAGGTGGTCTCCTACAGGTATCCTGCAATACCCCGCTACACAAGCGTTAGGAACCATTAAAAATTTCCCCAACCTAACCTCAAGTATTGAGGATCATTAAAGGTTTGGAAACTTATCATTTACCCCTCTTACAGGTAGCACTTTATGTCTATCGCGGAAACGGACTTGGATTATGTTTCTTAAGAAGAAAACATTATCCAAAGTGCTTTTGCTTCCACCTAAGCGCTCACGGAACCTTTACAATTTAGTTTTCCCATTGAACCTTATTTCTGGGATCTCCAGTCTGTAAGTTTGGGTGTCCACTATATCAGTTCTTATTGTTGGGTTTTAAGGCCATTCCCCTAGACAGGCAGAACATCTGATCTTTGGGTATTTCCTTCGTCAAGGGATCTACGATATTTTCCTTAGATTTTATATAATCAATGAAAATAATACACGAGGTGATCAGCTGCCTAACAGACTCATGTCTCCATCGAATATGACGAGACTTGTCGTTATATATAGAACTTTGTGCCCTTTCTAGAGCCTACTAACTGTCGCAGTGGATCATTACAGAAGACACAGGTTTATCCCAACATGGGACATTCTCTAGAAAACCATGAAGCCACTCAGCTTCCTCTCCCACTTTATCTAAAGCGATAAATTCCGACTCCATCGTGGATCGGGCAATAAGAGTTTGCCTAGAGAATTGCCAAGACACAGCTCCACCACCGATTGTAAAAATATATCCGCTGGTGGACTTGATGCCGTCACTATCAGATATTCAGTTTGCATCACTGTACCCTTCTAGTACAGCTGGATATCTCGAATAGTGTAACCCAAAATTTAGCGTGAACTTCAGGAACCGTAGTACCCTATTCAACGCTTTCCAGTGATCCTCACTTGGATTACGGGTGAACCTAGCCAATTTATTGACTGCATGAGCGATATCAGGACGAGTGCAGTTTGTGATATACATCGGACTACCAATCACCTGCGCATATCGCTCCTGGCGTACGGGCTCACCAAGATGTTTGTCAATCTTTTGACTTATATCCAATGGTGTCGATACCGGTGAACTGTCGAACATCCCAAATTTCTTCAGTACAACCTCGATGTAGTGTGATTGAGACAAGACCAGTCCATTAGATGTCTTAGATATTTTGATCCCTAAGATGACATCTGCAATGCACATATATTTCATGTCAAAACATTGTTTTAACATGTTCTTAGTCTCTAGGATTATTCCAGGACTGCTTCCAGTGATCAACATGTCGTCTACATAAAGGCATATCATGATGAAGGATTCAACATTTCCTTTCTTGTAGACACATTTGTCACCTCCATTAATGGCGAACCCTTTTGATAGTAGAGTACTATCAAATTTTTCGTGTCATTGTTTAGGGGCCTGTTTCAGCCCGTACAACAATTTAACAAGCCGACACACTTTTGTCTCTTGTCCCGGAATCACATACCTCTCGGGTTGGTCCATATATATCTCTTCTTCCAAATCACCATTTAGGAAGGCTGTCTTAACGTCCATTTGATGTATTTCAAGATCCCCAAGGCGGTGATAACTATGAACATACGTATGGATGTCATTCTAGACACCGGAGCGTAGGTGTCGAAATATCAAGGCCCTCCTTTTGGAGATAGCCCTTGACTACCAATCTAGTCTTGTACTTATCGATAGATCCATCTGCCTTTAACTTCCATTTAAGAATCCACCTACAACCCAAATATTTGTGTCCTGGGGAAAGTTCAGTCAACTCCCAGGTGTGGTTATGCAGGATGGATTCTATCTCACTTTCTAAACCTTCCTTCCAGAGCGATGCTTCTGGAGTTGACAATGCTTCAGCGATTGTCTGTGGTTCATCCTGAACCAAATAAGCTTCAACGTCTGGACCAAAGGACTTGTCCTTCCTGACCCTTTTGCTTCTCCTTGATTCCATCTCTGAATCTTCCAAGTCCTGAGAATCTGGAATACTGGATCCCGGATAATCAGCCACTTCATAATTCACTAGATCTGAACCGTTTGGATCTAGGTAGTCATCGACTTCTTGATCCTCAAAGATTTGATCATAACTCATTTGCGAGAGGTTATGTTATTTTCCTTCTCTGAAAACGTGTCTTTAAAGAAACTTGCGTTCCTTGACTCCATGATCGTACCTACATGAATGTCTGGTACATTACTTATGCACTAGGAAGCGATAAACACTATTATTATTTGCATATCCGATGAATATGCAATCCACAGTCTTAGGTCCAATCTTGACCTGTTTTGGTGTAGGTACTTTTACCTTGTCCAGACAACCTCATACTTTCAAATATTTGTAGGTAGATTTCTTTCCTTTCCATAGCTCGTATAGAGTATTGTCTTTATCCTTGTGTGGAACTCTGTTAAGAATCATATTCACGGTAAAGACAGCTTTTCCCCACATGGTTTGAGGAAGGCCCGAATTGATGAGTAAAGCATTCAACATTTCCTTTAGTGTTCGATTCTTGCGTTCAGCAACACCGTTTGATTGAGGTGAGTAAGGAGTCATTGTTTGATGAACTATACCCGATTGGGTACAGAATTCTTTGAAAGACGCTACATATTCTCCCCATCTATCATTACAGATTGTTTTAATTCGTCCGCTTAGTTAGTTCTCAACTTCTGCTAGCGTTTGACTGCTTCAAAGGCTTCATCTTTACTTTTTAGTAAGTATAGGTAACAAAACCTTGTGTCATCATCTATGAAAGTCACAAAGTACTTATTCCCCCCACTGGTTTGAGCGAACTTTAAATCACATATATCAGTGTGTATGAGTTCTAGAGGAGTGGTTTCCCTTTCGACGGATCTAAATGGATTCTTGGAAAGTTTTGCCTCTACGTACACCTCACACTTACGTTGAGGGTTTATGTTGATAGACGGCAATAATTCCAACTTTACCAATCTTTGGATAGATTGATAGTTAACATTTCCTAATCTATGATGTCATAAATTAGATGAATCAATCAAGTAAGTAGAAGGCGCAATTTTATTGATAGTTGAAACAGAAGGCATTACTGGTGCAACATTAAACTTAAAATGGCCTCCATAGAAGAAGCATTTTCCTACAAAGGTTTCATTTTTAGTGATTACAAACTTGTTAGCCTCTAACACTAGCCTAAAACCAACATTTACTAAAAAAAGGTCCATAATCAGATTTCTACGAATTTCTGAGACATGCATCACTTCCTTCAAAGTCAGCTCATTCCCGGACGTCCTCTTTAGGATCACCTTTCCTACCTCCAGTACCTCTGAAGAAGAATTGTTTCCCATGAACAACTTCTTGTCTGCGACTGGTGTATAAGTGGAGAAGGCTTCTTTATTGGAACATATGTGACGGGTGGCACCTGTGTCCAACCACCACTGCACCAGATTCTCAACGAGGTTTGCTTCAATAACCACCGCTGAGAACTCCTGAATCATATCGTCTACGAGCGTGTCTTCGACGATGTTAGCCTTGGCCTTGCCTTTGGCCTTATTCTCACGTTTGAACTTGCGGCAGTTTTTGGCCATATGACCAACTATACCACAGTAGTTACACTTTCCCTTGAACTTTTCAGTTGTTTGGGGCTTGCCTTCCTTCTGGAACTTCCGCTTCTTGCTTGAGTTCCCTTTGACTTTCGGCAGGTTCGCCTTAGCCTCAGCGAGTTGTTTCTCCTTTGGCATGGCCTTCTTATTGTCCTCCTGAATTTGGAGTTTGACAATAAGTTCATCTAAGGTCATATCCTTTGTTTTGAGTTTCAGATAGTTTAAAACTCAGTCCACGAGGGAGGCAACTTCTCGATCAACGCCCCAACCAATAATTGTTCGTTGGGCTTCAATCCTTCCAAATCTAGGTGATGAAGAATCATCTGAAATTCCTGGACTTGGGATGACACACTTTTGTTGTCCACCATTTGAAATTTCAGGAATTTCCCAATGATGAACTTCCTGCTACCCGCATCTTGGATCGAACAAACTGTTTAGAATATAATTCCTACACATGAAATCACTATGTTTCCATGCTTCGCGAACCATTCTCATATCGCCAGCGGCATGGTTACCTTGGCCCCCTCCCGCTAAATCATTTAGCTGAGGGTCCACGTCTTTCCCAACTAGTAGAGGGTCTTCGGTTAGGAAACGTGACATTCCCATAACCGTCAGGAAAAATAGCATCGTTTGCTGACATCGCTTAAAGTGAGAACCAATGAACTTTTCAAGACGTTCATGGTGAAAACCAGCAGAGTCGGGGCAGTGGCTCCCCCTTGAGAAGTTGCAAAGACATTGGGAACGCCTCTAACAGGAGCATAGATGTTGTTGATGCCTTGGGCAGGAGCATAGGCACTAAAAGTGTCCGGAGCAGCAGTGGAGGCATTGGTTGTACCAAAACCAGTGTTGACACTAGTTGTGCCAAAAACAGTGGTGACACTCGTAGTGCCAAAAGCAGTGGTAGCACTAGAAGTTCCAAAAGCAGTAGTTTGGAAGGCATTAGGAATGCCATGATTAGTAGTGACACTAGAAGTGCCAAAAACAATGGAGTTGAAGGCAGTGTTAGTGCCTTGAGCAGTGAGATTAACTTGAGCATCGGTAGGATTTTCAGCGTTGAATTGGTTGAATTGATCTTGTCCAATCATGTTGTTGTTGAAACAGTCAATATTATCTTAAGCTTGTGAGTACAAATGTGTAATAACAAGAAATGGGAAGTGTAACAACAACAACAAGTATGTAAGAAATCTTGAAATAAACAAATAAGAGGACTTGCTGAGTCGACTGAGTTCTCAATCTATCCTTAAGATAATATTGCCCCGTAAATCCTTTCAACAGTGTAATGGTAACTTATCTCCCAAGATAAAATAGCAATCAAACAAATGAGCAAAGGGAACTCAAGTGTTCGCTTAGAAAACAAGATCTTTGAGTGTTTTGTGATTGCAAGAGAGGAAGACAATTTCAGAGAATTGTTAAGTGTCAATGCGTATTTTGCAATTGTGCCAAAGGCATCAATTTATAGGTAGATGATTATGTCTTCTCAATTAACCAAATGAATGGTCATCAATGTCAAATAATGACCATTGATATTGAGGTTAATTCAGTCTAGTAATGACTGAAATCAATAGCCACGTAATAGAGAATAAATGCTCCAAAGTCAGCCCAAGAATCGCTTTAATTGCCTCCAACGGATCGAAAAGCAATCGTTGCCGCGTTCTTCGGAGGCGCGCGACGTGTAGCTCCGTGAACCCACTAGAACTGAAACACCAATTAGAGTTGCGGCCCATCGGGAAGGCGCCGCGGTGCTTCAATTCCAGTGAGCTACTGGAATTGAAGCGGCATTTAGAGTCGGGGCTCTAGGAGGAGGCACCGCGGCGCTCCAAACACCGCGACCTTGACTTTGTTGCGCCGCGGACGGCTCCGCGGCGATTTCTGATTCGTTTAATCTTTTACACATTTCTTCCTTTCATTTACCAACGTGAAATCATTTGTCATTTGGCCAATAACCGTTTATTCTCTTACGTCTCAAACAATTTGTATACGTACCAATATCTCTTCCATTTAAGGAAATTACGATACTTCGCACTTATGTGCACGTGTTTGGAAACCATCTTTCCGACGTGCGGGGCCCCAATTGTTCGAGTCATAATTAATAGGATTAATTTTATTTTACGTTTAGTAAATTTCCAAACATACAATGCAAAAAAAATTGTGAGACTGCAATTCTACAATTAAACTCTAGCAAAGTGTTGATGCTAGATAGCCACAAGTCCACAACGCACAAATTAAGCTGGAATATAGTACCAAAATTTCGGATTATAATTGATTGCAATTTGCAAGGGTTCAAATTCTAGCAAAATTAGAGGAATATCCAACAATGTGAAACCAATAATAATATAATATACTCATAGAAGTAGGACTGTTCACCGGTCCAATCTCGGACCGGACCGGACCGAAGATCGGACCAGATCGATAATTATAGGTCCTGGACCGGATCCGGTCTAAAACCCAAATCGGACCGTTTCTAAAGAAAGTTCAATTTATTTTGTATTAGTTTTGTTATAAATCTGGTACGTTAAAGTAATTCGACTAATTTAATCTCTTTAAAATTTGATCAAAATTCATGTATTGAAGCTTAAAGTACTTTGATATTTATCACTACAGACCATACGGATACAGTTCATGGTGTTACACCCCGTAATTTCAGGACATGTTAATAAGAACGTACGTAAGAACTCAAATGTTAATAATTGAGACAAGTAAAAATTTATCGGAATTATGAAAATGTCGGGAAATGAAATATTGCGACGAACGGGAGGGTGACACGCGTCACCCCCCTTAGATGATCATGGTCGAATAAGACCATGGGTGTTATGGTCATTTGACCAATGTTAAGATGATCAAGTCTTGCTAGGACTTGAGCTTGATATTGTTGACTAAGTCCAAGGGCCACTTGGCTAGATTTTTAAGTGAATTGGATCCAAGCCACACAATTGTTCTCATCTTGACCCTCCATTGTGTTATTTAAGCATACTAGTAGCAAGACAAGGCTTCCATACTTAGTAAAAAATTTAAGAAAGTTTGTTCTTCACATATTGCTCTCGGGTTCATAGGGTTTGAAGGAGAAAAAAAAATTCGTTTGTTGTTCAATAACCTCCATACTTTAAACCAAGGTTCCTAAGAGTATTGTAAGGGTATCTCAATAGAAAGATCACGAAAAATTATCGTTTTTGTATTAGTCGCAAGGTGAAAACCTAAGTCACTTTCCTAGGTTTGGTTTGGAAATTGAAGGAAAGTTGTTTGTGATCTTCTAAGGGATCAAGTGGCGGATTGGAGTGTCAAGGAGAGGCTCTAAGTGGCTAGGGAGCGACTTCGGATCTTGAAGTTAGATTAAGGCTCGTTAAGGTAACAATGTTGCTCTCTTAAGTGTTATAAGATTACATATTGTGGTAGCCTTACATTTTAACTAGCATGAAATATATGTATTAAAGATTGATAAGTGTTATGGATATTGGAATCCTAAATCCGAAATGACATTATTAGCCATTTGAAATTGAAATACAATTTGGTCGATAATTAGAATCGTCGCATGTTACCTACTTGAAGATTGTAGTAGTTATAATCGATTGCGGCTTGATAACATGTTATACTAAACAACTTGTATTGAAAAGGAATTAGAAAGAATACTTTGTGTTGTTGTACCTCAAATTGCCGAAATGACATTGTATGTTGGACTAGTTTGATATCAATTGTGGGGCGGAATTTTACACGTCTTGTTAGGTGTGTAATCCCCTATTGTTAACTACATTATTGAGCCTTAATGTGGCGTGTTTGGTTATTGAATTCGGGCCTTGAAAAAGGTGGAAAAGTATGTAGAAACAAAGGAAGTGTTGTCCGATTTTCCGTAGAATTTAGTGACTTTGCACTTAGAATATTCTACGTTTGAAACTAGAAGCTAATAGACGTATTATGGTCATTATAGGTTGACATACTACGTACGGCATATTGGACTTAGCAAGTGGATTGAACCGAAGAGGTATGTGGAACTTTCCTATCTCTTGAGCATGAATAGTTGTAAATATATAGTACGGCAGACGTACGAGATTTTGACGAATCTAGTCCATTTGATATCCTTAGCTTATCTTAAGAATGTCCAAGTTGGTTGAGTTAGGGAATTAACTCACGTGTTTAAAAATATTAAGGATATCTTAGTTTCTAAAAGTTAAGAGACTTAAAGTATTTTGAAAGTATATGATACTTGTTTTGTTTGGAAAGTTTAAGTCTCTTGGTTATAAAGAAGAATGTAAGTATCTAAAGTATAAAGCAAGTATAACGGCTTTATGGGAAGTTGGTTTAATAGCTTTATGGAAAGTTAAAAGAGTGGTTTACTCTAAGTAAGGTAAATAATGATAAACGACTTGGAAAGAGGAAAGACAAATTGATTTGAAGGCATCAATTGCTTAAAGTTTTAAAGTAAAAAGTCACTTGATTTAGAAGTCTTTAAATGTAGTTCTAAAAGGTATTGTGACTTGTTTTGAAAAGTAGATATAACTTGATACTACGGTTATTAGTATCTTGGAAGTTTTATATGAAAAAGAGTCATTTTAAAAGAATAGAAGTACGTAGTACTTTGGGTTAAATTCCCGGATTTTATAATGACATGTTAGTGTCGTAAGTAAACTAAAATGAGAGTGTATATGAACAAAGCTAATAAGAAGTTAGGGGATTTCTTAACTTGCTTGTGTTATGTATGATAAGCCGGTAGTGCTTATGTAATGTATGATAGCCGGTTGTGCTAGGGATATATATTGTTCATTACAGGGTCATTCCCCGGGTTTGTGGCATTTGCATATTCCGTGGATTTGCTACTCATGATGCGAGGAATATCTCATGCGAGTCCGTAGGGCTTATGCGGGTGAAATAGTCCTATGCGGACGAGTCTATCCATGCGAGATTACCTCATGCGGGTCCACACGACCTATGCGGGCGGATACAGTCTATGCGAGGAAGTTACCTCATGCGGGTCCATACGGCCTATGCGGGTGAAATAGTCTCAGGAGTATGATTGCTTAATGATACTACGGGCGGGTGACCCTACTTTGATCATGAGCCTCCTATTTTTATGCAGTAAAGTATACACTTGTTTACTCTCATTGTTAGTAAGGCACAATGTACTGTAATTTGATTACCATACATGTCTCCAGCTGTATTCTAGACTTATGATGTAAATTGCAGTATTTTCCGCTTTACATACTTGGTACATATTGGTATCGACCCCTTTCCTGGGGCCGCGTCACGCCGCAGTAGGGTAAGAGTGGTGGATCCTCATTCCTAGGATCACTGATCAGGTGTCAGAAGCTCCATTTTTCCGGAGGATTGTCTTTTGGTACGGTTTTCCCTGATGTTGTAGATTTATGTACATTCAGGGGTATGGCGGGGCCCTGTCCCGCCACAGTTGTTATTCTTAGAGTGCAGTAGTCATATTTGTGGATTGGGTTTTAAGAACAGAGATGCATCGATTTATTTTTGGTTTATGTATATTTTACGGAAGATGGCCTTATCGCCAGCCCGTTGATGTTTATTGTCTAAGTATTTATATGTGTTGTGTATGTTCACCGCTATTCTCTCGATGTATACAGAACGGGTGCCCATGTAGGGCACCGATGCCCGGTCGGGTCGTGACAAAAGTGGTATCGAGCGATTAGTCCTCGGAAAGTGTCTACGCAGGTGTCTAGTAGTCTTGATTATCGGTGTGTTGTGCACCACATCTATAATCGTGAGGTCGCATGACATTTAGGATTGGTTTCATTCTTCTCTCTCCGAGATCGTGCGATAGAGTTGTCTTATTAGGTTGAATCCTCTCCGACCTATTCTTATGTATCGATTATGCCCACCGGCGCGATCAGGGCCCATAAGGCAAGGCAAGAAAGCAGGAGTCGCTAGCAAAGACGCAGAGGATTACTAGGACTCGTGCCCGCATCGCCTAAGGTTGTCAGGCGGATCGGCGAGTTCAGCCACGCGGCAGATAGAGAGCCGAGAGCGCCGTAGCTCCAGAGGTTTCGATACACCGAGCCTCGAGCCGCAGCGAGGCAGTATAGAGATTATAGAGCGGTCGGGTTATTGACTAGCATAGAAGGCGAGGCGACAGGAGTAGATAGCTAACCCTAGAGCCGACAGTTTGCGGATTCGGGATTTTCTGGGTTGCCATCCACCCGAGTTCTATGGTTCGAGAGATGAGGATGATCCTTAGGAGTTTATTCGGCAGTTACAGCGTACTATTGATGCGCGAAAAGATGCACACACTTTAACGCAAGTGCACGTTATCGTGACAAGTAATATAGTCTTGGTAAGACCGAATATCGTCCACAATGATTAGGGTTCAAGTACCAACTATCTATCTTTTGGTATCTATTTGGTAATTGATATTTGATTTTGTGGTTTATAACTAACAATTATAAAAGCTAATTAACTATAGTGTTTACTTCAGTTGTGATGGGAATAGGGCTTCCATGTCTCCTCAACTATCCGCTTATGTTATTTATTAATGCAATGAATTATGACTTTCTTCTCTCGGAGCTAGCAGGTTGACGAAATCGTTTTATATTCCCGTTAAGGATATATAAACACTCAACCCCATTATTGCTCCTTTCTACCTTTCGGTGATAAGGATAACTCTATAGGAGGATTAAGAACAAAAACCTAGTTAATCGTCACGCACTACGCAGAAAATTGTTGTTAAGCCTCTCATTAACGCTTACATAAATAATTGAGGTATTTTCATCCCCAATCCAAAATATGTCTACCCAACTTACAAAGATATTCGCAACCTCCTCCTTTCGAAGTTTGATTAGAAATCATATAAATAATGATAATTAGTGATCAATTAATTACCAAGCATTCAAAGCAATTATTGGATAAATCTCAACAAGAAGAAGAATAACCATAACATGCATCAATTTATAACATAAGTTTCTAGTGAATTAACATGAAAAGCCCTATAAAAGAATTAGTTCCTAGTCATTGACATGACAAGAACTAATTCAAGGTTCATCATACAAAATCAAATAAAAGAAAGAAAAGAAAAGAAAATTACTAAGTTTAGGGTCTCCAATCTTCAATCCAAGAAAACCTTGTGTTGTAAGAAAGGGAACCCTTAAAATCTGCCTAGGGTTCTCCTTTTATAGGCGAAACCGCTCCAACTTTTCCTTCAGCTGGCCTGCAATTTCGTCTAAAACTCGATTTTCCCGCTACGGCCGCGCCGCTTTCGCTCGCGGCGCGAATCTCGCGATTGGTGATTTGGCGCGCCCCGACCGCTGTCTGTGGCGCATGGCGCTGAACCTCTGCAGCCTCTCGATGATTGGCGCCGCGCCCCGCTTAATCGCAGGAGGCCGCGCCGATCCTAAGCCGCTGCTTCTCCACTTTCTCGTCTTTTAAGTTCTGGAACCTCCTCTTTTGCCCTCTTTTAGCTCATTTTCCGCCATTTGGCCATTTTAACCACTTTGACTCAAAAGAAAGAAAAACTATCCTAATACGACACTTATTTGTACCAAAAGGGACAAAAGATTAACTAAAAATGACTCAAAAAGTGTATATAAAATACACCGATCAACTATGCAGGTGCTTAGGGCCTCGGAGACAGAGTCAGTTGTGTTAGCCTTTTACCGATTACGTGATATTGCGTTGAACTGGTTTGAGTCATGGGAGCTGTCTAGGGGTGAGGATGCTCTTCCAGCTGTTTGGGATGAGTTCACAGAGGCCTTCCTGGATCACTTTTTGCCTCCTGAGATGAGGAGAGCCCGCGTGGATAGATTCTTGACATTGAGACAGAATGGGAGGACTATCAGAGAGTACAACCTGGAATTTGACTCATTGGCAGTATGCGCCACCATTGTGGCCGATGTGACGCATGCAGTTCATCGCATGTGATGGGCTGACTGGCCATATGATTACTACATGCACGGAATGGCCCTTCACCTGTATGGATATTGCCAGATGCGAGCTTATGCACGTGGATAGAGGACAGGAGAGAGAGGATCATTCGGCCTGTGCCACCCAAGAGGCTGTGACAGCAGGTTCCAGGGAAATTTTGAGGCGACAACCTTTCGCAGCAGATTAGGTCCACATTTCAGCCGGCACATAGTGCGCCTTCTCGGTTTTATGGCAGGAGGTTTGATCATCCGGGTTATTCAGGAGCGGGTTAGGGCTCCAAGACTTCGGGGTTTCAGGAGGCGAGATCAGAATCGATCGAGATCGCCAGATCTCTCGGTGTTCGACGCGGTAGATCTCACCCGGCGAGTGTCGATTGCCGAGCTTGTTTCTCTGTGGCTAGCAGGCCATATGAAGAGGGATTGTCCACCGCAGGCGCGGGTGGTATGGTTCAGCCGAAGTCGATTCCGGGTCTTCTTCTATGGTTATGTGCCCCGAGGCGGTGTTCACGGACCGGCAGCCGCGCAGAGGTCGTGCGGAGGTCCTAGTTCTAGCGTCCACGTAACCGCATATATTCCTTAGCCACCGGGCAGATCGTGAGGCTTCCGACGCCGCCACAGTACATTATTGAGCCTTTTGAGGTAGCTACGCCGATGGGTGATTCATGTTAATGGCGGTATACAAAGGTTTCGGTGTTTATTTACGTCGCCGATCAGACGACTTGATAGAGTTGAGATGATAGATTTTGATGTCATTATGGGTATGGATGGTTGGCTTCTTGTTATGCCAACGTTGATCAGAAAGCAGTTGGTCCGATTCCGCTTCGCGAGCCGATGATCGAGTGGAAGCGGCAACACAGTCGCTGGCGGTAGGTTTATTTCTTACCTCAAGGCTAGGAAGATGGTGCGAAGCGGTACATCTATCATCCGTTCGTATTCGATACAGAGGCCGAGTGCCGCTTCTTCGATTACCGTGGTTATAGAGTTTCCAGATGTATTCCCAGACGATCTCCCGGGTATCCCTCCTGAGAGGGAGATTGTGTTTTGTATTGATATATTTCCAGACACTCGGCCTATATCTATTCCGTCATACAGAATGGCACCTGCTGAGTTGAGGGAGTTGAAGGACCAGCTGAAAGATTTGCTGAAAAAAGGCTTTATCAGGCCTAGTGTTTCTCCCTAGGGAGCGCCGGTTTTGTTTGTAAAGAAGAATGATGGGATGCTGCGTATGTGTTGATTACGAGCGGTGAATAAGGTAAATCACAAGAAGATACCCTCCCGGGATCGATGATTTGTTTTACCAGTTACAGGATGCGAGGTGTTTCTCCAAGATAGAGATGCGGTCTGGTTATCATCAGGTGCGAGTTAGAGATGCAGATATCCCAAAGACTGCATTCAGGACCCGGTATGGGCACTATGAGTTCAGGGTGATGTCTTTCGGTTTGACCAACGCTCTAGCGGTATTTATGGATTTGATGAACCGGGTGTTCAAGCCATTTTTGGATACGTTTGTTATAGTATTCATTGATGACATCCTGGTTTATTCGTCAGAGCGGCGAGCATGCAAATCACTCGGCGACGGTGATTGAGTCCTCCGGAGCCAGCAGTTGTTTGCCAAGTTCTCCAAGTGTGAGTTTTGGTTGGCCTCAGTGGCATTCTTGGGGAACATTATTGGGGTTGACGGTGTTCAGGTTGATACGGCAAAGATTGAGACGGTCAAGTCTTGGCCGAGACCTACTACTCCGACGGAGGTGCGCAGTTTCTTAGGGCTGGCAGGTTATTATCGTAGGTTTGTGGAGCAGTTTGCTTCGATATCAGCACCGTTGACTAGGATGACTCAGAAAGCAGCTAAGTTCCAGTGGACAGAAGCTTGTGAGAAGGTCTTCCAGTTATTGAAGGAAAAGTTGACGACGACTCCAGTTCTTACTCTTCCCGAGGGGTTAGAGGGCTACGTGATTTATTGTGATGCCTTGGGTATCGGGATAGGGTGCATATTGATGCAGCACGGCAAGGTAATAGCCTATGCTTTCAGGAAGCTACGGAAGCATGAGAGGAATTACCCTACTCACGACTTAGAGTTGGCCGCAGTTATTTATGCCTTGAAGATTTGGAGACATTATTTATATGGGGTTCATGTGGATATTTATACAGACCACAAGAGCCTTCAATACATCTTCAGGCATAGGGAGCTGAACTTGCGACAGCGACGATGGTTAGAGTTGTTGAAGGATTATGATGTTGATATCCTATACCATCCGGGAAAGGCCAACGTGGTTGCGGATGCCTTGAGTCGTAGATCAATGGGGAGTCTGTCAGAGGTGCAGCCTGATAGACAGGACATGGTCCGTCAGATCCATCAACTAGCTAGCTTTGGGGTTCGATTGGTCGATACCGATGATAGTGGGGTACGGATTCGTGAGATTGTCGAGTCTTCCATCGTTGATGAGGTGAAGAGGCGATAGTATGAGGACCCAGTTATGATACGGTATCGAGATACGGCTCTTCGAGAGGAGAAAAGTTTGTTTGAGGTAGCGTCTGATGGGGTGCTAAGATTTGAGGGAAGATTGTGTGTTCCCGATGTTGCAGGACTTCGTCAGCAGATTATGGGGGAGGCACACAATGCTCGTTATTCTATTCATCCGGGGTCGACTAAAATGTACCATGACCTCAGATGTATGTATTGGTGGGATGGCCTAAAGAGGGACGTGGCAGGTTTTGTTGCTCAGTGTCCTAATTGTCAGCAGGTCAAGGTTGAGCACCAGAAGCCCGGTGGGCTATTGCAGGCGATTGATATTCGACGGAAGTGGGAGTGATCCACATGGATTTTGTTACGCGGTTACCTCGCACTCATAGGAAGTGTGATTCCATCCGGTTATCAGAGACGGTGACAAAATCAGCCCACTTTCTTCCATCGGACTACGATTCTACCGAGGATTATGCCGATTGTATATCGTGGAGATTGTGAGGTCGCACGAGTCCCTATATCGATTATATCGATAGGAACCCGGTTTATGGCTAACTTCGGAGGTCTTTCCGTAAGGGTTAGGGACACAGTGAGTCTCGATGCTTTCATCCTCGCACCTACAGGCAGCAGAGCGCACTATCCGCATACACTCGAGGATATGTTGCGGGCGTGTTATTGATTTCGCGTGGTACCGGAGGATCATTTGCCTCTTGTAGAGTTTGCTTATAACAACATCTACCATTCTAACATTCAGATGGCGTCATATGAGGCTTTGTATGGGCGGAAGTGTAGGTCGCCGATTGGTTGGTTCGACGTGGGCGAGGTTCAGTTAGTTGGGCCAGACTTGATTCAGCAGGCTGTGGATAAGGTGAAGCTTATCCAGGAGAGACTTTAGCAGCTCAGAGTCGGCAGAAGTCTTATGCAGATAATCGGCGTTGACATTTGGAGTTTCAGGTAGATGATTGGGTCTTCTTGAAGGTATCACCCATGAAGGGTGTGATGAGGTTCGGAAAAAAGGAAAAATTTAGCCCAAGGTACATTGGGCCTTACCAGATCATCCGTAGAGTAGGCAAGGTTGCCTATGAGTTGGATCTGCCATCGGATTTAGAGGTGGTACATCCGGTCTTCCACGTGTCTATGTTACAGAAGTGTATCGGAGACCCTTTGAGAGTTTTCCCAGCTAGCGAGGTCCAGGTGACAGAGGATTTATCGTATGAGGAGAGTCCCATAGCGATACTCGATCGCTGTGTCGGCGATCATGGACCAAAGAGGTGGCTTCCGTCAAAGTCTTGTGGCGGACTGATAATAGGGAGGAGATGACTTGGGAAGCGGAGGAGGACATGTTTAGGAAGTATCCTCACTTATTCTCCACACCTTCAGGTAATTCATTTCCCTTACTTGTCACGTTTTAATTTTAAGTATTTCGCTTAAGTGTTATTATGTGGCCACGTGTGGCATTATTGGTATGTAGGGGTTGTAAAAAGGAGAATATGTCGCTATCTATAAGTTTGACTCCGAAAGAACATTCGAGGGTGAATATTTCTAAGGGGGGAAGAATGTTACACCCCGTAATTTCAGGACATGTTAATAAGAACGTACGTAAGAACTCAAATGTTAAGAATTGAGACTAGTAAAAATTTATCGAAATTATGGAAATGTCGGGAAACGAAATATTGCGACGAACGGGAGGGTGACACGTGTCACCGCCCTTAGATGGTCATGGTCGAATAAGACCATGGGTGTTATGGTCATTTGACCAATGTTAAGATGATCAAGTCTTGCTAGGACTTGAGCTTGATATTGTTGACTAAGTCCAAGGGTCACTTGGCTAGATTTTTAAGTAAATTGGATCCAAGCCACCCAATTGTTCTCATCTTGACCCTCCGTTGTGTTATTTAAGCATACTAGTAGCAAGACAAGGCTTCCATACTTAGTAAAAATTTTAAGAAAGTTTGTTCTTCACATATTGCTCTCGGGTTCATAGGGTTTGAAGGAGAAAAAAATCTCGTTTGTTGTTGAATAACCTCCATACTTTAAACCAATGTTCCTAAGAGTATTGTAAGGGTATCTCAATAGAAAAATTCCGAAAAATTATCGTTTTTGTATTAGTCGCAAGGTGAAAACCTAAGTCACTTTCCTAGGTTTGGTTTGGAAATTGAAGGAAAGTTGTTTGTGATCTTCTAAGGGCTTCAAGTGGCGGATTGGAGTGTCAAGGAGAGGCTCTAAGTTGCTAGGGAGCGACTTCGAATCTTGAAGTTAGATTAAGGCTCGTTAAGGTAACAATCTTGTTCTCTTAAGTGTTATAAGATTACATATTGTGGTAGCCTTGCATTTTAACTAGCATGAAGTATATGTATTAAATATTGATAAGTGTTATGGATATTGGAAGCCTAAATCCGAAATGACATTATTAGCCATTTGAAATTGAAATACAATTTGGTCGATAATTAGAATCGTCGCATGTTACCTACTTGAAGATTGTAGTAGTTATAATCGATTGCGGCTTGATAACATGTTATACTAAACAACTTGGATTGAAAAGGAATTAGAAAGAAGACTTTGTGTTGTTGTACCTCAAATTGCCGAAATGACATTGTATGTTGGACTAGTTTGATATCAATTGTGGGGCGGAATTTTACACGTCTTGTTAGGCGTGTAATCCCCTATTGTTAACTACATTGTTGAGCCTTAAATGTGGCGTGTTTGGTTATTGAATTCGGGCCTTGAAAAAGGTGGAAAAGTATGTAGAAACAAAGGAAGTGCTGTCCGATTTTCCGTAGAATTTAGTGACTTTGCACTTAGAATATTCTACGTTTGAAACTAGAAGCTAATAGACGTATTATGGTCGTTATAGGTTGACATACTACGTACGTCATATTGGACTTAGCAAGTGGATTGAACCGAAGAGGTATGTGGAACTTTCCTATCTCTTGAGCATGAATAGTTGTAAATATATAAGATTTACGACGCATTTAGATTTTGACGAATCTAGTCCATTTGATATCCTTAGCTTATCTTAAGAATGTCCAAGTTGGTTGAGTTAGGGAATTAACTCACTTGTTTAAAAATATTAAGGATATCTTAGTTTCTAAAAGTTAAGAGACTTAAAGTATTTTGAAAGTATATGATACTTGTTTTGTTTGGAAAGTTTAAGTCTCTTGGTTATAAAGAAGAATGTAAGTATCTAAAGTATAAAGCTAGTATAACGGCTTTATGGGAAGTTGGTTATAATAGCTTTATGGAAAGTTAAAAGAGTGGTTTACTCTAAGTAAGGTAAATAATGATAAACGACTTGGAAAGAGGAAAGGCAAATTGATTTGAAGGCATCAATTGCTTAAAGTTTTAAAGTAAAAAGTCACTTGATTTAGAAGTCTTTAAATGTAGTTCTAAAAGGTATTGTGACTTGTTTTGAAAAGTAGATATAACTTGATACTACCGTTATTAGTATCTTGGAAGTTTTATATGAAAAAAAGTCATTTTAAAAGAATAGAAGTACGTAGTACTTTGGGTTAAATTCCCGGATTTTATAATGACATGTTAGTGCCGTAAGTAAACTAAAATGAGAGTGTATATGAACAAAGCTAATAAGAAGTTAGGGGATTTCTTAACTTGTTTGTGTTATGTATGATAAGCCGGTAGTGCTTATGTAATGTATGATAGCCGGTTGTGCTAGGGATATATATTGTTCATTACGGGGTCATTCCCCGGGTTTGTGGCATTTGCATATTCCGTGGATTTGCTACCCATGATGCGAGGAATACCTCATGCGAGTCCGTAGGGCTTATGCGGGTAAAATAGTCCTATGCGGGGCGGACCAGTCCTATGCGAGGAGATTACCTCATGCGGGTCCACACGACCTATGCGGGCGGATACAGTCTATGCGAGAAAGTTACCTCATGCGGGTCCATACGGCCTATGCGGGTGAAATAGTCCCAGGAGTAGGATTGCTTAATGATACTACGGGCGGGTGACCCTACTTTGATCATGAGCCTCCTATTTTTATGCAGTAAAGTATACACGTGTTTACTCTCATTGTTAGTAAGGCACAATGTACTGTAATTTGATTATCATACATGTCTCCAGCTTTATTCTAGACTTATGATGTAAATTGCAGTATTTTCCAGTTTTACATACTTGGTACATATCAGGTAATCGACCCTTTCCTGGGCCGCGTTACGCCGCAGTAGGGTAAGCAGGTGGTGGATCCTCATTCCTAGGATCACTGATCAGGTGTCAGAAGCTCCATTTTTCCGGAGGCTTGTCTTTTGGTACGGTTTTCCCTGATGTTGTAGATTTATGTACATTCAGGGGTATGGCGGGGCCCTGTCCCGCCACAGTTGTTATTCTTAGAGGTTTGTAGTCATATTTGTGGATTGGGTTTTAAGAACAGAGATGTACTGATTTATTTTTGGTTTATGTATATTTTACGGAAGGTGGCCTTATCGGCTAGCCTGTTGATGTTTATTGTCTAAGTATTTATTGTGTATGTTCCGTTGCTATTCTCTGATGTATACCTGAACGGGGTGCCCAGATAGGGAACCAGTCGCGGACCCGGGATCGGGTCGTGACACATGGACAGTAGAGATCCAAAAATAAATAATAAATAATTAATTTAACTAAACTGAGAACTAATAATTTCCTTGAGAATAAGGATGTTCATATAATTTCCTTGAGAATATAATAATAAAATAATAATTTAACTAAACTGAGAACTTTACGTAAATGATTTCTTTATTTTTATAACGGGGTCCGGTCTGGTCACGAGTTATTTCTAGTTTAGACCGGACCGGTTGTCTTCGATCCGGTCTTTTCTCGTCCGATTCAGTCCATTTTGTCGGTCCGGACCAATTTTTGAACACCCCTACCTTGAAGAGAATGAGACTTCATCAATAAGGAGATGCAAAAAACAGAGAAAGAGGTGAGCGTGGACCGAACACGCAACCTTTAGATCTTCAGTGTGACGCACTCCCAATTGAGCTATCCCCGCTTTTGTTTTGTTAAAGTACTTTATTTATAATACAATTTTGGATAATATCTGTTGGCTAATAAAGAGGTTTTATTACTATTATACTTTGAACTATCTACTTAATCAAATTCATACTCTCTCTTTCTTTGTCGTTTTCATGGGAAATTAATAATCTTAACTTTATTACTCTGTCTCTCCTAATGTCTTAGCTTGAATGCGCACGAAATTTAAAGAATAAAGAGAGATTTTGAATTTGTGATCCTAAATTAAAGATGTGTATAATGTATTAAAATATTTTGAATTTTGTGATTAAAAACTTATCGTGTAGGATGCTTGAATTGTGAATTTAGTAAATATACAAAAGAATATTTTTTTTGCGACAAATAAAAAAGAAATATCATATTCCAAAGTGTCGTGTCCTTGCAAGAGTATGTTGATATGATATATTATCCATTCTACATGTTATGTAGGATAAATTTTCTATAACATATAGCTAAGTAATATATTAAGTTTTCTCTATGTTCTGGTGCAATATCAAAGCGATCGCTGTAAGATTCAAAGAGGGGATCATTAAGATTGTGTGCGAGCTCAACAATCTCCAGCAATTCGTTTTAATATACATCACAAGCAATTTACGATTCATCTTCAAAAATAATGGATCTACGGAAATAGTAACTAACTATTATAAGTGTTTTAAAAGGGTAAACAATAATGATTAGACAAGCTTGTAGTAACAATATTTGTGGCAACCACAAGCTTTTGAATTCTTGAATCTTCGTGCCAACTGCAGCAAGCTCCT
Source organism: Przewalskia tangutica (assembly GCA_029844215.1). NCBI lineage: Eukaryota > Viridiplantae > Streptophyta > Magnoliopsida > Solanales > Solanaceae > Przewalskia > Przewalskia tangutica. The sequence goes on along the minus strand of CM056720.1, from coordinate 137,689,853 downwards.
TGAATCTTGAACCTGAAACCAAGAGACACTAATCTCTACTTGTTACAACTGTGTTGAGTCAAGTGTTAGCAATCTGTCCTTAAGACAAGATTGTCACGTATATATCATTTTACGTTTAATGGGCAATTGTCTTCCAAGATAAAATAGAATCAAACAAAGGAAACTCAAGTGTTTACTAAAGAAGAACCTTTGAGTGTTTGAGAGATTGTTTAGAGAAGAAGAAGATCATAAAATTTGAGTGTGTATGTCTTCCAATTGAGCCAAGTCCTCAATTTATAGTGCAAAGAATATGACATTTCAACTAGCCAACTAATGGCCTTCAATGGCCCTTTATTGAGAGGTTACAATCAGGCAATAATGCAGCCAAATAATGGATGAGTTATGGAGGAAAAACTGACATTTCAATACATCAAAACGTCCCCATAATCAGCCAAACTCTTGGACTCCTGTCGAACAGTGCCTCGGAAGCGTCGCGTCTCTGCCTCGGAGGCTCCGCGACTCTTAAGGGTTGAGCGTCGCGGCTCTCCATCTTCCGAGGCTGAGTCGCAGCCCTTCTCGGCTACGCAGCCCTTTTCCGACCCATTTCAATCTTTGCACTACGTATACTTCTTTCTTCATTTACCAACGTGAAACACTCGTCATTTAACCAACGACCGTCCATCATTTTATGTCTCAAACATTTACGTACGTACAAATATCTCTTTCACTAATGAGATTTACGATAATTGGCACTACGAGTGCACGTGTGTGGAAACGACGTTTCTGACGTGCGGGACTCCAATTGTTCGAGTCATAAATAATGAGTTAAACTTAATTCCACATTAGTAAATTTCCAACAATCTCCTCTTGAAAGAGATGTTGGCGCACTCACAAGGTGCCTTTTTAGCAATCTTTCGGCGGACCGATGTTGCATTTGGATAAGTAGCCTTAGCTTGAACATTCCATAGTTGAATACCATCGGACTTACTTACTGTGCGGTGAACGTGATGTCTTGAAACGTCAGTGTTTAATGTAAGTCAAGACAACGGTACCAACACAATAACTTTCCTTACTCTGTTTTTCTAAATGTTTTGTCCGTTGTGGCCGTGGATACTTCTTGGATTCTTAAGTTCGTTCGTTTGAGATGGCCTTTCCTCTCACTTAAATAGGTGGTCTCCTACAAGGTATCCTACTATACCCCACTTCACAAGTGTTAGACACCATTAAAAGTTTTCCCAAACCTAACCTCAATCGGTGATGATCATTAAAGGGTTTTGAAACTTAATCTTTACCCATCATACAGGTAGCACTTTAAATTCTATCGCGGGAACGACTTTGGATTCATGTTTCTTTACAGAATCATCATCCGAAGTGATCTTTCTTCCACCGAAGTGCTCAACTAAACCTTTATAATTTAGTTTCCCATTGAACCTAATTCCTGGAATCTCCAGTCAGTAAGGTTGGGTTTCTACTGTATCAGTTCTTATTGTTTGGATTTTATGCCATTCCCCTAGATAGGTAGAAATCTTGATCTTCGGGTAGTCCTTCAGTTAAAGGATCCACTACATCCCTTGATTAGTAATCAAGGAAGTGTCACCCGTGATGATCAATAGCCCAACGGTCTTATGTCTCTGACTAAAATATCCAGACACCGTCATCCGTGCCCTCATAGTGTATAACTGACGAAGGCACGAGTTTCTCCCAATAAGGGACATCCTCTAAGAGGTTGTGAAGTTACTCAACTTCTTTTCATGCTTTTTCCAAAGTGATAAACTCTGATTCCATCATGAATCGGCCGATGCAAGTTTGCTTAGAGGATTTTCACAGACACACCATACACATCCACTTGTGGCTTTGGTGTTCTTCAAGTCTGATGTCCAATTTGCATCACTGTGTTCTCCCAGAACCGCTGGACATCCAAAATACCATAATCCGTAGATAAGCGAAGATTTCAGATATCGTCATATCCGATTTAACTCCTTCTATCGATCATTTCCAGAATCATGAGTGAACCTTAGTTCAACTTATCTTCTTTATAATTTGATATCGGGTTAGTTATAGTGTGTAAAAGACATTAAACTACATGTGACCTGCACATATCACTCTTGGTATATGGACGCACAACGATTCCAATCAATTTCGTGATTTATATCCATTGGTGACTTCAACAAGACTGTCAAACACCCCTCAGATGAGTTTGGATTTAGACCAATCCGTTAGATGTCTTAGAAATTCCAATTCCTAAGATGTCATCTACAATTCCCATATACTTTCATGTCGAAACATAATTTCAACATACTCATAATCTCTAGGATCAAACTAGAACTACTACCTATAATCAACATGTCGTCTACGTAAAGGCATATCACGGACGAGTCAGAATTACCTTTCATGTAGACACGTTTGTTACACACATTAATGGAGAAACCCTTCGATAGTATAGTACTATCAAAGTTTTCGTGCCATTGCTTCAAGGCCTGCTTCAGCTTGCACAGAGATTTGACAAGTCAATAGACTTTCTTCTCTTGCCATGAAACCGCATACCTCTCGGATTATTCCATATAAATTTCTTCTTCCCCTTTTGGGTTATTGGTTTTCCAACTGTTGACTTTCTAACTTCATAGTCAATGTTTCTGTTGTCAGATTCATTATTTTTGTTTCAACTGAAACTTCTAGGACCAAAATGAAAGTTCCGGACGAAGCCCAACAGTCCACCAAACCAAATCTCCGGTTAGGAATGTTGTCTCAACATTCATGTCACGCGAGTCTGCGGTGGCCCTGGATGTTAAGCTATTTACATGGGAGCACTTATCCAAGTAGCCGAGGCCTTATACATGTCAATAGATCCATCTACTTTGTACTCAATTTAAGTACCATTTTTACAACCCAAAAGGTTCTTTTCCCGGAGGAAGATCAACCATCACACAAGTATGGTTTATCTGATGGAGTTTATTTCTTTCTTTGTAGCTTCCTTCTAAAGCAGTACTTTCAGAGTTGAAAATTCTTTGTTAATTTTCCATGGTTCATTCTTAACCATACAATCTAGAAGGCCTGGAACAAGTCTTTGTCCCCTCTTTTTGCTCTGTCTCGGTTCAACCTCTAGACTCCCTGAGTTCTGTAGATCTGGAACATTAAGTTTCGGATAGTCATCAACTTCCGAGTCATATAGATATGGAACGTCTAGTTCCGGACAGTCAGGCACTCGCGGGTTCTTGTTAACCTCGAGCAATTACATTTTTTCCATTCTTAAGGAAAGTTATCTTCAAAGAACTCAACATTTTTTGACACCAAGAGGCGATAAGCACTACTGTTATTTGCACATCCAGTTGATATGTAATCTATAGTCTTAGGTCCAACATGACCTGTTTCGTTATTCCAACCTCTACCAAGTCACCCCACATCACAACATTTGTATGTGGGATCCTTTCCATGTTCATGGAGGGTTATCATTATCCTTATACGGAGTTTTGTTGAGAATCACATTAGCGGTAAGGATCGCCTTGCCCCACATATCTTGGGCGTATGGCTCTGCTCTTTGGCTAACACCGTTAGACTGAAGTGGGTAAGGAACAATCGTTTGATCAATGATGCTTCACATTCTCCCCATCTATCACTACAAATTCCTCAATCTGTAGGCTTTTCAACTTCTGCTTTGTAGCACTTATCCGCTTCAATAGCTTCATCTTTGCTTTTCAACTACCAAAGGATGCAATACATTGTACCATCATCAATGAAGGTCACAACGTACTTGTCTCTCCCCTCTATTTAGTACAAGCTTCAAATCATCCATATAGGTATGACTAAGTTCTAGAGGAGCGGTTCTTCTTTCGCTATTCTTTTGACGAAATGGAAAGGTGATTTTTCCTCTTCGCCTACCTCACATTCATTTTGAGGGTTTATGTCGACAGCCGGCAACAATCTCAATTTAACGTGTCTTAATCTATGATGACATAGATGCACAGATTACAATTACATCACTCATTTAGCCACAGACATACTGTGCCATTCTTACTTATTACAGACATGTTGGACTAGACTCAAACCATTTTGACCAACAACGTCCCTGAAACTAAGTTGGGGACATGTATCACCTTTTTGTAGAGTGATCTCATTCCCTTAATTCCTTTTGATGACAACTTCTCCAACCCCTCTACTTTAGAGGTGGCGTTTCTTCACATGAACAATTTTTTTCCCGTGGTAATGGCGTAACCAGATCATATGATCTAGATACTCTGGCCCACTCAAGTTGCCTTGGCAGACTGAGTGTCTAATTTCTTTTCTATCTTTCTTTTGGCCATAAGGTCATTTAATACCTGGAAACTCTGGTCGCTCGTAGGCTTTGTATGAATGAGTGTCCAATATCATCCTGTCAAATGAAGGATCTTTTGTCGAAAACGGTGACATGCTTGTCTTTAGTCCTCTTCGCTTGTGATTGGTGCCCAGGGAAATTTCTGGTGCTTACTTAGGATTGTCCATAATTCCAATTTTATTACAACCTAAGAACATATCTTTTAGGCCGTTGTTTACATTAGTCCAATCTTTAACGAGAAGAAAGGTGAGATTAAACTTCTGATTTTAAGGCGTAAAGAATATATGAAAACCACTTTCATATTCATAGCCTTACTTTATTCATTTTAATCAGACATCTTTTAATCTCATTGTTTTACAAGGATGAATAGTTAACTCATACCTTTTGGATTCTAGCCCACATCGGTCCCTTTGTTGGACTGCGTGTCCAAATTCTCCTTACTATAATTGGGAAAAATATTCTGCTGTAAGATAGAATCACATCTTCAACTTTCTCCTCTTGTCTCAGTTGACATCCTCCACCTCTCGTGGGCTCTTGCTTCCACCACTCTCGGGAGTGGTGACAACAACTCTTCCTTGATCTTTAGTTGTACTAGCATGACTATCAACAGTGTCTTGAAGCTCATCATCAGATCCAATGATCACCCCTTCGACCAAAATAGATTTGTAACTATCGTCGAAGAGAGACCAAAAACTAGGACCAGATCTGAAAGCACAGTTGTTGACGGAGACAGTGTTTGAACTGTTGATAGAATTATCAGTTTCAACAAGAAAATCACAGCCAGATTTGGGATCATATCTGATGGCAAACATCTTTTGAACACTGATACAAATCTTGTCTTATGATTGTTGGAAAATAATGGATGTACGGGAGTAGTAACTAACTATTACAAGTGTTTCGAAAGGGTAAACAATAATGATTGCAACAGTGACAAGCTTGTAGTAACAGTAGTTGTGGCAACCACAAGATTTTGAGTTCTTGAATCCGTCTTGAATTTTCGTGTCAACGGCAGCAAGATCCTTGAATCTTGATAACCTAAAACCAAAAGACACTAAATTCATACTTGTTAAAATTGTGTTGAGTTGAGTGTTAGCACTTTTTCCTTAAAACAAGATTGTCGCGTATATATCCTTTTACGTTTAATGGACAATTGTCTCCCAAGATAAAACAACATCAAACAAATGAGCAAATGAAACTAAAGTGTTCACTAAAATAAGAACCTTTGAGTGTTTGAGATATTGCTTAGAGAAGAACAAGATCATAAAATATGAGTGTGTATGTCTTCCAATTGATCCAAGTCCTCAATTTATAATGCACAGAAGATGACCTTTCAACTAGCCAACTAATGGTCTTCAATAGCCATGTAATGGCCCTTTATTTAGAGGTTACAATCATCCAATAATGCAACCAAATAATGGTTGAGTTATGGAAGAAAAACTAATATTTCAATACTCCAAAACGTCCTCATAATCAGCCAAACTTTTGGACTTCCGTCGAACAGTCATTGCCTATGAAGTGGTGCGACTCTGCCTCGGAAGCGCCGCGGTTCGAGTGAGCCACTGCCCAACTAGAGTCGCGGCTCAGCCCTTGGAGAGCCTCGGTGCTGCGGCACCGCGACTCTTAAGGGTTGAGCGTTACGATTCTCCGTCTTCCGAGGCCGAGTCACGGCCCTTCTCGGCTCCGTGACCATTTTTCGACATGTTCCAATCTTTGCATTACGCACACTTTTTCTTTCATTTACCAACGTGAAACACTCGTCATTTAACCAATGACCGTCCATCATTTTATGTCTCAAACATTTACTTACGTATCAATATCTCTTTCACTGATAAAATTTACGATATTTGGCACTACGAGTGCACGTGTGTGAAAATAATGTTGTGACGTAAGGAGCCCCAATTATTCGAGTCATAAATAATGGGTTAAACATAATTCCACATTAGTAAATCTCCAACATATAGTACTGCACTATCATGCCCGTGAATTGGTCCATGGGAATTCGGTGTCAGTTAGGCACAAATTGAGTCAGAAATGGACTATGTTGATAAACACTTCGTGTATACGAGTGAAGACATGATACAAAGGAACACAAGGTTCAACAAAGCTAAGGGGTAAGGCTAGGATATAGGGAAGACATTGAGGAGAATTACAAAAGGATAAAACACATACGAAGGATGCAACACAATATGGCTAAGTGTGAGCATTGGTGAAGGATGTTCGAGAAGGTGCAACACGTGTTCGAAGAGCATGTGCAAGAAAAGAGGCATGTGTTGATGAGTCTACGGGCTAAGGCGTGGGTGCGGGATGTGAGGGAGGTGTTCCAAGACTTTCTATGATTCATGTGGGTCAGTTATATCACAAGGGTTGGTGGTGTAAGGTACTTGACCGAGTCATATACACGTGGCAAGCCGAAATACAAGATTGACTAAGTCCGAGGGTAAATGGTCCAGTTCGATTATCATGGTGGTGCAACGGGTGACTTGAGGGTGACTCAAGGAGCTCCCACCAGGTCAGCGGGACACTTGGGAAGTGGTTTGAGTTGATTTGGTTGAGTATTGAAGTGTGTAGACTTCAATGACTCAAACCGGGGAGAATGGTTCTAATCGAGTTCCAGATTTTGTGCAAACTTGATGTATGGTGGTCTAGACGAGTTGTGGATGGTGCGGGTGAAGTGTTGAGTCTTATGGGACTTGGATAAGACTTTGCGGGACCAGTGTGAGCGTTGGAAAAGATTGAATTGGTCAATAAGGGCATTGCTTGAATAAGTGAAGAAACGTGCCGAATTGACCAAGTCTTGAAGTAGTGTTGTTTGTGCAAAGTGTATGTGTGTGTAATGGGCAATTACTTGTGGATGTGTGTTACTACATCCACTCCCGTAACACATCCCCCTTTGTAAGACATGATAAGACACTCCCCTCCCCTATAAGTAGAATAAATTAGGTGAACATATTCATTCACAAACATTCATTCAACGAACCTAAAACACGAGAGAGCTAAGTGTTAGCCTAAGTGTTCGAGCTAAAAGCAATCTTTGTTTTTGTGAGTGTAATATGAGAGTTTAAACTAATTAGTAAGTGAGACTAGATTAGTTTGAGTGTTCAAGTGTTAGACGTTTGGTTCTATCACGATATTGTAAATCCGAGAGGCATTTTCTTTGTTTATTTGCGAAGAAATAAAAGTGATTGTTTTGCCTGTAACTCTTGGTGTGTTGTGATTAATCTTGTTTAAATATAAACCTCATTCCAGTGTGTTTGATTTCTTCCGCGTTCTTTTGATCTTGAAAGAACTTAGTGTTTGGGAAATGGGAATTGAAACCCATCTAATAGGATATGACATGAAATAATAATTTTACGACTGAAAAGTCACAGCACGAGTAACCATGATGATTGGTGGTGTAACCCAGAAATACACATGGGGAAGACTGGGGTTGGAGTTTGTGAGTGGTCGTATGGAGAGGATAACAAAAAAATCCAAAGATACGCAAGTGTTGGTAGGAGGGGTTCCTATGAAACATAACTTGAGTGGGTGACCGTTGAGCTAGAGATTTGTTTGGGATTATGTTTAGGAGATAGATGATCATGAAGAGTGCGTAATGCCATAATTGAGGAGGAATTGAGGCGTGAGCAAGTAGGGCACGAATTAAGTTGTTTATGGTTCAAATTTTCCATTCGGCCTTACCATTTTGGAAGGAGGTGTGAGAGCAGTAAAAACGAAAAGTAAGACCGTTATTGGAGTAAAACTATTTGAATTGATTATTATTGAATTATCTGTCATTGTCACATTGAAACCATTTAATGCTCTTTTCAAATTGTGTTTTTACGAGAGCACTAAATGAGAAAAAAAATGGGGTAGACATGAGATTTATTGTCAATTGGAAAAGTCCATAGAAAGTTGGAATAATCATAAAAAATAATACATAATATCGATGGTCATCCATACTTAAAATAGGGGACGTCCACAAATCACTATGTATGATATCGAAAGGTAGTAAAATACAATTTGTGGATGCAAAAAATGGCAATTTAATATGTTTCCCAAAAATGCATGATTCACATATAGAAGTCTTAGAAATACGGTTGCAATTAATAAAATTATTTTTCCTAAGGGAGCGTAAAACAGAATCTTCCGGATGTCCTAATCTATAATGTCATAAGGAAGACGAAAGAGCAACAAAGGTTGATGGAACTGAGGCTGGATTGTTGACGGAGTTTGAAATAGGGTAGAGATCTTTGGTGCTTTCACATCTCATTATTCGTTTCCCTGTCGTAAAATCCTTCATAGAAAAATCAAAAGGATCAAAGTCAAGGAAAACATTATTATCAGTTGTGAAAGTCGTACAGAGATTAGATTCTTAATGAGTTTAGGGGCATGAAAGAAATTTTTTATGATTAGCAGTGGATGTGGTGGGGATAAAGATGAATGACCAAAACCGCGAATGGGAATGACTTGTCCATTACCAACAATAATATTTCGATTTAAATTACTCAAATTGAAATAAGATGAGAGAGTACACTGTGATGCCGTCATGTGAGATGTGGCACCTCTGTCCATATACCAATTTTCGTCTGGAGCGTTGAGTGACATTGTGTTCATAGCTGCCTCAATGTGAGTTGGTGCATAAGTTGAGGGCGGAGGGTCTGTGTTGTGTAGGCCTATTGGGGACGTGGGCCGAGTATACCAGGGTGGGCCTGTCGATTCTGATGTGGAGTCCACGAGGATATCAGACATAGGCTAGGAGGAGATGTTGGCTCACGCGGCCCACGGTAGAGGTTGCTGCCACTGCCGCAGTCACTGTTGGCTATTTTCTGCGGTATGGATTGGCCCTTCCCGCCGCCGTTGTTTCCGGAATTCCGCCCGCCGCGACCCTTGCCGGACTGCCTGATTCGGCTGTTGTTACGGACTGCTGCGGGTCCTCTGGCCGGTGGTTCTAGTTACCGGAGTTGAAGGCCCTGCCGTCGGTGGAGGGCCCGATGGTGGTGGTGAGGGCTACGTCGGCAATGCAAGCTTGAGTGGTGGTGCGCTTGATTTTCGGGTTTCCTCAAGAATTAGCTTCGAACGGGCCTCATAAAACAGAGGTAACTGCATGCATTGCTAAAAGATTGTGGCAACGCCGTCATAGAATTTGTTCAAGCCTGTAATAAGTTGCATGATCAATCGATGATTAGTGACTGGTGCACCAACGTTGGAGAGTTGGTGGACAAACATCGTGAGTTCTTTACAATATGCAAACACGTTTGGGAAATTGTCCGGATGAACGTCCTTGAATTGATTTTCAAGGTATAACACTCGTTAAGTTTTGTTGTTGTGAAAAATACTTTCCAAATGTTTCCACGTTTGGCGGACAGTGACACCGGTCTCAATGATGGTGTGCAACATATCATTAGAGATTGTGTCGTATATCCACTGGAGGACGACTGCTTTCAAACGAGATCAGAGTGCATCATCAGAAGTCGAAGTCGAGGGTAAGTGTGTGGACTTCGGTGTAGGAGGGATGATGTTGTTGATAACTTTGTAAACTCGACAATAGATCTTAAAAAGCTCTTCCACGAGGAGTATTGACCATTTTCCATCTCAAGGGTGATAGGGATGAATTTTTTGATGTTGTTTACTGCAAGTGCATAATGGAATTTGGTTTTGTCAGCCATGAAAGATGAAATTTAGGAGTAGAATGGCTGAAAAAACACTAGTATTTCGTGGGGTGACGGCCGAGAGCTATGGTCGACAACATTTGAGGTATTTTTAGGCTATTAATACCATAAAGAAATATCTTCCTTAATTATATTAATCAATAATGTACAAATATATATAGTAGTACGAGAATATTTAAATTAGATAATTAATCAATATAATTATAATAAAAAATATAATTTTAACTAATACAATTCTACTAAAATAAGAAATATACAATTAATGAAAAAATATTCAATTAGTACAATTAATTCCTTATTTCCATTTCTCTAATTCTGTTTTTGGGACAAGTTGACATGTCCATCTTATTCTATCAACTCCTTCTCGAAGAAAAAAGAAAAAGAAGAATAGAATAGTCGGAATAATAAGGGGGGGAAAAGCACCGAAAGAGTGTCTACTTAACCTTTTTAAGTAAAAAAGAGTGTTAAAAAATAATTAATTTTTTTTTTTCAAATTTGCTCTATTAAGTATTAGGTAATCAAATTTCAATACATATTTTATTAAGGACAGTTTAATCTTTTTGTATTTTTCGTGATCAAATGATTAAGTAGATACTTTTTTTGATCCGGAGGGAATACGGATCTTATATTTTCTGTAAGAGATCTACACTCGTAATACCAGTGTTTGATTTTCAGTGTTTGATTTTTTGTTTAACTTTCTTTTGTATTGATTTTAACAGATTTAATAGACGAAATCTAGGATGCTGGGCGTTTTAAGGCGCAAGGTCGCTTCTCGAGCCTCTTCTGCTTCGATACGACTCCTGATTTAACTTCTTTTTTTGTCTTGTACGTTTGGACGTTAAAAATGTGAAATTTGAAAAAAAAGATCAATATATATACATAAGCTTTTCGAGATTCAAACGACATGTATTTGGCCAATATTTTAGATTCAAACAATATGTATTTGGCCAATATTTTAGATTCAAACAATATGTATTTGGCCAATATTTTTAGATTGTATTTCATCAAATTGATATGAAAAAAGTTATAACGTAGTTTTTAAATATATAAATTTTAATATTAAAATATTTAATTATTCTAATCTAATTTAGCTTCAAAATTTAATTAAACTGGCTCTTGGAAAACGAAAAAGTATCACATAAAATTTGTATAGAGGGAGTAGTATTTGGAAAAAAAGTTGAAAAATGATATTTGGAAATTAGAGTTGGAAAAATGTTGAATTTTTGTTAATGATTTGGAGTTTTTCGAATTTCAGAATAGAAGTTTAATTCCGAGAAATTGTTACAACTCCATCCAAAAAGTGAAAATTATCCATGGTAGTTGCGTACTTTATGATGAGTTTGTAGGGATTTGTTGGATGTAAAACACACAAGTAAGGCACAGCGGAAGTTTAAAATTTTGTTTACTTACTTGCTCCAACAAAGATCATCTGGTATGATTATGCGATAATACAAATCTGCAAAGACATGAAAAACTTACAGTTTATGCTTTTAATGCAGTCTCTACTAAAAGGTGCGCACGCGATTGTCAATCCGGGTGCAAGCCTTGCTTCGGTATATTCCTTTGCCCAAGAAAGCTAGGAAATCTTGGCAGAGGTTTGAGAGGATTTATTTCCTGAACTCTAAGTTCAGAAAGTGAAAAATGAGTTCTGCTGAAATTATGGGTTAAGTGCCAAATATATAGTGAGGAAACCCTAAACCTAATCAGATTTGGATCAGGCTTCAAACTCGACCTAAATCCAATGCAGCTACCAATGGGCCCATTATCATGATTCCTTTATTTATTTTCTCAGACGTTTGATTCTAATTAAATCCAAGACTTAATTTTAACTTAATTAATTAATTTTCATCAAATGAAAATTATCTCATAATTTATTATAAAATAAAATATCTTGATTCAAAATCCGATATTTTACATTCTCTCAATATACCCTTAGACCGAAAGCACAATCGACTTAGTGTGACCCTTTAGGCCTTCACACATCGGCACTTGATCAAATCAAGGTTCACACGGAACTCCTAGACGGCGCCGGTGACGGACCCAATATGTGAAGTACGTTTACAAGACTCAAGTAAACAAACCTCTATGTGAGATGATAAATTCCTTTCATTCGCGACACACTCGATCAAGCTTAAGATTTGCCAAGTGTCTATCCAAATGGCTTGATCACTTTATCTCATCTATATTAGTCGACAACTAGACCATATCCCAGATATGTCTCTTGCATTGGCCAATGACTTGGTCGACCTAACATCTCTGAGAAGTTGAGTGTTCTCTCGAAATTCCAATCGAGGAATGAATCCTATTCTTGGCTCAACTACCACCTTCAATCTACTTCGTAATGCACCCAATACAAGCCGCGTCTCAACCTATAAGGCATTTGAGCTTAGACGTGATCAAAGTGCATTGCTCGTAAACAAGGCGATATTGACCTCAAGTCTAAGGACCTCTATCTCCCACACGATAATACTCTAGACATGTATAACAAATAGTTTATCGCCAGGTATGACAATACTCCCAAGAGTATCCATGTGTCCATCACTAGCAACTATTGCTTGCAAAGTGAGATATACTACATTCTCTAAGAATGTGACGCACTACATGTCGACTTATAACATATCATTGATATCCCATTCTCAATGATCATTAGTCTAGGCTATTTTAAGAACTACACTCTATCATTAATATCTCACACTATTAATGACAATGTAAGTTCAAGGGATGCACATTAATGAATAATATAAACAATCAAATAATAATTCAATAATTGCAAATGCCAAGTATATATTAATCTTATTAATAATATGAATGTGTTCAAGTACACGTGTGCTCTAAAATGATTGTTTCTAGGACATATATACTTTCAATCTCCCACTTGGCCTAGAGCCAATCACCAATGTATCTAATGCCCATATTTTGAAATGACCATTATGCTTGACCAAGCTTAATGGTTTAGTAAACGGGTCCGCTAGATTACTTTCGGGAATATAGTCTATCTTTATTTCTTCCGCTCCACCATCTCCCGAGTATGTGGTATTTCCTGGTACACGCTTGTTTCTATTCGTTGATCTTGGTTCCTTAGCTTGAGCAATCGCACGGTGTTGTCACAATAAATCGTTATTGACAACCGGTACTGAACAACCCCAATTCCTTTAAGAACTCTGGATATCGCGACACTTTCTTTACCACCTTCCGATCCAATGCATGTATTTGGCTTCAGAGTCGAATCGGCAGTTGTAGCTTGCTTGGAACTCTTCCAACTAACTACTCCACCATTTAAAATGAAGGCATAATCAGACTGAGATTTGAAGTCATCAAGATCTGTCTGGAAGCTAGCATCAGTGTACCCAGAAGCTACTAGCTCCTTTTGTCCGCCATAGACTAAGAAGTATTCTTTAGTTCGTCGAAGATACTTAAGAATACTCTTGACTGCTTTCCAGTGTTCCTCCCTAATTCTACCGGAATTTGCAAGTCATGCTAAGTGCATAGGCCACATCCGCCTCATGCAGTCATGGCATACATGATTGATCCTATAGTCAAGATATGGGATTCTCTTCACGTGCTCAAGTTCGCAATGGAAGGACAATCCTTCCGACAACTTGATGCCTTGACCCATAGGAAGATTCCTTTCTTGGAATTTTCCATAGAGAAACGCTTTAGCACTTTGTCTATGTATACGGTGTGACCGTGAATTTCAACAATCTATTAGGTCTATCTCTCAGATTCTAATTCCAAGAATGTAGGTGCTTCACCCAAGTCCTTCATCATGAAGGTTACGATAACCATTCTTTGATCGATTGATGAGAGCTTTATTGTCTCCCATTATCAATATGTCATCTACATATATAACAATGAAGACAATGCTCATTTGTGCGTTTAATATAAACGCACGGATCTTCCTTGCTTCTAACAAAGTCAAACGATTTGATTGCTTTGTCAAAACAAATGTTCCAACTCCTTGAGGCTTGCTTAAGTCCATAAATGGACTTTTGTAGTTTGCATACTGCTTTGGGTTGAGTCTTAGATGTAAAACCCTCTGGCTGTATCATATACACCTCCTCAATTAGATTACCATTGAGGAAGGCAGTTTTAACATCCATTTGCCAAATATGATAATCATAGTATGCAGCTATAGCAAGCAAAATCCGAATGGACTTAATCTTTGCAACAGGCGAAAAGGTTTCATCATAATCGACCCTGTGCCGTTGATTATAACCTTTAGCCACCAATCTTGCTTTATAAGTCGTATTTTGCCATATGCATCAATCTTCTCTTGAAGACCCATTTGCATCCTATGGGTCTAACCTCATGGCAAGTCAACCAAGTTCCATACTTGGTTTATGTACATAGACTCCATTTCGGATTTCACGGCTTCTTGCCATCTCTCGTGAATCAATGTCTAACATTGCTTGTAGGTAGTAGGCTCATCATCATCAGGAATATCTATCTCATTATGTGTTTCAACAAGGAGATTAAGTCTTTCAGGTGCACGATGAGTCCTAGTGGTCCTACGGAGTTGAACATTCTGCGTTTCAGTGTCTGCTGTATTTTGATTTTGAGAAGATGTTTGTGTGTTGGACAAGCCACCACCTCGAGAACTTTCAGGGAATATCATTTTGAATAGGATGATGCACAACTATTGTGTCATCTATCATTGGTTGTGCATGAGGTCTTGCATTTCGCAAAGATACCTCACAACACTCCCATCGCCGGGCGTACTCTAAGTACTCAATCATCATCAAATACTCCCAATGAATCCTTGTCTAGGTTATTTGACAAGGGGTCATTCTCTACATTATTTTGTACTTCTTGAATTTCTTCAAGTTCTATCTTGTTGCAACTCTGTTCCTTGTAGACATAGTCTTCTTCAAGGAAAGTTGCAATTCTGGAAACAATTACTTTATGTTCCTCGGGAAGATAGAAGTAGTACCCTCTTGTTTCCTTAGGATACCCTACAAAATAATACTTCTCACTTTTAGATTCCAATTTGTCTGAGCAACTTCTTTACATACGCAGTGGCACCCTGTGGTCGCGTGTGTTTAAGTGTCGGCTTGCCATTCCATATCTCATATGGAGTTTTCTCAACCGACTTTGATGGAACTCTATTCAAAATGTAGATTGAGCTTTGCAACGCATATCCCCATAGGTATGTTGCAGAAATGAGAAGCTCATCATGGATCTAACCATATCTAATAAGGTACGATTTCTTCTCTCAAAGAACACCATTCATTTGTGGCGTTCGAGGTGTCCATTCGAATGGACTCATGTAAGCTTCAAGTAATCTAGAAATTCTTTACTTAAATACTCACCTCCTCGATCCGATCAAGAGTTTTAATACTTGTTTCAAGTCGCTTCTACTTACGACTTGTACTTCATGAATTTCAAAAGCTTCAGACTTATGTTTCATAAGATACACATGCCCAAACCTCGAGAAATCGTCTCAGAAAAGTGATGAAATAAAGAAAGCCTCCTTAGCTTGAGTTGAAAAGGCCCACATACATCGGTATGGACTAACTCAAGTACCTCTTCGCACGCACTTTCCCGCAAAGTGATTTGGTTGTCATCTTTCCTCTTAAGCAAGATTCGCAATCACCATATGACTCTAAGTCAAATGGTTCTAAGTAATCTAATTTCCTCAATCTTGCTATCATTGATTCATTGATGTGACCAAGTCTGCAATGCCATAAGTAGGTGGGATTTCTTTGATTACTTATTTTAGCTCTTTTATTTTGTATATTGAAAATTTCATGGTTACAGTTTAGAACATACAATCCATCCACAATGGAGTATTTCCACAAATAAAACCTTTATAAGACAAAACATAGTTTCCATTGTAATATGTGAAAACCCTCAATGTCTAACATAGGGATAGAAATAATATTTCTCACAAAGACGGACAAAATAACAATTATTAAGTTCTAAACAAAAGCACGAAGGTAAATCTAGTCTATAAGTCCCCACGCTGCTCGCATCAACTCTAGCTCCATTGCCAACGCAGATCTACTTCCCAAGGTCCAACCTTCTCACAATTAGCCCCCGCACATTATTACAAATGTGCGAGCCACAAGCGGTATCCAATACCCAACAAAGGAGAATTAGTTATAGACATATTTATTTCAATAACAAACATACCTTGTCCAAAGGGGCAAGACTTGTGCCTTGTCTCCTCCTGGGTCAGACACCTTCTTCCAATGTCCATTTCTCTTACAATTGAGATGAGACATCGCCAGCTATCTTGGCCTTCTTTCGAACAACTCCTTTAGGTTTCATAGTTGTGGGTTTGGCGGCAACCGCCTTACCCTTCTTCTTCTGCATATTCTTACCCTTAGGTTTGAACTTGCTAGATGAGCCCACCATGAGCACAGCTTTACCTTTGGAGGTGGACGACTCGAAGGTCTTCAACATATTATGAAGTTCAGGGAGACTTGCTTTCGTTCCATTCATGTTGTAATTCACAATGAAGTTCTCAAAGAAACCAGGAAGCGAGTTCAAGATTAGATTAACAGAAACATTCACAGACAGCTTCGTTCCAATCGAAGCCAACCTCTCAATTAATCCAATCATCTTCAAAACATGTTGTGACACCAGACCCCCTTCGTTTAGCTTACACTTAAAAAGATCTCTCAACAGTTCATACTCCATTGTCTGAGACTGTGAGTCATAGAGACTCTTCAAGTGTTCTAGCATCTCGTTGGGGCCCATATTTTCATGCTGTCTTTGTAACTCTGGAGTCATAGAAGATAGCATAACACATCAGGCCGCAACAAAGATCATCAAGATATTTCGATAGGTTGCTTTGTCAAACAGAGCATACTCTTCTAATCTTCACAGGATCAGAGGAGTGATGTATCCAATACATACTCAATCTTTTCTAATCGCAGCATCAAACGCAGATTTCTTAACGATCAGAAAATTGGCTTCATTCAACTTGTTCGTTCAACCAACATTTTAAGTGATAGATTCGACATCAGAGTGAAGAAAAGATAGACTTGAAATCAATACTTTAATATAATTTCTATTGAACACATTCATTAACTAACTAACTAACACGGTCTTTAGTTTAATTAGCTCCCACTATTTTAACATACTCTTTTACCCCATAAAGATTACGGACTCATATCAAATACGGTCATAATGGGCCAAGATCCAAACTCATGTTGTCTCCGTTCACGAGGCCGATAACTTCAACAACACGATTTGGTAGGTCTCTAAACCAATTGCAAACAATTTGCAACTCTTGGTTGACCGAATGTTCTAAACAAATCGACCGCGTCCCTGGATGTCCGACATCTGGGCGCCAAGACTTTAGCAAGTCAACCAGTTATGCGATCGCAATTATGTATCTAAGTGGGCTTAGCCTTCATCAAGCAAACACCGGGTGTAAATACTCACGAAAGTTTATCACCTACTACAACATTTATACGCATCTATGAAAGTGGTCCGAGTCCTCGTAGACTTAGAGCAAATCTCGGGCATAAATACTCATCTCAGAAAAGGATTTTGCACCACAATCAATTATAACGGACGACGCGCTCATTTTAAATGAGACTTGTATTAAATTGGGGAACATTTTAATTCGTGGTTATGACCAAGATCAACTTTTATATCATACATCACATGAAATCCTATCATGCAATTTCTAAACACATTTAGATGAAACCATCAAACCCAATAGCATGATATAAGATGGTTTTAATCATATCTTTGGCGCCGCTCAGAGACAATTATAAGCGTCATCGAAAGTAAACAATTATCGGGCGCCGCTACCTGCATAATAATCATGACTTATTCTAATTATTTAAATGACAATCAATTAAACAATTAGGAGAAACAATTAATTTGTGCACACATTATCAAATAATATGCTAAATAACAATAATTGTGGGTTAACTAATTTTGTTTCAATTTAGAAAATATTTAAATTCAAAATTTAAACTCAATTTTCAATTTTCGGAATTTTCTGCTCATCCAAACAAATTCCTTAACAATTGAAATTAAAATTTAATTTTCAGGTATTTCGCAATTTTCAGAACCTTAAAATATTTACAGATTTACCTGTGGACCAAATCGCTTTTCAAATTTACAGATTGACTGGACTGAATCACGATTTTAAAACTTTTAAAATTTGAAAATATCTCGTGGACTAAATTTGTAATTTTCAGAACTTAAAATACTTTCAGATTTGTTAAAGGACCAATCTACAATTTAAAACCCTAATTTTAATTTGCAAAAAGGTCCTTACACTATTTCAAATTTTCAAAATCAATTCCAACTCCAAATCAAATTTGGGATTCGGATTAAATCGACTGAATTAAAACACACTGCGATGGTACACGTCGATTTAACTCACCTGGTTTTCACCACCGATTTGGTGGCCCACGTGGTCGGACCACGCACACGGCGGGTTCTAAACCGTCGGTGGTGCTCCCTTCCGGTCATCGCTGTAACACTACCACCATTAGATTCCTCTCGCCGAGACGAACACGATGGTATTATTACTTTCGATTTCGCCGTGGTGGCGGAACCGCCCCGCCGGCGGTTTCGGCGACCTAAAAAAATTTTTTTTTTGAAATCACCATCGTTCACGCTTGAATGAACGATGGCCATCGCTCATCGCTCAAATTTTTTTTTTTTTTTTAATTCTTTATCGTTTCACGTCGTGAGCGAGAATCGATTCTTGTTCGCCGTGAGCAATCTGATCGCTCATCGCCCCAATTTTTATTTTTTTTTAAATTCAAAATCGGTTCTAAATCAAAACAATTAATTTCCACATATCGTTATTAAAGATTATCGTATAATCATTAAACCACTGGCTCGATACATCTGTAGGATTTGTTGGATGTAAAACACACAAGGCACAACGGAAGTTTAAAATTTTGTTTACTTACTTGCTCCAACAAAGATCGTCTGGTATGATTATGCGATAATACAAATCAAGAAGACATGAAAAACTTACGCTTTATGTTTTTAATGCATTCTACTAAAAGTGCGACGCGATTGTCAATCCGTGCAAGCCTCGCTTCAGATATTCCTTTGCCCAAGAAAGCTAGGAAATCTCGCAGAGGTTTGAGAGGATTTATTTCCGAACTCTAAGTTCGTAAAGTGAAAAATGAGTTCACTTGAAATTATGGGTTAAGTGTCAAATATATAGTGAAAACCCTAAATTTAATCAGATTTGGATCGGGCTCAAAACCCGACCCAAATTCAAATTGCAGATGGGCATCGAACTAGGCCCATCGTTATGCTGCCTTTATTTATTTTTCAGACGTTTGATTCTAATTAAATCCAAGACTTAATTTTAACTTAATTAATTAATTTTCATCAAATGAAAATTATCCCATAATTTATTATAAAATAAAATATCTTGATTCAAAATCCGATATTTTACATTCTCTCAATATACCCTTAGACCGAAAGCACAATCGACTTAGTGTGACTCTAGCCTTCACACTCCAAGACTGATCAAATCGAGGTTCACACGGAACTCCCAGACGGCCACGCGACGACCCAATATGTGAAGACGCTTACAAGACTCAAGTAAACAAACCTCATGAGATGATAAATTCCTTTCATTCGCGACACACTCGATCAAGCTTAAGATTTGCCAGTGTACATCCAAATGGCTTGATCACTTTATCTCATCTATATTAGTCGACAACTAGACCATATCGGATATGTCTCTCGATCGCCAATGACTTGGTCGACCTAACATCTCCGAGAAGTTGAGTGTTCTCTCGAAATTCCAATCGAGGAATGAATCCTATTCTCGCTCAACTACCACCTTCAATCTACTTCAGAATGCACCAATACAAGCCGCGTCTCAACCTATAAGGCATTTGAGCTAGACGGATCAAAGTGCATTGCTCGTAAACAAGGCGATATTGACCTCAAGTCTAAGGACCTCTATCTCCCACACGTCGCGATAATACTCTGCATACGTATAACAAATAGTTTATCGCCAGGTATGCCAATACTCAAGAGTATCCACGTGTCCATCACTAGCAACTATTGCGTCGAAGTGAGATATACTACATTCTCTAAGAATGTGATGCAGACCACATGTCGACTTATAACATATCATTGATATCCCATTCTCAATGATCATTAGTCTAGGCTATTTTAAGAACTACACTGTATCATTAATATCTCACACTATTAATGACAATGTAAGTTCAAGGGATACACATTAATGAATAATATAAACAATCAAATAATAATTCAATAATTGCAAATGCCAAGTATATATTAATCTTATTAATAATATGAATGTGTTCAAGTACATGTGCTCCTAAAATGATTGTTTTTAGGACATATATACTTTCAGAGTTGGTGAAATTAATATGGCGAAGTTTTGTTTTCAAAGTGTTTAGGGAAATTTGGACCTGCAGTGTCTACATTTAGAATTCCCTCTGCCGCAACAGACGAGGTAATGTCTATTTATAGTGGGATATAAATGCTTAATTTTCTTACTAAGATGCAGATTAATTTTCAACCGGTAAGTTTTGCGCATTTGCATCTGAGCTATGATATTTGGTCAGTTTTAAGATAAATATACATTATTGAGCTATTGGGTTAAAGTACTTGATGATCATCTGTCAGTACTCTATCTTGGTTAATGAAATGACAGTATTGTTTTGATTTGAATATCAGGTTATCCAAACAGGGAGTACTGTTCATCAAATTAATTTCTTTTAGTTTAGTAGGTTTTCAGGTTGTTCTGCTAATTAGGTAAATTGGTTTTGAACTGTATGATGCCAGTCCTATCTCATATGCTGTTTAGGTTACCCTTCTACTTCTCCTTATACACTGCGACATATCAAGCTTTCGGCTGTGATTGCTTCTGATAAGATTGTGTTTTGAATTAGCTAGCTTTCAGAATTCATGATATAATGTTTGAAATAGACCGTCTGATAGTTATCCAGACTCTTTATCTTCCTTTTTTGTACGCGGACCCTACTAACATGGATGCTTTGTGCACCGGTCTGCCCTTTTATTATATTTTCCCTGCTCCGAGAACTTCTCTTTTGAGCTGAGGGTCTGTCAGAAACAGTCTCCCTACCCCACAAAGGTAAGGGTACTCCGCATACCCCACTTGTGGGATTACACTTGGTATGTTGTTGTTGTAATTCAGGGATGTTATTCGTCTTTTAAAATTCCAGTCTCATATCTTTGGACTGGCTATGCTCCTTTTATTTGCTTTATAGACTTTGTTCTATTTGTGATTTTAGGCACAACATATTTTCACATGTCAACAGATATTATTTCTTCACTCGGCATTTCAGTCACCTTGTTTTACCTGGTACTCGTGGTGGCTCAATCATAAATCTTAATATATTCAAGGTGGAGGTAAGGTCTGTGTACACTCTACCCTCCCCAGACCCCACAGTGTGGGATTTTCACTGGGAATGTTGTTGTTGTCATGTTGCTATTGTTATTAACTCCTAATTTCCGATACAGGATGCTCAGTGAACGTGAGGCCAGAAAGGTTAGTAACCATTTTCATTACTAGGAAACCTGTTTTCTTGTAAAGGTGTATAGCTTGAAAAGATGCACCATATGCTTCTTCTAATTAGCCTTCCCGTTTTTCTCCTCGTGGAACAACCTTGCTTTAGTTCTATGTTCGGAGGTGAAACCAACAATTGTTCTTTAATCTTTGCATATCTTAGTATTGCTGTTAGCTATACAACTTGATCTTTGTTTTTTCTCATTACGCTTTACGCGAAGAAGAGACCTTGTTTTTGCAGTGTACTTAAATGAGAAATTAGTTCATGTACCCTAAAGAGATAAAGATCTACATGACACTCCCTACTTCATGTTTTATACGATACAATGACCGATGGCTTCCAAACACATCGTAAGCTAAATCGGTGCTGACAAATAACAAACCCCATGAATAGGGAATGTATAGTAATGCTACAAATCACCCAGTATTGGATAATGGTAATAATACAAGCAAACAAACATAATTTAGTTGCCTATAGATTAATAAAATGACTTGCATTATTGTTCACATTGTGGTTAAAAGAATATATTATAATTGTTGAATACTTGAAGATTGATAAGGAGAAGATCATATTATATGATCTAGATTTGTATCGTAATGAAAATGAACGTTACAATTGCAAATGGTGTGAATGATTTTATTGTGTAGGCATTTTTGGGACATCCATAGGGGTGGAACTTTGTCATACAAACTAAGAGTAAGGGGGTTTTATGATCATAGATCTGATACTTTGTATGCTCAAAGAAGTCTTTGTACCCAAAAAACAAAAAAGCGGATCTTAAAAAATATAATTAATCTGCTTTTGTGTGTGTGTATGTACATATATTATCTATTAGTTCAGCAGTTGACTTGTATCAATGATACAGCACTGACCGCAAAGGTATTTCGCTTTTATACCCTTAAAGTCATTCTTAAATTGTAGTGTAAAGAAAGGAAAACAAAATAAAACGCTGGATATGCAGTAAAATAACTGAAATCATATTTAACTGTTATTCTCCCATTTCCGAAACCAACTGTATAACTAAAGGTGAGACAATATGCCTTGAAGTATGTGCGCGTTGAGTGTTGCCACCTATTAATCCTTTCTTTCTTTTGCTGCTCCCTGTTATGATGGTTTTCTTTCTTTGGTGGATGTTAGTGAGTAAAGAGTAAGAGATTTGATGATTTTGCTACATTCTGCTGCTTCTACTTTTCTTTTCCCCTCTTTTTTGTTGGTCAACACGAATTATTTCAGCAGGCCTTTTTGTTCAAATAGTGGTACATCTTCTATAATAGTGAATACCCTTGTCTTGAATCTTGATGCTAATGACCAACGTGTAACTATTTAAATTAAAATGTCTTCTCTAGTTTTTGACACCTGAAATGATTATTACCTGTTGATATCAATAGAGAAGATACCTTTTACTCTTCCTTTTCTGTTTTGGTATTGAGATCTTATGGAGATATTAATTGAACTTTGCAGGTTCTTTTGTTATTTCCATTATGATCTCTATCGTTTAACATGTTAGTTACAGTAATATGCAAATTCCTCTCTGCGAGAATGATTAATTTGCATTTATCTATCTAAAGATACAGAGATAGCTACTTGGAATGGGGTGAAATTAAGTACTCACTGGAAATTTACAAGGGATTTATACTCCATATGTTGTGAAATAATGGATTAGTTGGATGTTTACTCTTATTCATCTTCTTGTTTCCATTTCTATTCTTCATTTCATTGCTATCCCTTTTTCTTCTTCTATTGGGCTTGGTTGGGATTAAGTATGAATACACAAGAACATTCGGACTTCTATTTTCATTATTAGTACATGAATTCAGCTGAATGGATATCTTGAAATACATTAATCTAAAGTGGACGATTCAGCTATATTTGTACTGCGTGGAGTTTAGTGATGACTACCAGTTTTTTTTATAAGGATGACTACCAGTATTATGTCTAGCAAGTTCATTATAAGGACTTTTAACCCATGTATTCATTGTGTGCACAATGAGTTGTCTCTCAATTGCAGTGACGAAGTTACTATTCATCACGTTGTTTTCATTGTTATGTACATGAATTCCACAGAATTGGATATCATAAGAGTGTCAACCCTTAAAGTGGGGTTGAATGATGACTATCAGTGAGATGACTGACAATTTATTACTAGTTCAGAAAATGCTTAATTGCTGTTTTCTAGTGCGCTTTCTTCCCACCGAGCCCTTTTTTTTATTTGGAAGCTCAATTGTCTCTGCAATGTGATACAATTACTAACATTTTGTGCCTTTGGCCTCATCTTTACTTCTGCCAAAGGTGATCTGGTCGATGCTGTTGTTCCGTATATGGGTGAATCCATAAGCGATGGGACACTGGCTAAATTGCTGAAAAGTATGTTTTTGTTATTTTGTCCAGGGTGATTTTTTTCTTTAACACTTGGTTTTTTAATCTCTCATTCTTTTTATGCAGATCCTGGTGACAGAGTAGAAGTTGATGAGCCAATTGCTCAGATTGAAACAGATAAGGTATCTGAACATGTTTAACTAATTTCACTCCATTTTTAATGGTTTTCTGTGGAGGTTAATAGCTTACATGTCATCCAGGTAACAATTGATGTAACCAGCCCTGAAGCCGGTGTAATCCAAAAGGTAGAATATCGTATTAACAATGGAACTCTTCATATTCTTCCCCAGTTTTATTATGCATTTCTTTTTTTGATATCAATGGATTTTGCATCTGATTTTGAACATTTATAGTTTGTAGCTAAGGAAGGAGACACTGTGGAACCAGGCTACAAGGTTGCTATCATTTCAAAATCCGGTGAGGGTGCAGATAGTGTAGATCATGTTGCTCCGTCTGAGAAGCCATCTGAAAAAGAAGCTCCGAAGCCACCTTCTCCCGTTCAAGAGAAAAAAGAGGAAGAGGTGAAACCCAAAGTTGAGACAGCTCCTGTGAAGGAGAAGTCTAAGGGAACTTCACCGCCTCCTAAACACTCTGCTACAGAACCCCAACTTCCGCCTAAAGGCCGGGAAAGACGAGTAAGTCTCTTAAAATTTTTGAAGCTTTCGAAAGCTTATTGTCACGACAGTATTCATTTGAGCATCTATCTCAATTACAGTAGCAACATCTGAATCTCCCTTGATGATAGGTTCCCATGACTAGGCTCAGGAAAAGAGTTGCCACTCGTTTGAAGGATTCCCAGAACACATTCGCATTGTTGACTACATTCAATGAAGTTGATATGTAAGCTTGGATTGTTATTTTGATAAACATATGGGTCAGCTTCTTTGTCATATGTTGTAGCTTAACCCTAGTGTTCTCAGAAAGATATCTGAAGTCCTTTGACAACTTGATCTATGTTGTATGGATTCATAAGGGTACATATTCAGTATATGTGTGGAAGTATCTGGTTTTGACATGTTAATTTTTACCAACTTTTTATTTTGATGAATCCACGTATACTTGTACCCTTATCACACCCGTTCGACATAGGTACACCAATGCAAATGGAAGGGTCCATGTAATAGGCCCTTCAGAGGACTAAAACTGGTTTACTTGAGTTATTTAGAATGTCCAAATCTTAGTACTTCTTTCTTTTTGGTGATTTTTTATAGCTGGTGACATTTGAGGTTATAGCTTAAGTATCTTTCTCAAGTTGATATCCTGTAAGCAGACTGTTTCCGTTCTTCCTTACCTTACAGAAAAAAGACTTTCTGTTCTTCTGATACATTAGAGGTGTAGGAGCCATTTGTCATAGCTCATGAAGTGCTTGCTATGCACCCTTTGTATTAGTTGTATTCACTTTCTTCAATCTTTCTTGTTGCAGGACAAATTTGATGAAGCTCCGATCTGAGTACAAAGATGCGTTTGTTGAAAAGCATGGTGTGAAGTTAGGACTCATGTCTGGATTTGTGAAAGTATGAAAAGTATCAATATTAATAGTTTTTTCTATATTTTTGTTGACAAACTAATGAAAAAGATCTTATATTAAATTTCAGGCAGCAGTTAGTGCACTCCAGAATCAACCTATAGTTAATGCAGTTATTGATGGCGATGACATCATATATCGGGACTATGTAGATATCAGTATAGCTGTTGGCACCCCAAAGGCATGCCCACCCTTTCTTTGACTCAATATTTTGAATTAAATTGGCCGTTTATGGACAACCTGTAATCTGATGTCTCGAACTTGCCATTTTACCTGCTTTTGAGACCCTACTCAATGAGTTTATTGCCAATGTTTTCCAACTTTCCTTCTCCAATTGTTCAGGGTCTTGTTGTCCCTGTTCTCCGCAATGTTGACCAAATGAATTTTGCTGAGATAGAAAAGACAATAAACGAGCTTGCTAAGAAGGCAACTAATGGAACCATCACTATCGATGAAATGGCTGGAGGATCTTTCACAATATCCAATGGTGGTGTGTATGGAAATCTTCTAAGTACCCCCATCATAAATCCTCCTCAGGTACTTGTCCTTATCGAGGCAACAAGGTTTTGAAATTTCCCATAGAGCTATCTCACCATTGATGTTTGTTGCTTCATTTTTTAGTCTGCTATCTTGGGAATGCATTCAATAGTAAACCGCCCAATGGTTGTTGGAGGCGACATTGTCCCAAGACCAATGATGTATATTGCGCTGACATATGACCATAGGCTGATTGATGGAAGAGAGGCAGTATACTTTCTGAGAAGGATTAAAGATGTGGTAGAAGATCCACGTCGCCTACTTGATGTTTGAAGATATACAACCATCTCTGGCTTTTGATATGTCAGTTCGTGGGATACCCGAGTGTTCATGCAATCTTAAAACCAGAATAAACAATGTCAAAGTTATTGAGGCCTTTGACAATCTTTTGTCCCTGATTATTTAATCAGTTGCAACCATTTATACTTGAGACATGCAAATAGAGCTATGTCACAATTCAATCTTTCCCTGATTTATTGCTTGAATATATTTCACCAGCTTGAACTGTTTTTATGCATTTTTGTTTCATGTTATGCAGTTACTCTTGTATCTAAGGAAACTAACTAGGAATTTAAAAAGATAAGGAAATTATAGATAAGTTGACACAGAGAAATACCAATTGGAACCAAGGTTCTATATAATCAAAACCTCCAATTGAGTAATCACAAGCACCAAACTTCTATACTAGATTGGTGTGTATGGGAGTTCCATATGGATCTTAATTTAATATTTTGTCAATACACCCTTAGATCGAAAAGACAATCGACATAGTGTGACCCTATAGACCTTCACATAACAACACTAATCCAATTAAGGTCCATACGGAACTCCTAGACTGCGCCGTGTGACGAACTAAATATGTGAAGTACGTTTACATGAATTCAACAAACATAACCTTTATGTGAGATGATAAATTTCTTTCATTCGCGACACACTCGATCAAGCTTAGGATTTGTCATGTGTCTATCCAAATCGCATGATCACTTTATCTCATCCATATTAGTCGACAACTAGACCATATTCTAAATATGTCTCTTGCATTGGTCAATGACTTGGTCGACCTAATATCACTGAGAAGTTGAGTGCTCTCGAATTTCCAATCTAGGAATGAATCATATTCTTGGCTCAACTACCTTTACGTCGTAAGGCACCCAACACAATTAGTATCTTATCCTATAAGGAATTTAAGCTTAGGACAGAGTCAAAGTACATTACTCTATAAACAAGATGCATATTGACCTCAAGTCAAATGACCTTTATCTCCCCCACACTGATAACACTCTAGACATGTATAATAAACAGTTTATCAGGGTATATCGATACTTTTCAAAAGTATGTATGTGTCAATCACTAGTAACCATTACTAGAAGCAGGTGAGACATACTACATTGTCTAAGAATGTGATGCAGATCACATGTCGACTTATAACATATCATCGATATCACATTTTCGATGATTATTAGTCGAGACTATTTTCTGAGTTACGCTCTATCATTAATATCTCACTCTATTAATGACAATGTAAGCTCAAGGGATGCATATTAATGAATAATTATAAACAATTAAATAATAATTCAATAAGTAATTCCAAGCTCACGTGCGAAGCAAATACAGTCCAAAAAAAAAAAGATTCATAATTTTTTCTCTACATAGCTTCTCCACAAAACACAAAAATATTTTTGAAGTAGATTAGATTCCTCGAGAAAAAGGAGGAGGTAAGATGAGCATGGAAAGAAGGCTGAGTGGGGATTTTGCATGTCTTAGTAAATTTTTATGTAATAAAAGTAAAAAGTTTCTTATTGAGCTTTGACCTCATTCATTAACATTAATTGCTTACTTGTCACTTTTACCTTATTTTTTAAAACTTGAAGGATCCCTCTTAACTCATTTGTCCCTTTAATTCACATGCCCAAGTTTATGAATTGTGAAGATGATATCAGGTAGCCTCTTTAAGCACTCTTATTTTAAACATGTATGTAGTTTTTAGGAACTATTTTGGATAACCACCACCTCCTCCTTAGACTTCTTCTTCTTATTCTTCAAACATTTGGGTTAACTCGGACCTAGTATCTGTCAAAGCCTAACTTCAGACCTCAAGTACGAAGTTAAAATCGTGTTAAATTTAGACTCTAGCACAATCAAGACATTAGACTCGTGATCTCAACTTCAGACCTGGCATTTTGAAGTTGATTTTGAGGCAGTTAAACATGTTAAATTTTAATATATAAATAGGGGTCCTAAAGGCCATATGTGCACTTTTTACATTTTATGCTTATGCTAAAATGAGCTAAAGATTGTGAAACAAAGTGATTTTTGATTCGTTATTTTGGGATAAAATTATTAAATCATCTACATTAAACATAAGAATGAATAATAGAAAGTATAAAAAAAGAAATATTTTTCATATCTAATTTCAAGAAGAAATGCTTTTAGAAGTATTTATAAGTTAGACATGTCCCACTATTCAATTTTTTTTAATTTTTCTAATGGTGTATGGATAAGTTGAATTATGACCAAAACTTTTACTTTATATATTTTGACCCACCAATTTTTTATCAGCGTCTATTTGACACCCGATAAGTGCACACATAGTCATTTTTAGGACCATAATTTTACTACATGGTCGAAATTTACAAAATATTCAAAGTCTAGTCCCTCAATTAGAACTTCAGTTTTAGCCCAAAAGAACTCCTTAGCTTCCACAATATATCCCACCCAAACGGAAACCCCATCATTAGCCTAAAATATCTCTCCTTAATAACCTAGAACATTACGTGTTTGATTACTTGTAATTTTTGGTTTATGATTTTTTTATGTTTAAAACTCTTTAACAACAAATCAACAATATATGCTAAATATATTACTATAATTAAGTTTTAAGTATGTGCGTGTGTGTGTGTATATATAATCTATCTTTAATCTTTTCATAATTGTGGTGTTGTTTTAGTATAAATCTTTTATATCTTAAATATACTTCATTTATACCATTAAAATAGAATTAGAATATGCTCTTTGGTGTTTCACATTTTGGAAAGAGAAAAAAAAGATGATATTTTAGTATTCATCCCTATTTTAATGAGAGAGAGATACAAAGTATTAATTAATAATTAAAATTGATTCCTTATTTATGGATGAGAGATAAGGGAGGTAATTAAAAAGAAATTAATCCTTATTCACATTTAAATTATTGGCTATAATTGTTTTTGAAATGTGATGATAATGCAAATAACTTTTAGAAGATAAATTATCACGTAAAATTCTCCTTTAATTTTAGTGATTTAGGGCCTTGTAGCTAAATCAAAATGCTTCCCTTTGACATGTTCATAGGTTCAATAAAAGAAGCCTCCATTTACGTGCCACCACACACAATTCCTTAACCAAACAACAAGTAAATCTTTGCTGCTTCTTAGTCCCTAAGCATCTTGTTACTATCACGCTTTGAGAGCTTACTAATAAATCATCATCACTAACAACAAAAGTTTGTGTTTTTTGAACATTCAACGACAATGATTCAACCATTATTTGCCCTTGTATTTCTTGAAGTGATGGTAGTATTGACCCTCATATTCAAAACACCTTTAAGAAAACCGGTTTTGATGGCATTGGATAAATCAAAGCAA
Source organism: Przewalskia tangutica (assembly GCA_029844215.1). Taxonomy (NCBI): domain Eukaryota; kingdom Viridiplantae; phylum Streptophyta; class Magnoliopsida; order Solanales; family Solanaceae; genus Przewalskia; species Przewalskia tangutica. Next base: position 137,660,355 of record CM056720.1, on the reverse strand, counting down.
GGGAGGGGACCTGTGATAGTAAAGAGTGCTGGAGGAACATTATTTGTGGTTTTGGTCTCAATCTTGTTCAATGTCACTTTAATGCAAAATCGTGCAACAGATTCTGGCACGGTCAATCCAACTGATCAAGTTATATTGGCTTCTCACCTCCTAGAAGCCTCACTATTGGGTGAATCTTGTCTTACTTTTCTTTTGTCACATTACATTTTGAAGAAAAAGACTTATATAGGCTATAAATTAATTGGGATAACGTTTTAATCATGTTACTACGTTTTCTTGGTTTAGTAATTATGTATCATAGAAAATATAGAAAACTTTTAGTACTTTCAAAATAATTATTTTATATAATATCAAATTGCGATGAGTTAAAATGGGGTGATTCCAAGAATGACCTTGATCTTGAACTTTTGATCCCTGCTTGCCTCATGGACAAACCTTTAAGGTTAAAATAAAAAATTGTTAAATTTGAAGTTCTACTCATGGGGAAAACGGGGTCAAAAACTCATTTTCAAGGTCATTGGATGTAATTTCCTAGCTACGTGAGGGAAGGGGGGAAGTCAGAAAAATTACCAACTTGACCCTAGCCACAACTTGCTTAGAATTGAGGCATATTTAATTTTGTGGTCTTGTCATGCTATATTTGGTGCATGGCATAAAATAATGTCTTCTTTTCTGGTGTACCAATGCAGGTTTTTCATTGTTCCTTGCTTTGGTCATAGATAGACTTCACTACTACATAAAAGAGCTCCGTCTGCTAAGGAAGACTTTGGAGGCAGAAAAGAAAACAAATCAGAACTGCTCGGTGGAAGACGTGACATCAAAAAATCCCAGCAAAAGTACATAGAATTATGGAAGCTATATATCTAAGTTTTACCAACTATATTCTCTGTTTGTTTGATCTTTTAGGTTGCCTTTAACACGTCCTAATGCATGACGATGTGGTATTTTTTTTTCTTCAATTATTTTAAAGCACCTTTGTATTCCTAAATGTCTAGTTATAGTTTGTATGATTTATTTACTCTTAAGAATGTTATGTAACTCCTACTTTTATTATCAAACTGCCAGGAAATAGAAACAGAAACGAACCATAAATTTTCGGGGGCAAAACTATAATGAAGAAGCTTTGTTTGTTTGGAATTTCAAAAATGGAGTTTCTAAAGGAATTTGAGTTTTTGCAAACCCCTGTTTGAGTTGCTGAAGATTTCCAAGCTCCGTTTTTAAGTACTACTCAAAATAGGGGATAAATAATTTTCAGTTCGAAAATCTTGAACTCCTAACAACAACAACATACCCAGTGAAATTCTACAACGTGGGATCTGAGGAGGGTAGAGGGTACGCAGACCTTACCTCTACCTTAGTAGGTAAAGCAGTTGTTTACGAAAGACTATCGGCTCAAGAAATAGCATAAACACAAGCAAAGCAAGAGAAACGGCAGACCCGGACAAGAAATTTAAAGCAGTATTACAATGATGGTAACAAAGGCGGATAAGTCATGATAAAACATTTTGAAAAAAAGAAGCAATAACTAACGCAGGTAGATAAGATAAACAAAATACATGAAAGAACACACAACAACATGAATCAAACGACTGGGGACTATAAAGCAATATTGTGTCTACTAGTACGATAGGCTAAGCAAGTCTACAATTATATCACTACAACTATTAGTATGTAAGCGTAAGTAGGACTACGTACAACTACCTACTACCATTCCACCCTAATATGTGTCATCCACAATCCCCTACCAAGCCTCACTTCCATGCTTGTCTCAAGGTCGCTCCCGTTACTGAACTTGCACTCCTAGTATTCTCTCTTGGTCCTACTCAGCCTGAACCCTTTAGACTCCAGAGTCTGTCTCCAAACCTCCAGTTTAGCGTTCACTCCAATACGGGTCTCATCAATCAAGACTATATCAGATGCGAATAACATACATCATGACACCTCACCTTGAATTTATCGTGTTAGTCCATCCATCACCAAATGAAATAGGAATGGGCTTAGAGCTGATCCCTGGTGCAACCTCATCATCACTGGAAAGTGCTCCGAGTCACCTCCTACTGTCCATACATTAACATACATCATGGCACCTCCCCTTGAATTTATCGTGTTAGTCCATCCATCACCAAATGAAATAGGAATGGGCTTAGAGTTGATCCCTAGTGCAACCTCATCATCACTGGAAAGTGTTCCGAGTCACCTCCTACTGTCCATACATTGGTCTTAGCTCCATCATACATATCCTTGATCGCCCTAGTGTACGCCACATATACACCTCTAACCTCCAAACATCTTCATATAACCTCCCCAGGGACTTTGTCGTATGCCTTCTCGAGGTCGATGAAAATCATATGTAGGTCCCTCTTCTTCTCCCTATACTGCTTCACCAACCTCCTAATAAAATGAATGACTTTTGTAGTCGAACGCTCCAACATAAATCCAAACTAATTCTCAGAAATAGACATGTCTCTTCTCACCCTCATCACCACAACCATTTCCCAAACTTTCATAGTGTGGCTTAACAGCTTAATACCCTTATAGTTGTTGCAACTATGGATATCACCTTTGTTCTTGTACAAAGGAATCATCGTACTCCACCTCTATTCTTCGGGCATTCTTGTCTTCTTAAAAATGACTTTAAACAACTTAGTCAGCCACTCCAAACTTGTCATGCCTACGCTCTTCCAAAATTCAACTGGGATTTCATCAGGCCCGATCGCTCGTCCCCTACGCATCTTGTGAATAACACCTTTAACCTCATCAACCTTAATACTTCTACAATATCCAAAATATTGACCTTCCGGATTGCTCCAGGTCTCCCAGCACAATGTCTTTATCTCATTCTTCGTTCAAGAGTTTATGAAAGTAAGACTGCCACGTCCGTCTAATAAGCGCGTCCTCCACCAGTACTTTGTCGTCCTCGTCCTTGACGCACCTCATGCTCCCTCTCCTTACTGTACAACTTTTTATCCCCGCCTTTTTCCTCTAATTCCACATACAGACGTTCAAAAGTCGTCGTCTTCGCCGCCGTAACCGCTAGCTTTGTCTTCTTCCTCTCCATCTTATATAATTCCTTATCCATCAATTTCTCCACCTCATTCTTACTTCAACCAATTTCGCATGCGCCACTTTCTTTGCTTTCACATTTTCTTGAACTTTACCATTCCACCACCAGTCCCCTCGATGCCCACCATGGCTACCTCGCGAGACACCTATCACTTCTCTAGCTACCTTTCGAATGGGTCGTCAACCTCTCCCCCATCTCATGTGTACTAGCCAAGATCAAACTCCCCCATTTGATTATTTGCCTGTCATCCACAACCCTCATCGTCTTCTCTATCTTGATCTCCAAATCTATCACCAAAAGCTTATGTCGGGTTGTCAGACACTAATAACCTTGCAGTCTTTACAAAGACCGTTATCAATCTTTCTAAGGAGCAAAAAGTTTATCTGAGTCTTAACCACCGAACTACGAAAAGTCACCAAATGCTCCTCATTCTTCAGGAACATCGAATTGACTATCACCATCCCAAAAACTTTAGCGAACTCCAAAAGTGATACGCCTCCCCCGTTCCTGTCCCCGAGGCCAAAGCCTCCATGCACGTCGTCATAGCGCCCCGAAAGTGACCCGATATGTCAATTGAAATCCCCTCCTACAAATTACTTCTCAGTAGGTGATATATCTTTCACTACTTCGTCCAAATCCTCTCAAAAGCACCCCTTCTCCTAACATAAACTAATTCAGAGCTAGCAAACTTTGCTTATTTTACCACCTCCCTTCATTAGATGATATTCAATATGCTACCGGGTTAATATTCATCTCCAGTTGGGAAAGAGAATTAAAATTTGCAGGCGTCTAACAAGAAGTAATTTCTTTTTTTCCAAAACTAAATCTAAATACATATTGGTTTCCAACAAATTAAAAATGATTGCCAACACCGGCAGATAATAAACCAATGTACTTTAAATCTGGTATAACCTATCTGAACTTTCCCAGGTAAACTATAGAATGCACAATCTTCGAAGTGAATAAACCAACGTAGACAATTCAAATGAAGAGACACCTATAGACATAAACAACCTACTCTCGGGTACCAGAAAAGCTTAAATTAGTATACATTATGACATATGCCAACTTGACGAAGATAAGAAAATGATAGATGCCAAACTTGAGAACAAAATACGACTACAGTGACAAAGTGAGCTACACATCACTTTCACAGAACAAGTTAATCTCCTGCTTTTTTACAACTCTCCCCTTGCATAAGTCCACGGCTGTTGAGAAACCTGATTGTAGATTGAAGATATTTGTTGTTGGAGCTCATAGACAACTTGGCAGTTTCAACAAGCTTGGAGCAAATATCAGATGCTCCTTGACATACCTGCTCAACAGGCATTCTAGGATTTAACAAGGGAACTTTGACTATTTACTTGCATCAAACCTTGCAAACAATCCAAAAATTTAACGTCCGTCCATAAGAGATAGGTGAGATTTGAGAAAAGCTTTTTTTTACGTATTTGGTACTGGTACCAATTTGAATGTCTTGGATATTGGGTGCAGCTTTAGATACCAACCAGGACGTGAGGTCCTTCAGTCAAAGATTTCAGAAAAAACAAGAACTGTGACTTACTTCAAATGAAGATGCAATAGCATTGCAAGCATCAAGTGCAAGATTTCCTCGGGCAGCCTTCAAAGACAGTATTTAGACTTAGCTTAGTAATGGTCCCCTTATTCTTTTATCTTTCATAGAAGAGCAAAGGATGAGCAAGATGTTACCTGGATTGGTTCTTGTAAAACAGTATCGATTAAGCTCTGAAGAATAACAGCAGAAAATGAAAGAAGCTCTTGCAGATATTGTTGATCACAAAAGAACAAAGAGTCATTGCCCATAACCTGGATGTGTGATAAATCAATATTGAGAGGTTAAATGCGCTAGGATACTTACGAAAGAAAGAGAAAAATATGTAGATATCAAATTAAAGGAATGAAAAACTAGTGAGAGAATGAAGGTGTTTCCTTTTTTAGGACAATCTTTCACATATCCATCATTGATTAATATAAGAGTACCAGAAAGTGCTAGTCGTTATGCCCACAGCAATAATTATAACTGCTAATTTGACCTTTCTCAAAAGAAAAAATATATTTATAACTGGTATCTCGTTCCAGTAAATGAAATACCCATACGTATAGTTTCTCATTCCCCCAGTAAATAAAATGGCCACATGTAGAATGGCCCAATATGACTAAATGTCAATAACGTTTTCTTCTTTATCAAGTTTTACTCATGCACCATTCATCCCACAACCCATTGTAAGGGCAACTCAAGATGTGGCGGGGTAGGTAGCAAATTTTAGAATTGTCTGATAAGAGAAGAGGACAGTGATGACTTGATGTATTCAAGACACTATTTTGTAGGTGTCAAACACACATACATGATAATTCTCCACTGAGATAATATCTCTTAAGAAAAATATTAACATTGTAACACAAACACTCAACATTCTAACAGTACCTCTCTTAAGAGAAAATCATTCTCCTTCCCTCCCTCCGCTTACCACCCTCTCATCAGAAGTTTTAGCAAGGGGATGGAATCTTACAATTTACTCCTCAGACATCTTTTACTAATATGCCTACATTCTTTGGTTTGTAACTTTGTATTGCTTGAAAGAAAATTAAAGATGTCAACACAAGAAAAAAAAGTCCACATAAACACGTTGAAAGGTTTGTGCTACATATGCCTTAAGACAGCCAAGAAATGTTACCATTTTAGCGCGACTAGAATGATAAAACAATTTTAACATGTTTATTTATCTATTCATTTATTTATTTATCTGATAGGTCAAAGCGTTTTCTTCCCATAGCATTAATAGTCCCCATAAGTAGTTGTCACCTCCTTAACATTAATATCAGTCACATCCATAATTCACCCAAATCATTTTCTTCCCATAGCATTCTCCTCTCCTGCCGCCTAAAACTCTGCCAAGAGAGCGCTGATTCTGCCATAGACAATAAGCAGTTGCGTGAAAGCCGTTGCGCCTTAGCGCATCCCTTTTCTTGCTCAGGTTCATCTTATAAGTATTTTTCCTTTTCAATATTTTTCTATTGGAGCTTCCCATTTTAAAGCTCCGCGCATGTAAGGTCTTGCTGGCACCGAGTGCCGGGATATGGGGAGAGTAGAGTGTACGCAGACATTACCCCTACCATGAGAGGTAGAGGCGAATCTCCTTAACCGTTTTCCCATATTAAAAATATCTAATATACGAAGAGTTGGCTCGTCCAGCTGACTAGAGCGAATCATTTTATTCAACCTATGTCATTTCTTAATAAGCCGACTTTTGCAGGAATATAGTTTCTTCCTACTTCGCTACAGCTGATTGCATTGCACAGCAATGACACCTATTCCTTGGATCATAATTCATCTATAATCATCACTAAGGTAAATGTTAGACGTGGCTGTGCTATATAATGTTCTATGTCACCTCTGTCATTAAAAATATTATTCCCAAGAAGGAGAATAACCATCGTGTCTGCTAAGTTGGATCACAGGATATCAACGTGCCTAACTTTAGATACCTTATCAGAAAGGACCCGCGCACATAGAACTAGATGCTGAAAGATGTTTAGATGTCAAAAATCTCAGATTGAAGATCTTTTAAGGAAATGCTCCATCCTATAAATTATTAAATAGAATATATATAACACTCAAAATCTTAATATTTACAAGACTAATCTGAGGACCTAATTATAGCAGCAGGAAGTTCACCTACATAAATGATCTTTAATTGTTTTAGCACAAATGATATCCTGTACAAGCTGAACCACATACTAACAGTTTCCTCGCATGAAATACTACACATCTTGAAAACTGATGTAATGTATAACCAAGTTTACAATTATGAAGCAACAGGAATACCTCATCATGTATTGCATGGTACAGGAGATTATTCTGCGATAATGCAGAAACTGTTAAGATGAGTGCACATAACACCTTCGCCTTCATACTTGGCAGCATCCTATAACACAACAATAGAACATTAATAGAGAATGGAAAGCAAATGATAAAAGAAGATATAAGATTGTCTCACCATGACAAGGAGCTGAGGATGGAAAACATATTCCTGGGAATGCTAGTGACTCCTAGTTCAATGTTACCTAGAATGAGAATCCAGTACATAAGGCAATGTTGTAAAGCTCATTGGCACTATAACATGACATTCAATCTGAGATTTTTGACATCTAAACATCTTAGCACACTTGTACCATTAACTTTTTGCTTATATTAGTTAGGAAGAAGTAACCAGTACGGTGGACTCAACTTACTTTTCCATAAACTTCAGGAAGAAAATCAGTTAATGCTTTATCAAAAAAGAAAATTCAGTTAATGCAGTTCTTTGACAAAGTTCTAGGGCCTTAGGAATTATTAAGTTATTTCTTCCCAACGCCAAATATATACCCAAATTGTAGCAAATTAGATACCACCTGTGGCCAATCTTATGCAAGGCTTATAAAGATGAGCAAAAAAAGAGCACGGTTCATCTCAAAGAGGTCAACAACTCCACGATTGGCAAAATTATTCTAAAAGTATACAACCATAACTGATCAAAACTATCTTCATCACATTAAAAGCTCTATATTCCCATTTCATCAGAGTTACCAAGAGACATTTCATGATCCAACTCTGCAACTTTTTGCTTCTCCATCACTTCGTTTTAGTCACCGTCCGATCTAGTAGTACTCTCCTTGCACAATTTTGGAGGCTAGACCCTCACTATCTCCAAGGTTGGGGTAAGGTCTGCGTACACTCTACCCTCCCTAGACCCCACTTTGTGAGATTTCACTGGGTATGTGGTTGTTGTTGTAGACCCTCACTGTTAAGAATATTGTTAATAATATGGTTAATCAATTAGGATTCGTTACAATAAATTAGATTGATTATTTCCTGTTTTGGCACTTGTACATTCACTATTTGAACCCAATAGCATGAAGGAATAATTAAGCCGAGTTTTCACTCAATTCTTCCTTTTTAGTCTTATTTTTCTCCCATGATATTTGAGCATTAGAGAGAAAAATATGTTGTGTAGTCACCAACGATGTCCAGGAATGGAAGATATTCACCGTGCATTTTTTCCAGTGAGCTTCACGAGCCACCGAGCCAAGCGCCTGAGACACCTTCCAGCCACCTCCATCACATATCTCTTTTTTCTTAGGGGTCGTCTGGCCAATCCAACCTGACCCATCCAGTTCCAACCTCTTTCGACAACACAGCCTCTCCAGCCAACTTTCCAGCTTGTGTCAGTATTTCCGGCAAAATTTCAACCCACCTGAAGGTCGATCAAAGTCATACATCCCTCCAGTTAACTTTCAGAATTCTTCGGTGACTCTCTTTCCAATTTTCAGGCTACCATCGCAGTTCTAGTCATTTCCCCGTGACTTTTCTGGCAAATCTTCACTGTCCAGACTTATCTCTGCCCCATATTCAGCACTGTAAGGTTGACTAGGGCTTAGAAGTTCTCCATATTTTGCAAAAGATTCCGACAAAATTCTAAAGTTTTTTTAGTCTTCTTTGAATCAATTTGGCACCCTCGTAGGATCTTAGGATTTGAAATTTTGGTTGCAACACAGTAGGTCCAGTACTTTGAATGGTCGAATGATTTCATTAGTTGATTATATTGAATTTCTCAAGCACAAAAGACTTATGCAGACATCCTCTGAAATAGCTTATGCCCTTCAGGTTGATAATAGTGTGGTTTGTGTCTCCAATCTTCTTCTCACTCTTTGGGTCATTGATTCAGGTGCATCTGATTACATTTATGGTAATGTATCTTTCCTCTTATATTTCTTATCCTCAATCTCTTCCGATAGACATAATGGCTCGTGGATCTCAAGCTATGGTGACCGGACTAGGTCAAGCTAGCTCATATCCATTAGTCGTTTATCCCATCTCTTAACTACTCAGTGACATTCTTCAATAACTTCTTTGTCATACAGGAACGCAATACAAAAGGATCATTGTACCGGGCATGATAACTTTATTACCTTATCCTTCCTAAATCACTGACAACTTGTCCTGCTCCACAACTTGTCTTGCTCCACAACTTGTCTTGTTACTGATTCACCTGATCTGTTACATGTATGATTGGGACATCCTAATTTATCATATCTTCAGAAACTTTTACCTCATTTGTCTCAATTGTCTAGATTAGAATGTGAGTCGTGTCAATTCTATAAGCGCTCATTTTTTTTATCAAGTAAAAGTTTCATTCATAATAACAAGGCCAAGTTGGCCGTATACCAATTCTATAAGAACTCATTTCCCTTTGCGTCCTAATAACCCGGAATAGTCTCATTTCACTTTAGTTCATATAGATATTTATGGTCCTAGACAGGTCAGTCCTACTTTGGGATTTCAACATTTACCAAACTTTCCATGCTAAAGCCCAAAATAAATGAAACTCAACCATACTTCAAACTCTCCTGTTCCAACAACCTTTTTTTTAGGTGTTACCATCTATACTTCACCACCTACAGTTTCGTCATCTAAACTTCACCTTTTACAGCTTCACCATTCTTGACTTATCATTGTTGTGAGTGCGCAGCATCATGTCCAGATGATTCTGCATAAGATCACCTACTACAGACTCTCCTTATAGTCCATCGTTTGCACTTTGAAAAATATTTGATCCACTCATAATCTCAATCCCCTTTATACTTGTCTGAGTTGTCATCACCTCTCATCAGCCCATTATATCTTTGTGCCATGTTTGTCCTATGTTTTTATCCCTAAGTCTATAGGTGAAGTGCTCTGCCATCCTGGATTGTGATATGCTATGATTGAGATGTCTGATTTACGCACTAGTAGTACTTGAAAGCTTGTTTCTCTACCTCCGGGTAAATCTATGGTGGTTGTCGCGAGTTTATATAGTAAAATTGTCCAGACGATCAAATTGATCGACTTAAGACTCGCCTTATGGCCAAAGGTTACACTTAGGGGCGGCAAAATGGGTAAAAATATGTATATCCGCCCGACCCAACCCATTTAAAATGGGTCCAATATGGGTCAACCCATATTATCCACTTAAAATATGGGTAACTTAATGGGTAAAATGGATAAAACCCACAACTTTAGTAAAACAAGTTCCTTAAAAATAAGAAAAAATGACTTGGGGAAAACAAGTCCCACAAGTGGAATTTCACCAACCCCCCACCACCACCCAACCTACCCCCAAACACACCACACCACACCTCCACCCCCCCATCCCCTCCAAAAAAAGTTTTTTCTTAAGTTTTTAATAAGTTTTTATTTTTTGGGTTTCTACACCTCACCCCCACCCACACTCCAAAAAATATTTTTTCTTAAAACAAATATTAAAAAAAAATATTTAATTTCTACACCCCCTAACCCGAAATTTTTTATTTTTCTTAAATAATTTTATTTTGGTTTTCTACACCATACCCCTCCCCCCGCATCCCTACCCCTCTCGAATTTTTTACTTCATATATTTTATTTTACTTTTAATTTTTTTTATAAAGAATGGTTAAATTTGGTGTGGGATGGGTTGTGGTTTGGGGGGGGGGGGTTGAGTGGGGAGGTGATGTGGGGGGATAGGGATGAGTGAAGATGAAGTGCATTTGAGGGTGGGGGTGAGATTTGATTGGGGAGTAGGTGGGGTGGGAATGGTGGGGGCTTGGGTGGGTATTTTTCAAAAAATATTTTCTTGGAGGTCGTGTCATTGGAAAACTTCGAAGTTCTATTCTTCCCAAAAATGTTGAGGTGCAACTATTTACTTAGGATTGGATTTGCGGACAAGAAGGTAATTAATTTTCTCCATATTAGCTACATAAAATTAACATCTTTGAAGTAACTTTAGATAATATGGATATCCATATTATCCGTCGGATTAACCCATTTTTTTATCCGTGTTAAATATGGTCGGGTCGGGTAATTGATCCATTTTTGTTTAACCCATTTCCGACCCGCCCGTTTGCCACCCCTATTTACACTCAAATATTTGGGCTTGACTAAATCGTACTTTTCCGTGGCTAAAATAATACATTTTTATCTTTTCTCCATCCATGGTTGTTATTTGTCATTGGCCTCTTTATTAGTTGGACATTAAGAATATTTTTTTCCATGAAGATCTTGAGGATTGAGGTTTATATGAAGCAACCACCTGACTTTGTCGCTTAGGGAAGTCGATGGCCTTGGTTGTTGATTGCGCCGATCACATTCTAGTTTAAAACAGTCCCTCGAGCTTGATTTGGTATGTTCAGCACAATTATGCAGGAGTTGGCATAACTCTTTGTGCAGCTGATCATTCTGTGTTCCATCTGTATTCTACTATATGTATTTGAATCTACTTAGTGGGTTATGTTAATGATATAGTCACTATTGGCAGCGCTTAAGATGGTATCACTGGATTGAAGCAATATCTCTTTCAGCACTTCCAAACTAAGGGTCTTGATAGATTGAAGTATTTTCTAGGTAGTGAGATTGCTCAGTCTAAATCAGGTATTTTCAATTCACAACAAAAATATGCACTAAACATTCTTGAGGAGATACGAATGTCAGGTTGTAGACCCCTTCACACTAAAGGTGTCAACCGGTCAGGGTTAACCGGTCGACCCGGTAAGGAACCTGGACCGGTAGGTTTTAACGGGTTGAGGGTTGGTTTGGCCCTCAACCCCAACCCGCACGGGTTATGCCAAAATCCGGTAAGGACCGGACCGGTTGGAACCGTAACGTTACCGGTTAACCGGTCCGATACGTAATTTAAAAAAATTAAAAGGGTTGTTGCCCAACGGTAACATTACTGTTGGGGCCTGGGGGGTAGGGGATGTGTGGGGGGGGGGGCACGGTCAGTGGACCGTTTTTTTATTATTATTTATTAATTACATTTTTACCCTTTAAAATCTATAAATACTCTATATTCTTCTCATTTTTATCACACAATTATTTCTACAATTCTCTCAATTCTCATACTCTCTTAATTCTCTCTATTATCAATTCTCAAGTTATTATTATTATTATTAGTTTTAAAACTAGCAAGACGCAAGACTTCGAGCTTCGACTTTCAATTGAATTCTGAACCCCGGAGTTTGGTACACTCGTTTCATTCTCTAATTATTTTATTAAATTGTCATATTTATTTGTTGATTATTTAAATTAAACATTTTATAATGAATAGGCTAAAGAGAATGGGTAAATCTATTTTAGGTTCTACTTCATCATCTAATCAAAATATAAATTATGATCAAATGCAAGAAGATTTTGGAATAGAAGATAATGAATATGATAATGTTGATATAGATAATACTTATGAAACTGAAACTCCTACACCTACTAGTGTGCCTTCTGTCAATGTTAGTACTACTAGTGGTAGACTTCCTTTACCAGAAGTATCGAGTAGGAGAAAAAGGAGTAAAGTGTGAAACTTTTATGATAGAATTGAGGGCACTAATAGAGTTAGATGTAATATTTGTGGGAGAACTTATAAACATAAGAGAGGGGGTGGTGACGGGGGGACGGACACTATAGGTAGGCATTTATTGAAAGTTCATCCGACACACTGGTTTTCTGTCTCTGAAAGTTCATCCAATCACTGAACAACAATTCAATCAACCTATAAATTATGAAGAACTTGTTAAAATGATGCATAATATATAAATAAAATTATTATTTCATTATGTACTCTTTTTAGCATTATGAATAATGAAAGTTGGAAAATTTACATTTTGTCATTAGTTTTTATTTTAATTTTTTTAGTTGTTAACTTATGTCTTCTAATTTAATAAATTAATAAAAGTATAACTACAATATAAAGTATAAAGTTATAAACTATAAAATACAAAGTTAAATTTAAATTTTAAAATATAAAATATAAAACTATATTATATTAAATATTTAATTTTAATTTAATTTACATTTTCGGAATAAAAAAATTTAAAAAAATCCGGACCGGTCCGACCGGATTGACCCGGAACCGCACGGGCCTACCGGAAATCCGGTAAGGGACCGGTCCGGTAGGCCCGGTAATCCGGACCGGAAACCGGTTCAACCCGGTATCGGTCAACCGGTCCGGACCGACCCGGTTGACACCTATACTTCACACTCCTATGGACCCAGCTAATCTTCTGCCAAGACAGGGGGAGCCCCCTTATTGATCCTGCAAGATATAGCCATATAGGCGACTGGATGGTATGTTTCACAGTGACTCGACCTGACATTTTCTATCATGTAAGTGTTATTAGTCAATACATGGACTCTCCGTGTGCTATTGAAATGCAATTGTTCGTATTTTTCTATATAAATTGGCAAAGAACTAATTTTTCAAGATCGAAGAAGTCATGCTCAGATCATTGGATACTTAGACGTGAATTTGGCAGGATCACCTTCTTATAGACGATCTACGTTTGGATATTGTGTTCTAGTAGGAGGTAATTTGGTATTATGGATGAGCAAGAAATAGAATGTATCTGATTTTTGTTCTTTCCCACTACACTACATCTATATACAGTTTGTTCAAATTAACTCTTCACATTACAGGTTCACCAGGTGGCCATTCCCAAGCAGATGATATTACTAAGTCTTTTTGAACTGAGATGATATTACTAAGTCTTGCGTCGAACATGCTGTCGTAAGTTCTTTTTTTTTTAGAAGGATGCTGTCCTAAGTTCAAAGATGACAAGATACAAAGTCATTACGAAGGACAAGCAAAATAGAAGAATTGAAAAGGAACATATCGAAACCTGGAATCATAACAATAAGACTGCAAAATTTGCATAATGTTGATTGAAACCCATCAACGTCCTTGGGCATCCTTGAGCCTGCAGATAATGTTATTCCAGTTCAATATTTTATCACGGACAACCACGATAAAACTGGGGAGGAAAATCTTAAATCTGGTTGCTTCTTGATACAGCAACGTGCATAAACACCTCTCAAATTCAGACAAAGAGGCTTCACAACAGATGCAAAAGACACATTGAATTGAGTATTTGATCAGGTCTTTAATCAAAGATATACGGGGTCAAACATGAAAAGATCTCGGAGAACTCAGGTAAATGGAAACAGCAATATGTGCTCCACACAAATATCGCACCTTGTTACTGCTATGACGAAGAAATAACTGAGAACTTTCTACTCAATTTAATCTAGTGCATTGCAAATCTACAACTTTGACTCGACTACAAACATGCACCACCAATATGCACTGAGCCATCTGAAGAAGAATTCGTAGACATACCTTCCAATAAGTCAACATTATGCAAGCACCTCAATGCTGAATCTACAAGTCCATCTGAGTGAGAAACTAAACCAGCCATTAATGCAACCTGATAGAGAGAGAAAAGATTCATCCAAATTAACAGCAGCGAAATAAGAATAAAGAAAGAACTAACATTACCTCTGCAGTTTCCAAGGAGAGGTTTAACTGTTTCAGATGAGATGGGATAGATGGTATTGTAACTTCACTGCATGCTATACAAGATTTGACAAAATTGACATCACTAATGTCATTCCGTGTAGCTTTAACCACCAGTAAATTGCTGGAATGAACAATCGTCTCCTAAAAGAAGCAGAAGATACCAGAGCTGTCACTCATCAACAAGGACTACTTGAAGCAATAATCAATTTCAAAAGATCTATGCCGAGCTCAAACCTTTCTACTATGTCTAAATTCTACACCATGCTAACTTAAAAAGCAGGAGCTTGGCAGCAATTTTAAAACAAGAAAAACTATATCTCAGTCCCAAGTTAGTTGGTATCAGCTCTATGAGTCCTCAAATCAATGGATTTCCTTTAGACCCGTTATAGTCCAATATTCAATAATTTTGGTTTTGGAACACTAGAAATTCTCTATATTTTTTACTCCCCTGCAAAATTATAAGACCAAGAATCATTGTACCTAAAGCAGCATACCAATATGACTAAGTCGTAATATTAACTACTCCCTTTGTTCCATTTTATAAGGCACTCTTTCCTTTTTAGTATGTTCCAGGAAGAACGACACTTTTCTGTAATTGTTAACTTTTTAACTTTAACTTCCTGTTTTACCTTAATGAAATGCTCTTACAACCACATAAATGTCATGACATGTTCAAAACTTAATTTGTACAAATCTTTCTTTCTTAAACTTTGTGCCAAATCAAACACCGCCATATAAACTAACGGAAGGAGTTGATATCATCTATAAGGATATTTTTCTTATACAGTGTTCTATTTTTTGCTAATCTACATGGATTCGAAGAAATTGTAGGTCTTTTGAGACAACTTCCTATCATGTGATTTTAGGTCCCTTTAAACACAAAATGGTGCAAGTAATGATAGAAAGCAAAAGGCCTTCTTTAACTTGTTTTATAAATAAAGAACCTTCGATAACTTTTTTGATTTTGTTGGAAAAAAGGAGTAATTTGCATGGATCAACTCATCAAACTTACACTTATTACAATTCATGCAGCGCAATATAGAGTATCATAGAGTATCGATTTCCTCCTTTTCTGGGTTAGAATAAAATATTTATTAATATTACACCAAGTTGGTGTTGTCAAGTACAAATTTTACACATTACAAGTATATATTAATGCTTCCCCAAGTCCAACCAATATCTATACAAGTTGCAAGTTCTTGTTTACACCAAAAATATAGTTTAGGTAAAAGAGAACTCCTAATATGCAACACTGAGCTGTCGATCCCTTCAAAAGTTATTTGTTAACTTTACCCTCTACCTTTTCCATGAAATATTAAGAAAAAAAATTTGTTAACTTGCAAAAGTCCATGTTGCTTGACCCAAAATAAACACTCTTCTGGCAAAGTATTAATTCAATGTGAATGACCTCCATTATCTTGCTAGAAAATTATTGTGTATCCTCCATGTCTGTAAAGGTCACAAGAGTTCACCATACTACCAAACATAGGCTAATAACAGGAAACTTTTGTTTACATATTAAAGAATTTATTATATTCACTGCAGGATGACTGTAGAGAAGCTTTTCTTTCCTTACCTTTTCATAGAAAATAAATAATAAATAAACAGAGAAGCTTTTCTTTACATATCCCATGGTTCAATTGTTCCCAACTATAATCTAAGATTTCGAAAGAATCCTAATAGAATATCAACTTTTTGAGACTCCAGCTTTCTGGACATATTCCTAATAGTGGTACTGCTTTAGCTGAAGTATTAATAAGTTTGATCTTTTCTTTAGCAATATATCAATACTTCAATTCCCTAGCTCCAATCTAAATTCCCCTTGACTTGCATATCATGAGAGTTAGTTGAAACAAAAGATTGTAGGTAAAACTTGGACAGGTCAAGATAATTATTGCCAACATTCTTTCATGTTTCTATGAAGGAAGACTTCATAGTTATGTGAGGATATAGACCACACCAGAGTACTTTCATTATACAGGGAAAAACAGGTCAGGGAGAAGGCAATGTATCATAAGATCACTATTACATTCACTACATCCAGCAATAGGCACACCAATATGCACACATACACACACACAACGAGAGAGGAAGTACAGTTAAGATCTTTCAGGTAAACTGGAAAGAATAATTTTCTTCAAAAAGACACAAATAACATCATAATATAACACCACCAACTGACAGGGATAAAAGGAAGTGTGGAACAAGAGTCTAGAATATTTTAAACCTCTAAGTGACATCACATCAATAGTACAGAAACATAAAAAAAATCACATCACCAAAAACTGCCCACTATGAATAATTCATGGAAACAGAAAATAAGCAAGATTTTTCAGTAATCCATTCAGGACATCTTTGCAGATTTTAAAGAACATTAACCTTGACTTCACTCATGCTTCCAAAAGCTCCACGGCACTGAACCAAAAAAGCTAAGTGGTGTTCAACTTCAGCACCATAATCAACCTGAATATTATGATCAAGAAATGTATTAGAACATTTAAAGAATTAATGTGTTGTACTTCACATCTCTTGACCAACCATCAAGAAAAAGCATATTATTTGCAAAAATATGTCATTACCATGTGTATAAAACGAGAAATTAAATGTGCTGAATGGTTGTTCTCCTTGTCCTTAATAGTTGAGAGATCTATGTTATCATGCAAGGACCTTGAAACTTCGAAAAGGAATTGAATGGTTGTAGGATCTCGAACACAAGAACTCCTAATAGAGAAAATAAGAACAGATGATAAATGGCAATTATACTTCCATTAGAGGAAATGACAATATTTTTCACTTTTCCAAAAAGATATCTTCTAAATAAAGAAGCAAATTTAAATGTGCCCAAGAAAACCATCAGTTACCTTTGCAGCAAATTCAACATCAGTTAAGTTTTATAGAACGATTTTAGGGCCAACAAAGTTGCACGGGAGTGAATGTTGGGCCTCTAAAGTGCAACATGTCCACAAGATCAGTGTCGTAGACATGCGAATGTTAAGATGGATGGTGGTCTTAAAAGATTAGATAATATGAGAAATGATCACATCCATCAGAAGCTTCAAGTGAATAAAATGAGAGAATGTCGCTAGAGATGATTTGTCCACGTGTTATGAGGCCTCTAGATGTGAAAACATGATGATTGAATGTGTTAAAAGAAGAAGATGTAGATTTAAAATCACATGGAAAAAAGTTAATTCAAAAGAATTAGAATGTCTTAGAAATCACGGAGATCTAGCAAAAGATAGAAAACAATGGAAGTTGAGAATTTGTATAAGTGATGCCAACTAAAAGACTCTTTAGTATTTTAGGATATAACCACTAGAATATATTAGAGAACCCCTAGTGCCAGATAATCCTGAAGTATGGGTACTGATTATTGAAATTTTATGGACCAATAGGTGATATCCGTTGTACAAAAACAAAGGTGATATCCAGAGTTGCAACAACTATAGGGGTATCAAGCTTTTAAGCCACACTATGAAAGTTTGGGAAAGGGTCGTGGAGATGAGGGTAAGGAAAGGCGTGTCTATTTTCGAGAACCAGTTTGGATTCATGCCGGGACGTTCGACTACTGAAGCCATTCACATTATTAGGAGATTGGTGAAACAGTATAGGGAGAGGAAGAGAGACCTACATATGGTTTTCATCGACCTAGAAAAGGCATACGACAAAGTCCCTAGGGAGGTTCTATGGAGATGTTTGGAGGTTAGAGGTGTACCTGTGGCATACACTAGGGCGATCAAGGATATGTATGATGGTGCCAAGACCAGGGTACGAACAATAGGAGGAGACTCATAGCATTTTCTAGTGACGATGGTTGCGCGAGGATCGCCTTAGCCCTTCCTATTTTCTCGTGACGATGGAGCGACGCGACAAATTCAAGAGGAGGTGTCATGGTGTATGTTATTCGCATGACATAGTCACGATTGATGAGACTCAGAATGAGTGAACGCCAAGCTGGAGGTTTGGAGACAAACTCTAGAGTCCAAAGGGTTCAGGTTGAGTAGGTCCAAGACAGAGTATTTGGAGTGCAAGTTCAGTAGTGGGAGCGACTAGACAGGAGTGGAAGTGTCGATTGGGACTCAGGTCATCCCAAATAAAGGAAGCTTCAAGTACCTCGGGTCTATTATTCAAGGAAATGGAGAGATTGATGACGATGTCACACATCGCATTGGGGCAGGGTGGTTGAAATGGAGGCTCGCATATGGAGTCTTGTGCGACAAAAAAGTGCCACCAAAGCTCAAAGGCATGTTTTATAGGGCGGTCGTCAGACCGACTATGTTGTATGGGACGGAGTGTTGGTCAGTCAAGACTTCGCACATCCAAAAGATGAAAGTTGCGGAGATGAGGATGCTGAGATGGATGTGTGGGGGGATAGAATTAGAAATGTCAATATCCGAGACAGAGTGGGAGTGGCCTCGGTGGAGGATAAGATGCGGGAAGCGAGGTTGAGATAGTTCGGGCATGTGCAGAGGAGAGACACAAATGCCCCACATGAGTGTGAGAGGTTGGTTATGGACGGGTTCAGAGGGCAGAGGTAGGGCAAGTATTGGGGATAGGTGATTAGGCGATATGATGCACGTATGCGACGCATCGAGGACATGACCTTAGATAAGGGTTTATGGAGGATACAGATTAGGGTTGAAGGGTAGTAGATAGTCTGCGGCTATGTGTTCTCTAGTGTACTTTGTTCATATTATTTATTTGTGTTACCTACTGCTTTCTTTTGACAGAATGTGCTACCATGGCGTATTCGATTTTTGTTACCAGCATGTTCCTATAGCTTTAATTTCTTGTTTGTGACTGTTTATCTAGCTATGCAACGTTTGCTTTGATTGTGATTACGCAGGTCTTGAGCTCCGAAAGCGTCTCTCTACCTACCAAGGTAGAGGTAAGGTCTGTGTACACTCTACCCTTCCCAGACCCCACGTGGTGGGATTTTACTGGGTATGTTGTTGTTGTATGGACCAAAATTATAGCATTTATGATAATGAAGATAAATACAGCTGACCCAATTAGCTTGGGATTGAGGCGTAGTCTTTGTTGTTGTTGTACTTTAATTTCTCGTCAACCGTTAAAGAGGATGCATTATATTCATAGGTGAGATGGTGATGAACTTCCCCATCTGAGGGATCATAATTTTGTGTAGCCATCATACGCATTCTAAAGAGACAGTATACTGTTTATATAATTTACATAGAAATACAACAAAGAGAAAGCTCCATCTTCGTATGCCAGTATAATTGCTTAGTGTACTTCCTTTAAAATGGTTAAAGGAATATTGTTTGGGCAATCAAAGTGGTCCGTCCCTTCTCTCTTTTGCAGATATTAAACTTAGCTAAAGGAGAAAAGTATACATATTCTTACAGAGACCATGCATATTCTTAAGATAAGACTGTACAAAACCACCCTGTCAGGAAGATTGACAAACAAGAAAATTTCGCAGTCCATGATAATTAAGAGTGTAATGGTCCATGATAGTTAAGAATATATACTGTTTCTACATGGATCAGGGAGAGCGAAGAGTGGTTATCATCTTAAAATCTCACCCAAGGTAGGTGAGTCATCCAGGTCTTACTCAGTGACTCTAAACAACAGGAGTGCTATCTTTCTGTCTTAAATGGTGCAAGGGATATACCTATGCAGGAATAAATGCTACAGATTATTGCTCGATGAAATAAAAATTGGAATTCAAACACATATTTGGTCAAAACAATTATACCTCATAGCTATACTAAGGATCCGCATATTGATGATGGTCCTAGAGCTCCCGTGCATCAGGCTTAATATTTGATTGAAATGGTTCTGCAAGATGATGATGGTAGTTCGGCTCAACATAATGATTCATATAGCCCTTCTAACACGATTCTACAGAACTGATTGCAGGGCCCAATTTACAAGTAAACATGTCTATGATGATTGTTTATCATAGTTTTATCTGACTACAGCAACAGGTAGAAAATGACTAGTAGGAGCATAGGACAGTTAAGAAAAACAATAAAAGGAAAATGAAGTCAAGCAACCACAAACACAAGTAGCCTACCAATTGCAGTATGTTCTCTAGGTTGTCAAAATGATTAAGAAGCTTCAGAAGAATCGATTGCAAACTTGATAGTTCATTTTCACCAATATCTTCATCTGATGTGCGTTCGAATATTCCATCTAATATGCTGTCCAGATAACTATTCTGCGCAACAGGGCAAATTTAGAAAAAAAATAGCTACACAAACAAAGGAGCAGCACGTTTTGGGGACTTCATGTCCAAGGAGAAGATAACTATTCAAATACCCTCGTCAAATAGAAATATCAAATTAGATACAATCAAGACAAATTTTATAGTTGGTAATTGGTGCGCTAGGCAAGTTGATCGGCTTTATCTTTGAACAGTAGCCATCAAATATAAACTACCTGATGAATCCCATGTCATATCGCCAGCATGGGACATTCTAACTATTCTATGAGATACTGAATCCTAACATGAGCTTTAAGCTGAGAAAACACTAGCATTTCCACTACCTCTAATAGAGAATCAATAACACTTTACTTACTGGAGCATCATTTTTGCAAACCAGATGCTTCAAAAGCAGTGAAGAAAATAGGCTCATAAAGTTAAGAGACTGACATATGGTATATGAGTTTTATTAGAGACGAGTATCAACATATTGTAAGATGAAAATTATAAGAAACACATGCAATATAAACCGAGGATGCTGTGGGTATGAAGGAAAATGTTTCGACAGGAAGTGTTATTTGTTGAAATGTTTTTACCTAGGGAAATCAATTTTGGTTTGCCAATGTTTGGTTGGATATAAAAGTAACATAAGGTAATCGTACATGGAGTAGTATAAGGTACAAGGATAATGTTTTGGCAGTTTCTGGTATTAAAAACTGACAACGATATTTAAATATTGATTGAACCAAGGTATGAGCAAGATTTACGATATTAGTAATGGAAACTGACTTTCATAGGAATTAATTTCCCCTTTTGGTGTAACTTATTCCTTGAAGGTATCAAATTTCACATTTTCCATAATCAAACACAAGTATTAGGTAAACTTATGAAATGTCATCCAAGGAGGAGAAAACAGAAGATTGTGTCGGAATTGGCTAAGCATCCACAGTGATGGTAGATCCGTTAGGGCTGAAGCCCATTTAAGTAAGGACCTCATCGAGAGCCCTATCGAAACAAAAACTTCTTTTGCATAAATCTTTCCACCATACCAAACACATCCAAATAAGAGAACAATGAAGAATATAATTAAAACGTAAAACTTAACCCACCAAAACAAAGTCACCCTCATAATGTTACCATTATGAGCACTGATTACTAAAGTTGCAGGGTAAAAAGGCTGGCGAGTAAAAACAAAATGGAAGAAGAGATGGTTGTTAGAAAAATGTGGAGGGTTAGATGTCACATGCTCCTCTCACATAAATCAAGAACCTAGAACAAACTTCACCACTGATTGGATTAGTGACCATATCTAGGATGCTAAACCTAGAAACAATGATTAAAGATGCAAAAGGACCAGCACAAGTTTAATTAGAATGAACATATGCTCTGATGACAAGATAGAGACTACAGGAAGCACGGTCAATAGCAAATGACATCATGCTTTGTAGCATAGCTGCACAAGAGTAAACGATCTATGGAACAACTTTTAGATATCTGTAAACCAATCACCAAAATTCTCTCAACTTACCATGTGTTTCGGGAGAACGATATCTATATGAGTGTCTACAACATTGAGGTACTCATCAAGGCTATTTAACCGAGAAACAACCTGAAATTGTAAATTAATTAAAAATTGGTGAAAACGCATAACAGTGGAGAACCAGGGCTGCAAAAGCATAAGGAATCTTTTGAGATTAAGATGAAACCAGATATAAGGGAAGCCCGGTGCACTAAGCTCCCGCTATGCGCGGGTCCGGGGAAAGGTCGGACCACAAGGGTCAATTGTACGCAGCCTAACCTTGCATTTCTGCAAGAGGTTGTTTCCACGGCTTGAACCTGTAACCTCCTGGTCACATGGCAGCAACTTTACCAGTTACTTCAAGGCTCCCCTTCATTAAGATGAACCCAGAATATTCCGTCCCACGAATAAGTCATGAGACATCACCGCCTATGGGCCCTTTACGCCCAGTCATTCCGAAGAACTAATAACAAATAAAAATAGAATCAAGTGACCATACATTTTTTCTTTCTTTTTTTTAGGGGGGGAGGGGGGGCATATAGCTGCATAAATTGTATTTCAGATACATATTATATCAAATTCAGTATTTCATTAGAGGAGCAAGTACATAGAAATAAACTGTCAGTTTGTCAGATAAAAGATGCTATCATAAGACATTCCACCTATTTGATAAAGTCAAATAACTCCCCTTGTATAAATATACCAAGTACCTTGCAAGTCCTTACATATAACAAGTTTGGTACATACTCGGACGTAGTATAGGGTTACTATCCCACTGTGATGAACACAACTATGTACATTGTAAAGTGTGACCATAAAAGGATTTAGGAGAAGAAACGTTAGACTTCACGCCTCATTTCATCTCATTGTTTTAGCTCACAAAGACAAATAAGTAAAAAAGGAGACAGAAAGAGGCGCCCCCCACCCCACCCCTCAAAGAAACATAGTACTAAACAAACACTTCAAGAGAGACACTACAATACCTGGATAACCTTCTTCATCACGAGATTGACTTCTTTCACATGAGATATATTTTCGCATAGTCTGAGTCCAAGTAACTTATAATTCAAACACTGTATTTAACAGAAATGATTTTAGGCATAAACAGAACTAAAAGCTTCAAGAAGCAGCAACACATAAATCTCAGGATAAAATACCTGATCAAAGGAGTAATCATTGCTACACTCAATGAGATGAAGAATGTCCAAGGCATTAGAACAAACTATTCCTATAGGAAGTTCCCTTAATAAATGGTGAAGAACAAGTGAGACACATGATGAGTTTCCAAATAACTCTGATTGGTTCCTCCCAAGTCCAAGCCCCATCAATATATCTCCAATTTGCAACTGTTTCACATATGCATTACAAGTCAATAGGTTGTTGTTACAAAGTATCTCGAATCTAATTTGCATTTTTCATAACAGCTAGTGATGTGGACAAAAGAAAGAACTCCTCTCTACTCTAGCAACATTTAGTTATTCATTACTCGAGATTTTGAGTCAAAAATCAAGCGCAAGAGGAAGGTGGTGCAAAGGCAGGGAGTTCTCTTTTTGCGCTTGTGCTTATTCCGGCAAAAACTTAATTGGTCACTGGATGTGTGCTAGTAGATTAAAGACTACTTTCTGTTGAGAAGAGCAGAAAGAAACCTAGGTTGGTCGATTGGCCAGCTTTAATTTAATATCTTGTCTAGCACTTGCCCTTTTCTTTGGATAAAGCTGTTTAGCCTTTCTCTTGGATTGAGGTATACCAATTAATGAGTAGAAGTTGGTAATAAAGGGACGTGTAGCACAATTTCATTCCCAGCAGGGGAACCATTTTTATTCTGTTTTCTCGTTACTCATCATACAATTTATTTTCTTATTTCAACTAGTACTATTTGACAGAGAGAAACTTATGTAGATCAATACAATTAAATTATTTATTGGCACATTCTGATTCCTAAAGAGAATAGGTCATATTTCAATCCATCTTGAAACGGAATAGACAACTTATAACTTTTTAACAGGAGCACAGATTCTTTCAATTTGGGAAAACTAACCAGGCCAAACTACTTCTGTCTTCTTCTCATGAGTAGTTCCAACATTAAACATCTACTAGTAAAATCAATTATGAGGATTCTTGTACAAGTTAATAGATTAGGATATCTATCATGTATTGTGGGGAATAGTCTACTCTGCTGTTAAGATAGACGTTTCCCATTTTTCTTCCAACAACAATCCATTCTCTTGAGCTCTCATATGATGTGTCCCCAAGAAGTCTTTATTTCATCAATTTAGTATGTCTTCTTTTCAATTCCATTTAGAGGCTTAAATTTGCTGTTCTCTCTCTTTTTCTGAGAGCATATTAGGGCCACAGTTGCAATAGATATTTGGTATAGGACCAACAGTCTCCACCACAAAATCCAGGCAGAAAACCATCTCCTTGCTCAGCATTTTTTTATGACAAGGGAACCCGCAGCCGCTACCCTTCGGGTGCGCAAAGGGTAAACCCCGCTCATGTGTAATAGCTCGCAAATCACACAGAAGAGATAACCCGCAGTAGGCAAGCCCCGTGCGACGAGTTCGACTCAGAAGGCAAATCCCCTACTGTCGTAGGCAGGAGGTTTCGAACCTGAGACCTCCGAAGTTGTGTCCCTGTTGTTTGCAATAGTGAGGTTTTTCTTTCAAATTAATGAATATGTGTTTTTACTGATGATCAACAAAGATCAACTGCACAGGGGCCAAGCAGAAACAAAACCTACAAACTTTAGGTCATGACTCTTATCCCACTACGTGTTTATGAAATGAAAATTACAGATCCTTTTTTGTGGAAATGTTTGCCATTTGATCAATCTCAAAATAGTCCCAAAAATTGATTTAAAAAAATGAACTCACAGCAACGGCTCCTAACATAAACGTCCCCTGCCCACTTCCCCATTACCCATCCTTTCACAGCCCCTTCCCTCACCATCTGAATGCCCTATCTCTCTTCCCTCACTCTATCACACCCAGCTACCTTGACTTCGACTGCACCTTACCCTAGTCCCTCCTCCTTCCATCTTTCCTCCCTCTCTCAACCTACTTGTTTCCTTTTCCCCTCGCCTCTATTTTTTCACCCTCCCTATACTACCCAACCACCTCACCTACTTCATTATATTTATCCTTTCCCTCCCTCCATTTGTCTGAATTTTCTCTCCGCTTCTTCTTTCCTTCCCGCACCTGATATCCCAAACAGCACCTCTTTTCCTTCTTTTCCTATCCACTCCTGTTGTGCCAACACCTTCCCTTCCCATAGATAACCTACCTCTGGCTCTACCAATCCCATTGCCCAACTCGCTTAACCCATCCTCATAATGCATCATATGTTTTATTTTCAGTTTCTAAATGAGGTTAAGTCAATTCTACTAGTAGAGTTACAAAAATTTAAGTGAAAAAAGTAGAAGCTTAACTACTTATTCCAAACCTCAGAACCCTGCTTAAATAGTAAATGCATCTTGGTGAATGTGAAAAAACACCAAGGCAAAGCACACCTTGCTTGAAGCAAAAGCAAAAAACAAGAAACAATAGCTGCTAATTACCAACCTCGCGTGACTCCTTGAATAAGCATTTCATAACATACTCAATAGCTGGTTCCATCAAGCCTAGTTTTGAACTTCGAGTTCCTGATAGAACTCCAGACGTTTTCTCCTCAGATGCAACAAGTTCACCATTCATCAGAAGAGTTTTCATGTCATTCATAGAAATTATCAAATGCCCTGTGAGAAAAAAACAAATGAATTATTCAAGAAAATACAATAAAACTGATAGCATATCAGATCACTACAGATGTAATACTTCGCCCAACATGTAAAGTTCAAGCTTACAACTCAAATATCTGGAGTGCTAGCAAGACTGGGAAGCTACTAAGTTCACACGTGAACCAAAAGGAGGACAGGGTGGTAACTTGAAGAGTATTTTATATCATGCAAAAAACAATTTAGGAAAAGAGTTTAGCTATGATCAAAAGCACGTTTTTCCCATACTTAACAAAAGAGCAAAAGGATCACATTTTCCTATATCTTGGCTGGTATATTGGGGTAGCTTGTGGATTGTGTACCATCTATCAGTTGCAGCATTCTGCTTCTTCCAAAGGAGAAATCGTAAATTCCTTGACACAGGAAGGATCGCAAGAGGAAGGACTATTCCTTTGTTCTTGAATCTTGACGATGAATATAAAATCCAAAGGAACACTTTTATAGAAGAGGTTTGTTAAGAATATATAAGTATGACCGACCGGAGGCAGATTCAAGATTTAAATTTGATGGGTTCGACCTTCAAGATTTTTTGCATTGAACTCACTTTACTTTTTAATTGTGAGTTCAGGTCTAATATATTAAAAAAATTGGTGACTCTTCACATATACATTTAGACTATGTGACAAAAATACTAGGTTCGGTTTAACCTGCAGCTCAAAGGCTGCATCTTTTTTTCTTTTTTTTTTAAGAAATATTATTACATAGGGGGTAGGGGATTACAATGTGGGGATTCAAACCTTCACTAATAAGGTGAAAGTTCATGTAGTCAACCAACTGAGCTACTAAAATTGTACGCTCAAAAGGATGCATCCGCCACTGAATATGACAGAAATATATTTGTTGTAAATGTGGAAAGATTTAGAATTCTTCTTTTGTAGAATTAGGAAGATTTATAGGGTTGCAATTAAATGATTTTCTTTTTCTTTTTAGATTTCTTGTTATCACTATTTATATCCCTAAGTTCTTGAGAATAATCAAGCATACTATTCCCAAAATCTCCGTATTCTTTTTTCTTATTCAACATGATATCAACGCCAAGATGTAGTCCATTCTCTAAACCCTTTTTTGTTTTAAAAAAAATATTAAACAGCAGAATCAGAAAAAGGAGGCCCGGCAAAGGACAAATTTGATCCCCTTCATCTTCTTCAACTTACCTTTATCTTCTTTTTTGTTATAAGGTAGAGATTTTATTAAATGGTACCAAGATGGTACAGGAAAAGAAACAAAAACAACAGGAAAAAACAAGAAACAGCCTACTACACTCTTCTTCCTAGCATAAACAACAAACAACAACATACCCAGTAAAATCCCACCACGTGGGGTCTGGGGAGGGTATAGTGTACACAGACAAGAAATTAAAGCTATAGGAACATGCGGGTAACAAAAAATTGAATACGTCATGGTAGCACATTCTGTCAAAAGAAAGCAGTAGGTAACGCAAATAAATAATATGAACAAAGTACACTAGAGAACACATAGCCGCACAAATCAACTACAGGGAATATAAAACAATACTACTTTTATAATTGTGATGAGCTAATTATAGAACTATCTTTTTGTGGGCGTGAGTGGGACAACGCTCGACTATCTACTACCCTTCAACCCTAATCCGTGTCCTCAGTAAACCCCTATCTAAGGCCATGTCCTCAGTAAGTCGCACATGCGCCATATCCAAGAAAATCATATACTGGTTCAAACTACCCATCAAGCTACTTTTACACCAAAAGTACAAATTTTGTAAACATATATCCTTAACTCTAGAAATGCCAGTTCTCTGCCCCTCAACTTACCTTTATTTTCAAAACACCAGTTGACTTGCTCTCCCAATTTAGTCGGTTCTGGCTAGGCCCCCATTTTTCCCAAGTACGAGCTCCTCTCCCATCCCAAACTCAGTGATGTCAAAAGCTCATTTGAGGTGTGCTTAAGCCCTAAAGCTCATAGAAGCTCAGGGTAGGCACTTCCCCTCGCTTAGGTTGCGCTTCAGTGTAGGCAAGGCACTAAGGCGTGAGCCTCATTGCCCTTATGCTCTAACTTGAATAAAGCGATTTTAAACAATACATATGATTGGCAAAAAAAATTATACTAATTGTGAAGGAAACCATTATGAATGAAGTTATTATTTTTTTTCTTGCATTACATATATATTTTATTTTTTTCTTCACTGCGTCTTTTTTAACTAAAGCACACATTTTAACGCTTAAAGCTCCGATAGACCTGGAGCGCTTTTTAACTCTTTTCACCTTTGACAACATTTCCCAAACTTGTAATTTTTCCTATGCCACTATCACCCTTTTGTTCCCCTATCTCCTCCTTCCCTCCCTCTCCAAACTCGTCCACAATTTAAGGTTAAAGCCGGTTGTTAACCAGACCCAAAACTGTCGCCACCAAAATCAATCAAAAAAAAAAAATAAAAAAAAAAAAAAAAAAAAAAAAAAAAATAACAAACATTCCATCACGCGATCGCGAGCGCGCGGATCTGCTGCCTGCCGCGACTTCGACTTCGATTCTGCCGCCCTGCCGCCGCGACTTCCTTCGCGACTTCCCTTCCCTTCGTCCGACGCCGTAGTCCATCCGTGTCCTAAGAGAGACAAGAGAGAGGAAGAAGAATTGCGAAGATAGGCATTTAGGTTTTTTTTCATTTTTTTAAAAGAATGTTTTAGTTTTTTTATTTATTTAATAAATAATAATATATTAAAAAAAAATGATTATATAAATTATATTAATAAATAAGAAATATCAATGTGACAAATAAATAAATAATTTTTTTGGAAAATGTTTTAAAATTGAATATATATTAAAAATATTAATTTTAGTATTTTATATATTATATTATATATATAAAAAATTTTTTTATTTTTTTTTATTTTTCAAAATTGTCACACCACGGTCCGTGCTACATAGAAATCAACACATGTACCCTTCTGCATTAAATTGAAGCTCACACAAACATCACCCTTCTTTCTAAACTAAACATTGCTCCAAAAATGAGTATGCAACCTGGCGACCTTCACGACCAACACATCCTTCTCCGTTGAATTTCACAACTAGTGGTCTCTAACCACAAAAAGTTTCCCCATCCATCTCATCCCTCAGCAACACTCTCAATACTTCCTCTTCACCGGAAAACCACAAACCGGAAAAGGAATATATACTCATTGCCGAGACTTTCAGCCACATTTACACTATGCCTCCACTGCCATGGAGCTATCAAGTCCGACGAGCCCACCGGCTTTTCAAATCTTCCAATCAAATAAATCTTAGTAGGTTTATAATACAGAGATTAATTCTAGAACTTAATCCTAAGTGTGATTTTTATATCCTCACTAGGTAAGAACCATTTAAAATGGAACAATATATAAGAATCCGGTCCTTATTCAATAAGGAGACAGCTTTAAAGTATCCTCCACTAATAAGGATCCAAACTAAGAGACAAAACCCTAGGGATTGCTACAACAATTCACTGCATAGCCAGTACAGCTCCCTACGAAGCAGTGCCTACATTTTACTCTGTTACACTACTTTTCATTTTCTTTCACCCTCTATGATCTTGCATCAACCCAAAATCCAACTACCATGTTCTTTTATAAAAGATGGTCTTTCGGACACCTCGACCATTCCCACTGGCACAAATACTGGTAACTCTGCTAACCAAGACTTAGGCAGATGAGAAGAAATCACTTAGTATTATTTTAATCTTATCCAACTACTATGTTGATCCATCATTTCATAATTATAGTTCGCGTGACCACTAGAAGCTACAACTTGCTGAGTCAAATTTGTGGCAAATTTTATTAGCAAATATGATCCACACACATACCTATTTGCAGTGACATTATAGTTATCCGTCATGACTAAACAAGTAAACTACATATAATGTTACCTATGTTCCGTTGAGGTAATTTTTGTGCACAATGGGCCAAATATAAGCGGCAATAAAATGATGCTAATGGATCTGCAATGCCTCTCGCCATCATAACAAGTAGTGGAAGATTATCAGCAGGTTGTTCCAAAAGGAAACGCCAGCAATGGTATATGGCCAGCTCCAAGTATCTGTTCACAAGAGTATTTGTCAAACAGAAGACTAACATAAATATAAACTCATGCACAGTAGGAAAAGAAATGAAAAAGGTGATTTCGGTTCTCTCCCTGCAATGATCTCTAGTATAGTTTACAGACACTTCGTTTTGTAAAGAAAAAGAGAAGAAGAGATCTGGTGATTGATTGTTTAATCAAACATGTTGGGATTTAAATAGTGTTTATAAGTAATACTAAAAAAAGTTTCTATTTCTAATTACATAATTATAAGGATTCTAAACCTTTTGCATATTTATAATGGACTCTTGCCATAATAAAAATTTGAATTCTTAACAGCTTCCGGAAGCCGCTCAGCTGATATGGAATATGAGCACGAAACTACAAATACCAGAGGAGGAATTATCATTGAGAACTTCAAATCATCCCAATCTAGAGGGGAAGGAGGAATCAACTTTACTTTTATGATTGTGATGAAAGCATTGCATAGACAAACCAGATGGTAATGTGTCCTAGATAACTTTAAATTTACCATGCCAGCAATACCGTGATAATCTCCAGCTTGTACGTAATTCTAGCAATTTTTCAGTAGTGAACCAAGATCATCACATTAGGATGGAACAAAAATCCAACGATCATTCATTAAATATGTCAATTTCAAAAACTCTATAATGCTTCATAGTACTGCTTCCTGTTGTTAGAATGCATTACCATGGCGTATTCGATTTTATTATATGTATGTTCAAAATGCTTTAGTTTCTCGTCTGACTCAGACCATTTATCTTGCTTTGCTTTGCACAACATGCTTTGCCTGTGATTATGCTTTGTCTTGAGCCGAGGGTCTCCCGGAAACAACCGCTCTACCTATCAAGGTGGAGGTAAGTTCTGTGTACACTCTACCCTCCCAGACCCCACGTTGTGGGATTTCACTGGGTATGTTGTTGTTGTTGTTGTATAATGCTTCATAGTCCATTATAGCATCTCACTTAAGGACATTATGTTTATGAATAATAGACACCTAAAGATATATTAAAGTAGAATCAAGAGCTCAAAAGACATGGGATAGCAATTGCAAGAACTGAGGACCTCACATGCGTGGCAGTAGTTCGCGGATGGAACCAAGTTTGGAAAACCAGTTATAGCAGGTTTCTTTGGCTTCAGCACAGATTTCAGTTGCTTGAAAGTTATCTGTTATAGATCAAGTGCGTCTTTTAGGAAGAAATGAGACCCAGGAAACCAGAACAATTACATCAAGGATATCAGATTACTGAAAACAAAGAAGAAACAAAAACTTGATATGTATCTTAGAGGTTAGGTTTATTAAAGACATTGAAACCTTGTCCTTCAACTTAAAAATAAACTATGACAAATGGAAAAAAAATCCGCACAATTCTGATTTAGAGTAATTTGTTTTATCAAGTAATTCTGATTTGGAATGTTAACAACGCCATGATTGCTTATCCAGCATTGCTTCACCATATAACCATCCCACTAAGTTGCCTCTTTGACTGTGATTAGTTGTAATGAGAATTGGAGATCCTAGAGGTGCTAATGTCAGGCTTGACAGTAAGACAAATTTCATAACACATTGCCAAGATACCTACTATTTTGACCATGGGCCTAAGAATTCTACAGTCTTCCATTACAATGAACAGTGGCAAACTGCTCTAAGTCATCCAAACAAAATCAATTAGAAAATCTAACAAATAATTTCATTGTTGACTTATACACGAGGATGATGACAAACTCAAGTCCATTATGAACTAAATTTGGGTCACAGTAAAGGCATATGACAGCAGTGGACACCAGATACTGGAAATTAGGTGCCAGTTGGCCACGGGGAGGCAGAGGTAGTGGTAAATGTGAGGGCTATACCTGGTAAATGGGCTAATGTCCCATCTTCAGTGTATTGAGCTTTCTGTGTGATGCGCTCCCATACCATATCTCCAAACATATCTAGTATTTCTGTAGCTATAACAAATAGTGTTGGATATAATTGTAGTACAGATGTATCTGACAGCAGCTTAGCAACCTATACAAGAGAAGTCAAGACACATTTAGCTAAAAAATAAAAGAAGTAGAAAATGCCAACAGGCCACCTGATGTTATAGAAGAGTCTTAAGTTATTATATATGTGGTTCCATTACACCAGTTGACTAATTTGATCCTTCATAGTTTTTATTATTCATTGTACTGTTGAAATCAATGAGAAGAGAAGAAACTTTTGCTGTTTATGAATTGTAAGAAAAGCAATGCAATCACGTTCTTTCGTTAACTTACTCTATTGGCCCACTTGTTTAATTCTGTGGGAAAGAAAAGCCGAATGTTTTCTTAGAAGAATAAACCAATAACTTCATTCAGTTATCCTAAGCCAATAACTTCTTTCAGTTATCCTTCCAATCCTTTACAATATCCCCTCTTCGTTTTGGATTCATGTCAATTTCTCACACTATTAAATCACAATGGATGAGCACGTTACTTGCATGTGCAAATTTCCGTTTTTCAGCTTGACCGGATTTTTTCCCTTAAAACCCGAAAACCAAATAACCAAAATTTTAAAAAATTAAAACCGAAACCGACAAATAGAAGTATTCTGTTCAGTCAGTTTTTGGGTTTTACAAAAAAAGTCCATCTCTAATTTGTACCCAAGAATAGCCTGAGTTAGCCAATTAAGTTATGAACCAAGTATTACTAAATAGCAAACTTGAAACTGACTTATTGAACGACTGCCAAATAAAAAATTTAAACAGAGTGGTACTTATCCAAATAAGAATGATCACTTGATCAGGAATAACCCAAGTGAACCAGACAAACCCATGAGCCCAGTATTAAATAGCAAGTTTGAACTGAATTACTGTAAGAATACCAAATAAAATTGTTAAACTGAGGGGTACTTACCCAAAAAGAATGATCACTTGATTGGTAAGTGCAGAATCCAGCAAGAAGCAAATGTGACACAATTTAGAACAAAGAAATACCTTGATTGACAAATTAAGGGAGGTTACACGGTCATTTGCATGCCAGGCACGACTAATTTCATCTTTAAGTTCCGTTAAGCGTGAGACATACTCCTGCAGAGTGATATATTTAACACCTTCTTCAGCAAATCTCTGAGGATCATCTAGCTCCTCTAAATGTACATTTGCTGAGGATTTCTCAGGGCCTACAATATTTATCATCAGAGCAATTATTGCCGAGGAAATACAATAGCTAGTCTAACATATCAAACAAGTTCAAATGATACCCATTGTTTTTACATTTTTCTCACCTGTATCAGAAAATAAAAGGATGAGAGAACTCTAAAAGTCCATGAAAATAAAGAGAGAAAAAAATTATATCACTTCTTTTGTCCTATTTCATTTGCCAATCTTTGATTGAACCACATAGATTAAGGAGTCAAATGATCTAATATAGATTTTGCACATGTAGAAAAATTTTAAAACTGGCTTTGGATTAGGTATGCAAGTCAGATTTATATGGAAATAACTTATCATAAGCTTAAATCAAAATGATTTAAACCTTGTAAAATATAGAATACAATATATGTAATTTATTCTGGATATATCAAAATAAAAATGAACCACATAAAGTAAATATAGCAAGCATATAAACATACCCTTGCCTGTCTTCATAATTGAGCTTGACAGCTGTAAGGAGCAATAAAAAGGTTATACCGAAACCCAGAACACATAAATAGAAATTGATAAGTCAACTTAAAACAAATTTAGGGTGTGTTTGGTATGAAGGAAAATGTTTTCCACGAATAACATTTCTTAGAAAATGTTTTTCTTGGAAAATAAGTGATTTTCTTATTTATTTTCTGGTGATTGGTAATTAAGCAAAACCAGACCCCACGTTGTGGGATTTCATTGGGTATGTTGTTGGTAAGTAAGCAAAAACAATTTGTCCTAAGAGCGTTTATATGTAATCTAGGAAAACATTGTGGGGCGGGGGTAGGGGTTGGGGTGAGAAAGAGCCAATGGTCTTGAAATGTTACTTATGGAACTTGTTTTTTCTACTCCCTCTAGGGTAGTCTTGATTTTTGAGGAACTTGGTTTCCAAAACACTTTTGACCAACCAAACAGGAGAAAATTGAAAACAAAATGTTTCCCTCCGTACCAAGCACACCCTTATACCATAAACTATAAGAAGACCACTAACTAGGGATCCACAAAGATCACCTCCTTTTTGGACAATTTTTAAGTAGCTAAATAGCACGTGTATGAAGAATAAAAAGGCATACTGACCGAAGAAACAGAAATCATTTTGGAGACAGGAAATATTTGCATTAAGACTTTCTTGTAAGATGTCCATTCCTTGCCCGAAAATTGAATAGCAACATCTTTATATGGTTCTGCTGTGATTTCAGTAGCTGTACTTCCAAAATCTTTCATTGAATCCTCTGGTTTTCCATAATCCTCCCTTAATGGATCAAAAAATTTGTCCCCGCCATAATCCGTAACATCAACCTACAAACTCAACCAAGTGAAGGAAAAATTAGGAAATGACCAAACATCTGGATATGCTAAGAACTACAGAGCCCATGATCAATCATAGCGTAAGGTTATTGACTTAACAATTGATGAAACCTAGGTGGTATATTGGTTTCACCATTATAATTTTTAAAATATTGAAGCAACCAACAGTGGCTACAATTTTAGCTACATATCGTATACACAATCATCTGGTTTTCTTTTCCTCTGCTGGTTTTGACTCTTCTTGAACAAGCTTATAAGTCCCTTCTCTTGTAGGAGTAGTTTCTTTTGTCTAAGTATTTCTTCTTTTTTTCTTTTTTTAAAACTGTTGTGTGGGACCAGCTTGCTAACCTATTTCGTCGAGTACGTGCATCTTCTTCCAAAACTTATGCATAAGCTGGGGAGGATTTATAGGGAAATTTATGGTGTCCATGAACTCATGGTTCTCCGTCAAATTAGATATTTTATGTACATATATTCTAAATTGATCTAATATTACTTGTTGGCACCCATGCTCTGAAAAGGCTAAATGGTGCACTTGATTGAATGCTAAGTTATTTACCTAAAGGAGCAGGACTCAATTCCCACTTGATACTTCATTTTTTTCCCTTTTTTAGCGGTGCACCCATGTTATAGAAAGCCTAGACCCGCCTTTGCGCAGAAGGGACTAAGGTCTCCCAAGTTCTTCATTTCTGCACAAGCTTGGGTGCACTTCGTTTGTCCTGAACTTTAACATAAGGAGTAATCACTAAGGAGTATGGAAAATCCAACCAGCCCCGGTGAAATTGCATTGCCTATATCCCAATAAAGTAGAAATCACACGAACACACAAAACTGGAATGCAGTTTTAACTTATCTACATCTTAATAACTCTTTTTTTTCATAATTAACCACTGGAAAAAGGACTTCACCTGTCACTAATTAGCTTAAAATTTTCAAATTGAAATTTTATCCACATTCTATTTTGGCTAATCTGTCAGAAAAATAGGAGATTTAAGTATTTAATCATGATGATGAGTAGTTTATATTTCGTTCTTTTGTTTTAAAACCCTGATCATACCTCAAGTTGAAATTTGTCACCATTGATTCCACTTTTTGGTACACAATGTCCTAAAAACTTACTACCACTTTTTACTTTGGAGATTCAAACTATGTGAACTTGAACCAACATTTTAAAATGTATTTTTTTTCATATATTGACATGAGATAGTATTTTTGAATATCCAAATTTTAATTTTAAAATAGTGAGTTGATCTAATCGAATTTAGTCAAATTGAGTCTGGACAAATGAAAAGTAGCACTACTTTACTAAGACTTTCCATTGATTGAAATGCAAGTGGTAGAGTAATAAGTTGCTGCGATTAAAATAGAGGAGGAAGAGAGAACCCGGTCGCCAAACGACGTTGATTGAACGGAGAGAGGATGAGTTTCTGTTGCGACACGAGGGAGGGAGTGAACATCTTCTTCAGCTTTATAGTACCGATTTCGAAATTTGAGTTCCATTGAAGCCAAATGTGTGGGGATACCGGAATGAAAGCTTCTGAGTTTTATTCTCTGTTTATATACCAGTGTAGTGTGTAAACACTAAATTCAGGAAATTATCAAAAATACTGGTCCTTAATAATCTATGGGGTTTGGTCCTTAAATGGAGAAAACGACATAATTAACAAAAAAATGTCCCTAGGTTAAAAATAGTCTCTTGATTAAGCACATAACACTTTTTGATCCTTTAATTTCACCAAAAGTCAACATTTTTAATGTCCGACAAAATATTTATTGAATTTTGTTTGTTAGATTTGACAGAAACTATGAGAAAAAAAAGAGAAAATAAGCCAGAACTCACACATAGTGATACACACTACTAAAAAAATAGTCAAATACCTCAGGAGAAAACCGACGGACATTTGTCGGTTATAGTGCTAAAACGAGGAAAAACTAACAAACTTGATAATGTCATAAAATAGTGTCTCGAAACATAAAACGAACTATGTCAGTTAAAATCGAGGGAGTCCATTGGTTAGGTAGATACACTATACTCGATTTTTATTGAAAACTCGGTATAAAAATAAATACTTCTATTTTTTAAAAATAGTTTCCGGGCACTTTTACTCAAAAATAACTGACAGACACCCGTCGATTTTCGTCCATCAATTTTTCGTTTGTTTTTAGTAACGATAATTTTTGTAGTTTCTGTTTTTTCTAATTTATTTCTAAAGTCTGGTAAATTTTACTTAGCCTATGGATTCCCTCAATTTTAACCGATAGTTTTTGTGTTCCGAGACACTATTTATGAAATTATCAAGTCTGTTGGTTTTTTCTATAACCGACTTACGTCCGTCGGTTTTGTCCTGAGGTATTTGATATTTTCTTTAGTATCTCTAAATGTGAGTTCTCACTAATTTTCCCTTTTTTATAGTTTTCGTCAAATTTAACAAATACGGTGCGGTGAATATTTTGTCGAAGAATAAAAGAATTAACTTTTAGCGAACTTAAAACACCAAAATTGTTAAGTGTATAGTTAAGGGACTATTTATAACTTACCCTCATAGTTAAGGGACCATTTTTATTAACTTATGGCGAACTTAGAGGACCAAAATTGTTAAGTGCATAATTAAGGAATTATTTTGAATTTACTCTCATAGTTAAGGGACAATTTATGTCGTCTTCTCTCCTTAAATGTATAAATATCATGTAGATGGTTCTTAATGTATTTCAAAAAGTGATAATTTGGTCTTACATTATATTATAGTATTACTAGTAAAATTGATCGTGTTTCGCGCGGTCATAAGAAATTCAATAAATTTAAGAAATAATCTTTTACTTTGCAAATTTAATCAAGATAAAGGAGATAAATTTTCAATTAAATATGCATAGAAAATTTAAGTTTATAAATAAAAATAATACATATTTCATATTATTAACTCCATACAAGGAAAAACATCTATAATATAAAAGATACAAAAAATGAAATTAAAACTAAATGATATATAGCACTATACATAAAAATAATTTAACAAAAATAAGATTTAGAGAAACATACATGATACTCCTTAAATACATTAAAATTGCTACCAAGTCCTTAACAAATTCCCTGATATATATAAAAATAATTCAACAGTTTCTCTTCCAGCCAACAAGCTGATCAAATACCAATCGTCAGTTGATTTACGCTTTGTGTGCATCTCCTCATTCATGTGATTAGGGGTGTACACCAGTCCAAAACCGGATCGGACCGAACCGGAACTGGAACTGAAATAGTCATTTTTTCTGGACCGAGGACCGGTTGGACTTTTATTTTTAAAATATAATTTTTAATTTTTTTTTATTTGTAAATTTTTAACAATGTGTTCGTTTATCAATCTCATTAAATATGTTTGTTTTTTTCCTTATCATTCAATATATTTTACTTGAATAGGTACACGACACCAATCTTTCAGATCCAACATCATACAGCAGGTGGGTGTGAGTTGCACCGAAACTTTATATTATTTTGTAATCAAGTTGACCTGACATTCTCAAATAAATTTTGACAATCTTGATGCTCCACTTGCCATTAAATCACACCAACAGAGTCCACAAAAATGACCTCATCATCCATATCATCATATTACACATCTAGTCATAAAGAAAAAAGATAGATAAATAATGTCAAACATTATAAATTATAAGTTTAAAAAAATAATTAGAAGAGTTATAAAAATAACATTACATTTCTCAATTTCTTCCAAATCTTTCAAATTTTCTTCTGCGTCTAATTAGAAGAGTTATAAAAATTAACATTACCTAGAATTTTTAAAAAAATATATATATAATAATATGGAATCGGTCCGGACTGGATTATTCTGATTTTTACCCTATCCGGACCGGAAAACCGAAATCTTATATAATGAAGGACCGGGGACCTGACCGGAATCCACCGATCCGGTCCATTTCGATCCAGTCCGGAAAGCCTAGTTTCTTGTAAGGTTTTAACCCCAACGCTTACGCCTTAAGTGTTGGAACGAGCTGTTACACCCCGTAACTCCAAGAGGATGAGATGAGAACGTACGAAAGGAAATAAGATTCGAAGTTGGAAAAAAAAAAAAAAAATTAAGTTGGCAAAATATTTTTGGACAGTTTTTCAATAAACTTGGAAGCAGTATATCTCCTAGTATAATTGGAGTTTTTAGGTGTTTCAAAAGCCTAATATGAAGTTCATTGAGTCTAGTTTCCAACGCAACAAACCTCTCGTCGATAGGACATCGGAGTAGAAAGTTATGGATGTTACAAGATCGGTGGCCGACAGCAGACAGTCAGCATGGCGCGGATGCGCACGGGGCGTCGGAAAGCCTGAAACTTGTCTGATATTGCAGCGCCGCGGCGCCGGACTGCAGGGCCGCGGCGCCGAGGCGGGTTTTTTGCGGAAATAGGGTAAAAATAGAAGATATTTGTTGTAAAGGACCCATGGGTGGGTGACAAGTGTCCCCCCAACTTATAAGTTATGATTTCATGTTATGATAAGTTATAAGTGGTCATGTGATATGTGTTATGAAGTTTGATAAGTGTTATGGAATTGGAAGCTCAAAATCCGAAAATGACATATTTAGCCATTTGAAATTGAAATCCAATTTGATCGATAAATTGAATTGTCGCATGTTACCTACTTGGAGAATGTAGTAGCTATAATCAATTGCGGCTTGATATCATATTATGCTACCAATTTGGATTGAAATGGAAATTGAATAAGAATTGGTATTGTTATATATTTTGTGGCCGAAATTGGACTAGTAGTTGTATTAGTTTGTTATTGTTGGTGGGGCGGAATTTTACACGTCTAGTAGGCGTGTAATCCCCTATTGATTAATTGCTTGGATTGTGCCTTAAATGTGGCGTGTTTGGTTATTGTATTCGGCCTTGAAAAAGGTGGCAAAGTGAGTAGAAACAAAGGAAGTGATGTCCGATTTTCCGTAGAATTTAGTGACTTGCACTTGGAATATTCTACGTTTGAAACTAGAATTTAATAGACGTACTATGGTCATTATAGGTTGACATACTACGTACGACGAAATGGACTTAGCAAGTGGATTAAACCGAAGAGGTATGTGGAACTTTCTTATCTCTTGAGCATGATTAAGTTATAAATGTATAGTACGGTAGACGTACAAGATTTTGACAATCTAGTCTATTTGATATCCTTGGCTTATTTTAAAGAATGTCCAAGTTGTTTGAGTTAGGGAATTAACTCACTTGTTTAAATATTAAGGATATCTTGGTTTTCAAAAGTTAAGAGACTTTAA
Organism: Przewalskia tangutica; assembly: GCA_029844215.1. NCBI lineage: Eukaryota > Viridiplantae > Streptophyta > Magnoliopsida > Solanales > Solanaceae > Przewalskia > Przewalskia tangutica. Next base: position 137,620,691 of record CM056720.1, on the reverse strand, counting down.
GTGTCACGACCCGACCCCGGGACCGCGACTGGTGCCCTACCTGGGCACCCTTACAGGTATACATCAGAGATAATCAGCGGAACATACATGAAACTTATAAAATAAAACAACAGGTTAGCCGATAGGGCTACCTTCCTGGACATAAATATATACAACCGAAGCAGTTGCCTCATTTCTTTACAAACAGACCCACAAATATGTGACTACAGACCTCTAAGAGTTTTTATCATAACAACTGTGGCGGGACAGGGCCCCGCCATACCCCTGAATATACATGCATCTACTACCTCAGGGAAAAACCGTACCAAGAGATAAGCCTCCGGAGCAAATGGAGCTTTTTCCCAAAAACTGAACCGAGATCCTAAGAGCAAGGATCACCAACCTGGGTACCTAAAACCTGCGGGCATTTAACGCACTCGGCGGGTCGCATAACAAAATTTAATATGGAATGTAAATGACGACAAGAAATGAGATCATAATCAGATAAAAGAATGACAAGGACACGTATAAAAATACAAACCAGATCCTGCCGTGTCATTACCACTTATGAACTTAATCGCACCTTATTATCTTTTCCATTCTTAATAAAAAGCTATAGCCACATTCTTACGTACATGATTAGGAAAAATCATTAAGTTCATTACTGTATAACTTACTTATCTTTCATAAGTATAATCCGGCCCTTTTTGGAGGGGCACCTACACTACCCGGCCCAATCTGGGACGCGATCAAGGTCACATAGTCCGCGTGCAGGTATCTCGCCCGCCCAACTCGGTCGATAATGTCATATAGTCCGCGAAGGTATACCGCCCGCCCATTCTCGGTCGATAATGTCATATAGTGCGCCTGCAAGGTATCGCCGCCCATTCTCGGTCGATAATGTCATATAGTGCGCGTCAAAGGTATACGCCCGCCCATTCTCGGTCGATAATGTCATATAGTCCGCGTGAAGGTATCTCGCCCGCCCATTCTCGGTCGATAATGTCATATAGTGCGCGTAAAGGTATACCGCCGCCCATTCTCGGGTCGATAATGTCATATAGTTCGCGTAAGGTATCTCGCCCGCCCATTCTCGGTCGATAATGTCATATAGTGCGCCAGAAGGTATCGCCAGTAAGGTATCTTGCCTGCCCATTCTCGGTCGATAATGTCATATAGTCCGCGTAGAAGGTATACCGCCTGATACTAACAACTATAGTATCAAGTCCTATCCACCTTTCAAGACAAGTCACAATACCTTTTTAGAAATACAATTACGCTTCTAAAACAAGTGACTTCTTTCTTAAAACCCTAAGCAATCGGGTACCTTAAAAACAGCTTTGCCCTTTCTTATTTCAAATCATTTCATTACTTACATTACTGAAGAAAACCATTCTTTTAACCTTCCATAAAGCCGTTATAACCAACTTCCCATAAAGCCGTTATAACCCTTTATGGTTTTAGACCAACTCATTCCTTTTATAACCAAGAGACTTCTACTTTTTGAAACCAAGTATTAAATACTTTCAAATCAATTCTCTTAACTTTCAAAAATACACTTAGTGTCTTAACCTTTGAACTCAAGTGACTTTTATTATAAAACCTTAGGCAATTGATGTCTTAAAATCAAGTTGCCTTTTCATTTAAAACAAGTCATTTATCTTTCCATAAAGCAAATATAACTAACTTTCCATAAAGCCGTTATATTCACTTTATGCCTTAGCCAAAAACAATTTCCTATCCAAGGACTTATACGTTTAAAACGAACAAGTATCACATACTTCTAAACTCTTAAAGTCCCTTAACTTTACTAAGACTTAAGAGATCCTTAATATTTTCAAAGAAGTGAGTTAACTTCCTAACTCACCCGACTTGGCATTTTATAAGGCTAGCAAAGAATGTCAAAGTCTTGTACGTCTACCGTATTACATACGCAACTAGTCATGCTTAAAGATAGGAAAAGTTCTATATAGAGTAGGTCACACAACTACCTCTTAACTTCTAAGAGTATAAGGAAACATGAAGTGATACCACGTATATTCCATACATAGAATCATGCCAAAGGAATGAAGAGGTTCACATACCTCGCGACGATTGTCGACAAGTAGCAAAATGCTCCAAAGTACTTCAACCTTGAGCTATCCCATTCTTCAAGTAGGATACGCTATACTTAGTTCTTCAACCTATCATGGTCACAATACGTCCATTAACCTCTTACTTCAAACGTAGAATATTCTAAGTGCTAAGTCGCCAAATTCTACGGAAAATCTGACAAAGACCTCCTTTGTTTCTACTACAATGCCACCTTTTTCAAGGCCGAATACAATAACCAAACATCCCCAATTGGCTCACCACAATCTATAAGGTAGTCCAATACAAATGAAAAACAAACTATTACAACTATAAGTACAATTTCGCCACCTGAGTTCAACAATACCAATTCGATCCAATTTCCATTTCAATCCAAATTGGCAGCATAACATGATATCAAGTCGCATTTGATTATAACAACCAAAATCTTTAAGTAAGTAACATGCGACGATTTCTAATAACGATCAAATTGTAATCCATCTTAACATGGCCTACATTTCATTTCGAATTTCCAAGACTACAATCGATCTATAATCCTTATAAACTTCAACACATACTTCATGCTAGCAACAAGTAAAGCTAACAACAAAACAAATAATCTTGTAATACTTTCAAAGAACAAGATTATACCTCAACGATTCTTAATCCAATTCCAACCAAGTCGCTCCCTAGCAACTTGAGACTCTTCAAGACACTTCAATCCGCTACTGAGACCCTTAGAATAATACCAACAACTTTCCTTCAAACCTTCAATCCAAAACCTAGAAAGCCACTAGGTTTTCACTTTGCGACTAACCCGAAAACTATCTTTTTCCGAGATTTTTCTATTGAGATATGCTTACACTACACTTAGGAACCTTGGTTTAAAGTGTGGGGCTTAAAGAACAAGAAACGAATTTTTTTCTTTCTTCCTTCATGTGAACCCGAGAGCTAGGCTCTTTGTGATCTTCAAATTGTGTGAAATTTTGGCTAAGTGTTAAGCTTGTCTTGCACTACTAGTATTATATAGTGTAATGGAGGATTAAGATCTAAACAAATGGGTGGTTTGGATGAGGTCTTAACAAATATCAAGACTAAAGTGGGGTCTTTGACTTGGTCAATGTTGTCAAGCTCTAAGGCTAGCAAGACTTGTCTTCCTAACAAGGGTCAAATGACCCTTTTGTCCATGATCATTTCGTCCAAGGCATTCTAAGGGGGGGTGACACGTGTCGCCCTCCCATTCGTCACAATAATACGTTTTCCGACAATTCCTAATTCCGCTAAATTTTTACAAGTCTCAAATCTTGACGCTTATGAGTTCTCACGTACGTTCTTAAAACATGTCCTGTAAATACGGGGTGTAACATTAAGTATGTTGAAAGTATTTTAATACTTGTCTTGTGGGAAAATTTAAGTCTCTTGGTTATAAGGAAAGAATGTAAATTGCTAATGTATAAGGCTAGTATAACGGCTTTATGGGAAGTTGGTTAGAATAGCTTTATGGAAAGTTTAAAGAGTGGTTTACTCTAAGTAACTTAAGTATGTTAAGGGACTTGAAGAGTTTTAAAGAATGTGATACTTGTTTCGTTTTAAACGTATAAGTCCCTTGGAAAGGAAATTGTACTTGACTAAGGTATAAAGTGAATATAACGACTTTATGGGGAGTTGGTTATATTGGCTTTATGGAAAGATAAATGGCTTGATTTAATGGAAGGCAATTCGATTTTAAGGCATCAATTGCCTAAGGTTTTATAAGAAAATGAGTCACTGGATTTAGAAACTTAACTTTATTTCTAAGGGTGTTGTGACTTGCCTTGAAATGTAATTTGAACTTGATACTAGGATTTATAGTATCTTGGAAGTTTTCTACCAAAAAGAGTCATTGGTTTTAAAGAATAGAAGTACGTAGTACTTTGGGTTAAAATCCCAGATTTCTATAAAGAACATGTTAGTGCCTTAGGTAAACTAAAATGAGAGTGTTTATAAACAAGAATAATAAGAAGTTAGGGGATTTCTTAACTTGCTTATGTATTGTAGGATAAGCCGGTAGTGCTTATGTTATGTAGCCGATTGGGCTAGTGATATATTATTCGTCATGGTCATCCCGGGTTGTGGCATTGCATATTTCCGTGGATTTGCTACCCACGACGCGAGGAATACCTCACGCGAGTCCGTAGGGCTCACGCGGTGAAATAGTCCCACGCGGCGTCCAACCTACGAGGAATACCTCACGCGAGTCCGTAAGGGCTTACGCGGGTGAAATAGTCCCATGCGAGGAATACCTCACGCGTCCACGTGATCTATGTGGGTGAAATAGTCCCAGAATAGGATTGCTTATCGACACCGCGACAGTGGTCCCGCTTTGATCGCGGCTGCCTACTTTATATTGTAAGTATACTCCTATTTACTCTCATTGTTAGTAAGGCACGCATCGTTAATTGAGTTATCATACATGTCTCCGTTTATTTTAGACTTATGATTTCATTGCAGATTTCAGGCCACATATTTGGTACATGTTGTCTCGACCTCCTTCGGCCGCGTTCACGCCGCAGTAGAGTACAGTTGCTAATCCTCGCTCTAGGATCACTGTTCACCGTTGAGAAGCTCCTTTATTCCGAGGCTTATCCTCGTATTATCGGTTATTGTACATTCAGTGGTATGGCGGGCCCCGTCCCGCGAGTTTTTATTCTTAGAGGTCCAGAGTCACATTGTGGATTGGGTCAAGAAAAAAAAGTAATCGCTTTTATTGATATGGTTTTGAAGGTGGCCTTATCGGCTAGCTGTTGTCATTTATGTTTATGTACTTTATCGATGTGTATGTTCATTGCTATTCTCTCGAGGTATATCAGCGGTGCCTGTGTAGGGCACGCCGCGCCCGGTCGGGTCGTGACAAAGTGGTATCGAGCGATTAGTCCTCGGAAAGTGTCTACGCCGCGGTTCAGCAGTAGTCTTGATTATCGGTGTGTTGTGCACCACATCTATAATCAGGAGGCTGCAGGACATTTAGGATTGGTTTCCATTCTTCTCACTCTAAGATCGTGCGATAGAGCTGTATGGTTAGGGTCGTCTCTCCCTAACAAGTTATGATTGTTTGCAGCTACGAGAAAGGCAGCAGTAACCCAGAAAGGATTATGTGGATTGCATATCCAGGTTGGTAATGTTTGTAGTATAGTTGGTATTGTGACATACAACTATACGGATTTATGTTTGGGGGTCACATATGTGTTGCCTAGGATGATTTTAGATTACCAGGATTTGGTAAGGACTAAATAAATACCGGGAAGGTATGAGCAGTTAAGGAACTCTCATCAAGGTTTTACGTGCTAATTTGAGATAATTAGGTGATGATGAGTTGTGTGAGAATGTAATGGACCCTTAAGAAGTTAATTAAGAGACTAAGTGGAAGACTATGTTAGCAACTTAAGCTACGTGGTATGCTTAAGGAATTGTACGCGAGATCCGGACGAAGAAAGTATGGTTGTTGTGGTCAAGACAACACGGCATGATTTTACGAAGTTTTGTACCTTACGGGGTGATAAGTTAGGCTTGGAGCATGGAAATTGCGAGCCTGATAATGTGGATAACCACCGAGACCTTAGATATATAAGGCATTCTCGGGTAGTAAAGTTAAGACAGACCAAGGAAAAGAGTTAAATTCGACGCTTAGTCGAGTTGAGGACCTATTAAGGGTCGCCTCATAGCGTGAAATGAAATGGGATCAGTTGGTAGTAGTCTCGCCACGTGACAGGGTCACGAGGGTGCAAGGCCCAAGTTTAGTTAGTCATTTTACGGGTTCGTGGACGTGTTCCACCGAACTGTGTCAGGAGAGCCGAATGGGCCTTGTATTGTTTAATTTAGTAACTCCGAGATTTGAGGCCGAAACAAGTATGAAGGCTATGACGTGCGCTAGAATAAGTTTGGGAGTACGGAAGAATGCGACCAAAGGAAAAGAGAGCAACCAAGTGTAAAGAAATAAAGCCATAATCTATGAAAACCTTTCGAGGTGACTACACCCGTGAGTGTTGGGTGGTAGCTGGGCGGTTAGATAATAATTGCCGGTAACGATAAAGTCGTTGGACCCAGCAGAGCTGTTATGACGCATATCGAGGTCATTATGAGTGCGGTCTAGTTGGCCTCCGTTATGCCAACGTGGACTACGGAGAGATTGATTCGGTACGGTTCCGTGCAGTTTATCGAGTGAAAAGGAAGAGAAGTGGTGGTAACGGTGAATTATCCATCCTTCGGGCAAAGATTGTTTTTAAATAAGTCTATGACTTGTTCACTGAGGTAAATTAATGCAAAAAGTTAGTAATAATAGAGTTTGAAGGAATTTATGTTAAGTGCCCTCGAGGTACTTGGAGTTGGTTTGGTGGCGGTCGGGGCCACGACCTTCCTGATAATTTCGGAAAATGTACAAGGCAAGAATAAAATAAGTACGAGTGCTGCCGGCAGAAAGCTGAGGGCATCTTTGGTAGGTTTTGAAAATCTACATGACTTTAAGGCGGTGCGTGATGATTAGACATTTACTGGACCGCAAGAGGACCCTGTGATTAGGGTTGTGACTCCAAGGAAAGTTTAAGAAAGGGAGATAAGTTCTCTCCCCCACGTAAAAGGACAGTCTTACGTATTATGGGGTTGCGCGTACCCATGTCGTTAGACGAAGGATAGGAGACTGGTAAGGTCTCCAGTATCGTCATGCCATAGGTTACAGTTGTGGATAACTGTGGGAAAAGTGTTATGATTGGGGTAATTAAGAACGACGTTACGAAATGGTCGAGGAAGTGTCGTAAAGAAAAAATGCAGTAGTACGCATATGAAATCGTACATTATGAATCAAGATAGAAATACTTTTGCTAAGATTAAGCATAAGGTAAGGTTATGACCAGGAGGATAAAAGAGAATACGACTATGGTTATGTAAGTTGCACGAGATATGATCACCCCAGACTAGTGTAAAGACCATTAGTAATTAATAGAAAGTAAGAACATTTCGAGGAAATGCGGTAACACCTAGCTATAGGCTCTACAACTGGGAAAGGAAAATCGGGTTACTACTTGACGAGATCAAGGAAATCTTTCCCCCCCACTAAATTGTGATTGACAGGGAGTCTTAGCCAGGAGGCAAGCAAAGGAATCAAATCTATGTTTAATGACCAAGTTGGTTGCAACAGAGAAAAGGAAACAGGAACCATAATTGAGATTAATGACACGAATATTTCGCAAGAATGAGAAAGGTTTCGATTATTAGAAGATATGTCGACTGACTACGCTCTAACTCCTCCCGAAAGACTAGAGGTTAGGTTATTATGATAACACGTTGGGTGTTGGGCAATAGGTTGTGTCGACGCAACCCGATAAGGATAGAGCCTATTTTTTTTTTTCCCGGTAGTTAGGGACGCAGGAAAGGAAATTACGCCACTCACGATGTAGCGATGGCGGCAGTTAAATCATGCCTTGAAGATGTTGGGACATGAGGTATATACGACTTCATGTGGATATTTATGCAGACCACAAAGCCTCAGTATATCTGCAGATCGAGGCAATAGAATTTATGCAGAAATGGTGGTTAGAGTTACTCAAGAATTGTGATATTGATATCTTATACCATCCGGGAAAGCCAAGCGATTACAATTACTCTTGTCGTGGATCTAAGGGTAGTGCCGGATGGGAGCGGATAGGCAGGGACGTGGTCCGTGAGATTCTTCAGTTACCGAGCCTAGGGGTTCGATTATTTGTTTCCAAGGTTAATGAAGTTTAGATCCGAGAGGTTGCCGAGTCTTCCGTCGTTGAGAAGGTAAAGAGGCGACAGTATGAGGATCCAGTTATGATACGGTATCGAGATACGACTCCGGCGAGAGAAGAGTCGTTGAGTAGCACCAGATGGGGTGCTGTGAGATGAGGATAGATTGCGTGTACCCAGTGCTGCAGGACTAGTCAGCAGGTTTTAGGGGAGGCACGCAGTGCTTATTGCTCTAATTGTTTGGGGCCGACTAAGTCGTGTCGTTCCCTCAGATGTATGTAGGGGTTGTAAAAGAAGATTATGTCGCTATTTATAAGTCTGACTCCGAAAGAACATTCGGGGACGAATGTTTCTAAGGGGGGAAGAATGTTACACCCCGTAACTCCAAGAGGATGAGATGAGAACGTACGAAAGGAAATAAGATTCGAAGTTGGAAAAAAAAAAAAGATTAAGTTGGCAAAATATTTTTGGACAGTTTTTCAATAAACTTGGAAGCAGTATATATCCTAGTATAATTGGAGTTTTTAGGTGTTTCAAAAGCCTAATATGAAGTTCATTGAGTCTAGTTTCCAACGCAACAAACCTCTCGTCGATAGGACATCGGAGTAGAAAGTTATGGACGTTACAAGATCGGCTGACAGAACAGCCAGGGTCAGCCGCGGCACGGATGCACGGCGCCGGAAAGCCTGAAACTTGTCTGATATTGCAGCGCCGCGGCGCCGAGGCGGGTTTTTTGCGGAAATAGGGTAAAAATAGAAGATATTTGTTGTAAAGGACCCATGGGTGGGTGACAAGTGTCCCCCCAACTTGTGGAACAAGATAAAGACTATAAAAGACAAGTCTTGCTAGATTAAAATCATTTGCAAGACTTCACCCAATTTTTCTCTTCTCTTCTCTTCTCTCTCAAATGGTTAAAACCCTAAGCCTAAATGAGATTTTTGGAAAGACAACAAGAAGGAAATATGTTGGCAAGCTTGTAGGGGGTTAGTAGAGATGATTTTAGCGGGAAGAAGAATTTCAAAAAGAGAAGCTAAAGTTGCTAAGGATCGACTTGTGATCTTGGATCAAAATTGGGCTAAATGAGGTATAATCTTCGTTTTTCTTTTGTAATTGAAGATTTCATGTTATGATAAGTTATAAGTGGTCATGTGATATGTGTTATGAAGTTTGATAAGTGTTATGGAATTGGAAGCTCAAAATCCGAAAATGACATATTTAGCCATTTGAAATTGAAATCCAATTTGATCGATAAATTGAATTGTCGCATGTTACCTACTTGGAGAATGTAGTAGCTATAATCAATTGCGGCTTGATATCATATTATGCTACCAATTTGGATTGAAATGGAAATTGAATAAGAATTGATATTGTTATATATTTTGTGGCCGAAATTGGACTAGTAGTTGTATTAGTTTGTTATTGTTGGGGCGGAATTTTACACGTCTAGTAGGCGTGTAATCCCCTATTGATTAATTGCTTGGATTGTGCCTTAAATGTGGCGTGTTTGGTTATTGTATTCGGCCTTGAAAAAGGTGGCAAAGTGAGTAGAAACAAAGGAAGTGCTGTCCGATTTTCCGTAGAATTTAGTGACTTGCACTTGGAATATTCTACGTTTGAAACTAGAATTTAATAGACGTACTATGGTCATTATAGGTTGACATACTACGTACGACGAAATGGACTTAGCAAGTGGATTAAACCGAAGAGGTATGTGGAACTTTCTTATCTCTTGAGCATGATTAAGTTATAAATGTATAGTACGGTAGACGTACAAGATTTTGACAATCTAGTCTATTTGATATCCTTGGCTTATTTTAAAGAATGTCCAAGTTGTTTGAGTTAGGGAATTAACTCACTTGTTTAAATATTAAGGATATCTTGGTTTTCAAAAGTTAAGAGACTTTAAGTATGTTGAAAGTATTTTAATACTTGTCTTGTGGGAAAATTTAAGTCTCTTGGTTATAAGGAAAGAATGTAAATTGCTAATGTATAAGGCTAGTATAACGGCTTTATGGGAAGTTGGTTAGAATAACTTTATGGAAAGTTTAAAGAGTGGTTTACTCTAAGTAACTTAAGTATGTTAAGGGACTTGAAGAGTTTTAAAGAATGTGATACTTGTTTCGTTTTAAACGTATAAGTCCCTTGGAAAGGAAATTGTACTTGACTAAGGTATAAAGTGAATATAACGACTTTATGGGGAGTTGGTTATATTGGCTTTATGGAAAGATAAATGGCTTGATTTAATGGAAGGCAATTCGATTTTAAGGCATCAATTGCCTAAGGTTTTATAAGAAAATGAGTCACTGGATTTAGAAACTTAACTTTATTTCTAAGGGTGTTGTGACTTGCCTTGAAATGTAATTTGAACTTGATACTAGGATTTATAGTATCTTGGAAGTTTTCTACCAAAAAGAGTCATTGGTTTTAAAGAATAGAAGTACGTAGTACTTTGGGTTAAAATCCCGGATTTCTATAAAGAACATGTTAGTGTCTTAGGTAAACTAAAATGAGAGTGTTTATAAACAAGAATAATAAGAAGTTAGGGGATTTCTTAACTTGCTTATGTATTGTAGGATAAGCCGGTAGTGCTTATGTTATGTAGCCGATTGGGCTAGTGATATATTATTCGTCATGGGTCATCCCGGGGTTGTGGCATTGCATATTTCCGTGGATTTGCTACCCACGACGCGAGAATACCTCACGCGAGTCCGTAGGGCTCACGCGGGTGAAATAGTCCCACGCGGCGTCCAAATTTACGCGAGGAATACCTCACGCGAGTCCGTAAGGGCTTACGCGTGAAATAGTCCCATGCGAGGAATACCTCACGCGGTCCACGTGATCTATGTGGGTGAAATAGTCCCGTGAATAGGGTTGCTTATCGACACCGCGCGCGGTGGTCCCGCTTTGATCGTGGCGTTCTACTTTATATTGTAAGTATACTCCTATTTACTCTCATTGTTAGTAAGGCACGATTAATCGTTAATTGAGTTATCATACATGTCTCCGTTTATTTTAGACTTATGATTTCATTGCATGATTTCATTCACATATTTGGTACATGTTGCATCGACTCTCTGGGCCGCGTTCATGCCGCAGGTAGAGTACAGGTTGCTGATCCTCGCTCTTAGGATCACTGTTCAGCTGTTGAGAAGCTCCTTTATTCCGGAGGCTTATCCCTGGTATTGTCGGTTATTGTACATTCAGGGGTATGGCGGGGCCCTGTCCCGCCAGAGTTTTTATTCTTAGAGGTCTGTAGTCACATTGTGGATTGGGTTGAAGAAAAAAAAAGTACTGTTTTATTGATATGGTTTTCAGAAGGTGGCCTTATCGGCTAGCCTGTTGTCATTTTATGTTTATGTACTTTATCAGATGTGTATGTTCCGCTGCTATTCTCTGAGGTATACCGAAAGGGGTGCCCAGGTAGGGCACCAGTCGCGGGCCCGGGGTCGGGTCGTGACACGAGCATTTTCGGGGATTAGTTAAGCTGCTCCTTCTGCCCTCTATGAAAGAAGGAATTCGAAAGAGTCGGTCTCATTGATTGAGCATCCCCGAGATGTACACCCCTACATGTGACAAATGTTCCACATGCGAGAATTGGTTAGACTAACAATCATATTTATGGTATGTTTGGTCAAGCTTCTAAAATCTGTTTATTTTGATAATTGTTTTTCAAAAAAGTATCTTTAGCGAAAAATAGTTTGTGTTTGGACAATTAATTTAAAAAGCACTTTTGAGCAACATTTAGTGTTTGGTAAAGCGTTTAAAAAGTGTTTCTAAGTGTATTTTTCTCAAAAGTAATGCTTCTAGACGAAAACTGTTTTTTAGCTTCTGAAAAATTATTTATGCTACTCATCAAAAGTACGTATTTTTCTCTCTATAGCTTGGCCAAATACCTCAATTTTTTTTTAAAATAAACACTTTTTTTTAAAATGAGCATTTTTTAGAGAAAAATAAGCTTGGACAAACACGCTATTAGAATGACAAGAAAACCCTCTTATTCTCCTCAGCTTTATGTAATTCCTCTAAAGCTTTGGTTGATACAAGAAGCCCTTATAATTATTTTTGTACAAAAATATAATCATGAAATAGTGAATTACTCACCTCAAACTACAAAAGTCAATTATTTGCTTATGCTTCAAATGTACCATCTACCCGGCCATTTAGGCTCAATGTTATCTACCCGACCATATAGGCTAGGCGTCATCTACCTGGCCATTTAGGCTCGGTGTCGCTCTCAATAACAACCCAACAACTATCGATAATAGACATATAAAACTATCAATAACTCTTTTTTAAGCGATTCCCGGACTCGAGGCCCGGTCAATTTTATATATGAAAAGAAAGATATAGGGGGGGGGCATAAGGGAAAGTACACTGCTCAACAGCAAGAATGCAAAAAGAAAGAAGAAGCAAAAATCAAATAAGATGTGATCATCACCTAGTTTATAACATACTTAATGATGATACTATAAATGCGGATACAAACAAAATGAAGATACAATGTAAGCCTAAAGCTATAAACTACCTCCGGACTTACAAAATCTTCAATCTGCAGTGTCTCATCTCTGTCGTCCTCCAGGTACTCTAAGAATCTGATCATCTAGGTCCTGGATATGGATCTGGTAGTAATAGGTGAAGGTGCCCGAAGTGTAATCTTCGGAGCAGCTCTCTGTACTAGAACCAATAGAACTGGGTCTGGCTGAGCAAGAAATGCATCTGTCATGGCCCTGAGAACCTGTGCATTCTCCTCTGTCGTTATCCTGCCATATCTGTTAGGGTTTGGCTCTGTCATATCAATTATCATCTGCTGCTCTGAACGGTGATAAGTGTAGGGTACATGTGCCTGTATTATGCGCTCCTTCCTACGAAGAGCCTCGTGAATCATCTCCAAAGATGGCCCATAGTTGTCCGCATCTCTGATACCTGCCTGTTTCTGACGCCACAACTGTGCTGCTCTCGCCTCCATCATGGTTTTGAAAGTACCCATGACAATGGACAAATAAGATAAGAGAGAGGTGGAACTCTAAAGAAATGAAATCAAAACTCTTTTTGGGACATAAACTCATTTCATGATTACTTTCGATAAGGGACCATGTCAAGTATGTAAAGGAAAACCTTAACATAGTAACCTTCTTCCCAACAATAACCAAGCTTATCTCGCCACTTTTTAGTCTAAAATAATGAAACAATACCAACATCACATTACAAGTGATATAACGATCATATTTTGAACGATAAACTTTATTCCTTAACAAAAATGGGCAGCATCTCCCTTGTTTCTTTAACCTCCCACAAGTTCAAGATAATCATAATAGCAGCACAAAAAAACAATAACTTCGTAATAGGTTCTTCAAACAACTCAATGATTCAGCGAGCGGCATGCTCGGTTTATGATTAAGAAGTATATCTTAAATCCCTTTTATTTTTTCATAAACATTTCAATAACAACAACAACAATATATTCAGGTTATTCCACCAATGTCAGGCCCACAAAGCAACTCAAAACAACCTCAACTATAAATTCTGGTATAATTTATGTACTTTCTCATTTAGCAACTTAGCTATGATCTAGATTGACTCAAATTCATCTAGAGGAGGAGAATTATTACCTTATGTTCCAAGAAGTACTCTTCTTTTACTTTACTTCACTTCAAAGAAAGTCCGTGTAACGACCCGTTTGGTCATTTTTAGCTAAAGACCTTTATTTGCCCATTTTACCCTTCATGTAGCCTTATGTGAGGTTTGTGATGCGCGGGGATGTGTGTCATGGACCCCGAGGTCCATTTATATGTATTTTGAATGAAAAATCCAAAACTAGCAACTTAGAGTTGGTTAGTTTGACTCGAAGTTGACGTTTGACCAGATGAGTTTGTTTTTGGGTTATGTCGCTTCCGGTAGTTCTGGATGGTAATTTATGACTTAGTAGAGTCATTGGTTTGCTTCCCAAAGCAATTAGATGTGTGTTGTGGCTTTATTTGTAATGTTTGAATATTTGTTTTTCCCGGATAATTCTTTAGAAAAGTATGTCTTAACTCAGTTAAATGTGAAATCTGAGGGTACGGGTGAAATCATAACACTACTTACCTTAAATGCACATATATGGTTTGTGTCCGTGGGGTCTCGGGAGTGTTTCGGGTGTTTGACGGGAGTTGAGGCTAATTTAAAGATCTATTGTCTAGTGTCCACCTATGAGGCACCCATTCTCGCTCCGACGTGTCCGCCTCGGTGGGAAGTTGTCTCACTAAAGTGGGGTTGGGAATGTGTGGAGTTTCTGCCTTGGTGGAGGGTTTGTACGCATGGGCGAGTATGTCTCTACGGAATCGGGTTCGCTGAGGCAAGGTGTCAAGTGACACCACCTCAATAAGGGTTTTGTTTGCGAGAGTGGATCCGCTCCAGCGATGTCGATTCTGATAGGGCAGAATCACTTTATCACGTATCTTATATATTCTCCTAGGTCAGATTTCATTTTCTAAAAATAGCAAGTCTTGAACCTAGCGCGCGCCAATAGGGTATTTCTAAAGGACAAGAGCAACTTCATCCTTCGGTGTAAGAGATTTCCTTCCTTTATGACTTAATTACTTGTTTCTAAGTCCTTTAATGGTGGTTTAGTGTGTTTATAAGTTGGGGAAATGAATTGCAAGTTCCTATGAGATTAAGAGAGTTAAGTTATTGATTAATGAAGGTTTTATGGATTAGTTATATATATTATTTTGAATTAGTGATGGCTATTGTTAGATGTTCATGTTGTAAGTCTTAATTTGAATATAGAAACATATTCCAATTGGGGGAAATATATAGGGTTTGAATTTGGGCTTTTGTGTATTGTTCAATTGAGGGTTTAAATGCGTATAATTTTCCAATTAACTTACGGATATGACTATCTAGTATGTGTTCTTGGTATTTGGGTATTAAAGTAAAAGTCTTGGTGATGTGGGCCCGGGTTGGTATTTTAAAGTCTTGTTTGTAAGATTTGTGTCTTTGTATATTGTGTAAGCTTTATACTAACGAATAGTATATACATGGATACACTTAGATTATCACGAGGCGCATCGAAAGGGCAAGGCGATCACCGATGCTTAATTTGTTAGCACACCTGCTCGGTCCAGATGTAGGCTACGCTTTAGCTTTTCGAGACTTCGATAAAAGTGCATAATTAGTTATAAATACTGAGGGGTATTGGACCTATTTGGGGGTCCCACTCAGATGTCTATGATGAACGTCTGAGTGGGTACCAGTATTGAACTGTGATGATGGAGTTTGGGGAATCATCCTCGTGTTGGTTTCGACTGCTGATTATTTATTTGTAGCATGATCATCATAATTTGGGCTTATCGTCATATGTGGGCTTGTCGTCATGATTAGTTGATATGTTTACTCATCACACATGCTTTTGATATGATATCCTGATTTGTACTTCGATTGTATATGTGTATTGAACTCTTGAAAGCATGTGATATTTCATCTCTATACTTGGTTGCATATCATTATATCATGATAACTTGCCTTATATTGTCATTTACATCCATACACTTATGGTTCTGTGATATTGATATGAGAGTGGTATGGATATGTTGTGGGCCTAAGAGGCTGGAAAGGTAAGAGTACTTATGAGATTATGGCAACACTGAGATGATATTGATACACAGGAAATGAAGTTGCACGCCTGCAACATGATATTATTCAGCCAAGAGTTGGTCTCTGATGGGACATTCCAGAAGGTTATATGGACTTCGCAGGTCCCATATGAGTGTACGGATCATAATAAAATCTTGATGTACTTTATACTAGATTAGTAAAGGTACATAATATATGCATTACATTCATATCATACATATATATGTCATTTAATTTATTAATTATAGACGGACTGGTATTTGGAGTGATTGTTGATGACTTGACTAGATTTTGGATAGGAAAGGATTATACTTGCTACTTGGATTATTGTTTGAACTCTTTTAGAACTAGATGACTTAGATGATTATGGACTCAGAATAAGGAAACATGTGAGTTTTGTGAATCATTTTGTGGAACATGTGACCTTACTTGAATTATTGAACTGATTAGTATAGGATTACTTGGTGTCAACTTGGTATTTATCTCTTTTTACGTATTTTCCATCATTGTTGGCCTATGATGTCTACGGGGTATGTTATGTACTCATTCTACACTTGTTGCATCTGTTCTTGATGTAGATACATATCAAACTTCTAGCTCGAGACCACGTGACTTAGTTCGAGTAGTTGATCCCCAACTTTCAGGGTAAGGTTGATATTTCCAGCATGCCCCGAATTTGCTCTATCTCTTTATTGTCTTTACTTCTGTTCTTGAGACATGTCTTCAGACTTTTAGTTATGTATTAGTTTTGACACTATGTTGCCCTCAGTTTTAGACTTGTATCATTTATAGTTCTCGTGTATATATAGACTAGATCACTTGAGGGATGTTATGGTTGTATCAGACTTATATTTCTTCCACATTTCTATTATGAGATAACTTATGTAGTATTAGTTATCTTCTGCTTTTACTTATGGTGTATCATGTGAATGATTTGTGAGTGATTTGCCTACTTGTGGTATTGTGTAGGTGCCACCACGATTCTTGAAAAAATGATCGTGACAAAGTTGATATCAGAGCCCAAGGTTAAACGGTCTTAAATACAAGAGAAGTGTCTAGTAGAGTCTTGCGGATTGGTGCGGAGACGTCTGTACTTATCTTCAAGAGGCTATGAGATATTTAGAAAATTTCAATTTATTCACCCATTTCATGCTAAGTTGAATCAAATTGGTATATGACCTATATTTCTATTCTCTCACAGATGGTGAGCACTTATGCCGATGCGGCTAGAGCTGAGGCACCAGCACCGACTCTAGTAGTGCATAGTTGCGGTAGAGGATTTGCTCGGGGCCGAGGTAGAGTCAGAGCAACAGCACCAGCTCGTGGCAGAGCATAGAGAGTCATTCAATATTTAGCTAGATTTGTTTCCCCTGAGCCTATTATTGAGCCTTAGGATGATATGCTAGAGGAGGAGGTGGGGCCAGCCAAAGATCAACTAGGATTTATTACTACTCCGGTTCTACTGCACACACTAGTCAGGTTATTGAGTTTTCTTGATGGTTTTGCTCAGACAAGCGTACAACATACTACTTCGGGTGGTTCTTAGACCCGTGTGAGAGAGGGGTGGACCCATACCCCTGAGTTTCGTACTCCCAGGGTTCAGCCAGCGGCGATGTCAGCTCCCTGTATTGATGAGGTTCATACTTCATTGTTTGGTCCTTGACCTATTTGAGGGATAGCTATGACCCGCGATGAGTAGAAGATTTGGGAGCACTTTTTGAATATGAAGCCTCTTGAGTTCTTTGGAAAGCTCGAGAAGGATGTGTATGAGTTCCTCATGAGCAGCCATGAGAGGTTGCATACCTTGGGTATTGTTAAGTTGCATGGAGTTAGTTTTGTGGCCCTTCAGCTCAGTAGTGGAGGACGTATGTTGATTGCTTACCCATTGAGTAGCCTCCATTGACATGGGTTAGGTTCTATCGATTGTTCCTTGACAAGTATGTGCCCTTGATATTGCGTTTAAGCAAGCGTGATAAGTTTCAGATTATTGGTCAGGGTAGTTCTATAGTTGCACAGTATGAGTCTCGCTTCAATATCTTATCCCATTATGCATCACCACTGTTACCTTCTGAGCCTGAGCGGGTGAGATGTTTTGTTCGAGGATTGAGTATTCCACCCTAGTTATCTACGATATATTAGTGGCCTCTAAAGCTTCGTTTGAGACTGTAGTTGAGCATGATAGGATGATGGAGTCAGTGAGAGGCAAGATGTATAGACATGAGCCTGATAACAAGGCAAGATGACATGGATAGTTCAGTGGTCATAGTTATGAGTATTAGGGTAGGTGAAATTGAATACTTGAAATTCAACAGATCATCTCTTTTCTTCTTGAAAAATAACTGAAATGATAGATTTTTTTACTATAAAAAAATTTCCCATTTCTTTATTTTATAGATATGAATTTTCTTGAATTTTAACAGTCGCATCCTCATCAATCAGTTTAGGCAGCTCTCTAAATTATTGGTGGTGTCTCTGCGAGGTAGATCAGTTATGGTGGGGGCTAGTCATCGAGTGGTTCTCAGTCTAGATATTCAAACCATGGTGGTTTGGGTTCTTCTATCTCTATTTAGTAGCCCTCAGCGGCCAGGACTTGTTACAAATGTGGAGAGATTGGGAGCTTCAAGAGAGATTGCCCCAGATATGTATCGAGTGCATCCAGTGCACCTATGGCCCCAATACAGACATCTAGAGGTGGTAGTCAGACTAGCCGAGGAGGATATCAATCGATCTATGGTGGCCACCGGTCTGGTCGTGGTGGATCCATTCGGGGAGAGATGAAGCTCGTTCGGGTCGAGGTGGCCAGTAGGGTACTCAGTCTGAGGTAGGACACACTCATTGTTATCCATTCCTTGATAGGGTTGAGGCTGAGACACTAGACGCATTCATCACAAGTATCATCTCAGTTGATCATCGGTCTGCTACTATGTTATTTGATCCAAGGTCTACATTATCTTATGTGTCTGCCTACTTTTATGCTAAATTGGAGATGTGGTGTGATATGCTTGATGTTCCTTTTTATGTGTCTACACCAGTCAGTGATTCTTTGATTGTAGATAAAGTTTATCACACGTGTATAGTTACTTTCATAGGTTACGACACGTGTATATTTGGTTATCTTAGATATGGTGGATTTTGATGTTATCTTGGGTATGGATTGACTATCACAATATCATAAGATTCTAGACAACTATTCTAAGATAGTCACGTTAGTTATGCCTGGTCTTCCGAGGTTAGAGTGGAGAGACGCCTCCAACACTGCTCCTATGAAGGCCATTTCTTATATTCGAGCTAGAAAGTTAGTGGACCGGGGTTATATGGCTTATCTTGCTCATATTTGGGATATGAGTGTGGAGACTCTTTTCCTTGACTTCATTTCGGCAGTTAGTAAGTTCGATGAGGTCTTTCCTTCAGATTTATAGGGTATGCCACCAGACATAAACATTGTCTTTTGCATTGATCTTGAGCTGGGTACTCGAGACCCATTTTTATTCCTCCATACCGTATGGCTCCAGCAGAGTTGATAGAGTTGAAGAAGCAGTTTCTGGACTTATTGAGTCAGAGAATCATTCGGCCGAGTGTATCTCCATGGGTTGCTCATGGTTTTTTCATGAAGAAGAATGATGGCACTATGCGTATGTGCATTGATTACAGAAAGTTGAACAAGGCCACTATCAGAAATAAGTATCTGATTCTGCGTATTGTTTACCTGTTCGACCAACTTGAGGGTGCTTCTGTGTATTCAAAGATTGACTTGAGGTATGGGTATCATCAACTGAAGATCCGGGTAGAGAATGTTCCCAAGACGACTTTCCGGACTCGTTATGGGCATTATGAGTTCTTGGTGATGTCATTTAGGCTTACCAATGCCCCCGAAGCGTTCATGTACTTGATGAATGGGATATTTAAGTCGTACTTGGATTCTTTTATGATTGTGTTCATTGATGACATCCGGATATATTCGAAGAGTAAGGAGGTCTATGAGCGTCATCTAAGAATGGTTCTATCACGCCCCGAACCATAGCCTGAGCAGAACATGACACTCGGTGCCTGGCATAATGCGATCGAGCGAATCACATGGTTTACTTGTCAACACGGGAATCACAACATAAGTTACGTTAGTACATTTGAATTGTATTGTATGTAAAGAAACTAAAATAAATAAGCAGTCACAATAAATAATAGGGACATGAACATGAACATTAGTATAATATAACATTTGTAAAATCTATAGACTGTATATATATATATATATATATATATATATATATCCGTGGGAGAGCAACAATCAAACCGACATGAACCACCACGCGTAAACGTGGAGTCTGATCTCTTTCCGATCAACTAAGTCATCTCATACTTTGCCAGAGTACGAGACATGAACATGATGGATCCAATAAATAATATGAAGGTATCATCCTCTAGCGGAGTGACCCTTATCCTACGTTGGCATACATAGTGTCATCCTATATGAGCCTTCTCGGTAATATGTGCACCTCCCAAAAATATGTACTTGAAAATAGTGGCTTGAAAGACCACGAATTTCATGAAATTGCTTGAAATCATGACTTGTAATTTCATAAATTTAACATGTAAAAATACATAATATAACTTGTATAAATCATGAAAACATATATAACTTCATGAAACATATTTAAGAACTCATGGAAAGTAAGACATGGGTTCATGGATTACGGACAATTTCATGACAATCATAATGACTAATTATGTTTCACCAACTTCGAACCAACTAATTGGTGATTTACACCTTCGCCCATACAGAGCTTTGAATGTTGCCATCTAAATACTAGCATGGTAACTGTTATTATAAGAAAATTCAATGAAAGGCAAGTGATCATCCCAATTAACTATAAAATCAAGAACACATGCCTTCAACATATCCTCAAGAGTATGTATAGTACGCTCTGCTTGGCCATCTATTTGAGGATGAAAAGTCATGCTGAGATTTACCTTGGTACCCAATCCTTTCTGAAATGACCTCCAAAAATGTGCCGTGAACTGAGCACCACGGTCTGAAATAATGGACACTAGGGTCCCATGAAGCCTGGCAATTTCCCGGATATATAACTTAGCATAGTCCTCTACTAAATATATGGTCTTGACTGACAAAACATGAGTTTATTTAGTCGGTCGGTCCACAATCACACAAATTGAATCATGTCTTTGGGCTAAGCGAGGTAGACCAGTTATGAAGTCCATATTTATCATCTCTCATTTCCAAATAGGAATAGCAATGGTCTGAGCTAACCCACTAGGCCTTTGGTGTTCGACTTTCACCTGCTGACAATTCGGACACTTGGCTACAAAATATGCTACATTCTTATTCATGTCATTCCAACAATAATTCTCCTTAAGATCATGATACATCTTTGTAGAAGCTGGGTGAATGGAATACCTGGAATGGTGCTCTTCAGCCATGATTCGCTCTCTGAGTCTATCTACGTCTGGAATAGATAACCTGTCTCGATACCTCAGAGTACTTTCATCCCCCTTCTTTAAAAGTCATAGTCTTATGCTTATGAATCACATTCTTCATATGCAACAAGTGGGGATCATTGAACTGCTTCTCCTTCACCTCAGCCACTAAAGAGGATTCGAACTTATTCAGAACAACAACATTGTCATCTTCGGAGTCCATGAGTCAAACACCTAGTCTGGCTAGTCAATGAATCTCCTTCATCATGGTTCTCTTACCTTCTTCAACATGAGTTAAACTCCCCATGGATCGCTGACTAAGAGCATAGCTACGATATTCACCTTCCCTGGATGATAGAGAATATCTACATCATAATCTTTTATCTATTCGAGTCATCTCTTCTGCCTGAGATTCAACTCCCGTTGTTTGAAAATATACTGAAGGCTCTTGTGATCTATGTAAATATTGACATAAACTCCATACAAATAGTAACGCCATATTTTGAGTGCAAAAATCACGGCAGTCGATTCTAAGTCATTTCTCAGATAGTTCTTTTCATGAGGTTTAAGATTTAGGGATGCATAAGCTATAACCTTTCTATGTTGCATTAAAACACACCCATGACTAATCCCAGAAGCATTACAATAGACAACGAACCCCTCGATTCCCTTTGGCAATGTCAACACTAGAGCAAAAATTAGTCTCGTTTCCAATTCTTCGAAACTACGCTCATATGCATCTGACCACTGAATTTAACTTTCTTCTGAATCAACATGGTCAATGGAGCTTAGATGGAAGAAAAACCCTCTACGAAGTGCTTGTAATATCATGTCAGACCCAAGAAGCTCCGAATATCTGAGGTAGAAGTGGGTCTGGGCCAATTTTTAATAGCGTCCATTTTCTGAAAATCAACCTGGACGTCTTTCCCTGAAATCATATGGTCTAAGAATGCCACTGACTTAAGCCAAAATTCACACTTGGAAAATTTCACATAAAGCTCACAGTCCTCAAGTGTCCGCAACACTATTCTGAGATATTTTGCATGATCGGCCTCACTAAGTGAATAAACTAGAATATCATCAATGGAGACAATAACAAAAAGATCGAGATAAAGCTTGAAGACATTGTTCATAAGGTCCATGAAAGCAACTGGGGAATTTGTTAATCCAAATGACATGACACAAAATTCAAAATGACCATAACGAGTTTTGAAAGCGGTTTTCAAAATATCAACTTCCTCAACCTTAAGTTGATGGTACCCTGATCTGAGGTCAATCTTGGAATAACACTAAGCACCCTAAAGTTTGTCAAATAAATCATCAATTCTGGAGAGAGGATATTTGTTCTTAATCTAACCTTGTTCAACTGCCGGTAGTCAATGCACATACGCAAATACCCATCTTTCTTCCAAACAAACAATACTGGTGCACCCCAAGGTACGACACTTGGTCTGATGAATCCCTTATCAAGGAGATCTTTCAGCTGGACATTTAATTCTCGTAACTCTGCTGGAGCCATTATGTATGGCAAAATAAATATCAGCTTAGTGTCGGGAAGTAGATCAATTCTATAGTCAATCTCCCTGTCGGGAGGAAATTCAGAAGATCCTCAAGAAAGACTTCTGGAAACTCAATGACAACTGGTATGGACTGAAGAGTTTGAGTATGGGTATCTGCATCCCTAACCCGAACTAGATGGTAAATGTACCCCTTAGATATCATCTTTCTGGCTTTATGATATGAAAAAAACTTACACATGGTACATCACGCTTCCATTCTATGACTGGTTCACCAGAAAATTCAAATTTTATAATTTTGGTTCTACATCCTATTGTGGCATAATATGAAGACAATCAATCCATGCCTATGATTGCATAAAAATCTACCATTTCTAACTATACCAATTAGTTATGGTATCACTATGATAGACTCTAACAGGACAACCCCTATAAGCCTGTCTAGCTATAACTGACTCATCAACTGGAGTGGATACTTCAAAGGGTTCATGCACCTTTTCGGGTTCTATCCCAAATTATTTAGCAATAAAAGGGGTTACATACGACAAAGTGGATCCAGGATCCATAATGGCATAAACGTCAAAAGTGAAAATGGTGAGTATGCACGAGCCTTTGTGTCCTGATGACCTACTAGTGCGTACAAGCGGTTTGTACCTTCACCTATATTACCAGACTTAGCTAGACTATTCCTTGATTGGGCCTGAGAATTATAAGGCACTGCTAAATTTACGGACTGAGCCATATTACCTCATGTACCCTCTTCACTAAAGGGTAGTCTCACTAAAAATGACCTCGTTGTCCGCACCTAAAATAGACATCCATACCCAAACACTATTCTCATGGGTTCCTCTTACCACACTTGCCGCATACTGGGTCGCTGAAAGTACCATGACCCACATTGACTCGTGACTGGGAGCTTGATGTTCTGAAGTTTTGTTTCTTATTATCGTTCCTAAACTTTGGGGCTGGGATACTAGTTGATGATGGCACAAAGGGACAGCAAACAGTGAGGCCATTGGACCAATATGACTTGTTTTTAAAGAAATGTCTGCATCCACATCACTCATGACTGCATTGACCTGGAGACTTGGCTCTTTTGTTGAATTCCTTGTCTTTCTTCTTTTGTAATGCTTCCTCCTCCTTTAACTTCTTCTCATTATCCTGTACAAAAGTATCCATCTTAATAATAGTCATATCCCTATTCTAAGATGTGATATTTGTTGCATCCTACAAATAGGGATCAAGACCATATACAAAACTCCTAACTCTAGCCCTCGTGTCTTGGACCATATGTGGGCAATACTTTGCCAAAGAGACTGTTAGGCATATTTTATATACCATTTTAAAGTCATTTTAATTAGTATTTTACTCGTTTTTATTGTATTTAGTATAGTATTAGACTTGTTTTTCTTTCTTTTGAGTCACAGTGGTCCAAAATGGAAAAATGGCGAAAAGGAATGAAAAGGGGGCATAAAAGGAGGAATCCGAGGCCGAAAATGGCAGAAATTGAAGACCCGGACGAAAGCAGCACGCGACGCCACCTGCAGTGGCCGCGACATCGAATCCATCGAGCACTGCAGAACATTGGGCCGCGCGCCATCTGCAGGTCGCGACGCTTGCATTTAAAAATCCAGCCCGAGTCAGAATTGGCAAATGACGAATTGGTCCATAGGGCACGAAAATTGATAGATATAAAAGCTCTAGGGATTATTCTCGGAAGGAGGAGTTCATTCTACAACACAACACAACTCAAGGCAAATTGGAGACTTTATTTCTAAGTATTTTTCTTCCTTTAGTTTTAATTCAGTTTATGTATGGATTTCGTGTTAGTTCTTAGCGTGACTATGACTAGGAGCTAAACACTTTATTAGGGTTTCCTTTGGAATCACTTGAAACTCTTATTCATGAATTAATGCATTAGTTTATTTCTTCTTCACTTAGATTAAGATCTATTCAATAATTGGTTTGAATGCTTGATAGTTAATTGATCACTAATTGTCATAACTCATATGATTTCGAATCAAGAACCGAGATGAGAGATTTAGATATGCTGTAATTGAATAGACATAGGTTAAAATCGCGGACAAAAGTACCCCATTACTTATGTAGCATAATAGGTTACTGTTCTTAATCCTCCTATGTAGTAAATCCTATCATAGAAATATAGAATGGTTCTGCACTGGGGTTGAGTGATTATATATCCTAACCGAAATATAAGACAGTCTAGTTAACCGCTATCTTAGCGTAGAAGAAGAAGTCATTCTAATTGCATTAATGACTGAATAGAGTGGATAGTCGAGGAAATTTGAAGCCCTAATTCATTCGCAACTGATTACAACTTGAATAATTTAGTTCATTCTTGCAATTATTCTAGTAGTTAAACAAAAACTCAAATCAAATATCGATTTCCAAATAGATAACATAAAATAGATGAATGGTAATTAGAAACCACTCTCTGAGGACGATATTCGGTCTTATCAGACTATACTACTTGTGAACGATACGTGCACTTGCGTAAGCATTTGTAAATCGGCTAACAAGTTTTTGGCACCGTTGTCGGGACTGACATACATCTAATATCGAATCATCTGTTTTTATTTCTACTTTGGTTTTATTTTTATCTTATTTTTTTATTTTAATTTTTATTGTTAGAACCGTGTGCTTTGATTTGTTTGTTGATTCTGATCTGTTTCAGGAATCTAGTATATGCGAAGAAGGAGAGGAGTTGATACACATGTTCTCTTCAACCCTGAAATCGAAAAATTGTGCAAGTAAAACAGGCGTGAGAAAAGAATTGTTGATTTACTAGCCATGGAAAATCAGCAGAATAACAACAACGGGGTACCTGAGGAGATGTTGAATAATAAGGTACCGGCTGCCATGGGACAAGTCCCACCACCTGCAGAAATGAGCTTGGGAGATTATGTTCGCCACTGCATCGGTGCACGCATACGCATCGACTTCAATATAGGGCCACAACTTTGAGATCAAGCTAGCCATCCTGAGCATGGTGCAGAACACAGTACAATTAGGGGGACTGCCATCTGAAGATCCCCACATGCACATTGCAACTTTCTGGAGCTATGTGCCACTTTCAAATACAATGACGCATCGATAATGTCATTAGATCGAGGCTATTCCGTTCGTTGAGGATAGAGCCAAAAGCTGGTTGAACTCACTGCCTGCCAACTCCATCACTACCTGGCAGGACCTGACCCAAAAGTTTCTAGCAAAGTTCTTCCCTCCTTCCAAAGCAGCAAAGTTAAGGGGAGAGCTAAACAACTTTTATCAGGTGGATGGTGAATCACTCTACGATTCATGGGAGCGATTTAAGGACTTACAAAGGAAATGCCCACATCATGGCACTGAGAAGTGGATGTTAGTCCACATATTTTATAATGGGCTGAGTGGTACTACTCGTACTATCATTGATGTTGCAGCAGGGGGTGCTTTCATAAGAAAGAGTGCCTATGAGGCACATGAGTTACTGGAAGATATGACTGCCAACAATCATCAAGGGGCAGATGACAGGTCAGTGACCAGCAAGAAGGATATGGGCATACATGAATTAGATGCCATCACTGCCCTGAATGCACATATGGCCCTTTTGACGGCTAAGAATCGCAGCAGTAACACTATGTCGCGAATGTAGTACGATGCGCAGTAAACTGTGAGATTTGTGGTGGGCCGCACTCCTTTGACAGATGCACGGCGGTGGATCCCAATAATATGCCCATGGAGCAGGTTCAGGCAGTTGGGAATTTTCATAGGCCTTATAATTCCAACACATACAATCCAGGGTGGAGAGATCACCCTAACTTTTCGTGGAACGATCAACCCCAACAATAACCATATCAAGGTGGTTACCAGACCAACAAGTGTAGAATTAGGCCACTCCATCCCAGTAGTTTAGGCCACCTACACAGCAACAGGAAAATCCTGATGAACTTGGAGCTGCATTACTCACACTTACGAATTCGCAGAATCGGTTCATGTCTGAAACCAGATCCTCTCTCAGGAGCTTGGAAACACAGGTTGGGCAACTTGCAAAGATGGTAACCAACATGCCGCATGTCACTCTCCTAAGCAATGCAGAGGTAAATCCTAGAGAGCAATGTCAAACAGTGTTGTTGAGGAGTGGAAAGCAGTTGGAGCAGGTTGCTCCCAAGCCCGCAGTGGTAAGTGAGAAGGAGTGTGAGAAAGTAATTGATGTAGAGAAGGAGGGGGTCACTAAGGATCGCCCTACAGTGGAGAAAGCTCCAGCAACACCTTTAAGAGAATACGTTGATAGAATCTCTTACCCTCAGAGTTTACAAAAGAAGGCAATAGACAAGCAGTTCTCCAAGTTCTTGGAGGTGTTCAAGAAACTTCACATAAATATCCCCTTCATTGAAGCACTGGAATAGATGCCAACATACTTTAAATTTATGAAGGAGATATTTGGGAAAAAGATAAGGTTGGCGGATTATGAGACAATATCTTTGACAGAGGAGTGCAACGCCATCCTGCAAAAGAAACTGCCTCCTAAGCTGAAGGATCCAGGAAGCT
The DNA here is from genome assembly GCA_029844215.1 of Przewalskia tangutica. NCBI lineage: Eukaryota > Viridiplantae > Streptophyta > Magnoliopsida > Solanales > Solanaceae > Przewalskia > Przewalskia tangutica. Next base: position 137,593,791 of record CM056720.1, on the reverse strand, counting down.
TCACCTTGCCCTGCACTATTGGTAAGGTGACATGCAATAGGGTGCTGTGTGATCTAGGGGCCAGTATCAATCTCATGCCTCTGTCTGTCTTCAAGAGATTGAGTTTGGGTAAATCCAAACCAACCACAGTCAATTTGCAGTTGGCCGACCGGAAAGTGGTGCATCCCAGAGGCATAATTGAAGATGTGTTTGTAAAGGTAGGAAAGTTCTTCTTCCCAGCAGACTTCCTCATCCTTGACATGGAGAAAGATGATGAAATACCCATCATTTTGGGGAGACTATTCCTTGCAACTGGGAGAGCCCTAATTGATGTAGAAAAGGGAGAACTGAGACTAAGGGTCCAGGAAAAGGAGATGGTATTCAAGGTATTCAAATTCATCACTGAATCCCAAGCCATCAACAAATGTTTCGCAGTTATCGCAACTGACACAACAGTTCAGCCAGCACAAGCCAAAGCTAGGGAGTTCATTCCTACAGCGGTGAACCCACAGGTCAGCAAGAATGCTGAAACAAATATCAATGTCATGTAAGTCGTCGAACATGTAAGTATTACTGAGCCGCCTCTTGTGAAAAAGAAAAATAGAGTACGAAAGAGGAGGATGATTTTGAAATGGATAGGTTGTGGGGTTAAATTACCCCAATGATTTTTGATAAGGAACTTGCGTCCGGTTATAAGACGTTAAAGACAGCGCTACTTGGGAGGCAACCCAAGGTTTAATTTATGCAATTTAGTTTTTTTGAACAGCCTCACTTGTGGTATTTTTGTGGTGTTGTGATTACAGGTAAGGAATGGGACACGAAGCACGGAAAAATATGGAAGGAAAAAAATTGGTGCAGCGCCCAGAAGCAGGGCTGCGTCACCGAAAGTCCAGATATGTGCAGGAGTTGCAGCGCCGCGACGCTGATTTATCAGAGGAGTGCAGAAGTTTGGGCGCCGCGACGCCGGTCTGAAGGGCCGCGGCGACGTGACGGGTTTTCAAAAATTTAAATTCCTAAATCCCCAATCTTCTCCCACAAGCAAACATAAACCTTCCCTTCTCTCTAAAATACCGAAAATCCTTTCTCCCACACACAAGAATTTTCCACAAACTCCATTAAATTCTTCCAAATCAAACACACTATCACCACCAAAACCTTTCAACCTTCTCCACAATAATTCAACTCACTTGGGCTTGGGCAAATTTTGACAAGATTCGTAAAAAAGGTAACTAGTTGGAACCTTACCCTTGGGTTGTTGCTAGAAACTTGGGATTGTGATTTGTGGGTAATTGGGTGTGAACTTTAGTATGGGTTGCGACGTGTTGGTGGGCGGTGTGTTTTTGCTGTGTAGTGTGTGGTTTGTGGTGTTTTGTGGGGTATTTTGGTGTATTTTCGGGTGTATTGCTGTTGTGGTTTGGTGTTGCTTGGTTATTGTTGTGGTATGGAGTGAAAAATTGTTGGGAAGTCTCAAAGAAACAAAGAAAATGCTGTCAAAAATTTCCCAACAACCTTCAATAATGACTTCAAGGAAAAGAACTGCCCGAACTACCTCATCTTCATCAGTCCCAGATCATGATGTTACCCGATTCACCAACCCGAATGCGGAGGATCGGTACAACAGAATAAGTAGTAGGGAGTGATACAAGAGCGAGGGAAGGATTATCAAGCCGAACCACTCGATGAGGATGATATTTATGAGCCCATTAGAGCTGTGATTGAAGCTAATGGGTGGGAGAGGTTTGTCGATAATGAAGCTATTCCACAACAGAATGTAAGCTTGGTGAGAGAATTCTACGCCAACTACCCAGAACAAAGCAATGGAAGATGCTTTGTAAGAGGATGTCATGTCCCAGTTAGTGCTGAGCAGTGAATGCTATGTTTGGGACAGCTGATATTGGAGACCAGGGCAACTCTCCAACCCATTTCAGAACCTGGTCTAGGAATGCAAACCACATACACTGGGAGACAGTTGCGGAGGCCCTATGTTATCCAGGCGCACAGTTTCGTTATTCCCGCAGCGGGGGCAGAGGACTTGCCAGGTGCCAGTTCAATAGAGTAGCCAAGGCTTGGCTATATTTCGTAAGTGCACGCTTGATTCCATCGACTCATTTTACTAACATACCGACAGACAGAATCAAGCTCATCTTTGGCATCATGAGGGGCCTGACTAATGACATTGGAATGGAGATAGCACAGAGTATTAAGGACACCAGTAGATTGACTACCACTGGCGGGTTGGGACATGGTTCTTTCATCACTGCACTATGTGCTAGGCATAGAGTCCCAACATTCGCCACGGACATTCTTTAGAAGACTCTACCACCCATTACATACCGTCTAGTCCATGCATACCCAAACCATGTGAACCCAGAGGATAGGAGACGAGGTCGAGAAGAGGGTGGAGCATGCGCAGCTGAAATGGAGCAAGAGGAGCCTGAGCCTGAGGCGGCCACACATTATGAGCCAGGGCAAAGCAGCCACCAAACCCCTTTAGCCTTGGAACTTCCAGTGCCAGTCATGGAACATATGCTCTTGAACCAACAAAGGATGTTGAAAAATCAAGAGCAAATGATGCAAGACCATCAACACCTGACCCATCGTGTTGATAATTTAAGTTCCATGTTCACCCAATGGTCAATGCAGTTTCCACCGCCACCACCGCCATCTTAAGCCGCTGTATGTCTGTAAGTCGTCCCTTTTATTTATTGAGTCTTACACATTTGAGACAATGTGTAGTTTAATTCCGGGAGGGAGTTTTTTATTCTATTTGTGTTTTGAGTTTTTTTTAATTATGTTTTTGTGTTTATATGAGTCTTGTTTATATGAGTCAATTTTTATTTTTTATTTTTATAATCGTGCATGCTGTAGTTGCTTGAAACACCTAGTGAATTAATTAGGATAATGTAATGGAATGATATGCAAAAATTGGTGTGCTTAAGTTAAATATGTCAAAGATTAATGAAAATCTGATTAGTTGGAATATTTTGTGCTTAGCCTGTGTATGTCAATTGCGAAAAATGTCCTGCGTGCTTATTATTTGAGGCGAAATAATTAGGATGTACATGTTGGGGGGGGGGGGATTCAGACATTTCTTTGATAGCCCTTCTTACCTGCCATTTCCCAGTTTGCACTTAAATGTATCCCTAGTCAGCCCCGTTGAGCCTAAAATAAAAAGTTATTTCTTTGACACCCCAGATTTTCTTATGTGCCATAAGCACTAATTGATGATAGGGATGAAAAAAAATGAAAAAGAAATACAAAAAGAGAGCGAAAATTATGCAACCCAATTAAAATATGGAAAAGTTTAAGTTTGGGGGTGCCAATGTGAATGTGTGTTATGCTCTCAACAAAAAGAAAATGGAATTAATGGGTATGAACTAAAAAGAATACCGCAAAGAAGGAGAAAAGAGTTGAATGAAAAGTACTTATGATACATAATTGAGCCTAAATGCCTAATCTTACATACCCTTGCCTAAGCCTACATTACAACCCTGAAAAGTCCTGATGATCCCTAGTATGTATGTCCATGATTAGTGGAGAATAACAGGTGAACAGGCTATATTACTTTGAGAAAAATGAAATGAAATTGACATGCATAGGTTAGGTATTCATGCTTCGAGTGATTGTGACTGAAATGAATCTGCGAAATATCTAACTTGAAATTCTAGATTGTTAAATGCATGCTACATCTATTCCTGCATATTATCCTAACTAATGTTCATGTGTTTCTAAGTAACATAGTGCAGCTACTTGACTTGAGTCTTTTGATTTTTGTTCTTTGTTTTGTTTTGTTCTTTGCTCGAGGGCGAGCAAAGTTCAAGTTTGGGGGTTTGTTAGACATATTTTATATACCCTTTTTGAGTCATTTTTAATTAGAATTTTACTCATTTTTATTGTGTTTAGTATAGTATTAGGCTTGTTTTTCTTTCTTTTGAGTCACAGCGGTCCAAAATGGAAAAATGGCGAAAATGAATGAAAAAGGGGCATAAAAGGAGGAATCCGATGCCGAAAAGGGCAGAAATTGAAGACCCGAACGAAAGTCAAGCATCGTCGCGGCGCCCAGTCTGCAGGGCCGGAACGCCGGAACTACTGAGCACCTGCAGAACATTGAGCGCCGCGGCGACAGTCTGCAGAGCCGCGCGCCGGTACGGAAAATCCAGTTCTGAGTTGTAATTGGCAAATGACGAATTGGTCCATAGGGCACGAAAATTGATAGATATAAAAGCCCTATGGATTATTCTTAAAATGAGGAGTTCATTCTACAACACAACAAAACTCAAGGCAAATTGGAGGCTACCATTGGATACTTTATTTCTAAGTATTTTTCTTCCTTTAGTTTTAATTCAGTTTATGTATGGATTTCATGTTAGTTCTTAGTGTGACTATGACTAGGAGCTAAACACTTTATTAGGGCTTTCCTTTGGAATCACCTGAAACTCTTATTCATGAATTACTGCATTAGTTGATTTCTTCTTCACTTAGATTAAGATCTATTCAATAATTGGTTTGAATGTTTGATAGTTAATTGATCACTAATTGTTATAACTCATATGGTTTCGAATCAAGAACCGAGAGAAGAGATTTTGATATGCTGTAATTGAATAGACATAGGTTAAAATCGCGGATGAAAGTACCCCGATACTTGTGTAGCATAATATGTTAATGTTCTTAATCCTCCTATGTAGTAAATCATATCATAGAAATATAGAAGGGTTCTGCACTGGGGTTGAGTGATTATATATCCTAACCATAATATAAGACAGTTTAGTTAACCGCTATCTTAGCGTAGAAGAAGAAGTCATTCTAGTTGCATTAAAGATTGAATAGAGTGGATGGTCGAGGAAATTAGAAGCCCTAATTCATTCGTAACTGATTACAACTTAAATAGTTTAGTTAATTGTTGCAATTATTCTAGTAGTTAAACAAAAACCCAAATCAAATATCGATTGTCAAAGAGATAACATAAAATAGATGAATTGTAATTAGAAACCAGTCTCTGAGGACGATATTCGGTCTTATCAGACTATACTACTTGTGAACGATACATGTACTTGCGTAAGCATTTGTAAATCGGCTAACAAGTTTTTGGCGCCGTTGCCGGGGACTGACGTACATCTAATATCGAATCATCTGTTTTTATTTCTACTTTGGTTTTATTTTTATCTTTTTTTTTATTTTAATTTTTACTGTTAGAACCGTGTGCCTTGATTTGTTTGTTGATTTTGATATGTTTCAGGAATCTAGTGTATGCGAAGAAGGAGAGAAGCAGATACACTTGTTCCCTTCAACCCTGAAATCTAAAACTGTGTAAGCAAAACAGGCGTGAGAAAAGAATTGTTGTTTTACTAGCCATGGAAAATCAGCAGAATAACAACAACGGGGTACCTGAGAAGGTGTTGAATAATGAGGTACCGGCTGCCATGGGACAAGTCCCACCAACTGCAGAAATGAGCTTGAGAGATTATGTTCTGCCCAGGGTTACTAGTGCACAAACATGCATCAGGCTCCCAGCTATAGGGTCCAACAACTTTGAGATCAAGTCAGTCATCCTGAGCATAGTCCAGAACACAGTAACATGCACATTGCAAACTTTCTGAAGTTGTGTGTCACTTTCAAATACAATGGCGTTACTGACGATACAATTAGACTGAGGCTATTCTCGTTCTCATTGATGGATAAAGCCAAAAGCTGGTTGAACTCACTGCCTGCCAACTCCGTCACTACCTGGCAGGACCTGACCCAAAAGTTTATAGCAAAGTTCTTCCCTCATTCCAAAGCAGCAAAGTTAAGGGCAGAGCTGAACAACTTTTATCAGGTGGATGGTGAATCACTCTACGATTCATGGGAGCGATTTAAGGACTTGCAAAGTAAATGCCCACATCATGGCATTGAGAAGTGGATGTTAGTCCATATCTTTTATAATGGGCTGAGTGGTATTACTCGTACCATCATTGTGCTGCAGCAGGGGGTGCTTTCATGAGAAAGAGTGCTAATGAGGCACATGAGTTACTGGAAGATATGGTTGCCAACAATCATCAAGGGGCAGATGACAGGTCAGTGACCAGCAGGAAGGCTATGGGCATACATGAATTAGATGCCATCACTGCCCTGAATGCACAGGTGGCCCTTTTGACGAAGCAACTGCAGCAGAACACCATGTCTGTGAATGCAGTCCAGATGTCAGTAAACTGTGAGATTTGTGGTGGGCCGCACTCCTTTGACAGATGCACAGCGGTGGATCCCAATAATGTGCCCATGGAGAAGGTTCAGGCAGTTGGGAACTTTCAGAGGCCTTGTAATTCCAACACATACAATCCAGGGTGGAGAAATTACCCTAACTTTTCGTGGAGGAATGATCAACCCCAGCAACAACCATATCAAGGTGGTTACCAGAACCAGTAGGTGCAGAATCAGGACACTTCATCCCAGTAGTTTAGGCCACCTACACATCAACAGGAAAAACCTGATGAACTGAGAGATGCATTGCTCACACTTACCAATTCGCTGAATCAGTTCATGTCTGAAACCAGATCATCTCTCAGGAGCTTGGAAACACAGGTTGGGCAACTTGCAAAGATGGTAAGCAACAGGCCGCAGGGCACTCTCCCAAGCAATACAGAGGTAAATCCTAGAGAGCAATGTCAAGCAGTGTTGTTGAGGAGTGGAAAGCAGGTGGAGCAGGTTGCTCCCCAGTTCGCATTGGTAAGTGAGAAGGAGTGTGAGATAGTAATTGATATAGAGAAGGAGGGGGTCACTAAGGATCACCCTACAGTGGAGAAAGATCCAGTAGCACCTTTAAGGGAATACGTTGATAAAATCTCTTACTCTCAGAGGTTACAAAAGAAGGCAATAGACAAACAGTTCTCCAAGTTCTTTGAGGTGTTTAAGAAACTTCACATAAATATCCCCTTCATTGGAGCACTAGAACAGATGCCAACATACTTTAAATTTATGAAGGAGATACTTGGAAAAAAGATAAGGCTGGCGGATTATGAGACAATATCTTTGACAGATGAGTGCAGGGCCATCCTGCAAAAGAAACTGCCTCTTAAGCTGAAGGATCCAGAAAGCTTCACCTTGCCCTACACTATTAGTAAGGTGACATGCAACAGGGCGCTGTGTGATCTAGGGGCCAGTATCAATCTCATGCCTCTGTCTGTCTTCAAGAGATTGAGTTTGGGTAAATCCAAACCAACCACAGTCAATTTGCAGTTGGCCGACCGGAAAGTGGTGCATCCCAGAGGCATAATTGAAGATGTGCTTGTCAATGTGGTAAAATTCTTCTTCCCAGCAGACTTCCTCATCCTTGACATAGAGGAAGATGATGAAATACCCATCATTTTGGGGAGACTATTCCTTGCAACTGGGAGAGCCCTAATTGATGTAGAAAAGGAAGAACTGAGACTAAGGGTCCAGGAAGAGGAGATGGTATTCAAATCCACCAATTGAATCTCAAGCCATCAACAAGTGTTTCGCAGTTATCACAGATGACACAACAGTTCAACCAGCACAGGCCAAATCTAGAAAGATCATTCCTACAGCGGTGAACCCACAAGTCAGCAGGAATACTGAAACAAATATTGATGCCATGGAAGTCGTCGAACAGGTAAGTCTTACTGAGCCCCTCTTGTGAAAAAGAAAAACAGAGTACGAAAGAGGATGATGATTTTGAAATGGATAGGTTGTGGGGTTAAATTACCCCAATGATTTTTGATAAGGAACTTGCGTCCGGCTACAAGACGTTAAAGACAGCGCTACTTGGGAGGCAACCCAAGGTTTAATTTATGCAATTTAGTTTTTTTTAATAGTCTCACTTGTGGTATTTTTGTGGTGTTGTGATGATAGGTAAGGAATGAGACACGAAGCACGAAAAAATATGGAAGGAAGAAAATCAGTGCAGCGCCGCGCCACCAGAAGTAGGGCCGCAGCATCGAAAGTCCAGACATGTGCCAGAGTTGCAGCGCCGCGACACCAAAATACAGGACCGCGAAGACGATTTATCAGAGGAGTGCAGAAGTTTGGGTGCCGCAGCGCCGGTCTACAGGGCCGCAGCGCCGTGACAGGTTTTCAAAAATATAAATCCCTAATCTTCTCCCACAATCAAACATAAAACTTCCACTCTCTCTAAAATACCGAAAATCCTCTCTCCCACACACAAGAATTTTCCACAAACTCCATTAAATTCTTCCAAATCAAACACACTATCACCACCAAAACCTTTCAGCCTTCTCCACAATCATTCAACTCACTTGGGCTAGGGAAAATTTCGACAAGATTCGTAAAAAAATTAACTAATTGGAACCTTACCCTTGGGTTGTTTCTAGTAATTTGGGATTGTGATTTGTGGGTAATTGGGTGTGAACTTTAGTGTGGGTTGCGGCGAGTTGGTGGGCGGTGTATTTTTGCTGTGTAGTGTGTGGTTTGTGGTGTTTTGTGGCGTATTGTGGTGTATTTGCGGGTGTATTGCTGTTGTGGTTTGGTGTTGCTTGGTTATTGTTGCGGTATGTAGTGAAAAATTGTTGGGAAATCTCAAAGAAACAAATGAAACGCCGCCGAAAATTTCCCAACAACCTGCAATAATGACTTCAAGGAAAAGAACTATCCGAACTACCTCATCTCCATCAGTCCCAGATCATGATGTTACCCGATTCACCAACCGGAATGCGGAGGATCGGTTCAACATAATAAGTAGTAGGGCAGTGATACATGAGCGATGGATGGATTATCAAGCCGAACCACTCGATGAGGATGATGTTTATGAGCCCATTAGAGCTATGATTGACGCTAATAGGTGGGAGAGGTTTGTCGATAATGAAGCTATTCCACAACAGAATGTAAGCTTGGTGAGAGAATTCTACGCCAACTACCCAGAACAAAGCAATGGGAGATGCTTTATAAGAGGTCGTCATGTCCCAGTTAGTGCTGAAGCAGTGAATGCTATGTTTGGGACAACTGATATTAGAGACCAGGGTAACTATCCAACCCATTTCATATACTCCTAAGACACTTGAATCTAGTTCTCTGATATCAAGCTTTGTCATACCCCGAACCATGGCCTGGGCGGAACACGTTACTCAATGTCTGACTGCATATGAATAAGCGAACCACATGGCTTGCTTGTCAACATGGGCATCACAACATACAAAAAAAATGATTTAAAATATGTAAAACATAATACTCGAAGTAGTCTGAAATAATCATAACTGAAATAATATGAGTAAAATATGATAAGTCTTAAAATATAATGCTGACATGACATGATACTAGACTAGTCTATGAAACCTCTAAGATGAGTCTGGAAACTATCTACTAGGACAAGGCCCTGTAATACCTCTACTAATGATGCAAAATCATAAAATACTTCGACTGGCACCCTGAATGAGATAGGGCTCACTAAACAGCTGAATCTGAAGTAATCCTACTAAGCAGATGCGTCTCCCTAAAACTCAGCACCTACACCATAAAGTGTAAGCCCCATGCAAATAGACGTTAGTAAATTTGAATTGTACTATATGTAAAACAACTAAAAGAAATAAGCAGACAAAAAAAAAAAAATAGGGACATGAATTGAAACTGAAACATGAACATGAGTATAATATAACATGTGTGAAATCTGTAGACTGTATATTTGTATATATATATATATATCTGTATATATATGTAGGGAGAGCAATAATCAAACTTACAAGAATCATCATGCGTAAACGTAGAGTATGATCTCTTTTCGATTAGCTAAGCCATCTCGTTCTTTATCGGAGTATGAGACATAAACATGATGGATCCAATAAATAATATGAAGGTATCATCCTCTCGTTAAGTGACCCTTATCCTACGTTGGCATACATAGTTTCAAGTTATATGGGCCTTCTCAGTAATCTGTGCAACTCCCAAAAATATGTACTTGAAAATAGTGGCTTGAAAGCCCATGAATTTCATGAAATGACTTGAAATCATGACTCGTAATTTCATTAATTTTAACATGTAAATAAATACATAATATAACATATATAAATGATGAAAACATATATAACTTCATGAAACATATTTAAGAACTCATGGAAAGTAAGACATCGGTTCATAATATAACTTGTATAAATCATGAAATGAGATAAGGTGATGGTGGTGAGTCCGATGAGGACATGATTAATAGTGAGGGTGTTCTGAGGATCAAGGGTAGAGTGTATGTGCCTCATGTGGGAGATTTGACCAGATTAAATATGGAGGAGGCCCACAACTCTAGATATTCGATTCATCTAGATGCTACTAAGATGTATTGTGATTTGAGGCAAAACTATTGGTGGGGTATGATGAAGATGAACATTGTTGATTTTTTGTCTCGGTGTCAAAATTGTGAGCAGGTCAAGTATGAGCACCTGCAACCCGGTGGTGTGTCTCAAAGGATGCTTATTCCCGAGTAGAAGTGGAAAAGGATTGCTATTGATGTTTTTGTGGGATTGCCCAAGACTTTGAGCAAGTTTGATGTTATTTTGGTCGTTATGGATAGATTGACCAAGTTCGCGCATTTCAATATGGTCCAGACGACTTATAATGCAGCAAAGTTGACTAAGATCTACATCTGTGAGATTGTTCATCTTTATGGGGTTCCTATCTGTATCATCTCGAATCGGGGTACTCAATTTACTTTGTATTTCTGGAGGACTTTGTAGAGAGAGATAGGTACTCGATTGGATCTCATTACAACTTTTTACCCTCAGAACGATAGTCAGTCCGAGCGGATTATTCAAGTATTGGAGGATATGTTATGAGCCTGTGTAATTGATTTTGGTTGTTATTGGGACTAGTTCTTACCTTTTGCAGAGTTTGCATACAATAATTGCTATCACTCCAACATTGATATGGCACCGTTCGAGGCTTTATATGGTAGGTGACAAAGTTCTTTTAAAGGTATCACTCATTAAGGATGTGATGAGATTTGGCAAGAGAGGGAAGTTGATTCCGAGGTATATCAGACCATTTAAGGTTCTTCAGTGAGTTGGGGAGGTGGCATATGAGTTAGTAATGTCACCAGGTCTTTCAGATGTCTATCCGATTTTCCACGTGTCTATGCTGAAGAAGTATCATGTCAACGATTCTTATATCATTCACTGAGACTCTGTATTGCTTGATCAGAATTTAGAGTTCGAGGAAGAGCTTGTGGCTATTTTAGACAGACATGTGAGGAAGTTTAGATTGAAGGAGATAGCTTCGGTGAAGGTTCAGTGGAGGTATCGTCCTATTGAAGAAGCGACTTGGGAGACCGATTCTGATATGCGGGGCAGATAACCTATCTTGTTCACTACGTCCGATATGTTTTCTCTATTTGTTTCTCTCCGTTTGATGATGAATGTTGTTTTAATTGGTATTTGATGTAATGACCCGATTGGTCATTTTTAGCTAAAGACCTTTATTTGCCTATTTTACCCTTCCTGTAGCCTTATGTGGGGTTTGTGATGTGCAGGGATGGATGACATGGATCCCGAGGTCCATTTATATGTATTTCAGATGAAAAACCTAAAACTAGAAACTTAGAGTTGGTTAGTTTGACTCTAGCATGACCTCTTTCCAGGAATAGTGGTGGCACATACACATCCCACCGATAGGCTAACCACTTCCCATATAACAAAACAATATGAAATAAATGCGGAAATATAAACAAACATCAATATAGCCCCAAAATTTGGTCTGTGATACAAGAGAACTAATGAAGAATACAAGTCTGAATGGAGGAAATAAAGGACAAAATTGAATAACATAAACCAAAATGTCTAACTACATCTTTCGAATCCAAATTAAAAGATAGTAAGAGAATAAGCATCCTCACCCTGGAACACCGAAATCCACCTGTCTGGGTTCACACTCGAGCTCACGAACTAGTAGAGGGACCTGTATCTACATTAGAAAAGATGCAGTAAGTGTAGCATGAGTACACAACGTACCCCCGTAGACATTATAAACCGACAACGATGGAAGATAAGTGACAGAGAAAAATATCAAGTTGACACCAGATAAGCCTATACTAGACAGATTAGTATCCCATAAGTCATGTTGTACACATCAGTACCCTGATTCAGCAAGTCAAATTATTCACTTAAGGTTCCAATCACAGTCAAGTACAATTAATCCATTCACATATACAAGGACCTTACTATCATAATACCCACCGACTAGTACCCTCTCTTGTCCAAGTCATTTTCAAGCTTAACCCCACATATCCAACTTAACGTATCAATTAGCAAATTGACACTTAGATCGCGATAACCTTTTAAGAATACTTACCCAGAGTATTATAACTAAATTAGCCATGAAGACTTTAACACCCTTATTATCATTAGCCTTAGACTTAGTTAAGATTCTATACATGTATTGTCTAACACATATAGATAAGTCATGTCTACTTTCTCAATAGCAACACGTATCACAGGTTAGACTCGATACCCAATCACATGGTCAATTATCAGACAACACTTAATGCATATATTTTCCTTGGATCTAGACAATAGCCCTGACAAGCTCAATCATAGCGACCATTCCGGTCTACTACAATTAATTCAATCCAAGTAAATTAGGATTTCACCCAAGTTCCAATCACCAATCCAAGTCATGTTATCATACTACAAGTAATTAATGTATAGATAGATGTATGAATGAGGATGCAATAAATATGCAAGGTACCTTTTCATCAATCGGTATACACATTTTATAGGGCTATGTCATATAAAAGTGATCCATGGGGGACCCGTGAAGTCTATATACCTTTCGGCCCCGGAATAACTTATCGAATCACGGAGCCTGGCTCTTGGCTATGATAATATTATATTGCAGGCATGCAAATCCGATCTCCACATATCAAATTCATTGCGACGTGCAACTCGAGCCATTCGTAACATCATATCAATGTTGCAAAAATCTCATAAGTGTCTTACCTTCCTGGTCTCTTGGACCCACAATATTTTCATATCACTCTCATATCAATATCATCAGAATCATAAGTGTATGAATGTAAATAACAATATAAGGCAAGAAATAAGAATGAATAAGATGCAACCGAGTATAAGGGATGAATAACACATTATTTTCATTCAACAAGTAATCCAAGTACAATCCAGAAATTATATCAATAGTCCATCCATAATAATCTATGTACAGTCAGGATATCATATCAAATCATGTGTGATGAATAAATACGACAATATCAAATATGGCGACAAGCCCATATAACAACAATTAGAATCAACTTAAGGCTGATTCCCCTAAATCACCCATCAACACAGTTCAACATCGGTATCCACTCAACTGTTCATCACAATCATCTGAGTGGGACCCCCAAACACGCTCAATATTTATAACTACTATGTAGTTCTATTGGAGTCTCGAAAACTAAATTGTAGCCTACCTCTGTGTCGAATAGGTGTGCCAACGATCAAGCCCCAATGATAGCCTTGCCATTCCTTCGCGCCTCGTGATAATCAAAGTCTATTCATACATATATTATTCGTTAATATATAAGACCTACATAGAGTAAGGACATAACATTTAACAAAGCAAGACCACAATATCAACCCCAACCCACTTCATCAAGACTCAAACTTTAATACCCAAAAACTATTATTGCATACTAGGTAGTCATATCCTTAAGTTAATTGAAATAATATCCACAATTGAACTCCAAATTGGACAATAATCAAAAGCCTGAATTTGAAACCCTAGAATTCTCCCCAATTGAAAATAGGTTTCTACAACTAAATTAAGACTTACAACATGATAATCTAACATAATCCAATCCTAATTTATGATATTAACATAATTTGATCTATAAACCTCCATTAAAATCAATAACTTAACGCTCTTAGTCTCTTAAACATGCATACCTCATCTTTCCCAACTCATATTCATACTATATCACCATTAATGAAGAACTTAAAAGAATAAACTTAATTCACAAAACCCCAAGGATGAATTGCTCCTAGGGTTCTGAAAATGCTCTTATGACGGCTGGTCTCAAAGTTTCTGTTTTGGTGAAAGGATTTCTAACCTAAAAGAATTTGTAAGAACCAAATATAGTACTTCCACTCTAGAGGAATTGACTCCGCTGGAGCGGACCTGTTATGGCGAACCAAACCCTCACTGGGGCGGTGTCACTTGAAACCTCACCCATCTTCACGGTGGACACGACTTCATGACAGTGGACTCGATCTGGCGGACAAATCCTTCACTGAGGCCGAAAACTACCTTCACCCAAAATTCCACTTCGGGGAGCCAAACTCTTGCCGATGCGAACTCACCGGAGTGAACACTGGTGCTGCCGTAGAGTATACCAGAAACCAGCAAAGGAAAAATAACCAATACTCCTATCCAACACCCGAAACACTCTCGAGACCCCCCAAACACAAACCAGGCATGCTTATTTAAGGTAAATAGTGACACAAACTCGCTCGTACCCTCATATTTCATAAATAAACGAGGTAAGACATACTTTTCTAAAGCATCATCTGAGAAAAATCAAGATCCAAACATTACACATATGAGAAGTGAATCAATAACTCAACTTAGTCGTAAATGACCCTCCGGAACTTTCGAAAGTGGTGGAACTCAGAAGCAAACCCATCTAGACAAAAGTCAAAGTTGAGTCAACTTAACCAATTCTATGTTTTTAGACTTTGGTGTTTTCATATGAAACTCATATAAATGGACCTCGAGATTCATGCCACCCATCCCCGTGCATGAAAACCCCTATATAAAAGCTATAGGAAGGGTAAAATAGTCAATTAAGGATGTTTAGGTAAAAATGATGTTACACCCCGTAATTCAGGTCATGCTTATGAGAACGTACGAAAGGAGTTAAGATTTAAATTTTTGAAAGATAGGTTGACAGAATGTTTCAGACGGGTTTTTAGTCAACTTTGAGGCGATTTATGCCCAGTTACCTTAGTAGTTCTTAGGAGTTTCAAAGGCCTAGTATGTGGTTCGTTGAGTCTAGTTCCCAACGCAACAAACCGTTCGTCGATAGGACATCGGAGTAGGAAGTTATGGAAGTTACAAGTTCAGTGCGCAGTCGGGCAGAGAAGTATTTCGGTCAGGTGCCACAGCGCCGCGGCGCCGGATGCAGGGCCGTGGCGCCGGATATGCTAAAAATTCTCTGAAGTTGCAGCGCCGCGGCGCCGGAAGTGCTGAAAGTTTGCAGAGGTTTCAGCCCCGCGGCACCGACTGCAGGGCCGCGGCGCCGAGGCGGAGTTTTTGCGAAATCTGGGGAAAAATCAGAAGTTACTTTTTAAAAAAGGCCATGGGAGGGTGACAAGTGTCCCCCCCATCTGATTTTGTGCATGTCCTATTTATTGACCAAGTCTTGAAGACTTGGTCATTCTTCAAAACTCTCCCTTCTCTCTAAAATTAAATCCCTCTCCATTCTCTCTAGAAATTCAAGAAGAAACCAAGGCCTAGAGAGAAATTCAAAAAGGTGGCAAGAAGGAAACATGTTGGCAAGCTTGTAGGAGGTTTGTGGAGGTGATTGTGGAAAGAAGGCAAGTGAAATTTGTTGGACTAATTTGGGTAAACTCTAAGGTAACAATCCTTTCTCTTTTTGCTAGTAAATTGTGTTGCATGTGTGGAAGAAAGGACTTGTAGTTGTCAATATTGCTCTTAGATATATTGCATGTAGGAAATATGATTTGGATTTGAAAGAATTGGATAAAGATGATATGTGAACATGTTATAGCCAAACTACTACCTTAAACTTATTGGATTGGTTAATTTGTATTGTGTGGCAGAATTTTACACGTCCAAGTTTGGCGTGTAATCCCCTTGTATTGTTGAATTGTTGGGCTTTAAATGTGGCATTTAGTAGTTGAATTCGGGCCTTGAAAAAGGTGGAAAAGTATGTAGAAACAAAGGAAGTGCTGTCCGATTTTCCGTAGAATTTAGTGACTTTGCACTTGGAATATTCTACGTTGAAGCTAGAGGTTAATAAACGTATTATGGTCATTATAGGTTGACATACTACGTGCGGTGTATTGGACTTGTGAGTAGATTGACCCGAAGAGGTATGTGAAACTTTTCTATCTCTTGAGCATGAATAGTTGTACTTATATAGTACGGTAGACGTACAATACTTTGATATCCTTTACTTATTTAAGAATGGCCAAGTCATGAAGTTAGGAGATTAACCCACTTCTTTAAAACTATTAAGGATGTCTTAAGTTTTCAAAGTTAAGGGACTTGAAGTGTTTTAAGTATATGATACTTGTTTTGTTTTAAAAGTTTAAGTCCCTTGGATATAGGAAAATGTAATTGACTAAGGTATAAGGTTAATATAACGACTTTATGGGAAGTTGGTTATATTAGCTTTATGGAAAGTTAAAAGGAGAGATTTACTTTAAGTAAGATAAGTAAGGACAAGTGACTTGATGCTATGGTTATTAGTATCTTGGAAGTTTTATATAAAAAAGAGTCATTCTTTTTAAAAGAGTAGAAGTATGTAGTACTTGGGTTAAATTCCCGGATTCTTTTATTAAGACGCGTTAGTGCCTTAAGTGAACTAAAATGAGAGGGTATATGAACAAGACTAATAAGAAGTTAGAGGATTTCTTAACTTACTTATGTTATGTATGATAGCCGGTTGAGCTAGGGTAAGAGTATAAATGCGGGGTAAACCCCCAAGACGTTATACCACCTTCTCCAGGGTAAGAGTATAAATGTGGGGTAAACCCCCAAGACGTTATACCACCTTCTCCAGGGTAAGAGTATAAATGTGGGGTAAACCCCCAAGACGTTATACCACCTTCTCCAGGGTAAGAGTATAAATGTGGGGTAAACCCCCAAGACGTTATACCACCTTCTCCAGGGTAAGAGTATAAATGCGGGGTAAACCCCCAAGACGTTATACCACCTTCTCTAGGGTAAGAGTATAAATGCGGGGTAAACCCCTAAGACGTTATACCACCTTCTGAGTATGATTGCGGGGTAAAACCCCAAGACATTATACCACTCTATGGATTTGCTACCCATGATTTGATCGTGAGACTCCTATTTTTATGTTGTAAGTATACTCTTATTTACTCTCATTGTTAGTAAGGCACAGTGAACTGTAATTTGATTTTCATACATGTCTCCGGCTCTGTTTTAGACTCATGATGTAATTACAGTATTTTCCAATTTTACATACTTAGTACATATGTAATCGACCCCTTCTCTGGCTGCGTTCATGCCGCAGGTAGGGGTAAGCAGGTGGTGGATCCTCATTCTTAGGATCACTGATCAGGTGTCAGAAGCTCCATTTCTCCGGAGGCTTGTCTTTTTGGTACGATTTTCCCTGAAGTTGTAGATATTATGTACATTCAGGGGTATGGCGGGGCCCTGTCCCGCCACTGTTGTTTTCCTAGAGGTCTGTAGTAACATTTGTGGTTTGGGCTGTAAGAACAAAGTTGTACTGTCTTACTTTTGGCTATGTATATTTTATGGAAGGCGGCCTTATCGGCTAGCCTGTGATGTTATTGTCTAAGCATGCTTATGTGTTGTGTATATTCTGCTGCTATTCTCTGATGGTTACCTGAGAAGGGTGCCCAGGTAGGGCACCAGTCGCGGCCCGGGGTCGGGTCGTGACAAAAGTGGTATCAGAGCAGTTAGTCCTCGGAAAGTGTCTACAGACCGTGTCTAGTAGAGTCTTGATTATCGGTGTGTTGTGCACCACATCTATAATCAGGAGGCTACAGGATATTTAGGATGGTTTCCATTCTTTCACTCTAAGATCGTGCAATAGAGCTGTGTTATAGGTTGAACCCCCTCTGACATATTTTTATGTATCAGTTATGCTTCAACGCAAGGCAACCGCGGCCCAGAAGGGCAAGGCAGCTGAGGGAGCTGCAAGTAGGACGCAGAGGGTTACGAGGGCACAGGCCCAGTCCTTACCTGAGGTGATGTTTCGGACGGCGAGTTCCACGACGTCGCCAAATTTCAGAGCTGGAGCAAAGGCGGCCATCGAGACCGCGTACTGAGCCTTTCAATTCCACGGCCGAGTATAGAGATTACGGGGAGCAGATCCAGTTGTTGACCAACATAGTAACAGGCAAAGTGCCGACAGAGTGTAGCCAACCCAGAGCCGATGGGCTTACTTGATTCGGATTTTCCGGTTTTCATCCACCCGAGTTCTATGGTTCGAGATCCGGCGAGGATCCTCGTGAGTTTGTTCGGCGATTCTGATGGACTATGCAGTGCTTAGGGCCTCGAGGTCGAGTCATCATGCTAGCCTCTTACCGGATTACGCGATATTGCGTTGAACCGGTTTGAGTCATGGAGCGGTCTAGAGGTGAGGTGCTCTTCCGGTGGTTGAGGAGTTCACAGAGGCCTTCCTGGATTACTTTTTTCCTCCTGAGATGAGGAGAGCCCGCGTGGATAGTCTTGACCTTGAGGCAGAATGGGAGGACTATCAGAGAATACAGCCTGGAGTTTGACTCATTGGCCAGGTATGCGCACACCATTGTAGTTGACATGGCAGACAGAGTTCATCGCTATGTGATGGGGCTAGACCGTCATATGATTACTGCATGCTTGGGGGTAGCCCTTAAGCCATGTATGGATATTGCCAGGATGCAGGCGTATGCGCAGGGGATAGAGGATAGAGAGAGGGAGGATCAGCTTGACTCAGCCACCAAGAGGCCGTGACGAGGATCTCGAAGGTTTCGAGGCGACAACCTCGCAAAGATACTAGATCCATATTTTAGCCGCAGCAGTGCCCTTCCCTTTTCGCGGGAGGTTGATCGACGACCTCAGGGAGGCAGAGATCATCATCGATCAGGACCACCCCCATCTCGGTGTGTACGATGCGGTAGGTTCCACCCAGGCGAGTGTCGTATGGCTTCGGGAGCTTGTTACTCTTGTGGCCAGAAGGGCCATTTGAAGAGAGATTGTCCGATCAGAGGCGGCGGGAGTGTTATGGTTCAGCCGACAGGATCAGTTGCTGGATCTTCGTCTTCGGTGGTTAGGCGCCCCGGAGGGCAGTATTCACGGACCAGCAGGCCGCGACAGGGGTCATGGTGGGGGTCCCAGTTCCAGCGGTCCTCAGAACCGCATTTATGCTATGTTCACCGCCGAGACCGTGAGGCGTCACGGATGTCGTCACAGGTACATTATTGGTTTCATGTCGTGATGTATATGCTTTGATAGATCCAGGTTCTACCTTGTCCTATATATCTCCTCATATTGCTGGTAGAATAGGGATAGAGCCCGAGTCCATAAAACCTTTTGAGGTGGCTACACCAGTAGGTGATTCGGTGGTAGCTGAGCGGGTGTATAAGGCTTGCCAGTGACTATATACCGTCGTCAGACCCTAGCCGACTTGATAGAGTTGGATATGACGGACTTTGATGTGATTATGGGTATGGATTGACTAGCGTCTTGCTATGCCAATGTGGATTGTAGAGAGAGATTGGTACGCCCAGTTTTACGGGAGCCGTTATCGAGTGGAAGGAATCTCGCATCGCCGGCAGGTAGGTTTATTTCTTACCTCAAGGCTAGGAAGATGGTGCGGAAGGGTATATCTACCATATGGTTCGTATTCGACATCGAGGTCGAGATACGGACCTTGATCGGTTCCGGTTGTTAGAGAGTTTCGGGCGTATTCCGCACGATCTCGGGTATCCTCCCGAGAGGAGATTGAGTTTTGCATTGATATATCGCGGACACTCGACCTATATCTATTCAACCTACAGGATGGCTTTCTTTGAGTTGAGGGAGTTGAAAGACCAGCTGAAGGATTTGCTGGAAAAAGGCTTTATCAGGCCTAGTGTTTCTCCCTGGGGAGTGCCGGTTTTATTTGTAAAAAAGAAGGATGAGACGTCACAGATGTGTTGATTACTGATCGGTGAATAAGGTAACTATCAAGAACATATACCCCCTCCCCAGGATTGATGATTTGTTTGATCAGTTGCAGGGTGCGAGGTGTTTCTCCAAGATAGACCTGCGGTCTGGTTATCATCAGGTGCGAGTTAGAGAGACAGATATCCCAAAGACTGCATTCAGGACCCGGTATGGGCACTATGAGTTCAGGGTGATGTCCTTCGGGTTGACCAACGCCCCAGCAGTGTTCATGGATTTGATGAACCAGATGTTCAAGCCATTCTTGGATATGTTCGTTATAGTATTCATTGATGATATCCTGGTTTATTTGCGCACAGAGCAGGAACATGCAGATCATTCGGCGACGGCAGTCGAGTCCTCCGACCGCAATTGTATGCCAAGTTCTCTAAATGCGAGTTTTGGTTGGCTTCAGTGGCTTTCTTAGGGCATGTTATCGGGGCCGATGGTATTCGGGTCGATACAGCGAAGATTGAAGCGGTCAAGACTTGGCCTAGACCCACTACACCGACGGAGGTGCGCAGCCTTTTGGGCCTTGCGGGTTATTATCGGAGATTCGTAGAGAAGTTCGCTTCCATTTCAGCACCTTTGACTAGGCTGACCCAGAAAGCAGCTATGTTCCGGTGGACGGATGCTTGTGAGGAGAGCTTCCAGTTACTGAAGGAGAAATTGACGACCGCCCCAGTTCTTACTCTTCCAGAGGGTTTAGACGGATATGTGGTTTATTGTGATGCGTCGGGTGTCGGGCTTGGGTGTGTGCTGATGCGCAAAGACGAAAGTTATAACTACGATCTCGACTTCGGGAAGCATGAGAAGAACTACCCCACACATGACTTAGAGTTGGCAGCAGTGATTCATGCCTTGAAGATCTGGAGACATTATTTATATGGAGTTCATGTGGGTATTTACACAGACCACAAGTGTTATACCCCGTATTTCCAGAGTATGTACGTGAGGGCGTACGTATAATAATTTGAGCCTTAAAGTTGGCTAGTTTCGAAATTTGTGCACAAGTGCCGAAAAGAGTCGTTACGACTAAACGTTTCCACGACTTTTGTAGGAAAATTCCGGCTATGTCATTTTTAATTTTTGCGGATTTTTCCGAGAGACGAAACATTTTGGACCAACGGGAGGGTGACAAGTGTCACCTTCACATTGGCCTTGAGTGGACGGCAAAAGGGACGAACAAGGTGGCTTGTTTTGTCTTGGAGTTGGTAGGATATTTTGTGTGCAAGTTGGCTTAGGACACTTGCCCAAATCTTGGCCTTACACTTGCCTTGCACTTGGCATAATCTTGGCCATTGGTTGGCCATCCCTTGACCTATAAATACCCTCTTATGTTGATGAACTTCTTCATCCAAAAATCCTTTCTAAGTGTTAAAATCTCTCCCCTTAAGTGTAGTTCTCGTCCAAATCACCTCCCCTTTGTGAGCCCTGGCCGAGAGCCACCCCTCCCTTTGTGGTAGCAGTGGGTACCCCTAGCCTAGTTGTTTTCGTATAATACCCCCTTTGTGGTATAGAAATACTCTCCTAGTATTGTTATAATGCCCAAAATACTCTAGCCCATATACCTTATAGTACTTCCAAAGTTACCTCTATATCGTAGAGCAGAAATACTATTATACTTCCTCACCAAAAACGAAACCCTAAGTAAATCTTCACCCGTAGTTGAAGTTATAAGTAGAAGTTGGTTAGAACTTTTAAGGGTTGTTTGGAGCGGATTGAGCGCCGGAGTAGAGCTAAACCTTGCTCAGATCGACATATAAACTCGGATAATTTTGGGCTTATCGAGGTAAACACTCTTGACCTTCTATTGTAATTGGGAATTACATGTTGTAGGAATATATAGTTGATGTATACTATATATAGAACTGATTATAATTGCGGCAATGTCTTTTGACTTAAGCCCGAATAATACTTACGCAATGTCTTGCGACTTAAGCTGAATTTAAAGAAGAGAATCAATCAGTAATTACATGGGATCAGACATGAGAGACTTGTGTAACATTACTTGTAGTAGAATTGTACACGTCCGGTTAGGCGTGTTAACCCTCGGTTGGCTTGTAGCTACCGATAGAGAGGAGATTTACGCTGTTGTGGGGAGGTCTCAGAATTTTCGTAGAATATGGAACGATGAGATCTAGATGTTAATAAGCGCCTTGTGGCCTTATAGGTTGAAGTACTACGTGTGGTGCGATCTACGTGGCTTAAGGAGTAGCCGACGGTTTGAAATCTTGGAGCGCTTTTGCTATTAGTCTAAGACTCGCGAGGTATGTGAACCTCTTCCTATCTCTTCTAGCATGATATGTGTGGAACTATGTAGTACGGTAGACGCATACGTGTTAAGCGTGTTTGATTGTTTTAAAACATAAAGTGTTATAACGGCTTTAAGGGAAGTTGGTTATAACAGATTTATGTAAATAACAAAATACTATGTGGTATTAAAAGCTAACTGATGTGAATTAAAACACGCTAGTAATAATAAAGAACTAGATGTATTTCAAAAGATTTAAAAATCGTGTTGAAGGGAGAGTAACACTTGGTTTTAAAGGTTTTAAAAAGAGTTATACTAGCATGGGAAGTTAGGTATAATGTCTTAAGAAAGGTAAAGAAAATGGTTCTTGATGTTAGAAGTTAAAAGACTTGATCTTATAAGATAAGAGACTTAACTTATTTGTTTTAATGTGGATCTTGTGTGAAACCTCATTCGTGAGTAATGAGTACTTGGTTTTATTTAAAGGGATAAGGTTTTACCGATTTGGAAATCGAATGTGTATCGATGCACCATCGGCGTTAATAAAGGAAAATGTATTGAATAATGAAGTATTGTATTAAAACCAAGAAACCTCCATCCGCATGTAAGCTAAGATGACAAAATGATATTACATACCCTAGATCATGGTCGCTTAATAAGATCGATTATAAACAAGAATAAACTACTCACATATAAGGCATATGTTTCTCAAATCATTAAAGGAGAATTATGTTTTAAAGGATTAAAACTATGAACTACGAAACCTTTTCTAAAAATGAGAAACTTGAGCATTTGAAATTAGGCAAACTTGAACGTTTGGAAAATAAGGTTGTTACTTGATTTTACAAAGGAAAGCATTTTGTTTATTTAACAACGCTCACTCTATTTTTATACTACGGACATCGTGTGACTTTTATAAAAGGAATGGATCTCTTTAAAAGGAATTTAACGTACGTAGTACTTTAGGGTTAAAACCCCGGACTTTGGCATAAAATGAAAGTAACTTGAGTTGTGTAACTTGCCTATGCTTGTGTTGTGTAACTTGCCTATACTGGTTGTTGTGTAACTTGCCTATGCTTGTGTTGTGTAACTTGCCTATGCTTGTTGTTGCGTAACTTGCTTATGCTTGTGGTGATAGCCTTGTTGTGCAAGAATGGTTATTTTATGGACTAGCTCTCCATGAGGTTTCTTCTTGTTCGCCTTGGTCCCGGTGGTGGCTCGTACTTGCCCCGTCTCATGGCCGATTCGGCCTTGGTACGTGAGTCACCTCGACTTGCCCTGTTCGGTGTAGTGACGGTCTCGTGATACCTTGGTCCCCGTGGTCACCAGACTTGCCCCGGTCGCCACGTGGCCGCCTTGTATCCGTGAGTCGGCTCGTGACTTGCCCCAGACGGCCGTGTTTTGGTTGCATTGTATTATTGGTACGGTCGGATCTGGTAGTTATACTTGTCCTATACGGTTTTATGACACGGTGGGACTCGTGTTCATGCATACTCCTTGGTATTGTCATATCATAAATCACGGCAGATGAGGAAGAAATTCCACGCACGAGTGATAATTTGGAGCGTGAGTCCTCGACTTGATGTAACTAGTTATATGTTATGTATCGTAGTTTGGTCATCATACATGTCTCCCGCTTTATATAGACTATTATGATTTCATTTACTGATTTACGCTTCACATACTTGGTACTTGTATCGACCTCCTTCGGCCGCTCATGCCGCGGTAGAAGTACATCGTTGTCGATCCCCGTATTAGGATCACCTTTCAACAGATTGGGAAGCTCGTTTCCTTCGGAGGCTTATCTTTTGGTATGTGTTCTCGAGTTGTAGGTTCTTGTACATTCAGGGGGTATGGCGGGCCCCGTCCGTCATAGTTGTTGTAAATCTTAGAGTGCAGCTTTGTAATCGCGGTGGTTTTGTAAAAGGATTAAACTGCTCGTTTTGAAAGAGTTGTTTATATATATTTTAATGGAAGGTAACCGCTTTGGTTGGCCTGCTTTTTTATCTTGTCTCATGTTCATGTTTAAGTTTTTATTTCATTGGTTTTCTCGATGTTGTATCACCAGGGTGCCCGGGTAGGCACGACCACGCCCGGATCGGGTCGTGACAAAAGTGGTATCAGAGCAGTTAGTCCTCGGAAAGTGTCTACAGACCGTGTCTAGTAGAGTCTTGATTATCAATGTGTTGTGCACCACATCTATAATCAGGAGGCTATAGGACATTTAGGATTGGTTTCCATTCTTCTCATTCTGAGATCGTGCCTTAGAGCTGTGTGATAAGATCGACCCTCCGACATACTGCTTTTACGGTGATGCCTCGCGTAAGGCAACCCGCCCGTGGCAAGGCAACAGAGGAGTCGAGTAGAGCGGCAGAGGCCACATAGACGAGCCTCGATCCGCACCTGAGCAGAGGAGATGAGTTACAAGGAGTGGGCCCGATTGATGGCGAGTTGTGGCGACTTGAGGATAGCCGACGCAGCAGCCCGATGCACCGTGGTTCACCCTAGATCGAGATAGTTCGAGGCTACGGATTTTCTCGAGTTGTAGGCCGCGAGTTTTATGGGTCGAGGCACGAGGATGATCCACAGGAGTTCATCCGAAGCGATTCTGGATCGTGAGAGTGATCAAGGCATCGGAGACCGAGTCGGTGGTCCTAGGTTCGCATCACCGCGTGATACCGCATGATCGGCGGGTTTGATTCGTGGAGCTGTCCCGGGAGAGCATGCACTTCCACTTTATGGGACGAATTCTCGAGGCCTTTCTTGCACATTTCTTGCCTCGCGGATGAGAGGGCTCGCGAACATGATTTTTGGTGTTACGCAGATCCGCGCACGTTCGGGAGTACAATGTGAGTTCGACTCATTGGCCAGACGTCCGCGTTGGTAGCTAGTATGGAGGATCGAGTGCACCGATTTGTTACAGGCTCGATGATCACCTAGCCGAGAGTTGTTGGTGTAGCTCTTCACCGCATGGACATTGCCGCATGCAGCTTATGCGACCGATGTGAGAGGATAAATCGACGGAATGACCAGGTCGGCGAAGAGGCCGAACAGCAGGTCCTTTGGTGACTTTCGAGGCGGACCGCCAAGAAGAGCGATTATGCGCTCCACCAAGATAGAGTGGTCCTCCACGCCTTCGGGACCTTCGAGATATTCAGAGCGGTCGTGGCTCCTGTGTTTCAATTCTCGGGAGCAGGAGTGCTCGCCGGATGAGGTTGCCCTTGTCTCCGTGTGGCCGTTGTGGAAAGCTTCATAACGGATAGAGTCGTACTAACTCGGGAGATTGGTATTTATGCGGCCAACAGGCCATCCGCAAGAGATCGTCCCACTGTGGGTAGACTGGTAGGATAGCATGGACTACTAGAGCAGCGATTGGGTTCTTCACCTTCCATAGCCAGCAGATGTTCAATACACCTACAGCCCGGTAGAGGTCGCGGTGGAAGTTCCCAGTTTTAGCGGTCCTTTGAACCGCCTATTTTCAGGTATATCCTTAACCCTTTAAAGATTTGTATGCATGATATGATGACCTTATTATTGTGTGCTACGTTCGGATAGCGTTATGATGGTTATGAGTTAGAAAGCTTGGCTAGTTGAAAGGATTTGTATGGGGGCATGGAAAGTGTGAACTTTAGAATATTTCATGTTGAGACCTTAGATGTAAGGTCGTCTTGAGTACCAGATTTTTCAAGTGATCCTTGTCGGAATACATTTTATGCCTAGAATGTGTTGTGTGATAATTTCCTTGAGTAGTGTTGAATGGAAGTGGTAGCTTTCATGACCTGTTGAGGTAAGATTGTTCCGGGTCGGGGAACAAGAGCGTGATGCGTTAGTGGATCGGGTCAGCCATGTTGAGGCCAACCCGCGGCCGGTTTCAAAGTGGGGTCAGCCCTGGGTGGTCCCGCCAGGTGGTAGGGTCACGAGGGTGCTAGGCCCAAGTTTAGTTGACCACCGTATGAGTTCGTGGGTGTTTCGACCAGCAGTAGATCGTGAAGGCCGGGAATGGCCTTAAGGAAGATCGAGGCTAGTAAGATGACCAAGTTTGGGGGTAGTGACTCCAAAGTTTTGGAAACTGAAGTATGGTACGTATACTAGAAGAGTTCAGGTGTTCGAGAAGAGTACGACGAGTAAGAGTAGAGAGACGAGCATGTATTGCGAGCATAGATATGATCATTTCTTGTAAAGAGAAGGTGCGAAGGATGTATATTTTAGACCTCAGGGATCGCATGCAGTCCGGTACCATTTGTTGGGTCGCCGGAGTGACACTAGAACCTCGCGCAAAGTGACAAAAGTTGTGATGTTAGAGGTGTTTCCTCGTGGACTTGGATATAAGTATTTGCGCAGTGTTGTTTCGTACGGTTGTGGCGTTGGCAACTTATTAGAAGAACTTTATCGTTATCCGTCTTGAGAAGGAACATTCGACGAATGTTTCGGAGGGGAGAATGTTATACCCGTATTTCCGCAGTATGTACGTGAGGGCGACGATAATAATTTGAGCCTTAAAGTTGGCTAGTTTCGAAATTTGTGCACAAGTGCCGAAAGAGTCGTTTTACGAAAACGCTTTCCACTTTTTGTAGGGAAAATTCGGCTATGTCATTTTTAATTTTTGCGGATTTTTCCGAGAGACGAACATTTTGGACCAACGGGAGGGTGACAAGTGTCACCTCACATCGCCTCGAGTGGACGGTAAAAGGGACGAACAAGGTGGCTTGTTTTGTCTTGGAGTTGGTAGGATATTTTGTGTGCAAGTTGGCTTAGGACACTTGCCCAAATCTTGCCTTACACTTGCCTTGCACTTGGCATAATCTTGGCCATTGGTTGGCCATCCTTGACCTATAAATACCCTCTTATGTTGATGAACTTCTTCATCCAAAAATCCTTTCTAAGTGTTAAAATCTCTCCCCAAGTGTAGTTCTCGTCCAAATCACCTCCCTCATGAGCCCTTGCCGAGAGCCACCCCTCCCTTTGTGGTGTTTGGCCGTGGGGTACCCACTAGCCTAGTTGTTTCGTATAATACCCCCCCCCCTTTTGTGGTATAGAAATACTCTCCTAGTATTGTTATAATGCCCAAAATACTCTAGCCCATATACCTTATAGTACTTCCAAAGTTACCTCTATACGTAGAGCCCGGGAAATACTATTATACTTCCCTCAGTAAAAAACGAAACCCTAAGTAAATCTTCACCCGTAGTTGAAGTTATAAGTAGAAGTTGGTTAGAACTTCTAAGGGTTGTTTGGAGCGGATTGGAGCGCCCGGAGTAGGAGCTAAACCTTGCTCAGGATCGACATATAAACTCGGATAATTTTGGGCTTATCGAGGTAAACACTCTTGACCTTCTATTGTAATTGGGAATTACATGTTGTAGGAATATATAGTTGATGTATACTATATATAGAACTGATTATAATTGTGGCAATGTCTTTTGACTTAAGCCTGAATAATACTTACGGCAATGTCTTGCGACTTAAGCTGAATTTAAAGAAGAGAATCGAATCAGAATTACATAGGATCAGACATGAGACTTGTGTAACATTACTTGTAGTAGAATTGTACACGTCCGGTTAGGCGTTAACCCCTGGTTGGCTTGGTAGCACTCGATAGAGAGAGATTTACGCTGCCATGTGGGAGGTGCGCGAATTTTCTCGTAGTATATGGAACGATGAGATCTAGATGTTAATAAGTCGCTTGTGGCCTTATAGGTTGAAGTACTACGTGTGGTGCGATCTACGTGGCTTAAGGAGTAGCCACGGTTTGAAAATCGGGAGCGTTTTGCTATTAGTCAAGACTCGTCGCGAGGTATGTGAACCTCTTCCTATCTCTTCTAGCATGATATGTGTGAACTATGTAGTACGGTGACGCATACGTGTTAATCGTGTTTGATTGTTTTTAAAACATAAAGTGTTATAACGGCTTTATGGGAAGTTGGTTATAACAGCTTTATGTAAATAAGAAAATACTTTGTGGTTTTAAAAGGTAACTGATGTGAATTATAACTGGCTAGTTATAATAAAGAACTTGATGTATTTCAAAAGATTTATAAATCATTTTGAAGGGAGAGTAACACTTGGTTTTAAAGGTTTTAAAAAGAGTTATACTAGCTTATGGGAAGTTAGGTATAATGTCTTAAGAAAGGTAAAGAAAATGGTTACTGAGGTTAGAAGTTAAAAGACTTGATCTTATAAGATAAGAGACTTAACTTATTTGTTTTAATGTGGATGCTTGTGTGAAACCTCATTCGTGAGTAATGAGTACTTGGTTTTATTTAAAGGGATAAGGTTTCTTGATTTGAAATCGAATGTATCGACGCATCACCGCAATGCGTTAATAAAGGAAAATGTATTGAATAATGAAGTATTGTATTAAAACCAAGAGAAACCTCCATCCGCATGAAGCTAAGATGAGACAAAATGATATTACATACCCTAGATCATGGCTGCTTAATAAGATCGATTATAAACAAGAATAAACTACTCACATATAAGGCATATGTTTCTCAAATCATTAAAGGAGAATTATGTTTTAAAGGATTAAAACTATGAACTACGAAACCTTTTCTAAAAATGAGAAACTTGAGCATTTGAAATTAGGCAAACTTGAACGTTTGGAAAATAAGGTTGTTACTTGATTTTACAAAGGAAAGCATTTTGTTTATTTAACAATGCTCGTCACTCTATTTTTATACTACGGACATCGGGTGACTTTTATAAAAGGAATGGATCTCTTTAAAAGGAATTTAACGTCACGTAGTACTTTAGGTTAAAAACCCGACTTTGGCATAAAATGAAAGTAACTCGAGTTGTGTAACTTGCCTATGCTTGTGTTGTGTAACTTGCCTATCTTTGGTTGTTGTGTAACTTGCCTATGCTTGTGTTGTGTAACTTGCCTATGCTTGTTGTTGCGTAACTTGCTTATGCTTGTGGTGATAGCCTTGGTTGTGCAAGAATGGTTATTTTATGGACTAGCTCTCCATGAGGTTTCTTCTGCTCGCCTTGGTCCCCGGTGGTCGGCTCGTACTTGCCTGCCTCATGGTGATTCGCCTGGTACCCGTAGTCACCGTGACTTGCCCCGCTTCGGTGTAGTGACGAAGTCTCGTGATACGCTCGTCCCCGGTGGTCACCGTACTTGCCCCGGCCACCACGTGACCGCCTTGGTATCCTAGAGTCGGCTCGTGACTTGCCCCGTGACGGCCGTGTTTTGGTTGCATTATATTATTGGTACGGTCGGATTCGGTAGTTATACTTGTCCTATACGGTTTTTATGACACGTGGGACTCGTGTTCATGCATACTCCTTGGTATTGTCATATCATAAATCGCCAAGTGAGGAAGAAATTCCACGCACGAGTGATAATTTGGAGGCGTGAGTCACGACTTGATGTAACTAGTTATATGTTATGTATCGTAGTTTGGTCATCATACATGTCTCCGCTTTATATAGACTATTATGATTTCATTCTGATTTTCTGATTTCACATACTTAGTACTGTCAGATCGACCTCCTTCGTGGCCGTCACGCCGCAGTAAGTACATTAGCTGTCAATCCCCGCTATTAGGATCACCTTTCAGCGTATTGGGAAGCTCCGTTCCTTCGGAGGCTTATCGTGTGGTATGTGTTCCCTGAGTTGTAGGTTCTTGTACATCTGTGGTATGGCGGGCCCCGTCCCGTCATAGTTGTTGTAAATCTTAGAGGTCCAGTAGATCGCGTGTGGTTTTGTAAAAAGGATTAAACTGTTCGTTTTGAAAGAGTTGTTTATATATATTTTAATGGAAGGTAACCGTTTGGTTGGCCTGTTTTTTTATCTTGTCTCATGTTCATGTTTAAGTTTTTATTTCCGCTGGTTTTCTCTGATGTTGTATCACTAGGGTGCCCGGGGTAAGGCACCAGTCACGGGCCCGGGATCGGGTCGTGACAACAAGAGCCTCCAGTATATCTTCAGCCAGACGGAGCTGAACTTGCGGCAAAGACGGTGGTTAGAGCTACTTAAGGATTATGATGTCAATATCCTATACCACCCAGAGAAGGCCAATGTAGTTGCAGATGCCCTTAGTCGCAGAATGATGGGTAGTCTGTCAGATGTGCATCCAGAGAAAAGGGGCATGGTCCGTGAGTTACATCAGCTAGCGAACCTTGGGGTTCGTTTGGTTGGTTCTGATAGTAATGGGGTTCGGGTTCGAGAGGTTGTCGAGTCATCCATCGTCGAGGAGGTGAAGAGGCGACAGTATGAGGATCCGATTATGGTACGGTATCGGGATACGGCTCTTCGAGAGGAGAAGAGTCTATTTGAAGTAGCACCTGATGGGGTGCTAAGCTTTGAGGGCAGGTTATGTGTTCCCTATGTAGCAGGACTTCGTCAGCAGATTCTGGGAGAGGCACACAGCGCTCGTTACTCTATTCATCCGGGGTCGACTAAGATGTACCACGACCTCAGGGGTATGTATTGGTGGGATGGCCTGAAGAAGGACGTTGCGGAGTTTGTGACGCAGTGTCTGAATTGTCAGCATGTCAAGGTGGAGCACCATAAGCCTGGTGGGTTGTTGCAGATGATAGAGATTCCGACATGGAAGTGAGAGGTGATCAATATGGACTTTATTACAGGGTTACCTCACACTCAGAGGAAGCATGATTCCATTTGGGTTATTGTCGACAGGCTGACGAAATCAGCCCACTTTCTTCCTGTCAGGACGACTTTTTCGGCCGAGGATTATGCGAGATTGTATATCAGAGAGATTGTGAGACTGCACGGGGTTCCTATATGTATTATTTAAGACAGAGGAGCCCAGTTCACAGCTAACTTCTGGAGGTCTTTCCAGAAGGGATTAGGGACCCAAGTGAGTCTCGATCGCATTTTATCCTCGACCGACGGACAAAGCCGAGCGCATTATCCGCATACACTCGAGACATGCCGCGCCCGTGTTATTGATTTCAGGGGTAGCTGGGAGGATCATTTACCTCTTGTGGAGTTTGCATATAACAACAGCTACCATTCTAGTATCCAGATGGCGCCTTATGAGGCCTTATACGGAAGGAAGTGTAGGTCACCGATAGACTGGTTTGATGTGGGAGAAGTTCAGTTAGTCGGGACAGACTTGATTCAGCAGGCGGTGGATAAGGTGAAGCTTATCCAGGAGCGGTTATTGTCACCGTAGTCGACGTAAGTCGTATGCAGATCATCGGCGTCGACCCTTGGAGTTTGAGGTGGATGATTGGGTCTTCCTGAAGGTATCACCCATGAAGGGCGTGATGAGATTTGGGAAGAAGGGGAAACTTAGCCCAAGGTACATTGGGCCTTACCATATTGTCCGTAGGGTAGGTAAGGTTGCCTACGAGTTGGATCTGTCGTCCGATCTGGAGGCAGTACATCCAGTTTTTCATGTGTCTATGTTGCGGAAGTGTATCGGAGATCCATCTAGAGTGCACCCGATTTGTGATGTCCAGGTGAC
Organism: Przewalskia tangutica; assembly: GCA_029844215.1. Lineage (NCBI taxonomy): Eukaryota > Viridiplantae > Streptophyta > Magnoliopsida > Solanales > Solanaceae > Przewalskia > Przewalskia tangutica. Next base: position 137,562,276 of record CM056720.1, on the reverse strand, counting down.
AGAGGGGTTATCGTATGAGGAGAGTCCCATAGCGATACTCGATCGTCGTTAAGCGATCGCGACAAAGGATGTGGCTTCCGTCAAGGTCTTATGGCGGAATGAGAACAGAGAGGAAATGACATGGGAAGCAGAAGAGGACATGATGAAGAAGTATCCTCACTTGTTCCCTACACCTCCAGGTAACCCACTTTCCTGCTTGTTAGTTTAATTCGGAAATTTTGCTTAAGTAATGTTGTGGCCGTGTAGAGCGTTCTTTTTACAAGGAGAATAGTTAAGAGGGTCTATGTCGACATTGTGATTTGAGTAAGCATAGAAGGAACATTCGGGATGAATGTTTCTAAGGGGGGGAGAATGTTACACCCCGTAATTCAGGTCATGCTTATGAGAACGTACGAAATGAGTTAAGATTTAAATTTTTGAAAGATAGGTTGACAGAATGTTTCAGACGGGTTTTTAGTCAACTTTGAGGCGATTTATGCCCAGTTACCTTAGGAGTTCTTATGGGTTTCAAAGGCCTAGTATGTGGTTCGTTGAGTCTAGTTCCCAACGCAACAAACCGTTCGTCGATAGGACATCGGAGTAGGAAGTTATGGAAGTTACAAGTTCGGCGTGATGGGCAGAAGTATTTGGTCGGTGCCACGCGGCATGCCGGATGCGAGGCCGCGACGGATATGCTGAAAATTCTGAAGTTGCAGTACGCGCGCCAGACGGTGGCGGCGCCGGAAGTGCTGAAAGTTTGCAGAGGTTTCAGCGCCGCGGTGCCGGCTGCAGGGCCGCGGCGCCGAGGCGGAGTTTTTGCGAAATCTGGGGAAAAAATCAGAAGTTACTTTTTAAAAAAGGCCATGGGAGGGTGACAAGTGTCCCCCCCTCCCCCTCATCTGATTTTGTGCATGTCTTATTTATTGACCAAGTCTTGAAGACTTGGTCATTTTTCAAAGCTCTCCCTTCTCTCTAAAATTAAATCCCTCTCCCTTCTCTCTAGAAATTCAAGAAGAAACCAAGGCCTAGAGAGAAATTCAAAAAGGTGGCAAGAAGGAAACATGTTGGCAAGCTTGTAGGAGGTTTGTGGAGGTGATTGTGGAAAGAAGGCAAGTGAAATTTGTTGGACTAATTTGGGTAAACTCTAAGGTAACAATCCTTTCTCTTTTTGCTAGTAAATTGTGTTGCATGTGTGGAAGAAAGGACTTGTAGTTGTCAATATTGCTCTTAGATATATTGCAAGTAGGAAATATGATTTGGATTTGAAAGAATTGGATAAAGATGATATGTGAACATGTTATAGCCAAACTACTACCTTAAACTTATTGGATTGGTTAATTTGTATTGTGTGGCAGAATTTTACACGTCCAAGTTTGGTGTGTAATCCCCTTGTATTGCTGAATTGTTGGGCCTTAAATGTGGCGTTTAGTAGTTGAATTCAGGCCTTGAAAAAGGTGGAAAAGTATGTAGAAACAAATGAAGTGCTGTCCGATTTTCCGTAGAATTTAGTGACTTTGCACTTGGAATATTCTACGTTGAAGCTAGAGGTTAATAAACGTATTATGGTCATTATAGGTTGACATACTACGATGTGTATTGACTTGCGAGTAGATTGACCAAGAGGTATGTGGAACTTTCCTATCTCTTGAGCATGAATAGTTGTACTTATATAGTACCAGAGACGCATAATACTTTGATATCCTTTACTTATTTAAGAATGGCCAAGTTGGGCGAGTTAGGAGATTAACCCACTTCTTTAAAACTATTAAGGATGTCTTAAGTTTTCAAAGTTAAGGGACTTGAAGTGTTTTAAGTATATGATACTTGTTTTGTTTTAAAAGTTTAAGTCCCTTGGATATAGTAAAATGTAATTGACTAAGGTATAAGGTTAATATAACGACTTTATGGGAAGTTGGTTATATTAGCTTTATGGAAAGTTAAAAGGAGAGATTTACTTTAAGTAAGATAAGTAAGGACAAGTGACTTGATGCTATGGTTATTAGTATCTTGGAAGTTTTATATAAAAATGAGTCATTCTTTTTAAAAGAGTAGAAGTATGTAGTACTTGGGTTAAATTCCCGGATTCTTTTATTAAGACACGTTAGTGCCTTAAGTGAACTAAAATGAGATGGTATATGAACAAGACTAATAAGAAGTTAGGGGATTTCTTAACTTACTTATGTTATGTATGATAGCCGGTTGAGCTAGGGTAAGAGTATAAATGCGGGGTAAACCCCCAAGACGCTATACCACCTTCTCCACGGTAAGAGTATAAATGCGGGGTAAACCCCCAAGACGTTATACCACCTTCTCCAGGGTAAGAGTATAAATGTGGGGTAAACCCCCAAGACGTTATACCACCTTCTCCAGGGTAAGAGTATAAATGCGGGGTAAACCCCCAAGACGTTATACCACCTTCTCTAGGGTAAGAGTATAAATGTGGGGTAAACCCCCAAGACGTTATACCACCTTCTGAGTATGATTGCGGGGTAAAACCCCAAGACATTATACCACTCCATGGATTTGCTACCCATGATTTGATCGTGAGTCTCCTATTTTTATGTTGTAAGTATACTCTTATTTACTCTCATTGTTAGTAAGGCACAGTGAACTGTAATTTGATTTTCATACATGTCTCCGGCTCGCTTTTAGACTCGTGATGTAATTACTGATTTTCCGCTTTACATACTTAGTACATATCATCGACCCCTTCTGGAAATTGCTCACGCCGCAGGTGGTAAGCGGTGGTGGATCCTCATTCTTAGGATCACTGATCAGGTGTCAGAAGCTCCATTTCTCCGGAGGCTTGTCTTTTGGTACTGTTTCCCCTGAAGTTGTAGATATTATGTACATTCAGGGGTATGGCGGGGCCCTGTCCCGCCACTGTTGTTTTCCTAGAGGTCTGTAGTAACATTTGTTGTTTGGGCTGTAAGAACAAAGTTGTACTGTCTTACTTTTGGCTATGTATATTTTATGAAAGACGGCCTTATCGGCTAGCTTGTGATGTTATTGTCTAAGCATGCTTATGTGTTGTGTATGTTCCCGCTATTCTCTCGACGGTTACTCGAGAGCGGTGCCTGGTAGGCACCGCCGCGCCCGGCCTGATCGTGACAAATGACTGGATAGGTTGTTATAGAATCAAAGTTGACTTTTGGATAGATGGGTTTATTTCTGGGTTCTATCATTCTGATAGTTTCAGAGGGTCATTTATGACTTAGTTGAGTTATGTCTTCTATTCCCGAGGCAATCAGATGTGTGTTTTGGCTTTATTTGTAAAGTTTGGATATTTGGTTTTCTCAAATGATTTTTTAGAAAAGTATACCTTAACTTAGTTAAATGTTAAATATGAGGGTATGTGTAAGTTTGTAGTACTGTTTACCATAGACAAGCATATCTAGTTTGTGTCTAGGAGGTCTCAGAAGTATTTCGGGTGTTTGGTGGGAGTTGAGGCTATTTCAAGGATCTGATATCTGATGTCCACATCGGCGGCACCAGTTATCGCTCCGGCTTGTCCATCTCAGTGAGAAGTTGGCTCACCAAAGCGATGGTTGGGAATGTGTGGAATCACCATATCAGGTATCCTATATATTCTCCTAGGTCAAATTTCATTTTCCAAAAATACCAACTCTCGAACCTAGCGCCGCCAGTAGGGTATTTCTGAAAAACAAGAGCAACTTCATCCTTTGTGGTAAAAGATTTCCTTTCTTTATGACGTAATTACTTATTTCTAAGTCCTTTAATGGTGGTTTAATGTGTTTATAAGTTGGGGGGAATGAATGGCAAGTTCCTGTGAGATTAAGAGAGTTAGGTTATTGATTAATGCAGGTTTTATAGATTAGTTTACTTATATTATTGTATAGTGATGGATGTTGTTAGATATTCATGTTGTAAGTCTTAATTTGAATATAGAAACATATTCCAATTGGGGGAAATTTCTATGGTTTCAATTTGGGGCTTTTGTATATTATTCAATTGAGGGTTCAAATGTGTATAGTTTTCCAATTAACTTAAGGATATGACTACCTAGTATATGGTTTTGGTATTTGGGTATTAAAGTTTGAGTCTTGGTGACGTGGGCCCAAGTTGGTATTTTAAAGTCTTGTTAGTAAGGTTTATGTCCTTGTATGTTGCGTAAGCTTTATACTAACGAATATTATGTACGTGGATAGACTTCTACTATCACGAGGCACATCAGAAGTCCAAGACGATCATCGAGGCTTGATTTGTTAGTGCACCTACTCGGCCTAGAGGTAGGCTACAGTTTAGTTTTTCGAGACTTCGATAGAAGTGCATAATTAGTTATAATTGAGGGGTATTGGGCGTGTTTGGGGGTCCCACTTAGACGGTTATGATGAATGTATGAGTGGGTACTGGTGTTGAACTGTAATGATGGGGTTCGGGGATTAGCCTCGTGTTGGTTCCGACTGCTGATTATTTAGGTTTGTCTCCATATGTGGTTTTATCGCCATAGTTGATTGATATTTTTGCTCATCACATATGCTTTCTATATGATATCCTGATTTGTACTTGGATTGTATATATGTACTGAACTCTTGAAAGCATGTTATATTACATCTATATACTTGGTTGCATCTCATTATATCATGATAACTTGCCATATATTACCATTTGCATTCATACACTCATGGTTCTATAATATTGATATGAAAGTGGTATGAATATACTATGGGCCCAAGAGGCCATAAAGGTAAGAATACTTATGATAATATGGCAATACTAAGATGATATTGATATGCGAGGAATGGAGTTGCACGCCTGTAACATGATATTATCAGCCAAGAGTTGGTCTTTGATGGGACATTCCGGAGGGGTATATGGACTTCGAGGGTCTCCCATGGGTGTACGGATTATAATAAAGCCTTGACGTACTGTATACTTGATTGGTAAAGGTATCTGTCATATGCATTGCATTTATATCATACATATATATGTCATTTCATTGATTAATTATGGACATACTAATATTTGGAGTGATTGTTGATAACTTGACTAGATTTTGGACAGGAAAGGATTATACTTGCTACATGATACTTGGATTATTATTTGAACTCTTTTTGAACTAGATGACGTAGATGATTATGGACTCTTATTTGAATAATGAATTATGTGAACCCTATGAATCATTTTGTGGAACATGTGACCTAACTTGGATTATTGAACTGATTAGTATAGGATTACTTGGTGTCAACTTGGTATTTATCTCTTTTTGTGTATCTTCCATTATTGTCGGCCTATGATGTCTACGGGGCTACGTTGTGTACTCATTCTACACTTGCTGCATCTTTTCTTGATGTAGATATAGATCAAACTTCTAGCTCGAGACCACATGACTGAGTTCGAGTATTTGATCCCCAACTTTCAGGGTAAGGATGATATCTCCAGCATGCTCTGAATTTTCTCTATCTCTTTATTGTCTTTACTTCCGTTCTTGAGACATGTCTTCAAACTTTTAGGTATTGGTTTTGACACTATGTTGCCCTCAGTTATAGACTTGTATCATTTATAGTGATTTTGTATCTATAGACTATATCACTTGGGGGATGTTATGGTTGTATCAGACTTATATTTCTTCCGCATTTCTATTATGATACAACTTATGTAGTATTTTGTTATCTTTCGCTTTTATTTATGTTGTATCATGTGAATGATTTGAGAGTGGTTCGCCTACTGGTGGGATTGTGTAGGTCCCACCATAATTCCTCAAAAGGGATCGTGACATGCCGAATTCAACAACACGACAAACGGAACAACGAGATTGAAGCGGTGAGCCAAACCCGTATGTTGTTCTTGATAAGAACTATACTTTGATCCTTTGAAATAGAACTCACGCTGTTGCGTTACATTGCGGCTCCTAAAACTCACGTTGCAGATTTTAAAAATAAATTTCCATCATACACATTGGCTTAAGTAAACTCAAAAAATGAAATTTCTATTTGTTGCATATGTATCTCACCACAAAAGGTTGTTGCACTTGTATTTTCCTATGTGACACTTTTTCCATTAAAGTAAACTCTATATAAATTCTCTTGGTAGTGGGTTGTGGGGTCCTCTTGGTCTAATAGTAGTACTAATTATCCTACACCAAAAGATGCCACCAATACATAAAATCACATAGTCACATACTACTCATTTCTATGTTGGCCACATGGAAGGATGGTCGTCACCTAACTCCATCCAATAATTGATTATTTTATTTATTTATCCCCACTTTAATCCAACATCTAAATAATTAGATACATAATTAATTTTTTGATCTATATTTACTTTAATAATAATCATTTTAACATACTTGATATACTCATTATCATTGTCATACAATATACTACTAGTCCATAGACTCTTTTGCCATGAACAAAATATTATTCTCAATCACCGTATTCTCACTCGTTAAGTCCTAAATTGTTTTGGGACTTCATCTTTTTATACATTGAGCTTTTGATCTGCATACATGAATATGACTGAAATTCCATATGGTTCGTATAACTTGTTAAATATTTCGAACATAGACAAAACTTATTTTCTCTTATTCACCTAACCTCTAATCCCCATGTAACCTATTTAACACTGCTATAAATTTTATATAACCTCACGATTAACTTAAATCCCTTCAAACTCATAGGAATATACCACTACACATTCTAACGCTAAGGTACAACAGGGTGTTACATCCTCCCCCTTAGGAACATTCGTCCTCTAATATCGGGGTCTACATGTCTAGCTTCCTCATGATCACGCTTGTCCTTATACAAATGTCTTTTTATCTATAGACATCACCAACCTACGACTTTTACTTCCACTTCGATACCCGATCCTTTTAATTCACGTCCATGTAATTCATTCTAGTCTCGCCTAGTATCTATAAACTGAGCTCCCTCCTGGCCCTCTACGTGAAGTCATATGCTAAAAGTCATCATCTATCCACCGCCCTTCTGATCTTGCACTTTATGTGCCCTTGGTATCTGGGTAAACTATCCCTCGTCTGGACTACCGGCTGTCCTTGTCTCCTCTAAGATCTACTACTACTTGATGGTTATTCACTTACTGGATACTTCGTATCCCTTTCACCTTGATCCCTTTCACCTTGCTCCTCTTACCTTAGGGTCCCAAATATGAAATTTGCGCATCCAATGTGCATTCTTTGATAGGGCCTCCACATCATTGAAAACTCTCTTTACTAGTGTCCTTACCTACCACTATATTGGCCCTCTGGCTGCTTGTAATCTTTTTGATCACCGTCATCTTTGTATACAACCTTAAACGTAAGTTTTAAACTCAATCCCTATGACACAACTCTACAAAATGATTTGGATATGAAAGAAGGGTAACTGACATCTTAAATGCCCTGTAGCTTCATGTTTATATATTGTCGTGCAAAACATATTTATAAACAAGACTCTACTAGACACGACTTATAGACTCCCTAGGACACGACCTGCTCTGATACTAAGTTTGTCACGCCCCAAACATGGAAAGGCATGACGGACACCTGGTGCCTTACTTGGTCCCGAGCGAAATTACTGAAGATAACACTAGGTTAGACCGATAAGGCTATACTCTGCACAATATGTAATAACAATTATCTCTTTTGAAACGAAGTCAACCAAAAAGATATATGCATACATGGGATGGCAAGGCCATCATATATACATACCCAACAAAACGAATATGTATACAAGCCTCTAGAGAAGTATAATTATGCTTTGGTCGGGAAAGGGCCCCGATCTACCCATAATATATATCTACAAGAAGACTCTCAAAACAGGGACATAGTAACCCCGACTGTGATAGAGCTTACCGATCAACTAAACTATGATATACTACTCGGGAGGTCTCTCCACATGTCTCTCAGAACCTGCAGGCATGATGCAACATCCACAAACAATCAATGATTTGATATTATTGCTTTCGTTCTTCTTCTTCTTCCCAAGATACATTTCTGAAAAAGACATAAAGTAAATTCGCCAGGATCAAGTTCTTGTGCAAGAACTTGGACCAGATAGTTGTATCCTCTAGGTAGACGTCCGTAAACTACAACACAAGTGGGGGCGAATTTCTGTCTTAGAACACTGCGACAGCATACCTCTATCGTATCAAGTTAGTGTTTGTTTTCAATTTACAATATTCTTTGTTGTTGATTTCAATTTCAATTGAGTTATTATTCTATTATTGTGCTTGTTTCATTGAAGATACTAGATTGGTACTAACAATTTTGCAGTTCAGACATCCTACAATAGCATTGATCGTGACTAATGCATTGTAAATATTAGAGAAATCCAATAATATATAGAATCAACAACTCCCAACAGATATTGGTTTTAGTGTTAGTTCAACTTTTGGACTCTAAAGGTTTCTAGATCTGAGAAAAGCAAACAGTGAATATATTGTGTTTTAACTCTCATTAATAAGTGCAATTTTTTATGTAAAAGGTTCTGGTATATTGTCATTTAAAATCTTGTGCAAATTGAACATATGATCAGGTGCATATTTTTTGAAATTTTTTTGTGCATATTGTCTGCAATATTTTAGCACATCTGGTACTGTGAAACATTTAAGGACATAGCTGGTGCACATTGAGAAGTAAATAAACGTGTGTGTATATGAAGGGAAAGGGAAAGCTTTCCACGCTATGGCTTCTGATGGGAAAACTTTTGACTAGAGAAGGATATACCCTCTAAAGCCCTTTTTTGTAGTGGTCGACCAATTCCAGCATGTTTGGGCCATGATTGAGTACCACGAGTGATAATGCTTTCTTGATCTGTTGCCCCAATACAATGAAAAGTTGGTGCGAGAGTTCTACACATCTTATTCCGCATCTGTGTTAAAGAAAACAAAGAGGCAACCCAAGACATTTCTGGAGGAAGTAGTAGTTCGGGGGGTCACCTTCCGTTGTGGCAGCACATAAATCAATAAGGCAATTCATCATGCTCTTGATTGTGATCACAATGAGTTTGCCATCAAAATCGCGCCATGTTGGATGATTTGTGCATGTGGGTTGCATCGGTTGTTGTTAATGAGACCCCCAGAGTGGATAGTCGCGGGGAAGAAGATCTACAAGAACACACTAAAGATGGAAGCCAAGTTTTGGCTTAGCTTTGTGAGTAGCCGTCTACAACCATCCTACAATGAGACAGATATCCGACCGGAGAAGATTATTCTTATAGCCTGTATCATGAGTCGGGTCCATGTCAATGCAAGAGTTGTGACAACAAAGGAGCTCGGAAAGAGAACTCAGTAACATAAGACCTCATTCTCCTTCCCGTGCTTGATCACTAAGTTGTGCCGAAAAGCCAAAGTGTCGGTCTTGACTAGAGTTGACAAAGTCGTTGATGCATCTATGACTATTGATATTTTATAGCTACATGATTAGGAAAATTAGGCAAGGAAGAAAAGGAAAACCACTAGCGGTTCAGCGGAAACCTATCCACCTTTAGACATAGCTGATTTGGAGGGATCCACATTTGAGTGAACAGAGACACAGGCCACCACTTTGGCCAACCCCACTTCATTTATTCCCTCCACAACCAACACTTCTACACCGACAACTACTTCCACTCTAGATTGTTGTGATTGCAGATGCTCGGTCCTCTCATCTTGAGATGAGCATCCCAACACTGATTCGGAATGCCTAAGCCTTGATCAATGCAACCTTCAGTGTGGTGCAATAAAAGCAGAAACACCATGAGGATGTACTTGTTATCTTGACAGGCCAGGTAGAGAGGTTGGGGGCCGATAGTGGCAGTGATGCTTCTTCACTTCGGGTAGACATTGCTAACTTGAATAAAAAAATGGAGAACTTTAAGACTGTCGCAGTTGATGACCTCTTTGGTATCCCTCTCTAGCCACAGAGTGTAGAAACACAACAGATGAGTGAGCTTAGGTTGAAGGGTAGGCGAGAGAAAACGTTCATAAGCATGGACAACAATGCTGAAAAAAGGAAGAAGTGCAAAAAAGACCATTTCTGCAGACCGCAGAACTAGACTGCGGACCACAAAATGGTAAGCTGAATCACAAAAACAAATAGTGATTAGAAGACTCTGGAGCCCTGAAGTGCGACCCAATATACGGTATGCACTTCCGTTATGCGAACCGTAGTCCGGTCTACGAATCACTGCTCCTCCACAGTTCCAGCTCAGATTTCAAAGCCTCACAACACTTCTATGGACCACAAGTTAGTTCTATGTATCACACTTCCTGCCACAGATCGCGACAGTCCAAGCATAAAGACACTCTGTGAATCCTAAGTCACTTCTGCAGACCATAGATCAGTTCTGCAGTCCTGTTCTGCGGTTGCAGAGAGGTCGGTGGTAGAATTTTTATAAATATGAGTACTCCAAATTTTGGGTCCCTATATATATTCTATCTAGGATTTTGAGGTAAATAACAATCAATCAATCATTTTACTTCATATTTTACTATTCATCTCCACTTTGGATAATATTCTCTTGTGTTGTCAAGTCAAAGACAACAATATTTTGTGTTCCATTTTAAGATACAACTGAAGAACATTCCATTGTTTAATACAAAAAACTTTTTAAGCATTCTATGATTCTTTTTATGCTTTCATTTACTATGTTGTGTTACATTTATTACTCAATGAGAAATTAGAAATCGAAGTTGCGGTTGTGATTAAGAAAATGGAATGTGGTTGTTTAAAGATATATTAAATATAGTAGTTAACTATCATTCATTTGAATTAAATAAGGGGTTGGGTTCAAACACCCCTCTAAAGCCTATAGTTTCTAATCATACTTCAGAAAAGAGACTAAATCTAGGAAAGAGGTATATTAATTAGGACCTGGACTTTAATCTCCATTTAATGGTTTCCAACTTTAATTAGAAGGGAATCAACTAAGGGTAAAGAATGAGTAATCTTATACTCCACACTTTAGGCTTGAGAAAGCCTAATAGTGAAATTAAGCGGGTCAGTTGAGAAATCCCCATTTAGATAATAGTTCCCATAACCCCTACCATATTGAATACACCTAGACTAAGTAAAGACCCGGCACTACTTCCCTTAATCAAGTCAAAACCCTAACCTCTAATCAATTTGGCAATTAATCATTAGATTATATGTGCATTAGTAGTTAAAAAATCGTTTAAACAAAAAAAATTGGTTACCCTTCGAGATAAAGGATTAGTAAAGAAGTTATAATACCTAGTACATTCGGGCTATGGTTTTAACGTATGATAGGAACATGATGGAACTAATATGAGAAGTGTAGGAAGTATTTTAAAAACTAATCAAGGCATAAGAGGCATCTTAGGAAAAATTAGAGTCGGAAGCTACTCTACAGAACATGTTTTAAGTGAGTTTGCAATATTCCTCACTTAAAGCGAGTTTATTGATATCTATATACGGAATTTGGAAATACTTCCTTCATACATCTTGTATCCCCTTGCAATACCTTTCCAAATATATATGACCAGCACAAACGGAGCTATGTGCTAAGATATGCTTGTTTTACTAACGCTAGTTGGAACAGAATTTTCAGATCTTGGGTTACGTTTTTAACCTTTTCCTACTCGAATTGGGACTCCTTATTTTATTATTTTATGAAGTAAAAATGTCTCTAACACTATTATAAACCATAATAGATTATTTATACTCTCTCTACCTCCATTACTAAAAAACCTAGGCACTTCAATACTTCGAAAACCGCAAGAAAACCATTCTTGCAATCAAGAAAAATCAAGAAACCTTCAAGAGTTTGGTTTGGCCATATAGTTTCCTGAGGTTTCTTTAAGGTAAATCTTTCAATCAAGAACTTTTGAATTCTACAAGATTACATTATTTTCTAAATAATAGAATAAATCCATCAACCTCGGCACCCTGTAAAATCTAGAGTCTTGAAGAATTAGAGAAAACCCTAGTATTTTCTGTAAACTTTCATTTCGATCAGTCATATTCAATTGGTTTCTTCCGGTAATCTAACCGTTGGATCGAGTCCAAATTTTACTTGCGTATTTGTAGCATATAAATCTTGAATATAAACAGTGCAGATTTGATTTGGAGGACCGAAGAAGTGTCCTTTCGGCTATGAATAGTAGCTACAAAAACAGTGAAAATATTTTACTCAATCATACAATTATACATATTTCATTCAAGCTATATTATGTATCTACTTACATGCTAACTTATTCTTAAAAATCATGTTTACAAGTTATGTTTATGAAATCCATGGGCTTCTAAGCCAACTATATTCATGTTCAAGTTTAGGAGTTGCACGGATTATCGAGAAGGCTCAGACAGCCTGAAACAATGTAGGATAAGGATCTCTTTGCCTAGTTAGGATGATTCCTTCATACTACCCATTGAGGATTATTAGATCTATTCATGTCATGTTCATGTATCATACCCCGGTAAGGTACAAAATGGCTTAGCGGATCAGACAGAGATTAGATGCCATATTCTCACGTGGTGGTTTCATGTCTGTTATACTAAAGCTCTCCCATTAATATTTACCATATTTTATTATATTCATGCCAGATATTATACATGCTCATGCTCAGGTTATAATTTTAGTTTCAGTTTCATGTACATGCTTATTTATTCAGTTGCTTTACATATGAGTACAATTCAAATGTACTTATGCCCCTTTTCCCGGGGTCTGCACTTCATGGTGCAGGTACAGAGTTTCAGACGATAAATTAGTTTGCTAGGATTTCTACAGTATTAGTTATTGGTGAGATCCATCTCATTCGGGGTGTTAGTTATTTATTTTCATGTCATGTTTACAGAAACGTATGTCAAGGCCTTGTCTTGGTAAACATTTTTAGCAGTCAGAGTCACGTTCAGAGGTTTCGTAGACTAGTCTAGCATGTCACGTCAGTATTCAGACTTAATGTGTTTTTTCATACTATTTCCGCAATCAAATTTTCAGATAATATATTTTAATATTCAAATTTCTACGTTTTAAATTACTATTTCATGATAGTAGATGCCCATGTTGATCCAACGCGCCATATGGTTCACTCGGTCACATATAGTCAGGCACCGAGGGTTGTGTTACGCCAATGCCATGGTTTGGGCGTGATAAAATTTTGTATCAGAGCACTAGGTGAAACTGTGTCTAGTAGAGTCCTACTTATGGGTGTGAAGCGCTTCACACTTATAATTGGGAGGCTACACGACATTTATGAAAAGTTATGATTATTTGTACTCTAGATCGTGCCATGAAGCTTAGAGAAATAAGTAACCTTCTTTTTCCTATCAATTTCTAGACGTATCGAATGTGCATGTGACGAGTAGTAAATTCAAGGTCCAAGTTATAGTATAAGTGTGAAATGCATGTGAATAACAAATGAGTCTTGAGATGATATTGAAAGTTGGACAAATGAGTAGTTACAACAGACTAGAGCATAACCCTTATCAGAAAGTACAAAAGAAGTTATCAAGATTTATGGTTATCATTACCTCAGTTACCAGTTATACAGTATTTTGTGAGCAGAGTTATGGTTATTCAGTACGCCATTATTAAGTTATTTAGGTACCAGTTTTCCAGTTTTCAATATATCCAGATTCTTGTGAGTATACAGTGATGCCTATGGGAACTAAAAAAATGTAGGTAACGATGACTATAGAGAAATATTTGCATGTTTTATGTCTATGATAAGACACAAGACTCACCCAAATGGCGCATGAAGTAAGTTATATAGTGATAGTACCCTCTGAGGAACAAGTTGGTGCATGATAGTATATGTATGCCCTATACCTTACAAAATAAGTCTATTTTGATTTTGGGCCACGCCACAAGTATGAGGATGATAGCTCAGATTTAAGATCCTACGGTATAACATGTTATGAAGTTAGCCACATCGGGCATAAACTGCTCACGATAGTCTTGGAAAAGAGCCTAAGGGAAAATTACGTAGGAGTAAAAAACGTTTGATATTACAAAAGATGTACTTTTTGTTCGACTCATGCACATGACTAAGAAGATATGATGTATGGAATGAGAACCAAGAGTAGACAATATTGAATTTTGGAAATAAATTTAATTTGTTCAAGTTTATTTAAATCAGAATTATAATGTACTACATTAGTAAGTTACTACAAGGAGCATATATTACTATGAGATAAGAATATGTGGCAGTTCCTTCTTAGGTTATATGATTAAGTATTTGTGTATAGTCTGATATGATTTTTAAGTGTATAGAAAGTTTGGGGTTAGTTGTTCCAATTTTTTCGTTTATGACAGACAAAATTTCTCTTAAGTGTAATCCATGTCTATAGTTTAAAAAAGATTTTATGTGATACTAGAATATGATCGGAAGATAAGGAAAGTTAGAAATAATCCTATATTTCACTTTAATTATTCATAGCAACACAAGAGAACATGATACTAGCAGGTGGTTAATAGAAGAATAGTAAGTTAGTTTTGAGTAGATATAGTGAATTATCAACTTTAGCAGAGCTAGTAGAGGTACGATTTGATTTCCTTAGTCAGATTAACACTAGTGAGTGAGTAAACGAATGTGTGTTAGAACCCAAAGAGTTGAAGTTAAACTCGAAGTACAATGACATTGCAAGAAATAACCAACTAAGAAGTTAAAGAGAAAACTATAGAAGAATAGTCTATGAGAGTTAAAAAAAAGGGGTTTTCATAAGACTAGTAGTGTTGACACCCAATTTTGTCCCCTCTTTATCTACTTTTGTTCATCTCGTCCTATTATCTTCAATTAATTTTACTATGCTTCTCAGTCTTGAAAATTCTCAAAAAATAAGTAATTTTAATCTTTTTTCACTAATTACCGCATAATTTTGAAATATCGGATATTATATTCCAAATTAAATACATATATTTAATCTTTGTATTGTATTTTATATATATGTGCATTTTTAGAAATTAATTAGGGAGAAAGAAGCATATTTTAATTAATTAAGAAAAATTAAATTAGTTACCCATTAATACCATAATCCTCTAATATATTCCCTCATTTTTTCATCCCCCATTTCTTTTAAAACAGTCCATCTCCCGCAGCCCATTACTCCTAGCCGACCCAGCCCACTTCCCTTTGATCCTCCCCATCGTTCCATTCCCAAAACACCCCTAAATCCAAATTAGAAACCTTCTCTATCAATCAACGACCTAACCTTCTCCAAATCTCCTCCAACGTCTCCCACGCCCCATACCTCTACCCAAATACTCCTTTCACTTCAACCATACCTCCCCGACACAACCCACACCGTTTGAACCAAAAATTCAACCAAGATTCAGACGTTTTCAGCTTTATTTCGAATTTAAACTCATATTTTTATCTATAAAAGACCCCTTTGTTCTTCATCTCAGGGTCCGATTTTCTTCACGACCCGAATCGACGGGCCCGCGACTGGTGCCCTACCTGGGCACCCTTTTACCCATACATCACATAAAAACAGTGGAAGCTTAAGAAACTCATAATCTCATGTTATAAAAACAGGTAAGCCGACAAGGCCGCCACTTTACATAGAACCAAAACGAGCTACAACTGTACATGTCCAACCCACACATGAATACAGACCTCTAAGAGTTTGACAGTAACTATGACGGGACAAGACCCCGTCGTACCTCTGAATATACATAAGCCATAATGGAAGACCTGTACCAAGTTATTTTTCTCTTCTTTGGGTCATATCCTTATTCTATTGATATTTGTGCAAATATGCAACTCTTCATGTTTATTTAGAAGAGAAATTTGTCCCCTGTCTGTATGCCTAGAATGTCATCTCTGGAAATGCCCCCATATGTGATTTATCATTGTTTTAACAAACTTTGGTTGTTGGTGTTACACCCCGTAATTCCAGGACATGTTTAAGAGAATGTACGTAAGGAATCAAGACTTGAAAATTGGTACGAAAGAAAGAATTGTTTTCCCGACGGAAAATCTTCCGAACGTCGGAAAGGAAAAATGTTCGTTGATGAGAATTGGATTCTCAAAATGCATTATGTGAAGAGTATGGAACTTATTATCATTATGGAAATTTATTTTTACGGATTTGGTCACGTGGGGCCCACCCGAGGAATTTTACGTTTTGTGGGGCCCACGAGGGTTACGAAATTTTATGGACGAATGGGAGGGCGACACGTGGCACCCCCCACATGGTCTTGGACGAAATTAAGACAAAGGTGTATTGGTCATTGACCATTGTAGATGATCAAGTCTTCAAAGCTTGAGATTATTGACTAAGTCAACTTGTCCACTTGGCTAAATTTTTAATGTTCTTCATCCAAGCCACACAAGTGTTGTAATCTAAGCCCTCCATTGTTTTATATATACACACTAGTTGCAAGACTTGTCTCAACACTTAGAAAATTTCAAGACTTCATTCTTGTTCTTCGTGTGAGCTCTCGGGTTTAGGGCATATCCACACAAAAAAAAATTAGTTTGTGGTTATTTATTCACAAGACTTTAACCCAAGGTCCCTAAGGGTATTGTAAGGATATCTCAATAGAAAGATCTCGGAAAAACGACGTTTTTACGTTAGTCGCAAGGCGAAAACCTAAGTCGTTTTCATAGTTTTGGATTGGAAATGGAAGAGAAGTTGGCTGTGAACTTCTAAAAGCTTCAAATAGCGGATTGAAGCGTAAAGGAAAGGAGCTAAGAATTGCTAAGGAGCGACTTTGAATCTTGGAATTTATAAGGGCTTATAAAGGTAACAATCTTGTCATTTTAGTAATTAAGATTACTTATTGTTGTAGCTATGGATATTAGCAAGCATGAGGTATATAGTATGAAGTTTGATAAGTGTATTGGCTATTGAAACCCTAATCCGAAACTAGCATGTTTAGCCCTTAAGATTACAATTCAATTTGATTATTAGTTTAAGTCGTCACATGTTATATAAAGAAGGAATTATAGTTGTTAAAGTTGGTTGTGACTATATAACATGTTAGACCTAAGAACTTGGATTGAAAAAGAATTAGAAAGGACTTGTTGTTATACATATTAGCCGAGAATGGCTTTGATATTAAACTACTTGGTATTAATTGTGGGGCAGAATTTTACACGTATTGTAAGGCGTGTAATCCCCTTTGATTGGTTGGTGTATTGAGCCTTAAATGTGGCATGTTGGTTATTGATTATCGGGCCTTGAAAAAGGTGAAAAAGTATGTAGAAACAAAGGAGGTGCTGCCCAATTTTCCGTAGAATAAGAGACCGTATACTTAGTATTATTCTACGTTAGAAACTAGAAGTTGATAGTCGTGTTGTGGCCATTATAGGTTGACAATTCTACGTGCGGCGTATTCGACTTAGCTTGTGGATTAAGCCGAAAAGGTATGTGAACCATGTCCTATTTTTCTAGCATGATTCCTTATGATAAAGAAAGTAAGTCTTACTCCTTAAATGATCCATTCCTTGATTGTACTTGGATTGCCTAATATAGAAGTTATTCTATATACTTCCTTGATTGTACTTTGGATGTTTAAATTGGAAGTTGTTATAATCCATTACCTTGATGAAGTTTGGATTTTCAAAAGTGAAAGTATTTTACTTAAAGTACATAGAGTCTTGAAAAGGAAGTGGTTTCCAAATCTTTTGGCTAGTGCCTTAGTTCCAAAACCTAAAGGTTGTTGTAATGACTTTAGGGGAGTCAAATGAGTGATTTAATTGATTGATTTAAAAGAGGAGGAATGACATGACTTAAAGAGAAGTAACTTGTTTTAAAGGTGTGAGTTACTTGAGATTTAAAAAGTAGAAGAAACTTGATTTCTAAAGTTAAGAAACTTGATTTCTAAAGTTAAGAGACTTTGAAAGTTAAGAAAATTGATTTGAAAGTATATGATACTTGGTTTTAAAAGTATAAGTCTCTTGGATATAAAAAGAATAAATTTGTCTAAAACCATAAAGGGTTATAACGACTTTATGGGAAGTTAGTTATAACGGCTTTATGGAAGGTTAAGAAAATTGTCTATTTTGATTGATAGACATGAGTTATCTAGGTTGTGAAATTTAAAGTTACTTAGTTTCAAAGCCTTGAAATGAATTTCTAAAGGTGTAGTAACTTATTTTGAAAAATAGACATGCCTTGATACTACGGATGTTAGTATCTTGGGGCTTTGTATAAAAATGAGTCTTTTGAAAAGAATGGACGTACGTAGTACTTTGGCTTGTTAAATGAGAATTATTCTATTTTGTGTCTTGATAGTACTTTGTCTTGCTTAAATAAGGATTTCTCTTGGTATATGTAAAAAGAAGGCATGGTAATTGTCTTGGTTTATGTAAAAATAAGGCATGGTAATTGTCTTGGTTTATGTAAAAAGAAGGCATAGTAATTGTCTTGGTTTATGTAAAAAGAAGGCATGGTAATTGTCTTGGTTTATGTAAAAAGAAGGCATGGTAATTGTCTTGGTTTGTGTAAAGGCATGGTATTGTCTTGGTTTATGTAAAAAGGAAAGACATGGTATTGTCTTGGTGTGTAAAGGCATGGTATTGTCTTGGTTTGCTTGCATATGGGTTGCTCATATAGACATTCGTGCAAGTGTCATATTTCCACATCTCCGCGTCCCTCCATAAAGGGCCGACAACTTGTTTCAAGGATATCATAGAGTAGCTCCCCATGGTGGTGAGTGGTACACACTCACGGCGGGTCGGTATTTGACTCGGCGGATTAAATTCCCGGGATATATATAAGCCATAGATTAGCTATCCGTGATGCGAGTATCGTGTACCGATGACTCATTGCGGGTCCACATGACCTAAGCGGGTGAAATAGTCCCTTGCGGGTGAAATAGTCCCATGATAGGTTGCATTATAACACAGATGGTGGTTGACCCTGGCACTGGCACGACCTTCATGTTTTGAAACGGTAGTGATTTCATTAATGAAAGGGTGCAGTGTGTTTATGACTTAAAGTGGAACAGTTGGTCTCATTGTTAAAAGCATAACTTAAAAGATAAAAAGGATTGCATTACTCTCATGATTGCAAGGTTCAATATGCTTACTGATGTTATATTATATCATGGACTGCCGGCAGTGAGGAAGGATTCCACGGGCATGATTGATATTCTGGGCGTGAGACCCATGGTTATATTTGAGTATTGACTTTGAGGCACGCGTCACGACTTGATATGACCGCTATGTATTGTGTATTGTAGTTTTGCTATCATACATGTCTCTGCTTTTGTATAGATCGTTATGATTTAGTTCTGATATTCTGCTTCACATACTTGGTACATTCTTCGCATCGACCTCCTTCGGCCGCGTTCACGCCGCAGATTAGGTACGCAGCTTTGGTGATCTGCAGTGTAGGACCGCCGTAGTTTTGGATAGATCCATCTGTTCAGGAGTTTATCATTTTGGTATAGATCCTTCAGCATGCACTTTTGTACGATTATGGTACGTGCGGGCCTTGTCCCGTCATAGTTCAATAAAACTCTTAGAGGTCTGTATTCATATGTGGGATTAGACTCATGTACAGTGTAATACCTTTTATTATGTATATTATGTGGTAGCCTTGTCGGCTTTGCCCTTGCATGTTCGTTGGTTTTAAAAGAAAAAAAAAGAGGTGCTATTTAATTCCGCGATTTACTTGTGTCAGTTAGGTAGAAGGGTGCCCAGGTAGGGCACCAGTCACGGGCCCGGGGTTCGGGGCGTGACAGTTGGATACTCATTCTTTTCCTTCTCCTTTTGGCATGGTCCGAGCACAATGGGAGAAAAGCACCAAGATCATCAACATTTTGATATCATAAATCTTACTCTATAATGAGCATCCTGCTACAGTTTTGGCCATTTTCACTTCTGTTGGGAACACTTTTTTTTACTGCTACACTTTTGGGCATATCTGATGTCCATCGTTGTTGTATTTTGAGCCTAACTGCTGGTGGCTTCTTGGCTAAAACTCGTTACTTTGAGGCTGTTTGGACAGCTGCTGCTGCTTCGAATTAGTTGCTGCATTTGGTGATAATTGTTACACCCCGTAATTCCAGGACATGTTTATAAGAACGTACGTAAGAACTAAAAAATGTTAAGAATTGAGACTAGTAAAAATTTATCGGAATTATGGAAATGTCGGGAAACGAAATATTGCGACGAATGGGAGGGCGACACGTGTCACCCCCTTAGATGGTCATGGTCGAATGGACCTTGGGCTTTATGGTCATTTGACCAATATAAAGATGAGCAAGTCTTGCTAAGGCTAAGAGCTTGATAATGTTGACTAAGTCCAAGGGCCACTTGGCTTGATCTTTTAATAGAATCCATCCAAGTCACCCATATGTGCTAATCTTGACCCTCCACTGTGTTATTTAAGCATACTAGTAGCAAGACAAGGCTTCCATACTTAGTAAAAATTTCAAGTAAGTTTGTTCTTCACAATATTGTTCTCGGGTTCATAGGGTTTGAAGGAGAAAAAAATTTCGTTTATTGTTCAATAACCTCACACTTTAAACCAATGTTCCTAAGAGTATTGCAAGGGTATCTCAATAGAAAGATCCCGGAAAAGTATCGTTTTTGTATTAGTCGCAAGTTGAAAACCTAAGTCACTTTCATAGGTTTGGTTTGGAAATTGAAGGAAAGTTGTTTGTGATCTTCTAAGGGCTTCAAGTGGCGGATTGGAGTGTCAAGGAGAGGCTCTAAGTTGCTAGGGAGCGACTTCGGATCTTGAAGTTGGATTAAGGCTCGTTAAGGTAACAATCTTGTTCTCTTAAGTGTTATAAGATTACATATTGTGGTAGCCTTACATTTTAACTAGCATGAAGTATATGTATTAAAGATTGATAAGTGTTATGGATATTGGAAGCCTAAATCCGAAATGACATTACTAGCCATTTGAAAATGAAATACAATTGGGTCGGTAATTAGAATCGTCGCATGTTATCTACTTGAAGATTGTAGTAGTTATAATCGATTGCGGCTTGATAACATGTTATACTAAACAACTTGGATTGAAAAGGAATTGGAAAGAAGACTTTGTGTTGTTGTACCTCAAATTGCCGAAAATGACATTGTATTTTGGACTAGTTTGATATCAATTGCGGGGCGGAATTTTACACGTCTTGTTAGGAGTGTAATCCCCTATTGTTAATTACATTGTTGAGCCTTAAATGTGGCGTGTTTGGTTATTGAATTCGGGCCTTGAAAAAGGTGGAAAAGTATGTAGAAACAAAGGAAGTGTTGTCCGATTTTCCGTAGAATTTAGTGACTTTGCACTTAGAATATTCTACGTTTGAAACTAGAAGCTAATAGACGTATTATGGTCATTATAGGTTCACATACTACGTACGGCATATTGGACTTAGCAAGTGGATTGAACCGAAGAGGTATGTGGAACTTTCCTATCTCTTGATCATGAATAGTTGTAAATGTATAGTACGGTAGACGTACGAGATTTTGATTAATCTAGTCCATTTGATATCCTTGGCTCATCTTAAGAATGTCCAAGTTGGTTTAGTTAGGGAATTAACTCACTTGTTTAAAAATATTAAGGATTTCTTAGTTTCTAAAAGTTAAGAGACTTAAAGTATTTTGAAAGTATATGATACTTGTTTTGTTTGGAAAGTTTAAGTCTCTTGGTTATAAAGAAGAATGTAAGTATCTAAAGTATAAAGCTAGTATAACGGCTTTATGGGAAATTGGTTATAATAGCTTTATGGAAAGTTAAAAGAGTGGTTTACTCTAAGTAAGGTAAATAATGATAAACGACTTGAAATGAGGAAAGACAAATTGATTTGAAGGCATCAATTGCTTAAAATTTTAAAGTAAAAAGTCACTTGATTTAGAAGTCTTTAAATGTGGTTCTAAAAGGTATTGTGACTTGTCTTGAAAAGTAGATATGACTTGATACTACGGTTATTAGTATCTTGGAAGTTTTATATGAAAAATAGTCATTTTAAAAGAGTAGAAGTATGTAGTACTTTGAGTTAAATTCCTGGATTTTTATAATGACATGTTGGTTCCTTAAGTAAACTAAAATGAGAGTGTTTATGAACAAAGCTAATTAGGGGATTTCTTAACTTGCTTGTGTTATGTATGATAAACCGGTAGTGCTTATGTTATGTATGATAAGCCGGTAGTGCTTATGTTATGTATGATAGCCGGTTGTGCTAAGGATATATATTGTTCATTACGGGGTCATTCCCCGGGTTTGTGGCATTTGCATATTCAGTGGATTTGCTACCCATGATGCGAGGAATACCTCATGCGAGTCCGTAGGGCTTATGCGGGTGAAATAGTCCTATGCGGGCGGACGGTCCTATGCGAGGATATTACCTCACGCGGGTCCACACGACTATGCAGCAGAATACGCCTATGCGAGAAATTACCTCACGCGGTCCATACGGCTATGCGGGTGAAATAGTCCCGTGAGTAGGATTGCTTAATGATACTACGGCGTGACCTACTTTGATCATGAGCCTCCTATTTTTATGCAGTAAAGTATACACTTGTTTACTCTCATTGTTAGTAAGGCACAGTGTACTGTAATTTGATTATCATACATGTCTCCAGCTTTATTTTAGACTTATTATGTAAATTGCAGTATTTTCCAGTTTTACATACTTGGTACATATTGTAATCGACCCCTTTCCTGGGCCGCGTCATGCCGCAGTGGGGTAGCGGTGGTGGATCCTCATTCTTAGGATCACTGATCAAGTGTCAGAAGCTCCATTTCTCCGGAGGCTTGTCTTTTGGTACGGTTTTCCCTGATGTTGTAGATTTATGTAC
The DNA here is from genome assembly GCA_029844215.1 of Przewalskia tangutica. Taxonomy (NCBI): domain Eukaryota; kingdom Viridiplantae; phylum Streptophyta; class Magnoliopsida; order Solanales; family Solanaceae; genus Przewalskia; species Przewalskia tangutica. Next base: position 137,539,635 of record CM056720.1, on the reverse strand, counting down.
ATTCAGGGGTATGGCGGGGCCCTGTCCCGCCACAGTTGTTATTCTTAGAGGTCTGTAGTCACGTTTTTGGATTGGGTTTTAAGAACAGAGATGTACTGATTTATATTTGGTTATATATATGTTACGGAAGGTGGCCTTATCGGCTTGCCTGTTGATGTTTATTGTCTAAGTATTTATATGTGTTATGTATGTTCCGCTGCTATTCTCTGATGTATACCTGAAAGGGATTCCCAGGTAGGGCACCAGTCGCGGGCCCGGGGTCGGGTCGTGACAAAAGTGGTATCAGAGCAGTTAGTCCTCGGAAAGTGTCTACAGATCGTGTCTAGTAGAGTCTTGATTATCGGTGTGTTGTGCACCACATCTATAATCAGGAGGCTGCAGGACATTTAGGATTGATTTCCATTCTTCTCCCTCTGAGATCGTGCAGTAGAGCTTATTAGGATGAATCCTCTCTGACCTATTCTTATGTATCAGTTATGCCTCCACGGAAGGCGATCAGGGCCCAGAAGGGCAAGGCAGCAGCAGGAGCTGCTAGTGGTACACAGAGGGTTACTAGGACTCAGGCCCAGACTATGTCTGAGGTTGTGGGCCGGTCGGTGAGTTCAGCCATGCCGACAGTATTAGAGCAGCCGAGAGCGGTCGTAGCTCTAGAGGTTCCGATACCTGAGCCTCAGATTCGCGGCAGGCGAGTATAGATTACGAGCTGATAAGGTTATTGACTAGCATAGTGGCAGGGCAGCGCCGATAGGAGAAGGTAGCTAACCCTAGAGCCGACAGTTTGCGGATTCGGGATTTTCTGGGTTGCCATCCACCCGAGTTCTATGGTTCGAGCGAGAGGATCCTCGGGAGTTTATTCGGCGATTCTGGACTATGCAGGTGCTTAGGGCTTCGGAGACAGAGTCAGTTGTGTTAGCCTCTTACCGGTTACGTGATATTGCGTTGAACTGGTTTGAGTCATGGGAGATGTCTAGAGGTGAGGGTGCTCTTTCAGTTGTTTGGGATGAGTTCACAGAGGCCTTCCTGGATCACTTTTTGCCTCCTGAGATGATTAGAGCCCGCATGGATAGACTCTTGACATTGGGACAGAATGGGAGGACTATCAGAGAGTACAACCTGGAGTTTGACTCATTGGCCAGGTATGAGCTTACCATTGTGGCTGACATGGCAGACAGAGTTCATCGCTATGTGATGGGGCTAGACCGTCATATAATTATCGTGATGCACGGGAGTGGCCCTTCACCAGTATGGATATTGCGGATGCGAGCTTATGCACGAGGATAGAGGATAGGAGAGAGAGGATCATCCGGCCCAGGCCACCAAGAGGCTGCAAAGCGAGGTTCGTGGAAATGTTCGAGGCGGACAACCTCAGCAGCAGACTAGGTCCACATTTCAGCCGGCAGAGAGTGCCCCTTCTCGGTTTTCTGGCAGGAGGTTTGATCACCGTTATTCGTGTCGGGTCGTGGCTCCGTGACTTCGGTGTTTCAGGGAGGCGGAGACCATAACAGATCAAGACCGCCCGTATCTCAGTGTGTTCGATGCGGTAGATCTCACCCGGGCGAGTGTTGTATTGCTTCGGGAGCTTGTTTCTCTTGTGGCCAGCAGGGCCATATGAAGAGGGATTGTCAGGCAGGCGGCGGGGTGGTATGGTTCACCGGCGTGGTCGCTTTCGGATCTTCTTCTTACGTGGTTACGCCCGAGGCGGTGGTGTTCACGGACCGGCAGGCCGCGGCAGAGGTCGTGGTGGAGGTCCTAGTTCTAGCGGTTCACAGAACCACATATATTCCTTAGCCAGCCGGCAGGATCAGGAGGCTTCCCCGGATGTCGTCACAGGTACATTATTGATTTCATGTTGTGACGTTTATGCTTTGTTAGATCCAGGTTCCACCTTGTCCTATATGTCCCCTCTTATTGCGGGTAGAATCGGGATAGAGCCGGTGTCGATAGAGCCTTTTGAGGTAGCTACGCCAGTGGGTGATTCGGTGTTAGCTGAGCGGATATACAAAGGTTGCCCAGTGTTTATTTACAGTCGTCAGACCCTAGCAGACTTGATAGAGCTGGAGATGACAGATTTTTACGTCATTATGGGTATGGACTGGTTGACTTCTAGTTATGCCAACGTTGACTGTAGAAACAGGTTGGTCCGATTCCAGTTTCCTGGTGAGCCAGTGATCGAGTGGAAGGGCAACACAGCGTCGTCGAGGGGTAGGTTTATTTCTTACCTCAAGGCTAGGAAGATGGTGCAGAAAGGGTACATCTATCATCTGGTTCGGGTATTCGATACAGAGGCTGAGGTGCCAGTTCTTCAATCAGTTCCGGTGGTTAGATAGTTTCCGGATGTATTCCCAGATGATCTCTCAGGTATCACTCATGAGAGGGAGATTGAGTTTTGTATTGATATGTTGCCAGACACTCGGCCTGTATCTATTCTGCCGTACAGGATGGCACCTGCTGAGTTGAGGAAGTTGAAGGACCAGCTGAAAGATTTGCTGGAAAAAGGTTTCATCAGGCCTTGTGTTTCTCCCTGGGGAGCGCCGGTATTGTTTGTAAAGAAGAAGGATGGGACACTGCGTATGTGTGTTGATTACAGGCAGCTGAATAAGGTAACCATCAAGAACAGATACCCCCTCCCCACGATTGATGATTTGTTTGACCAGTTGCAGGGTGCGAGGTGTTTCTCCAAGATAGACCTGCGGTCTGGTTATCATCAGGTTCGAGTTAGAGAGGCAGATATCCCAAAGACTGCATTCAGGACCCGGTATGGGCACTATGAGTTCAAGGTGATGTCTTTCGGTTTGACCAATGCTCCAGCGGTATTTATGGATTTGATGAACCGGGTGTTCAAGCCATTTTTGGATACGTTTGTTATAGTATTCATTGATGACATCCTGGTTTATTCGCGTCAGAGCGACGCAGATCACTCGAGACAAGATTGGGTCCTCCGAGCCGGCAGCTTGTTTGCCAAGTTCTCCAAGTGTGATTTTGGTTGGCCTCGATGGCATTCTTGGGAACATTATCGGTCGATGGTGTTCAGTTGATACAAAGAAAGATTGAGGCGGTCAAGTCTTGGCCGAGACCTACTACTCCGACGGAGGTACGCAGTTTCTTAGGGCTGGCAGGTTATTATCGTAGGTTTATGGAGCATTTTGCTTCGATATCGCGACCGCTGACTAGCCGACTCGAGCGGCTAAGTTCCGCCGACAAGCTTGTGAAAAGGGCTTCCGCCATGAAGGAAAAGTTGACGACGACTCCAGTTCTTAATCTTCCCGAGGGGTTAGAGGGCTATGTGATTTATTGTGATGCCTCGGGTATCGGGCTAGGGTGCGTATTGATGCAGCACGATAAGGTAATAGCCTATGCTTTCTGGCAACTACGGAAGCATGAGAGGAATTACCCTACTCACGACTTAGAGTTGGCCGCAGTTATTCATGCCTTGAAGATTTGGAGACATTATTTATACGGAGTTCATGTGGATATTTATACAGACCACAAGAGCCTCCAATACATCTTCAGACAGAGGGAGCTGAACTTGCGGCAGAGACGGTGGTTAGAGTTGTTAAAGGATTATGATGTTGATATCCTATATCATCCGAAAAAAGCCAACGTGGTTGCAGATGCTTTGAGTCATAGATCGATGGGGAGTTTGTCAGAGGTACAGCCAGACAGACAGGATATGGTCCGTCAGATCCATCAGCTAGCGAGCCTTGGGGTTCTATTGGTCGATACCGATGATAGTGGGGTACGGGTTCGTAAGATTGTCGAGTCTTCCATCGTTGATGAGGTGAAGAGGCGACAGTATGAGGACCCAGTTATGATACGGTATCGGGATACGACTCTTCGAGAGGAGAAGAGTCTATTTGAGGTAGCGCCTGATGGGGTGCTAAGATTCGAGGGCAGATTGTGTGTTCCCGGTGTTGCAGGACTTCGTCAGCAGATTCTGGGTGAGGCACACAGTGCTCGTTACCTTATTCATCCGGGGTCGACTAAGATGTACCATGACCTCAAATGTATGTATTGGTGGGATGGCCTGAAGAGGGACATGACAGGTTTTGTTGCTCAGTGTCCTAATTGTCAGCAGGTCAAGGTTGAGCACCAGAAGCCCGGTGGGCTATTGCAGGCGATTGATATTCCGACATGGAAGTGGGAGGTGATCCACATGGATTTTGTTACAAGGTTACCTCGCACTCAGAGGAAGTGTGATTCCATCTGGGTTATTGTAGATAGGATGACAAAATCAGCCCACTTTCTTCCAGTCTGGACTACGTATTCAGATGAGGATTATGCTAGATTGTATATCAGGGAGATTGTGAGACTGCACGGAGTTACTATATCGATTATATCAGACAGAGGAGCCCAGTTTACGGCTAACTTCTGGAGGTCTTTCCAGAAGGGTTCAGGGGTAGATGGGAGGATCATTTGTCTCTTGTAGAGTTTTCTTATAACAACAGCTACCATTCTAGCATTCAGATGGCGCCATATGAGGCTTTGTATGGGCGGAAGTGTAGGTCGCTGATTGGTCGGTTCGACGTGGGCGAGGTTCAGTTGGTTGGCCCAGACTTGATTCAGCAGGCTGTGGATAAGGTGAAGCGTATCCAGGAGAGACTGTTATCAGCTCAGAGTCGGCAGAAGTCTTATGCGGATAATCGGCGTCGACATTTGGAGTTTCAGGTAGACGATTGGGTCTTCCTGAAGGTATCACCCATGAAGGGTATGATGAGGTTCGGAAAGAAGGGAAAACTTAGTCCAAGGTACATTAGGCCTTACCAGATCATCCGTAGAGTAGGCAAGGTTGCCTATGAGTTGGATCTGCCATCAGATTTAGAGGCGGTACATCCGGTCTTCCATGTTTCTATGTTACGGAAGTGTATCAGAGATCCATCGAGAGTTTTCCTAGTTAGCGAGGTCCAGGTGACAGAGGATTTATCGTATGAGGAGAGTCCCATAGCGATACTCGATCGCCAGGTCAGGCGACTGCGGACCAAAGATGTGGCTTCCGTCAAAGTCTTGTGGCAGAATGATAATAGGGAGGAGATGACTTGAGAAGCGGAGGAGGACATGTTGAGGAAGTATCCTCACTTATTCTCTACACCTTCAGGTAATTCATTTCCCTTACTTGTCAAGTTTTAATTTAAGTTTTTCGCTTAAATGCTATTATGTGGCCACGTGTGGCATTATTGGTATGTAGGGGTTGTAAAAGGAGAATATGTCGCTATCTATAAGTTTGACTCCGAAAGAACATTCGGGGACGAATGTTTCTAAGGGGGGAAGAATGTTACACCCCGTAATTCCAGGACATGTTTATAAGAACGTACGTAAGAACTAAAAAATGTTAAGAATTGAGACTAGTAAAAATTTATCGGAATTATGGAAATGTCGGGAAACGAAATATTGCGACGAATGGGAGGGCGACACGTGTCACCCCCCCCCCCCCCCTTAGATGGTCATGGTCGAATGGACCATGGGCTTTATGGTCATTTGACCAATATAAAGATGAGCAAGTCTTGCTAAGGCTAAGAGCTTGATAATGTTGACTAAGTCCAAGGGCCAGTTGGCTTGATCTTTTAATAGAATGCATCCAAGCCACCCGTATGTGCTAATCTTGACCCTCCATTGTGTTATTTAAGCATACTAGTAGCAAGACAAGGCTTCCATACTTAGTAAAATTTTCAAGTAAGTTTGTTCTTCACAATATTGCTCTCGGGTTCATAGGGTTTGAAGGAGAAAAAAATTTCGTTTATTGTTCAATAACCTCCACACTTTAAACCAAGGTTCCTAAGAGTATTGTAAGGGTATCTCAATAGAAAGATCCCGGAAAAGTATCGTTTTTGTATTAGTCGCAAGGTGAAAACCTAAGTCACTTTCCTAGGTTTGGTTTGGAAATTGAAGGAAATTTGTTTGTGATCTTCTAAGGGCTTCAAGTGGCGGATTGGAGTGTCAGGGAAAGGCTCTAAGTTGCTAGGGAGCGACTTCGGATCTTGAAGTTGGATTAAGGCTCGTTAAGGTAACAATCTTGTTCTCTTAAGTGTTATAAGATTACATATTGTGGTAGCCTTACATTTTAACTAGTATGAAGTATATGTATTAAAGATTGATAAGTGTTATGGATATTGGAAGCCTAAATCTGAAATGACATTACTAACCATTTGAAATTGAAATACAATTTGGTCGGTAATTAGAATCGTCGCATGTTATCTACTTTTAGATTGTAGTATTTATAATCGATTGCGGCTTGATAACATGTTATACTAAACAACTTGGATTGAAAAGGAATTGGAAAGAAGACTTTGTGTTGTTGTACCTCAAATTGCCGAAAATGACATTGTATTTTGGACTAGTTTGATATCAATTGTGGGGCGGAATTTTACACGTCTTGTTAGGCGTGTAATCCCCTATTGTTAACTACATTGTTGAGCCTTAAATGTGGCGTGTTTGGTTATTGAATTCGGGCCTTGAAAAAGGTGGAAAAGTATGTAGAAACAAAGGAAGTGTTGTCCGATTTTCCGTAGAATTTAGTGACTTTGCACTTAGAATATTCTACGTTTGAAACTAGAAGCTAATAGACGTATTATAGTCATTATAGGTTGACATACTACGTACGACATATTGGAATTAGCAAGTGGATTGAACGAAGAGGTATGTGAAACTTTCCTATCTCTTGGGCATGAATAGTTGTAAATGTATAGTACGGTAGACGTACGAGATTTTGAAGAATCTAGTCCATTTGATATCCTTGGCTCATCTTAAGAATGTCCAAGTTGGTTGAGTTAGGGAATTAACTCACTTGTTTAAAAATATTAAGGATATCTTAGTTTCTAAAAGTTAAGAGACTTAAAGTATTTTGAAAGTATATGATACTTGTTTTGTTTGGAAAGTTTAAGTCTCTTGGTTATAAAGAAGAACGTAAGTATCTAAAGTATAAAACTAGTATAACGGCTTTATGGGAAGTTGGTTATAGGGCTGGCCAGTGGGCCGGGCCGACCCGACCACGACCCCGACCCCGACACGACCCCATATAAAAAAAAAAATGGGACCGGGGCGGGACAGGGTATGGTCCCGCCCGACCCGACCCCGCCAGGCCCCGATCCCGCCCCGACCCGCCCGATCCCGCTGATCCCCGCTTTGCAAAAATAGCCGTTGTCTAACGGCCATTTTAAATTTTGGCCGTTAGAAAATGGCCATTTTTGGCTTCCCCCCCCCCCCTACCCCCTTTATATTTATTTTTAACTCTTAAGTTATTATATTTACACTTTAACCTAATTTTCCAACTATAAATACCTCATTTCCTCTTCTTATTATTTTCACAAATCTTTCTACTCTCTAATCTCTCAATCAATCAATCTCTATACAACATTGTCTACTACATATTCAATCTATTTATTAATTTGAGAATTGGGAGTGAAGTTGGCAACTAGCTTGAGGATTATCTATCGAGCAAAGTTTCAATTTTCAACCTCTCGATTACACGTCGACTCTACGTCGGCGTTTGGTACATTCGTTCTCTCATTAAATTATTATTTTGGTTTTATTTCATTTAGCACATTTAATTTCATTATCTTTAAGTCTTTAACTATTTATTACCATGAAAAGAGTAAAAAGTGTTTTTTGGCAAGGTACTTCTTCTAGTAGGGCGGGTAACAAGAGCAAGGGTACTTCTTCTAGTATTCCTAGACAAGATGATTTTATAGATCCTGAACTGTTTCCTGAAATACCATATGATATTGACACAAATGTTTATCCTCAAAATGAAGAAGATTTTAATTTAGATGACACTCTAGATGATGATACACCTACTAATGAAGATGATGATACACCCACTAGTGAAATGCCTCCTATACCCCCTAGTATGAGACGAGGTCCGGCAAAACGACCATTAAAATCAGTTGTATGGAAATATTTTGACAGGGACGTACCGAATCAAGTAGCTGTATGTAAAACTTGTAAAAATGTTTATTCTTTTAAAACTGGACAAGGTCATGGTGGGACGGGGGGTTTAGGAAGATGTCTATTGCAAAAACACAAAGCCTTGCATGCCCAATACATGATTGAAAAAGATGGTGAGCAAGCGTCCTCTCAATCGGGACAAGGTTCACATCTTGTCCCGACAAAGTCTGTGGTCAAATTAACCCTATGACGGGGGGAGTTGTAGGCCCTAAATACGATAAACATAAAGATAGGGAAGCACTAGCAAAATTAGTTGCTGTGGAGGGTTTGGCTTTTTCATTTCCTGAATCGCCTGGTTTTATTCATTATATTAGAGATATGTATAATCCTGCTTATAAAGGTTTTCCTAGATCAACGGTTAAGAGATACGTGTTTAAATTTGCACACGAATATCAACAATATTTGTGTTATTCATTATATCATTTAAATTACAAAGTCGCTCTAACTTCTGATATAGGTCGTAGTACTAACGATCATGATTATTTAACGGTAACCTGTCATTGGATAAATTATAAATGGTCTATGCAAAAACATATTTTAGCATATAGATATATAGATAGTAGGCACACTGGTGAGTTTATTTCAGAAAATATTTATTCAGTCTGCGATTATTACGGAATAACTGATAAAGTTATGAGTATTACATTAGATAATACATCTTCTAACAATGCTGCTATTTGTATTTTAAGAGATGTTTTAACTCCGTCTTTTCCAAAACATTTTCATATCAAATGTGTGTGCCATATTTATAACTTAGTTGTAAAGGATGGTCTTTCACTTTTTCAAGATATTCTTGAAAAAATACAATTTGTTATACACTTTATTTTTAAAAATAATAGAATTCAACAGAGAAAAGAATATAAAAAACTTATCACGATTGTGGACTATCTTACAGAAAAATTCCCGAAGAAGTACCAACTAGGTGGAATTCTTTATATGACCAACTAGTTGTTGCTTATGACTATAGAAAACCTATCACTTTATTTTTTAACGCACATAATCAAAATCCAAATGATATGATTGTGGATAATGATTGGGACAAAATTAGAGAACTTATTGTATTTCTAGAGAATTTTCAACGAGCAACGAAAGAATTTTCTACTTTATATTATCCTACTATTTCAACTATGTTGTTTTATATAACTAATATTTTTACTTCTTAAAGAATATATGGAAAAATCTGCTTATAAGGCAGCTATTAAAAAAATGTTTATGAAATTAAAGAAATATTTTATTTCTATTCCCCCTATTTATATTATTGGTGTTGTATTAAACCCGACTATTAAAGTAGAGGGTTGTAAAAGTCTTATTGAAAATATTTATACCTGTATGGACGTACTACCACCTCCAACTCCCAAAAATTTAAATGTTGAGCCACCTATTGAACAAACGCTAGAAGAAGTGTTGAATAGCGTAGAAGATGAATGCAAAAAAGTATATTGGCATTACCAGCAAGAAAGTGCTAGTAACCAACCGACTTTTGTACCATCTTCTTCTTCAACACAGCCTAAAAAAAGACATGTTGTTTCTGGGGCTAGTATTGATTCTATTGAAAGCCTCAGAAATATAATGTGCGGTGGTAGCAGTGCTAACCAAATTAGCGAGTTCGATGTTTTTGTTTTGCAGGGTAATTTACCTTACCAAGCAGTTATCAATGAAGAAGGAAAGGAAGACTTGTTGAAATATTGGATGCAGAATAAGAAGACATTTCCGACACTTTCAATGATGGCCCGAGATATTTTGAACATTGGCGTCATCAATCGCTCGAAGCGCTTTTACGCAGCGATTTCAAATAGAGAGCACAGACACTCGTTAGCGGAGACAACTTGGAGATGGCGGTACTATTGAGAGATTGGATACGAGCGGAGCGAAGGAGGTGGCCAATCGTAGATTAACGAAGAAGAAGGCGACAACTACAACGACATTTTATCTGAAGGCATGAGTAGCGGCGTGGAACAATTTTACCAAGATATACCAATTCCAACCAAGAACCACACGAAATTATAAAGAAACTAGAAAAATATTTTCAAATTGGTAATTTATTTCATTGCAATTTTTATTTTTCTATGTCTTTGCAATTTTTTCAACAACGAGACACTACAATGTTGTAATTCGAATCTTGTATATTTCAATGAAATAATTAATAATATAAGAGGCACAAAACATTGGGATGTTTTTTTACACTCTTCTTGTCTTTTTAATTATTTAGTTTATACTTTATACTTTATAAATATATTATATATATGAGTATAATTATAATACTATAATATTATAATAGTATAATATGAGTCTATGACTATCACTATATGACTATATGAGTATATGTATATGTTAATGTTACTTTGTTAGTAATTTAGTATTTTTAATTTAGTGAAAAAATTTAAAAAAAAAAACAAAAAAAACTCGTCCCGTCCAGGCCCCGACTTGATGGGATCGGACCGGACGACAATATCATCCCGCTAGTCCGGTCACTTTGCCCGCCTGACCCGCCCCTCCTCTCCACCCCGACCCCGTCCCGATCCCGCTAATCCCGACCCTGGTGGGTCCGGCCCGGCCCACTGGCCAGTCCTAGTTGGTTATAATAGCTTTATGTAAAGTTAAAAGAGTGGTTTACTCTAAGTAAGGTAAATAATGATAAACGACTTGAAATGAGGAAAGGCAAATTGATTTGAAGGCATCAATTGCTTAAAGTTTTAAAGTAAAAAGTCACTTGATTTAGAAGTCTTTAAATGTAGTTCTAAAAGGTATTGTGACTTGTCTTGAAAAGTAAATATGAATTGATACTACGGTTATTAGTATCTTGGAAGTTTTATATGAAAAATAGTCATTTTAAAAGAGTAGAAGTACGTAGTACTTTGGGTTAAATTCCTGGATTTTTATAATGACATGTTGGTGCCTTAAGTAAACTAAAATGAGAGTGTTTATGAACAAAGCTAATAAGAAGTTACGGGATTTCTTAACTTTCTTGTGTTATGTATGATAAGCCGGTAGTGCTTATGTTATGTATGATAAGCCGGTAGTGCTTATGTTATGTATGATAGCCGGTTGTGCTAGGGATATATATTGTTCATTACGGGGTCATTCCCCTGGTTTGTGGCATTTGCATATTCCGTGGATTTGCTACCCATGATGCGAGGAATACCTCATGCGAGTTCGTAGGGCTTATGCGGGTGAAATAGTCCTATGCGGGGCGGACCAGTCCTATGCGAGGATATTACCTCATGCGGGTCCACACGACCTATGCAGCGAATCTGATCATGCGAGAAATTACCTCATGCGGGTCCATACGGCTATCGCGGTGAAATAGTCCCAGGAGTAGGATTGCTTAATGATACTACGGGCGGGTGACCCTACTTTGATCATGAGCCTCCTATTTTTATGCAGTAAAGTATACACTTGTTTACTCTCATTGTTAGTAAGGCACAGTGTACTGTAATTTGATTATCATACATGTCTCCAGCTTTATTTTAGACTTATGATGTAAATTGCAGTATTTTTCAGTTTTACATGCTTGGTACATATTGTGTACTGGCCCCCTTTCCTCGGGGGGTTGCGTTCATGCCGCAGGTAGGGGTAAGAAGGTGGTGGATCCTTATTCTTAGGATCACTGATCAGGTGTCAGAAGCTCCATTTCTCCGGAGGCTTGTCTTTTGGTACGGTTTTCCCTGATGTTGTAGATTTATGTACACTCAGGAGTATGGCGGGGCCCTGTCCCGCCACAGTTGTTATTCTTAGAGGTCTGTAGTCACATTTGTGGATTGGGTTTTAAGAACAGAGATGTACTGATTTATTTTTGGTTTATGTATATGTTACGGAAGGTGGCCTTATCGGCTAGCTTGTTGATGCTTATTGTCTAAGTATTTATATGTATTGTGTATGTTCCGTTGCTATTCTCTGATGTATACCTGAAAGGGATGTCCAGGTAGGGTACCAGTCGCGGGCCCGGGGTCGGGTCGTGACAATAATTCATTAAGATTTCTTCCACATATGCTCTTCAAATCTGTCGGCTGCTTCATTTCAATGCCCATGGCTACTGTTTTGGTGGACTACTTATTGTTGCTATAACATGAGCTACTACTATATAGGTTTGATAAAAAGGGTCTACACTTGATATGCTGCTGCATTTTCTAAAGGCAGACATATGCTATATTTATTGTCCCAATACGACAATTTAATGTCACCAATTGTTGCATTCTGGGCTAAGATGTTGCTGTATTCTGAGGCTGAAATGGGTCGCATAATTGAGACAATTTTGGAGCAAGTTATCTAGTTCCAACAGTTATGTTCTGGGGGATAAACCATTGTCTCACTTGCTGCTACTGATATATGTTTGACGAGGCTGATTCTTTGTTCTTTAAGAAGTGGATATGAGCTAGACTTGAAAGAAAATAATATGTTGTTATATTCTTGAGGAGCCACTGCTCTTCTTTAAAAGGAACAAATTACTACACTTAGGCCAATGATAAATTGAGGCCGCGTCCCTTCGCTTTTGGTTATTTATTGATTTGAATTCAATATCACATTTAGGCCAATGAAATTGAGGCTGCGTCCCTTCGATTTTAGTTATTTACTAATTTGAACGAGATACTACACTTAGGCCAATGAAATTGAAATTGAGGCTGCGTCCCTTCGGTTTCGGCATAATAATGATTTGAACATGATACTACATGACCCTTCCGGAAAGGTTGTCCCTCGGTTTGCTTTCCTTCGAAAAAGGGCGATGATTACACTTATGGATCTTTCACATATGTACCGTATACCAACATGCTTGAGGGGTGACTAGATTGACTGACGAGTCACTAGTTCGCAACCATGACTTGTTTGGGATGTCCATTTACAAAAAATATAGATCTGAGCCTTCCGTAATTAAAACTCCTATTGTTTTTTTTACGGATCCGAAGGTTTTAATCGCATTTATTTATTATTTTACTAACTCTTTTACTAAGTGTTTTTGTAGGTACCCGGAGACGCATCCCGAAGTTAAAGTCGATGCAGAAAAGGAAAATAAAAGCGAAATACCGCTAAGTTCTCTTCACTCCCTCTTTATATGATTTTTGCTTTCGTTACAATCTCGTTAAATGCATATCTTATTTAAATATTTGCATGTCTAGTTTAAATGTCTCTTAGTTAGTTTAATGATTGTAGAATACCTTTAGAATTGTAGAATACATGTTAGCATAATAATATCAACCTAAGTTTGACCGGATAACCGCATGTTAGCGGATCTTAAAGGATGTCTAACCCCTTCCCTTTAGGATAATAAAGAACCCTTACCTGAAATCTCATAAGTTTCGCAGACCAACAAATGGAGATCATTTGTAGCATTTTTATGCTATTTTTAAGTGTCCTAATTCACTAGACTAATTAGGTGGCGATTCCTTAAAAACAATAAAAACAATTCAGGAATCACCCATATGTCGTACACCATTTCGACTCTAGTTAAAATGGGGTGTGACAGGTAGTAGCCGCAAAGTTAACTCGTTAAGATACAGTACACCAGTTAAAAATATATTAGTTCCCAGTCCATGTAAGTAATTAAGTTTTCCCTTAGTAAGGAAGATTGCTCAGACGTGAGTTAAAATATGAGTCATTAGTGACGTAAAGTGCAAAGAAATGCAGAAGATGCGAAAAGTTAGTTGGATTACAACAAGAGAGAAGGATCCAAAAGTATATGACCTTAACCTTTGGTCTAAGGGAGAGATGTGTACATCGTCAGTAAATCCAGTTGAACGTTTGAAACCCAAAGGGTTAACATGAGATATGAAGAATATCAATTTAGTAATGTGGGCATAATGAGATAATATCTATAAGAAATGTGCCTAAAATGTACAAGAAACATGGAGTGAGTAGAATGATTGTCGATCTACTTATTTCAAGATCATTGAGCATCAATTAAACGATCACATAAAATTTATAAGATCATACCCAATTATGTGTCTTAAGGATATTGTCATTACATGAGAATCTAGTATTCAGGGTGCTGGTCAAAGACTTAGCGTACTGTAGTGCTATGAGTATTTCAGGAAGGGTCACGAAAAGAAATCAAGTATGGGTAGTTTAGCTCATGCTAAGGCGGAATAAGAGAATCATGATAAGATAAGTTTATTGTTTAGCAAATCTAGGAGTTCAACTTTTAGACCCCGAAGATGGTAGTGTTGTTTTACAAAACAGAGTCAACCCTTCTTAGTAGTTGAGAAAAAGGGGAAACTAGTTTAATAATCCCTATCTATTACTGTTAAAGGAAGGGATTCACAAGCATCAATCCATGGATTTTGAACAAGGGGAAAATGATGTACTCCAAGGTAACAAGGAAAAGTTTTGCATCTCAGATGTAGATAGACGCAAAAAAGAACTATGGTAGAGGCACACAATTTCAGATATTTTACCTACCCAAGCTCCACGAAAATAAATCATGAACTTGAGGAAGTTTATTGGTGGAATGACATAAAGAATAATATAGTTGTTTTCGTGGCTAAGTTTCCAAATTAGAAACAAGTGAAAGCTCATTCAGCAGAAGATTATGCCAAGTTGTATATTTAGAAAATCGTCAGGTTGCATGAGACTCTAGTGTCCATTGTTTCAGATCGAGGTGTCTATTTCACAACAAATTTTTGGAAGTCCTTTCATAAAGGATTGGGTACCAAGGTAAATCGCAGTACCGTTTATCATCCTCAGACGGATGGTCAGGCAGAACACACTAACTGGACGCTCTAAGATATGTTGGGAGCATGTGACCTAGATTTTAAAGATAAGTCTAGTCATGTTAATGATTGGGTGTTCTGAAAGTTTTGCCTATGCATGAAGTTATGAGATTAGAAAGAAGGGGAAGCTCAGTTCCTGATATGTTAGACCATACAAGATCATGCGGAGAGTTCATCAAGTGGCTTATAAGCTAGAGTTACATCAGGGTTGGTTGTTGTATACCAATATTTTATGTGACAATGTTAAAAAAATCACGGAGATCCATATCTAGTTACTCCTATAGAAAACAATGCGATTAAAGATAGCATGTCTGGCAAAAAGATTCTAGTGACTATTTTTTTATCATCCAATTTGCAATTTGAGGACTAAGGAAGTGGCTTAAGTAAAGGTACTATAAAGGAAACAAATGTGAAAAGGCTATACGGGAAGCCGAATAGGACATAAATTCTAAATATCTGCACTTATTGATAGACAAGCAAAAAATGTCCAAGGTAACTACCTCGAATATTCAGACCTCATGTGAGCTCAGTGTTCAGATCTCACATCCGCTCGGCATTCAGATCTCCTTCTATCACATTCATATTTTCGGCATTCATATTTCATGCTATGATATCCATGTTTCATATCTCATGTCAGTTCAGTACTCATGTATCCATGTGAGCTAATATTCATGTATTTATGTCAATACAATATTCATGTTCTATTTCATGCTCCCGCATCCATGTAATCATGTCATATGCATGCTCATGTTCCAGTACTCATGTCATTCATGCCTATGAATTTTTTTTCAAATCTCATGTATAGTATTTATGTATTTATTCAGTCCAATATCCTGTTTTTCATGTCAGACCGGTATTCATGACAAATAGTATTCACGTATTCATGCCAGCTCAGTACACGTTCATCATGTCCATGTTTCAGTTACCATGTTATGTCATGTCATGCGTATTAAGATACCCGGTGAGGTTTGTGTTGTACTCTGGTTAGCTGGTAGGTGTTTGAAAAATATTTGGATAGTTCTATTTACAGAGGAAATCCTGTCGAAATTTTTGTAAAATTTCAGAGTTAGTCATACTCTTAACCATGATCCATCATTCGAGGAAGAATGATCCCAAGGGGGAGTTATTATAACACCCCGTACCTTCGAGCTATAGTTTTAACGTATGATAGGAACGTGATGGTACCAAGATAAGAAGTGTAGGAAGTGTTTTGAAAACTAATCAAGGCATAAAAGGGGTCTTAAAAAAATTAGAGTCGGAAGCTACTATACGGAGCATGTTTTCACATGAGTTTGCAGCAGGCCTCACTAAAAGTGAATTTACAGATATCCATATACAGAATTTAGAAATACTTACTTCATCCAAGTTGTATCCCTTTGAAATACATTTCCAACAATATATGGACCAGCTCAAAAGGAGTTATGTGCCGAGAGTTATGCCTGTTTTACTAACGCTGAACGAAGCAGAATTTTCAGATTTTGGGTCACGTTTTTTAGCCTTTTCCTACTCGAATTGGGACTCTTTAATTTATTATTTTATGAAGTAAAAATGTCTCTAACACTATTCTAAACCCTAAGAAACCACTTATTGTCACAACCCGACCCCGGGCCCGCGACTGGTGCCCTACCTGGGCACCCTTACAGGTATACATCAGAGATAATCAGCGGAACATACATAAACTTAACAATGAAATAAATAATAGGTTAGCCGATAAGGCTACCTCCATGGATGTAAACAATCTCAAAAGCAGTTACCTCAAATTTTTATAAAGTGACCCACAATATATGACTATAGACCTCTAAGAGTTTACATAATACTATGACGGGACAGGGCCCCGCCATACCCCTGAATGTACAAAAGTCTACAACTTCAGGGAACCGTACCAAAAGACAAAGCCTCCGGAGAAATAGAGCTTTCCAAGAACTGAACAGTGATCCTAAGAGTGCGGATCGCCAGTTACGTGCCTCAACTGCGGCATGAATGCGGCCCCGAAGGTCGATAACAGGTACCAAGTATGTGAAACTGAAAATACTGTAATGAAATCATAATAGTCTATATAAAACAGGAGACATGCATGATAGCCAAAATACGGTACACAAAGCCTGATTAACAACGAGAGTAATGAGAATCAACGTCGTCTTTTAAAAGACCATTTCACAATCTATGAACAACCATGTCAAGTCAGGGACGCATGCCCTCCAAGTCATTATCCAAATATAACCACGGGTCTCATGCCCAACAATGTCAAACGTGCCCGTGGAATTCCTTCCTCACTGCCGACAGTCTATGATATAACAACACCAAAGAGTACATGTGAACACCAGGTCCCACCTGTGTCATAAGAACCGTACGGGGCAAGTCTGGCGCCGACTACGGATACCTCTGCGTCACTCGCTGGCCGGGCAAGTACGAAAGCCAACTACGGATACCTACCGTACTAACAATCAGATAATCGTACCAATGGCCGACCGGCAAGACGAAAGCTACTACGGATACTACACGTGTCACGTCACGGCCGGCAAATCTGGCTAACTACCAGATACCTACCGTACCAACAATAATGTATACTGTACCATGAAACTGACCGGGGAAAGTATGAAAGCTACTACCAGATACCACCTGCGTCACGTCGCTGACCGGAGCAAGTACGAAAGCTAACTACCAGATACCTCCTGCATCACAAGACTTCGCCATAATGCCGACCAGGGCAAGTCTGAAAGCCAACTACGGATACCGCTGCATCGCCACGGCAAGGCGGTGCAGCTAACTACTAGATACCACCTGCGTCCCTAAACCTCATGGAGGGCTAAACCATGGAACAACACTATCAACAGGGAAACGAACCCTCATCATGGCTGCATACCCGTGGACCATCCATCGCGTCAGTATGTCCAAAATGGTTAAGAATAACATGACCGACCCTCCCTCGAGAGACGCGGTAGGAAAAGGATACCACACTTGCACCACAAGGTTATCACAAGCAACATAAACAAGTTACTCACACTTAAGGTATTTTCATTTTATGCCAAACATCCGGGTTTTAACCCCAAAGTACTGCATACTTTCATCCTTTCAAAAAGACCTTTTTTTATGTAAAAGCCACACGATATTAATACTCGTAGTATCAAAGCACGTTTTCTTTTCAACTCAAATTACTACACCTTCAGAAAATCTTTACAAGGCCTTTAAAATCAAGTTATTTCTCCTTTTCCGAAAACAAGTCGTTTATAAGTCAAGTCTCTTATCTTTCAAAATCAAATCGTTTAGCTTTCAAAACCAAATCAAGACAATACCATGCCTTCTTTCTAAACAAAACACTTCTCCTCTCAAAGGTCAAGTACAATATACTTCTCAAAATAGTTAAGTCTCATTACTTCTTAAAAACATCAAGTTACCGTTTAAATCCAAAGATAGAACCGTTCTTTCGTTTTCATAAAGTCGTTACAACCAACTTCCCATAAAGTTGTTATATTAACCTTATACCTTAGTCAATTACATTTTCCTATATCCAATGGACTTATACTTTTAAAACAAAACAAGTATCATATACTTAAAACACTTCAAGTGCCTTAACTTTGAAAACTTAAGACATCCTTAATAATTTTAAAGAAGTGGGTTAATCTCGTAACTCGCCCAACGTGGCCATTCTTAAATAAGTAAAGGATATCAACGTATGGTACGTCTACCGTACTATATAAGTACAACTATTCATGCTCAAGAGATAGGAAAGTTCCACATACCTCTTCGGGTCAATCCACTTGTTAAGTCCAAACTACCGCACGTAATACGTCAACCTTAGAGCTTTATCCAAAATTATTTCAACAACTTTGCTAGCCTCCTTTCCAAGAACACCACCACAACAACTCCTACAAGCTAGCCACAAGCTTCCTTCTTGCCACACTTTTCAGATTTTTCCTCAAGCTTAGATTTCCTCTTGAAATTCTAGAGAGAAGGGAGAGCTTTAACTTAGAGAGAGAGAAGAGTTTGAAGAATGACCAAGTCTTGAAGACTTGGTCAATAAGTAGTGCATGCAAAATCAGATGGGGGGGGGGGGGACACTTGTCACCCTCCCATGACCTCTTAAAAAGAATATATCAGATTTCCTCAGTTTTTTCGCCAAAAGTTCCGCCTCGGCGCCGCGGCCCTGCAGCCGGCGCCGCGGCGCTGAAACCCCTGCCGACTCCCAGAACTATCCGGCGCCGCGGCCCTGCTTTCCGGCGCCGCGGCGCTGCAACTTCAGCGCTCCCTCAGAATATCCGGCGCCGCGGCCCTGTGGCTCCTGACCGAAACACTTTCTGTCCGACTGCGCACTGAACTTGTAACTCCCATAACTTTCTACTCCGATGTCTTATCGACGAACGGTTGGTTGCGTTGGAGACTAGACTCAACGAACTACGCACTAGGACTTTGAAACACCTAGGAACTCTCAATGTAACGGGTCATAACCTGCCTCAAAGTAGACTAAAACCCGTCTGAAACAATCCGTCAACCTAACCTTCTAAAATTTTAAGTCTTACTCCCTCTCGTATGCTCTCACACGTATGGCTAGAACTACGGGATATAACACTTATACTCTCTCTACATCCATCCCTAAAGAACCTAGGCACTCCAATCCTTCAAGAACCACAAGAAAATCATTCTTGCAATCAAGAAAAATCAAGAAACCTTCAAGAGTTTGGTTTGGCGATCTAGTTTCCTGAGGTTTCCTCTAAGGTAAATCTTTCAATCAAGAACTTTTACATTCTACAAGATTACATCATTTTCTAAACACTAGAATAAATCCAACAACCCTGGCAACCTATAAAACCAAGAGTCGTGAATAGTTAGAGAAAATTCTAGTATTTTCTATAGACTTTCACTCCGGCCGGTCATATTCAATTGGTTCCTTCCGGTAATCTAATTGTTGGATCGAGCCCAAATTTTACCTGAGTATTTTTATAATACAAGTCTTAATATAAACAGTGCATATTTGATTGGAGGACCGAAGAAGTGTCCTTTCAGCTATGAATAGTAGCTACAAAAATGGTAAAAACTCCTCTCACGGTTTCAAGTTTAAAGTTTTGGGTTTCTTCTTCAAAAGTTCAAACATTTTCGTCAAGTTTTGGAGCGACTAAGGTATGTAGATCTTCTATACACATGTGAGAATATCATTGTTCTTTCCCACTCCACTTTTAGTCCATGACACGTGAATTTCCTCAGACCTAGTGTTTTTCTCTAATTCATGATGACAATGTATAACCATGCTTATATCATTTTTTCGTTAATTGTATTCATGATATGTCATTATGATTTTCATGAACCTGTATGTAATCCATGAACACATGTTTTGAATTTCATAGGTTCTTAAATACAAGTCATAAATCATTATTACTCAATCATATAATTATACATGTTTTCATATTTCATACAAGCTATATTATGTATCTACTTACATGCTAAATTATTCTTACAAATCATGTTTATAAGTTATGTTTATGAAATTCATGGGCTTCTAAGCAACTATATTCATGTTAATGTTTAAGAATTGCGCAGATTACCGAGAAGGTTCGGACAGTCTGAAACTACGTATGCCAACGTAGGATAAGGATCACTCCGCCCAGTTAGGACGATTCCTTCATATTATCCATTGTGGGTTATTGGATCCATTATTGTCATGTTCATGTCTCGTACCCTGACAAGGTACGAAATGACGTAGTTGATCGGGCATATATCAGACGTCACATTCTCACGCGATGGTTTCATGCCGTTTATACTAAAGCTCTCCCATTAAAAATAATTTACCATATTTTATTATATTCATGCCAGATATTATACATGCTCGTACTCAGGTTATAATTTTAGTTTCAGTTTTATATTCTTATTATTTTATGTGTCTGCTTATTCTTTCAGTTGTTTTACATACGAGTACAATTCAAATGTACTTACGTTCCTTTTGCCTGGGGCCTGAACTTTATGGTGCATGTACGAAATTTCATGATGACATATCAGTTCGCTAGGATTTCTACAGTATCAGCTATTGGTGAGCCCTATCTCATTCGGGATGTTATTTATTTATTTTCATGTCATGTTTTACAAAAAGTAATGTCATGTACTTGTCCAGGTAAACCGTTTTTAGCAGTCAAACTCATGTTCAAAGGTTTTATAGACTAGTCTAGCATGTCATGTCAGTATTTAGACTTAATATATTTTTCAGATTATTTCTGCAATCAAATTTTCAGATAATATATTTTCAGATTTCTATGTTTTAAGTTACTAATTCATGATAGTAGATGCCCATGTTAATCCATCAAGCTATGTGGTTCTCTCGATCACTATATTTGACAATGGTCGTGTTACGCCATAACATGGTGTAATTTGGGCGAGATCAAAATCTTCATAAAAAATTAATTGTCTAGTGACCCATATATTTTAGGTTGTGACAACATCCATTAGGCGCATATCAAGTTTTTCATGCATGAAAGACTCATAAGATATCTCAGAATGACTTGTATCTACTACGGGAAAATATGTCTATGCATAATCAATGTCAAGCCTTTGCGAAAACCCTTGTGCCACAAGTCGTGCTTTATATTTGACAATTTCACTTTTTCATTTCATTTTTTCATAAACACCCAGTTGTACCCCCACTGGCTTGACATCTTCCGGTGTTCGTACTATTGGTCTGAAAATTTCACGTTTTTCAAGTGAAGCTAATTTTGCTTCGATTGCTATTTTTCATTTTGGAC
Source organism: Przewalskia tangutica (assembly GCA_029844215.1). Lineage (NCBI taxonomy): Eukaryota > Viridiplantae > Streptophyta > Magnoliopsida > Solanales > Solanaceae > Przewalskia > Przewalskia tangutica. The sequence goes on along the minus strand of CM056720.1, from coordinate 137,518,271 downwards.
AGTCGCCTCTTTATCTACATTCATCAATAGACTTTGGTTCAAGATCTTCATCTTTTTGCATTACTTCAATAGCAACATTATATGCAAAAGCATTGTCAACGTCAACATCATTTCGGTTCCACCTTTTTCCTGTGGAGAAATAAATATTGAGATCTCATCATTATTATCTTTTCTAGGTACTTGGGCCTCGTCGGATGAGGTTTTATCATTTGTTATGCCTTTGGGATTCTTCAAGAGTGATTTATTTCATTTGGTCAACTTGATCATTTATTCCTTTTTTCCGAAGATTCTTATCTTTCGAACCAACACGGTCTACCACGCTTTATGATTGGTCTAGACTCATTTGCGCTATAGTATTGTCCTGGTGGGACATCAACTCGAGTACAGTTGGAATATGTGATTTATTAATCCTTGCAAGATCAGTAAATACATCTGAAAATTGATTTGTAATATTTTGTAATTAAATGATCTTTTGAACCTTTTGATCACATTGCTTTGTACGAGGACCCAAACGAGACAACGATAATGCTTTTCAATCTATCTCTTTTTCCTGTTGCTTATTTTCTCCCCCTAATATTGGGAAAATTGATTCATCAAAGTGGCAATCAACAAATTTGATTGTAAACAAATCTCCCTATCATGGGCTCCAGATATTTAATAATAGAAGGAGATTTATAACCAACATATATTCTCAATCTTCTTTGGGTACCTATCTTTGTGCGTTTAGGTGATGAAATTGGAACATATATCGCACCATCGAAAATTCTAAGATGTAAAATATCTAACTCCCGATCAAAAGTGAATAGTAATAGGGAGGTTTTATTATAATTTGTTGGCCTTATGCGTACAAACACAACTGCATGCAAAATGACATGTCCCCATACTATAAGGGGTAGTTTGGTTTTTATAATTAAGCAACAGTCTAGCTATCCACTGTAGGCGCTTGATGAATTATTATGTTAGACCATTCTGAGTATGAAGATGTTATCCCAGTTGCCATACAATAATCATTAAAAACCTAAGTTGTGAATTCATTGGCATTATCGAGACGAATTATCTTGATTGCATAATCTAAAAATTGTGCTCTTAATCTTATTAATTGAGCCAATAATTTCGCAAATGTCATATTGCGAATTTATAACAAGCATACATATGACCACCTGGTAGATGTATCTATCAAAACCATATAGTACCTAAATGGTCCATATGGAGGGTGAATGAGCCCACATATATCGCATGTATATGTCTAGAAATGAAGGGGATTCAATCCCAACTTTTAATATTGATGGTCTAATAATAAATTTCCCTTGGGAACATGAAGCACACGATAATTCCTTAAATTTAAGAATCTTCTGGTTCCTCGGTGTATGCCCTTGTGAATTTTTAATTATTTTTGTCATTATATTAGAATCGGAATGACCCAATCAGTCATGCCAAATAATAAAAGCATTAGGACATGTAAACTCGTTGTTTACCATGGCATGCGATTCGAATATACAAACATTGGTGTAGTATAAGCCGGAGGAAAATGTGGGTAATCTTTCATGTATATACTTCCTTCCTGCTTTTATTTTACTAATATAAAGATATTCAATATTTTCTTTATTGGTGGTCTCAACATGATAATCATTTTGACGAATACCATTCAAACTCAACAGGTTCTTTTGAGATCTACTACAATATACATCATCATTGATAGCTAATGCAATTCCCCCAAGTAGCAATAAGGTCGTTCTTCCAAAGTCCTCAATTAATTTTGTACTACCAGATATTGTTATAACAATGACTTTTTTCATAATCAAATAAGAGAAATATCTCTTTATCTTTTAATATGGTGTGCATTGTAGCACTATCCAAAAGGCATATATATTATTCATGCGGCCAATTGGAGACGGGAGAGTATCCATATTCTTTATAAAACAAAAGTTGTTTATTAGAAATCTTGAAAACTTATAATGACATAATAATTCCTACGAAAACATACAAGAAATAACAAAATAATATGCTTTATGAAATATAAAGTAGTTGAAAATAACATTTATTATTTTTCATTCCCCAGTAACAAGTCTTCAGTCATGATCCTCAAAGAAGTCGCCAGTTTCTAAATGAGTTGTACCAGGAAGGCCTTCATAATCATCATCTTTATTGAAAAAGTTTGTCTTGACTCTCTGTAAACGTGTAAATATAGGAAACAATATATTTTCTACCCATAATTAGAATATTTTCATATATTGTGTAAATATAATTATGGTAAGACTAGGATTCATTTTTTATATAGGCTTAGAATTCCTATTGTATAAGGGATGAATATTGTACTCTATATATACCTTGATATTAATGAAAGACTCCCCAAGGGAGATTAATATAATCTTACATAGTATCAAGAGCCTAGAAAGAAAAACCCTAGAATTTTTCTACCAGCACCGCCCTCCTCGGGCTTCTCATTGCGCCCTCTATCTACCCAAATTCTTGGTTTTTCTTCTCCATTCTTCTATTCTCTAAATGGATACGAGATTCTTCCATCGCCAGCGCGATCTTCCTCCACAAATTCCACCACCAAGTCATCACCCTCTTTTCATCCCGCCCTAACTGTTTCCAACATCAAGAACCATATCCCTATCCTCTTTTATCAAGAAAACAGTCAGTATTCTCCCTTGGTTGAACTGTTTCGCAATCATGCATGTCTCTATAACGTGCTTGATCATATTGATGACAAAATTCCGCGCCCTCAGGAGGTTGATGATTCTACTTGGCGTCGTCTAGACGATGGCGTCAAACAGTGAATTTATGGTAGTATTTCTCAGGACCTTCTTCTTAGTATCATGAAATCTGGCGCCACAGCCCTTGAGTTATGAAATCGTTTGGAGGAAATTTTTCAGGACAATAAGCACACCCGTGTTGTGTATTTAGAGGAGCAATTTAATAATACACGTCTTGAAAACTTTTCCAATGTGGATCGCAAGCGATTAAAACTCTCGACGGATCAACTTCTGCTGTCAGCGAGCACATTCGACACCAAACTGGTGTTACAATTGATTGATGGTCTTCCTAAAGGCGTATATGATACTTTGGCTACCATGATTCAACAGGCAGATCCGTTACCCAGCTTTAACAAAGCTCGCTCGCAGTTGTTGCTCGAAGAGACTCGACGTGCTAAGCAGGATGAGCACAGTCAAAAGGCATTAGCGGTCGAAATGCGCTCTCAATATCCAACGCCGCCAGAAAACTCTCAAGCGCAGCAGGGACGCGGCGGAAAGGGTGGCAGGGGCCGCCGCAGGGGAGGCCGTGGTCGTGGCAAGGTTCGCGGTCAACAGAACCAGCAACGATGCGAGGATCGCAGAACAACCGGCGCGGCGCCAATCTGAGTCGCGGCGCCCGGTTGAGTCGCGGCACGAGTCCATTCGATGCCAGACCCTACAATCCGTATTCTTACCCTGATTTGTTAGGCCCCGCTCCAGCCTCGCAGCAGGTCCACTTCATGCAAGGTCAGGTTTTGCAGCCCTCATCCGGCATGACACCCACTGAGTTGGGAAAGGCATTCAGCACCCTCTCCATGCAACAGTCTGACAATACTTGGTATATGGACTCAGGCGCCACATCTCACGTCACCCAATCTACAGGTACTATCCCTAAACTGTTTAGTTTAAAGCATCATCAATATGTTACAGTTGGTAGTGGACAACGCATTTCAGTTAAAGGGTATGTTACCTCATACACACAACCTCATCATCCACCCTTCTCCCTCAAAAACACTCTATATGCCCCACACATGATTAAGAACCTCATATTAAAACACCCTTCTCCGTCAATTTACTCGTAATAATTCTGTCTCCGTGGATTTTGACCCTTTTGGTTTTACTGTGAAGGATATTAATACGGGGACACCTCTTACGAGATGCAATAGCACGGGGGATCTCTATCCATTCACTTCCACATCCGCTGCCAGATTTTGCTCTCCCGTCACTCTAGCGGTTGTTTCTTCTTCAACTTAGCATAATAGGCTTGGTCATCCAGGAGTTCCAGTTTTAAATTTTCTTAAAGGCAACAATTTCATTGCTTGTAATGGGAAACTTGCCCAAAATTGTATTTCTTGCTCTTTAGGCAAATATATTCGTCTTCCGTTTAAATCATCTACTAGTGTTACATTTGCTCCTTTTGATATTATACATGCCGATTTATAGACATCTCATATCTCTAGTTCTCTCGGTCATATATATTATCTTGTGTTGCTTGATGATTTTTCACACTATGTTTGGTTATATCCTCTTAAATTTAAATCGGAAGTGTTTGCCGAATTTCTTGAGTTTCGCAAGTTTATCCACACAATTTGGAAAAAGCATAAAATCATTTATGTGCGATAATGATCGTGAATTCAATAACTCTATGTTTCACCGGTTTTGTACAAATAATGACATGGTTTTTCGCTTCTCCTGCCCTCACACCTCACCACAAAATGGTAAAGCTGAAAGAATTATACGTACCATTAACAATATGATTCGCACCCTATTGATTCATGTCTCCATCCCTCCTTCCTTCTGGGTATATGCTGCTAAAATGTCATAATACATTCTAAATATTCTTCCTACTAGCACTCTTCACAATATGACCCCTACCGAAATCCTCTACCATCGAGTCCCCTCCTATGATCATCTACGGATTTTCGGTTGTCTGTGCTATCCCAACTTCAGTTCTACCGCCCCTCACAAGTTTGCTCCTAGGTCTACTCCCTGTGTCTTCCTAGAATTCCCGTCAAACCATAGGGTCTATCTATGCTATGACTTGTCGACTCGTCAAAACCATATATCTCGTCATGTCACATTCAACGAGACCACATTCCCGTTTTTTAATCTTCCAAAATTCCAAAAACCGGACTACTCATTTCTTGACGAGCCTGCCATATCTCTCCTCATCCTCGAACAACTCACGTCCTATGTTCCGTCGTCAGAGCCACGACGCCTGATTTCCAGTGAGCAATCTTTAGGAATACCATCGACAGCGCCACGGCCCTGTGCTGAGGCGTCGCGGCGCCTAAACTTCAGAGAAGACTGTCAACCTTCTAGCGCCCCGGCGCTCGATCCAGGAGTCGCGGCTCCTCCGACGGCTTCACCCCCACCTTCTCTTTATCCGACTTTACCCACCGTCTCAGACACCACTCCGTCACCCACTGTCCCTACTCATCCAATGGAAACTCGTTCAAAGCATGGAATCTTCAAACCCAAAGTCCATTTCAACTTGTCTGCCCAAACCATCTCTTCACTTCCAAAGAACCCAAAATTGGCCAAACAAGACCCTAATTGGAATGCGACTATGTATGAGGAATTCAATGTTTTAACTAAACAGCACATGTGGGATCTAGTACCTAGACCTGAGGGGGTGAATGTAATTCGATGTATGTGGATTTTTCGTCACAAGTTCAGAGACAATGGAGATCTTGAGAGATATAAGACCCGTCTTGTGGCTAATGGCACAAATCAGCAGGAGGACATTGATTGTGGAGAGACCTTCAGCCCGGTTGTCAAACCGGCTACTATTCACACAGTTTTGAGCATTTCCATGGGCAAACACTGGCCGATCCATCAACTTGATGTGAAAAATGCATTCTTACATGGGGACCTGAGAGAAATAGTATACATGCATCAGCCGTCTGGGTTCACCCATCCAACAGTCCCTCACTATGTGTGTCGTCTCCGTAAGTCACTATATGGCCTGAAACAGGCTCTCCGTGCGTGGTATGATCGTTTTTCCATGTATATCTTGCATATTGGGTTTGTATGCAGCAAGAGTGATATATCACTCTTCATTTTTCATCGAGGTAGTAGCACTTCTTACTTATTACTGTACGTGGATGATATTGTTCTGACTGCCTCCTCAGATAGATTGAAAAATGAGATTATTGTCTTGCTTAAGTCCGAATTGCAATGACTGATTTGGGAAAGCTGAGTTATTTCTTGGGGATATCAGTGACCAGGTCTGCCAATCACATGCTCTTGTGTCAGCATAAGTATGCAGAGGAGATAGTGTACAGGGCTAAGATGGCGAATTGCAAAGTTATGCCTACTCCAGTCGATTCGAAATCTAAGCTCAGTGCTATGGATGGTGCTCCAGTCTCTGATCCTACTCTGTATAGGAGCCTTGCAGGTGCACTTCAGTATCTCACATTTACCAGGACAGACATAGCTTATGCTGTTCAGCAGGTGTGCTTATTCATGCATGCCCCCAGGGAGTCTCATTTCACTGCTCTTAAGCGTATCATTCGATACATTAAGGGTACTCTTGCTTATGGTTTGCACCTATACCCCTCTGCGCCAAACAGGTTGCTCTCATATACGAATGCAGATTGGGAAGGGTATCCGGACATGCTACGCTCCACCTCCGGCTTTTGTGTTTTCTTAAGGGATAATCTGATTTCTTGGTCTGCCAAGCGACATGCTACCCTATCTAGATCGATTAAAGTGATGCTGAGGCGTTGCAAATGTAGTAGTGAGATTTGTTGGCTCGAAACTTCATTAGAACTTGGTGTCCTTTGCGTCAGGCATCTATTGTGTACTGTGATAACATCTCTGCCATCTATTTGTCTCATAATTACGTTCATCATCAGCGAACCAAGCACATTGAGATAGACCTACACTTTGTTAGTGAGAAAGTTGCTCTAGGCCATGTCAGAGTGTTACATGTTCCATCATCCTATCATTATGCATACATATTTACCAAAGGACTTCCCAGACAGTTGTTTTTTTACTTCAGATCCAGTTTCAGCGTCCGGCCTCCTTCCGCTCCAACTGAGGGGGTGTGTAAACGTGTAAATATAGGAAACAATATATTCCCTACCCATAATTAGAATATTTACATATATTGTGTAAATATAATTATGGTAAGACTAGGATTCCTCTTTTGTATAGGCTTAGGATTCCTATTGTATAAGAGATGAATATTGTACTCTATATATACCTTGATATTAATGAAAGACTCCCCAAGGGAGATTAATATCATCTTACACTCTCAACTTTACCATAATTATTCATACGGCCCGCCTCAACATCATTTTGAAAGGTTAAGTTAGCATCCACTTTATTTTTCTTTCTTTTGATGGAGGATTGATAAAGCTTGACAAAATATTTAGGCGTACGACAATCATCGATAACAAATATTGTTTTTGTTCTTTGAAGGAATATTTTGAGAACCCTTATTATTCTCTTATTTATAATGACCATCACCATGACGATTATTATTTCTTCCTTTGTGATGCCCATGTTTATTTATATAGCACCGATTATTGTTTAGTCTTCTTTGAGACTTGAGATCTTTTTCCACCATATTCGCTTCTGGGAATGAAACAGATCTAGTGGGATGGGCATCATGATTTTTCACTAAAAGAACATTAGCCACCAGAAGGCATGAGATCAACTCAGGATATTTTTGAAGACCTTTCTCATGGTACTGCTGCTGTAACACAATATTTGAGGCATGAAAAGTAGTAAGTGTCTTTTCCAACCTATTCTCATTATTTATCTTTTTCCCACATAATTCCAATTGGGAAGTGATCCTGAATACAACAGAATTATAATCAACTACAGTCTTAAAATCTTGAAATCGTAAGTGCATCCACTCATAACGAGCTCTTGGCAATATCGTGGCCTTTAGATGGTCATACCGTCCCTTCAAACTAGTCCATAATTCAAATAAAATTTTCAAGATTAAATATTCACATTTTAACCCTTCATCAAGATGATGGCGAAGGAAAATTATAACTTTCGTTTTATGTTGACTTGATGCTTCATTTTCTTCGACTACAGTATCACTAAGACCTTTAGCGGTAAGGTGAATCTCAGCATCAAGTATCCATGACAAATAGTTTTTTTCCCAAAGATGTCAAGTACCACGAATTTAAGCTTTGATAAATTCGACAAAGTGAAAAAAATTCACAGAAAATAGTAAAATAATTTTATGAAGATTTAAAAAAAAAATCATCTTTCATAAGGAATAAGTAGTAAAGAAATAACATGAATAGAAAACAAAACACATGCTGGAATATACAAGGTTACAAAAGCATGTGAACCCGTGAAAAGAAATTATAAAAAGATTTTTCTAACATTTCTAGGCAAATTCTCTAATTAATTGTGGTTGACATTAAAGAAACTGTTTGTAAGAGTAATTAATTAGAAGTTCTATCTAACATATGTATTATACATTTATATGGCATACAACGTATCGACATGATTGCATCGAAAAGAAATTATTATAACTATTCCAAGTAGCATGCTAATATAAAAGCACTACTCCATTAATATTTGCAGGTATCCTTTCCCCCAATTAAAATTTTAGCTTCCTTTTATCACGATACATAAAAGCAATTTTTTAAAGGTGAAAATGCTCTAAGAAATATCCTATTCTTGATTTATAGGAAAATTAATTAAAGTAACGTCCAAGGTTCAATTCATACATATTCGTAGTGTATTTAATTTCTCTTTTCGTAAATCAAAATAGTATCTTCTTAGGAATAAGAAAAAATAAGCACCAAGATCTAATAAGACTAAGATAACATGATATTGTCACGATCTAAATCACGGATCGTGCGGGCACCTACCCCTTTCCCACCTGATAGGTGAACCCGTCCCTTATTCAACAACATAAATAAATAATAAGAACAATATAAGTCTAAAAACATAGATATATGATAATGCGGAATACAACAACTACCCAAAGAATCTGGTCTGAATAGTACAAGAGCTTCTAAGTATACAACTGGAATAAAAGTTATAACCACAACCTGAATACAACTTCTGTTTAGAATGAGAATTAAACAGAAAAATCTAGATGAACTCCAAGAGATCCTTGAAGGCTAATCGAACCTCGCTCATATACCTGAAACAACTTTACACCCCGAAAAGAGTGTAACAAGAGTAGTATCAGTACAAACACTATGTACTGGTAGGTATCATAGGTCGACATCAGTTAGCTAACATATATAACGTAAGATATTGAATAATAGACATGATTGCAATCAAGTACAACACAATCCAAGAACAAAGACTCAAATATAGAAGTATCACGTCGGAATCCATGAAGTACGAGGATGAAGTAATCACTAAACACATCCACGTAAGACTTGCAGTGATGTGGACTACACTTGATCTCAGTAGTCTACAGTCATAGCCTAGGCGGGAACCTCTAGTCCTCGAATCCATCGTGTGTCTAGGTAAGAGATTAACAAGCACACAACCTCTAAAATGGATCATCAACCAAGGAATCAAGGCTGAAAAACATCATGCAATACAATGAATAAACAACCAGAATTAGAGATATGAGTGGATGTAAGATGAATGTATGTGTGATTCAATGTAATGTAATGCACTGGCCAACGGTCTCATATCTACACACATACTGCAAGTGAAATATCTCTACGTCTTAATAATCATGACCCATGACGGACAAGCGAATCCCATGTATCAGTCACTCCGCACACAGCCTAGAGGTGACTCCAGTATCGACCACACCGTTAGCCATTTCGCACATAGCCTAGAGATGGTTACGCTATCAAATTACAAGAATCAAGGATGTTTTAACCTCACTTACCACCATCACAACAATCACCGGTAATATTAATGTATTGTGGAAATGAGGATGAATGCATGTATGAATGTCAAATTCAACACTAATCATGAGATGAATAAACATAACATCCATAAATCAACTATTAATATGAGATTATTCCCAAATATGTACAATGCCACGTCCAAAATAATTTCCCTTCGAACCACATAGGTAATACCAATTATATATACAAGAGATGCCATAAGAAAATGCACATAGAAAACACCATAATAGGAAGCCTCAGATGTTTCATTTTCCCTCTTTATCATTATTAATATCAAATCACATTTCACAATTATAAATCATATAGAATGTGTATGAACGATATGCGTGTATCAATCTCAAGTGTAAATCATAATTAAATCCCAATCGTGCCACACATGGACATATATCACAATATCAGTATCAAGTCAAGTCCTTTCCTCTATCCATGACAACTATATCACAATTACGATATGACAACTAAGTGCAAATCCAATATCAAACACTAGACAGCAAACCAATAAATCACAAAGAGGAAATGAGCCCTCAAATTAGTTAATAATCAATCAACAATAACAAATCTAAGTAATACATCCTAACTTCATACCCGAAGGAGTAACATACTTTCTCCGACAATAACTAACTTTACATATGCTTCCCTAACCGAAATCTAACCACAAGGTAAGTCGTAACCCACTTGGAAGATGAGCTAGAGCCACGAACAATCAAATCTTAGTCTTGTCTTACCAAAGAGCTTTCAGGTAATCAAAGTCTATCCATTATCGAATTCTAAGTTAGAAATGAGGAGCGATGATACCCATATTTTTATACAATCGTTTGAATCAAAATCAACTAAGTAAATGGGAGAAAATGGGCCCATAAGGATAAAATGGTAAATTAGAGAGTGAAATCGGTAACCCAACATTCTAAAAGTTCAAATCTACCCTCTATTGCGAAATTAGTTCAATAATTGGTCAATTTTATCAAACAATGTAAAAACCCCAAATTAGGCATAAACCCTATATTTTCTATAAATAATTTCTCAACAATAATGGAAGATGCAAGCCTAATGGTTACTAAATCATCAATTTACATATTTATATTAGTCAAATCCACCAACAAATCCCATTTAAAAAGACAAACTCATTTTATGAAATAATCATCAAAACTCATATTTCCACTTTAGTTCTATGAATTTTCTATCGTGAATTCATGCTTAAGGAATGTAAAAGAAAGAATTCAAGCTTGAACTTACCTTCGAGAGGAATCAACCAAGAATCTCCTCAATTCACCTGAAAAGTACTTATGAACAAGAGGTTAAGGAATGGGAAATAAAGGGGATTCACTTAGCATTTATTAGGTTCTGGTCCATGTCATTTCGCTATAACAGTAGGACATCCGCTACAGTAGGCCCGCCACAACGGCCCACCCTCGCTATTGCACATCTACCACAGCGAATCATCGTTCGTTGTGGCGATCCATCTCAAGCGTCACCACCCCGCTATAGCGGACCAAGACCTCACTGTAGTGGGTCCGCTATGGCACATCTGGTGCCGCTACAGTGGACACCAGACACCAAAATAATCTTGGTTTTTCACTATCTTAATTTCTAAATCCGACAATCACTTATGACCTCCCAAACAAAAACCTGATATGCATACACATGTAAAAACACACTACGGACTCCTTCATGATCACGAAATTCCTATCAGGTGTATATTTAATCGAGTCAACCCCAATGGCCTAAAACCAACTCTCTAACCATTAGTCAAAACAATTTCGAGAGCCTAGGGAACCAAACCAACTAATCCACCAAGTCATAAATGACTCTCTAGACCTTACGAAATCGATGAAATTCCTAAAAAGGTGTATTTATTCAAAAGTCAACTATCGATCAACTATTTTTCACCTTAAGTCTTTACTTTGCAAAAATCAACATAAGTATCGCCTGATCATCTAAGGAACCGTACCACCCTACCCCACCGGTCAAATCTAAGGCTCGAAAAAGGGTCAACATGGGTAAATGGGTCAAAAGTGTAATAACGACCAAATGGGTCATTACATCATATACCAAGTAAACAATCGTTCATCCTCGAATGAAGAATGAGAGTGCAAAGATTTCGGTAACCAAGGAATCCTTAATATAATAGCACGGAAGCCTTCAAGGCACGAAGTATGCCAAATCACTACTCGTTCACCTTATCGGTCAAAACTTCCTCTTACTTGCCTAAAAGGCACAATTTCCATACTCGAATTTCTCTCAACACCGATTCTTGATTATAAGAATTGCTTTTGCTCAAATTATTTGATTTGATATAACCATACATCTGAACGTGATTGATAGGTCCCGCAAATATTCCTCAAAAAAACACAAACCTTTAGATATCGATACAATCATAGCCCACTCTAAACCAAAAAGATATTCTGATTTCGCTAACCTTTCTTTCACCCTTCTACAGTTGTCCTTCGTACCACGATTTCTTAGAAATACATAAACACAAGTCTGAAACCATGACTTACTCTTGGTAGAAAAGAATTATTTCTTTATCATAGTAACTCTAAGAAATTCCATCAAATCGATCTTACTCATAGCTGACTTCGTTAGTTTTAGGTCTTCTTAAACCTTCAAATCACAATATAGGAAGCATACCACTGAATACCCCATCGAGCCAACTTGTAACGAACTATCTGACTACTCTAAAGACTTCTCACAACCATAGTGCATCCTCAAATCATTATCAAGCACTAACGTAACCCATTACACTTTCCTGAGTAGCAGCTCTCAGTAAAATGTCATTAGTTCACTCGCAAACCTTGATAAAGCTTGGTAAAACTGTCATACCTCAAATCTAAACTGAAACTCATCGAATCCATAAAGGTGATTTACGGGGGAACCTATAAGTCCTCCTGGAAATATAAATATAGTCCATCAAGCTCTTATTGAATAATTCTAACCTGGGATGAATGCACCACCCCTGAATACTACCAATAATCACTTGAACTGACTCCAACTTTCTGAAACCAATCACAGTCCTACCACATATCTGTAGTGGCCAATTACAATCTCTTCCTCATGCGTAATCAATTATGTCAGTTACCCTATTGTGGTATCAGAGTCATACTATTTAAGAGTATCCTTAGACAGTATTCATTTTAAAATGAATATTTTTAAAAATTATAAGCATACTATTAAAAATGCTAGAAAGGAAGAGTATGAACTTCCTCAGCAGCTTGCTGCTCTTAACAAATGGACTATTCCATTTGTAGCCACAAAAGACATTTATAATTTTGGCATATTTGAAAATCTTCGAAATCGTCATGTTTTTAAGACTATTGAAGAGTCAGTCCAAATGGATAGTCGGGAAAAAACTATTCAGTTATTTTCTGACGATAATATCGAAAGGTATCAAAAATTGCATTACAAATTTCTGCATATAGGTTTAGTGCAAATTGCTTTTAAACCATTAATTTTAGAAGGCTCGCCTGAAAGCTTTATGACTGTCCTAAGAGATGCCAGAAACCTTAACTGGAAACAATCTCTTATGAGTGCTATGCAGTCAAGTTTAGCTTATGGCCCAGTATATTTCAATGTCAGACCAAACATTACTTTATCTTTGTCTGATCCAAATATATTGTATGCTTTAACTATATATGTAAAAGCTAATGGATATAATTACATGCCTGAAACATAAGTTATGTGTATCTATTATCGTATTTATTTCCGTGTGTTAGATACCATAAATCCAAACTGTAGGATTATGGATGACAAAAGGAATAGACAAACAGTCTTGATTGAGACTAATCTAGCCAAGAGGTCTAAAATTACTACTAGGAGACCTATAAGCTGGGATGAAATAGATTATCCTGAAGATTGGCTAATTGAGAAAGCTATCCCTGTTCAATCAAGGATAGATTCAAGGATTGCGCAAGTAATCCAAACTACTGATGACAATATCCGTCTTCAGTTCAGTAAGAATTCACCTAGGTTAGATGGCTCTTTGTCATCTCATTATCTCCTATCTCCTTTAGATGACAGACCTGAAACGTCTACTGCTAGAGCTTCAACCTCTCAGGTAGATGAAAGATTTTATAAAATCACCACCCCCTCTGAAATCTCTCAGGAGGAAAAGGTTGACAAAATCAAGGTTGAGAATCAGATTCCTGTTGAAGCCTCAACTGATAACAGTAATACTGAATACAATTATTTTGATGATAATTAGTGACCTTGATAGAATTCGTCTTGTATGCAGACTGGATTATGGTCCAGGTTCTGATTTAAGAAAAATTATTTCTAAAGAATTTTGGGATAATACGGACTATGCTCTTTTTCGAAAATGGTTTCTTGAGTTATTCACTCCTGATGAAAGCAAGTATATTGGTAAACAATTTTACGATGATTTGCAAGAAAAACAAACTTTTAAACATTTTGTTAATTGGTTTGTTAGTGATTATGCTTTGCTTAATATTAATGTTATTGAAAGACAATGACATTTAGACACTAAGAAGGTCCTTAGAAGCATATATCCTCCGGACGAACCTCCATTTAAAAAGGAATGATATTGGCAAAGACCTTAGGGGCCAGTCCTACATGAAGCTACTACAAGGTACTCCTAATTGGGGGATGCAATATGATCATTTGAATGATCTGTTCAGACAGAACAACCACACCAACATTGATCTCAAGATTCATTTTGAACAAATGACTTTATTGCAGAATAAAGTCAGTAGACTCCATAGTCTTATTGAAGAGCAAAGGATTGTCATTGATAAACAACCTCTAGAAACTTGTGCCAACATCCAGCCGTCTCCATCCATGGATGGAATAAACCTGTCAAAAGAAAAAATAGATCTTGAAAATTTATTATCACAATTCCGTGATAAAATGAAAATTTCACCAGAGAAAGATTCTACCTCCAAAAATATTGTTGGCGTTATTACCACCAACAATTCCGAGACTCCCGAGGAAGCACATATTTCTGCTGTCAAAAAGACAGGATGAAATCCCACGGGTACCCGCGATAATTATTATTATCCCAGACTGACACCTATTGATGTCCTGGTAGAGGAAACTGGATTCAAACCTGATGATGCATCATACACTGGCACTGAGATTGTCGAATGGAACATTGATGGAGCTGGAGATAATCTTCAAAACTGGCCACGAGATGCTCGTATGCGCGCGATTGGCGAGCCCACAACAAGCAATCAGAGATTAATATCATGCAGATGATTATTGTGGGGTTCACAGGACAACTCAAGGCTTGGTGGGATAATTATCTCACTACTGAGCAGAAAGCCTCAATTACTAATTCGGTCAAACAAGAAGGGACTGAACAAAAATCCAATGCGGTTTATACACTTGTTCTAACCATTTTAGATCAATTTACTGGTAATTATTCTACCAACTATGATAACATCAGGACACTGCTTCAAAATCACAGTTGTCCAACCCTAATCTCTTTCAGATGGTACAAAGATGTTTTCCTTAGTAGGGTTTATAATCTCCCTGAAGCCAGTAGTAGCTTCTGGAAAGCCAGATTTATTGATGGTCTTTCATCACTCTTCGCCGAAAGAGTTAAAAGGACTCTCAAGATTAATGATAGTTCACAGATTCAATGGGAAGATTATTCATATGGACAACTAATTGGACGTTGCACGGATGAAGGTTTAAACCTATGCAATGACCTAAAGCTGCAAAGGAAGCTGAAGAAGCAGAATCTAACAGAAAAGGATCAATTAGGAGAATTCTGTCAACAGTTCGCCATGGACGGACCAAGCTCTTCTCAAAATCCAAAGAAGAAAAAAGTTGGGGCTAATCCTTTCAAGTCATATAAACATTATTCCAGATTCCAATCAGACTCATACAAAAAGAAAGCAGCTAAAAGAAGAGTCCATAGTGCAACAAGGAAGAGGGATAACAAGAGACCTAAGAAGGATCCTACATGCTTTGCGTGCGGGGAAAAAGGTCATTACGACAATCGGTGTAAAAAGAAGAAAACCAATAAGATTAATATTCTTGATATTGATGAGAGCATAAAAAATGCTCTAAAGAAAATTATGATAGATTCAGACGAGTCCTGTGATTCAGGAGATACCATGGGTACAGATTCAGATGACCCTTATTCATCTTCCTCAGAGGAAGAGACTCCTTGTTGTACCAAGGATAAATGTCAAGCCATCAAAGATAATGATGACATTGACGATGAGTTTTATAAACTCCAAGCTCAGTTCCCCAGTTTCAACATAAGCGTCATCAATGGAGAAGAAATTAATGATCTTCTTAAAGAATTTTCCAATGAAGCCCATAAGGCTAAAATCATTGACGCATTGCTCAAAGCACAAGAGAAAGACAAAACTCCTATCAAGATCAAAACTCGTATTGATCCTCCGTACAATTTCTCGTAGCTACTCACTGAGTTACAAAAGAAAAGGAACTCCAAAGTTCCTTTTACAACCCAGGAATTAAAGGAAGAGATTATGAATCTCAGAAGAGAGATAACTCAAATGCATGCCAAATATGACAGTTTAGAAAACCGAGTTACCCTCTTAATAACTATCTCATATTCTGAGAAAACCCCGGACATCTCCGAACAAATAGGACATACTCATATCATCAACCAGCCTAGCACTTCCAGCCTACCTGATGACTTCATAGGTACTCTAGTC
This sequence comes from Przewalskia tangutica, assembly GCA_029844215.1. Lineage (NCBI taxonomy): Eukaryota > Viridiplantae > Streptophyta > Magnoliopsida > Solanales > Solanaceae > Przewalskia > Przewalskia tangutica. The sequence goes on along the minus strand of CM056720.1, from coordinate 137,502,032 downwards.
ATGCGACAAAGGTGGATTACTGAGATAAACCTACTTATCCATGGCAATGTCATCCTCAAAAATGTCCCGACATTGCTTGACTCAGGGGCAGATCTCAATTGCATCAGGGAAGGATTAATCCCTACTAAATACTTTACCAAAACTACCCGTAGAGTATCCGGTGCAGATGGAAGCAATTTCGACGTTTCCTACAAATTACCTAGTGCATTCATTTGCCAGAACAAAACTTGCATTGAACAAACCTTCATATTAGTCAAGAACCTATCCAATGATATTATCTTAGGCATCCCTTTTATTAATGGACTAATTCCCATCACCAATACTGATGAAAAAGGCCTTACAGGAACCTTTGATGGAAAACCTATAACATTTCCCTGGATTACATCCCAAAAAACAATTAGTTTTGTTAACATAGTCCAAAATAAGAAACAACACTTGGATTATCTACAACAGGAGTTGATGATTCACAAAATTCGTGACCAGCTTATTAATCCTAAATTACAGGATAAGATCAAAAGCATAGAACATGACTTTGCTTCTTCTATTTGCAATGATCTACCAAAAGCCTTCTGGAATAGAAAGAAACACATTGTTGGACTTCCCTATGAGGAAGACTTTCGGGAAGAAAACATTCCTACCAAAGCAAGACCTTGCCAGATGAACATGGAATATCTGGAGATTTGTAAAAAGGAAATAGCTTCTTTAATGGATAAGAAGTTAATTCGCCCCTCAAACTCCCCATGGAGTTGAACTGCGTTCTATGTAAATAAACATGTTGAACAAGAACGAGGAGTTCCAAGATTGGTAATCAATTACAAACCTTTGAACAAAATTTTAAAGTGGATTAGGTATCCAATCCCCAACAAAAACGATTTATTAGATAGGTTATACCAATCTAATATATTCTCAAAATTTGATTTAAAATCAGGTTTTTGGCAGATACAGGTTAATGAACCTGACTGGTATAAAACTGCATTTACTGTTCCATTTGGTCATTACGAATGGAATGTTATGCCATTCGATTTGAAAAATGCTCCATCCGAATTTCAACATGTCATGAATGACATTTTTACCCCTTTTAGTGGTTTTATCATTTTTACATTGACGACATATTGGTCTATTCTAAAACAGTTCAAGATCATATTAAGCATCTTGAAATTTTCAAGAAAATTGTCATTTCAAATGGTCTAGTTATTTCTAAAGCGAAAATGAATATTTTCCAAACAAAAATCAGATTTCTAGGTCATAACATTGAAAAATATTATTCTTACAGAAGTATTGAATTTGCTTCTAAATTCCCTGATGAGATTCTTGACAGAACTCAATTACAGAGATTCTTAGGAAGCCTTAATTATATTGCTCCCTGTTATAAAAACTTATCTATTAATGCAACTGTTTTATATGACACGCTAAAAAAATCTGCCAGTCCTTGGACCAATGTCCATACTGAAGCAGTCAAAAAGATAAAAATTAAAGTACATGCTCTGCCATGTCTAATGCTTGCTAACCCAAATTGGGGGAAGATTATCGAGACAGATGCTTCTGACATTGGTTATGGAGAAATTTTGAAACAAATAAATCCCCATACCAAACAAGAATTTCTGGTTAGATATAATTCCGAAAAATGGACTAATAGTCAAAAGAACTACGCTACTATAGCTAAAGAAATTCTTGCTATAGTAAAATGTGTCTTGAAATTCCAAGACGACCTCTACAACACCTAGTTCTTAATCGAGCAATCGCAATGCAGCCAAATTCATGTTTCAGAAAGACTTTAAACATGATGTTTCTAAACAAATGTTTGCAAGGTGGCAGGCGCATTTAGCCCCATTTAATTTTGAAATTCAATATATTAAAGGTGAAGATAATTTACTTCCTGACTTTCTTACTCGTGAATTTTTACAGGATTAAAAAATGCGTCCAGAATGGACAACACCCATTAGGGGTAGAGGAAGAAGTCGAGGCTCAGGTCGAGGTAGAGGAAGAACAGACCCAAGGACTATTCCTTCAAGGGCTAAACTGGTAGACGACAGTTCTTCCAGTCAACCGGGCTCATATGCCCAAAAACTCATACAAGATGGAGAAGATCGAAATCAATATTTGGTTCGACCACATGAGGAGACTATTCTCCTATTAGGACATGAGGATAAGAATTATCTAAATGACCCATGGATTCTAATGAATCGATATGTAGAAAATTTCTACCATCCCTACAAAGAAGGGAAAAACAGGATGTACTATGAATATATCCTGACGGCAACATCCACTGCTGATATTACTTCATACCCTGACCATAAGCCAGGAGTAGAAAAAAGCTATTCAAAGTTCTATCTGAAGAAAATCATTTCTCCCTACGAATGGGGAATTAGCTCATTCAGATCAAAGGAACTTATCATTCCAAGAACTGATATCATGTTTGCATTTAACTATTATGATTATATTGATGCATTCACCCATGTTTTTTATTATAAAAACAAGAAGCATGGTCATACATGGTGGGTTAAAATAAATCCAGAGATTTTTAAGAACAGTCAGAATGGTAAATTACTACCAGGATGGATTCTCCCATGGTGAAATATTATTGGCCCTGAAATTCAGATATTTCCAGCCCCTTAAATAAATTATTATAAGGAATGGATACAGTTATCTCCATGTATCACTCCCGAAAACCCTTCCGACTATGTCGAGGGATCTGCGTCAATGATGTTCTTTATGCAAACCGGAACCCCATGGATCTGGAAATGGATTCCCGAAGCAGGGAGGAATTCACAAGGCATATTATGTCTTAAAAGAAAATTTCTTTGCAAATTCTGGTCTAAATTATTAGATAAAAATCCGAAAAATCCAGCCCAAACCTATGGTTGGGAAATAGAAGAAAATTGCTCTTCTTTACTAAAAAGTTTGAGAACCATTTCTCATATAAAAAAAAAGAGGACAATTCCTCATTCTTTTCAAAATTTAAAAATGATATTAAAATAAAAGATCTTCATATTTCTGAAGAGGAAATAATGACTGCCTATCTTGAAAAAATAAAGGCAGACTTTGTGAAAAACTTTGCCACAAAGATCGACGAAAGTCCCTATTCAGATACATCAACGACATCCATGAGAGAAGCCCAAGACGACAGTCTATTCCAAGACTCGCAACCACTGGAAGACTATTCCTACCAGCCATCCACCAAGGATCTATTCGACGGATTAATTGAGTCTGTCAGAGCAAAAGCAGAAGAGGTCAAAGCCCGACAAGAAGACAAAGCTTCACGTGGAAAATAGAAAATGACAGAGTGAAGGACCCCACTATCATCAATAATGGAAAAGATAAAAAAGGCCATATTCAGACCCCACGGTCATATTTGGTCGACAGATTTATTTTTATTTTTATTTTTCAGAAGATGCTCATGTCGCTATCTTCTTTTAAAGTAGTTTACTTTTCGTACTATTGTAATTTACTTTCTGCAAAATATTTTGGCATTTTGTAATTATTAAGATGCCTTTTACTATTTATTTTACAGATTGTAAAATGTTTTGGAGTCCGTCTTCGTCTATAAAAGGGGATTCTCATTCATTTAGAAAAAACATCAGAAAATCGAGCACTTGTAAATTTTCCTTTGAATTAATAACATTGGAGTTTGCTCAAACATCTTTCTCTCTTGGCTACAAGTTCAGTATACCTCCCTTCCCTTAATTATTTTATATTTTACTTATGCATGTTTGAAGTCTAATGATAGACTAAAACCCTATACTGTCTAGGATGGTCTGAGATAATATGAATTTGTAAGGAAGATAGTAAATCCAGATTTAACAGTTCATATCATTGTAGGTCGTATTATGTTTATATCTGGGTAGGTTATACGCCTTGCCGTACAGAGTGCCCTCATCTGCCGACATGTTGTTAAGTCGAGGTTAGGCGTAGGCGACAGGCGTTAAATCGGGCCATTTTTTGTATTGGTCTAAGTATAACTAACGTACTGGTATAAACAGGTAGAACTTACGGGTAGAAAGTTCTTGTTACTGGTTTCCTCCTTATTCTTATTATGATAAGATCCTTACAGACCTACGTATTATTTCCTCTTCTGAAATATAAGGATCTTTTATTTTAATATCATTTTTAAATTTTGAAAAGAATGAGGAATTGTCCTCTTTTTTTATATGAGAAATGGTTCTCAAACTTTTTAGTAAAGAAGAACAATTTTCTTCTATTTCCCAACCATAGGTTTGGCCTAGATTTTTCGGATTTTTATCTAATAATTTAGACCAGAATTTGCAAAGAAATTTTCTTTTAAGACATAATATGCCTTGTGAATTCCTCCCTGCTTCGGGAATCCATTTCCAGATCCATGGGGTTCCGGTTTGCATAAAGAACATCATTGACGTAGATCCCTCGACATAGTCGGAAGGGTTCTCGGGAGTGATACATGGAGATAACTGTATCCATTCCTTATAATAATTCATATAAGGGGCTGTCAATATCTGAATTTCAGGGCCAATAATATTCCACCATGGGAAAATCCATCCTGGTAGTAATTTACCATTCTGATTGTTCTTAAAAATCTCTGGATTTATTTTAACCCACCATGTATGACCATGCTTCTTGTTTTTATAATAAAAAACATGGGTGAATGCATCAATATAATCATAATAGTTAAATGCAAACATGATATCAGTTCTTGGAATGATAAGTTCCTTTGATCTGAATGGGCTAATTCCTCATTCGTAGGGAGAAATGATTTTCTTCAGATAAAACTTTGAATAGCTTTTTTCTACTCCTGGATTATGGTCAGGGTATGAAGTAATATCAGCAGTGGATGTTGCCGTCAGGATATATTCATAGTACATCCTGTTTTTCCCTTCTTTGTAGGGATGGTAGAAATTTTCTACATATCGATTCATTAGAATCCATGGGTCATTTAGATAATTTTTATCTTCATGCCCTAATAGGAGAATAGTCTCCTCATGTGGTCGAACCAAATATTGATTTCGATCTTCTCCATTTTGTATGAGTTCTTGGGCATATGAGCCCGGTTGACTGGAAGAACTATCGTCTACCAGTTTAGCCCTTGAAGGAATAGTCCTTGGGTCTGTTCTTCCTCTACCTCGACTTGAGCTTCGGCTTCTTCCTCTACCCCTAATGGGTGTTGTCCATTCTGGACGCAATTTTTAATCCTGTAAAAATTCACGAGTAAGAAAGTCAGGAAGTAAATTATCTTCACCTTTAATATATTGAATTTCAAAATTAAATAAGGCTAAATGCGTCTGTCACCTTGCAAACATTTGTTTAGAAACATCATGTTTAAAGTCTTTCTGAAACATGAATTTGGCTGCATTGCAGTCTGTTCTGATTAAGAACTCGGTGTTGTAGAGGTCGTCTTGGAATTTCAAGACACATTTTACTATAGCAAGAATTTCTTTAGCTATAGTAGCGTAGTTCTTTTGACTATTAGTCCATTTTTAGAAATTATATCTAACCAGTTATTCTTGTTTGGTCTGGTGATTTATTTGTTTCAAAATTTCTCCATAACCAATGTCAGAAGCATCTGTCTCGATAATCTTCCCCCAATTTGGGTTAGCAAGCATTAGACATGGCAGAGCATGTACTTTAATTTTTATCTTTTTGACTGCTTCAGTATGGACATTGGTCCAAGGACTGGCAGATTTTTTTAGCGTGTCATATAAAACAGTTGCATCAATAGATAAGTTTTTATAATAGGGAGCAATATAATTAAGGCTTTCTAAATATCTTTGTAATTGAGTTCTGTCAAGAATCTCATCAGGAAATTTAGAAGCAAATTCAATACTTCTGTAAATAGGAATAATATTTCTTTTTTCAATGTTATGACCTAGAAATCTGATTTTTGTTTGGAAAATATTCATTTTCGCTTTAGAAATAACTAGACCATTTGAAATGACAATTTTCTTGAAAATTTCAAGATGCTTATTAGGATCTTGAACTGTTTTAGAATAGACCAATATGTCGTCAATGTAAACAATGATAAAACCACTAAAAGGGGTAAAGATGTCATTCATGACACGTTGAAATTCGGATGGAGCATTTTTCATACTCGAATTTCTCTCACCACCGATTCCTGATTATAAGAATTGCTTTTGCTCAAATTATTTGATTTGATATAACCATACCTCTGAACGTAATTGATAGGTCCCACAAATATTCCTCAAAAAAACACAAACCTTTAGATATCGATACAATCATAGCCTACTCTAAACCAAAAAGATATTCTGATTTCGCTAACCTTTCTTTCACCCTTCTACAGTTGTCATTCGTACCACGATTTCTTAGAAATACATAAACATAAGTCTGAAACCATGACTTACTCTTGGTAGAAAAGAATTATTTCTTTATCAGAGTAACTCTAAGAAATTCCATCAAATCGATCTTACTCATAGCTGACTTTGTTAGTTTTAGGTCTTCTTAAACCTTCAAATCACAATATAGGAAGCATACCACTGAATACCCCATCGAGCCAACTTATAACGAACTATCTGACCACTCTAAAGACTTCTCACAACCATAGTGCATCCTCAAATCATTACCAAGCACTAACGTAACCCATTACACTTGCCTGAGTAGCAGCTCTCAGTAAAATGTCATTAGTTCACTCGCAAACCTTGATAAAGCTTGGTAAAACTGTCATACCTCAAATCTAAACTGAAACTCATCGAATCCATAAAGGTGATTTACGGGGGAACCTATAAGTCCTCCTGGAAATATAAACATAGTCCATCAAGCTCTTATTGAATAATTCTAACCTGGGATGAATGCACCACCCCTGAATACTACCAATAATCACTTGAACTGACTCCAACTTTCTGAAACCAATCACAATCCTACCACATATCTGTAGTGGCCAATTACAATCTCTTCCTCATGCGTAATCAATTATGTCAGTCACCCTCGACTCCAAAAGTTGAGTCATATCCAAGTTATCAACTTAGTATCGAAGAACTATACCTTATGATTGCAATTTTCATGTTTCTCAACTTTTACCCAATACGCAAATTTGATACAACCCCTAACCTTTCGATGCAAAACCTGTAGCCTCATAGAGAAAGACAGGATAGAAGAACTTTACTTCTCTGCTGAGGCATAAGCAATAACTACCCTTTTAACCATCGAATCTCTCATTATACACCTCGATATTCCCGTAACAATTCTGAAAGTATCAAATCTTACAACTACCACTTAAATCTCACGTAACTACTCCCAAGTCCTTAACATCCAAGAGTGATCACCCAAGATGTTCAGTCAATATTACTTGCAACATAACACACTACCACGAATATGGTCTCATCTCGAAAATATAACTCTAGCCTCCACATAATAGAGATTTCTACCATTCCTTTCCCATAAAACACACTAACTCATCTATTGAAGAGTGTTACGAAACTTCCCAACAGTGCACCACACAAGCCACTTCCCTAAGCCTTAACATGTCAGTTATCTGAAATTTGCTTTCACTAGTCGCTGATCACAAAATCCCACTGAACTTCATCATAACATAGTCCATTTATGTGGACTTCCTTCTTTAAGCAAACTCAACAATAACACCTCGTCTAAAATAATCAAGGAAACAACACCACAACCAATAATGACCAAAGTAATCCCGAAGATGTACCGTATTTTACCGATTCTTGATCAACTATACTTTTCTTGACTATTCAATTCCCCAATTCCAATCAAATAACAATCATCATCATTGTCTAACCATTTCTCGAACCCACTCAAATTTAAGATTGAATATTTTCTAAATCCAGTGTATCACATACACAATCCTACTAATGTCCTCATGTATCTCCACCAAGATGTCTTTGCTTAAATTCCCTTAACTAAAATTCCGAAATATTTCCTACAACTCGAATTAATTTGAAACTCATCATTGATTTACCACTTCAAACATCCTAATTGTCGAACCAGAATACCTCTAACAATTCACGCGATTATCCCTTTCATCCGATCAACTCAACTGAGTAGTACACCAGTAGTAGCAGGCCGAAACTTACACAACAGGTACAAGTCTCACAATACTAATCCAATATTAGAGGCAACACCTGATAGCTCCTTGAGTACTAAAACTTCGCACTTGTCCAACACTAGAGTCATTCTTACTAGTCATTCACTGGCTCCTATTAGCCCACGGCATAACCAAACATACCAACTCAAACTGAAACTTTATATCTATCTTACCGTATATGAACACAAAATAACTCTCAAATCAACTAGTTCTTGATCCCACGATATCCTTATCATTCATCTAAACACGAAGGACCGGTGAATATACCCTTTACTGAAGGACCGGGGCCACAACTACACAACATCTTAAGTCTCTACTCGTCACAAGAAGCATTGTTTTCCGATCTAGAATTGATAACCACTTTCTTGAAAGAACCCACAAACCACTACCATGTAGTCACATAGAAGTCCAACTTAACTTTTCACTATCGAAGAAGAAATCCACTCTCATACCAATTGCAACCTTCTCATGTCAAACACGTCAGATACCAAGTTTTCCCTTCCTAATAGCGGAAATTGATCTATCCAAAACCTTTTCCTTACACCTCCATCTCATTAACATAAAAATAACTCTTACCAAAATACCCTAAGAAATCTTACTTCGCTACACGTTTCCCACAAAGTCATTCTTCATGTCCTTATTCTCGACTTCTCTTCTTTATTACACGCGGTCACTATACTTTTGCAACATCTAATGATTCTTACAGAACTTACACTCATCCCCGCATATCGACACCCAATATCCTACCACTGATAAATCATAAGCCTGTTATTGGTACACCTGTGCCACGCAAATCATCATAATACCTTGACGATATTTAAACCCAAACCAATCATATCATTGAACAAATCACTCTTATTAAGCCATAAATGCACTTTTGCCACCCTTGAGCAACCCAACACTGAAAACATGGAGATCATGTGAGCCTCTGTACTATCTCTCCCATTTCTCAAGAAACTCCCACATTAAAAAAGTCTGAATGTGACCCCACACGACTGAATCATCAAGACATATCTAGAAACTGAACTTGGTCACACATCCGAATCAGGATGCCACATCTCGTACCCTACCACAACATTTCCAAAACAAATTGATCGCATAATAATTTAAGAATAAGTTTCCACCATTCATGAGATAATAAGACAAAGATATTCAAATACCAATTGGAATCGACTAGGTACCAATTCGAATAAAGTAGCATGAAAGAATGAAAGAATTCAAAGTTTCCTAAATGTCATATAGCCTCTCACAGATAAGTACGGAGCTTATCGTACCGATTTGTTAGACTTTACTATACATGCTCTTGTACTTATAGAATTAGTAACCTAGGGCTTTGATACCAACTTATCACGACCCAAATCACTGATCGTGCGGGCACCTACCCCTTTCCCACCGGGTAGGCGAACCTATCCCTTACATAATCATCCAACAACATAAACAAATAATAAGAGCAATAGAAGTCTAAACACACACACACACATATATATATATATATATATATATATATATATATATATATATATATATATATATATATATATATAACTTGATCTGAATAATGTAAAATACAACAACTACCCAAAGAATATAGTCTGAATAGTACAAGACCTTCTAAGTATACAACTGGAATAAAAGTTATAACAACAACGTGAATACAACTTCTATTTAGAATGAGAATTAAACTGAAAAGTTTAGATGAATCCAAGAGATCCTTGAAGGCTAATTGAACCTCGCTCATGTACCTGGAACAACTTTATACCCCGAAAAGGATGTAGCAAGATAGTATCAGTATAAGCACTGAGTATTGGTAGGTATCTGTTACACCTCATAATTTTAAGGCAATAATTTGAGAACGTAATTAAAAAATTAAGATTCGAATATTGGATATAAAGTATATATATATATATATATGCTAATACGGAAATTAGTATACAAAGGATGTGATCTCGGAATAATTTTGGATACAACAAATGTGAGGACGGGAATTTATACTAGTAATTGAACATTCCCAATAGGGTTGGACAAGTGACGTGTATATATATATATATATATTAGGACATGAAATTTTCAGGTTTTAATAAGATTAGTTAAGTGGGAGATTGATTTAATAATTATGGGATTAACTTTAGTAAAGAGGATGATGATAAGTGGACAAACTATGGGGAATTGTGCCTCCAACTCGTGGGACTTGAAAAGAACAACACCAACATGCATAGGCTCATCGCATATACCCATGTTCCACTTATTTCTCCCCATATTTTTGAAAACCACATCCTTCAACACTCCAACATCTCTCCTCCTCCAAAATAGATTTTACTTGGCCTCCATATCTAAGGTAAAGACTGTTACACCCCGTATTTACAGGACATGTTTTAAGAACGTACGAGAGAATCCCAAATGTTAAGATTAGAGACTTGTAAAAATTTATCGGAATTATGAAATTGTCGGAAAACGTAATATTGTTACGAATGGGAGGGCGACACGTGTCACCCCCCTTATGTTGTATTGGACGAAATTTAGCATGGACAAAAGGGTCATTTGACCATTGTTAGGAAGACAAGTCTTGCAAGTTGAAGAGCTTGACAATGTTGACTTAGTCAATGGGACCACAAGTCTTGATATTTCAAAGGACTTCATCCAAGCCACACATTTGTGCACATCTTGACCCTCCATTGAACTATATAGTAGTACTAGTAGCAAGACAAGCTCAACACTTAGCTAAATTTCAAGAAAATTTGAAGAACTCCTAAGAGTTGCTCTCGGGTTCACTACCATCAAAAAGAAAAAAAAATTGTTTGTTGTCCATTAAGCTCCACACTTTAAACCAAGGTTCATGAGGGTATTGTAAGTGTATCTCAATAGAAAAATTCCGGAAAAAGATAGTTTTCGTATTAGTCATGAGTGAAAACCTAGTTGCTTTTCTAGGTTTTGTTTGGAAGATTGAAGGGAATTTGTTGGTGTTGTTCTAAGGGTCTCAAGTAGCGGATTGAAGTGTCTATAAGAGGCTCTAAGTTGCTAAGGAGCGACTTCGGATTTGAAGTTGGACTAAGAATCGTTGAGGTAATAATCTTGTCTCTTAAGTGTTATAAGATTATATATTGTTGTTAGCCTTACATGTTTGCTAGCATGAAGTATATGTGTTGAAGTTTCATAAGTGTTATGGATTGATTGTAACCTAAAAACCGAAATGTCATTTAAGTCATGTGAAGTTGGATTACAATTTGGTCGTTTATTAGAATCGTCGCATGTTACTTACTTGAAGATTATAGTAGTTATAATCGATTGCGACTTGATATCATGTTATGCTAACAACTTGGATTGAAAAGGAAATTGGATAAGAATTGGTATTGTTGTATCTCAATGTGGTCGAATTGGCCTAGTAGTTTGTATTAGTTTGATATCTTTTGTGGGGCGGAATTTTACACGTCTAGTAGGCGTGTAATCCCCTATTGTTAATTGCATTGATTGGGCCTTAAATGTGGCGTGTTTGGTTATTGAATTCGGCCTTGAAAAAGGTGGAAAAGTATGTAGAAACAAAGGAGGTGATGTCCGATTTTCCGTAGAATTTAGTGACTTTACACTTATAATATTCTACGTTTGAAGTAAGACGTTAATAGACGTATTGTGGACATTATAGGTTGACATACTACGGGCGGGATATTGTACTTGGCAAGTGGTTTGACCCGAAGAGGTATGTAGAACTTTCCTATCTTTTGAGCATGAATAGTTGCACGTATATAGTACGGTAGACGTACAAGACCTTGACATCCTTTACTTGTTTTTTTTTTAGAATGGCCAAGTTGGATGAGTTAGGAGATTAACTCACTTCTTTAAAAGTATTAAGGATGTCCTTAGTTTTTAAAGTTAAGGGACTTGAAGGGTTTTAAAGTATTTGATACTTGTTTCGTCTTAAACGTATAAGTCCCTTGGATAGGAAATTGTAATTGGCTAAGGTATAAAGTTAATATAATGACTTTATGGGAAGTTGGTTATATTAGCTTTATGGAAAGATAAATGAGGATAAATGACTTGTTTTAATGAAAGGCAATTTGGTTTTAAGGCATCAATTGCCTAAGGTTTTTATGAGAAAATAAGTCACTTGATTTAGAAGCCTAATTTTATTTCTAAAAGTAGTTTGACTTGTCTTGAAAAGTAATTGTGACTTGATACTACGGTTATTAGTATCTTGGAAGTTTTATACGAAAAAGAGTCATTTTTAAAAGAGTGAAAGTATGTAGTACTTGGGTTAAACTCCCGGATTTTTATAAAAGACATGTTAGTGCCTTAAGTAAACTAAAATGAGAGTGTATCTGAACAAGAATAATAAGAATTTAGGGGATTTCTTAACTTGTTTATATATTGTATGATAAGTCGGTAGTGCTTATGTTATGTATGATAGCCGGTTTGTGCTAGTGGTATATTATTCATTACGGGGTCATTCCCCGGGTTTGTGGCATTTGCATATTCCGTGGATTTGCTACCCACGATACGAGGAATACCTCATGCGAGTCCGTAAGGGCTTATGCGGGTGAAATAGTCCCATGCGGTAGTCTGACCTATGCGAGGAATACCTCATGCGAGTCCGTAAGGGCTTACGCGGGTGAAATAGTCCCGTGCGAGAATACCTCATGTGGGTCCACACGACCTACGCGGGTGAAATAGTCCCGCGAGTAGGATTGCTTAATGATCTGCGGCGGGTGGTCCCGCTTTGATCGTGAGCTTATTTTTATGTTGTAAGTATACTCTATTTACTCTCATTGTTAGTAAGGCACGATGTACTATAATTTGATTATCATACATGTCTCACTTTGTTTTAAACTTATGATGTAATTACGGTATTTTCGTTTACATACTTAGTACATATTGTGTCTTGACCCTTCCTCGGGGCTGCGTTAAATCCGCAGTAGGGAGTAGCGGTGGTGGATCCTCATTCTTAGGATCGATCGGATGTCGAAGCTCCATTTCTCGAGGCTTGTCTTTTGGTACGCTTTTCCACGATGTTGTAGATTTATGTACATTCAGGGATATGGCGAACCTGTCCGCCACGATTGTTATTCTAAGTGCGTAGTCACATTTTGTGGTTTGGGCCGTAAGAACCGAGTTGTACGCTTTTGCTTTTGATATGCATATTTTATGGAAGCGACCTTATCGGCCAGCTTTGTGATGTTATTATCTAAACATGTTGTATGTTGTGTATGTTCATTGCTATTCTCTCGATGTATACAGGCAGGGTGCCTGTGTAGGGCACGATCAGCGGCCGGTCGGGTCGTGACAAAAGTGGTATCGAGCGATTAGTCCTCGGAAAGTGTCTACAGACCGTGTCTAGTAGAGTCTTGATTATCGGTGTGTTGTGCACCACATCTATAATCAGGAGGCTGCAGGACATTTAGGATTGGTTTCCATTCTTCTCTCTCTGAGATCGTGCAGTAGAGCTGTCTTATTAGGTTGAATCCTCTCTGACCTATTCTTATGAAACAGTTATGCCTCCACAGAAGGTGACCAGGGCCCAGAAGGGCAAGGCAGCAGCAGGAGCTGCTAGCGGTACTCAGAGGGTTACTCGGACTCAGGCACAGACTATGCCTGAGGTAGTAGGTGGGTCGGCGAGTTCAGCCACGCCGACAGTATTAGAGGAGCCGAGAGCGGCAGTAGCTCCAGAGGTTCGGCACGAGCCTCGATTCGCGGCCAGTGCGAGTATAGAGACTACGGGAGCAGATCGGTTATTGACCAAGATAGTAGCGAGCGGCAACGGCGAGCGGTAGCTAACCTTAGAGCCGACAATTTGCGGATTCGGGATTTTCTGGGTTGTCATCCACCCGAGTTTTATGGTTCGAGGTCTGAGGAGGATCCGCAGGAGTTCATTCGGCAGCCTGACGGACTATGCAGTTCTTAGGGCTTGAGATGAGTGCATTATGCTAGCCTCTTACCGGTTACACGATATTGCGTTGAACTGGTTTGAGTCATGGGAGCTGTCGAGAGGTGAGGATGCTCTTCCAGCTGTTTGGGAGGAGTTCACAGAGGCCTTCATGGATCACTTTTTGCCTCCTGAGATGAGAAGATCCCGCGTAGATAGATTTTTGACCTTGAGGCAGAATGGGAGGACTATCAGGGAGTATAGCCTGGAGTTTGACTCTTTGGCCAGACATGCGCACACCATTGTAGTTGATATGGCGGACAGAGTTCATCGTTATGTGATGGGGCTAGACCGTCGTATGATTACTGCATGCTTGGGAGTGGCTCTTCAGCCCGGTATGGACATTTCCAGGATGCAGGCGTATGCGTAGGGGATAAAGGATAGAGAGAGGGAGGATCAGATTGACTCAGCCACCAAGAGGCTAGGGCGAGAAGGTCTCAGGCGATTGAGGCGGGCGGCCTCGAAGCGAACTAGGTCCACATTCCGGCCAAGACAGAGTGCTCCTTCATGGTTTTCGCGGGAGGTCCGATCGGCCGGGTCATTCGAGAGCGGTCGTGGCTCGAGACTTGAGGTTTCAGGGAGGCAGAGATCGTCACCGATCGAGACCACCCACATCTCGGTGTGCTCGATGCCGTAGATCTCACCCAGGTGAGTGTCGTGTTCCTGCAGGAGCTTGTTACTCTTGTGGCCAGCTGGGCCATTTGAGGAGAGACTATCCGACTAGAGGCAGCATGGGTGGTGCAGTGCGGACCGGATCGATTCTTTGGGTCTTCCTCTTCTTCTGTGGTTATGCACCCCGGAGGGCAGGGTGTTCACGGACCGGCAGGCCGCGGCAGAGGTCGTGGTGGTGGTTCCAGTTCTAGCGGTCCACAGAACCGCATTTATTCCTTAGCTAGCCGCCAGGATCAGGAGGCTTCCCCTGACGTCGTCACTGGTACATTATTGATTTCATGTTGTGACGTATATGCTTTGATAGATCCAGGTTCTACCTTGTCCTATGTGTCCCCTTTTATTGCGGGTAGAATCGGGATAGAGCCGGTGTCGATAGAGCCTTTTGAGGTAGTTACGCCAGTGGGTGATTCAGTGTTAGCTGAGCGGGTGTATAGAGGTTGTCCGGTGTTTATTTACAGTCATCAGACCCTTGCAGACTTGATAGAGTTGGAGATGACAGATTTTGATGTCATTATGGGTATGGACTGGTTGGCTTCTTGTTATGCCAACGTTGACTGTAGGGACAGGTTGGATCGGTTCCAGTTTCCTGGCGAGCCAATTATCGAGTGGAAGGGCAACACAGCGTCGCCGAGGGGTAGGTTTATTTCTTACCTCAAGGCTAGGAATATGGTGCATAAAGGGTACATTTATCATCTGGTTCGGGTATTCGATATAGAGGCTGAGGTGCCGTTCTTGATCGATACCGGTGGTTAGGAGTTTCGGATGTGTTCCCGCACGATCTTAGGGTATCCTCCCGAGAGAGGAGATTGAGTTTTGTATTGATACGTTGCGGACACTCGACCTATTTCTATTCCGCCATACTGGCATGCACTGAGTTGAGTGAAGGACCAGGTGAAAGATTTCTTTGGAAAAAGGCTTTATCAGGGCCTAGTGTTTCTCCCCGGGAGCGCCGGTTTTGTTTGTGAAGAAGAAGGATGGGGCGCTGCGTATGTGTGTTGATTACAACCGGTGAATAAGGTAACCATCAAGAATAGGTACCCCTCCCGTGATTGATGATTTGTTTGACGATTCTGAGTGCGAGGTGTTTCTCCAAGATAGACTGCGATCCGGTTATCATCAGTGCGAGTTCGAGCGAGATATCCCAAAGCGCATTCGGGACTGGTATGGGCACTATGAGTTCGAGTTATGTCTTTCGGTTTGACCAACGCTCAGTGGTATTTATGGAGTTGATGAACCGGTGTTCAAGCCATTTTGGATACATTTGTGATAGTATTCATTGATGACATCTGGTTTATTCGCGTCTGAGCAGAGCATGCAGATCACTTGAGGCGGTACTTGGGTCCTCGGGCCGCGATTATTCGCCAAGTTCTTCAAGTGTGAGTTTTGGTTGGCCTCGATGGCATTCCCGGGCACATTATCGGCTGATGGTGTTGGTGGATCGCAAAGATCGAGGCGATCAAGTCTTGACCGAGACCTACTACTCCGACCGAGTGCGCGATTTCTTAGGGTGACAGTTATTATCGTAGGTTTGTGGAAGCGGTTGCTTGATTTCAGATTGACTACTGACTCGAAGCGGCAAGTTTCATGGGCCGAGGCTTGCGAGAAGGGTTTCGATTCTTTGAAGGAAAGGTTGACTACGGCTCCAGTTCTTACTCTTAGGAGGTTAGGCAGTGCGTGATTTATTGTGATGCCTCGGGTATCGGGCTAGGGTGTGTTTTGATGCAGCACAGCAAGGTTATAGCCTATGCTTTCCGGCAGTTACGGAAGCATGAGAGGAATTACCCTACCCACGACTTAGAGTTGGCCGCAGTTATTCATGCCTTGAAGATTTGGAGACATTATTTGTGTCACGACCCGACCTCGGGCCCGCGACTGGTGCCTTACCCCGGGCACCCTAGTGATACAACATCAGAGAAAATCAGCGGAAATAAAAACTTAAACATGAAACAAGAGATAACATAAGCCATAGGCTAACCAAAACGGTTACCTTCCTGAATATATATAACTCAAAATTGAACAGTTAAATCTCTTACAAACCCTGCCCACAACAGTACTACAGACCTCTACGAATTTTATAACAACTATGACGGCACAGGGCCCCGCCATACCCCTGAATGTACAAGAACCTACAACTCAGGGAAACATACCAAAAGATAAGCCTCATGAGAAACGGAGCTTCCCAATACGCTGAACTGTGATCCTATGAGCGAGGATCAACAACTGATGTACCTCTACCTGCGGCATGAACGCAGCCCCCGAAGGAGGTCAGTACAACAGGTACCAATAAACGAAATCATAACAGTCTAAATAAAACAGGAGACATGTATGATAACCAAACTACAGTTCACAACATAAAAGAAGTCATGTCAAAGCAGGGACTCACGCCCTCAAAGTCATCACTCAAATATAACCAAGGGTCTCACGCCCACAATATAAATCATGCCCGCATCATGGCCACATGCCCCCGGAATTCTCCATCGGTGTAGACATGTCCAGGATGCAAATACAGTATAACGGGTAATCAACCCTGCCGCATGGCCACATGCCCCCGGAATTCTTCATCGGTGCAGACATGTCCATGTAACAACAATAACAATATATCGAGTAATCAACTCTGCCGCATGGCCACATGCCCCCGGAATTCTGCATCGGTGCAGACATGTCCAGGTAACAACAATAACAATATATCGGGTAATCAACCCTGCCGCATGTCCACATGCCCCCGGAATTATGCATCGGTGCAGACATGTCCATGTAACAACAATAACAATATATCGGGTAATCAACCCTGCCGCATGGCCACATGCCCCCGGAATTCTTCATCGGTGCAGACATGTCCATGTAACAACAATAACAATATAACCGGGTGATTAACCCGCGTGGCCGCACGCCGGAATTCTTCATCGGTGCAGACATGTCCATGTAACAACAATAACAATATACCGGTTGATTAACCCGCCGCATGGCCGCATGCCCCCAGAATTCTTCATCGGTGCAGACATGTCCATGTAACAACAATAACAATATACCGGGTGATTAACTCCGCGTGACGCATGCCTAATTCTTCATCGGTGCGACATGTCCATGTAACAACAATAACAATATACCGGGTGATTAACCGCGCGTGGCCGCATGCCCGGAATTCTTCATCGGTGCGAGCATATGTCCATGTAACAACAATAACAATATACCGGGTAATTAACCCGCGGCATGGCCGCATGCCCCCGGAATTCTTCCTCGGTGCATGTCCATGTAACAACAATAACAATATAATCGCCTCTCCAGGACGGTAGCATAGGAATACAACTTTTACACAACAAGGCTATCACAAGCAAGCACAAGCAAATTACCATACTTCAATTCTCTTACAATTATCCATTCTTTCACAAGAAGTCACCTGATACCAACACACGTAGTATCCAAAACAGAGTAACTATTATTTTAAGTAAACCGAAATAATTTCCCTTTTTAAAGACAAGTAACAACCTTCTTTTCCAAAAGTTCAAGTTTGCCTAATTTCAAATACTCAAGTCTCTTATTTTTGAAAGGTTTCGTAGTTCATAGTCTTAATCACTTAATAACATAATTCTCTTTTAAAACAATTTGAGTAACATATGCCTTATGTGTGAGTAGGTTATTCTTGTTTATAACAATCTTATTAAAGCAGCCATGATCTAGAAAATGTAATACAATTTTGTCTTATCTTAGCTTCTATGCAGATGGAGGTTTCTCTGGTTTTAATAATAATTAATTAGTCAATACATTTTCCTTTATTAACGCCGTGGTTTGTTCGATACTTGTTCTTATTTCCAAATCAATATAACATTATTCCTTTTAAAACCCAATTACCCATTCTCATTAAAACGGTTTCACAACTTTTAACACAACCCAAGTCCTTATTATTTCACATCAAGTCTTTTATCTTTTAAAACCACAAACCATTTCTTTGCCCACATAAAGTTGTTATAACCAACTTCCCATAAAGCGTTATAACACTTTATGTTTTAAACCAACCAAATTCATTTAACACGTATGCGTCACCGTACTACATAGTTCACAACATATCATGCTAGAAAAGATAGGAAGAGGTTCACATACCTCGACGATTATCGACAATTAGCAAAATTCTCCAAGTACTACAACCTTGCTAGACTTTTCCACCCTTCAAGTAGAATACGCTACTCGTAGTACTTCCACCTATAATGGCCATAAAACGCCTATTAACTTCTAGTTCTCTTCGTAGAATATTTCTACGGAAAATTCGGCAGCACCTCCCCCCCGCTATCACATAAATCTCCTCCCCTATCAAGGCCCGCTACCAGGCCAACAACTCCCAGGGGATTACACGTCTAACCGGACGCGTTCAATTCTACTTCACAGGAATACTACAAGTCTCATCAGAATACAATCCTATGTAATTACAGTTCAATTCTCTTCTTTAATATCCATTCTATATATAGTATACTCAACTATACATTACTACAACATGTAATTTCCAATTACAATAGGGGGATAAAGATCATTACCTCGATAAGCCCAAAATTATCCAAGATTATATGTCGATCCTGAGCAACGTTTAGCTCCTAATCTGTATGCTCCAAACCGCTCCAAGCAACCCTTAGAAGTTTCTAATAACTTCTCTTAAACACTTCAACTCCAAAAAGTGAAGTACACTTAGGCTAAACTTGTGGCAACTCTCGCCAAGGTGTATTTAGGCTAAGGGTGTGAAATCTTTTCTAACCTTTGGTTACTAATCTTCCTAATACACTAAGGAAGAACACTTAAGACTTTAAGAATTTTTGGACAAAGTTTGGTTAAGGGAGAGGGGTGTTTGGACGAGAACTACTACAAAGGGAGGGAGTATTTTTGCCTTGGAATTTCTCAAGTGTGGATGAAGAAGTCTTGCAACTTAAGGGGGTATTTATAGGACATTCAAGGGCTAGGATTGAAGCAAGTGTGTGGTCTATATTGAGCCATGTGTGTGTGGGTCCCACTTATCTATCTACTACACAAATATCTTGCAAGACTTTTGACCAAATGTTTTAAGCCTTTTTCATGCCAAAAACGTTTTCAACATGTCCAACAATTTCGTCCAACCTTGCCACCTTGGGGTGACACATGTCGCCCTCCTATTGGTCCAAAATATTTCATCTTTCGAAAATATCCGTAATGCCATAAATCCGAAAATAAAGTGGGCCCCACAAAACCGTAAATTCCTCTTGTGGGCCCTACGTGACCAATTCCGGAAAGAATAAAATTCCATAATTCTCAAATATTCCAAAAAGTCCGAATACCGAATCCGGGAATCCAATTCCCATTAACGAACCTTTTTCCTTCACAAAATCCGGAAACTTTTCCGTCGAAAAATCACATATTTTCTTCCTCTCAAATTTAATATCGTATTCTCGTACGTATGTCCTCACATATATACTTTGGAACTACGGGGTGTAACATTCTTCCCCCCTTAGAAACATTCGTCCCGAATGTTCCTTCTAAGTCTCAAAACATACGTGCGCCGGTATAGTCTTCACCACTATACTTACGAAACCAATTATGCCACCAATGGCCATAATATAACATACGCGAAAAACTCAAATCCAAGCCAACGAGGAAACACCTCTAAGATGTAAAACAACACTAACTCCCATTCCTGGCCCAAGGATACTCTCTTCGCACCTTTACTTCACAAAAATGATCACTTTCATCCCCCTTAACACATGCTCACTTCTTTCCTTACTCGTCGTACACTTCTCGAACACCCGAACTCTTTCTAGTACACGTACCACACTTCAGTAATCACTTCAGTTTCCAAAACCTGGGAGTCACTACCTCCAAACTTGGTCATTTTACTAGCCTCAAATTCCTTCAGGGCCATTCCCGGCCTTCACGATCTGATTCTAGTCGAACACATCCGCGAACTCGTGCGATGGTTACCTAAACTTGGGCCTAGCACCCTCGTGACCCTACCACCTGGTGGGACCACCTCAAATTGATCCCACCTCATTCTGGGCTGCGGGTTGACCCGCGACGTGGCCTCAACCCGACCCATTATCGCGCCAAACTCTCTCGTTCCCCGATCCGGAACAATCTTACTAATTCACGTCATGAAAGCTACCACTTCTATCTCAAACTACCCATGGAATTATCACACAAATACTCCACGTACACAAAGTACTCTGACAAAGATTAACCGTAAAGTCTTTTACTCAAGACGGCTTTACATCTAAGGTCTCAACTGTTATAAATTCTAAGGTTCAAAATTTTCTCATCCCCAGACTTACCCTTTTCAACTACCCATGTTTTCTAATTCACACTTAACACAATGCTATCCGTACATAGCACTCCACATGTATCTACCATAACAACATAATAAGTCTCTTAAGGGCTAAAGATATCTCTGCAACTACTGCCTCACTTTCCCTTTGTCGCTCTAATCATAATCCTGCCCTGCAGGGCGCCTAGTTATATAAGGCGATGAACCAGCCACCGATCCCGGCGTCAGTCTCTACATCCGTGCTACTGGCCTCGGACAAACTTCACCAAATGGCCCCGCTGGCCGCAAGCATACAAGCCGCCGCAAAGACGACACTCCCATAATGGATTCTATTACAACGCCACAACGAGGTAGGGTGACTTCATCCGACTAACACCCTTCTCCCGAACAACCGAACCCGCGAATCGACTGGTAGCCGAGTCATCACTCTTGTATCCCTCCTACTTGGACATCCTCCCATCACATGGCCCTGACGGCCGCAAGTATAACAATCTCTCAAACTAGCACGACACCCTGAGGATCATCCTCGCCTCTATCCATAGAACTCGCGAATCGCAACTCAAGAAATCCCAAGTCTCGGACTATCGGATCTAGTGGTGAATCATCGGTACCGCTGGAACCTCCGCCTCGCCCGCCTCATTTCTCGCCACGACCCTAGCTAGTAATCGCCATCTCCTTCTAACTCATATCCTCGCCTCGGTCGTGGAATCGAGACCCATGTATCGTGGCTCAATAGAAATCGCCGCTCTAAACTCTGCTGGGGCTAGCGCCATAAAACTCGCCGTCAAGTACTATCTCGTAATGACTGTGCTCGTGCCTCAGAACCTTCTGTGTTCTACTCGTAGCTCCCTCTGCTGCCTTGCCCATCTGGGCCGTGGTTGTCTTGCGTAGAGGCATAACGGTTACATAAGAATACGCCAGAGGGAGTCCAACTTATAACACAGATCTAAGGCACGATCTCAGAACGAAAGAATGGAAACCAATCCTAAATATCCTGTAGCCTCCTGATTATAGATGTGGTGCACAACACACCGATAATCAAGACTCTACTCGACACGGTCTGTAGACACTTTCCGAGGACTAACTGCTCTGATACCACTTTTGTCACGACCCGACCTCGGGCCCGCGACTGGTGCCTTACCTCGGGCACCCTAGTGATACAACATCAGAGAAAATCAGCGGAAATAAAAACTTAAACATGAAACAAGAGATAACATAAGCCATAGGCTAACCAAAACGGTTACCTTCCTGAATATATATAACTCAAAATTGAACAGTTAAATCCCTTACAAACCCTGCCCACAACAGTACTACAGACCTCTACGAATTTTATAACAACTATGACGGGACAGGGCCCCGCCATACCCCTGAATGTACAAGAACCTACAACTCAGGGAAACATACCAAAAGATAAGCCTCCGGAGAAACGGAGCTTCCCAATACGCTGAACTGTGATCCTATGAGCGAGGATCAACAATCGATGTACTCTACTGCGGATTTAACGCAGCCTCAAGGAGGTCAAGACAACAGTAATTAATAAACGAAATCATAACGATCTAAATAAAACAGAGACATGTATGATAACCAAACTATTCACAACATAAAAGAAGTCATGTCAAAGGTGGACTCACGCCTCAAAGTCATCACTCAAATATAACCAGGTCTCACGCCCACAATATAAATCATGCCCGCATGGCCACATGCCCCTAATTCTCCATCGGTAGACATGTCCAGATGCAAATACGATACCGTAATCAACCCGCCGACGCCACATGCCCCTAATTCTTCATCGGTGCGTATATGTCCATGTAACAACAATAACAATATATCGAGTAATCAACTCGCCGCACGGACACATGCCCCGAATTTACATCGGCAGCATGTCCATGTAACAACAATAACAATATATCGTAATCAACCCCGCCGCACGCCACATGCCCCTAATTACGACGCGCAGACATGTCCATGTAACAATAATAACAATATATCGGGTAATCAACCCTGCCGCATGGCCACATGCGACCGGAATTCTTCATCGGTGCAGACACGTCCATGTAACAATAACAATATATACCGTGATTAACCCGCCGACGGCCGCATGCCCCGTAATTCTTCATCGGTGCAAACATGTCCATGTAACAATAACAATATACCGTGATTAACCCGCCGACGTGGCCGCATGCCTAATTTTTCATCTGCGCGTATGTCCATGTAACAACAATAATAATATACCGTGATTAACCCACCGCACGCCGCATGCCCCTAATTCTTCATCGCGTACATGTCCATGTAACAACAATAACAATATACCGGGTGATTAACCCGCCGCATGGCCGCATGCCCCTAATTCTTCATCGCGGTATATGTCCATGTAACAACAATAACAATATACCGGTGATTAACCCGCCGCATGGCCGCATGCCCTAATTCTTCATCGGTATGGACATGTCCATGTAACAACAATAACAATATATCGCCTCCATTGAGACGCCAGAGCATAGAATACAACTTTTACACAACAAGGCTATCACAAGCAAGCACAAGCAAATTACCATACTTCAATTCTCTTACAATTATCCATTCTTTCACAAGAAGTCACCTGATACCAACACTCGTAGTATCCAAAATAGAGTAACTATTATTTTAAGTAAACCGAAATAATTTCCCTTTTTAAAGACAAGTAACAACCTTCTTTTCCAAAAGTTCAAGTTTTCCTAATTTCAAATACTCAAGTCTCTTATTTTTGAAAGGTTTCGTAGTTCATAGTCTTAATCACTTAATAACATAATTCTCTTTTAAAACAATTTGAGTAACATATGCCTTATGTGTGAGTAGGTTATTCTTGTTTATAACAATCTTATTAAAGCAGCCATGATCTAGAAAATGTAATACAATTTTGTCTTATCTTAGCTTCTATGCAGATGGAGGTTTCTACTGGTTTTAATAATAATTAATTAGTCAATACATTTTCCTTTATTAACGCTGCAGTGGTTTGTTCGATACTTGTTCTTATTTCCGAAATCAATATAACATTATTCCTTTTAAAACCCAATTACCCATTCTCATTAAAACGGTTTCACAACTTTTTAACACAACCCAAGTCCTTATTATTTCACATCAAGTCTTTTATCTTTTAAAAACCACAAACCATTTCTTTGCCCACATAAAGTTGTTATAACCAACTTCCCATAAAGCCGTTATAACACTTTATGTTTTAAACCAACCAAATTCATTTAACACATGTACGTCTACCGTACTACATAGTTCACAACATATCATGCTAGAAAAGATAGGAAGAGGTTCACATACCTCGCGACGATTATCGACAATTAGCAAAATGCTCCAAGTACTACAACCTTGCTAGACTTTTCCACCCTTCAAGTAGAATACGCTACTCGTAGTACTTCCACCTATAATGGCCATAAAACGCCTATTAACTTCTAGTTCTCTTCGTAGAATATTTCTACGGAAAATTCTACAAAGACCTCCCGCTATCACAAAATCTCCTCCTATCAAGGCCCGCTACTGTGCCAACAACTCCTGTGGATTACACATCTAACCTGGACGCTGTTCAATTCTACTTCACAAGAATACTACAAGTCTCATCAGAATACTGATCCTATGTAATTACAGTTCAATTCTCTTCTTTAATATCCATTCTATATATAGTATACTCAACTATACATTACTACAACATGTAATTTCCAATTACAATAGGGGGATAAAGATCATTACCTCGATAAGCCCAAAATTATCCAAGATTATATGTCGATCCTGAGCAACGTTTAGCTCCTAATCTGTACGCTCCAAACCGCTCCAAGCAACCCTTAGAAGTTTCTAATAACTTCTCTTAAACACTTCAACTCCAAAAAGTAAAGTATACTTAGGCTAAACTTGTGGCAACTCTCGGCCAAGGGGGTGTATTTAGGCTAAGGCTGTGAAATCTTTTCTAACCTTTGGTTACTAATCTTCCTAATACACTAAGGAAGAACACTTAAGACTTTAAGAATTTTTGGACAAATTTTGGTTAAGGGAGAGGGGTGTTTGGACGAGAACTACTACAAAGGGAGGGAGTATTTTTGCCTTGAAATTTCTCAAGTGTGGATGAAGAAGTCTTGCAACTTAAGGGGGTATTTATAGGACATTCAAGGGCTAGGATTGAAGCAAGTGTGTGGTCTATATTGAGCCATGTGTGTGTGGGTCCCACTTATCTATCTACTACACAAATATCTTGCAAGACTTTTGACCAAATGTTTTAAGCCTTTTTCATGCCAAAAACGTTTTCAACATGTCCAACAATTTCGTCCAACCTTGCCACCTAGGGGTGACACATGTCGCCCTCCTATTGGTCCAAAATATTTCATCTTCCGAAAATATCCGTAATGCCATAAATCCGAAAATAAAGTGGGCCCCACAAAACCGTAAATTCCTCTTGTTGGCCCTACGTGACCAATTCCGGAAAGAATAAAATTCCATAATTCCCAAATATTCCAAAAAGTCCGAATACCGAATCCGGGAATCCAATTCCCATTAACGAACCTTTTTCCTTCACAAAATCCGGAAACTTTTCCGTCGAAAAATCACATCTTTTCTTCCTCTCAAATTTAATGTCGTATTCTCGTACGTATGTTCTCACATATATACTTTGGAACTGCGGGGTGTAACAATTTGTATGGGGTTCAAGTGGATATTTATACAGACCACAAGAGCCTCCAGTATATCTTCAGGCAGAGGGAGCTGAACTTGCGACAGAGACGGTGGTTTGAGTTGTTGAAAGATTATGATGTTGATATTCTATACCATCCGGGGAAAGACAATGTGGTTGTTGATGCCTTGAGTCGTAGATCGATGGGGAGTCCGCCGAGGTAGCCTGCAGACAGACACGGTCCGTCAGATCCATCAGCTAGCGAGCCTTGGGGTTCGATTGATCGATACCGACGATAGTGGGGTACGGGTTCGTGAGGTTGCCGAGTCTTCCATCGTTGATGAGGTGAAGAGGCGACAGTTTGAGGACCCAGTGTTGGTAAGGTATCGAGATGCAGCTCTTCGGGAGGAGAAGAGTCTATTTGAGGTAGCGCCTGATGGGGTGCTAAGATTTGAGGGCCGGTTGTTGATGCGCGAAAAGAGGCACACACTTTAACGCAAGTGCACGTTATCGTGACAAGTAATATAGTCTTGGTAAGACCGAATATCGTCCACAAGAATTAGTGTTCAAGTACCAATTATCTATATTTTGGTATCTATTTGGTAACCGATATTGATTTTTGTTGTTTATGACTAACAATTATAAAGGCTAATTAACTATAGGTTTACTTCAGTTGTGATGAGAATAGGGCTTCCACGTCTCCTCAACTATCCGCTTATATTACTTATTAATGCAATGAATTATGGTTCTTCTGCTCTCGGAGCTAGCAGGTTTACGAAATCGTTTTATACTCCCGTTAAGGCTATATAAACACTCAACCCAAAGATTGCTCTTTCTACCTTTCGGTGATAAGGATGACTCTATAGGAGGATTAAGACCAAAACCTAGTTAACCGTCACGCCATGCGTAAAATTAGGGTTGTTAAGCCTCTCATTAACGCTACATAAGTAATTGAGGTATTTTCATCCCCAATCCAAAATATGTCTACCCAACTTACAGCATATTCACAACCTCCTCCTTTCGAAGTTTGATTAGAAATCATATAAGTAATAATAATTAGTGATCAATTAATTACCAAGCATTCAAAACAATTATTGGATAAATCTCAACAAGAAGAAGAATAACCATAACATGCATCAATTCATAACATAAGTTTCTAGTGATTTAACATGGAAAGCCCTATAGAGGAATTAGTTCCTAGTCATTGACATGACAAGAACTAATTCAAGGTTCATCATAAAAACTGAAATAAAGGAAAGAAAAGAAAAGAAAATTACTAAGAATGAGTCTCCAAGCCTTCTAGCATCCAAGGGTTGTGTTGTGGAATATTTACAAGATGGATTGGTGGAAGGGTTTATGTAGAGTGGTGAATGGTGGAATGGAGAATGGTTTCTTCTAATGAAGTAGAGACTATTTATAGACCAAGAATCCTTTAGGTGAAGGGTTAAGGATTTGTAAGTAGGAAAAGTTATTAGAATCCTTTTAGGAAAGGGTTTTAAGGTAGGAAAAGTTATCCCTTTAGGTAGGAAAAGTAATCCCTTTAGGTAGGAAAAATAATCCCTTTAGGATTCTGAAAACATGTCAAATTCGGCCCAGACTTCATAAATCCCGTGTCGCCACTCGCAGATCAGGCGCCTAAAAATCAGCAACTCTCGGGACTTTCAGCACTTTGGGCGCCGCGGCGCTGCTGCCAGGCGCCGCGGCTCCGGTGACGTTTTTCAGGCGGATTCTGTTTCGTCATCCTTTTTCCGTCCAAACTTCGTTGGTTCTCTTCTATAATTTCCGGAACTTCTTAGACTTCATTTCTTGGCCCTTTTAGTGTAAAATTCCATCTCATTTATGCTCATTTCATCTCTTTTTCGCCATTTCTCCATTTTTGACCGCTGTGACACAAAAGAAAGGAAAACGACCCTAATACTATACTAAACATAAATAAAATGAGTAAAATACTAACTAAAAATGACTCAAAAAGTGTATATAAAATACACCGATCAGTTGTGTGTTCCCGATGTGACAGGACTTCGTCAGAAGATTCTGGGGGAGGCACACAGTGCTCGTTATTCTATTCATCCGGGGTCGACCAAGATGTACCATGACCTCAGATGTTTGTATTGGTGGGATGGCCTGAAGAGGGACGTGGCAGGTTTTGTTGCACAGTGTCCTAATTGCCAGCAGGTCAAGGTCGAGCACCAGAGGCCCAGTGGATTATTGCAGGCTATTGAGATTCCGACTTGGAAGTGGGAGGTGATCAACATGGACTTTGTTACAGGGTTACCTCGCACCCGCAGGAAGCACGACTCCATTTGGGTTATTGTTGACAGTCGATTTAAATTAGCCCATTTCCTTCCATCAGACGACGTTGATCGAGGACTATGCCGATTGTACATCGAGAGATGAGGCCGCACGTGTCGGTGTCGATTATATCGATATAGGAGCCCGGTTTATGGCTAACTTCGGAGGTCTTTCCGGGGATTAGGGACACAGTGAGTCTCGACAAAGATTTCATCCTCGATCGACGGCAGCAGAGCGCACTATCCGCATACACTTAAGGATATGTCGCGAGCTGCGTGATTGATTTCGTGGTAGCCGAGGATCATTTTCCTCTTGTGGAGTTTGCTTATAACAACAGCTACCATTCCAGTATACAGATGTCGCCATACGAGGCATTGTATGGGTGGAAATGTAGGTCACCGATTGGTTGGTTCGACGTGGGCGAGGTGAAGTTAGTTGGCCTGCACTTGGTTCACAGCCGGATAAGTGAAGCTTATCCAGAGAGATCGTTAGCGCTCGTAGTGCAGGTCATACGCGGATAATCGGCGTCGGCATTTGGAGTTTCGTGCAGCGATTGGGTCTTCCTGAAGGTATCACCCATGAAGGGTGTGATGAGATTCGGAAAGAAGGGAAAACTCAGCCCAAGGTACATTGGGCCCTACCAGATCATCCGTAGAGTGGGCAAGGTTTCCTATGAGTTGGATCTGCCATCAGAGTTAGAGGCGGTACATCCGGTCTTCCATGTTTCTATGTTGCGGAAGTGTATCGGAGATCCAGCGAGAGTTTTTCCTGCTAGTGAGGTCCAGGTGACAGAGGGGTTATCGTATGAGGAGAGTGTATATGAACAAGAATAATAATAAGTTAGGGGATTTATTAACTTGCTTATATATTGTATGATAAGCCGGTAGTGCTTATGTTATGTATGATAGTAGGTTTGTGCTAGTGGTATATTATTCATTACGGGGTCATTCCCCGGGTTTGTGGCATTTGCATATTCCGTGGATTTGCTACCCACGATGCGAGGAATACCTCATGCGAGTACGTAAGGGCTTATGCGGGTGAAATAGTCTCATGCGGGCGGGTACAGCCTATGCGAGGAATACCTCATGCGAGTCCGTAAGGGCTTATGCGGGTGAAATAGTCTCATGCGAGGAATACCTCATGCGGGTCCACACGACCTATGCGGGTGAAATAGTCCCAGGAGTAGGATTGCTTAATGACATCGCGCGCGGTGGTCCCGCTGATCGTGAGCTTTCTATTTTTATGTTGTAAGTATACTCCTATTTACTCTCATTGTTAGTAAGGCACAGGTACTATAATTTGATTATCATACATGTCTCGCTTTGTTTTAAACTTATGATGTAATTACGATTTTCCGATTTACATACTTAGTACATATTGTAATCGACTTTCTTCTGGCCGCTCACGCCGCAGGTGGTAAGTAGCGGTGGATCCTCATTCTTAGGATCACCGATCGACGTCAAGCTCCATTTCTCGGAGGCTTGTCTTTTAGTACGATCTTCCCCGATGTTGTAGATTTATGTACATTCGTGTGGGTATGGGCCCTTTCCCGCAGTTGTTATTCATAGAGTCCGTAGTCACATTTTGTGGTTTGGGCCGTAAGAACCGAGTTATGCTTTGCTTTTGATTATGCATATTTTATGGAAGGCGCCTTATCGCCAGCTTTGTGATGTTATTGTCTAAACATGTTGTATGTTGTGTATGTTCCGCTGCTATTCTCTGATGTATACCTGAACGGGGTGCCCAGGTAGGGCACCAGTCGCGGCCCCGGGGTCGTGTCGTGACAAAGACTAAACTAACTCCCCTTCCAAGAATAAGTTCTTCCACTAAGTTCTAAGCCATGGTAAGCCCCTCATCCACACTATTTCGGTAATATGCTGGGCCAAAAAACTGCCCAGAAACATTAAGAAATGGATATGAGCTATTTGGAAGAAAAACAAGTAAGTAAGATGGTTTTAAGCTTGTAAAGGATGCATGCATTTTATTGTAAGTTGAAGAAATGGTGAAATGGAGCAAAAATGGTGCAGTGAGCGATTTGGGACTGTTTCGGCTAAGTCAAGGTAAGATTTCTTCTTGTTGTAGAGTAATTGGAAGTTAAATGATGTTGTAGTTAAGAGATGAACTTATGTTAAGAGAAAATTGGAAGTAAGAAGATGCATGTGATTGTTTTGGTGTGTAGTTGAGCCGATTGGAGTGTCATTACCGATTTGGGACTGTTTTGTATACATTGGATTTGATTGTTGTTGTTGTTACTAATTGCATGTTGAAATTAAAGGAAACCATGATATTTAAAGTTGAAATTGGTTATATGAAAGTGTTGGAACATGAATTGGATTTTTAAGGAACTATGCCAAGAGTTATGGAATTATGATTGTGGACCGAGACATTCACGTAATTGTTGGACATTTTGTATTGTATTTAGGGGTTGTTCTTGTTGAGTTAGAATGCTGGAATTTCATTTATGAATATGCATGTACATTGTGGTAATTGCTAACATATGTCCTAAAGGAATTAAGGTATAAAAAGGTTGAAAATTGCACTCTCGTTGTTGTTGGAATATCTCTCGTTGTTGTTGGAATATGAACTGTTTTAAGGGGTTGTTTTAATATGGTTAAAGGGGCTGGATTAACATGAGAATTAGGTATATTAATCACCTTGGTTGTTGTGGTTATTGTAGTCCAGGAATGTAAAGGAAAATAATGTATAACGATGACGTTTATGGAGTATATGGGATTGATTTGGTTATGACCTTGAGACGTGTCTTATTATTGATGTTGTTAACCTTGTTTGTGAGTTGCGGATGTGTGTATAAGTAAGGGAAGTACTGTCCAAATTTATATAACAAGAGAGTTATCATTCGATACATATAAAGTATACTAGTAATCATAGAGTTGACGGACATGTTATTATTGTTATAGGTTGAAGTGCCAATTGAGAAGAACTTTAATTATTGAGTTGGTTAATTCGAGAATAAGGTATGTGATCCCTTCTTTCTTTTTTGGCATGATTTACATAAAAGGAGCGTACGACGGACGTACGTAATTCCAGTGAATCCTAATTCCTAGTGATACTTGATATGATAGTGCCTTTGATTTTTCAGTGATAGTTCATTTTATTTATTCCATTGAGAGTCAAATGATGATTTAATTTGCATATGATTACTCATGATACTCTATTCGTGCTTGACGCGATTATATCATTTCACCGAGTCCCGGGCCGAAAATGTTTGTAGGCAGTTCCTTGAATTGTTCACAGTGTCCTTCACTAGATGGCCCGGTATGTATATATATGATGATTTATATGTGGACAGACATCCACGTATATGAGATATGCGGACATGTATCCGCGGATATGATATATGTGGACAGGCATCCACGGACATGACTATGTGTACACATTATATATTCACTGAGATCCTCACTAGAGGGCCGGGTATGATTTATATGGACAGGAATCCATGAATATGACTTATTTTATATGGACATGTTTTGACTCTCATTTCATAAGGCACATGTGCTGTGATATCTTGATTATTATACTTGTCTCATGTTATCTTTTGGCCAGTTATGATGTTCTTTACAGTACTTCATATTTTATATACTCAGTACATTATTTCATACTGACCCCCCTTTCTTCGGGGGGGCTGCGTTTCATGCCCGCATGTACAGATACTCAGTTTGGTGGTCGTCCGGTCTAGGATTCTGCTCAGCTATTTGAAGAGCTCCATTGTTCCGGAGCCTAGTCATTTGTACGGATCTTATGATATAGACTTATGCATATTCGTGCTAGACAGGGGTACGGCGGGGCCCTGTTCCATCATAATTCATTGTTATACTCTTAGAGGTCTGTGGTCTTATGTGGGTTTGTCGTGTGTGGATTATAGACGTGCTTTGGTCAGCCTTATCATTGTAATTCGTTTTTTATATTCATGTGTATAGTGGCAGCCTCGTCGGCTTGCCTATTTTGATATGGTTTATAGATTTCTACATTGTCATTAGTATCAGTGTGATTATATGTAACTGGTTCGTATAAGTGTGTCCAAGTAGGGCATCAGTCGCGGCCCATGGGTTCGGGTCGTGACAAGAGTGGTATCAAAGCAGTTCGTCCTCGGAATGTCTACAGACCGTGTCTAGTAGAGTCTTGTGTATGGGTATGTTGTGTACCATACTTATACACAAGAGGCTGCGGGACATTTAGGGATGATTTCTATTCTTCCATCTCATAAATCATGCAGTAGAGCTGAGTCTTAAGAATTCGAGTTTAACTCGTGCCTGTTACAGTTTCGATAACCTCGGTTACCAAAAATGACTTCAGTCAGTTGATACTCGTAGCCAATAGAGCAGCGATTTATACCCAGACTATTGGTACGCCAGAAAGAACAATATGATTTCGAAATTATGAGAAGCTATCTCACTCGTATAAGGAGAAGATAATGTAAGCTTGGGAAGCGGAATATTTGAGAATCTTAGAATATTAAGTAACCGTTGAGACCTTAGATATCAAGGCCTTCTTGAATATGATAGTTGACACTTGAGCTTGGTTAAAGTATGTGGTGTATGGGATTGTTCAAGGATATACATATCTAGACTTAAGTGTTGGTTTACTTGACTGAATTGTATCCATGCAAATATGAGTGGGATCCTTTGATGGTTTTGCCTATGTTAAAGTGAAGGAATGAATTTGTAGATTAATGTGTTTGGTCAACACTTCATACTTATAAGGTATATTTCAGTTTGTTTAGGTAAAATATAAATAGTTCCCAATGAGGATATGCCTGTTTTTAGATAACTGATAAATGTTTCATGCTGATTTAGAATAATCTGTACTGTTGAAATAGAATAAAATAGGTTAATTTCAGATTTGTCTAGTCGTGTATCGGCTATTTAGTTAATTTAATACTTGATATTGCTAATTTAAAGATATTAATTATGTATGAAGTG
Organism: Przewalskia tangutica; assembly: GCA_029844215.1. Taxonomy (NCBI): domain Eukaryota; kingdom Viridiplantae; phylum Streptophyta; class Magnoliopsida; order Solanales; family Solanaceae; genus Przewalskia; species Przewalskia tangutica. Next base: position 137,469,272 of record CM056720.1, on the reverse strand, counting down.
TCTAGATTTGATTTAATGGATTGACATGTTTGATTGAAGTTGGTTTTAGCCTGGATGGGTTATTAATTTAATGTGATAGCCAATGTACTGTTTTGGAAACTCGTTTGGCTATCTGTAAGTTGTTTAGTCATATTATCTACCTAAAACAAGCGCCACTGATTAAGAACAAGATTAGTTGTCCTATTTAACAAAACTTATATCGTCTGATTTGATAATTTAAAACTAGAAGAGAATGAGTTATGTGGATTTATATGTTTTAGGTTATATGATGTTATTTATGATGGGAATTGATAAAGGATAGTCTATGTGATGATTGTGAGTTATGAATATTACCTAAATATTTTTTGTTAAAACTATCTTAAACTTGTTCTGTTGATTCATGGCCACATGGCTATATATTGGAATAGTCAAGAGGTAATGGACTATTTATAGGGAATGGTAAGGTTATTGTACTGTTAAATGTTATGAAGATGTAAATCTATTTTATATGACTTAAAAGTGATGTGAGGGATATTAGTTGTGACTATTTATTGGTATTTTCTCTCTTTGATATTAAGAATACGATATGATAAGAGTATTGGTTTCCAAATGTTTACTAGTTGCTTATTGATCTTGTTATACCCCTGTATACTAGGTTGAGGTCCAGAGTTAGTCTTATATAGTATTTATAGGATTGATTTTATTGAAAGATCAAGTGTATGTGTGAACTGAAGTGGCATGCCAAGTTGTTTACCTTTTAATATGTCATGCTCTGCATGATCAAGTCCATAGATGAGCCTGCACAACCAGAAGTGGATAAAAGAATTTGTATTAATTGGTATGCAAACTGTATATGCTTGAAATAATGTTAATATGATAATTTGGGAGCTTATTTAATTATATGAAACTAATTAAGTTAATATAAAATATTATGATAATATAAACTGACATGTGTGGTGTGTTAGTTTCAGACTCGTACAACGTCAGTATCAGTTAATTTCATACCTATATATTGTTAACTTCATAGGGTTGCAAGCATATGTGATTGTTTGGATTGACTAAATGGTGTCTGGAATGATAAATTGAAACTTGCTTGGTTAGGTACACTAGATTAAAATGTTAGCATGAGGAAATGTATGCAGGGCATCCTTAAATCTTGTATGAATATTCCCCTGCCTATTTAGATCAGGTCCAGTCTGCATAAAATTCATGCCATGATCTAGACCATATGATTAAGGAGCACAGTAGCTAACAGTCCCTGCATTATCCATTGTTTGTATACTTTGAATCCCATACTTAGTAAAAAATATTATGCATTTGTGTCATGACTGTTTCCTCTAATTCAAATCCATGTTGAACTATTTGTTACCACATCAGTGTATTGAATGGGAATTGAGTATGTATGACATAAATGTCTACTCATGTGATAGGTTAACCCCACTTTCTATATGTATACTGTTTGATCCAAAAAATGATTAATCTTGTCTACTCTTGTGTCTCAACTTGCTCACCCAGAGATTAACTAAGGCATCTGAGTGCCTAGGATGATTAAAATGAAGTAAATCTCATACTTGTGTAATGCATTTCCACAATTTGATTTTATCTGAAAGCTTGACCTTTAGTTGGTGGCCTTGCATGAATTGGGATTTATCTACATGTCTACTTGTATCCCTGGAGTGCATGAAACTAAGAATGTCTAGTGTGTATACTTGTAGTGTGCACATCCTCATTTTTGTGAACAAATATGTCAAAAGCATGTTAAGAACAAATTTTCAATATGCTGATGAGTCTAGTTAATATGTTCCAACTTTCCTTAAAACATGTTTATGTGTTGCAGAGATATGTTGTATCAGTCTTAAATATTCATAAATCCAGTGAACATCATGGGAATTTATGGGCTGTGAGGTAGCTAAATGGGCTGTTGAATCTGAATACATGAGTTGAAAGTGTGTAAAGAATCATTTAGACTTTGTTTAAGTGCATTATGATGAATAGGTGCATCACTGCTGATCTAAATTGAGTTTAGTGTATGTTCCTACATATTAGTTAATACTCAGTCTTGCCTTCCTATTATGTTGCCAATAATACCTCCCTTGAATCACATGTTGTAGGTACAATAATCTGTTTTAGCTTATTTATTCATATTATCCTCTTCTTTTTTGTTATAGCTTATGTGGTCAGTCTAAGATATGTTGCTAGGCCTTAAGGCTGTTTGTTACTGCTAGATACATTCTGAAGGTATAGACCAATAGAAATGGTATTTTGAAACATGAATAGTAACATGTATATGTTTGACCTATACAAGTTGAGCTTGTAGTTTAAAATGCATATTTTGTGTATGTGTTAAGAATGTTTGCACGATATAGGAGAGGTGTATCCTTAGGTTGTGCTACATTTAAAATTGAAATGAGTTACATTTTTTTTAGACAATTTTGAGGCTTGGAGGCTGATGTACCTTAGTCATTAACACTTCATGTGATTTAAGTCATGTATAAGGTGTATTAGTTATGTAGAGATCTAGACAATTACTCCTATGCATGTTTCTAGTGGTGTATGACTTGACTAAGTTTCAATAACTACTCAAGAGCATATGAAATGATACTTGGACAACTGGGATGTGATCTGAATCCTTAATTATAATGTTAATAAAGATGCATGACCCTTAGACCACTTTAAGTATTTCCTTTAATCATATAAGACCTGTAAACCATACTCAAGTAAGAACAGGGCAGAGTAATCTATATGTCTGTGATAGCATGATATTTGGAAGGTGTTTTGTGGTATGTTTCTGGTAACATCTTGGTTTAAATATCAAATGTGTTCCCGGGAGGTGACCAGCCTAGTTTTAATACTTGGTTTATTTGTGGATGGTATGGTTCTTGCAGTTTCCTATTTAAATGTGTTACCCTAATTTAGATATTTGAATTCTGGTATAGATCATGTTGGTTTACTGTTTTGGTTTTCCTGTATGATATTTGTTTTGTATATCTGTTGAGACTAAATGAGGGGCAGGAATTAGATATGCTATAGAAGTAACCTTAACATGGATGTTGGAGGAACTTAGGAGTTGTATCTATCATCTTATGTACATTTATTAGGCAAGTTGTCGTGTGCCATTGGGATGCTTGTTGTTTTGGTCTAAATCCATATGTTGTCTGAACCTTATTTGATGTTAAATGGTTCAAACACTAATTATAAGACTATGAAGTTAGAAGAAATTTGGGAACTTGATTTAAACCAGTCACAGGACAATAAAACAGTTGAAGCATGATTATTTGTACTAATTTGGTTATTGCTCTAATAACTATGAATGCATATATGACTCTAAACTAGATGTTAGAACTCTTCATTTTCTTTGCCTACTCTTTGAGACTAAAGAATGTATAAGATGTACTACAGACCTAGGCAAGAATTATTAACCTATTAACTTCCTGTTTGAGCAGTTGACTAAATAATGTGACTTACTTTTGACATGAATATTAGAATTTACAAGGTGTCACTATGTGTGTATTTTATATGTAGAATTGTACATATAATTGGCCTGAACTTGAGTCTATTAAGTAAACATAGATTGATGTGTGCTTTCAGTTATAGATAATAATCTGAATTAATCCATGAGAATCTACTTCCTGTTCAGATGAATTAGTGTGACGATAGCATTATAGAAGACTACCTAGTACTGCAATATTACAAAGCATAAGTACTGTAAGTATGAGGTTACGTTAGTTGCCTAGAATTAGTTCAAGATAGTGAAATTCCTTACTTGACTATGTTGATTGGTAAATAATATATGTGATATATTGTGGCCCTGTGAGGCACCTATGGTTTGTTGAATATAGGATCGGTAGGTATAGTTATAGAGGAAACTATGCCGAAATTTTTACAGCATAAGACTTATTATGAACATTCGAGGACGAATGTTTCAAAGGGGGAAAGGATGTTACACCTCGTAATTTTAAGGCAATAATTTGAGAAAGTAATTAAGAAATTAAGATTCGAATATTAGATACAAAGTATATACATATGCTAATACGGAAATTAGTATACAAAAGATGTGATCCCGGAATAATTTTAGATACAACAAATGTGACGACGGGAATTTATACTAGTAATTGAACATTCCCAATAGGGTTGGACAAGTGTCGTGTATATATATATGTCACGAGTCGTGATGGCACCAACCCCATTCCCCCGAGTAGGTGAACCGCGTTCTCATTAACAAGTTAAATCAGCGGAAATAAAATAAAGAAAAAGAGCTATCAAGTCTTCAAACTAAATTCCCCAAAATCTGGTCAAAACGGGTACAAGAGCACGCTATACATGGTCTGGAATAAAAGTCTAAAAAAGGCTACATATTTTCTGTCAACTAACAAAGTAAATGGAATTAACTAGGAAGCCCTTCAGGGGTCACGGATGATCAAGTAGCTCACCCTGAATGACTGAAAGATATCACCCTCGCGAATCAGCCACGGGGCATAGGTGAAACCTGGATCGTACTTTGCACTCAACAAAAGTACAGCAAGAGTAGTATCAGTACAACACTAGTACCAGTAAGCATCATAGGCCGACAGTGATTAGATAACGCATGAAGAAGTTGAAACCAACAAGTAGCACATAGAGCAATCAGACATGGTCACGTATCATATAAAAGTAAAGCGTAAAGAAATCATGAAATCAACCAAGACATATATAATTCACCAAATGATCATCAAAATATGAGTGGATGCATGCAATGCAATGCAATGTGGATGAATGTGATGCAATGCAATAGTCACCTCTCTCACTCCCGCTCTCCGGCAGAAACCTCGGAGGCTATCACTCCCGCGCTCCGGCAGAAACCTCGGAGGCTATCACTCCCGCGCTCCGGCAGAAACCTCGGAGGCTATCACTCTCGCTATCCGGCAGAAACCTCGGAGGCAATCACTTCCGCTCTCCGACAGAAACCTCGGAGGCAATCACTCTCAGTCTCTCACCTCACCATCATCACAAAATAATATGGAAAGTATGTCAGACATGATATCAAGTCTCAACACGTGTCACCAATATACAATCAACAAGTACAAGTCAAATCAGGTGATAATCACAGAAAATAACACATATGGCCACAAGCCCACATAACAGCTGACGGAACCAACGTAATAGTAATTCATCTCCACTTCCTGCCCGAAGGCCTATCATGCTATCCCCGTCACTTCCTACGACTACATACGATTCTCTAATCAGAGTCTAACTAAAGTAAACCATAACCTACCTCAATGTCGAGCGGGTGCCACGAACAATCAAACCATTGTCTTCCCCTTGCGTAGAGCCTCTGAACGATTTAAATCTAGAAAATATACGAACTACGTTATAATACGAATCTAAGGACACCCACCTTGCTATATTTATATTAATAATATTTTTACCATTTCAATTGTATGACTAAACTCCTACACATATAAAAATATTAGCATAACTTCAGGAATTTCAAATAACATTCCTTTCTTTCAACTTTCCAGAATTATTTGGTAGAACAAGGCAGAACTTTGAACAGTCATATCTTTCAAACCACAGGTCGGATTTATCTGCGTAAGATCTCAAACTGACGGGAACAAAGAGATATACAACTTTCATTCAGCCCATATTTTCATATTCCTTACGAATTTGTACAGTTTTACGTTTTATATTCTGTGTCGCCTGGGTTTCGGTAAAACGAGGCAGAAACTTTAAACAGTCATACCTTTCAAACCATAAGTCGGATTTATCTCCGTAAGATATCAAACTGACGGGAACAGAGTAATCTACAACTTTCATTCAGACAATACGTTTATATTCTTTACATATTTATACAGTTTTCACGTTTTACAAGCTGCTGCAATCGTTATTCCATGATAATCCCTCAAGTTTCTCTTGTTGAAACGGATTGTGGAAGTTTCGTGTAATGACTCCTTAAAACAAAAATTGATTTCATTCTACAACACATCATTATAAGGATTATAAATAGATTAACTCAACCATAAACATAGATTCTAACCTGAATTTAATAGAGTGTTTCCTTCTCGTTTCTTGCTACTAGGGTTTTCTTGATTTTCTTTCTCTTGTTTTCTTTTCTTTTCCTTCTTGTTTCTGCCGTTTACCTTCTCTTTGTTTCTCTTTGTTTTCTTGTTTGGTGCACGTTCCCTTCACCTAGATTAATAGAGTTTTATATTTTTTTTTCTCCCTTTGTTTTCCTTTGCTGTTTTGTTGTCCCCTTCCCCCATTTCTTTTTAATCAAAACTGTGTTACCCTATTAAGGGTGGTGGGCTTGGACCACTAATTAACTTAATTAATTTCATGCACAAATTGTATATTAAAACTCCTATAATTTAATACCCTATAGTCTCATACTACTTTCGTAGTTCTAACGTGCTAAACGATCGAACGGGTCGTTACATTAGATACCAATCAAACAATCGCTCGTCCTCGAGCGACAGGTTATAGGTGGAGAAATGGAGGTACCTGAACTGTCGAACAACTGAGGATATCTACTCCGCATATTCGCCTCGGTCTCCCAAGTGGCCTCCTCAACCGATATTATTAATCCTTAATTCAATTTCCAAAACGCTCTTCACACCTTGAATTAACTAAGATGTAACTTGATCTACCACTTTAAATGTTCTTATTGACTAACACCTCACTCGAGGGTCCTTAAGTGATGCTCATATCTTCTCTTATTTTTCTGAACTTTAACGCCCTTAGCAAATTATAGATTCACGTCACGGGTAATTGTAAGAACTTTTCGAGTTCCTAAGAATACATACAATACCCACATATATCCTTCCTAAGATTAGGTGCAACAGTAGATAGCCCCTAAAGTAATAAACTTTCACCCTTATTCATCCCTATGTTATTCATACTTGAAATGTTCAATCATGCTATCAAGCTAGGAACGTTTCGACACAGTCTACTATCATGACACAATTTCACTTCAAAAATATACATCAACTACAAGTTGCAGAGATTCCAAGATTTCCTCTTATTTATCAACTCTAGCCCATCAATTAATTAATACTAGGAAATTACCTATCTTAGTACAACACATCGCCTTTCCATCAATCTTATCATGTTAGTCGTCTGAATATTACACCTTGCCAGTCACCAATCGCAAAGCCCCATGACACTTCGTCATAACACTTAGTCAAGTTCCATAGACTCCCCTCTTCAGTCTTATTTATCAATTACGCTCTAACCAAATGACGCATGACAACGCCGCCATAATCCATACCTAACTCAAGTGAACCCGCAAAAATGATCTTTACTAGTAGACTACACCCCACTATTCCCACAAGATTCAATCATCCAGAGTAAGTTTTTACTAGATGAGCACATCCACCCCTTGTGCTCGTCCTATAACTGAGAATGACCCATATGAATTCCTTTTATTACATCTTTGTCTTGTCAAGTAGTTGATGAATTTTCACACACACTCCAATATGAAGTCCTACTTCCCCCATACCTTATCAAAAAAAGGTCATTTTTCATGTTCATATTTTCCCTAACTTCTGTTCATATACTTATCAACTATTCTTCATGCATGATCAACTAATCATCCCGGTTTGTTCATTATATAACTTAAATCTGGAATATCATGACAACAAGCCTCTTTCTTAGCCCTTAATTTCACCCATTAAACTCTCTTATCATTAAACATAACCCTAGGTTCATACTTCAAAACATGATAATAAACCTAGATTCTAAGATAGATTCATAAATAGATAAAAGAAGTGGTTTAGAAACTTACCCCAGACCTCCTGACATTCTCTACTACTGACTGGAATGAAACATAATCGACCTCGTGAGACTCCACTATACCCAACTTATGAAGCATCTCATGGCAGCAACCAATAAACTCATATGCATCCTCTCCTGGAGTACCATAGAACCAAGGATGAGATACCAATCTAAATAATCTCGCACGAAAAGAATGAACCAGATACCAATCGAACTGAACTAGCACGAAAGGAATGAACCAGATACAAATCGGATTGAACTAGCACGAAAAGAGTAAGAAGTGAAGTGTTTCCTAAATGTCCTATAGCCTCTCGAGGATGGGTACGGACGTCTACGTACCAATCCGCAAGACTCTACTAGACATTTCTCTTGTACTTATTAGACCGATTAACCTAGAAGCTTTGATACCAACTTTGTCACGATTCAAATCACGAGTCGTGATGGCACCTACCCCATTCCCCTGAGTAGGCGAACCACGTTCTCATTAACAAGTTAAATCAGTGGAAATAAAATAAAGAAGAAGAGCTATCAAGTCTTAAAACTAAATTTCCCAAAATCTGGTCAAAACGGGTACAAGAGCACTATACATGGTCTGGAATAAAAGTCTGAAAAAGACCCGAAGGCTAAATATTGTCTGTCAACTAACAAAGTAAATGGAATTAACTAGGAAGCACTTCAGGGGCCACGAATGATCAAGTAGCTCACCCTGAATGATTGAAAGATATCACCCTCGCGAATCAGCCACGCGGAGTAGCAGGAACCTGGATCGTACTCCGCACTCAACAAAAGTGCAGCAAGAGTAGTATCAGTACAACACTAGTACCGGTAAGCATCATAGGCCGACAGTGATTAGATAACGCATGAAGAAGTTGAAATCAACAAGTAGCACATAGAGCAATCAGACATGGTCACGTATCATATACAAGTAAACCATAAAGAAATCATGAAATCAACCAAGACAGATATAATTCACCAAATGATCATCAAAATATGAGTGGATGAATGCAATGCAATGCAATGTGGATGAATGCGATGCAATGCAATAGTTACCTCTCTCACTCTCGCTCTCCGGCAGAAACCTCGGAGGCTATAACTCCCGCGCTTCAGCAGAAACCTCGGAGATTATCACTCCCGCTCTCTGGCAGAAACCTCGGAGGCAATCACTCCTGTCACGACCCGAACCCGGGCCCGTGACTGGTGCCTTACCCCGGGCACCCTAGTGATACAACATCAGAGTAATCAGCGGAATATAAACAATAACATGAAATAACAAGAAGTATAAAACAATAATCAGGAAACTTGCCTTTGGCATATATAAACAATCTTTTAAAGCGAGCGCTTTAATCCTTTTTACAACCCCGCCTACATCGCATTACTGCACTCTATGAATGAAATGACAACAACGACGACAGGCTGGCCATACCCCGAATGTAAGCATCTACAACAACAGGGACTATACCAAGATAAGCCTCCGAGAAACGGAGCTTTCCCAAACGAATCGTGACCCTAAGAGCGAGGATCAACGATCGTGTACCTTTACCGCGCAGATGAACGCAGCCTCGGGCGAGGTCGATAACAGTACCAAGTATGTGAAACCGAAAATAACTCATCAGAATGAAATCATAGTAGTCTATACGGCCGAGACATGTATGATAACCAAACTACGATTCACTATAAATAAGCAATTATGCAAGTCGTGACTCACGCCTCAAGTCATCACTCAAATTTAACAATGGGTCTCACGCCCACAACATCAATCGTGCCCGTGGAATACCTTCCTCACCGCCAGCTTTATGATATACAAGCACCAAGGAATACACATGAACACCGTGTCCCACTGTGTCCTAATAAAACAAGACAGTAAGCACGAAGGCATAGCCGACTACTAACACCTACAGCATCAACAAGGTCATAAATCGTGTCATGATATCTGTCTGCACCGCCACATGATAAAAGATGGTCACTCGCCCGCAGATCAAATGCGCGTCTAGCCCCGAACTTTCCAGAGCTCGCATAGGCCAACCTCATAGGCCCGCATGAGGTATAACCCCGCATCGAGGGTAGCTACTCCCTAAGATCGCCCCGACTCGTAGTCCGCACGGCCACAAAGACCGCATGACCACGCGGCCAGAACTAACACCGAACTCCGTAGTTCCGCATGGATCCCCGGACCCGCATGAGGTATTCTCGAATCACGGTCCTGCATCACCGAGTCTACCCCGCACGGAGGCGCCTTAACCTCCGGACACAAGTCAAGGTAAGTGGTACAATACCAACATAACTACTGATAGTCAAACAACTTTAAGCGCAAATGGAGGAAAACCCCTTTACACTAACATCACAAGATACTAACACACGTAGCATCCTAACATGTTTACTTATCAAATCAACAAGAAAGTATTACAAGGCTATCACAAACCAATACAATCAAGTTATTCACACAAGGTACTTTCTATTAACAAGTTCGGGTATCTACCCCCAAAGTACTTCACACATTAAATCTTTAAAAGATCCGTTCCTTCCACATAAGTCACACAATACCCATAGTATAAAATAGAGTGATCGTTTTTAAGTAAACCCAAAACACTTACCTTTGTAAAATCAAGTAACAACATTATTTTCCAAACGTCCAAGTTTGCCTAATTTCAAATGCTCAAGTCACTTATTTTAGAAAGATTTCATAACTCATAGTCTTAATCTCTTTTAAAACATTTGAGTAACATAAGTCTTATGTGTGAATAGGTTATTCTTGTTTATAATTATCTTACTACAACAGCCATGACCTAGAAAATGTAATATCATTTTGTCTCATCTTAGTTTCTATGCAGATGGAGGTTTCTACTGGTTTTAATAATACAACTCATTAGTCAGTACATTTTCCTTTATTAACGCTGCAGTGGTTTGGCGATACACATTCTGATTTCCGAAATCAGTAAAACATTCTTAAGCCGTTATACCTAACTTCCCATAAAGCTAGTATAACTCTTAAGTTTTCAAAAACCAAGTATTACTCTCCCTTCAAAACGATTTATAATTCTTTTGAAATACATCAAGTTCTTTATTATAACAAGCCAGTTATAATTCACATCAGTTACCTTTTAAAACCACAAGGTATTTTCTTACCTACATAAAGCTGTTATGACCAACTTCCCATAAAGCCGTTATAACACTTTATGTTTTTAAAAACAATCAAACACAGTTAACACATGTACGTCTACCGTACTACATAGTTCACACATATCATGCTAGAAGAGATAGGAAAAGGTTCACATACCTCGCGACGAGTATCGACAATAAGCAAAATGCTCCAAGTACTACAACCTTGCTAGCCCTTTCCACTCCGAGTAGAATTCGCTACTCTTAGTACTTTAACATAAAAAGGTCACAAACGTCTATTAACTTCAAAACACAAGGTTCCATTTCTATACAGTAAATTAGCAAGACCTCCCGCAACAACAGAAATCTCCTCTCTAACGAGGCCGCCACCAAGCCAACCAGTGGGGTTTACACGCCTAACCTGACGTGTACAATTCTACTCAAGAATACTACACAAGTCTATCGCAATACACCCTATGTAAATACAGCTTCTTTTCTTTATTCTTCAGCTTAAGTCAAAAGACATTGCACATAAAGATTAAGCTTAGTTCTATATATAGTATACTTCAACTATAAATTCTAACAACAGGTAATTTCCAATTACAAAATAGAGGGACCAGATAAGTACCTCGATAAGCCCATAATTATCCAAGTATAAATGTCGATCCTTAGCAACGCTTAGCTCCTACTCCGGTGCTCCAACCCGCTCCAAACAACCCTTAGAAGTTCTAACCAACTTCTACTTAATTACTTCAATCAATCAACGAAGATTTCCTTAGGGTTTGGTTTGAGACAAAAGGACATACTAGTATTTCCTGCTCTACGATAGAGGTTTCTTTGGAATACTACAAGGTATACGGCTAAGGTAATTTGGGTATAGTAACAATACTTTTGAGAGTATTTCTACCAAGAAGGGGTGTATTCTACGAGAACAACAAGGCAGGGGGTACCTCACCAAGACACCACCAGAGGGTGTACCCGGCCAAGTCCTCAGGAGGGGTGCACCCTGGCCAAGGCTTCACAAAGGAAGAGGAGGGACGAAACCAACAAGGAGTGAGGGAGGTTTTCAAGACTTGGAAATTATGGAATGGATGAAGAAGTCTTCAAAGTGAGAGGTATTTATAGGCGAGCAAAGGCCAACCAATGGCCAAGATCTAGCCAAGTGGGCAAGTGGAGGCCAAGATATGCCCAAGTGCCCCTAGACCCTACTCCTTAAAACCCTCACAAATATCTACATAAATATCTACCAACACTTGCTCATCCATTCGCCCTAACCGCCTCTTCAGTCCACCAACGAGAGGGTGCCAAGTGTTGCCCTCTCTCGCTGGTCCAAAACGTTTCGTCTCTCGGAAAAATCCGCAAAAATACTAAATGACATAGCCGTAATTTACCCTTCGCAGTTAGGTAGAACGTTTCGTCAAAAACGACTCTAACCGGTGTCAGGTACAAACATATTTCGCCAAGGTGCCACATTGGGGTGACACGTGTCGCCCTCGATTCGCCCAAAATATTTCGTCTTCCAAAATATCCATAACGCCAAAATCTCAAAATCAAAGCGGGCTACAAAATCAGAATTTCTCCGTGGGCCCCACGTGACCATTTCCAAAAATAAAATCCCAAAATTCTAATATAATCTAAGAAGTCCAAATACCAAACTGGGAATCCACCCCATTAACGAACCTTTTTCCTTCACAAAACCGAAACTTTTCCGTGGAAAATCACCTCTTTCTTCCTTTCCATCTTTCACGTATTCTCGCACGCACGCCCTCGCATACATACCTCGAACTACGGGGTATAACATTCTTCCCCCCTTAGAAACATTCGTCCCGAATGTTCCTTCTAAGCCCCCAAACATACAAGCGTCGATATAGTCTCTACTACTATACTTACGAGAACAATCCTGCCACACCGCCACGGAAACACCTGCGCAAAAACTTACATCCAAGCCCACGAGGAAACACCTCTACATCACCACAAATACCTCTTCCCGGGGTCAAAAATATACTTCCTCAGTCACTGATACCACTTTTGTCACTTGTCGCGAGCCTCGCTCCGATGACCCAACAAATGGTACCGGTCGTTGCGATCCTCGAGGTACGCCTTCACTCTTCTCGTGATGTGTCATACGGAGAGCCACGGTTCGGTCTGTTCTCGTGGTAGGCTCGCCTCTTTATACGCCACCAACAACAATACGAAAGACCGGACGCATCGCTTCCTAAGTCGGACGGCATCAATTGCTAACATATAGTGCAACCCGCCTATTCTTCACATGAACTCAAAAGGCCCAAAGTAACTCGCTAAGTTCCTTCGCTTTCCAAAACTCGCCACACCCAATCCGGTGGTACTTTCAAGAAGATCGACCGTCACCAACTCTAAGCGCCGCCGATTATCCGCACGATTTCTCGAGCCGCCGTAACCTCTTCTCGACAAACTTCACCCTAACCGCAATTACCGGAACAAGCCTGAACCAACTATCTGAACCTTGCCAACGTCGAACCAATCGACCGGCAACTTACACTTCCGCCCCCTACAAGGCTTCATAAGGCGACATCCGAACACGCGAATGCGATTCTGAGACTCACCTGAGTTCTTAACCCTGCCTGGTCAAACTCTTAGAAAACGAAAATAGCCACAACCTGGGCTTCACTGCCTGTCATAAGGTGAAGGTAGGCACCCCGTGCAGCCTTACAACCTTTCTGATATAATCAACACTGCAAGTACATGGTCTCGATCGAAAAACACGACGGGCTGCTCCCATCGGCCCGACTACTGGTCGAATGCATCCACGAACTCAGACTGTTAACTAAACATGGGCCTAACACCCTCATGACCCTATCACAAGGCGGGACCACCACAACCGACTTACCATAAAACAGTCGCGGGTTGACCCGCGACGTGGCCTCAACCTCGACCCTAACGCCAGAAACACTAGTTCCCCAAGGAACAATCTCACTAATCACGTTCCAAAACCTAGCGGTCTTCTTAGCTCAACTACCCCCTTTCATTCCACACTACTAGGGACCTATCCCAAACATAGCTCACGTGCACTATGCACTTCTGATAAGGATCAAACATAACACTACACCTTTTCTTGAGATGGCCTCACCTCTAAGGTCTCTACGTATAACACTCTAAGGCCCACACCTTCTCTAACCCCCAAAATCTTACCGGCTAACCCACCATGATTTCTATGCTTCTACTGATGCGCATAAGCCCGCATACGTGCCATGCTCAAGCCTAATCAAGAATTACTCTTGCACGACCTCTTAGATAGCCATCAAGACTCGCGCAGACATCGGTATACTCTGGTAGCCAAATCCATAGCTAGTAACAGTGGTCGCTTTGCAATCCATATTCTCTGTTCCTGGTCGTGGAACTGAAGGTTCAAATATCATGGTCGCAGTAGGAACTGCCGCCGCCGTGCTAAACTTTACTGGGGCTAGTGATGTCGCAGAAATCCCCGAATGAAGCATTACCCTATGTAATGATTGGGCCTGTGCCCACGTAACCCTCTGAACTCTACTCGCAGCTCCCTCGCCTCGCCTCCCGCCCGGTTTGCCTACGCGAGGCATAACGAGCAAGTGGAAAGAAATGCGTCAGAGGGTCTACTTACAACACAGCTCTAAGGCACGATCTCAGAGTGAGAAGAATAGAAACCAATCCTAAATATCCTATAGCCTCCTGATTATTGATGTGGTGCACAACACACCGATAATCAAGACTTCATCGATACGGTCGTAGACACTTTCCGAGGATTAATCGCTCGATACCACTTTTGTCACGACCAACCTCGCCCGGATCGTGCCTTACCCCGCACCCTAGTGATACAACATCGAGTAATCGGAATATAAACAATAACATGAAATAACAAGAAGTATAAAACAATAATCAGGAAAACTTGCCTTTCGCATATATAAACAATCTTTTAAAGTAACAGCTTTAATCCTTTTTACAACCCCGCCACACATCGCATTACTGCACTTCTATGAATGAAATGACAACAACGACGGATAGGCTCGCCATACCCCGAATGTAGCATCTACAACAACAGGGACTATACCAAGATAAGCCTCCGAGAAACGGAACTTTCCCAAACGCCGAATCGTGACCCTAAGAGCGAGGATCAACGATCGTGTACCTTTACCGCGCAGATGAACGCAGCTTCGAAGCGAGGTCGATAACAGTGTACCAAGTATGTGAAACCAAAATAACTCATCAGAATGAAATCATAGTAGTCTATACGAAGGAGAGACATGTATGATAACCAAACTACGATTCACTATAAATAAGCGATTATGCAAGTCGTGACTCACGCCTCAAGTCATCACTCAAATTTAACAATGGGTCTCACGCCCACAACATCAATCGTGCCCGTGGAATACCTTCCTCACCGCCAGCTTTATGATATACAAGCACCAAGGAATACACATGAACACCGTGTCCCACCGTGTCCTAATAAAATAGACAGTAGGCACGAAGGCATAGCCGACTACTAACACCTACGCATTCAACAAGGTCATAAATCGTGTCATGATATCCGCTTGCATCATTACATGATAAAAGCCGGTCACTCGCCTGCAGATCAAATGTGCGCCTAGACTCGAACTTTCCGTAGCTCGCATAGGCCAACCTCATAGGCCCGCATAAGGTATAACCCCGCATCGAGGGTAGCTACTCCGGCATCGCCCCGACTCGTAGTCCGCACGGCCACAAAGACCGCATGACCACGCGGCCGTAAACTAACCCGAACTCCCGTAGTTCCGCATGGATCCCCGACCCGCATGAGGTATTCTCGAATCACGGTCCTGCATCACCGAGTCTACCCCGCACGGAGGCGCCTTAACCTCCGACACAAGTCAAGGTAAGTGGTACAATACCAACATAACTACCGATAGTCAAACAACTTTAAAGCGCAATCGAGGAAAACCCTTTACACTAACATCACAAGATACTAACACACGTAAGATCCTAACATGTTTACTTATCAAATCAACAAGAAAGTATTACAAGGTTATCACAAACCAATACAATCAAGTTATTCACACAAGGTACTTTCTATTAACAAGTTCGGGTATCTACCCCCAAAGTACTTCACACATTAAATCTTTAAAAGATCCGTTCCTTCCACATAAGTCACACAATACCCATAGTATAAAATAGAGTGACTGACTTTTTAAGTAAACCCAAAACACTTACCTTTGTAAAATCAAGTAACAACATTATTTTCCAAACATCCAAGTTTGCCTAATTTCAAATGCTCAAGTCACTTATTTTAGAAAGGTTTCATAACTCATAGTCTTAATCTCTTTTAAAACATTTGAGTAACATAAGTCTTATGTGTGAATAGGTTATTCTTGTTTATAATTATCTTACTACAAAGACCATGACCTAGAAAATGTAATATCATTTTGTCTCATCTTAGTTTCTATGCAGATGGAGGTTTCTACTGGTTTTAATAATACAACTCATTAGTCAAGACATTTTCCTTTATTAACGCCGTGGTTTGGCGATACACATTCGATTTCAAATCAAGAAACATTCTTAAGCCGTTATACCTAACTTCCCATAAAGCTAGTATAACTCTTAAGTTTTCAAAACCAAGTATTACTCTCCTTCAAAACGATTTATAATTCTTTTGAAATACATCAAGTTCTTTATTATAACAAGCCGCTTATAATTCACATGATTACCTTTTAAAACCACAAGGTATTTTCTTACCTACATAAAGTCATATGACCAACTTCCCATAAAGCCGTTATAACACTTTATGTTTTTAAAAACAATCAAACACGCTTAACACACGACGCTCACCGTACTACATAGTTCACACATATCATGCTGTAAGAGATAGGAAAAGGTTCACATACCTCGCGACGAGTATCGACAATAAGCAAAATGCTCCAAGTACTACAACCTTGCTAGCCCTTTCCACTCCTCAAGTAGAATACGCTACTCTTAGTACTTTCACCTAAAAAGGTCACAAACGTCTATTAACTTCAAAACACAAGGTTCCATTTCTCTACGTAAAATTGAAGATTCTCCCCGCAACAACAGAAATCTCCTCCTCTAACGAGGCCGCCACCAAGCCAACCGTGGGGTTTACACGTCTAACCGGACGTGTACAATTCTACTCAGCAATACTACACAAGTCTACTGCAATACAGTCCTATGTAAATACAGTTCAGTTCTTTTCTTTATTCTTCAGGCTTAAGTCAAAAGACATTGCCGCAGTACTAAGCTTAGTTCTATATATAGTATACTTCAACTATATATTCTAACAACATGTAATTTCCAATTACAAATAGAGGGACAAGATAATTACCTCGATAAGCCCATAATTATCCAAGTAAAAATGTCGATCCTTAGCAACGCTTAGCTCCTACTCCGGGTGCTCCAACCCGCTCCAAACAACCCTTAGAAGTTCTAACCAACTTCTACTTAAATACTTCAATCAATCAATGAAGATTTCCTTGGTTTCGGTTGAGACAAAAGGACATACAGAGTATTTCCTGCTCTACGTATAGAGGTTTCTTTGGAATACTACAAGGTATACGGCTAAGGTAATTTGGGTATAGTAACAATACTTTTGAGAGTATTTCTACCAAGAGGGGGGGTGTATTCTACGAGAACAACAAGGCAAGGGGGGGTACCTCACAAGACACCACTAGGAGTGGGTGTACCCTCGCCAAGGCCTCAGGAGTGGGTGCACCTCGGCCAAGGCTTCACCCAGGCAGAGGGGAGGGACGAAACCAACAAGGAGGGAGGGAGGTTTTCAAGACTTGGAAATTATGGAATGGATGAAGAAGACTTCAAAGGGAGGTATTTATAGGCAAGCAAAGGCCAACCAATGGCCAAGATCTAGCCAAGTGGGGGCAAGTGGAGGCCAAGATATGCCCAAGTGCCCCTAGACCCTACTCCTTAAAACCTCACAAATATCTACACAAATATCTACCAACACTTGCTCATCCATTCGCCCTAACCGCCTCTTCAGTCCACCAACGAGGGTGCCAAGTGTTGCCCTCTCGCTGGTCCAAAACGTTTCGCCTCTCGGAAAAATCCGCAAAAATACTAAATGACATAGCCGTAATTTACCCTTCGCAAGTTAGGTAGAACGTTTCGTCGAAAAACGACTCTAACCGGGTGTTGTGTACAAACATATTTCGGCCAAGGGTGCCACATGGGGGTGACACGTGTCGCCCCCCGATTCGTCCAAAATATTTCGTCTTCCGAAAATATCCATAACGGCCAAAATCTCAAAATCAAAGCGGGCCCACAAAATCAGAATTTCTCCTGGGCCCACGTGACCATTTCCGAAAATAAAATCCCAAAATTCTAATATAATCTAAGAAGTCCAAATACCAAATCTGGGAATCCAATTCCCATTAACGAACCTTTTTCCTTCACAAAAACCGGAAACTTTTCCGTGGAAAAATCACCTCTTTCTTCCTTTCCAATCTTTCTGTCGTATTCTCGTACGTACGTCCTCACATACATACCCTGGAACTACGGGGTATAACAAATCCCGCTCTTTGGTAGAAACCTCGGAGGCAATCACTTTCGCTCTCCGGCAGAAACCTCGGAGGCAATCACTCTCAGTCTCTCACCTCACCATCATCACAAAATAATATGGAAAGTATGTCAGGCATGATATCAAGTCTCAACACGTGTTACCAATATACAATCAACAAGTACAAGTCAAATCAGGTGATAATCACAGAAAATAACACATATGGTGATAAGCCCACACAACAGCTAACGGAACCAATGTAATAGTAATTCATCTCCACTTTCTGCCCGAAGGCCTATCATGCTATCCCCGTCACTTCCTACGACTACATACGATTCTCTAATCAGAGTCTAACTAAAGTAAACCATAACCTACCTCAATTCCGAGCGGGTGCCACGAACAATCAAACCACTGTCTTCCCCTTGCGTAGAGCCTCTGAACGATTTAAATCTAGAAAATATGTGAACTACGTTATAATACGAATCTAAGGACACCCAACTTTCTATATTTATATTAACAATATTTTTACCATTTCAATTGTATGACTAAACCCCTACACATATAAAAATATTAGCATAACTTCAAAAATTTCAAATAACATTCTTTTCTTTCAACTTTCCAAAATTTTTTAGTAAAACAAGGCAGAACTTTGAACTGTCATATATTTCAAACCACAAGTCGGATTTATCTCCGTAAGATCTCAAACTGACGGGAACAAATAGATCTACAACTTTCATTCATCTCATATTTTAATATTCCTTACGGATTTGTACATTTTTCACGTTTTATATTTTGTGTCGCCTGGGTTTCGGTAAAACGAGGCAGAAACTTTCAACAATCATAACTTTCAAACCATAAGTCGTATTTATCTCCGTAAGATATCAAACTAACGGTAATAGAGTAATCTACAACTTTCATTCAGCCCATACTTTTATATTATTTACAGATTTACACAGTTTTCACGTTTTACAAGCTGTTGCAATCGTTATTCCATGATAATCCCTCAAGTTTCTCTTGTTGAAACGGATTGTGGAATTTTCGTGTAATGACTCCTTAAAACAAAACTTGATTTCATTCTACAATACATCATTATAAAGATTATAAATAGATTAACTCAACCATAAACATAGATTCTAACCTGAATTTAATAGAGTGTTTCCTTCTCGTTTCTTGCTACTAGGATTTTCTTGATTTTCTTTCTCTTGTTTTCTTTTATTTTCCTTCTTGTTTCTGTCGTTTCCCTTCTCTTTGTTTCTCTTTGTTTTCGTGTTTGGTGCACGTTCCCTTCTCCTAGATTAATAGGGTTTTGTATTTTTTTTCTCCCTTTGTTTTCCTTTGTTGTTTTGCCGTCCCCTTCCCCCCTTTCTTTTTAATCAAAATTGTGTTACCCTATTAAGGGTGGTGGGCTTGGCCCACTAATTAACTTAATTAATTTCATGCACAAATTATATATTAAAACTCCTATAATTTAATACCCTATAGTCTCATACTACTTTCGTAGTTCTAACGCGCTAAACGACCGAACGAGTCGTTACAATATATATATTAGGACATGAAATTTTCAGGTTTTAATAAGATTGGTTATGTGGGAGATTGATTTAATAATTGTGGGATTAACTTTAGTAAAGATGATGATGATAAGTGGACAAACTATGGGGAATTGTGCCCTCCAACTCGTGGGACTTGAAAAGAACAACACCAACATGCATGGGCTCATCTCATATACCCATGTTCCACTCATTTCTCCCCATATTTTTGAAAACCAATTCCTTCAACACTCCAACATCTCTCCTCCTCCAAAACAGATTTTTCTTGGCCTCCATAGCTAAGGTAAAGACTAAACTAACTCCCCTTCCAAGAATAAGTTCTTCCACTAAGTTCTAAGCCATGGTAAGCCTCTCATCCACACTGTTTCGGTAATATGTTGGGCTGAAAAACTGCCCAGAAACTTTAAGAAATGGAGATGAGCTATTTGGAAGAAAAACATGTAAGTAAGATGGTTTTAAGCTTGTAAAGGATGCATGCATGTCATTGTAAGTTGAAGAAATGGTGAAATTGAGCAAAAATGGTGCAGTGGCCGATTTGGGACTGTTTCGGCTAAGTCAAGGTAAGATTTCTTCTTCTTGTAGAGTAATTGGAAGTTAAATGATGTTGTAGTTAAGAGATGAACTTATGTTAAGAGAAAATTGAAAGTAAGAAGATGCATGTGATTGTATTGGTGTGTAGTTGAGCCGATTGGAGTGTCATTACCGATTTGGGACTGTTTTGTATACATTGGGTTTGATTATTGTTGTTATTATCATTGTCACTAATTGCATGTTGAAATTAAAGGAAACCTTGATATTTAAAGTTTAAATTGGCTATATGAAAGTGTTGGAACATGAATTGGATTTTTAAGGAACTATGAGAAGAGTTATGGAATTATGGTTGTGGACCGAGACATTTACGTAATTGTTGGACATGTTGTATTGTATTTAGGGGTTGTTCTTGTTGAGTTAGAATGCTGGAATTTCAGTTATGAATATGCATGTACATTGTGGTAATTGCTAACATATGTCCTAAAGGAATTAAGGTATAAAAAGGTTGAAAATTACTCTCTCGTTGTTGTTGGAATATCTCTCGTTGTTGTTGGAATATGAACTGTTTTAAGGTGTTGTTTTAATATGGTTAAAGGGGGTGGATTAACGTGAGAAATAATTGTATTAATCACCTTGGTTGTTGTGGTTATTGTAGTCCATGAATGTAAAGAGAAATAATGTATAACGATGACGTTTATGGAGTATATGGGATTGATTTGGTTATGACCTTGAGACGTGTCTTATTATTGATGTTGTTGACCTTGTTTGTGAGTTGAGGATGTGTGTATAAGTAGGGGATGTGCTGCCCAAATTTATATAATAAAAGAGTCATCATTCGATACATATAAAGTATACTAGTAATCATAGAGTTGACGGACATGTTATTATTTTATAGGTTGAAGTGCTAATTGAGACGAACTTTAATTATTGAGTTGGTTAATTCGACAATAAGGTATGTGAAACTATCCCTTCTTTCTTTTTTGGCATGATTTACATAAAAGGAGCGTACGGCGGACGTACGTAATTCCATTGAATCCTAATTCCTAGTGATACTTGATATGATAGTGCCTTTGATTTTTCAGTGATATTTCATTTTATTTATTCCATTGAGAGTCAAATGATGATTTAATTTTCATATGGTTACTCATGATACTCTATTCGTGTTTGATGTGATTATATCATTTCACCGAGTCCCGGGCCGGAAATGTTCGTGCGCAGTTCCTTGAATTGTTCACCGTGTCCCTCACTAGAGGGCTCGGTATGTATATATATAATGATTTATATGTGGACAGGCATCCACGAATATGAGATATGCGGACAGGCATCCGCGGATATGATATATGTGGACAAGCATCCACGGACATGACTATGTGTACACATTATATGTTCACTGAGACCTTCACTAGAGGGCCGGGTATGATTTATGTGGACAGGCATCCACGGATATGACTTATTTTATATGGACATGTTTTGACTCTCATTTCATAAGGCACAGGTGCAGTGATATCTTGATTATTATACTTGTCTCATGTTATCGTTTGGCCAGTTATGATGTTCTTTACAGTACTTCATGTTTTATATACTCAGTACATTATTTCGTACTGACCCCCCTTTTTTCGGGAGGGCTGCGTTTCATGCCCGCATGTACAGATACTCAGTTTGGTGATCCTCCAGTCTAGGATTCTGCTCAGCTATTTGGAGAGCTCCATTGTTCCGGAGCCTAGCCATTTGTACGGATCTTATGATATAGACTTATGCATATTCGTGCTAGTCAGGGGTACGGCGGGGCCCTGTCCCGTCATAATTCACTGTTATACTCTTAGAGGTATGTGGTCATATGTGGGTTGGTCGTGTGTGGATTATAGACGTGTTTTAGTCAACCTTATCGTTGTAATTCATTTTGAATATTTCTGTATATAGTGGCAGCCTCGTCGGCTTGCCTATTTTGATATGGTTTACAGATTTCTACATTGTCATTAGTATCAGTGTGATTATATGTAACAGGTTCGTATAAGGTCCAAGTATGGCACCAGTCTTGGCCCATGGGTTCGGGTCGTGACAGTATCTTAGGCCGACAATAGTTAGCTAACATATATAAAGTAAGAGATTGAAGAATATACATGCTCGCAATCAAGTACAACACAACATACTCCAAGAACAACAACTTAAGTATAGAAGTATCACGTCGGAATCTATGAAGTACAAGGATGAAATAATCACTAAGCACATCTATAAAAGACTTGTAGTGATGTGGACCACACTTGATCTAAGTAGTCTACAATCATAGCCTAGATAGAACCTCTAGTCCTTAAATTCATCATGTGTCTAGGTAAGAGATTAACAAGCACACAACCTCTCAAATGAATCATCAACCAAGGAATCAAGGCTAAAACGCATCATGGAATACAATGAATACAACAATCAGAATCAGAGATATGAGTGGATGTAATATGAATGTATGTGTGATGCAATGTAATGCAATTCACTAGCCAACTATCTCATATCATACACACATACTTCGAGCGGAATATCTCTACGTCTCCATAGTCAAGACCCATGGGGGACCCACAAAGTCCATGTACCAGTCACTCTTCACACATCCTAGAGGTGACTCCACCATCGACCACACCGTTAGCCATTTCGCACATAGCCTAGAGATGGCTACCGTATCAAATTACAAGAATCATAAATGTTTCAACCTCACTTATTACCATCACAACAATCACCGGTAATATCAATGTATTATAGAAATAAGGATGAATGCATGTATGAATGTCAAATTCAACACTAATCATGATATGAATAAACACAATAACATCCATAAATCAACTACCAATATGAGCTTATTCTCAAATCTGTACAATGCCATGTCCAAAATAATTTCCTTCGGACCACATAGGTAATACCAATTATATATACAAGATAGGTCATACGAAATATGCACGTAGAAAACACCATAATAGGAAACCTCAGATATTTCACTTTCCCTCTTATCATTATTAATATTAAATCACAGTTCACAATTATGAATACAATAGAATGTGTATGAATGATATGCATGTATCAATCTCAAATGTAAATCATAATCAAATCTCAATCGTACCACACATGGACATATATCACAATATCAGTGTCAAGTCAAGTCATTCCTCTATTATTGATAATACCAAGATAAGTGAGAGACAAATATATCATAATCACAATATGACAACTAAGTGCAAATCTAATATCAAACACTAGGCAGCAAGCCAAAAATCAAAAAGAGGCAACGAGCCCTCAAATCAGTCAACAATACTAAATATATGTCATTCATCCAAACTTCATACCAGAAGGTGTAACATGTTTTATCCGATAGTAACTAACTCTACATATGTTTCGCTAACCGAAGTCCAACCATAAGATAAGGCGTAACCTAACTAGATACCGAGTTAGAGCCAAGAACAATCAAACCTTAGTCTTACCTTACCAGAGAGCTTCCAGGTAATCAAAGTCTATCCATTATCGAATTCTAAGTTATACAATCGTTTGAATCAAACTCAACTAAGTAAAAAGGGGAAACATGCCCACAACGGTAAACTGGTAAATTAGAGAGTGAAATCGGTAACACATTGTTCTAGAAGTTCAAATCTACCCTCCAATTGCTAAATTAATTCAATAATAGGTCAATTTTATCGAAAAATGCAAAACCCTCAAATTAGGCATAAACACTAGATTTTCCATAATTAATTTCTCAACAACAATGAAAGATTCAAGTCTAATGGTTACTATTTCATTAATTTCCATACTTATATTAGTCAAATACACTAACAAATCCCATTTAAAAAGATTAAAACTCATTCTATGAAAAAATCATCAAACCCCATCTTTCCTCTTAGGTTCTATGAAATTTCTATCATGGATTCATGCTTAAGGAATGTAAAAGAAATAATTCAAGCTTAGGAAACTTAACCTCAAGAGGGGTCAACCAAGAATCTCCTCAATTCGCCTCAAAAGTGCTTAGGAACAAGAGGTGAAGGAATGGAAAATAAAGGGTTTCACTTAGCATTTATTAGATCCTGGTCCGCGTCATTTTGTTGCAGTGGTAGGACGTCTACTACAGCGGGCCTGCCCCGACGGACCACCCTTGTGCGCATCCGCCATAGCGGATCATCGTCTGTTGTGGCAATCCCTCTCAAACATCACCACACCTCTATAGCGAACCAAGACCTCGTTGAAGCGGGTTCGCTACGATAGATCTGGTGTCGCTACAATGGACACCAGACACTAGAATAATCCTGGTTTTCACTATCTCAATTCCTAAATCTGACAATCACCCGAGACCTCCCACACATAAATCAGATATGCATACACAAATAAAAATACACTACGGACTCACTCGTGGTCTTGAAATTTCCATCGGAGGTCTATTTAATCGAGTCAACCCCCAACAACCTAAAGCCAACTCTCCAACCAATAGTCAAAACACTCCCGAGAGCCTTGGAAATCAAACCAACTACCCCACCAAGTCATACATGACCCTCTAGGCCTCATAAAATTATGGAATTTTGAAAAAAAAATCGTTTACTCAAAAGTCAACTATCGGTCATACGTTTTTTATCTTAAGGCTCTACTTCGCAAAAATCAACACAAGTATCGCTCGATCACCACGAAAACCATACCACCCAACCTCGCGAGTCAAATCATACTAATAAGGCTCGGGGAAGGGTCGATATGGGTAAATTGGTCAAAAGATCAATAACGACCAAATTGGTCATTACATATGTAGGAGAAATTCGAACTAGACATTAGTTTAAAATAACACATTAAAATAAAAGGAACCTGAATTTTTGAAAGTCGTCCAGTGAAAACACCTAAGAAATTATTAGAGCTTTGGAGAGTAAGCAAATGACTCATATATGAGCAATTCGTATTGTTAACGTGTTATAAAATTAGATTAATATAAGATTAGAAATATAGACAATGATGTGGAGAGTGAGAAAGACTTTTTTCTTATTTCAAGTGTATACAAGTGTATCTTTCACAAAAATGAAGAATATCCTTTTATAGGATATACAAATCAACTGTTAGATACAAGTCTTAAGTGATACATTAATAAGGTACATTTATGCTAAATAGTTCATTAAATGAATCATCCACACAATTATATGTATGATAAATAGTTCATTGAATGAACATCCACACAATTAAATGAATTCATAACATTTTAAGATATGTTGGGGATTGTTATAATTATTTTAATATCTCAAAAAGACTAATTATTTTTAATGTCTCCATAAATTGATACAAATTTGATGTGTTTTAATGGCATTCAATATGAGTAAATTTTGTGAGTTACCTAACACTATTTCAACAATTGATTATTGACTAGGCCTTTAATCTTGAAACAGTTATTTTAATGGCCTTAATGGCTTTATAACAATATAATGCAGAGAGTTTTTCGGAGAATATGAGGATAAATTCTTTGCCTATATATATCAAAATTTTGGGGACATTGAAAAATAAATCAAAATTTCTTCTTCTGATTTTGTATTGCTGGGTTTATCTTAAGATAAATCTTTATTAGATTCTGGCTCTGGCTATGATGTTTTTTTCTTCATTTTTTTTAATTTATCATGATTTGTCTTGTTAATACTAATGATGTATGTTGTGATGCGGCATATCTGTGCCGTGGTATATATTATCAGCAGATGACATAGTTTTGATTAACGAGACATGCATCAGAGTTAAAGTTAGGCAAGAGGTTTGATGACAAACTTTTCTGATTGAGTAGGACCAGAACACTTGGAGTGTAAGTTTAGTGACAAAACGCATAAGTTGACGTAGAAGTGAGGCTTGATATACATGTCATCCACAACATAGAAAGTTTCAAGTATATTGGATCAACTATTTAAGAAAAATGATAGATTGACAATGTTGTTACAGATCGTATTGGTTCACGGTGGATGAAATAGAGGCACGCATCCGAAGTCTTATGTGATAAGAAGGTACCACAGCAATTTAAAGGCAAGTTCTATAGAATGGTGGTTAGACTAACTATGTTGGATGGGGCGAAGTGTTGGCCAGTCAAGAACTCTCACGTTTAGAATATAAAAGTTGCAGAAATGAGAATGTTATGGTGGATGTGTGGACGTACTAGAAGAGACAAGATTAGAAATTAAGATATCTGTAACAAGGTGATAGTGACCTCGATGGAGGACAAAATGCAGAAAGAGAGGCTGAGATGGTTCAGGCATGTGAGAGGAGATCTATGGATGCCCTAGTGCGGGGGTATGAGAGGTTGGCTATTGATGGTTTCAGAAGAGGTAGAGGTATGTTGGATAAGTTGTCATACCTCGTACTATGGTCTGAACGTAACACGACACCCGATGCCTAGACTGCTGGATCGAGCGAACCATTCATGATTGAACTAAATTGTTGAAAGTACAATTGTGCAAATATAACTTATAAGAATACTGAGCTGCTGAAAATTCAAATTGAACATCGTAATTATGAAATACTTAGATAAGTTTAAGAATGTAACATCGTAGACAACACAGCTAACACAATATATGAAAATACGAACTAACTTCTACATTAATCTATGAAGCCTTTGAAGAATACTGAAATACTGATTATTTCTCGATAGAGGTATTCATGGGTCGGTTTGGATCGATTTTTACTTAAAATCAAAACCAAACAAATTTAGTTATTTTTTTAATTATTAAAACCAAACCAAATATAATACATAATCATCGATTTGATTCGGTGTGGTTTGATTTTCCTGTTTTTAAAAAACCTAATGTTATTTCTCTTATTTATTTTTTCCCTTGAATTAGGAAAGTCTTTTCCATCATTTTTAGACTTATAATCTGTTATTACCTTTTTATTGTGGAAGCTATAATTTTCTTGAATTATGGAGAAATGTCTTCACATCTATAAGTTTTAATCATGTGAATAAAATTTATAAGAAAAATACTGTTTTAAACGTAAATCTCATATTTGTTTCGAATAAATGAGTTTGGATTCATAAATTTCTTTTATGAAATGAGCTTAAGGTGTAAGTTCATTAGCCTAATAGAGATAAAGATTTGTTTTATTAAAGAGTAACAAAGTATTAAAATTATTTGTAAAAATTAATATATTATATATATATAATTATAAAATTGTGTATATTAGTTAATCGACTTGGTTCGATTTTTGCGTTGGTTTGCTTTTAATAAAACAAAACCAAAATAAATATTATCAGTTTTTAAAATTTTAATACCAAATCAAATTCAAACAACTATCGGTTTATTTAATTGATTTGAATCGAATTGTTGTTCGGATCAATTTTTATCCAAATCGTGAACACCCCTATTTACCGGGACAAAGCCATCGTCGTCATGTAAATTAGTACATGCATCATGAAATGCAGGCCTTGGGCAAAAGAGGTGTAAGTACATTTGAATTATACTTGTATCTAAAACCAACTGAAAGAATAAATAATTGTTGGGGAAAGGACAACCTAAATCAATAAACATGAGATATACTGATACATAAACTAAAACAGAAATTGAACATAAGAATAATTGAACTGAACATTGGCTTGTAATCATATTTGCTCCCTACTGAATGAATGGGAAAATTTCCTATTGTATAGGAATTCATTATGACCTTGGGCGCACATATATATATATAACATGAATCTGAGAGTCATATTGTAGTACTGACTTGTGATACTGAGAATTTATATATTGAGACATGAAATTATATTGAGTTTCGGATATGGAGTACTGAATATTACTATACTGGACTGAGAAATGGATTCCTGAACAATTAATGAGATTTAGAGTATTACTATATATAAGTATTATGCAGTCTTTGATTTAGACTCATGGAATGTTAAACATGATCATACACTGGTTATGTACTAAGTTCACAATATTCAGAATGATATCATGAATAACTACGAAACAATATCATTAAAGAATAGAAGTTTTGAAGTTTTTCATCAAACTAAGATATAATCTCTATTTTATGCAATTAGTAGAAATCATGAAGAACAAGATGTGAGGAAGATAAATAACACTGTCACACGTAGATTGTTAGCCTTACATATCTTAATCGCTCCAAAACTCAAAGAAAATCTGAACTTTGAAGAAGAAATCTAAAAACCTTCACTTGAACCTTTGAGAAGGATTTTCTTGAAAATCATAAGATTTTAGTGTAGAATCTTGTTAATAATTCATGTAGGAGTATTAGAATTGCTTAGAAATATATAGAGTAACCTTGCCTTGGTGTGGGAGGAAGAGGAAAAGAGAGAAAAGTCGACTTAGAATTTTGTAGAAGTGAACATAGACTTTGTAGAAATTTGTATTTTAGAGCTGAGTTATGCGTTTTTGGGTATCATTGGGCGTCGCTCTACTATCGCACAGAACATTATGGAATTGATAGCTTTGTTATGCTATGGTTGGGCGACGTACAAAACTTTCTACACATATACCCGATTGTACAATGGCCATAAGCTCTTGTAAAAAAAATCGATTGATCTGATCTTTATATGATTGGAAATGTATTTCAAAGGGATACAACTTTCATCAAAAAGTTTTTTCCAGATTTCTAGCTAATAAGGGGGTTATACTTACTTGAAGTGAGACATTGTTCAAACTCACTTAAAAATATGGTACGTAGTGTAGCTTCCAACTTTAGTTTGCCCAAACATTTTTGTTATATATTTTATAGGTTTTAAAACACTTCCTACACTTCCTATATTGATTCCATTATATCCCCATCTTACGAGTCAAATCTTAGCCCGAAGGCATGCGGTGTTATAGACGTATTAGGGAGATATGATTAGACAGGACATGACGCAGTTTCAGCTTACTGAGGAAATGATCTTAGATAGGAGGTTGTGAGGACACAGATTAGGGTAGAAGGTTAGTAGGTAGTAGAGTGGTTTCTCGCTCATCCTTCCATATAGTAGTTGTAGTATTTCTCTTGTAGTTTCTTGTCCTTCTATTCCTATTTGTTGTTTCTTGTACTTTGCTTACCATATTATTTTGTTGTAGTTACTATTCTTTTTTCAAAATGCTTTCTATAGTATCTTGCCATGATTTCTTCAATTATGTTATTTCCTTTTCTGACCTACTTTGATATGGTTTCTCTTGAGCCGAGAATATACTGGAAATAACATATCTACCTCATCCAATGTAAGGGTAAGGTCTGCGTACACTCTATCTCCCAAACTATATTTATGGAATTACACTGAGTATGTTATTGTTGTTGTAAGTATTTTCCGTAAGATTTACAATAACCTTTGTTGATCCATCAACAAATGGATAAACCAAAACAAATATAGGACACATTAACACTGTTGAATATAAAGAAAGACTATAAATAAATTATTTGAATGCATAAAAATAAGACTTTAACTGATTTAGATTAAGATATGACAAAATTAATAATTTTATGTGTGCTTTCAGTTTGGACACATTTCTTAAGAAATTCACTTAGTCTTAGAAATTAAGAGGTGTTTCATTAAATTACTCTTAATTAAATAGTACCTATTTAATATGATTTCTTGATTATGTAAATTTCACTTATCTAAATAGGGGTATATTTTTAAAAAATTAATACATTTTTAATTATATAAAAATTCATTTATTTTGGATTAAATAAAAATAACTTAAAATATCATATAATATGGCTCAGATGAAGAATATAAAGTATAATGGACTATTTGACCCTAATTTCATAGTTAAGGGACCATTTATGTTATTTTCTCCAAAAACAAGATTTTCACAATCTAATCAAACATTGGTATATCCCCCAATAAAGACCTAAACTTTGTTCCCTCTGCTATTTCAAAATTCATTTTCTTGAGAGTTCTGACAGTAACAAAGTGTAACGACTCGTTGGTCGTTTAACACTTTAAATTACGAAAAGGATATGGGACTATAGGGTAATTAATTACATGATTTTTTTAATATATGAAATGGGACGTGAAATTAATTAAGTGAGTGAGTGAGCCAAGCCCACTACCCTTTTGAGTAGGGCTCGACATGTGTACAAAAGAAAAGGGGGAGGGAAAAACTAGGGCAGAAAAGAAAAAGGGGAGGGGAACGAGCGCAACACGCAGAGGAGGGAAAGAGAGGAGAAAGAAAGAAAGGGAGAAGAAAGAAAACGCTAGTAACTAGAAGACCAGGAGGAAGTGCTCAATTAAGTTCAGGTTAGATTCTATGTCATCTGGTTGAGTTAATCTATTCATGATCCTTATAATAATGTGTTGTAGAATGGAATCAAATTTCAAAGAGGTCATTACAGCAGCATGTAAAACGTGAAAACTGTACAAATTCGTAAAGAATATAAAAGTATATGTTGAATGAAAGTTGTAGATTACTCTGTTCCCGTCAGTTTGAGATCTTACGGGGATAAATACGACTTACAGTTTGAAATTTATAACCGTTTAAAGTTCCTGCCTCGAATCAACCGAAATCCAGACGAGCAGCATGTAAAACGTGAAAACTGTACAAATTAGTAAAGAATATAAAAGTATGTGCTGAATAAAAGTTGTATATTTCTCTGTTCCCGTCAGTTTGAGACCTTACGGAGATAAATCCGAATTATGATTTGAAAGTTATGATTGTTTAAAGTTTCTGCCTTATTTTACCAAAATTCTGACGACACATATTTCATAGGGTTGTTTCTTTCGTAAATTTTCACCAGCTACACTAAGTAATGTCATATGGTATACGACATAATAAGAGATCCTAGTGTTTCCTTCGATGTGGTACAATAAACACCCTATTTGGAGTTACGAATTTAATGATTATATCCTTTACAAGCGGGAGATACGAGAAAGTTGAAAGAAAAAAATATTATTTGAATTTCCTGAAGTTATACTAATATTTTTATATGAGTATGAGTTTAGTCATACAATTGAAATGGTAAAAATCTTGTTAATATAAATATAGCAATATGGGTGTCCTTAGATTCGTATTCTAACGTAGTGTGCATATTTTCTAGATTTTAAGCGTCCAGAGGCTCTACGCAAAGGGAATTTATTAGTTTAATTGTTCGTGGCACCCGCTCGGCATTGAGGTAGGTTAAGGTCTACTTTAGTTAGACTCTGATTAGAGAATCGTATGTTGTCACCTGATTGTATCTCCGTCACATACTGGCTCATTTGTCACGTGAAAATAAAGGAATTGTAATCTTGATAATTAGACATAGGACGGTGATATGACGTGTACTTGTCGATTGTATATTAATGATATGTGTTGACTGATATCATGTCTGACATACTTTCTATATTATTTTGTGATGTTGGTGAGGGGAGTGATTGAGTGACTCCGAGGTCTTTGCCGGAGATTGAGAGTGATTGAGTGACTTCGAGGTCGTTGCCGGAGATTGAGAGTGATTGAGTGACTCCGAAGTCTTTGCCGGAGATTGAGAGCGATTGAGTGACTCCGAGGTCTTTGCCGGAGATTGAGAGTGATTAAGTGACTCCGAGGTCTTTGCCGAAGATTGAGAGTGATTGAGTGACTCCGAGGTCTTTGCCGGAGATTGAGAGCGATTGATAGCCTCCGATGTTTATGCTGGAGAGCAAGAGTGGTACATGGACTTTGCGGGTCCTCCATGGGTCATGGCTTGAGGCGCTGCCTTAGCATGTGTGTACGAGAGTGGAGTGAGAGAGGTGACTATTGCATTTCATGCATTTGCTCGTATATTTGACTGATCATCTGGTGAATTTCATCTGTCCTGGCTGTTTTATGATTTCTTTACATTCTACTGGTATATGATATGTGACCATACCTATTTGATCTATGTGCTACTTGTTAGTTTCAACTTCTTCATGTGTTATCTAATCATTGTCGGCCTATGATGCTTACTGGTACTAGTGTTGTACTGATACTACTCATGCTGCACTTTTGTTGAGTGCAGAGTACAATCCAGTTCCGATTACGCCCCGCGATCGACCGCGGTGGACATCTTCCAGTCATTCAGGGTGAGCTACTTGGTCGTCCGTGGCCCCTGAAGGGCTTCTTAGTTAATTCCATTTTTCTTTGGTTATTGACAGACAGTATGTAGCCTTCGGGTATTTTTCAGACTTCTATTTCAGATCATGTTTAGCGCTCTTGTACTCTTTTGACCAGATTTTGGGGAATTAAGTATTTAAGACCTTATAACTTCTTTTCTTTATTTATTTTCCGTTGATCTAACTTGTTAAAGATAACGTGGCTCGCCTACTCGGGGGAATAGGGTAGATGTCATCACGACTTGTGAATTGGGTCGTGACACAAAGACACCACCATCATCATCTTCCCACATACACTTCTTCAAAATTCATACACACATGAGTCATAGGCTCTAATAAGATTTGTGTATGGGATTCGACTGACTAAGAGTTTTACATGAACTTCACGAATCCCCCATGGGTGTATGATCATAATTAAACCTTGATTTATGAGTCATGGGCTCTAATCATATTTGTGTGTAGGATTCCGACTGGCTAGGAGCGAGCGGTATATGAACTTCACGAGTCCCCCACGAGTGACGATCATAATTAAACCTTGACGTATTATATACTAGGTTGAGAAAGGTACCTTACATATGCATTGTATTGCATTCATATCATACATTTTATGACTATCATTGATAAACTGTGATTGAAACTTTCTATTGAGTGAATATGAACATCTTGCATAGATTTTGGACTTGAAAGGATTATTCATGCTACATGATATTTGATATGCTTTTGAATTCTATGAAACATCTTGGTGATTAGGTGATATACTTGGTCATTGATATGCTAGTGTAGGATTATTTGGTGTCAACTTGGTATTTATCTCTGATTATACATCTTTCGTCGTTGTCGACCTATGATGTCTACTGGGGTACGTTGTATACTTATGCTACACTTGATGCATTATTTTTTTATGCAGATTCAGTACCTACCGCCTCGGCAGCACCGCCTGACTAAGAGTTTGAGTTGTTAATCCCAAGCATTCAGGGTGAGGATGATATCTCCAGCATACCCTTAGATACTCTTTCTCTATTTATTGTCTTTTGTTCGCACTTGAGAGACATATTCAGACTATGTATTCAATTTTGTCATGCGTGCCACTTTTTAAACTTGTTTCGTATTATGTTAGTGTTCTTGTATCTACATACTAGATCTTTGGGGGTGTTTTGTTGATGTTTCAGACTTGTTACTATTTCCGCATTTATAGTATGAGACATATTTTGTAGTATCTCATTATCTTCCACTTTTACTTATGTTCTATCATGTTAATGATTTAGGAGTGGTTCGCCTACGTGGTGGGATTATGTAGGTGCCACCATGACTCCTGAAAAGGGGGTCGTGACAAGTACTCAATATCATTTGTTATATAGCCTAAACCCCATAATTGGGCGTCTAGTCCCATCAAGTCTCACAACTTAACCTCACAACAATCATAAGTCTCAAGTATCAGTATTTGCTTTATCAAATCACGTGACCCATGTGGGACTCATGAGGTTCATATGTTGACACCCAATTTTGTCCCCTCTCTACCAACTATTTGTTCGCGATTTTAAAACATGTGAACACTTCATTTAGGCTATCCGTTTATCTTCAATTAATTTCACTATGTGTCTCAGTCTTGAAAATTCTCCAAAAAATAATATGTTTTTAATATATTCACCAATTATCGCATAATTTTGAAATACCATGTATTATGTTTTATAATTAAAATTACCAGCAAAATAATTTTAAATATTTCGACATCAGTATTGGTGATTTATGTTCTCTTATGATAGTTCACCAATTTTAATCATTTTAATATTATATTTTTACTAAAACTAAACACATGTATTAAATCGCTTGTACCGTAATTTATGGGTGTGTACACTTTTAAAAATTAATTAGGACGAAAGAAGCATATTTTAATTAATTAAGAGAATTGGATTAGTCACCAATTAATACCATAATTGGGCTAATTAAATCCTCAACATTTTAGATCCCATTTTCGAACAGGCCCAACGCCCCAATACCCGCGGCCCGCACCTTTCTATCCCATACCCGGTCAACCCAAAGCCCACAACCCATTCCTTCAACCCCTCGTCCCTTGCCAACCAAATTAAAACCAAACGACCGTTTCCAAAAACCAGCAGCCCGTCGCCCTTTACCCACCGGACCAACTGCGTCGTCGGCCTGCCACCCATCACCCATCTCGTCGTCCCAGTCTCTTTCCCCTTTTTCTGAAATCGCCTGCATGGCTGCATCACCAGAAGACGTTTGACGTCTGAATGTCACAATACTCTGAAATTGTGACAATTAGTTCTTTTATTAAAATAGTCCCTCATGTTTGAATATAGAATATATTAGCCCTTGTTAATACACAGTTAGTTACTATGTTTTCCTTATGTTGTTCTAGTCCTTTAGTTTACATTAAAGCTTAACCAGTCCCTTGTAAGTAGGGGTGCACAATTTTCGGTCCGGATCGAAAAATCGGACCGGACCGACCCTCTTTGGACCGGACCGAACCGGACCGAAATTATCGGTCCGGTCTTCGGTCCTTTAAAAATCTTGTTTCGGTTTTTGGTCCGGTCTGTCAGTGGTCTGGTCCTATTCGACTAATTTTTTTATTTTTATAATATATATAATTTATATAATTCCTAATATATATAATATATTTAATATATATAATTCCTAATATATATAATATATATAATTCCTAATTTTCTAAATTCCTTCCTAATATATATAATTCCTAATTTTCTAAATTCTTAATATATATAATTCCTAATATATATAATTTCTAATATATATAATATATATAATTCCTAATATATATAATATATATAATTCCTAATTTTCTAAATTCCTAATATATATATAATTCCGGGTCGGGTTCCGGGGCCCGTTTTTTTAAAAAAAATTGAATTACCAATACTGAAATTGACATTCTCGGACGCGGTGCCACGAAATTTTTACGTTGAAATCTATTGTACATCGCAAGATATTTAGATTTGAAAATGGAAAAAACGTAACGATTTGGGGGAAAAGAGAAATTGAGGGGCAAGATGGACGTTTTTGGAGAAATCGGACGAATCAAACCGCTTACTCAATTTGGCCACCCCCGTATCGAAAAAATACGCGAAATCAAAAAAAAATTTAGGTAAAACGGACGTCCGAGCGCAAAGTTATGACCGTATAAAGTTTGATCAATTTACAACCTATATTTCATATGTCAATACGTCCGGGGGCTGGCGGGAGGCTGCCTGGGGGTGGGGCTGGCTGGGGCTGGGGCTGGCTGGGGGCTGGGGACTGGGTGGGCCTCGGGAGTGGGGATCCGGGAGGGAATCGGTCCATCGGCCCAAAGAGACCGACGGAATTGACCGATCGACCGGACCGGACCGAGAAATTCGGTCCGGTCTTTGGTCCGGAGAATCCGAAGATTCGGTCTTCGGTCCGGTCCGGTTCGGTCCGGTCCGATTTTGACCCTTTGTGCACCCCTACTTGTAAGCCTTAAGGGCTGAGTCACTGTTCTATTGCCTTTTATCAATATACATAAAAATTTCTTCTTCTCTGTTCTTTTCTTTTCTTCTTCGTTAGCTCAGTAACAGGGCTTCTCCTGTTACACTGAATCGGCAAGCACAAAGGCCCGGTGGATACCAGACCTTTTCCCCCTTCGATTCAGTGGATAAAACACTGATTCGAAGTCGTTTAAGGTTCAATCCAAAAGAACAAACCATATCTCTGTCCCAACGACTCCTCCCTTTGAAATCGCTCTGAAAAAAGTTAAAAACCAGACCTCTTATCATCACCCTCTCTTTCAAACCATTTGTATCATGAATCTACTGGTCAACTTTATTTCTATATGAGCATTTGATTATCTTAGATTCAAATATGTAATAGGACTATAATAAGGTCAGTTAATTACTTTAAGATAGTTTTTGATCGTTAACATATTTGGGTGTGATTTGTAGTTGTGAGGTGATGATTTTCTTTTGCGTTTGCTCTGTTTAGTGACCATGATAATCTTCTTGAGTAAAGTGCCATTATGCTTAACTCAGACAAAGCATGACTAATTATGTCCTCCCTAATTAATAATCTAGTTCAGCTCTGTTTATCTTAGTGTTCACCTTAATTTACTTCAATACGATTTGGGTTTTGCTATTTTTTTGTGTAGCACTTATTCCTTAAAATATTTACTAATCCTTTTCTTTTCTTTTCCTTGCATGAACGCATCGGAAACGACAAAAAATTTCGTTATGAGACTTATCATGACTTTGCCAAGCGAATATCCACATTCACATTCTTTGCATTCTCTCGCCTCGAGACTCCTAAACAAATAGAGCTGTATGAAAACGTGTTGAATTGGAACATGAAAACGTGACTAAATTGGTCCAATACCATACAAATGCATTGCTTTAATCTAAAATTAGTCTTACATGTATTTTTGCCATACAAATGCATTTTACATATATTTCATAAATCATACCATGCAAGTGCATATTTCGTCAAAAGTCAAAACCATGTCATCTAAACACATATTTTTTCAAAACCCAATTTTTATACAGTGTTTTAAAGTTTAAACTATGACATACATACTCTTATCAATAAAACAATTGTATGAGCAAAATCATGCAAATGCATACTTTTTATATCAAAATGAATTTTGGATTTTATACCGAGAATTTATGTCTTAGTGTAAAGATTCTTCAAGATTGTCAAATGCATCTTTTGAACTACTTACAACA
Source organism: Przewalskia tangutica (assembly GCA_029844215.1). Lineage (NCBI taxonomy): Eukaryota > Viridiplantae > Streptophyta > Magnoliopsida > Solanales > Solanaceae > Przewalskia > Przewalskia tangutica. The sequence continues at coordinate 137,432,159 of CM056720.1, read as the reverse complement.
CCCTTTAATTTTATACTTTTAAAGAATGCATTTTTTAGCACAATAATTTGTTATACCCCGTATTTCCAGAGTATGTACGTGAGGACGTACGTAGAGAAATTTGAACTTTAAAGTGGCTTGGCCGATTTTATTTGTGCACAACACCCGGTTAGGGTCGTTTTTCGACGAAACGTTTTAAAAGACTTGCGAAGGGAAAATTCCGGCTATGTCATTTCTAATTTTTGCGGATTTTTCCGAGAGACGAAACACTTTGGACCAACGGGAGGGCGACACTTGTCACCCTCTCATTGGAAGACGTCTTGGGCGGTGGAGTGGACGAATGGGTTGGCTTTTTGTCTTGGAGTTGGTAGGATATTTTGTGGTAGATGGATAAGGTGCACTTGGCAAGATCTTGGCCCTACACTTGCCTTGCACTTGGCAAGCTATTGGCCATTTGTTGGCCTTGGATTGTACCATAAATACCCCCATTTTGTAGACTTCTTAATCCATTCCAAAATTTCCTAAAGTGTTTAAATCCTCCCTCACTTTGTGTGTGTCTCGCCCTCCCCTTGCGAGGCCCTCGCCGAGAGCTTCCCTCGCCGAGAGTACCCCACAGTGGCAGTAGAGGTATACACCCCTTTGTGGTGTTGTCTCGTATAAATACCCTCCTCTTGGTAGAAATACTCTCAAAAGTATTACATTATACCCAAATTACCTTAGTCGTATACCTTGTTGTATTCTAAGGTTATACTATCTGAAAGCCTAAAATACTATTATACTTCCTGTCCACAAAAACCGAAACCCTAGGGAAAATCTCCATAGTTAGTTGGAGTTTTGTAGAAGTTGGTTAGAACTTCTGGGTGGTTCGGAGCGGGTTGGAGCGCATGGAGTCGAGCTAAACGCGTTGCCCGGATCGACATCTATACTTGGATAATTATGGGCTTATCGAGGTAATTATCTTGTCCCTATCAGAATTGGAGATTACATGTTGTAGGAATATATAGTTGAAGTATACTATATATAGAATCAACATAGCTTTGTGGCAATGTCTTTGGACTTAAGCCCGAATTTAAAGAAGAGAATCGAATCAGTAATTACATAGACCGTATTAGTAGACTCGCAGTTGACGGCAGGGAAGCGCCAATTTACCGTAGAACTCGCATCTAGATTTATTCTACCGAGTAGTCTAGACTTTGATAGACTTGTATAACCCGTATAGGTTGAATGTTCTCATGAAGAAGATGTGCTACTTGAGAAGGTGGACCAGCTAGCGGTTATAGCCGTGGAGCGATTTGCTTTTAGTCGATAATCGTCGCGAGGTATGTGATCCTCTTCATATCTCTTCCAGCATGATATGTGTGTAACTATGTAGTACGGTAGACGTACGTATGTTAATTGAACGTAGTTATACGGCAATGTCTTTTGACTTAAGCCCGAATAATAATAATCTCAAGAGTTCAAGAGAATTAAGAACTGTTTTTAAAAGAAGAGTAATACTTGGTTTTAAAATCTTAAGAGTTATACTAGCTTTATGGGAAGTTAGGTATAATGGCTTAAGAGAGATAAAACGAATGTATTATTTATTTTAGAAGTTAAGAGACTTGATCTTGTAAGATAAGAGACTTAACTTAAATGAATTATATGAATTTTGTGTGAAACCTCATTCGTGAGTAATGAGTACTTGATTTTTAAAAGGGATAATGTTTTACTGATTTCGGAAATCAGAATGTGTATCGACAAACCACTGCAGCGTTAATAAAGGGAAAAGTTTTGATTAATAAAGTATTAATAAAACCAGTAGAAACTTCCATCTGCATAGAAGCTAAGATGAGACAAAATGATATTTCCTAGATCATGGCTGCTGTAATAAGATTGTTATAAACAAGAATATCCTACTCACATATAAGGCTTATGTTTCTTAGATGGTTTAAAAGAGAATTACATTCTTAAATGAATAAGATTATGAACTACGAAACCTTTCTGAATAAGAAACATGAACATTTGAAATTAGGCAAACTTGGACGTTTGGAAAATAATGTTGTTACTTGATTTTTACAAAGATAAGTGTTTTGATTTACTTCAAAAGATAATCCCTCTATTTTCATATACTACGGGTATTGTGTGGTTTTTGTGAAAGTAATGTATCTTTTAAAGAGTTAATGTATGAAGTACTTTGGGGATAAAAACCCGATCTTGTAAATCATATAGTAGAAAGTACCTTGTGTATATAACTTGATTATGTTGGTTTGTGATTGCCTTGTAATACTTTCTTGTTGATTTGTTAAGTAAACATGCTAGGATGCTACGTGTGATAGTATCTTGTGATGTTAGTGTAAAGGGGTTTCCCCTCGACTGCGCTTAAAGTTGTTTGACTCTCAGCCGTTATGTTGGTATTGTACCACTCACCTTGACTTGTTTCCGGAGGTTAAGCCGCCTCCGACGCGGTAGACTCAGTGATGCGGGACCATGATTCGAGAATACCTCACGCGGGTCCAGGATCCATGCGGAACTACGGAGTTCCGTGTTAGTTCAGGCCCTTGTGGTCACGCGGTTCTTCTGGCCGTGCGGATCGCGAGTCCAGATTTACGCCGGAGTAGCTACCTCGATGCGGGTTATACCTCACGCGGGCCTATGAGCTTGGCCTACGCGAGTCGCGGAGAGTTCCAGGCTGACGCGCACATTTGATATCGCGGCGAGTGACCGCTTTGATCATGTAACGATGCAGACAGATATCATGATACGCTTTATGACCTTGTTAGTACCGCTGGTGTTAGTAGTCGGCTATGCCTTCGCATTTACCCTCGCATCGTTTTATTTGGACACAGCGGACACGTGTTCATGTGTATTCCTTGTGCTTTTATATCATAGATCGCGGTGAGGAAGGTATTCCACGCATGATTGATGTTGTGGGCGTGAGACCCATAGTTATATTTGAGTGATGACTTTCGGCGTGAGTCCCCGACTTGATATATCGCTTATTTATCAGGAATCGTAGTTTGTTTATCATACATGTCTCTGCTTTATATAGATCGCTATGATTTCATTTACTGATTTATTTTCGCCACATACTTGCACTGTTAGATCGACCTCTCGGGCCGCGTTCACGCCGCAGTAAAGGTACACCGCCGTTGATCCTCGCTCTTGGGGTCACAGTTCGCTTTGGGAAAGCTCCGCTTTCTCCGGTGGCTTGTTCGTATAGTCCTCGTATTGTAGGTGCTACATTCTGGTATGACGGCCCCGCCCCGTCGTTGTTATCATATCTTTCGTAGGTGCGTAGTAATCCAGGCGTGGTTTGTAAAAAGGATTAAACTGCTCATTTTGAAAGAGTTGTTATTTATATATATGCCAAAGGCAACTTTTCTTCGTAAGATGTGTTTTTTGCATTATTTCATATTGTGTTTTATGTTCCGCTGATTACTCGATGTTGTATCACCAGGGTGCCCGGTAAGGCACGACCACGCCCGAGTTCGGTCGTGACAAAAGTGGTATCGAGCGATTAATCCTCGAAAAGTGTCTACGCATCGTATCCGAAGTCTTGATTATCGGTGTTGTGCACCACACCAATAATCGTGAGGCTATAGGATATTTAGGATTGGTTTCTATTCTTCTCACTCGAGATCGTGCCTTAGAGCCGTGTTGTAAGTTGGACCTCTCACGTATTTCTTTCCCTTACCGCTATGCCTCGCGTAGGCAAACCCGGGCCCAGAGGACAATGCACGAGGAGTCGCGAGTAGAGTTCAGAGGGTTACGAGGGCACAGGCCCAATCATCACCTGGGGTGGTATTTCATTCGGGGAGTTATGCTACGTCACCAGCCCCAGCAGAGTTTAGCACGGCGGCAGCAGTTCCTACTGCGCCATGATATTTGAACCTTCAGTTCCACGACCGGGAACAGTGAACTTAGATTGCAAGAAGGCGACCCTGTTACTAGCTATGGATTTGGCTACCAGAGAGTATACCGATGTACCACGAGTCTTGATGACTATCTAAGAGAGGGTTGTGCAAGAGTAATTCTTCAGTTAGGCTTGAGCATGGCCTGTGTACGGGCTTATGCGTGGCAGGCCAAGAAACGTAGAGATCGACGGGTTAACAAAGCGAGGCAGGGCGTGAGCAAAGAAGGTCCTTTGGTAACTTTCGAGGCGAGTCGCCTCACCAGCAGATTAGATATGCACCTCCGCCAGTGCAGGGTGGTCTTCCACGGATTTCAGAACGTTCGGGGTATGCAGGAGTTGGTCAGAACTCCAGGGCTTCCGCTCACAGCGATGCACGCCATCCCGGGAATGTCGTCTTTTAGTTGGGTACTTGTTGTACACGACCGCCGTGGTCCGATATCGAAAGAGTGTCCTAGTAGGAGGACTTAGCCTTCAGATCGGTGGGTAGTTCGTCATCTTCCCTAGGCGCCTCACGGCGTGTTTGATTAGAACGACTAAGGAGCGAAGAATGAACGCAGCATATCTTAAACCTCATAGTTTTGTATATGTGATAAGGTGAGTATACCTTAAGTGTTATGTTCAGATAGCATGGTGTAAATTGTGATTAGGAAATCATGGTTAGTTAACCAAGTAAGATTTGGGGATAGAAGGTGTGAGCCTTAGAGTTTTATACGTAGAGACCTTAGAGGTAAGGCCATCTTGAGTAAAGAGGTATGTTTATGTTTGATCCTTATCTGAGTGCATAGTGCACGTGAGCTATGTTTGGATAGGTCCCAAAGTAGTGTGAAATGAAAGAGGTAGTTGAGCTAAGAAGACCGCCAGGTTTTCGCAACATGATTAGAGAGATTGTTAGGATCGGGAGCTAGTGTTTGCGTATTGTCGGGTGGTTGAGGCCATGTTGGGTCAACCCGCGGCATGTATGGTGGTGGGGTCAGTTTGTGGTGGTCACGCCGGGTAGGTCACGAGGTGTTAGGCCCAAGTTTAAATAACCAACAGACGAGTTCGTGGACGATTCGACCGATGGTCGGCCGGCGAGGTCACCGCCTTGTCTTCTAGCAAAGACCGTGTACTCAGTAGTGTTGATTATATCTGAAAGGTTGTAAGGTTGCACGGGGTGCCTACCTTCACCTTATGACAGACAGTGGAGCCCAGGGTACGGCTGTTTTTGTTTCTGGAAGTTTTACCAATGCAGGGTTAAGAACTCAGGTGAGTCTCAGAATCGCATTCGCCCTCGGGCGGTGGATTTCGCGGGTAGTTGTGGGATTGTTGTCTCTGTGGAGGAGTGTTTAAGCTACCCTTTCGGTGTTCGGATGTCGCCTTTACGAAGCCTCAGAGGCGGAAGTGTAAGTCTTGGTCGATTGGTTCGATGTTGGCGTTCGCATAATCGTTCAGGCTTGTTCCAGCAGACTGTGGATAGGGTGTGACGAGTTTTGGAAAACAGAGGAAATTTAGCCCGAGTTACTTTGGGCCTTTTTGAGTTCATGTGAAGAATAGGCCAGGTTGCCTATATGTTAGCATTTGCCGTCCGACTTAGGAGCAAGACGTCCGATCTTCGTATTGTTATGTTCGAAAGTATCGGAGATCCATCAGTGTTCCCGATTAATGATGACCACGTTAGAGATAGTAACCCCGAGTTTTGGAAACCAAGCGATGATCGTGGAATGTGGTAGGTTATGAAAGTGTTCGAGTGTACAAGAAGTGTACGACATCCTCGTGGATCGACGCGATCCGGTACCATTTGTTGGGTCGCCGAGCGACACTAGAACCTCGCGCAAAGTGACAAAAGTGGTATCGGGAAGAAGCGAGCATGTATGGCGAGCATAGATGTGATCATTTCTTTTATAAGAGAAGCGCGGAAGTATATTCTAGACCCGAGAGAGGTATTTGTGGTGATGTTAGAGGTGTTTCCTCGTGGACTTGGATGGAGGTTTTTGCGGGTGTTTCGTGGGCTACATGTGGCAGGATTGTTCTCGTAAGTATAGTAGTGAAGACTATCGGCGCGCGCTTGTTTTGAGACTTAGAAGGAACATTCGGACGAATGTTTCGCGAGGGAGAATGTTATACCGTATTTCCAGAGTATGTACGTGAGGACGTACGTAGATAAATTTGAACTTTAAAGTGGCTTGGCCTATTTTATTTGTTCAAAACACCATTTTAGGGTCGTTTTTCGACGAAACGTTTTAAAAGACTTGCGAAGGGAAAATTCGGCTATGTCATTTCTAATTTTTATGGATTTTTCCGAGAGGCGAACACTTTGGACCAACGGGAGGGCGACACTTGTCACCCTCTCTTGGAAGACGCCTTGGCGCGGAGTGGGACGAATGGGTTGGGCTTTTGTCTTGGAATTGGTAGGATATTTTGTGGTAGATGGATAAGGTGCACTTGGCAAGATCTCGCCCTACACTTGCCTTGCACTTGGCAAGATCTTGCCATCGTCGCCTTGGCTTGTCCTATAAATACCCCCTGGAAGACTTCTTCATCCATTCCTAAATTTCCTAAAGTGTTAAAATCCTCCCCCTTTGTGGTGTCTCGCCCTCCCCTTGTGAGGCCCCCTTGGCCGAGAGCTTTCCCTCGTCGAGAGAGTACCCCAGTGGTAGGCCGAGGGTATACACCCCCTTGTGGTGTTGTCTCGTATAAATACCCTCCTCTCGTAGAAATACTCTCAAAAGTATTACATTATACCCAAATTACCTTAGCCAGATACCTTGTTGTATTCTAAGGTTATACCTATACGAAAGCGGAAAATACTATTATACTTCCCGTCAATACACAAAACCGAAACCCTCAGGAAAATCTCCATAGTTAGTTGAGTTTTGTAGAAGTTGGTTAGAACTTCTGGGTGGTTCGGAGCGTTGAGCGCATGGAGTCGAGCTAAACGTTGCCCAGATCGACATCTATACTTGGATAATTATGGGCTTATCGAGGTAATTATCTTGTCCCCTATCAGAATTGAGATTACATGTCAGAGGAATATATAGTTGAAGTATACTATATATAGAATCAACATAGCTTTGTGGCAATGTCTTTGGACTTAAGCACGAATTTAAAGAAGAGAATCGAATCGTAATTACATAGTGTATCAGACATTAGACTCGCAGTTTGTGGCAGGGAAGGGCTGCCCAATTTACCGTAGAACCTTGCATCTAGATTTATTCTACTGAGTAGTCTAGACTTTGATAGACTTGTATAACCTGTATAGGTTGAATGTTCTGCGAGTAGCATGTGCTACTTGAGAAGGTGGACCAGGCTAGCCGGGTTATAGCCGTGGAGCGATTTGCTTTTAGTCGATAATCGTCGCGAGGTATGTGATCCTCTTCATATCTCTTCCAGCATGATATGTGTGTAACTATGTAGTACCAGACGACGTGTGTTAATTGAACGTAGTTATACGGCAATGTCTTTTGACTTAAGCCCGAATAATAATAATCTTGAAGTAGTTCAAGAGAATTAAGAACTGTTTTTAAAAGAAGAGTAATACTTGGTTTTAAAATCTTAAGAGTTATACTAGCTTTATGGGAAGTTAGGTATAATGGCTTAAGAGAGATAAAACGAATGTATTATTTATTTTAGAAGTTAAGAGACTTGATCTTGTAAGATAAGAGACTTAACTTAAATGAATTATATGAATTTTGTGTGAAACCTCATTCGTGAGTAATGAGTACTTGATTTTTAAAAGGGATAATGTTTTACTGATTTCGGAAATCAGAATGTGTATCGACAAACCACTGCAGCGTTAATAAAGGGAAAAGTTTTGATTAATAAAGTATTAATAAAACCAGTAGAAACTTCCATCTGCATAGAAGCTAAGATGAGACAAAATGATATTTCCTAGATCATGGCTGCTGTAATAAGATTGTTATAAACAAGAATATCCTACTCACATATAAGGCTTATGTTTCTTAGATGGTTTAAAAGAGAATTACATTCTTAAATGAATAAGACTATGAACTACGAAACCTTTCTGAATAAGAAACATGAACATTTGAAATTAGGCAAACTTGGACGTTTGGAAAATAATGTTGTTACTTGATTTTTACAAAGAGAAGTGTTTTGATTTACTTCAAAAGATAATCCCTCTATTTTCATATACTACGGGTATTGTGTGGTTTTTGTGAAAGTAACGTATCTTTTAAAGAGTTAATGTATGAAGTACTTTGGGGATAAAAACCCGATCTTGTAAATCATATAGTAGAAAGTACCTTGTGTATATAACTTGATTATGTTGGTTTGTGATTGCCTTGTAATACTTTCTTGTTGATTTGTTAAGTAAACATGCTAGGATGCTACGTGTGATAGTATCTTGTGATGTTAGTGTAAAGGGGTTTCCGATCGCGCTTTAAAGTTGTTTGACTCTCGGTCGTTATGTTGGTATTGTACCACTCACCTTGACTTGTTTAGGAGGTTGCCGCCTCCACGCGGGGTAGACTCGGTGATGCAGGACCATGATTCGAGAATACCTACGCGGGTCCAGGGATCCATGCGGAACTACGGAGTTCCAGTTAGTTGCGCCCTCGTGGTCACGCGGTTTGTGGCGCTACGCGATCGCGAGTCCGGGCGACGCCGGGAGTAGCTACCCTCGATGCGGGTTATACCTCACGCGCCTATGAGCTTGGCCTACGCGCGCGAGAGTTCGTGGCTAGACGCCGCACATTTGATATCGCGCGAGTGACGCTTTTGATCATGTGACGATGCAAGCAGATATCATGATACGATTTATGACCTTGTTAGTACTTGTAGGTGTTAGTAGTCGGCTATGCCTTCGCATTTACCCCGCATCGCTTTTATTTGGACACAGTGGACCCGTGTTCATGTGTATTCTTGGTGCTTTTATATCATGATCGCCATGGCGGAGGAAGGTATTCCACGCATGATTGATGTTGTGGCGCGAGACCCATAGTTATATTCGAGTGATGACTTTGAGGCGTGAGTCCCCGACTTGATATGATCGCTTATTTATTGTGAATCGTAGTTTGTTTATCATACATGTCTCCTGCTTTATATAGATCGCTATGATTTCATTTACGATTTATTTTCGCCACATACCTGCACTGTCAGATCGACCTTCGGGCCGCGTCACGCCGCAGTAAAGCGTACACGATCGTTGATCCTCGCTTCGGGGTCATAGTTCAGCTTGGGAAAGCTTCGTTTCTCGGGCTTGTTCGTATAGTCCCCGTGTTGTAGGTGCCATTCTGTGGTATGACGGCCTTGTCCGTCGTTGTTATCATAGCTTTTAGAGGTAGAGTAATCACAATTGTGGGGAGTTTGTAAAAGGATTAAACTGTTCATTTTGAAAGAGTTGTTATTTATATATATGCCGAAAGACAACTTTTCTTCAGAAGCATGTGTTTCCTTTGCATTATTTCATATTGTGTTTTATGTTCCGTTGATTACTCTTATGTTGTATCACTAGGGTGCCCGGGGTAAGGCACCAGTCACGGGCCCATGTTCGGGTCGTGACATAATTAGGCTAAGTTTGATCGGATAACCGCATGTTAGAAAATCTTAATGGATGTTTAACCCCTTCCCTTTAGGATAATAGAAATTTCTTACCCATAATCTTATAAATTTTGCAGACCAAATCATATGGAGATCAATTGCATTATTTTTATTGCAATAAATTAGGTGTTCTAATTCACCTTAGAATAATTAGGTGACTTCTTAATAACGATGATTTAATTCAGAAATCACCGACATTGGTCAAAACCGCGAAAAAGCATGTGACACCATATACCCATCCAGAATATCCCATCTGATACCGGCTATGTGGATAAAGTGTCATCAGTTATCACTCATCACTCTTGTATCATGTACCATATTCAACAATTGGCTTTCCAAGCCTCTCTCAATAGTAACTCAATAGTTCAAATACCAATATGATATGTATGAATAAGACGAATGTGTACATCATGCAATGAGCATAAATAATACAATCAATATTATATGTTCCTTTTTCAAATACTAGATGAGATGTAGAGTAATGAATGTATAACTAGAGAAATCAAGGATGTAAGTAGCAATCATGGCTACGAGCCCAAATAATCAACAATCATACCAAATCTAAGCGAATATATGCACATCACTCATGGCCCGAAGGCTATACACATAAACTCTTTCAAGTATATGTCGATAGCATCGTTTGTTCACATCATCGGTCAAAACTACAATTAACTAAGCGTAATGACCTATATTTCTATTTCTTCATACCCGAAATTTCTTTCACATCTAATCCTCTAATATAAAAATTGACTACGCTCAAAATCTTTGATCGATTCAGCGGTTGGTCAAAATCTTATTTACTTGCGTTTGTTACTGTTTTTTTTTTCAGAATGTTTTATCATGGCTTATTCGCTTTTGTTACTCTCATTTTCATACTGCTTTAAATTTTTTTCCCGGGTCTGACATTTACTCTTGCTTTGTTTGTGCTTATACTTTATCTTGAGCCGAGAGTCTTTCGGAAACCTCTCTAATTACCAATGTAGAGGTAAGGTATGCGTACACTCTATCCTCTCTAGACCCCACGTTGTGGGACTTCACTGTGTTTGTTGTTGTTGCAGAGGGTTCATGAATGCTAGAAATGGGTTTTACTTTCATTTGCAGTTGCACTTTGATGTACTGGTTGCCTAGCATAGAATCCTTTAGAATCAATTTGACGTCAGTTTTGGCTAGAAAATCTTATGAGGAACTTCCTATTATATATTATTCAAAGATAAAAGCACAATTGTTGTGTTTTTTTTCACGATGATCAAGCAATAGACACCGTCCTTTCTTGCCACTTGCAACATCTAGAATATACAGAAAAGAAGAAGACTTATATGCTTGTGGCCTCATGTCCATTGGAGCATTGACTTAAACAAATGGGTTTTTATTAGCTGCTATCTAAATCTCCATTATCCACAGTAAGTGCTTTGGGAACTTTAACTACATAGATTGTAACTCTTACAGAAACACACTTGCGTGGCTGTTCAACTCTTGTGTTTGCAAGATCTGCGACAACTTTCATGTGAAGATAATCAGGGAACCTAACTCGGGTGTGATTGCTAGAGTTTCTGCCGAAATGGTCCCAGAAGTAAAACGCGGACAACTTTGCTCCTCAAATATCTCCTCTAAGAAATTTAATGGTTTTCTTCTTTACATGTGCCTCATTAGATCAACCTAATAAATGCCCAGTTCTGATGAAGAAATCCTAGATTCTTTGCTTAAAACTTATAATTGAGGGAAACATAGCCACTCCTCGTGACCTTAACTTGGGTAATATCTTCCTCGACCGGAGTGAAATAGCCCTCCCGCTTCGCTACCATAGCCGCTGGGAGACCTGTAAGTACTAGAATACCACTGGTCAGAAAAGTCGTGCAGGACGTCAAGGTTGATGTTAGATCCAGAGCACTTCTGTTGTGGCACATGAGGCTGCTGAGACCTACTTGGCGGGTCTCTTTGAAGTCTCCAGCTTGTTTTTCATTAATGAAAGAAGGGTTACCATTCTGACTATTTATATTCAGTTGGGCAGGTGCTTTAGAGGTGAAATGGCTTAGGGTGTTTGGATTAGCGGTGGACTGAATTGATTCTGGCAGAAGTAATTTATGTTTGGATGCAACAATGTAAAAATGATTCTTATAATTGATTTATGTTTGAATAGTTTGATCAAAATTGCTTTTGAATGTAGAATTACCAAAATAGACATACATATAAATAAAAATATACATATAAATAGATGGAAGTATGAAAATAAAAATTACAAATATATAATAGAATTTAAAGTGCAATATAGTACTTAAATATTAGTATAATATTATTACAATACTAATTTAAAGTGCAAATAGTATTTAAATATTATTACAATACTAACTTTGCATGTACTCTATAATGTATTATTAGAAAAATGAATAATATTATACTTAATAGTTATTTTAAAAAGTATCTTGGAATCGATTTTCAGTTAAAATTGTAAAGCACATTTTGTCGCATTTCTCGGGACTAGCTTCATTTAAAATTCTTGGACTAACTTCATTTATATTAATAATATATTATAGAAAAAGAAATAATATTATACTTAATAGTTATTTTAAAAAGTACTTTGGAATCGGTTTTCAATTAAAATTGTAGAGCACATTTTGCCGCATTTAAAATATTAATAATATTCGGAGTATTTGAAAGAAGACAATAGAAAAAGGAGAAGGATAATCCAAATGAGTTGCACTATTCTCATTCCTAAGTACGAAAAATGTCTTAAAATTAACAATAGCATACTCAAAACAGAACATGAATATTATATTTGATTTTTTTAGTAATTATTTCTAGATATTTGTAGAGAGTAATAAAAGTTGTATATTTGAATGTTTTTTTAGTAATTATTTCTAGATATTTAAAGAGCATAATGAAAATTGTATATTTGAATTTTTTATTAATTATTTCTAGATATTTAAAGAGAGTAATGGAAGTGAATAGAGTTGTTGATGAAAATGAAAGGGGGTAATAAAGGAAAGGATAAAATTTCAAATTGAAATTAATGGCAAAATCAATTCTGACAGAAATGATTTTGGTCAGCCAAACATGTCAATTTTTTAATTTTTACAAAAGTAGGTACCCAGCCCAAAAGCTAATTCAAACATGCATTTATGAGTTGTATAGTCGTCTATTTTACCACCAAAATACCTATCACGTCAGTAGCAGGTAAAATTTTATTTTTCAATTTTCTCACTTTCCTTCTCTTTATCCCATAACATTTTTGTGCAAAAAAACAGTTCCAAACCCAATTGACTTAAAAAACAAATGAACCAAAGTAAGGACTCCGTCGAATCCGCAACTAATGCAATTCCACACCTCAATGTAAGTATTACATCCATTGATTGCGAATCATAAGATATTTTAAAAAAACGCTCTCAAAAATAAAAATCCTAGCCGCCTAACACTAACCAATTTCAGGTCACATGGCCAATATTTATGAAGATGTTGGGAGGTTAGAGATGTATATATGACGTATACTAGGGCAATCAAGGATATGTATGATGAAGTCAAGATTATGATACGGACAATAAGAAGAGACTCAAAACATTTTTTAGTGATGATGGGGCTACACCAGGAATCGGTTCTTAGCCCATTCCTATTTGCCTTGGTGATGGACGGACTGACGTGAAAAATCCAAGAGGAGATACCATGGTGTATGTTATTCGCAAATGACATAGTCCTGATTGATGAGACTCGCAGCGGAGTGGACACAAAGCTGGAGGTTTGGAGACAGACTCTGGAGTCTAAAGGGTTCAAGTTAAGTAGGACCAAGTCAGAATATTTGGAGTGCAAGTTCAGTAACGGGAGCGATCTGAGACAGGTGTGGAGGTGAGGCTTGATACTCAGGTCGTCCAAAGAAAGAAAGCTTCAAGTATCTAGGGTCTATTATCCAAGGAAATAGAGAGATTGATGGTGATGTCACACATCGTATTGGAGTGGGGTGGATGAAATGAAGGCTCGCATATAGAGTCTTGTGCGACAAAAAGGTTCCACCAAACTTAAAAACAAGTTCTATAGGGTGGTGGTTAGACTGATTATGTTGTATGAGGCGGAGTGTTCGTTAGTCAAGACTTCGCACATACAAAAGATGAAAATTGTGGAGATGAAGATGTGTGTGCATACAAGGAGAGATGATTAGAAATGATGATATCCGGGATAAAGTGGGAGTGACCTCGGTGGAGGATAAGATGCGGAAAGCGAGGTTGAGATGGTCGGACATGTGCATCCGGGAGACACAGATGCCCCAGTGTGGATGTGTGAGAGGTTGACTATGGACGGGTTCAGGAGGGGGTAGAGGTAGGCCGAAGAAGTATTGGGGAGAGGTGATTAGACGGGATATGGTGCAGGTGCAACTTACTGAGGACATGACCTTAGATAGGTGTTGTGGAGGACGCGTATTAGGGTAGAATGGTAGTAGGTAGTCGAACGTAGACCTACTTACGCTTACAAAATGTTATTACTCTAGGCCTGATTAGTCTATCACACTTATAGGCGCATTATTGCTTTATAGTCCCTTGTAATTTGAGTTTTGTTGCTATGTGTTATTTAGTGTACTTTGTTTATCTTATTTAGTTGTGTTAGATGTTGCTTCCTTATGTTAGAATGCGCTACCATGACATATTCGATTTTTTTATCAGCATGTTCATACTGCTCTAATGTCTTGTCTGAGTATGACCGTATCTCTTGCTTTTCTTTGCTTTGCTTGGGATTATGTTTTGTCTTGAGCCGAGAGTCTCCCGGAAACAGCCGCTCTACCTACCAAGGTGGAGGTAAGATCTGCGTACACTCTACCATTCCCAGACCTCACGTTGTGGGATTTTACTGGGTATGTTGTTGTTGTAATTTTTAGTGGAAATGATAATATATCTAGTAAAATTTTAATAAATATTTGCGGAGAACATGTTGTCCAAAGAATTTAATTTAATTTATAAAAAACAAGTTTTTGACGGCCATTATAACATATTTTAATTTAAAAATATAAGTTTGTCTTCAATTTTTGTCGTTATAAACGTAAAAATCTCTTCAAATGCTACGCAGTCAAAAAACATTTCAATTAATTTATAAATTAGTTTCAATAGATAAGTCTGTCGACTATCTGATTTTTGTTTCGAAAAGTTTTCTTCAATTTATAAATTAGTTTTCAATAATAATGGCTGTAGAGCAATAATACTAAAAATTTCATATTTTCATAATTTGTTGATCGATAAAACTTTTGACCTTTGAAGTTGTTAAGCAGTGGACCTCAAGTCCAAAGCAGTGGGCCTCAAGCCCATCACAGGAATCACATCCGTGTCCAGCAATGGTCTCCTCCTTTTGTATATTTGATATATTTTACATATTAGTCTTGTACCATAATTAGGATTGTAATATTATCATAAGTGTATAGTTATTTTTCATATAGAATAGAGATTTAGATATAAAGTAGGAATATGATTCTCCTATTGTAACTTGTATATATATATATATATATGTCTTTCATCAATAAGAATAATTAGGGGATTAACTCTTTTATGATATTAAGAGTCTAGGTTTTCTTTACCCTGCTTCCGCTCATCAAATTTCTCTTTCTTTTCTCGGTTTTCTTGACGAAGCGTCGCGGCCCTCCCTCTCAGAATCTTTCCAGCGCCGCGACCCTTCTCCTCTAGAAAATCCTTTCTCACAAATTCCCTTCTCCGAATCTTCGTGTTTTATTCACCATGACTGATAAAAACATTTTTCATCCTGCCCTCACAGTCTCTAATATTAAGAGCGTTATTACTATTGTTTTTTATCTGGAGAACGTCCAATATGGGACATGGGCAGAATTGTTTATGATTCATGCTTTGACACATAAAGTTCTTCACCACATTATTCCCCCTGCTCCTCCAAAGGGTGATATGGCGTCTACATCTACAACGATTGTGCCCACTAAAGCAGCAGATCCAGACTTATGAGTGATGCTTGATGCCAAGGTTCTTCAGTGGATTTATGCCACTATCTCCTTGAATTTTTTACAGACGATTATGGAACCCAACTCCACAGCTATGGCATCATGGGATCGATTGCGGGACATCTTCTAAGATAACAGTCATTCTCGAATTGTTATTCTTGAGCAGGAATTTTCACAGGTTGTTATGACAACTTTTCCAAATGTTTCTTCTTATTACAAACGTCTCAAGGACTTGGCAGACCAATTTCGCAACGTGAATTCTCCTGTTTCTGATAGTCGTCTAGTTCTTCATATATTTGGAGGCCTGTCAGAGGCCTATAACGGTGTTGCTTTGGTTATTCGTCAGAGTAACCCCCTGCCAGGATTTTATCAAGCCCGTTCCATGCTTACTTTGAAAGAAGTTGGATTGGCTAAAAAAGTGGTGATTGGGGCCCGTTCTATGATTCTCCTTCTGGTTTCACTAACTCTAACCAAAATCGCAACAACGGAGATGGTAAAAAGGGGGAAAATAGGAAAAATAATGACAAAAATCGTGGTGGCAACAATGGAGGCAACCGTTAGCAGCATCAGCGATTCACAGGGCCTGGTGGGCCTCGGCGATGGCGATGGGTTCGATACCGCGCATCTGCTTGGCGCGCCATCTCGAGCGATTCAGCGTCGCGGCCCTGGTCCTTCCAAGGCGGTTCGTTGACTCAAGTTTGGACCGAACATGGGCGCCAACAGCCCGACATATTTGGGCCTCGCCCCCATCATACCCATCACGCGATGGTACCCACGCAGACTAACATTGAGGCAGCGATGCACACGCTTGGGATGACTCCACCATACCCGAATTGGTACATGGACACCGGCGCCACTACCCACATGACATCCGATCAAGGTACTCTCTCGTCTTATTCTAATTTTAGCACTAATCGTGGTATAATTGTTGGTAATGGTAATTCAATTCCAATACAGGGTTATGACCATAAAACTTTGTCTCCTCCTCATCCACCACTTGTCCTGAAAAATACTCTTCATGCCCAAAAATTGGTTTAAAATTTGGTGTCTGTCCGTAAGTTCACTACTGATAATTAGGTTTCTATTGATTTAGATCCTTTTGAATTTTCTGTGAAGGATTTCAAGACGGGGAGTCCTCTCATGAGGTGTGACAGTAGAGGGAATCTTTATCTGATCACACCCAGTCTCAGTGTCTCGCATCAAGTATTGCCATTCACCTTTGTCGCTCTTGCTCCTTCCTTGTGACATGCTATCCTAGGTCATCCGGGGTCGTCTTATTTGTATGCTTTAGATAAAAATAAGCTTATTTCTTGTAAGGGTACGTGTAGTACTCCGAATTGTCAATCTTGTTCTTTAGGGAAAATTGTTAAGTTACCGTTTGTAGCATCGAATTCTCATACTTCAATGCCATTTGATATTATTCATAGCGATTTATGGAAATCTCCAGTTCTCAGTTCTATGGGTCATCGTTATTATGTTTTATTCTTGGATGACTATTCTAAATTTTTATGGACGTTTCCAATTGCGAAAAAATCCCAAGTTTTTTCCATCTTCGTCAAATTTAGAGCTTTCATAAGAACTCAATTCGAACGGAAAATAAAGAACATCCAATGTGATAATAGTAAAGAGTATGACAATGTGGAGTTTAGGGAGTTTTGTGCTTAAAATGGGATAAATTTTCATTTTTTTTGTCCTCATACGTCTTCACAAAATGGGAAAGCTGAACGAAAAAATTGTACCATTAATAACATTATCCGCACTTTATTGGTTTATTTTTCCGTCCCTCCATTATTTTGGCATCATGCGCTACAAATGGCTACCGATCTATTTAATATTCTTCCCTCTAAAGGTTTCTTTTTATAACCAAGAGACTTATACTTCCAAAACCAAGTATCATATACTTTCAAATCAAGTTACATAACTTTCAAAATACTTCAAGTCTCTTAACTTTAGAAATCAATTTTCTTCACTTTAGAATATCAAGTTCCTTAACTTTAGAAAATCAAGTCTCTTATCTTTAGAATAGTTCAAGAAATCAATACTTTTCCAAATCAAGTATTCTATATTTTTCAAGTCAAGAAATCCTTCCATGTAACATCAAGTCACATATCCTTTTCGAAAACAAGGCAAGGATATCAAAATGAAACCAAATTCCTTTTTAACCATGTACGTCCACCGTACTATACATTTGTAAAATTCATGCTCAAGAAGATAGGAAAAGTTCCACATACCTCTTCGACTTAAACCACTTGCCAAGTTGAATACGCCGCATGTAGAATGTCAACCTATAATGACCATAATACGTCCATCAACTACTAGCTTTCAACGTAGAATATTTCTAAGTATAAGGACTCTTAATTCTACAGAAAATCGGGCAGTACTTCCTTTGTTTCTACGTACTTTTCCACCTTTTTCAAGGCCCGAAAATCAATAACCAATGCCACATTTAAGGCTCAACACATCAACCAATCAAAGGGGATTACACGCCGCACAGGACGTGTAAAATTCTGCCCCACAATCGATATCCAAATAGTCCCACATTTCAATGTCATTCTCGGCTAACAATGTACAACAACACAAAGTCTTTTCCAATTCTTTTTCAATCCCAGTTGTTTAGTCTAACATGTTATATAGTCGCAATCGATTATAATAACTATAATCCCTTCTTTCTATAACATGCGACGATTGTATCTAACAATTAAATTGAATTACAAACTTAATGGCTAACATGAACTTTTCGGACTTTAGGCTTCTAAAATTCCATAACACTTATCAATCTTCATAACATATATCACATGACCATTTCTAACTTATCATAATATGAAATCTTCAATTACAATAGTAAGACGAAGATTATTACCTCATTTAGCCCAAATATAACCCAAGATTAAAAGTCGATCCTTAGCAACTTTAGCTCCTCTTTTCGACGTTCCAATCCACTCCAAGCAACCCTTAGAAGCTTATGAAGAACTCCTCTTCAAGTTCCAATTCCAACTATGAAAACCCCCTTAGGTTTTCATGTTGCGACTAACGTAAGAATGTAGTTTTTCCGGGATTTTTGTGTTGAGACATCCTTGGAATACCTTTAGGGATATTGGGTTTGAATATTGAGATTTATGAAGCAAGATTGCAAAAAATTTCTCTTCTTTCTTCCTTCTTGGCCGAGAGCTCTCTAAGAGCAACTCAAGATTTTCCAATTTTTCTCTAAGTGTTGAAATGACCAAGTCTTGCACTACTAGTATAGATATATACTACATTCAAGGGGTCTATATTAGAACATTTGTGTGGCTTGGATGAATTCATTTAAATATCAAGCTAAGTGGGCTCATTGACTTGGTCAATAATGTCAAGCCTTGGCCTTTCAAGACTTGACCCATTCTTGTCCATTTTCGTCCAAGCCCAAGTGTGAGGGGGTGACACGTGTCACCCTCCCATTTATCCATAATATTTCGTTTCCCGACATTTCCATAATTGGTCAAAATATCGGAAACCTCGTAGGCCCCACAAAAACGTAAAATCTCTCGGGTGGGCCCCACGTATCCAACTCTGAAAATAAATTTTCATAATTCCGATAAATTCTAAACGTCTCAAATAGCAAATTCGAGAACCCAATTCTCATTAACAAGCATTTCTCTTTCCCGAGATTCGGAAGATTTTTCCCTCGAAAAACAATTCTTTCTTTCGTTCAAATTTTTAAGTTTGGTGTTCTCCCGTCTATTCTCTTATACATGCCCTGGAATTACGGGGTGTAACATTCTCCCCTCCTTAGAAACATTCGTCCCCGAATGTTCCTTCGAGGTTACATCTAAACGGATATTGGCATAGTCCCATGACTACACCTAACATAATGACACTTGCCACACATGGCCACATAACAATATTTATACTAAAACGTCAACCTGAACTCCAAGTGTCAACGTCGGTTATCTGCATAAAGCTTCTGCTGACTCTGAGCTTACTAATAATCTTTCCTGGATAAGCTTCGCCTTATCCACAGCCCGCTGAATCAAGTCTGGACCAATTAACTGAACCTCGCCTACGTCGAACCAACCAACCGGTGATCTACACTTTCTTTCATACAAGGCCTCACACAGGGCCATCTGAATACTGGAAGGGTATCTATTATCGTACATAACTCAACAAGAGGCAAATAATCCTCCCACCTATCTCTGAAATCAAGAACACAGGCCCGCAACCTATCCTCAAGTGTCTGGATAGTACGCTCTGCCTGTCTGTCGGTCAGAGGGTGAGATGCAACACTGAGACTCACCCGTGTCCCTAATCCCTTCTGGAAAACCTCCAGAAGTTATCCGTAAACTGAGCTCATCCGTCTGACATCATAAATGTAGGAACCCCGTGCAGTCTCATACTCTTCCTGATATATAATCTCGCATAATCCTCAGCCGAGTAGATAGTCCTGACCGGAAGAAAAATGGGCTGACCTCGCACCGCTCTACTATGACCCACAAGGAGTCGCACTTCCTATGAGCACGATGCAACCCTATAACAAAATCCATATTAATCACCTCCCACTACCAAGTCGGGATCTCAATCGTCGATAATAGCCCACTGGGTTTCTGGTGCTCAACCTTGACCTGCTACTAATTCGGACACTAAGCAACAAACTCTGTTACGTCCCTCTTCAGGCCATCTTACCAATACATACATCTGAGGTCATGATACATCTTAGTCGACCCCGAACAAATAGAGCAATAAGCACTGCGTGCCTCCCCTAAAACCTGATGACAAGTCCTGCAGCATCGGGCACACACAATCTATTCTCATATCACATCACTATATCCGGTGCTACCCAAACAGGTCATTCTCCTCTTGGAGAGTCGTATCTCAATTTCGCCCTAGAACTGGATCCTTATACTGTCGCCTCTTCACCTCCTCAATGAGGGAAGACTCGGCAACCTCTCGAATCTGAGATCCACTATCGTGCTCCCGTAGCTGCCGAGAAAATATAGGTTGTTACCTTATCGTATTGTATCCGCACACAACCCAGCCAAACACTCAAAGTGTTACCATACGACCTAACCCTCTAGTCCCTCAGGAGGGGTTAGAACTGTAGTCATAGTCAACTTATCTTCCAATAACTGAAAGCCTTTCTCATACTTCCGAAATAGTCGGGGATATAATCTCAATTATGATTCTTGTTTCCATTTCTCGGTTGCAACCAAACTTGGTCACTATACTTAGATTCGATTCCTTTTCTTGTCTCATGGCTAAGGCTTCCTGCCAATCACAATTTAGTGGGAGACTTCCTTGATCTCGTCAAGTAGTAATCCTATTATTCTCTTCCAGCTCATAGAGCTTATAGTCAGGTGTTCAACCTCAATTCATGGTATTACATAGTCTAATGGCTTGCCACGATTTCTTATCATTCGAGTATCTACTCGTCTTACCTTTATTTTTCATTACAAGTTGCCCTGGGGTCTCTTACCTCCCCGTATATATATGGTCTGGCCCGTCATTACAGGTTTGCCACCTTTCGTCGAGGTGTTCCTAACTGCCCATCATTTCTAATGGTCTTTACACTAGTCTGGGTAATTATGCCTTGGGAAACCTTCATAACTGCAATTGCATTCTCCTTATTATTCTGGTCATAACCCTTCATCATACTAATTACTAACCCAAAATATTTCTACCTCGCTCCTGGGTCATAAATTTCCATTTATGCTTATTACCAGCATTTATATCCTTAAGACACATCCTCGACCATTTCCTAATGTCGTTCTCAATTACCCCAACACAATACTTTTCCCACGGTTATCTAAAATTGTAACCCATTGTATGACGAAACTAAAGACTTTACCAGTCTCATATCCATCGCCTAATAATATGGGTATGCATAACCCTCAATAATACGTAAAACTATCCTTTTACGTAGGGGAGAGAGCTTATCTCCCCTTCATAATCTTTCCTTGAAGTTACAACCCTATTCACAGGGTCCTCTTGCGGTCCTGTATATATCTAATCATCAAGCACCGCCTAAAAAAATCGCGTAGATTCTCAAAACCCACCAATGATGTCTTCGGTTTTCCACAGGCAGCACTCGTACTTATCTTATTCTTGCCTTGCGCATTTTTCTGAAATCATTCGGGAAGTCGTGGCCCTGACCGCCACACTAGACAACTCCAAGCACCTCCAAGGGCACTTAACATAAAATCCTTCAATGATCGTACGTTCTTATCTCCGTCTCTTAGCTTTCAAATTCACGTACTACATACTTCTAACATCAATTTATTTACTTCAACCGAACAAGTCACATATACTTACTAAAATCAAGTCTGTTAATTGTATATCATTACCGGGCAATCCTTATGTACCCGCTCAGCTACAACCCAAACACCCACTGGTGTAGCTACCTCGAAAGGTCATTATGGACTCCGGCTCTATTCCTTTACACTTATTTGCTCTCTTTCTTACTGGTTGTACTCTTCCCGTACTTCCAAACTTATACTAGTATACGTACATAATGTTACACCCCGTAATTCCAGGATATGTTTTTAAGAACTCAAAAAAATGTTAAGATTTGAGACTAGTAAAAATTTATCGAAATTATGAAAATGTCGGAAAACGAAATATTGCGATGAATGGGAGGGCGACACGTGTCACTCCCCCCTTAGTTGGTCTTGGACGAAATGGACCATGGGTTTAATGGTCATTTGACCAAAGTTAGGATGACTAAGTCTTGCTAGCTAAGAGCTTGATATTATTGACTTAGTCAAGAGCCACTTGGCTTGATCTTTTAGTGAAATGCATTCAAGCCACTCATATGTTCTAATCTTGACCCTCCATAGTGCTACTTAAGCATACAACTAGCAAGACAAGTTCCCACACTTAGTAAAATTTTCAAGAAAATCTTATGCTTCATTATTGAGCTCTCGGGTTCACTAGGGTTCCAAGAAGAGAAATTTTTCGTTTGTTTTTCTATAATATCCATACTTTAAACCAAGGTTCCTAAGAGTATTGCAAGGGTATCTCAATAGAAAGATCCCGGAAAAATGTCGTTTTTGTATTAGTCGCAAGGTGAAAACCTAAGTCACTTTCATAGGTTTGGATTGGAAATTGAAGGAAAGTTGTTTGTGAACTTCTAAGGGCTTCAAGTGACGGATTGTTGTCGAGAAAGGCGCTAAGTTGCTAAGGAGCGACTTCGGATCTTGGAGTTGGATTAAGGCTTGTCAAGGTAACAATCTTGTTCTCTTAAGTGTTATAAGATTACATATTGTTGTAGCCTTACATTTTAACTAGCATGAAGTATATGTATTGAAGATTGATAAGTGTTATGGATATTGGAAGCCTAAATCCGAAATGACATTGTTAGCCATTTGAAATTGAAATACAATTTGGTCGATAATTAGAATCGTCGCATGTTATCTACTTGAAGATTGTAGTTGTTATAATCGATTGCGGCTTTATAACATGTTATACTAAACAACTTGGATTGAAAAGGAATTGGAAAGGAGGATATATTGTTACACCTTTTGGCCGTGAATGACATTGCCTTTTTGGATTAGTTGATATAAATTGTGGGGCAGAATTTTACACGTCCTATTAGGCGTGTAATCCCCTATTGTTTACTACATTGTTGAGCCTTAAATGTGGCATGTTTGGTTATTGAATTCGGGCCTTGAAAAAGGTGGAAAAGTATGTAGAAACAAAGGAATTGTTGTCCGATTTTTTTGTAGAATTTAGTGACTTTGCACTTAGAATATTCTACGTTTGAAGTTAGAAGTTAATCGACGTATTATGGTCATTATAGATTGACATACTACGTACGACATATTGGACTTAGCAAGTGGATTGAACCAAAGAGGTATGTGGAACTTTCCTATCTCTTGAGCATGAGTAGTTGTAAATATATAGTACGGTAGACGTACGAGATTTTGATGAATATAGTTTCATTTGATATCCTTATCTTGTTTTAAGAATGTCCAAGTTGGTTGAGTTAGGAAATTAACTCACTTGTTTTAAAGATTAAGGATATCTTAGTTTCTAAAGATAAGAGACTTGAAGTATTTTTGAAAGTATATGATACTTGGTTTTTGGAAAGTTTAAGTCTCTTGGTTATAAAGAAGAATGTAAGTATCTAAAGTATAAAGTTAGTATAACGGTTTTATGGGAAGTTGGTTATAATAGCTTTATGGAAAGTTAAAAGAATGGTTTACTCTAGTAATGTAAATTAAGATAAAATGACTTGAAAGGAAGAAAGACAAATTGATTTGAAGGCATCAATTGTTTAAAGTTTTAAAGTAAAAAGTCACTTGATTTAGAAGTCTTTAAATGTAGTTCTAAAAGGTATTGTGACTTGTTTTGAAAAGTAGATATGACTTGATACTACGGTTATTAGTATCTTGGAAGTTTTATATGAAAAAGAGTCATTTTAAAAGAATAGAAGTACGTAGTAATTTGGGTTTAATTCCCGGATTTTATAATGACATGTTAGTGCCTTAAGTAAACTAAAATAAGAGTGTATATGAACAAAGCTAATAAGAAGTTAGGGGATTTCTTAACTTGCTTATGATAACTATGATAAGCCGGTGGTGCTTATGTTATGTATGATAAGCCGGTAGTGCTTATGTTATATATGATAAGCTGGTAGTGCTTATGATATGTATGATAGCTGGTTGTGCTAGTGTTATATTATTCATTACGGGGTCATTTGTTATACCCCGTAGTTCAGGCCGTGCGTAGGGGGACGTACAAAAAGAGTTAAGACTTAAAAAGATAGGAAACATTTCGACCAGGGGCCTGGCACATGGCCACGAGGCGAGCCGCGCAAGGCGGTGGTAGCTCTGGCGCGCACGGAAGTACCGAGTGTCCGCAGGGGTTTTAGCGCCGCTGGCCGCTGGGTCAGCGCGCGCTAAGGCGGTTCTCATGGCGGTCGCGCACATTTCTGCCTTTGTTTGTTTTAAAAGAGATCATGGGTGGGTGACAAGTGTCCCACCCCATCTGATTTCTTGCATGCCTTATATTGACCAAGTCTTGAAGACTTGGTCATCTTTCAAAGTTCTCTCTCTCTCTAAGCAAAAGCTCTCACTTCTCTCTAGAAA
Organism: Przewalskia tangutica; assembly: GCA_029844215.1. Lineage (NCBI taxonomy): Eukaryota > Viridiplantae > Streptophyta > Magnoliopsida > Solanales > Solanaceae > Przewalskia > Przewalskia tangutica. Next base: position 137,407,759 of record CM056720.1, on the reverse strand, counting down.
ATCAAGAAGAACACAAGGCTTAAGGAAAAATCTGAAAGTGTGACAAGGAGGAAACTTATTTGCAAGCTTGTGGTAGTTGTTGTGGTGGTATTGTGGAGGAGGAGGCTAGCAAATTTTCTTGGATAATTTGGCTAAAGCTCTAAGGTAACATTTCTTCCCTTGTAGTTAGTTATTGGTGTTGCATATGTAGAAAGAAGAACTTGTTGTGGAAAATAATGCTCTTAGAATCATTGCATGTAAAAAAATGGTTTGGATATGAAAAGATTGGTTAAGGAGATATTATGAGCATGTTGTAGCCTACAAACTACTTTAGAATTGTTAAGTGTATTGTTTTACCTTATGGGGCAGAATTTTACACACCTAAGTTTGGTTGTGTAATCCCCTTTGAAATGTTGGATTGTTGGGCCTTAAATGTGGCGTTTGGATATTGAATTCGGCCTTGAAAAAGGTGGCAAAGTATGTAGAAACAAAGGAAATGCTGCCCAAATTTCCTTTGGAATTAGTAACTTGAACTTGGAATATTCTACATTGAAATTAGGGGTTAATAAACGTATTATGGTCATTATAGGTTGACATATTACGTGCGGTATTTCGGACTTAGCAAGTGGATTAACCGAAGAGGTATGTGGAACTTTCCTATCTCTTGAGCATGAGTAGTTGTACCTATGTAGTACGGTAGACGTACAAGATTTGATATCTTTCACTTGTTTTAAAGTATATGATACTTGTTTCATTTTAAAAGTATAAGTCCCTTGGATTTAGGGAAAATGTATTTGACAAAGGAATAACGCTAATATAATGACTTTATGGGAAGTTGGTTATATTAGTTTTTGAAAGGTTCACAAAGAAAGGTTTACTCTAATTAAAACAAGTACGGGTAAAGGATTTGAAACTATGGAAGGTGAATTGATTTTTTAGGCATTGGTTGCCTAAGGTTTTAAAGGAAATGAAGTCACTTGATTTAGAAGCCTATTATATTTCAAAAAGGAAATGTGACTTGTCTTGAAAAGAAATCGTAACTTGATACTATGGTGATTAGTATCTTGGAATTTTTGTATAAAAAAAGTTATTTCTTAAAGGGTTAGAAGTACATGGTACTTGGGTTAAATTCCCGGATTTTCTATTAAAAAATATGTTTGTGTCTTAGGTATACTAAAATGAGAGGATATATTAATAATGTTAATAAGAAGTTAGGGGATTTCTTAACTTGCTTATGTTATGATAGGCCGGTAGTGCTTATGTTATGATATGATAGGCCGGTAGTGCTTATGTTATGTATGATAGGCCGGTAGTGCTTATGTTATGTATGATAGGCCGGTAGTGCTTATGTTATGTATGATAGGCCGATAGTGCTTATGTTATGTATGATAGGCCGGTAGTGCTTATGTTATGTATGATAGTCGGATGAGCTATGTTATATATGTATATTATTACGGGGTAAACCCCGGGTTATTATGTATGTCATGGATTTGCTACCCATGATGCGAGTGCGGCGCTTGCACTCATGCGGATCCGGACCACAGGATCCATGCGGGTGAAATAGTCCCATGCGAGTACGGCGATGGTACTCATGCGGGTCCACAGGATCCATGCGGGTGAAATAGTCCCATGCGGGTGAAATAGTCCCATGACGAGGCGGATGACCTCATGCGGGTCCACAGGACCCATGCGGGTGAAATAGTCCTAGGAGTATGATTGCTTAATGATACTACGGGCGATGTACCCTGTTTTGATCATGAGCCTCCTATTTTATGCTGTAAGATTTATACTTGTTACTCTCATTGTTAGTAAGGCACAGTGCAAGGAAATTGATTTTTGTCTATGACTCCAGCTTATTTTTTTGACTTATGATATTATCACGGTATTTTCCAGTTTTACATACTTGGTACATATTGTGTACTGACCCCCTTCCCCGGGGACTGCGTTAAATCTGCGAGTAAGGGTAGCGGTGGTGGATCCTCATTCTAGGATCTTTGCTCGGTGTCGAAGCTCATTACTCGGAGGCTTGACTTGATTTTTGATGCAGTTCTCACGGCGTTGTAGGTTTTGCGTACATTCGAGGGTATGGCGGGGCCACTGTCGTCATGGTTGTTACAAACTCTTAGAGGCCTGTAGTCCGGTTATAAATTGGGTTATTAAGGATGTAACTGTTCAGTTCTGTTTTATCTATGTTACGGAAAGGTAGCCATTTTTGGGTTAGCCTATTTTATCTTATATGGTTCTTGTTTGTGAGTTTATTTCCGCTGGTTTTCTCTGATGTTGTATCACAATGGTGCCCGGGGTAAGGCACCAGTCACGGATCCGAGGTCGGGTCGTGACATCATTCCCCGGGTTTGTGGCATTTGCATATTCCGTGGATTTGCTACCCATGATGCGAGGAATACCTCATGCGAGTCCGTAGGGCTTATGCGGGTGAAATAGTCCTATGCGGGGCGGACCAGTCCTATGCGAGGATATTACCTCATGCGGGTCCATACGACATATGCGGGCGGATACAGTCTATGCGAGGAAATTACCTCATGCGGGTCCATACGGCCTATGCGGGTGAGATAGTCCCAGGAGTAGGATTGCTTAATGATACTACGGGCGGGTGACCCTACTTTGATCACGAGCCTCCTATTTTTATGCAGTATAATATACTCTTGTTTACTCTCATTGTTAGTAAGGCACCGTGTACTTTTATTTGAGTTATCATACATGTCTCCAGCTTTATTTTAGACTTTATGATTTCATTACAATACTTTCAGTTTCACATACTTGGTACATGCTGTACTGACCTCCTTCGGAGGGCTGCGTTCATCTGCATGAGTAGAGTATCTGATTCTTGATCCTCACTCTTAGGATCATTGTTCATTGTTGAAGCTCCATTACTCAGGAGGCTTATCCTTGGTTGAGATCCACAGTATTGTCGGTTGTTGTACATTCGGGGTATGGCGGGGCCTCTGTCACGATTGTTATTCTTAGAAGTGCGTAGTAAGTATGTCTGGTGTATTGGGTTGTAAAGAAAAAAAATGTAACTGATGTTTTTGGGTTATGTATATTTTACGTAAGGTGGCCTTATCGGCTAGCTTGTTGATATTTAATGTCTAAGTATTTTTATGAGTTGTGTATGTTCCGATGCTATCTCTGATGTATACCTGAAAGGGGTGCCCAGGTAGGGCACCGATCGTGGGCAGGTCGTCGTGTGAAGTGGTATCGCAGCGATTAGTCCTCGAAAAGTGTCTACAAACCGTGTCTAGTAGAGTCTTGGTTATCGGTGTGTTGTGCACCACATCTATAACCAGGAGGCTGCAGGACATTTAGGATTGGTTTCCATTCTTCTCACTCTGAGATCGTGCGATAGAGCTGTGTTGTTGTTAGGTCTCTCCTAACGAGTTATATTGATTGCGACTACGAGAAAGCGTGATGACCAGGAAGGATTATGTGGATTGCGTATCCAGGTTGGTAACAATTGTAGTATATTGGTATAATGATGTACAACTACACGGATTTATGTATGAGGGTCACATATGGGTTGCCTAGAATGCTTAACGATTACCAGGAATTGGTAAGGACTAAATAGATACCGGAAAGGTATGAAACGGTTAATGAATTCTCATCAAGGTTTATGTGCTAATTTGATATAATTAGGAAATGATGAGCTGTCTGATAGGGTAATGAACCCTTAAGAAGTCCTGTTAAGGTACTTAATGGAAGAATATGTTAATAGATTGAGCTACGTGGTATGCTTAAGAGAATTGTACGGATGAGATCCGTATGGAGTAATTATGGTTGTTATGATTAAGGCAACACAATTGAGGGTTTATGAAAAGCCATTTTACCCATTTACTGGACTAATAAGATAGGCTTGGAGCATGGAAATTGCGAGCCTAAGAATAGTGATAACCGCCGAGACCTTAAGTATGTTAGGACTTCTTGGCAATAAGATTTAATTCAGACAAAGAGTAAGAATTAAGTGCGACGGTGGGTCGGGTTGAGGACCTATTACAGGTCGCCCCATAGCCTGAAATGGAGTGGGGTCAATTGGTAGTAGTCCCGCTATGTAACAAGGTCACGAGGGTGCAAGGCCCAAGTCTAATTAAATTGTTTTACGGGTTCGTGGACGCATTCCACCGGAAACCAGGTTGTGAGAGCCGGAAATGACCTTATATTGTTTAATATAGTAACTCCAAATATTGGAGGCCAGATTTAGTATGGGATTTATGTACGTATGCTAATATAAGTTTGGAAGTACGGAAAGAGTACGACCGGTAAGAAAGAGAGCAACCAAGTGTAAAAGAATAGAGTCTGAATCCATGAGAATCTTTCGAGGTGACTACACCCGTGAGTGATGGGTGGTAGCTGAGCGGGTATATAATAATTGCCCGGTGATGATACAGTCGGACCCTAGCAGATCTAGTAGAGCTGATATGGCAGACTTGGAGGTCATTACGGGTATGGGCTAGTTGGCCTCTTGTTATGCCAACGTTGACTACAGAGAGAGATTGGTTCGATTCCAGTTTTCCGGTAAGCCGGTTATCTTGTGGAAAGGAAGGGAAGTGGTTGTAGTCAGTGAATTATCCTTCATTCTTTGACATCGTTGATTTTAATAAGTCTGTGTGACTTGTTCATTTGAGGTAAATTGATGCAGAAAGTAAGTAATACTTGAAATTGAAGGAGTTTATGTTAAGTGCCCTTGGAGGTACTTGGAGTTGGTTTGGTGTGGCGGACAGGGCCACGACCTTCCGGATAATCTCAGGAAAGCGCACAAAGCAAAAATAAGATAAGTGCGAGTACTGCCTGTGGAAAAACAAAAGGCATCGTTGGTAGATTTTGAAATCCATACGATTATAAGGTGGCACTTGATGATTAAGATTATGGAAGGGAGATAAGCTCTCTCCCCTACGTAAAAGGATAGTTTTACGTATTCTGGGGTTATGTGTACCCGTGTTGTTAGGCGAAGGATATGAGACTGGCAAGGTCTTCAGTGTCGTCAGGCCATATGTTACAATTTTAGATAACCGTGGGAAAAATATTGTGTTGGGGTAATTGAGAACGACATTAGGAGATGGTCGAGGGTGTGTCTTAAGGATATAAATACAGATAGTACGAATGAATGAAACTGTATGATCATGAATCAAGATAGAAATATTTTTTTTACTAATAATAAGCATAAGGAAGGATTATGCCCAGAATGATAAAAGAAAATGCAACTATGGTTATGTAAGTTACACCAGATATGATTACCCCAGACTAGTGTAAAGACCATTAGTGAATGATGGGCAGTAAGAACACCTCGAGGAAAGGTGGCAAGATCTGTACTGACGAGGAATGTAGTAGGAAAAATACAGGGAGGTAAGAAACCCCAGGGCAACTAGAAATGAAAAATAAAAGGTAAGACGAGTAGATACTCGAACGATAAGAAATCTTGGCAAGCCATTAGACTATGTAATACCATGAATTGAGGTTGAACACCTGACTATAAGCTCTATGAGCTGATAGAAAAATAATAGGATTACTACTTGATGAAATTAAGGAAGTCTCCCCCTAAATTGTGATTGGCAGGAAGTCTTAGCCATGGGTCAAGTAAAGAAATCGAATCTAAGTATAGTGACCAAGTTTGGTTGCAACAGAGAAATGGAAACATGAATCATAATTGAGATTATATCCCCGACTATTTCGGAAGTATGAGAAAGGCTCCCAGTTATTGGAAGATAAGCTGACTACGACTACAGTTCTAACCCCTCCTGAGGCCTGAGGGACTAGAGAGTTAGGTTATTATTGTAACCCTTTGGGTGTTGGGCTAGGTTGTGTGCTGACGCAACACGATAAGGTTAGAGCCTATGTTTCCCGGCGGTTACGGGAGTATGAAAGGAATTACGCCACTCACAATTTAGAGTTGGCGGCAGTTAATCATGCCTTGAAGATTTGAAGGCATTACTTATAGATTTCATGTGGATATTTGTGCAGACCACAAGAGCCTCCGGTATAATCTTCAGACAGAGGCAGCTGAATTTGCGACAGAAACGGTGGTTAGAGTTACTCAAGGATTGTGATGTTGATATCTTATACCACCCGGGGAAAGCCGATATGGTTACAGATGCTCTTAGTCATAGATCTATGGGTAGCCTGTCAGATGGGCAGCCAGATAGACAGGACGTGGTCCATGAGATTCATCAGCTACCGAGCCGAGGGGTTCGATTATTTGTTTCCAAGGTTAATGGAGTTTAGATCCGAGAGGTTGCCGAGTCTTCCGTCGTTGAGGAGGTAAAGAGGCGACAGTATAAGGATCCATTTCTTGTGCGGAAATTGAGATACGACTCTCTAAGAAGAGAAGGACCCGTTTGGGTAGCACCGAATAGGGTGCTGTGAGATGAGGATAGATTGGGTGTGCCCGATGTTGCAGGACTTGTCATCAGGTTTTAGGGGAAGCACACAGTGCTTATTGCTCTATTTGTTCGGGGTCGACTAAGATGTATCATGACCTCAGATGTATGCATTGGTAGGATGGCCTGAAGAGGGACGTAGCAGAGTTTGTTGCTTAGTGTCCGAATTAGTAGCAGGTCAAAGTTGAACACCAGGAGCCCTGTGGGCTACTACAGGCGATTGAGATCCCAACTTAGATATGAAAGGTAATTAATATGGATTTTGTTACAGGGTGGCATCGTACTCAGAGGAAATGCAACTCCCTGAGGGTCATAGTAAGTAGGCTGACGAAACCAACTCGTGTTCTTCCGGTTAGGACCATTTATTCGGCTGAGGATTTTGCTAGATTATATAGTAGGGAAATTGTGAGACTGCACGGGGTTCCTACATTTGTGATGTCAGACAGATGAGCTCAGTTTACAAATAACTTCTGGAGGTTTTTCAGAAGGGGTTAGGGACACAGGTGAGTCTCAGTGTTGCATTACACCTCAGCCAAGCGGACGAGCGAGCATACTATCCAGACATTTGAGGATATGATGCGGGCCTGTGTTATTGATTTCAGGGGTAGTTGGGAGGATTACTTGCCTATTGTTGAGTTTGATTATAACAACAGCTACGATTCTTGCATTCAGATGACGACATATGAGGTTTTGTATGGGCGGAAGTGTAGGTCATCGATTGGTTGGTTCGACGTGGGCGATGCGATTAGTTGGCGGACTTGATTCAGTGGTATCGATAAGGTGAAGCTTATCCAGGAGAGTCTGTTAGCAGCTCAGAGTCGGCAGAAGTATTATGCAGATAATCGGCGTCAACGCTTGGAGTTCAGATTGACGTTTTAGTATAAGTTTTGTTATGTGCCCACGTGTGGCATTATTGGTATGTAGGGGTTGTAAAAGGAGACTATGTCGCTATCTATAAGATTGACTCCAAAAGAACATTCGGAGACGAATGTTTCTAAGGAGGGAAGAATGTTACACCCCGTAAATCCAGGATATATTTTTAAGAATGTACGTAAGAACTCAAAAAATATTAAGATTTGAGACTAGTAAAAATTTATCAGAATTATGAAAATGTCGGAAAACGAAATATTGCGACGAATGGGAGGGCGACACCTGTCACTCCCCTTAGTTGGTCTTGGACGAAATGGACCATGGGTTTAATAGTCATTTGACCAAAGTTAGGATGACCAAGTCTTGCTAGCTAAGAGCTTGATATTATTGACTTAGTCAAGAGCCACTTGGCTTGATCTTTTAGTGAAATGCATCCAAGCCACCCATATGTTCTAATCTTGACCCTCCATAGTGCTACTTAAGCATACTACTAGCAAGACAAGTTCCCACATTTAGTAAAATTTTCAAGAAAATCTTGTGCTTCATTATTGAGCTCTCGGGTTCACTAGGGTTCCAAGAAGAGAAATTTTTCGTTTGTTGTTGTATAATCTTCATACTTTAAACCAAGGTTCCTAAGGGTATTGCAAGGGTATCTCAATAGAAAGATCCCGGAAAAATGTCGTTTTTGTATTAGTCGCAAGGTGAAAATCTAAGTCACTTTCATAGGTTTGGATTGGAAATTGAAGGAAAGTTGTTTGTGGGGGTGTCCATCAAAAATTTTCAAGAATTGGCTAAATGTGGGAGATATTTTTGTGACAAGTGGATATTTGTGAGACAAGTGGACAAGTGGGGTACATGGGTCCCCATCCACTTGTGCTTGTGCACATGTTATAGATACAAGTCTTGCAAGACTTAGGCTCAAAATATATTCATCCTTCAAGTTCTTATCTCTTCCTTCACTTCAAATTTTCAAAAATTCCATAGCCAAAAGTGAAAAGCAAGATCAACTTATTTTTCCAAGATTAAGCACATTAACTAAGTTCTAAGCCAATTTAACACTCCAAGATTGTTGGTCACGGTTTTGGCCAAAAAGCTTCTTAAAACCCTAAGCTTGGAAATGAACTTTTTGGAAGAGAAACATGAAAGTAAGATGATTACAATCTTGTAGAGGATATGTGTGTGTTGTTGTAACGTGAAGAAGTGGTTCAAAAGGAAGTGGTGGTGGCTGAGACTTGGGACTATTTTGGCTAAAAGTGAAGGTAAGATTTCTTCTTCCTCTTGAAGATTATTGGAAGTTACATAATGTTGTAGTTAAGGGATAAACTTGTGTTAAGTTAAATGGAGAATAAGAAGTGCATGTCACAGTTTTTGGCAACATAGCCGAATTCTTGGACAGTTTTGTATATATTAGATTTGTTGGTTGTTGTTGTTATTATCGTCACTAAGTGCATGTTAGATTGAAGGAAATCTTGTTATGGAAAGTATAAATTGTTTATGTGAAAGTGTTGTAACGAATTGGATTATAAAGAGTCGTGAAAAAGGGCCTTGGCTTGAAGTGTTGTTGTGGCCGAGAACTTCATATAAATTGTTGGATATTGTCGTGCTTTTTAAGTGTTGTTTTATGCGTGTATATGCTGGAAATTTAGTCATTGTTTATGCATGTTTGGATGTGGTAATTGCTAACGTATGTCCTAAAGGAACGAGGGTGTAGAAAGGTGTAGAAAGGCTTCATATCTTACCCTCATTGTTGTTGGAATATGGACTATTTTCGTGGACTGTTTCAGTAAGGATTAAGGGGTTGTTTTACGTGAGAAATAGGTGTGTGAATAACCTTGGTTAACTGTTTATTTGTGCCCTTAATTGGTGCTCGGTTATTGGTGTATTTGGTCTTGTTTGTAAGTTCTGGATGAGAGCATTTATAAGGGAAGTGCTACTCAAATTTTTATATGAAAAGAGAATCCTTACTTGGTATATGTCTTATACTAGTAAGCATGAAGTTGATAGACGTATTATTGTTGTTATAGGTTGAAGTACATTGAGACGTATTCTACTTGTCGTGTTGGTATAGCCGATAAGGTATGTGAACTATTCCTTCTTCTTTTGGCATGTTCTACGTACGAAATATAACTGTGGTATTGTTTCATAATTCATTCTACTCTTAGAAGTTAAAGGGTATTCATGTTATTGATTTTATGTTAAAAGCATGTCTAAATTGTTCCTAAGTCCTTATTAAGGCATATGAGGAGAGATGTTGACATTCATAAGAGTTTTTAGTAAGCGTTGGAGTCGGTTCGACTTTGCTATTTAAAGTAACTGATAAGTGTTAAGCGCTAAGACTGTTTTAATAAATAAGTAAGTATGTTATTAGTAGATGTGTTAAAATAAGTCATTTCATCGTTAAGTGAAAAAGGTATCGACAAGCAATTATATTAAAATGATTAGCACGCCATCTGCATAGAAACTAAGATATAACCAATTTGTTTTACATTTTCTAGTTCACAGCTGATTAAATAAGGTTTCATCATATAATTACTCACGACCCATATAAGGATTAATTAGGCAAATTCGGATCCGTTATCACCAATCAATACAGGATTATTGGAAATATTCGAGGTATGTGAAACTATCATTTCTTCTTCTAGCATGATTCTTTTTATAAAATGAGTCTACGGCGGACGTACATAGTTCTATTGGATCCTAATCCTTAATTATATGATAGTACTTTGGTTTTCCTAAGATGAAAGTTGAGTTTTATAAAGTGAGTGTACGGCGGACGTACATAGTTTTATTGGATCTTAATCCTTAATGGTATATGATATGTTGGTACCTTGTTTTTTCTAGAATGAGAGTTCATTTTAATGATTGGTACATGATATGTTGGTACCTTGGTTTTTCTAAAATGAGAGTTCATTTTAATGATTGGTACATGATATGTTGGTACCTTGGTTTTATTCCTTTGAGAATCCACGTACAAGATCTGTGATGCGAGTATAGATACTCATGCGGGTATAAAGACTCATGCGAGTTCGATTCCCACGAATAGTATATGTATATGAGTCCACAGACAAGATCTGTGATGCGAGTATAGATATTCGTGCGGGTATAAAGACCCATGCGGGTTCGATTCCCATGAATAGGATGTTACACCCCGTAATACCAGGGCTACTAATTGAGAACGTGATTAAGGATTTAAGATTTGAATTTTGGAAGGAAAGAATAATTACATTTTCTTAAGGAAAATTTCGGGAAAAATGTGACGACGGAAAAATTATTAACTTGGAGTATAATACTTCTAATTGGATTTATGGATTTAGTATTGGATTATAAGGTGTTGGAATTGATAATATGGGGTCGGCCGAGAATTTCACAATTTCGCGGGGACCTTCGAAAAATTATAATATTTTGGACCAATCGGAGGGCGACACGTGACACCCCTCCACTTGTCTTGCTAAGATGACAACAAATTAGATATTTTGAGAGGGGACAAGTGGACATGGGTCCCACTCCACTTGGCTATACATATCCAAGTCTTGCAAGACTTGGATCACTTTACACTTAGACCAAAAAATAAGCTCTCATCTTCTCCCCTTTAGCTCTATAATTTCGAGAGCCCCTTGGCTAAGAACAACCATTGTTGATCAATTTATTTCTCCAAGATTAAAGGGGATTTCTTAACTTGCTTATGATAACTATGATAAGCCGGTGGTGCTTATGTTATGTATGATAAGCCGGTAGTGCTTATGTTATATATGATAAGCTGGTAGTGATTATGTTATGTATGATAGCCGGTTGTGCTAGTGTTATATTATTCATTACGGGGTCATTCCTCGGGTTTGTGGCATTTGCATATTCCGTGGATTTGCTACCCATGATGCGAGGAATACCTCATGCGAGTCCGTAGGGCTTATGCGGGTGAAATAGTCCTATGCGGGGTGGACCAGTCCTATGCGAGGAGATTACCTCATGCGGGTCCATACGACCTATGCGGGCGGATACAGTCTATGCGAGGAAATTACCTCATGCGGGTCCATACGGCCTATGCGGGTGAGATAGTCCCATGAGTAGGATTGTTTAATGATACTATGGGCGGATGGCCCTACTTTGATCACGAGCCTCCTATTTTTATGCAGTATAGTATACTCTTGTTTACTCTCATTGTTAGTAACTGCACCGTGTACTGTTATTTGAGTTATCATACATGTCTCCAGCTTTATTTTAGACTTTATGATTTCATTCTGATTTGATTTCCACATACTTGGTACATGGTGTACTGACCTCCTTCGGGGGGCTGCGTTCATGCCGCAGGTAGAGTATACAGGTTGCTGATCCTCACTCTTAGGATCACTATTCAGCTGTTGAGAAGCTCCATTACTCCGGAGGCTTATCCTTGGTTCAGATCCCTGGTATTGTCGGTTGTTGTACATTCAGGGGTATGGCGGGGCCCTGTCCCGTCACAGTTGTTATTCTTAGAGGTCTGTAGTCATGTCTTGTGGATTGGGTTGTAAAGAAAAAAAATGTAACTGATGTTTTTGGGTTATGTATATTTTACGGAAGGTGGCCTTATCGGCTAGCCTGTTGATATTTAATGTCTAAGTATTTTTATGAGTTGTGTATGTTCCGCTGCTATTCTCTGATGTATACCTAAAAGGGGTGCCCAGGTAGGGCACCAGTCGCGGACCCGGGGTCTGGTCGTGACACATAACTTCCATACTAATTCTGGCCTCCAATCTTAGGAGTTACTTACATCGAACAATTTAAGGCCATTTCCGGCTCTCACAACCTGGTTCCGGTGGAACGCGTCCACGAATCTGTAAAATGATTAACTAAACTTGGGCCCCGCACCCTCGTGACCCTGTCACATAGCGAAACAACCCTCAACCGACCCTGCTTCATTACAGGCTATGGGTCGACCCGTAATAGGTCCATAAATCGATTCGGTGTTGCACTTAACTCTTGTCCTTGGTCTGACTTAAATTTTTTTTACTACCCGAGAAGGCCTTATATACCCAAGGTCTCGGCGGTTATCAATATCCTTAGGCTCGCAATTTCCATGCCCCAAGCCTACATTATCTTTCCCCGCATACGGTAAGATAGCTTCTTATAAACCCACAATCGTGTTGTCTTGATCATAACAACCATACTGACTCCATACAAATATCATCCGTACTATTCTTTTAAGCATACTACGTAGCTTAATCTATTAACATAGTCTTCCATTAAGTCTCTTATCAAGATTTATTAAGGGTTCATTACCTTCTCAGAGCCTAATTATCTCAAATTAGTACGTAAAACCTTCAAGGAAACACACATCGGACCCTCATACATAAATCCGTATAGTTGTACGTCATTATACCAACTATACAACAAATATTACCAACCTGGATACGCAGTCCACATTATCCTTCCTGGGTCACTGCTGCCTTTCTCATAGCTGCAATCAACATAACTCGTTAGGGAGAAGTGACCCTAACAACAAAGCTCTATCGCACGATCTCAGAGTGAGAAGAATGGAAACCAACCCTAAATATCCTGCAGCCTCCTGGTTATAGATGTGGTGCACAACACACTGATAACCAAGACTCTACTAGACACGGTCTGTAGACACTTTCCGAGGACTAACTGATTTGATACCACTTTCGTCACGACTGACCGCTCGCGATCGGTGCCCTACCCGGGCACCCTCACAGTATACATCGTGAGAACAAAGAACGGAACATACATAAACTCATAAGTACTAGATAGTAAATATCAACAGGCTAGCCGATAAGGCCACCTTCCGAAAAATATACATAACCCAAAAACAACAGTTACATCTTTGTTTTTACAACCCAATCCACAAAATATGACTACAGACCTCTAAGAATAACAACTATGACGGGACAGGGCCCCACCATACCCCTGAATGTACAACAACCGACAATACCAGGGATCTGAACCAAAGATAAGCCTCCGGAGTAATGGAGCTTCTCAACAGCTGAACAGTGATCCTAAGAGTGAGGATAAGCAACATGTATAACTCTACCTGCGACATGAACGCATCCCCCGAGGAAGGGGTTCAGTACAAACTATGTACCAAGTATGTGAAACTGAAAGTACTGAAATGAAATCATATAGTCTAAAATAAAGCTGGGGACATGTATGATGACCAAAATAATAAAGACAATCGTGCCTTACTAATAATGAGAGTAAACAAGAGTATACTTTACTGCATAAAAATAGGAGGCTCATGATCAAATTAGGGCCACCCGCCCGTAGTATCATTAAGTAATCCTACTCCTGGGACTATTTCACCCGCATAGGTCCTGTGGATCCGCAATGAGGTCATCCGCCTCGCATAGGACTGGTCCGCCACGCATAGGACTATTTCACCCGCATGAGCCCTACGAACTCGCATGAGGTATTCCTCGCATCATGGGGAGCAAATCCACGGAATATGCAAATGCCACAAGCCCGGGGAATGACCCCGTAATGAACAATATATCACTAGCACAACCGGCTATCATACATAACATAAGCACCACCGACTTATCATACATAACATAAGCACCACCGGTTTATCATAATTATCATAAGCAAGTTAAGACATCCCCTAACTTCTTATTAGCCTTAATTATCATGCACTCTCATTTTATTTAACTTAAGGCACTAACATGTCATTAAAAATCCGAGAATTTAACCCAAAGTACTACGTACTTCCGTTCCTTTAAAAAGAACCCTTTTTATATAAAACCCCCAAGATACAAACACCCGTAGTATCAAGGCTTGTCTACTTTTCAAAACAAGTTACTACACCTTTAGAAATTCATTTCAAGGCTTTGAAACTCAGTAACTTCTACATTCACAACCTAGGCAACTCATGCCTATAAATCAAGTAGACCACTCTCTTAACCTTCCATAAAGCCGTTATAACTAACTTTCCATAAAGCCGTTATAACTCTTTATGGTTTAGACAAATTCATTCTTTTTATAACCAAGAGACTTATACTTTCAAAACCAAGTATCATATACTTCAAATCAAGTTACATAACTTTCAAAATACTTCAAGTCTCTTAACTTTAGAAATCAATTTTCTTCACTTTAGAATATCAAGTTCCTTAACTTTAGAAAATCAAGTCTCTTATCTTTAGAATAGTTCAAGAAATCAATACTTTTCCAAATCAAGTATTCTATACTTTTCAAGTCAAGAAATCCTTCCATGTAACATCAAGTCACATATCATTTTCGAAAACAAGGCAAGAATATCAAAATGAAACCAAATTCCTTTTTAACCATGTACGTCCACCGTACTATACATTTATAAAATTCATGCTCAAGAAGATAGGGAAAGTTCCACATACCTCTTCGACTTAAACCACTTGCCAAGTTGAATACGCCGCACGTAGAATGTCAACCTATAATGACCATAATACGTCCATCAACTACTAGATTTCAACGTAGAATATTTCTAAGTATAAGGACTCTTAATTCTACGGAAAATCGGACATTACTTCCTTTGTTTCTACGTACTTTTCCACCTTTTTCAAGGCCCGAAAATCAATAACCAATGCCACATTTAAGGCTCAATACATCAACCAATAAAAGGGGATTACACGCCACACATAACGTGTAAAATTCTGCCCCACAATCGATATCCAAATAGTCCCACATTTCAATGTCATTCTCGGCTAACAATGTACAACAACACAAAGTCTTTTCCAATTCTTTTTCAATCCAAGTTGTTTAGTCTAACATGTTATATAGCCGCAATAGATAATAATAACTATAATCCCTTCTTTCTATAACATGCGACGATTGTATCTAACAATTAAATTGAATTACAAACTTAATGGTTAACATGAACTTTTCGGACTTTAGGCTTCTAAAATTCCATAACACTTATCAATCTTCATAACATATATCACATGATCATTTCTAACTTATCATAACATGGAATCTTCAATTACAATAGTAAGACGAAGATTATTACCTCATTTAGCCCAAATATAATCCAAGATTAAAAGTCGATCCTTAGCAACTTTAGATCCTCTTTTCGACGTTCCAATCCACTCCAAGCAACCCGTAGAAGCTTATGAAGAACTCCTTTTCAAGTTCCAATTCCAACTATGAAAAGCCCCTTAGGTTTTCATGTTGCGACTAACATTCTCTCCTTTCTTCCTTCTTGGCCGAGAGCTCTCTAAGAGCAACTCAAGATTTTCCAATTTTTCTCTAAGTGTTGAAATGACCAAGTCTTGCACTACTTGTATAGAAATATACTACATTAAAGGGTCTAGATTAGAACATTTGTGTGGCTTGGATGAATTCATTTAAATATCAAGCTAAGTGGGCTCATTGAATTGGTCAATAATGTCAAGCCTTGGCCTTTCAAGACTTGACCCATTCTTGTCCATTTTCGTCCAAGCCCAAGTGTGGGGGGTGACACGTGTCACCCTCCCATTCATCCATAATGTTTCGTTTCCCGACATTTCCATAATTGTTCAAAATATCGGAAACCTCGTAGGCCCCACGTATCCAACTCTGAAAATAAACTTTCATAATTCCGATAAATTCTAAACGTCTCAAATAGCAAATTCGAGAACCCAATTCTCATTAACAAGCATTTCTCTTTCCCGAGGTTCGGAAGATTTTTCCCTCGGAAAACAATTCTTTCTTTTGTTCAAATTTTTAAGTCTGGTGTTCTCCCGTCTATTCTCTTATACATGCCCTGGAATTACGGGGTGTAATAGAAAACCCAATTAAGAAGAAATCATAATTGCATGCACTGAAGGCGAGACGATTAAAGTGATATGCGTGGCTGTCAAACTGAAACGATGGCTATTTTCGACTACATTAACTCAACAGTCACACTCGAGTTAATGTAGGGGGCAATTGTTAACACTCAAAAGTAATTTAAGTGTTTAGCCAAAATTCAGTGAAAACCGAACTATTCTGGAGTCGAATTTAGTCCTAGCCCTCAACTACAATAACTTTATCGGCTACTAAGGCATCTTAGCTGAAGTCATTAGTTAGAAGTACGATTAGGACCCACTCAGATCCAGATGCCTCAACGACCAAGTCAAAATTGTTTCTAGACCCCTAACACAGTAACGACCAACAATAGTTGAAAATAATAGCCATTACCCGAGAAAGAGGAGTAGAAGGCGAGAAAATTAGCACCCCCCATGGTCGGCCATCGAACTTAGTGGGTTACTTGATGGCTGACATGGGGAGGGGGGGCACGTTTGTACAGTTTTTTCTCTTTTTTGTATTATAAATAGAAACATTCTTTTGTATATACGCACACAATCAATCAAACAAATCAAATCTTTTACTATCCTTACTTTATCATTTATCCTTTACTGTATTCAGTTGTATTCATGCTTCTTACCTCTTAGTTTACTCGTACCATCATCCTAACGCTTTCTGGAGTAGTTGTGAAACCCATTGCTGGAAATTATATTTCTGTTTTCAGCCCAAATC
The DNA here is from genome assembly GCA_029844215.1 of Przewalskia tangutica. Classification (NCBI taxonomy): domain Eukaryota; kingdom Viridiplantae; phylum Streptophyta; class Magnoliopsida; order Solanales; family Solanaceae; genus Przewalskia; species Przewalskia tangutica. Next base: position 137,391,068 of record CM056720.1, on the reverse strand, counting down.
GCTTGAGTTAAGGAATCAATTTGTTTCCCAATTCGATCAGCTAATACCACGATAAAAGACAGAATTCAGGGCTAGAATAACAATCTTCTCCTTTCTCACTCTTCTTCTCTTCTCTTCTCTCCCCCAGATCTCCCTTATCTCTACTGCTCTCTCGCCATCCTTTCCCTTCTCCCTTCACCACACCGCCTTTACTATAGTCAGATTCCGGTCGATTTGGGTTATTAAGAGCCGTCAGACTGTCTTCTCTTCTTATTTTTTTCCTTTATTGTGATTTTCTCCTGTTTTATCTATCTTTTCTTCCCATTATCCTGCTTCTTGGGCTCGTTGGCTCTATTTATTTGTTTTATGTTCCTTTCTCCGTTTCTCCATATTCCTTTATTTTGTTTTTTTCCCACTAAGAACAGTGCCAGACTTTCACTTTCGTCGCCCATCTAGTGTTTTTGGTGTACTACGATTTTCCTTAGTTATAGAGATCAGACCAAACCTTTTAGCGGGACTGCATTCGTCTTGCAACATCACCTTGACATTTTCAACTAAAATCCAGATACTTGAGTTTTCAGGTGACTTTCGGTGGTGAGCAATGAATTCCGGTAGTGAACAGTAACTCATGTCATTAAATAGTGACTTTCGACGGCAAATGGGTTCGGTTCAACTGGAGTTGGTACCTCTGGTTGCTCGTATCTATTCTTTGTCCTTATCCCCATATTTAAATTTTGACACTCCACTGTATTGCTTCTTGCCTTTACGTTCTTGAATTTACTCTTTTTGCCTTTAGTTATATCACTTTTGGTGTTCCTATTTTAGGTGTAAATCTTTGATTAGTCTATTAAGTTTATATCCACTTTAGTGGTTTAGTGACTGATGGTATACTAGAGTCATGTTCTCGATCGGGGACGGGGTGAGGGTTAGGGAGGGTAAGTGGGGTAAGGGAGATGTTAGGCTGAGAATTGGGTCTTGGATATTGGGACTTTAATGGGGAAGTCCATAGAGCTAGTTAAGATTCTTAAGAAGATGAGGATTAATATAACATGTGCCAGGAGATCAAATGAGTAGGACCTAACGCTAAGTATGTGGACGGTATAAGTTATGATTCTCGGGTAGGTTGAGGTATATGAATATGGTAGACATTTTGGTAGACAGCGAGATAAGGGATTAAGTGGTAGAGGTTAGGAGGGTCAATGACAGGATGATGACGATTAAGCTGGTAGTTAGAGGGTCCACTATGAACATTATTAGTGCTTACGTGTCGCAATCGGGCTTGGAAGAGGATGAGAAAAGACGCTTTTGGAAGAATTTGGACGAGGTGGTGGGAGGTATACCACCACTGAGAAGTTATTTGTAGGAAGAAATTTCAATGGACATATCGGGTCACTTTCGGAGGGTTATCACGATGTGTATGGAGGCTTTGGCTTTGGGGATAGGAACGGGGGAGACATCTCACTCTTAGAGTTCGCTAAAGCTTTTGGAATGGTGATAGCCAATTCGAGGTTCATGAAGAAGGGGGAGCACTTGGTGACTTTCCGTAGCTCGGTGGCTAGGACTCAGATAGACTTTTTGCTTCTTAGGAAGGTTGACAACGGTCTTTGTAAAGACTGCAAGGTTGTTCCTAGTGAGTATCTTACAACCCGACATAAGCTTTTGGTGATAAATTTGGAGATCAAAATGGAGAAAAAGATGAGGGTTGTGGATGACAGACTAAGAATTAAATGGGGGAGTTTGACCATGTCTAGTGCAAAAGAGATGAGGGAAAGGTTGATGGCCAAGGGGGCTTGGGAGAGTAGTGGGGATGCGCCCGGTATATGGAACAGGATGGCCAGTTGCATTTGAGAGGTAGCTAGAGAAATGCTAGGGGTATGGTGGGGTAGCCGTGGTGGGTATCGATGAGACTAGTGGCGGAATAGTACAGTTCAAGGGAAGGTGGAAGCAAAGAAAACGACGTATGTGAAATTAGTAGAAAGCAAAGATGATATGGAGAAGTAGACGAATAGGGAATTATATAAGATGGCTAGGAAGGAGGCAAATCTAGCGGTTACGGCGACAAAAATGGCAGCTTTTGGACGCATGTATGTGGAATTAGAGGAAAATTAGGGGATAAAAAGTTGTACAGACTATTAGATGAAGATACATCAAGGACGAGGACGTCAACGTACTGGTGGAGGACACACATATTAGACGGAAGTGACAGTCTTACTTCCATAAACTCTTGAACGAAAAAGGAGATAAAAATATTGTGATGAAAGATCTGGAAGGTACCAGGATTTTGGATATTGTAGAAGCATTAAGGTTGAGAAGGTTAAGGATGTTATTCGCAGGATGCGCAGGGGACGAGCGACCGGGCCTGTTGAGATCCCATTTGAATTTTGGAAGAGCGCAGGCAAGACATGTTTGGAGTGGCTGATTGAGTTGTTTAATGTCATTTTCAAGACGGTGAGAATTCCTGAAGAATGGAGGTAGATTAAAATGATTTCTTTGAATAAGAACAAAAGTGACATCCAAAATTGCAACAACTATAGGGGTATCAAGCTGCTAAGACACATTATGAAAGTTTGGAAAAATGTCATGGAGATGAGGGTGAGAAGAGGCGTGTCTATTTCTGAGAACCAGTTTGGATTCATGCTGGGGCGTTCGACTACAAAATCCATTCATCTTATTAGGAGGTTGTTGGAGCAGTATAGAGAGAGGAAGAGAGACTTACATATGTTTTTTTATCAATCTCGAGAAGGCATACGACAAAGTCCCTAGGGAGGTTCTATGGAGATGTTTGGAGGTTAGAGGTGTACTTGTAGTGTACACTAAGACGATCAAGGATATGTATGATGAAGCAAAGACTAGGATACAAATAGTAGGATGAGACTCGGAGCACTTTTCAGTGATGATGGGGCTACACCAAAGATCAGCTTTTATCCTATTCTTATTTTCCTTGTTGATGGATGGACTAACGCGATAAATTCAAAGGGCGGTGCCATGGTGTATGTTATTTACATAAGACATAGTCATGATTGATGAGACTTGCATCGGAGTGAATGCTAAGCAGGAGGTTGGAGACAGACTCTGGAGTCTAAATGGTTTAGGCTGAGTAGGACCAAGATAAATACTTGGAGTGTAAGTTCAGTAACGAGAGCTGCCATGAGACATCCGTGGAGGTGAGGCTTGGTACTCAGGTCATTCCAAAGCAAGGAAGCTTCAAGTACCTCGGGTCTATTATCTAAGGAAATGAAGAAATTGATGACGATGTCACACATCGTATTGGGGCGGAATGGATGAAATGGACGCTCACATCTGTAGTCTTATGCGTATAAAAATGTGCCACCAAAAGTTAAAGGCAAGTTTTATAGAGTGGTGGTTAGACCGACTATGTTGTATGTGGCAGAGTGTTCGCCAGTCAAGACTTCACATATCCAAAAGCTGAAAGTTGAGGAGATGAGGATGCTGAGATGGATGTGTGGACATACAAGGAGGAATATGATTAGAAATGATGATATCTGAGACAGAGTGAGAGTGGCCTCAGTGGAGGATAAGATGTAGGAAGCAAGGTTGAGATGGTTCGGGCATGTGAAGAGGAGACACACACATGTCCAGTACGGAGGTGTGAGAGGTTGTCTATGGACGAGTTCAGGAGGGGTAGAGGTAGGCCGAAGAAGTATTGAGGAGAGGTGATTAGACGGGATATGACGCAGGTGCAACTGACTGAGGACATGACCTTAGACAGAGAGTTGTGGAGGACACAAATTAGAGTAGAAGAGTAGTAGGTTGTTGAGCGTAGTCCTACTTATGCTTACAAACTGGTAGTTGTAGTGTTATTATTATAGGTCTGCGTAGCCTATCATACTAGTAGGCGCATTTTTGCTTTATAGTCACTTGTCGTTTGATTTCCGCTGCTATGTGTTCTATAGTGTATTATGTTTATCTTATTTACCTGTGTAAGTTACTACTTATTTTTTCAGAATGCGCTATCATGACTTATTCGCTTTTGTTACCATCATCTGCTTTAAATTTCTTGTCCGGGTCTGACCGTTTGTCTTGCTTTGCTTGTGCTTATGCTTTGTCTTGAGCCGAGGGTCTTTCGAAAACATCCGCTCTACCTACCAAGGCGGGGATAAAATCTGCGTACACTCTACCCTTCTCAGACCCACATTGTGAGATTTCACTACGTATTGTTGTAACAAGTCATTCCAGACTAATTAATTGTAGGAAAGGAAAGTGAGGAAATGACGTAGAATTAAAATTCAATTCTAATTTCAGTAGAATGACTATTGAAGAGAATTAAGGTTCAGTAGATCGAAAAGAGTACTATAATTAATTTTGAGATATCACATATAATATTTCAACAATTATTACTATAATTATAAATATTATATAATAAATAATTTAATTAAATACATCTAATTGAAGTTATGTACGTGTCAATGCAATCATATTCATTTACATTATTTAAACCAATATTTTATTATATTTGTTTTGATGCAAGTCATGCAAGTATGCAACAATACTTCGGCCAAATCAATTTTTGCTTTTTCTGTTTGATAATAAAAATCAAAATAAAAAAAATTAAACATTTTAAAACTATTGACGTGGATTAATTAGAGTTGAAACTTCTCATAATGAACATTTTAAAATTTAAGAAATATAAAATATAGAAATTACCTCAAATATTTTCGAACAAATGTCTTTTTTATAAATGATCTTTGATTTCTTTTAAATCTCTTCAATAAATGTATATTCACTGATATTATCAAATATCGACGGATGGATGAAAACTTCAATTTCTTTCCTTAATGAGTTGTGTATATAGAATTAAAAGAAATTAATTTTCAGGAACTTTGGCTTTTTATTTATTTTTACTCAACTATACTCCCTCCGTTTCAATTTATGCGATATAATTTGACTAGGCACAGAATTTAAGAAATAAATGAAGACTTTTGAATTTTCTGATCTAAAACAAACCAAAAATATTTGTAGATATGTGTGTGGTTATAAATCATCTCGTTAAGCATAAAATAAAAAATTTAACAACAACAATAAGCAATAACATATCCAGTGAAATCCACAATGTGGGGTCTGAGGAGGGTAGAGTATACACAGACCTTACGTCTACCTTGATAGGTAGAGCGGTTGTTTCCGAGAGACCATCGACTCAAGACAAAGCACACACCCAAGCAAAGTAAGACAAACAAAGTGAGTAAGTAAGTCATGATAGCGAATTCTGAAAAAGAAAAGGAAGCAAAAAGAAGTAATAACTAATGCAAGTAAATAAGACAAACAAAATACACACAACACCATAAATCAAACGACAAGGGACTATAAGACAATATTGTGCCTACTAGTATGATAGGATAGGCGAGCCTACAATATAATACTACAACTACCAGTTTGTAAGAATAGGTAGGACTACACTAGACTACCTACTACCCTAATAAGAGGCATCCCTAGCCCCATATCTAACCTCATGTCCTCAGTGAGTTGCACCTGCACCATATCCTGTTCAATTAACTCTCCACAATACTTCACCGGCCTACATCTACACCTCATGTATCCGTCCATAGCCAAAATCTCACACCTCTGCATTGGACATTTGTATCTCTCCTGTGCACATGCCCCGACCATCTCAACCTCGCTTCCCACATCTTATCCTCCACTGAGGCCACTCTCACTCTGTCGCAGATATCATCATTTCTAATTCTATACCTCCTTGTATGCCCACACATCCATCTTAGCATCCTCGTTTCCGCAACTTTTATCTTTTGGGTGTGCAAAGTCTTGACCGGCCAATATTTCGCCCCATACAACATAGTCGGTATAACTATCACCCTATAAAACTTGCCATTAAGTTTTGGTGGCACATTTTTATCGCACAAGACTCCAGAATGCGAGCCTCCATTTCATCCACCCTACATCAATATGATGTGTGACATCGTCATCAATCTCTTTATTTCCTTGGATAATAGACCTGAAGTACTTGAAACTCACTTTCTTTGGAATGACCTGAGTAGCAAGCCTCACCTCCACACCTGTCTCAAGGTCGCTCCCGTTACTGAACTTGCACTCCAAGTATTTTGTCTTGGTCCTACTAAGCGTGAACCCTTTAGACTCCAGACTCTGTCTCCAAACCTCTAGATTAACGTTCACTCCGCTGCGAGTCTCATCAATTAGGACTATGCCGTATGTGAATAACATACACCATGGCATCTCCACTTGAATTTGTCGTGTCAATCCATCCATCACCGAGACAAATGGGAATGGGCTAAGAGTTGATCTCTGATACAACCCTATCATCACTGGAAAGTGCTCTGAGTCTCATTCTAATATTCATACCCCAGTCTTGATTCTATCATACATATCCTTGATTGCCCTAGTGTATGCCATATGTACACCTCTAATCTCCAAACATCTCCATAGAACCTCCATAGAGACTTTGTCGTATGCCTTCTTGAGGTCGATGAAAACCATATGTAAGTCTCTCTTCCTCTCCCTATATTGCTCCACCAATTTTCTAATAAAATGAATGACTTATGTAGTCGAATGCCCTGACATAAAACCAAACTGATTCTCGGAGATAGACACACCTCTTTTCATCCTTATCTCCACGACTCTTTCCCAAACTTTCATAGTGTGGCTTAGCAACTTGATACCCCTATAGTTGTTGCAACTCTTAATATCACCTTTGTTCTTATACAAAGAAATCATTGTACTCCACCTCCATTATTCGGGCATCCCCGTCGTCTTAAAAATGACGTTAAACAACTCCGTCAGCCACTCCAAACCTGCCCTACATGCTCTCTTCCAAAATTAAACTGGGATCTCATCAGACCCGGTCTCTCGTCCCCTGTACATCATGCGAACATCACCCTGAACCTCCTTAACCTTAATGTTATCACAATACCCAAAATCTCGGTACCTACCAGAGTGCTTTAGATCTCCCAGCACAATGTCTCTATCTTCTTTTTCGTTCAAGAGTTTATGGAAGTAAGACTGCCACCTCCGCCTAATATGCGCGTTCTCCACCAGTACTTTGTCTTCCTCGTCCTTGATGTACCTCACGTGATCCAAGTTGCGAGCCCTCATCTCCATCGCCTTGGCTAGTCTGTACAACTTTTTATCCCCGCCTTTTCCCTCTAATTCCACATATAGGCATTTAAAAGTCGTAATTTTCGTCGCCGTAACCACTAGCTTTGCCTCATTCCTCACCATTTTATATAATTTCCTATTCGTCCACCCCTCCACCTCATCATTGCTTTCTACCAATTTTCTCTTGAACTTTACTGTCCACCACCAGTCCCCTTGATGCCCACCACGACTAACTTGCGAGACCCCTAACACTTCTCTAGCAACCTCTCGAATGCAAATGACCGTCTCGTCCCATATACCGGTCCCATCCACTACTCCCCCAAGCCCCCTCGGCCATCAAGCCCCATCTACTTAAATGTAAAGTTTAAAGTTAAATTATTGTCAAATAAGTAAATATATTATTTTTTGGGATGGACTAAAAAAGAAAGTGTCATATAAATTGGGACAAAAGCAGTAATATTTATAATATTTATTAAAAAAATTAATCATTTAGCTAGGGCTTTGCGTACATTTAGCTCCCGTTTGACCATAGATTTTGAAGTTGAAATTTAAAACTTAAAGGTTAAGAGTTTTTGAAGTTGTAATTTTTGGAACTTGAAGTTATGTTTAAACATGCATTTTATGAGCGGAAGTCCCAAAACTGAAAAACTTATGTGAATCAATTTTTGAAGCTTGAAATTATTTTGAAGATAAATTTGTAAAATTTGATTCAAAATGTAAGGCCAAACGCTAACTTAGACTAGTACAAATTTAGATTGTACAAGTACAAGATTCTGACATTACTTTTATATTTGGTGATACACAATCTATTTTGTCAAACATTGGTCTTCTGCGGAACTATTTTTCTTGGAAATACTGACCATCATCTTCCCACAAACTCCCCTTCAAAATATGTATTCGCCGGATTCTTGGGTCACAGTAACCAATACCCTAACAATCCCCGATGATGATGAAGTCATCACAAACATGGAGACATCCATTAGATCAGTCGAAAAAATCATAAACTACAAATTCAACAACCCCAAACTTCTCCAAGAAGCACTTACTCATCCTTCTTGCATTGATTCTCCTTCGTACCAACGTCTCGAGTTCATGGGAGACGCTGCACTCGGCTTAGCCGTGTCCAAATATATTTATTTGGCTTATCCGGGACTTGACTCTGGTCAACTCTCTCTTCTCCGGGCTGCTAATATCAGTACTGAGAAACTTGCTAGAGTCTCCGTTCGCCACTGTTTGTATAAATATGTCCGCCACAATACTACTGCCCTTGATGAAAAGGTACATTCCCTCCATCCCAAAAAGATTGTCTTAGTTACTATTTGGACAGTCAAATCCATAATTTTTTCAAACACTTTCTGAATATTTTGAATAGTTAACTATTGTGATTTATATGTAGTTTCTAAATAAGTCAATTTTATTTCAAAATAATGAAAGATTCTATGTCTGAATTCACATTGAAGATTAGTTAATTTGACCCTCATAATACGAATCAAGACAATCTTTGTGGGACGGAGGGAGTAGTACTTTTTATTATGTAGGTTTCAAATATGTAAATTTATTTTGAAACATGTCCAAATTCACCACCAAAATTAAGAAGTTTTTCTCTCGAAATCCAAAAGTTGTCACATAAATTGGGACAGAGAAAGTACTCTGTATTTGTAGTTAAATAAATTGAACCCACCAGCTATTTGTACCAAATAAAAAAATTAAGACTAGGGAAGACTAATCAAAGTGAGGAGAAGTGATAGAAGTTATGTTGATTTGGGGAAAATATTATATGGGTTAGTTTTTTGGCAGGTATGTTCTATTTTTGTATGTGGCAAGATAACATTCAGCTTTTTTGTTCAATTATTAGTTTTTTTCTCTTGATAATCCTTGTGTCCAGACCAGTTTGTGCCCACCTCACCTCGACTAATTTTACCTCTCGCGGAAACAACCGCTCTACCTACCAAGGTGGAGGTGAGGTCTGTGTACATTCTACCCTCCACAGACCCCACATTGTGGGATTTCACTGGGTATGTTGTTGTAGCATAGGTACCAAATAACTATGTTCACCAAGGTTTAGACAGACGAGAAGAAATAACTTTGGAGATAGTTTGGTTGCTGGTTAGGAAGTGAATTATTCATGTATTAAATTAGTATCATGTTTGGTAGCATTTTAGTTGTTTTGTATAAAATTCAGCACACTAAGTACGAAGGTAGGTCACTAGTTTTACATCCCACATAAATAATGCATGTATAACTTACGAGGAAATCTATGTATTATTTTATGTAGGGTAGATGATGAAATAACTAATAAGTGAATAGTTAAACCCTGCATAACTCTTACCAACGACCAATCGACCCCTAAGTATTTAGTCTCCACAGATTTGATGATTCTTTAGTGAGTAGTGAATTGAGGGACTTAAATTTTGGATATAGGTGAAGGAATTCGTTATAACGGTAGGACAGGAGGAGCAGGCGGAGTTCCATGGAGGAGCAATGAAGGCGCCAAAGGTACTTGCTGACATTGTGGAGTCTGTAGCTGCGGCTGTATATGTGGATTGTGACTTTGATCTGAAGGCTCTCTGGGTGGTCAGTCGTCTCTCCTTCGTCTGTTTATATTTATTGGCAGATCATAGTTTCTGAGCCTTTTCTTTTCTCGTGAATTTTTGTTGTTTTTCGAGAATGTAATTGTGCAGAATTAAAAAGTCTAGGAATTATGCAGGGCTTAATATAATGTTCTTCATAAAGTCCCTTTTTCATTCATATATAATAATGTTTGCTAACTTGGTTCAAAAACTCGCTTGAAAAATATTCAAGTTTCAAGGAAATTTGCTAATCTTGAGTTTCAGTCTTGACACCTTCTCCAAAAATGCTTTAATACATCTGTGTTCCTTAAGAAGAAAGGACAGAGTTAACATTTGCTCCTAAAAAGAAGTTATTTTTTTTCCTTTTTGGCACTGTGCTAAAGCTTATATCTGTGAAAATAAATATTTAGTTTTTCTTCTCTAGAATGTCATGTTGGATGGATCTCTTTACAATGAAATATGTTCACGTGACCTAACTAAGTGTAACGCCCCATTTCGACCGTAGCCGGAAACGGGATTACTGCTGCGCATGGTTTGATCCTAAAATGGTGTATAAAGGAGTCGCCACCTAATTATTATAGTGAATTAGGACACTAAAAATGTAGCATAAAATACTACGAATGATCTCCATTTTTTAAGGTCTGCGAAAGCTATGTGAGATTCTAGGTAAGGGTTCTTTATTATCCTAAAGGGAAGGGGTTAGGCACCCTAAAAGATCCGCTAACTTGCGGTTATCCGTTCAAACTTAGGTTTTAAAATTATTGTGCCAACATGCAATTTACAATTCTAAAAGTGTTCTAATTATTAAACTAATCAAAAAGATATTTAAACTAGGCATGCAAATATTTAAAATAAATATATATTTAACAAGATAGTAATAAAAGTAAACAATCATAAAAAAATGTAATGAAGAGAAATTAGCGACTTTTTCCTTTTATTTCATTTTATGCGAATGATTTAACTTTGGGGTGCGCCTCCGGGTACCTGCAAAAGACACTTAGTAGAAGAGTTAGTAAATAATAAATAAATTACCAAACAAACACAATATATGTATATATATAGATATATATGTAAAATAGATTGTAAAAGATATATTTTTATATAGTGTGGGCTCAGCTAGTGTTATGCCAAGGATACTAAGACATGAGAAGCCAATATCGCTACAGTTGCGGTCTACTCGCCTCCTGGTGAACGATACTATGCATTCTCGTCTAATCTTTTCCACTTTCCTCCTCGCCCACATATTCCGTCTCGCTTACCACGGAGGCCTCCAGATCGACGGATAAATCCTTCTTTGGCCCGTGTAGTATCAAGTTCAAAATCAGTAAAATACCAAGTGTAGCATTTGTTCTAAAATCAGTTTAACAAAGTAAATAAAGGGCCAAGTCCGTCAAAATCAATCCCGAAATCCGACGGACAAGAAACGCGTCGAAGTTGTACTACTGAAAACCTAAAGCAGCCAACAACATCAGCAAAGAAAAGGCCAAGCCCGTCAAAATCCGTATGAAATATTATGCAAACAGTGGAAACAAAGAATGTGATACAACACCAAAGACGCTGACCAAAAATATTTCACAAAAACGGTGACAAAGAAACAAAGAAGAAACAGATGGTCACAATAATGTCACCGAACAGAATCACGGAGATTACAACTCGGCCAAAATGCCGATTATGCCAAATCGAACAATGAGCGAAACAAAACGATGAATCCTCAAAATATCAGCGAACAAATCACGGAGTTTTCAAAACTCCGCCAAATACAAAATCATACTAAATCGAGACAATACCCAAAGCAAACAAAGAACATTACGTAAATAAGCGTAACGGCGTCGCCGGATTTTTTTGATTCCGCGGACGCGACGCAAAATCGTAAAAATCGATTAACCTAATCACAATATATAATCATAACACAAACGGTTAACAACGCTCCGCTGGGCCGGTGGTCACTCGGCGAGGCAGACGACAAAAGGATGGTGGTATGGGAGTTCGACGAGAGCAGTGGATGCCGACGGTGCAGCGATGACGGTGGTTCGCCGCGAGCATGGCGATGTGGGAGCGATGAAGTTGCGCGCGGCGCACGCGTGTGTGCGTGCGAGGTGTTTAAAGGGGATTCGCCAGGGTTGGTGTTGTTGTCGAACTCCGGTCGTGAGTTCGCCAGAGTCGACGGAGGTGATGCGAGAGGAGGGTAGAGAGGCGGCCGCAGCTAGTTTCGAAAATAAAGGGGTTCGCGGAGCTTCAAGCTCCGCGAAAGGCGCGAGGCGGCGACGACAGAGGCGGGAGGAGAGGAAGACCTCCTTCTCAAATGAAAAAGCTGTCCCCCCTTTATTTTGCGCACGCTTCTTAAAAGTAATCCCAACGTTGGGCCTCGCACTTTATTTATTGGTCGCCTCCTTTTAATAAAGGGGGGGATAATGTTTGGGGGGAAATTAAAGTGGTATTTGAAATTTAAAAGATGGGGGGGAAAAATAAGAGGGGGTGTTTGGATGAAAATAAAAAAATGGTGTTGGATTGAAATGATTCGGATTGGGTTCCGTACTGGACTGGTTTGACAAAATGCGACGCGAGTAAATTATTTAAAAGAAAAATTATTTAAAAAAGATGCAAAATTATTAAAATGCAAATGCCGACGCAAAAATGCAATATTTAAGACATGTTTAATGTCTGATTAAAATTAAAGAAGGATGTCAATTAATTATTTAAAGAGACGCAAATATTATTGGAATAAACGACAGTGTAATAATAATAGAAACATAACATAACGCTTAATTTTAAAATATAAAGATAAAAAATGCAAAAAATGATGATTAGAATGCGGTGCCCTAAAATACATAAAATTGCAATAAATATACTAAAAACGGGTCAAAATTGACTGTCAACACTAAGGTTTGGAAGTTTTTTTTTGTGTGTTTCAAATTTGAAAATTTAGATATTGAAAAGAAAAAAGTTAAGTTCACATGAAAGGAGTGTTTCTTCTGTCTTTTCAGCTTTGTATTATTGAAAAACCAATTCAATTTGTTTCTTTTTTGCCTCACCTAGAAATCTCGCATTCTTGTCTTGCAGATGTGAAATGATATGCTGATGTTATGATTAGTTTTGTTTCATTTTGTGTTAGATATTTAGAGGCCTCCTCGAGCCTATTATCACACTGGACTTGTTGTCACAACAACCACAGCCTGTAACAATGCTATATGAGCTTTGCCAGAAAGACGGGCACCAAGTTGATATAAAGCATAGGAGAAAAGGAGAGAAAGATATAGCTAATGTTTACGTTGATGGTCAATTTATTGCCTCCGCTTCTTCTGAGAACAAGGAAAATGCTAAACTTCACGCTGCAAAGGCTGCACTCAAAAAGTTGGCCTATAAATCAACTGGTAAGTTGGATATTGAAGTCGAACCAAACACAGAGATTGAAGGAGCAAAGCAGAAGTTGAATGTGCTATGTGGAAGAAAGAAATGGCCCGTACCAACTTACAGGTTTAAACTTTTTCTTGGAGTGAGATAAAGTTCTTGTTCATTACAGTTGCAAAGTGAATCTTTAACTGCAAAGCTATAATCCCTAAGTTCCAGTTTATGTGGTAACATTTCCTTTTTAATTCATTCCAAGAAGAATGATAGCTTTCTAAATATTTTAACTCAAGTTTCCCATTTTAACCTTAATGGAAGCTTTTATAGCTTACACAAATGTTATGGAACGTTTAAGACCATAAGTTTCAAAAGGCTTATAACTACACAAATGTTATGGCATGTTTATGACTTCAAGTTCCGAAAGTCAGTCTTTCTTTCTTTCTTAAACTCCGTGCCTATTCAAACTGTGCCACGTAAATTGAAACGGAGGTAAAATTTAAATTTTCAGGTTAGCATGCATAACACGTAAGATACTTGAACCATTGGGAAATCCTACTATTATTTTCTTCTTTTGGCTGCATATTTCTTTGTCACTTCAATTGAGGAAATTTGCATGAGCGAGTGTAACCAGACCTGGCTCAATCTTGAGCAGCGGAGCTGTCTATCTTTTATTGTAGAAATGGTTTTTGAGGTATGACTGCATAGAGTAGGTTACAAGAGTATAAAGGATGAAGTATGATATAAATGGATGTTAGATGTATAAGAAATTAAGAATATATGCTAACGAACCTCTAGGACTTTTGTTTAACGGAAAAGGTAGTACAGCCCGGGATGCGTGATAGGCGCATTGGACGAGTTCAAGATTTAGCTAATAAACTAACTCTGGTATTTAAGTGGAGTAGGGAGAGGGGTGGGTTATTATCCATCAAGTTTCAAAGCAGTAAACAATGAATATATCGTTTAGAGAAAAGAATATGTTGCCAACTTGTACTCTTCAGGTGGAAAAAAAGAAAACTGAACTCATACAAGTTTTGTTTCTACAATTATTTCTGGATCTGTGAGGTTTAGTATTTTGAGTAAATTCAACTCTTTATATTTTCAGACTGGAATATGTGTATGCGTGTTTTGCACGCAGGAGATTCTTTTTTTTTGTTATTTCTTTTTTGAATTTGTGTATTGAACTGTGTGATACTGTGATTTAGCTTCCTTATTGTTTGCTTTATGATGGGTGCAGAATAGAGAAAGAGGTTGGTCCTGCTCATGATAAGAGGTTTATATGTTCTGTGAAAATTCCAGTTGCTGAAGGTGTGCTTTTTGTAACGGGAGAGGAGAAATCGCGAGTAAAAGAAGCAGATAATTCTGCAGCTTCGGCAATGATTTGCGGTCTTCAAGATTCTAAGCTCAGTTAACAACACATTGTCTGTGGTACTTTAAATAATTGTGTCTTTGGGATAGAGAGACGGAAGGAAATGGTGTAAAATATCTTGTGTTATTATTCATATAATTGAAATCCATGACTTGTTTAGTTTCTAGCGCTTGTGTAGCACTCTTCTTTGTTGCTATAATAATACCAGGAAAAGCCCCTTTAGTGGCAATTACTTAATTGCCGGTAATTTATTCCTTGAACTCAAATTATTAGCGGCAATTAGACATTAGCTGAGAATAAGGACCTTTTCGCAGGCATTTGATGAGAATAGCCAAAATGTTGGTAGCATTTCGGCTTAAACCTATAATTAAATGTTAACCTATTCTATATATTTCCAATTCCTCCGCATTTTCTCATTTCCCTCACTGGTGAATAATTACGACTATAGTCAAACCTAGAATAGCACTGGTGAATATCCGATCATCGGCTATGCCGTCTCCGTCACCGTCACCGTCACCAGGTAATCTCTCCCTCACTCTATCTACCTCAATCTCTTCTCCCCAGTTTTGATTTTTATTAATTGTTGATGACTCTCTTTCTCTCTTAGCTCTCAGTATTGCCTCTCGTCAGTTTACGATATCTCCGGTTGTCATACTCGAGCCCTAGATTTGGTTTTGTTCTCACCGACCATGTGATTACGCTGCGTCTGTTCAGCAAGCAAGCAATCAAAATCACAATTCGCAAATCATATTTATCTCATATCGATATTGAAATCATAAATTAGTAATTTGCAATGTTTGTATTGCGATTGTGTGCATTGATCGATATTTTTGAGCCTTTTCAATTGGCGAAGTTTTTGCGATTTTTTTGAGGTGAAACTTGATAATTGAGGATTTGAGGTAAACTAACTGCAGATTGTATTGTGTGTGTTTATCTCATCGTTATATTCAAGTCCTAAATTAGTACTTTGCAATGTTTACGTTTGTGTGCATTGATTGAATCTTATGTTCAGCAATGATCCTACAGCTTGGCCTCTTTAATGAGTCATAATTTCGTTCCCAGTGGTAAAGTGAGAAGGCTAACAAGTGTGTCCATAAAATCTACTTTAGATTCATCCGCAATCACATTATTTTTCTTTTGACCAACCCAAAGCTTCAAGAGAACCTTCGTTTCTTCCTCGTTAGCCAGTTAAAGCAAAACACTCTAGTGATTTAGCACACCACTGGTTGATCTTTTCTGACTGTCGTCTTCTTCTTTGAGCACTAAAAGAGAGAAAATTGATATTCCTCAATTTTCTAGCAGCATGATGATTCGTCAGTTTATATTGCTATAGAGTTTTATTAATGCACAGAATTCAAAAAACATTAGGCTATTGGACAAATTTCTACAAGCCTTGTATTACATTTCGAAACTTTTTGTGACAGTGCAATCAACATTACCTTGTCTACTTTGCAGGACCATATTGCTTAAGAAGAAATTTACCAATATTTTGTGACTCTTTCTTGGTTAGTTTTTACTCATAGCGTTAGTGTGTTTCGATTTGTAATGCAATCTTTCATTTGTTGTGTGCATCTTTTGCAAAAGTTCTTTTATGCTTATGAAGAGATTGCAGTTAATGAGTCAAGGGTTATTCATCGTGAACTCAAAAGAGCAAGGCAGCTTATACTGTTTTTGGTCGGAAGAAATGAATGTGGAGAAATAAAGCCTAAAAGGTACTAAGTTCCTATACCTGTGAGTCTTATTGATGTGAATTTCTTGAAGATAGACATTCTTGCTTTTTAGATATATCAAACTCAAACCACAGCAAATGCAAAGTTAAGAGTTAGATATCAATTTAGTCCTTCGACATAGATATATAACACTTTGTCCTTATAAAAAATATATATATAACGCTCTGTTGGAACAAAACAAGTTAAATAAGTTTCAAGTACATTTTTGAGAAATGGCATAAATAGGTGTTTGGTTAGGAAATTTATATAAACTGGAAATCAAAAAGAGGAATATGAAGTACTTAAGTATCATAGAGGAAAGGGAGAAGGAAAAAGAACAACAAGATAGCATTACCGTTTTGTCACTCCATCTTTAGAAAAATAGAAAACTAAGAGAACTCAAAAGTACAAGGCAACTTACTATTGTAAAATAATTTGAAGTGTCAAGCCAAAACCTTTAGGAAATAAATGGTGTAGCCCAACGCCTTAGGTTCCTTGCTTTGTATTCGTTTATCACTCTTCTTATAGTTGTAAGTTGGTTGTAAGGAAAATTTCTTGTAGATCGGCATAGTTCTTGAACTGAGAGGACAGAAAGGTTTCTGCTAATGTCATGGTACAATTTGTGACATTATATTTTGAAGGTTCTAAATATCTTTAACAGATTTTGGTATTGTCTCTCCTGTTATGAAGAAACAATATAACAAACTTTAAGATTTATTTGGATAATGGTACTGTTGAAGCTGGATGGTTTTGATTTTTAAGATTTGAACTTTATTACCTAGTCATGGATATTGGAGAAAATGAGACTGGGGCTTGATTCTTAGTTAGTGTTGGTAAAAGTGAAATTTTGTAAAATCCAACTCTCCTGTCTTGTTCATTCTTGGTTGCTAGCTTTCTTTTCTTCCGCATATATACCAAGATTGTGTTTTTCATTAATAGCTTGATTTGTTAAGAGCTCAGATTACACCAGATAGGAGTTGGTTTTCCTGCAAAATGTCACCTACTGTTGTATCGTAAGTAATACTCTGTCTTGATAATCAGCAGCAAGCCTGCTATTTAGCTTTACTGTCTCTCCTTATTGAACTTGATTATTAAGGTATTGATAGAGTTTAAGCTATTTAATTGATGTATGTGAGTTACATGCACTGTGAGCATATTAGTTTTGCACGAAATACGGTTATGGGTGATATTGTGCACCAATTCTTATTTTTTTTTAGCTTTTTCTGTCATGAGGAGTAGCTTATTTTGTATTTAATGTATGTTTTCCTTCCAGAAATCGAAAGATGGCTATTCTGGATCAAGCTGCTAATATGGCTTCTTTGCCTCTGGATTATTCTTGAAAGAGGAAATCAAGGAGTATAAGGGATGGGACAAAGAATGTGGCAGAGACACTAGCTAAATGGAAAGAGTACAATCAGAAACTGGATACTGTTGATGCTGAAGGGAAGCCAGCAGGCTCTGATTGGGCATAATTCACACAACAATTGAAGCTGCTCTAGCATATGATGAGCTGCAAGAGCTATGTGTGGTCCAAACTACCCTTCGTCAAGAGAGAAGTGATGTATGTATTCTACTTCATATTTACATAAACTCTTTATTCTTTAGAATGTCCCCTATGCTGCGTCATTACAGTTCATACATTGTTTGGAAAGAGAGAAGTGATAAATGTATTCTGCTTCATATTTTCAGATTGTTGCTGCACACATTTGCTATCTGGTGGCAGAAGCAAACGGTGAACCATATTCAGACAGTGCAACATTGTGTCTTGTGGGTGCTGATCATTGGACATTCCCCCGAACTTATGCTAATCCAGAGGCTATTCAGGTCCTATTAAGTTGCCTCTACTTTTGATGAATTGTCTATTTGATAGAGAAGAAACATGAATTCTTCTGCTGCTGCTAAATATTTCTGTCTGTTCTGGGCAACTGCTGCATTAATGGAATAATGCAATTTAATATACTGACTGATGAAATACTTGTGTGGACAGAGGACTGAGATATCTGAGTACTCAAAGGTTAATCTGCATCTTATTCGGTGGGTTGATTCCAGTTTCTCCCAGGTATGTCCAGCTGATGAAATTAAAGGTACCTCTCAGACAAAATATGTGAATCAAGGATCGATGATGCAAGAACTGCTTTTCATGAAGCTGGCACACGATTGAGTTCAGTGAAAGAGGAAGCAGAGGGCGAGGCCGTGGGGCTGCCTGGAAAGATGGACACTCTTGAAGCTAAAGAGGAACCTAGAAGTATTGATCAAGTTATGCTCAAGTCGGGACGGGACTATCTAGACAACTTAAATTGGGATGAGATGTTTGATGTAGAAGAGCTACCGGGCATGTTAGATTATACTCCGGCCAGTGCTCCAGCCGCAGCTCCAATTTCCATCGAAGATTTCGGTTCAGAGGGAAAGCAGTATGCCTATAACAATCTGGTGTTAAATCTGCTAGTTCAGCTGCAGAATGGAGAATATCAGCTGCTGGGGGATACACAGCAAATGGAGCAGGCGCCTATTTTTAATGGTTCTTGTCCTATTTGATTTCAAACAGTGCTATCTGATTGGTTGAGTACACTTGAGAGGGAACTTTCCCCCCAATTTTGTTATCCTACATCGGATTCGACCTAAAATTTCTAGAGTTTTGGGGTTCTATAAATTGAATCTCATTCTCTCATTGTTAAGGGTCCAGAATTTTGAAATCTCAGACTTTTGTATTTTCAAGAGCCATTTTTCTTAGACTGCCTCACAAAAAGGTATTTGCCTCTCCTTTTATTTTCCTTTAATTTCAATCTGATTATTTGTATATTAATGTATTCATGAGCTTATTTGGATGAATTCATGCCTATTGTAGTTAATATGGTACTTAACTAGGTCTAAAAGGGCATGAAATAACTCTGTATGCATAGATCTATAATGATAATCCTGTTTTAATTGCTTTTATGGATAGTTGTTGTTCATTATACTTGGTTTGTAGAGTCAATATATGGCTGAAACATCTGTGACTTCCCTGTTATGATATAGAACATATTTAGTTCATGCCAACAAAAACAATAACATACCCAGTGAAATTCCACCACGTGGGGTCTGGGGAGGGTAGAGTGTACGCAGACCTTACCTCTACCTTGGTAGGTGGAGCGGCTGTTTCCGAGAGACACTCGGCTCAAGACAAAGCACAAGCACAAGCACAAGCAAAGTAATACAAACAAAACGACTAAGCCATGATAGCGAATTCTGAAAAAGAAGCAATAACTAATGCAGATAAATAAGATAAACAAAATACACATAGCAGCATAAATCAAAAGACATGAGACTATAAAGCAATATTGTGCCTACTAGTATGATAGACTAAGCGGGCCCACAATAACACTATAACTATCAGTTTGTAAGCGTAGGTAGGACTACACTGGACCTACTACCCTAATCCTTGTCCTTCATAATTCCCTATCTAAGGTCATGTCCTCAGTGAGTTGCACCTGCGCCATATCCCGTCTAATCATCTCTCCCCAATACTTCTTTGGCCTACCTCTACCCCTCCTGTACCCGTCCATAACCAACCTCTCACACCTTCACACTGGGGCATTTGTGTCTCTCCTCTGCACGTGCCCATCATCTTATTCTCCAACGAGGCCACTCCCACTCTGTCGCGGATATCATCATTTCTAATTCTATCCCTCCTTGTATGCACACACATCCATCTTAGCATCCTCATCTCCACAACTTTCATTTTTTGGGTGTGCGAAGTTTTGACCGGCCAACACTCCACCCCATACAACATAGTCGGTCTAACCATCACCCTATAAAACTTTCCATTAAGTTTTGGTGGCACATTTTTATCGCACAAGACTCCAGATGCGAGTCTCCATTTCATCCACTGTGCACCAATACGATGTGTGACATCGTCATCAATCTCTCCGTTCCCTTAGATAATAGACCCGAGGTACTTGAAGCTCCCTTTCACCCGAGCACCAAGCCTCACCTCCACGCCTGTCTCAAGGTCGTTCCCGTTACTGAACTTGCACTCCAAGTATTCTGTCTTGGTCCCTACTCAGCATGAATCCTTTAGACTCTAGACTCTGTCTCCAAACCTCCAGTTTAGCGTTCACTCCGCTGCGAGTCTCATCAATCAGGACTATGTCATGTGCGAATAACATAGGAAGTGCTCTGAGGCAAATAAGTATGGGCTAAGAGTTGATCCCTCATGCAGCCCCATCATCACTAGGAAGTGCTCTAAGTCTCCTCCGACTGTCTGTACTCTGCCATGCCTATTATATGCTTACCTTAGTTAATTTAAGCTTAATATAGGATTAGCACACATGTTAGTATTTATTTAACATGTTTTAAGCCTATTTTTGGGCTTCATTTGCTTGTTCAGGACAATGTAGGTTGAATGTGATCCTTAATGACTTGCTTAGCCTCAATATTTAATCATATGATGACCCTTAACCTCTTTGTTGTACCTAAGTATGCATATTGTTGTGTAGAACGGCCTAATTTAGATTGAGAATGGACTCAAAAATACTTACATGTTCCTAATCTGTGATAATGGACCTACTTTGATTCACCTATGACTATCATATGTTCACAGTTAGTTAATTTAAGTGTAAAAGAAGTTTACAAGAGCTGTGTTTTCATGTAACAATTTAGTTGATGGATGTCAAGTTGATAGAGGTAGGTTTTACATGGATCTGTTAGCATTTGTTCTTTTATGCCTGAGGACTGTGACCTATGTATGGATAGTCTAGGTTTGGTAAATGCTAGTCTTTTAGTTGATAGCTTTTTCGTCTTATTTAGTTGTGTTAACTACTGCTTCCTTTTTGGTAGAATGCCCTACCATTGCGTATTTGATTTTTACTATCTGCTGTCCAAATGCTTTAATTTCTCGTATGAGTCTGATCGTTTCTTTTGCTTTGCTTGCTTTGCTATGCCGGATTATTCTTTGTCTTGAGCCAAGGGTCTCCTGGAAACCGTCGCTCTACCTACCAAGGTGGAGGTGAGGTCTGTGTACATTCTACCCTTCCCAGACCCCACATTGTGGGATTTTCACTGGGTATGTTGTTGTTGTCGTTGTTGTTGTTAGTTGATAGCTTTTATCATGTCTGTGTGTTCTACTCATGCCTAGATTATGTATGCTTGCTTTGGTGGTACATGTGGTCTTGTCATGTCCTTATTGACTGTGAGTCTAAGGTCTGATATCATGACCTATTTACACTTTAGTTTAAGTTAGAGAATGTTGAGCTTCAAAGGTTCAAAAGGATGTCCCTTAGTGTCAATGTGCTATATGGAAGCCATGTCTGTTTCTCTTTTCATGTATTTTGTTGAGACTGCTAGGTTGTCACTTGAATTAATACCTGTTATTTAGCATGAAACCTGAAAAACTTGAATAAGTAAAGTTAGGATACATTGTAATTGGCAACTGACCAAGTCCTTTTTAAAATGCATGACTGTCCATGACCAATTCAATATAAATTGTTTTACTTGTCTTGTATGTGTTAAGACTGTTTCACGGTGACTTTTACTTGCCTGAACCCCTGTTTGGTTTCTTGAATCCATGTTAGTTAGTTTGCCCAACTCCTGTTTGGTTTCTTGAATCCATGTTAGTTAGTTTGCCTAACTGTTGACTTAAAGATGGGGCATAAAGAAAAGAAAGGGTTTTGGTTTAAGTGTTTGAATTTGTCCTAATGTGATGAGAATGTGAGTTTACTTTAAGAATTATTCAATTTGGTCATGAGTATGGCTATTTATGTGATAAAGTGCTAAGTGTCATTACTTGCCAACTATCTTGAAAATAATCTTTACATGTGATTTTGTCAACTCACTGTTAGTCCAATCCCATGTATGAAATCTTATTTTTGCCTCAATATGCACTAGACTTACTAAGGATATGTGAGTTTTCAACTTAAAAAAAGGGAATTAAGAACCTGTCATGATTGTTTGGCTTCTTGTGTGCTGTTGATCTTGTTAAGCTTCTATTTGGTTGATTGTGTGAACCTATCAAAAAATGGTCTAAATATTCTCTTTTGTCATGTGAGATGCCTTATGTTTGAAACCTATTCAGCCTTAGACAGTCACTAAGCCTGCAGTTTTAGGTAGAAATCATGCCAATCTCAACTTGGCTTATCCGTTTGTTCTTATTTGGTGATTTGCTTTACTTGCTACCTGTTGAACCAGAGGATTAAGTCTAAATAGGGGCTGAATGATTCAAATAAAACAAGTATAGGATACAGAAGCTACCCATACGGCCAATTGCTTCTAGATTCCAAAGTTCTGATGTTTTCATTTGGTTTGAGAATCTGGAAAGCTGTTATGGTGCTGCTACTTGCCAGTATGTTAGTACATGCTCTTTTGGCATAGATATATCATGAATAACCCAATACATGCTCCCTGAACAACCTTCAATTGGTTCTGCCTTACCTTTTTGTTTTGTAATAGCTACACTAGTTGAATTAGGCGATCCTATAGCCTTGCCTTTCATACATTTAGGCCTCTATCTCCGCCTTAAGATAATCTGAACTCTGAGAATGCATATTGCAAATTTGTCACTTGTTTAAGTTTTGAATGTTAAGTCCTAAAAGTGTAAGGATAAGAAACACATATATGTATGATGTATGTGCATTGATGCTTGTTTCTGATTATCTTCATATGACCTTTTATGTGAGCATATAGTTGAATATACATGAGCATATATGGCATGTATATCATGTATACTCAGTATACCAGGTATATAAGGAAGATATATTCTTGTGTATATCACTTGGACGATAATATTGTAAGGGTTGCTGGGCATGACCCATTTTCATGGTTTCTTTTATCCTTTCTGCTCATTTTTTTAGCTGGGCTAGGCCCATAAACTTTATCTTTCTTATTTTCTATGCATTGCTGTTGTTGTCTGAGATGGGTTCATGCCAGTTTCACACGACTAGGTGGAGTGGCATGAGATCTGCCTCTTGGCTTATGTATAGATATTGATTCATTCACACAACAATTTACTTCACGGCCTCAAAGGTTGACGATGAGAGCGTAAGACTTTATGCCAGAGGGTAGAGCCCTTGATCATTTTAAGAATGTAATGTTAAGCCTATTTATTTGTATTCATGTTTCTATTAATCGCGGGATGTTATCTTGTGGTTATTTGTTTGACCTCAATATATTTCTTTCATAAGTGATTGTTTTCAGTTAATGTATCTAACTTCTTTCTCCTTTTTCCCCTCTTCTCTCCCTGCACGCATGGGCCATTTGGGCCAGAGCTTTGACAACCCAGTAGGACCAAAGATCCAACCACTTATATTTCATCTAGTCCGACATCCACCTAAAAGGTTCCCCTCTTCTCTCCCTGCACGCATGGGCCATTTGGGCCAGAGCTTTGACAACCCAGTAGGACCAAAGATCCAACCACTATATTTCATCTAGTCTGACATTATACTTACTGCGCATTAAAGACCCAACTATGGATGAAAATAGTTAACTCATCTCTTTTCCCTTTTTATTCATGATTGTGTAATTATACTTGTATAAACAAATACTTGATAAAATTATTGGAACCCATGTGATTACGATCTAGGATTAGACAAAGACGATACATACATTGTTTAAAATAGTCACCAAAACTGTTTTCAAATCTAACCCAAATGAACTTGTATGTTTTGTATAATAGAATAATTTTGAGAAGTTTAAACTTGGACTGATTTTAAAACTTGAAAAACGGATTGCTTGCACTTCAATAAATCTGGACATTAATAAAACTGGACTAAACAAATGAGGAAATTGGACTGTGTTTCGAGAAAACCAAAACTGAAAACTTGGGTTGAAAATTAAGTTTCAAAATTGATTTTAGTGAAAATAGGCCAAGTGGTAAAACCCTTTAAAAACTATTTTTGGGCCAGGCTTAACCAAATTGGTTCTTTTGAAACGAAAAGCCTTTAAAGAATTTGAGTTAAGGTATTGATTTGGGAAGTGGGGTATAAGTTGATCTTTAAATAATAATAAAAGGAAAAAATGTATTTTATTTTTAAACCCATAGGATGTCATTTTAAATAAAATATACTATTTTTTCTTCAAAGGTTTTTTAAAGAAATGTATAAGGATATTTGGACAAACAATTGGACTAAAAATAGTGGAAACTACTCAAGTTAAAATTTGAGTGTACCTTAGTCTGAAAAGAGATTGACAAAAATTACTCTTATATGAACTTTTTAGGCGGAATTCAACTCTTTCATTTTTTTCAAAACCCCACTTTGACATAAAATGATAATGAATGACGTGTTATTGATTTTGCCAAAATTAAATAGTCCTAAAGATTTTTTTAACAATAAACATGCTATAGAATTGAAGGTCAACCGTATTCTACATATTCTTAATACCGGGGTGTCTAACACCTTTTCCGAGAGATCACCAGAACCCTTACATTGAACTCTGGTTTTTAAAGGATTTTTACTATTTTTGAATAAACCCTTTTATCTGGTTTTCCTAATTTTCCTATAAATTAGGCGGGGACTCTAAAAATATAAATATTCAATTAGAGTTCCAACAACCTCCTAGTAGCTTTTATGCTTCAGTGTAAAAGTGAACTGTAACAATAATATGTTCATCTGATAGGAGAATGAGGTGTGATAAGTCTGATAATGCATGGGAGCATGAAAGAATAAGTGGAGTACCGACAGAATGACATTGTGGTGGTGGAGGAAAGACCTGTGGTTTTGAGGATTCCCTACGAAAATGGCTTTTGTCTTTGAGAAGAGGGAGGAAAGTTATCCATGAAGATTGAACCATTATGGGAATAAGCAGTTGTGATCTTTTGGTAAAGGGTGGGTTTGTAGATCCATTCGATGTTTCGAGATTGGCAATGAAAGAGATCATTTAGGGCGATATCTTGTCAATTTTGTGATTTATGTGGAAATTATTTGATGTGCAAGGATGTTGAGCGCTACTAAAATGGCATCTTTTAAAGGTTATGGTATCACAAGTGGGATAAATTTATTAAGTTGTCATGGGATGAGGCTACTCTATTCATGAAGTGAATGTTAGGAAGATGAATTAGTCGGTAAGTTCAACCACGTCGTAGGCTACCAGGAGTACAATGATAGACTACAAATCTAGCGACGAACAAGGGTGAAGATTTGTTACTTAAGGAGTTATCGATTATTGCTCTTAATCTTGGATAAGGGATGCGAGTAATGTATCGTTTGCTTAGGGCTCGACAAGTTTTTGCAATTACCAATGATGTGACATGGTGGAGCTGATGAACTTAGAGAGAGAATCACATGAATTGTTGGAGGCATTCTAGTTTGGAGAAACAAGGCAAGAGATGGTTCTTCTTGGACAAGCATCATTTAAGAATCAATGATACCGGTTGAAACCAAGAGAAATGAATTCACTATAGTACTTTTGGATATTGATATTTGGTTGGTGGACTTGTAAGCAAAGATAGAAGAATGATTCTTTAGTTAAGGATCTTTGGCAAGAATATTGCAAGGGAATCGTATGAGAATGTAGTAGTATTGCATGAACGGTAAGTAAGATCGTCCTACAAATTATGGACTAGTGTAGTGGTGGTTTGAAATATTACATCAGCAATAATAGAATGACTTTGTTGGAGTAACAGAGGTTGGTCAGTAGTTGTTTTTTGTGAAAATGCTCCGTGAATGATGGTTCGTATGGTGCACTTGATTTAGATAAGTATCCAGTTTTGAGATTTGAGTGAGGGAAGAAAAACTTTCGGTTGTTCAGGTTTGTGTCTTACTACTATCTCCAGGATTGGCTCAGCTATTTTATAAGGTTTATGATATTTGATACATTCTCGAGTGTGTTGAGTGATTTTCGATCGATAGCGGTGAATGTGATTTTGAATGGAATATGGAAATTAAGATAAAGACATGCTTTGATATTGAATCAGAAGGAGTAAGGTACATCTTCAAAATAAAAAAAGGATTTGAATTCGAAGGAACGAGATTATCTGAGTAAAGTGATGAATTAGAGGGGCATTATCTCGCATTGTTTAGATGGGATGTTGTCACGACCCAAATCGGAGGGTCATGACGGGCATCCGGATTTTACCTGCCGAGTACCACTAATCATATAATTAACATATAACCGCAAATTTTCATGGTCACGAGGGCCACAATGAGATACCTTGCTGACACATGATAATAATAAACTAGAAAGGTACTGTGTAAACTCCTGCAAACGGAAGAACCCAACCTATATACATATATGTACCAAGACCGATAAGACCATACATGACTACTATAGACAGGACAACTGTCTACAAGCCTCTAAAGAGTACGTGATATCATAAGGTTGGTACAGGGCCCCGCCATACCCCTATGCAAATATAAAAATATCGTACCACGACTAGACTGTAACTATGGAATAAATAGAGTGCTCCGATATCAGCTGAACTAGCAACCTACTAGTGCGGACCGTCATCCTGTCTACCTGATCCTGCGGGCATGACACGCAGCGTCTCCCGATAAAAAGGACATCAGTACAACTGATGTACCGAGTATGTCAGACATGAAAAATAGCACAATAGAAATCTGAAAGTAACATGAGACAAGAAACAACCAACCAGTAGAGAATGACTCGGAGGGCCATAATATGCATAAGTACCATGTCTATGCAGAATGCCTCCGAGAGCCATAATATGCATAAGTGTCATGTATATAACACCATTGGCCTCATTGAGCATCTTCTTTACCATAACAACCTCTGTGGGCATCATATCATATCGACCTCTGCAGGCATAATTATTATCGTGTGTATCTGTACCAGCTGCAGGTGGTGCCATCTCCCGTTTCTCATCCCCATGCATTTGAGGTAAATGTATATACATGAATGATATGATAATATGACACTATAGGTTTGTCGGAGTGATGCAATACCGATCCACCCCCGATTAACATTATGAATACTAACATCTTTTCCATATACCTCAATAGAGATTTAGGAACATATTTAGACATGCTTTAAAAATAGGAATGAATAATGTGAATATCCTTAACTATTAAGAGTAAAATCATTTATGGGACAATAGTTCGTTTACATTTCGTACTTAAAACATGTCAAAAGAAAGAAGAATTTGCCTTAACATACCTTTAATGTTGATCCTTTACTAACGATGTCGGAATCAACCCCCTTTACACCTTAATCTTTAAACAAGATTAAACCAGTCCACTCTTACCCGAGCTTTTTAAGAACCAAGCAACCGCGATATTTACGAGAAAAAGAGTGATAAAAACTTTGAAGAATTTCAAAATATGAGAACCCGAGCTTTCTGCAATGTTTTGCTCTTCAAAAGAAATCCCAAAATGTACTTCTCACATAAGAAGTAGTTTATGCTACATTAGATCCTTCATATATAAATTTTCCAAAGTGATATGTAATCCAATTTTAGCAATATAGGTGCTGGTACATTTTTACCTCTTTAATTCATTTGTCCTAACACATGTAGTTGAACAATTAATATTAAACTCTTACTTGGCCACATCTGAAAGTGGGAGTACTAATCTTGTGACACCTATGCCTAATTAAAACATGTATACATCTTCTTATTATCCATATATAGTACATTAATTAACTCCGACCACCCTCCACACTTAACTCGTCACACATATAATTAATTTCTTGATTTCATTTCACTTAAATCTTAATGACTTATAAAACTTTCATATATTCAATGTCATAATTCTGTGATATAGCACTAGTCCATAACCTCTTTTGGAACATACAACTATTATTTTCAATTTCCGTCGTCACACTTCTTAAGTCCTAAATTATTTTGGGACCGCATACTTTTATATATTAAGCTTATTTATTTGCATACCTCCATATAACAAAATTTCCTCGGCCTCGGTCTATTTGCATACGTCTAGCTGTTCAAACCATCACCCGAAATTACGGGGCGTTACATCATTTCCCTCTTAGAAACATTTGTTCTCGAATGTTGGGGTGACATATCTAAGGATTCTACTCCTTAACAAATAAGACTATTCGGATCCCCATCACATAGGGAGAAAACACAACCACCTTTTCATGGGGCCATATAATATAACACACATCATTACATCAGACCTCACATGGTCTCCAAGCATTAATTATAATAGTCTGAAATATAATTCACCTTATGCTTCTCTCGGAATCTCGGTGTTGGTCTGAAATAGGTATGGATATTTGTGTTTCATCTCCTCTTCCACCTCCCATGTCATTTCTTCTACATTCTTATTCCGCTAGAGAACTTTCACAGAGGCTATTTCTTTAGTCCTTAACTTGCGAACTTGTCGATCTAAGATAGCAATAGAGACCTCTTCTCATGATAAGTCCTATGTAACTTTCACATCATCAGTTGGCACAATCTGGGAAGGGTTTCTAATACACACTCTCAATATAGAAACATGGAAAACCGGATGAACAAACTCTAATTCCAAAGGCAAGTCCAATTCGTAAGCCACTTGGCCAATTCATCGAATTATGCGATATGACCCAATATACCTTGGATTGAGCTTTCCTCCTTTTTTCCCAAACCCCATTACACTCTTCATAATAGTAATCTTCAAGAAGACCCAATCATCCACTTGGAACTCTAAGTCCCACCGCCACACATCTGAATACGACTTCTAATGACTCTGAGCGGTTAACAACCGTTCTTGGATAAACTTCACATTCTCTATAGCTTGGTGCACTACGTCAGGCCCAAATAATTCTGATTCGCCTACTGCGAACTATCCGATAGAGATCTATATTTTCATCCATACAAAGACTCATATGAAGCCATTTTGATACTAGTATGATAACTGTTATTGTATGCAAATTCAATAAGGGATAGATGATCATCCCAACTTTCCTTGAAGTCCAATACACGAGATCGTAGCATGTCTTCGAGCGTTTGAATCGTACACTCGGCGTACCCTTCTGGTTGAGGGGGGAAATTGTGCTAAGATTAACTTGAGTGTCTAAACCCTTTTTGAAATGATCTCAAAAAATTAACTGTGAACTGCGTATCTCGGTCAGATATAATATAAGTAGGCGTACCATGAAGGCATACAACTTTGCATGGTCCTCAACTGTGTAGGTAGTTTTAATCGCCAAGAATGGAGTTGATTTGGTCAGTGTAGCAACAATCACCCAAATAAAATCAAACTTATGATAAGAGCAAGGTAACCCGTAATGAAATTCATATTAATTATTTCCCATTTCCACATCGGGATCTCAATGTTCTAAATCAAGCCGCCAGGCTTTTGGTGCTTTACTTTTTCTTACTGGCAATTAAGACATTGGACTACCATCTCCACAATATTCCTCTTCACGTCGTTCCACCAATACATACATTTGAGATCATGATGCATCTTAGTAGACCCATAGTGAATGGAATATCATGAGCAATGGACCTCCGTCATAATCTTATCTCATAATCCTGCTACATTGGGAATACATAAATAGACCTTCCACCTGGGGGTCCCTCTTCCATTATGCTCGAAGGTTGTAGTTCTCTTTTGTTAGATCTCCTTCCCGATCTTCCCTAAAAATGAGATCTTCATCATGACATTCTTTTTCTTTCAGTATGAGAGACGACCCTGTTGTATTTTGAGTCATAGGTCTATCACTATATGAATCCTCTAATCGGACTCCCACTTAGATAAATGATGTGTTCCCTCAGGCCAACTTCTTTCCTTAGTGCTCACATTAGTTAAGCCGTTTGTGGGTGAATAATTCTATTGTCAACTTAGCTTTGTTTACTAACCGGTGGGCTGCAAATTCTTATATTTATAATATCTCAATCGTGAACACTTTATGGACCATGACATCAAATCTGAAGTGCGGGTATCATCGTAGTTAACTCTAATTCATGATCTGAAAGGAATTTTTTTTCGTACTTTCTCAATAGTAATTATAAACAACTTCCTTTCTTTACTTCTTTTGACACTTGTTCACTCATTTTCTTACTTGTCGTACTCTTCTTAATTCTAAAATATTCTAGTATAGATACATAATCTCAAATATTGCTTCCGGTTCCAATTCTTAGCGTTACTACCCCTTAAAAGATAAGTTGTTAACTTATTCCCTTATTCTGTACGTGGAAGATTCTGAAGAATTTGCATTATATGACGTTGGCCTACTATATCCAAACCTAGTTATTACATTTATATTCGAATTTCTTCACTTGCCTCATGGCTAATTCTTTTTGTCAATGGCATTTTGGAAAAAGATTTTCTTGATCTCGTTAAGCTGTAAACCTATTACTTTATCTATCTCGTAGAACTTTTGGTCAGTTAAAAAATGCTCATAGACATCTGTATTTGCCTGACGTTTTATCTTCATTAATATGTCATTATCTCTTGACATATATCTTTAAGGTCTACCTTATATCCATAGGCATCATTGGCCCCTTTTCACCTGTTTAGGTGCTAATCTCAAATTTTACTCACTGTTACTTCCGTTTACATACTTCCTGAAAGGTATGATGGCATATGCTGTGGAATCGATGCTTCGTATGTTTAGATCCAATTCACGGTGTTACATGATCCAATGACTTGTCAAGCTTTCTTGTCTTATCATTATTAGGTCTCTTATCTCAAAGTATTTCTCATTCTATCTTCCTGAACATAAGAGGTTCATTACCCTTGGCCGAATAGTTCTTACTATACATTCTTTACCATTTGGTCCTTACGTTGTTCTGGAGTAATCATACATTTGTGAAACCTGCATAACTATAATCTCATTCACCTTTATCCTTCTTGTCGTAATCTTTCCTTCTATTCGTCATTAAACGAAAATAGTTCTGCCTTGATACTTGATCATACCATTCCATTATTTGATTGTTCCATAGTTTTCGTCTGCAATTTCCCCCAACAAGTTATTGTTATCTAGAGGTTATTTAGAATTGTAACATGTTGCACAATGAAGCCGAAGACCTTACCAGTCCAATACCTATAGCATATCTTAGCCTACTAACCTTGATACATGTAATTCTCAATAATACACGGTCTGGCCCTTTTCACACGGACGAGAGGCTTATGTCCTCTTCCACTACCGTGGATAACTCGATCCTTATATATCAACTGGGCTTACTATTATGGGCACGTCACTTTACATGATCTTCTTAAATTTACTGATGGTCACTCTTCAGACGATTCGATTGTGGCAATCCATTCTCGTTAATGATATCCCGGGACAATATCCAATCTATTCTAGGTGAGACATTATAATTTAGATCGCACATAAATAACATATTCCCTCATTCTAATCAGCAAAAGTCACCGTAAAACGTATAGATTTTCATAACCTACTAAACCTTCCAACAACCGATAATAACAGCCGATAGTAACAACTGATAGTAACAGCTGATAACATCAACCAAAAAAAATAACTGACCAATAGTGAATGCCTCTGAGGGCCCTAATATGCCTAAATGTCATACACAATGCAAATGCGGCATACATATATATATTGGCCACACAAGGGCATCTTCCTTCCCCATAACCACATATGTGGGCATCAGGTTATATCAACCTCTGTGGGCATAATCATTATCATATTGGGCATCTTTCTTTTTGTGATAGTCTGTACCAGCTGCAGGTCATGTGTGTATATAACACATTCCCTTTTCCCCGCCCATATATATATATATATATATATATATATATATATATATATATACTATATAGTAGTGTGTATAAAACATGTGGGTCTAGAGTAATACATGAATATAATGTAAGTGCATGAATGATAATACAACATTCCGAACCCTTGTACCTTCGACCAACTTTGAGAATATTAACATCTTTCTCATATACCTCAATAAGGATTTAGAAAGATATTTGTACATGTTT
Organism: Przewalskia tangutica; assembly: GCA_029844215.1. Classification (NCBI taxonomy): domain Eukaryota; kingdom Viridiplantae; phylum Streptophyta; class Magnoliopsida; order Solanales; family Solanaceae; genus Przewalskia; species Przewalskia tangutica. The sequence continues at coordinate 137,359,198 of CM056720.1, read as the reverse complement.
TAACATAGGAATCAATAACATGAACATTCTTAACTACTAATGAGTAGAATAATATATGGAACATTACCACAATTACGTTCGTTACATGGAACATGCCAAAAGAAAGAGGGATTTACCTTAATATACCTTTGAATAGATTGCGATGATGAAATCAATCTCCATTACAACTTAATCACTTAATTGGACATCACTACCACCATGCTACTAATTCCCGTGACAAAAGTTTTTTTTTGTTTAACTATGCTAACGTTTTTGCTTCCTTGCTTAATGGAACAAAATTAAGGGTGTAAATGACACTCAATGGCCACCTCAATAGTGAAGCTGTAGCCGACTTCAAATCGAATGAGAAAATGGTACTTGTTACACCCCGTAATTCCAAGGGAATGATATGAGAACGTACTTAAGGAAATGAGAGTGAATTTTTGAAGGAAAGAAAGAATTACTTTTCTTAAGGAAAAAGTTCAGATATTTTGTGAAGGAAAAGGTTAATAACTTTGAATTTGATTCTCAAATTTGGTATATGGAATTAGTATAGTCTGTTGAAGTTTTGGATTTTTAAGTCTCAGATTCGGTCATGTGGGGCCCACAGGAAATTTTACGATTTTGTGGGGCCCACGAGATTTTGAGATATTTTGGCCAAGTATGGAATGTTTTTGTGAAGAAATAATTTTAGACAAATAGGAGAGTGACACGTGTCACCCCCCTTTGACTTTGACTTGGCTAGATATTTTGAAGACAAGTGGACAAGTGGGTCCCACACACACTTGTCCCTACTTTTGGCCTTACACTTGGCGCAATCTCCTCCCTTGAGCAAATTATATATACAAGAGAGGTCTTGCAACACAAATATATATCTCCCTTCTCTCCATTTTCAGCCAAGGCAAGAACATGAAGAACAAATCCTTAATCTTCCAAGCTTAGGGTTGTTAATACATGATTAGGGTCCCTAACCAAGTGATTAGCCAAGATAAACCACCCCTAACCCCTAAAAACCCATTTGGGCGTGAGAAGGGTTGGAAACCCTAGGGTGTTTCGTCGACTTTTTAGTGTCGAAATACAAAGTGAAGTTGTGTATAAGCTCATAGGGGTCACATATATGTGATTGGAACTTGAAGAAGTGGAGCGAAACGAAAACTGCGGACCATTGTAGCCCGGATTGTTTTGGACGTTATTTTGGGCAAAAACAAGGTAAATGTTCTTCTTCTTTTAAAGTAATTGGATATTACTTATTGTTGATGTGTATAAATTAACATGTGCTAAAAAGAATGAAGATTTAAAAATGGTTTGGACACTTTTTGGGAGCCTAGGCCGAGAGTTAAGGTTTTTCGGGTATTAGATTCGTTGATCATTTTTGGTTGTCAATTACACTTGTAGAATGTTGTATAATGAAGGGAATATTATTGTTGATAGTTTACATGATGTATATAACATGTTGAAATGTGAATTGGATTATAGAAATTGTAGAAAAGGGCTTTGGATATGTTGTAGTGTTGTTGGCCGAGAATGGCTAGAAATTATTGGATAATTTGGGCAGTTTTGGGACTGTTTTAGACGTGTATATTTGCTAGAAATTTAGTAGCCTTATTGCATGTTTAATGTAGTAGATTGCTAATGAAAGTCCCGAAGAAATAAGGGTGCAAAAGGCTTCATATTGTACCCTTAAAGTTGATTAATATGTGGACTATTTTTATATCGTTGTGGGGCCGAATTTTACACTTCAAGTTGGCGTGTAATCCCGTTTAGTTGTTGCTTTGGTTGTGAACTGTTTATTTAAGTTAAGGGGCTGAATTATGCACGTAAGGTATTCGTGTGATCCCCTTTGGTTAACTGTTGGTTGTGCCCTTAATTGTGGCTTGGTTGTTGTTGAATTTGGGCCTTGGAAAAGGTGGAAAAGTACATAGAAACAAAGGAAGTGCTGCCCAAATTCCTGTAGAATAAGATGACCATTATTTGGTATAAGTCTTATAATTGGAAGCTTGAAGTTGATAGAAGTGCTATTGTCATTTTAGGTTGAAGTACTACATGTGGCATATTCTACTTGGCATTTGGAATAGTCGACAAGGTTGAAGTACATTGGGGCGTATTATACTTGTCGTGTTGGTTAGTCGTCAACGAGGTATGTGAACTTCTTCCTTCTATCGGCATGATTGATTATTGGAGTATGCATGACTTGTTTCTTGAAGTATACTTGCCTCGTTATTAGAGTATTCATGTTATTGATTCTATGCTAAAGACATGTCTAAATTATTCCTAAGTCCTTACCAAGTCTTATGAGAGATGTTGATAATAGTGTTTAGTAAGCATTGGAGTCGAGTTGATCTTGCTAAGTTACAACACTAATGAGACTTGATTTATTTGAAAGTTATGGGACTAGATTTATTTGAAAGTTATGGGACTAGATTTATTTGAAAGTTATGAGACTTGATTTATTTGAAAGTCATGATACTAGATTTATTTGAAAGTTATGAGACTTAGTTGAAAGTATACGAGACTTTACTTGAAGGTATATGAGACCTTACTTGAAAGTATATGAGATTGATTAGATGAAGTATAAGAGACTTGATTTATATGAAGTATAAATGACTTGATTTTGGGAAAGAATAAGTAACTTGATTTAAAGGTATAACTTGATTTGAAAAGAATATACTTGAGTTTAAAAGTGTAAGTAACTTGTTTTTAATAGTGAAAGTGCCTTGATGCTATAAATGCTAGTATCTTGGAGTTTTATAAAGGAAAGAATAGATGTACATAGTACTTTTGGGTTCAACTCGCTTATATGACATGATATGATTCTTTTTATAAGATTAGATGTACATAGTACTTTAGGTTCATTTCCCTAATGTTACATCACATGATAATGCCTTGGTTTTATTAAAGGAAAGAGGTGATAATGCCTTGGTTTGTTTAAAAAGAAAGATGTGGTAGTGCTTTAGTTTCTAAAATGAAAGTTTGTTATAATGGCTTTATGGGAAGTTTGTTATAACGGTTTTATGGAAAGTCAAGAGATGGTTTAAAATGTCATATGGTTGCATTGATACATCGAGTCCCATGGTGGGCCGAGACACGTTGCATGTACACACATGAGGATTATATGGATAGTCATGATTACACCGAGTCCCCTAATGGGCCGGGACACGTTATAGGTGCTTCTGTGAGGAAGATGACCACATCGAGTCCCATAATGGGCCGAGACATGTTATACGACTTATATAACTTTACACCGAGACCCAGAAAGGGCCGGAACATGTTATACCTTATATGACTTCACACCGAGTCCCAGAATGGGCCGGGAAATGTTATACCTTATACGACCCTACACCGAGTCCCAATATGGGTCGAGACATGTTAGATACAGAGTATGAGGACCGAGTCCCAATATGGGTCGGGACAAGTTATAGGTACGGAGTATGATACGTTATGTATATGTGTATGAACATGATGATTCTATGAGTAGGCATCCATGAGGCGGGTACAGTAGTACAGTGATACAATAGTACAGTGGTACAAGGTACAATTGACACATATTTGATACGGCACGGTCGGATCTGGTATTTTGATTATTATACTTGTCCCTGTCATTCTTTTGTACAGTTATGATCTTAATTACTGTACTTTATGTTTACATACTTGGTACCTTGTTGTACTGACCCCCTTCGGGGGGCTGCGTTCATGCCCGCAGGTTTAGGTTCGCAGTTGGGTGATCCGCGTGTGTGGGATCTTGTTCAGCTGTTGAGGTAGCTTCCTTGTTCCGGAGCTTACCATTGGTACGGTTGGTTTAGACTGTTGTGTATTTCAGGGTACGACGGGGCCTTATCCCGTCATAGTTGATGTCAAAACTCTTAGAGGTATGTATTCATATGTGGGCTGGACTAGCGTGAGTTGTACTTATATTGTTGTACGGTTGTAGTCCTATTCGGGTGTTATATATTATGGCAGCCTTGTCGGCTTTGCCTTTGCAAAAAAAAGGAGAGTGTTATTTAGCTTCAGCGGGTTACATGTATTGTACAGGTAAATGGGTGCCCAGGTAGGGTACCAATCGTGGGTCCGGGGTTCGGGGCGTGACAATACTGTCCAAAACTGCTAATACGTTTTGCAGGATAGAATGTATAGGAAAATCTAAATGGAAAGTCTTAAAAGAGAAAGGGATATTGCGGATGTCTTTTCTTATCCCTAACATGCTAAGGAAAAGAGTTTCAATTCTTAAGGAACATGTGTTTCCATGACCATGTAACCTCTTGTCATTACCCTTATTACTTATTGAAAATACATGCCACCACACCTACATGTGGATGCATAAGAAGACATTTTTCTGCAACCTATCCCTGGTTCCTGGTTCACTACACGTCAATATTCCCCCTAAAGGTTATCTAACAATTCCACCTAATTCAATTACACACATAATTAATTTCTTAGTCCCAATTCACTTAAATCTTGATGACTTATAAAACCTTCATATACTCAATGTCATAATCGTGCGATATAGCACTAGTCCATAACCTCTTTTGGGACATACAACTATTATTTTCAATTCCCGTCGTCACACTTCTTAAGTCTTAAATTATTTAGAGACCACATTCTTTTATATATTAAATTCTTCTTTTTCGTTCGTGAACATGACCAGAAAATCCTCCAATGCTCGGGTCTATTTTCATACGCCTAGCGGCGCAAATCATGGCCCGAAAGTACAGGATGTTACATCCTTCCCCCTTTAGAAACATTCATCCTCGAATGTTGGGGTGACATATCTAATTCTCGTCACAGTCAAAAATACATCTACCTCTTCACGTCCCATATAATATAATGTTTATCCTTATGCCGGACCTCACATGGTCATCAAGCATTAATGATAATATTCTCAAATAAACTAACCTTATGCTTTTTTCGGAGCCTCAGCGTTGGCCTGAAATATGTAAGGGTATTGTGTCTCATCTCCTCTTCCGCCTCTCGTGTCATTTCTATATTCTTATTCTGCCATAAAACTTTCACGAAAGTTACTTCTCTAGTCCTCAACTTGCAGACTTATCGATCTAAGATAGCAATAGGAACCTTTGTAACCATCACATTGTCAATTGGCATAATTTGGGAAAGGTCTCCAATACACGCTCTCAACATAGAATTATGGAAAACCAAACGAACAACCTTCAAGTACAAGGCAAGTCCAATTCGTAAGCTATCTGGTCGATTCGTCAAATTTTACGATATGGCCCAGTATACCTTAGGCTAAGCTTTTTTTGGACCAAATCTCATTACACACTCCATAGGAGAAATTCTTCAGTACGACCCAATCATCTACTTGAAACTCTAGATCCTGCTGCCGTATATCTGAATACCACTTCTGACGACTCTGAGCGGTTAACAACCATTTTTGGATAAGCTTCACATTTCCTTTGGCTTGGTGTACTAATTCAGGCCCATGTAACTCTGATTTGCCTACTTCGACCCATCCGACAGGATATCTATATTTCTATCCGTACAACGCCTCGTGTAGAGTCATTTTTATGTTGGCACAATAACTGTTACTGTACACAAATTCAACAAGGGATAGATGACCAACCTAACTTCCTTTGAAGTCCAATATGCAATCTCATAACATGTCCTCGAGCATTTTAACTATATGATCGGCCTGCCCGTCTGTTTTCGGGTGGTTATGCTAAGATTCACTTAAGTGCCAAAACCTTTTTGAGATGATCTCCAAAAATTAATGTGACTTGCGCATCTTGGTCAGATGTAATTGAACTTAGCCTACCACGAAGGCAAACAATATCCTTATCGTACCACTTTTCATAGTCCTCGGCTATGTAGGTAGTTTTTGACTGCCAGAAATTGAGCTAATTTGGTTAGTCTAGCAACAATTACTCAAATATAATCAAACTCACGATAAAGACGAGGTAAACCTGTAACATAGTCCATAATAATCATTTCCTTTTTTCACATCAGAATCTCAATGTTTTGGGTCAAGCCACCGGGCTTTTGGTACTCTACCTTTACTTGTTGATTGTTAAGACACTAAGCTACAAACCGCACAATGTTCCTTTTCATGTCGTCTCATCAATACATACCTTTGAGGTCATAACATATTTTAGTAGGTATAGGATGAACGAAATATTGTGAGCAATGGGCCTCCGTCATAATCTTGTCTCGTACTCCTACTACATTGAGAATATACAAATGGACCTTCCACCTGGGTCCTTCTCCTAATATGCTCGAAGGTTGTTGTTCTCTTTTGCTAAGTATATTTCTCGCTCTTCTCTAACAATGGGATCTTCATTATGACATTTCTTTTTCTTCTCATATAAGGGATGATCCTGTTGTATTATGAGTCATAGGGCTATCACCATCCGAATCCTCCAATCGGATTCCCACTTAGCTAACTGATGCGTTCCTTCCCGTCAACTTCTCTCCTTTGTCCTCATATTAGTCAAGTCGCTTGTGGGTGCGTGATTCTATTGTACACTTAGCTTTGTTTACTAACTAGTGTGTTGAAAACTCTTATATTCATAATATCTCAATCGTATACACTTTATGAACAATATCATCAAATCTGAAGTGCACATATCATTGCAGTTAATGTACTTTCTTTCTACTCATAATTATAAACAACTTCCTTCCTTTACTTCTTTTAGCACATGTTCACTCATTTTCTTACTTGTCCTACTCGTCTTAATTCTAAAATATTCAAGTATACATACATCCTTTCAAACATTGCTCCTGATTCCAATCCTTGGCATTACTACTTAAAATATGAGTTGTTAACTTATCTCCTCATTCAGTATGTGGAAGATTCTGAAGACTTTGCATTACATGCCGTTAACCTACTTTATCCTACTTTATCCAAACTTAATCATTATACTTAGATTTGAATGCCTTCATTTGACTCATTGCTAAGACTTTCTGTCAATGGCGCTTTGGAAAAGTTTCCCTCGATATTGGTAAGGTGTAAATCCATTACTTTATGTATCCCGTAGAGCCTTTGGTCAGTTCATAAATGCTCATAGACATCTGTATTTTCCTGACATTTATCTTCTTTATAATTCATTATCTCTTTGACATATATCTTTAATGTCTACCTTATATCCATAGGCGTCATTGGCCCCTTTTCACATGTTTAGGTGCTAATCTCAAACTTTACTCATTGTTACTTCCGTTTACATACTTTCTGAGATGTATGACTGCATATGTTGTGAAACCAATACTATGTATGTTTAGATTCAATCAATGGTGTTACATGATCCAAGGACTTGTCAAGCTTTCTTGTCTTATTATTATTCGACATCCCATTAACATAGTGCTCATTCGTCTTACCTTTAGCCGAATAGTTCTTATTGTACCTCCCCCACCATTGGTCCTTATGATGTTCTGGAGTAATCATACCATTGTGAAACCTACATAACTATAATCTCATTCACTTTTATCCTTCTTGTCGTAATCCATCCTTCCACTCGAAAAAAACATTTCTGTATTGATACTTGATCATACCATTCCATTCATACTTACTAATTGTTTTTATATTTCTTACATCAATTCCTCGATTGTTCCTTAATTTTCATCCTTAATTGCCCCTATTGTTATGCAGAGATTATTTAGAATTATAACATGCTACACAATGAAACTGAAGATCTTACCAGTCAAATACCTACATCATACCTTATCTTACTAATATTGATACGTGTAATTCACAATAATATGCGATCTGGCCCTTTAATCGGTAGTAACAACCGATAATAACATCCGATTGTAATAGCCGATAGTAACAACTGATAGTAACAGCTGACATCATCAGCTGACAGAAACAACTGACCAGTAGTGAATGCCTCTGAGGGCCCTAATATGCCTAAATGTCATGCACAATGCAAATGCGGTATATATATATATATATATATATATTGACCACACAAGGGCATCTTCCTTCCCCATAACCGCATATGTGGGCATCAGGTTATATCAGCCTCTGTAGGCATAATCATTATCATATTGGGCATCTTCCTTTTTGTGATAGTCTGTACTAGCTGCAGGTGGTGTGCGTATATAACACCTTCACTTTTTCCCATCCCCTACATATATATAATATTTACCATATAGTAGTGTGTATAAAACATGTGGGTCCAGGGTAATACATGAATATAATGCAAGTGCATGACTGATAATACAACATTCCAAACCCATCGGATGACATAATACCCCTGTACATTCGGCTAACATTGGAAATATTAACATATTTCCCATATACCTCAATAAGGATTTAGGAACATATTTATACATGCTTTTAATATATAAATCAATAACATGAACATTCTTAACTACTAATGAGTAGAATAATTTATGAAACATTACCACAGTTACGTTTCGTTACATGGAATATGCCAAAAGAAATAGAGATTTGCCTTAACATACATTTGAATTAACTCTTTGCGATGATGAAATCAATCTCCATTACAACTTAATCACTTGCTGGGACGTCACTGCCACCGTGCTACTAATTCCCGTGACAATCATTTTTTTTTGGTTAACTACACTAACGTTGTAGCTTCTTTGCTTAATGGAACAAAATGAGTAGCTAAAAGGGTACTGTCCAAATAACTGCTAATACGTTTTGCAAGATAGAAGGTACATGAAAATCTAAATGGAATGTCTTAAAAAGAGAAAGGGATATTGCAGATGCCTTTTCTTATCCCTAACATGCTAAGGAAAAAAGTTTCAATTCTTAAGGAACATGTTTTTCCATGACCCGTGTAACCCCCTTGTCATTAACCTTGTTACTTATTGATAATACATGCCACCACACCTACATGTGGATGCATAAGAAGACATTTTTCTGCAACCTATCCCTGGTTCCTGGTTCACTACACGTCAATATTCCCCCTAAAGGTTATCTAACAATTCCACCTAATTCAATTACACACATAATTAATTTCTTAGTCCCAATTCACTTAAATCTTGATGACTTATAAAATCTTCATATACTCAATGTCATAATCGTGCGATATAACACTAGTCCATAACCTCTTTTGGGACATACAACTATTATTTTCAATTCCCGTCGTCACACTTCTTAAGTCTTAAATTATTTAGGGACCACATTCTTTTATATATTAAATTCTTCTTTTTCGTTCGTGAACATGACCAGAAAATCCTCCAATGCTCGGGTCTATTTTCATACGACCAGCGATTTTACATATGCCTAGCGATGCAAACCATGGCCTGAAAGTACAGGATGTTACATCTTTCTCTCTTTAGAAACATTCGTCCTCGAATGTTGGAGTGACATATCTAATTATCTTCACATAGTCAGAAAATACATCCACCGCTTCATGTGCCATATAATATAATGTTTATCCTTATGTCGGACCTCACATGGTCATCAAACATTAATGATAATAGTCTCAAATAAACTAACCTTACGCTTTTCTCGGAGCCTAAGCGTTGGCCTGTAATAGGTAAGAGTATTTGTGTCTCATCTCCTCTTCCGCCTTCTGTGTCATTTCTTATATATTCTTATTCCTCCATAAAACTTTCACGGAGGTTACTTCTCAGGTCCTCAACTTGCAGACTTATCGATCTAAGATAACAATATGAACCTCTGTAACCGTCACATTTTCAATTGGTATAATTTAGGAAGGATCTCCATTACAGGCTCTTAACATAGAAATATGAAAAACCAAATGAACAACCTTCAACTCCAAGACAAGTCCAATTCGTAAGCTATTTGGCCGATTTGTTGAATTTTACGATATGGCCCAGTATACCTTGGGCGAAGCTTTATTTACTTTTTTTGCCCAAATCTCATTACACCCTTCATAGGAGAAATTCTTCAAGAAGACTCAATCATCCACTTGGAACTCTAAATCCTGCTGCCGCATATCTGAATACAATTTCTGATGACTCTGAGCGGTTAACAATCTTTCTTGGATAAGCTTCACCTTTTCTATGGCTTGGTGTACTAATTCAGGCCCAAATAACTCTGATTTTCCTACTTCGACCCATCCGACATGAAATCTATATTTCCATCGTACAACGCCTCGTGTTGAGTCATTTTAATACTGACATGGTAACTGTTATTGTACACAAATTCAACAAGGGATAAATGACCATCCTAACTTCCCTTGAAGTCCAATACGCAAGCTCGTAGCATGTACTAGAGCGTTTGAACTGTATGCTCGGCCTGCCCATCTATTTTCGGGTGGAAAACTGTGCTAAGATTCACTTAAGTGCCAAAACCTTTTTGAGATGATCTCCAAAAATTAACTGTGACTTGCACATCTTGGTCAGATGTAATATAACTAAGCCTACCAGAAAATCTAATAATTTTCTTATCGGACAACTTTACGTAGTCCTCAGCTATATAGGTAGTTTTTTACTGCCAGGAATTGAGATAATTTGGTTAGTCTAGCAACAATTACTCAAATAGAATAAAACTCATGATAAAGACGAGTTAAACCTGTAACATAGTCCATCTTAATCATTTTCCTTTTCCACATTGGAATCTCAATGTTCTGAGTCAAGCCACCGGGATTTTGGTACTCTATTTTTACTTGCTGACCATTAAGAAACTAAGCTACAAACCTCACATTGTTCCTCTTCATGTCGTCTCATCAATACAAACCTTTTAGGTCATAACACATCTTAGTAGGTCCAGGTGAACGGAAGGAATATTGTGAGCAATGCGCCTCCGTCATAATCTTGTCTCATACTCCTACTACATTGGGAATATACAACTGGACCATCCACATCAGTTCATAAATTCTCATAGACATCTATATTTTCCCGACATTTTATCTTCTTTATTATGTCATTATCTCTTTGACATATATCTTTAATGTCTACCTTATATCCATAGGCGTCATTGGTCTCTTTTCACCTGTTTAGGTGCTAATCTCGAACTTTACTCATTGTTACTTCCGTTTACATAATTTCTGAGATGTATGACTGCATATATTGTGGAACCAATGCTTCGTATGTTTAGATTCAATCCATGGTGTTACATGATCAAAGGACTTGTCAAGTTTTCTTGTCTTATTATTATTTGATCTCCCATTAACCGAGTTCTCATTCGTCTTACCTTTAGCCGAGGAGTTCTTATTATCCATCCCCCACCATTGGTACTTATGTTGTTCTAGAGTAATCATACCTTTGTGAAACCTGCATAACTATAATCTCATTCACTTTTATCCTTCTTGTCGCAATCTTTCCTAATACTCGAAAAAATGTTTATGTCTTGATACTTGATCATACCATTCCATTCATACTTATTAATTGTTTTCATATTTCTAACATCAATTCCTCGATTGTTCCATAATTTTCACCCTTAATTTCCCCTGTTGTTATGCAGAGATTAATTAGATTGTAACATGCTACACAATGAAACTGAAGATCTTACCAGTCCAATACATACATCATACCTTATCTTACTAACATTGATACATGTAATTTTCAATAATATGCGATCTGGACCTTTACGCGAAGACGAGAGGCTCATGTACCTTACCACTACCGTGGATACCTCGATCCTTATATATATATATGACTTGGGCTCACATTCTTGGTACGTCACTTTACGCGATCTTCTTATATTTACTGATGGTCACTCTTCAAATGATTCAAGTGGCACTCCGTTCTCGTTAATGATATCCTTGGACAATTCCCGATCTACTCCAGGTGAGACATCACAATTTAGGTCGCACGTACATAACATATTCCCACATTCTAATCAGCATGAGTCACTGTAAAACGTGTAGATTTTCATAACTTGCTAAACCTTCCAATGATGTCTTCTGCTTTCTCATCTGTACAACTCATAATCATCTTATCCTTACCTTTTCACACCAACGTAGGACGCTTTGAAATGTTGTGGTCATCACTGCCACACTAAATCAACCACATGTACCTTTGCGGCACAATCTGACATGTGCTCGACCACACTGACTACAAGATGGTCGAGTTGGTCTCACTCGACATGTACAACTTTGACCCTGAGATACTGGCATTTTTAAACCCTTTAATTATCGGCGATCCTTAGCTAATAAACTCCCTAGGTTATAAGCTCTTTGACCCCTCAAGAGCCTATCTCTATCAGATTCTCTAAGATGGAAGTCGTTCCTGAGAGGCAACCAATTGTTTCAATACCTGCACCAGTCTCCTCACATCTTAATAATACGGGGCCGATGTTAGGACTGATGATACATGAGCTTCCCTCAACCCCTCTGGTACTACTAGATTCATTGATACCTGGGAAAGAAACGTACTCATATCCTCCGACGGATCTGTCCCAATAGAGAGCATACTACTCATATTTATACTCAATCCAACTTCAATCTCACTGCTAATCATAATCTTACTGGAAGAAGGCATTGCTGTAATCGTAAATATGATAAGGTCTATAGAGAGAATCCTTACAATCTTCTGTGTTCAGGTGCTTAGTACTTCCTTTGCTTTACTCCCCCTTTTATTTTTTTTATCCCAAAACAAATATTTTACTTTCCAGGCCTACATTATCTCTTCCGTATATGAGTGCAATAATTCCTCACAATCTCAAGGTTTGAACGTAATACTGCCCTTCTAGCGTATCAGTCGTCTGGTAGTAATTACTCATTTACTGGCTACAAATATGAACTAACCGAAGTCGTTTTGGTAACCGACATTACTGAAACAGTATAAGGCATGAGTTAAACTCGAATTCTTAAGACTCAGCTCTGCTGCATGATCTATGATATGAAAGAATGAAAATCATCCCTAAATGCCTTGCAGCCTTCTGTTTATAAGTGTGACGCGCTACACACCCATAAACAATGCTCTACTAGACACGACTTACAGACTCCCTAGGACAGATATGCTCTGATACCAAGTTTGTCACGACCCAAACCGGAGGGCCATGATGGAAACCCAGACCTTACCTGCCGAGCACCACTCTTCATATACTTATCAGCTAACCAAAATCAATCATGGCCACAAGGGCCATTACAAAATATTCGGTTGACATATAGATCACAGCCGACAAAGCCATATACAACTACTATATAGAGGATATCTGTCTACAAGCCTCTAAAGGGTACATGACATCACAAGGATGGGACATGGCCTCGCCATACCCATAAGCATATGCAAGATGCCATACCGAAACTAGACTGCAATTCTGGAACAAATAGAGTGCTCCAACATCAGCTGAACCAGCATCCTACTAGCGCGAATCATCCTACTATTTACCTGAGCCTGCGGGCATGAAATGCAGCGTCCCCCGACAAAAAAGAACGTTAGTACGACTGATGTACTGAGTATGTTAGGCATGAACAATAGCATAACAAAGATATAACAATAAACTGAAACAAAATTAGCCGATAGTAACAGCCGATAATAACATCCGATAGTAATTGTTAAGTGTATTTTGTATACACTTTTGAGTCCTTTTTAGTTAGTATTTTACTCTTTTATTTTGCGTTTAGTATAGTGTTAGGTGTGTTTTTCTTTCATTTTGTGTCACAACGATCATAAAGGAGGAAATACATAATCAAGGATGAAATGAGCTTAATTGAGATGGAGTTGCACACTAAAAAGGCCAAGAAATAAAGTCTAAGAAATCTCGGAAAGTATAGAAGAAATCAGACGAAGTCCGGACGAGACAATGACAAAATATCAGAAAATCTGGTACTGGGACGCCGTCGGCGCCGCGGAACCAGCCAGCAGCGCTAAAACACATGAGAGCTCTGATTTTGCTGCAGTATTTTCGGCGCTGTGGCGCCAGCCTGCAGGGCCACGACGCCGACGCGGGATTTCTGATTTTTTAGGCCGAATTTCACACGTTTTCAGGGTCCGAAAGGACAACTTTTCCCAGCTATAAATCCCTAAACCCTGGCAGATTTTAATCACACTTTTCATTCTACTTTGGAGAGGAGAACGACGACTTGAAGCAATATTAGAGACATCTTCTTGTTCAAGTTATTTTCTTTCCTTTACTTTATTTTAGTTTATGTTGGATTGTAATTTAGTTCTTGACATGACAATGTTTAGGAGCTAAATACTTTAGTAGGGTTTTCATCGAATCTTCTTGAAGCTCTTTCATATAGTTAATGCATCAGTTTTTGAATTCTTCTTCAGCATATTAAGATCTATTCAATATTGTTATGATTGCTTGATAATTAACTAGCTATTAATTGTCATCACTTATATGATTTCAAATCTAAAGTCTGAAATATGAGATTTGAATATGCTGTAATTGTCTAGACATAGGTTAAACTCGTGGACGAAAGTACCCCGATACTTGTGTAGCATTTAAAGGTTATTGTTCTTAATTCTCATGTGTGGTAAAACTTATCATAGAAATATAGAAGGTTTCTGCACTAGGTCGAACTCTTGTATGTCCTAACCGGAATATAATGACAGATTAGTTAACCTGATATCTTAATAAGAAGAAGAATCATTAGCATTGCATTAACACGTGAAAGAGTGGATAGTTGAGGAGATTGAAAGCCCTATTTCCTTCATAACTGTTATAAACCCAAAGTACTATAATCTTTAGTTTATTTTCTGCACTTAGTCATAATTCTTAGTATAATTCTCAAACTAAAGAACGTCAACCAAACAGATACCATATGATAGATAATCAGTACTTAATAAACCAGTCTCTGTGGACGATAAACTCGGTCTTACAGATCTTTATTACTTGAACGATACGTACACTTGCGTAAGCACTTAAATATCGCAACAAGTTTTTGGCGCCGTTGCCGGGGACTGGCGTACTGTTAATATCGATTTATCTATCCTTATTTCTAATTTGGTTTTTATTTTCATTTTTTTATTTTTTCTTTAGAACATTCTGCCGTGATCTGTTTGTTGTTTTTGATTAGTCTCAGGAACATAGTTTATGCGAAGTAGGAGAGGAGCTGACATTCTTATCCCTCTGAACCCTGAGATTGAGAGATTGTGCAGATAAAACAGAAAAGATAAAAGAGCAGCTGATTTGTTAACAATGGGAGATCAACGAAACAATAATTTGGGGAATGATGAGTTAGCACCTATCTTAAGACAAGTCCCTGCAGAAAGGAGCTTGGGGGACTAAGTGATGGCAACCATTACAGGGGTACATACTTGCATCAGGTTTCCAGCTGTTGAAGCTAACAATTTCGAAATCACACCAGCCATATTGCACATGGTTCAAAGCTCAGTTCAGTTAGGGGGGTTACCGTCTAAAGATCCTCACTTGCATCTAGCAAATTTCCTGGAGATGTGTGCAACTTTCAAATATAATGGTGTTACTGATGACGCCATTCGGTTGATACTCTTCCCATTCTCACTCAGGGATAGAGCAAAGTGCTGGCTGAACTCCTTACAGGCGAACTCCATCACTACATGACAAGACTTAGCCCAGACGTTTCTTGCTAAATTCTTCCCCCAGCTAAGGCAGCGAAGCTCAGAGGTGAGTTGAATAACTTTTATCAGCTGGAGGGA
Source organism: Przewalskia tangutica (assembly GCA_029844215.1). Taxonomy (NCBI): domain Eukaryota; kingdom Viridiplantae; phylum Streptophyta; class Magnoliopsida; order Solanales; family Solanaceae; genus Przewalskia; species Przewalskia tangutica. Next base: position 137,343,763 of record CM056720.1, on the reverse strand, counting down.
GAACCATTATATGATGCATGGGAAAGGTTTAAAGACTTGCAGAGAAAGTGCCCACATCATGGGATTGAGAAGTGAATGATAGTCCACATATTTTACAATGGGTTGTGTGGTACAACTCGTACCATTATTGATGCTGCAGCAGGAGGTACTTTCATGAGAAAGAGTGCTAATGAGGTACATGATTTGCTAGAGGATATGGCCACAAACAACCATCAGGGGGCCGATGAGAGAGCAATGAACAGTAGGAAAGTGGCTGGAATTCATGAGCTAGATGCTATCACTGCATTGACTACACAGGTAGCCACTTTGACAAAACAGATGCAGCAGAGTACCATGACAGTTAAAGAAGTTCAGACACCAGTGAGATGCAAAATTTGTGGGGGTCACCATAATTTTGATAGGTGTACAACAGTGGACACAAATAATGCGTCTATGGAGCAGGTTCATGCAGTGGGGAATTTTCAGAGGCCCTACAACAATGCATTCTCCAACACATATAATTCGGGGTGGAGAAATCACCCAAATTTTTCATGGAAGAATGAACAAGGGAAGCAACCACAATTTCAGGCATCATCCTCACAGCAGTTCAGCCCACCAGACCCACAAGAGAAGCTAGATGACATAAAAGCAGCACTGTTGACCTTGGCCAACTCTCAGACTCAATTCATGACAGAAACCAGGTCCTCAATCTCATCCTTGGCTAACACTCAGACAAAATTTATGACAGAGACCCATCAGTTCATGACAGAAACTAGGTCTTCTATCAAAAATTTGGAAACACATGTGGGACAGCTGACACACACACTGAACAGTAGACCGCAAGGAAACCTCCCTAGCAACACAGTGATGAAGCCAATGGGGCAGTGTCAGGAAATTAGCTTGAGGAGCGGGTAGCAGTTAGAGCAGAGGACACCCTAACCAGTGGTTGATAAAGAAAATAATGTGGGGAAGACAATTGAGGAAGAAAAGGAGGGGGTTACTAATGACCGCCCTAATTTAGAGAAGGCTCCACCCGCAGTGATGAGGGAGTACACAGACAAAATTCCTTATTCTCAAATACTGCAGAAGAAGGCTGCGGATAAGCAATTTTCGAAATTTTTGGAGGTATTTAAAAAACTGCACATTAACATTCCTTTCATTGAAGCCTTGGAGCAAATGCCAGCGTATGTGAAGTTCATGAAATATATCCTTTTTAAGAAGAGGAAACTGACAGATTATGAGACAGTGGTGCTGACAGAGAAGTGCAGTGCTATATTGCAAAAGAAACTTCCCCCAAAGTTGAATGATCCAAAGAGTTTCACCTTACATTACACCATAGGGAATGTTACATATAAAAGGGTTTTATGTGATTTGGGGGAAAATGTCAATCTGATGCCCCTCTCTGTGTTCAAAAGACTTGGGTTAGGAGAAGCAAGACTAACCACAATCACCTTGCAACTAGCTGATCGCTCAGTTGTGCATCCCGAAGGAATAATTGAAGATGTGTTGGTACAAGTAGGTAAATTCATCTTTCTTGTTGATTTCCTCATTTTAGACATGGATGAAGATGAAAATATGTCCATCATCCTTGGGAGACCATTTCTAGCCACAGGGATGACACTTATTGATGTTGAAAATGGAGAGTTGAAGCTCAAAGTGCAAGATGAAGAGATGGCCTTCAAAGTGTTCAAGCCATCGCCTGAACCTCAAGACACTGATAGATGCTTTGCTGTTGGTGTAGTAGATAACAAGGCTCCTCATGAAAGTTCTAAGGGTACTAATGCCCTTGATGGTAAGAATTCTGCACCCGTAAATAATGTTGTGGATGAGAACAAGGGAATGAACCCTCCTGAAATGAGCCCTGTGAAAAAGAAAAGGAGAAAGAGGAGGAAAATGGTGCTAAAGTGGATATGCGGAGGGGAAACTCTACCCCCTTGATTTAGTAAGTAACCTGCGTTCGGCTAAAAAATATTAAAGAAAACGCTACTTGGGAGGCAACCCAATGGTTTTAATTATGTTATTTAAATTTTGTTTTAGTTTGTTTTATTTTGTCTTGAACAGTCTCACGATCTGGTATGTTAGTGTTTTTGGATGACAGATAAAAGCAGGAACTGACTCCGAGGAGAAAAAGGCAAAAACTGATGAAAACTGAGAAAATTGGCAGCAGCGCCAAAATGCAGGGCCACGACGCTGAAACTTCAGAGATCCCAGATGCCGTGCAATTTCCAAAAATTTTCCTCTCAGACCTCTGTTATGACCGCTGTGTTGTGTCAGTAAGTTGTCCCTTTATTTTTAGTCCTTACACATTGGGGACAATTTGTCGATTAAGTTTGGGGGGGGGGGGGTGTCTTATTTTGTTTTATTGTTTTATTTTTGAGTCTTTTTGATTGTCTTTGTGTTGTTTTGTGTGTTTTTGAGTCATAATTTTTTTATGGATCATGCATGTTGTAGTTTCTAAAGATATTGAGTGGATAAAGTGGGATAATGTAATGGAATTAAAAGCGACAATCTGTGTGCTTAATTTAGATATGCCAAAAATTCATGACATCTAATTATTGGGATATTTGTGCTTAGCCTATGAGTGTCAATTATGAAAAGAAAGGTTGAAAAATGTCTAGTAAATATGTTTGGTTGTTATTTGGGGCGAAATAGTTAAGATATACATGTTTAGGGAGATGATTTAGACATTTCTTTGATAGCCCTTCTGACCATTCATTACTTATCCTGACATAAATTGTATCACTAGTCATCCCCTTTGAGCCTAAAATAAGATCTTTCTTTGACACCCTATGATTCCTTTGTTGTGCCATAAGTGATAATTGAAAACAATTGGAACGAAAAGTGTTGAAAAAGAATAATAATAAAAAGAGTGAAAATTTGATGCACCCAAATAAAAAATATGCAAAAATCTAAGTTTGGGGGTGCTTGTTATTTATAATGTATCTCATTCTCTCTCAAAAAAAGGGGGACAAATAGGTGTGAGACTAAGAAGAAAGTCAAAAAGAAGGAAAATGAGTTGAATGAAAAGTGCTTATGGTACGTAATTGAGCCTAAATGCCTACTTTTATCTACCCCAGCCTAAGCCTACATTACAACCCTTGAAAGTCCTGATGATCTCTAATATGTATGTCTATGATTAGTGGAGAATAGCAAGTGAACATGTCTATAACATTTGGGAAAGATGAAATGAAATTGACATGCATAAGTTAAGTGTTTGTGTTTCCAATTGATCATGATCTAAGTGAATTTGCGAAATATCTAACTTAAAATTTTAAATTGCTAAATATTAATGCTATGTATGTTCAACATATTATCCCAATTTTCATCCATGATTTTGAAGAAGCATTGCTATAGCTACTTGATCCATTTCATTGAGTCTTCTATTTGATTTTTGTTTTTGTTTAATGCTTCACTCGAGGGCGAGTGAAGTGTAAGTTTGGGGGTGTTTGTTAAGTGTATTTTGTATACACTTTTGAGTCCTTTTTAGTTAGTATTTTACTCTTTTATTTTGCGTTTAGTATAGTGTTAGATGTGTTTTTCTTTCATTTTGTGTCACAGCGATCATAAAGGAGAAAATACATAATCAAGGATGAAATGAGCTTAATTGAGATGAAGTTGCACACTAAAAAGGCCAAGAAATGAAGTCTAAGAAGTCTCGGGAAGTATAGAAGAAATCAGACGAAGTCTGGACGAGAAAATGACAAAATATCAGAAAATTCGGTACTGGGATGCTGTCGGCGCCGCAGAACCAGCCAGCAGTGCTAAAACACATGAGAGCTCTGATTTTGCTGCAGTATTTTTGGCGCCGTGGCGCCAGCCTGCAGGGCCACGCGCCGACGCGGGATTTCTAATTTTTTGGGCCTAATTTGACACGTTTTCAGGGTCCGAAAGGGCAACTTTTCCCAGCTTATAAATTCCTAAACCCTGGCAGATTTTAATCACACTTTTCATTCTACTTTGGAGAGGAGAACGACGGCTAGAAGCAAGATTATAGACATCTTCTTGTTCAAGTTTTTTTTTTCCTTTACTTTATTTCAGTTTATGTTGGATTGTAATTTAGTTCTTGACATGACAATGTTTAGGAGCTAAATACTTTAGTAGGGTTTCCATCGAATCTTCTTGAAGCCCTTTCATATAGTTAATGCATTAGTTCTTGAATTCTTCTTCAGCATATTAAGATCTATTCAATATTGCTATGATTGCTTGATAATTAACTAGCTATTAATTGTCATCACTTATATGATTTCGAATCAAAAGTCTGAAATGTGAGATTTGAATATGCTGTAATTGTCTAGACATAGGTTAAACACGTGAACGAAAGTTCCCGATACTTATGTAGCATTTAAATGTTATTGTTCTTAATCCTCCTGTGTGGTAAAACTTATCATAGAAATATAGAAGGTTTCTGCATTAGGTGCTATTGTATGTCCTAACAGGAATATAATGACTAATTAGTTAACTTGCTATCTTAATAAGAAGAAGAATCATTAGCATTGCATTAACACGTGAAATAGTGGATAGTTGGGGAGATTGTAAGTCCTATTTCCTTCATAACTGTTATAAACCCAAAGTATTATAATCTTTAGTTTATTTTCTGCACTTAGTCATAATTCTTAGTATAATTCTCAAACTAAAGAACGTCAACCAAACAGATACCATATGATAGATAATCGATACTTAATAAACCAGTCTCTGTGGACGATAAACTCGGTATTACAGATCTTTATTACTTGAACGATACGTACACTTGCGTAAGCAATTAGAAATATCGCAACAGTAATAGCTGATAGTAACAACTGACAACATCAGACGGCAGAAACAACTCACTAGTAGTGAATGTCTCTGAGGGCCCTAATATGCCTAAATGTCATGCAAAATGCAAATGTGGTATACATATATATATATATATATATATATATATATATATATATATTGGCCACATAAGGGCATCTTCCTTCCCCATAACCGCCTCCGTGGGCATCAGGTTATATCAGTCTCTATGGGCATAATCATTATCATATTGGCCTCATTAGGCATCTTCCTTTTTGTGGTAGTCTGTACCAGCTGCAGGTTGTGTGCCTATATAAAGCCTTCCCTTTTCCCCATCCCCTACATATATATAATATTTACCATATAGTAGTGTGTATAACATATTTGGGTCCAGGGTAATACATGAATATAATGCAAGTGCATAAATGATAATACAACATTCCGAACCCATCATATGACATAATACCCTTGTACCTTCGGCTACCATTAGGAATAATAACATCTTTCCCATATACCACAATAAGGATTTAGAAACATATTTATACATGTTTTTAACATAGAAATCAATAACATGAACATTCTTAATTACTAATGAGTTGAATAATTTATGGAACATTACCACGGTTACGTTTCGTTACATGAAAAATGCCAAAAGAAAGAGGGATTTACCTTAACATACCTTTGAATCGACTCTTTGCGATGATGAAATCAATCTCCATTACAACTTTATCGCTTGATGGGACGTCACTGCCACTGTGCTACTAATTCCCATGACAATCAATTTTTTTGTTTAACTACACTAACGTTGTTGCTTTCTTGCTTAATGGAACAAAATGAGTAGCTAAAAGGGTACTGTCCAAATAACTGCAAATATGTTTTGCAAGATAGAATGTATAGGAAAATCTAAATGGAAAGTCTTAAAAAAGAGAAAGGGATATTGCAGATGCCTTTTCTTATCCCTAACATGCTAAGGAAAATAGTTTCAATTCTTAAGGAACATATGTTTCCATGACCCGTGTAACCCCCTTGTCATTAACCTTGTTACTTATTGATAATACATGCCACCACACCTACATGTGGATGCATAAGAAGGCATTTTTCTGCCACCTATCCCTGGTTCATTACACGTGAATATGCGCCCCTAAAGGTTATCCAACAATTCCACTTAATTCAATTACACGCATATAATTTCTTGGTCTCAATTTACTTAAATCTTGATGACTTATAAAATTTTCATATACTCAATGTCATATTCGTGCGATATCACACTAGTCCATAACCTCTTTTGGGACATACAACCATTATTTTCAATTTTCGTTGTCACACTTCTTAAGTCCTAAATTATTTCGGGACCGCATCCTTTTATTTATTAAATTTTTCTTTTGCGTTCGTGACCATGACCAGAAAATCCTCCAACGCCCGGGTCTATTTTCATACGCCTAGCGATTTTACATACGCCTAGCGGCGCAAATCATGACCCGAAAGTACGGAATGTTACAGTTAGATCCCATCCTTTTCATACATGCATCCTGTTTTGTTCCTTGATGCTTACTAATAATGTGACTATTGGCATCCATGCTAGTAATAACATTCTCATGTTTTGATTGATCATTTCTGGATTTTACACCTTGTTTTGGACTATTTGACTGATGAATTTGTGTCAATCCTACTCATTGAGTCCTTGATCACCTTATTATAGACAAGTGAGGGTTGCTCAGTTGGTAAAACACTTTCACCTACAATCGGTAGGTCCAGAGTTTGAGTCACACGGAAGGAATGTGTGAAAACACTATAGATTCTCCAAAATGGGGGTAAAAAAAGATCACCTTATCATGCTTTTGTTGTGTCTTTCCTTCACAAGATTCCACAACTTGCTTGGAACTGCTCTACACTGATTTAGTAGTACTCTTCCCGGTATGATCCTGGATTTGAAACACCATTTTTAGCCCCTTCTGGTTTCTTTTTTGCACCAACTTTGTTATTTTGCCATCCTGTAGGTCTTTTATCGTTCTTTGAATGCTATTCCTGATGAATCACTAGTTTAGCTTGATTGCCCACTACCTTTCCACTCTATAAAATCTTCACATGATCAGCTTGTGTTGAATTATCCTCCCTCTTCTCTTCTACAACCTCCTGTTGTTGCTTTTATCTTTTTATACAGTTCTAGATGAAAAACATGACATTCTTGTTCATTATGACCCTACGGCCTACATCTCATACAATGTGTAGGCAATAATTTATAGCTAATCTTGATCAACTTCGATTTCTCCTTGCCTTTCTCCTTCTTTCTTATACCAACATTAATCATTTTTGGGAATTCATTTAATAAATCATCTTTCATCTACCCTAGCACGACTAGGTCTAATTTTATTTCTTGTGGCCATGTCTACTTGTAAAGGCTTCGCTACAGTAGTTGCGGGTGAAAAAATGGATTACTCAACAAAGTTATGTGGAGGAAGATAAGGAAATAAAATTCATGCCACTGCGGTTGTAGTTTCTTAATCAGGATCAAAAAAAGGATCCCACTTGAGGGCTCTCATAGGATAAGACCAGTTCTAGTACGTCATATAGAAAGCAGGTTTTCTAAGCATGTTTACGTAGTATTCCAGAAGTGTTAATAGAATCAAGACATACCTATTTCGAAGTAAATCAATGTTTTATTCCCCTTTGAGCTCACATTGTTAATTTGGAATCAATCCTTTTAATTCATTGATGTCGGTGTAAGATGATATTAATCTTCATTGGAGAGTCTTCTCATTAATATCAAATATATATAGGTGTACAATGTTCATCTCAATTACAATAGGAATCCTAGTCTCATATACAAGAGGAATCCTAGTCTTACCATAATTATATTTACACAAATATTCTAATTATGGATGGGGATATTAATTAACTACACCTACACGTTTACACACCCCCTCAGTCGGAGCGGGAGGAGGCCGGACGCTGAGACTGGATCTGAAGTCAAGAAACAACTGTCTGGAAGTCCTTTGGTAAATATATCTGCATACTGATAGGATGATGGAACATGTAGCACTCTGACATGGCCTAGCGCAACTTTCTCACGAACGAAGTGTAGGTCTATCTCAATGTGCTTGGTTCACTGATGTTGAACCGGATTATGAGAAAGATAGATGACAGAGATGTTATCACAGTACACAATAGATGCTTGACGCAGCGACATCAAGTTCTAACAAGAAATTTCGAGCCAACAAATCTCGGCTACCACATTTTCAACGCCTCAGATCACTCAACATCGAACGAGATAGGTAGCACAGCCGCTGATGTACCAAGAAATCAGATTATCCCCTAAAAATACACAAAAGCCGGAAGTGGAGCGTCGCGTGTCCGGACACCCTGCCCAATCTGCATTCGTATAAGAGAGCAACCTGTTTGGTGCAGAGGGGTATAGGTGAAAACCATAATCAAGTGTGTCTTTAATGTATCAGATGAGAAATGAGACTCCCTGTGGGTATGCATGAATAGACATACCTGCTGAACAACATAAGCAATGTCTGGCCTTGTAAATGTGAGATACTGAAGTGCACCTGCAAGGCTCCTATACAGAGTAGGATCGGAGACTGGAGGACCATCCATAACACTGAGCTTAGATTTCGAATCAACTGGAGTAGGTGAAACTTTGCAATTCGCCATCTTAGCCCTGTACACAATCTCCTATGCATACTTACACTGACACAAGAACATGTGGTTGACAGACCTGGTCACTGATATCCCCCAAAAAATAATTCAGCTTCCCTAAATCAGTCATAGCAAATTCGGACTTAAGCAAGACAATACTCTCATTTTTCAACCCGTCGGAGGAGGCAGTAAGAACAATATCATCCACGTAAAGTAATAAGTAAGCAGTGCTACTGTCACGACCCGACCACGGACCCGTGACTGGTGCCTTACCCCGGGTACCCTTGTGATACAACATCAGAGAAAATCAGCGGAAAATAAACTCACAACAAGAACCCATATAGAAAATAAACAGGCTAACCAAAAATGGCTACCTCTAATATAACAAAGCTGAACAGTTACATCCTTAACAACCCAAGCTATAACAGGACTACAGGCCTCTAAGAATGAGTAAACACTATGACGGGACAGGGGCCCGTCATGCCCCTGAATGTACAAATATCTACAACACCGGGGAGAACCGTACCAAAAGTCGAGCCTCCGGAGAAATGGAGCTCCTGACACCTGAGCAAGATCCTAAGAATGAGGATCCACCACCTGTTTACCCTTACCTGCGGCATGAACGCAACCCCCGAGGAAGGGGGTCAATACACAATATGTACCAAGTATGTAAAACTGGAAAATACTGTATTAATATCATAAGTCTAAAATAAACTGGAGTCATGGAAGAAAATCAAAATACAGTACACTGTGCCTTACTAACAATGAGAGTAACAAGTATAAACTTTACTGCATAAAATAAGAGGCTCATGATCAAAACAGGGACTCCCGCCCGTAGTATCATTAAGCAATCCTACTCCGGGGACTATTTCACCTGCATAGGTCCTGTGGACCCGCATAAGGTCATCACCTCGCATGAGACTATTTCACCCGCATGGGACTATTTCACCCGCATGAGGTCATCCGCCTCGCATGGGACTATTTCACCCGCATAAGACTATTTCACCCGTATGGACCTGGTGGGCCCGCATGAGTACAAGCGCCGCACTCGCATCATGGGTAGCAAATCCATGGCATAAATAGTAATAATAATAATAATACATAAATCAGCACAACCGACTATCATACATAACATAAGCGCTACCGGCTTATCATAACGTAAGCAAGTTAAGAATATCTCCTAACTTCTTAATAACATTTCTAGTACATCCTCTCATTTTAGTTACTTAAGGCACTACATGTCATTTTAAAAGAAAATCCGGGAATTTAACCCAAGTACCACGTTCCTTAAACCTTTTAAGAAAATGACTCCTCTTTATGTAAAAACTCCCAAGATACTAATAACCGTAGTATCAAGTCACGACAACTTTTCAAAACAAGTCACGTTTACCTTTAAAAATACAATAGGCTTCTAAAATCAAGTGACTTCATCTCTTTTAAAACCTTAGGCAATTAATGCCATAAAAACAATTTGCCTTCCACAAATTCAAATCCTTTATCCGTACTTATTTTACTTGGAGTAAACCTTTGCTTATTAACCTTTCATAAAGCCAATACAACCAACTTCCCATAAAGTTGTTATATTGTCATTATACCCTAGTCAAACACATCTCCCTATATCCAAAGGACTTATACTTCTAAACGAAACAAGTATCATATACTTAAAACAAGTGAAGAATGTCAAATCTTGTACGTCTACCGTACTACATAGGTACAACTACTCATGCTCAAGAGATAAGAAAGCTCCACATACCTCTTCGGTCAATCCACTTGCTAAGTCCAAAATACCGCACGTAATATGTCAACCTATAATGACCATAATACGTTTATTAACTTCTAGTTTCAATGTAGACATTCCAAGTGCAAAGCCACTAAATTCTATGGAAAATTGGGCAGCATTTTCTTTGTTTCTACATACTTTGCCACCTTTTTCAAGGCCGAATTCAACATCCAAACACCACATTTAAGGCCCAACAATCCAAACATTTCAAAGGGGATTACACACCTAATCTTGGATGTGTAAAATTCTGCCCCACAATGTATAACAACTAACTTAACAAGTTTAAGGTAGTTTTTAGGCTACAACATGCTCACATAACCTTCTTAACCAATCCTTTCATATCCAAACCATATTTCTTACATGCAATAAATCTAAGAGCATTATTTACTACTACAAGTTCCTTCTTCTTCACATGCAACACAAATAACTAGCTACAAGAGAAGAATTGTTACCTTAGAGCTTTAGCCAAAATTATTCCAACAACTTTGCTAGCCTACTTTCCAAGAACACCACTACAATAACTCCTACAAGCTAGCCACAAACTTCCTTCTTGCCACACTTTTCAGATTTTCCTCAAGCTTAGATTTCCTCTTGAAATTCTAGAGAGAAGTGAGAGCTTTTAGCTTTAGAGAGAGAGAAGGACTTTGAAAGATGACCAAGTCTTCAAGACTTGGTCAATATATAAGACATGCAAAAATCAGATGGGGGGGGGGGGACACTTGTCACCCACCTATGGCCTTTTTTAAAAACAAAACAGTGCAGAATTTTCCACTCAACTTCGCAGAACCCGCCTCGGCGCCGCGGCGCTGAAACCTCTGCCAGCCCTCAGAACTTTCCGGCGCCGCGGCGCTGCAACTTCAGCGAACCCTCAGATCAACTGGCGCCGCGGCCCTGCACCCGGCGCCGCGGCCCTGAGGCTCCTGACCGAAACACCTTTCTGTCCAACTGTGCACTGAACTTGTAACTCCCATAACTTTCTACTCCGATGTCCTATCGACGAACGGTTGGTTGCGTTGGAAACTAGACTCAACGAACTACGCACTAGGCCTTTGAAACACCTAGGAACCCTCAATGTATCGGGTCATAACCCGCCCCAAAGTTGACCAAAAACCCGTCCGAAACAATCCGTCAACCCATCCTTCTAAAATTTAAGTCTTAATCCCTTACGTACGCTCTCACACGTATGGCCAGAACTACGGGGTATAAAATTCTCCCCCCCCTTAGAAACATTCCTCCCGAATTTTCCTTCTAGGCCTACTCAAATCACGATATCGACATAGACCCTCTTACTATTTCTCTTTGCAAATAAAACACTCCACATAGCCACAACATTACTCAAGCATAATTGCCAAATTAAAACTAACAATAAGGAAAGTGGGTTACCTGGAGGTATAGGGAATAAGTGAAGATACTTCTTCATCATGTCATCCTCTGCTTCCCACTTCATCTCCTCCCTGTTCTCGTTCCGCCATAAGACTTTGACGGAAGCCACATCCTTTGTCCGAAGTCGCCTGACCTGACGATCGAGTATCGCTATGGGACTCTCCTCATACGATAACCCCTCTGTCACCTGGACATCATGAATCGGGTGCACTCTAGATGGATCTCCAATAAATTTCCGCAACATAGACACATGGAAAACTGGATGCACTGCCTCCAGATCGGACGACAGATCCAACTCATAGGCAACTTTGCCTACCCTACGGACAATTTGATAAGGCCCAATGTACCTTGGGCTAAGTTTTCCCTTCTTCCCAAATCTCATCACGCCCTTCATGGGTGATACCTTCAGGAAGATCCAATCATCTACCTCAAACTCTAAGTGCCGACGCCGATGATCTGCATACGACTTCTGTCGACTCTAAGCTGACAATAACCGCTCCTGGATAAGCTTCACCTTATCCACTGCCTGCTGAATCAAGTCCGGCCCGACTAACTGTACTTCTCCCAACTCAAACCAACCTATCGGTGACCTGCACTTCCTCCCGTATAAGGCCTCATAAGGCGCCATCTGGATACTAGAATGGTAGCTGTTGTTATAAGCAAACTCTACCAGAGGTAAATGATCCTCCCAGCTACCCCTGAAATCGATAACACAAGCCCGCAAAGATATCCTCGTTGTCCGATAGTGCTACCGCCCGTCCGTCGGTCGAGGATGAAACGCGATCGAGACTCACGTGTCCCTAATCCTTCGAAAGACCTCCGTAAGTTAGCCAGAATCGGGCTCCTGCATCAAATAATCGATATAGGAACTCCGTGCGCCTCACAATCTCTCGATATACGCCTAGCATAATCTCGGCCAAAAAGTCGCCCTAATCGGAAGAAAATGGGCTGATTTCACACCGTCGACGATAACCCAAATGGAATCATGCTTCCTCTGAGTGTGAGGTAACCCTGTAATAAAATCCATATTTACCACCTCCCACTTCCAAGTCGGAATATCAATAGTCTGCAACGGCCCACCGGGCTTCTGGTGCTCAACCTTGACCTACTGACAATTAGGACATTGTGCAACAACACCTGCCACGTCCCTCTTCAGGCCATCCCACCAATACCCACATCTGAGGTCATGGTACATCTTAGTCGACCCCGGATGAATAGAATAACGAGCACTGTGTGCCTCCCCCAGAATCTGCTGACGAAGTCCTGTCACATCGGGAACACACAACCGGCCCTCAAATCTTAGCACCCCATCAGGTGCTACCTCAAATAGACTCTTCTCCTCCTGAAGAGCTGCATCTCGATACCGTACCATAATCGGATCCTCATACTGTCGCCTCTTCACCTCCTCGACGATGGAAGACTCGGCAACCTCTCGAACCCGAACTCCATCACTATTAGAGTCAACCAAACGAACCCCAAGGCTCGCTAGTTGATGCAACTCGCGGACCATGTCCCTCTTCTCTGGCTGCACACCTGACAGACTACCCATCGATCGGTGACTAAGGGCGTCTGCAACAACATTAGCCTTCCCTGGATGGTATAGGATATCGACATCGTAATCCTTAAGCAGCTCCAACCACCGTCTCTGCCGCAAGTTCAGCTCCCTCTGGCTGAAGATATACTGGAGACTCTTGTGGTCTGTGTAAATATCCACGTGAACTCCATATAAATAATGTCTCCAAATCTTCAAGGCATGAATCACTGCTGCCAACTCTAAGTCATGCATGGGATAGTTCTTCTCATGCTTCCTAAGCTGTCGAGATGCGTAAGCTATAACTTTACCGTGCTGCATCAGCACGCACCCAAGCCCGACACCTGACGCATCACAATAAACCACATATCCGTCTAAACCCTCTGGAAGAGTAAGAATCGGGCGTCAATTTCTCCTTTAGCAACTGGAAACTTCCCTCACAAGCATCCGTCCACCGGAACATAGCTGCCTTCTGAGTCAGCTTAGTCAAAGGTGCTGAAATGGAAGCAAACTTCTCCACAAATCTCCGATAATAACCCGCAAGGCCCAAAAAGCTGCGCACCTCCGTCGGTGTAGTGGTGCGCCAAGTCTTGATCGCCTCAATCTTTGTTGTATCTACGAATACCATCTACCCGATAACATTCCCTAAGAAAGCCACTGGCCAACCAAAACTCGCATTTGAGAACTTGCGCACAATCGCCGATCCTGCAGGACTCCCAATACCGCCCTCAAATGATCTGCATGTTCCTGCTCTGTGCGCGAATAAACCAGTATATCATCAATGAATACTATAACGAACATATCCAAGAATGGTTTGAACACCGCTCATCAAATCCATGAATATCACGGGCGTTGTCAACCCGAAAGACATCACCTGAACTCATAGTGCCCATACCGGGTCTGAATGCGATCTTTGGGATATCCGCCTCTCTAACTCGCACTGATGATAACTGCACCGCAGTTCTATCTTGAGAAACACTCGCACTCGCAGAATCGGTCAAACAAATCATCAATCACGGGAGGGATATCATTCTTGATAGTTACCTTATTCACCGTCAGAATCAACACACATACGCAGCGTCCCATCCTTCTTCTTTACAAATAACACTGGCGCTCCCCAGGGAGAAATACTTGGCCTGATAAAGCCTTTCTCCAGCAAGTCCTTCAGCTGGTCTTTCAATTCCTTCAACTCAGCAGGTGCCATCCTATATGGCGGAATAGATATCGGTCGGGTGTCTGGCGCCAAATCGATGCAAAACTCAATCTCCCTCTCAGGAGGGATACCCGGAAGCTCGTCTGGGAATACGTCTGAAAACTCTCTAACGACCGGATCGACTAAAGGTCCAGATCTCATTCTCGATGTCGAATACGAACCATATGGTAGATATACCCTTCCGCACCATCTTCCTAGCCTTGAGGTAAGAAATAAACCTACCACCTGGCGATGCAAAGATTCCTTCCACTCGAGCAACCGACTCACCGGAAATCGAATCGCATCTCTCTATACAGTCCACATTGGCATAACAAAACGCTAGCTAATCCATACTCATAATCACATCAAAGTCCGTCATATCCAACTCTATCAAGTCGGCAAGAGTCTGACGACTGTCTATAGTCACTGGGCAAGCCTTATATACCCGCTCAGCTACCACCGAATCACCCACTGGCGTAGCCACCTCAAAAGGTTTTATGGACTCGGGCTCTATCCCTATTCTACCAGCAATATGAGGAGATATATAGGACAAGGTAGAACCTGAATCTATCAAAGCATATATATCACAACATGCAATCAATAATGTACCTGTGACGATATCTGGTGACGCCTCCTGGTCATGACGGTTGGACATAGCATAGATGCGGTTCTGAGGACCGCTGGAACTGGGACCCCTACCATGACCCCTGCCGCGGCCTGCTGGTCCGTGAACACCGCCGCCCGGGCGACGCCATCAAGACGAAGATCCAACCATCGACCGCTTACCGAGCCATAACATTCCCGCCGCCTCTAGTCGGACAATCTCTCCTCAAATAGCCCTGCTGGCCACAAGAGTAACAAGCTCCTGGAGTAACACGACACCCTCCATAATGGCAATCGCCACATCGGCCACACCGAGGTATAGATGGCCTCATCTGACTGGAGCTCTGGTCCCTCTGGGAACCCGAAGCCCTGGGACCTCGCCCCGCCTCAATGCCTCAGACGTCCGGAAGATGGTGGAGGAGCGCTCTGAACCGGCTGAGGTGCAAATCCGGTCTGCTGCTGAGGTTGTCTACCTCGAAAACTACCAGAGGACCCTGCTGTCCTGGCCCTCTTCTGCTGATACCTATCAATCCGCTTGGCCATCGCGTTCTCACACCTGCATATGCTCGCACGCGGCAATATCCATGCCGGTGAAGAGCTACTCGTGTAACCCTCGCCAAGTAATCATCGAGCCTCGTGACATAGCGGTGCACCCGTCCTCCGTATGCGCTACAAAGCGGGTACATACCGAGCCAACGAGTCAAACTCTACGTTGTACTCCCGGACCGTCCGCCCACTCTGTCTCAGTCAAAAATCTATCAGCCCGAGCTCTCCTCATCTGCGGAGGCAAGAAATGGCTAAGGAACGCCTCTGAGAACTCGTCCCAAGCAGCTAGAAGCGCATGCTCCCCCCGGGATAGTTCCCATGAATCATACGATCCAACCGCGGTATCCCGCACGATGTGAACCGAATAATATCGACTGCTCTCGAAGCCCGATCACTCTCATGATCCAGAATCGCCGAATAAACTCCTGAGGATCATCCTCCGGCCTCGACCCATAGAACTCTGGCGGGCCGCAACTCAAAAAGTCCCGCAGTCTCAAGCTATCGATTCGGGTGACCACGGTACAACCGAATCATTGCTCTCGCTCGTCCTCCTGCCTAGCCACGATCCTGGCTAATAACTGAGCCATATCCTTGTAACCCATATCCTCTGCTCCAGGATGTGTAACTGGAGGCTCAGGTATCGCGGTCTCAGTAGCCGCTGCTGCTGCCCCGAACTCTGCTGGGGGTGACGACGTCGTGGAACTCGCCATCCGAAACATCCTCTCGGTAAGTGGGGATCAGGCCTCGCGACCCTCGTGTCCTACTAACAGCCTCCTCACCGCTTTGCCCTTCGGGACGCGTTGGCTTGCGTGGAGGCATAAGCGATACAGAAAATATGTCGAGGAGTTCAACCTATAACATGCCTCTATTGCACGATCTCGAGTGAAAGAATGGAAACTAATCCTAAATATCTCGTAGCCTCACGATTATAGATGTGGTGCACAACACACCGATAATCAATACTCTACTAGATACGGCTGTAGACCTTTCTCTCGAGGATTAAGCGCTCGATACCACTTTTGTCACGACCCGACCACGGACCCGTGACTGGTGTCTTACCCCGGGCACCCTTGTGATACAACATCAGAGAAAACCAGCGGAAAATAAACTCACAACAAGAACCCATATAGAAAATAAACAGGCTAACCAAAAATGGCTACCTCTAATATAACAAAGCTGAACAGTTACATCCTTAACAACCCAAGCTATAACAGGACTACATGCCTCTAAGAATGAGTAAACACTATGACGGGACAGGGCCCCATCATGCCCCTGAATGTACAAATATCTACAACACCGGGGAGAACCGTACCAAAAGTCGAGCCTCCGGAGAAATGGAGCTCCTGACACCTGAGCAAGATCCTAAGAATGAGGATCCACCACCTGTTTACCCTTACCTACGGCATGAATGCAGCCCCCGAGGAAGGGGGTCAGTACACAATATGTACCAAGTATGTAAAACTGGAAAATACTGTATTAATATCATAAGTCTAAAATAAACTGGAGTCATGGAAGAAAATCAAAATACAGTACACTGTGCCTTACTAACAATGAGAGTAACAAGTATAAACTTTACTGCATAAAATAGGAGGCTCATGATCAAAACAGGGACTCCCGCCCGTAGTATCATTAAGCAATCCTACTCCTGGGACTATTTCACCCGCATAGGTCCTGTGGACCCGCATAAGGTCATCACCTCGCATAAGACTATTTCACCCGCATGGGACTATTTCACCCGCATGAGGTCATCCGCCTCGCATGAGACTATTTCACCCGCATGGACCCGGTGGGCCCGCATGAGTACAAGCGCCGCACTCGCATCATGGGTAGCAAATCCATGGCATAAATAGTAATAATAATAATAATACATAAATCAGCACAACCGGCTATCATACATAACATAAGCGCTACCGGCTTATCATAACGTAAGCAAGTTAAGAATATCTCCTAACTTCTTAATAACATTTCTAGTACATCCTCTCATTTTAGTTACTTAAGGCACTACATGTCATTTTAAAAGAAAATCCGGAAATTTAACCCAAGTACCACGTTCCTTAAACCTTTTAAGAAAATGACTCTTCTTTATGTAAAAACTCCCAAGATACTAATAACCGTAGTATCAAGTCACGACAACTTTTCAAAACAAGTCACGTTTACCTTTAAAAATACAATAGGCTTCTAAAATCAAGTGACTTCATCTCTTTTTAAAACCTTAGGCAATTAATGCCTTAAAAACAATTTGCCTTCCACAAATTCAAATCCTTTATCCGTACTTATTTTACTTGGAGTAAACCTTTCCTTATTAACCTTTCATAAAGCCAATACAACCAACTTCCCATAAAGTTGTTATATTGTCATTATACCCTAGTCAAACACATCTCTCTATATCCAAGAGACTTATACTTTTAAACGAAACAAGTATCATATACTTAAAACAAGTGAAGAATGTCAAATCTTGTACGTCTACCGTACTACATAGATACAACTACTCATGCTCAAGAGATAAGAAAGCTCCACATACCTCTTCGGTCAATCCACTTGCTAAGTCCAAAATACCGCACGTAATATGTCAACCTATAATGACCATAATACGTTTATTAACTTCTAGTTTCAATGTAGACATTCCAAGTGCAAAGCCACTAAATTCTATGGAAAATTGGGCAGCATTTCCTTTGTTTCTACATACTTTGCCACCTTTTTTCAAGGCCGAATTCAACATCCAAACGCCACATTTAAGGCCCAACAATCCAAACATTTCAAAGGGGATTACACACATAATCTTGGATGTGTAAAATTCTGCCTCACAATGTATAACAACTAACTTAACAAGTTTAAGGTAGTTTTTAGGCTACAACATGCTCACATAACCTTCTTAACCAATCATTTCATATCTAAACCATATTTCTTACATGCAATAAATCTAAGAGCATTATTTACTACTACAAGTTCCTTCTTCTTCACATGCAACACAAATAACTAGCTACAAGAGAAGAATTGTTACCTTAGAGCTTTAGCCAAAATTATTCCAACAACTTTGCTAGCCTCCTTTCCAAGAACACCACCACAATAACTCCTACAAGCTAGTTACAAGCTTCCTTCTTGCCACACTTTTCAGATTTTCCTCAAGCTTAGATTTCCTGTTGAAATTCTAGATAAAACTGAGAGCTTTTAGCTTTAGAGAGAGAGAAGGACTTTGAAAGATGACCAAGTCTTCAAGACTTGGTCAATATATAAGACATGCAAAAATCAGATGGGGGGGGGGGGGACACTTGTCACCCACCCATGGCCTCTTTTAAAACAAAACAGTGCAGAATTTTCCACTCAACTTCGCAGAACCCGCCTGGCGCGCATGGCCCGGCCATGGCCACAAAACCTCTGCCACCTCAAAATTTCCGCGCATGCCTCGCTTCGGCGCTGGCGCTGCAACTTCAGTGAACCCTTAGATCAATCGGGCGCGCCTCGCACCGGCGCGCCTCGAGG
Source organism: Przewalskia tangutica (assembly GCA_029844215.1). Taxonomy (NCBI): domain Eukaryota; kingdom Viridiplantae; phylum Streptophyta; class Magnoliopsida; order Solanales; family Solanaceae; genus Przewalskia; species Przewalskia tangutica. The sequence continues at coordinate 137,324,857 of CM056720.1, read as the reverse complement.
CTCCGACCAAACACCTTCGCCCAACTGCAATCGAACTTGTAACTCCCATAACTTTCTACTCCGATGTCCTATCGACGAACGATTGGTTGCGTTGGAAACTAGACTCAACGAACTACGCACTAGGCCTTTGAAACACCTAGGAACCCTCAATGTATCGGGTCATAACCCGCCCCAAAGTTGACCAAAAACCCGTCCGAAACAATCCTTCAACACATCCTTCTAAAATTTAAGTCTTAATCCCTTACGTACGCTCTCACACGTATGGCCAGAACTACGGGGTATAACAACTACTACCTCGATGAAAAATGAAGAGTGATGTATTACTCTTGCTGCATACAAACCCAATTTGCAAGATATACCTGGAAAAACGATCATACCACGCACGGGGGGCCTATTTCAGGCCATATAGTGACTTACGGAGACGACACACATAGTGAGGGACTGCTGGATGGGTGAACCAAGGCGGCTGATGCATATAGATTGTTTCTCTTAGATTCCCATGTAAAAATGCATTCTTCACATCAAGATGATGGATCGACCAATGTTTTCCCATGACCAAGAAGTACTGGATTCTCTTTCGGATATGCCCTGAAAGGCGAAGGAAGCCTGGAATGCCAACATGCGTCTATTATATTGAATTTACCCGATAGTCTTCATTTTGGGTACAATGTTCAAAACTGTGCAAATGGTAGCCGATTTAACAACCGGGCTGAAGGTCCACCACAATCAATGCCCTACTGCTGATTTGTGCCATTAGCCACAAGTCGTGCCTTATATCTCTCAAGATCTCCACTGTCTCTAAATTTGTGATGAAATAGCCACAAACAACAGATCACATTCACCCCCTCAGGTCTAGGTACTAGATCCCATGTGTGCTATTTAGTTAAAGCATTGAATTCCTCAAATATAGCCGCATTCCAATTAGGGTCTTTTTTGGCCAATATAGGGTTCTTGGTAATTGGAGAAATGTTTGGGAAGACAAGTTAAATTGGACTTCGGGTTTGAAGATTCCATGTTTGGCACGAGTTTCCATTTGGTGAGTGGGGACAGTGAGAGGCTCCAAGATTGAGGGATTGGTTGGATATGGAGAAGGAGGGGGTGACGCTGTCGGAGGCTCCACGACGCCGTGATCAAGGGCCGCGACACTGGAGGATTGATAGACCTCTCTGAAGTTTTGGCGATGCGACGCCTCATCACTGGGCCGCGGCGCCTCATCACTGACCCTTGGGGCCGCGGCGCTGACGCTGAAGAAAAACTACTGGGCAAAGAAGGTGATTCTGTGACAGTGCTATGATCTAGCTGACTGAGAATGAAGGGAGAGATGGCAGGCTCGTCAAGAAAAGAGTAATCCGGTTTTGGAACTTTTTAAGATACAAAAACGAGAATGTGGTCTCGTCGAATGTGACATGACGAGATATGTGAATTTGACAAGTGGACAAGTCATAACATAGATAGCCCCTATGATTCAGCGGGAAGCCTAGGTAGACACATGGAGTGGACCGGGGAGCTAGTTTGTGAGGGGCAGTAGAGGCAAGGTTAGGATAGCAGAGACAACTGAATATCCGGAGATGATTATACGATGAGACTCTATGATAGAGGATTTCGGTAGGGGTCATATTGTGAAGAGTGCTAGTTGGGAGAATATTGAGAATGTATTAAGACATTTTAGCAGCATATACTCAGAAGGACGGAGGTAGGGAGACATGAATCAATAGAGTGCGAATCATATTGTTAATGGTGCGAATGATTCTATCATATTTATCATTTTGAGAGGAGGTGTGAGGGCATGAGAAGCGAAAGACCATGCCATTATTAGTACAAAAACGACGAAACATAGAGTTGTTGAATTCACGATCATTATCGCACTGAAAATATTTTATATCTTTTTCAAACTGTGTGTGAATGAATGTTCGAAACTCAAGAAATTTGGCAAACACTTCCGATTTAAATTTGAGAGGATACAATCAAACAAAGTGAGAAAAAACATCTAGTAAGATAAGATAGTATTTATGATCGAGAGAACTGACAACAGGTGATGTCCATAAATCGACATGTATAATATCAAAAGGTGCTAAAATAACACTAGTAGATGATTTAAACAGAACACGAGTATGTTTGCCTAAAGAACAAGAAACACAGTTTTGGGTATGCTTCCCATTACAAGTAATGAAATTATTTCCTCTAAAAAAATTAAAAACTGGGGTTCCTGGATGACCAAGCCTATTATGCCATGTTGAAGAAGAAATAGCCGCTAGAGAGACGGGAGACTAGATCTGGCAGCGGAGGTGGGAGTGAATGGATATAGATCCCCCGTCCGTATGAAGATCCTTCACAGTGAAACCAAAAGGGTCAAAATCAACAGAGACAAAATTATTACGAGTGAATTTGCGGATAGAGATTAGATTCTTAATCACATGTGGGGCATATAGGGTATTTTTAAGGGGGAATGAATTAGGAGGTGGTGTGTAGGATGTACCATAATCCTTTACTGGAATGCGGTGACCACTATCAACTGTCACAAATTGAGGATGCTTTAAACCAAACAAGTTGGGAATATTACCTACAGACCGGGTGAGGTGAGAAGTGGCTCTAGAGTCGATGTACCAGTTGTTGTCAGGATGTTGCATATTGAGACTGCTGAAGGCCTGGCCTAACTCAGTGGGTGGCATGCTGGACGAGGGCTGCTGGAAGTGGCCATGCATGAAGTGGGCTTGCCGCGGGTACTGGACTTGCCGAGGGGCTGAAGCAGGGCCCAATAACCCGTGGGAGAATCTTGGTTGAAGGATTCTTACGGAATCGCGGAGGCGCCGCGTGCCGCATCGTTCATTGGGCGTCGCCGCGACGCTGAACTGATTCTGTGGGCCATGTTGTTGCTGCTGCTGAGTCTGCTGTCCGCGACCCTTACCACGACCACGACTTCCTCTACCGCGGCCCTTGCCACCCTTGCCACCGCATCCCTGTTGTGGTTGCGAGTTTTCTGGCGGCGTTGGATCTTGAGGGCGCGTTTCGACAGCTAACGCCTTCTGACTGTGATCATCCTGCTTAGCACGTCGAGTCTCTTCGAGCAACAGCTGCGAGCGAGCTTTGGTTAAATTGGGTAGCGTATCTGCCTGTTAAATCATGGTGGCTAACGTATCATAGTCGCCTTTGGGAGGGCCTGTAATCAATTGCAACACCATTTTAGTGTCTGATACAGGCGTGTCGACGTTGGAGAGTTGATCCGCCAATAGTTTCAACTGTCTGCAGTACTCAGTCATGTTGGAGAAATTTTCAAGGCGTGTATTGTTAAATTGTTCCTCCAAATAGATACTCACGAGTGTGCTTGTTATCTTGAAAGATTTCCTGAAGCGGTTCCATAAATCAAGGGCTGTGGCGCCATATTTTATGATAGTAAGAAGAAGATCCTGAGAAATACTACCATAAATCCACTGTTTGACGTCGGCGTCTAGACGACGGCAAGTAGACTCATCAACCTCCGGAGGGCGCGGAATAGTGTCATCGATGTGATCAAGAACGTCATAGAGACATGAGTGATTACGAAACAGTTCAACCCAAGGATAATACTGACTGTTTTCTTGGTCAAGAAGAATGAGAATATAATTCTTGATGTTGGTAACAGTTAGGGCGGGATGTAAGGGGGATGACAACGTGGTGGTGAGATTTGTGGAGGTAGAAGCTTCAGAAGTTTTGGAGGAATCTTGAGTATCTATTTAGAGAAGAGAGGAAAGAAGAAGAAAAACCAAAAAAATTTGGAGGAGAAGGGGGAGGAGTCGCGACAGAACTGCCCGAGAAGGGGGGCTGGGCAGCGGCGACCTCACACAAAAAAACATTCTAGGGTTTTGTGTTAGGCTCTTGATACCATGTAAGATGATATTAATCTCCCTTGGGAGTCCTCTCATTAATATCAAATATATATATATGTGTACAATGTTCATCCCAATTATAATAGGAATCCTAGGAATCCTAGTCTTACCATAATTATATTTACACAAATATTCTAATTATGGGTGGAAATATTAATTAACTACACTTGCACGTTTACAGTCGGGCCATCTATAAGTGAATTTTCCAATGATTGCATATTGAAAATTATCTTGTAACACTATTCACTAGATCTCTTCATCTTCACATATTAACATCAGCTCTCCATGTACATACGTGATGAGCTTAAGCGAAATTGGCTACATGTTCATGGTTGTCATGTTTGTCATCGCTGTCGTGTCTGGAACTTAGTTTCCAGCGTAAGATAATTTTGTAGCTTTGATATAGGGTTTAGAGGCTTCGCGGAGGCTGAGCAACCTATCGAGGAGGCTACCCGCCAGCCATATTGTCCATTAAAGGCGGAGATCATTGGAAGGTTTTTCTGCTAGGCTTTAGGGTTTGTTGAGAGCGTTTTTTTATTTAGTTGGTTGGTATTTCTTAAATTTAAGACTTTAACTTGTATTTCTAATATAATGCATCTTAAAGTAAAACAAGAAATTAAGGAAGTTTAGTAACTCAATTTTCAAATAATCGCTACCACAAAGAAAATGAGAGTTCCAAAATACAATATCATTTCTAACTAAAAGATCAATGCAAATATACTTTAGTACTAAGAATAATATAATAAATATGCACATTAGTGACTACTCAAGGGCATGTTCAGGCAAGCTTGTTCAAAAACAAATTTAACATTTTCATACATTTCAATTTCAGAAGTCAAAAAATCTATAAATAGCAAGGAATGGAATCATATATATATATATACTTAATTCATTAACAGATCCAGCCAAGGCTAAAAAGCTAAGCAAAACCTCCACTGTTCATTCGCCGCATAGAAAATGAATTGCATCCCCCTCCTTCATTTCCAGCAGTTAATAAGGAAAAGACAAAATGTAACATAGTTAGACAAAAATGTTACTCCATCTGTTTAAATTTATGTGACATAGTTTGACTCGTCTAATAGATTAAAAAAATAAAGATCTTAAAATTTTGTTGGTTTTAAACATTCATAACATTTGTATGGATATAAATTCTAAAACTTATATCTTAAACATGTCATAATATTTGTATCATTATACAAGCTTCTTATTAGGAGTAAAATAAGAATCATAAAATTAGTTGTTTTCAAATTTAGAAATATATCATTTTTCTTAGAACAGACTAAAATAAGTATATCATACAAACTGAAAATCAAGGATATACATGTACGACTCATGTGGTGATTGTTTTTTGTAAGTGTGGAAGAGGAAATTTATTTGCAGAATGAATACGTGACATGTGTTTTTTACATACAGTTTAGCTATTAACCATAATTAATCAAAATATATTTTCTGCCTTAATTGTAGGAAAAATATTTTTCGTGGAAAGAGGAGGGTTGTGGGGGTGGTGAACAAACCTCATCTGGAGTCGCCTCCTCTTTGATGATAAGGCCCTTAAACAAGAATACATATGGTCCTTCCTTGTTATAAAGAATACATCTGGTGTCCAAGTAAATCTTCATGAGTTTCTTGAGAGGTGCATTTCCCCTAATTTTGAAATAAAATATACTTTCATCCTACAAAATTAATATTAATTGCTTTCGTCTTTCTCTGAACTAAACAAAAATCGTAAGGTCTCCCTACGAGTTAATTTATCGACTAGCCAAAAGGCAAAAAGATAAAAACACATTGTCAACAAATAGCTTACACTAACACAACTATATATGAAGAAGAGACACAAAATTTATCAATACTATGGGGAGGAAAACATTTTCTAATTTTTTTTCTCATTGGTTGAAACATATTTTTTCTAGGAAAACAAATTTCATATAACTTTCCTAATGAAAATTCCACCCCCGCCACCCCTGAACATCTCATCCCAACCCTAATATTATTTTTCTAGATTATATAATGTTCTTTGGCAATATAATTTTTGGTTACTTACGATACATTAAAAAATAAGTAAGAAATTCACTTGTTTTACAAACAAAAAAAAAAAAAAAAATCTTCAAACCAAGCATACCTTTGCTATGTCTTTCTTCCAGTTTCTATTGGAGTTCATTAGATTCCTTTTCTGTACAATAAGTAAACCCTTGCCGCTTTCATCTACTAACAAATCCCCTCCCCCTCCTATCAGCTTAAGTTAATTAAGATAAACTATATCATGCACCTGGCTACATTAAATAAACCAGTCTTCATTGCTCGTCGATTGATAAAGGTCAACTTGCCGAGTAATTTGACATGTTAGACTAGATCATATACTGGAAAGTTATTTTGGTGGCTAGTTGATTTTTTTTAAAATATTGTTTTTATTACATAGGGGTTCGAGAACGAGAAATGAGAAGAAGATTACAACGTGGGAATTCGAACTATCATCAACAGGGTAGAAATTCATGTAGTTAACAACTTGAGCTACTAAATTGCTACCCTGGCTAATTGAATTTGATATTGGTCATCCATTTTATTTGATTGCTTCATCAGATAAATCTCCTAACACTTTTAATATCCATATATATGTTATAAACACAAATTAATCCAAATCTAAAATCCAGATGATATATACATGAATAGGACTGTTATCGGTCCGGATATACGAGAACCACCCGAGAACCGGACCGAAATACCCGGACCGATACTCGGACTGAAAATTTAACGGTCCGAATACGAGTACCAAACATAAGGATCCGGACCGATAAAGATCCGGTCCGGCAACCCAGTCTAATTACCCGATAACTTATATGTTACAGTTACCTGATAACTTATAGGGAATATTGCTATTATATATTACTTTAAATTTGTTAATATATATTATGTAAAGCAGTAAAGCAGATATTTTTTATAAAACAATTATAAGTAAAACAGAGATTTTTAAGTAAAGTAGGGATTTTAATATTTCGGACCAATTTCGGACCAGAAACAGTATACAAAACTCTTATCCGTCCGGTCTCGGTCCGGTAACCTTATCGGCCCGGTCCCGGATCTCTTTTCAGGACCGAATTCTTATCGGTCTGGACCGGTAACCTTATCGGTCCGGTTCCGATATATCGATACCCGAACCGGACCGAACCGATAACAACCCCATACATGAACTTCTTTATCTATTCACACGTGCCCTAATTAAACGGCTAAAAGAAAGGTCATCTAGAGTGTGTGCTCCTGATCAAATTTTACCTAACAAATAAATAAATGAAAGATGTAAGAGGAACCCTTCTATATATGGAATTAATGAATCTAGTCATTTTTCAATTTAATTCGGTCAACCTCAGAAAATTATACCCACTGACGTTAAAAATAAGTGATCTTGAGTTTTTAATGGGGTAATTTTATAAAAGTATAATTTGCTGATTGCAGAAATATAACCCATAAGTATAGCCCAAAAATATTTTTCTCCAATGTTATACACTTATATACAAAGATAGGTACATTATGTATATAAGTGTATGAAAATGTATAATATGTAGGTATATACATTAAAATTTATAATTATACTATATTATACATGAAAATACGCACTTATACACATTTACACAATTATACAATATTAAACACTATTGTACACCACTACCCCTGCACCTACCGGTTTCTCCACCGCCGACTCAAACACCTCCAACGACTTTTCCACTGCCGGTAGCTTCATCTCTGCCACCTGTGCTCCACCACCGGCTAGATCTTCAAGGATAAATCTAGATCTAGCAAATTGGGTTTCAATTTTTGTATTTCTCTATTTTCTAGCAAGGATGTACAAGAGAATCGGGCTGCAAACGCCGCGAGGTTTCGGCACCAATGGCTACACTCAAAGCAACAAGTTTTACGGTGATGGTGTTTTGGGTGTTTGTGTGTGCGATTTCTCCGGCGGCGGCGGCGGCGGATGTGAAGTGGTGGGGGAGCGGCGCGACAGAGAGAGAGTGAGAGAGAACGAGAGAGCAAGAGAGAGGAGGCAAAGTTATTTTTTATAAGATTTAAAAGGTGGATCAATTTTAACAGTATTTTTACCCTAACAACATAGTTAAGTCATTTTTAATCCTCTTATCTCATGGACAAACCTTTAAAATCAAAAGTTAGAAGTTCCAAACTAAACCATTAAAACATAAGAAGTATCAACAGAAAAAAGAAAATAAAATACACACATACACACACAAGGTTAAAAAAATTAACAAAAAGTAGAATAGACATGCATCCCAGGAAGTGAAATGGGGAGAGAAAATTAGAGACCTGTGCCGTCACACGAACGATTATGAAAGGTGACTCCTGATTGACAGAATTCTCCTCTTGACTGATGACGGACAAATTATCTTCTTGAGTGATTACTGACTCCTCCCCTTCACTGACCGACATTATTTTTTCTTTCTAAGACACTTTGCTCTAATGTCTCTCACACATATACACACACTATATAAATGTGCTTTTAATAGTATAATCTAGTGGAACATTTCATTTCACTGTGGATATGACCTGTAGTAAACTTGCTAAATCCAGAGAATGTGTAATTATTTTTTGCCCTTAAATAAAGGATTGTTTACTTTTGTCCTTTATAGCAGTATTTTCCCATGTTTAATAGGGAAAAAGTTCATATTTATCATCATACTTTCAGAAAATGATCATAGTTGCCATCCGTTAAAGTATGAAGATAAATATGTCATTTCCGTTATGAAAGTTGTTATATTTATCCATTTTTAACAGAAATGTCACGGTGGACGCCACATGAACTCCACGTGGGATCCATATCAGCCGATCCAATTTGACCCCAAATGTGGGCCCCACACCAACCCTCCACCTTCCTTCTCTAAACAAACCCTAAACATTTGCCTCCTCTTCATCCATAACAGTCGCCGCAACCACACCACCGCACACCGAAAACCGCCGTAACCACACCACTGCCAATGACCACTCCACCGACAACACACAACCACTGCCCTCTTCATCACCGTCAATACTCCGACAAGTAGCAGTCACAACCTCGACCGCCACAACAACATTAACGTCGGAGCTCTGAGAGCCGGTGAACTCCAACACCTATCTCCTTTCTTTTATCTACCAAGGTTGCAACCCGTACAACGATTGGTTTTGTTGGATTTTTTGTCAAGTTGATATTCATTCCTATTAACAACATCATTGTTGGTGCTTCTTAAACAGTAAATTTTATGATTTCCCTCTTGTTATTTTGGCTCGTATTCTATACCATGGTGATTTGTTAATGGTTAATTCTCTGTATATGATTGCTTCTTAAATGTCTTATTTTTGTCGGATCTGGAAACTTGTTTGGTTAATTGTTGGTTCTCTGTCGAGGTGGTGCTGCTACTTGCCGGAGTAGTGACGGTGATGAACAGGCGATGGTTGTGTGTCAGCGCGGTGGTGGAGCCGTTATCGCGGTAGTGCGCGCGTTTCCGTGTGCGATGATGTGGTTGCGACGGTTTCCGGTGTGCGGTGGTGTGGTTGCGGCGGTTTCCAGTGTGCGGTGGTGTGATTGTGGCGGCTTTTATGGATGAAGAGGAGGAAAATGTTTAGGGTTTGTTTGGAGAAGGAAGTTGGAGGGTTGGTATGGGGCCCACACTTGGGGTCAAATTGGGTCGGCTAATGTGGATCCCACATGGAGTCCATGTGGCGTCCACCGTGACATTTCTGTTAAAAATGGGTAAATATAACAACTTTTATAACGGAAAGGGCATATTTGTCCTCATACTTTAACGGAGGGCAAATATGACCCTTTTCTGAAAGTATGATGGCAAACCATTTTCCCTATTTAACAACTAGGCTAATAAGCGTAACAACAAATTTTTTTATTCTCTTTATTGTTTTTCTTAAAGAGTATGGAGATTTAGTGGTGCAAGTACTTTATTTTGGTCTACATATTTAATCAATTAAAATAGGAATGCGTAAATATTGCTCTTATAGTAAGTCGTTGAGGAAGGTCGAGAATTTGAGCCGAAAGGTGTCACGACCCCTTTTCAGGAATCGTGGTGGCACCTATACAATCCCACCGGTAGGCGAACCACAGAGAAAACAAATATCAACATACCCCCAAATCTGTTATGTGATACAAAAGCACCCTGGAACACCGAAATTCACATGTCCGGACTCACACTCGAGCTCGCGAACTAGTAGAGGGACTTGTATCTGCATAAGAAAAGATGCAGCAAGTGTAGCATGAGTACACAATGTACACCCGTAGACATCATAGACCGATAACGACGGAAGATATGTAACAGAGATAAATATCAAGTTGACACTAGATAAACCTATACTAGACAACTCAGTAGCCCATAAGTCACATTGTACTCATCAATTCCCTGATTCAGCAAGTTACATTGTTCACATAAGGTTCCAATCACAGTCAAGTACAATCAATCCATTCACATATACAAGGACCTTAGTATCATAATACCCACCGTATAGTACTATCTCTCTTGTCCAAGTCATATTCAAGCTTAACCCCACATATCCGACTTAACACATCAATTATCAAATAAACACTTAGATCACGAGAGACTTATCATACTTACCCAGAGTATTATAACTAAATTAGCCATGAAGACTTTAACATCCTTATCATATTGCCTTAGATTGCTTGTGACTGTGCTCTGTCTTGAGCCGAGGGTCTCCCGGAAGCAGCCGCTCTACCTATCAAGGTGGAGGTAAGGTCTGTGTACACTCTACCCTCCCCAGACCCCACGTTGTGGGATTTCACTGGGTATGTTGTTATTGTTGATCATATTGCCTTAGACTTAGTTAAGATTATACACCAGTAGCGTCTGACACACATAGATAATTCATGTCTACTTTCTCAATAGCAACATGTATCACATGTTAGAATCGATACTCAATCACACCGTCAATTATCAGACAACACACAATACACATATTTTTCCTAGATCTAGACAATAGCCTTGACATATTGACATGTCCTGACCACAGTAGCGGTAGACATCAAAGACTTAGACTTACAAATTATAACCACAAATAAGAAATCAAGCCATACCTGTCAACAAATTCAATGTTTATCCAAATGTTCATCGATCCAATTATCCAGGTATCCACATATACAAGCGCAATCATAATGATCATTCCAGTTCAATACAATCAATCCAATCCAAGTAAATGAGGGTTTCACCCAACTTCCAATCACCAATCCAAATCACGTTATCAATACCACAAGTAATTAATGTATGGATGGATGTATGAATGAGGATGCAATGCATATGCAAGGTATATTTCCATCAACCGGTATACACACTTCACAGGGGTATGCCATATAAAAGTGACTCATAGGGGAACCGCGAATTCCATATAGCATTCCGCTCTGAAATAACTCATCGGATTACGGAGCCTAGCACTTGGCTATAATAATATCATATTGCAGGCGTGAAACTCTGATCCCCGCATATCATATCCATTGCGGCGTGCAACCCAGGCCATCCGCAATATCATCATATCAATATTGCCAAAATCTCATAAGTGCCTCGCCTTCCCGGTCTCTTGGACCCATAATATTTTCATACCACTCTCATATCCATATCATCATGACCATGAGTGTATGAATGCAAATGACAATATAAGGCGACAAATCAGAATGAATAAGATGCACCAAGTATAAGAGATGAATAACACATGTTTTTAGTATTCAACAAGTAACCCAAGTACAATTCAGAAATCATATCAAAAGTCCATTCATAATAATCCAAGTACAATTAGGATATCATATCAAAGCATGTGTGTTGAATAAACACGACAATAACAAATATGGCAACAAACCCAAATAATGGTGACAAGCCCACATAACAGCAGTCAGAATCGATTTAAGGTTGATTCCCCAAATCACCTATCAACACAGTTCAACACCCGTACCTACTCAACCGTTCATAACAACCGTCTGAGTGGGACCCCAAACACGTCCAATACCCCTCAACATTTATAACTACTACATACTTCTATCGAAGTCTCAAAAACTAAATTGTAGCCTACCTACGCCAACGAGCCCCAGCGATAACCTTGTCCTTCCTTCGCGTCTCATGATAATCGAAGTCTATTCACACATATATTATTCGTTAATATATAACTTACACAAAATAAACCTTTAACAAAGCAAGATCATAATATTGACCCCAGTCCTACTTCACCAAGACTTGAACTTTGTTAGGCGATTTACAAGTGCTCACGCCAGTGCACGTATCGTTTATAAGTAATATAGTCTGATAAGACTGAATATCATCCTCAGAGACTGGTTTCTAAGTACCGTTCATCTATTTTATGTTATCTATTTGACAATCGATAATTGAGTTTGGTTTTTGTTTAACTACTAGAATAATTGCAAGAATTAACTAAACTATTTAAGTTGTGATCAGTTATGAAGGAATTAGGGCTTCCAAAATCCTCGACTATCCACTCTATTCAATCCTTAATGCAACTAGAATGACTTCTTCTTCTACGTTAAGATAGTGGTTAACTAGACTGTCTTATATTCCGGTTAGGATATATAATCACTCAACCCCAGTGCAGAACCCTTCTATATTTCTATAATAGGATTTACCACATAGGAGGATTAAGAACAGTAATCTATAATGCTACACAAGTATCGGGGTACTTTCGTATACGATTTTCACCTATGTCTATTCAATTACAACATATCTAAATCTCTCATTTCGGGTCTTGATTCGAAATCATATAGATTATGATAATTAGTGATCAGTTAACTATCAAACATTCATACCAATTATTGAATAAATCTTAACAAGTGAAGAAGAAATCAAACTACTGCATTAAGTCATGAAATAAAGTTTCAAGCGATTCATAAGGAAAGCCCTAATAAAGTGTTTAGCTCCTAGCCATAGTCAAGCTAAGAACTAACACAAAATCCATAAATAAACTGAATTCAAAATAAATAAAGAAAAATTACGTAGAACTAAGTCTCCAATTGTAGCCTCAATCCTTGCCCTGAGTTGTATTCTGTGATAGAATGAACTTCTTTCTCCTAAACTAATCCCTAAGGCTTAAATATGTTGCAAATTCGTGCCCTATGGACCCTTCTTCCCTTGGCCAATTCTAACTCGGATCTGAAAATTTACGCCTCGGCACCACGGTCCTGCAGAGTGGCACCGCGGTGCCGAAAGTCCTGCAGCCTGGCAGTAAATATGACACCGCGATTCTGTCTGAATGGCACCCCGGTTCCAAATTCCTGCGGGGTCTCTGATCTTCTGGCACCGTGGTTCTGCTTCTGGGCACCGCGGTGCTGCTTTACCTTCGTCCGAATTATCCATTTTCAACCTCTTTCTGCCTCGGGACCTCCTTTTATGCCCACTTTTCGTTCCTTTTCGCCCATTTTGTCTTTTTGAACCGCTGTGACTCAAAAGAAAGAAAAACAAACCTAATACTATACTAAACACAACAAAAACAAGTAAAATACTAACTAAAAATGACTCAAAAAACGTATACAAAATACGCCTAACAAACCCCCAAACTTAAACTTTGCTCGCTCTCGAGTAAAACAGAAAACAAAAACAAAAACAAAAAAATAAAATCTAAAAGACTCAAAGACTCAAATCAAGCAGTTGCACAAGATTACTTAGAAACACATGAACGTCAGTGGGATAATATGTTGGAACATATAGCATGAATATAGCAATCTAGAATTTCAAGCCAGATATTTCGCAAATTCATTTCAATCACACTTAATGGAAATATGAACACCTACCCTATGCATGCCAATTTTATTTAGTTCTATGGGCCTGTTTACTTTTTATTCTTCACTAATCATAGACATACATTCTAGAGATCTTCAGGACTTTTCAGGGTTGTAATGTAGACTTAGACAGGGGTAGGTAAGAGTAGACATTTAGGCTCAATTTACGTACCATAAGTTTTTTTCTCATTCAACCATTTTGTCATTCTTTTTGGTATTCTTTTTTAGTTCATACCTATCACTCCCCTTTTCTCTTTTTGAGAGTGTGAAACACATTCACATAGGCACCCCAAAACTTAAGCTTTTGCATTATTTTTTATTGGGGTGCATCAATTTTTTCCCATTCTCTTTTGGTATTTCTTTTCACTCTTTTTCATCCCAATTTTCAATTACTGCTTATGGCACAAGGGAATCATAGGGTGTCAAAGAAATAACTTATTTTAGGCTCAAAGGGGCTGACTAGGGATAAAATTTACTGCAAGGTAGGTAATGAAAGGTAAGAAAGGCTAACAAAGAAATGACTGAGTCATCTCCCTAAATATGTACGTCCTAACTATTTAGCCTCAAATAACAAGCAAGCAGACTGCATAGATATTTTTCAATTGACAACACATAAGTTAAGCACATATATCCCAAATAATCAGATTTTCACGAATTTTTGGCATATCTAACTTGAACACATAGATTTTTGCTTCTAATTCCATTACATTATCCCACTTAACTCACTAGACGTTTTCAGCAACTACAGCATGCATGATCATAAAACAAAATTGACTCACATGGACACAATAAAAGACACAAAACACAATAAAAGACACAAAACAAAGACTCAAAAATATAAGGTACCCCCCCCCCCCAAACTTAACTGACACATTGTTCCAAATGTGTAACGACTCAAAAATTAAACAGGGATGACTTACAGACATACATCGGCTCAAAATGGTGGTTGTGGCGAATATTGCACTGAGACGGTATCTGTGGGAGGAGATTCGGCGATTCAGGGCCTTTTTATTTTCCAAAAATCTCTAATCGGCACCGCGGTTCTGCATAGTGGCACCGCGGTGCCTAAAGTATTGGGGCCTCTCTGAACATTCAGTACCGCAGTCCTACAATTTGGCACCGCGGTGCTGACTCGACTCCGTATTTTCCACCCTTTTCTTCATTCTCATTCTCCGATTCCTTCACCTGGCATCACAACACAACAAACATACCAAAAGTGAGACTATTCTATTTAAACTAAATTGCATAATTTAAACATTGAGTTGCCTCCCAAGTAGCGTTGTCTTTAACGTCTTTTAGTCGGACGCAGGTTCATCATTCAAATCATTGGGGTAAATTAACCCCACAACCTATCCACTTTAAAATCATTCTCCTCTTCCTCACTCTATTTTTCTTTTTCACAGTATTGGGTTCGGTAGGATTTACCTGTTTGACAACTTCCATTTCATCTTTCAAACTAGTCTGTGGGCTCACAGCTGTAAGAATGATCTCCAAAGTTTTTGTATGTGCTTGCTAATATGCTGTGTCAGTTGTGCTTACTGCGAAGCACTTGTTGCTAGCTTGGGACTCAATGGTGGATTTAAACACCATGAATACCATCTCTTCTTCCTGAACCCTTAGTCTCAATTCCCCCTTCTCCACATCAATTAGAGCTCTGCCCGCTGCAAGGAATAGTCTTCCAAAAATGATGGGTACTTCATCATATTCCTCCATGCCAAGAATGAGGAAGTCTGCTGGGAAGAAGAATTCCCACCTTGACAAGCACATCTTCAACTATGCCTCTGGGGTTCACCACAGTTTGGTCAGCCAGCTGCAGATTAATTGTGGTTGGTTTGACTTCTCCCAAACCCAATCTCTTGAACACAGACAGAGGCATGAGGTTGATACTAGCCCTTAAGTCCCAAAGTGCCCTGTTGCATGTTACATTGCCAACAGTGAAGGGCAGGGTGAAGCTTCCTGGATCTTTCAATTACGAGGCAGTTTCTTTTGTAAGATGGCGCTGCACTCCTCTGTCAGCGCTATAGTCTCATAATCCGGCAACCTTCTCTTCTTCCCAAGTATCTCCTTCATGAATTTAAAGTATGCGGGTATTTGTTCTAATGCCTCAATGAAGGGGATATTAATTTGCAGCTTCTTAAACACCTCCAAGAACTTGGCGAATTGCTTGTCTATGGCCTTCTTTTGGAGCCTCTGAGGGTAAGAGATTCTATCAGTGTGTTCCCTCAAGGGTGTTGGTGGAGCTTTCTCAACTGTAGGGTGGTCCTCAGTGACCCCCTCATTTCCTTCCTCAACTGCTTTCTCACCCCCTTTCTCATGAACCACTGCGGGTTGGGGAGCAACCTGCTCCAACTGCTTTCCACTCCTTAACAACACTTCCTGACACTTCTCTCTTGGATTGACCTTTGTATTGCTTGGGAGAGTACCCTACGACCTATTGGTTACCATCTTCGCTAGTTGCCCAACCTGCGTTTCCAGGTTCCTGAGAGATGACCTGGTTTCAGACATGAACTGATTCTGCGAATTTGTGAGTGTAAGCAATGCAACCCTCAGCTCATCAGGCTTCTCCTATTGTGTAGGTGGTATAAACTGCTGGGATGAGGTAGCCTGATTCTGTGCTTGCTGGTTCTGGTAATTACCCAGATATGGTTGCTGCTGAGCCTGGTCGTTCCTCCACGAAAAGTTAGGTGATTTCTCCACCCTGGATTATATGTGTTGGAATTATAAGGTCGCTGAAAGTTCCCGACTTCCTGAACCTGCTCCATTGGCACATTATTAGGGTCTACCGCTGTGCATCTGTCAAAGGAATGTGGTCCACCACAAATCTCACAATTTACCGACATCTGGACTGCATTCACAGACATAGTATTCTGCTGCAGCTGCTTTGTCAGAAGGGCCACTTGTGCATTCATGGCGGTGATGGCATCTAACTCATGTATGTTCATAGTCTTTCTACTATTCACTGACCTGTCGTCCGCCCCTTGATGATTGTTGGAAGTCATGTCTTCAAGTAACTCATGTGCCTCATTATCACTCTTTCTCATAAAGGCTCTCCCTGCTGCAGCATCAATGATGGTACGAGTAGTACCACTCAGCCCATTATAAAAAATGTGGACTAACATCCACTTCTCTATGCCATGATGTGGGCATTTCCTTTGCATATCCTTAAATCGCTCCTAGACATCATAGAGTGACTCACCATCCACCTGGTAGTAATTGTTTAGCTCTCCTCTTAACTTTGCCGCTTTTGAAGGAGGGAAGAACTTTGCAAGAAGCTTTTGTGCTAGATCCTGTCAGGTGGTGATGGAGTTGGCAGGTAGTGAGTTCAACCAGCTCTTGGCTCTGTCCCTAAGTGAGAACGGGAAGAGCCTCAGTCTAATGGCATCATCAGTAACGCCATTGTACTTGAAAGTGGCACACACCCGTAAAGTTGGCAATGTGCATGTGGGTCTTGGATGGCAATCCCCAAACCGCATCGCGTTCGACCATGCTCAGGATGAATGGCTTGATCTCAAAGTTTTTTGCTCCTATTGCTGGGAGCCTGATGCATGTCTGTGCACCAGTGCCCGTGGGCAGAACATAATCTCTCAAGCTTCTTTCTGCTGAGACCGGTATTGGCTCTTCTACATGTTCAGGAACCTCGTTGTTTGCCCCATTCTGATTCGGTGGTTGGTTTTTCATGGTCACTGAATCAACTATCCTTTTATTTCGCCTGTTTTGCTTGCACGTTTTCTCAATTTCAGGGTTGTAGGAACAAGTGTATCTGCTCATCTCTTTCTGCGCATGCACTAAATCCCTGAAAAAAGACCAAAATCAACAAACAAATCAAGGCAACAGGGTTCTAATAGTAAAAGAAAATAAAAATAAGCCAAAGTAGAAATAAAAATAGATTGTTCGATATTAGAAGTACGCAAGTCCCCGGTAACGGCGCCAAAAACTTGTTAGGCGATTTACAAATGCTCACGCAAGTGCACGTTCGTTTACTGTCTGATAAGACCGGATATCGTCCTCAGCTGGTTTCTAAGTACCGTTCATCTATTTTATGTTATCTATTTGACAATCGATAATTGAGTTTGGTTTTTGTTTAACTAGTAGAATAATTGCAAGAATTAACTAAACTATTTAAGTTGTGATCAGTTATGAAGGAATTAGGGCTTCCAAAATCATCGACTATCCACTCTATTCAATCCTTAATGCAACTACAATGACTTCTTCTTCTACGTTAAGATAGCGGTTAACTAGACTGTCTTATATTCCGGTTAGGATATATAATCACTAAACCACAGTGCAGAACCCTTCTATATTTCTATGATATGATTTACCACATAGGAGGATTAAGAACAGTAACCTATAATGCTACACAAGTATCCAGGTACTTTCGCCCTTTAACCTATGTCTATTCAATTACAGCATATTGATCGGTGTATTTTATATACACTTTTTGAGTCGTTTTTAGTTAGTCTTTTGTCCCTTTTTGTACAAATAAGTGTCGTATTAGGATAGATTTTCTTTCTTTTGAGTCAAAGTGGTTAAAATGGCCAAATGGCGGAAAAGGAGCTAAAAGAGGGAAAAAGTGGAGGTTCCAGCGTAAGCGCAGAAAGTAGCGAACGAGGCGTAAGCACGAGCCGGCACACGCGCCATCGCAGACGAGGGCGCGGCGCCTAATCATCAGAGAGGCTACAGAAGATGCAGCCGCGCGCTCGCATGCCAGAGATCGGCCGCGCGCCAAATCATCCGGCATCTGCAGGTTGCGCGCCGTGGCGCCGATAGCGTGGCGCGCGCCGACGCGAAAAATCGGTTTAATGACGACTCGGCCAGCCCGGCGGAAAAAGGTTGAGGCGGTTTGGAGCCTATAAAAGGAGAACCCTAGACAGTTTTTAAGAGTCTCCTTTCTTGCACAACACAAAGATTCTTGGATTGAAGATTGAAGACCATAGTCTAGTAATTTCTTTTCTTTTCTTTTCTTTTCTTTTATTTCAGTTTTGTATGATGAACCTTGAATTAGTTCTTGTCATGTCAATGGCTAGGAACTAATTCTTTTATAGGGTTTTCCATGTTAAATCACTAGAAACTTATGTTATGAATTGATACATGTTTATGGTTTTTCTTCTTCTTGTTGAAATTTATCCAATAATTGCTTTGAATGCTTGGTAATTAATTGATCACTAATTATCATTATTTATATGATTTCTAATCAAACTTCGAAAGGAAGAGGTTGTGAATATGCTGTAAGTTGGGTAGACATATTTTGGATTGGGGATGAAAATACCTCAATTATTTATGTAGCGTTAATGAGAGGCTTAAAAACCCTAATTTTACGCATGGCGCGTGACGGTTAACTAGGTTTTTGTTCTTAATCCTCCTATAGAGTCATCCTTATCACCGAAAGGTAGAAAGGAGCAATACTGGGGTTGAGTGTTTATATAGCCTTAACGGGAGTATAAAACGATTTCGTAAACCTGCTAGCTCCAAAAGAAGAAGAACCATAATTCATTGCATTAATAAGTAACATAAGCGGATAGTTGAGGAGACATGGAAGCCCTATTCTCATCACAACTGAAGTAAACCTATAGTTAATTAGGCTTTATAATTGTTAGTCATAAACAACAAAAATCAATATCGGTTACCAAATAGATACCAAAAGATAGATAATTGGTACTTGAACACTAATCTTTGTGGACGATATTCGGTCTTACCAAGACTATATTACTTGTCACGATAACGTGCACTTGCGTTAAAGTGTGTGCATCTTTTCGCGCATCAAGTTTTTGGCGCCGTTGCCAGAGATTAGGCATAGTTCAATATCAAATTTATCTATTTTTTATTTCTAATTTGGTTTTTAATTTTTATTTTATTTTTACGTTTTTTTTATTTCGGTAAAAATCAGGGTGCCGTGATTTGTTGTCTGTTTTTGATCTATTTCAGGAAATCAGTTTATGCGAAGGAGAAGAGGGGCAGACACTCTTGTTCCCTTCAATCCAGAGATTGAGAAAACCTGTAAACAGAACAGAAAGAATCAGCAGATTGCAACCTTGATAGAGATGGACGGTGTTCAAAACAACAATATTATGAGAGAAGGGTTAGGTGAAAATCAACCTAACCCCGGAATGCCTCGGCAAGTACCTATGGATGTCGAGGAAAGAGTTCAAGTCCAAGCAGAAAGAAGCTTGGGAGACTATGTGCTGCCGAGGGTGAATGTAGCACATACATGTATTAGGCTCCCTGCAATAGGAGCAAACAACTTTGAGATAAAACCGGCGATTCTGAGCATGGTGCAGAACACAGTGCAATTTGGAGGACTGCCATCGGAGGATCCACACATGCACATAGCTAATTTCTTGGAGCTATGTGCAACTTTCAGATATAACGGCGTTACTGATGATGCCGTCAGATTGAAGCTTTTTCCCTTCTCACTCAGGGATAGAGCAAAAGTATGGTTAAATTCTCACAAATGATTCGATTTTTACATGGCAAGAGGCCCGTAAATTTCTAGCCAAATTCTTTCCCCCATGCAAAGCAGCAAAATTGAGAGGGGAGTTGAATAACTTCTACCAAGCAGATGGAGAGTCCTTATATGAAGCTTGGGAAAGGTTCAAAGATTTACAGAGAAAGTGCCCACACCATTGTATTGAGTTGTGGAACTTGGTCCACATCTTCTATAACGAGCTGAGCAGTACAACCAGAACCATTATAGATGCAACAGCAGGTGGGGCATTCATGAGGAAAACAGCCCACGACGCTCACGAGTTATTAGAAGATATGGCCACCAACAACCATGTCACAGAAGAGAGATCAATGAGTGGGAGGAGAACAGTGGGAGTCCACGAAATAGATGCCATTGCTGCCTTGAATGCCCAAGTGGCCCTTTCATAAACGATTGCAAAGAACATACTGATGTCGGTGAATGCGGCAGATGCCTAAGAGCTGTGAAATATGTGGTGGCCCACATACATTCGATAGGTGTCCTTCAGCTGATCCTAATAATATGCCAATTGAGCAGGCAGAGTGTCAGGCCGTGGGTAATTATCAGAGGCCACAAAACAATCCATACTCCAACACATATAATCCAGGGTGGAGGAATCACCCAAATTTCTCATGGAGAGGAGACCAGGGGCAGCAGAATCAATACATGGGCCAGTACCAAACCCATCAGAACCATAATCAACAGCCCTTTACTCAGGCCCCACATCCCCAACAGTTCAATGCACCGGTTCAGCAAGAAAAGCTAGACGAACTGAGAGCATCTTTGTTGGCACTCACCAACGCCCAGACTCAGTTCGTGACAGAAGCTAGATCTTCGTTCAGGAATTCGGAAACACAAGTGGGTCAGCTAGCAAAGCAAGCAAACAGCAGACCACAGGGTACACTGCCAAGCAACACATAGGTGAATCCGAGGGAGCAATGTCAGGCAGTACAATTGAGAAGTGGCAGCGGTTGAGCGGCCACCTCAAAGATAGTTGAGCAAAGGGCAGAGATAGAAAAAGAGAAGACGGTTGAATCTCACCCAGTAGCAGAGAAAACTCCAGAGAAGGAGTATACAGAGAAGATCCCATTCCACCAGAGGTTACAACGGAAGGCGGTTGATAAACAATTCTCCAAATTTTTGGAGACATTCAGAAAGCTGCATATCAACATACCCTTTATAGAAGCATTGGAGCAGATTGTTACACCCCGTAGTTCAGGTCATGCGTATGAGTGCGTACGAAAGGGAGTAAGACTTAAAATTTTCGAAAGATAGGTTGACGGATTTTTTCGGACGAGTTTTAGTCAACTTTGAGGCGGGTTATGACCCGCTACATTGAAAGTTCCTAAGTGTTTCAAAGGCCTAGGGAGTAGTTCGTTGAGTCTAGTCTCCAACGCAACCAAACGTTCATCGATAGGACATCAGAGTAGAAAGTTATTGGAGTTACAAGTTCGCGCAATGGCGTAGGTGTTTATCGGGCCGCGCGCCGGTTATTCCGAGGAGCTGAAGTTGCAGCGCCGTGGCGCGGGGAAGCAGGAGCACGGCGCCGGAAGTCCTGTGAGGTGGCGGAGGTTTCAGCGCCGCGGCGCCGGCTGCAGGGCCGCGGCGCCGAGGCGGGTTTTCTGGCGGAAAAACTGAGGAAATCTGATATTTTCTTTTAAAGAGGCCATGGGTGGGTGACAAGTGTCCTCCCCCATCTGATTTTGCATGCACTACTTATTGACCAAGTCTTGAAGACTTGGTCATTCTTCAAGTTCATCCCTCTCTCTAGAAAATTAAGCTCTCCCTTCTCTCTAGAAAATTAAGAAGAAAGAAAGGCTTGAGAAAAATCTGAAAAGTTAGGACAAGAAGTAAGCTTGTGGCTAGCTTGTAGGTGATATTGTGGTGGTGTTCTTGGAAAGGAGGCTAGCAAAAATTGTTGGAATAATTTTGTCTAAAGCTCTAAGGTAACAATTCTTCTCTTATAGCTAGTTATTGATGTTGCATGTGAAGAAGAAGGAACTTGTAGTAGTAAATATTGCTCTTAGATTCATTGCATGTAAGAAATATGGTTTGGATGTGAAAGAATTGGTTAAGAAGGTTATGTGAGCATGTTGTAGCCTAAAAACTACCTTAGACTTGTTAAGATTATTGTTGTACCTTATGGGGCAGAATTTTACACACCCAAGTTTAGGTGTGTAGTCCCCTTTGAAATGGTTGGATTGTTGGGCCTTAAAAGTGGCGTTTGGGTGTTGAATTTGGCCTTGAGAAAGGTGGCAAAGTATGTAGAAACAAAGGAAATGCTGCCCAATTTTCCATAGAATTTAGTGACTTGAACTTGGATTATTCTACATTGAACTAGAGGTTAATAAACGTACTATGGTCATTTTAGGTTGACGTACTACGTGTGGTGTATTGGACTTAGCAAGTGGATTAACTGGAGAGGTATGTGGAAACTTTCTTATCTCTTGAGCATGAGTAATTATAACTATATAGTACGGTAGACGTACGTGTTTTGAATGAAGTAAATCCATTTGTTATACTTGACTTGTTTTAAGAAAATGTCTAAGTTGGTTGGGTTAAGGAGTTAACCCACTTGTTCTTGAGGAATGATTTATCCTAAGTAAGGTAGACAAGGATTTCTTGACATGAAGAAGTATTTTGAAAATTTTGTAATTTGATTTGAAGTATAAGCCTCTTGGTTAATAAAATAACGAAATCTTTTGAAACATAAGGAGTTATAACGGCTTTATGGGAAGTTAGTTATAACGGCCTTATGAAAGGATAAGAATGTCTTAATTTCTAAAAGCATAAAGTTAGTATAACGGCTTTATGGGGAGTTGGTTATAATAACTTTATGGAAGGTTAAAGAGTTGGTTTTTCTTGAAAATGAGATCCATTATGTATGTTAATGAAAGCCTAAAGAAGAGTTTACTTGGACGTACCGTCAGTGATGAAGGATTCCACGGGTATGCTTCCATTGTTTTAGTATGAGTTTATTTGACGCATCGGTGATGAAGGATTCCACGTATGCTTCCATTGTTTTAGTATGAGTTTACTTGACGCACCGCCGATGACGGCGATTCCACGGGTATGCTTCCATGGTCTTTATATGAGTTTACTCGACGCATCCGCGATGGGCGATTCCACGTATGCTTACATGGTCTTTATATGAGTTTACTTGGGCGTACCATCAGTGATGAAGGATTCCACGGGTATGCTTCCATGGTCTTTATATGAGTTTACTTGGACGTACCGTCAGTGATGAAGGATTCCACGGGTATGCACCTTGGACATGCTTACGATGAAGGATTCCGAGACATGCAGTATGAGGGGTAAGAGTATAAATGAGGGGCAAGCCCCAAGATCGTTATACCACCTTCTCCAGGGTAAGAGTATGAATGAGGGGCAAGCCCCAAGATCGTCATACCACCTGCTTTAGGGTAAGAGTATAAATGAAGGGTAAATCCTCAAGATCGTTATACCACCTGTTCCGTGGATTTGCTACCCACGATGCGAGGAATACCTCATGCAAGTCCGTTGGGCTTATGCGGGTGAAATAGTCCCATGCGGGTGAGTACAGCCTATGCGAGGAATACCTCATGCGGGTGAAATAGTCCCAGGAGTAGGAGTGCTTAATGATACTGTGAGGCGGATGACCTTGCTTTGATTATGAGCTTCCTATTTTCATGCAGTATAGTATATGATTGATATTCTCATTGTTGGTAAGGCACGTGTTCTCAGAACCGATTTTATACATGTCTCCGCTATTTTAGACTTATGAGGTATTTTCAGATTTTCCCGCTTTAGCATACTTGGTACTGTTATCGACCTCCTTCGGGCTGCGTTCATGCCACAGGTTGAGGTACGTAGCTTGCTGATCCGCATTCTTAGGATCACTGTTCAGTTCTGGGAAAGCTCCATTTCTCCGGAGGCTTTGTCTTTTGGTACGGTTCCCTGAGGTTATAGACTTTTGTACATTCAGGGGGTATGGCGGGGCCCTGTCCCGCCACAGTTGTTATTCCTAGAGGTCTGTAGTCACGTTTGTGGTTTGGGCTGTAAGAATAAGTTATACTTTCGATTAAGTTTATTTTATGGAAGGCGGCCTTGTCGGCTTGCCAGTGATGTTTACTTTATTCAGGTTTATGTGTATGTATGTTCCGCTGCTATTCTCTGATGTATACCTGACAGGGTGCCCCGGTAGGGCACCAGTCGCGGCCCCGGGGTCGGGTCGTGACAAAAGTGGTATCAGAGCAGTTAGTCCTCGGAAAGTGTCTACAGACCGTGTCTAGTAGAGTCTTGATTATCGGTGTGTCGTGCACCACATCTATAATCAGGAGGCTGCAAGATATTTAGGATTGGTTTTCATTCTTCTCACTCTGAGATCGTGCCTTAGAGCTGTGTTATAAGTTGGACTCCCTCTGACGTATTCTTTTATAGCAGTGATGCCTCCACGTAAGGCAAACAGGGCCCGTGGCGGCAAGGCAAAGCTTGAGGATCTGCGAGTAGGACGCAGAGGGCTACGAGGGCACAGGCCCAGTCTTTACCGGAGATGATGTTTCGGGCGGCG
Source organism: Przewalskia tangutica (assembly GCA_029844215.1). Taxonomy (NCBI): domain Eukaryota; kingdom Viridiplantae; phylum Streptophyta; class Magnoliopsida; order Solanales; family Solanaceae; genus Przewalskia; species Przewalskia tangutica. Next base: position 137,300,216 of record CM056720.1, on the reverse strand, counting down.
AGTTCCACGACGTCGCCCGCCAAATTTCAACGGAGTTCGAGGCGCAGTGAATGACATCGAGACCGCGTACGAGCCTCGATTCCACAATGGGCGAGTATAGGGATTACGGAGAGCGCATCGTTGTTGACTAGCATTGCGGCGGCAAAGACGCCAGGAGCCGGTGGCTAACCCTAGAGCCGACAGTTTAAGGATTCGGGACTTTCTGAGTTGTAATCCACCCGAGTTCTATGGGTCGAGGTCTGAGGAGGATCCTCAGGAGTTCATTCGGCAGGTGCGGCGGACTATGCAGGTGCTTAGGACCTCGGAGACGGAGTCCGTTGTGTTAGCTTCTTACCGGTTACGCGATATTGCGTTAAATTGGTTTGAGGCGTGGGTGTTGTCTAGAGGTGTGGGTGCACCTCCAGCTGTTTGGGATGAGTTCACGGAAGCCTTCCTCGGTTACTTTTTGCCCCCTGAGACGAGGAGAGCCCGCTTGGATAGGTTCTTAGCATTGAGACAGAATGGGAGGACCATCAGGGAATACAACCTGGAGTTTATTCATTGGCCAGGTATGCGCCCACTATTGTGGCAGACATGGCGGACCGAGTTCACCGCTATGTAATGGGGTTAGATCGTTACATGGTTACTGCATGTCTGGGAATGGCTCTTCAGCCATGTATGGATATTTCCATGATGCAGGCGTATCCACAAGGAATTGAGGACAGGGAGAGTGAGGTCGGCCAGTCCAAACACCCAAGAGGTCGGGGCAGCGTGGTTTCGTGGATAGCTTTCAGGGTGGACAGCCTCAGCAGCAGGCTGGGTCTACATTTTCGCCAACACAGAGTGCCCCTTCCCGGTCTTCTGGCGGGCGGTTGGACCGCCGGGGACATTCGGGAGCAGGTCAAGGCTCCGGGGCGACAGGTTCACAGGTATCTGAAGATAGTAAGCAGGGGAGGCCACCTTTGCCTCGGTGTGGCCATTGTGGTAGATCTCATTTTGGGGAATGTCGGACTAGAGCGACAACTTGTTACACTTGCGGCCAACAGGGCCATTTGGCGAGAGACTGTCCGACCAGAGGTAGCGCTGGTGGGATGGCATAATCTATTGTATCAGTTGCGGGTTCTTCACCTGCAATGGCTAGGCAGGATGTTCATACACCGGCAGGACGCGGCAGAGGTCGTGGTAGCAGTTCTCAGTTTTAGCGGTCCTTTGACCCGCCTATGTGACGTCAAGTATATCTTTGACCCTTTAGAGATTAGTAGGCATGATAGGATTGTTGTATGGTGGAATGTCATGAATGAATAATATTAAGGTTATGTATGTATGCTAACAGTAGGTTGGAAGTACAATAAGAGAATCCTTTTAGGCCTTGAATGGGAGTAAGATAGCGTTGGTACACCCTTGGGATCTGTTTTCTTGTGTGATAGTGATGGATGGATATGCGTGTGCGATATCTTAGGACCATAGGTGGCATAATGAAGTTCCATTAGTGTAAAGTACGAGGATGTACCGAGGAATATTAGATTGGCTCCAAAAGAACATTCGGGGACGAATGTTTCTAAGGGGGGGAGAATGTTACACCCCGTAGTTCAGGTCATGCGTATGAGTGCGTACGAAAGGGAGTAAGACTTAAAATTTTCGAAAGATAGGTTGACGGATTGTTTCGGACGGGTTTTAGTCAACTTTGAGGCGGGTTATGACCCGCTACATTGAGAGTTCCTAAGTGTTTCAAAGGCCTAGGGCGTAGTTCGTTGAGTCTAGTCTCCAACGCAACCAACCGTTCGTCGATAGGACATCGGAGAAAGTTATTGGAGTTACAAGTTCGGCGCAATCGGGCGTAAAGGTGTTTTGCCAGGCCGCGACACCGGATGCGAGGTCGCGCGGCGCCGTTATTCGAGGAGCGCTGAAGTTGCGCGCGCGCCGGAAGCGTGGCCGCGCTGGAAGTCCCGCGAGGCGGAGGTTTCAGTGCCGGCCAAGCCGGGTTTTCCGCGGAAAAACTGAGGAAATCTGATATTTTCTTTTAAAGAGGCCATGGGTGGGTGACAAGTGTCCTCCCCCATCTGATTTTGCATGCACTACTTATTGACCAAGTCTTGAAGACTTGGTCATTCTTCAAGTTCATCCCTCTCTCTAGAAAATTAAGCTCTCCCTTCTCTCTAGAAAATTAAGAAGAAAGAAAGGCTTGAGAAAAATCTGAAAAGTTAGGACAAGAAGGAAGCTTGTGGCTAGCTTGTAGGTGCTATTGTGGTGGTGTTCTTGGAAAGGAGGCTAGCAAAAATTGTTGGAATAATTTTGGCTAAAGCTCTAAGGTAACAATTCTTCTCTTATAGCTAGTTATTGATGTTGCATGTGAAGAAGAAGGAACTTGTAGTAGTAAATATTGCTCTTAGATTCATTGCATGTAAGAAATATGGTTTGGATGTGAAAGAATTGGTTAAGAAGGTTATGTGAGCATGTTGTAGCCTAAAAACTACATTAGACTTGTTAAGATTATTGTTGTACCTTATGGGGCAGAATTTTACACACCCAAGTTTAGGTGTGTAGTCCCCTTTGAAATGGTTGGATTGTTGGGCCTTAAAAGTGGCGTTTGGGTGTTGAATTCGGCCTTGAGAAAGGTGGCAAAGTATGTAGAAACAAAGGAAATGCTGCCCAATTTTCCATAGAATTTAGTGACTTGAACTTGGATTATTCTACATTGAACTAGAGGTTAATAAACGTACTATGGTCATTTTAGGTTGACGTATCACGTGTATTGGACTTAGCAAGTGGATTAACCGGAGAGGTATGTGGAAACTTTCTTATCTCTTGAGCATGAGTAATTATAACTATATAGTACGGTAGACGTACGTGTTTTGAATGAAGTAAATCCATTTGTTATACTTGACTTGTTTTAAGAAAATGTCTAAGTTGGTTGGGTTAAAGGAGTTAACCCACTTGTTCTTGAGGAATGGTTTATCCTAAGTAAAGTAGACAAGGATTTCTTGACATGAAGAAGTATTTTGAAATTTTTGTAATTTGATTTGAAGTATAAGCCTCTTGGTTAATAAAAGAACGAAATCTTTTGAAACATAAGGAGTTATAACGGCTTTATGGGAAGTTAGTTATAACGGCCTTATGAAAGGATAAGAATGTCTTAATTTCTAAAAGCATAAAGTTAGTATAACGGCTTTATGGGGAGTTGGTTATAATAACTTTATGGAAGGTTAAAGAGTTGGTTTTTCTTGAAAATGAGATCCATTTTGTATGTTAATGAAAGCCTAAAGAAGAGTTTACTTGGACGTACCGTCAGTGATGAAGGATTCCACGGGTATGCTTCCATTGTTTTAGTATGAGTTTACTTGGACGTACCGTCAGTGATGAAGGATTCCACGGGTATGCTTCCATTGTTTTAGTATGAGTTTACTTGGACGTACCGTCAGTGATGAAGGATTCCACGGGTATGCTTCCATGGTCTTTATATGAGTTTACTTGGACGTACCGTCAGTGATGAAGGATTCAACGGGTATGCTTCCATGGTCTTTATATGAGTTTACTTGGACGTACCGTCAGTGATGAAGGATTCCACGGGTATGCTTCCATGGTCTTTATATGAGTTTACTTGGACGCACGGCTGATGATGATGGCGATTCCACGTATGCACTCCGGACACGCTACGATGGGATTCCGAGACATGCAGTATGAGGGGTAAGAGTATAAATGAGGGGCAAACCCCAAGATCGTTATACCACCTTCTCCAGGGTAAGAGTATGAATGAGGGGTAAGCCCCAAGATCGTCATACCACCTGTTTCAGGGTAAGAGTATAAATGAGGGGTAAATCCCCAAGATCGTTATACCACCTGTTCCGTGGATTTGCTACCCACGATGCGAGGAATACCCCATGCGAGTCCGTTGGGCTTATGCGGGTGAAATAGTCCCATGCGAGTGAGTATAGCCTATGCGAGGAATACCTCATGCGGGTCCACATGACCCATGCGGGTGAAATAGTCCCAGGAGTAGGAGTGCTTAATGATACTGTGAGGCGGATGACCTTGCTTTGATTATGAGCTTCCTATTTTTATGCAGTATAGTATATGATTGATATTCTCATTGTTGGTAAGGCACAGTGTTCTGTAAACTGATTTTATACATGTCTCCAGTTATTTTAGACTTATGAGGTATTTTCAGTATTTTCCCAGTTTAGCATACTTGCACTGGCCAGATCCGACTTCTTCGGCTGCGTTCATGCCGCAGGTTGAGGTACGTAGCTTGCTGATCCGCATTCTTAGGATCACCGTCGCTCGGGAAAGCTCCATTTCTCCGGAGGCTTTGTCTTTTGGTACGGTTCCCTGAGGTTATAGACTTTTGTACATTTAGGGGGTATGGCGGGGCCCTGTCCCGCCACAGTTGTTATTCCTAGAGGTCTGTAGTCACGTTTGTGGTTTGGGCTGTAAGAATAAGTTGTACTGTTCACTTTCGATTAAGTTTATTTTATGGAAGGCGGCCTTGTCGGCTTGCCAGTGATGTTTACTTTATTCAGGTTTATGTGTATGTATGTTCCCGCTATTCTCTCGATGTATACTGACAGGTGGTGTTGAGGCACGGGCCGCGCCCCGGGGTCGGGTCGTGACACAGATGCCCTTCTATTTCAAGTTCATGAAGGAGATATTGGGGAAGAAGAAGAAACTGGCGGAGTATGAGATAGTAGCACTAACAGAGGAGTGCAGTGCTATCCTACAGAAGAAGTTGCCCCCTAAACTAAAAGACTCAGGGAGCTTTACACTACCTTGCACAGTTGGCAGGGTAACATGCAACAGGGCTCTGTGCGATTTAGGGGCAAGTATAAATCTGATGCCTTTATCGGTATTTAAACGATTGGAGTTGGGCGAGGGAAAACCAACCACAGTGAGCCTACAACTGGCCGTTAGGACAGTGGTTCATCCAAGAGGGAAGATTGAGGACGTGATTGTTAAAGTAGGAAAATTCTTCTTTCCTGCGGACTTCCTCATTCTTGACATGGAAGAGGATGCAGAAATCCCTATCATATTGGGGAGACCATTCCTAGCAACAGGGAGAGCCTTGATCGATGTAGAAAGAGGAGAGCTGACATTAAGGGCGGAGAAGGAAGAAATGGTGCTTAAAGTATTTAAACACATCATTGAGCCACCAACCATGAGCATGTGCTTTGCAATCAGCACCATCAACCCTCCCTGTGAGCCCGTACAAGTCAAACCAAGGGAGATGAGCCCACGAAAGCAGGTATGGCTTGCCGAACCTCCACAAACGCAGGTATGTATTCCTGAACTTCCTCTTAACGATAATGCTAAGAGGAGAAGAAGAAAAAGAAAACGAAAAATGTGGAGAAAATGGATTAGTTGTGGGGTTGATCCACCCCACGTTTATTGAATTAAGGAACTTGCGTTCGGCTAAAAGACGTTAAAGACAGCGCTACTTGGGAGGCAACCCAAGGTATTTTGATTTATTTTACTTTAATATAATAGTTTTTTTTATTAAGAACGGTCTCACGGAGGTAGTGTTTATGTTGTGATTGACAGGTATAGGCCAATAAACTAAAAGGCAAAAAAAAAAAAAAACTGAAGAACAACCAGGATTTCCAGAAAAACGGGTAAGCGTCGCGGCGCCAGAGCAGCGCGCTAAAAGAGCGTAAAAGGCGCTGAGCGAGCGCCATGGCGCCTACGAAAGGTGGCCGCGACGCCAAAAATCCGTAAAAATTGCTAAGTCTAGCCGCGCGCTAAAAGCACACCGGGCGGAAATCCATAAATTAAAAGACGCCCAGAAATCAGATTTTCCCCAATTTCAAAACCAAAACCTAACCCCCCTCTCCACAAAACCCACGAAAATCCACAATTTACCCACAAATCCTCCACAAATCAAACCCAACCACAACCAAAACTCTTAAATTCCTAAAACCCTTAGCTATCTCAACCAACAAAACTTCATCCCATTGCCTCAAATCACCATTAGAAGTAAGAACACCTTGAAGAACACCATAAAAAGGTAATCTTCATCTTTTCTTGAAAGCTTTCAGTAGTTAAAGAAGGTAGTAGTTTGGAGAAGTGTTGCATTGTGAAGTAGTTGGGGTGCTGAAAAATTGGTTGTGAAGTTTAGAGAAGGAGTAGACAAGGAGGGTGTGGGTATTGGGTAGTAGAGTTGAAGTTTGGGGGTGTTAGTGTTTTAGCTGCTAATTGTTGATTGTGTTGGGGAATATTTGTGCTACTAAGTTGTAAGCTGCAGAAAGTGCTTTAACCATGTCCGCCATAAAGAGAAGAGCCTCCACATCCACCTCAGCCCCACAATACGATGATACTAGGTTTGTGAGCTACCAAGCCTTCCAAAGATACAAAAAGCTTAGTACTAGGCTCTTAATCCCTGAAAGGGGAATGGACTATCAAAGAGACTCGCTGGAAGAGGGAGATATCTATGAGCCCATTTGGGCGATGATTGAGATGAGGGGGTGGAAAAGATTTGTAAAACCCGGAAAGATAGCACCAATAAACACAGTGATGGTGCGTGAATTTTATGTTAATCTTCCGGAGAAGGTGGAAAATGGATGCTTTGTGAGGGGACAATATGTGCCTGTGACGGCAGAAGCGGTTAATGCACAATTGGAAACAGATGATGTGGAAGGAGGAGATGGTGATTGAAACCACTTTAGAACATGGTCTAGAAGCACCTCCAACATCAACTGGAATGACGTCGCAGACACAGTGAGCTACCCTGGGGCTGCATTTGATATTGCAAGAAATGGGTCAAGAGGATCGGCGGTGCGCTTCAACAAAACAAATGGCGGTTGGTCAGATTTCGTCGATTCGCATGATTCCATCCACGCACTTTACCAGAGTGCCAGAATACAGAATCAAACTGATATATGGAATTATGACGGGGAAGACGATTGATGTGGGGAGAGAGATAGTGCAAAGTATTGAAGAGACCAGTCGGTTGGTAACAACGGGTGGGTTAGGACATGGCTCAATCATTACAACTCTATGCGCCTTCAATGGGGTCCCAACCCTACTCACTGATACTAATGAAAGAAACCAACTGTCGGTGACATATGGGATAATGCACTCTTTCCCAGACCCAAGCCCCCCAGCAGCAAGAAGAAGAGCATAATCACCACCAGCAGCAGCAGCAGAGGCCGCCATGGACGAAGATGAGCCTGAAACAGAGGCTCAATATGCGGCAGGACCTAGCCATCACCAACCACGTAGCGTAACCTTCAAGGCCTACGATGGAGCGATCTAAAAATCAGATGAGGATGATGCAGAGTTTGGACACGGTGATACAAGGACAACAAGAAACGAGGCAACAAATCAACGAGATGAGTTCCTTGTTCAACCAGTGGTCCATGCACTATCCAATGCCACCGCCACCACCACCATTTTAACCAAGTCTGTAAGTGTCTTGTTTTTCTTTTACTGTTTTTGAGTCTACACGCATTGGGGACAATGTGTGATTTAAGTTTGGGGGGGTGTTTTATTTGTGTCTTATTGTTATAGTATGTTTGAGTCCTTTTTATTGTTTTGTGGATATTTTGAGTCACAATTTTTTTTTCTTTTGAGTCATAATTGCCTGTCAAAGATCATGTATGTTGTAGTTACTAGAAACACCTAGTGAAGTAAGGTGGAATAATGTAATGGAATTAGAAGCAACTATCTAAACACTTAGGTTAGATATGCCAAAAACTCACAAAATCTGTCTATGTGAAGTTTCTTGCTTAAATTATGCATGCTAAATGATGAAAACTTATGTGTTATGATTGCTTGCTATTTGAGGCGAAATAGTTAGGATATGCATGTTAGGGAGATGACTCGGACGTTTCTTTGATAGCCAATTCTTACCACTTTTTTCTATCCCTGACTTTAAAAGTATCCCTAGTCAGCCACATTGAGCCTAAAAATTGAAACTTCTTCTTTGACACCCTATATTCCCACAAATTGTGCCATAAGTAAAAATGTGAAATAGTGGAATAAATTGTGTTAAAAAAGAGACAAAAAGAGTGAACAACTTTGATGCACCCCAACAAAAAAGTAATAAGAAATAGGCAAAAGCCTAAGTTTGGGGGTGCTTGTCATCATTATACACTTCACTCTCCCAAAACAAAAGTGGGGAAAGATTGATTTGAAGTGAAGAAAAGAATCAAAATAAAAGGGAAACACTGAAAAGCTAAAGAGCTTATGGTACACAAAAATGAGCCTAAATGCCTCTTTTTACCTACCTATACCTAAGCCTACATTACAACCCTTAAAGTCCTGAAGATCTCTTTTATGCATATCCAGGATTAGTGGAGAATAGCAAGTAAACATGCCATAGGATTTTTGAATTTTACAAGCATGATTCAGTATGTTGACTTCCATTAAGCATGATAAAAATGAGTTTGCGAAATATCTAGCTTAATGTGTTTAGTGTGCTAAACATTTCATGCTATATGTTCCTGCATATTATTCTGCTAACCTTCATGTTTTTCTAGATAACATCAATGCAGCAAAAGTGATCAATGTCAGTGAGTCTTTTATTTTTCGTTTTCTTGAGTCCTTTATTTCTTTCTTTCTATCTTTGCTCGAGGGCGAGAAAATGTTAAGTTTGGGGGTATTTGATCGGTGTATTTTATATACACTTTTTGAGTCGTTTTTAGTTAGTCTTTTGTCCCTTTTTGTACAAATAAGTGTCGTATTAGGATAGATTTTCTTTCTTTTGAGTCAAAGTGGTTAAAATGGCCAAATGGCGGAAAAGAAGCTAAAAGAGGGCAAAAGTGGAGGTTCCAGAGCGTAAAAGCAGAGAAAGTAGCGAACGAGGCAGCGCCGCGGCGCCTACTGCAGACAAGTGCAGGGTCGCGGCGCCTAATCATCAGAGAGGCTACAGAAGATGCAGCGTCGCGGCGCCCTCAGACAGCAGACTGGCCGCGCGCCAAATCATCCTGGCATCGCAGGTTGGCGCGCGCGCCGATAGCAGGGTCGCGGCGCCGACGCGGGAAAATCAGGTTTAATGACGAATTCTGGGCCAGGCCTGAAGGGAAAAAGGTTGAGGCGGTTTGGAGCCTATAAAAGGAGAACCCTAGGCAGTTTTTAAGAGTCCCATTTCTTGCACAACACAAGGATTCTTGGATTGAAGATTGGAGACCATAGTCTAGTAATTTCTTTTCTTTTCTTTTATTTCAGTTTTGTATGATGAACCTTGAATTAGTTCTTGTCATGTCAATGGCTAGGAACTAATTCTTTTATAGGACTTTCCATGTTAAATCACTAGAAACTTATGTTATGAAATGATACATGTTTATGGTTTTTCTTCTTCTTGTTGAGATTTATCCAATAATTGCTTTGAATGCTTGGTAATTAATTGATCACTAATTATCATTATTTATATGATTTTTAATCAAACTTCGAAAGGAGGAGGTTGTGAATATGCTGTAAGTTGGGTAGACATATTTTGGATTGGGGATGAAAATACCTCAATTATTTATGTAGTGTTAATGAGAGGCTTAAAAACCCTAATTTTACGCATGGAGCGTGACGGTTAACTAGGTTTTTGTTCTTAATCCTCCTATAGAGTCATCCTTATCACCGAAAGGTAGAAAGGAGCAATACTGGGGTTGAGTGTTTATATAGCCTTAACGGGAGTATAAAACGATTTCGTAAACCTGCTAGCTCCAAAAGAAGAAGAACCATAATTCATTGCATTAATAAGTAACATAAACGGATAGTTGAGGAGACATGGAAGCCCTATTCTCATCACAACTGAAGTAAAACTATAGTTAATTAGTCTTTATAATTGTTAGTCATAAACAAAAAAAATCAATATCGGTTACCAAATAGATACCAAAAGATAGATAATTGGTACTTGAACACTAATCCTTGTGGACGATATTCGGTCTTACCAAGACTATATTACTTGTCACGATAACGTGCACTTGCGTTAAAGTGTGTGCATCTTTTCGCGCATCACATATCCAAATCTCTTATTTCGGTTCTTGATTCGAAATCATATAGATTATGATAATTAGTGATCAATTAACTATCAATCATTCATACCAATTATTGAATAAATCTTAACAAGTGAAGAAGAAATCAAACTACTGCATCAAGTCATGAAATAAAGTTTCAAGCTATTCATAAGGAAAACCCTAATAAAGTGTTTAGCTCCAAGCCATAGTCACGCTAAGAACTAACGCAAAATTCATACATAAACTGAATTCAAAAGAAAGAAAGAAAAATTACATAGAACTAAGTCTCCAATTGTAGCCTCAATCCTTGCCCTGAGTTGTATTGGGTGATAGAATGAACTCCTTTCTCCTAAACTAATCCATAGGACTTAAATATGTTGCAAATTCGTGCCCTATGGACCCTTCTTCCCTTGGCCAATTCTAACTCGGATCTGAAAATTTGCGCCTCGGCACCACGGTCCTGCAGAGTGGCACCGCGGTGCCGAAAGTCCTGGAGCCTGGCAGTAAATATGGCACCGCAGTTCTGTCTGAATGGAACCCCTGTGCCAAAAGTCCTGCGGGGTCTCTGATTTGGCACCGCAGTTTTGCTTCTGGACACCGCGGTGTTGCTTTGCCTTCGTCCGAATTATCCATTTTCAACTTCTTTCTGCCTCGGGATCTCCTTTTATGTCCACTTTTCGTTCCTTTTCGTCATTTTACCTTTTTGAACCGCTGTGACTCAAAAGAAAGAAAACGGACCTAATACTATACTAAACACAACAAAAATAAGTAAAATACTAACTAAAAATGACTCAAAAAGCGTATACAAAATACGCCTAACAAACTTTAATAACCAAAAACCATTATTACATACTAGGTAGTGATATCCTTAAGTTAATTAGAAAACTATCCACAATTGAATCCCCATTTGGACAATAATAAAAAACCCCAATTTAAAACAATATAATTTTCCCTCAATTGAAAATATGTTTCTACAACCAAATTAAGACTTATAACATGATAATCTAACAGAATTCAATCCTAATTCATGATATTAACATAATTTGATCCATAAACCTCCACGAATCAATAACTTAACTCTCTTAAACATGCAAATTCATCTTACCCAACTCATATTCATACTATATATCATCAGAAGAACTTAAAAGCATAAAATAATATACAACGGAAGAATCACTTACCCCAAGGATGAATTTGCTCCTAGAGTTCTGAAAATATTCTTATGATGACTCTGGTCTCGAGGTTTCTATTTTGGGGAAAATATTTCTGCCCTAAAAGCACTTATAGATACCTGATACAATACTTTGACTTTGGAAAGCCAAACCCTCGCCGAGGCAGACTCGCCGGAGAGAACACTAGTGCTGCGCGATGAACATCAGAAACCAGCAAAGGAAAATCAACCAAAACTCATATCAAACACCCGAAACACTCCCGAGACCCTCCGGACTTAAACCAGACATGCTCGTCTAAGGTAAACAGTGCTACGAACTCGCTCGTACTCTCGAATTTCACAAATAACCGAGCTAAGGTATACTTTTCTAAATGATCATCCGAGATAAATCAAGATCCAACCTTTACACATAAGGCCACAAATACATCTGATTGCCTCGGAAAGTGAACCAATGACTCAAATAAGTCATAAATTACCTTCCGAAACTATTGGAAGCGACATAATCCAAAAAGAGAACTCATCTAGCCAAAAATCAACTTTGAGTCAAACTAACCAACTTTAGATATTGCAGTGAGCTCCAGGATAGTGTGGAAAAAGAAATTAAAGTAGTCTGATTCAATGACTTAATTTTGATCAAAGTTTAGCTCGATTTGTTCGATTGAAGCTCAATCAAAACTCGACTCTTTCGTGCTTGGACTCAACTCAACCAACTCGACTAACCTCAGTTGGCTATGTTGAGTCACATAATGATTACTTTAAAAGTAATATTTCTCCAATTTAAGCTTAATTATTTAGTAGAAATATATTCATTTGAAAATTTATAATTACTATATAATAAATTTGTTGTTTTATGCTTTTTTTATTTGATGCAATTAAATTTTTAACCATATTGTAAATTAATCTACTTCATGGATCCGTGAAATATTATTAAAATTTTAAATTTAAGAATTCAAAAATTATAAATTTTGATTACATCAAAATACAAGTGAGATTAAGTCGATGAGTTTAGAATGATTATGGTGTCTAGAAGTGAATGGACCTCTTTTACATCATAAGAAGATACGTCGGAGCTAGCAAACAGAGCAAGAGCAAATCAAGCTCTTATAACTAAAGGACGAGTTCTTTGTTGGCAGAACGAAGGCTAAATTATCATGTGAACATAGAGTAAATAGAAAAAAAGGACCATATCCTCGTACTGTTATACAAGTATATAAACATAGAAGTGAGGGCATGTACCCAAATCCGCAGGCGAATCCAATTTAATTATAAGTCCTTTAGACAATTATTAAGTGGATTTAATTAAAAATAAGGCATAATAATAAAAGTGTCTCAATACTCAATATGCGGAAACTAAGTCAACATCTCACAAAACTTAGAGTCATAAGTACAGGAGCTACTAATATAATCCAAGACTGAAAGTCTACAAGACTGTCTGAAAAGTAAACACAGAAAGTAAAATAGAGATGGAGTCTGGTGTCGCGGAATAGTCAGCATCTCACCCTAACAACTCCACTGTCAACTCGTAAACGATAGACGACAACTCGGCCACTACTAGTACTTGGGTCATAAACTGCACACAAAAAGGTGTAGCAAGTGTAGAGTCAGTACATAAAATCAACATGTACTCAACATCATCGTCGACCGAACCTAAACCAAAACGATGACGAGGGTTAGTCTTCCAAATGATTACTCCCACACTTATCCTATATTAGTTCATAAGATGCATTTGCAATCCAACAAGTAAAAATAGGAAAATCGCTCAATTCAACAAGTATTCAAGAAATCAGTCGAATGAGATAACTACACCCAATCAAACATTCAAGTAAATCCAACATAAAAATTGATAAAAGGATATGATATGCAAATGCAATGAAAAGACCACCGATCACCATTATACACATGATTTGTAATATGGAACAGGTGACCCATGAGGGACTTGCGAGGTCCATACACCACCCAAAATTATTTTTCATCGCGTTCTCAAACATTTAGGCTCTTAATCTCAACACTTAGCTGATTCAGTTTTTCTCAACAATTAGCCCATATTTGACATCATTTGCATCACTCCATCCGAAATCATTTTCTATCAGACATCGCATATGTATCTTCAAGTGTATATGCATGAGATACATTATGAAAACATTAATATGACATGCACATAAGATAAGGAACAAGACTATAAAGTAAAAGTTCCTCTTAATTTCCTTTTATCATAGACTAGCATTTAGGAGTGAAGAGAACATATAATCAACAAGTAAGATATCGACAAATCACATATGTAAATAAGTAAGTAATCATATTCAAAATAACAATTAATTAGTCATCATCAACTACCAGCTAATGCCCACATACTTTGGCATTCTGACCAATATATAAATGACTCGAATAGAATACAAATTCTCAAATCATGGCACCGGTACAAATACACGTGCTCATTCCCTCACAAGTAGGGGACATACACATTCCCCATTACTCCATCTTTATTAGTTAATTTACCAACCACACACTTTAAATAGAGTCAAGTAAGGTCTCAACTTGTCTGATTTTGAAGCTCAATGATCACACTACAGCCTTGCCCTTTCACAGGGATTCTAAACGATTCCAATCTGTTTAAATATGAAATCTATGTAATCATACGAGTCCATATACACCCATATTTCTATACTATAATTCTAAACCCAAATATCACCTAAAAAGATAATCCCGAGTCCCGAAAGGTAAAACTCTAATTTTATGATAAAATCAATTTACCCATAGAGTCTAAATTTCGAAGATGACTCAAATACGACTTCCAATTTAAATAACGACTCTAACAACAAAATTCCGCAAGACTCTAAGACAATGAAAGGGAGGTTAGAATCTTACGCCCACGATAAACTAGTATCATGTTATATATGGTAGGTAGTAAAATAATAAATTATGAATATTATTAGGGATTGAGTAGGAAGATATTAGGCATGATTTCTCATCCAATATTATTGTATATGGTGTATATATTATTCTCTTATGGGATGAATATAATTGAGGAAAATATTTTCAAAGTCTTTAAGGCGTGTTATGAAATTCTATCATGTGGCTTCCCCAATCTTTAGGTGTTCGGTAAATGACTGAATGTTTTAGTGAATTTTGCTATAAATCAGTTCTAGCTTTACAGAAGATGTCTGCGAAAGCCAAGTAATGAATCTCTGCATGTTCACTTTCCTTAATGAAAACACAATTTATTGAATTTTTTTCAAATATACAACCCAACATAGTAATATGTTGCACTCGTGCAGTTATTTTTGTACTTTATATTCGTATAATTAATTTTTCTTGTAATAGTATTTATACCTCCGGTATAATATTATATATTTATTGTAGACAATATATCAACTTTATATGAAAGTGTGAAATAGTGTATAAGAGGTGTTTATGCATACTTTTACACTGACACAAAATTATATCGTTTTGTACGAATATCAACTCACGTAACAACTTCCTCCGAGATGGGTCAAAAACATCATCAAATAGCTCAAATTTCATCGAATAGCTTTAAATTTTAACCACAACTTCGAAATGACATGCCTAAAGAACTCCAATCATCAATTTGTCATAACAAATTGTAAAATTCATTTGTGAGTTTTTAAGGTTTTAAAAAACCCCAACAATAAAATTCTTAGTATTTTATTATATAGCTCAACCAACAATATTTAAAATGTGGTGATGAAAATGACTATTACTCTCAATCAGTTTCTAAGCATCAAAAATGAAAATTACAATAACAAATTAAAATTTATTGCATCTTCCCTAAGTATTTTCATATTATATACAAAATGGATTAAATAGAATAGATCTTATATTATTAGATAATTTCAGTTATAAGCTTTGGCCAAGAGATATAGAGGATAAAAATCACTAATTATTTGCACTTGATAGTGCATTAAATTTTATTAATTTAATCTTATTTGTTAATTTTAAAAGATTTAAAATATGTATTTTTTGAATTTTGACTCGACATCTCGATTTACTTTTTCATTTTCGTTTATTTATATAAAATCATTGCTATCTTTTCAAAAAACCATTTCTGTTGATTTCAAATATTCTCCTTGATATACACTCCGTATTTGAAGTTTGTTCGTTTTTACTTGTTATGTATGATATATAATGACACTACAATAACCATTACCATACCTTTTTGTTTTTTTAACTCGCTTATCCTTTCACACTACTTGCCAGTCGTAGTATTATTTTGCAGTTTCTTCGTATTACTCCCTCTGTCTCAAATTTTTCTTATATAGTTTGACAAGACACGAAGTTTAAGAAAGACAGAAAAAGTTTTTAAATTTGTGGTTGTAGAAAATATTGATGCATCATAATTAGATATTTTGTTAGATATTTTTTTGTTGAGGTTAGATATTTTCTTAATTGTGTATTAGCACAAATATCCCATATGTGTATAAATAGGACACATAGGGGATTTTGCAATGTAACAGTTTATAATCTTATTTTCCAAATACAACTTCTCTTCTCTCTCTTCCTACGCGACTTCATCTCTTTCTTTTCATCTTCTTCTCTTTTTCATTTCTTTCTCTGTGAATCATCTCTGCTTCATCTTGTAACTAAGTCTGCAATCAATCGCACACAAACAATAGTTTGTTACATTAGTCGATTCTAATCTGAGAAACGAATCAGTGGCTAAGGCCACTGGATAGATAAATTACTGGTTCTCAACGGAACAGTAATTTAACATGGTATCAAAGCCGAATGAGGCGATTGTGTAGATTGAGGAGATCTCTGGCATTCGCGGGAGGAGATTTGAGGAATCTGCATATCGGACAAAGGAAGTCTTTGAAATCGAGGAATAAAATTGTGAGTATTAATCGATTGGAGCAGGAACACATATAGATCTACAGTTTTTACTTGAAAATTGGTACATGCATGGCAGTTTCTGACCTGTTCTGTTGAATTCTAGTTGTGAATTGATATATCGGTCTATCTTCTGTGTGATATGATCTGACTGTGTATTCATAAGAACATATTTCTGTATATTTGAACTTGCACAGGAGAGTTTTCTGGACAGAACAATGGAAAATATTGGTGAAGAACTGATGAGTGAGACCACAAATGCGATAATAAATGTGGATCACAACCATCCATTGTATTTGTATCCATCAGATGCCCCGGGGTCACTATCAGTAGGTGTCCAGTTGAATGGAATGGACAACTACACCCTGTGGAGTAGGGCGATGAAGCTAGCATTGTTAGGAAATAACAAACTAGGCTTCGTGGATGGATCAGTAAAGAGAGTGTTTCCAGGGAGATATGGGAAGATTGTGGGACAAATGCAATGCCATTGTTGTATCATGGCTTATGGGGAATGTGAACAAGAGCCTATTCAGTGGTATGTTGTTCAATTCTGACTTATATACTAACTGGGAGGAACTGAAAGAAAGGTTCGATAAAGTTAATAGTGCAAGAGCCTTTCAATTGCACAAGAAGATTTTTACAATGAGGCAGGGAACCATGCCAGTGTCAATTTACTATACTAGACTTAAGGACATATGAGATGAGTACGACTCGATCATGCCACCACCTGCTTGTTGTCCTAAGTCAAATGAGTTTGTCAATCACCTTCATTATTAGAGAATGTTGCAGTTTCTGATGGGATTAAATGAAGGATATAACCAGGTGTCACGACCCGATCCCGGGCCCGCGACTGGTGCCTTACCCGGGCACCCAAGTAGACATACATCAGAGTAATCAGCGGAATAATAAATCAAGACATGAAACAAATGTAAAATGTAACACAGTTTATCTGAGAAAAAGTTGCATTTCGGCATATATATATGTACCAAGTCTGGCAGTTACATCCCAACTTTACAACAGGACTACAGCACTTCTGGAAGTAAACAACTATGGCGGGACAGGCCCCGCCATACCTGTGTCACGACCCAACGGGCCCGTGGATCGTGCCTTACCGGGCACCTTAGTGATACAACATCGAGAAAATCAGCGGAAATAAAACATAAACATGAAACAAGAGATATGATAAATAAACAGCCAACCATAATTGCCTTCAGATAAATACATAAAAACCCGAACAGCTTATCCTTTTACAACTCTACCCACAACAAGATTACTGCACTCTAAGAGTTTTACAACAACAACTATGACGGACAGGGCCCCGCCATACCACGAATGCATAAGAACCTGCTGACTCGTGGTAACATACCAAAAGATAAGCCTCCGAGAAACGGGCTTCCCAACACGAATCGTGATCCTATGAGCGAGGATCCACAACCGATGTACCTCTACCGCGGCATGAACGCAGCCCAAGGAGGTCAAGACAACAGTACCAAGTATGTGAAATCAAAATATCAGAAATGAAATCATAACTATATAAAGCAGAGACATGTATGATAACCAAACTACGATTCATAACATAAAAGCGACGCCAAGTCGTGGACTCACGCCTCAAGTCATCCTCATGCGCCGTGGAACTCCTTCCTCACCGCCGATGCGGATATAAACCGTATTACGCACAACATGTTCTCGGCTCATCCCACGGGATAGAGGTGGAATCGTGGTGTACATGTCCCGCCCATCCCGTGGACTCGGTGAAGTATGGAATACATGTCCCGCCCATCCTATGGGACTCGGAAAGAATCGGATGAAATACGTGTCCCGCCCATCTCATGGGACTCGGAAAGAATCGATGAAATACGTGTCCCGCCCATCTCATGGACTCGGTGAAGAATCGATGGAATACGTGTCCCGACCCATCCCGTGGGACTCGGTGAAGAATCAGATGGAATACGTGTCCCGGCCCATCTCATGGGACTCGGTGAAGAATCGTTCATAACAAATCAGCCGACCCTCCATCGAGAGACGCGGTGGTATAGAAATACAGTACTTGCATAACAAGGCTATCAAACGCAACATAGGCAAGTTACACACAACTCAAGGTTATTTTATGCCAAAGTCCAGGTTCTGACCCCAAAGTATTACGTTCGTTAAATTCTTTTTTAAAAGATCCATTTCTTTTATAAAGGTCACCCGATACCCGTAGTATTAAAATAGAGTGACTCACATTTTTAGGTAAAACAAAACACTTTCCTTTTCAACATCAAGTAACAACATTCTTTTCCATAAGTTCAAGTTTGCCTAATTTCAAGTACTTAAGTCTCTTATTTTAAAAAAGTTTCGTAGTTCATAGTCTTAATCACTTAAGAATATAATTCTCTTATAAACAATTTGAGAAACATATGCCTTATATGTGAGTAGGTTATTCTTGTTCATAATCAATCTTATTAAAGCAGCCATGATCTAGGAAATGTAATATCATTTTGTCTCATCTTAGCTTCTATGCAGATGGAGGTTTCTACTGGTTTTAATAATACTTAATTAGTCAATACATTTCCCTTTATTAACGCTGCAGTGGTTCGTTCGATACTTATTCTGATTTCCGAAATCAGTAAAACATGATCCCTTTTAAAAACCAAGTACTCATTACTCACGAATGAGGTTTCACCCTTTTTAAAAAATTCATGTTAATTCAAAATAAGTCAAGTCTCTTATCTTTTAAGATCAAGTCTCTTAACTTCTAAAATCAATAAACCATTCTTTTTATCTCTCTTAAGTCGTTATACCTAACTTCCCATGAAGCTAGTATAACTCTTAAGCTTTTAAAACTTTTAAAACCAAGTGTTACTCTTCTTTCAAAAAGGTTTCTTAACTCTTTTGAAATACTTCAAGATTCTTATTATTCAGGCTTAAGTCAAAAGACATTGCCGTAAAACTACGTTCAGTTAACACACGTACGTCTACCGTACTATATATATTCTTTTAAAATATCATGCTCAAGAGGATAGGAAGAATCACATACCTCGCGACGATTTATCGACTATTAGCAAATAGCTCAAAAGTACTGTAATCCTGCTAGCCTTTTCCACCATTTGAGTAGACTACGCTACTCGCAGTACTTCAACCTATAACGGTTATACAAGTCTATCAATGTCTAGACTACTCGGTAGAATAAATCTAGATACAAGATTCTACGGAAAATCAAGACTTCCTACCCGTCAAACTTCACAAGTCTATTGTAAATACAGTTCTATGTAAGTACAGTTCAATTCTCTTCTTATATACCTTCCTTGTATATAACTATACTTAATTCTTATACTTCAACAGTGTGTAAACTCTAATTACAAAAGGGGGACAAGATATTTACCTCGATAAGTCCAAAATTATCCAAGATTAAATGTCGATTCTGAGCAACGTTTAGCTCCTACTCTGGGCGCTCCAACCCGCTCCAAACAACCCTTAGAAGTTCTACGCAACTTCTACTTAATACTTCAACCGACTATGAAGGTTTTCCTTAGGGTTTCGTTTTTGAGACAAAAAGGACATAAGGTAGTATTTCCTGCTCACGATAGAGGTATCTTTGGAATACTACAAGGTATACTACTAAGGTATTTTGGTATAGTAACAATACTTGAGAGTATTTTCTACCAAGAGGGGGTATTTACGAGAACAACTTTAGGTAGGGGGTAGTCTCGGCTAGAACACTACAAAGGGGAGGGTGCTCTCGCCAAGGCCTTCTCAGGGAGGGTGTTGTGGACGAGAACTCTCAAAGGGGAGAGGGTTTCAAGACTTGGAAAATGTCTAAGTGTGGATGAAATAACTCATCAACTAAAGGGGTATTTATAGGCCAACCAATGGCCAAGATGAAGCCAAGTGGTAGGCAAGTGTAAGGTGGAGATTTGCACAAGTGCACCCTATCCTACTCCACAAATCCCTCACAAACATTGACCCAAGTTTTAGGCCACAAAACAAGCCCCAAAATCGTGCCATCCAAGCCCTCTTTACCGTCCATATGAGGGTGACAAGTGTCACCCTCTCGTTGGTCCAAAATATTTCATCTCTCGGAAAAATCCGCAAAAATTATAAATGACATAGATGTAATTTTCCCTACGCAAAGTTTGGAAGACGTTTCGTCGGAAAACGGTTCTTTTAGTGGGTTGTGCACCAATTTCGTCCTATGCCTAACTTTAAGGCTAAAACTTTTGTACGTACGTCCTTACGTACATACTCTGGAAATACGGGGTATAACATTCTCCCCTCCTTAGAAACATTCGTCCCGAATGTTCCTTCTCAAGATGGATAACGATAAAGTTCTCTTTAACTTAAACAAGTTGCCAATGCCACACATGGCCACAAAAAAATAACATACGCGCAAAACTTAAATCCAAATCCACGAGGAATCACCTCAACATCACACAAGCTTCCACCCAAGGTCTAAAAGATACTCCCTTACCCTCCTCGTATACTCGAACTCTTCCTAATAAACTTACCACATTTCTGTTATTGCTTCAGTTTCCAAAATCTCATCACGCCCTTCCGGGGTGATACCTTCAAGAAGACCCACCACAACTCGAACTCCAAGTGTCGACGCCGATTATCCGCACGACTTCTGTTGCTTCTGAGCTGCAAATAACCTCTTCTGGATAAGCTTCACCTTATCCACATCCTGCTGGATCAAGTACGGACCAACTATCTGAACCTTGCCAACATCGAACCAATCGACCGGCAACCTACACTACCGCCCCTACAAGGCATTCATAAGGCGACATCTGAATACTGAAATGGTAGCTATAAAACATTTCCTCAACAGGAGACAACAATCCTCACAGCTACCTCGAAATCCAAACATCGCCCGGTGGCGAACGCGACATCGAGACTCACCGAGTTCCTAACCCCGCTCGTAAAACTTCGTAAAAAGAAATAGCCGTAACTGGCTCCATCGCTGTCATAAGGTGAAAGTAGGCACCTCGTGCAGCCTTACAACCTTCCCGATATAACATCTCGCATAACCTGCCGAGTACGGTCTGGCCCGAAAAGACAAGAGGGGCTGACCTCATTGGCCCGACTACTGGTCGAACGCATCCACGAACTCGTACGATGGTTAACTAAACTTGGGCCTAACACCCTCGTGACCCTACCACCTGGCGGGACCACTTCGAACTGACCCCACCACAATACAGGACGCGGGTTGACCCGCGATCGGTCCGCAACCCGACCCGCTATCACGCAAAAACTCTTGTTCCCCGATCCGGAATAATCTCACTAATCAAGTTACGAAAACCTAGTGGTCTTCTTAGCTCAACTACCCTCTTTCATTTCACACCGCTCAGGGACTTATCACACAAGTATACCCCACGTATACTATGCACTCCGACAAAGGTCAATTGTAAACAAAATCTTTACTCAGGACGGCCTTGCATCTAAGGTCTCCACGTATAATATTCTAAGGCCCACAATTTCTAGGTACCCAACCTTACCCTTTACTAACTGTGCCTTTAAATCACAATTTAACATAATGCTATCTGAACATAATACTTAGCACATCATCATATCATCAACGCATACTAGTCTCTAGAGGGTAAGAATATACCAGATCAATCGCTTCATTTTCCCTTCGTCGCTCTAACCATAATCACGCCTGCAGTGCGCATAGCTATGTAAGCGATGAACGCCATCGCGACCTTGGTGAGTCATTCGCCTGCATCCTTCCTATTAGGAAAGTCTTCGTCACACGGCCTCGACGGCCAGGAAAACAAGCACCGCAAAAAAGCGACATTCTCGGGATGACGTCGCCACATCGTGCACACGAGGAAACATGAATCCGGTGGCTAGAACCCATGTATACCGTGAACGAAGCCACGGAACCACGACCAGCTCGAATACCGAGCGTCACGAAGGCGCGGAGGACCACTCTGACCGCGGAGGTACATAACTAGTCTGGCTGGCGCGCCCCGCCGAAAGTTACCGAAGGACCTCGCTGCTCGCCTCTTCTGCGAGCCTCACATCCAAGTGCATGAGCTGCGCATGCGGGCAATGTCCATGCCGGTGAAGAGCTACACCCGAACAAGCCTCTCGCTAAGTAATCATCTAGCCCGGTGACGTAGCGGTGTACTGGCCTCCATATCGGCCATTACGGGGACATACCGAAGCTAATGAGTCGAACTCACATTGTACTCTCTAACCGCCCGCCCGCCCCGCCTCAACGTCAAAAATCTGCCGGCCCGAGCCCTCTCATTCGCAAGGGGCAAGAAATGTGCAAGAAATGCCTTGAGAACTCGTCCCATACGGTGGAAGTGCATGCTCTCCCGGGACAGCCTCACGAATCAAACGGTCATTGCGGTATCACGCGGTGATCACGAACTCAATACCACCGACTCTGCCTCTCGAGGCTCGATCACTCTCATGATCATTGGTGTCGGATAAACTCCCGAGGGTCATCCTCGGCTCTCGATCCATAGAACACGGCGGGCTCTGACTCGGAAAGTCCCGTAGTCTCAAATCGCTCGCCGGGGTGAACTACGGGTGCTCTGGGACTGAATCGCATCCAACCTATCTCATATCTGCCACGACCACGGCGATGGCGGAATCGCCATCTCTTTGTACCCGTCATCTCATCCGGTGTGGGATGGAGGCTCGTGTATCAGAGTCTCGTGCCATCTGCGGCTCTAAACTCTTTGGTCTTTGGCGTCGCAAAACTCACCGTCTGAAGCACTATCTCAGGTAACGACTGGGCCTCTGCCCTGGTAACCCTCCGTGCTCTACTCGCAGCTCCCTCGGCTGCCTTGCCCTTCTGGGCCCGGGTTGCCTTACGCGGAGGCATAACTGGTAAAGGAAAGGAATACGTCAGAGGGGTCCAACTTATCACACAACTCTAAGGCACGATCTCAGAATGAGAAGAATGGAAACCAATCCTAAATATCTTATAGCCTCCTGATTATTGGTGTGGTGCACAACACACCGATAATCAAGACTCTACTAGATACGGTCTGTAGACACTTTTCCGAGGATTAACTGCTCTGATACCACTTTTGTCACGACCCGAACCCGGGCCCGTGACTGGTGCCTTACCCCGGGCACCTTAGTGATACAACATCAGAGTAAATCAGCGGAAATAAAACATAAACATGAAACAAGAGATATGATAAATAAACAGGCCAACTAAAACAGTTGCCTTCTGTATAAATACATAAAAACCCGAACAGTTATCCTTTTTACAACTCTGCCCACAACAGTACTACAGACCTCTAAGAGTTTTACAACAACAACTATGACGGGACAGGGCCCCACCATACCCAGAATGCATAAGAACCTGCTGCACTGTGGTAACATACCAAAAGATAAGCCTCGGAGAAACGGCTTCCAACACGTTGGCTGTGATCTCATGGCGAGGATCCTGGCCGATGTACCTCTACTGCGGCATGAACGCGGCCTCAAGAGTCGATCTGACAGTACCAAGTATGTGGCGAAAAATCGTAAATGAAATGATAATATCATATAAAATAGGAGACATGTATGATAACCAAACTACGATTCATAACATAAAAGCGATCCGTCAGTCGTGGACTCACGCCTCAAGTCATCCTCATGCGTGGAACTCCTTCCTGCCGTGATGCGGATATAAACTGTATTATACGTACAACATGTCTCGGCTCATCCCTGGGGATAGAGGTGGAATCGTGTGGTGTACATGTCCCGGCCCATCACATGGGACTCGGTGAAGTATGGAATACATGTCGGCCCATCCTGGGACTCGGTAAAGAATCGGATGAAATACGTGTCCCGGCCCATCTCATGGGACTCGGTAAAGAATCAGATGAAATACGTGTCCCGGCCCATCTCATGAGACTCGGTGAAGAATCAGATGGAATACGTGTCCCGACCTATCTCATGGGACTCGGTGAAGAATCAGATGGAATACGTGTCCCGGCCCATCTCATGGGACTCGGTGAAGAATCGTTCATAACAAATCAGCCGGCCCTCCATCGAGAGACGCGGTGGTATAGAAATACAGTACTTGCACAACAAGGCTATCAAACGCAACATAGGCAAGTTACACACAACTCAAGTTTATTTTATGCCAAAGTCCAGGTTCTGACCCCAAAGTATTACGTATGTTAAATTCTTTTTTAAAAGATCCATTTTTTTTATAAAGGTCACCCGATACCCGTAGTATTAAAATAGAGTGACTCACATTTTTAGGTAAACCAAAACACTTTCCTTTTCAACATCAAGTAACAACATTCTTTTCCATAAGTTCAAGTTTGCCTAATTTCAAGTACTTAAGTCTCTTATTTTAAAAAAGTTTCGTAGTTCATAGTCTTAATCACTTAAGAATATAATTCTCTTATAAACAATTTGAGAAACATATGCCTTATATGTGAGTAGGTTATTCTTGTTCATAATCAATCTTATTAAAGCAGCCATGATCTAGGAAATGTAATATCATTTTGTCTCATCTTAGCTTCTATGCAGATGGAGGTTTCTACTGGTTTTAATAATACTTAATTAGTCAATACATTACCATTAACGCTGCAGTGGTTCGTTCGATACTTATTCTGATTTCCGAAATCAGTAAAACATGATCCCTTTTAAAAACCAAGTACTCATGACTCACGAATGAGGTTTCACCCTTTTTAACAAAATTCATGTTAATTCAAAATAAGTCAAGTCTCTTATCTTTTAAGATCAAGTCTCTTAACTTCTAAAATCAATAAACCATTCTTTTTATCTCTCTTAAGTCGTTATACCTAACTTCCCATGAAGCTAGTATAACTCTTAAGCTTTTAAAACTTTTAAAACCAAGTGTTACTCTTCTTTCAAAAAGGTTTCTTAACTCTTTTGAAATACTTCAAGATTCTTATTATTCAGGCTTAAGTCAAAAGACATTGCCGTAAAACTACGTTCAGTTAACACACGTACGTCTACCGTACTATATATATTCTTTTAAAATATCATGCTCAAGAGGATAGGAAGAATCACATACCTCGCGACGATTTATCGACTATTAGCAAATAGCTCAAAAGTACTGTAATCCTGCTAGCCTTTTCCACCCTTTGAGTAGACTATGCTACTCGCAGTACTTCAACCTATAACGGTTATACAAGTCTATCAATGTCTAGACTACTCGGTAGAATAAATCTAGATACAAGATTCTACGGAAAATTGGGCAGCACTTCCCTACCCGTCAAACTTCACAAGTCATCAGAATACAGTCTATGTAAGTCTGATTCAATTCTCTTCTTATATACCTTCCTTGTATATAACTATACTTAATTCTTATACTTCAACAGTGTGTAAACTCTAATTACAAAAGGGGGGACAAGATATTTACCTCGATAAGCCTAAAATTATCCAAGATTAAATGTCGATCCTGAGCAACGTTTAGCTCCTACTCTGGGCGCTCCAACCCGCTCCAAACAACCCTTAGAAGTTCTACGCAACTTCTACTTAATACTTCAACCGACTATGAAGGTTTTCCTTAGGGTTTCGTTTTTGAGACAAAAAGGACATAAGGTAGTATTTAAGACTCTACGTATAGAGGTATCTTTGGAATACTACAAGGTATAAGGCTAAGGTATTTTGGTATAGTAACAATACTTGGAGAGTATTTTCTACCAAGAGGGGGGGGGGGTATTTTACGAGAACAACTTTAGGTAGGGGGGGGGTAGTCTCGGCTAGAACACTACAAAGGGGGAGGGGTGCTCTCGGCCAAGGCCTTCTCAATGGGGAGGGGTGTTGTGGACGAGAACTCTCAAAGGGGGAGAGGGGTTTCAAGACTTGGAAAATGTCTAAGCGTGGATGAAATAACTCATCAACTAAAGGGGTATTTATAGGCCAACCAATGGCCAAGATGAAGCCAAGTGGTAGGAAAGTGTAAGGTGGAGATTTGCACAAGTGCACCCTATCCTACTCCATAAATCCCTCACAAACATTGACCCAAGTTTTAGGCCACAAAACAAGCCCCAAAACCGTGCCATCCAAGCCCTCTTTGCCGTCCATATGAGGGTGACAAGTGTCACCCTCTCGTTGGTCCAAAATATTTCATCTCTCGGAAAAATCCGCAAAAATTATAAATGACATAGCCGTAATTTTCCCTACGCAAAGTTTGGAAGACGTTTCGTCGGAAAACGGTTCTTTTAGTGGGTTGTGCACCAATTTCGTCCTATGCCTAACTTTAAGGCTAAAACTTTTGTACGTACGTCCTTACGTACATACTCTGGAAATACGGGGTATAACACCCTGAATGTACAAAATATCTACAACACCAGGGAGAGTCGTACCAAAAGTCGAGCCTCCGGAGAAAGGGAGCTCCTGACACCAGAGTAAGGATCCTAAGAATGAGGATCTACCACCTGATTTCCCTTACCTGCGGCATGAACGCAGCCCCCCGAAGGAGGTCAGTACAACAAGTACCAAGTATGTGAAACTGTAAGGTACAGATATATACATATATAAAACCTTAACTTTTTATAAAACCAATTCACAAGTATGTATGAAAACAACTGAGTTAACTGCACATAGTGCCACATCACAAACAAGAGCAATAATAGGTAAACTGTAACAGGTCTTTTCTAGGCCGCGAATGATCGAAGCAAGGCCAATCGCCCATAGTATCATTATGCATGCCTAATCCTGGACTCCCGCAGTCCGCATAGGCCACCTAGGCCCGCATGAGGTATTCCCCGCATTGAGGGTAGCTACTCCTCGGCATCGTCCCGATCGTAGTCCGTGGCCACATAGACCGCGTGAGGTATTCCTCGCACACTAACTCGAACTCGTAGCTCGCATAGGTCCCCGACCCGCATGAGGCATCCCTCGGGGGGCAGCTTAACCCCCGGTATAACATGTCAAGAGGTGAGTGGTACAATACTAACATACGGCTTATCGTTAAACAACATAAGCACAATAAGAATAACCTCTTTATACAAACGTTACAAGACACTAACACACGTAGTATCATAATATGTCTACTCATCAAACCATCTTACTATACTTTCAGAAATCAATACAAGTCTTTCATAAACACATAAGTAAACCGTTCCTTTTATCTTCTTAAGTCGTTATACCTAACTTCCCATAAAGCTAGTATAACTCTTAAGCTTTTTGTTTAAAAACCAAGTATTACTCTTCTTTCAAAAATGATTCATAATTCTTTTGAAATACTTCAAGGTTCTTATTATTTAGACTCAAGTCAAAAGACGTCAAGTAAAAATATGTTCAGTTAACACACGTACATCTACCGTACTATATATATATTTTAAAATATCATGCTCAAGAGGATAGGAAGAATCACATACCTCCTCGGCGAAATCCACCTGCCAAGTCGAATATGTCGCGCGCAGAGTATCAACCTATAATAGTCAAATACGTCTATCAACGTCTAGACTACACTGTAGAATATTCTAAGCAGAGGGTTCTCTATTCTACGGAAAATTGGGCAGCACTTCCCTACCCGTCAAACTACACCAGTCTACTGTAAGTACAATCCTATGTAAGTATCCTATGTAAGTACAGTTCAATTCTCTTCTTTAATATCCTTCTATATATTTTATACTCAATTCTAAACTTCTACAACATGTAATCTCCAATTATAATAGAAGGATAATGATATTTACCTTGATAAGCCCAAAATTATCCAAGTTTAAATGTCGATCCTGAACAACGTTTAGCTCATAATTTACACGCTCCGATAGCTCCAAGAAACCCTTAGAAGTTTCTAAACAACTTCTACTTAATACTTCAACCAACTATGAAGATTTCCCCAGGGTTTCGTTTTGTGACTAATGGATATAAAGTAGTATTTCTGGGCTTTTAGTATAGAGGTAACTTTGGAATACTACAAGGTATTTGGTTAAGACATTTTGGAATAGTAACTATACTTGGAGAATATTTTTCTACCAAGGGGGTGATGCGCGTAATATGCACACACTTTTAAACGCAAGTGCACGTTATCGTATCAAGTAGTATAGTCTTAGATAAGACCGAATATCGTCCTCTAGGATTAGGGTCCAAGTATCAGTTGTCTATTTTCTAGTATCTATTTGGTGAATTAATGAGTGATTGGTTGTTTATGACTAAGAATTATAAAAGCTAATTAAATATAAAGATTTAATTCAGATGTGATGAGAATAGGGCTTCTATGTATCCTTACTATCCGCTTATGTTACTTACTAATGCATTACTTATGGTGTTCTTCTTTTGGAGAAAGCAGGTTTACGAAATCGTTTTATACTCCCGTTAGGGTTATATAAACACTCAACCCCAGTATTGTTCCTTACCTAACTTTCGCTGATAAGGGTAACTCTATAGGAGGATTAAGCACAAAAACCTAGTTGACCGTCACGCACAATGCGCAAAATTAGGGTTGTTAAGCCTCTCATCAACGCTACAAATCTAATTGAGGTATTTTCATCCCCAATTCAAGACCGTCTACCCAACTTACAGCATATTCACAATCCCTCCTTTTCAGAATCTGATTAGAAATCATATAGTGATAACTAGTTGTCAATTAGCTACCAAGAATTCAACTCAATTATTGGATAGATCTCTCAATAAGAATAATAACCATAAGCATGCATTACTTTATAACATAAGGTTCAAGAATTCAACATAGAAAGCCCTATAAGAGAATTAGTTCCTAGCCATGAATATGACAAGAACTAATTCAAAGTTCATCATGCAAAAACTGAATTAAAGAAAGGAAAAAGAAAAGAAATTACTAATGTTTAGGTCTCCAATCTCCTAGGCAAGAAAACCTTGTGTTTGGCAAGAAAAGGGAACCCTTGAAAACTGCCTAGGGTTCTCCTTTTATAGGTTTAAAACGTCTCCCCTCTTTTCCTTCCAGGCCTGGCCCAAAAATCCGTCAAAAGACCTAATTTTTCCGCGTCGGCGCCGCGGCGCCTAAAGTTCTGCAATACTTCGGGTGTTTTGGCGCCGCGGCCCTGAT
This sequence comes from Przewalskia tangutica, assembly GCA_029844215.1. NCBI lineage: Eukaryota > Viridiplantae > Streptophyta > Magnoliopsida > Solanales > Solanaceae > Przewalskia > Przewalskia tangutica. The sequence goes on along the minus strand of CM056720.1, from coordinate 137,271,340 downwards.
ATCTGCTGTCTGAGGGCGCCGCGGCGCTGCAACTCCTGTGGCTTCTCGGATGTTTAGGCGCCGCGGCGCTGAATCTTCTGCAGCTTCTCTGAATAATAGGCGCCGCGGCCCTGCTTCTGACTGCAGGAGGCGCCGCGGCGCAGGTCTGGATTTCAGCCTCGTTTGCCACTTTCTCCGTTTTCAGCTCTAGTACCTCCTCTTTTTCCCTCTTTTCGCTCCTTTTCCGCCATTTGGCCACTTTAGCCACTTTGACTCAAAAGAAAGAAAATCTATCCTAATACGACACTTTGTATGTACAAAACGGGACAAAAGACTAACTAGACTGACTCAAAAGGTGTATATAAAATACACCGATCAAATACCCCCAAACTTAACCTTTGCTCGCCCTCGAGCAAAGATAGAAAGAAATACAATAAAATGACAGACTCAATAAATAAGAAAATCAACAAAGAAAATAAACAGACTCCCTGCCATTGATCACTTTTGCTGCATGAATGTTAACTAGAAAAACATGAAGGTTAGCAGAATAATATGCAGGAACATATAGCATGGAATTTCAACACATTGAGCTAGATATTTCGCAAACTCATACTTATCATGCTTAAATGGAAGTCAGTGTACTCAAGTATGCATATAAATTCAAAAATTCCTATGGCATGCTTACTTGCTATTCTCCACTAATTACGATATACATAGAAGAGATCTTCAGGACTTTGGGGGTTGTAATGTAGGCTTAGGTAGGGGTTGGTAAAGATAGGCGTTTAGGCTCATTTTTCTATACCATAAGCTCTTTGGCTTTTCAATTTTTCCCCTTTTTCTTTTGATTCTTTACTTCACTTCAATTCTATCCTTCCCCTCTTTTGTTTTGGAAGAATGAAGTATATAATAATGACAAGCACCCCCAAACTTAGGCTTTTGCCTATTTCTTATTACTTTTGTATTGGGGTGCAACAGACTTTATTCATTCTTTTTGTTTTCTTTTTAACACAATGTACTCCTACTGTTTCATAATTTCACTTATGGTACACTTTGTGGGAATATAGGGTGTCAAAGAAGAAGTTTCAAATTTTTGGCTCAATGGGTCTAACTAGTGATATTTTTAAAGTACGGGATAGAAAAGAATGGTAAGAATTGGCTATCAAAGAAATGCCTGAGTCATCTCCCTAACATGCATATCCTAACTATTTCGCCTCAAATAGCAAGCACTCATAACACATAAGCATTTATCATTTAGCATGCATAACTCAAGCAAGAATTCCAAATAGACAGATTTTGTGAGCTTTTGGCATATCTAACCTAAGTGTTTAGATTAGTTGCTTCAATTCCTTTACATTATTCCACATTACTTCACTAGGTGTTTCTAGCAACTACAGCATACATGATCTTTGACAGGCAATTATGACTCAAGAAAGAAAAAAAAATTTGTGACTCAAAATAAACATAAAACAAATAAAAAAAAATTTAAATAAAACATAACATGACACACAAATAAAAACTAAAACACAAAAACACACCCCCAAACTTAAATCACACATTGTCCCCAATGTGTGTAGACTCAAAGACAGTAAAGAAAATAAGACACTTACAAACTTTGGTTAAAATGGTGGTGGTGGCGGTGGATAATGCATCGACCATTGGTTGAACAAGGCACTCAGCTCGTCGATTTGTTGCCTTGTTTCTTGCTGTCCTTGTATTACTGGTTGCAAGGTCTGCATCATCTCCTTCTGGTGTTGGTACAATTGCCCGTTGTGGGCTCACGAAGGTTCTGCTCTTGTGGTTGGCCGGTGGTGGGTCTCGCCTCATATGAGCCCTATTTGAGCTCATCTTCATCCATGGCGGCCTCTGCTGCTGGTGGTGCTCTCCGTTTGGCTGCTGGGGGAAGGGGTCTGGTTTTTGGGCGTTTTAAATTTCTGGATTCCCGCGCGGCCACGCTTTTAGCGCGCGGCTCAAACATCTGCGCTCGCCGGGACTTTCGGCGCGGCCTGCTCGCAGCGCTGCGGCTAAATTCTGCAAACTTTCTGGAATTCTACCGCCGCGGCGCCTAAATTTCTGCGCCTGTTCAGCTCTTTTGGTGCCGCACCTTACGCATGGCCTACCCTTTTTCTGAAATCGACTTTCTTTGATTTCGCCTTGATTCATTCCTCTACCTATCAATCACACCAAACACAAGACCCCGACCGTGAGATTGTTCTAGACAAAATAAAATAAACTAAAGACTGAAATTAAAATAACATAATCAAAAACGTTGGGTTGCCTTCCAACAAGCGCTGTCTTTTACGTCTTTTAGCCGGACGCAATTAACCTTTCTGAGTGCCTATTGGATACTTGCGAATCGCTTGCAATAATCCACGTTATTGCTATAGGTCTCAATTTCCTATAACTATTTGTTCAAACAGGGGCCTTAAACATACAAGTATCCCCCAAGCACACAAGATGAGTTTGTCTTTTAGGCTTCTTATTTTGTAGGAAACCGTGAAATTCTCTACATCTCTTGACTCTGGGGGTTGCCCTTGATGGTATGCAATTCCTAATTGGGAGTCATTCGTGATAGCTAGTGGTGTTTCTTCTGTGATAGGTGCATGAAAAAGAATTTCCACAGAATCGAAGGTGAATAATTGGATTTACGCAATCTTTTCCTTCTACACCAGCCTATCTCACCAAATTCCTCAATAGTTGGGTGTGATTCGTGCTCCTCAATTTGCTGTTATTTATTGAATATGATCGCGAGTTCTGCTATTTGCGTTTCCAACTTCTTTATACCCAACCTCATTTCGTCCATGAACCGAGTTTGGGACCTCGTGAGACTGAGTAGAGTTTCTCGTAATTCCTCCCTCTCTTCCTCTATGGTTGGAGCTCGATCATATTGACAGTAGAAATCCATATCTTCAGGATCCCTGAGATGCATCAAAACCAACAAAGAATCACGGCACCCTTGTTTTCACACAATAAATACATAAAATAAACAAAATTAAAAAAAACTATACATAAAACCAAATTAGAAATTAAAAATAGATAAATTTGATATTGAACTAATGCCTAATCCCCGGCAACGGCGCCAAAAACTTGATGCGCGTAATATGCACACACTTTTAAACGCAAGTGCACGTTATCGTATCAAGTAGTATAGTCTTAGATAAGACCGAATATCGTCCTCTAGGATTAGGGTCCAAGTATCAGTTGTCTATTTTCTAGTATCTATTTGGTGAATTAATGAGTGATTGGTTGTTTATGACTAAGAATTATAAAAGCTAATTAAATATAAAGATTTAATTCAGATGTGATGAGAATAGGGCTTCTATGTATCCTTACTATCCGCTTATGTTACTTACTAATGCATTACTTATGGTGTTCTTCTTTTGGAGAAAGCAGGTTTACGAAATCGTTTTATACTCCCGTTAGGTTATATAAACACTCACCCAGTGATTGTTCCTTACCTAACTTTCACGATAAGGGTAACTCTATAGGAGGATTAAGCACAAAAACCTAGTTGACCGTCACGCACAATGCGCAAAATTAGGGTTGTTAAGCCTCTCATCAACGCTACAAATCTAATTGAGGTATTTTCATCCCCAATTCAAGACCGTCTACCCAACTTACAGCATATTCACAATCCCTCCTTTTCAGAATCTGATTAGAAATCATATAGTGATAACTAGTTGTCAATTAGCTACCAAGAATTCAACTCAATTATTGGATAGATCTCTCAATAAGAATAATAACCATAAGCATGCATTACTTTATAACATAAGGTTCAAGAATTCAACATAGAAAGCCCTATAAGAGAATTAGTTCCTAGCCATGAATATGACAAGAACTAATTCAAAGTTCATCATGCAAAAACTGAATTAAAGAAAGGAAAAAGAAAAGAAATTACTAATGTTTAGGTCTCCAATCTCCTAGGCAAGAAAACCTTGTGTTTGGCAAGAAAAGGGAACCCTTGAAAACTGCCTAGGGTTCTCCTTTATAGGTTTAAACGTCTCCCTCTTTTCCTTGCAGGCCTGGCCCAAAACTCCGTCACAAGACCTAATTTTTCCGTCGGCGCATGCCTGCGAGATGGCGCGCGCCTAAAGTTCTGCAATACTGGGTGTTTTGGCGCGCGGCCGATGCTCTGGCATGCGGCGCGTAGCGGCCTGCAACTCTCGTGGCTTCTCGGATGTTTAGCGCGCGGCCTGCTCGTCTTCGAGGCGCGCGCTGGATCTTCTGCTTCTTCAGATAATAGCGCGCGCCTCGCTTGCGAGGCGCGCCGCGCAGTCTGATTTCAGCCTCGTTTGCCACTTTCTCCGTTTTCAGCTCTAGTACCTCCTCTTTTTCCCTCTTTTCGCTCCTTTTCCGCCATTTGGCCACTTTAGCCACTTTGACTCAAAAGAAAGAAAATCTATCCTAATACGACACTTTGTATGTACAAAACGGGACAAAAGACTAACTAGACTGACTCAAAAGGTGTATATAAAATACACCGATCAGGGGGGGGGGGTGTGTTTCGGCGAGAACACAAGGAAGGGGAGGGGAAGAGCTTGGACGAAAGCTCACAAAGGGAGAAGGGAGTTTTTGAGACTTGGAAAATATTTTTGTGGATGAAGAAGTCTTGCACTATAGGGGGGTATTTATAGGACCCTCAATGGCCAAGATTCAAGCAAGTGTGTGGTGGAGATTTGGACAAGTGCAACCTTATCTATCTACTCCACAAATATCTACAAAACATTGACCAAATGTTTAAGGCCTTTAACATGGCAAAAACGTGCCAAGAATTCCCTTACCAAACCGTCCACTTGAGGGTGACACGTGTCGCCCTCTCGTTGGTCCAAAATATTTCATCTCTCGGAAAAATCCAAAATAAATAAATTCTTGAAAACGCAAAATTCCCTTACAAGGTTCGGAAAATTTTTCGTCGGAAAAACAATTCTTTTCGTAGGAAGCTCACAATTTTCGTCCCTAACATAATTCGGGCTTACACAATTGTACGTACGTCCTCACATACATACTCTGGAAATACGGGGTATAACACCAGGCCAGGAGCCCGATCCTTATGATGCAGTAGATACCTAATTTGAACCAGGTATATGCAATGATAAATCAAGAGGAGAGTCAGAGGATAGTTGTAGGGAACAGTAAAGTTATGTAGGAGACAACTGATCCATCAGCAATGTTTACATCCAAAGGTGGAAGTGGAACTCTCAAGCAGAGGAAGCCATACAATCCATCTGCATATTGTGACTTCTGCCATGGGAAGGAACATCTGAGACAGGACTGCAACAAGTTATTGAAATGTGATTACTTCCACAAGACAGTTCATGTAGAAGACGACTACTACAGATGGCATGGATATCCTGAGAATTTTAAGGGTAAGACCAAGAAGGCATATGTTGTAGCAGGAAATGATGTGTTTGTTAATCCTTTTGGACAGGGAGTTGAATCACGCCAGAATAATCAGGGACATGTAAACCAGCAGGCTCAGGCTCAGTCATACCAGCAGTTAACACCTAGCCAACACCAACAACTCCTTAGGATGTTGAATAAGGAGACAGAGAAATTGGCAGTGGCTAATCTGGCAGGTATGCGTTTCTCAGATAATGAAGCACTAGTGAAGTGGATTGTAGACACAAGAGCTACTAATCACATGGTTGGGAATCAAAAGCACTTACAGAATAAAATTTTGACAGAAAACACAGGGAAAGTGCAACTACCAAATGGAGATTGTGCTAAAGTGTCACACATTGGAGATTATCATCTTGGAAAAGGTGATGTTCTAAAAATGTGCTATGTATACCAACCTTCAAGTTTAACCTCATTTCTGTGTCGAAAGTAACAAAGGAGCTGAACTGCAGTGTCATTTTTTTTTCAACCTACTGTTTTTTTCAGGATCTCTCATCTGGGAGGGTGAGGGGAATTGGTAGGGAAGAGGAAGGCATGTATGTTGTGTGTCTGGACTCACAGAATAACAAGGAGAACCTGTTGAAGTGCATGGCAACAACTTAATCCACAGATGCATTGACCTGGCACCAAAGGTTATGCCATGTACCTATGGGTGTCTTAAGGAAAATATCATGTATTAGGAATAATAATACTTCTCTTGTTTTGAATAATTGTGAAATATGTCCATTGGCTAGACAAACAAGAATGTCATTTTCGATTAGTACTAGCAGAACTACTAAGACTTTCCAACTATTACATGTAGATGTTTGGGGTCCTTACAAAATTAAGACATATAATGAAATGAGGTTCTTCTTAACAATTGTTGATGATTTTTCTAGATGGACATGGGTATTTTTAATGAGATTGAAGTCTGATGTAGTGACTGTCTTGAGAATTTTTTTTGTTGAGATTAATACACAGTTTAGAACTAAGATTCAGAAATTAGATCAGACAATGGGTCTGAATTTCTTAATCATAGTTGCAAGGAGTTGTTTACACAACATGGTATAATACATGAGAGATCTTGTCCATATTCACCACAGCAGAATGGGGTAGTAAAAAGAAAGCATAGGCATATCTTGGAGACATCAAGAGCTATAAAGTTTCAAGGAAGCCTTCCAGAAAAGTTTTCGGATTTCTTGGTGGAAACAACTGTGTATATCTTGAACAGAATTCCCTCAAATGTTATTGGTAAAAAGTCCCCTTTTGAGAAACTATATAACAGGACACCATCACTAGCTCATTTAAGAGTGATTGGCTGTCAATATTTTGCAACTGTGTTAACAAGACAAGATAAATTTAGCCCAAGGGCAGTGAGGTTTGTGTTGCTTGGTTATGGTAGTGTATAAAAAGGCTACAAGTTGTATGACATGGAGAATGGAGTATTTTTCATGGGAAGGAATGTGATGTTTATGGAGAGTATATTTCCCTTCAAAGGAAGTACTGATGATGTCCAAAATCACATTAGTTCACATGAACACTTCAACTATGATGATCTAGTCCATAATCAGACAATCAGGATACCTCAACAACCTCAACATGTCTCTTCTGAACCTGCTGATATGACACCAGAAGTTCAACAAGAAGGTACACCAGATATAGCTCCTGAGTCATGTATTGATCCACCTGCACATGTACCAGAGTCAAATGTCAGGAGGTCTACCAGATCTATCAAACCTCCTATTTGGCATAAAGACTATGTTACAAGACATGGATCATCAAGCTGTTTGTATTCTATAGCTAATGGAGTGGATTGCACTAAGTTGTCACCCAAATACCAGAGTTTTATAGCTCAGATTTCAAGTCATGTGGAGCCTGGTTCTTATTCAGAAGCTACAAAGGATGATAAATGAGTGGAGGCAATGCAGACTGAGATCAAGGCTCTGGAAGATAATGGTACATGGAAACTAGTGACACTTCCAGAAGGAAAGAAGGGTATTGGTTGTAGATGGGTTTATAAAGTTAAGTACAAGGCAACAGGGGAAGTGGAAAGGTACAAGGCTAGGCTTATTTCAAAGGGGTATAATCAGAAAGAAGGGCTGGATTACCAGGAGACATTCTCACCAGTAGTTAAAATGACTATTGTGAGATCAGTGATCTCTGTTGCCGCGGCGCCTCCCTGCAGGGCCGCGATGCCAACTCTCTGAAGTTGGAGCGGCGCGGCTCCTCCCTGCAGGGTCGCGGCGCTGGTAGTCCAGAGGATGCAACGGGACTACTAAACACTGACAGTTGTGTTGATAGCATTGTCTTGGCATATACTAAACACTGATGGTTCAAGACATTAAGTTCACTGCACAGTAAATATGTCCGATGGTATTCTACTATGGAAGGTTCAAAGCTACGGCTACCTCTCCAGATGCAACATCAATCCGCCAGTTGATTGCTAGAAAGGCACCAGTTGTGTGCACCAAAATCTCTTCCAAGAGGGGATTGTTGGAAATATTTATTAAACGTGAAATAAAGTTAATCCTATTTAATTATGACTCGAATAATTGGGGCCCCACACGTGGAAAACCTTATTTTCACACACGTAATGCCAAGAATCATATTTCCTCAATGGAAGAGATATTGGTACAAATATGAATTGTTTGAGACGTAAGGTAATAGACGGTTATTGACCAAATGACGGTGATTTCACGTTGGTAAATGAAGGAAGAAGTGTACAATGTGTTTAAAGATGAAACGAGTCATGAATCGGGACGCGGCGCCAACTCTCTGAAGTTGTGGCACCGCGGCGCCTCCCTGCAAGGATGCGATGCCAACTCTCTGAAGTTGGAGCGGTGTGGCTCCTCCCTGCAGGGCCGCGGCGCTGGTAGTCCAGAGGCTGCGACGGGAGACGAAAAGAAATGACTCTTGGGCTGGTTTTGAGGCATTAAACCTCCATTACATCCCAAATGAATTCAACCATTATTTGGCTGAATTAACACTCAATAATCAAGGTCATTACATGGTCATTCAAGGTCATTACATGGACAATTGGAAAGTCATCTTCTCAACACGATAAAATGAGGCATTTGGATCATTTGCAAAACACACTTAACACATTCTCTAGACAATTTCCTGAAATTGTTCTTCCTCTTTAGCAATCAAACACTCTAAGATCTTTCTTCCTATAGCGAACTCTTGAGTCTCCTTTACTCACTGGTTTGGTTGCTGTTTTATCTTGGGATATAAGTTGTCATTACTCCGTTGAAAGGAATATACGGGGCAATATTATCTTAAAGAAAGATTGATCATCAATCGACTCAGCGAGATAAGTTTCATTGTTCACATTGGTTGTTGTTGTGACTTTTCTGTTCCTTGTTATTACCAATATATTCCAACAATAAGTATTTACTGATCCAGCGCTTGTAATATAATTCATCCCCAAAAGGATTACTTGCCGTAGTTTTCTCACTATGAATAATTTTTTTTATTTTTCATCCGGTGTCTGATATCTGCATTGGAGCCCGACTATATCCGAATTCGCGTCGGGTAGAACCCATTTCTGAGGGAAGCGCTCCGTACCAAGAATTTTTTCATATTCATAATTCGAACCCCAGACCTCTGGTTAAAAGGCACACTAATATACTCTCCGTTTACTTATACTTTGTCACTAAAATAAAATTTTACTTTACTTGTCCACTTTAGCATATTAAGAAAAAAAATTATATTTCACCCTAAACATTAATTATTTATTATCCAAATTAGTTTTCGTAACTTAAGAATATTCACCAATTAATATGAGTATTGTGATAAATATATATTATAATTCATTTTTATTCCTTAAAAAGAGCGCATAATCATTGTGGACAAAAAAAGTGAACGAATGAAGTAATATTAGCTCCTTGTGTTTATATTATTTTGTGAAATTAAAGAACCAGCATTAAATATTTAGCGCTGGCCAACCAAAGAAATTGTCAAAGTAGGCCACCAAAATATAGGATCGAATTCAGTATCTATCTTCTTTTGTCGACATAAAACATCTCAGGCCAAGAGTGGAGCCGCATTTAGACATTCAGACTTTGGTTAATGTTTCCTTTTAACCACAGGGCCAAATAGTAGATTGGCCGAGTATAATTGAGCTATTTATATGGTAATTAAAAATAAATATTTGTGGTTGTAAAGATATGACATATGGGTCTAACTTAACCCCAAAAGTTAGCTCATGAAGGGAGAATTGCCCAAGTTCATATAATCAAACCACCAATCTATTCTTCAATCAATGTGAGACTTTAACCCACTCCAACACCCCCTTCAAGCCCACGGCCCAACTTAAGTGTGGACCGATAGCCCAAACGTGAATAAACGTGACTCTAATACCATGTAAAGATATGACATTTGATTCTAATTCAACCCCAAAAGCTAGCTCATGAGAAAAGAATTGTCCAAGTCCATATAAACAAACTACCCGTTCATTCTCCAATCAACATGAGACTTTAACCCACTCTAACAGTGGTAAATATTAATTAGTAATTGATAAAAATGGTAATTTATTACATATCATATATATAACAATGATGGTAAATAGTTTACAATACATTGTTAGTAAGTTGGTATATGGAGTATAAGTTAGCCCCTTCATTAAAAGTGCCGCATTAATTGAACTTTGTATTCTTTAGTGAATTCTCAACATGATCTGTTATTCCTAGATTGGCAACTCATTATTCTGTAATTAATGAATTAATCCTTTCAAAGTTCATGAATCTGATACAATTTGTCCAGACTCTTTAGTTTATTACTCTCTCCGTCTTGTTTTACGTGTCTATTATACTAAAAGTAATTATCCTATTTTACTTGTCTATTTTGAAAAATTAAGAGAAAATTTATCATTTTTTCCTATTTTACCCTTATTTACATTATTGGGTTGACAAGTTCAAAAAAAATTAGTAGTTGCACAACTTTAAAGTATATTTTATTGATTTCAATCATTAAATTACTTAATAATAATTAAGGACAGGATAATAAAATTATCATTCTATTTTGACTCCTTATAAGCGTGCCAAATCAATATGTAACAAGTAAAAATGGACGGTTAATACTAAGTCATTTAGTGGTTTTGCCTAAAAATGACAACTAGTACAATGATAATATTAAAAGCTCTGAGTTGGAAAAAAAACGGATACATCTAGTTTATAAATCCTTTGACAAAACTACTTTTCGGCGATTTAACCTACAGTACCCATTTGCGGTGATTTCTCGTCGTCGACCATCTCCGTACACCTACTCCGACGAGACACCACCCACTGTGGTCGTCTCGTCCTCCTCTTCAGTCGTACCTTACCCCCATTTCTTGTTTCAACCCCCAACACCTTCAACTATACCCTTCTTTATTTTACCATTTTCGTCGATTTCGCCGCCGAATAGCTCAGGCAACCACAGTCTACGGGTGACCACCCACTGTGGTCGGCTCATCACCCTCTACTCTCGAAACTTACCCCCACCACTCGATTCAACCTCCATCACCTTCAACATCCCCTTTCTTTCATATGCGATTTTAGGGAATACTAAAACGCGATTCTGATGGCCACTCTGTTCATCGGACGACCTCCCACTGAGGTCGTCCAGCAACCCACAACCACCACCTCTACACCACTCCCTATGAAGTCGACCCCCACCACCGATGGGTGGTACTAACACCAACAACAACACTGATTATTCACAGTTCTTTAAACCCAATGCTTTGACTGTTGGCGAACCTGCAACCAATGGCATTTTGGCACAAATGCCATATTCGAGCAAATTCAGAAAAATAACATACATTTATGGAAAACTCACTTTCTTGTATGATGAGAAGGAGGTACAATCGAAGATCATCGATCAAGAGTTACAATATGCGGTTATAGGCAAATTCATTCGTGGATGGCCTGACATTGAGCATCTCGGGAACATAGTCCCTCAACAGTGTGAGCTCAAAGGAACGGTAAGAACTGGGCTGCTTTGTAAGAGACACATTCTTATGCATTGCACTTTGTTTGAGGATTATATTACGCTCATGTCGAAACCATGTTTTTGGTTAAATGGTAAAAATTAGAGTCTGCCTATGCGTACTTTCAAGTGGTTGCCTTCTTTCAATCCTGAAGAAGAGACTAGTATAGCTGTAGCATGGATTTCCTTTCCTAATCTACCTCCTAACTGGTTTGGCGAGGAAGATGTATTTTCATTCGCTGCAGCTGTTGGGTACCCTCTAGTCATCGATGCAGCCACTAAGAACAAATCAAGACCTAGCTACGCTAGAGCAAAAATTGAAATTGATTTGGCAAAAGAACATCCCACTAGGTTCATGATTCAATTACCAAGGGTGATAAGTTGAAATCTATGTGGATAAAGATCAAATATGATTTCTTGCCGAAGTTTTGCAAGTCATGCAAGTTGCAAGGTCATGATGTCTCTAGCTGCTGTTGACTACTCCTGTTGTGATAATATTTAGCATTGTTATCAGTTCTTCTAGTGTCATTCAGTGTTGTTCCTCTGTTAGTATCCTCCTTATTGATGTTGTATGTATGTGCTAGAAGTTGCTCCCTAGCCCTAGCTTTGGCATTTCTTTTACTCAGGCTTGTTGTCCAGATATTAAAGTCACCAACAATGCTAATAGGTTTGCAGCATTGGAAACAGTGGATGAGAATCTAGAAAAATAACCTGGAGAAATACAAGGCAAATATGCATCAAAAACACAGAGGAGAAGGAGAGCAATAATATGAAGGGCAGTGTGAAACCTGCAACATGTAGAGAATGGATTGAAGATGCTTTCTACAGATCTGCCTTGAATGAGGCTTGTGTGGTAATTCCAAGCAATACTTCAAGCAAATATGATGGTAACGGTACAAGTAGGGGTCTAGTTAAGAAAGAAAGTGAAGTTCAGAGCTCAGAACCTGAAAGGGTTATTTATGCTATTGGGTTCAGTGGATGGGGAATTATCAGTGTCGGTTACTAAGGGTGATGACAAGCCACCAGATCCACCTGATCCCCTTATAGTGATAAGTGGTGTGCAAGATGAAGGTGAGATTGATGAATTCTATGATAGCTCACAGACCTTAACTGGTAAGGAGGACAATACTCATATTGTTGAAGAGGAAGGAATAGAAGCTTTGTATAATGGTGGTCTGGATGACTGTCATGTTGGCATCAATACTGAATCTGTTATACAATAATCTTTAGATTTTCAACTAACCTTGACACTGAAGGAGTTCAGCCAGCGAGACCCTGAAGTTATGGAGAAGGTCGAGGTTCAGGAAGGTCATGTTAACGCTGATCCACATTTGCCAGAATTTGATAGCAGAGGTGCTGACACAGTGGTTGGCAGCAAGGTCAAGGATGGCAGGGGTATTGCAGAAGTACCAGTTACAACAACTGATGACTCTAACACAAGTGCAACTAGGGTAGTTGGAAGAAAGGAGGGAAGTTTGGCTACTCGAGATGTAATGGCTCTTTCTGAGGACAGAGATACCACTGAGATCTTCAAAGATGTTAAGGATGTACCTGATGGTAATCCTTCCACCTCGGACAAGGACTTACCTTCCACTACAGATACCACTCCTATTATTATTCCCAAGCCTACAAACACCAATGCAATGAGATTTGCACAAACATCTCAGGACCATAGTACTGCCGAGGGCCTGAAAGCTGGAAACTATGTTCAGAGGGTCTCTGAGTCTGAATTGCTACAATTCCCTGATGCTTCTGAGGTACAACAGAAAAATGAGCATGTTAAGAGGGGTAATAGAGTTGTGATTCCTTATAGATCATCAAGGATTCTATCTGGTGGGAATGCCAAGAAGAAGTGCAATAAGGAGTCGAATGCATCTCCTCACATAGGGATGCAAACAAGGACAAATGCAGGTTCTAAATCCAATATTTAATAATGAATGCCATTATTTAGAATATTAGATCTGTTAACACACATAATGCATTTGGTAGATTAAAGAAAATACATACAAAATATAAGTTTTTTTCTCATTGGATTATCTGAGCCTTTCCAGCAATCTAATAGGATTGAAGGTTACAGGAGGAGACTTGAAATGGAGAGGGCATACTGCAACTCAGCAGGCAGCATCTGGGCCTTTGTGGATGAAGATTGGCATACAGATATTCTGGCTAACTGTGAACAACATTTGACACTGAAGTTGACCAACTCCATTCTTGATAAGGAATTAGTAATAACATTAGTGTATGCAAATTGTGATAGAGGAGACAAAATTGAACTCTGGGATGCTTTGACTCAGCTGGCATCTACTATGGCTTATCCTTGGCTTATTGGTGGAGATTTTAATGTTATAGTGGATAATGAAGACAAGTTTGGTGGTAATGTTGTCACCATGGCTGAAGTTGAAGACTTTACACAATGGATTAATAAATGTTATCTAACAGATTTGGGTTATAAGGGAAGCATTTTCACATGGTGGAATGGAAGGACTAGCACAGAATATGTGTTCAAAAGATTAGACAGATGTTTGGGGAATTTGGATTTTCGGCATGCTTTCCAAGGTGTGGAAATCAACCACTTACACAGGACAGGCTCTGATCATGCTCCTATGCTGATACAATTTAATAATCAGACACAACAGTTCAAGAAATTTTTCAAATTTATGAACTTTTCGGTGCAGTATAAGTCCTTTATAACTGTTGTTAAGGAAAACTGGAAGGTTGATGTCACTGGAAATCCCTTCTAGAGATTGAACACCAGAATGAAGAACTTGAAGAAAATACTATCCAAATGGAGCAGGGAGACCTTTGGAGATATCTTCCAGAATATTATAAACCTGGAAGAAATTGTTAGAATACATGAGGAGAACTTTGATAAAGATCCTTCCGAGAATAATAGGGAATATCTGCAAAAGGTACAAGTTGACCTTTTCAAAGCTCAACATATTGCAGAAGAATATTGGAAGCCGAAGGCTAATATGGCATGGTTTCAAGAGGGGGATAAAAATTCCAAATTCTTTCATGCTCATGTCAATGGTAGAAGGAATATGTTGCAGCTGAATAAGATACAAAACAGTCAAGGGACATGGATTGATGATAACCAGGAAGTGGCCAAGGAAGCTGTTAATTTCTTCAAAACTCAATTTCAGGAAACCAGTACTTTTAACAATCTTGAGGTACTGAAATGTTTGAAAAGGAAACAGATTTCTCCAGAACAGAATCAGAAACTTGTTCAGATTCCCACTGCAGAAGAAGTGAAGGAAGCTGTTTTTGGATTAAATCCACATAGTGCAGGGGTCCAAATGGCTATAATGTCTTATTTTTTCAAACTTGCTGGGACATCATTGCTGAAGATGTGGTTGAAATGGTAGTTGCTTTCTTCAGAGGTAAAGAGCTGCCTAGATTTGTCACTCACACCAACATTGTGATGTTGCCAAAAAAGAAGGAGGTATTAACTTCAATGATATGAGACCAATAAGTTTGAGCAACTTCAGTAACAAGCTGATCTCCAGAGTCATTCATAATAGACTGGCAACATATGTACCTGCTTTGATTTCTGATAATCAAGCAGGCTTTGTGAAGGGAAGAAGCATTATGGAAAATATTCTACTGGCACAAGAGATCATAACATACATGAGGTTACATGCTGGCAGGAAGAATAAAGGGTGTCATAATGTGGTTATGAAGCTAGATATGTCCAAAGCTTATGATAGACTCTCTTGGAGCTTCTTGATGCAAGTGCTGAGGACTGTTGGTTTCTGTGAAACATTCATTGGCCATGTTCATGAACTTGTTGGTCAAAATGGGTACTCAGTATTAGTGAATGGACAACCTCATGGGTTTTTCCACTCAACCAGATGTGTTAAACAAGGAGATCCACTTTCACCTACTCTGTTCATTATAGTTGCTGAGGTATTGTCAATGTCACTGAACTCCTTATTTAGATCAACTGGTTTATGTGGATTCAGTATGCCCAAATGGAGCCCGAAGATCAATCACTTGTGCTATGCAGATGATACAATCATATTTGCGTCAACATGTCCTGTATCTTTGCATAACATTATGACAGTACTAGGAGATTATGAAAGAGCTTCTGGATAAATTATTAACAAAGCCAAGTCTGTTGTTTACATGCACCACTTAGTGGCTGATGCTGAAATTTCAGAAGTAGAAAGAATTACTGGGATAGTAAGACAAGTATTCCCCATCACATACTTGGGATGCCCTCTCTATTATACCAAGGCTTAAGGATCTTTCTATACAGAGGTGTTGTCTAAAATAAGAAACAAGCTGCAGGGCTGGAAAGGAAAAATGCTTTCATTTGGTGGAAGGGCCATCCTTCTAAAGTATGTCCTACAGGCTATGCCTATTCATTTTCTCTCTGCTACTAATCCTCCTTGCTTTGTTTTTTAAAAAATACACAGGATACTGGCGCAGTTCTATTGGTGCAACACTGTAGGGGAAAGAGGCAAACACTAGGAAAAATGGAAGACACTGTGCCTCCCATTGGTGGAAGGGGGCTTGGGCTTCAGAAGTGTTGAGGAATTGTCAATGGCACTCTTCATGAAGATCTGGTGGAGGTTCAGAACCACAACATCTCTATGAAACTGCTATATGAACACATAGAGGGGCATCAGGTTGACAATTGCCCCAAAGTCACACAAGGCTTGCTTGCATGTCACATTCCCAATGGTGCAAGGTAGGGTGAAACTCCCTGGATCTTTCAACTTAGGGGGCAGTCTCTTCTGCAAGATAGCACTGCACTCCTCTGTCAGCGCTATTGTCACATAGTCCGCCAGATTTCTCTTCTTAAATAGGATGTCTTTCATGAATTTCACATAAGTTGGCATCTGCTCTAAAGCTTCAATGAATGGGAGATTGATATGAAGCTTTTTGAAGACCTCTAAAAATTTGAAAAATTGCTTGTCTAAGGACTTCTTTTGCAGTCTTTGAGGGTAAGGAATTTTGTCAGTATACTCCCTCATCACTGCGGGTGGAGCCTTCTCTAAAATAGGGTGGTCATCAGTAACCCCCTCCTTCTCTGCCTCAGTTGTTTTCTCCAACTCTCTCTCTCTTTTTCAGCCACTGATTTAGGTGCAACCCGTTCTAACTGTTTTCCGATCCCCGGGCTTATTTCCTGACACTGCTCTCTTGGATCCACCACAGTATCGCTAGGAAGGTTTCCTTGTTCTCTATTATTCAGCATGCTCGCCAACTGTCCAACCTGTGCCTCCACATTTTGGATAGATGACCTAGTTTCTGTCATGAACTGGGTCTGCGAATTTGTGAGTGTTAGCAGTGCTGCTTTTAGCTCATCAGGCTTCTCTTGTGGCTGCTGGTTCTGGTGTTGGCCCTGAAACTGTGCTTGCTGGCCTTGTTCATTCCTCCAAGAAAAGTTTGGGTGATTTCTCCACCCCTGATTGTACGTATTGGAGTAAGGGTTGTTGTAGGATCTCTGAAAATTCCCCACTGCTTGAACTTGCTCCATGGGCACATTATTTGGTTCCACTGCTGGGCATCTATCAAAAGTATGGGGACCCCCACAGATCTCACAACCCACTGGTGTCTGAACCGCTTTAACTGCCATGGTGCTCTGCTGCATCTGCTTTGTCAAAGTGGCTACCTGCGCAGTCAATGTAGTGATAGCATCTAGCTCATGAACCCCAGACTGTTCATTGCTCTCTCATCGGCTCCATGATGGTTGTTTGTGGTCATATCCTCTAGCAAATCATGTGCCTCATTGGCACTCTTTCTCATGAACGTACCTCCTGTTGCAGCATCAATGATAGTACGAGTTGTACCACACAACCCATTGTAAAAAATGTGGACTAGCATCCACTTCTCAATCCCATGATGTGGGCATTTTCTCTGCAAGTCTTTAAACCTCTCCCATGCATCATATAATGGTTCTCCCTCCAGCTGATACAAGTTATTCAACTCACCTCTGAGTTTCGCTGCCTTAGCTGGGGGAAGAACTTGGCAAGAAACTTCTGGGCTAAGTCTTTCCATGTAGTGATGGAGTTCGCCTGTAATGAGTTCAGCCAGCACTTTGCTCTATCAGTAACACCATTATATTTAAACGTTGCACACAGCTCCAGAAAATTTGCTAGATACAAATGAGGATCTTCAGACGGTAATCCCCCAAACTGAACTGAGCTTTGAACTATATGTAATATTGCTGGTTTGATCTCATAATTATTGGCTTCAACAGTTGGAAGCCTGATGCAAGTCTGCACCCCTGTAATAGTTGGCATCACATAGTCCCCCAAGCTTCTTTCTGCAGGGACTTGTCTTCTGACATGCGGTAAATCATTATCCACCAAATTATTGTTTTGCTGATCTCCCATTGCTAACAAATCAGCTGCTCTTTTCTCTTTTCTGTCCCGTCTGCACAATCTCTCAATCTCAGGGTTCAGAGGGATAGAGATGTCAGCTCCTCTCCTATTTTGCATAAACTAAGTTCCTAGACCAATCAAAAACAGCAAACAGATCGCGACAAACAGCACTAAAGCAAAATAAAAATAAAATAAAAATTGAAAATTGAAAATAAAGACCAAATTAGAAATAAGAATAGACAAATCGATATTAACAGTACGTCAGTCCCTGGCAACGGCGCCAAAAACATGTGGCGATATTTCTAAGTGCTTACGCAAGTGTACGTATCGTTCAAGTAATAAAGATCTGTAAGACCGAGTTTATCGTCCGCAGATACTGGTTTATTAAGTACTGCTTATCTATCCTATGGTATCTATTTGGTTGACGTTCTTTGAGTTTGAGGATTATAACTACGAATTATGACTAAGTGCAGAAAATAAACTAAAGACTATAATACTTTGGATTTATAACAGTTATGAAGGAAATAGGGTTCCAATCTCCTCAACTATCCACTCTTTCATGTGTTAATGCAATGCTAATAATTCTTCTTCCTATTAAGATAGCAGGTTAACTAATATGTCATTATATTCCGGTTAGGACATACAAGAGCTCAACCTTGTTCAGAAACCTTCTATATTTCTATAATAGATTTTACCACGGGAGGATTAAGAACAATAACCTTAAATACTACACAAGTATCGGGGTACTTTCGTCTACGATTTTAACCTATGTCTAGACAGTTACAACATAGTCAAATCTCCCTTCTCGGATCTCGATTCGAAATAATATAAGTTATGACAATTAATAGCTAGTTAATCATCAAACAATCAAAGCAATATTGAATAGATCTTAATATGCTGAAGAAGAATTCAAAAACTATGCATTAACTATATGAAAGAGCTTCAAGAAGATTCGATGGAAACCCTACTAAAGTATTTAGATCCTAAACATTGTCATGTCAAGAACTATATTACAATCCAACATAAACCGAAATAAAGTAAAGGAAAGAAAAAGAACTTGAACAAGAGTCTCAAATTGTCTTGCCTCCTTCTTGCCTCCCAAAGAATGATTTTAGGTTATGGTATAAGGTCTATAATAAGGAGCAGGGTTTAGGGATTTTATAGCTGGAAAAAGTTGTCTTTCGGACCATAAAAACCCTGTCCAATTCGGCCCAGGAAACCTGAAAAATACACGTCGGCACCGCGGTTCTTATGGCAGGCACCGCGGTGCTAAATGGCTTTGAAATCACTGAAGGTTACTGGAATGGAGGCACCGCGGTTCCTTCGACGATGATTTAGTTTTGGACTTTCTGGAAATTTGACGTCGCGACGCTAATTCTTGTTGACCGCGGTTCCATGGCACCGCGGTGCTACTTGGCCAGGCACCGCGGTGCCTCTCTAATTTCTATCCGGAATGTGCCAGATTTCTTCTGTTATTCTTGGCGCTTTTTAGGCTTCATTCCTTGGGTTGTGCTTGTGCAATTTTCATCCTCAGTTAAGTTTATTTCAACCTCGAAAGTGGTATCTTCTCCTTTATGACCGTTGTGAGACAAACGAAAGAAAAACACACCTAACACTATACTAAACGCAAAATAAAAGGGTAAAATATTAACTAAAAAGGACTCAAAAGAGTGTATAAAATACACTCAACATGGAGCGAAATACTGAGGATTTTTGGTCTAGGGGGAGCGAAAAATTGAAGACTCTATTGTAATATCATGAATATTACTAGTAGTATACTAGGAAAATTTTAAATTTGAGGGGGAGCCCGGGCCCCCCCTGGACACCATGTAGCTCCGCCCCTGACTTACGGATAGCGGGTAATAGACTTCCTAGATAAAACTGTCACGACCCGAACCCCGGGCCCGTGACTGGTGCCCTACCTGGGCACCCTCCTACCTAAATGACACAAGAGAACCGCAGAACTAAATAACACCTCTTTTTTTAAAAAAAACCAACGAACATGCAAGGGCAGAGCCGACAAGGCTGCCATATAATATGCATAATAAAAAAGTACTACACTGTACACGAGTCCAATCCCACATATGAATACAGACCTCTAAGAGTTTTACTGAACTATGACGGGACAAGGCCCCGCATCCATAATCAGTACAAATCTCAGAATGAAGGATATATACCAAAATGATAAGCTCCTGGACAAATGGAACTATCCAAAAACTCCGAGCAAGGGTCCTACACTTGCAGATCACCGAACTGCGTACCTAAACCTGCGGCATGAACGCAGCCCCCCGGAGAAAGGGGGTCAGTACGAAAAATGTACCAAGTATATGAAACAATAAGTACTGTAAAGGAGATCACACAGTCCACATATAATAGGAAGCAAGTATGATAACTTAAAACAACATCACACTGAACTTTGCAAACATGAGAGTAATGGAATCATTTTTACCTTTTAAGTTATGTTTGTAACAATCAGATTAACTGTTCCACTTTAAGTCATAAACACACTGCACCCTTTCATTAATGAAATCACTACCGTTTCAAAATATGATGGTTGTGCCAGTGCCAGGGTCATCCACCCTCTGAATTATAATGCAACCTATCATAGGACTATTTCACCCGCAAGAGACTATTTCACCCGCACAGGTCATGTGGACCCGCAATGAGTCATTGATACACGATACTCGCATCACGGATAGCTAATCCATGGCTTATATCCCGAGAATTTAACCCGCCCGAGTCTATCCGACCCGCCGTGAGTGTGTTCCACTCACACCATGGGGAGCTACTCCATGATATCTCTTGAACCATGTTGCCGACCCTTTATGGAGGGACGCGGAGATGTGGAAATACGACACTTGCACGAATGTCTATATGAGCAAACCATATGCAAGCAAACCATTCTTGACCTTTATTTATAAAATGAATAAACCATCATTTTAGCAAACCAAGACAATACCATGCCTTTCCTTTTTACACAAACCAAGACAATACCATGTCTTTCCTTTTTACACAAACCAAGACAATACCATGCCTTTCCTTTTTACACAAACCAAGACAATACCATGTCTTTCCTTTTTACACAAACCAAGACAATTACCATGCCTTCCTTTTTAACAAACTAAGAGTAATTCTCATTTAAACAAGCCAAAGTACTATCAAGGCACAAATAGAATAATTCTCATTTAAGCAAGCCAAAGTACTATCAAGGCACAAATAGAATAATTATCATTTAAGCAATCCAAAGTACACTAACACACGTAGTATCAAGCCACTTCTATTTATTTCAAACCAAACTACACTTTTAAAACTTCAATTCAAGGTTTTGAAATCAAGTAGCTTCTACTTTTAAACCTCAAGTAACTCACACCTTTAAAACAAGTTACTTCTCTTTAAATCATGTCATTTCTCCTCTTTTAAATCAATTAAGTAAATCACTCCTTTGACTCCCCTAAAGTCGTTATAACTAACTTCTCATAAAGTCATTATAACAACCTTTAGGTTTTGGAACTAAGGCACTATCCAAGAGATTAGGAACCACTTCCTTTTTAAGACTCTAAGTACTTCAAGTAAACCACTTTAACTTTTGAAAATCCAAATTTTATTAAGGGAATGGATTATAACAACTTCCAATTTAAACATCCAAAGTACAATCAAGGAAGTATATAGAACAACTTCTATATTAGGTCATCTAAGTACAATCAAGGAAGTATATAGAACAACTTCTATATTAGGCAATCCAAGTACAATCAAGGAGTAGATCATTTAAGGAGTAGGATTTACTTATTTTACCATAAGGAATCATGCTAGAAGAAGAGGAGATAGTTCACATACCTTTTCGACTTAATCCACACGCTAAGTCGAATACGCCGCACGTAGAATTGTCAATCTATAATGACCACAACATGACTATCAACTTCTAGTTTCTAACGTAGAATGATACTAAGTATAAGGTCTTTTATTCTACGGAAAATTGGGCAGCACTTCCTTTGTTTCTACGTACTTTTCCACCTTTTTCAAGGCCCGAAATCAATAACCAATATGCCACATTTAAGGCTCAACACATCAACCAATCAAATGGGATTACACGTCTTACAATACGTGTAAAATTCTGCCCCACAATTAATACCAAGTAGTTCAATAGCCAATGCCCTTCTCGGCTAACATGCACCACAATGTAAAGTCCTTTCCAATTCTTTTTCAATCCAAGTTGTTAAGTCTAACATGTTATATAGTCGTAAACAACTTTAACAACTATAATTCCTTCTTTATATAACATGCGACGACTAAACTAATAACCAAATTGAATTACAATCTCAAGGGCTAAACATGCTAGTTTCGGATTAGTGGTTCCAATATCCATAACACTTATCAATCTTCATTATATATATCTCATGCTTGTTTATATCCATAACTACAACAATAAGTAATCTCCAAACGTTAAAACGACAAGATTGTTACCTTGATAAGCCCTTATATAACTCCAAGATTCAAAGTCGCTCCTTAGCAACTTAGCTCATTTCCTTCACGCTCCAATCCGCTATTTGAAGCCCTTAGAAGTTCATAAACAAATTCCCTTCCATTTCCAATCAAAACTATGAAAACAACTTAGGTTTTCATCTTGCGACTAACGTAAAAACGTAGTTTTTCCGGGATCTTTCTATTGAGATAACCTTACAATACCCCTAGGAACCTTGGGTTAAAGTATTGTGAATTATGAACCACAAACGAAAAAAAAATTGTGTGGACAAGGCTCAATGTCGAGAGCTCAAGAAATGTGCAAGAACATGTGAAATTTTTCTAAGTGTTGTGAGCTTGTCTTGCTACTAGGATGAATATATAATACAATGTAGGGTCAAGATTAAAACACTTGTGGGGTTTGGATGAAGAGGATTAAATATGTAGTGCCACTTTGGCTTAGTTGACTTGGTCAATTTTCTCAAGCTTGATCATCCACATTACTACTTAACCTTGGTCACTTGACCACTTAACCTTGGTCCAATTTCGAACAAGTCCATGTGGGGGGGGGTGACACGTGTCGCCCTCCCATTCGTCCATAAAATTTTGTTTCCCGAAATTCCATAATTGGTCAAAATATCGGAAACCTTGTGGGCCCCACAAAACGTAAGATTTCTTGGGTGGGCCCTACGTGTCCAAATCTGAAAATAAAATTCCATAGTTCCGATAAATTCCATCCATCTCAAATAATAATTCTGAGAACCCAATTCTTACCGACAAACATTTTTCCTTCCCGAGGTTCGGAAGATTTTTCCCTTAGAAATAACAACTCTTTCTTTCGTTCAAATTTTTAAGTCCTGATTCCTTACGTACATTCTCTTAAACATGTCCTGAAATTACGGGGTGTAACATTCTTCCCCCCTTAGAAACATTCGTCCCCGAATGTTCTTAGTCGATTTTCAAGCTATACAAACTCTGGCATAATATCCTTATTATGCCTATCAATCAATAATCCACAAGACCAACGATGCCACACACGGCCACCATATACCATATGTATACATATCAATGGACCTTCCATCCGCGGTCCCTTCTCACAAAACTCGAAGGTTACAGTCTTCAAAACGAGATCTTTAGAGGTTCCTTTCTTTTTTCCGTATAAAGGGATGGCCCTGTCGTATTCTAAGTCATGGGACTAACACTATCTGAACCCTTCAGTCGGACTCCCACTCAGCTAACTGATGTTTTCCCCTCGCTACTTCCTTTCTCTTGTCTCACTTAGTCAAATTACTAGTTGGGGCATGATCATATAATCTGCCTAGCTTAGTTTACCAACCGGTGTAAACTCTAATACTAGTAGCATCTCAATCACGAGCACCTATGGACAGTATTACTGAACCCAATGCGTGTGTATCATCCCAATTAACCTCCACTCATGGCCTAAAAAGGATTCTCTCTACGCACCTTCATTACTCATAACTATAACCATTTTAGTTCTTTTAACCCTTGTTCCTTCATTTTCTTACTTGTCATACTTTTCTCGTACTTCCAAACTTATTTTAGTACACGTACAAAATTTCAAATATTATTTCTGCTCTCCAATCCTTGGAGTTACTATCCAAACTTGGCCATTATGCTGCTTCAATTTCCGTTAAGGCTCTTCTCGGCCTTCACGACCTGGTTCTGGTGGAATGCGTCCATGAACTCATACAACGAATTCCATGCTACCGTTTGACCCGAAATTGGTCCACAACCTGACCCATCGTCACACTTAACTCTCATTCTTAGTCTGAAAGGAATCTCTCTCCTATCTCAAGGTACTTCTTACCCTATCCTCCCATTCACTAAAAGTTCGTCACCTAGGCCGAAGTATTTCTACTGTACATCCTCCACTATCGGTCTTACACTATTATGGGGTAATTACAACTTGTGAACCCTACACAACTATAGTCTCAGTTCACCTTATCATTCTTGTCAACATTCTTCACTCTTCACCTTACTAATCAAAGTATCTCTACCTCTGGTGGTGCTATAAATTTACAACTACTAGCAACAAAGGGAAATATATACGCTAGGGCGGAATCTAAATCTATCAATGCATGTATGATTCAAAAGAATCGAAATATACCTGTAACCCCATGCGATGTTGCCTCTTGATCCTGCCCAGTAGCCACGTCATCTATGCGGTTCGAAGGACCGCCTGAACTATAAACTCCACCCTGACCTCTACCACGGTGGTGGCGTCAATACCACCGCAGGGGCGCAATCAGAGGAAAGAACCAACCACCGAACCTCATAGGTTGAGCCACCTTACGGTGCTCTTTCTAAAAGGACATTCCTCAAAGATATGGCCCGGACGGCCACAATAAAAACAAACACCTGTGCCATAACGACATTTCCCCAAATGACGCTTACTACATCGAAAACACTGAGGAATAAGTGGCCTTGACTGAGAAAATCCTCTGCTTCTCTGAAAACCTCGAACCCTGGAGCTCGGACCGGCTCCTAAATACCTTGTGAGGTCCAATCTCTC
Organism: Przewalskia tangutica; assembly: GCA_029844215.1. Lineage (NCBI taxonomy): Eukaryota > Viridiplantae > Streptophyta > Magnoliopsida > Solanales > Solanaceae > Przewalskia > Przewalskia tangutica. Next base: position 137,246,701 of record CM056720.1, on the reverse strand, counting down.
CTACCGTGAGCTGCGGGGTATGTCCCGGGTAGGTGGGACGAATATCTCACTCTTCTTGAAATGCTCGTCAAAAACTCAGGAATAACCAACCGGTCTAGCCTCTTATCCGATTTCGCGTTGGCCTCTACCCTCTGACACTGCATGCTTGGCGAATAACCTTCTGATGAAATCAGATCACCGCTATCTTGGTCAATAACATAATCGCTTCCCTTATGACCTATAGTCTTCCCCTGGCGAAACTGGAGGCTCTGGTGCTGGGGCCTCAAAACCTGGCGCAGAAGAACTCGCCGACTGCGGCACAATATCCGGTATACCCTGGGCATGAGCCCTATCAACTCTCTGAGTCTGACTGGTAGCTCCTGCTATTGTTTTGCCCTTCTGGGCGACTGTTGCCCTCCTTGGAGGCATAGTTGTAACACAAAAATACGTCAGAGAGGGATTATCTTAATAACACAACTCTATGGCACGATCTCAGAGTGAGAAGAATAGAAACAAAATCCTAAATGTCCTGTAGCCTCCTGTTTATGGGTGTGGCGCGCAACACACCGATAATCAAGACTCTACTAGACACGGTCTGTAGACATTCCGATCGATCGCTCGATACCACTCTTTCACGACCGAACCGGGCTGTGGTAGTGCCCTACACAGGCACCTCCTACCTAAATGACACAAGTGAACCGCGAAACTAAATAACACCTCTTTTTTAAAAAAACCAACGAACATGCAAGGGCAGAGCCGACAAGGCTGTCATATAATATACATAATAAAAAAGTACTACACTGTACACGAGTCGAATCCCACATATGAATACAGACCTCTAAGAGTTTTACTGAACTATGACGGGACAAGGCCCCGCCGTACCCATAACTGTACAAAGCCTGTAATGAAGGATCTATACCAAAATGATAAGCTCCTGAACAAATGGAACTATCCAAAAACTCCGAGCAAGGGTCCTACACTTGCAGATCACCGAACTGCGTACCTAAACCTGCGGCATGAACGCAGCCCCCCAGAGAAATGGGGTCAGTACGAAAAATGTACCAAGTATATGAAACAATAAGTACTGTAAAGGAGATCACACAGTCGACATATAATAGGAAGCAAGTATGATAACTTAAAACAACATCACACTGAACCTTGCAAAGATGAGAGTAATGCAATCATTTTTACCTTTTAAGTTATGTTTGTAACAATGAGATTAACTGTTCCACTTTAAGTCATAAACACACTGCACCCTTTCTTTAATGAAATCACTACCGTTTCAAAACATGAAGGTCGTGCCAGTGTCAGGGTCATCCACCCTCTGAATTATAATGCAACCTATCATATGACTATTTCACCCGCAATTGACTATTTCACCCGCATAGGTCATGTGGACCCGCAATGAGTCATTGGTACACGATACTCGCATCACGGATAGCTAATCCATGGCTTATATCCAGGGAATATAACCCGCCCGAGTCTATCCAACCCGCCGTGAGTGTGTACCACTCACACCATGGGGAGCTACTCCATGATATCTCTTGAACCATGTTTCCGGCCCTTTATGGAGGGATGCGGAGATGTGGAAATACGACACTTACACGAATGTCTATATGAGCAAACCATATGCAAGCAAACCATTCTTGACCTTTATTTATAAAATGAATAAACCATCATTTTAGCAAACCAAGACAATACCATGTCTTTTCTTTTTACACAAACCAAGACAATACCATGCCTTTCCTTTTTACACAAACCAAGACAATACCATATCTTTCCTTTTTACACAAACCAAGACAATTACCATGCCTTCCTTTTTAACAAACTAAGAGTAATTCTCATTTAAACAAGCCAAAGTACTATCAAGGCACAAATAGAATAATTCTCATTTAAGCAAGCCAAAGTACTATCAAGGTACAAATAGAATAATTCTCATTTAAGCAAGCCAAAGTACTACGTACGTCCGCCGCACGTTCTTTACCTTTTTTATAAAATCCCAAGGCCCTAGCCTTGTAACATCAAGTTACATATTCTTCAAATTAAGTGGCTTACACTCTTTATATTCTAGTCACTTCTTTTATGTACTACAATGAAGCCAAATTCATTTATGACCCCTAATACACTAACACTCGTAGTATCAAGCCACTTCTATTTTTTTCAAACCAAACTACACTTTTAAAACTTCAATTCAAGGTTTTGAAATCAAGTAGCTTCTACTTTTAAACCTCAAGTAACTCACTCCTTTAAAACAAGTTACTTCTCTTTAAATCATGTCATTTCTCCTATTTTAAATCAATTAAGTAAATCACTCTTTTGACTCCCCTAAAGTCATTATAACTAACTTCCCATAAAGCCATTATAACAACCTTTAGGTTTTAGAACTAAGACACTATCCAAGAGATTAGGAACCACTTACTTTTTAAGACTCTAAGTACTTCAAGTAAAACACTTTCACTTTTGAAAATCCAAATTTTATCAAGGGAATGGATTATAACAACTTCCAATTTAAACATCCAAAGTACAATCAAGGAAGAATATAGAACAACTTCTATATTAGGACATTCAATCACAATCAAGGAAGTATATAGAACAACTTCTATAATAGGCAATCCAAGTACAATCAAGGAGTAGATCATTTAAGGAGTAGGATTTACTTACTTTACCATAAGGAATCATGCTAGAAGAAGAGGAGATGGTTCACATAGCTTTTCGGCTTAATCCACACGCTGAGTCGAATACGCCGCATGTAGAATTGTCAACCTATAATGACCACAACATGACTATCAACTTCTAGTTTCTAACGTAGAATGATACTAAGTATAAAGTCTCTTATTCTACGGAAAATTGGGCAGCACTTCCTTTGTTTCTACGTACTTTTCCACCTTTTTCAAGGCCCGAAATCAATAACCAATATGCCACATTTAAGGCTCAACACATCAACCAATCAAAGGAGAATACACGCCTTACAATACGTGTAAAATTCTGCCCCACAATTAATACCAAGTAGTTCAATAGCCAATGCCCTTCTCGGCTAGCATGCACCACAATGTAAAGTCCTTTCCAATTCTTTTTCAATCCAAGTTGTTAAGTCTAACATGTTATATAGTCATAAACAACTTTAACAACTATAATTCCTTCTTTATATAACATGCGACGACTAAACTAATAACCAAATTGAATTACAATCTCAAGGGCTAAACATGCTAGTTTCGGATTAGTGGTTCCAATATCCATAACACTTATCAATCTTCATTATATATATCTCATGCTTGTTTATATCCATAACTACAACAATAAGTAATCTTCAATCATTAAAACGACAAGATTGTTACCTTGATAAGTCCTTATATAACTCCAAGATTCAAAGTCGCTCCTTAGCAACTTAGCTCCTTTCCTTCACGCTCCAATCCGCTATTTGAAGCCCTTAGAAGTTCATAAACAACTTCCCTTCCATTTCCAATCAAAACTATAAAAACAACTTAGGTTTTCATCTTGCGACTAACGTAAAAACGTAGTTTTTCTGGGATATTTCTATTGAGATAACCTTACATACCCCTAGGAACCTTGGGTTAAAGTATTGTGAATTATGAACCACAAACGAATTTTTTTTGTGTAGACAAGGCTCAATGCCGAGAGCTCAAGAAATGTGCAAGAACATGTGAAATTTTTCTAAGTGTTGTGAGCTTGTCTTGCTACTAGGATGAATATATAATACAATGGAGGGTCAAGATTTAAACACTTGTGGGGTTTGGATGAAGAGGATTAAATATCTAGTGTCAACGTGGCTTAGTTGACTTGGTCAATTTTCTCAAGCTTGATCATCCACATTACTACTTAACCTTGATCACTTGACCACTTAACCTTGGTCACTTGACCACTTAGCCTTGGTCACTTGACCACTTAACCTTGGTCCAATTTCGAACAAGCCCATGTGGGGGGGTGACACGTGTCGCCCTCCCATTCGTCCATAAAATTTCGTTTCCCAAAATTTCCATAATTGGTCAAAATATCGGAAACCTTGTGGGCCCCAAAAACGTAAGATTTCTCGGGTGGGCCCTACGTGTCAAAATCCAAAAATAAAATTCCATAGTTCCGATAAATTCCATCCGTCTCAAATAATAATTCTGAGAACCCAATTCTTACCGATAAACATTTTTCCTTCCCGAGGTTCGAAAGATTTTTCCCTTAGAAATAACAACTTTTTCTTTCGTTCAAATTTTTAAGTCCTGATTCCTTACGTACATTCTCTTAAATATGTCCTGGAATTACGGGGTGTAACAAAAACAACAACTTTCACAAGTACAAGCCAAATACTTGTGAACATCTATAAGAATTAAGAACTCAAGATTTCTAGAAGAAGAATGAGAGACTCTCAAGTATTTTCAGATTTTGGATCTTAAGATGATATTTTAAAATCTGAAATTTGAAACTCTATTTATAGGTTCAAAAATGATCATTCACATGTCATGTGAATGCACTAATTGGGGTTGCATAGAATTCCTCAAAAGTCACCTTGATCATGCCAAGAGTTGGCTGATCCATGGCCTTTCAAAAGAGTTCATGAATCAGAAGATTCCTAATATTTTTCGGTTCACTGTACGCGTAGCACTGCGACGCCAAATAGGCAGAACCAAAAACTTTGAGCTACTGGACGACAAGCGTCGCGGCCCCTGTTGGAGACGCTGCGGCGTTGGCCCGTCATGGCTCGGTGCCGCGGCGCCGCAGCTCTTCCCCAATAGGTAAATTTCCAGCAATCCCCTCTTGAAAGAGGTGTTGGTGCACGCGGGGTGCCAACCATTAACAATCTATCAACGGAAGTATGTGCATCAGGACGGTAGCCTACGACCTTGAACCTTTCATAGTCGAATACCATCGGACATATTTACTGCGCGGTGAACGTGATGTCTTGATCCGTCAGTGTTTAGTATATGCCAAGACAATGATAAAGACACAATAACTATCCTATCTCTTGGTTCTTCTTTATTGTTTTGTCCGTTGTGGTCGTGGACACACTTGGATTCTTAAGTGTGTGCGATTGAGGGGGCCTGTCCTCACATTTAAATAGGTGATCTCCTACAAGGTACCCTGTAGTACCCCACCACACTAGCGTTACGAATCATTAAAAGTATCCTCATCTTAACCTCGACTCTCGAGGGTTATGTCAAGATTTTGATACTTAACATGTACCCATCATGCAGGTAGCACTTTTAATGTCTATCGCGGGAAGTCTCTGGATATATATTTCCGTGTAGGAATTATAATCTGAAGTGCTCTTGCTTTCACCGAAGCGCTCAACTGAACCTTTACAACTTAGTTTTTTCATTGAACCAAATTCTTGGGATCTCCAGTCAGTATGGTTGGGTTACCACTGCAAAGTTTTGTATGTATTGGGTTTTCAACACATTCCCCTAGACAGGTAGTTCATTGATCTTTTGGCTAGGCCCTTAGTTAGCGGGTCCGTATATTATCCTTTAATTTCACGTAATCGATAAAGATGATACCCGTGGTGATCAACTGTATAACGGTCTTATGTCTCTGACGAATATGTCGAGACGCCGTCATATGTGCTCCAGAAGCCGACTGGCTAGCCACAATATGTAACTGCCGAAGGCACGAGTTTCTCCCGATAAGGGACTTTCTCTAAGATATAGTGAAGTTACTCAACTTCTTTTCATGCTTTGTATAAAGCGGAAGACTCTGATTCCTTCATGAATCGGATGATGCAAGTTTGCTTAGAGATTTGTATAAGATACCCCATACACATTCTCTTGTGGCTATGGCGTTCTTCATATTCGATGTCCGGTTTGCATCGATGTGTTCCCCAGAATGGCCGGACATCCGGAATACCTTAATCTGTATATTTGGGATCATCTCAGATATCGTCATATCTGTCTTAGTGACATCCAGTGATTGTTTCCAAGATCTCGAGTGAACCTGGTTTAACTGGTTGAATTGGCAAACGATATCAGGTCGGTTATAGTGTGTAGTATACTTTGAACTTTCCGAGACCTGCGCATATTGCTCCTGGTATATGGGTGCACCATGATTCTAGTCAACTTTATGACTTCTATCTATTGGTGACTTCAACGAGACTGCCAAACACCTCACTGATGAGTTTGGAATTAGTCCAGTCCGTTAGATGTCTTAGAAATCTCAATTCCTAAGAAGTCATCTGTAATACCCATATTCGTCATATCAAAACATCGTTTCAATATACTCTTAGTCTCTAGGGTTAACCTAGGAATTCTCTCTGTGATCAACATGTCGTGTACGTAAAGACACATCATGACTAGCGAGTGACGTGTGTCTCCTATTTGATCTGATTCAATCCCTTAAGCAGACTAACACTTCTAATGTGCTTCCACCCAATGAGTGACGTGTGTCTCCTATTTGATCTCGTGCTTGGCTAAATGCACTTTCAGAAGCCACTGTTGAGATCGACATATTAAGAACATCTCGGGTCATCGCTGCAAGTATCGGGAATTGTCTTTTGTTATCCTGCCACCATTGTAAAGGGTCAAAACTTTTCTTCGGCTCCGCTGGCTTTTGCAAATAAAATTGTATCTCATCGCAAGATCGACTTGTGCTTGCTTGTGTTGTAAAAGTGCTCCATATGTCTAAAGATTCTTCTTCATCGTCATCAGCATTGAATCCTGAAGGTGTAGACACAGAAGCAGAACTAGAAGGAATATTAGTAACAGAGTTGTTGTTATCATGTAATGTATCATAATATTCATATAATGTAGTTAGATTAGTATCAAGTGTACTTATGCAATCAAATGAAGATGGAGTTTCTGTTTCACCTACTTCCATATAAGTATATAAACTAAATATTAAATTATGACAATCTACTTTTTTAATAGAAGGATTTAAGACTGCACCAATACAATAAATATCAGGAATAGGGAAAAAATATTTTTTAAACTTTTCAAACATAAGTTTATATTTCACATTTGATTTTAAACCATAAAGTAAATATGAAATTTCAGCTATATGAGCTAAAGAATTACAAACTGTTGGGTAATAAGATCCTGAAAATTCAACGATGGCGATGTAAAATTTACGTAAATTTTTTAAAAGTTCACCAATTGATTTCCAATGTTCGTCGGTTAACATATACATCACGTTCTTACAATGCGCATTTGCAACATGTGTTATGGGGTCTTTATACTTATAACATTCTTTTAAAAATAAATAAGTATAATTCCACCGTGTAATAATCTATTCTGACATGAATTTAGGTCTCAAATTAAATTGTTTACATTTTTCTTTAAATTCTATAATTCTATTTTTCCTATTATTACCCTGAATAACTCCAACAGCTTTTTTGACAAGTTTTATTTCAGGTGAAAATAAATCAAGACAACTTTTAACAATTAAATTATAAATATGACAAGCACAACGAACATGAAATATATGAGGAAGTGGTGGGTGTAGCTCCGCTTTTAAAAGATCTACAACAGCAGTATTATTAGATGCATTATCGAATGATACACAAAGTATTTTATTATAAAGATTATATTTTTGGGCATAAGAACAAGCGGTTTAAACATATATTTTCGGTATGACTTTGATCCTCGTCATACGCAAAAGCAATATCGTTTTTCCATTCTAAAATTTTCATCAATCCAATGACAAGTAATTGTTAAATAATCATAACTTAGTTTAACGATGTCCAATGTCTGAAGTAAAACTAACTAGGCATGGAAGGTTAGCAAACAAATATTGCAAAAAAATAACATAATCATTATGAAGTCTAAAAATATCGGCTCTAGTAGTACTACGAGGAACACCTTTAAAAAAAGGATTATATACTCTTTGAATATACGTAATTAATTATGAAGAAGAAACAAAAGAAAAAGATAAACAACCTCCGACAATCATTTTTGCTAATTCAATGCGATCCTTTTTTGGATCGTACTTAGCCACCCCCCAGTTAATGGATTAAGTTGTTGTTGACCGGGTTCTAAATCAGAGACAACATTCCATTGTGCCGTATGATCGTGTTTTATATGTCTACCTATAGTGCCCGTCCCCCCGTCACCACCCCCTGTCTTATGTTTATAAGTTCTCCCACAAATATTACATCTAACTCTATCAGTACCCACAACTTTATCATAAAAGAGCCACACTTTACTCCTTTTTTTCTTGCTACTGGTTCTGGTAAAGGAGGTCTACGACTACGACTACCACTAGCAGTACCAACATTGACAGAAGGAACACTAGTAGGTGTAGGAGGTTCTTGTTCTTCAAGTTCAACAATATTATCTAATTGAACGTTATCATATTCATTATCTTCTATTCCAAAATCTTCTTGCATTTGATCATAATCTATATTTTGATTAGATGATGAAGAACCTACAAATTTTTTACCCCTTGAACTAGATTTACGGCGCAGTCCCGACGCAATTCCCCTTAGTAAAGACATTATAAAATATTTAAATAATCAATAAATAAATATGACAATTTAATAAAATAATTAGAGAATGAAACGAGTGTACCAAACTTCGGGATTCAGAATTCAATTGAAACTCGAAGCTCGAAGTCTTGCTACTTTGAATTTGAAAACTAATAATAATAATAACTTGAAAATTGATAATAAAGATGATTAAGAGAGTATGAGAAATTGAGAATAAGAGAATTGAGAGAAATGTTGTGTGATAAAAATGAAAAAAATGAAGAGAATTTATAGATTTTTTAAAGGGTAAAAATGTAATTAAAATAAAATAATAAACAAAATAAAATGTACCAAACGACCGAAATGGCAATTGGCCTCCCACCCACTCCCTCATTCTCCCAACGGTACAATACCGTTTGGGCTTTTTTTTTTGTTATCGGGTCCGGTCGACCGGTTAACCAGAAGGGAAGGTTTCCGTTCACGGCCCGGCCTACTGTTTTTCCTAACCCGCGGGTTGGGGTTGGGCCAATCCAACCCCAACTCGGTATGCCCTACAGTCGGTCGGGCGGATTTTCTCTGGTCAATCGGTCGGTTAAGGTCAACGGACGGTAGACAGGTATACTTTGGACTATGCTTGTGGAGAAGGTGGGGCTGATTGCCGTCCGATTCAGTCAGGTGCCACGTGTTACGATCCAGATACACTAGAGGCACACGCTTCTTATGCTTTCTATAGCTATTATCAGAAAAAAGCACGTGGGACTGGCACGTGCGATTTCAACAGAGCTGCCTATGTTGTCACTCAACATCCTAGTGAGTATTCATTCATTTTCTTGTCTTCCAACATGTGTATGAAAATATGATTTCCATTATATATTGATAATTAATTAGAAGGTAGAATGATGTTATGTTATTTGATTTATATAAGTTAAGTAATTGCTAAATAATCACATGTAATTATCCGTTAGGTAGCCAATCAGTCAATTATTTGCTCATCGATCATATTCATTTGTTTCAAGTAAATTTATCCTAATTTGTATCTGTATTATTAGGATTTCATTCTTTGAAAAAAAAAGACTAATTTACAAAATTCCTTAAATATTATTGATAGGAGATATGAAGACTTAGTTTGAATAGCGATGTTTTTTTTGTAATTATTGATATTTGAAATGTATAGTTAATGTAGGGTTGTTATCGGTCCGGATATATCCGAGAATCGGATTGAAATATCCGGATCGATATTAGGACTGAAAAGTTAACGGTCCGGATACGAGTACCAGACATAAGAATTCGGTCCGACAACCTGGTCTAATACCCGATAACTTATATGTTATCAGTCCCGGTTCGATACCCGGTAACTATCATTGGAATATTGCTATTATATATTGCTCTAAGTTTGTTAATATGTATTATGTAAAGCAGTAAAGACAGTAAATCAGAGATTTTTATAAAAAAATTATAAGTAAAGCAGAGATATTAATATTTCAGACCGGAAACAGTATCCAGAACCGGACTGGTAATCTTATCAGACCGGACCGGGTATCCGCCCGATAAGGTATTTATCCGGTTCCGGTATGTCGATACCCGAACCGGACCAGACCGAAACAACCCTAGTTAAATGTATGGCCTTTTGATCACTAAACTGTCCTTACGGATGATTCTACAATGTTTGCGAGTAAATTAAATTGATTAAAAGGGAGAAGAAATCCTATTTTCATTCTTGTTGCAGAAATTAAAATATTTTTGGCATTGACTAAAGATTGATTTCTTCCTATTGCAGAATACGGCAGTTGCAAGTTTCCAACAGGATATTGACGAGGATTGGTTGAGAAAATTTGCATGCAAATGCTCGGTAAAGGAATATGATTCTTGATTTTATTGATAAATGATTTACAATATATATAAGGTTACAAAAATATTTACTTTGATACAAATTAAGCAACTAATTAACCTAATTACAAAAATATTTATAATTCTACCTAAAATAGGAGATATACAATTAATACAATTAATGAAAGAATATTGGAAAATATTCTATTACACCCCACAGTCGAAGCGGGAGGTTCTCGAACACTGAGACTGACTCAAAAATCATCAAATAATATGCACGGAAATCCTTTGGTGAAGATGTCGGCAATCTGATATCGGAAGGAACATGAAGAACACGAACTTGACCTGAATCACTTTTTCGTGAGCGAAATGAATATTCATCTCAATGTGTAGTGTTGCCTTTTGAATCGGACAGTGAAGCTCAAGTAGAAGGTTACAGATCCAACAATACTCAGAGACGACGTTAGCAACATCTCTGTATTTTTCTTCTACACTGGATCGGTATAGTGTAGGTTTCCTTTTGAAAGACCAAGACAATAAGTTATCTCTGAGAAAAATGCAATAACCAGACATGAAGTGTCGGATGTCAGGACATCCACCCCAGTCAGCATTAGAATAAGTAGTGAGACTAGTGAGCGAAGACTTGCATAGATGTAATCTGAAGTGAAGTGTACCTTGAACGTATCATAAAATACGTTTAAGGCATGCATGTGTGCTTCCGTCGAATTGTGCATGTGCAAGCAAATTTGTTACACGACATAAGATATGTCTGGTCCTGTGAATGTGAGGTATTGTTGGGCCCCAATCAGGCTACGATAGTGAGTCGGGTCTTAATATGAAGGGCTAGAATCAGCGCCGAGCTTGGAATTGGTGTTTATAGGCGTGTGAGATGATTTACAAGATGTCATGCTTGCATAGTCAACGATCTATTTAGCGTACTTCTTCTGACATAGAAATAGGCCACCAGAATGTCGAGTGACAGAGATGCCCAAGAAATAACTCAGGGCCCCCAGATCTTTTATAGCAAACTTAGAGGAAAGAAAAGACATAATGGACCGGTGGAGAGCATCAGATGATGTGGTGAGGATGGTGTCATCAACATATAATAATAGGTAAGCCATGTGTGCACCCTTGTTGTAGATGAACAGGGAATAATCGAATCTGCTGTGTGAAAAAATGATAAATGATACATAATCGGTGAATCGCTGGTACCATGCTCGAGGAGCCTGTTTCAATCCATAGAGCAATTTCCGCAACATACACATACAATATAGATGAATAGGATCGCTGAAACCCATAGGTTGATGCATATATACCATTTCATGAAGATCCCCATGTAAGAAGACATTCTTGACATTAAGCTGATGAATGGGCTAAGACTATGATATGACAATACTGAGGACGGTCTGAATGGTTGTGGGTTTTACGACCGTGCCAAACGTTTCATCACAGTCTACTCTCACCTGTTGAGACCTGCCATCAACTACAAGATGAGTCTTGTACCTCTCAAATGAACTATCAGATTTCTTTAAAAATCCGCATAGAATGAATAATGTTAGCATCGGGTGGATGGGGTAGTAGGTCCCACTTATTATTATCTATTAGAGCATTATATTCATCAATCATTGCGACTTCAATTAGGGTCGGACAGGTATCCTTCAGATTACAAGGGACGGGGGAAGGGACACTTGAAATAAAAAGGTAAAAAACCATTTAGGTTTATGAATTTCGTGTATGACACAGGTTTTCATGATCCAAGAGTGTGTCTCGAGATACGGGATGGAATGTGTCTCGAATGAATAATGTTAGCATCGGGTGGATGGGGTACTAGGTCCCACTTATTATTATCCATTAGAGCATTATATTCATCAATCATTGTGTTAGCATCGGGTGGATGGGGTACTAGGTCCCACTTATTATTATCCATTAGAGCATTATATTCATCAATCATTGCAACTTCAATTAGGGTCGGACAAGGCATCCTTCAGATTACAAGGGACAGAGGAAGGGACAATTGAAATAAAAAGGTAAAAAAAACATTTAGGTTTATGAATTTCGTGTATGACACGGGTTTTCATGGCCCAAGAGTGTGTCTCGAGGATGGGATGGGGGTTTTTCGCGGAACTGCCGAGAGGTGGCTGCAGAATCACCCTGAGGTGGGATGTTCCGGGCCACCATCGACAGAACCGGGTGGGGAGCTACTCCCTGACTGGCCGAGGTGGTGGCGGGTGGCGGGTGTCGGGGTCTGGGATGACGTAAAAACACAAATAGGACTATGTAAATGATGATTTAGAAGATGGTTTAGGTCATCATCTAGGAAGTCGTAGGAATGTCGAGGTGGCGAATGTAGAGAGGCATTGGGGAATTGAGACTCATCAAATAGGACATGACGTAAAATAATAATTTTACGGCTCGACAAGTCATAGCACGAGTAACCACGATGATTGACAGGGTAACCCCAAAACAAACACGGGGAAGGCCAGAGTTAGAGTTTGTGAGTGGTCGGATGGAGAGCGTAACAAAGACATCTAAAAATACGCAAGTGTTGGTAAGAAGAATTCATACGAAACAGAATTTGAGTGGGCGACCGTTGAGCTAGAGACTTGTTTGAAATTATATTTAGGAGATAGGTGACCATGAAGAGTGTGTAATGCCAGAATTAAGAGAGACTTGAGGCGTGAACAAGTAGGGCATGAATGAGGTTGTTTATGGTTCGAATTTTCCGTTCAGCTTTATCATTTTGGGAGGATGTGTGAGGGCAGGAAAAACGAAAGGTAAGACCAATTTTAGAGCAAAACTATTTAAATTGGTTATTATCGAATTTTCAGTCATTATCACATTGAAAACATTTAATGCTCTTTTTAAATTATATTTTTACGAAAGCACGAAATGAAGAAAAATTTGGGTAGACCTGGGATTTATTTTCAATTGTTAAAGTCCATAGAAAATTGGATAATCGTCCAAAAACAACACATAATATAGATAGATAGCCATGCTCAAAATAAGGGATATCCACAAATGACTATGTATGATATCGAAAGGCATTAAAGTACAATTTGTGGATGCAGAAAATGGTAATTTGACATGTTTCCCAAAAATGCAAGATTCACATATAGGAGTCCTAGAAATACGGTTGCAATTAATAAAATTATTTTTCCTAAGGGAGCATAAAACAGAGTCTCTCGGATGTCCTAATTTAGAATGTCATAAGAAAGACGAAAGAGCAGCAAAAGTTGAGGGAACTGAGGCTGGATTCTTAACGACGTTTAAAATAGGATAGAGATTTCCGGTGCTGTCACATCTCATTATTTGTCTCTCTGTCATAAAATCCTTTATAGTAAAACCAAAAGGATCAAAGTTAAGGAAAATCCAATTGTCAGTTGTGAAATATCGCACTGAGATTAGATTTTTAATGAGTTTAGGGGCATGAAGGATATTTCTTTAGATTAGTGGTGGATGTGGTGAGGATAGGGAGGAATGACCATAACCACTGATGGAAATGCATTGTCCACTACCAATAATAATATTTGGATTTAAATTACACAAATTGGAATAAGATGGGAGAGTACCTTGTGATGCCGCCATGTGAGATGTAGTGCATGTGTTCATATACCAATTTTTGTGTGGAGTGTTGAGTAACATTGTACTCATAGCTGCTTCAATGTTAGTCGGTGCATAAGTCAATGACGGGGGTCTGTGCTATGTAGGCCTATTATGGACGTGGGCCAAATATGCCAGGTTGGGCCTGTCAGTTCTGAGGTGGAGTCCACGAGGATGTCGTATACGGACAAGAAGGGGAGACCCATGATGGTGGGGTCCACGCGGCCCACGAAGGAGGCTGCGGCCACTTTCGCAGTCGCTGCTAGTTATTTCCATCCGATGGGGACTGCCCCTTCACGCTGTTATCTTAAAAGCTCCGCCTACGTGGAGTATTGATCATTTTCCATCTCACGAGTCACAGTGATGAAGTTTTAATGTTGTTTATGACAAGTGCTTGATGGAATTTAGTTTGTCAGTCATGGAAGAGGAAATTTAGGCGGAAGAAAGAAGGAGAATGACCGAAAAAACTAGGGTTCCGTCGTGGGGAAAAGAGGGGGGCGAGAGAGGTCATCGACTATGGTTCCGACGTGGGCTAGGTGCTGACGTGGCGACCGAGAAGGTGTATCGGTGGCTAGGGTAGAGTTTGTAGTTTTAAGCTACTGATATCATAAAGGAATATGTTTCTTGATTTTATTGATGAATTATTTACAATATATATATATATAAGGCCACAAGAATATTACTTTGATACAAACTAGATAACTAATTAACCTAATTACAAAATAATTATAATTCTATCTAAAATAGGAGATATATAATTAATGAAAGAATATTGAGAAATATTCTATTAAATTGATAAGGACCGAGAGTCGACATTATTTTCCTTAGTAATATTGTTTTAGTTATTAGTATATAATTCGTAGGTGGACGGGTTGGTCTTATTATAGTTTGAAGTTTTCTTTGTAATTATACCAACTTTTTATCAAATAGAGTTGAATTGTTTTAGACGCTATTTCATTATTTTATAATTAGATTTCGGCAAAAGTTGATTTCCTTTTCCTATCTTGTATCCACTTGAGTAAGTAGAGTAGCTTTCAGAAAAAGTTATAAAAATATTAGGTAATTTTTTCATTTATTTAAATTTTGTGATATATATTGATGAGAAGTGATAGATTAATTCAGAAAAAAAGTATGCTATGTCGATGGACAAATGTGTAGTCTATATCTTATTAATAGACAACTATGAGTGAAATTGATATTTCACCGTACAAGACAAGTAGTGCTCAACATCTGAAAATAAAGACTACACATTTGTCCATGGTGAATAGCTTGCCGTGGTGAAAATGTATTCTTCTTTTTGAGTCGTTTACTTCAAAATATTGAAGAGAAGCTTCAACCCAATTTGTTTTTATTTTTAACAAAAGCTTTTTTTAATCGAACACCAAGAAATAAGGGTTGTTAAGTTTTTACAAAAAAACTGAGAAAATTTAAAACTTTTAAACTTTTAAATTTTTTTGCAAACCCCATCTAGCTTTAGCCTGCTGTATGCAATCAAACAAGTTTTTCTTGATTGATTCTCCTTACGCTAACAATGGAATGCATTTGCTGTGAGTAATATTGTAAATACAACGATTACAACAATAATTGGATGAAATGACTATTACATGTAATGTCACTTATTGAGAGGTTTCATAGAATCAATAAGTCGAAATGTTTGACTTCCGTTGAGCATTCTACTTGAGCCCAATTGAGCTCCAGTGGCTAAACAGGCATTTAGCGTCGCGACTTCTACGGTGCTGCGCCGCGACCCTTCGTGGCTCCGTGGCGATTTCCGACTTGTTTCATATTTTACACGTCGTACACTTCTTCCTTCATTTACCAACGCGAAACACTCATCATTTGGCCAACAATCATCTATCATTTCATGTCTCAAACATTTTGTTTACGTACCAATATCTCTTTCACCAAGGAAATTTACGATCCTTGGTACAACGTGTGCACGTATGTGGAAACGACATTTCCGACGTGTGGGGCCCCAATTGTTCGAGTCCTAAATAATAGGATAAACTTTATTTCACGTTAATAAATTTCCAACAATCCCCTCTTGAAAGAGATTTTGGCACACTCGCAAGGTGTCTTTCTAGCAATCTTTCGGCGGACCGATGTTGCATCTGGATAGGTAGTCGTGGATTTGAAACTTTTCATAGTTGAATACCATCGGAGTTACTTACTGCGCGGTGAACGTGATGTCTTGAACCGTCAGTGTTTAATGTAAGCCAAGACAACGGTACCAACACAACAACTTTTCTTACTATGTTCTTCTTTAATGTTTTGTCCGTTGTTGTCGTGGACACGTCTTGGATTCTTAAGTGCGTTCATTTGAGGCGCCATGTCTTCGCACTTAAATAGGTGATCTTCTACAAGGTATCCTGCTATACCCCACTTCACAAGTGCTAGAAATCATTAAAAGTTTCCCCAAACCTAACCTCAACCGTTGAGGATATTAAATATTTTGGAAACTTAACCTCTACCCACACTGCAAATAGTACTTAATGTCTGTCACGGGAATGACTTTGGATTCATGTTTCTTCGTAGAAATCATTATCCGAAGTGATCTTGCTTCCACCAAAGCGCTCAACTGAACCTTTACGATATAATTTTCCCATTGAACCTAATTCCTGGGATCTCCAGTCAGTAAGGTGGGGTATCTACCGTATCAATTCTTATTGATTGGGTTTTAAGCCTATTCTCCTAGACAGGCAAAACATTTGATCTCTAGGTATTCCCTTAATCAAAGGGTTTGCTATGTTTTCCTTTTATTTTACATAATCAATGGAAATAATACCCGTGGTGATCAGTTGCCGAACGATCTTATGTCTCCGTCGAATATGACGAGATTTGCTGTTGTACATAGAACTCTGTGCCCTTCCTAGAGCCGACTGGCTTTCGCAGTGGATCATTACATAAGGTACGGGTTTATCCCAACAAGGGATATCCTCTAAGAAGTCATGAATCCACTCACCTTCTTCTCCTGCTTTGTCCAAAACAATGAACTCGGATTCCATCGTGGATCGGCCGTTGCAAGTTTGCTTAGAGGATTTTCAAGACACAACCCCACTACTAATTATAAATATATACCCACTGGTGGACTTGGTGTTCTCTATATCAGATATTCAGTTTGTATCACTGTACCCCTCTAGTACAGTTGGATATCTCGAATAATGCAACCCATAATTTTGCATGTATTTTAGGTATCGTAGTACCCGACTCAACGCTTTCAAGTGACCATCACTTGGATTACGGGTGAACCTAGCCAACTTGTTGACTGCATAAGCGATATCAGGTCGAATGCAGTTTGTGATGTATATCAAACTACCAATCACCTGCGCATATCGCTCCTAGCATACGGGCGCACCACGATTTTTATCAATCTTTTGATTTATATCCAGTAGTGACGTTATAGGCGAACTGTCAAACATCTCAAATTTTGTCAACACATCCTCGATATAATGAGACTGAGATAAGACCAGTCCGCCAGATGCCAGATGTCTTAGAGATCTTGGTCCCTAAGATGACATCTGCAATACCAATATCTAGGACTGTTAGCGGTCCAGAAACTCCCGGTAATTACCTGATAACCAGGCCGATAAACCCAGATCGATACTCGGACCGAAAAATTAACGATCCGGATACGAGTACCAAAAAATTACCCAGACTGATAAGGAGTCTGACCGGTAAAACATCCGGTAACACACCCCCCCACCCCAGCTCTAATTATATTTAATTGCAATATTTCCTAATGTTGGACTATTTTACATGTTTTAAATATATGTGATGTAGAATTTATGTTTTAGTTTGAAGCATTGACATATAAAGTATAGGTAGGGAGAGAAGAAAGTAAAGTAGTTGTAAATTAGTGAAACTTTAAATGGTCATAACTCTGCGCTCGGACGTTCATTTGACCTAAAAAAAATAATTTCGCGTATTTTTTCGAGACAGGACCGGAAAAACCGCCATAAGAGCAGTCGATTTCTCAAAAAATGTCCTTCTTGGCAATCAATTTCAATTTTCCCCCAAATTGTTACGTTTTTTTCCTTTTCAAAGCTAAATATCTCGCGATATACAATATATTTCAACATTCAAATTTCATGGTAATGTGTCCGAGACTGTTAATTTCAATATTGAAAATTTAATTGTAAAAAAAAAATTAAAAAATTCCGGGCCCCGGATCCGACCCGGAAATTTCTTTAACGGACCGATAAGGTTTCGGTCCGGTCCCGGATCTCGTCCCAGGACCGAAACCTTATCGGTCCGGTCTGGATCTGTCGATACCCAGATCGAACCGGACCGGACCGATAACATCCCTACCCATATCCTTCATGTCAAAACATTTCTTTAACATGTCCAATGATCCATTATTCATCTTTCTCACTCTGATTTTCATCAACCTTGTTTCCTAAAATGCAAGACAAATTGTTTCTTG
Source organism: Przewalskia tangutica (assembly GCA_029844215.1). Classification (NCBI taxonomy): domain Eukaryota; kingdom Viridiplantae; phylum Streptophyta; class Magnoliopsida; order Solanales; family Solanaceae; genus Przewalskia; species Przewalskia tangutica. The sequence continues at coordinate 137,228,471 of CM056720.1, read as the reverse complement.
TTTTCAGTTAAATCATCAAAATTAAAACAAACTGTCTTGTTGCTGGTTATACAACTTTGTAGTGCAGTGAGTGAAATGTGACTATTCAGGACATCAATAAGCACTTCGACGGTAAAGGTGGATAGGCAAATCTTGTTGAAAGAAGAAAATTGCATACAATAGAAGTTTTAAAAGCATATATATGGAGATTAGAAAAAGTTTGATATAAAGGGAAGTTAAGAGTAAAAGGAAAAAAAAAACTTCCTTGAATGAATAGCCCAAACTAAAAACTGTTAAAAACATAGTTATAACTTTTCTTTGCCATAATTAGTTGCTCGCAACTTAATTGATATTAATGCAATATTTCAATATGCGGAGGACTAACATATTTTTAACCACATATCTCAGTTTGAAAGGAGTCTTGGAGTAACTGATAAAATTGATGTCATGTGACTAAGAGGTTATGAGTTCAAGCCGTGGAAACAGCCTCTGGTAGAAATGCAAGGTAAGACTGCGTACAATAGACCCTTGTGGTTCGACCCTTCCCCGGACTCCGCGCATAGCGGAAGCTTAGTGCACCGTGCTGTCCTTTTATATCTCAGTTAGTGTTGTAAATTTGTGGGTATGAACAGGAACAGTAGAACTGAAAGGTTAGCCGCAAAGAGATTTAGTGCAGTGTTTGTCGAGTCGATTGTTTGACAATCTCTCCTTAAGACAAAATTATCCCCGTATAAATGGCTTACGGTAGATGGATAATAGTCTCCCAAGATAAAACGACAATACTTTCTCAAGCACAAGCCAAATACTTGAGAATCCTTGTAGAAGAAACAAGAACAAAAGATTGCTAGTAATAGAAAAAGAGCTTTCAACAGTTTCAGATTTTGTATTGTAGTGAGTGTATAAAATCTGATTTTGAAGCTTCTATTTATAGGTGCAAAGTTATGATTCACAAGACATATGAATGCCTTAAATGGGGTACCTTGATCTCCTCAAAAGACACCTAGATCATGCCAAGAGTTGGCTGATCTTTGGCCCTTCAAATTTAGTCCATGAATCAGAAGATTCTGGACATTTTTCAATTCATTGTACCGTCAGCGCCGCGGTGCATCGAGAGGCACCGCGATCCTAAATCGATAGAACTGAACTTCGAGCTACTGGACGAGAGGAGTCGCGGTCCCTGCCAGAGGCACCGCGTCTCTTGGCCAGGTAGCGTCGCGGCGTTGTCCCTTCTTGGCTCGGTGCCGCGATCTTTTTTCTCGAGGCGCCGCGGCTCTTCCTCATTTTCCATATTTTGCACATTTCTTCTTTTCTTATACCATCGTGGGAGATACATTAATTTGGTCAATTAATCATCCATTCTTACTCAACTTAAGAACACTTTAACATGTGTACCAATATCTCTTTCACTACGTAAAATTTAGCTAGACATTGTACGACGTATGCATGTGTATGGAAATCGTATTTCGACATGCGGGGCCCCATGTATTCTAGTCATTAAGAACGGGTAAACTCAATCCCACTAGAAAATTTTTCCAACAATCCCCTCTTGAAAGAGGTGTTGGTGCACGCGGAGTGCCAACCATTAGCAATCTAGTAGCGGAAGTGTATTGCACCGGAATAGGTAGCACGCATCTTTGAACCTTTCCTAGTCAACTACCATCGAACATATTTACTGAGCGGTGAACGTGATGTCTTGCACCGTCAGTGTTTAGTATATGTCAAGACAATGATAGAGACACAAATAACAGTCCAATCTCTCGTTTCTTTTTATGTTTTGTCCGTTGTGGCCGTGGACACGCTTGGATTCTTAAGTGCGTTCAATTGAGGTGGCACGTCCTCGCACTTAAATAGGTGACCTCCCACAGAAGTCATTAAAAGTATCTTCATCTTAACCTCGACTTTCGAGTATTGCGTTAAGATTTTGATACTTAACCTTGTACCCATAATTCAGGTAGAACTTTAATATCTATCGCGGGAAGGCTTTAGATTAATGTTTCCATAAGGAACCAATATCCAAAGTGCTCTTGCTTTTCTATAAAGCGCTCAACTGGACCTTTACAGCTTAGTTTTTCCATTGAACCAAATTTCTGGGATCTCCAGTCAGTATGGATGGGTTACCACCATATCGGTCCTTAGTGATTGAGTTTTAAGCTCATTCCCCTAGACATGCAGTTCATCTGATCATTGGGTAATCCCTTAGTCAAAGGATCAGCTACATTCTCCTTTGATTTTATGTAATCGATGGAGATAATACCTGTGGAGATCATTTGTCTAACGGTCTTATGTCTCCGACGTATGTGCCGAGATTTGTCATTGTATATGATACTTCGTGTCCTTTCTAATGCCGATTGACTGTCACAGTGGATCATCACCGAAGGTACGGGTTTATCCCAGTAAGGGATATCCTCCAAGAAGTCATGAAGCCACTCAGCTTCTTCACCTGCTTTGTCTAAAGCGATGAACTCCGATTCCATGGTGGATCGGGCGATGCATGTTTGTTTGGAGGACTTCCAGGACATAGACCCTCCACCTATTGTAAACACATATCCACTGGTGGACTTGGTGTTCCGTATATTGGATATCCAATTTGCATCACTGTACCCCTCTAGTATAGCTGGATACCTTGAGTAATGCAATCCGTATGACATGGAATATTTCAAATATCGGAGTATTCGATTAATAGCTTTCCAATGGTCATCTCCGGGATTGCATGTAATCCTTGCCAACTTATTGACGGCATAAGCAATATCAGGTCGGGTACAGTTTATTACATACATCAAACTGCCGATTATCTGCACATATCGCTCCTGGAGCACGGGTGCACCATGATTCTTGTCAATGTTTTGACTCATATCCATTGGTGACCTTAATGGCGGACAATCAAACATCTCGAACTTTCTCAATACACTCTCTATGTAATGAGACTAATATAACACTAGTTCGTCAGATGACTTAGAAATCTTAATTCCTAAGATGACATCTGTGATACCCATGTCCTTCATGTCAAAACATTATTTCAACATGTTATTTGTTTCCAGGATCAAGACTCGATTACTACATGTGATCAATATGTCATCTACGTAGAGGCAGATCATGACGAATGAGTCAGAGTCTCCTTTCACGTAGACACACTTGTCACACTCGTTAATGGAGTAACCTTTTGATAATAGTGTACTATCAAATTTTTCATGCCATTGTTTTGGAGCTTGTTTCAGCCCATATAGAGACTTGATAAGTCTACTGCTGACACCCAATTTTGACCCTCTCGTCCAATCATTAATCATAAAATTACACTAATTTTTTAGAATAATCTTAATAATTTTAACAATAATAATACATGCATAAACACATAAATACATAAATAAGTAATTCAATAATGACATCTCAAACATTAAACACTCCATAAATATTATGTTCGCATTTAGCATTTTTATAATAATAAATAGATAAATAAATTAATAATTTAATAATGACGTCGCATCAAGTATTTCTAAAAATCACATCCACGTTTATTAACACCCAAAGCAACTTCATAATTATTATTTGCAGTTTAAAACCCCATTAAATTAATTTTAATTTAACATCACAAAGTATACACGATAAGTAAGATTTTAATAACAATGTCGCATTTATAAAACATTAAGCACTAATTAAATGACACGCCCACATTTATTATTGTAATAATTTAAACTCAAGCTAAAACTAATAAAGCACCTAAAGTCATATTAAAACAATTTTATAAATAGCTTAAACCTCATTACTTCCCATTAATTAAAACTCAACACCTAAGTTTTACCCAACACAACAATAACACCATAAGCCCAATACAAATTAAAACATTACCCATTAAAATTTCCCAAGCCCACTTATTTTCTCATTAAAAAAAAAACGCGGCCCATATCATTTTTTCATCTTCATCCCTAACACCCTTTAACCTAAAGAAATATAACCTAGAGCCAAAGCCAAAACGCAACCAGCACCTCCCTATTTCTCGTCCAAAATCACCATGCTCTAACCAATATTAACTTACAATAAATCGCACCAAAATCTCTACAAATCATGCCACAATTTACCAATACCAAAATTAGCTCCATAATCAAATTACCACAACCAAAATCGCACCATATCACTACCCCAAATCTTGTATAATCCTAACATAAACTTACCTTAACCAAAATATATTATACCATAATCAGTTCGAATTACCTCCACAAATCATACCAAAATGAATTCCAAAAGCTTACCATAAACTACCACGAATCTTTCAAAATATTATGCTAAACACGGTAGTGAATAATCCGAAATTAACTGTTACACCCCGGAAATTCCAGGATATGTTTTTAAGAACGTACGTAAGAACTCAAATGTTAAGGTTTGAGACGAGTAAAATTTATCGGAATTTTGGATTTGTCGGAAAACGAAATATTATGACGAATGGGAGGGCGACACGTGTCACCCCCTTATGTTGTCTTGGACGAAATTTATCAAGGACAAAAGGGTCATTTGACCATTGTTAGGAAGACAAGTCTTGCAAATGACTTAGCTTGACATTGTTGACTAAAAGTCCAAGGGCCACTTGGGCAAGATCCATGTGAAACACATCCGAGCCATCCATATGTACTAATCTAGACCTTCCATTTTGTTATATAAGCTTACTAGTAGCAAGACTTTGTCATTCTCTACACTTAGAAAAAAAATTGAAATCTTGTCTTGCTCACTATGGAAGCTCACGGTTTTGACAAGTTTCCAAGAGGAAAATTTCCAATTCTTGTCCAATAATTCCCCCACTTTAAACCAAGGTTCCTAAGAGTATTGTAAGGTTTTCTCAAAAGAAAGATTTCGGAAAAGAGGCGTTTTCGTATTAGTCGCAAGGCGAAAACCTAAAGGGTTATTCAACTTTGAAGTTGGAACTTGAAGATGAGTTATTCTTAAGCTTCTAAGGGTTGCTTGGAGTGGATTGGAACGTCGAAAGGAGGAGCTAAAGTTGTTAAGGAGCGACTTGTGATCTTGGATCATAATTGGGCTAATTGAGGTATAATCTTCGTTTTACTTTTGTAATTGAAGATTCCACGTTATTATAAGTTAGAAGTGATCATGTGATTTGTGTTATGAAGTTTGATAAGTGACATGGATTGTAGAAGCCTAGAACCGAAAATGACATGATTAGCCTTTTGAAATTGAAATGCAATTTTGGTCGTTAATTTAGAATCGCCGCATGTTTACCTACTGAGAATTGTAGTAGTTGTAATCGATTGCGCTTGATATCATGTTATACTAAACCATTTGGATTGAAATGGAAATTGAATAAGAATTGGTATTGTTATATTATTGTGAGCCAATTGAAATTTGTTTGGTTATTCATTTGCATTGGATTACCTTCTATATTATTGTGAGCCAATTGAACATTTGGTTATTCATTTGCATTGGATTACCTTCTATATTATTGTGAGCCAATTGGGGTTGTTTGATTATTCATTTGCATTGGATTACCTTCTATATTGTTGTGAGCCAATTGGGGCTGTTTGATTATTGTATTTCGACCTTGGAAAAGGTGGCAAAGTTAGTAAAAACAAAGGAGGTGCTGTCCGATTTTCCGTAGAATTTAGAGACTTAACACTTATAATATTCTACGTTTGAAGTAAGGCCTTAATGGACGTATTGTGAATATTATAGGTTGACATACTACGGGCGGGAATTTGTACTTGACAAGTGGTTTGACCCGAAGAGGTATGTGGAACTTTTCCTATCTTTTGAGCATGACTAGTTTCACGTATATAGTACGGTAGACGTACAAGATTTTGACAATCTAGTCCATTTGACATCCTTGGCTTATTTTAGGAATGTCCAAGTTGATTGAGTTAGGAAATTAACTCACTTGTTTAAATGTTAAGGATATCTTGGTTTTCAAAGTTAAGAGACTTTAAGTATGTTGAAAGTATTTTGATACTTGTTTTTATGGAAAGTTTAAAGAGTGGTTTACTCTAAGTAATTTAAGTATGTTAAGGGACTTGAAGAGTTTTAAAGTATGCGATACTTGTTTCGTTTTAAACGTATAAGTCCCTTGGATAGGAAATTGTACTTGACTAATGCATAAAGTGAATATAACGACTTTATGGGGAGTTGGTTATATTGGCTTTATGGAAAGATAAATGACTTGATTTATTGAAAGGCAATTTGATTTAAGGCATCAATTGCCTAAGGTTTTAAAGGAAAGATGTCACTTGATTTAGAAGCCTAAATGTATTTCTAAAAGGTATCGTGACTTGTCTTGAAAAGTAGTTATGACTTGATACTACGGTTATTAGTATCTTGGAAGTTATATATGAAAAAGAGTCATTTTTAAAAGAATAGAAATACGTAGTACTTTGGGTTAAATTCCCGGATTTTATAATGACATGTTAGTGCCTTAAGTAAACTAAAATGAGAATGTATATGAATAAGGCTAATAAGACGTTAGGGATTTCTTAACTTGCTTATTTATTGTATAAGCTGGTAGGGCTTATGTTATGTATGATGGCCGGTTGAGCTAGGGTAAGAGTATAAATGAGGGTAAACCCCAAGACGTTATACCACCGCTGTGGTAAGAGTATAAATGAGGGTAAACCCCAAGACGTTATACCACTGTTTACGTGGATTTGCTACCCATGATGCGAGGAATACCTCATGCGAGTCCTTATGGGCTTACGCGGGTGAAATAGTCCCACGCGGCGGTACAACCTATGCGAGGAATACCTCACGCGTCCACGCGATCTATGCGGTGAAATAGTCCGTGAATAGGATTGCTTAATGAATCTGCGCGGGTGGTCTGCTTTGATCGTGAGCCTCCTACTTTATATTGTAAGTATACTCCTATTTACTCTCATTGTTAGTAAGGCACGCAGTAATCGTTAATTGAGTAATCATACATGTCTCCGATTTTATTTTAGACTTATGATTTCATTACTGATTTCAGCCACATATTTGGTACATGTTATCTTGACTCCTTCGGTGCGTTCACGCCGCAGTAAAGCATGTGCCGATCCTCGCTCTTAGGATCACTGTTCACTGTTGAAGCTCCTTCATTTCGAGGCTTATCCTCGGTATTGTCGGTTGTTGTACATTCAGGGTATGGCGGGCCCCGTCCCTTGAGTTGTTATTCTTAGAGGTCTGTAGTCACATTGTGGATTGGGTCAGAAAGGAAAGAAAATGCATCGTTTCTATTTACGGATTGAGTATATTTTACGGAAGGTGGCCTTATCGGCCAGCTTTGTTGGTTCTTGTCTTAAGTTTTTGTATGTTGTGTATGTTCCGCCGCTATTCTCGATGTATACCGATGCGGTGCCTGTAGGGCACCGCCGCGCCCGGGTCGGGTCGTGACAAAGTGGTATCGTGAGCGATTAGTCCTCGGAAAGTGTCTACGCACCGTGTCTAGTAGTCTTGATTATCGGTGTGTTGTGCACCACATCTATAATCGGGAGGTCGCAGGACATTTAGGATTAGTTTCATTCTTCTCACTCTAAGATCGTGCGATGTATTTGTATGGTTGTGGTCGTCTCTCCCTAACAAGTTATGATTGTCATAGCCTACGAAAGCGCGAATGACCCGGGAAGGATTACGTGGATTGCGTATCCGTGTTGGTAATGGTTGTAGTTGGTATTGTGACATACAACTATGCGAATTTATGTACGAGGGTCGACGCGTGTTGCTAGAATGATTTAGATTACCGGATTTGGAAGGGACTAAATAAATACCGGAAGGTATGAAATAGTTTAATGAATTCTCATCAAGGTTTTACGTGCTAATTTGAGATAATTAGGAAATGATGAGTTATCGGAAAAGGTAATGGACCCTTAAGAAGTTAATTAAGAGACTAAGTGGAAGACTATGTTAGCAACTTAAGCTACGTGGTATGCTTAAGGGAATTGTACGGGCGAGATCCGGACGAAGAAAGTATGGTTGTTGTGGTCAAGACAACACGATTATGATATTACGAGAAGTTCTTGTGCTACGGTTCGGGCTGATAAGATAGGCTTGGAGCATGAAAATTGCGAGCCTAAAATGTTGATAACCACCGAGACCTTAGGTATATAAGGCCTTCTCGGGTAGTAAAAAGTTAAGCGGACACTAGGAAAAGAGTTAAATACGGCCGAGTCGGGTCAGATCTATTTAGGGTCGCCCCATAACTTGAAAGGAAATGGGATCAGTTAGTAGTAGTCCCGCTATGTGACAGGGTCACGAGGGTGCAAGACCCAAGTTTAGTTAGTCATTTTACGGGTTCGTGGACGTGTTCCACCGGAACCAGGTTGTGAGAGCCGGAATGGGCCTTGTATTGTTTAATTTAGTAACTCAGATTTGAGGCGAAAGATTATGAAGGATATGCACGACGCTAGAATAAGTTTGGGAGTACGGGAAGAGTAATCGACGAAGAAAGAGAGCAACCAAGAATAAGGAAATGGAACTGAATCCACGAGGACCTTTCGAGGTGACTACACCCGTGAGTGTTGGGTGGTAAATGAGCGGTTAGATAATAATCGACGGTAACGATAAAGTCGTTGGACCAGCAGCTGTTATGCGAACATTGAGGTCATTATGAGTTCGGGCTAGTTGGCCTCTTGTTATGCCAACGTGGACTACATAAGAGAGATTGATTCGGCTACGGTTCCTGCAGTTTGCTATCGAGTGGAAAGGAAGAGAAGTGGTGGTAACCATGAATTATCCTTCCTTCTTTGACATTGTTTTCTTTTTAAGTCTGTGTGACTTGTTTACTTGGGGTAAATTGACGCAGGAAGTATGTAATAATTGAATTTGGAGGAAGTTATTTTAAGTGCCCTTGGAGGTACTTGGAGTTGGTTTGGTGTGGCGGTCAGGGCCACGACCTTCCGGATAATTTCAGGAAAATGTACAAGGCAAGAATAAAAATAAGTACGAGTGATGCCGGCGGAAAGCTGAGGGCATCTTTGGTAGGTTGGAAAAATCTACATGAACTTAAAGGCGGGGCGTGATGATTAGCTAATTACTGGACCGCAAGAGGACCCAATGAGTAGTGTTGTGACTCCAAGGAAAGTTCAAGATAGGGAGATAAGTTCTCTTCCCCACGAAAAAGGGCGATTATGCGTATTATGGGGTCAGATGTACCCATGTTGTTAGACGCAGGATATGACCAGAATAATAAAGGAGAATACGACTATGGTTAAAAATAGGTTGCACGAGATATGTTTACCCCAGACTAGTGTAAAGACCATTAGTAAATAATGGAAAGTAAGAACATTTCGAGAAAATGTGGAAACACCTAGTTATAGGCTCTACAAACTGGGAAAGGAAAACCGGGTTACTACTTGACAAGATCAAGGAAACCTCCCCCCCTAAATTGTGATTGACAGTAAGTCTTAGCCATGAGGCAAGCAAAGGAATTAAGTCTAAGTTTAGTGACCAAGTTTGGTTGCAACAAAAAGGGAAACAGGAACCATAAGTGAGATTAAGGATACCTGAATATTTCGCAGGAATGAGAAAGACTTTCAGTTATTGGAAGACAAGTTGACCACGACTACAGTTCTAACTCCTCCTGAAAGACTAGAGGGTTAGGTTTTGATGATAACACGTTGGGTGTTGGGCTAGGTTGTGTGCTGACGCAACCCGATAAGGTTAGAACCTATGTTTTCCCGGTAGTTAGGGAAGCGGGAAAGGAAATTGCGCCACTCACGATTTAGAGTTGGCGGCAGTTAAATCATGCCTTGAAGATTTGGGGGCATGACGTATATCTGCATTCATGTGGATACTTGCGGACCAAAAAAGCCTCGATATCTGCAGATCGAGGCAGAATTTGCGACACCGATGGTGGTTAGAGTTACTCAAGGATTGTGATATTGATATCCTATACCATCCGGGGAAAGCCAAGACAGTTACATATACTCTTTGTGATGGACCTGGGTAGTGCGCGATGGGCAGCCAAATAGATGAGGATGTAGTCCGTAAGATTCTTCGCCACGAGCCTGGGGTTCGATTATTGGTTTCAAGGTTAATGAAGTTCAGATCCGAGAGGTTGCCGAGTCTTCCATCGTTGAGAAGTAAAGAGGCGACGTATGGGATCCAGTTATGATACGAATCGAGATACGACTCTCAGGAGAGAAGAGCTCGTTGAGTAGCACGGATGGGTCTTTGTGAGATGAGGATAGATTGCGTGTACCCGGTGCTGCAGGACTAGTCAGCAGGTTTTTGGGGAGGCACGCAGTGCTTATTGCCCTAATTATTTGGGGCCGACTAAGTCGTGTCGTGTCGTGACCTCAGAAGTATGTATGGGTAAGATGACCGGAAAAGGGACATAGCGGAGTTACTGCTTAGTGTCCGAGATAGTAGCAGGTCATGGTTGAGCACCAGAAGCCCAGTGGGCTATTGCAGGCGATTGAAATCCCAACCTAGATATGAGAGGTAATTAATATAGATCTTGTTACAGGGTGGCATCGTACTCGGAGGAAGTGCGACTCCCTGGGGGTCATGGTAATTAGGCTGGCGAAACCAGCCGTGTTCTTTCGGATTTGGGACCCCTTACTCGGCTGAGGATTATGCTTGCTTGTATAGCAGAGAGATTGTGAGACTGCACGGGGTTCCTACGTTTATGATGACCGACAGATGAGCTCGGTTACGGATAACTTCTGGAGGTTTTTCAGGAGGGATTAGGGACACAGGTGAGTCTCAGTGTTGCATTACACCCTCAGACCGACGGACAGGCAAGGCGTACTATCCAGGCACCTGAGGATAGGATGCGGGCCTGTGTTCTTGATTTCAGAAATAGCCGGGAGGGTTAATTGTCTCTTGTTGTGTTGAGTACAATAACAGATACCCTTCCAGTATTCGGATGACCCTGTATGAGGCCTTGTATGTAAGAAAGTGTAGATCGCCGGTTGGTGGGTTGGCGTGGGCGAGGTTGATTATTTGGTCGGACTTGATTCAGCGGGCTGTGGATAAGGCGAAGCTTATCCGGGAAAGATTATTTGTAAGCTTAGAGTCAGCAGAAGCTTTATGCAGATAACCGACGTTGACACATGGGGTTCAGGTTGGCATTTTAGTATGTGGCCACCTGTGGCATTATTGGTATGTAGGGGTTGTAAGGAGACTATGTCGTTATCTTTAAGTTGGACTCCCGAAAGAACATTCGGGGACGAATGTTTCTAAGGGGGGAAGAATGTTACACCCCGGAAATTCCAGGATATGTTTTTAAGAACGTACGTAAGAACTCAAATGTTAAGGTTTGAGACGAGTAAAATTTATCGGAATTTTGGATTTGTCGGAAAACGAAATATTATGACGAATGGGAGGGCGACACGTGTCACCCCCTTATGTTGTCTTGGACGAAATTTATCAAGGAAAAAAAGGGTCATTTGACCATTGTTAGGAAGACAAGTCTTGCAAATGACTTAGCTTGACATTGTTGACTAAAAGTCCAAGGGCCACTTGGGCAAGATCCATGTGAAACACATCCGAGCCATCCATATGTACTAATCTAGACCTTCCATTTTGTTATATAAGCTTACTAGTAGCAAGACTTTGTCATTCTCTACACTTAGAAAAAAAAATTGAAATCTTGTCTTGCTCACTATGGAAGCTCACGGTTTTGACAAGTTTCCAAGAGGAAAATTTCCAATTCTTGTCCAATAATTCCCCCACTTTAAACCAAGGTTCCTAAGAGTATTGTAAGGTTTTCTCAAAAGAAAGATTTCGGAAAAGAGGCGTTGTATTAGTCGCAAGGCGAAAACCTAAAGGGTTATTCAACTTTGAAGTTGGAACTTGAAGATGAGTTATTCTTAAGCTTCTAAGGGTTGCTTGGAGTGGATTGGAACGTCGAAAGGAGGAGCTAAAGTTGTTAAGGAGCGACTTGTGATCTTGGATCATAATTGGGCTAATTGAGGTATAATCTTCGTTTTACTTTTGTAATTGAAGATTCCACGTTATTATAAGTTAGAAGTGATCATGTGATTTGTGTTATGAAGTTTGATAAGTGACATGGATTGTAGCCTAGAACCGAAAATGACACGATTAGCCTTTTGAAATTGAAATGCAATTTTGGTCGTTAATTTAGAATCGTCGCACGTTTACCTACTTGAGAATTGTAGTAGTTGTAATCGATTGCGCTTGATATCATGTTATACTAAACCATTTGGATTGAAATGGAAATTGAATAAGAATTGGTATTGTTATATTATTGTGAGCCAATCGGTACATTTGGTTATTCATTTGCATTGATTACCTTCTATATTATTGTGAGCCAATTGGTTTGTTTGGTTATTCATTTGCATTGGATTACCTTCTATATTATTGTGAGCCAATTGGGTTGTTTGGTTATTCATTGGCATTGGATTACCTTCTATATTGTTGTGAGCCAATTGGGGCTGTTTGATTATTGTATTTCGACCTTGGAAAAGGTGGCAAAGTTAGTAAAAACAAAGGAGGTGTTGTCCGATTTTCCGTAGAATTTAGAGACTTAACACTTATAATATTCTACGTTTGAAGTAAGGCCTTAATGGACGTATTGTGAATATTATAGGTTGACATACTACGGGCGGGAATTTGTACTTGACAAGTGGTTTGACCTGAAGAGGTATGTGGAACTTTTCCTATCTTTTGAGCATGACTAGTTTCACGTATATAGTACGGTAGACGTACAAGATTTTGACAATCTAGTCCATTTGACATCCTTGGCTTATTTTAGGAATGTCCAAGTTGATTGAGTTAGGAAATTAACTCACTTGTTTAAATGTTAAGGATATCTTGGTTTTCAAAGTTAAGAGACTTTAAGTATGTTGAAAGTATTTTGATACTTGTTTTTATGGAAAGTTTAAAGAGTGGTTTACTCTAAGTAATTTAAGTATGTTAAGGGACTTGAAGAGTTTTAAAGTATGCGATACTTGTTTCGCTTTTAAACGTATAAGTCCCTTGGATAGGAAATTGTACTTGACTAATGCATAAAGTGAATATAACGACTTTATGGGGAGTTGGTTATATTGGCTTTATGGAAAGATAAATGGCTTGATTTATTGAAAGGCAATTTGATTTAAGGCATCAATTGCCTAAGGTTTTAAAGGAAAGATGTCACTTGATTTAGAAGCCTAAATGTATTTCTAAAAGGTATCGTGACTTGTCTTGAAAAGTAGTTATGACTTGATACTACGGTTATTAGTATCTTGGAAGTTATATATGAAAAAGAGTCATTTTTAAAAGAATAGAAATACGTAGTACTTTGGGTTAAATTCCCGGATTTTATAATGACATGTTAGTGCCTTAAGTAAACTAAAATGAGAATGTATATGAATAAGGCTAATAAGAAGTTAGGGGGATTTCTTAACTTGCTTATTTATTGTATGATAAGCCGGTAGGGCTTATGTTATGTATGATGGTAGTTGAGCTAGGTAAGAGTATAAATGAGGGTAAACCCCAAGACGTTATACCACCGCCTGGGGTAAGAGTATAAATGGCGGGTAAACCCCAAGACGTTATACCACCGCTTCGTGGATTTGCTACCCATGACGCGAGAATACCTCATGCGAGTCCTTATGGGCTTACGCGGTGAAATAGTCCCGTGCGGCGGGTACAACCTAACTATGCGAGGAATACCTCACGCGGGTCCACGCGATCTACGCGTGAAATAGTCGTGAATAGGATTGCTTAATGACATTGCGGGCGGGTGGTCCCGCTTTGATCGTGAGCCTCTACTTTATATTGTAAGTATACTCCTATTTACTCTCATTGTTAGTAAGGCACGATTAATCGTTAATTGAGTAATCATACATGTCTCCGCTTTATTTTAGACTTATGATTTCATTCTGATTTCGCTTTCACATATTTGGTACATGTTATCGACCTCCTTGAAGTGCCGCGTCACGCCGCAAATGCAGTTCTTGCTGATCCTCGCCTAGGATCACTGTCACCGTTGAGAAGCTCCTTCATTTCGGAGGCTTATCCCTGGTATTGTCGGTTGTTGTACATTCAGGGGTATGGCGGGGCCCTGTCCCGCCAGAGTTGTTATTCTTAGAGGTCTGTAGTCACATTGTGGATTGGGCTGTAAAGGAAAGAAAAATGTACTGTTCTATTTCTGGATTGAGTATATTTTACGGAAGGTGGCCTTATCGGCTAGCCTGTTGTTGGTTACTGTCTAAGTTTTTTTGTATGTTGTGTATGTTCCGCTGCTATTCTCTGATGTATACCTGACAGGGGTGCCCAGGTAGGGCACCAGTCGCGGGCCCGGGGTCGGGTCGTGACATTAACACCTACCAAATCGCAATCAATTAGCACCCAAAATCGATCGAAAATCACAATCAAAGTTTACCAAATTGAGAACCCAATTGGGACTATATATACATAGATTCATACACATACAAGGCACAGGTTGATCATCAAAAGATCGACTTTCATAGAAAGTGTCACGAACCGACCCCGGGCCCGCGACTGGTGCCCTACCTGGGCACCCTTACAGGCAACCATCAGAGAAAGTCAGTGAAACATACATAGAACACACAACATAAATCAGTAAGAAATAAACAACAGGCTAGCCGATGAGGCTGCCTTCCTGGATATACATATATAAATAGTCAAAAGCAGTTACATCACTTTTTTTTTCTTTGTAAGTCGATCCACATACATGACTACAGACCTCTAAGAATTTTGACATAACAACTGTGACGGGACAGGGCCCCGCCGTACCCCTGAATGTACCACAACCGACAATACAAAGGATCTGAACCAAAGATAAGCCTCCGGAGTAATGGAGCTCCTCAACAGCTGAACAACGATCCTAAGAGTGAGGATCAGCAACCTGTATAACTCTACTGCAGATTAACGCCTCAAGGAGGTCGACAACAGTACCAAGTATGTGAATGAAAGATCAGAATGAAATCATAATAGTCTAAAATAAAGCTGAGACATGTATGATAACCACATTAACAATACACTATGTCTTACTAACAATGAAAGTGGACAGAAATAAACTTTGCCGATTTTAAAACAGGAAGCTCATGATTAACCTAGGGTCATCCGCCCGTAGTATCATTCTTCAATCCTACTCCTGGGACTATTTCACCCGCATAGGCCGTATGGACCCGCATGAGGTAATTTCCTCGCATAGACTGTATCCGCCCGCATAGATCGTATGGACCCGCATGAGGTAATCTCCTCACATAGGACTGGTCCGCCCCGCATGGGACTATTTCACCCACATGAGCCCTACGGACTCGCATGAGGTATTCCTCGCATCGCGGGGAGCAAATCTACGGAATATGCAAATGCAACAAGCCCAGGGAATGACCCCTTAATGAAACAATACATCACTAGCACAACCGGTTATCATACATAACATAAGCACCACCGGCTTATCATACATAACATAAGCACCACCGGCTTATCATACATAACATAAGCAAGTTAAGACATCCCCTAACTTTTTATTAGCCTTAATTATCATGCACTCTCATTTTATTTAACTTAAGGCACTAACATGTTATTAGAAATCCTGGAATTTAACCCAAAGTACTACGTACTTCCGTTCCTTTAAAAAGAACCTTTTTATATAAAAACCCCAAGATACTAACACCCGTAGTATCAAGGCTTGTGTACTTTTCAAAACAAGTTACTACACCGTTAGAAATTCATTTCAAGGCTTAGACATTAAGTAACTTCTATATTCACAACCTAGGCAACTCATGCCTATAAATCAAGTAGACACTTTATTAACCTTCCATAAAGCCGTTATAACTAACTTCCCATAAAACCGTTATAACTCTTTATGTTTTAGACAATTACATTCTTTTTGAAACCAAGAGACTTATACTTTTAAAATCAAGTATCATATACTTTCAAATCAAGTTTCATAACTTTCAGAATACTTCAAGTCTCTTAACTTTAGAAATCAAGTTTCTTAACTTTAGAATAGTTCAAGTAATCAATACTTTCCAAACCAAGTATTCTTTACATTTCCAAGTCAAGAAATCTTTGTTTACCTTTTTAGAATAAACCATTCTTTTAACTTTCCATAAAGTTGTTATAACCAACTTGGACATTCTTAAACAAGTCAAGGATACCAAATGAAATTAAATTCATTTAAATCTCGTACGTCCACCGTACTATACATTTATAGCTACTCATGCTCAAGAGATAAGAAAAGTTCCACATACCTCTTCGACTTAATCCACTTGCCAAGTTGAATACGCCGCACGTAGAATGTCAACCTATAATTACCATAATACGTCCATCAACTACTAGCTTTCAACGTAGAATATTCCTAAGTATAAGGTGTTATACCCCGTATTTCCAGAGTATGTACGTAAGGACGTACGTAGAAAAGTTTGGACTTTAAAGTTGGCTTGGACGTAATATTTTGTGCACAACACCCGGTTAGAGTCGTTTTTCGACGAAACGTTTTACACAACTCGCGTAGGGTAAATTACGGCTATGTCATTTCTAATTTTTGTGGATTTTTCCGAGAGACGAAACATTTTGGACCAACGAGAGGGCGACACTTGTCACCCTCTCATTGGAGGATGTTGGGCGGTAAAGTGGCCGAAAGTGTGGCCTTGTTTGTCAAGTAGTTGGTAGGATATTTTGTGGGTAGATGGATAAGGTACACTTGGGTGAATCCTAGCCCTACACTTGCCTTGCACTTGGCATGATCTTGGCCATTGGTTGGCCATGGCTTGACCTATAAATACCCCCCCCCCCCCCTTTGAAGACTTCTTCATCCATTCCTAAACTTTCCTAAGTCTTGAAAGCTCTTCCCCCTCCCTCTAGAGTTCTCGTCCTCCCATTGTGAGGCTTTAGCCGAGAGCACCCTCCCCATGGCGAGAGTACCCTCCTAGTGGGGTTGGCGAGGGTATACACCCCCTTGTGGTGTTGTCTCGTATAAATACCCACTCTTGGTAGAAAGACTCTCCAAAGTATTGTTACTATACCCAAAATACCTTGGCCCTAATACCTTGTAGTATTCCAAGGTTATACCTATACGAAAAGCCCAGAAATACTATTATACTTCCTTGATACAAAACGAAACCCTTAGGAAAATCTCCATAGTTAGTTGGAGTATTACGTAGAAGTTGGTTAGAACTTCTAAGGGTGGTTTGAGCGAGTTGGAGCACCGGAGTAGAGCTAAGCGTTGCTAAGGACCGACATTTATACTTGGATAATTTTGGGCTTACAGGTAAATATCTTGTCTCCTATTGTAATTGGAAATTACATGTTGTAGGAATATATAGTTGTAGTATACTATATATAGAACTGAACTTAGTTTTGCGGCAATGTCTTTGGACTTAAGCTGAATTTAAAGAAGAGAATCGAATGTAATTACATAGATCTGTATTACAGAGACTTGTGGTTGGGTAGGGAAGAGCTGCCCAAATTTCCGTAGAATCTTGTATCTAGATTTATTCTACGAGTAGTCTAGACTTTGATAGACTTGTATAACCTTTATAGGTTGAATGTTACGTGAGTAGCATGTACTCTTGAAAGGTGGACAAGGGTAGCCGGGTTATAGCGATGGGCGTTTTGCTAATAGTCGATAATCGTCATGCGGTATGTGATTCTTCCTATCCTCTTGAGCATGATATTTTAAAGAATATATATATAGTACGGTAGACGTGCGTGTGTTAATCGAATAATAATTACGGCAATGTCTCGGACTTAAGCCCGAATAATAATTACGCAATGTCTTTGACTTAAGCTGAATAATCTTGAAGTATTTCAAAGAATCTTGAATCATTTTAATGGAAGAGTAATACTTGGTTTTAAAGCTTAAGAGTTATACTAGCTTTATGGGAAGTTAGGTATAACGGCTTAAGAGAGATAAAAAGAATGATTTATTGATTTAAGAAGTTAAGAGACTTGATCTTAAAAGATAAGAGACTTGACTTAATTGAATTTTGTTAAAAAGTGTGAAACCTCATTCGTGAGTAATGAGTACTTGGTTTTCAAAAGGAATTATGTTTCTTGATTTGAATCGAGAATAAGTATCGAACAAACCACAGCAACGCTAATAAAGGGAAATGTTTTGACTAATAAAGTATTATTAAAACCAGTAGAAACTACCATTTGCATAGAAGCTAAGATGAGACAAAATGATATTACATTTCCTATATCATGGTTGTTGTATCAAGATTGTTATGAACAAAAATAACCTACTCACACATAAGGTATATGTTTCTCAAATTGTTCTAAAGGATTAAAACTATGAACTACAAACCTTTCGAAAATGAGAAACTTGAGTAATTGAAATTAGGCAAACTTGGAACGTTTGGAAAAGAATGTTGTTACTTGATTTTACAAAGAGAAGTGTTTTGATTTACTTCAAAAGATAATCACTCTATTTTCATATACTACGGGTATTTTGTGACTTTTGTGAATGTAACGTATCTTTTAAAGAGTTAATGTTTGAAGTACTTTGGGGATAAAAACCCGATCTTGTTAATCATATAGTAGAAAGTACCTTGTGTGTATAACTTGATTGTGTTGGTTTGTGATAGCCTTGTAATACTTTCTTGTTGATTTGTTAAGTAAGCATGCTAGGATGCTACGTGGGTTAGTATCTTGTGATGTTTGTGTAAAGGGGTTTCGATTGTGCTTATGTTGTTTAAACGATAATTCGTTATGTTAGTATTGTATCACTCATGATTCCGGGTTAAGCCCTCCGACGCGGTAGACTCAAAGTAGTCTGTGTGACCTATGATTCGAGAATACCTTATGCGCGGTCTGGCTATGCGGGCTGCGGGAGTTCCGTGTTAGTGTGCGGCCTTTGTGGTCATGCGGTCTATGTGGCCATGCGGACGGCGAGTCAGGACTGTCGGGAGTAGCTACCTCGATGCGGGAATACCTCATGCGGGCCATTGGAGTGGCCCGTGCAGAGCTACGGAAGTTCGGGGCTAGACGCGCACATTAGATCCGCGGGCGAGTGGCGGCTTTGATCATGCGATGCAGGCGGATCGTGTCTGATTATGACCTTGTTGTCTTGTGGGTTTTAGTAGTCGCTATGCCTTACTTACCCCGTGCGGTTTTATGATGACACAGTGGGACACGGTGTTCATGTATTCCTTGGTGCTTTTATATCATGATCGCGGCGGTGAGGAAGGTATTCCACGGGCATGATTGATGTTGTGGCGTGAGACCCATTGTTATATTTGAGTGATGACTTTGAGGCGTGAGTCACGACTTGACATCGCTTATTTATTGTGAATCGTAGTTTGGTTATCATACATGTCTCCGCTTTATATAGACTACTATGATTTCATTTCTGATATTTTGATTTCATACTTGGTACTGTTATCTTGACCTCCTTCGGGGGGCTGCGTTCATGCCGCAGGTAAAGGTACACCAGTCGTTGATCCTCGCTCTTAGGGTCACAGTTCAGCGTTTGGGAAGCTCCGTTCCTCCGGAGGCTTATCTTGGTATAGTCCCTTGTTGTTGTAGGTGCTTACATTGGTATGACGGGCCCTGTCCGTCGTTGTTGTCATATCATTCGTAAGTCCGTAATCTTGTTGTGGCGGGGTTGTCATGGGATATGCTTGAATTTAAGTTTTCATATATATACATGCCGAAAGGCAATTTTCTCAGATTATTATTTCATATTTCATGGTGTTTCATGTTATTGTTTTATATTCCGCTGATTTCTCTGATGTTGTATCACTAGGGTGCCCGGGGTAAGGCACAAGTCACGGGCCCGGGTTCGGGTCGTGACATAAGGACTCTTAATTATACGGAAAATCGGGCAGCACTTCCTTTGTTTCTACGTACTTTTCCACCTTTTTCAAGGCCCGAAATCAATAACCAAATGCCATATTTAAGGCTCAACAATCAGTTAAACAAAGGGGATTACACGCCGCACATGACGTGTAAAATTCTGCCCCACAATCGATATCCAAATAGTCTAACATTTCAATGTCATTCTCGGCTAACAATGTACAACAACACAAAGTCTTTTCCAATTCTTCTTCAATCCAAGTTGTTTAGTCTAACATGTTATATAGCCGCAAACGATTACAACAACTATAATCCCTTCTTTCAATAGCATGTGACGATTGTATCAACAATTAAATTGAATTACAAACTTAATAGCTAACATGAACTTCTCGGACTTTAGGCTTCTAAAATTCCATAACACTTATCAATCTTCATAACATATAACAAATGTTCATTTCTAACTTATCATAACATGGAATCTTCAATTACAATAGTAAGACGAATATTATTACCTCATTTAGCCCAAATATAATCCAAGATTAAAAGTAGATCCTTAACAACTTTAGCTCCTCTTTTCGACGTTCTAATTCATTCCAAGCAACCCTTAGAAGCTTATGAAGAACTCCTCTTCAAGTTCCAACTCCAACTATGAAAACCCCCTTAGGTTTTCATGTTGCGACTAACGTAAAAACGTAGTTTTTTCGGGATTTTTCTATTGAGCTATCCTTGCAATACCCTTAGGAACCTTGGGTTTAAGTATGGTGAATTATGGACAACAAACGAATTTTTTTCTCTTGATCAAGTGCCCATTGCCGAGAGCCCTATTTTTGCACATAAGGTTTGCACATTTTTTCGAAGTGTGGTGTTCATCCTTGCTACTAGTATACTATATAACACATCTAAGGGCCAAGATTTATACACTTGAAGGGCTATGATGAAGGAGTTTTAAATATCAAGTCAAGTGGGCTTGTTGACTTGGTCAACAATGTCACGCCTTGGCTTTTCAAGACTAGTTCATCTTTGCCTTGGTCACTTGACCATTTTACCCTTGGTCCATTCGACTAAGACCATCCAGGGGGGGGGGTGACACGTGTCACCCTCCCATTCGTCGTAATATTTCGTTTCCCGACATTTCCAAAATTCCGATAAATTCTACAAGTCTCAAATCTTAATGCCCTGATTTCTTACGTACGTTCTTATATACATGTCATGGGATTACGGGGTGTAACATTCTCCCCTCCTTAGAAACATTCGTCCCCGAATGTTCCTTCGAGGTTCCATCTAAACAGATATTGGCATAGTCCCTTGACTATACCCAATATAATCTCACTTGCCACACATGTCCACATAACAATACTTATGTTAAAATGCCAACCTGAACTCCAAGTGTCGACGTCGGTTATCTGCATAAAGCTTCTGCTGACTCTGAGCTTTATTAATAATCTTTTCTGGATAAGCCGCTTATCCACGGCCTGAATCAAGTGCAGGCCAATTAATCAACTCGCCTACGTCGAACCAACCAATCAGCGATCTACACTTCCTTTCATACAAAGCCTCATACAGGGCCATCAGAATACTGGAATGGTAGCTATTATAGTACGTAAACTCAACAAGAGGCAAGTGATCCCCCCAACTACCCCTGAAAACAATAACACAAGCCCGCAACCTATCTTGAGTGTTCGGATATCATGCCACCGCGTCGTCGATGCGAGGTGAAATGCAACACTGAGACTCACTTGTGTCCCTAATACCTTCTGGAAAACTTCCAGAAGTTAGCCATAAACTGAGCTCATCTGTCTGACATCATAAATGTAGGAACCCCGTGCAGTCTCACAATCTCTCTGCTATATAATCTAGCATAATCCTCAGCCGAGTAACTGGTCCTGACCGGAAGAAAATGGGCTGATTTCGTCAGCCTGTATACTATAACCCATAAGGAGTCGCACCTCCTCATACTAATTTCTAACCCAAATATTTCTACCTCGCTCCTGGGTCATACATTTCCATTTATGCTTATTACAAGCATTTATATCCTTAAGACACATCCTCGACCATTTCCTAATGTCGTCCTCAATTACCCCAATCCAATACCTTTTTCCAAGGTTATTGTAACCTATTGCATAACGAGGCCGGGGACTTTACCAGTCCCATATCTATGGCTTAAATAATATGGGTACGCATAACTCTCAATAATACGTAAAACTATCCTGTTACGCGGGGGAGAGAGCTTATCTCCCCTTTAAGAATCTTAAACATCAAGCGCCACCTTATAATCGTATAGATTTTCAAAACCTACCAACGATGTCTTCTGTTTTCCACAGTCAGTACTCGCACTTATCTTATTCCTGCCTCGCGTTTTTTTCCTGAAACCATTCGGAATGTCGTGGCCCTGACTGCCACACTAAACCAACTCCAAATACCTCAAAGGGCACTTAACATGAACTTTTTCCATTTCTATCTCTAAACTCTTCAAATTCAACTATTACTTACTTTTTGCCTTAATTTACCTCAAATGAACAAATCACATAGACTTATTAAAATCAAATATGTCAAAGAAGGAAGGATAATTCACTGGTTACAATCACTTCCCTTCCTTTACACTCGATAACCGGCCCGCCGGGAAACTGGAATCGAACCAATCTCTCTCTATAGTCACCATTGACATACAAGAAGCCAACATGTCCATACCCATAATGACCTCAAAGTATGACATGTCCAGCTCTACCAGGTCTGCTAGGGTCTGACGACTTTATCATCACGGGAAATTTTCATATACCCTCCCAGCTACCACCCAATCACTCACGGTGTAGCTTCCTTGAAAGATTCTAATGGATTCAGGCTCTATTCTTTTACACTTGGTTGCTCTCTTTCTTACTGGTCATACTCTTTCCGTACTTCCAAACTTATACTAGCATACGTACATAACCTCCATACTGATTCTGGCCTCCAACCTTTGGAGTTACTAAATCGAACAATATAAGGCCATTTCCGGCTCTCACGACCCGGTTCCGGTGGAACGCGTCCACGAACCCGTAAAACGATTAACTAGACTTGGGTCTTGTACCCTCGTGACCCTGTCACGTAGCGGGACTACTACCAACTTGTTACACCCCGTATTTACAGGACATGGTGTAAGAACGTACGTAAGAACTCACAGTGTTAAGATTTGAGACTTGTAAAAATTTCTCGGAATTATGAAATTTTCGGAAGATGTTTTATTGTGACGAATGGGAGGGCGACACGTGTCACCCCCCTTATAGATGTCTTGGACGAAATGCATGGGCACAAGGGTCATTTGACCCTTGTTAGGAAGACAAGTCTTGCAATGTAGTGAGCTTGACATTATTGACTTGGTCAATGGGTCCACAAGCTTGATATTTAAGTAAGACTTCATCCAAGCCACCCAATTGTTTGCATCTTAACCCTCCATGCCCCTTTATAATACTACTAGTAGTGAGACTCGCTCCATACTTAGCCAAATTCACAAAAGAAATTGGATGAACAAGAGGAGGTGCTCTCGGCTTCTTCATCAAGAAGAAAGAAAATTTTTTGTCCTTTGTCCATTCAACTCCACACTTTAAACCAAGGTCCTTGAGGGTAGTGTAAGCATATCTCAATAGAAAAATCTCGGAAAAGATAGTTTTGGGTTAGTATGAAAGTGAAAACCTAGAGACTTTCTAGGTTTTGGATTGTAAGTTGAAGGAAAGTTGTTGGTGTGGTTCTAAGGGTCTCAACAAGCGGATTGAAGTGTCTTGGAGAGGTTCTAAACTACTAAGGAGCGACTTCGGATTGGAGTTGGATTAAGAGTCGTTGAGGTATAATCTTGTCTTTTAAAGTGTTACAAGGTTATATATTTTTTTTTGTGTTGTTAGCTTTACATGTTGCTAGCATGAAGTTGATATGTAGAAGTTTATAAGTATTATGGAGTGCTTGTAGCTAAATTCGAAATGTTATATAAGCCATTTGAAAATTGAATTACTAATTGGTCGCGTATTAGAAATCGTCGCATGTTACCTACTTAGAGATTATGGATTGTTATAATCAAATGCGACTTGATATCATGTTATGCTACCAATTTGGATTGAAATGGAAATTTGATAAGAATTGGTATGGTTGAACTCAAGGTGGCCGAATTTGGACTTTTAGTTTGTTATTCATTTGTATTGGACTACTTTCTAAATTGTGAGCCAATTGGAAGCATTTAGTTATTCATTGTATTGGAATACCTTCTATATTGTTGTGAGCCAATTGGGGCTGTTTGGTTATTGTATTCGGCCTTGAAAAGGTGGCAAAGTGAGTAGAAACAAAGGAGGTCTTGTCAGATTTTCCGTAGAATTTAGCGACTTAGCACCTAAAATATTCTACGTTAGAAGTGAAAGGTTAATGGACATATTGTGACCATTATAGGTTGAAGTACTAAGTATAGCGTATCCTACTTGGAGAGTGGAATAGCTATCAAGGTTGGAGTACTTTGGAGCATTTTGCTATTTGTCGACAATCGTCGCGAGGTATGTGAACCTCTTCCTTCCTTTGGCATGATTCTATGTATGGAATATACTTGTGGTATCATTTCATGTTTCCTTCACTCTTAGAAGTTAAGAGGTAGTTGTGTGATTTACTCTATGTAGAACTTTTCCTATCTTTTGAGCATGACTAGTTGCATTATGTAGTAATCGGTGACGTACAAGACTATGACATTCTTTACTTGTTTTATGTAATGCCAAGTCGGGTGGGTTAGGAGATTTACTCACTTCTTTGAAAATAGTAAGGATGTCTTAAGTTGATTTTAAAGTTAGGGGACTTGAAGAGTTTTAAAGTATGTGATACTTGCTCCGTTTTAAACGTATAAGTCCCTTGGATAGGAAATTGTATTTTGGCTAAGGTATAAAGTAAATATAACGACTTTATGGGGAGTTGGTTATATTTGCTTTATGGAAATACAAATGACTTGATTTTAAGTGAAAAGGCAACTTGTTTTTAAGGCATCAATTGCCTAAGGTTTTATAATAAAAAGAGTCACTTGTTTTCTAAAGGTTAAGAGACAAATGGTATTTTTGAAAGTTAAGAGAATTGATTTGAAAGAATATAATACTTAGTTTCAAAAAGTAGAAGTCTCTTGATTATAAAAGGAACGTATTGGTCTAAACCATAAAGGGTTATAACGGCTTTATGGGAAGTTGGTTATAACGGCTTTATGGAAGGTTAAGAGAATGGTTTTCTAGTAAAGTAATCAAAGGAATAACTTGTGTTAAGGAAGGGCAAATTGTTTTAAAGGTACCAATTGCTTAAGGTTTTTAATAAAGAAGTCACTTGATTTAGAAGCCGGTAATTGTATTTCTAAAAAGGTATTGTGACTTGTCTCGAAAGGTGGATAGGACTTGATACTACGGTTGTTAGTATCGGGGAAGTTTTATTCGGAAAAGAGTCTTTTGAAAAGAATGGACGTACGTAGTACTTTGGCCTGTTTAATTGAGAATAATTCTATGTGATGCCTTGATTAGTACTTTGGCTTGACAAATTGAGAATTAGTCTAAGTATGCCTTGATAAGTACTTTGGCTTGTTAAATGAGAATTATTCTATTTGTGCCTTGATTAGTACTTTGGCTTGATAAATTGAGAATTAGTCTAAGTATGCCTTGATAAGTACTTTGGCTTGTTAAATGAGAATTATTCTATTTGTGCCTTGATTAGTACTTTGGCTTGATTAATTGAGAATTAGTCTAAGTATGCCTTGATAAGTACTTTGGCTTGTTAAATGAGAATTATTCTATTTGTGCCTTGATTAGTACTTTGGCTTGATTAAATGAGAATTATTCCATGTGTGCCTTGATAAATACTTTGGCTTGGTTAACTGAGAATTAGCCTATATGTGCTGGTGATAGCCTTTGAGTGCAAGTATTATGTTTTAATACGTTGCCGCGACTCTCGGTTGGAGGGCCGGCTGCCTTGTTATAAGTACTTGGACGTGCAAGCGGTGATGTGGGATTCCACGGGTATGCTTCCGTTATTTGTAGTACTTGGGTTAAATTCCCGGATTTTTATAGAAGACATGGTAGTGCTTCTGTTTGTTTGACGGCCGGTCGAGATAGGGTAAGAGTATAAATGAGGGGCAAGCCCCAAGACGTTATACCACCTTCTCCAGGGTAAGAGTATAAGTGAGGGGTAAACCCCCAAGACATTATACCCCCTGCTTGTTTTGTTTGATGGTCGGTTGAGATAGGGTAAGAGTATAAATGAGGGGCAAGCCCCAAGACGTTATACCACCTTCTCCAGGGTAAAAGTATAAGTGAGGGGTAGACCCCCAAGATGCTATACCACCTGCTTTACCACCTTCTCCAGGGTAAGAGTATAAGTGAGGGGTAGACCCCCAAGACGCTATACCACCGGTGGGACTTGGTGTTCATGTATGCCTATGGGTGTATTATTATACCCTGGACTGTCGGCAGTGATGTGGGATTCCACGGGCAGGATATATATATATGTATTGTGTATGTATGCAACGGTGAGGTGGGATGCCACGGGCGCGTCACATGGCTATATTTTACACTAATAGCTGTCGACAGTGATGGGGGATTCCACGGGCATGCTTTGATATTAGGGTGACTTGATCGCGTCCCAGTTGGTAGGGTAGTATATGTGTCCCTCGTAATGGGCGGACTATGTTACGAAAGATAAGTAAGTTATATGGTAATGAACTTAATGATTCTTTTTCTAATAATGTACGTAAGAATGTGACTATAACTTTTATTGGGAATGGAAAGGATAATAAGGTACGATTAAGTTCATAAGTGGTAATGACACGGCAGGATCTGGTATGTATTTTTATACTTGTCCTTGTCATTATTTTGTACAGTTATGATCTGTTTACTGTACGTTATATTTCTGTTCCATATTAAATTTTTGTTATGCGACCCGCGGGCTGCGTTCATGCCGCGCAGTTTAGGTCTGATTGTGGATCCGCGAGCTTAGGATCGGTTCGCAAGTTGAGTTGGCTCGGTGTTCCGAGTTGTCACGTTTATGTTTATTCGAAGTGCAGCGGGGCCTTGTCCGCCACGATTGTTATGTCAAAACTCTTAGAGTGCAGTAGTCACATATTGAGGTCGATTGTAAAAAGAAAGGAGGCAAGCTTCGGTTGTTTTTATATATGTTCGGGAAGGTAGCCTATCGGCTAACTCGTTGTTTTACTTACGATGTTTTATTTTTAAGTTTCATGTATGTTCGCTGATTTTCTCGATGTTTACATTGTAGGGTGCCCGGTAGGGCACGATGCGATCCGGGTCGGGTCGTGACACAACTGATTCCACTCCATATCCGGCTATGGGGCGACCCGTAATAGGTCAATAACCCGCCTCAGCGTCACACTTAACTCTTACCCTTAGTCTGAATTAAATCTTATTGCCCGAGAAGGCCTTATATACCTAAGGTATCGGCAGTTATCAATATTCTTAGGCTCGCAATTTCCATGCTCCAAGCCTACCTTATCAGTCCCCCCGTAAACGGGTACAATAACTTCTCATAATACTATAATCGTGTTGTCTTGATCACAACAACCATTACTTACTCCATACGGATCTCATTCGTACAATTCTCTTAAGCATATCACGTAGCGTAATCTATTAACATAGTCTTCCATTAAGTCCCTTAACATGACTTCTTAAGGGTTCTCATCACACGCCCCAAATCCGGGCGTGATGGTGCCCTACACAGGCACCTTCACCCATACAACATAAATAAACGCGGAAGATAAATAACACTCATTTTTTTAAAATAAAGACAAAGCGGAAAGGCTTCGTATAAATATAAATCACAGAAAGGGTCTACGCTACAACAATGTAAATACAACTTACACCGATCCATTATGAATACAGACCCTAAGAAGGTGACAACAACTATGACGGGACAAGGCCCGCGTGCCCACTGAATATACCTAGCCATAATGACAAACTCGAAACTTGGAGCCATCTCGAAATCTTGAACAAGGATCCTAAGCTCGCGGATCCACAACTGTGTACCTAGACCTGCGGACATGAACGCAACCCCCCTAAGGGGGTCAGTACAACAAGTACTAAGTATGGAATGAAAATAAAGTACATTAAACAAGATCATAACTGTACAAAAGAATGACAGGGGCAAGTATAAAAATTAAAATATCAGATCCTACCGTGCCATTTTAACTCATGAAATCAATAGTACATTAATCATTATTTTCCTTCTTTCAATAAGAATTAACATCATATTAGTACATACATACTTAAGAATTCAATCAAGTTTTTCCACATAACTTACATATCTTACATAACATAATCCGGCCCTTTATGGAGAGACTTCTTATTTGGGAGCTTACTTTGATTATCCATACGTGATAACGTAATCCGTCCCATTTGCGGGACACGGTGTACTGATGAATCATGTGGCATAATCCGGCCCGCTTGTGGGGCTCGGTGTACTGTGGAATCATGTAGCATAATTCGGCCCGCCTGTGAGGCTCGGTGTACTGTGGAATCATGTAGCATAATCCGGCCCGCCTGTGGGGCTCGGTGTACTGTGGAATCATGTAGCATAATCCGGCCCGCCTGTGGGGCTCGGTGTAAGATGACGTAACCCGGCCTATGTGTAGGCTTGGGGTAATATGGCGTAATCCGGCCTATGTGTAGGCTCGGTGTATCTCATAACATAATACGGCCTATTTGTAGGCTCAGTGTATCTCATAACATAATCCGGCCTATTTGTAGGCTCGGTGTGATTTTCCTTACATAAAATTTTTAAACCATCTTTTCACTTCTTCTTAAGTCGTTATAACAACTTCCCATAAAGCTATTATAACAACCTTTCATTTTAGAGAACTTAAAGACACTTTTATTCTTGCAACATTAGGGAAACTAAACCCAAAAATACTACGTATACATACTTAAAAGAATCATAAAACTCCTTCTCTTTAAATCAATAAACGTATACTTTTAAAACTCAAGTCACATACTCTTTCGAAATCAAGCCTCTTAACTTTAGAAGTAAATCAAGTAACCCATATCTTGAAAAATAAAGTCTCATAACTTGTAAAGAAATCAAGTCTCATAACATTAAATCAAATCTCTTAACTTTAGAAATCAAGTCCCATATCTTGAAAAATAAAGTCTCATAACTTGTAAAGAAATCAAGTCTCATAACTTTAAATCAAATCTCTTAACTTTAGAAATCAAGTCCCATATCTTGAAAAATAAAGTCTCATAACTTGTAAAGAAATCAAGTCTCATAACTTTAAATCAAATCTCTTAACTTTAGAAATCAAGTCCCATATCTTGAAAAATAAAGTCTCATAACTTGTAAAGAAATCAAGTCTCATAACTTTAAATCAAATCTCTTAACTTTAGAAATCAAGTCTCATATCTTGAAAAATAAAGTCTCATAACTTGTAAAGAAATCAAGTCTCATAACTTTAAATCAAATCTCTTAACTTTAAAGTACTTCACATAACTTATACAATTTTGACTAAGACACTCATACTTTCATAATCAAGACTCATATATTTCCAAAATCGACTTACTTACTTCAAATGAATTAAGTCGCATAGACTTACCAAATCAAGTCACATAGACTCACTAAAATTTAGTCACATAGACTTACCAAATAATCATGTCAAAGGAAGAAAGAAGTTCGCATACCTCATTGGCGACTAACCCAAACGACAAGTAGCAATACGCTCCAATGTACTTCAACCTTATTGGCTATTCCACAAGCCAAGTAGAATGTGCTACACGTAGTACTTCAACCTAAAATGACAATAGCACTTCTATCAACTACAAGCTATCAAGTGTAGGACTTATACCAAATAATGGCCCTCTAATTCTACGGAAAATTGGGCAGCACTTCCTTTGTTTCTACGTACTTTTCCACCTTTTCCAAGGCCCGTATTCATCAACCAACAAGCCACATTTAAGGCACAACCAACAGTTAGCCAAAGGGATTACACGCCTAACTGGGCGTGTAAAATTCTGCCCCACGATTATACAAAACATTCCACAAATCAGCCCATAAAAACAGTCCAATCCAACCATAACGAGGGTAAAATGTGAGGCCTTTTAACGCCTTTCCACACCCTTATTCCCTTAGGACTTTCATTAGCAACTACTACACTTAAACATGCATAACAACAACTAAATTTTCAGCATTTAATACCTCAAAACAGTCCACTAAACGACACAACAACGTCTAACAGTTTTGGGCAGTTTCTCGGCCACAACAACTACAACCCGATAACTCGTTCCTTAATCCATTTTATTCCAATTCGAGTTCCAAAACTTCTACATAAGTTATAACAACTTATTAACAACAATATTAATCCATTATAACATGCAATAGGTGAAGATAACAACGACAATAACCAACGAATTCCATTTGCACCAAATCTGTCCCAAATCGGTTTTAGCCCCAAAAATGGCTCAAACGCTTTTTATTCTTCATTATTTTCTAACACAAGTTCATCCATACATAATAACAATAAGTAATATCCAATTACCTTAAAAGAAGAAAGACTTTTGCCTCATTTTTTGCCCAAAAACGCCCCAAAACAGTCCGGTCTTTATTGGTGCACAGTTTTCTTTTCGCTCCACTTCTTCAAGTTTCGATCACATATATGTACCCCCTACAACCTTATGAGCAACTTCTCTTTGAATCCCACTTCCAAAAAGTCGACGGAACCCCTAGGGTTTTGGCATCAACTTTCGGCCAAGACAAGTAAAAACGTGTAGAATATTAATCTAGGCTTAGCACTTGGTTTAAGGGCTTAATCTTGGAGAAATAAATTGATCAACAATGGTTGTTCTTAGCCAAAGGGGCTCTCGAAATTATGGAGCTAAAGGGGAGAAGATGAGAGCTTATTTTTTGGTCTAAGTGTAAAGTGATTCAAGTCTTGCAAGACTTGGATATGTATAGCCAAGTGGAGTGGGACCCATGTCCACTTGTCCCCTCTCAAAATATCTAATTTGTTGTCATCTTAGCAAGACAAGTGGAGGGGTGCCACGTGTCGCCCTCCGATTGGTCCAAAATATTATAATTTTTCGAAGGTCCCCGCGAAATTGTGAAATTCTCGGCGGACCCCATATTATCAATTCCAACACCTTATAATCCAATACTAAGTCCATAAATTCAATTAGAAGTATTATACTCCAAGTTAATAATTTTCCCGTCGTCACATTTTTTCCCGAAATTTTCCTTAAGAAAATGTAATTATTGTTTCCTTCCAAAATTGAAATCTTAAATTCTTATCACGTTCTCAATTAGTAGCCCTGGTATTACGGGGTGTAACACTTACCCTTTCAGACGGCTCATCATCTCCTAATTATTTCAAATTAGCACGTAAAACATTGATGAGAATTCATTAAGTTGTTTCATACCTTCCCGGTATCTAATTAGTCCTTACCAATTCTTGGTAACCTATAAGCATTCTAGGCAATATGCGTCTGACCCTCATACATAACTCCGTATAGCTTTATGTCATAATACCAACTATACTACAATTGTTACCAACCTGGATACGCAATCCACATAATCCTTCCTGGGTCACTGCTGCATTTCTCGTAGTTGCAATCAACATAACTCGTTAGGGAGAGACGACCCTAACAACACAGCTCTATCGCACGACCTCAGAGTGAGAAGAATGGAAACCAATCCTAAATGTCCTGCAGCATCCTGGTTATAGATGTGGTGCACAACACACCGATAACCAAGACTCTACTAGACACGGTCTGTAGACACTTTCCGAGGACTAACTGCTCTAATACCACTTTTGTCACGACCCAACTCCGGGCCCGCGACTGGTGCCCTACCTGGGCACCCTTACAGGTAACCATCAGAGAAAGTCAGCGAAACATACATAAAACACACAACTTAAAATCAGTAAGAAATAAACAACAGGCTAGCCGATGAGGCTGCCTTCCTGGATATACATATATAAATAGTCAAAAGCAGTTACATCCTTTTTTTTTCTTTATAAGTCGACCCACATACATAACTACAGACCTCTAAGAATTTTGACATAACAACTGTGACGGGACAGGGCCCCGCCGTACCCCTGAATGTACCACAACCGACAATACCAGGGATCTGAACCAAAGATAAGCCTCCGGAGTAATGGAGCTTCTCAACAGCTGAACAGGGATCTTAAGAGTGAGGATCAGCAACCTGTATAACTCTACATGTGGCATGAACGCAGCCCCCCGAAGGAGGTCAGTACAATAGGTACCAAGTATGTGAAACTGAAAGTACTGTAATGAAATTATAATAGTCTAAAATAAAGTTGGGAACATGTATGATAACCACATTAACAGTACACTATGCCTTACTAACAATGAGAGTGGACAGGAATAAACTTTGCCGATTTTAAAACAGGAAGCTCATGATTAACCTAGGGCCATCCGCCCGTAGTATCATTCTGTAATCCTACTCCTGGGACTATTTCACCCGCATAGGCCGTATGGACCCGCATGAGGTAATTTTCTCGCATAGACTGTATCCGCCCGCATAGGTCGTATGGACCCGCATGAGGTAATCTCCTCACATAGGACTGGTCTGCCCCGCATAGGACTATTACACCCGCATGAGCCCTACAGACTCGCATGAGGTATTCCTCGCATCGTGAGGAGCAAATCCACGGAATATGCAAATGCAACAAGCCCAGGGAATGACCCCTTAATGAAACAATACATCACTAGCACAATCGGCTATCATACATAACATAAGCACCACCGGCTTATCATACATAACATAAGCACCACCTGCTTATCATACATAACATAAGCAAGTTAAGACATCCCCTAACTTCTTATTAGCCTTAATTATCATGCACTCTCATTTTATTTAACTTAAGGCACTAACCTGTTATTAGAAATCCGGGAATTTAACCCAAAGTACTACGTACTTCCGTTCCTTTAAAAAGAACCTTTTTTATATAAAAACCCCAAGATACTAACACCCGTAGTATCAAGGCTTGTCTACTTTTCAAAACAAGTTACTACACCATTAGAAATTCATTTCAAGGCTTAGACATTAAGTAACTTCTACATTCACAACCTAGGCAACTCATGCCTATAAATCAAGTAGACACTCTCTTAACCTTTCATAAAGCCGTTATAACTAACTTCTCATAAATCCGTTATAACTCTTTATGTTTTAGACAATTACATTCTTTTTGAAACCAAGAGACTTATACTTTTAAAACCAAGTAACATATACTTTCAAATAAAGTTTCATAACTTTCAGAATACGTCAAGTCTCTTAACTTTAGAAATCAAGTTTCTTAACTTTAGAATAACTTAAGTAATCAATACTTTCCAAACCAAGTATTCTATACATTTCCAAGTCAAGAAATCTTTGTTTACCTTTTTAGAATAA
This sequence comes from Przewalskia tangutica, assembly GCA_029844215.1. Classification (NCBI taxonomy): domain Eukaryota; kingdom Viridiplantae; phylum Streptophyta; class Magnoliopsida; order Solanales; family Solanaceae; genus Przewalskia; species Przewalskia tangutica. The sequence continues at coordinate 137,195,423 of CM056720.1, read as the reverse complement.
ACCATTCTTTTAACTTCCCATAAAGTTGTTATAACCAACTTGGACATTCTTAAACAAGTCAAAGATACCAAATGAAATTAAATTCATTTAAATCTCGTACGTCCACCGTACTATACATTTATAGCTACTCATGCTCAAGAGATAAGAAAAGTTCCACATACCTCTTCGACTTAATCCACTTGCCAAGTTGAATACGCCGCACGTAGAATGTCAACCTATAATGACTATAATACGCCCATCAACTACTAGCTTTCAACGTAGAATATTCCTAAATATAAGGACTCTTAATTCTACGGAAAATCCGGCATCACTTCCTTTGTTTCTACGTACTTTTCCACCTTTTTCAAGGCCCGAAAATCAATAACCAAATGCCACATTTAAGGCTCAACAATCAGTTAAACAAAGGGGATTACACGCTGCACATGACGTGTAAAATTCTGCCCCACAATCGATATCCAAATAGTCTAACATTTCAATGTCATTCTCGGCTAACAATGTACAACAACACAAAGTCTTTTCCAATTCTTCTTCAATCCAAGTTGTTTAATCTAACATGTTATATAGCCGCAAACGATTACAACAACTATAATCCATTCTTTCAATAGCATGTGACGATTGTATCAACAATTAAATTGAATTACAAACTTAATAGCTAAAATGAACTTCTCGGACTTTAGGCTTCTAAAATTCCATAACACTTATCAATCCTTATAACATATAACACATGCTCATTTCTAACTTATCATAACATGGAATCTTTAATTACAATAGTAAGACGAAGATTATTACCTCATTTAGCCCAAATATAATCCAAGATTAAAAGCCGATCCTTAGCAATTTTAGCTCCTCTTTTCGACGTTCCAATCCACTCCAAGCAACCCTTAGAAGCTTATGAAGAACTCCTCTTCAAGTTCCAACTCCAACTATGAAAAACCCCTTAGGTTTTCATGTTGCGACTAACGTAAAAACGTAGTTTTTTCGGGATTTTTCTATTGAGATATCCTTGCAATACCCTTAGGAACCTTGGGTTTAAGTATGGTGAATTATGGACAACAAACAAAATTTTTTCTCTTGATCAAGTGCCCATTGCCGAGAGCCCTATTTTTGCACACAAGGTTTGCACATTTTTTTCTAAGTGTGGAGTTCATCCTTGCTACTAGTATACTATATAACACATCTAAGGGCCAAGATTTATACACTCGAAGGGCTAGGATGAAGGAGTTTTAAATATCAAGTCAAGTGGGCTTGTTGACTTGGTCAACAATGTCAAGCCTTGGCTTTTCAAGACTAATTCATCTTTGCCTTGGTCACTTGACCATTTTACCCTTGGTCCATTCGACCAAGACCATCCAGGGGGGGTGTGACACGTGTCACCCTCCCATTCGTCTTAATATTTCATTTCCCGACATTTCCAAAATTCCGATAAATTCTACAAGTCTCAAATCTTAATGCCATGATTTCTTACGTACGTTCTTATATACATGTCATGGTATTACGGGGTGTAACAGAAAGAACCCCTTAATATCAATGGAGAAATTAACAGCGAGGAGGTAAGCATCAATAGGCATCGACATCCAAAATAAGAGGAAAAACAGTAGCAAACATCAGCAAGAACATCTGAACATCGGGTATTATAAAAGCGTAATTCTTTAAAGCAAATTGAAAAAAAAGAAAGAAAAGCTTCGCCCCTTTCAATCGCATCGCAATACATTCCCGAGTGAATCGACGACTTGATACGCTGCCTCGGTTCGCTGCCTGGAGAAGGTAAACTCATCACCCTTTTACTCTTAAGTTTCGTTTGATATTGATGTGCAATATAAGTTGTGTGTGACTTCTTAAATATTTTGGGTTGGTTGCCGAATCTGTTTAGTTAATATTGGTTGTATTGTTTTTCCCAAACTGCAATAGTCAAATTGTTTCACTAGCGACTGTTACTCAACTATGTAGTTGTCGTGCGAATCCATAGGAACAAATAAGATTAATATGTAATTAGCTTAGTTGTAATTGTGGGATTGATGCGGGTTTACACGACTGATTAAACTCGCATTAAGCTGATATTAAGGGTCGCTTTAACGTGTTTGGCTAAATTTAATTGCTATTAACGTTCTGTAATGTGTGTTGATAAGCGCAGTCTAATACTAGTATCTGGGTGTGTCGGTATACCCGATTAAATGGATTATTCACTGTTTATGGCTATGAGGTTAATTTCCGAGTACGTCGATTAAGAATGGAGTCATGCTTGTCCTTTACTAGTGTGGTGTAATATAGAAGCATGTATTTGTACGAGTCTAATTTATTGAAATCTGCACGACGTAGTTTGTTCTTCATGTTTAGTTTGTTTAAGGTTAAAGAGGGGGTCTCATTTTACTGTCAGGAATGATTTGCTAAAACATATTAAACTTGCACTACGTTGTTCTTGACTGGGGCCATTTAAAATGGGCTTAAATTAAGATTGTTGGAAACATCCATTTATAGAGGCTTGGAAGATGGTGAACTTTTTTTGGATTGATTATTTACATTACATATATTGTCAAGTTCAGTTACTAATTCTTATCTTTTCTTTTTACATGAAATGCACCGGAGCCGAATGAAGAGTTTCATTGAGAGACTCATCGCGCCTTCCATCAAATGAAGATCTGCATTCACCCGCATTTGTGTGCATCTTCTATTCGCATCAGAAAATTCCAAATCACAGGCGGAATGTCACCGCTATGCTTTCGAGTCCTTTTACTCTCCTAATCTCCCTGCCTCATTCATGTCTTTTATTTTATTGTTTGTAATTTTGTTATCTAACTTTATAATTAATATGAGACATAGAACAATTAGCCTTTGAATAAATAAATCGGGCGGGTAGTTTAAACATCGGAAATGCACTACTTATCCTAGACTTATCATGCACATCTAACTTTTTCCTAATAATTTAATTTGCATATCTTATCATGAAATTTAAGCATAAATTCTTCTCAATTGAAAATTTAAGTATCTTTATGCATCATGTCATACTTATGTTAATCAAGATTAAGTTAGCAAGTAAGTGTGTACATTTAGTTAAAAAATTAATTCTTCATCATTTTTATAAATAATATAAATGCTTACCTTTAAAATTTACCAGTATTGTTATATTCTAACCTTATAAATCTTTTATAAAAAAGTATCCTTTTTAAGTACTTACATCTTTTAAACATGCATTGTACTCTTAGCATAATAATAACCTAGGTTTGACTGGACAACCGCAAGTTAGCGGATCTTAGAGGATGTCTAACCCCTTCCCTCTAGATTAATAAAGAACCCTTACCCAGAATCTCACATAGTTTAGCAGACCATTAAATGGAGTTAATGTTGACATCACTTAGTTAACATTTAGGTGTCCTAATTCATCCAAACTAATTAGGTGGCGACTCCGCGAACCCTTTTAGCATTATTTTAGCATTTAGCACCACTTTAGCACTATTTTTAGCATTATTTTATTTATTCTAACATTTCTAAGCAGGAGTGAGTGTCGCGGTCGAAAAAGGGCGTGACAGAAATGGGGAATCCGCTGGGGATAAGCAGGTTCTTGACCATAACAGACCTAGGGTTATTATTTGACATTACTTTTTGCATTTAATTTTCTTGTGTGTTGTAAATTTCTTTTATTTGTAACTGTTGTAATTGCTATTTGTTACCGCTTTCCTTAAACTAGCATTCCGTTCATAATTCTTCCACTCTGGAAAATTCACACACTACACGCGAGGTGCGCTTGGTGCATCAGCAAATTACTTTCACAAAACCTAAATTTAAGAGAGTTGGTATTATACGTGGAGTGTCCGGATCATCCGGTGGCCGCGTAGCCTTCTCACTCGAGTTGTCCGCTCGGGAACCTTGCGTCTAGTAAAGCCAAATTTTAGCAAACTTAAGATAGAGTTATACCACTCTTTTTATATTAAGGCATGCATGCATTTACCTTAGGTGGGTCGGTCCTTGGTATCGACACCACGATTAGGAAAACACCAAATTTGTCGATGGGTTTCTCAACCCAACGACTAACCAACATACTATGTGTAGCGCGACAATGATAGACAAATTCAAGCCTAATCATGACATGCTGAAATTGGAGAAAGTGCACCATTATTTGGTCGTCATTTCCAACAAAAACATTACAGTTTGACAGCTTGAACTAATTTATAATAATCTCGCATACACATACATGTTAGGACTCGCTTTTGATGTGTTGTTCTGTGCAATATGCTTGCTATGTGTTATTTGTGTCACGACCCGACCCCGGGCCGCGACTGGTGCCCTACCTGGGCACCCTGTTCAGGTATACATCAGAGAATAGCAGCGGAACATACACAACATAAACACAGGTGCAAATAATATGACAACACAGGCTAGCCGATAAGGCCGCCTTCCATAACATAAACAAAGTCAAAAGTACAACTCAGTTCTTACAGCCCAACCACATATGTGAATACAGACCTCTAGGAATAACAACTGTGGCGGGACAGGGCCCCGCCATACCCCTGAATATACATGAATCTACTACCTCAGGGAAACTGTACCAAGAGATAAGCCTCCGGAGCAAATGGAGCTTTCTCTCAAAAACTGAACCGAGATCCTAAGAGCAAGGATCGCCAACCTGGGTACCTAAAACCTGCGGGCATGAACGCAGCCCCCCGAAGGGGTCGATAACAGTACTGATATACCGTGTTTCCAGGTATATGCGTGAGGCGACGTGTACAATTTGAGCCTTAAGTAGGCATAGTTTGAAATTTGTACACAAGTGCCGAAAGGAGTCGTTTTTTAAACGCGTTTCCACGACTACGTTGGGAAAATTCGGCTATGTCATTTAGTATTTTTGCGGATTTTTCCGAGCGGAACATTTTTGGATTAACGGGAGGTGACACTTGTCACCTCGTTGACAACAGAGGAGGCTTGGCCTTGGCCGATTGGCTCCCTCTTTTGTGCCTTGCTTTGTGGCTTGTTTTGTGGAGTGTTTTGTGGAGTGTTTTGTGGGTGCACTTGGCTTGATCTTGGCCTTACACTTGCCTTGCACATGGCTTGATCTTGGCCATTGGTTGGCCTTTGGTTTTGCTATAAATACCCCCTCTCTTTGAAGACTTCTTCATCCACTCTTCACTTGCCTAAGTCTTGAGAACCCCTCCCCTCCCTCTTGTTGACTCTCGTCCAAGAGCCCCTCTCCCCCTTGTGAAGGCCTTTTGGCCGAAACCTTCCCCCTTTGTGAGCCTAAAGCCGAGAACACCCCCCCTCCCTTAGGGTGTTGTTCTCGTGTGGTACCCCCCCTTTGTGGTATTGAAATACTCCTCCAAGTATTGTTATAATGCCCAAAATACCTTAGCCTTGTACCTTGTAGTATTCCAAAGATACCTCTTTACGTAGAGTCCGGAAATACTACCTTTTGTCCTTTTAGTCTCAAACCGAAACCCTAAGGAAACCTTCACTGTTGGTTGAAGTTTTGGAGTAGAAGTTGGATAGAACTTCTAAGGGTTGTTTGGAGCGGTTTGGAGCACTCGGAGTAGGAGCTAAACCTTGCTCAGGCGCGACATTATACTCGGATAATTTTGGGCTTATCGAGGTAAACACTACTGTCCTTCTATTGTAATTGGAAATTACATGTTGCAAGAATATATAGTTGAAGTATACTATATATAGAACTATACTTAGTACTGTGGCAATGTCTTTTGACTTAAGCCTGAAGAATTAAGAACTGAACTGAACTGTATTACAGTAGACTTGTGTAGTATTACTGTGTAGTAGAATTGTACACGTCCGGTTAGGCGTGTAAAACCCCCCCTCTGGTTGGCTTGGTAGCCGGCCTCGATAGAGAAGGAGATTTACGCTGTGGCGTGGGGAGATCTTTGCCGAATTTTCTGTAGAATATTCTACGTTGTGGTCTAGATGATAATAGGCGCCTTGTGGCCTTATAGGTTGAAGTACTACGTGTGGCGCGATTTACTTGGCTTGAGGAGTAGCATTTGTTTGGAGCGTTTTGCTATTAGTCGATACTGCCGCGAGGTATGTGAACCTCTTCCTATCTCTTCTAGCATGATATGTGTGTAACTATGTAGTACGGTAGACGCATACGTGTTTAATGTATTTGATTGGTTTGAAACATAAAGTGTTATAACCGCTTTATGGGAAGTTAGTTATATGACTTTATGTAGGAAGAAAATGGGTTGTGGTTTTAAAAGATAATTGATTTGATTTATAAGCGGCTTGGGCGTTATAATAAAACTTGAAGTATTTCAAAAGATTTATGAATCGCTTTTGAAAGAAGTGTAGTATTGTGCTTTGAAAACTTAAGAGTTATACTAGCTTTATGGGAAGTTAGGTATAACGGCTTAAGAATGGTTTACTGATGTTAGAAGTTAAGAGACTTGATCTTATAAGATAAGAGACTTAACTTATTTGTTTTAATGTGAATGTTTGTGTGAAACCTCATTCGTGAGTAATGAGTACTTGATTTTATTTAAAGGGATAATGTTTTACTGATTTGGAAATCGTAATGTGTATCGCAGGACCACTGCAGCGTTAATAAAGGAAAATGTATTGAATAATGATGAATTGTATTAAAACCAGTAGAAACCTCCATCTGCATAGAAACTAAGATGAGACAAAATGATATTACATTTTCTAGATCATGGCTGCTGTCATAAGAATGTTGTAAACAAGAATAACCTACTCACGATTTACATAATTTACTCAATTATTCTAAAAAGGAATCAAGTGATTAAGTTTATGAACTATGAAACCTTTTGAAAATGAGAAGCTTGAGTAATTGAAACTAGGCAAACTGGAACTTAGGAAAAGAATGTTGTTACTTGATTTTGAAAAGGAATGTGGGTTGGTCATTCTAATACTACGGGTATCGGGTGACTTTTATAAAAGTAATGGATCTCTTTTAAAAGAACTTAACGTATGTAGTACTTTGGAGTTAAAAACCCGGACTTTGGCATAAAATGAAAGTACTTTGAGTTGTGTGAAACTTGCCTATGCTTGTTGTTGTGAAACTTGCCTATGCTTGTTGTTGTGAAACTTGCCTATGCTTGTTGTTGTGAAACTTGCCTATGCTTGTGATGATAGCCTTTGTTGTGCAAGTGTGGTATTTCTGTATTACCGCGTCTCTCGATAGAGGGCCGGTCGACTTGTTGAGAACTTACTTGGACATGCTGGCAGTGATGGAGAATTCCACGGGTATGCTCCTGTTGATAGTGTTATTCCATGGACTAGCTCTCCATGAGGTTTCTTACTGTTCGGCCTGGGTATCTGGTGGTCGGCTCGCATTGCCGTCTGCTCGTGATCGATTCGGCCTTGGTATCCGGTAGTCACCGCACTTGCCCTGCTCGATTATAGTGACGAAGTTTCGTGATACGCCTTGGTCCCCGTGGTCACCCTCGTACTTGCCCGGTCATTGCGTGACCGACCGCCTTGGTATCCGATGAGTCGGCTCGCACTTGCCCCGTGACGGCCGTGTTTTGGTTGCATTGTATTATTAGTACGGTCGGATCTGGTAGTTATACTTGTCTGCGGTTTTTATAACACAGGTGGGACATGGTGTTCATGTATAATCCTTGGTATGGTTATATCATAAACTGCCGGCAGTGAGGAAGAAATTCCACGGGCACGAGTGATAATTTGAAGGGCGTGAGTCCCTGTCTTGATGTAACAGGTTATATGTTATATACTGTAGTTTGGTCATCATACATGTCTCCTGCTTTATATAGACTATTATGATTTCATTTACGTGATTTACTGATTCACATACTGGTACTGTTATCGACCTCCTTCGGGGCCGCGTCATGCCGCAGTAGGTACATCGGTCGTGGATCCTCGCTAGGATCACGATTAGCAGATTGAAGCTCCGCTTTCTCGAGGCTTATCTTTGGGTGTTCCCGAGTTGTAGGTTCTTGCATTCGGGGTATGGCGGCCCTGTCCCGTCATAGTCATTGTATATCTTAAGTGCGTAATGCTGTTGTGGCGAGGTTGAAAAGGATTAAACTGTTCAGGTTTTATGTATATACTGAAGGCAACTGTTTTGGTTGGCCTGTTTATTTACTATATCTCTCATTTCATGTGTAAAGTTTTTATTTCCGCTGGTTTTCTCTGATGTTGTATCACTAGGGTGCCCGGGGTAAGGCACCAGTGACGGGCCCGGGTTCGGGGCGTCACAAGTGGTATCAGAGCCGTTAATCCTCGGAAAGTGTCTACGCATCCGTGTCTAGTAGTCTTGATTATCGGTGTGTTGTGCACCACATCTATAATCGTGAGGCTATAGGACATTTAGGATTGGTTTCCATTCTTCTCATTACGAGATCGTGCCAGCCAGTGTGTGATAAGCTTGGACCCCTCTGACGTGTTTCGTTTGTACCAGTTCTGCCTCTGCGAAAGGCAACCCGGCCTGAATGGCAAGGCAAAGCAGAGGATCTGCGAGTAAAGCGCGGCGAGAGACCACAAGACTGAGCCTCGATCCGCGATGCAGGCGAGGAGATGAGTTACAAGAGTGGGCCCGATTAATGGCGGGGTTGTGGCAGACTTGAGGATAGCCGGACAGCCGGTTCGATGCACCGATGGTTCACCCTAGATCGAGATAGTTCGAGGCTTGGGATTTTCCGAGTTGTAGGCCGCGAGTTTTATGGGTCGAGGCCTGAGGATGATCCGCAGGAGTTCATCCGACAGTTACAGCGGATCATGAGAGTGATCAAGGCATCGGAGATCGAGTCGGTGGCCCTAGGTTCACATCAACTGCGTGATACCGCGAATGATCGGTTTGATTCTTGGAGCTGTCGGGAGAGCACGACTTCAGCGGTATGGAACGAGTTCTCGAGGCCTTTCTTGCACATTTCTTGCCTCCCGGATGAGAGGCTCGGGCTGTGATTTTTGGTGTTCTGCGAAGCAGGCGTACGGTTCGGGAGTACAATGTGGAGTTCGACTCATTGGCCCGGTACGTCCCCGCGTTAGTAGCTAGTATGGAGGATCGAGTGCACCGATATGTTACAGGGCTCGATGATTGCCTTGCAGAGAGTTGTTCGGGTGTAGCTCTTCAGCCGGGCATGGACATTGCCCGCATGCAGGCGTATACACTTGGATGTGAGGAGCGGATAAATCGACGGAATGACCAAAGTCGCGAAGAGGCCGAGCAGAGGTCCTTTGGGGACTTTCGAGGCGGACCGCCGGCAGTGACTAGTTATGTACCTCGTCGATGAGTGGTCCTCCGGCTTTCGGGACCTTCGTGATATTCGAGGCGGTCGGGGCTCCCAGGTTTCAGATTTTCAGGAGAGCAGGAGTGCTCGCCGGATGAGGTTGCCCTTGTCTCAGTGTGGCCGTTGTGGAAAGCTTCATAAGGGAGAGTGTCGTACTAACTCGGGAGATTGTTATTTTTGCGGCCAACAGGGCCATCTGGCAAGAGACTGTCCGACCAGGGGTAGCACTGGTAGGATAGCATGGACTACTAGAGCAGTTGCGGGTTCTTCACCTTCCGTAGCCAGGCAGGATGTTTGTACACCGGAAGGCCCCGGTAGAGGTCGCAGTGGGAGTTCCCAGTTTTAGCGGTCCTTGAACCGCCTAGTTTCAGGTATATCCTTAACCCTCTAGAGTTTTGTTTATGTTGTTGATGTGTTTAATGTTATGTTTGGATAGCTTTGTGCTAAAATGTGATTTAGAAACCTGGTTAGTGAAAAGGGTAAGTCCAGGTAGTGTGAGATGGAAGTGGTAGCTTTATGATGTGAAATAGTAAGATTGTTAGGATCGGGAACAAGAGTTGGCGCGGTTGGGGTCGGGTTGGGGACCATTGCGGTCAACCCGTAACCCGGTTTGGGGTGGGTCGGTTCAGGTGGTCCCGCCAGGTGGTAGGGTCGCGAGGGTGCTAGGCCCAAGTTTAGATGACCATCGTATGAGTTCGTGGATGCGTTCGATCAGAATCAGTTCGTGAAGGCCGGGAATGGCCTTAGGGGAAATCAAGGTTAGTGAGATGACCAAGTTTGGAGGTAGTGACTCCAAGGGTTGGTAACAGAAGCGTTGACAGAAGTGTGGTACGGATACTAGAACGAGTTCGAGTGTTCGTGACGAGTACTACGAGAAGGGGGAGAAGTGAACGTGTGTTTTTGTGGCCAGGTGTGGCATGATTGTTTTCGTACGTATAGCAGTGAAGACTATACTGACGCCTGTTTGTTTTGAGACCTAGTAGGAACATTCGGGACGAATGTTTCTAAGGGGGGAAGAATGATATACCCCGTGTTTCCAGAGTATGTACGTGAGGGCGTACGTGTACAATTTGAGCCTTAAGTAGGCATAGTTTCGAAATTTGTACACAAGTGCCGAAAGGAGTCGTTTTCGAAAACGTTTCCTGACTTACGTTGGGAAAATTCCGCTATGTCATTTAGTATTTTTGCGGATTTTTCCGAGCGACGGAACATTTTTGGACAACGAGGTGACACTTGTCACCTCGTTGACGCAAAGAGAGGCTTGGCCTCGCCGATTGGCTCCTCTTTTGTGCCTTGCTTTGTGGCTTGTTTTGTGGAGTGTTTTGTGGAGTGTTTTGTGGGTGCACTTGGCTTGATCTTGGCCTTACACTTGCCTTGCACATGGCTTGATCTTGGCCATTGGTTGGCCTTTGGTTTTGCTATAAATACCCCCTCTCTTTGAAGACTTCTTCATCCACTCTTCACTTGCCTAAGTCTTGAGAACCCTCCTCCTCTTGTTGACTCTCGTCCAAGAGCCCTCTCCTTGTGAAGGCCTTTTGGCGAAACCTTCCCTTTGTGAGCCTAAAGCCGAGAACACCCCCTCAGGGTGTTGTTCTCGTGTGGTACCCCCCCTTTGTGGTATTGAAATACTCCTCCAAGTATTGTTATAATGCCCAAAATACCTTAGCCTTGTACCTTGTAGTATTCCAAAGATACCTCTTTACGTAGAGTCCGAAAATACTACCTTTTGTCCTTTTAGTCTCAAAGAAACCCTAAGGAAACCTTCACCGTTGGTTGAAGTTTTGGAGTAGAAGTTGGATAGAACTTCTAAGGGTTGTTTGGAGCGGTTTGGAGCACTGAGTAGAGCTAAACCTTGCTCAGGTAGCGACATTATACTCGGATAATTTTGGGCTTATCGAGGTAAACACTCTTGTCCTTCTATTGTAATTGGAAATTACATGTTGCAAGAATATATAGTTGAAGTATACTATATATAGAACTATACTTAATCTTGTGGCAATGTCTTTTGACTTAAGCACAAGAATTAAGAATCGAATCGAATCAGACATAAGAGACTTGTGTAGTATTCTGTAGTAGAATTGTACACGTCCGGTTAGGCGTGTAAAACCCCTCTGGTTGGCTTAGTAGCCTCGATAGAGAAGGAGATTTACTGTGGCGGAGAGATCCGCGAATTTTCAGAGAATATTCTACGTTGTGGTCTAGATGATAATAGCGCCTTGTGGCCTTATAGGTTGAAGTACCACGTGTGGCGCGATTTACTTGGCTTGAGGAGTAGCCGATTGTTTGGAGCGTTTGCTATTAGTCGATACTCGTCGCGAGGTATGTGAACCTCTTCCTATCTCTTCTAGCATGATATGTGTGTAACTATGTAATGCGGACGCATACGTGTGTTTAATGTATTTGATTGGTTTGAAACATAAAGTGTTATAACGGCTTTATGGGAAGTTGGTTATAACTTTATGTAGGAAGAAAATGGGTTGTGGTTTTAAAAGATAATTGATTTGATTTATAAGCGGCTTGGGGCGTTATAATAAAACTTGAAGTATTTCAAAAGATTTATGAATCGTTTTGAAAGAAGTGTAGTATTGTGCTTTGAAAACTTAAGAGTTATACTAGCTTTATGGGAAGTTAGGTATAACGGCTTAAGAATGGTTTACTGATGTTAGAAGTTAAGAGACTTGATCTTATAAGATAAGAGACTTAACTTATTTGTTTTAATGTGAATGTTTGTGTGAAACCTCATTCGTGAGTAATGAGTACTTGATTTTATTTAAAGGATAATGTTTTCGATTTGGAAATCGGAATGTGTATCGACAGCACCAACTGCAGCGTTAATAAAGGAAAATGTATTGAATAATGATGAATTGTATTAAAACCCGAGAAACCTCCATCCGCATAGAAACTAAGATGAGACAAAATGATATTACATTTTCTAGATCATGGCTGCTGTAATAAGAATGTTGTAAACAAGAATAACCTACTCTCACGTACGACATAATTTACTCAATTATTCTAAAAAGGAATCAAGTGATTAAGTTTATGAACTATGAAACCTTTTGAAAATGAGAAGCTTGAGTAATTGAAACTAGGCAAACTGGAACTTAGGAAAAGAATGTTGTTACTTGATTTTGAAAAGGAATGTGGGTTGGTCATTCTAATACTACGTATCGGGTGACTTTATAAAAGTAATGGATCTCTTTTAAAAGAACTTAACGTATGTAGTACTTTGGAGTTAAAAACCCGGACTTTGGCATAAAATGAAAGTACTTTGAGTTGTGTGAAACTTGCCTATGCTTGTTGTTGTGAAACTTGCCTATGCTTGTTGTTGTGAAACTTGCCTATGCTTGTTGTTGTGAAACTTGCCTATGCTTGTGATGATAGCCTTTGTTGTGCAAGTGTGGTATTTACGTATTCCGTCTCTCGATGCAGTAGGTCGACTTGTTGAGAACTTACTTGGACACGGCGGTGATGGAGAATTCCACGGGTATGCTCCGTGATAGTGTTATTCCGTGGACTAGCTCTCCACGAGGTTTCTTCTTGTTCGCCCGGGTATCCGGTGGTGCGGCTCGTGATTTGCCCCGTCCTCGTGGTGATTCGGCCTTGGTATCGGTAGTCACCGCACTTGCCCGTTCGATTATAGTGACGGTTTCGTGATACGCCTTGGTCCCCGGTGGTCACCTGCCTTGCCCCGGCTGCGTGACCGCCTGGTATCCGATGGTCGGCTCTCGCCGTGACGGCCGTGTTTTGGTTGCATTGTATTATTGGTACGGTCGGATGGTAGTTATACTTGTCCTGTACGGTTTTTATAACACAGGTGGGACATGGTGTTCATGTATAATCCTTGGTATGGTTATATCATAAGCTATGCGGTGAGGAAGAAATTCCACGGGCACGAGTGATAATTTGAAGGGCGTGAGTCCCTGTCTTGATGTAACAGGTTATATGTTATATACTGTAGTTTGGTCATCATACATGTCTCCTGCTTTATATAGACTATTATGATTTCATTTACAGTATTTACAGTTTCACATACTTGGTACCTGTTATCTTGACCTCGCTCACGCCGCATGAGTAGGTACATCGATCGTGGATCCTCGCCATAGGATCACGATTCAACATTTGAAGCTCCGTTTCTCGGAGGCTTATCTTTGTAGGTGTTCCACTGAGTTGTAGGTTCTTGTACATTCGGGGTATGGCGGGCCCTGTCCGTCATAGTCGTGTATATCTTAGGTGCAGTAATCTTTGTTGTGGCGGGGTTGAAAGGATTAAGCTGTTCGGAGTTTTATGTATATCGAAGGCAACCGTTTTGGTTGCTTTTATTTACTATATCTCATTTCATGTGTAAAGTTTTATTTCATTTGGTTTTCTCGATGTTGTATCACTAGGGTGCGGGGTAAGGCACGATGTGGGCCGAGTTCGGGCGTCCGATCGAATATGGAGAAATAACGTCTGAGAAGCAGATCATAATCACAAAAAGAATGACAAGGACAAGTATAAAAATACATACGGATCCCGCCGTGTCATTACCACTTATGAACTTAATCGCACCTTATTATCTTTTCATTCTCTATAAAAAGCTATAGCCACATTCTTACGCATATGATTAGGAAAAATCATTAAGTTCATTACTATATAACTTACTTATCTCTCATAAGTATAACCCTGTGTAGGAGGGGCACTATACTACCTACCCGATCTGGACGCGTTCAAGGTCACATAGTCTACCCGTAAAGGTATACTGCCCGGCCCAATCCTGGGTCGATAACGTCATCTAGTCTGCCCGTAAAGGTATACTGCCCGGCCCGTTCCTGGGTCGATAACGTCATCTAGTGCGCGTAAGGTATACCGCCCGCCCATTCACGGTCGATAACGTCATCTAGTCGCGTGAAGGTATCTCGCCGCCCGTTCTCGGTCGATAATGTCATATAGTGCGCGTGAAGGTATCCGCGGCCATTCTCGGTCGATAATGTCACCTAGTCGCGTAAAGGTATCTCGCCCGCCCGTTCTCGGTCGATAATGTCATATAGTGCGCAAGGTATATCGCCATCACCGACGCTAAAAGTGTCAAACATAACCATGGGTCTCACGCCCAGAATATCAATCAAAACAGTGGTATAACGTCTGGGCTTGCCCTCATTTATACTCTTACCCGGAGAAGGTGGTAAGCGGGGTATAACGTCTTGGGGCTTGCCCTCATTTATACTCTTACCCTATCTCGTGGCCACAAACAACACATAAAGCGGTGGTACAGCGTCTGGGGTTTACCCTCACTTATACTCTTACTGGAGAAGGTGGTATAACGTCTGGGGCTTGCTCATTTATACTCTTACCATATCTCGACCGACCATCGACAAGACATAAGCACTACCATGTCTTTTATAAAATCCGAATTTAACCCAAGTGCTACAAATAGCGGAAGATACCCGTGGAATCCTACATCACCGCTTGCATGCGTCCAAGTAACTTATAACAAGACAGCCCTCCAACCGAGAGTCGCGCAACGTAATAAAACATAATACTTGCACTCAAAGGCTATCACCAAAGACATATAGGCTAAATCTCAATTAACTAAGCCAAAGTCTGCGTCGCATTCTTTTTCAAAAGACTCTTTCCAAATAAAACTTCCCGATACTAACCAATCGTAGTATCAAGTCCTATCCACCTTCAAGACAAGTCACAATACCTTTTAGAAATACAATTACCGCTTCTAAATCAAGTGACTTCTTTATAAAAACCCTAGGCAATTGATGCCAGAAAAACAAGTTGCCCTTTACATAGTCAAGTCATTTATCTTTCCATAAGGCAAATATAACTAACTTCCCATAAAGCCGTTATATTCACTTTATACCTTAGCCATAAACAATTTCCTACCCAAGAGACTTATACGTTTAAAATGGGACAAGTATCACATACTTTAAAACTCTTCAAGTCCCTTAACTTTAAAATCAACTTAAGACATCATTACTATTTTCAAAGAAGTGAGTTAATCTGCTAACCCACCCGACTTGGCATTACATAAAACAAGTAAAGAATATCATAGTCTTCAGACGTCTACCGCACTACATACGCAACTAGTCATGCTCAAAAGATAGGAAAAGTTCTACATAGAGTAAATCACATAACTACCTCTTAACTTCTAAGAGTAAGGAAACATGAAATGATACCACAAGTATATTCCATACATAGAATCATGCCAAAGGAAAGGAAGAGGTTCACATACCTCGCGACGATTATCGACACGTAGCAAAATGCTCCAAAGTACTTCAACCTTGATAGCTATTCCACTCTCCCAAGGATACGCTATACTTAGTACTTCAACCTATAATGGTCACAATCGTCCATACTTGAAAATCAATTTACTTACTTCCAAGAATCAAGTCACATAGACTTACCAAAGTACTTCCATTCTCTAGACTTATCAAATTCATGTCAAAAGAAGTAAGAAGTTTACATACCTCTTGGCTAATCCACACGCTAAGTAGACAACGGTGATTGGAAAATTGTTGTCGATTGCTGAGAGTCTTGTGGAATATTTCGTGTGGTTAAGCGGCTGAACTACCGCCATTTGTGGCAGAATTCCCACGCGCCGCCATTCGCCGCCGAATTGTTTTTGGAAAATTCCATTTTGATCTGTTGGAAGTGAATTCATCGAATTGTTGTTGCGTGGATGAATTAATGGGAAAACAATTTTGAGGTCTGCTGGTCAATGCGCGCTTCTTGGTGGTCTCGCGGCGCACCGCCACGGCGAGCTCAAGGCGCATCAATGGCGGATTCAAAATCGAGAATTGAGGCTCGGATTGGTTGAAAACGTAGCTAAGATCAATACGAACACAACGGTATACGCCTTAGCCCTCAATCATCGGAATCGATCGAATCTTCCAACCCGATCGAAAAAGGGTTTTGGTTGACGACGATCCAGGTTGAATTGGAGGTCGTGGGTGGTGCCAAAATGTCGCCTTTTCCACCGAATGTTTCTACACTAGCCACGACCGTCGACTCTACTGTGGTGGCGGAAATGCTCGTCGACGACGAGGTTTCGGCAAAATCGATCCGTCGACGGCGAGTTTGAGCAAGAATCGAGGTCTGGTTTACATGGAAATGACGGCAGCGAGATGGTGGTTACGATGGTATACTCCACTCCCGCCGATTGCACCTCGGTTGGTCGAAAATTAGAAAACCGAGCGGGAAGATGGATGAGCGATGGCAAACTTCGATCTGAATCGCGGCGATTCCGGAGAATCGACGGTGGCGGTTGGTATGGGCGTGGCGCTCGACGAGACGAAGCTTTTGGTATATGTCTCGCCCCCGGCGGATTCCTGGTTTGGCCGGAAATGGCGTTTTTCCGAACACTGTTCATCGAACAACACTGTTCATGGACGGGTTTTCACTGTTCATACACGTTTTGGGTATTTGTTCTGCGTTTTGCCTTCCCAAACTCCCCAACATATACAAAATTTCTCGGGTGGTCCCACGTGACCAAATTTCTAAAATTAAATTCCCAATTTCTTACGTACGTTCTTAAAACATATCCTGAAAATACGGGGTGTAACATTCTTCCCCCCTTAGAAACATTCGTCCCCGAATGTTCTTTCGGAGTCAATCTTTCTAATTAGCGACATAGTCTCTTTTTACTACACCCTTCTTACAACATATGCCACCCATGGCCACATAACAATACTTATACTAAAAATGTCAACCTGGGCACTCACGAAGCCAACTAGCCCATACTCATAATGCCCACAAAGTCCGCCGTAATCATCTCCACTAGGTCTACTAGTGGTCCGACGATCAGATCATCACCGGCAATCTCATATACCCCACTACCACCCCAAACACTCGCGTGTAGTTACCGAAATGTTCTTATGGATTCGTGCTCTATTCCTTTACACTTGGTTGCTATCTTTCTTCGACCGCATTTCTTCCGTACTTCCAACTCTTACTAGCATACATACATAACTTCCATACCGATTCGCCTCTAATCTTTGGAGTCACTCTATAAAACAATATACGATCATTTCCGGCTACGGTTCGGTGGAACGTGTCCACGAACCCGTAAAACAATTAACTAGACTTGGGCATTGCACCCTCGTGACCTATTCACGAGCTTTAACTACTACCAACCGATCCCACTCTATTCCAGCCATGGGAGACCCGCAACAGTCCTCAACCCACTCGGCCGCACTTAACTCTTATCCTTGGTCCGACTTAAAATCTTATGGCGAGGAGCCTTATATCTAAGGTCTCGGCTTATCAATATTCTTAGGCTCGCGATTTCCATGCTCCAAGCCTACTTTACTAGTTCCCAGTGAACGGGTACAAAACTTCTCATAATACCATAACCCTGTTTTCTCGATCACAACAACCATTACTTACTCTATACGGACCTCATCCGTACAATTCTCTTAAGCCTACCACGGCTTAATATTTTAACATGGTATTCCATTAAGTTCCTTAACATGACTTCTGGGTTCATCACCCTGTCAGACTCATCCTTCCCTAATTATAACAAAGTAGTACATAAACCTTGATGAGATTTCAATAATGCATCCATACCTTCCGGTATCTAGTTAGTCCTTACCAACTCGTAATCTAAAACCATTCTAGGCAACACGCGTCGACCTCATACATAACTCAGATAGCTGTATGTCACAATACCAACTATACTATAATCATTACCAACCCGGATACACAATCCACGTGGTCCTTCCCGGGTCATCGCGCTTTCTCGTGGCGCAATCAACATAACTCGTTAGGGAGAGACGACTAACAACACGGCTCTATCGCACGATCTCGAGTGAGAAGAATGGAAACCAATCCTAAATGTCCTGCGGCCTCACGATTATAGATGTGGTGCACAACACACCGATAATCAAGACTTACTGTGACACTGCTCAGACACTTTCCGAGGACTAATCGCTTCCGCGACCGGTCGTGCCCTACACAGGCACCTGTTCGTGTATACATCGTAGAATAGCAATGAACATACACAACATAAACACAGTGCAAATAATATGACAACACAAAGCTGGCCGATAAGGCCGCTTCCATAACATAAACAAAGTCAAAAGTACAACTCGGTTCTTACACCAACCACATATGTGAATACGGACTTAGGAATAACAATCGTGGCGGGGCCCCGCCATACCACGAATATACATGAATCTACTACCTCGTGGAAACTGTACAAGAGATAAGCCTCGGAGCAAATGGAGCTTTCTCAAAATCAACCGAGATCCTAAGAGCAAGGATCGCCAACCAGGTACCTAAAACTCGCGGCATGAACGCAGCCAAAGGGGTCGCACAACAGTGCGAATATGGAATGTAAATAACGTCTGAAGAAATGGATCATAATCGTACAAAAGAATGACAAGGACAAGTATAAAAATACATACGGATCTCGCCGTGTCATTACCACTTATGAACTTAATCGCACCTTATTATCTTTTTCATTCTCTATAAAAAAGCTATAGCCACATTCTTACGCATACGATTAGGAAAAATCATTAAGTTCATTACTATATAACTTACTTATCTCTCATAAGTATAACCTATACTACCCGCCCAATCTAGACGCGATCAAGGTCACATAGTCTACCCGTAAGGTATACCGCCCGCCGATCTCGGGTCGATAACGGCATCTAGTGCGCGTAAAGGTATCTTGCCGCCCATTCCTCGGTCGATAACGTCATCTAGTGCGCGTGCAGGTATACCGCCCGCCATTCTCGGTCGATAACGCCATCTAGTGCGCGTGGGTATCGCCCGCCCGTTCACGGTCGATAATGTCATATAGTGCGCGTAAGGTATATCGCCCCATTCACGGTCGATAATGTCACCTAGTGCGCGTGTAGGTATACCGCCCGCCATTCTCGGTCGATAATGTCATATACCGCGCAGAAGGTATCGCCTATCACCGCGATACTAAAAGTGTAAAACATAACCATGGGTCTCGCCCATAATATCAATCAAAACAGGTGGTATAACGTCTTGGGCTTGCCGCCATCGATACTCTTACCCCGGAGAAGGTGGTAAGCGGGGTATAACGTCTTGGGGCTTGCTCATTTATCTCTTACCCTATCTCGGCCGGTCGTCAAACAACACATAAAGCGGGTGGTACAGCGTCTTGGGGTTTACCCTCACTTATACTCTTACGGAGAAG
Organism: Przewalskia tangutica; assembly: GCA_029844215.1. Taxonomy (NCBI): domain Eukaryota; kingdom Viridiplantae; phylum Streptophyta; class Magnoliopsida; order Solanales; family Solanaceae; genus Przewalskia; species Przewalskia tangutica. The sequence continues at coordinate 137,176,067 of CM056720.1, read as the reverse complement.
GTGGTATAACGTCTTGGGGCTTGCCCATTTATACTCTTACCATATCTCGTGAGCCATCGGACAAGACATAAGCACTACCGTGTCTTTTATAAAATCCGAATTTAACCCAGTGCTACAAATAACGGAAGATACGTGGAATCCCACATCACCGCAGACGCGTCCAAGTAACTTATAACAAGACGCTCCGTAGGAACTCCAACCGAGAGTCGCGACAACGTAATAAAACATAATACTTGCACTCAAAGGCTATCACCAAAGACATATAGGCTAAATCTCAATTAACTAAGCCAAAGTACTACGTCGTACATTCTTTTCAAAGACTCATTTCCAAATAAAACTTCCCGATACTAACCACCGTAGTATCAAGTCCTATCCACCTTTCAAGACAAGTCACAATACCTTTTAGAAATACGATTACGCTTTCTAAATCAAGTGACTTCTTTATTAAAAAAACCTAGGCAATTGATGTCGTAAAACAAGTTGTACTTTTACATAGTCAAGTCATTTATCTTTCCATAAGGCAAATATAACTAACTTCCCATAAAGCCGTTATATTCACTTTATACCTTAGCCATAAACAATTTCCTACCCAAGGGACTTATACGTTTAAAGCGGGACAAGTATCACATACTTTAAAACTCTTGAAGTCCCTTAACTTTAAAATCAACTTAAGACATCATTACTATTTTCAAAGAAGTGAGTTAATCTCCTAACCCACCCGACTTGGCATTACATAAAACAAGTAAAGAATATCATAGTCTTGTCGTCTACCGTACTACATACGTGCAACTAGTCATGCTCAAAAGATAGGAAAAGTTCTACATAGAGTAAATCACATAACTACCTCTTAACTTCTAAGAGTAGAAGGAAACATGAAATGATACCACAAGTATATTCCATACATAGAATCATGCCAAAGGAAAGGAAGAGGTTCACATACCTCGCGACGATTATCGACATCGTAGCAAAATGCTCCAAAGTACTTCAACCTTGATAGCTATTCCACTCTCCCGGTAGGATACGCTATACTTAGTACTTGACTATAATGGTCACAATCGTCCATAACCTTGAAAATCAATTTACTTACTTCCAAGAATCAAGTCACATAGACTTACCAAAGTACTTCCAGTCCTCTAGACTTATCAAATTCATGTCAAAAGAAGTAAAGTTTACATACCTCTTGGCTAATCCACACGCTAAGTGAAACCAGGTGATTGGAAAATTGTTGTCGGACTGCACGAAGTCTTGTGGAATATTTCGGTGGTTAAGCGGCTGAACTACCGCCATTTGTGGCGAAATTCCCCGCGCCGCCACATCGCGGAATTGTTCAGGAAAATTCCATTTTGATCTGTTGGAAGTGAATTCATCGAATTGTTGTTGCGTGGATGAATTAATGGGAAAACAATTTTTGGAAGTCTTGGTGGTCAATGCGCGGCGCTGGTGGTCTGCGGCACCATGCGCGCAGCTCAATGGCATCAATGGCGGATTCAAATCACGAGAATTGAGGCTCGGGATTGGTTGCAAACGTAGCTAAGATCAATCTGAACACAACGGTATCGCCTTAGCCCTCAATCGTATCGGAATCGATCGGAATCTTCCAACTTCCGATCGAAAAAGGGTTTTAGTTGACGACGATGCAGGTTGAATTGGAGGTCGTGGGTGGTGCCAAAATGTCGGCCTTTCCACCTGAATGTTTCTACACCAGCCACGGCCGTCGACTCTACCGTGGTGGCGGAAAATGCTCGTCGACGACGAGGTTTCGGCTAAAATCGATCACAGTCGGCGAGTTTGAGCAAGAATCGAGGTCTGGTTTACATGGAAATGACAAGGAGATGGTGGTTACGATGGTATACTCCACTCCGTCGATTGCACCTCGGTTGGTCGGAAAATTAGAAAAACCGAGCGGGAAGATGGATGAGCGATGACCGAAACTTCGATCTGAAGCTGCGGCGATTCGGGAGAATCGACGGTGGCGGTTGGTATGGGCGTGGCGGGCTCGGCGAGACGAAGCTTTGGTATATGTCTCGCCCGGCGAATCTGGTTTGGCGGAAATGGCGTTTTCGAACACTTCATCGAACAACACTGTTCATGGACGGGTTTTCACTGTTCATACACGTTTTGGGTATTTGTTCTGCGTTTTGCCTTCCCAAACTCCCCAACATATACAAAATTTCTCGGGTGGTCCCACGTGACCAAATTTCTAAAATTAAATTCCCAATTTCTTACGTACGTTCTTAAAACATATCCTGAAAATACGGGGTGTAACAATTTGTGTCTTTGCAATAATTATATGTCTTATACTAACATGGTTTGCTGCTTTTTAAAGGTCTTATTCTTTTCCTCCTCAACCTAAGGTCGATTCGTATTTGACTAAGAGACGGCAGAATGCACGTACTTCGCAAGATCAAAAGCACAATCACCCAGCAGATGACTGATGGGAACTTAATTATTTGGGATGCATAGCGCAGAAATGTTCTAAAATGGGACCTGAAAACAGACAGGGGTTGCAGATCCAAACAAGTCAGGCGTGCGGATATCAAGGATCAAAGCTACAAAGTAAATACGAATCGACCGCCCCAAAAAAAAAACTCACAAGTTTTCTTTGAGCGCATGTTTTTCACATTAGCAAAAGCAGAAAATCAACAACCAAAGTTCAAAACTCGCGACGAGGTCCAAAACATCAGCAGTTATAAGTCATGCGCATAACGTCCAAACGAGCGAGGCACCGGAGTATCAAAAATCAAAGATGCAAAGTCGATACGAATAGACCCCCCCCCCCTAAACTCACAAGTTTTCTTTGAGCGCAGACAGAAGTAGAAAATTTATCAACACTCAAATTTCACAGTTCTTTAGAAACAGCAGAAGCAAAGAATACAACAAAAATTCTTCAGTTTAGCAGAAGCAGAAAGACAGCAACAATCAAAGTTCAAGCCGTTCACAAGCGCACAACGTCCGGAAAAGGACATCAGGCGGTTCCTGAACAAACGAGTTTCCTTTGAGCGCAGATTCTTCATATTAGCAGAAACAGAAAGATAGCACAATCAAAGTTCAAGCCGAGGGGGTAACGACAAGTCCATACTGGTCACAAACGCAAACGCATAAACAACGACATCATTGCCACACATGCGGTTCACAAACGCACAACATTCAAATCAAAGGCATCGTGGTAATTCATGCGGTTCACAAACGTATTACGTCAGTGAAATGACAGGATCCCAGTAATTGCAGTATTTAGCATGTCCATGCGAGGACAACATCTCAGCATTCACAGCATCCTACAGGGGCGACATCTCTACTCGTAGAATTGCATTTTTCATATATTCATCATTTTGTTTTAACGGTTATGCACTAATTATTTCTTAAGCTTAGCTTGCAGGAACTTCAATTCACAGGAGCAGGAGCATCAACACAATGACGCCTTCAATGACGTTTTTATCAACACCACGCGGGTTACAAACGCAAACGCATAAACAACGACAGCATTTCAACCCAGACAGAATCTACAAAGAAACTACATTGGTTTGTAAATGAACTACGTTATGACCTGATTTCCCTGTTGGGATACGTAGGCGGCCTTTATCGGCTTCGGTCACACTATTTAAATTCTCTCCCTTATCTCGCATATAATAAAACGGCTGTTGCATTTGAGTCTCAGGGATCGAACACCCTTAGAGGCAAGTCTCAGGGAACAAACACCCTTAGAAGCATTTTTGACCTCAAGGAACAAACACCTTTGGAGGCACCTCAAGGAACAAACACCCTTAGAGACATTTTCGACCTCAAAGAACAAACACCTTTGGAGGCACCTCAGGGAACAAACACCCTTAGAGGCTTTTTCACCTCAAGGAACAAACACCTTTGGAGGCACCTCAGGGAACAAACACGCTTAGAGGCACTTCAAGGAACAAACACTTTTGGAGGCACCTCAGGGAACAAACACTCTTAGAGGCATTTTCACCTCAAGGAACAAACACCTTTAGAGACACCTCAGGGAACAAACACCCTTAGAGACATTGTCACCTCAAGGAACAAACACTTTTGGAGGCACCTCAGGGAACAAACACCCTTAGAGGCATTTCACCTCCGAGAACAAACGATCTTAGAGGCATTTAACCTCAGGGAACAAACACCCTTAGAGGCACCTCAGGGAACAAGCACCCTTAGAGGCATTTAAACACATTTGTCACCAAACACCATTGGGAAACTATGCTCCTTGTTTTGCATATATTCATTGGTTCATCTTGATGAGACAGGAGCAGATGCAGCAAGTCCTGCAGAGACTACATCAGCATTCGCAACATTCAACAAGTTCGTGCAGAGACGACATCAACATCCAGCAAGTCCGTGCATAGACACATCAACATTCGCAATATCCAGCAAGTCCGTGCAGAGACAACATCAGCATTCGCAAGTTCGTGCATAGACGACATCAGCATTCGCAACATCTAATAAGTCTGTGCAAAGACGACATCAGCATTCGTAGCATTCAGTGCGTCTGGACATGGACGACATCAGCATTCGCATTATTCAGCACATCTCAGCATTTACAACATCACATCAACATAATGGCGTCATCAACAACGTCAACATTGTATTACACAGGACGATATTCCTACCCACCTAATCATATTTCTTCTATTCATGCTTTATTACTTTTTCTTAGCATTTATGCACTAATTTTTTCTTGAGCTTTAGCCTACAGAAGCAGTTGCAGCACGTCTATGCAAGGACAACATATTCACATTCGCAATGGCAGCATGTCCACGCAAAAATGGCATCTCAGCATTGACAACATGCATTAACGCAAGGACAACGTCAACAGCATCGCCAACACGCTACCCAGGATAACATCTCTACTCTCAGAATTATATTGCTTATATATCATTGCTTTATCATTTTTGTCTTGACAGTTATGCACTAACTTTTTCTTGAGCTTTAGCATGCAGGAGTAGGAGCACAACGTGGATTTTTCTCTTACAGCGAACCGGGACAATTTGTTGGGGAGACAACCTTCCCAACAAATGACAGAAGCGGCCTCTAGCGTCGGTCCACTCTCCTCATCATCCCATATCACCAATAATCCAGTGTTGTCATAACTCGACACTTGAACAAATTTTAATTTTTGTGTCAGCCCATTTGTCAATCGTTGCTTAATTTTTCGACACCCATAACCCAGTGTCATCATAATCCGATACTGAGACAGTTTTTTTAGCGTCAGCCTTGTTTTGAGAGTGTCACCATAGCAACCCAGTGTCATCATAATTCAATACTGGGACAATTTTTTGAGTCTATGTCAGCCCGCTTGTCAGTCATGCCTATTTTTTACCCCGCGTCACCACGGTAGCCCAGTGTCATCATAATGCGACACTGAGATAATTTTGGAGTCAGCATTTGTCCTTGTTTTTCTTAATATTTGCTTTAATTCCGAGGATAGAGAGAAAATTGGCTATAAGTCAACGTCTTTGTCTGAAGACTCTTTCATCATCTCCATACAAAAAGGGACAAGTTGTTGACACCCAATTTTGACCTTCTCGTCCAATCATTAATCATAAAATTACACTAATTTTTTAGAATAATCTTAATAATTTTAACAATAATAATACATGCATAAACACATAAATACATAAATAAGTAATTCAATAATGTCATCTCAAGCATTAAACACTCCATAAATATTATGTTCGAATTTAGCATTTTTATAATAATAATAAATACATAAATAAATTAATAATTTAATAATGGCGTCGCATCAAGCATTCCTTAAAATCACATCCACATTTATTAACACCCAAAGCAACTTCATAATTATTATCTGCAGTTTAAAACCCCATTAAATTAATTTTAATTTAACATCGCAAAGTATGCACGATAAGTAAGATTTTAATAACAACGTCGCATTTATAAAGCATTAAGCACTAATTAAATGGCCCGCCCGCAATTATTACTATAATAATTTAAGCCCAAACTAAAATTAATAAAGCACCTAAAGTCATATTAAAACAATTTTATAAATAGCTTAAACCCCATTACTTCCCATTAATTAAAACTCAACACCTAAGTTTTACCCAACACAACAATAACACCACAAGCCCAATACAAATTAAAACATTACCCATTAAAATTCCTCAAGCCCACTTATTTTCTCATAAAAAAAACGCGACCCATAACCCAAAGCCCACAACATTTTTTCATCTTCATCTCTAACACCCTTTAACCTAAAGAAATATAACCTAAAGCCAAAGCCAAAACGCTACCAGCACCTCCCTATTTCTCGTCCAAAATCACCATGCTCCAACCAATATTAACTTACCATAAATCGCACCAAAATCTCTACAAATCATGCCACAATTTACCAATACCAAAATTAGCTCCATAATCAAATTACCACAACCAAAATCGCACCATATTACTACCCCAAATCTTGTATAATCCTAACATAAACTTACCTTAACCAAAATATATTATACCATAATCAGTTCGAATTACCTCCACAAATCATACCAAAATGAATTGCAAAAGCTTACCATAAACTACCACGAATCTTTCACAAAATCATGTTAAACACGGTAGTGAATAATCCGAAATTAACACCTACCAAATCGCAATCAATTAGCACCCAAAATCGATCGGAAATCACAATCAAAGTTTACCAAATTGAGAACCCAATTGAGACTATATATACAGAGATTCATACACATACAAGGCACGTGTTGATCATCAAAAGATCGACTTTCATAGAAAGAACCCCTTAATATCAATGGAGAAATTAACAGCGAGGAGGTAAGCATTAATATGCATCGACATCCAAAATAAGAGGAAAAACGATGTAACATCGTGAAACGATCGAACATCAGGTATTATAAAAGCCTAATTCTTTAAAGCAAATTGAAAAAAAAAACTTCGCCCCTTTCAATCGCATCGCAATACATTCCCGAGTGAATCGACGACTTGATACGCTGCCTTGATTCGCTGCCCGGAGAAGGTAAACTCATCACCCTTTTAATCTTAAGTTTCGTTTGATATTGATGTGCAATATAAGTTGTGTGTGACTGCTTAAATGTTTTGGGTTGGCTGCCGAATCTGTTTAGTTAATATTGGTTGTATTGTTTTTCCCAAACCGCAATAGTCAATTTGTTTCACTAGCGTCTGTTACTGAACGGTGTAGTTGTGGTGCAAATCCATAGGAATGAATAAGATTAATATGTAATTAGCTTAGTTGTAATTGTGGGATTGATGCGGGTTTACACGACTTATTAAACTCGCATTAAGCTGATATTAAGGGTCATTTTAACGTGTTTGGTTAAATTTAATTGCTATTAACGTTCTTTATTGTGTGTTGATAAGTGTGATCTAATACTAGTATCTGGGTGTGTCGGTATACCCGATTAAATGGATTATTCACTGTTTGTGGCTATGAGGTTAATTGACGAGTACGTCGATTAAGAATGGAGTCATGCTTGTCCTTTATTGGTGTGGTGTAATATAGAAGCATGTATCTGTACGAGTCTAATTTATTGAAATCTGCAGGGCGTAGTTTGTTCTTCATGTTTAGTTTGTTTAAGGTTAAAGAGGGGGTCTCATTTTACTGTCAGGAATGATTTGCTAAAACATATTAAACTTGCACTACGTTGTTCTTGACTGGGGCCGTTTAAAATGGACTTAAATTAAGATTGTTGGAAACATCCATTTATAGAGGCTTGGAAGATGGTGAACTTTTTTTGGATTGATTATTTACATTACATATATTGTCAAGTTCAGTTACTAATCCTTATCTTTTCTTTTTACATGAAATGCACCGGAGCCGAATGAAGAGTTTCATTGCGAGACTCATCGCGCCTTCCATCAACTGAAGATCTGCATTCACCCGCATTTGTGTGCATCTTCTATTCGCATCAGAAAATTCCAAACCACAGGCGGAATCCCACTGCTATGCTTTAGAGTCCTTTTACTCTCCTAATCTCCCTTCCTCATTCATGTCTTTTATTTTATTGTTTGTAATTTTGTTATCTAACTTTGTAATTAATATGAGACATAGAACAATTAGCCTTTGAATAAATAAATCGGGCGGGTAGTTTAAACATCGGAAATGCACTACTTATCCTAGACTTATCATGCACATCTAAACTTTTGCCTAATAATTTAATTTGCATATCTTATCATGAAATTTAGGCATAAATTCTTCTCAATTGCAAAATTAAGTATCTTTATGCATCATGTCATACTTATGTTAATCAAGATTAAGTTAGCAAGTAAGTGTGTACATTTAGTTAATAAATCAATTTTGCATCATTTTTATAAATAATACAAATGCATACCTTTAAAATTTACCTGTATTGTTATAGCATTAGCCTTATAAATCTTTTATAAAAATGCATCCTTTTTAAACACTTACATCTTTTAAACATGCATTGTACTCTTAGCATAATAATAATCTAGGTTTGACCGGACAACCGCAAGTTAGCGGAGCTTAGAGGATGTATATCTCATTCCCTCTAGATTAATAAAGAACCATTACTCAGAATCTCACATAGTTTAGCAGACTATTAAATGGAGTTAATGTTGACTTCACTTAGTTAATATTTAGGTGTTCTAATTCATCCAAACTAATTAGGTGGCGACTCCGCGAACCCTTTTAGCATTCCTTTAGCATTATTTTAGCATTTAGCACCCCTTTAGCACATTAGCACCTTTTAGCACTTTAGCACCTTTTAGCACTATTTTTAGTATTATTTATTTCTTCTGACATTTCTTAGCAGGAGTGAGTGTCGCTGTCGAAAAAGGGTGTGACATCTACATACTTTCTTCTCTTGTCCTGGAACTACATACCCCTCGGGTTGTTCCATGTATATCTTTTCTTCCAAATCACCATTTAGGAAGGCTGTATTAACATTCATTTGATGGATTTCAAGGTCATGCAGTGCTGCAATGACAATGAACACCCTTATGGAAGTCATTATCGATACTGGGGAGTATGTGTCGAAGTAATCACGACCCTCGGTTTGTCGGTACCCTTGGATACCAACCTAGCCTTGTACTTTTCTATAGATCTGTCAGCTTTGTACTTACGTTTAAGTACCCACTTACAACCTAGTGGTTTATTTCCCGGAGGAAGATCAACCAAAACCCAGGTATGATTGTGCATGCTGGACTCTATCTCACTTTCCATAGCTTCTTTCCAAAGCGGTGCTTCTGGAGTTGACAATACCTCTGCAATTGTTCGAGGTTCATTTTCAACCAAGTAATCTAGAAAGTCCGGACCGAAAGATTTCTCTTTTCTGGCCTTTTTGTTTTGCCTAGGTTCTGTTTCAGGATTAGTTGGATTCTCATCCACATCTGTATCCATTTGGTCAGACTCGTTAGATCCCGGGGAATCATGACTCCTTTTGCATGAGACGTCTTCATTTCCTTCTTAGGAAAGATTGTCTCAAAGAATTCAGCATTCCCTGACTCTATAATTGTACTCCCGTGAATATCTGGTATATTTGACTTATGTACCAGAAAGCGATAAGCACTACTGTTATTTGCGTATCCGATGAAGATTCTTAGGTCCTATCTTGACCTCTTTTGGCTTAGGTACCTCGATCTTGGCCAAACAACCTCATACCCTTAGGTAGTTGTAAGAGGGTGCCTTTCATTTTCATAGTTCATATGGAGTTTTCTCCCTGCTTCTGTGAGGGACTCTATTGAGTATCATGTTGGCGGTAAGAACTGCCTCTCCCCACATATTTTGCGCAAGGCCGAAATTGATAAGCAAGACGTTCATCATTTCCTTTAGTGTACGGTTCTTGCGTTCCGCCACACCGTTTGACTGTGGAGAATATGGTGCAGTTGTTTTATGGATTATGCCGATTTGGGCGTAGTATTCCTCAAACGGAGCTACATACTCTCCCCCTCTGTCGCTACGAATCTCTCTAATTTGTAGACTTAGTTGGTTTTCAACCTCAGCTTTATAGCGCTTAAAGGCATCGAACGCTTCATGAGTAAGTAAAGGTAGCAGTACCTTGTACTATCATCTATGAAAGTCACAAAGTACTTATTCATCCATCTAGTTTGAGCGAACTTTAAATCACAGATGTCCGTGTGTATAAGTTCTAGAGAGGCGATATCTCGTTCTACGGAACGGAAAGCCAATTTGGTAAGTTTTGCCTCTACACATACCTCACATTTGGATTGAGGGTTTATAGCGTCAGACAGCAATAACTTCAACTTTACCAATCGTTTAATTGACTGATAGTTTACGTGTCCCAGTCTATGATGCCATAGACTGGGTGACTCAAGCAAGTAAGAAGATGCATTTTCATTAATGTTTCATATTACAGACATGGCGTTCAACTTGAAGAGGCCTTCACAGGCGAACCCCATTCCAACAAACACATTATTCTTAGTAATAACAAACTCACCGAATTCGAACACAACTCGAAATCCGGCCTAAACTAAAACATTAACATAAATTAAATTCTTTCGGATGTCCGGAACATGCATGACGTTCTTCAACTTGAGGTTTTTGCCAGACGACATCTTGAGTACTACAATACCTTCTCCCAATACATCTGAGGTAGCATTGTTTCCCATGTATAGTTTTTTGTTGTCAACAGTTGCATAGGTAGAGAAAGCGTTTCGGTCGAAGCATATGTGACGGGTCGCACCCGTATCCAACCATCACTGCTTTGGATTTTCCACCAGATTTGCTTCTAGCACGACGACCGAGAAGTCTTCACAGAGATCATTAAGGATCTTGTCTTCAACCATGTTGGCTTTGGCCTTCTTCTTTCCTTTGGACCTTTCCTGCTGCTCGCGCTTCAACTGGCGTTAGTCTTTGACCATATGGCCATATTTGCCATAATGGTGACAATTGCCCTTGAATTTCTCAATGGCCGGAGTCTTTCCATCTTTCAGAAACTTGCGTTTCTTACTCAGATTTCCTTTGGTCTCAACCAAGTTAGCCTTGTCATCAGTTATTGTCTTACCTTTGATCAAGGTCTTCTTATTGTCTTCATGGATATGAAGCTTGATGACAAGCTCTTCAAAACTCATCTCCTTGGATTTGAGTTTAAGATAACTAGTGAACTCACCCCACGATGGAGACAGTTTCTCAATAAGTGAATCGACCAAGAATGATTCATTGGGCTTCATCCCCTCTAGATCTAGATCATGGATGATTAACTGGAACTCCTGTACTTATGACATGACTGATTTGTCATTCACCATTTGGTACTTCAGAACTTTTCAACTATAAATTTCTTATCACCTGCATCATGAGTGTTGTACTTCTTCTGCAACAGATCATATAACTCCTTTGCGGTATTTGTAGTGCAATATACCATGTAGGGTGGGTCGCACATGCAATTCAGGATGTATAGTCGTTTTGACTTCAGGGGTCAAATTTCATCATCAGGCCACCAGTAGCCTGGGTATCCTGGCCTGTCTGAACCGTGTTGTCGGTTTGAACATCCATATCATCTCCAACAGTAGAAAGATCCTCAAATAAGTATTTTGTCATACCTAGTACGGTGAGATAAAACAACATCTTTTGCTGCCACCTTTTGAAGTTGGTGCCAACAAACTTTTTGGGTCTTTCGGCTTGGAAGTTGGGAGGAATCATAGTATTTCCAATGGTACCAAAAGTGATACCAGCGGCGGTAGCAGTGCCAGAGGATGTAGCGTTGTTGGAAGCAGAGACTTGTTCTTTTCCATTCACCATCTTTAGTTCTTCGTAATAATAATTTTGTCTTAACTGTTGTAAATTTATGTGTATGAACGGGAACAAAAGAACTAAAAGGTTAGACGCAAAGAGGTCTAGTGTAATGTTTGTCGAGTCGATTGTTTGATAATTTCTCTTTAAGACAAAATTATCCCTGTATATAATGGCTTACGGTAGATGTATAATAGTCTCCCAAGATAAAACGACAATACTTTCTCAATACACAAGCTAAATACTTGAGAATCATTGTAGAAGAAACAAGAACAAAATATTGCTAGTAATAGAAGAAGAGCTTTCAACAGTTTCAGATTCTGTATTGTAGTGCGTGTATAAAATCTGATTTTGAAGCCTCTATTTATAGGTGCAAAGTTATGATTCACAAGACATGTGAATGCCTTAAATGGGGTATCTTGATCTCCCCAAAAGACATCTAGATCATGCCAAGAGTTGGCTGATCTTTGGCCCTTCAAGTTTAGTCCATGAATCAGAAGATTCTGGACATTTTTTAATTCACTATACCGTCGGCGCCGTGGTGCCTCGAGAGGCACAGCGGCCCTAAATCGACAGAACCGAACTTTGAGCTACTGGACGAGAGGCGCTGCGGCTCTTGGAGTGTCGCGACCCTTGGCCAGGTAGCGTTGCACCTACCATTTGTTCAATTTCGTCGATTTGATACTTAGTTAAATCTTTTATCTTTATGCGGCGATGTCCCTTCTTGGCTCGGTGCCGCGGCCCTTTTTCTCGAGGCGTCGTGGCTCTTTTCCATTTTTCGTATTTTGCACATTTCTTTTATTCTTATACCATCATGGGAGATACATTAATTTGGCCAATTAATCATCCATTCTTACCTAACTTAAGAACACTTTAACATGTGTACCAATATCTCTTTCACTACGTGAAATTTAGCTAGACATTGTACGACGTATGCATGTGTATGGAAATCGTGATTCCGACATGCGGGGCCTCATATGTTCAAGTCATTAAGAACGGGATAAACTCAATTCCACTAGCTAAATTTTCCAACAGTTAGTAATTATGTCACTTATGTTGATATTACTGTAGATGCAAATTAAACAGGGAAAGGGAAAATAGCTCATTCATTATTATTTGAAGCAACACAAAATTTTGTAGACTTATATTTTAAAAGAATTGTTGATTCTGACACGACAGGTACTGAATATTAGAAGAACACCAGATGCATCCTCACTCCAACCAATAAATCTTAAGAAATAAATTCTCCAAATCCAATGTTCTTGATAGACCAAATGCTAAATAAGATTAAATAATGAAATGAAATATCACATTGATAAAGAGTTAAAAGAGGGACAACCAACTTGAGTAGCTAGCTCGGATTGATGGTGAACTACAATACAACTTAAGATTATGACCACATAAGCTTAAATATTTAAGGAAAAGAACTCAAAACATAACTTTACAAATTGTGTGTTGTCTGGTAAGTGATAGAGTTACTGAGTAACTAATCTAGTATGGAACTTGTGTGAAGTGTTGTTATTGTGGTTGTGGACTTGTTGCAATGTGTGCGTAGAATTTCCCTCTTTAATTAAGGGTGTATGGAATTGACCTCTACTTAGAGGATAAGGTGAACGTTGAATGAACTAATGTGTTTCATACAGTAGCGGTATAGAGTCTTAATTAAGTCTAAAGGCTAGTGATAATAAAGAAGTTAATGTCGACATAGTTGGCCTAGTTGTAATACTCTTGGGAAGCGTTTTTAAAGGATGTTGTGAACTAAGTATCGACTTGCTTATTTAATGTATCAAGTCGGGTATGTGGGGCTACATATGAGTATGGCTTAGACATTTTGTGTGAGTTAAGTGACCTATATGATTCATGAACTCTATGTGAATAAGGTGTCTTAAGTGACTATTGAATTGCTTAGAATAGGACCCTATTTGAGAGTCAACTTGATATTTATCTCTGTTACGTATCTTTCGTTGTTGTCAGTCTATGATGCCTATGGGGGTACGTTGTGTACTCATGATACACTTGCTGTATTTTTTTGGATACAGATACAACATGTTCTACCAGTACAGGACCTCGAGTTTGAGTCTGAACTGGGTGATTACCAGTGTTCGGAGTGAGGATGCTACTTTCCGGCATGCCTTTGGATGCCCTATCTTACTCCTGTCTTTGATTTATCCGAGAGACATATTTATACATTCAGGTGTTGTTGTTTATAATCAATATCACAGAAGCATGCCCGTGGAATTTTAACATCACTGTCAGCACGTCTGTAGAATACTATATAATTAATATCACAGAAGCATGCCCGTGGAATTTCAACATCACTGTCAGCACGTCTGTAGAACAATATCTAACCAGTATCAAGGAAGCATGCTCGTGGAATTCCAACGTCACTGTCGGAAAGCCCATGATATAATATAAAATCAACATCACAGAAGCATGCCCGTGGAATTCCAACATCACTGTTGGCACGTCTATAGAACAATATATAATCAATATCACAGAAGCATGCCCATGAAATTCCAGCATCACTTTCAGCACGTCTGTAAAACAATATATAATCAATATCACATAAGCATGCCCGTGAAATTCCAACATCACTGTCAGCATGTCTGTAGAACAATATATAATCAATATCACAGAAGCATGCCCGTGGAATTCCAACATCACTGTCAGCACGTCTGTAGAACAATATATAATCAATATCACAGAAGCATTCCCGTGGAATTCCAACATCACTGTCAGCACGTCTGTAGAACAATATATAATCAATATCACAGAAGCATGCCCGTGGAATTTCAACATCACTGCCAGCACGTCTGTGATATAATATAAAATCAACATCACACAAGCATGCCCGTGGAATTCCAACATCACTGTCAGCATGTAACAAGTGTAATATATAACCAGTATCACTGGAGTATGCCCGTGGAATTCCAACATCACTGTCAGCAAGTTCATGATATAATATAAATCAACATCACACAAGCATGCCCGTGGAATTCCAACATCACTGTCAGCATGTAACAAGTGTAATATAACCAGTATCATTGGAGCATGCACGTGGAATTCCAACATCACTGTCAGCAAGTCCATGATATAATATAAAATCAACATCACACAAGCATGCCCGTGGAATTCCAACATCACTGTCAGCATGTAACAAGTGTAATATATATAACAAAGATCGGTCCCCAAGCGAGGGACTCGGTGAAGTGAAATACAACACTTGCACGAATAACTATTATGAGAAACCATATGCAAGTAGAAATCATTTTTTCACTTTATTAGAAGGTATAGCACGTCTTCTACTTTAGAAAGTCTAAGGCATCACATCTTACATTATTAGGGAAATGAACCCAAAGTACTATGTACGTCCGCCGTACATCCACTCATTTAAAAACATCAAGACACTAACACCCGTAGTATCAAGGCACTTTCACTTCCAAAATTAAGTTACTACACTTTTAAACTCAAGTAAGTTATGTTTTTAACACCAAACAATTTATACCTTTCAATCAAGTAACTTCCGTTTTATAAAACCCCGAAGTACTATCAATGGAAAAATATCACTAAGGATTAGGATCCGCTCAGTTTATAAAGATCAAGTCAAGTATAGGATCCACTCGTTGCTTGTACCAACTCGATCATCTAATTCGTCTCGCTCCTCTGGCTAACATTATGGGAACATTTGCATGGTGATAACTGATCTGAATTGGCAAATTAATCCATTTTATGAGTCATTAGTAGGTTATATATATTAATAATGATCTTATCTAATCAGATGTGAACCTAGAAAGTGTAAAATGAACTGGTTATATCTTAGCTTCTATGCAGAAGGAAAATTCTACTCATTTCAATATAATAGATTTTCGATTTCTTTTTCATTAACGCTGCAATGGCTTGTTCGATACCTTTTCTCATTAGTGTTGTAACTAGCAAAATCAATTCGACTCTAACGTTTACTAAAAGCTCTTACCAACATCTCTCATAAGACTTGGTAAGGACTTAGAAATAATTTAGACATGCCTTTAGCATAGAATCAATAACAATAATACTCCTTAATTTCTAAGAGTAGAATAACTTTGAAACAATACCACAGTTAAGGTTCACACGAAGAACATGTCAAAAGAGAGAAGGAAGAAGTTCACATACCTCATTGACGACTAACCAACACGACAAGTAGAATACGCCCCGAAAAGGTACTTCAACCTTATCGGCTATCCCACACGCCAAGTAGAAAATGCCACAAGTAGTACTTCAACCTATAACAACAATAATACTTCTATCAACTTCATACACACTAGTATAAGACTTATACCAAGTAATGGTCCTCTTATTCTACGGAAATTTGGGCAGCACTTCCCCCGTTTATACGTACTTTTCCACCTTTTCCAAGGCTCAAATTCAACAACCAAAAAGACCCAATTTAAGGCACAACCAACAGTTAACCAAAAGGGATTACACGCCTTCTTTACGTGTAAAATTCAGCCCCTTAATATATACAAAACAGTCCATAAAAATAGTCCACAATTCCATCAACGATAAGGGTAAAATGTGAAGCCTTTTAATACCCTTAATCCCTTAGGACTTTCATTAGCAACTACTATTTTTAAACATGCATTTAGGTGGCTGATTTCCAGCAGCCTAACACCACAAAACAGTCCATAAAAACTGCATAATAACGTCCAACAATTTTATAGATTCCACGGCCAACAACTACAATCCGATAACTCTTTTCTTAATCCATTTTATTCCAATTCAAGTTCCAAAACTTCTATATAAGTTATATCAACTTATTAACAAAAATATTACTCCATTATAACATGCAATAGGTGAAGATAATAACAACACTAACCAACAAACTCCAAAGATTCGAAAATAGTCCATTCTCGGCCAACACCAACATCTATCACATACACTTCTTATTTTCCATTTCTTCCTTAACACAAGTTCATCTATATACTATAACAATATGTACTATCCAATTACTTCAAGATGAAGAAGAGTTCTTACCAAAATATAGCCCAAATGTCGTGACACTGCCCCAAGCTTTTTGGCCCGCGGTTTTTGTTTTGCTCTACTTATTCAAGTTCCAATCACTTCCATGTATCCACTACAACCTTATAACCAACTTCTCTTCACGTTTTATCTCCAAAAAGTCGACGAACAAGCTAGGGTTTTTAATGCAAGTTTCGGCCAACACAAGTTCCAAAGGATGGATTATTGATCTTGGTTTAGCACTTGGTTTAGAGGCTTAATCTTGGAGAAAGAAACTAATCAACTCTTGTTGGTCAAGGTCATGGGGTTCTCGAAAATTATGAGCTAAATGGAGAGAGATGAGAGCTTTCTTTTGGATGAAGTTACAATGAACCAAGTCTTCCCAGACTTGGATATATACAAGTGTATGGACAAGTGGAGTAGGACTCACTTGTCCACTTGTCCTCCTCTCAAAATATCTAAAGTGTTGTCATCCTAGCAAGACAAGTGGAGGGGTGACACGTGTCACCCTCCTATTGGTCCAAAAAAATCTTTCACCAAAATAATTCTACACTTGGCCAAAATATCACATAATCTCGTGGCCCCCACAAAATTGTAAAATTCTCGGTGGGCCCCACATGACCAAATTCGGGACTTCAAAATCCAAAACTAATTCCTTAACTCCAATTAGGAGAATTAAACTCCAAGTTAATAAATTGTCGTATTCTCATTTTTTCCGATATTTTTCTTAAGAAAATGTAATGATTCTTTCCTTCCAAAATTCAAATCTTAAATTCTTAATCACGTTCTCAATTAGTAGCCCTGGTATTATGGGGTGTAACATCTTTCCCCCCTTAGAAACATTCGTCCTCGAATGTTCATCCAAGGTCTCAAGTTATACAAACTCCGGCATAGTCCCCTTTAACTATACCTATTTACCAATACTCGTTAGTGTCGATCGCTGCCAGCGTCAAGACATCGCTGCCCTAATTCTGCAACTCTCTCAAGTTTCAAAGACCGTGATCTTGTTGTTTGGCAGCGGTTATCATCGGAAATTCACAACACACATTTTTCTCACTTACTCTCTTCTTTGTCTACAAGTTCCAACCATACTCAGCAAACCAAAGATGCCACACCGGGCCACAATATAATACATAGCCTCATTCTACTTTGGATAGTCCTTAGCACATTGTACTTCCTTTGTAATCAAAGTCACATTCCTAAGGTCCTATTGCAGTTCCTTAAAAATCGATAATGTCATTTCTAATCAGTTCAACAATCATTAACAACAATCACAAATGGTTTATACTCAAACCAAGGAATCATCACAACCAACTATACAACAATTTTACCAACCTGAGTACCAAGTCCAAATATTCCTTTCTGGGCCGCTGTCACTTTCTCATAGCTGCAACCATAATAATATGATAGGGAGGAACTACCCTAACAACACAACTCTATCGCACGATCTTGGAGTAAGAAGAATAGAAACCATCCTAAATGTATTATAACCTCCTGTTTATGGGGTGTGGTGCCTGACAACCGATAACCAACTCATCGCTGCAGTGCAGTAGACATTAGAGGACTAAGCGTTACGATACCACTCTTGTCACGACCGAACCCGGGCCCACGATCGTGCCCTACACGGCACCGCACTGTCTGCCAATATAAGTAACCCGCGGAAGCTAAATAACACTCATCATTTTTTTTTGCAAAGGCAAAGCCGGCAAGACTGCCATAATATATAACACCCGAATGAGACTATAACTGTACAAAAATATAAATACAACCACGCATTAATTCTGGAAATACTAGTGATAAATGATAATAAGAAAATAGATTGATTTATAATCTTTGATAGAATAATTTTAGAAAATAATGAAATTCCATATTAATTAAGTATTTTTTCTTTTTAATATTTGAAAAAAAATTGGCGATTCATGATTTTTAATATTATTTATTTTGTTAGAACTAGTATCTATTTATGAAGTTACTTTTCTTTTCTCTTTTGTAATTCTTTCTATTTAATTTTTGGGCCCGAATGATAGGAGGTCGAAGAGTTCTAGGCTACTAGCATAGTAGGCTGGAAGGGTTATTAACACTTATGCACCTATTTTATGCTAGTATTTAATTTTTGTCCTTCATAATAAATAAATATTTTTGTGTGATATAAATTTATATTTTTACATTATAATATCTTATAAATTATGTCCCGCGATCTTAAAAAACCACTAGATATAGGTTTGATTGCTAAGAAAAAATCAGCCCATTTGAAGGGCAAAAATTAAAGACAAGCCCATTTTATAGGACAAATCATGCAGTTTCTTCTAAGGGTGGCCAGTGGGACGGGATGAGACAGAACTAGACAGGATTTGGGGGGACGGTGGGTCGGGATCAGGATAGGCAAGTGGTCCCGTGTAGTCCCACGTCCCACTATCAGAGGGGGTGGGATTTGGGGGGACGCGAATGAGATTTTGGGAGATTTTTAAAAACATTTTTTTAAAAACATATATTTAAACACTTAAATAATTCAACAAGATAGTGAAAAAATATCCCAAGGATAATTGCCTCTTATATTATTTAATAGAAATATGATTTTTTTGTAATACAATTTCAAAATTACAATTTTGTTTCGTAGTACAAAAGTTGAAAATCACATAGTAAAATTGAAATTAAAAAAATTACATATGCAACCATATTTTTTCTAATTTTATGACAATCTCTTGAGGATCTTCTGTTGGAATTGGAATTTGTTGGTCAAATTGTTCAACATCGCTTCCTGTTCACTTGGATAATATTTCTTTGTAATTGTAGTCATCTTCTTCATTGATATCTAGTTGACCGCACCTTCTACGTTCCGCTCTAATTCAATCTCTAAATAAAACTGCAATTTCTAAACTGTCTTCCGTCAATGAGTGTCTGTGCTCTCCTATTTGAAATCTTCCAGTAGAAAAAGTGCTTTCAGAAGCTGTAGATGACGCTTGAATATTCAACACATCTCAGACCATCTTTGATAGAGTCGGAAATGTCTTTTAATTCTCCCTCCAATATTTCAGCAAGTCTTCACGTCCATTTTCATTAGCAATTGATTTGAACGGTACAACACACTGCAAAACATAAACATCAAACTCGCTAATTTGTGAAGCACTTGAACCACTATACATTCTATTTCGGAGACCTTGGATACTTGAAGCAGAAACCGTATATTTTTATAAGATTAAAGTGAAGTAGAAGAAGATGGTACAGAAGCCGATTGATTATTTGCACTTTGCTCTTGGTAATACATATACATAGTTTGCATTGTGTTTGTATGCTAGAGATAACATCTTTCTTTAGTTGATTCTTCAATTGGTTCTGTTGGAAGTATTTCTAGGCATTCATAAATCATTTCAATAAGGGCATTACAATCGTCTACTTTAATAGTAAGATTTAATACAACACTAATAAAATAAATAGTGGAAATAGGAAAAAAAATTAATTTTACAAATATTTTTGTAATAGATGGAGCGTAAATTGGTTTTTTCATATATTCATTAAATAACAAAATATTAGAGCTATATAAAATAACATAAATGAAATAGTAGGATAATAAATACAAGAAAATTCCTTAGTCGCTAGAAAAAATTTCTCTAAGAAAACAATAAGTTTCAAAATTGTATCTCAATCGTCATCTATAAGCATATCCGAAGGACTTTGATTATGAGCGTTAAATAATAAATTATAGGTCTTCTATACTCGTGAGAAACAACTAATTATTCATACAAAGAATTCCACCTAATTGCAACTTCTTCTGGAATTTTTCTATAAGGTAATCCACAATCATGACATGTTTTTTAAACTCTTTGCATCTTTGTATTTATTATCTTTAAAAATAAAGTTGATAGCAAATTGAACTTTATCAAAGATGTTTTTAAAAAGTTTTAATGTCATCCTTTACAACTAAGTTATAAATATGATATGCATATCTAACATGAAAAATATCATAGAAAGATGGAGCACATCGAGTTTTTAAAATGTTTACAACATAATCATTAGAAGAAGCATTATCTAATGTAATAGTCATAATTTTATCAGTAATTCCATAATATTCACTAATTTCATAAATATTTCTTTAAATAAAAATCCAGTGTGTCTTTCATCCAATATATATATATATACTAATATACGTTTTTGCATAGACTAATTGTGATCTATCCAATGACATGTAGAAGTTAAATAATTATTATCATTAGTGTTACGGCCTATATCAGAAGTGATAGTCATTTTGCCATTAAAATGATTCAATGCATAACGTAAATATTGTTGATATTCGTGTGCAAATTTAAAAACATCTCTTCTAATAGTTGATCTAGAAAAACCGTTAAAAGTAGGATTGTATGTTTCTCTAATGTAATGAATAAACCAGGAGATGAAGGAAATGAAAAAGGCAAACCTTCCAAAGCAACTAATTTTGCTAATTTTTCCGATCTTTGTGTTTATCATATGTCTGACCTATAACTCCCCCCGTCATCGGGTTAATTCAACCTTGTAATTGGTCGGGGACACTATGTGAACCTTGTTCCGACTCAGAAGACATTTGCACACCCGCTTTTTTAGCCAAGTATTGGTTATACATTGCTTTGTGATCCTTTTCCACATGTCTCATTAAACCTCTTGTTCCACCTTGACCTTTTCAAGTTTTAAATTTATAAATTTTGCGACAAATTTTATAAATAGCTAGTTGATTAGGAATGTCCCTTTCCAAAAATTCTCATGCAGGTGATTTAAATTTTCGTTATTTTTTTGCCTTTTCTCATACCAGGGGGAATAGGAGGGATTCCGTTTTCAGTTTTAGCCTGAGACTTAGTCTGAGCCTGAGGTGGAGTTGCACTAGTACATATGTTATCTAAATTATCTTCTAATTTTGTAACATCCGGAATTTTGAGCAATAATTTGAGCACATTAACGTAGACAAGTAGATCCGGACCCGGGAAGTTTATGTTGTATTACATATGCTTAGGGGTGAGCGGGTCCGGATACCCTACATTTTGTAACTATCCGGACCCTATCCTGTAAAAGACCGGTTCCTAAATTTACTATCCGGAACCTACCCGTAACAATCATTACCCGAAATCTACCCTGACCCTGCGATTCCAGGTAGGTTCTCGGGTGCCCTTTAACGGAAAACACATTCAGTAACAGAAAACACATTCAAATTTGTTTTCTTCGAAATAATAATACAGAGTCAAATACCTTTCATATCAGACAACCTAAATTTAATCTTCTAAAGAAATATTTCATACCTTGCCAGTGGACTGTCCATATCCTGAATAGTCATACCTGCCCGAAAGGAGAGAACTCAAAAATATTAAGATGAGTTTCAACTTCAAATATATACAACCTTTTTGACGTCCCTTTTTACTGGGTTTTCAACTGTGACATTAGATATTGAATAAGGTGTGGGTCACTAGGTTGTGTATAAACTGGACTGGGCCAATAAATTAAACGCTTCAAAGCTCAAAACTAAATAATTTAATGAGGGTGAGTTCATAGGGTCTGGGTATCGGTTTCGGGTCCGGGTATCCGGTCTCTATTTTCCGAAACCGGAATCGGACCCGACATCTATCGGTTCCTAGTTTTACTACCCCAAATCTACTTGTTAGTGTCGATTTCGGTCGGGTATCTGGGTACCCTGTACCCGTGCTCACCCCTACATATGCTAATAAAGATATTATTATACAAAAGAATGCAGTCCCGAATAATTTTGGACGTAACAAGTGTGACAACGGGAATCAGAAATGAATTTAGTGCGTGCACAAAGAGGTTATGGACTAATGTCATATTGCAAAATTATGACATTGATGATATGGATGTCTTATAAGTTATTAGAATTTAAGTGAATTGAGATCACAAATTAATTGTGTGTATGATTGATAAATTATACAGAGGCATGTCACTTAATTAATTAAGTGACCTAGCATGTTGTTACAATGTAGCGTGATTAAGATAGTTCCACCGCCTAGCATAAATTGGGTGGAAGACAACCTCATGGGCATGCATTAAATGCTAAAATTTAAGGCTTCTTAAGGGGGTGTAAAACGTTCAGCATTCAAATCCCATTTAGTAAACAATCCATGTTTTTTAGTGTGTATCTTGTCCTTGGTATTTAGGTGGGATGAATCAATTTGATGGCCAAATGAAGTCTTATACTTAGCTAAAATGCTCCTCTGCCCACAATGAATTAGAGCAAAAACAATTAGAGGGAACTTGCTTACTAACGTCCAGCAACAATAAATGGAAGTTGTCATTTTAAGTGCAAATTCAAATTATTGAGCATGCGTTCAAGATATGTTAAGACAAATTGTTTATTTCTTTTGGCATGTTCCATATAACGAAACGTAACCGTGATATTGCTCCATAATTTATTCTACTCCTAGTAGTTAAGGAATGTTCATATTATTGATTTTTATGTTAAAAACATGTCTAAATAATGTTCTTAAGTCTTTATTGAGGCATATGAAAAAGATATTGATATTCATAGTGTTAGTCAAAGATATAAGGATATTATGTCACTCAGGATGTTGTATTGTCATTCATGCATTTTCATTTGCATTACATTCATGCATTACCCTGGACCAATTGTGCTATGCATACTACTATATGGTAAATATTGTATATATATGTAGGGGATATGAGGAAAGGGAAACACGTTATATACGCACACCACTTGTAGCTGGTACAGAGTATCATAAAAGAGCCCTAAGAGGCCAATATTGAAGCATATGTGGCATGTTTGTGTGACCGATATCAGGTTGTCTGTGTGACCGATATAACCTGATGCCCACAGAAGCTGTTATGGGAAGAAAGATGCTCTTGTGTGGCCAATATATATGTATACCGCATTTACATCAGGCATACATTCATTAACCATTCTATAGTATGATGCCCACAGAGGCTGTTATGGTACGGAAGATGCCGATGAGGCCGAAATGTATGTATACTACATTGTGCATGACATTTAGGCATATGTAATAGGGCCATCAGAGGTATTTACTGATGGTCAACTATTTCTGTTTCAGTTATTGTTATATCCCTGTTATACTATTATTCATGCTTGACATACTCAATACATCAGTCGTACTGACGTCCCTTTTATCGGGGACACTGTGTTACATGCATGCAGTTTCACGTAGGCAAGGAGATGATCCACGTGAGTAGGTTGCAGATTCAACGAATTTTGGAGCATTCCCCTTGTTTCGGAGTGTCGGTCTATCTTGGTACGGTATTTTTCATGTCTATGTGGGTATAGCGGGGCCCTGTACCGACATTTTGATGTCGTATACCCTTTAGAGACTTGCAGATGGTGTCCTGTGGGTGTATTAGACTTGTATGACCTTGTCGGCC
This sequence comes from Przewalskia tangutica, assembly GCA_029844215.1. Taxonomy (NCBI): domain Eukaryota; kingdom Viridiplantae; phylum Streptophyta; class Magnoliopsida; order Solanales; family Solanaceae; genus Przewalskia; species Przewalskia tangutica. The sequence goes on along the minus strand of CM056720.1, from coordinate 137,152,018 downwards.
TTGGTATGAGTATGTATATATATAAGATGGTTACCTATTTTTCCATAGTTTTATTTCGGCTCAGTCCGTATTTAATTACGATTAGATGTTAAACATACGAATGACGGTACCCAGTCCGGATGCCCATCGCGGCCCTCCAATTTGGATCGTGACAAATTCATTTTCTAAATCATAGTCTAGTTCAGATGTAGAATATAACTCATGATCTAATGGTATATTAATATTAATATTAAAAAGTTTAGTTTCATCTATATGAGTGAAATTTTTATAATTAGGACTACTAGAAGATGCACACTTACCCCTACTACCTCTACCAGAAAAACGTTCACCTCGTTCCATTATAATTATGCAAATAAATAATTAAAATTAAGAAAATTAAGTACGATAATTAAAATTAAGTAACAATAATAATTTAAATAAATGAAGGAACGAGTGTACCAAACGCCGACGTGTAATCGAGGTTGAAAATTAAAACTTTGCTCGATGATCCTCAAGCTAGTTGCCAACTTCACTCCCAATTTTTTAACTTTGATAGAAATTACCAAATACAATATAATATTTAGTGTGCAATTTAGACTTGTAGAGAGAGAAAGATTAGAGAGAGGTAGGAAGATTTGTGAGAAAAATGAAGAGGAAATTGAGATATTTATAGTTGAGAAATAGGGTTAATGTGCAAATATATTAACTTAGGAGTTAAAATAAATATTAGGGGTAGGAGATTTATGTGGTAGTGGGGGGCCAAAATGGCTGTTTGTAGCCATTGCAAATAGCTATAATTGCAAATGGTCATTTGTGCAATGACTATAATCAGTAAACGGGATGGGATCGAGGCGGGATGGGCCGGGTCGATGGCGGGACGGAGCGGGACTGCGATAGGCGGGACCAACCCTAGTCCCGACTCTATTACCGACAATCTCAATCTCCTAATTTATCCGACGGGGCCGAGCCGGTGCTCAGACGGATAAAGCCGGTCGGTCAAGATCAAGATGGGCGGGTTGGGGCGTCGCCCCGACCCACTGGACAACCCTAGTTTGTTCTAAGTGGAATACAGTGAAGGTAAAAGCTCAAACCCTCGAATTCATACTGCGTTAAATTAAAAAATGGCATTCATAAGATATGGTTTTGATTTTTTTGGCCATTTAGCATTTTTTTTAAAACAAAGTCTCCACTTCAGAAAATTCACAAGAAGTTTTTATTATCCATCAAGCTTGAGTTGTGAACATAAATTAGTTTTGCCTATAAGATAAAAGTTCAGAATATTTCAAGATCGTGAATATACCGCAAGTTCTACCTTATAGGTAAAAACGAAAACTGTGTTTGATAGGCAATAGTGAAAATTATTTTATTACCCATCATACATAAGTTCTAGCTTTTGGCTATAAGACAGAAGTTCATAGTATTTTAAGATAGTGAATCTGCTCAATTGACCAATAATTCCGCATTATAAGCAAAAACTATAACTTATGACCGATGAAAAACATAAGTTCTTTTCAACGAATTTTTTCAACTTAAGATTATCTTTTAAATTTTTATTAAGCGGTGACAAAAATTGAAGATCCACACCTCATTTCCTTATTCATAGTTTTGCGAAGCCAAAAAATGGCCAATGTAATTTTCACCCACACAAATTAGCTCTCAGACTTCTCTCAGGAGTAGTTTGGAAATTATTTGCAATTATGATGATTTGAAGTTGAAGTTTTGTTTGGACGTACAATTTGAATTTTTTAAGTTGTATTTTTTTCATTGACATAAAATCCTCATAAGTTGTGAAAACCATCAAAACTTTCATAATTATTATGCAATCTTACCAAATGAGCAAGTCATAGTTCATAACAAAATTATACGCGGCTAGAAGACGTTTTTAAAAATACAACATCAATTGATTGAACTTTAGTTCAATAAAAAGGAAAATTGAACATGAATTGTAATGTAACTACTCTTTAATATTATCCTCCCACATGATATGAACAATCTCTTCACGTCGAGCATGCATTTTTCGATCAGATGACCGAGAAGACGAAACTATATTATTACTTTGAGTCGATTGTTGGTCAATATCATTAGCAACAATATCATCATGTTCATATTACGTGAATATTTCATCACTCCTTTGGTATTCCCGCAATTTTTTTTGTAATACTGCACAAGCTATGACAATAGTCACATGTGTATCAATATCATAATGGTTCATGACTTAGATAATTATATCCAATACAATATAAAATCAATCAATTGATATATATTTATTAAATTATGGATCTTTTTTTTACAAAATATAAACTTATGAGTCAAGTTTTATGTTTAAAAAAATTTGAAATCATGATTTGGAATCACAAATTATAACTTTTGGATGATTTGAGATTTGAAATCATCACATGAAGTTGAAGTTGAAATTATGTCAAAATTGTATAAACAAACGGTAATTTGAAATCAATTATGACCCTTGGCTGATCAAACTTGTGGTCATTTCTAATGATGAGACTTTTTTGTCAACGCAACTTAAATCTTCCTACTTTAATTTCATGTATTTCTTGAAGTGTGATTGCTTCAGTTTCTTATGTATCTATGTTTCTCGGTGAACTTTGTTTCTTCTTCATTCGAATCCTGACTTCGTGACTTCTTTTAGGTGTGTTTGCATGGTGAATTCATCAACTCTTTCTGCTGATTTCTTGTTGCTTTTACTGGGTTTTGTGTTGCGGTACTGATTTCTCTTAAAAATAATTAAAACACCACTTGGTCTGAAATTGTTTGAATTGATAATGAATGAAGGTATGTGTGATAAGACTAGGGTTTTGGATGTGAAGCCTTTAAGATGTCTTTCCCCTGTATTTACATCCCCAAATGATATGTCAACTCCACAACCCTCACCTTTTGTTTGTGTTACTCCCACTGGTCCTTTCCCCACTGGGGTTTCTCCATTTTTCCCTTTTGGTGTTGGATTAGATGTAAATGAAACTAGTCATCAACAAACTCCAACTCCTAGGCCTGGCACAAGTATTGACTCTACTACTGGAAGAAAAAAGAAAAAAATGAATAAGCCTATGGAAGTTGAACCTCTGTTAAACAAGCTGCTCGTGTCGTTTAGACTTGTTGAATTGGATCAGCTCAAGAAAGCTGATGGTGATAAGGAGCTAGTCAGGAGGATATTACTGGTTTTTGATTTGTTTAGAAGAAGGATGACTCAAATTGATGAGTCGACCAATGGGTCAGGTTCTGGTACAAGGCCAGATGTAATAGCTTCTAATATGATGAGGAAGAAGGAAGTTCGTACAAACCAAACAAAGAGGGTTGGTAATGTACCTGGAATTGAAGTTGGTGACATATTCTTTTTCAGGATGGAACTATGCTTAGTGGGCTTGCATTCACCAACTATGTCTGGGATTGATTATATAACTTCCAAACTAACAATTGATCAACAACCTCTTGCACTTAGCATAGTGTCTGCGGGAGGATATCATGATGATGGAGGTGATGGCGATTTGTTAGTTTACACTGGACAGGGTGGAGTCCAAAGGAAGGATGGGAAAATGTTTGATCAGAAACTTGAGGGGGGTAATCTTGCTTTGGAAAAGAGTTTGCATCGTGGAAATGAGATAAGAGTAATTAGGGGCGTTAGGGATGTCACGAATCCAACTGGTAAGGTCTATATTTATGACGGACTTTATAAGATTCGGGAATCATGGGTAGAGAAAAACAAGTTGGACTGCAATGTATTTAAGTACAAACTTCTGAGAGTACCTGGGCAGCCTGAAGCATTCAAAGTATGGAAGACAATTCAACAATGGAAGGATGGTGTGGCGTCACGTGTTGGAGTCATCCTACCAGACTTCACATCTGGTGCGGAGAGTCGACCAGTTTGTCTTGTTAATGATGTAGATGATGAGAAAGGACCTGCCTTTTTCACATATATTCCTAGTATGAAGTATTCAAAACCTTTCTTAATGCCTAGACCCTCCCCAGGTTGTCACTGCGTTGGTGGGTGCCAACCTGGTGACTCTAATTGCCCTTGTATTCAGAGGAATGGAGGCTTTCTGCCTTATAGTTCACTTGGAGTTCTTATGAGTTACAAAACCTTGATACATGAGTGTTATTCAGCCTGTTCATGCCCTCCTAATTGCCGAAATCGAATATCCCAAGGGGGTCCTAAAGTTCGTTTGGAAGTCTTTAAAACAAAAAATAGAGGTTGGGGACTCAGGTCTTCTGATCCTATACGTGGAGGTGGTTTTATTTGTGAATATGCTGGAGAAGTCACTGACGTTGGTAATGACAGTGGCAACAATTACATTTTTGATGCAACCCGTATATATGAATCACTGGAAGCCGTACATGATTATACTGACGAGTCTCGGAGAGTCCCTTTTCCCCTTATAATAAGTGCCAAAAATAGTGGAAATGTTGCTCGTTTTATGAACCATAGTTGTTCACCTAATGTATACTGGAAGCTTGTTGTACGAGAAAGTAACAATGAGGCATACTACCATATCGCCTTTTTTGCCATTAGACACATTCCTCCCATGCAAGAATTGACCTATGACTATGGTATTGACAAATCAGATCATAGGAGAAAGCAGTGCTTATGTGGCTCGTTGAACTGTAGAAGGTATTTTTACTAGTCTGATGACACAAAAGGAGTTTCATAGACACATATCCCTCCAGATCAGGTTAGGTTTCCTCTCTCAAAAGTTAAAATTCTCATTGTAACTGCTCATTTTTCTCTTTATAACCCACAAGTAGTGATAATCATGTGAACGTTGTAAAATAAGTTGGCGAATATGCAAATTCATGTTAATGTAGTTTAAGTAAATTGGTGAATATTTTGAGGTCATCTGAATATTTTAAGTAAATTGGTGAATATTTTGAGGTCATCTGAATATTTTAAGTAAATTGGTGAATATTTAAAGTACCCGACTTCTTTTTTCAAAAATCTTTGGTTATTATGACTTACACCTGTTAGGTTTGTACAACTGATCTTCAAATCGACCTGTTTTCCTTTTAATTTGGTTGTTAGGCCTGTTATGCAAATTTTGTAAAGGGCCTTATGCGGTGTTACACTAATCTTCTGCTTTGTGGTGTCAATACAAAATGACACTAGTGCACAGGTGTGTGTCTGTGTCTGATTTGACTCAGTCTGGATAAGTAAGAAGGAAGGCAGTTTATTTTTTATTGTTGAAGTAGATGCTAAGAGTACATGATATGGCATTTAAGCTGACAAAAAAATTCCAGCTGGCTTCTATACATAACTGACTAAGCCAGTTCTAGAGAGCTAATGTAATCTAAAAATTGATCAACATTGTGAACAGGGTGCATTCTAGACCAACAGTACACAATAGCAATGCACCTAGCTTTTTAAGAGCCTAATCAAGTTGAGCTTCCATCAAAATATTTGTTGTTTCTTTGTCCAAATAACACCAAAATATACAAGCAGGAAGCGTTGCCCATATTTTCTTGATGGCTTTATCAACTCTTCATGAACTCCAGCTCTCATAAGCATCCTTCACCGTGTAGGAGTGACCCATTTGAGATCAAACACACACATGAATATAATCTAAATATCCATAGCCACTTGGCTGTGCAATAGCAAATACCATGTACTTTCAGCTATCCTTTGGCACATGTAGTATCTGTTGGGTAACTAGAAGTTCCTCTTAATCAGGTTATCTTGAGTAAGGCATGCCTCATATAAGGCTGTCGTGAAACAAATGACTTTTGGAGATAGTTTAGTTCTCCAGATGAGTTTCCAAGGCTAGTTATCTATCATAGAGTTACTTGAAAAGCTGTGTTGGTATCCCTCCTTGACTGTGTAGTTGCCTCCACCATATTTTCCCATTTAAGTTTACTTGGCTTTGCTAAGAGGTCTATACCGATTTATCTCCCAGTCTATCAAGTCCCAAATATCCCCTCGTCTGTTTTCTTCAATGATTGGAGAGGAATCTTGAGCTATAAGAAATAGGCTTGGGTATTCTTCCTCCAGAGTGGAATTTCCTATCCATTTATCCTTCCAAAACCTGATATGTGCACCACTATCTACTGCAAAGTGGACGTTCTGTGAGAAAGTGCTCCATTGTTTACTGATGCATTTCCACACACCAATTCCATAGGGAGCATTTGAAAATTTTGAGCACCAATGATTTAACTCCCCATACTTAGCTTTGATAACCTCTTTCCAGAACCTTGCAACCTCCAATCTCCACAGGACCACAGCCACTTCATCATCGTGCTTTTGTTGTGAACAAAAAGGTCCTTGACGCCCAGTCCCCCATGAATGTTTGGTTGGGTTACCTTTTTCCACTTTATCAAATGAAATTTATGTCCCTGATTGTTGCCTTCACAACCTTGGCTGGGATAGAAAAAAGAGCCATAAAGTAGGTTGGAATGCTACCCAACACACTATTAAGAAGTGTTAATCTGCCACCCAATGAAAGATATTACATTTGCCATGTTGCAAGTCTCTTCTCAAGTTTTTTCTATGACGCCATTCCAGATTTCAGTGGATCTGAATTTCGCTCCCAGTGGTAAGCCATGATAAGTAGTAGGAAATGTGCCAATGTTGCAGCCCCTAATTTCAACTAGCTCCTCCATTATGTTTTCACCTCTCTTTTTTCGATCAATTGAAATTATTTGATCTGACCAATTCTTAACAAATTTTATGTTTTCAAAGAGACGTGGAGGAACCTGATGATGTCAAGTGTCCCTCTGCTTTGTATCAAAATGAAGTTCCCTTTGCTAGGGACTCAATCAAGGGCTTAGAGATGTTAATTTGTCATCCTTAATGTCCTTAGGATGGACCATTTTCACTGAAACTTACTGATGTATCAGTTCAAGTTTTTAACAAGGAAGGTGAGACTCGTGGTAGAGATGGCATGATTTGCAAAATAGGCAATTCTGTCAGTTCGGGTTTGCGTCCATTCTTATCATAGGTTCGAAGAAGAATACAGGGACTCTCAAAAAAAGAGAAAGAAACAGGACAAAGGAAAATCGCAGATACTTGGTTTAGCTGTTAGAAGTCAACGACATGACAACTATAACCTTTATGTCTATCGTGACCTGCACAATTATGGAATTATTAATTTGCTTGAGCAAGAAAAATCTGAAAGTTAAAAGGCAATAATGACGTCATATGTGTCTCTATATTTTGATATGTGCTCAAAGTTATTTTTTCTCTTTAAATATGTATTCTATACTTCAAACATTTGGTGGAATATCCCACTTGTGGAATCACACTGGGTATGTTGTTGTTGTAGAACATTTGGTGGAATGTCCACCTTCTTTTTCTTTAAATTTTCATCCTTTTTCCCCAAGGAAGGGGGATGAGGATGGGTTTGAGGAGTTTACTTATAAACAAGATACTTCCGTATTTTTGATGTTTTTCATTTGTGTTTTTGTATAAACAATTTCCTTCCACCCTTCTGGATGATTGTTTTTGCTGAAGGTTTCCTATTCCTTAACATCAGCTAATCATCTTGAACTTTTAGGTAACATGATATTTTAAAGCCAATAGTTTAGTATACAGAGCCAGGTTAGAAACTATAGTCTCTAGTAAAATGTTCTTATTGAAAAGATGTTGCTGTGAATTGGTTATTTTGTCTAAAATGAAATGGTCATTACTGCTCTAGCTGTTTCAGTTCTAGGTGTGTGTTTAGTGATTGACTACAGGGGGTGGAGTTGAGGTTAATTAAAAAGTTTTAGTCTATATAGTAGAAGTTTGGCTGTTACCTTCTCAAAAAATAATATAGTAGAAGTTTGGATTCATTCTAGTTGCAATTTTTTTCTCGGGATAAGGTATTTTATTCACAGAAGTGTGGTAAGAAAGTATTGTGAACTGTGTGTCATGTTGTAGCTCGGAGGAGCTTCTGGGTTCTTGTTTCCTTTTCTTTTTTCGATAAATGGTAAACTTACACCATACATTCAAAAAGCTAATACAAGAAAACTTAATAAAGTCAAGAGCAGCTTCTTGTCCTTTGGAGTGTTTCCTATTCATCTCCTTTCATTAACTCCGCATAATCTGCCGGGTGTTGCATCCTGAACTGTTCAGCCTTCTTCTGTACTGGAGTCATACCCCAAATAGATAAGAAAGCAGTCTAGCACAAATCATGGCATGTCCGGGGGACACAAAAATAGATTCGAACTCTCTTTGCTACTTTGCGTTAAAGTAAAAGGTGATATTTTTATTCTTCAGCAACTTCATGCAAAAAGCATTTGTTGTGCCACGCTTTTCCTCTACCTTATCCAAAAAATGAAACAAAGCCATGTTTGCCCCAGGGCTTTGGAGGAGTTGAACTGTTTCTCAAGTTCTGTTTTGATTAGATGATATTTTCCGTTAACATGAATGCTCATGTTGTTTTTTTTAAAAGATGGTGTGGCAAAAAAAGGTTGAAACTAGTGATTGGAAATGTCTCTCAATATTTTTATTAACATAGGAAGGCTTTAAATAGCCAACTTGACAAGCAGAATCTGCAGAAAATTCTGCATAACAAGAATTAAAAAAAAAGCTAAAATATCTTAACAAATTAATTTAAGAAATTTATAATTCAAAAAAGATTCATCCTAAACCTAAGCATATTATTATACTAAAAGAAATACTGCTGTAGCTGAAAGCAATTTTCAACACTCCTCCTTTGCTTTAGTTGCTGCAATTTAAAAAAAGATTGTTCCTCAATTTCTGCTTCTGGTGTTAATTTGTGCTTGAGTTCTTTTGACTGCTTTTGAACTTGCACACTTTTTTAATGGGAAAAGGGTCATATTTGCCATCATACTTTCGGAAAAGGGTCATATTTGTCCTCCGTTAAAGTATGGGGACAAATATACCCTTCCCGTTGTGAAAGTTGTTATATTTATCCCTTTTTAACAGAAACGCCACATGGATGCCACGTGGAGGGTGTGGTAGGTTTTTCAGATCTCTACTCTCTCTTCAAAACCTAGTAACTCTACTCTTCTCCTCTCTCATGTTGAGACAGCCACCACCGACCACCACCACGTAGCCGGCGAACGATCGTTGACGGAGAACCACCGGGACCCACCTTCCCTAGTCACCGCCTCCACCGCCGTGGATGGAGAACCTCCGGCGGAGCTTCGACAACCCATCCCGCCAAGGATCCGGTACCCAGCCCTCATCCGAGATCCGTCGGAGCTTCGACAACCCAATCTTGATTATGTCAAATTTTCCGATGTAAATCCTAAAGATTTCAGCATGGTTTTGCACTATGCTATGATATCTATACGCAACTTTGTTAATTTCTTGATTTGCATTTGAATCTTATGTTTGCACAGATTTATTCAGTGGGTTCAACGTGCCAACTTTTAATGTTCAAAATGATGATTCTTTATTTTCCGGCGAGATAAGTCGCCGGAACTTTTTCTATGAACAGTCAAGAAGTTGAAGTCTCTGAGTGTTACTCATTTTCTCAAAACCTTCATTTGGTTCATCCAAAAATGGAGTTTTCCTTTTCCGGGAAGTTGAATCAGAGGAAACTTTTGAACTTCGGCGTGTGGCTATTGCATTGCTTAGCATTCTCTTTTGATCATCCAAACACCATGGGCATCCATTGATGAGCTTCGAAGGTCAAGTTTGAAATTTCGGGTTGCCGCAAACGGGTTCTATTTCAAGTGGGTGTTTCGGGAAAACAATCTCTATATCATTGTGAAGTTGTGGTTCAATTTTGGGGTGATTTTGTTGAGTTTTGAGGGGGTTTGATAGAGATTTTCTGTTGGGTTTGTCAAGAAGATGAAGAATAGTCACTGAAATTTTCAGATTTGCAAAACTAATCGCTTTTGAGGAATTAAATGATTAATTGTTGTTTGTATCATCATCTGAGCTTTAATTTTACTATTGTAGCTCTTGTTCTGATGATTGTTAACTATTGTATTGTGTTGTTATGGTTGTTTGGTGAGTTTGTGACTGCTCCGGTTGACCGGAGCAGTGGGGGAGAACGGATGGACGGTGAGGCAGTGGCTGTGGAGAGGGGTTCGTCGGAGCATGGTGGTCGAAGCTCCGGCGGTGGAGGTGGCTGTTGAAGACGAAGGTGGCCCCCCACCTCCACGTGGCGTCCACGTGGTGTTTCTGTTAAAAATGGGCAAATATAACAACTTTCATAACGGGAAGGGTATATTTGTCCCCATACTTTAACGGAGGGCAAATATGACCCTTTTCTGAAAGTATAATGGCAAATATGACCATTTTCCCCTTTTTTAATAGGACTCTTTCTTCTTCTTTTTTCTTTATCTTTCTTTTGGTTGGGCACATAAAAAGCACCATCAATAATCCTTTCTTGTCTGAAAGCTCTTTTGAAAGTGTTTTAATTTCGACAATGATAGAATTCGCTGGGAGTGTTCGTAAGGATCGTTCTTCCATTATAACATTCCATAAGTCATGTGTTTCAAGAAGTGTTATCAAAAGCGAAAAGCGCAAAATAGCTCGAAAGTCCGTTGGGGCTTTAAGCGCAAATAAAGCATGGGCTTTTTGAAAAAAAGGCACAAGTGGAGAATATGTACAAATATATATATGTTTATCTCAAGATTAATAATTATAAGCATGAATAACAAATATATGGACAATGAAATTGAAACAAATTTACGATAAAATGAAATGTTGCTTCTTTAGGACGCACTCATTGGCAAGGAAAAGTATCTCTTAAAGCATTGATAACGATACTGAAGCACACATTAAGCGAGGCGCTTAACATGTTTTGAGCCTCGCTTCAGGGTTTAAGCGCGCTTTAAGTGCGCCTTTGATAACACTGGTTTCAAGAAATGATTATATTTTCATTTTTTGACCAATGTAAATTTGTGAGTATTGAAAGAGAGATTGCTGCTTGTCATGTTTGAAAGTGGTTTAAAATTGGAATTGGTTGAAAATAGGTCTGTGCTTGAAAATAAGCACGGGTTAAAAATAGCTTTTGAAAATGGTTCTTCAGATGAACTTACAAATCCCTTGAGACCACTTAGATTAAATGTATTTTTATAAATCTAAGTGGCAAAGCATTAGTTTGTTGATTCTCTTTTCCATGTTAGTATTTGGTGATAAGGCCTAAGGAGAAGATGGCTATAACTCAAGAAGGCAGCAGCTATATATCAATTAGGAACAGATCACTTTGCCTTGTATTCTTCCTCCATTTTGTAACTTTTGTCTCATATTGTAGCCTATCCACAGTGATTTGGAAGTAGATACCTTATGAATTAAGTGTATTCTCACTTGGGTGTGGTCTAATTTTTTGTGTTTCTCATTTCCTCTTAAATTTTGCTTCCCTTATTTCTCTTCTCCTTTTCAATAAAACTGTGTGTTCTTCCGGCACTCATAAAACAACTATGGTGGACAAAATGCTAAGCATACTGGTTTTCCCCCTTTTCAGATTATCAGAAGTTGAGAATATGAACAAAGGCGCTGAGCACCTACCCTTGAATGGATGGCATGAAAACTGTAGATTTATCGCATCACTGGGAGACAAGCCCTTGGTGTTTGTAGTTGAATCTTATCAGCTCGCTAAAACTTTTGGAACTGTTTGTAGTTTTGATGCATTAAACTTTAGGGTTGTAATTTCTAGTTAGTTTGGTGAGGCATAGGTCTACCTCATCTTAATTTTGGTAATACTCGTTGGCCAGTAGTATTGAACTTACTAAGACTGTTTTGTTGTGTGTTTGTTTTTCACCCCCTCCCCCCTCTTTTACTTTGATAGCCTATAAGGATTCTGAATCAAAGGGGAATAGGAGAAGAATATTTATCACTTCTTTTTTGTATGTGACTGATGGAGTACAAAGCTAGCTTACTATAAGTAGTACATTTCTTCATTGTAAGGAAAAGAAGGGGATGCATATATTCTTGATTGCTTTGAGCCACCGCCCGCCAGCAAGCCTCTTTTTCTTTCACATTTTACAAATGATATGGCAGGTCTCTAAGCCCAGAGCTACTGCTAATTTTTGTATTATGGTTTAATGGAAAATTTGCACTTCGCCTTTCACATTTTCTAATGAGATATGATGTTTACAGCTGGAGTTGGCATTAGCCTTTTAAACTTTGACGAAGCTGTTCTGTACTATGATTTCCTCGACATTCAGCAGTTTCTGTAGATGCTATAGCTTCAAAATATTAGCTAAGTCAAATCTTTATTCACCTGAATGAACCTTCTTGCCGCCTATAGGACTGCACTTGCCGGCTGACCTACATCCAAGTTCACTGTAATCCAGTGTAAGCAATGGGATCTGGTTCCGAAATGTTTCCTCATTCTAATTATCACCAGATGGTAGCACGGGCTCAATAATATAGATGAAGTATTTGAGGCTAATAATGGAGTTTAAGTTGAAGGAACAATATAATAGTACACAATTTAAGTTATAGGAACACCACCGCCTCTAGCAGACAAACAACATGGATAGATTCCCTATCCACAACTTCCATATTGAACTATTTAAGTTTGTTTTATATAAAGTTGGAAGGAAAAGCTGAAAGAAGTCTAGATTTACAACAGCAATGCCATTTTTAGACAAAAGAACATGACCAGGACACAGTTTCGCTTCTGCTCTGTGTCTATAATTCTTCATTTCAAAGTCTATTCCTCATTCTACAGTCCATGTGACTACTCCTCGGACAACATCCTCCAGGTCTAGTTCTGCAACAACAATTAAGTAAAGACATTTCCCCTGTTGACACTAAGGTTGGCCAGTGGGCCGGGTCGGCCCGGTCCGGACCCGATCCCCCTAAAAAATTGGGGACGGCTCGAACCCGAGACGACTCCTGCCTCGCCCCTGTGCCCGATCCTCCCGATCCCCTTTCCCTTTGCAAAAATGGTTGTTGCACAACTGCCATTTTATATTTTGGCCGTTGTGCAACGATCATTTTTGGCCTCCCCTACCCCACAACCTCCCTACCCCTTTAATATTTATTTTTAATCCATAAGTTAATATATTTACACTTTAACCCAATTTCCAACTATAAATACCTCATTTTCTCTTCATCTTTCTAACAAATCGTCCTACAATCTCTCTAATTTCTCAATCTATCTCTCTACAAGCCTACATTGCTTACTAAATATTATATTTTATTTGTTCATTCGTATAATTGTATCAAAGTTCAAAAATTGGGAGTGAAGTTGGCAACTAGCTTGAGGATCATCCATCAAGCAAAGTTTCAATTTTCAACCTCGATTACAAGTCGGCGTTTGATACCTTCGTTCCTTCTTTAAATTATTATTACTTTATTTTAATTATCGCACTTAATTTCATTATCTTTAATTATTTATTTGCATAATTAAAATGGAAGGATTAAGAGATGTGTTTAAGGGTAAGGGTGCTTCTTCTACTAGGAGTAACAAGGACATGAGTACTTCTTCTAGTCATCATATTCCTAGACAGGATGATTTGATTGATTACACTCATGTAGATGAAACTGATTTTTAATGATATACCATTAGATGATGAGATATATCACAACTGAACCAGACTTTAATTTAGAAGATAATCTAGATGACACCCACTAGTGCACCTCAAACTGGAACGCCTCCTATTCCCCCTAGTATGAGACGAAGTCCAACACAACAAAAATTAAAATCAGTTGCATGATATTTTTTTTATAGGGACCAAGAGAATCAAGTAGTTAGATGTCAAATTTGTAAAAATATTTATAAATTTAAAATGGGAAAAGGTCAGGGTGGGACGAGAGGTTTATTGAGACATGAAATTAGTTGCGGTGGAGGGTTTGCCTTTTTCATTTCCTTCATCTCATGATTTTGTTCATTACATAAGAGGTATGTATAATCCTTCTTTAAACGAGTTTTCTAGATCAACTGTTAGGAGAGACGTTTTTAAATTTGCACATGAATATCAACAATATTTACGTTATTCATTATATCATTTTCCTGAGAAAAATATCTATCACGTCTGATATAAGTCGTAGTACTAACATCCATGATTATTTAACTGTAACATGTCATTTGATAGATTATAAATGATCTATGCAAAAACGTATTTTAGCATATAGATATATTGATGATAAGCACACTGGAAGTTTTATTGCAGAAAATATTCATCAAGTTTGCGATTATTATGGTATAACTGACAAAATAATGTCGGTTACGTTAGATAATGCTTCTTCTAATAATTATGCTATTAGACTTTTAACTTCATCTTTTCCTAATCATTTTCATATAAAATGTGCGTTCCATATTTATAACTTAGTTGTAAAGGATGGTCTATAACATAATCACGCCTACGTGGGTGATTTGACGCTTGTACAAATAGAGGGGTGAGACAAGTACGTTGTGATCTTCATTGATGATGGTACAACATATTGCATTCTTTGTTGAAGAACAAAGATGAATCTGTTTAAGCGGATGAGCGCTACTAAGTAGAAGTTGCAAAACTACTAAGTTTACGGATTGAAGAATTCGTAGGGATAGAAGGGGAGAATACGAAGCATCGTTTATCAAACAACTGCTCCTTACTCACCTCAGTCTAACGGTATTAGCCAAGCGCAAAGCCGCACGCCCAAGATATGTGGGGCAAGGCGATCCTTACCGCTAAATCAATTCTTAACGAGAACTCCGCATAAGGATAAGGATAACCCTCCATGTAAAGCATGGAAAGAATCTCATATACAAATATTGTGATATGGGGTAGTGTGGCAAGTTTTGAAATACCAAAGCCAAAGCGGGTCAAGTTGGACCTAAGACTGTATATTGCATATCCACTAGATCTGCAAATAACAGTAGTGCGTATCGCATCTTGGTGTCAAAGAATGATGAAGTTTTTGAAGACAACTTTCCTTAAGAAGGAAAAAGAAGTAATTGCTCGAGGTTAACAAGAACCCGCGAGTGCCTGATTGTACGGAACTAGACGTTCCAGATCGACAGAACTCAGAGATTCTAGATGTTGAACCGAGACAGAGCAAAAAGAGGGGACAAAGACTTGTTCTAGGCCTTCTAGCTTATATGGTTGAGAATGAATCATGGACAATTAACAAAGAATTGTCAACTCTAGAAGTGCTGCTTTGGAAAGAAGCTAACAAGAGAGAAATAAACTCCATCAGATAGAACCACACTTGTGTAATGGTTGATATTCCTCCGGGAAAAGAACCTTTGGGTTGTAAAAATGGATACTCAAATCGAGTAAAAAGTAGATGGATCTACTGATAAGTATAAGGCCTCGGCTATTTGGACATGTACTCCTATGTGAATAGCTTAACATCTAGGGTCATTACAGTCTTGCATGACATGGATGATTGAGACATCCTTCCTAACCGGAGAGTTGGTTTAGTGGACTATTGGGATTCTTCCTGAACTTCCTTGTTGGTCCCTGAAATGTTTACATTTTGGTCCTGGAAGTTTCATATAAAACAGAAACAATGAATCTAACTACAGAAACATTGATTCTAAAGCTAGAAAACCAACAGTTGGAAAACCAAAAGTCCGAAAGTGGAAGAAGAAAGTAATACGGAACAACCCAAGGGGTATGTGGTTCCAGGGAAAAGAAGAAAGTCTGTCGGCTTGTCAAATCTCTGTGCGGGCTAAAACAGGCCCCGAAGCAATGGCTCAAAAACTTTGATAGTACTCTACTAACGAAGGGTTTCTCCATTAATGAATGTGACAAGTGTGTCTACATGAAAGGTAATTCTAACCTGTTCGTCATGATGTGCCTTTACGTAGACGACATGTTGATCACAGGGAAAAGTCCTAGGTTGAGCCTAGAGACTAAGAGTATGTTGAAACGATGTGTCAATATGGATGATATGGGTATTGCAGATGACATCTCAGGAATTGGGAATTCCAAGACATCTAACGGACTGGTCTAAACCAAACTCATATGTGAGGTATTTTGACTGTCTCGTTAAAGTCACCAATGGATATGAATCATAGAATTGATTGGAATCATGGTGCACCTATATATCATGAGCGATAGACGCAGGTCACATGTAGTTCAATGTATTTTACACATTACAACTGACCTGGTATCGACTTATAAATAAGATCAGTTGAACTGAGGTTCACACGTGATTCTGGAAATGATCAATAGAAGGACTTAAATGAGATGTGACGACATCTGAATTATTTGCTTATCTATGGATTATCGTATTCTGGATGTCCCGCGGTTCTGGGAGAACTCAGTGATGCAAACTGGACATCAAACTTGAAGAACACCAAAGCCACAAGTGGATGTGCATGGCGTGTCTTTGGAAAATCCTCTAAGCAAACTTGCATCGGCCGATTCGTGATGGAATCGGAGTTTATCGCTTTGTACAAAGTATGATGAGAAGTTGAGTAACTTCACGACCTCTTAGAGGATGTCCTTCATTGGGAGTAACTCGTGCCTTTGTCCGTTATACACTGTAAGGGCACGGATGACGACGTCTGGACATATCTGTCGCAGACATAAGACTGTATGGCAGTTGATCATCTCGGGTGACACATCCTTGATTACTAAATCAAAGGAATATAACATACCATTTAATTAAGGGATTACCCAAAACATCAAGAGTTCTGTCGGTATAGGGGAATGGGCTTAAAACCCAAACAATAAAAACTGATACGATGGATACCCAACCATACTGATTGGAGATCCTAAGAATTTGGTTCAATGGGAAAACTAAGTCGTAAAGGTTAAGTTGAGCGCTTCGGTGGAAGCAAGAGCACTTCGGATGATGATTTCTGTAAAGAAACATGAATCCAAAGTCGTTCCCGCGATAGACCTTAAAGTGCTATCTGCAGCGTGGGTAAATATTAATTTTTCAAAACCTTTAATGATCCTCAACGGTTGAGGTTAAGTTTGGGCAAACTTTTAATGGTTCCTAACACTCATGGAATGGGGTATAGCAGGATACTTTGTAGGAGACCACCTATTTAAGTGCGAGAACTGGCTGCCTCAAATGAACGCACTTAAAAATCTAAGTGTGTCCACGGCCACAACGGACAAAACATTAAGAAAAACAGAGTAAGGAAAGTTGTTGTATTGGCACCATTGTCTTGACTTACACTAAACACTAACAGTTCAAGACATCATGTTCACCGTGCATTAAGTAAGTCCGATGGTATTCTACTATGGAATGTTCAAAGCCACGGCTACCTATCTAGATGCAACATCGATCCGCCGAAAGATTGATATAAAGGCACCATGTGAGTGCGCCAAAATCTCTTTCAAAAGGGGATTATTGGAAATTTACTAATGTGGAATTAAGTTTAACCCATTATTTATGACTCGAACAATTGAGGCCTCGCACATTGGAAACGTCGTTTCCACACACGTGTACACGTAGTGCCAAGTATCATAAATTTCATTAGTGAAAGAGTTATGGGTACGTGAGTAAACGTTTGAGACATGAAATGATGGGCAATCGTTGATTAAATGACATGTGTTCCACATTGGTAAATGAAGGAAGAAGTGTAAGATTGAAATGGGTCGGAAAAGGGCCGTGACACCACCGCAGAGCCGGGGAGCCGTGGCGTCAGCACCACAAGGGTCGCGGCGCCCCAAGGGTAGGGTCGCGACGCTTATGCGGGTTTTAGCTACCGGAGCCGAGGCGCCGCGACGCTAACAAGGTAGTGTCTGTGCGAACGGAAGTCCAAAAGTTTGACTGATTGTGGGGACGGTTTGGAGCCTTCAAAAGGCAGTTTCTCCTCCATAAATCAGCCATTATTTGGCTACATTACTTGGTGAATTAAGTGGCCATTTCATGGCAATTAAATGGCCGTTACATGGGCACTTGAAATGACATTCTTACACTATTATAAATTGAGGCTTTGGCTCAATTGTAGACAACCCCTTCACACTTCTATAATTCAGATTTTATGAATTCTTCCTCTCTAAGCATTCTTTCATACACTCAAAGGTTTTTCTTGAAAAACACTTGAGTTTTCTTTGCTCATTTGTTAGTTGTTGTTTTATCTTGGGAGACAGTTGCCCATATCGTAAAAGGATATATACGGGACAATAATGTCTTAAGGACAGAGTCAATATCACTCGACTCATTAGCGCAACTGTAACGCTACCAGATTTAGGGTCTGTTTGGCCAAACTTCTAGAAAAGTGTTTCTGTTTCTTAGAAGTAGTTCTGCAGAAACTGTTTCTAGAGAATCTGTTAGGGTGTTTGGTTTATAATTATAGAAATACTTCTGAGAAACAAACAATTTCCTGTTTGGCCCACATTTATGCAAATTTACTAGAATATTCTTTTTAATAGATTTAAAACTATTTAAAATATTTTTTTCTATCCTATTTTCTAAAAAATAGTATATCTTTACACTTTAATAAATTTTTTTAAAATTATTTAATTGCAATATTTAATCAAAAAATAATATTATATTGTACATAAGAAATGTAACGACAATATGATAGTTAATGACTCAAATATATCCAAACCTACCCCGCCCTACCCACACCTACCCCCACCTCATCCTCAAATTTCTATGTCATATTTTTTTTTACTTTTATAAAAAATATGAATTTTTTTCTTCCCCCTACTTCCCTCCTACCCCCCACCCCATTGCCCTACCCCATCCTCAAATTTCTATTTCATATTTTTTGTTACTTTTATAAAAAATGATTGAAAATATGAAATTTTTCTTACCTCCCTACCCCACGGCTACCTATCTAGATGCAACATCGATCCGCCGAAAGATTGCTATAAAGGCACCATGTGAGTGCGCCAAAATCTCTTTCAAAAGGGGATTATTGGAAATTTACTAATGTGGAATTAAGTTTAACCCATTATTTATGACTCGAACAATTGAGGCCTCGCACATTGGAAACGTCGTTTCCACACACGTGTACACGTAGTGCCAAGTATCGTAAATTTCATTAGTGAAAGAGATATGGGTACGTGAGTAAACGTTTGAGACATGAAATGATGGACAATCGTTGGTTAAATGACATGTGTTCCACATTGGTAAATGAAGGAAGAAGTGTAAGATTGAAATGGGTCGGAAAAGGGCCGTGACACCACCGCAGAGCCGGGGAGCCGTGGCGTCACCACCACAAGGGTCGCGGCGCCCCAAGGGTAGGGTCGCGACGCTTATGCGGGTTTTAGCTACCGGAGCCGAGGCGCCGCGACGCTAACGAGGTAGTGTCTGTGCGAACGGAAGTCCAAAAGTTTGACTGATTGTGGGGACGGTTTGGAGCCTTCAAAAGGAAGTTTCTCCTCCATAAATCAGCCATTATTTGGCTACATTACTTGGTGAATTAAGTGGCCATTTCATGGCAATTAAATGGCCGTTACATGGGCACTTGAAATGACATTCTTACACTATTATAAATTGAGGCTTTGGCTCAATTGTAGACAACCCCTTCACACTTGTATAATTCAGATTTTATGAACTCTTCCTCTCTAAGCATTCTTTCATACACTCAAAGGTTTTTCTTGAAAAACACTTGAGTTTTCTTTGCTCATTTGTTAGTTGTTGTTTTATCTTGGGAGACAGTTGCCCATATCGTAAAAGGATATATACGGGACAATAATGTCTTAAGGACAGAGTCAATATCACTCGACTCATTAGCGCAACTGTAACGCTACCAGATTTAGGGTCTGTTTGGCCAAACTTCTAGAAAAGTGTTTCTGTTTCTTAGAAGTAGTTCTGCAGAAACTGTTTCTAGAGAATCTGTTAGGGTGTTTGGTTTATAATTATAGAAATACTTCTGAGAAACAAACAATTTCCTGTTTGGCCCACATTTATGCAAATTTACTAGAATATTCTTTTTAATAGATTTAAAACTATTTAAAATATTTTTTTCTATCCTATTTTCTAAAAAATAGTATATCTTTACACTTTAATAAAAAAAATTAAAATTATTTAATTGCAACATTTAATCAAAAAATAATATTATATTGTACATAAGAAATGTAACGACAATATGATAGTTAATGACTTAAATATATCCAAACCTACCCCGCCCTACCCACACCTACCCCCACCCTATCCTCAAATTTCTATGTCATATTTTTTTTTACTTTTATAAAAAATATGATTTTTTTTCTTCCCCCTACTTCCCTCCTACCCCCACCCCATTGCCCTACCCCATCCTCAAATTTCTATTTCATATTTTTTGTTACTTTTATAAAAAATGATTGAAAATATGAAATTTTTTCTTACCTCCCCTACCTCCCAGTCCACCTACCACATACTCAAATTTTTATTTTATATTTTTTTACTTTTATAAACATTTTATAAAAAAATATAATTTTTTTCTCCCACCCTACCCCTACCCCTACCCCACCCCATTGTCCTACCCCATCCTCAAATTTCTATTTCATATTTTTGTTACTTTTATAAACAATTATTGAAAATATGAAAAATTTCCTACCTCCACATACCCCTGCACCTATCACATTCTCAAATTTTTATTTTTTACTTTTATAAATAATTTATAAAAATATGAATTTTTTTCTTATCCCCTCCTCCCACCCTACCCCCACCCCATTGCCCTACCCATCCTCAAATTTCTATTTCATATTTTTTGTTACTTTTATAAAAAAATGATTTTTTTCTTACCCACCCTACCCCTACCCCACCCCATTGCCCTACCCCATCCTCAAATTTCTATTTCATATTTTTGTTACTTTTATAAAAAAAAAATTAAAAAATATGATTTTTTCCTTATCCCCGCCCGACCCGCCCTCCGCCCTACCCCATTCCCAAATTTCTATTATATGAGATTAAAATGAATTTTGTGAAAAGAAATGGTAAATGGGTCCAAAAAAATTTATTTAATGAGCAAAAAGGGCTTCTCGAGAAGCACTTCTGGAGAAGCACCAAATTGGTGTTTCTGCTTCTCTTCCCATCTAGAAACACTTTTTGGCTTCTGAAAAAGTGTTTACTGAAAGTACTGTTTGGCCAAGAAGTGTTTCGAGAAGCGAAACACTCTAAGCTTGGCCAAACAGGTACTTCGTGTCTATTGGTTTCAGGATATCAAGATCAATGAGCTTGCTGCAATTGGAACGAAGATCAAAGGACTCAAGACTCCAAGAGTGATTCAAGAACGAAGATCAAGACCTCAAAAGCTTATTGTTGCCACAACACTTGTTGGCTTAAAGTTTGTTGTATTGTAATCATATTGTTTACCCTTTCAAAGCACTAGTAGTAGTTGTATACTATTCTCGTACATCAATTGTATCTCACAATTGCAAAATAAGTTCCAATGGTGTCGAATCACCTTTGAGTCCCTCGGGTCCCAATTCGGACATAGAACCTGTTTGGATGGACTTATGGCTTTTGACATTCAAAAGTCATAAGCTAGAATCAAAAGTCATATGTTAGAAATTCTAGCTTGTGACTTTTGACTTATTTTTGTTAATTTGGCTTAAAAGCAAGTTCTTAAAACACTTTTTTATTTTATCCAAACACTATAAAACAGCTTATAAGCCACTTTGGCTAAACAACACTCAAAATAAGCTAATCCAAACAGGCTCATAGTCATAAGTCCAAATTCATCATACAAACCTATGAAACCTCTAAAAATTATAAATCTAAGCTTTTTAACTCAATTGTTGACTTTGGTCAACTCTCTTAACTTTAGGTTTCTAGTTCAATTTCAGTAATTTCAAAATAATCTCGACCCTCTCAAGACCCGGGTCATTCATATCTAGGGTTGTCCAACGGGCGGCGTGGTCGGGATCCGCGGGTGGGTAGGTTTGTCTGCTTGGGTGGCGGGTGTGCCGCCTCGCCATCCGATCCGATGGTCGGTTGGGTCAGTGGGTCTTTTATTTGCCTTTAAATTAAATAAATAAATAACACACATACATAACAAGATAGTTTAATAAAAACACCCCAAGGTTGTTTTTGTGCCTCTTATATTATTTGACTAGAAGTATGATTTTTTTTTTTGTAATACAATTTCAAAATTGCAACTTCGTGATATTGAAAGTTGTAAATAAATAGCATAGTAAAATTACAATTAAAAGAATTACATTTTAAGAAACACATTTTCTAGTTTCTTTATAATGTCTTGTGGTTCTTCGGTTGGAATTGATATATCTTGGTCAAATTGGACGACGTCTTGCACATCCGTCGGATAAGATTTCGTTGTAGTTGTAGTCTTCTTCTTTGTCGATCTCCGGTTGGCCGCACCTCCTACGCTCCGCACAAATTCAATCTCTGAATAGAACTGCAATCTCTAATGAGTCTCCTGCCAATGAATGTCTGTGCTCCCCTATTTGAAATCTTCCCGCAGAAAATGCGCTTTCGAACGCTGTTGATGACACTTGAATGTTAAACACATCTCGGGCCATCTTTGCTAGTGTTGGAAAATTCTTCTCATTCTGCTTCCAGTATTTTAGCAAAGTCTTCACGTCCCTCTTCATTTTCAATTGTTTAGTACGGTACAACACCCTGCAAAACAAAAACATATAACTCGCTAATTTGGTTAGAAATGGTACCACTATTCATTCTCTGTCTGAGGCTTTGAGTACTAGCCGCAGAAATATCATGTCGTTTTTGGGGTAGTGTTGAAGAACCAGTAGATGGCATGGAAGGCGGTTGGTTGCTAGCACTTTCTTGTTGGTAATGCGTATATATTTTTTTACATTCATCTTGAATGCTAGACAACACTTCTTCTCTACTTATTTCAACAAGTGGTGGGTCATTTGGATTTTTAGGAGTTGGAGGTGGAAGTGTAGCTATGCAATCGTAAATAGTTTCAACAAATTTTTTACAACCGTCTAGTTTAATAGACGGATTTAATACAACACTAATAAAAAATATTGGGGAATAGGAATAAAATATTTTTTCATTTTTTAATTTTTTTTAATAGGTTCCTTATAAGTTGGTTTTGCCATATATTCACTAAGTAATATAAATATTAGAGTTATATAAAATAACATTGATGAAATAGTAGGATAATAAATCTCGGAAAATTCTTTAGTAGCTAGATAAAATTTCTCTAAAAATATATTAAGTTCTAAAATTGTATCCCAATCGGAATCTATAAGCATATCACTAGGATTTTGATTACGGGCGTTAAAAAATTGGGTTATAGGTTGTCTATACTCATAAGCAACACGTAGTTGGTTGTATAAAGAATTTCATCTAGTGCATACTTCTTCGGGAACTTTTCTGTAAGCTAGACCACAATCGTGACAAGTTTCTTTATATTCTTTTAGTCGTTGTATTCTATTATTTAAAAAAATATAGTTTATAGCAAATTGAATTTTTGCAAGAATGTCTTCAAAAAGTTTTATAACATCCTTTACAACTAAGTTATAAATATGGCATGCACATTTTATATGAAAATGATCTGGAAAAGATGGAGTTAAGACAGTTTTTAATATTCTAACAGCAGAAATATTAGAAGAAGCGTTATCTAATGTAATAGTCATGACTTTATCACTTATGCCATAATAAATGCAAACAGAAAAAATATTTTCTTGAATAAAAATACCTGTGTGCCTTTCATCAATATATCTATATGCTAAAATATGATTTTGCATAGACCATTTATAGTCTATCTAATGACATGTTACAGTTAAATAATCATGACCGTTAGTACTACAGTCCATATCAGATGTGATTGATACTTTTCCAAGGTAATGATATAAATAATAACGTAAATATTATTGATATTCGTGTGCAAATTTAAAAACATCTCTCCTAACAGTTGATCTAGGAAAACCGTTATAAGCAAGATTGTACATTGATAATAAAACCAAGAGAATCAGGAAATGAAAAAGACAAACCCTCCACTGCAACTAATTTTGATAATTTTTCCCTATCTTTCATTTTATCGTATTTAGGGCCTACAATCGCTTCGCCATAGTGGTCAATTTGACCAGACTCGCGCGACACTATGTGAAGCTTGTCCCGACTGAGAGGTCATTGCTGCCTCACCCTTCACTTGAGCCTTATATTCATCCCACCTAGCTTTGTCTTTGGTATTCAAATGCGTAGTTAAACCTCCCGTCCCGCCATGACCTCTTCCCATTTTGAATTTATAAACATTTTTACAAATTGTGCATCTAGCAGCTTCATTTTGTACGTCTCTATCAAAAAAAGCCCATACAAGTGATGTTAATTTTCGTTCTGGTGGGCCTCGTCTCATACTAGGGGGAATAGGAGGCGTTCCAGTTTGAAGTGCATTAGTTGGCGTGTCATCTAGATTAGTAGGTGTGTCATCTAGATGTTCTAAATTAAACTCTTGTTGATTTTCAGAAAATAGCTCATCGTCTAAATCTACTGGTACTTCAGGAAAATTTTGAGTATCAATAAAATCATCCTGTATAGGAGGAATAAGATGACTAGAAGAAGGACTCTTGCCCTTGTCACCCCTACTAGAACCAGAAATAACATTACCCAACATACCTCAGACACCTTTCATTTTAATTTATACTAATAAATAGTTAAAGATAATGAAATTAAGTGCGCTAATTAAAATAAAGAAACAATAATAATTTAATAAAGGAACGAATGTACCAAATGTCGACGTGTAATCGAGAGATGTTGAAAATTGAAACTTTGCTCAACGGATGATCCTCAAGCTAGTTGCCAATTCCCAAATGAATAAATTAAATTGAATATTTAGAAGACAATGTAAATAGAATGAAAGATTATTAGAGAGATTGTAATTGTAGGAAGATTTGTGAGAAAGAATGAAGAAAAATGAAGTATTTATAGTTGAAAAAATTGGGTTAAAGTGTAAATATAATAACTTAAGGGTTAAAAATAAATATTAAGGGGTAGGCGGGGTTGGGGGAGGGGTATTTGGTCGTTGCACAACGACCAAATTGGTACAAAGCCGTTGTGCAACGGCTAGTTAGGGGTCGGATGGGGCGAGGCCTGGGCTGGTGGTCGGGTTTTTCATCGGCCGCACTGCATCGATGCCGATGCGATCTTGGGGAGGGGGGGGTCGGTATACCCCGCCCCGTTGGACAGCCTTATTAATATCTACAAGTCATAAATTACCAAATAATCCTACGAAAAGTCTCAAATAGGAGAATGAGGTCCTAAAATGTTTTGATTGGCTGTTACACTCTAAGCATCCTAAGGTCCATGAACTTTATTGAGGAGGGAAGATGGAATATTAGTAAGCTTAGAATTTCCAACTGGATAATATCTTCAACACCATCCTGGACATAGATGACTGGCATGTCTGGACAGTTGGTTCTGTTGAAGTTTGTACTTGCAAATCAGCCTGGTATAATATGAGAAAACAAAGGAACATGTCTCTAACTACCTCAATAATGTGGCATAATGAATTAGAATTTCCTTTATCATGTTAAGAATAATTCAGTCCAGGATCCCTACTTATGAGATGATCTAGAAATTTGGCAGAATGGGTTACCATTCAAGTGCTCATGTTGTACCAATCATAATGTGGAGATTGTCAAACATCTATTTTATAGGAGTCAGATTGCGACATTTCACTCCACTTTTACTTTCATATCAGGAAATTCGACTTGCACTTGCAATATCGAATTCGACTTTACGGAATACTTGCTCCTAGCTTATATATATTCACATAGGCCACTCAAAAATATATTTTGGTAGTTGTTGTGGTATTATAGCTAGTCTGGGTGATATCAGGCATGCCCTAATGTGTCAGCAATTGGTAAAAACAAATAATGGAGTTTATGTTGCTTTTTTGCAATGCCTTCCATTAGTCATTTGTTGGGAGATATGAAAGAATAGGTGTGTTTCCGAATTGAAAAACTCACATGTCTTGCAAGTATATAATTCAACAAGTGTGTACTTATATGATTGTCCTATCAAATACTTTTCCCAAAGTGATTTTCCTTAGTCACGGCATGTATTTCAAATTTCAGACTAAGACCAAGGAAGAACTATTTTATAATTAGTGATGTTAACCTTAGATAGTGATGATGTTTGTAAAGTTTTTACAGCATTGTTTATAGCATCTTTTTGTGAAGCTCAATGTATAAAAAATGTAATGGAGGTATCCTCCCAAGTTAGACAGCTTCTTTTTGTTCAGGTGTACACAAGAATGAGTCCTATCATTTTTCATCATATCTTGGAGGCCAACGTTTATGTCCTCCGTGTACTAATACCTTGATTATCTACGAGTGGGGGTATTGCCTAAATCACCACCAACATGGCTACAGAAAAACTAAATTTGTTGACATTATTTTTACAACTAAAGGATGCCAAAGGAATTTCAGTTTACAACTAAAGAAAACGCAACGCAGAGCACCCCAGCAAGAACAGCGGAAGAAATGACTATCCTCTTCGGCATCCTACCATGATCAGATCTAAGAAGCATTGCCTCATAAATTGGCAAGCAATTCACAACTCCAAATCCGGCAACAAAAAGTTGGATGAAGAACTCATCTAAACTTACCATCCTAAGGATTATTGACATGATTCCTCTAAGAAATGCTATCATATTGATGATCGATACCATTGCTAATGGCACGAACATAGGTGAAGGAATTCCAAACGTGAAGACACTTTGGTCGTACATTTTTCTTTCATCCTGCCCTGCTATTTTGCTCGTTACGTTGAATCCTTTTGTCGTGATGCCTAATTTCTTTGTTAGGCACTCAATTGAGGCGAAGAGAAAAGGTGACAATGCCTTCACGTACCACATTCTTTGATCATTCCAATACCTTTTTATAGTACCTTTGAACAATATAAACTGTACAAAATCATGTACATAGGCTCCAAAGAACAGGAAGACATACAAGAAGAACCATGGATCAAAAACCTGTCACAAGTTCCAGAAGGAGTTATAAACTCAATTGTCCTATACTTCTACACTAATTGAATAAAATGAGTATTGACGAAAGTGTTTTTCAATTGATTAGTCAAACATGAGTTGTTACTCTTCAAAAGTATTTTTCGAAAAACAGTTCTGATAAAAAATACTTTTTTCAAATAAGCAAATTCCGAAAACATGGCCAAACAGGCTACTAGGATTCAGATTTTGTACCTTGGGAAAGATGGAGATATTGTTGAGGAGACTTAGTTGTGGAACGCAGGCATACAGAGTGACCGGTATGCACCAAATTGGCCACAGAACATAGTGTATGTAGCAATTAGCCTTTAAAACTCCCAAAGCTTTGGTTCCAAATGTCAATGGGCTGTATTTACAGGATAACACCTCAAGGTGTCCAAAAGACCATCTTTTAACCTGGCTTAGTACATCATTTAGATTTATTGGTACTTCACCTAAAAATGCAGGCCTTTCAGTATTGCAAAATATTGAATCCCAGCCTTCACAGTGCATCATATAACCTGTGTATATGTCTTCTACAAGTGTTCCATACCTGATCCCCGTCTGAAAATTCGAATATGTGATTGTCATTGCTAACAAAAGAAAAGAAAATTTGTACTGGAGTATTCATCATGGTTCATTATCTAAACCTTCTGGCTTAATCTCAAGTCTAGTTCACACTCCAACAAACATATCTAGGATCACTATACTTCCAACCCATTTCTTATATGGTCACTCAACTTAATAATATTATCTAGTATAGTCATTTATCCTTTTGGTCCAAATAAAGTCACTCAAGTTTATACATTCATTTTACAAAGTAACAATTGCTTGAAAGCCCTTCTCAAAGTGAGAGAAAAGGTCCACAAAAGTCCCTTAAGTTTGAGTTTTGAATTAAACTAGCTCTTAATATGTTGTAAGTTGAGTGACCATGTAAGGAATTAACTCAAACAAAACTATAAACACTGGATGACCTCGAATCTGATTTATCGAATATTATACACATAACCTCTAAACTGAAAAGTGGCACACATGCATCCTCTTCAATTGCAGATATCATAAAGTAAATTTTAAAATGCAAGTTAGAGAGCATATTCATTGAATTTTATCATCATTTAGAATGGTTAACCTCATACCTTGGTACCCCAATCGGTGTTGTACTCGTAATTGCAGCTAGCAACATGACAAGCCAGCTCTACGATTGACACAGAGGAGATAGCCATATCGCGAATATGGCTATCTTCAGAGTGTCCTACTGAAGTAACTGATGATGGGCTACCAAAAAGAGCCCGGCGGTTGAAAAAACAGCCTGTTCCACAGTTATCCGGGCCACCAAGGCCATCCAAGCCCGCGGGTGAAATTCGGAATGTACGTACATTATCACCCCCATATATATCGTCCTCGTTTAGCCCGTGATAGCGTTGAGGGAACTGAACGTATGCTAATTTACACCTAATTGAAGGATCACAAAAGTAACAAAGGACGCGGTGAGGCGTTTGGGGATCATTTGAGTACATGTCACAATCAAGGGTCAATAATAATGGTGCATTTGTCATCGCTTCTGAGACTCTGAGCTGCATGATTGAATAAAAATGAAATTAAGTTAGTATAGTCAAGACTTCTTGATAACAATCATTTTCTATAATAACATATAACTAACTATAAGAGTCAAATTTGGGAACTAATATTCTTGTTATGTAATACTCCGTATTATATATTATATATAACAATATTTTCTTATAACAGTCAAAATGTATTAGAACAAACGAAGTCGTTATAAAAAGATTTGACTATACTCAATTTATTTTGAATTTATACTATTGATTTGAAAAGAAAAAAAGGAAAGTGGAAAATGTGACAAAGTAAAGGAAAAGAGTTAAAGAAACATAACAGTGAAACCGAAAGAAAATTTTCAAAAGATGGTGTAGATTGCCCTTCATACGCGCTGGTCTTTAAATTTTTTTCCCTCAATTAGCTGGTTTTTTATTTTTGTCTCTATTTCTCATTTAATGAAAATTTATGGGTCAAAGTATTCTTTATTCACGGATCTACTAAATCAGGGATTCTGGGTTCGAATCTCAACAGAAGAAAAAAAAATCGCTAGGCAAAATTTTCATAGAAATTATGCCTATTCGGCCAAAGTTAGAGAGTATGTCATAATTTCTATAACTAGTCGGACATGGCATAATCTTAATTTTTCAATGAAACTTTGCCTTCAGACATAGTTACATAGAAACTATGCCCTTAAGGCATAATCTCTATACAACTTTGGTCGAATAGACATTTTTTTTCCTTTTTGACTCTGCTGTGATTCGAACCCACAACCTCATAGGTATTTTCGGAGGCAGGCATAATTTCTATACAATTTTGGTCGAATAGACATATTTTCTAATGAAATTTTGCCTTACGAATTTTTATTTCTTTTTGACTCTGATGAGATTCGAACCCACAACCCTAATGATATTATTGATTATTTTTTTAGGCGAAGGGCAAAAATTAAAGACCGCACTAAAATAGGGGCAATCATGCGAATTGCCCGAAAATGTTAGAGGAACGCTACTAGAAAATCTAATGAAAATACTCCCTTAATCCCAATTTATGTGAGTCTCTTTCCTTTTGAGTATGTTTCAAAGAGAAATGACTTATTTTACACCACAAGTTCACTACTAGAAGAAAGGCATTTGTCAACAACATTTTTGTTGTCATATATTGGATATTGTTACCAAAAGTACTTTTCGTAACAACAAAAATTGTTGCATGTCGTTGCAATAACCTCCGATGCAAAATATTTTCGCAACAACATATTAAATTTGTTGTCATTTACGTTTTAGCAACAATATATTAGATTTGTGTTGTCATTTACGTTTTTAGCAACAATATATTTATTATTGCTAAAGTTTTATTGTCAATTATATATTTTCTTGTAGTGGCTTTAAAATCTACCGTTCTTTTTTAAATTCCATGCACATCATCACATAATAAATTAGAGCATGAGATTTAAGATATCAATGGGGCAACGAATAACGATATTTTCTTTAAGGAAAAGGGCCTAAAATACCCTTGAACTATTAAAATTGGTACAAAAATGTCCATCCACCTTTGAGCCCTCAAATATGAGCCAAAACGCATTGAGACAGCTTAACTAGAGGTGCCGGTGACCTGTATCGTCGGGTCCGACGGACGTCCATGTCGTTAACCTATTGGGTCTACTTTGCCTTTATTTTTAACGGACTCATTTCATTTATTACGCGGCAGCCTCTCAATGGATAGCCATATAATTAACTAAAACTAATTAATTCTCAACTCATTTTACTAGATCCACCAATTAAATTTTACTAGATCCACCAACTAAACTCTTACCCGCCCCAAATAAATTCCTAACAAACCAAATACCCTCTAACCCATTTCATTACAAATTAAAATAATAAAAAATTAATTTGCATCAAGTGTTTAAATGGAAAAAATCGGATTCTAAGTTTTTATTGAGTATATTTGTGTTGAAGTTTAGTTGAATACTGTAAAAAAATACTTGTTTAATCTCATGAAACCTCCATAAAATTTGAACATTCATTGATAAATATTGACCTCAATTTAAAATTTTAATTTCGAGATTTGTTGGCGATTTGAATTTGTATGTTGAAATTTGGTTCATAAGCTCAAATGTGATTGAGTATACTTCTAAAGCCACCATTAAAGGAGAAATTTAGATGTTAAAATGATACTATTTTTAAAGTTGGTATTATAAATAGCCATTGAATTAGGGCTTAGAATGGAAGTCATTAATGAATGACATGGTGGTGATAGACGGATCAAAATACGGGTCATGGATGATTTTTTTTTATTTGAAAAGGATTTAAATTTGGGCCAATCAAATTTGGCCGCATAATAAAAAATATATTTTATTTTAAAAATAAAGATAATTTAGACCCTTTTCCATTTTCTTTAACAAATAAATTAAGCGAGTATCAATTATCAGAATGCTACAAAAATGGGGTTTTGTATCTTACCAAAGCATTAAGTGCCCCAGCCTTGAAATGATGAAGTGACGTTGTACTTTTCTCTCTGGATACATAAATGAGATTTGGAATTGAGTAACCTTTGATGTCTTTATCTTTGTCACTTTCCAATAATACCTGCTTAAAAGAGTAGCAATATCAAAAACAGGTTTTTTTTTGTCGTCACTCATAATTATAAGGACTAGGTCCACCTTGCTGGTTCCAGCTTGTTCATTTGATAGTAAGATCAAGGTTAATTAGCGTGTAATGTTTGCCATAAATTAAACAATTTAATCTTAGTAATTCTCGTTTGGCCATGATTTTTATTTTTTGTTTTCGATTTCAACTTAATATTTGTTTTTGTTAAAATTGAGAGAATGAAATTTTAGAGAGAAAAATATTGGAAAAATTCCTTCTTAATTTCATTCATCATAATAGTCTCTTTCTATAGAGTCAAAAGTTCTTCTTTCTCTAGTCTAACTACTATATTTATAATTTACCAAATATATTTAGACTAGGATTTTACCAAAAACACTAATAAAGTTAAACTAGGAGATTAGAATATCCGAGGTCGGTCACCACTTAATGTGTCAGTCTCAATACCCCCTCAAGTTGGAGCATGAGAGTCTCGAATGTCCAACTTGCCAAGCAGATATTCATGTTGTGATTTGCCCAAAGCCTTTTGTAAACACGTCGGTCAATTGTTTATTGGTTGACACATAACTTGAAATTATATCCGATTGGAATGCGTCTCGGACATAATAACAGTCAACTCCAATTGTTTAGTCTGTTCATGAAATACAGGATTTTGTGTAATATACAATGTTGTTTGACTATCACAATACATTTTAACCAGAGATTTATGTTCGACACTCAAGCTATGTAGGATTCCCTTCAACCATTTCAATTAAAAAATTGTCATTGCCATTGAACGGTATTCCACCTCTGCTGATGAGAGAGATAGACAATATGCTACTTCTTGATTTTCCATGATACCGGTGAATTTTCGAGGGAGATAAATCATCCGGTGAGCGATCTTCAAGTCAACGGACATCTAGTCCAGTTCGCATCACACCACCCATACAACTGGAGATCACAATCCTTACTTAACACAATTCCTTGTCCATGATTCTTTATTAAGTATCTTGCCACCCGAAGGGCGGCTCTCTAGTGCGCTTTCTTCGGTTGATGCATGAATTGAGACAAAACATGTACACAATAGGACAACTCCAGTCGCGTAAAACTAAGGTATATCAATCTGCCGACCAGACTTCGGTATGGTTCCGAATCTTCCAAATTAGCCTCAGTAGGCCAACGACAAATTATGATTCTGTTCCATGAGAGTTTTAATTGGTTTTGCTCTCAGTAGCTCGGACTCAGAGATTATATTCAAGACATATTTTCGTTGACAAAGGAATAATCCGATTGGTCCAAGCGCAACTTAAACCCCCAGAAAATACTTCAGCGGACCCAAATCCTTCATATGAAAACAGCCTTGAAGATAGTCTTTGAACCGTGAAATGTCACCGTAGTCATTTCCGGAGATACTCAAGGCATCCACATAAACTAAGACGTTAAGTTGCATACTTCCTAGGTGCATCGTGAAGAGAAAATAATTAGAGTATGACTGTTTGAACCCATATTTCATCAAGGCACTTGACAATTTTGCAAACCAGCATCGTGGAGCTTGTTTCAATCCATACAAAGATTTTCGGAGTCGACATACTTGCCCCAGACCAAACACATGGAATTCCGGTGGTAATTTCATATAAACTTCTTCCTCCAGTTCAACGTGCAAGAAGGCGTTATGAACATTCATCTGATGCAACTCCCGATGTCGAGCAACGACTACTGCTAAGAAGGTCCAAACAGTCACTACTTTCGCAACCGGAGTAAATGTTTCGTTGTAGTCAATATCTTCCTCCTTCTTATTACCAAAGATGACCAACTGAGATTTATATCGTTCAACTATTTCGTCCGAGTTGTATTTGATCTTGTACATCCATCTACATTTGAGTGCTTTCTTATCCAACGACAATATTTCTAATGTCCATGTGTCATTGTCCTCTAATGCTTGGATTTCTTGTTGCATGGCTTTTCTCCAACATTCTTTTTTCATAGCATTTGAGAAGGATTTTCGGTTCAATTTCTATGGTAATTGATGCAATGAAGCTTTGGTGTTGCAAGGAAATATTATCATAGGAAATATAGTGAGCTAAAGGATAAGGTGCACTTGAGGGTTGCTGAGGATCGGGGCGAACACGTTGATGGAGTTTATTTTCAGAATATTTTAGTAACGTAGTCACGTAATCTAACCGAGTCATGCTTCTGTCATTTACCTCGACCCAATTGTTTATCCGGTGGCTTTTCATTGGCCCGAGTACCTTCAATCTGTACTTTTTCCACGTTTTCATTATTCTGATAACATCAGTCCGATCTAATTATGACTGATCCGTTGGTTCGGTATCCGGTGTTTGAATTTCTTATATTCAAGCTTTATTCGCACCTACATTATCTATATGTTCTTCTTCGAAAATGTGTTGATTCTTTTCGTCCTTTGTTTCATCCGAGATCATTTCTATGTTGTCGACCAAGTTACTTGTTCCTACGATAAAATGGAACTTAGTCTCGTAGAGGTCCATATTCCTTGAGACTAAATATTCATCGTTATCTAAGTCGTACAGTCTCCAACCTTTCTGTCTGTAGGGATATCCCAAGAAGATACACCTACGACTCCAACTCTCAAACTTGTCTCTTGTTCTTCCCTTTGTGTGTGCATAGCATAGTGACTGAAACACCCTTAAGTTGATCATAATGAGGTGCCTCCCCGTATAAAATTTTATAAGGGGTTTTCCCATTCAAAACTGAAGATGGTGTTCTATTGATCAAGTATCTCGTAGTCAAAATGCATTCTCTCCAGAATTTAATCGGAAGATGGCCCTGAAATCTCAATGCTCGCGCCACATTAAAAAGCACGAATCTTTGTTAAAGTATTAGATTAGCTCAAGGATCACTTAAAATATTTATGTGCTTACTTATGAAGTACATAATTCAGTATTAGTATTTTTCTTAATCTGTTACTAATCCTTACCCTTTTCATAATTCACGGTTTTTTTTTAATTTTGTATTTATAAATTTCCATGTAAAATATTCGAATTATTAATTTTCTAAATATAAATATTTAAAATTGATTAAAAAAAGTAAAATACTTAATAATTGTTTGATTAAGTTTCTAAAATTAATTTATTTTGAAAAAATATTTTTTTAAAAGTACTTTTAAAAAAAGTAATTTTGATGAAAAGTAAAAAGAGTTGTTGGTGTTTATGACTTAAAAAAATAAAGAAAGACAAATAAAATTGCATATGTGGCATGACAATCCACTTGGCAATTCATGTGGCAAAATGACTAGTAAAATGAGAATTATTTTTGAGAGAGTATTATTCTGAGAATAATTTTTTAAGAGAGTATTACTTTGGCAATTTGCTCTTTGGACTTTTGGTACATTAATGAAAGGAATTCTTTTTTTTTAATTCATAATTACACTTATTGACAGATAAGGCGAGAGTGGAATCTGTCCTTATTTTATTTTTTTGAAGAAATAGTCAAATATAATCATCTACTTTATTGTATTCTTATTCTCCGTTAGTCATTGTGAATAAATATATTTCTGTCATTTATAAAGTTTACACCCGTACACTTATTTTGGATGAAAAATTTCAAATTAAATTAATTATCCGATTTTAAATTTTTTATCCAATTCCTTTCCGACCCCCTCTCCCGACCCAGACCCGATTTCCTCCTCTTCTCCAAGAAGAATGCTCAAAAACTTAAAATTCAATCTCCTTCAATTCTCAATCAAATGAGCTTAAATTTGTGATGCAGCTCCCTGAAAATCAATGAACGGATCTCAACCATCAATTTCTTCAAACAAACATTGAATCAACAAAACTCATATTCAAGTTTTTTTTAAGCTTTAAACTCTAACCATGGCTACCATAGGAGTTCGCAGTTTTGGTCCAATTTGGTATAATATGTATTGGTTTGTTAGTGTAAGATGATATTAATCTCCCTTGGGGAGTCTTCTCATTAATATCAAAGTATATATAGTGTACAATAATGGAATATATTCTAATTATGGGTAGGGATATTAAGTATCACAAGAGACCTTCTAGTCTTACCATAATTATATTTACACAATATATGGAATATATTCTAATTATGGGTAGGAATATTAAGTATCACTATATACACACTTACACACACCCTCAGTCGGAGCGGGAGGAGGCCGGACGCTGAGACTGGATCTGAAGTCAAGAAATAACTGTCTGGGGAGTCCTTTGGTAAATATATCTGCATACTGATAGGATGATGGAACATGTAACACTCTGACATGTCCTAGCGCAACTTTCTCACGAACGAAGTGTAGGTCTATCTCAATGTGCTTGGTTCACTGATGTTGAACCGGAATATGAGAAAGATAGATGGCAGAGATGTTATCACAGTACACAATATCTGACGTAAAGGACACTGAAGTTCTAACAGTAAATTTCCGAGCCAACAAATCTCAGCTACCACATTTGCAACGCTCAGATTTCAAGACGGTGATCGAACGAGATAGGTAGTCCGCCGCCGCGTATCAAGAAATCAGATTATCCCCTAAAAATACACAAAATCCGGAGGTGGAGCGTCGCGTGTCCGGATACCCTGCCCAATCTGCATCCGTATAAGAGAGCAACATGTTTGGTGCAGAGGGGTATAGGTGCAAACCATAATCAAGTGTGCCCTTAATGTATCGGATGATACGCTTAGGAGCAGTGAAATGAGACTCTCTGGGGGCATGCATGATAGGCATACCTGCTGAACAACATAAGCAATGTCTGGCCTTGTAAATGTGAGATACTGAAGTTCACCTGCAAAACTCCTATACAGAGTAGGATCGGAGACTGGAGCACCATCCATATCATTGAGCTTATATTTTGAATCAACTGGAGTAGGTGAAACTTTGCAATTCGCCATCTTAGCCCTGTACACAATCTCCTCTGCATACTTACACTGACACAAGAACATGTGGTTGACAGACCTGGTCACTGATATCCCCAAAAAATAACTCAGCTTCCCTAAATCAGTCATTGCAAATTCGGACTTAAGCAAGGAAATAATCTCATTTTCAACCCGCCGGGGGAGGCAGTAAGAACAATGTCATCTACGTAAAGTAATAAGTAAGCAGTGCTACTACCTCAATGTAAAATGAAGAGTGATGTATCACTCTTGATGCATACAAACCCAATATGCAAGATATATCTGGCAAAACGATCATACCACGCACGGGCGGCCTGTTTCAGGTCATATAGTGACTTACAAAGACGGCACACATAGTGAGGAACTGCTGGATGGGTGAACCCAGACGGGTAGACTGTTTCTCTCAGATCCCCATGTAAAAATGCATTCTTCACATCAAGCTGGTGGATCGGCCAGTGTTTGCCCATGGCAATGCTCAAAACTGTGCGAATGGTAGCCGGTTTGACAATCGGGCTGAAGGTCTCACCACAATCAATGCCCTCCTGCTGATTTATGCCATTAGACACAAGTCGTGCCTTATATCTCTCAAAATCTCCACTGTCTTTGAATTTGTGACGAAATAGCCACAGACAACGAATCATATTCACCCCCTCAGGTCTAGGTACTAGATCTCATGTGTGCTGTTTAGTTAAAGCATTGAATTCCTCAGACATAGCCGTATTCCAATTAGGGTCTTGTTTAGCCAATATAGGGTTCTTGGGAATTTGAGAAATGATATGGGAAGACAAGTTAAATTGGACTTTGGGTTTGAAGATTCCATGTTTGGCACGAGTTTCCATTTGGTGAATGAAGACAGTGGGAGGCTGTGTCAGCTGAGTGGGAAGAGTCGAGACCGAGGGATTTGTTGGATGGGGAGAAGGAGGAGGTGACGCCGTCGGAGGCGTTGCGGCGCTGGAGGAAATTTGCTCGCAGGAGTTTGGCGCCGTGGCGCCAAATCGTAGGGCCGCGGCGCTATCGACGGTAATTCAAAAATCTGCTCACATGAGTTTGGTGCCGCGGCGCCAACCCTTGGGGCCTCGGCGCTGACGCCGAAAAAGGTGATTATGTGGCAGTGCTATCATCTAGTTGACTGAGAATGATGGAAGAGATGGCAGGCTCGTCAAGAAAAGAGTAATCCGGTTTTTGGAACTTTTTAAGATTAAAAAACGGGAATGTGGTCTCGTCGAATGTGACGTGACAAGAGATGTGAATCTGACGAGTGGACAAGTCATAACATAGATAGCCCCTATGGTTCGGCGGGAAGCCTAGGTAGACACATGGAGTGGACCGAAGAGCTAGTTTGTGAGGGGCAGTAGAGGCAAAGTTAGGGTAGCATAGACAACCGAATATCCGAAGAAGCGCATAAGATGGGACTCTATGATAGAGGATTTCGGTATGGGTCATATTGTGAAGGGTGCTAGTTGGGAGAATATTGAGAACGTATTCTGACATTTTGGCAGCATAGACCCAGAAGGACGGAGGTAGGGAGACATGAATCAATAGAGTGCGAATCATATTGTTAATGGTGCAGATAATTCTTTCAGCTTTACCGTTTTGAGGGGAGGTGTGGGGGCAGGAGAAGCGAAAGACCATGCCATTATTAGTACAAAAACGGTGAACATAGAGTTGTTGAATTCACGACGACTATCGCACTGAAAAGATTTTATATCTTTTTCAAATTGTGTTTGAATGAATGTTCGAAACTCAAGAAATTTGGCAAACACTTCCGATTTAAATTTAAGAAGATAAAACCAAACAAAGTGAGAAAAATCATCTAGTAAGATAAGATAGTATTTATGACCGAGAGAACTAGTAACAGGTGATGTCCATAAATCGGCATGTACAATATCAAAAGGTGCAAAAGTAACACTAGTAGATGATTTAAACGGAAAACGAGTATGTTTGCCTAAAGAACAAGAAACACAGTTTTGGGCAAGCTTCCCATTACAAGTAATGAAATTATTGCCTCTAAGAAAATTAAAAACTGGATCTCCTGGATGACCAAGCCTATTATGCCATGTTGAAGAAGAAATGGTCGCTAGAGAGACGGGAGAGCTAGATCTGGCAGCGGAGGTGTGAGTGAATGGATATAGATCCCCCGTGCTATTGCATCTCGTAAGAGGTGTCCCTGTATGATCATCCTTCACAGTGAAACCAAAAGGGTCAAAATCAACAGAGACAGAATTATTACGAGTGAATTTGCGGATAGAGATTAAATTCTTAATTACATGTGGGGCATATAGGGTATTTTTAAGGGGGAATGGATTAGGAGGTAGTGTGTAGGATGTACCATAACCCTTTATTGGAATGCGGTGGCCACTACCAACTGTCACAAATCGAGGATGCCTTAAACCAAACAGTTTGAGAATATTACCTGTAGACCGGGTGAGATGAGAAGGCCGAGTTTATGTACGATTGTTGTCGCCGCTGCATATCGAGATCGCCAAGTCCGACCAACTCGATGGTGTCATCTTTGGGCAGGCCGGGCCGAATCGTCGTGAAGTGGGCTTGTGCGGTATCGGACTTGCCGAGGGCTGGAGCAGGGCCCAACAACCCGTAGTGGAGAATCTTGGTTGAAGGGTTCTT
Source organism: Przewalskia tangutica (assembly GCA_029844215.1). NCBI lineage: Eukaryota > Viridiplantae > Streptophyta > Magnoliopsida > Solanales > Solanaceae > Przewalskia > Przewalskia tangutica. The sequence goes on along the minus strand of CM056720.1, from coordinate 137,113,749 downwards.
CGAACGGCGGCGCGCGCGGGCGCCAGATCGTATCATGCAGCCGGGCGCCGAATCGTTTTGCGGGCTCTGTTGCCGCTGCCATCGAGTTCGCTCGTGACCGCCACGACCACGACCTCTCTCGCCGCACTTCATTACCTCGCCACCGCGTCCCTACTGCGGTTGAGAGTTTTTTTGTGGCGTTGGATATTGAGGGCGCGTTTCGACATCTAATGCCTTCTGATTGTGTTTATCCTGCTTAGCACGTCGAGTCTCTTCGAGCAACAGCTACGAGCGAGCTTTGTTAAAATTGGGTAGAGGATCTGTCTGTTGAATCATGGTGGTTAACGTATCATAGTCGCCTTTGGGAAGGCCTACAATCAATTGCAACACCATTTTAGTGTCCGAGACAGGCGTGTCGACGTTGGAGAGTTGATCCGCCAGTAGTTTCAATTGTCTGCAGTACTCAGTCATGGTGGAGAAATTTTCAAGGCGTGTATTGTTAAATTGTTCCTTCAAATACACCGCATGAGTGTGCTTGTCTTAATTGGCTAGTTGTAAATAGCTTGAAATATTTCCTCCAAACGGTTCCATAAATCAAGGGTTGTAGCGCCAGATTTCATGATAGTAAGAAGAAGATCCTGAGAAATACTACCATAAATCCATTGTTTGACGTCGGCGTCTAGACGACGCCAAGTAGACTCATCAACCTCCGGAGGGCGCGGAATAGTGTCATTGATATGATCAAGCACGCTATAGAGACATGCATGATTGCGAAACAGTTCAACCCAAGGAGAATACTGACTGTTTTCTTGATCAAGAAGAATGAGAATATAGTTCTTGATGTTGGTAACAATTAGGGCGGGATGAAAAGAAGATGACGACTGGATCGTGGGATTTGTGGAGGTGGAAGCGTCAGAAAGTGTGGAAGAATCAGGGATAGCCATTTAGAGAAGAGAGGAATGAAGAAGAAAACCTAGAAATTTGGGAGGAACCGCGGCGGAGGAGGGTTGGAGGCCGGCGGCTTGGACGAAAATTTTCTAGGGTTTTTATTTACTTGGTTTTTGATACCATATAAGATGATATTAATCATCCTTGGGAGTCTTCTCATTAATATCAAAGTATATATAGTGTACAATATTCATCCCTTATACAATAGAAATTCTAAACCTAATCACAAGAGAACTCCTAATCTTATTATAATTATATTTACACAATATATGAAATATATTCTAATTATGGGTAGAAAATAATATATGAAATATATTCTAATTATGAGTAGAGATATTAAGTATCACTATATACACGTTTACCGTTAGAAGGAGAGATTGAGTTTTCTATTCTGATTTGATAAATCAAACTACTCCTTGGGGCTATTCTTGCAAGTTCCTTGTTCTCTGTGCTCATAGAGGTTTAATTCCTTTCTAGAAAGAGGTTTAACTACAATTTTTTCAATCCATATTTGAAATATCATTACAGTCTACGAGAAACTAAATAGATGAATTATATTCTGAACTCTATTTATGGTTTGAAGAAATTGGTGGTTGGGATTTGTTAATTAAATTTTAGGAAGTTGCATCATAAATTTGAGCTCATTTGATTGAGAATTGAAGGAGATTGAATTTTATTTATTTGAGCATTCTTCTTGGAGAAGAAGATGAAATCGGGTCTGGGTCGGAGCTGGTCAAGGGAGTAATTGGGTAAATTTTTTAAAATCGGATAATTTGATTTGGAATTTTCATCCAAAATAGGGATACGAGTGAAAACTTTATAAACGGCATAGATATATTTGTTCACAATTACTAACCGATTGATAAAATTGGCTAACCAAAAGTTGTGTACACGAAACACAGAAAAGTGTAAGTCCTTACATCTCATAAACTTCAAGTATTATCTAATCCATTTCCCATAAAATTATCTTAGTTTGTAAGCACATGTAATCCACAAAAAAGGGTAAAAATATCATTTTCTTATAAAATTGTCAAAAAGGATTGGGGAATGATAAACACACGGGGGAAGAAATGTGAAGAAAAAAATGAAACAAGAATTAGCTAATGAGAAAAACCTGGATTATAGCCGGATGATCATTGGGAGTGAATCCTTTGGTCCATTTGTTAAAAGCTTCACGTTGTTGTGGATCGGTAATATACTCTTCAAGAACCTCACCTCTCTCAACAACATTCTCAATCCTCATCTTCATGTCCTCGTACAAATTCTGCATGATGAACTAAATTATACTGATGCATATTAATTTTTACTATTATACTCAGAGGTGAATTCGGGATTTAAAGTTTATGGGTTCCTATAATGATAAATTTCATTTGATGGAAATTAATTAAGTCAAAATTAAATTTTGAATTTAATTAAAATTAAAACGTGCTGAAACATTAAAAACAAAAGGAAGCGCAGTAACTAGTACAGCGATGGCCACCCGATCGTCCATCGCACGGATTTTGGGCCAGGATTTAATCATAATCTCAGTCTGATTTGTATTCTAATCTCCCCTATATATTCAACACTTAACCTCATAATTTAGGTTACTGAATTCTTACTTTCTGAACTCAGAGTTCAGGAATTAAAATATTCTCAAACATCTGTCAAGATTTTCTGGCTTTCCTGACATAGGAGTATACCGCAGCGAAGGCTTGCAGTCGTAAGGACAATTGTGTGCGCTCCCGTTAGTAGAGACTTAAGATAACATAAACTGTAAGTCTTCTTCTGTCTTTGTAGATTTCAATTGTAGCGTAAACATACCAGACGGAATTGTTGGGGCAAGTAAGTTAACAAAATTTTAAACTTTCGTTGTGTCTTGTGTGTTTTAGACCCAACAAAAGCTTACATTGGTATCAGAGCCCAGGCTGGTTCAATGGTTACGTAACAATTGAAAGATATAATAATATGGGTTAAACGTAAAATTGATTTTAATCTGAATTAAAACAAGGCTATTTGAAATCTGACATACTTTGACTGAGCGATTTACCTTTGTAATCACTCTAAATTATCAACTACGCTAAATCGAGGAAGTCATTCCGTTCTAGCACGAACTGAGTCTTGTGCAGAAACCGGTTCATTGTGAACATGGTGTACGGCGAAGAACGTGTAGGAATGAATGATGGTCGACATGTGCGTTATTGATAATGGTGGGTGGTAGTAAAGGACCCGTAATCTGAACCCTAAATTAGATTTAGGGGTTGGACGAATTTTAGAAAATTAGCACGGAAATCGCTCTGAAAAGGACGTCGGCGCCGCGACCATATTGTAGGAGCGCGGCTGACTAGGGTTTCACGGCGGTGCGACTCATATCGAGGCCGCGGCACGGCCACGATAATTATCAGGGGTCGTGATTAAAACCTTCGTTTAAAATTCGGGACTTACAGGCCGAGCGCGCCCATAGTAGCGCGCGACAATTCTAATTCGTAAACCAAAACTTTCTCGCTGTCGCGACTCCATGATGTAGTGTCTCTTGATGTCCAGAAAGTTAAAATCTCAATTTTCGAAATTTAATCTATGATTATTATTACACAATATGTTGGTATACTGTTTACGTGCTAAATGATCGTCATTTACTTTACCAAGTTTTAGAGTCCGCAAATCATGCTTGGGTAGGCGACGCCCAAAACTAGTTTAGAGTCCGCAATCATGCTTGGGTAGGCGACGCCCAAAACTAGTTTAGAGTCTGCAATCATGCTTAGGTAGGCGGCGCCCAAATACATGTTTTTAAATGCTTTGAGTAATGTTTGAAACATGTAATAGTTGATCTTGAATATAACCCTGAATTAAAATGTTCCCCAAAAATTTAATACAAGTCTCATTTAAAATGAATGTGTCATCCGTTATAATTAATTGTGGTGTAAAATCCTATTCGACGAGATGAGTATTTATGCCCCAGCATTTGCTCTAAATTTACGAGGACTCAGACCCTTTCATAGATGCATATAAATGTTGTAGTAGGTGAAACCTTCGTGAGTATTTACACCTCAGTGTTTGCTCGAGGAAGGCAAAGCCCACTTAGATACATGATTGCAGTCGCATAATGTGGTTGACTTGCTAGGCTGTCTTGGCGCCCCAGTGTCGAAAAATCGAGGGACGCATATCGTATTGTTTAGAACATTCGGTCAACCAAGAGTTGCAAATTGTTTGTAATTGGTTTAGAGACCTACTGGATCATGTTGTTGAAGTTATCAGCCTCAGCAAACGCGGAGACAACATGAGTCTGGATCTTGGCCATTATGACCGTATTTGATATGAGTCCGTATTCTTTTATGAGGTAAATGAGTATGTTAAGATAGTGAGAGATAATTAAACTAAAGACCATGTAAATTAGTTAACGAATGTGTTCAATAGAAATTATGTTAGAATGTTAATTTCAAGTCTATCTTTTCTTCAGTTATAATGTCGAATCTGTCACTTAAAATGTTGGTTGAAACAAATAAGCTGAATGAAGCCAATTTTCCTGACTGGTTAAGAAATTTGTGTTTGGTGTTGCGATTACAAAAGATTGAGTATGTATTGGATACAAAGACTCCTACATCCTCGAAGATTCTCGTCAGACGCCTGCTTTGACAAGACAACCTATCAGAAATTTCTTGATGATGCTATTGCGGCACAATGTGTCATATTATCTTCTATGACTCCAGAGTTACAAAGACAACATGAAAATATGGGCCCTAACGAGATGCTGGAACATCGGAAGAGTCTCTATGACTCACAGTCTCAGACTATGAAGTACGAGCTGCTGAGAGACCTCTTCAAATGTAAGTTGATCGGAGGGGGCCAGGTGTCACAACATGTTTTGAAGATGATTGGGTTAATAAAACTGTCTTCCTATACTTCTTGATCAAGAAAATGGTCAGTACTCTCCATGGGTTTCATTATTTCGCGTTCACGCATGTGTCTACAACGTGCTTCATCATATTGATAACTTTGTTCCTCGTCCCCCGGAGGTTGACGATTATATTACAGTTGGCAATAGCCACCGCATTCTAATACATGACTATGTTACATCCTACACACAATCACCTCATCCACCCTTCTCTCTAAAAAATGTCTTATATGCCCCACACATCATTAAAAATCTAATTTATGTCCGCAAACTTAGGTGTAATAACTCTGTCTCTGTTGACTTTGACCCTTTTGGTTTTACCGTGAAGGATCTTCATACGGGGACACATCTTATGAGATGCAATAGCACGGGGGATCTCTATACATTCTCATCCACCTCCGCTGTCAGATCTTGCTCTCCCGTCTCTCTAGCGGCTATCTCTCCATCCACATGGCATAATAGGCTTGGTCATCCAGGAGCCCCAGTTTTTAATTTTCTTAGAGGCAATAATTTTATTCCATGTAATAATGGGAAACTAGCCCAACACTGTGTTTCTTGTTCTTTAGACAAACATACTTGTCTTCCATTTAAATCATCTACTAGTGTTACTTTTGCATCTTTGATATTATACATGTCGATTTATGGACATCTCTTATCCCTAGTTCCCTCGGTCATAAATATTATCTTGTGTTGCTAGATGATTTTTCTCACTACATTGGGTCTATCCTATTAAATTCAAATCGGAAGTGTTTGCCAAATTTCTTGAGTTTCGCACTTTTATCCAAACACAGTTTGAAAAAGGTATAAAATCTTTTTAGTGCGATAATGATCGTGAATTCAATAACTCCACCTTTCACCGGTTTTGTACAAATAATGGCATGATTTTTCGATTCTCGTGTCATCACACCTCCCCACAAAATGGTAAAGCTGAACGAATCATTCGCACCATTAACAATATGATTCGTACCTTATTGATTCATGCATCTCTTCCTCCGTCATTCTGGATATATGTCGCAAAAAGGTCAGAATACATTCTAAATATTCTACCGACAAGTACCCTTCACAATATGACCCCCACCAAAATCCTCTACCGTAGAATTCCTTCTTATGATAATTTACGGATATTCAGTTATCTCTGTTATCCTAACCCTGCCTCCACCGCCCCTCACAAACTAGCCCCCCGGACCACACTATGTGTCTTTGTATGCTTCCCGCCGAACCATAGGGGTTATCTCTGCTATGACTTGTCCACTCGTCAAATCCACATTCTCGTCACGTCACGTTCGACGAGACCATATTCCCATTTTCGAATTCTCAGAAATTCCAAATACCAGATTACTCATTTTTTGATGAGTCTGCCATCTCTCCCATCATTCTCAGTCAACTCCAGTCATCACCGCTGCCAAGACTGCGACGCTCAACTCTAGTAGCATCGGACTTCGAGCGCCGCGTTCTTTGATCGCACAATGCGGCGCCTCCGACGGATTTTCCACCACCCTTCTCATATCCGACCATACCATTTGTATCGGATCTGCCACTCAGCCGTTGCAGCCACCCACTGTCCCCACTAACCAAATGGAAACTCGTGCCAAACATGAGATTTTCAAACCCAAAACCCAATTTAACTTGTCTGTCCAAACCATCTTTCCAATTCCCAAGAATACTAAATTGGTCAAACAAGACCCTAATTGGAATGCGGCTATGTATGAGAAATTTAATACTTTAACTAAGTAGCACACGTGGGATCTAGTACCTAGACATGAGGGGGTATGTGATCTGTTGTATGTGGTTTCTCCGCCACAAATTCAGAGACAGTGTAAATCTAGAGAGGTATATGGCTCGACTTGTGGCTAATGGCACAAACCAGCAGAACGACATTGATTGTGGTGAGACATTCAACCCAGTTATCGAATCGGCTACCATTCGCACCGTTTTGAGCATAGTCATGGGCAAACACTGACCGACATCAACTTGATGTGAAAATGCATTTTTACATGGGGACCTGAAAGAGACAGTCTACATGCATCAACCGTCTGGGTTCTCCCATCCAGCAGTACCTCACTATGTGTGCCATCTCCGTAAGCCACTATATGGCCTGAAACAGGCCTCTCGTGCGTGGTATGATCGTTTTATCAGGTATATTTTGCAAATTGGGTTTGTGTGCAGCAGGAGTGATACTTCACTTTTTGTTTTTCATCGAGATAGTAGCATTGCTTACTTACTACTATATGTAGATGATATTGTCCTTACTGCCTCATCTGATGGGTTGAAAAAATGAGATTATTGCTTTACTTAAGACTGAATTTGCAATGACTGATTTAGACAAGTTGCGTTACTTCTTGGGAATATCAGTGACCATGTCTGACAATCACATGTTCTTGAGTCAGCGTAAGTATACAGAGGAGATTGTGTACAGGGCTAAAATGACGAATTGCAAAATCATGCCCACTCTGGTTGATCCAAAATCCAAGCTCAGTATTATGGATGGCGCTCCTGTCTCCGATTCTACTCTTTATAGGAGTCTTGCAGGTGCACTTCAGTATCTCACATTACCAGACCAGATATTATTTATGTTGTTTAGCAGGTATGCCTCTTTATGCATGCCCCTAGGGAGTCTCATTTCACTGCTCTTAAGTGTATCATCTGATACATTAAGGGCACGCTTGATTATGGTTTGCACCTGTACCCCTCTACACGAAACATGTTGTTATCTTATACGCATGCAGATTGGGCAGGGTGACCGGACACGCGACGCTCCACCTCCGGCTATTGTGTTTTTTTAGGGGATAATCTGATCTCATGGTCTGCCAAGCGACAGACCACCCTATCCCGTTCTAGTACCGAGGCAGAGTACAGAGGCGTTGCAAATGTGGTAGCTGAGATTTGTTGGCTCAGAAATTTACTGTTAGAGCTCCAGTGTCCTTTGCGTCAGACATCTATTGTGTACTGTGATAATATATCTGCGATTTATCTTTCTCACAATCCGGTTCAACATCATCGAACCAATCACATCGAGATATACATACATTTCGTCGGTGAGAAAGTTGCGCTAGGACATGTCAGAGTATTGTGTCCTCATATCAGTATGCAAATATATTTACCAAAGGACTTCCCATACAGTTATTTCTTGACTTCAGATCCAGTCTCAGCGTCCCGACCTCCTCCCGCTCCTACTGAGGGGTGTGTAAGCGTGTATAATTATATTCTACCATAATTAGAATATATCTCATATATTGTGTAAATATTTAGTGATATATAATTATGGTAAACTATGATTTCTCTTGTAATTAAGACTAGGATTCCTATTGTATTAGAAATGTATATTGTACACTATATATATATGGATATTAATGAGAAAGACTCCTTAAGGAATCATCTTACCGGACCAATAAGAACACCAAGCTATAGGGCATCACTATATTAATGGTGTTTGTGGATGATCCTCAAAGGTTACTTAGTGAAAGTTTTGAAAGAAAAGAGCGAAGTATTATTCAAGTTTGTGGGGTTCAAATACTATTTCAAAAAAGCTTAGGAAGAAAATAAATTGTCTTCGAAACGATAATGGTGGAGAATATATATCAGAAATTTCTTCCAGTATTGTGAAGATAATGGAATTCTTTTGAGCTATCACCCCATATTCATTGCCTACATCATATACACATCTCAGATATACATAAATAAGATGAAATAATTTAATTCTCAACTTTTTCACTTATTCACAAACACCCAACTTAAACATCTTCTATTTCGGAGAAGATATAATAACAGAAGATGAGAGGAAAGTATTGAGAAATTAAATCCTTGAAATACAAAAATATTCTGAATCATGTCAAAAAATGGAGAAATGAAAATATAATTAAACTCTTGAAATACAAAAAGATTATGAATAATGTAAAAAAAAAATGAAGAAATGACAATATATATTTTTTTGTAAAAGAATAATGAATAATTAAGAAAGAAAATATTCCAGAAGAGCACAAAGAAATTAATGAAACAAGGAAGATGAGAAAAGAATTCTACTAGAGGACAATTAACACATAAATAAAATAAGGAAGTTTAGTAGAGGACAATGAACACATGAAAAAGGAAATCTAGTAGAGGTGGGCCTTTTTCAATTAGGTTTCCATGTCCTCTCCATCGCACTTATTTTGAATTTAAATTGTGACATAGGTAATTGCTTTTAATTGGACAAGATCAAGTGAATTATGAATATTTTAACTAATAGTACTTAATAAAAACTGAAAAAATAAGTCCTAAATTTTTCGTTTTTCGAGGACCTTGTGCGGTAGCACACCTCATACGAATTCAAAGACGATTCTGGTGACTAACCAGTAATTTTGCACGTATTTGTAACATAGGTGATTGCTTTGATATAATGTGATGATCGCCACCAATTAGTAATTTTACCCGTGATTCGTTTCAATCAACCACCTTCGCTACGCAATAAATTTGTAAATTTTTTGTTTATATTTTAAGCACAATTTATTTTGTATAAATTTCAGTGTTTCCTGCAAGTGTTGGTAGGTGAAAATGATGTGGGTCGTGTTTTTCACTTTTTCTTTCTTAGGCACGTAAAAACATACTATAGTCCAACAGAATCTTATGCCATTTTCAATAATGACCTGTATAGTTTGACTTGTATCATTATGGTTGACACGTGGATACGAGATTTATGGATCTGCCCACAAAAGGAGGAGAGAGTAAAACTTATAATACCTTTGTTCCACCATACATGATTGTCTAGGAATAAGATCACGAATTAAATCTCTTACATAAACATTTTTGATTGAGTCTGTCACACATGACTATGACTATGGCTTGCTAAGTGTGGTAAAACACTTAAAAGTAGTAATTTTTGTAAACATTGAGAATTCAAAATAGGTATTTACAGTCAGATAAAGTATATTCCGAGTCAAGGGCAGACTAGTGCTCGTAATGTTTAGTAATGGTTCAATATGGATTACTTCTTTTGTCCTAATTTGTGTAATCGATATCTTTCTGATTTTGAGAATTAAATAAATTAATTTTATCGAATTTTTTAAATATTTTAAATTGTTAATTATTGTGACTTAGTAGTATTTTTATGAAACTTTCAAATATATAAATAATCTTTAAATTGACAGTAAAAATTAAGAAATTTAACTATGGAAGTTGGAAGTGTGCCATAGGAATGAAGTAATAATTAATGAGAGTGGTTTTAATTACCTCAATAATCTGAAATTGAGAAGTTGTAGTATGATTTCGTCGAAAGTACTCTTCTGGGCACCTCTGTTCAATCTTATTTTCTCTACAATAAGGTAACCAATTCCTTGCAAATTTAGCTGCCTCCATAAGAGCAAATAAAATGAGGTTCGAACCTCCATCATCCGATACATAAACAGAAATTTTCTCCATAGGATAATCATAAGCCAAAACAGATAAAGTTGTATTAACAGTAGTTAATGGTGGTTCCTTAAACGGATCAGCCGTACATATGAATATGTCAATTGCTGGAAAATCCATTTTGTTAACTAATTTCTCGAGATTTTCAGGGAATTCTTGACGAGTAATTGGATTCATAAAAAATGATTGTGATGTGAACCACATGAGTGCCAGAATAAAATCGGAAATTAACATGAAAATCGATGGAATAGATGGAGTTAATGTGAGTGCGTGGTGGTAGAATAAAGCTATAATTGCAAATGCGTATATAGCTGCAAATACACGGTTGAATAATTTGCGTCCGTGCATTATCTGCAGAGAGTTAAGAGAAGATTCTTCCATTTTGTTTCGAAAACAAAGAAGAACCCTAATAGGATTTGCGGTGGACAAAACCACCGGACAGCCATATATTTATAAGCCCAACTTAGATGAACTGAGCTAAGTGAACAAAAATATCCACTAAAAAGTAGTAACAGTAAATTAATGCGCAATAGGGGTACAATAAAAAAAATTGATAACTTTTTTATTTCCAATACTTAGTCATGTTTTTATTTTCATATTTTGATCTGAGATTAGTCATGTATCAAGACTTCGAAACGTCAATATTTTATATAGAATCTGATATTTTTTTCTACCAACAATAATGTAGGTTCAATTCATTAAGGATAACTAAACGTTCGGATTGTCATTTAGGGGTTATAAAATGCCCGAAGTAAGTTTTGTTTGGAAATTTGTTATCATTAGGTTTTAATTTAAGCGTGTTATTTTTTAATCAGCTTTATTTTGAATATGTCGAGAAAATTATTGAATTCATTTTCAAAAATTGAATTTCCAACATTAAAATTGACATTCAAACATACATTACCACGGAATTTTGACTTTTTACATGACTGATTTTGGTCAAAGTATGAAAAAAATATGACTAAGTGTTGGAAATAAAAAAGCTAACCAAAAAAATTTATTGTACCCCTATTGCGCAACAAATTATTGCGCAATAGAATTTAACCGCGCCACTACAATTAAGTCATATTGCACAGTAATTTACTACGCAGAAGATATTTTTATTACTATTTTTTTAATGAGATATTTTTGCTCACTTTGTGAGTCATTAAGTTCCGGACTCTATATAAAGGAGGGCTCAAGCGAATGGCAATTTTCTGGCTACATCAATACATCTATTTTAAGTAAAAGGAATACCTGGCCAGTACTATAGCAATTATTAAACTTCAAAATGACACTATGACTATTAATTTGGAAAGTGATGGTGATCTATGTGAAACGTAAGTGATCAGCATTATTTTAAATAGGTTTTCCTCCTTTGATTATGTATCACATTGGAACTACCATTAATATGAATTCATGCTGCATAAAGTCTTTCAGCCCATTTAAACGGGGAAATTCAAAAAATCCAAGATCTTCAATTAAGGATAAAAAAAATCATATGCATCACACAACATATGTTATTGATTAGAAAATACGATTATGTATACATGACACTGTCTTTTTTCTTTGAAGAAAGGTTATTCCTCTTATGGAAAGGTTTTTATTGGACATAGAATTTTATAAAATCTCATTTAATTTTTTTGTGATTTTAAATATATCAAGACATTTTTTTATAGAATATACATCGTATATTCTTTTGATATTATTAGTGATCTTGTACATCTGTAATTATGATAGTAATGTTTTCTATTAGGTAAGTGTATATTTCATTTACGTAATTATAGCATAGGATGACTATTGTATATCATGTATATAAACCAGTTACATTAATGAAATCGGTAAGGAATTATTCTCTTTCATGGTATCAGAGTCATGCTCATTCCAATTCTTTATTCACCGATGTTATTCCCTCAAATTATATTGTCCACGCTCCAGTTAACGAGGTATGAGCATGCGGGGGAGTGTTACATCGGACTTGGACAATACTCACCCTATAAGCTAGCTTTTGGGGTTGAGTTAGGCCCAAGATCTATTCTTTACATGGTAATATACACTGTATATTCTTTTGATATCATTAGTGTTCTTGAACATCTGTAGTTATGGTAGTAATATTTTGTATTAGATAAATGTATATTTGATTTTCGTAATTATAGCCTACGATGACTATTGTATATCATGTATATAAACCACTTACATTAATAAAATCGGTAAGGAATTATTCTTTCATGGTATCATCAGTCTAGGGGGAAAATTCATTCTCCACAAATTTCCGCCGCCCTCTTCCCATCGGCCATCCCTTCGATTTTTTTTCCAAAACCCTAATTCTCATCTTGTTCCTCAATCATGTCTAATACAAAGAATATATTTCATCATGCCCTTACAGTCTCCGACATCAAGAACAAACATCCCTATCTTCCTTGAAATGAAGAACTTCTAATATGCGATGTGGGCAGAACTTTTTAAAATTCACGCAAAGTCTCATAGAATCCTCTATCATATCGTCAAACCGGGAAAAGGCAAGGAAAATGTACCTTCCACCGATGATGAAATATTGTGGAAAACTCTTGATGCTACAATCCTCTAATGAATTTATTTCACAATCTCTACGGACCTCTTACAAACAATTATCAAACCTGACGCCACGACAATGAAAGCTTGGAATAAGTTGCGTGATATATTCCAAGACAGAAAAAACTCTCGTGTTGTAACCCTTGAGCAAGAATTCTCTCACATAAATATGAAGGATTTTCCGAATGCCTCCGCCTATTATCAAAGGCACAAGAAGTTATTGGATCAACTCAAAAACGTTGGCGCGTGGTCACAAATGATCGTCTCGTTCTTTAGATGGTTGCGGGCCTCCCCGAGGCGTATAATGGGGCCTGCACTCTCCTTCGCCAAAACAATCATCTCACACCGTTCTACCAAGCACGCTCCATGCTCACCCTAGAAGAAGTAGGATTGGCTAAAAAGGACGCAACCAGAACACATTCCGCCATGATGGTGGCCACATCATATGACACTGATGACCCTCAATCATTATCTGAAAATTATAGCCAAAACCGCAATAACGGTGGTGGTAAAAAGGGCCAACATTGAAAAAATAGTGGCAAAAAGTTGCGGCCACGACGGTGGCAAATGTGGAAGTCGTGGTGGCGGCAAGCAGGGGCTTGGGCCACATCACTACTGGCAGCAGCCTTGCGCAAGTGGGCAGCGGCTATGGGGCTAGGACAATGTACAGTGACCCATTCCACATTTCCTTTTTCCCGCACAAAATTGGGCCAGGCCCAATGGTAAGCAGCATGTTTAACAGAACCAGGCCTCGCAACAGCCTAGCCTACTTGGGCCTCGGCCACATCAGACCTTCACTACTGAAGGCCCCCCACACGGATATCGAGGTAGCAATGCATATACTTAGGCTAAATCCTTCGGATGTGAATTAGTACATGGACACCGGTGCTCCTTCTCATATGATATCCACACAAGATAATCTCTCATCTTATTTCAATTTGAGCAAAAATCATGGCATAATTGTTGATAATGGTCATTCAATTCAAATTCATGGTTATGGTCATATAAATTTATCTCCCCCAAATCCGTATTTAACCTTGAAAACTATGCTTCATGCTCCTCAATTAATTAAAATTTTGATGTCTATTCGGAAATTTATAATCGATAACTCGATTTCTGTTGAATTTGATCCATTTGAATTTTCTGTGAATGATTTCTGGACGGGGATACATCTAATGAGATGTGATAGTCGGGGTGAGCTTTATCCCATCACCACTACCATCACCACAAAATAAGTCACACCGTCAACATTTGCCGGTTTAGCACCTTTCTTATGCCATGCGCATTTGGGTCATCCGGAAGCGTCTGTTGTTGCTTCCCTTAAAAACAACAAATTTATTGAGTGTAATAACACTCGTAGTGCTAATGTTTATCCTTCTAGTTCTCTTGGAAAACATATTAAATTGTCTTTTATTGTCTCTACTTCTAGTACTATGTTTCCTTTTGATATTATTCATAGTGATCTTTGGACGTCTTCCATTTTGAGCTCTTTTGGCCACCGTTATTATATTTTGTAGTTGGATGATTATTAAATATTTTTGTGGAAATTTCCTTTATCTAAAAAATCTTAAATTTTTTCCACATTCCTATCATTTAGAGCATTCATCCATACTCAATTTGAACGGGAAGTTAAGAACATTCAATGTGATAAGGGAAGAGAATTTAATAATGGTCCATTTAGAGAATTTTATAGGATTAATGGTATATCTTTTCGGTTCTCATGTCCTCATACGTCATCACAAATGGGAAAGTCGAAAGAAATATCTGCATCATTAATAATATCGTTCGTACTTTATCGGCCCATGCATTATTACCACCCTCTTTTTGGCATCATGTATTACAAATGAGAACTTACATTCTCAACATACTCCCTATCAAAGGATTAGCCTACCAATATCCACTTAAGTTTCTTTACAAAAAAGACCCGCCCTATTCCCATCTTCGGGTATTTGGGTGTTTATGTTATCCTCTATTTTCCTCCACTACCATTAACAAACTTCAAGCTCGTTCTACCGCTTGTGTATATTTGGGGTACCCATCTAATCATCGGAGTTACAAATATTATGATTTATCCTCTAATAAAGTCATCATTAGTCGACATGTCATTTTTTATGAAACCCAATTTCTATTTACTAAGCTGCATATTTTCGTGTCCAATTCCTATGATTTTTTGGATGATGAGATCTCACCATATGTGTTCTACCATTTGTTTCAACCCGCACCCCGAAACATGGACCAACAGGCTCGGTCGGATCCACTGCCCGCTGGCCTCATTCATCCCAACCCACGTATTACGCGCCAGCCCACCGTCACGCGCCCAAGTCTCCCAACCTAGATATTACGCCAAGAGGCCTCATGCAGTGGCCCAAATTCCTTTGGTCCATCCTCTCTGCCAGCAGGCCCACTACCTGCTGGCCCAACTATCTCTGTCCCTTTCGCGTGAGCCTAAAAATCCTAGTACACCACCTGCATCCAACCAACCTGAGTCCAACCCAACTCCAATGTTTCAGACCTGGGCCAGACCACAATTTCCACTCAAATCCAGCCCACTTCAGTTCCTGGTTCAGGGCCCATTACTCATAGTCAGCGGGGTATTTTAGATCAAAGCGATAATTTAATCTCAACTCTAATGGCACTAAATCCTCTCTAGTGCATAATTCTGTGTCTGCCCTTCATGACCCGTATTAGAAAATAGCTATGGATGATGAATATATTACTCTTATTAAAAATAAGACGTGTGAGTTGGTGCCCCGTCCATCTGATGTTAATGTGATTCGTTTTATGTGGATTTTTACTCATAAGAAAAAATATGATGGTTGTTTTGAGAGGCATAAGACTCGTCTTGTAGGTGATGGAAAAACTCAACAGGTTGGCATTGATTATGGAGAGACATTTAGTCCGGTGGTCAAATCAACAACTATTCACACTATTTTCAGTCTTGCTCTCTCCAAAGCATGGATCATTCATCAATTGCACGTGAAAAATGCATTCATACGTGGGGAACTCAAGGAAACAGTATACATGCATCAACCCTTGGGTTTTAGGGACCCCATTTATCCTAATCATGCGTGCTTGTTGAAGAAATTCTTGTATGGGCTAAAACAGGCTCCTCGGGTCTGGTACAAGAGATTCGCAAATTATGTGTCTACTATTGGGTTTTCTAACAGCAGGTCTGATCATTCACATCTACCGTCACGGTATTTATATAGCATATATTCTGTTATATGTGGATGATATTATATTAATTACTTCACCTGATAAACTTCGCAAGTCTATCATATCTCTTCTCATCTCAGAATTTGCTATGAAAGACTTGGGGCCATTGAGCTATTTTTGGGTATAACTGTCACTCGTCATGCAGATGGTCTATATATATCTTAGAGGAAGTATGCAACAGAGATTATTGAACGAGGTGGCATGTCAGCCTGTAAGTCATCTCCTACTCCGATTGACACTAAACTGAAGCTTAGTGCTACTTCTAGCACACCTTACGAGGATCCTTCTCAATATCGTAGTCTTGCGGGGGCTCTCTAATAACTCGCATTTACAAGGCCCGATATTACTTATACAGTGCAACATGCGTGTTTATTCATGCATGATTCGAGGAAAGAACACACGCACGCTCTTAAACGCATTGTGCACTACATTCAGGCCACTCTTGATTATGGTTTTACACTTATATTCATCATCGGTATCTACTTTTATGTCGTATAGAGATGCTGATTGGGGGTGAATTTCCAGATACCATGCGTTCGACATTTAGTTATTGTATATTTCTTGGTGATAACTTGGTCTCTTGGTCGGCTAAACGTCATGCTACATTGTCGCGCTCTAGCGCGGAGATAGAATATCGATGGGTCGCCAATGTGATGTGTGAGGCATGTTGGTTGTGTAACCTCCTCTTAGAGCTTCATTTTCTATTCGGAAAACTACCTTAGTCTACTGCGATATATCTCTCGGGGAATCCTGTACAACATCAACGCACTAAACGTATCGAGATGTGTATTCACTTTGTTCGCAAAAAGGTAGCTCGTGGACATGTACATGTCTTGCATGTCCCTTCACGTTATCTAATTGCTGACATCTTTACTAATGGTCTTCCCTTAGTTTTGTTTGAAGATTTTAGGGACAGTTTCAGCGTACGACAATCGCCCGCTATGACTGCGGGGTTGTGATAAAATATACACCGTATATTCTTTTGATATCATTAGTGATCTACATCTGTAATTATGACAGTAATCTTTTATATTAGGTAAATGTATATTTGATTTGCATAATTATAGCCTAGAATGACTATTGTATATCATGTATATAAACCATTTACATTAATAAAATCGGTAAAAGATTATTCTCTTTCAATTTTATTTACTATAAACTTATGTCACTAAAAGTAAATAAAAAATTAAAGTTAACTTACTTTTAAACATAAAAATATAATTTTGTAAATAAATTTTAAAAATGATATTATACAATATGAAACAGATACACTCCCTCCTTCTCAAATCATTTGTTGGTTTTTGGTTTACAAGCTCTTAAAAATGTTAATTAGGATGCGTATTTGATCTACTTTACATTTATTTATGTCTAAATTATAATCTCTCTTCATTAATGATAAATGATAAAATGAAGAATAATTAATTAATTATACTTTAAACTTTTAAATAACAAATAATTTAAGACAATTAATTTTAATAATCACAATAGTACACAATTATTCGCTATACTTTATTAAGCAATTATGAAAAACAAAAATATCACAAAGATCCTCTATCTGTGAGTAAATAAATTCTTGAGGAGACGTTGGAACGAAAACATTTTGTCAGGTTATACAATTCCGCATCGACGGCCACCAGCCATGTGGAAGAAACTAGTAAGGGCTGCCATGAATTAACGTGGTAGGTGAACCTTGCAGGTCCACATAAATGGCTTGGAGGAAGCATATATACCCCAATTCTGATGCAACATTTTCTTCTCAGTTTATTATTTATTTTTTGATAAATATTTGTCATTATCTCAATTTATATGACACTTTTCGATAGAAGTGTCAATAGTTTAATTCTATTGATTTTTGCAAGAAAATATATCATGTCAATTTTTCAGTTACTCTACTATATATAACCAAAACTAAACTTTTTAATACTGTCTCAATCATATCGGTTTTTCTTCGATATCGATACAGTTCAGTTAATTTTCGATATTTTATAAAAATTCAACTAATACGAAAAATATAAAAATTAAGAATTAAAAGTTATGAAAGAAACAAACTGAAAATACACTAACATTATTGATGAACCTCTCAAATACAATGACATATAAGTATAATTTATTAGGACACATAACACTATAAAATAAATACTTGTAAGGCATCAAACTAACAGTTGTTTCAAGACATGATAATGGGTGTTTAAAGAATATTTTTATGCTACCATTGCTAATTGGGATAAGAACTTCAAAAAATTTAAAACAAATATAGAGAGAACAAAAAAAGAGGAGAAAACAAATCTTTTCTTTTTTCGGAGTAGTTCATGATAATTGTCGTGTAGTAGCGTTCGAGCTTTATGCATTTTATTTCAATTGGGTAGAGTAGGTTTAGGGATGGCAAAATTAACCCTACCCAGTCAACGCGGATAATTATCCGCTTTAACCGATTTATGGGTCGGATAGGGTATTAACCCGACTGTTTGAGGGTGGATTAGAGAGCGGGTAAGGATATGAATGTACTATACTCGTACCCTACCCATTAATTGTTATTATTATAAAGATAATAAATTGAGGATCTTAATTTTTCTTCTTTTGTTTTTTCATAGATTTATGGAGAAACACACTAAAAGTTTGAAGATCTTGAAGTAGGGCTGACCAGTGGGCCGGGACGATTCGGTCCCGGTCCCGCCCCGACCCCCTTTAAAAAATTAATTAATTTTGGTACCGGAACTCGAACCTGGGACAGGACATGGGCTCGTCCCGTCAGGCCCGCCAAGTCCCGATCCATGTCGGTTCCGCCCCGACCCCGTCTCGGTTCTGCCCCGACCCCGTCCCCTATCCCGCTCGAAAACTCCCTTTGCAAAAATAACCGTTGCACCAACGATCATTTTACATTTTGACTGTTGTGCAACGACCACTTTTGGCCTCCCCCTCCCCCAACCCCCTACCCCCTTTATATTTATTTTTAACCCCTAAATTATTATATACTTCTTCATCTTTGAAGTGAATGGAGAGAGCAGTTAGCAGAGGTTAGTCTGTCTGGCCTTTTCTCGCGTAAAGGACGACGATTTATACTTTAACCCAATTTTCCAACTATAAATACATCATTGTCTCTTTATCTTTCTGACAAATCTCTCTCTAATCTCTCAATCAATCTCTCTACAAGTTTACATTGTCTACTAAATATTCAATTTTATTTATTCATTTGGGAGTGAAGTTGACAACTAGCTTGAGGATCATCCATCGAGCAAAGTTTCAATTTTTAATATCTCGATTACACGTCGACGTTACGTCGTCGTTTGGTACATTCGTTCCTTCATTAAATTATTATTGTTTCTTCATTTTATTTAGCGCACTTAATTTCATTATCTTTAATTATTTATTTGCATAATTATAATGGAAGAATTTAAACGTATGATTACGGGTAAGGGTAAGGATACTTCTATTAGTAGGGGTAATAAGGGTAAGGGTACTTCTTCTAGTTCTAGTCATCCTATTCCTAGATAGGATCTTATTCCTAGACTGGATGATTTTGTTGATACTGAATTTTTTTCTGAAGTACCATATGATTTAGACGATGAGATATTTTCTGAAACTCAACAAGACTTTAATTTAGAAGATGATCTAGATGATGACACACCCACTAATGTAGATGACAGACCCACTAATGTGCCTTCAACTGAAATGCCTCATATTTCTCCTAGTATGAGACGAGGTCCAACAAAACGACCATTAAAATCAGATGCATGACAATTTTTTATTAGAGACGTAGCGAATCAAGTAGCTATATGTAAAATTTGTAAAGTGATTTTTAGTTTTAAAACTGGACAAAGTCAGGATGGGACGGGGGATTTAATGAGACACATCAAACAAAAACACCCAACTAGGTATGCCCAATACGATGCTAAAAAAAAGGGTGTGCAAGCGCCTTATCCATCGGGACAAGGTTCACATACTGTCCCGGACCAAGTACAGGGTCATATTAACCATGTGACAGGGGGAATTGTAGGCCCTAAATACGATAAACATAGAGATAGAGAAGCACTAGCAAAATTAGTTGTTGTGAAGGGTTTGCCTTTTTCATTTCCTGAATCTCCTGGTTTTATTCATTGCTTCATGTCTCCCAAGAGCATATTGTTCTGAGTGAGGGTAATGTTTGTTATCGCGCAACGGATTTCGCGCTAGTGAGCCGTTGCTTGTTGCGCAACGGCTTTCTCGCTAGTGCGCTCATCCGCTGCCCTATCCGTCTCTTGATCCCTCATTCCACTAATCCGTTGTTACTGATTCATTCAAGGCATATGGTGAATATCTAGGATTACAATAGGATAGATCTTCGATCTTTCACGTATGTCGCTTGGATGCGCGCTAAGACAAGCACTCATGTCTACTTCTAATGCGCACGAACCAGAGCTAAATACTGTATTGTGACATTCAGTTCTTACGTCTTGTATAATCCTACTTATAAAGGTTTTTCTAGATCAACTGTTAAAAGAGATGTATTTAAATTTGCACACGAATATCAATAATATTTACATTATTCATTATATCATATTTCTGGCAAAGTATCTATTACGTCTGATATAGGTCGTAATACTAATGGCCATGATTATTTAACTATAACATGTCATTGGATAAATTATAAATGATCTATAAAAAATGTATTTTAGCGTATAGATATATAGATGATAGACACACTGATAATTTTATTGCAGAAAATAATTATTATGTTTGCCATTATTATGGCATAACTGATAAAATTATGACTATTACATTAGATAACACTTTTAATAATTATGCTATTAATATTTTTTAAAATAGTTTAACTCCATATTTTCCAGATCATTTTCATATAAGATGTGTGTGTCATATATATAATTTAGTTGTAAAGGATGGTCTATCACTTTTTACACACATTTTTGATAAAAATACAATTTGCTATAAACTATATTTTAAAAAATAATAGAATACAACGAAAAAGGAAATATAAAAAAACTTGTCACGATTGCCAATTACCTTATTGAAAAATCCCGAAGAAGTATCCACTACGTGAAATTCTTTGTACCATCAACTACTTGTTGCTTATGACTATAGAGGACCTATAACTTTATTTTGTAACGCCCATAATCAAAATTCAGCTTATATGGTTGTAGATAGCGATCCCGCCCCATCCTGCCCCGACCGTCCCTGTCACGACCCGACCTCGGGCCCGTGACTGGTGCCTTACCCCGGGCACCTTAATGATACAACATCAGAGAAAAACCAGCGGAAGTAAACTCATAAACATGAAACAATATAAAATAAGAAACAGACTAACCAAAAATGGTTACCTTTCGGTAACTATACATAACAAAAACTGAACAGTTACATCCTTTACAAAACCCAATTTACAACAGGACTACAAACCTCTAAGAGTTGTAACAACTATGACGGGACAGGGCCCCGTCATACCCCTGAATGTACATGAATCTACAATGACAAGGAATCATACCAAAAGATAAGCCTCCGGAGAAACGGGGCTTCCCAAAAGCAGAACGGTGATCCTAAGAGCGAGGATCAACAACCGATGTACCTCGACCTGCGGCATGAACGCCGCCCCCCGAAGGAGGTCAGTACAACAGGTACCAAGTATGTGAAACTGAAAATACTGTAATGAAATCATAACATTTCCAAACCAAATCCACAGATATGTATGAAAAACCAATTAACCGCACACAGTGCCACAACATAAATAAGAGTAAACAGGTGTAACACAACCGGTATTTTCTAGGCCGCTAATGATCGTAGCAGGGCCATTCGCCCATAGTATCATTATACGAGCCTAATCCTGGACTTCCGTAGTCCGCATAGGTCCCGTGGACCCGCATGAGGTACTCCTCGCATCGGGGGTAGCTAACCCGCGGCATTTCCTGGACTACCGTAGTCCGCTTGGCCACTAGGACCGCATGAGGTATTCCTCGCATCGGCGTAACACACCCGGAGTGATTCCTGGACTACCGTAGTCCGCATAGGTCAAGTGGACCCGCATGAGGTACTCCTCGCATCGGGGGTAGCTAACCCGCGACAACATAACAAGTCAGGGGGGGTAGGTGATATACACAAGCATAATCAGCTTATCGTAAACGACATAAGCACAACGAGAGAACCCCCTTACCACAACAAAACTCAAGGCACTAACACCCATAGTAACATAACATGTTTACTTCTCAAATCAACTTACCACACATTCAGAAATCATTACAAGACTTCTACATACAAGTAAGTAAACCATTATTTTTATCTTCCTTAAGTCACTATAACTAACTTCCCATAAAGTTAGTATAACACTTAAACTTTGTAATAAATCAAAACATTCACATTTTTTTGGAAAACCAAAAGAACTTATTCTTTTAAAACCAAGTATTAATTTCCTTCCGAAAAATGATTCATAACTTTTTTTGAAATATTTCAAGATTCTTAACATTTAGAACTCAAGTCAAATGACATCAAAGTGGAACCAAATTCAGTTAATACACGTACGTCTATCGTACTATATATTTACAAATATCATGCTCAAGAGGATAGGAAGAATCACATACCTCCTCGGCTAAATCCACTTGCCAAGTCGAATATGCCGCGCGTATAGTATCAACCTATAATAATCAAATACGTCTATTAACGTCTAGACTTCTTCGTCGAATATTCTAAGTATAAAGTTCCTTATTCTACGGAAAATTGGACATCACTTCCTTTGTTTCTACATACTTTTCCACCTTTTCAAGGCTCGAATTCAACTACTAAACGCCACATTTAAGGCCCAACAATTCAGCAATACAAGGGGATTACACGCCTAACTTGGGCGTGTAAAATTTTGCCCCACAATACAAATTAAATAATCCAATAAGTTTAAGATAGTATCTTGGCTATAACATGCTCACATATCATTCTTATCCCATCCTTTCAAATCCAAATCGTTATTACTACATGCAATATACCTAAAAGCAATATTGACAACTATAAGTTCTTTCTTCCTCACATGCACCACAATTTTACTTAAAAAGGAGAATGAATTGTTACCTTAGAGTTTACCCAAATTAGTCCAACAAATTTCACTTGCCTTCTTTCCACAATCACCTCCACAAACCTCCTACAAGCTTGTCAACAAGTTTCCTTCTTGCCATCTTTCCGAAATTTTTCTAGGTCTTGGTTTCTCCTTGAATTTTTAGAAAGAAGGGAGAGGAATTTTTAGAGAGAAGGAAGAGGAATTTTTAGAGAGAAGGGGGGGTTTTGTGAAGAATGACCAAGTCTTCAAGACTTGGTCAATAAATAGTGCTTCCACACAATCAGATGGGAGGGACACTTGTCACCCTCCCATGGCCTTTTTTTAAAAAAACTTCTGATTTTCCCAGTTTGCAAAATCCGCCTCGCGCGCACCTGCGGGCCGCGGCTGAAACCTCCGAGAATTTCAGTACTTTCGGGGCCGCGGCCCTGCATTCCAGCACATGGCCGCTGCAACTTCGAAGAACCTTGATATCTCCGCGCGGCACTGCATCCGTAGTGCTGCGACACTGACCAAAACACTTTTCTCGCTCATTGCGCCGAACTTGTAACTTTCATAACTTTCTACTCCGATGTCCTATCGATGAACGGTTTGTTGCGTTTGGAACTAGACTCAACGAACTACATACTAGGCTTTTGAAACACCTAAGAACTCCTAATGTAACGGGACATAAACCACCTCAAAATTGACTAAAATCCGTCTGAAACATTCCACCAACCTATCTTTCTAAAATTTAAATCTTAATTCCTTTCGTACGTTCCCATAAGCATGACCTGAATTACGGGGTGTAACAGTCCCGACCCGACCCATTGGCCAGCTCTACCTTGAAGACATGTTTGGTATAGTTGCATTTTGTTTTTGAGATGACATTAGTGTTTGAACAATTTTTTCATGGAACTTTGATTGTATTTGGTAATTATGAAACTTATTTGTAATATAATTTATGAAATTTGTAGAATTTTTATCTTTTATTTGCGGAAGTGTATAACCCGTGGGTACCCAATACCCGAAAGGGGCAAATAATAATATGAAAATTATATACCCAATAGACAATGAGTTGGGTATGGATAACACATTTGAAAGGGTGAGTAGGATACGAGAATCCCAGAACCCGCCCCAAACCCGACCCACTGTCATCCCAAAGTAGGTTTAAGTAAAATTATAGCCCTCTCCATTTATATTCATCCCAAGGCAAGGTTTAAGGTTTAAATATCTAATACTATGTATTAGAAATTTGGATACATAAAATATATGGTCTACATGTATATTTATTCGGTTCGATTTAGTATTTTTTCGGTATTTTTAAAAAATAAAACCCACCCTATTTGTTGATATAGTTGTAAATATATATTGAAACCATCGATTTTATTAAAAAGAACCTAAAAATCAATTCAGTTCAATCGATTTTTGAAAAATCATTAACATCCCAACTTTTCAGAGTTTCAAATTACATAAATTTTAATTAACATTGAATAATTTATTTTTCATCATATTGAAAAGAAAAAAATTACAACTTATACTCGTTTAATTATTAAATATAAAAAAATAATATTAAATATTGAGTTGATGTAATCCAAATTAACTTTAAAAATAGATCAACTTAACTCTCGAAAAGCGAAAACTGCAACACAAATTGAGACAAAGTGAGTATAATTTTTTATATTTAAAAATAAGTTAAATTATAATTTTATTTTTATGAAATAATTTATATTTACATAATAAATATATAAAATTTATTTCAAATTATAAAATTTAAGAAAAGTAGTATTTATGCTCCCTGAAAAGTAGTTTGTAGAGAAAATAAAGAAATTTGAGGAAAAAGAGACGATCGAACGGTTGATATTGATTTTTCTCTGCCATGCACGATCTAGAGACGGAGCTACACTTCTTTTTTCATAGACTGGATTCTACGTCTGCAGATCTTTCTATATAATCATTTTAAACTGTAAAGCCTGACATAAAGTAGATTTAATATTTAAACCACACATTTTGCCATTAAATCTGCGTGATTATGCTGTTAAGATTAATTTATTTTGAGAGTATCTTTTTTATTAATTTGGGAGAGCAACAGTTTGTACTACTAAATTATATGATAAATATTTTTTAGATTATTTGTGTTTAACTAATAAATTTTTAAAAATATTTTTAATTATCAAATTACGATAAAATGCATATATGTTGCACTATCTATTAAGTAACAGGCTGACTCACAAAAAGTGGTTAAACATTTATATATGGTAATAAGTTCTTCTTCTTATTATATAACTATCATTTTAAGATAATATCTCTAAGGTTTTGTTGAGTTCGTGTACGCACCGAAATTTGAAAATTTTATGTTTCAAACCCAACACACGATGAACTGCAGGATAATTATGCAATTATATAAATACATGTAAACATACAACATGTAATGTAACTGTAATACATCGATAGTGAATTTACGGTTTTAATCAATCTCGAATCTTTTCGTATAATCTGAGGGTGCACACGCAATTGTTCTTCGATTGCAAGTTCCAAGAACTCCGATGTAATTCCTCCTTCGGACAGCTAGGAAATTCGGCAGAGGTTCGAGAGATTATTTTAAGACTAGGTCTCGAAGACTTAGAATGATTATGGAATCAAGTGTGTTGAATAATAAATAGAAGCCCTCTATTTATAGATGTGTTTTAGGTAAAAAAAAAAAATGCAGCTAGGGTTTCCCGTGGGTCAGGCCCATAAAATGAGACGCAGTGGGTTAGTCTGACTGGCCCACTGCCAAGGCGGCGCCGCGGCGCTAATAGGTGGTGCCGCAGTCCTGGGTCCTATGCACCACGACCCTAGTCCAATTTTGTCTCGATTTCATTTTAATTAAATCTGAAATCCAATCTAGTCTTAATTAAATAATCATTATTCATTCGAATGTCTCTATCATAAATCGAACATTTATATTCTTTCACTACATCCTTAGGTCAATGGAACAATTGACTTAGTGTTACCCTACATGCCTTCACATATCGACACTAATCATATTAGGGCCTACACGAAACTCCTAGACGACGCCGGAAGACGAACTCAATATGTGAAGTATAGTTACACGAATCTGGTAAACTGAACCTCTATGTGGGAAGATAAAATCCTTCCATTCACAACACACTCGATCAAGCTTAGGATCTACCAAGTGTCTATCCAAATGACTTGATCATTATATCTCATCTATATTAGTTGACAACAAGATCATATCATAGATATGTATACTGCGTTGGCCAACTACTTAGTCAACCTAATATCATATGTGAATCTGAGTGTTCTCTCGAATATACATTCGAGGAATGAATCTTAATCTTGGCTCAACTACCACCTTTAATCCACATCGTAATGTACCCAATACAAGTCGTATCTCAACCTATAAGACATTTGAGCTTAGGACATGATCAAAATACATTACTCTGTAGACAAGGTGTGTATCGACCTCAAGTCTAAGGACTTCTATCTCCCACACACTGATCATATAACAAATAGTATATCAGCAGGGTATACCAATACTTCCAAAGTATCCATGTGTCCATCACGAGTAACCATTACTCGTAGCAGGTGAGACATACTACATCCTCTAAGGATGTGATGCAGACCACATGTCGACATATCACATATCATCGATATCCCATTCTCGATGATCATTAGTCGAGACTATTTTAAGAGTTACGTTATAATATTAATATCTTACACTATTAATAACCACGTAATCTCTAGGGATGCATATTATAGAATATTATAAACAATCAACTAATAATTCAATAATTGCAAATGTCATAATATTAATCTCCATTGATAATAATAAAAATGTGTATAAAATACATTTGTCCTAATACAGATTGTCTCTAGGACATAAATATACTTTAATATCATTAAATAATAGATGAGCCTGTATAATGTAATTGCAATTACTAGTTTAGTTTAAGAACTCGTAATTTTATTTCCAAATGGAATATGTCCATAAAAAAAGTAGAGAAACAAATTTAAACCAAGAACTTAAAAATACAAAAATATTTCTACTAAACAATATTGTCGGCACTCTCATAATAATGATGTCAAAGTAAATAGACCAAAATATGTGTTGACGAATACCATAATTTGCTAAAAATATATAAAACAGAATAATGTAATTAATTATTTTTTGCTCACTAAATTATTGTCACTACAAACTTTATATTTTATCATAAAAGCAATGACATGCCCATCTGCTTGAAATTCTGAATTTGGCTATGAATTTAACCATTGCTTTTCATTATTGTATTTGCTACAATTCTTAATTTCCTCTTATCAATAAGAGATAAATGAAAAGGAGAAACACAAAAGAGTCGTTTCGAAAAAAAGTACTACCTTAAGCTGATCACATAAATAAATAGATATGTGAAAATAAAAAGGATATATATATATATAGAAATAAACAATTCTACGTGACACTTTTCTATGGCCAATAATTTTATTTATCTTTTTTCTCATTTTTTTAGATTTTTATATAATTTTTAATTATTTTATTTTAATTTAAAAAGTTATCTCCATAACTCACACCCCGCCAACTTCTTAACTTCTACTCTTAATTAGTATTAGTAATTAATTTAATTATTTCTAATTAAATGTACAAATTATGATACCTAATTAAAATCACACAAACATGCATTTTCATTTCAATAAATAGAGAGTATTGTAGAATAGACGAGGAGGTTATCTTTTTTGTTTTTGTTTTTTGTTTTACTTTTTATATCATTTTTTATTATTTTATTATAATTTAAAACGCCATCTCCATAACTCACAACCCTTCACCTTCATAACTTCTACTCTTAATTAGTATTAATAATTAATTTTATAATTTTAATTTAATGTACAAGTTATGACACCTAATTAAAATCACACCAACATGTATTCTCATTCTAATAAATGGAGACTATTGTAGAATAGATGAGGAGATCTGTTGATATTGGATAGGATGTTGTGACAACATATGTGAAAGCACAAGACAACATCTTCAGGATGTTGTCTGCGATGTTGCGACAACATTTCTGCCAACATCTCTGTAACTGTTTTGCCTATTCTTCCGGCCTAAGCAGTTGAAGTTACTGCGAGTAAAAATGACCTAGGCAAGCTTACCATATTGATGTGTTTAAAATGTGGTGAAAGACAAAGTCAAACGTGGAGAGAAAGCAACGAATGACCAAGTCCAGATCGTTGAGAATTTCCAGGAGGAAGACTCGGTCCAAGCTACTGCCATCTTTTGCTCAACCTCCGCAACCATCAGTGAGGATTTCAAGGGAAGCTCAACACTATAAATAGAGGAGAGCTTCACAAGTATCGATATCCAGATTTAGAGAAGAAGAACTTCCAAGAGAGCTCTCAGATTTTACCTTAGAAAACTGGATCAATATTTTAGCCTAAAGTTGTTTTAACAACATCTTGTCCCACATTGCAATCGCTATCTCTATTCTAGATTAAGCTTATTTTTCAAATGATTGTAATGAAGATGTAGTCTTTTATCTTTTGGATTTTGTAACTTTAGGCGAAGTCATCTGCGACTTCATTTTGTTTGTAATTTCTTTTTCGTTTGTAACACTCAATTTGTACAAAGAAATTCTTTGTAATTGTATATAATTTATACAATTCTTTTGGTCATCGACCATCAAGGGATATATTTATATATACCTTTGAAAATATAAACATTATGTCTCTTTACTTTTTCCGCTGCACATACTCTACAAGGTTTATTCTGTTTTATTACAATGTTGCCTCAGATGTTGACCCAACATTGAAGGCAACATTCATGGACTGTTTTTGTTGTTCTTAATTTTTGCGATTTTAATCTTACGTTTTACGAATCCGTAGCCCACGGGATCCAACAAGTGGTATCAGAGCCTTCACTTGATACAATAAGTGTTTGATTCTGAATATTACAACTATGGACTCAGCTTTACAAAACGTTGGTATACTTCGATACTTGACGGATCTAACTACGCGTATTGGAAAATTCGACTACGTTCGCACATCAAATCCATTGATGTTCGAGCCTGGAGATCAGTATCCGAAGGATATGTAATCCCCAAGTACCCAGCAGACGAGATGGTGATATTTTCACTAAATCCGAGTCTGAATGGACCCAGGAAGAAATCAACTCGAAAAGATTTAACGAAAATGCCCTAAATGCAATATTTGGATGGGTAGATCTCTATATGTTCAAGCTTATCCAGAATTGTACAACGACTTGGGAAACCTTACAAACCCATTGTGAGGGAACCTCAAGTGTTCGACGTACAAAGCTTCGCATGATCTTGAGTCAATACGAGCGCTTAAGGATGGAGGGGACTAACGGCATAAAATCCTATTTTGAAAAGTTGATTGACATTGTTAATCAGTGTCAAGTGCTTGGTCTCCATTAACCAACACACAACTTGTGGATAAAGCTCTCAGATCTTTTTCTGAAAGATTTAATACTAAGATTTGTGCTATTGAAGAGACCCATAATCTTGCTACTATGGATCTTCACACTTTAATGAGCATCTTTCAAACATATGAGATGAATATGAAGAGCCAAATAGATCGATATAAAGACAAGACTTTGACACTCCAAGGACAAACCTCCGAATCTAAAATAGAAAACGAAGAAGAAAACCTGGAGGAACTGGGCAGTGATGCAACTGTTTCCTTACTCACTCGTAGATTTAATTCTATGGTGAGAAAGATCAACACTTACCGTAACAAATAAAACTATAATAAGCATCAAAAGCCTCTCTTCAATAAGCAGCCAGTTAGATCGCCTTCCGAGCAGAGAAATCGCAACCCACTGAGGAAATCCAACTCTGATAGAACCAATTACAATCCCAAACAACTCGAGGGAGTGCAGTGTCATGCATGCTCGAGTTGGGGACACTACGCTAATGAGTGTGCAAACACCCGTAGGAAAATTGGTAAAGTCATGTGGGTAACTCTCAGTGATGATGAGAATGAAGAGGAATAAGAAGAAGAAGAACAACCACATGCAATACTTGCAGCCATGATTGAACAGTCACTATCCGACGATGAAGATGTTGTTGACAATGTTGACCCAACATCTGAAACAACATCGGAGGCCACATCTGAAATGTCTGCATCATCAGAGAGATATGTATACTTTGATTATTTGATATAAATTGTTTTAGTGAATTTATTTCTTCAACTAAGGCTGCTGATTCAGATCTAGTTGACTCGAAAAACGAAACGATAAAGAAATTACAAAATCTTTGTAAAGCCTTAATCACTACATTTGAGCAACTGGACTCAAAAGCAAAATCAATGGCTCTTGAGAATTGCAATTGGAAAGGCACAATCAACCGATTAGAGGTGACACTTACCAAGAAGAATCTTGAGCTTGGTAAGATTCGTGAACGATTGTACACAGCTGAGACCACGTTTCAAAGGCTAAACATGGGAACATCCAAACTAGATGAAATTTTGAACTTCAGCAATCCCACAAGTACTGGGCTTGGTTATTGATGCACGGTAAGATGCACACACTTTAAACGCAAGTGCACGTTATCGTGACAAGTAGTATAGTCTTGATAAAACCGAATATCGTCCTCAAGGATTAGGGTTCAATTACCAACTATCTATTTTTTGGTATCTATTTGGTAAATTGATATGTAGATTTGTTGTTTTTAACTAAGGATTATAAAAGCTATTTAACTAAAAAGGTTTACTTGGTGATGATGAGAATAAGGCTTCCACGTCTCACTATCCGCTTATGCTACTTATTAATGCAATAACTTAGTGTCTTCTTTTGGAGAAAGCGGGTTCACTAAATCGTTTTATACTCCGTTAGGTTATATAAACACTCAACCCAGATTGCACCTTACCTACCTTTCGGTGATAAGGATAACTCTATAGGAGGATTAAGAACAAGAACCTAGTTAGCGAAATCGCGCCTGATGTGCAAAATTAGGGTTTTTAAGCCTCTCATTAACACTACATAAATAATTGAGGTATTTTCATCCCCAATCCAAGAATGTCTACCAAACTTACAGCATATTCACAATCCCCCCCTTTTGGAATCTGATTAGAAATCATATAGTGATAATTAGTTGTCAATTAATTACCAAGAATTCAACTCAAATATTGGATAGATCTCAACAAGAAGAATAATAACCATAAGCATGCATTAAATCATAACATAAGTTTCTAGAGATTCAACATGGAAAGCCCTATAGAGGAATTAGTTCCTAGCCATTGACATGACAAGAACTAATCCCATGTTCATCATACAAAAACTGAAATAAAGAAAAGAAAAGGAAAAGAAAAATTACTTAAGAATGAGTCTCCAAGCCTAGCATCCAAGGGTTGTGTTGTGGAATATTTACAAGATGGATTGGTGGAAGGATGGATGTAGAATGGTGAATGGTGGAATGGAGAATGAATAATTCTTCTAATGATGTAGAGTATTTATAGCCAAAGAATCCTTTTGGTGAAGGGTTAGGGATTTGTAGGAAATGAAAAGTTATTAGAATCCTTTTAGGTAAGGGTTTTAAGGTAGGAAAAGTTATCCCTTTAGGTAGGAAAAGTTATCCCTTTAGGTAGGAAAAGTAATCCCTTTAGGATTCTGAAAACATGTCAAATTCGGCCCAGACTTCATAAATCCCGCGTTGGCACTGCAGATGGCGCGCTAGCCAAATTCAACTCTCGGGACTTTCAGCACTTTGGCGCGCCATGGCGCTGCTTCCAGCGTTCTGGCGCCTGACGTTTTGTTTCGTCGTCATTTTTCCGTCCGGACTTCGTCGGATCTCTTCTATAATTCCCGGAACTTCTTAGACTTCATTTCTTGGCCCTCTTTGTGTGCAATTCTATCTCATTTATGCTCATTTCATCTCCTTTTCGTCATTTCTCCATTTCTGACCGCTGTGACACAAAAAAAAGGAAAACGACCCTAATACTATACTAAACATAAATAAAATGAGTAAAATACTAATTAAAAATGACTCAAAAAGTGTATAAAAAATACACCGATCAAATACCCCCAAACTTAACCTTTGCTCGCCCTCGAGCAAAGATCAAAAGAAAGAAATACAGACTCAAGGAAAACGAAAAAAGACTCATTGACATTGATCACTTTGCTGCATTGGTGCTACTTGGAAAAACATGAAGATTAGCAGAATAATATGCAGGAACATATAGCATGAAATTTCAGCATTCTAAACACATTAAGCTAGATATTTTGCAAACTCATTTTTATCATGCTTAATGGAAGTCAAATACTGAATCATACATGTTAATTTCAAAATTCCTATCGCATGTTTACTTGCTATTCTCCACTAATCATGGCTATGCATCTAAGAGATCTTCAGGACTTTTAAGGGTTGTAATATAGGCTTAGGCACGGGTAGGTAAAAATAGGCATTTAGACTCATTTTTGTGTACCATAAGCTCTTTAGCTTTTCAATTTTTCCCTTTTCTTTTGATTCTTTCCTTCACTTCAATTCTATCTTTCCCCTCTTTTGTTTTGGGAGAGTGAAGTGTATTATAATAACAAGCACCCCCAAACTTAGGCTTTTGCCTCTTTCTTATTACTTTTTCATTGGGGTGCATCAAACTTATTCACTCTTTTTGTCTCTTTTTTAACACAATTTATTCCAACTATTTCACATTTTTACTTATGGCACAATTGTAGGAATATATGGTGTCAAAGAAAAAGTTTCATGTTTTTAGGCTCAATGGGGCTGACTAGGGATATTTTTAAAGTTAGGGATAGAAAAGAGTGGTAAGAATTAGCTAACAAAGAAATGCATGAGTCATCTCCCTAACATGCATATCCTAACTATTTCGCCTCAAATAACAAGCAATCATAACACATAGGTTTTAATCTTTTAACAATGCACAAATCAAGCAAGATACTCTCAATTGACAAATTTCATGAGTTTTTGGCATATCTAACCTAAGTGTTTAGATGGTTGCTTCTAATTCCATTACATTATTCAACCTTACTTCGCTAGGCAATTCAAGTAACTACAGCATGCATGATCTTAAAAAAAAATTATGACTCAAAAATACACAAAACAATTCAACAAGACTCAAAAACAATAAAACATCCCCCCAAACTTAAATCACACATTGTCCCCAATGTGTGCAAGACTAAAAAAAAAAAAAAAATTAGTGACAACTTACTGCCACAACACAGCGGTCATAACGGAGGTCTAAGAGGAAGAATTCTGGAATTTGCACGGAATATGGTCCTCTGAAGTTCCGGCGCCGCGAGATTCAGCGCATGGCCACTGCTAGATGGCTCTGGAGTTCCGCGCGCGCCTGATTCTGGCCGCGCGCTACGCTTTCCTTTTTTTCAGCGTTTTTGCTCCTTTTTCCTCGGTTTCAGCTTTCAGTCCACCTGTCATCCAATAACACAAAACAAGAACCCTAGACCGTGAGACTGTTCAAGACAAAATAAAATAAAATAAAGACAGAAATTAAAATTACATATTTAAAAATATTGGTTTTCCTCCCTACAAGTTGTCTTTTACGTCTTTTAGCGGACGCAATTAACCTTTCCGAGTGCCCATTGGATCCTTCGCGCGCTTTGCAATCCATGAGTTATTGTTGTAGGTCTTAATTTCCCTACGACCATTTGTTCAAACAAGAGCCTTACATATACAATTATCCCCAAGTAGGCTTGTCTTTTATGCTTTCTATAATGTAGGAATCAGTGAACTTCTCTACTCTCAACTCTATGGGGTACCCTTGATGGTATGGGCTTCCTAATTGGGAATCAGCCGTGATAGCTAGTGGTGTTTCTTCTGTAATAGGTGCAAGAAAAAGAATTTCCACAGAATCCAAGAAAGTAAATAATTGGATCTCTGCAATCTTTTCCTTCTCTACACCAACTATCTCACCAGATTCCTCAATAGTTGGGTGTGGTTCGACTCACTCAATTTGTTGTTCTGTTCAAAATCACCTCGATTTACGGGTTAGGCGCGCGCCACGCTCTTTAGGCGCGGCGCCACTCTCTGCTTGTCTCGAGAATCTTGGCGCGCGGCCACGCTCATCGGCGCGGCCACTGCTGCTGCGAACTCTCTATCTCCCCTGATTCGGCATCCTTCAGGTCAATTGCCTGACATCGTGTTTCCTCATTGCCTACCCCAGGTGCAGATTACTCTTCTTATGTTTCGCTGTTGAATATGATCGCGAGCTCTGCTATTTGCGTTTCCAACTTCTTCATGGCCATTCTCGTTTCGTCTATGAACTGATTTTGGTACCTCGTGAGACTGAGTATAGATTCTCGTAATTCATCTCTCTCTTCCTCTATGGTTGGAGCTCGATCATATTGACAGTAGAAATCCATGTCTCAAGGATCCCTGAGATGAATCAAAACCAACAACGAATCACTTTTTTTTTTGTTTTTTTAAAGAAAATAAAATAAATAATTTAAAGAAACAAAAATAAAAACCAAATTAGAAATTAAAAATAGATAAATTTGATATTGAACTATGCCTAATCACTTAACGCGCCAAAAACTTGATGCGCGGTAAGATGCACACACTTTAAACGCAAGTGCACGTTATCGTGACAAGTAGTATAGTCTTGATAAGACCGAATATCGTCCTCAAGGATTAGGGTTCAATTACCAACTATCTATTTTTTGGTATCTATTTGGTAAATTGATATGTAGATTTGTTGTTTTTAACTAAGGATTATAAAAGCTATTTAACTAAAAGGGTTTACTTCAGTGATGATGAGAATAGGGCTTCCACGTCTCCTCACTATCCGCTTATGCTACTTATTAATGCAATAACTTATGGTCTTCTTCTTTTGGAGAAACAAGGTTCACTAAATCGTTTTATACTCCCGTTAGGGTTATATAAACACTCAACCCCAGTATTGCACCTTACCTACCTTTCGGTGATAAGGATAACTCTATAGGAGGATTAAGAACAAGAACCTAGTTAACCGTCACGCACAATGTGCAAAATTAGGGTTTTTAAGCCTCTCATTAACACTACATAAATAATTGAGGTATTTTCATCCCCAATCCAAGAATGTCTACCCAACTTACAGCATATTCACAATCCACCCCTTTCGGAATCTGATTAGAAATCATATAGTGATAATTAGTTGTCAATTAATTACCAAGAATTCAACTCAAATATTGGATAGATCTCAACAAGAAGAATAATAACCATAAGCATGCATTAAATCATAACATAAGTTTCTAGAGATTCAACATGGAAAGCCCTATAGAGGAATTAGTTCCTAGCCATTGACATGACAAGAACTAATCCCATGTTCATCATACAAAAACTGAAATAAAGAAAAGAAAAGGAAAAGAAAAATTACTTAAGAATGAGTCTCCAAGCCTAGCATCCAAGGGTTGTGTTGTGGAATATTAACAAGATGGATTGGTGGAAGGATGGATGTAGAATGGTGAATGGTGGAATGGAGAATGAATAATTCTTCTAATGATGTAGAGTATTTATAGCCAAAGAATCCTTTTGGTGAAGGGTTAGGGATTTGTAGGAAAGGAAAAGTTATTAGAATCCTTTTAGGTAAGGGTTTTAAGGTAGGAAAAGTTATCCCTTTAGGTAGGAAAAGTAATCCCTTTAGGATTTTGAAAACATGTCAAATTCGGCCCAGACTTCATAAATCCCGCGTTGGCGCCGCGACCCTGCAGATCAGGGGCGCATACCAAATTCAGCAACTCTGACTTTCAAGATTTGGCGCCATGGCCGCTTTCCAGCGCCGCGTCTGACGTTTGAGCGGATTCTGTTCGTCGTCATTTTTCCGTCCGGATTCGTCGGATCTCTTCTATAATTCGGAACTTAGACTTCATTTCGCCCTTTTGTGTGCAATTCTATCTCATTTATGCTCATTTCATCTCCTTTTCGTCATTTCTCCATTTCGACATTGTGACACAAAAAAAAGGAAAACGACCTAATACTATACTAAACATAAATAAAATGAGTAAAATACTAATTAAAATGACTCAAAAAGTGTATAAAAAATACACCGATCAAATACCCCCAACTTAACCTTTGCTCGCCTCGAGCAAAGATCAAAAGAAAGAAATACGGACTCAAGGAAAGCGAAAAGACTCATTGACATTGATCACTTTGCTGCATTGGTGCTACTTGGAAAACATGAAGATTAGCGTAATAATATGCAGAACATATAGCATGAAATTTCAAAGATTCTAAACACATTAAGCTAGATATTTTGCAAACTCATTTTATCATGCTTAATGGAAGTCAAATCTTGAATCATACATGTTAATTTCAAAATTCCTATCGCATGTTTACTTGCTATTATCCACTAATCATGGCTATGCATCTAAGAGATCTTCAGGACTTTTAAGGGTTGTAATATAGGCTTAGGCACGGGTAGGTAAAAATAGGCATTTAGACTCATTTTGTGTACCATAAGCTCTTTAACTTTTCAATTTTTCCTTTTCTTTTGATTCTTTCCTTCACTTCAATTCTATCTTTCCCTCTTTGTTTTGGGAGAGTGAAGTGTATTATAATAACAAGCACCCCAAACCTAGGCTTTTGCCTCTTTCTTATTACTTTTCATTGGGGTGCATCAAACTTATTCACTCTTTTTGTCTCTTTTTTAACACAATTTATTCCAACTATTTCACATTTTTACTTATGGCACAATTGTAGGAATATATGGTGTCAAAGAAAAAATTTCATGTTTTTAGGCTCAATAGGGCTGACTAGGGATATTTTTAAAGTCAGGGATAGAAAAGAGTGGTAAGAATTAGCTAACAAAGAAATGACTGAGTCATCTCCCTCACATGCATATCCTAACTATTTCGCCAAATAGCAAGCAATCATAACACATAGGTGTTAATCTTTTAACAATGCACAAATCAAGCAAGATACTCTCAATTGACAGATTTCATGAGTTTTTGGCATATCTAACCTAAGTGTTTAGATGGTTGCTTCTAATTCCATTACATTATTCAACCTTACTTCACTAGGCAATTCAAGTAACTACAACATGCATGAGCTTAAAAAAATTATGACTCAAAAATACACAAAACAATTCAACAAGACTCAAAACAATAAAACATCCCCAATCTTAAATCACACATTGTCCCCAATGTGCAAGACTAAAAAAAAAAAAAAATTAGTGACAACCATCGCCACAACACACGGTCATAACGGAGGTCTAAGAGGAAGAATTCGAATTTGCACGAATATGGTCCTCTGAAGTTCCGGCCATGCCTCGAGATTCAGCGCGGCCTTGCTAGCACGGTGGCTCTCTGAGTTCCGCGCCCGATTCAGCGCGCGCTTTACGATCGCTTTTCCTTTTTTCAGCGTTTTTTGCTCCTTTTCCTGGTTTGACTTTTCACCCACTGTCATCCAATAACACAAAACAAGAACCCTAGACCGTGAGACTGTTCAAGACAAAATAAAATAAAATAAAGACAGAAATTAAAATAACATAATTAAAAATATTGGGTTGCCTCCCAACAAGCGCTGTCTTTTACGTCTTTTAGCCGGACGCAATTAACCTTTCCGAGTGCCCATTGGATCCTTCTGCGAACTGCTTGCAATCCGCAGAGTTATTGTTGTAGGTCTTAATTTCCCTACGACCATTTGTTCAAACAAGAGCCTTACATATACAATTATCCCCCAAGTAGGCTTGTCTTTTATGCTTTCTATAATGTAGGAATCCGTGAACTTCTCTACATCTCTCAACTCTATGGGGTACCCTTGATGGTATGGGCTTCCTAATTGGGAATCAGCCGTGATAGCTAGTGGTGTTTCTTCTGTAATAGGTGCAAGAAAAAGAATTTCCACAGAATCCAAGAAGGTAAATAATTGGATCTCTGCAATCTTTTCCTTCTCTACACCAACTATCTCACCAGATTCCTCAATAGTTGGGTGTGGTTCAGACTCCTCAATTTGTTGTTCGCTGTTCAAAATCACCTCGATTTACAGGTTCCGGGCGCCGCGTTCGCTCTTTAGCGCGCGCGACGCCACTCTCTGACTGTCTCAGAATCTTGGCGCGCTCGCTTTCATCGGCGCCACTGGCTGCTGCTGCGAACTCTCTATCTCCCCTGATTCGGCATCCTTCAGGTCAATTGCCTGACATCGTGTTTCCTCATTGCCTACCCCAGGTGCAGATTGCTCTTCTTGTGTTTCGCTGTTGAATATGATCGCGAGCTCTGCTATTTGCGTTTCCAACTTCTTCATGGCCATTCTCATTTCGTCTATGAACTGATTTTGGTACCTCGTGAGACTGAGTATAGCTTCTCGTAATTCATCTCTCTCTTCCTCTATGGTTGGAGCTCGATCATATTGACAGTAGAAATCCATGTCTCAAGGATCCCTGAGATGAATCAAAACCAACAACGAATCACGGCACACTTGTTTTTTTTTTTTGTTTTTTTTTAAAGAAAATAAAATAAATAATTTAAAGAAACAAAAATAAAAACCAAATTAGAAATTAAAAATAGATAAATTTGATATTGAACTATGCCTAATCCGACAACGCGCCAAAAACTTGATGCGCGGAAGATGCACACACTTTAAACGCAAGTGCACGTTATCGTGACAAGTAGTATAGTCTTGATAAGACCGAATATCGCCCTCGAGGATTAGGTTCAATTACCAACTATCTATTTTTTGGTATCTATTTGGTAAATTGATATGTAGATTTGTTGTTTTTAACTAAGGATTATAAAAGCTATTTAACTAAAAGGTTTACTTGGTGATGATGAGAATAGGCTTCCACGCCTCCTCACTATCCGCTTATGCTACTTATTAATGCAATAACTTATGATCTTCTTCTTTGGAGAAAACAGTTCACTAAATCGCTTTATACTCCGTTAGGTTATATAAACACTCAACCCCAGTATTGCACCTTACCTACCTTTCGGTGATAAGGATAACTCTATAGGAGGATTAAGAACAAGAACCTAGTTAACCGTCACGCACAATGCGCAAAATTAAGGTTTTAAGCCTCTCATTAACGCTACATAAATAATTGAGGTATTTTCATCCCCAATCCAAGAATGTCTACCCAACTTACAGCATATTAACAATCCCCCCCCTTTCGGAATCTGATTAGAAATCATATAGTGATAATTAGTTGTCAATTAATTACCAAGAATTCAACTCAAATATTGGATAGATCTCAACAAGAAGAAGAATAACCATAAGCATGCATTAAATCATAACATAAGTTTCTAGAGATTCAACATGGAAAGCCCTATAGAGGAATTAGTTCCTAGCCATTGACATGACAAGAACTAATCCCATGTTCATCATACAAAAACTGAAATAAAGAAAAGAAAAGGAAAAGAAAAATTACTTAAGAATGAGTCTCCAAGCCTAGCATCCAAGGGTTGTGTTGTGGAATATTTACAAGATGGATTGGTGGAAGGATGGATGTAGAATGGTGAATGGTGGAATGGAGAATGAATAATTCTTCTAATGATGTAGAGTATTTATAGCCAAAGAATCCTT
This sequence comes from Przewalskia tangutica, assembly GCA_029844215.1. NCBI lineage: Eukaryota > Viridiplantae > Streptophyta > Magnoliopsida > Solanales > Solanaceae > Przewalskia > Przewalskia tangutica. Next base: position 137,074,325 of record CM056720.1, on the reverse strand, counting down.
TTGGTGAAGGGTTAGGGATTTGTAGGAAAGGAAAAGTTATTAGAATCCTTTTAGGTAAGGGTTTTAAGGTAGGAAAAGTTATCCCTTTAGGTAGGAAAAGTAATCCCTTTAGGATTTTGAAAACATGTCACCCGCCTGACTTCATAAATCCGCGTTGGCGCCATGACCGCAGATCAGCGTGGCTACCAAATTCAGCAACTCTCGACTTTCAAGATTTCAGCCGCTGGCCGCTTCCAGCGCCGCCTCCTGACGTTTTGCGGATTCTGCTTTCCGTCATTTTTCCGTCCGGACTTCGTCGGATCTCTTCTATAATTCCCGGAACTTCTTAGACTTCATTTCTTGGCCCTTTTTGTGTGCAATTCTATCTCATTTATGCTCATTTCATCTCCTTTTCGTCATTTCTCCATTTCGACATTGTGACACAAAAAAAACGAACACGACCCTAATACTATACTAAACATAAATAAAATGAGTAAAATACTAATTAAAAATGACTCAAAAAGTGTATAAAAAATACACCGATCAAATACCCCCAAACTTAACCTTTGCTCGCCCTCGAGCAAAGATCAAAAGAAAGAAATACAGACTCAAGGAAAACGAAAAAAGACTCATTGACATTGATCACTTTGCTGCATTGGTGCTACTTGGAAAAACATGAAGATTAGCAGAATAATATGCACGAACATATAGCATGAAATTTCAAAGATTCTAAACACATTAAGCTAGATATTTTGCAAACTCATTTTTATCATGCTTAATGGAAGTCAAATACTGAATCATACATGTTAATTTCAAAATTCCTATCGCATGTTTACTTGTTATTCTCCACTAATCATGGCTATGCATCTAAGAGATCTTCAGGACTTTTAAGGGTTGTAATATAGGCTTAGGCACGGGTAGGTAAAAATAGGCATTTAGACTCATTTTTGTGTACCATAAGCTCTTTAGCTTTTCAATTTTTCCCTTTTCTTTTGATTCTTTCCTTCACTTCAATTCTATCTTTCCCTCTTTGTTTTGGGAGAGTGAAGTGTATTATAATAACAAGCACCCCCAAACTTAGGCTTTTGCCTCTTTCTTATTACTTTTTCATTGGGGTGCATCAAACTTATTCACTCTTTTTGTCTCTTTTTTAACACAATTTATTCCAACTATTTCACATTTTTACTTATGGCACAATTGTAGGAATATATGGTGTCAAAGAAAAAGTTTCATGTTTTTAGGCTCAATGGGGCTGACTAGGGATATTTTTAAAGTCAGGGATAGAAAAGAGTGGTAAGAATTAGCTAACAAAGAAATGACTGAGTCATCTCCCTAACATGCATATCCTAACTATTTCGCCTCAAATAGCAAGCAATCATAACACATAGGTTTTAATCTTTTAACAATGCACAAATCAAGCAAGATACTCTCAATTGACAGATTTCATGAGTTTTTGGCATATCTAACCTAAGTGTTTAGATGGTTGCTTCTAATTCCATTACATTATTCAACCTTACTTCACTAGGCAATTCAAGTAACTACAGCATGCATGATCTTAAAAAAAAATTATGACTCAAAAATACACAAAACAATTCAACAAGACTCAAAAACAATAAAACATCCCCCCAAACTTAAATCACACATTGTCCCCAATGTGTGCAAGACTAAAAAAAAAAAAAAAAAAATTAGTGACAACTTACTGCCACAACACAGCGGTCATAACGGAGGTCTAAGAGGAAGAATTCTGGAATTTGCACGGAATATGGTCCTCTGAAGTTCCGGCGCCGCGGCCCTGAGATTCGGCGCCGCGGCGCTGCTAGCACGGTGGCTCTCTGGAGTTCCGGCGCATGCCTCGATTCTGGCCGCGCGCTACGATCGCTTTTCCTTTTTTCAGCGTTTTGCTCCTTTTCCTGCTTTGACTTTTCACCCACCTGCCATCCAATAACACAAAACAAGAACCCTAGACCGTGAGACTGTTTCAAGACAAAATAAAATAAAATAAAGATGTAAATTAAAATAACATAATTAAAAATATTGGGTTGCCTCCCAACAATGCCTTTTACGCTTTTTAGCCGGACGCAATTAACCTTTCCGAGTGCCCATTGGATCCTTCGCGAATCGCTTGCAATCCGCAGAGTTATTGTTGTAGGTCTTAATTTCCTACGACCATTTGTTCAAACAAGAGCCTTACATATACAATTATCCCCAAGTAGGCTTGTTTTATGCTTTCTATAATGTAGGAATCAGTGAACTTCTACATCTCTCAACTCTATGGGTACCTTGATGGTATGGGCTTCCTAATTGGGAATCACCGTGATAGCTAGTGGTGTTTCTTCCGTAATAGGTGCAAGAAAAGAATTTCCACGTAATCCAAGAAAGTAAATAATTGAATCTCTGCAATCTTTTCCTTCTCTACACCAACTATCTCACCAGATTCTCAATAGTTGGCGTGGTTCGGACTCCTCAATTTGTTGTTCGCTCAAAATCACCTCGATTTACGGGTTCGCGCGCCGCTGCTCGCTTTAGCCGCGCCACTCTCTGACTGTCTCAGATCTTCGCGCCGCTGCCTCGCCATCAGCGGCCACACGCTGCTGCGAACTCTCTATCTCCCCTGATTCGGCATCCTTCAGGTCAATTGCCTGACATCGTGTTTCCTCATTGCCTACCCCAGGTGCAGATTGCTCTTCTTGTGTTTCGCTGTTGAATATGATCGCGAGCTCTGCTATTTGCGTTTCCAACTTCTTCATGGCCATTCTCATTTCGTCTATGAACTGATTTTGGTACCTCGTGAGACTGAGTATAGCTTCTCGTAATTCATCTCTCTCTTCCTCTATGGTTGGAGCTCGATCATATTGACAGTAGAAATCCATGTCTCAAGGATCCCTGAGATGAATCAAAACCAACAACGAATCACGGCACACTTGTTTTTTTTTTTTTTTTAAAGAAAATAAAATAAATAATTTAAAGAAACAAAAATAAAAACCAAATTAGAAATTAAAAATAGATAAATTTGATATTGAACTATGCCTAATCCCCGGCAACGGCGCCAAAAACTTGATGCGCGGTAAGATGCACACACTTTAAACGCAAGTGCACGTTATCGTGACAAGTAGTATAGTCTTGATAAGACCGAATATCGTCCTCAAGGATTAGGGTTCAATTACCAACTATCTATTTTTTGGTATCTATTTGGTAAATTGATATGTAGATTTGTTGTTTTTAACTAAGGATTATAAAAGCTATTTAACTAAAAAGGTTTACTTCAGTGATAATGAGAATAGGGCTTCCACGTCTCCTCACTATCCGCTTATGCTACTTATTAATGCAATAATTTATGGTCTTCTTCTTTTGGAGAAAACAGGTTCACTAAATCGTTTTATACTCCCGTTAGGGTTATATAAACACTCAACCCCAGTATTGCACCTTACCTACCTTTCGGTGATAAGGATAACTCTATAGGAGGATTAAGAACAAGAACCTAGTTAACCGTCACGCACAATGCGCAAAATTAGGTTTTTTAAGCCTCTCATTAACGCTACATAAATAATTGAGGTATTTTCATCCCCAATCCAAGAATGTCTACCCAACTTACAGCATATTCACAATACCCCTTTCTAACTGATTAGAAATCATATAGTGATAATTAGTTGTCAATTAATTACCAAGAATTCAACTCAAATATTGGATAGATCTCAACAAGAAGAAGAATAACCATAAGCATGCATTAAATCATAACATAAGTTTCTAGAGATTCAACATGGAAAGCCCTATAGAGGAATTAGTTCCTAGCCATTGACATGACAAGAACTAATCCCATGTTCATCATACAAAAACTGAAATAAAGAAAAGAAAAGGAAAAGAAAAATTACTTAAGAATGAGTCTCCAAGCCTAGCATCCAAGGGTTGTGTTGTGGAATATTTACAAGATGGATTGGTGGAAGGATGGATGTAGAATGGTGAATGGTGGAATGGAGAATGAATAATTCTTCTAATGATGTAGAGTATTTATAGCCAAAGAATCCTTTTGGTGAAGGGTTAGGGATTTGTAGGAAAGGAAAAGTTATTAGAATCCTTTTAGGTAAGGGTTTTAAGGTAGGAAAAGTTATCCCTTTAGGTAGGAAAAGTAATCCCTTTAGGTAGGAAAAGTAATCCCTTTAGGATTCTGAAAACATGTCAAATTCGGCCCAGACTTCATAAATCCCGCGTTGGCGCCGCGAGATCAGGCGCGCTACCGAAATTCAAAGAACTCTCGACTTTCAAGATTTGCGCCAGGCCGCTTCCAGCGCCGCGCTCCGTGACGTTTTGCGGATTCTGTTGCTGTCATTTTTCCGTCCGGACTTCGTCGGATCTCTTCTATAATTCCCGGAACTTCTTAGACTTCATTTCTTGGCCCTTTTTGTGTGCAATTCTATCTCATTTATGCTCATTTCATCTCCTTTTCGTCATTTCTCCATTTCGGACCGCTGTGACACAAAAGAAAGGAAAACGACCCTAATACTATACTAAACATAAATAAAATGAGTAAAATACTAATTAAAAATGACTCAAAAAGTGTATATAAAATACACCGATCAAATACCCCCAAACTTAACCTTTGCTCGCCCTCGAGCAAAGATCAAAAGAAAGAAATACAGACTCAAGGAAAACGAAAAAAGACTCATTGACATTGATCACTTTGCTGCATTGGTGCTACTTGGAAAAACATGAAGATTAGCAGAATAATATGCAGGAACATATAGCATGAAATTTCAGCATTCTAAACACATTAAGCTAGATATTTTGCAAACTCATTTTTATCATGCTTAATGGAAGTCAAATACTGAATCATACATGTTAATTTCAAAATTCCTATCGCATGTTTACTTGTTATTCTCCACTAATCATGGCTATGCATCTAAGAGATCTTCAGGACTTTTAAGGGTTGTAATATAGGCTTAGGCACGGGTAGGTAAAAATAGGCATTTAGGCTCATTTTTGTGTACCATAAGCTCTTTAACTTTTCAATTTTTCCCTTTTCTTTTGATTCTTTCCTTCACTTCAATTCTATCTTTCCCCTCTTTTGTTTTGGGAGAGTGAAGTGTATTATAATAACAAGCACCCCCAAACTTAGGCTTTTGCCTCTTTCTTATTTTTCATTGGGGTGCATCAAACTTATTCACTCTTTTTGTCTCCTTTTTAACACAATTTATTCCAACTATTTCACATTTTTACTTATGGCACAATTGTAGGAATATATGGTGTCAAAGAAAAAGTTTCATGTTTTTAGGCTCAATGGGGCTGACTAGGGATATTTTTAAAGTCAGGGATAGAAAAGAGTGGTAAGAATTAGCTAACAAAGAAATGCCTGAGTCATCTCCCTAACATGCATATCCTAACTATTTCGCCTCAAATAGCAAGCAATCATAACACATAGGTTTTAATCTTTTAACAATGCACAAATCAAGCAAGATACTCTCAATTGACAGATTTCATGAGTTTTTGGCATATCTAACCTAAGTGTTTAGATGGTTGCTTCTAATTCCATTACATTATTCAACCTTACTTCACTAGGCAATTCAAGTAACTACAGCATGCATGATCTTAAAAAAAAATTATGACTCAAAAATACACAAAACAATTCAACAAGACTCAAAAACAATAAAACATCCCCCCAAACTTAAATCACACATTGTCCCCAATGTGTGCAAGACTAAAAAAAAAAAAAAAAAAATTAGTGACAACTTACTGCCACAACACAGCGGTCATAACGGAGGTCTAAGAGGAAGAATTCTGGAATTTGCACGGAATATGGTCCTTCAAGTTCGCGGCCATGCTCGAGATTCGCAATACATGCACTGTAAGCACGGTGGCTCTGAGTTCCGGCCATGCCTCGACTCAGCGGCGCTACGATCGCTTTTCCTTTTTTCACGTTTTTGCTCCTTTTTCCTGCTTTGCCTTTTCACCACCTCATCCAATAACACAAAACAAGAACCCTAGACCGTGAGATCGTTTCAAGACAAAATAAAATAAAATAAAGACAAATTAAAATAACATAATTAAAAATATTGGGTTGCCTCCCAACAAGCGCTTTTTACGTCTTTTAGCCGGACGCAATTAACCTTTCCGAGTGCCCATTGATCCTTCTCGAATCGCTTGCAATCCGCAGAGTTATTGTTGTAGGTCTTAATTTCCCTACGACCATTTGTTCAAACAAGAGCCTTACATATACAATTATCCCCCAAGTAGGCTTGTCTTTTATGCTTTCTATAATGTAGGAATCCGTGAACTTCTACATCTCTCAACTCTATGGTACCTTGATGGTATGGGCTTCCTAATTGGGAATCACCGTGATAGCTAGTGGTGTTTCTTCCGTAATAGGTGCAAGAAAAGAATTTCCACGTAATCCAAGAAAGTAAATAATCGATCTCGCAATCTTTTCCTTCTCTACACCAACTATCTCACCGATTCTCAATAGTCAGCGTGGTTCGTGCCTCAATTTGTTGTTCGCTCAAAATCACCTCGATTCTCGGGTTCTTTGGCGCGCCACTCTCCCGCAGACTGTCTCGAGAATCTTCGCGCCGCTGCCTCGCCATCGGCGCTGGCCGCTGCTGCCGCGAACTCTCTATCTCCCCGATTCGCATCCTTCGGTCAATTGCACGACATCGTGTTTCCTCATTGCCTACCCTGTGCAGATTGCTCTTCTTATGTTTCAGTTGAATATGATCGCGAGCTCGCTATTTGCGTTTCCAACTTCTTCACGGCCATTCTCGTTTCGCCTATGAACCGATTTTGTACCGTGAGACTGAGTATAGATTCTCGTAATTCATCTCTCTCTTCCTCTATGGTTGGAGCTCGATCATATTGACAGTAGAAATCCATGTCTCAAGGATCCCTGAGATGAATCAAAACCAACAACGAATCACGGCACACTTGTTTTTTTTTTTTTTTTTTTTAAAGAAAATAAAATAAATAATTTAAAGAAACAAAAATAAAAACCAAATTAGAAATTAAAAATAGATAAATTTGATATTGAACTATGCCTAATCCCCGGCAACGGCGCCAAAAACTTGATGCGCGGTAAGATGCACACACTTTAAACGCAAGTGCACGTTATCGTGACAAGTAGTATAGTCTTGATAAGACCGAATATCGTCCTCAAGGATTAGGGTTCAATTACCAACTATCTATTTTTTGGTATCTATTTGGTAAATTGATATGTAGATTTGTTGTTTTTAACTAAGGATTATAAAAGCTATTTAACTAAAAGGGTTTACTTCAGTGATGATGAGAATAGGGCTTCCACGTCTCCTCACTATCCGCTTATGCTACTTATTAATGCAATAACTTATGGTCTTCTTTGGAGAAAACAGTTCACTAAATCGCTTTATACTCCCGTTAGGGTTATATAAACACTCAACCTCAGTATTGCACCTTACCTACCTTTCGGTGATAAGGATAACTCTATAGGAGGATTAAGAACAAGAACCTAGTTAACCGTCACGCACAATGTGCAAAATTAGGGTTTTTAAGCCTCTCATTAACGCTACATAAATAATTGAGGTATTTTCATCCCAATCCAAGAATGTCTACCCAACTTACAGCATATTCACAATCCCCCCCTTTCGGAATCTGATTAGAAATCATATAGTGATAATTAGTTGTCAATTAATTACCAAGAATTCAACTCAAATATTGGATAGATCTCAACAAGAAGAAGAATAACCATAAGCATGCATTAAATCATAACATAAGTTTCTAGAGATTCAACATGGAAAGCCCTATAGAGGAATTAGTTCCTAGCCATTGACATGACAAGAACTAATCCCATGTTCATCATACAAAAACTGAAATAAAGAAAAGAAAAGGAAAAGAAAAATTACTTAAGAATGAGTCTCCAAGCCTAGCATCCAAGGGTTGTGTTGTGGAATATTTACAAGATGGATTAGTGGAATGATGGATGTAGAATGGTGAATGGTGGAATGGAGAATGAATAATTCTTCTAATGATGTAGAGTATTTATAGCCAAAGAATCCTTTTGGTGAAGGGTTAGGGATTTGTAGGAAAGGAAAAGTTATTAGAATCCTTTTAGGTAAGGGTTTTAAGGTAGGAAAAGTTATCCCTTTAGGTAGGAAAAGTAATCCCTTTAGGATTCTGAAAACATGTCAAATTCGGCCCAGACTTCATAAATCGCTGCGCCGCGACCTGCAGATCAGCGCATACCAAATTCAGCAACTCCGGGACTTTCAAGATTTGCGCCGCGACGCTGCTTCCAGCGCCGCGCTCCGGTGACGTTCAAAGTGACTGTTTCGTCGTCATTTTTCCGTCCGGACTTCGTCGGATCTCTTCTATAATTCCCGGAACTTCTTAGACTTCATTTCTTGGCCCTTTTTGTGTGCAATTCTATCTCATTTATGCTCATTTCATCTCCTTTTCGTCATTTCTCCATTTCTGACCGCTGTGACACAAAGTAAGGAAAACGACCCTAATACTATACTAAACATAAATAAAATGAGTAAAATACTAATTATAAATGACTCAAAAAGTGTATATAAAATACACCGATCAGTTATCATTCTCCCAGAAAAACTGATACTTTCAGGATCCATAGTCCAATTGAGAGGATAAAATTTGTCAAAGAAAATGCTTGTAACCCTCAGAGAACTATGATTGGATCGAAGTTTGTATGTAGCTTCTGTAAAAAGTCAGGACATCTTATGTCCTATTGCTACAAGCTTCAAAACTCTGCACTCAATCTATTTCCTAAAGTGTTGCCACCAATGTTTCCCAACATCACTGACAACATTCAAAGCAACAAGCCTGAAAGCAGATGGAAGAAAAGGTTTGAAAATGAGTGGGTACCTAAACTTAATCTGAAATGTAATGTGTGCATAACTGCCTTGCGTACTAACATTACAGGTTCTTGGTACTTCGATAGTGGCTGCTCACGTCATATGATAGGTACTAAAAGTCTCTTGAAAGAGTATGGATCATTCAATGGAGGGTACGTGACCTTTGGAGGAGGAAGTAAGATTAATATTATTGGTAGAGGAACTCTTAATGTTCCGAATGTACCAGCCTTGAAGAATGTGCTTCATGTAGAAGGTTTAGTTGCTAATCTCCTTAGCATAAGCCAACTATGTGATGACGATCTAGAGGTGAAATTCAACAAACTTGGATGCAAAGTTACAAATTCTGCAAATAAGTGTGTCATGTTAGGAACCCGAACCGGAGATAACTGATATCTAGTAGGTAGAGAAGAAGTTTGCAACTCCGTAAAGGTAGGTGACTTGACACTTTGGCACCAGAAGTTGGAATATGTCAACTACGTCACCTTGGAGAAACTGATCTCGTTTGAAGCTGTTAAAGGCATTCCCAGACTGGATACAAAAGATAAAACACTGTGTGAAGATTGTTTGAAGGGAAAAAAGACCCAAGTCTCTCACAATGTTGTCCAACATGACAGACAACATTCAGGTATGTCTCATTATTTCCAATTATTGCGTATGGATCTTATGGGTCAAATTGAGGTAAATAACCTAGGAGGAATGAGATACTCTTATGTGATTGTTGATGATTTTTCCAGATTTACTTGAATATATTTTTTAAAGGAAAAATCACAAACCTTTGAGATGTTTAAAACACTTTACTCTAGAATTAGGAACCTATTTTATTCTTCAATTTTCAGAATAAGATCTGATTATGGAAAAAAATTTGAAAATTAAACCTTTGCAAAATTCTATGAAAAGAAAGGCATATTCCATGAATTTTCGGCACCAAAAACACCTCAACAGAATGGGATTGCCGAGAGAAAAAACAGAACTTTACAGGAAATGGCCAGAGTAATGTTGAGCTCTAAACAGTTATAAAAAAGGTTTTGGGCAGAAGCCTTAAACACAACATGTCACATAAGTAATAGAGTCTATTTTAGGCAGGGACCAAGATGACACCCTATGAACTGTTAAATGGAAAGAAACCCACAGTGAGGTATTTCCATGTCTTTGGGTATATGCTATATTCTTAATGACATGGATAAACTGGCCAAGTTCGACTCCAAGAGCCACAAGGGGATATTTGTCGGCTACTCTCAGAATAGCCATGCTTACTAGATATACAACCTTCGGACAAAGACTATTCAGGAGTCTGTCAATGTGATTTTTGATGATATGTTGGATATGTCTGGAAGATCCTCAAAAAACAACATTGTAGTTGCAGTTGAAGAGGAGCAACTCACTGATGCAATAGGTGTTGTCCCAGATGTTGACCCAACATCAGAGGACACATCTGAACCTCAAAGAGAGAACACCGAGAAAGATGTCAAGGAGGAGTCTGCTACTGAGCTGAATGATTATGTGAGAAGAGACACTCCATCGAGGATTAGGAGGAACCAACCACCCGACCTAGTGATAGGGGGAGTTTTTGAGCAGAGGCAAACAGGGGAGAAAGAACCAGTCAATTATCGAGAGATGGTAAGATATGTGTGCATGTCCACCATATACCAACAGGTTAGTCTTTCTTGTTTTACATCTATATTGGAACCTAAGAATATTGGGGAAGCATTGCTAGATAATTTTTAGATACAAGCTATGCAAGATGAGCTGGAGTAGTTTACCCGAAATGAGGTTTGGGATTTGGTACCACGACCCAACAACACTAATGTTATTGGGACTAAGTGGATATTCAAAAACAAATCAGATGAGTTAGGGCAGATTGTGAGGAACAAAGCTCGACTTGTTGCTCAAGGATATACACAAGTTGAAGGTATCGACTATGATGAGACCTTTGCGCCTGTGGCTAGACTTGAATCAATAAGATTACTTCTTGCTATTGCTTGTTATCTAAAAATTACCTTGCACCAAATGGACGTTAAATGTGCCTTTCTCAATGGATACTTGGACAAGGAAGTATACGTTGAACAACCAAAAGGATTCGAAGATCCTCACCATCCACAACATGTATACAAGCTCAAGAAAGTTTTGTATGGTCTAAAACAGGCACCATGTGCGTGGTATGGTCGTTTAACTAACTTTCTTATTGATTTTGGTTTTATCCGTGGAGAAGCTGACAGAACTCTATTTATTAAGAGACACGGAGTAGATGTAATCATACCTCAAATCTATGTTGATGATATCGTCTTTGGCTGGACTAAAGAATCCATCTTCAAGTCATTTGTCGAAGCGATGTCTACAACATTTGAAATGAGCATGATTGGAGAACTAACATTTTTCTTAGGCTTGCAGATTAAACAGGTGGAAGAAGATATTTTTGTATCCCAGATCAAGTATGACAAGAATCTTGTTAGGAAGTTTGGTCTGGAAAACGCTAAACACATGAAGACTCCAATAGGCTCTACGTAGCAAGTAAGTAAAGACGATGTTGGACAAGATGTTGACCCAACATTGTACCGATCTATGATAAGTAGCCTCTTATATCTTACTACCAGTCGCCCGGATATCATGTTTAGTGTGTGTGTTTGCGCCAGGTTCTAAGCCAGTCCCAAGGTATCTCACCTTAATGCCGTGAAACGTATCATACGATATATTGCCGGTACAAGTGACTTAGGAATTTGGTACTCTAGAGACACTAATCCTAATCTAATAAGGTATAGTGACTCAGATTGGGCCGGTGATGTCGACGATAGGAAAAACACTAGTGGTGGTTGTTTTTATCTTGGCAACAATCTAGTCTCATGGTACAGTCGTAAACAAAATTGTGTGTCACTCTCGACTGCCGAATCCGAATATGTGGCAGCCGGAAGTTGTTATGCTCAACTGATTTGGTTACGACATATGCTTGATGACTATGACATTTCTAATAACTCTATGATTTTGTACTGTGATAATCTGAGTGATATTAATATTTCCAAAAATCATGTTCAGCATTCACGTACAAAACACATTGACATAATACATCATTTTTTAAGAGACTTAGTGGAAAACAGCTAGTTCAAATCGAACATGTTGATACTCTTTCTCAACTAGCTAATATTTTTACCAAATTCTTAGATCATGAGAGATTTTCTAGCTTGAAAAAATCTTTCGGTCTCTATTTTCTCTGAAAATAAGAAAGGCAAGGTAGATGTTGTCGTAAATGTTGACCTAATATTATGGGTAATATTTACCGTTTGGGTCAGTGTACATAATATAGGTTGTAAGTAATGTTGCACAATTTTTTTCCAAAGGAATCAAGCTTGACTTCACAAGGACAAGGTTTGAATGTGATACTGTTCTCTGCGATGATGCATATCATAAAAATGGAGTATTATAAGAAGGCGAAGCCTTAACTAAAGATTTGGTTTTATACAAAAAGAGCAAAGCTCTAAGTTTGGTACCGTTCCTATTTTATAGGAGTACCGTGTGCTTCAAGAAGGTTGAAAATTCCTTAATTTTTTTTATCCATATGTGTTCAACTAAGTTGATTAAGGACAATGGTAAAATGTCACATTCGTCATGCGATCAGTCTCATAGGGAACATATACGGAAAACCATTTGCCAAATAAAAAAATCCTTGAAGTCTCAAAATGCTAGTTGAACTTTGAAATGTTGCCAACATCACTCGCACCATCGTGTTCCAGTACATTGGCCGATCTTGTTTATCTTTTTTTTTACGGGGTTCTAATATGTAACAAGTCTTTGTAAATAATGAAAATCCAAAAATAAGGTGGACCGTTTCTTTTAAATTTTGAAGATGTCTTGTGTCATGTAAAAACCTTTATTTTGGGTATGTGAAGAGTTCAAATATTTTCCACTACCTAAATTTAAGAAAAAGAGTTTGAGTGTAAATTGAAGATTGCCATGATTAAAATCCCCATTATTGCGTCTGTCTTTTCACATCATTTAGCCACCAAATCGAACCATCAAATGGCAGCCCAAACATCACCGCCAGTTTTTCAAAACTTTTCAAATACGCCCAACTCTTCAAAACCCTCTCTCATGCCCATATCCTCCAAATATTTCCAATCTTCCAAATCAAAAGAGTATTCTCCTATGTCAACAAGTCCACCAAATAGCCACAAAATGTACAAGCATTATAAAGCCATCAATGAACAAAAACCTTCTGAGGAAGACGCAAGTTTAGCTTTGATCTTTATGGCTTCTGATGAGCCATTAAATGTGTGTTACCCTGGAGATTCGGAGAACCCAATAGATGTTGATACAATATCTGAGTTTACAAACCTTGCGTCAAGAGGATCACAGTCAACAATGCCGACGAGAAGGTCGAAAAGGGTTTTTGAAAGCAAATTCGGTGAAGAGCAAACTACCAAAAGGACCAGGGCAGAGTCGACTTCCCCTGTTAAAGATTCGACTTTCCCTGTTGAGTCCACCATCAGCACTGATTCCGACTTCAATCTACCCAAAAGTCTGACAACTTCAGCCACCACTCCAACCACTCCAACCGAAGCCGAGAAGGAAGGAGAAGAGGAAATGTCTGACGACACTCCGCTAAAGAACTTCATTCCTAAGAGAGTGCGAAGAAAATACTGGAACCTAGGTTCAAATGTTCCCTCAAATCGAAGGCAACAGAGGAAAAAGAAGCTGATCCTGACTATGTTGCCCCAACATCCGAGGCAACACCAGAACCCACCTCATCACGACATGAGCACACAAAATCTGAAATAGATTATGAGGTAATGCCTTATTCACCCTTGTTTCTAAATAAATCATGTTCTAGTAGATGGAACTGGTTCAAAAATAGAGGAGTCAGAGGTGAAAAGGTGATTGATCACTCTTCATTTTCCACCAATAACTTAGTCAAGTTTTTGAGTAGTCGCAAAGTCTTAAGATCTGTGTTTGGGAAGAGACCGTACTGTGAGAAGGTAATTAGGGTTTTCTATGCTAATCTGCAACTTGTTATGAGGGACACCACCTCGAAGAAATTCGGGAAAATATATCTTTACAACAAAGTTTATGACTTTACACCCGATATTATCAACTCCATACTTGGGATATGCATAAATGGAAGAGAGTCTCAACCTAACCCCACTGTCGACGAGCTCAATACGATGATCAAATACTTTACGGGGAATCTGATCACTGTTTGGGCCCCTCGCAGTCCTGTCTCTAAGCTCACTGCCCTATTTGCCATCATGTACAAACTGTCCATATACAATTGACTACCCTCTCTCAATGAGACAGTTGTAACCCTTGACCAAGCATCACTGCTTTACAAACCTGGAAGGAACCATCAGGTTGACTTAGGAACAATAATTTTCAACCATGTTGCAAATATGGCAGAAATACAAAGCAACTCTGCCCTTCCTTACCCTTCCTTAATCTTCCATATCCTGCTCAACCAAGGCTTTAAGACTCCAAAAAAAGAGAAACTGAGTCCAGCCTTAGATGTCTACTCAGTACCGAGAGAAGTTATAAACATCAGAGATAGGGTGATTGATCTGCCCTGGAAGAAAGAAGAATGAGATTGTGATACATCGAAGGATGTTACCAACATTCTTGGCAACATTGATCATGGAAAGTTCCTGATGTCTCCAGACTGGCTTCGAAAGCACATTGCCAAAATTGACAGGCAGATTCAAGAACTTGTACGAGCCAAGAGTTATTATGAGGACATACTTTCTTCACAAAAAAAGGGAGATGATGCTGATGCTGATGATGATAATCTTCGGAAGCATACAACCGGGAGAGGCGAGTCTTTGGGCGAGCTATGTTGTAGGAGGAGAGGAGTTGAGATGATGCTGACTACTGACTAGCGTGGAGATGAAGATGTGGATAGCTGATATTGATCCAGATTTAGGTACAGGTGATCCATGAATGATTTGTGGAAGGCTGAAAATGTGTACTCTGTTTTGTTATTTTTTAGTTTGGTTTTAACAGACATTTGGATACTATTTTTTTGGTTTGTAATATTTAACTATGAGATATTTAGGTTTGTCTGTTCTGGAAGATATATGGTTGTGATTATTTTCTAAACTATATATATATGTCTGCATGATATGGATGGTTATATCTATAGACTGATTACGCATCTGCTGTAAGTAAGTCACGACATACATAATATAAACTCCTAACTAACCATAACATCGATACCACATTTCTTGAAATTTTGTAACTGCAGGTTAACGGGGAGCACGACACTAATCTTGATTATCGAGGACTACATCAAGATTCAGTATCCTAGTCATTTTAGCATCGTATGAACTTTTGTGAAGAAAGGCAAAAAGGGGGAGATTGTTGATATTGGATAGGATGTTGTGACAACATCTGCGAAAGCACATGACAACATCTTCAGGATGTTGCCTGCGATGTTGCGACAACATTCCTGCCAACATCTCTGTAACTGTTTTGCCTATTCTTCCGGCCTAAGCAGTTGAAGTTACTGCGAGTAAAAATGATCTAGGCAATATTACCAGATTTTTGTGTTTAAAACATGGTTAAAGACAAAGTCAAAATGTGGAGAGAAAGCAGCGAATGACCAAGTCCAGATTGTTGAGGATTTCCAGGAGGAAGACTCGGTCCAAGCTGCTACCATCTTTTGCTCAACCTCCGCAACCATCAGTGTGGATTTCAAAGGAAGCTCAACACTAGAAATAGATGAGAGCTTCACAAGTATTGATATCCATATTTAGAGAAGAAGAACTTCCAAGAGAGCTCTCAAATTTTACCATAGAAAACTGGATTAATATTTTAGCCTAAAGTTGTTTTAACAATGTTACACCTCGTAAGTTTATGGCGATAATTAGAGACGTAATTAAGAAATAAGATTCGAGTATTGGAAATAAAATGTACTTATTTATGCTAATGAAGAAATTAGTATACAAGGGGATATGATTCCGGAAGGAGGTTGGTTACAACGTGTGTGACGTTGAAAATTAGTGATAATAGATGTATTTCCGTTATGGACTAGTGTCGTATTATGAGAATTATGACATTGAGAATCCGAGGCCTTATGAAATTTTCGGGAGTTAAAAGAAGTGAGACCTAAGATTAATAAATTGTGGGAATTGGACCAAATTGAACTTATAATTTTCAGATTTCACATAACCCTTAAAACTCCTCATCTTCCCACATTTCATTCCAAATTACATTTCACTCTCCTCTCATCTCTTCTCCTCACTCCAGCCGAAACACACCCCTATTACATAGCAAAAATTGAAGTTTTTATTTCCTTTCACCAAGATTAATCCTTCTACAAATTAGAAGCCAAAAATTGCACCAAAACAGTGGGCAAATTAACGCCACTGCTGCCGAGAAAACTGCCCAGATTTTTCATATTTTAAGAGGAAATTTTTGGAAGAGAAACATGTGAGAAATGTGGATTAAACTTATAGAATTCATGCATATCGTCTTGGAGTTGAAGAAGTGAGAAAATTGGTGTAAATGGAGCAGTGAATGCCGAGAGTTAGGGACTGTTTTGGCAAAAGATTGAGGTAAAAAATTCTTCTTTCTATAGAGTATTTGGAAGATTAAATGATGATGTAGTTAAGAGATAAATTCATGTTAAAGAAGAATTGTAAATAAGAGATTGCATGTGAATATTGTTGGTGTTGTTGAGCCAAATGGAATGACTATTATCGATTTTATGGATCGTTTTTGTATACATTGAATTCGATTGTTGTTATTGCTATTATCGTCACTAATTGCATGTAGGAAATTGAAGAAAAACCTTGATGTTAAGTTATAATTAGTTATATGGAAGTATTAAAATATGAAATTGGATTTTAGGAACTAAGAGAAGAGTTATGAAATTATGACATGATTGTGGCGGAGAACTTCATGAAATTATTGGCTATTGTTGTGATGTATTAAGGGATGTTTTGTTAAGTTTATAATGCTGAAAATTAAGCTATGAACATGCATATACATTGTTGTAATTATGGATATATGTCATAAAGGAATTAAGGTTGGAAAAGGTTGAACATGCACTCTCGTTGTAGTTGGAATACCTCTTGTTGTTGATAGAATGTGGACTATTTTTATGGCCTATTTTAACATGGATTAAGGGCTGGATTAACATGAGGAATAGGTGTAGTAATCACCTTGATTGTTGTAGTTGTTGTAGTACCTTAATGTAAAGAGAAAGAATGCATAACTATGGTATAAACATAGTATATGGACTAATTTTGTTATATCCTAGAATTGTGCTTGATTATTGGTATTGTTGGCTTTGTTTGTAAATTGTGGACATGTATATAAATAGGGTAAGTGCTGTCCAAATTTTTATAGAAAATAAAACAAGTTATCATTTGATTATAACGTATGCTAGTAATCATAAGGTTAATGGACATGTTACTATTACTATAGGTTGAAGTGCTAGTCAATGCGTATTTAGATTATTGAGTTGGTTAGTTCGTCATTAAGGTATGTGAAACTATCCTTTCTTTATTTTAGCATGATTTATATAAATGAGTGTATGACGGACGTACATAATTCTATTGAATCCTAATTCTTAATGATACATGATATGATTGTGCCTTGATTTTCTAAAATTAATAGTTATTCTATTTATTCCATTGAGAGTCAAATGATGATTTAAATTGCATATGGTTGCTCATGATAGCTATTCGTGCAAAGTTTTATTATTCTACCTCACCGAGTCCAGGGCCGACAATGTTCGTGCGCAGATCCTTGCATTTGTTCACCAAGTCCCTCACTAGAGGGCCGACAATATTTATATATATGATGATTCCATGGACATGTATCCATGATGCGGGTACAGATACCCATGTTAGTATATGATGATTCCATGGACATGTATCCACGATGCGGGTACAAGTACCCATGATAGTATATATACATATGATTATATGGACAGACATTCATGATTTTGATATGACTCTCATTTTTATAAGGCACAGTTGACTCTCATTTTTATAAGGCAATGTTGAATCTCATTTCTATATGGCACAGTTGTATTGATATTTTGATTATTACACATGTCTCTTGTTATCTTGGTCAGTTATGATCTCATTTACAGTACTTCATGTTTTACATATTCAGTACATTATTTCGTACTGACCCCCTTTTCCCGGGGGGTTGCATTTCATGCCCGCAGGTGCAGGTGCTCAGTTTGGTGATCCTCCAGTCTAGGATTTCCTGTTCAGCTATTTAGAGAGCTACATTGATCCGGAGCTTAGTGTTTTGGTACAAAGCCTTATTTTGACTTATGTATATTTAGGGGCACGACGGGGCCCTGTCCCATCATATTTCTTTATCGTATTCTTAGAGGTCTGTAGACAGTTGTGGGTAGATGTGTTTGGGACTCGCGTGGATTATATATGTATTTTGGTCGACTGTACTGTTATGCTTCATGTTGGGATGTTCCCATATATAGTGGCAGCCTTGTCGGCTTGCCTATTTGATATGACTTACAGATTACCGTATTATCCTTGGTATCCGTATGATTATATATGACAGGTGGGTATAAGGGTGCCCAGGTAGGGCACCAGTCGCGGCCCGTCGGTTCGGGTCGTGATATTTAGTGGTATCAGAGCAGTTCGTCCTCGAAATGTCTATAGACCGTGTCTAGTAGAGTCTTGTGTATGGGTATGTTGTGCACCATACTTATACACAGGAGGCCGTCGAACATTTAGGATTGGTTTCTATTCTTTCATCTCGTAGATCGTGAAATAGAGTTATGTTATTAGGATGATCCCTTTCTGACGAATTAATGTATTTACAGCTATGCCTCCAGAGAAAGCGACAGCGGCCCAGAAGGGAAAATCAGTAGCGGGAGATACTAGTCAGAACCCGAGAGTTACTAGGGCTCGTGCCCAGTCTGCGCCCAAGATCGTACCCAGGCGAATTCTGCTACATCGCCACCTCCAGAGGCTCATGTTCAGGTGGCAAAATCATCACTAGCTCCCGAGGTCCAAGCACTTGAGCCTCCAGCTCCTCATCCAGGGGCGGAATATAGGGCCATAAGAGATGCAGCTCAGCTGCTGATCAGATTAGTGGCAGGGCAGACTCGCAGGCATGGACCAGGACTTGGGTATAGATCTGATAGTCTGAGGATTCGTGACTTCGTAAGTAGAGTGCACCTTATTGTCACGACCCAACCCCGGGCCCGCGACTGGTGCCCTACCTGGGCACCCCTTACAGGTATACATCAGAGAATAGCAGCGGAACATACACAACACATAAATACTTAAACATTAAATATCAACAGGTTAGCCGATAAGGCCACCTTCCGTAAAATCCACGGAATATGCAAATGCCACAAACCCGGGGAATGACCCCGTAATGAACAATATATCACTAGCACAACCGGCTATCATACATAACATAAGCACTACCGGCTTATCATACATAACATAAGCACTACCGGCTTATCATACATAACATAAGCAAGTTAAGGAATCCCCCTAACTTCTTATTAGTCTTATACATATACACTCTCATTTTAGTTTACTTAAGGCACTAACATGTCATTATAAAAATCCGGGAATTTACCCCAAAGTACTACGTACTTCAATTCTTTTAAAATGACTCTTTTCATATAAAACTTCCAAGATACTAATAACCGTAGTATCAAGTCATACCTATTTTTCAAGACAAGTCACAATACCTTTTAGAAATATATTTATAGACTTTTAAATCAAGTGACTTCTTTCTTTTAAAACCTTAAGCAATTGATGCCTTAAAATCAATTTGACTTTCATTATGTCAAGTCGTTTATCATACTTACATTACTTAGAGTAAACCACTCTTTTAAACTTTCAATAAAGCTATTATAACCATCTTCCCATGAAGCCGTTATACTAGCTTTATACCTTAGATACTTACATTCTTCTTTATAACCAAGAGACTTAAACTTTCCAAACAAAACAAGTATCATATACTTTCAAAATACTTTAAGTCTCTTAACTTTTAGAAACTAAGATATCCTTAATATTTTTAAACAAGTGAGTTAATTCCCTAACTCAACCAACTTGGAAATTCTTAAAATAAGCCAAGGATATCAAATGAACTAGATTGTCAAAATCTCGTACGTCTACCGTACTATACATTTACAACTATTCATGCTCAAGAGATAAGAAAGTTCCACATACCTCTTCGGTTCAATCCACTTGTTAAGTCCAAAATGTCGTACGTAGTATGTCAACCTATAATGACCATAATACGTCTATTAACTTCTTACTTCAAACGTAGAATATTTTAAGTGCAAAGTCACTAAATTCTACGGAAAATCGGACAACACTTCCTTTGTTTCTACATACTTTTCCACCTTTTTCAAGGCCCGAATTCAATAACCAAACACGCCACATTTAAGGCTCAACAATATAGTTATCAATAGGGGATTACACGCCTACAAGACGTGTAAAATTCCTCCCCACAAATTAATACTAAACTAGTCCAACATACAAAGTCATTCTCGGCCAAAGGTGTAACAACATATCAACCTTTCCAATTCAAGTTGTTTAGCATAACATGTTATCAAGCCGCAATTGATTATAACTACTACAATCTTCAAGTAGGTAACATGCGACGATTCTAGTTATTGACCAAATTATATTTCAATTTCAAATGGCTCAACATGTCATTTCGGATTTGAGCTTCTAAATTTCCATAACACTTATCAATCTTCATAAGACATATCACATGATCATTTCTAACTTATCATAACATGGAATCTTTAATTACAATAGTAAGACGAAGATTATTACCTCATTTAGCCCAAATATGATCCAAGATTACAAATCGATCCTTAGCAACTTTATCTCCTCTTTCCGACGTTCCAATCCACTCCGAGCAACCCTTAGAAGCTTATGAAGAACTCCTTTTCAAGTTCCAACTTCAAAGTTGAAGAACTCCTTAGGTTTTCGCTTTGCGACTAACGTGAAAACGTAGTTTTCCGGAATCTTTCTATTTAGATAGCCTTACAATACTCTTAGGAACCTTGGTTTAAAGTATGGGGATTATTGGACAACAAACGAAATTTATTTCTTGTTCTTGGAACCCCAAACCCGAGAGCCTCTCATTGTGTTCTTCAAGATTTCTTGAAATATGACTAAATGTGGGAACTAGTCTTGCTACTAGTATACATATATAACATAATGGAGGGTCAAGATCTATACACTTGAATGGCTAGGATGAAGGATTTTTAAATATCAAGTCAAGTGGGCTTGTTGACTTGGTCAACAATGTCAAACTTAAGCCTTTGCAAGACTTGATCATCCTAACATTGGTCAAATGACCATTTTATCCATGTATAATTCTTCCAAGACCAAGTAAGGGGGGTGACACGTGTCGCCCTCCCGTTCGTCGCAATATTTCATTTCCCGACATTTCTATAATTCCGATAAATCTTTACTCGTCTAAAACCTTAATATTTTGAGTTCTTACGTACGTTCTTATAAACATATCCTGGAATTCCGGGGTGTAACATTCTTCCCCCCTTAGAAATATTCGTCCCCGAATGTTCTTTTGGGAGTCAAACTTAAAGATAGCGACATAGTCTCCTTACAACCCCTACATACCAATAATGCCACATGTGGCCACATAACAATACTCATACTAAAATGTCAAGCTGAACCCCATGTGTCAACGTCGGTTATCTGCATAAAGCTTCTGCTGACTCTGAGCTTACTAATAATCTTTCCTGGATAAGCTTCGCCTTATCCACAGCCCGCTGAATCAAGTCTGGACCAAATAACTGAACCTCGCATACGTCGAACCAACCAACCGGTGATATACACTTTCTTACAAACAAGGCCCCATACCGGGCCATCCGAATACTGGAAGGGTATCTGTTATCGTACGTAACTCAATAAGAGGCAAATAATTCTTCTAGCTAACTCTGAAATCAAATAACATCGGCCCGCAACCTATCCTCAAGTGCCTGGATAGTACGCTCTGCCTGTCCGTCGGTCTAAGGGTGTAATGCAATACTGCGACTCACCTGTGTCCCTAACCTCTTCTGAAAAACATCCAGAAGTTATCCGTAACTGAGCTCATCTGTCTGACATCATAAAAGTAGGAACCCCGCAGTCTCACAATCTCCCTGCTATATAAGCTAGTATAATCCTCAGCCGAGTAAGTAGTCCTAACCGGAAGAACACGGCTGGTTTCGTCAGCCTGTTTACTATGACCCCCAGGGAGTTGCACTTCCTCTGAGTACGATGCCACCCTGTAACAAGATCCACATTAATCACCTCCCATATCTAAGTCGGGATCTAAATCGCCTGTAATAGCCCACTGGGCTTCTGGTGTTCAACCTTGACCTGTTACTAACTCGGACATTAAGCAACAACTCTGCTACGTCCCTCTTTAGGCCATCTTACCGACACATACATCTGAGGTCACGACACAACTTAGTCGACCCCGAACAATTAGAGTAATAAGCACTGCGTGCCTCCCCTAAAACCTGCTGACTAGTCCTGCAAAGACCGGTACACTGATCTATCCTCATGTCACAGCACCCCATCCGGTGCTACTCAAACAAGCTCCTCTCTTCTCGGAGAGTCGTAACTCGATACCGTATCATAACTGGATCTTCATACTGTCGCCTCTTTACCTCCTCAATGACGGAAGACTCGGCGACCTCTCGGATCTAAAACTTCATTAACCTTGGAAACAAATAATCGAACCCCTCGGCTCGGTAACTGATGAATCTCACGGACCAAGTCCTGTCTATCTGGCTGCCCATCTGACAGACTACCTATAGATCCACGGCTAAGAGTATCTGTAACCGTCTCGGCTTTCCCCGGGTGGTATAGGATATCAATATCACAATCCTTGAGTAACTCTAACCACCGTTTCTGTCGCAAATTCAGATGCCTTTGTCTGAAGATATACCAGAGGTTCTTGTGGTCTGCACAAATATCCACATGAAGTCTATATAAGTCATGCCTCCAAATCTTCAAGATACGATTAACTGCCGCCAACTCTAAATCGCGAGTAGCGTAATTTCTTTCATGCTCCCGTAACCGTCGGGAATCATAGGCTCTAACCTTATCGTGTTGCATCAGCACACAACCTAATCCAACACCCTAAGTGTCGCGATAGTAACCTAACCCTCTAGTCTCTCAGGAGGGGTTAGAACTGTAGTCGTGGTTAACCTATCTTCCAATAACTGGAAGCCTTTCTCATGCTTGCGAAATATTCGGCATCCTTAATCTCAATTATGGTTCCTGTTTCCCTTTCTCTGTTGCAACCAAACTTGGTCACTAAACTTATACTTGATTCATTTGTTGGCCGCATGGCTAAGACTTCCTGCCAATCACAATTTAGGGGAGGGTTTCCTTGATCTCGTCAGGTAGTAATCCTATTATTCTCCCCCAGCTCGTAGAGCTTATAGTCAGGTGTTCAACCTCAATTCATGGTATTACATAATCCAATGACTTGTCAAGATTTCTTATCGTTCGAGTGTCTACTCGTCTTTTATTTATAAGTTATTTCAAGTTGTCCTGGGGTCCCTTACCCCTCCG
Organism: Przewalskia tangutica; assembly: GCA_029844215.1. NCBI lineage: Eukaryota > Viridiplantae > Streptophyta > Magnoliopsida > Solanales > Solanaceae > Przewalskia > Przewalskia tangutica. Next base: position 137,050,987 of record CM056720.1, on the reverse strand, counting down.
TATTTTCTTACTATCTTTCTCGTCAGTACAGATGCTACCACCTTTCCTCGAGGTGTTCTTACTGCCCATTATCTACTAATGGTCCTTACACTAGTCTGGGGTAATCATATCTCGTGCAACTTACATAACCACAGTTGTATTCTCTCTTATCATTTTGGTCATAACCCTTCCTTATGCTTATTATTAGCAAAAGCATTTCTTTCTTGATTCATAATCGTACAATTTCATACATGCGTACTACCTGCATTTATATCCTTACGACACTTCCTTGTCCATTTCCTAACGCCGTTCTCAATTACCCCAACACAATACTTTTCTCACGGTTATCTAAGACTGTAACCTATGGCATGACGATACTGAAGACCTTACTAGTCTCCTATCCTTCGTCTAACAATATGGGTACATATAACCCCATAAAACGTAAATCTATCCTTTTACGTGGGGGATAGAACTTATCTCCCTTACATTATCTTAATCATCAAGCGCCACCTTTTAATCGTATAGATTTTCAAAACCTACCAACGATGTCTTCTGTTTTCCACAGGCAACACTCGTACTTATCTTATTCTTGCTTGCGCGCTATCCTGAACTCATCCGGAAGGTCGTGGCCCTGACCGCCACACCAAACCAACTCCAAGTACCCCCAAGGGCACTTAAAATAAACTCCTTCAAATTCACGTACTTCTTACCTTCTGCCTCAGTTCACCTCAATGAACAAGTCACACAAACTTATAAAAAAAAACAATGATGTCAAAGAAGGAAGGATGATTCACTGGTTACCACCACTTCTCTTCCTTTCCACTCGATAACCGCCACGAAACCGGTACCAAATTAATCTCTCGGTAGTCAACGCGTTGGCATAACAAAAGGCCAACTAACTCAGACTCATAATGACCTCAACGTCACACATACCGCTAGTTCGCTAGGTCCAACGATCGTATCGTTCACGCAATTATTATCTATCCGCTCAGCTACCACCCAACACTCACGGGTGTAGTCACCTCGAAAGGTTCTCATAGATTCAGGTTCTATTTCTTTACACTTGGTTGCTCTCTTTTTCACTGGTTGTACGCTTTCCGTACTTCCAAACTTATACTAACATACGTACATAACTTCCATACTAAATCTGGCCCCCAATCTTTGGAGTTACTAAATTAAACAATATAAGGTCATTTCGGCTCACAACTTGTTCCGGTGGAATCGTCCACGAACCCAGAAACGATTTACTAGACTTGGGCTTTGCACCCTCGTGACTCGCCACGAGCTTTAACTACTACCAACGGATCCCATTCCATTCCAGGCTATGGGGCGACCCTTAATAGGTCCTCAACCCGACTCAGCGTCGCACTTAACTCTTATCCTTGGTCTGACTTAACATTTTTCTACCCGAGAAGGCCTTATATACCTAAGGTCTCAGCGGTTATCACTATTCTTAGGCTCGCAATTTCCATGCTCCAAGACTACCTTATCAGTCCCCATGTATACGGGTACAATAACTTCTCATAATACCATAATCGTGTTGTCTTGATCACAACAACTATATTTTCTCCATACGGATCTCGTCCGTACAATTCCCTTAAGTATACCACGTCGCTTAAGTTACTAACATAGTCTTCCATTAAGTCCCTTAATTAAAACTGCTTAAGGGTCCATTACCTTCTCAGACAACTCATCATCTCCTAATTATCTCAAATTAGTACGTAAAACCTTGATGAGAGTTCATTAAACTGTTTCATACCCTCCCGGTATTTATTTAGCCGTTACCAATTCCTGGTAATCTAAAATCGTTCTAGGCAACACGCATCTGACCCTCATACATAAATCCGTATATATGCATGTCATAATACCAACTATACTACAAATATTACCAACCTGGATACGCAATCCACATAATCTTCCCTGGGTCACTGCTGCCTTTCTCGTAGCTGCAATCAACATAACTTGTTAGGGAGACACTAACCACACAAATTTATCGCACGATCTCGAGTGAGAAGAATAGAAACCAATCTAAATGTCCCGCAGCCTCTCCGATTATAGATATGGTGCACAACACACCGATAATCAAGACTCTACTAGACACGGTCTGTAGACACTTTCCGAGGACTAACTGCTCTGATACCACTTTTGTCACGACCCAACCCCGGGCCCACGACTGGTGCCCTACCTGGGCACCCCTTACAGGTAAACATCAGAGAATATCAGCGGAACATACACAACACATAAATACTTAAACAGTAAATAACAACAGGTTAGCCGATAAGGCCACCTTCTGTAAAATATACATGAACAAAAATAAAATGAGCCAGTACATTTCTGTTCTTAAAAACTCAATCCACAATGTGACTACAGACCTCTAAGAATAACAACTGTGACGGGACAGGGCCCCACCATACCCCTGAATATACAACAACCGACCATACCAGGGATCTGAACCAGGGATAAGCCTCCGGAGTAAAGGAGTTTCCCAACTGCTGAACAATGATCCTAAGAGTGAGGATCAGCAACCTGTATACTCTACCTGCGGCATGAACGCAGCCCCCCGAAGGAGGTCAGTACAACATGTACCAAGTATGTGAAACTGAAAGTACTGTAATTAAATCATAAAGTCTAATATAACGCTGGAGACATGTATGATAACTCAAATAACAGTACACTGTGCCTTACTAACAATGAGAGTAAACAAGAGTATACTTTACTGCATAAAAATAGGAGGCTCATGATCAAAGTAGGGTCACCCGCCCATAGTATCATTAAGCAATCCTACTCCTGGGACTATTTCACCCGCAAGGGTCGTATGGACCCGCATGAGGTAACTTCCTCGCATAGACTGTATCCGCCCGCATAGGTCGTATAGACCCGCATGAGGTATTCCTCGCATAGTACTGGTCCGCCCCGCATGGGACTATTTCACCCGCATAAGCCCTTACGGACTCGCATGAGGTATTCCTCGCATCATGGGTAGCAAATCCACGGAATATGCAAATGCCACAAACCCGGGGAATGACCCCGTAACGAACAATATATCACTAGCACGACCGGCTATCATATATAACATAAGCACTACCGGCTTATCATACATAACATAAGCACTACCGGCTTATCATACATAACATAAGCACTAACGGCTTATCATACATAACATAAGCAAGTTAAGAAATCCCCCTAACTTCTTATTAGTCTTATACATATACACTCTCATTTTAGTTTACTTAAGGCACTAACATGTCATTATAAAAATCCGGGAATTTACCCCAAAGTACTACATACTTCATTTCTTTTAAAATGACTCTTTTCATGTAAAACTTCAAAGATACTAATAACCGTAGTATCAAGTAATACCTATTTTTCAAGACAAGTCACAATACCTTTTAGAAATACATTTATAGGCTTTTAAATCAAGTGACTTCTTTCTTTTAAAACCTTAAGCAATTGATGCCTTAAAATCAATTTGACTTTCATTATGTCAAGTCGTTTATCATACTTACATTACTTAGAGTAAACCACTCTTTTAAACTTTCAATAAAGCTATTTTAACCATCTTCCCATAAAGCCGTTATACTAGCTTTATACCTTAGATACTTACATTCTTCTTTATAACCAAGAGACTTAAACTTTCCAAACAAAACAAGTATCATATACTTTCAAAATACTTTAAGTCTCTTAACTTTTAGAAACTAAGATATCCTTAATATTTTTAAATAAGTGAGTTGATTCCCTAACTCAACCAACTTGGACATTCTTAAAATAAGCCAAGGATATCAAATGAATTAGATTGTCAAAATCTCGTACGTCTACCGTACTATACATTTACAACTACTCATGCTCAAGAGATAAGAAAGTTCCACATACCTCTTCGGTTCAATCCACTTGTTAAGTCCAAAATGTCGTACGTAGTATGTCAACCTATAATGACCATAATACGTCTATTAACTTCTTACTTCAAACGTAGAATATTTTAAGTGCAAAGTCACTAAATTCTACGGAAAATCGACAAAGACTTCCTTTGTTTCTACATACTTTTCCACCTTTTTCAAGGCCCGAATTCAATAACCAAACACGCCACATTTAAGGCTCAACAATGTAGTTATCAATAGGGGATTACACGCCTACAAGACGTGTAAAACTCCGCCCCACAAATTAATACCAAACTAGTCCAACATACAAAGTCATTCTCGGCCAAAGGTGTAACAACATATCAACCTTTCCAATTCCTTTTCAATTTAAGTTGTTTAGCATAACATGTTATCAAGCCGCAATTGATTATAACTACTACAATCTTCAAGTAGGTAACATGCGACGATTCTAGTTATTGACCAAATTGTATTTCAATTTCAAATGGCTCAACATGTCATTTCGGATTTGAGCTTCTAAATTTCCATAACACTTATCAATCTTCATAACACATATCACATGATCATTTCTAACTTATCATAACATGGAATCTTTAATTACAATAGTAAGACGAAGATTATTACCTCATTTAGCCCAAATATGATCCAAGATTACAAGTCGATCCTTAGCAACTTTAGCTCCTCTTTCCGACGTTTCAATCCACTCCGAGCAACCCTTAGAAGCTTATGAAGAACTCCTTTTCAAGTTCCAACTTCAAAGTTGAAGAACTCCTTAGGTTTTCGCCTTGCGACTAACGTGAAAACGTAGTTTTTTCGGAATCTTTCTGTTGAGATAACCTTACAATACTCTTAGGAACCTTGGTTTAAAGTATGGGGATTATTGGACAACAAACGAAATTTTTTCTTATTCTTGGAACCCCAAACCCGAGAGCCTCTCATTGTGTTCTTCAAGATTTCTTGAAATATGACTAAGTGTGGGAACTAGTCTTGCTACTAGTATACATATATAACATAATGGAGGGTCAAGATCTATACACTTGAAAGGCTAGGATGAATGATTTTTAAATATCAAGTCAAGTGGGCTTGTTGACTTGGTCAACAATGTCAAGCTTAAGTCTTTGCAAGACTTGATCATCCTAACATTGGTCAAATGACCATTTTATCCATGTATAATTCGTCCAAGACCAAGTAAGGGGGTGACACGTGTCGCCCTCCCGTTCGTCGCAATATTTCATTTTCCGACATTTTCATAAATCCGATAAATTTTTACTCGTCTAAAACCTTAACATTTTGAGTTCTTACGTACGTTCTTATAAACATATCCTGGAATTCCGGGGTGTAACAATTATGCGATGGGACTAGATCACTATTTGACTGATGATTGTTTGGCAGTGGCTCTTCAGCCAGATAAGGATCACGATAGAGGCTGACATAAGAGGGCTAGGATGACTGAATATACGGGTGAGTCTCGAGGCGGGCAGCCTCAACAGCGTGTCAGATATTCTTCCCAGCCAGCACAAAATGCACCCCCACAGTTCCTAGGTTGGAGATTGGACCGCACAGGGTATTCAAGAGCTGGTCAGAGCTCCAGGGCTTCAGCTTCACAGATGAACAGGGGTTCCAGTCAATCGAGGCCACTTTTCCTTCGGTGTTCACAGTGTGGCAGACATCATTATGGAAAATATCATTTTTCTACAGGTGCTTGTTTTTATTGCGGACATCAAGGCCATGTGATGAGAGAGTGTCCTTTTAGGAGGGATACAAGTGGTATGGCTCATCCTACTGGATCGGTTGCTGGTTCATCTTCTTCTATAGTTATGCGCCCCGCAGGGCAGGGTGTTCATATGCCCGCAAGTCATAGTAGAGGTCATGGCGGAGTTTCCAGTTCTAGCGGTTCCTCGAACCATACTTATGCTTTGGCCAGTAGGCATGATCAGGAGGCGTCACCAGATGTTGTTACAGGTATATTATCGGTCTTTTTTTGTGATGTATATGCATTGATAAATCCCGGTTCCACCTTATCATACGTATCTCCCCTTGTTGCTAATAGTATCGGAATAGAACCTGAGTCGATAGAACCATTTGAGATAGCTACACCGGTAAGAGATTCGGTCATAGCTAAGCGGGTGTATAGAAATTGTTCGGTGGTGGTATATAGCCGTCATACCATAGCAGACTTGATAGAGTTAGACATGATGGAGTTTGATGTTATTATGGGTATGGATTGGTTGGCTTCCTGTTATGCTAGTATAGATTGTAGGGAAAAGATGGTTCGGTTTCAGTTTTCTGGCGAACCAGTTATAGAGTGGAGAGGAAATACAACATCGCCAAGGGGTAAGTTTATTTCATACCTCAAGGAAAGGAAGATGGTCAGAAAGGGTTGTATTTATCATTTAGTTCGGGCGCATGATACGGAAGCAGAGGTACCGGTTCTTCAGTCAGTTCCGGTGGTTAGTGAATTCCCAGACGTATTCCCAGATGATCTTCTAGGTGTTCCTCCAGAACGGGAGATAGAGTTCACTATAGATGTATTGCCAGATACCCGACCCATATCTATTCCTCCCTATAGACAATTACAGCATATTCAAATCTTCCCTCTCGGAATTTGATTCGAAATCATATAAGTTATGACAATTAATGGTCAGTTAATTATCAAGCAATGTCAACAATATTGAATAGATCTTAATATGCTGAAGAAGAAATCAATAACTATATGAAAGAGTTTTAAGAAGATTCGACAGAAAACCCTGTCATGCTAAGAACTAAATCAATATCCAACATAAACGGAAATAAAAACAAATGAAAGAAAAGAACTTGAACAAGAGTTGTCTCCAATCTTGTGTTGTAGCCTCCAAAGTATGATCTGAATAAGGATAGGGTTTAGGGTATTTATATCTGAGAAAAACCTTGCTTCGGACCCTTTTAACCCTGTCAAAATTCGGCCCAAAATCTAGAACTTTGCGTCGACACGGCAGCACGCCAGCACCTGTGCTAATTGGCTGAAATCGTTGGATCGCTCATCGAATGGCCGCACCATGATCTCGCTGCCGCACCGCAGTGCCTTCGACGGTGATTTTTTGTTTTTCGACTTTCTGGAAATTTTACGCCTCGTTCCTAATTCATTTGGCCTCGGTGCTTCGAGCACCGCGGTGCTTCGAGCACCGCGGTGCTTCGAGCACCGCGGTGCTTCCTTGCCTTGCGCCGCGGTGCTGCTCTCTTTTCTGTCCGGAATTCGCCAGATTTCTTCTATTCTTCTCGGGACCTCTTAGGCTTCATTTTTTGGGCTGTTCTTGTGCAATTTCAACCTTAATTGAGCTCATATCATCCTCAATTCTGTATTTCCTCCTTTAGGACCCCTGTGATTCAAAAGACAGAAAACAACCCTAATACTATACTAAATACAAATGAAAAGAGGAAAATACTTAACTAAAAAGGACTCAAAAGAGTGTATAAAATACACTCAACCCAAACTTACACTTTACTCACCCTCGAGTAAAGCACTAAACAATAAACAAAACAAAAACAAAGACTCTATGAAATTGATCAAGTAGCTATAACAATGCTTCTTCAAAATCATGGATGAAAGCTGGGATAATATGTTAGAACATATAGCATGAATTTTCAGCAAACTAGAATTTCAAGTTAGATAATTCTCAAATTCACTTAGATCATAATCAATGGAAACATAAACACATAACCTATGCATGTCAATTTCATTCCATCTTTCTCAAAATGTTATTGACCTGTTTACTTGCTATTCTCCACTAATCTTGACATACACATTAAAGATCATTAGGACTTTCAAGGGTTGGAATGTAGGCATAGACAGGGGTAGATAAAAGTAGACATTTAAGCTCAAATTACGTATCATAAGCATTTTTCATTCAACTCCTTTTTTCTTCTTTCTGATTTTCTTTCTAATCTCATATCTATTTTCCCCCTCTTTTCTTTTGAGAGGATGCAATATATTATAAATAACAAGCACCCCCAAACTTAGGCTTTTTCATATTTTTCATTGGGATGCATCAATTTTTCACTCTCTTTAATTTTTTTTCAACACTTTTCATTCCAATAATTTTTCATTATTACTTATGGCACAGAAAAGGAATCCTAGGGGGTCAAACAAAGATATTATTTTAGGCTCAAAGGGGCTGACTAGTGATATAATTTATGTTAGGGTAGGTAATGAATGGTTAGAAGGGCTATCAAAGAATGTCTGAATCATTTTCCTAAACATGTATATCTTAACTATTTTGCCTCAAATAACAAGCAAACAGGTGTTCTAGACATTTTCAACCTTTATTTCCATAACTGACACACACAGGCTAAGCACAAATATCTCAAATAATTAGATGTCATGAATTTTGGCATATCTAACTTAAGCACACAAATTTTTGCTTTTAGTTCCATTACATTATGCCACTTTAATCCACTCAATATCTTTAGCAACTACAACATACATGATCTATAAAAAAAAATTAGACTCACAAAAACACATAAAATAAACAAAAAGACTCAACAAAAACAATAGAATAGTATAAGATCTCCCCCAAACTTAATCGACACATTGTCCCAATGTGAGAAGACTAAAAATAAAGGGACAACTTACAAACACAACACAATGATCATAACGGAGGTCTGGTAGGGAGGACGAATTACTGTGCATACTGCCTGTGAGAGACCGCGGTCCTTAAACCGTGCACCGCGAAGCTAATCCCTGAAAAATTCTAGTGTCCTCCAGTTTTCTGCATTGCTAACCCTTCGCCCTTTGGAGTGAGTCCCTGCCTTATCTGTCATCCAAAAACACTAAACATACCAGATCGTTAGACTGTTCAAGACAAAATAAAATAAACTAAAACAAAAATTAAAATATCATAATTAAAAACATTGAGTTGCCTCCCAAGTAGCGCTGCCTTTAACGTCTTTTAGCTGGATGCAATTTTCTTACTCAATCAAGGGGGTGGAGTATCCCTTCCGCATATCCATTTCAACATAATTCTCTTCCTCCTCCTCTTCCTCCTCTTCTTTTTCACAAGGCTAGGTTCAGAAGTCTTACCATCAAGTTCTTCACGCTGCTTTAATGGTACCCCACGAGCATTAGTACTTGTGAGGCTTTTCTCAGAGATACCGTTGTCAACTATCCCAATGGCAAAACATCTATCATTGACTTGTGGCTTAGGGGGTGGTCTGCAAACTTTGAATACAATTTCTTTACCTTGGACTCTGAGCTTTAACTCCCTCTTTTCAACATCAATAAGGGCTCTCCCTGTAGCTAGGAATGGACTCCCAAGGATCATCATTATATTCTCATCTTCCTCCATATCAAGAATGAGGAAATCAGCAGGTAAGATAAATTTACCTACTTTCACCAATACATCTTCAATTATTCCTCGAGGATGCACAATTGAGTGATTAGCTTGATGCAGGGTTACTGTGGTTGGCTTTGATTCTCTTAACCCAAGTCTTTTAAACTCAGAAAGAGGCATAAGGTTTACAATTGCCCCCAAATCACATAGAACCTGCTTGCATGTCACCTTCCCTATAGTGCAAGGTAAGGTGAAACTCCCTGGATCTTTCAACTTTGGGAGAAGTTTTGTCACGACCCGACCCCGAGCCCGCGACTGGTGCCCTACCTGGGCACCCTTACAGGTATACATCAGAGATAATCAGTGGAACATACATAAACTTAACAGGAAATAAATAACAGGTTAGCCGATAAGGCTACCTTCCTGGATACATATAACTATGTAAAACCAAAAGCAGTTACCTCCCCTTTTTTTTACAAATGACCCACAAAATATGACTACAGACCTCTAAGAGTTTTGACATAACAACTGTGATGGGACAGGGCCCCGCCATACCCCTGAATGTACATAAACCTACAATCTCAGGGAACCGTACCAAAAGATAAAGCCTTCGGAGAAATGGAGCTTTCCAAGAACTGAACAGTGATCCTAAGAGTGCGGATCAGCAAGCTATGTACCTCAACTTGCGGCATGAACGCAGCCCCCCGAAGGAGGTCAGTACGAAATATGTACCAAGTATGTGAAACTGAAAATACTGTAATGAAATCATAACAGTCTATAATAAAGCTGGAGACATGTATGATAACCAAAATAACAGTACATTGTGCCTTGCTGAAGTAAAGTAATGAAAGTCAGTTTTACCTTGAACAGATTATTTCAACACATGAACAATAGTCACACCAGGGCTATGGACACAAGCCCTCAAATATCATCACACAATCCAGTAAGTGTCTCAAGCCCTCAAATATCAAGCGTGCCTGTGGAATCCCCCATCACTGCCGATAGCCGTAAGTGTGAAATATAACCATGTGACGCGCCCGTGGCATCCTACCTCACTGTCGGCGTACACATATACAATACATATATCTATCTCCTGCCCGTGGAATCCCCCATCACTGCCGACAGCCGTAAGCGTAAAATATAACCATGTGACGCGCCCGTGGCATCCTACCTCACTGTCGGCGTACACATATACAACACATATATATATATATACCTCATGCCCGTGGAATCCCTCATCTCGGGTACATGACTTCATGGAGAGCTAATCCATGGGGTAATAATCGTATATAACATGCCCGTGAAATCCCTCATCCAGGGTACATATCTTCATGGGGAGCTAGTCCATGGAGTAATAATCGTATATAACATGGTCGCATACCCCGGAATCCCTCATCGTATAAGCATGTCCATGTGGTAATAAAACAAATCTGAGAATCTAACCCGCCTCCTGGTCGCATGCCCCGGAATCCCTCATCGTATAAGCATGTCCAAGGAGTAATAAAAACAATCCGGGAATCTAACCCGCATCCTGGTCGCATGTCCTGGAATCCCACATCGTATAAGCATGTCCAAGGATCAATCATAATGGAAGCATACCCGTGGAAGCCTCCGTCACTGTCGGTACGTCCAAGTAAATTCACAACAAGACCGCCGACCCTCCAACTGAGAGTCACGGCAGCGTAAACATATAATACTTGCACTCAAGGCTATTACAAGCAAGCATAGGCAAGTTCATAAAATCTTTAGACTTTCATTTATATACTCAAGGCACTTTTCGTTTCACATAAAAATCCGGGAATTTAACCCAAAGTACTACGTACTTCCATTCTTTTCAAAATATTCCTTTTCATATCAAACCCCAAGATACTAACACCCGTAGTATCAAGGCATGTCTACATTTCAAACAAGTCACTACATTTTTAGAAATACATTTCTCGGCTTCTAAATCAAGTGACCCTTATTTTAAAACTTTAAGAAAGTGGTGCCTTTAAATCAAACTGCCCTTCCTTATTTCAAGTCATTTCTTTGTTTACATTACTAGAGAAAACCATTCTCTTAACCTTCCATAAAGTTATTATAACAAACTTCCCATAAAGCTGTTATACTAACTTTATGCCTTAGACTAATTCATTCTTTTTATAACCAAGAGACTTATACTTTCAAATCAAGTTGCAAAACTTTCAAAATACTTCAAGTCTCTTATCTTTAGAAATCAAGCTTCTTATCTTTAGAATGTCAAGAAATCCATACTTTCCAAATCAAGTATTCTATACTTTTAAATCAAATCATTTCTTCCTTTAAGAATCAAGTCCCATAACTTGAAAAATAAAATTTCTTAACCCTTTAAGGATTTAAGGTTCATAGTCTTAAAAATCATAACGTACACTCTTTAAATTAAGTAACATATACTTTTGTGCGTTGTGAATAGGTTATACTTGTTTATAACGATCTTATTAAAGCAACCATGATCTATAAAATGTAACACAATTTTGTCTTATCTTAGCTTCTATGCAGATGGAGAATTCTACTCATTTTAATATAATTGATTGTCGATACATTTTCTTTTATTAACGCTGCAATGACTTGTTCGATACTTATTCTTATTCGTGCAGTAAATTAGTAAAGTCAACTCGACTCTAAATACTTCCTAACGACTCTTACCAACATCCCCCATAAGACTTGGTAAGAACTTAGGATAACTTAGACATACTTTCACATAGAGTAAATCAACATACATACCTCTTAACTTCTAAGAGTAGAAGGAATCATGAAATAACACTACATGTATATTTCATACATAGAATCATGCCCAAAATAAGGAAGAGGTTCACATACCATTTACTTAAAAATCTAGCCAAGTGGCCCTTGGACTTAGTCAACATTGTCAAGCTCTAATCCTAGCAAGATTGGTCATCTTATCCTTGGTCAAATGACCATTAAGTCCATGTCCATTTCGTCCAAGACCAATTAAGGGGGGGGGGTGACACGTGTCGCCCTCCCATTCGTCGCAATATTTCATTTTACGACAATTCCACAATTCCACTAAATTTTAACTAGTCTCAAATCTTAACATTTTTGAGTTCTTACGTACATTCTTATAAACATGTCCGGGAGTTACGGGGTGTAACAAGTTTCTTCTGCAAGATAGCACTGCACTCCTCTGTCAGCACCACTATCTCATAATCTGTCAGCTTCCTCTTCTTAAAAAAAATGCCTTTTATGAACTTCACATTTGCTGACATTTGCTCCAATGCTTCAATGAAAGAAAGGTTAATGTGTATTTTTTAAATACCTCCAAAAAATTCGAAAAATGCTTATCCAAAGCCTTCTTCTATAGTATTTGAGGGTAAGAAATTTTGTCTGTATACTCCCTCATCACTGCGGGTTGAGCCTTCTCAATAGGGCGGTCATCAGTCACCCCCTCTTTTTCTGCATCAACTGTCTTCTCCACCTCATTCTCCTTTTCAACCACTGGTTGGGGTGCAACCTGCTCAAACTGCTTCCCACTTCTCAAACTGATTGCTTGGCATTGTTCTGTTGGGTTCACCACAGTATTGTTGGGAAGATTCTCTTGCTCTCTATTATTTAACGTGTTCGACAGCTGTCCCACCTATGTTTCCAAATTTCTGATAGATGACCTAGTCTATGTCATGAACTGAGTGGTCTCTGCCATACATTTTGTCTGAGTATTGGCCAAGGATGAAATTGAGGACGTGATTTCCGCCATGAATTGAGTCTGAGAGTTGGCCAAGGTCAACAATGCTGCTTTTATGTCATCTGGCTTTTCTTGTGAGGTTGGTGGGCTGAACTGCTGTGAGGATGATGCCTTGTGGTTGCTGCCCTTGTTCATTCTTTCATGAAAAATTTGGGTGATTTCTCCACCCCTGATTATATGTGTTGGAGAACACATTGTTGTAGGGCCTCTGAAAATTCCCCACTGCCTAAACCTGCTCCATAGGCACATTATTTGGGTCCACTGCTGTACACCCATCAAAAGTATGGGAACCCCCACAAATTTCAAAACTCACTGGTATCTGGACAGCTTTAACTGACATGGTACTCTGTTGCATCTGTTTTGTCAAAGTGGCAACCTGCGCAGTCAATGCAGTGATATCATCCAACTCATGAATCCTAACTACTTTCCTGATGTTCATTGCTCTCTCATCGACCCTCTGATGGTTGTTTGTGGCCATGTATTCTAGCAAATCGTGTGCCTCATTGGAACTTTTTCTCATGAACGTCCCTGTTACACCCCGAAATCTCAGGACATGTATATGAGAATAGACGGGAGAACACAAGACTTAAAAACTCGAACGAATGAAAGAATTGTTTTCCAAAGGAAAAATCTTCCGAACCTCCGAAGGAAAAATTGTTCGTTAATGAGAATTGGATTCTCAAATTTGTCATTTAAGACTTTTAAGAGTTTATCGGAATTATGGAATTTTATTTTCAGAATTGGATACGTGGGGCCCACCCGAGAAATTTTACGTTTTGTGGGCCCCACGAGGTTTCCAATATTTTGACTAAATATGAAAATTTCGGGAAACAAAATCTTATGGACCAATGGGAGGGCGACACGTGTCACCCTCCACATGGTCATCTTAGGCGAAATGGATGATTAAAGAGTAGCCAATTTGGCTTGATAAAATGGACCAAGTCAAAGGGTCAAATTTAGCTTGAGATAATTGACCACATCCTAGCCTTCCATTTGGATTAATCCTAGCCCTTGATTTAATTATATATACTAACTACTAGTGCAAGACTAGTCTTCAAGACTTAGAAAAAAATCAAGAACTTGTGTGATCTTGAAAGAGCTCTCGGCCAAGCATGAAGAAAAGAGAGAATTTTTTTGCAATCTTGCTTCATAAATCTCAATATTCAAACCTAATATCCCTAGAGGTATTCTAAGGATATCCCCCCACAAAAATCCCAGAAAAACTACGTTTTTACGTTAGTCGCAACATGAAAACCTAAGGGGGTTTTCATAGTTGGAGTTGGAACTTGAAGAAGAGTTCTTCATAAGCTTCTAAGGGTTGCTTGGAGTGGATTGGAACGTCGAAAAGAGGAGCTAAAGTTGCTAAGGATCGACTTTGAAGCTTGGATTAGATTTGGGCTTATTGAGGTAATAATCTTCGTCTTACTATTGTAATTGAAGATTACATGTTATAGTAGTTGATTAATGAGCATGTAGTATATAGATTGAAGTTTGAAAAGATTTGGATCATGTCGACATGTTAAAAACCGAAAATGGGCATGTTAGCCTTTATTGTTGAAAACAACTTGGTTGATAGTTACTATCGTCGCATGTTAAGGAAGAAAGAATTATAGTTTTTGTAATTTTTATTATGTACATAACATGTTGGAATAACAACTTGGATTAAAAAGGAATTGAACGGAAATTGACATTGTTGTTGATATTGATAGTTGTCGAGAATGTGCCTTAAGGATATGGACAGTTTTATATAAATTGTGGGACAACATTTTACACGTCCATCTAGGCGTGTAATCCCCTTTGAGTAGCTGATTGTTGAGCCTTAAATGTGGCATTTGGTTATTGATTTTCGGGCCTTGAAAAAGGTGGAAAAGTACGTAGAAACAAAGAAAGTGCTGCCCAATTTTCCGTAGAATAAGAGTCTTTATACTTAGAAATATTCTACGTTGAAATCTAGAAGTTGATAGATGTATTATGGTCATTATAGGTTGACATTCTACGTGCGGTATATTCAACTTGGCAAGTGGATTAAGTCGGAGAGGTATGTGAACTCTTCCTATCCTCTTGAGCATGAATCTTATGAAATGTATAGTACGGTAGACGTACGTGGTTTAAATGAAATCGGTTTCATTTTGGTATCCTTGTTTGATTTTTGAAAGTGTAGTAACTTGTCTTCAAAGAAGTATATGTTACTTGGCTTGAAAAGTATAGAATACTTGATTTGAAAAAGTATTGATTACTTGATTTTTAAAGTTAAGAGATTTGAAGTATTTTGAAAGTATATGATACTTGGTTTTAAAAGTATTAGTCTCTTGGTTTCAAAAAGAATGTAATTGTCTAAAACATAAAGAGTTATAACGACTTTATGGGAAGTTAGTTATAACGGTTTTATGGAAAGTTAAGAGAATGTCTACTTGATTTATAGGCACGAGTTGCTTAGGTTGTGAAAGTAGAAGTTACTTGGTTTTAAAGCCTTGAAATGAATTTCTAAAGGTGTAGTAACTTGATTTGAAAAATAGACATGCCTGGATACTACGGGTGTTAGTATTTTGGGGTTTTATGTGAAAAGGATTCTTTTTAAAAGAATGGAAGTACGTAGTACTTTGGGTTAAATTCCCGGATTTTTCATGACATATTAGTGCCTTAAGTTTAAATAAAATGAGAGTGCATGTTAATTAAGTCTAATAAGAAGTTAGGGGATTTATTAACTTGCTTATGATATTTATGATAAGCCGGTGGTGCTTATGTTATGTATGATAGTCGGTTGTGCTAGTCTTATGTTATTCTTGCGGGGTAAACCTCCGGGTTACTACTTATTCCATGGATTTGCTACCCATGATGCGAGTGCGGCGTTTGTACTCATTGCTGGTCCACCGGGCCTATGCGGGTGAAATAGTCCTATGCAGGTGAAATAGTCCCATGCGAGGCGGATGACCTCATTGCGGGTCCACAGGACCTATGCGGGTGAAATAGTCCCAGGAGTAGGATTGCTTAATGATTCTACGGGCGGGTGGCCCTAATTTGTTCATGAGCCTCCTATTTTTATGCAGTAAAGTATACTCTTGTTTACTCTCATTATTAGTAAGGCACAGTGTACTGTTATTTTGGTTATCATACATGTATCCAGCTTTATTTTAGACTATATGATTTCATTTCAGTACTTTCAGTTTCACATACTTGGTACATAGTTTGTACTGACCCCCATCCTCGGGGGGTTGCGTTCATGTCGCATGTTGAGGTACATAGCTTGCTGATCCTCACTCTTAGGATCACTGTTCAGCTGTTGAGAAGCTCCATTACTCCGGAGGCTTATCTTTGGTTCAGATCCCTGGTATTGTCGGTTGTTGTACATTCAGGGGTATGGCGGGGCCCTGTCCCATCACAGTTGTTATGTCAAAATTTTTTAGAGGTCTGTAGTCATATCTTGTGGATTGAGTTGTAAAAACAAAGATGCAACTGTTTTGTTGGGTTGTGTATATTTTTCGGAAGGTGGCCTTATCGGCTAGCCTGTTGATATTTCATGACTAGTGCTTTATGAGTTTTATATATGTTCCGCTACTATTCTCTGATGTATACCTGTGCGGTGCCTGTTAGGGCACGACCGCGCCCGAGTCGGTCGTGACAAAAGTGGTATCGAGCGCTTAGTCCTCGAAAGTGTCTACGCACCGTGTCTAGTAGAGTCTTGATTATCGGTGTGTTGTGTACCACATCTATAATCGTGAGGTCTGCAGGACATTTAGGATTGATTTCCATTCTTCTCACTCGATATCGTGCGATAGAATGTGTTGTTAGTCGCCTCTCCCTAACGAGTTATGTTGATTGCAGTATCGAAAGCGTGATGACCGGAAGGATTATGTGGATTGTGTATCCAGGTTGGTAATACTTGTTGTATAATTGGTATAATGACGTACATCTATACATATTTATGTATGAGGGTCAGATGCGTGTTGCCTTGAATGATTTTGGATTACCAAGAATTGGTAAGGACTAGATAGATACCGGGAAGGTGTGAAACAGTTTAATGAATTCTCATCAAGGTTTTACGTACTAATTTGAGATAATTAGGAGATGATGAGCTGTCTGAGAAGGTAATGAACCCTTAAGAAGTTATGATTAAGGGACTTAATTGAAGACTATGTTAATAGATTAAGCTACGTAGTATGCTTAAGAGAATTGTACGAATGAGATCCATATGGAGTAAGTATGGTTGTTATGATTAAGACAACACGATTAAAAGCTCATGAGAAGTTATCTTACCCGTATGCGGGGAAGGATAATGTAGGCTTGGGGCATGAAAATTGTGAGCCTTAGAACAGTGATAACCGCCGAGACCTTAGGTATATAAGGCCTTCTCGGCAATAAGATTTAATTCAGACTAAGGGTAAGAGTTAAGTGCGACGGTGGGTCGGGTTGAGAACCTATTTCGGGTCTCCCCATAACCTAAAATGGATAGGGATCAGTTGGTAGTAGTCCCGCTACGTGACAGGGTCACGGGGATGCAAGACCCTAGTCTAGTTAAATTGTTTTACGGGTCCGTGGACGCATTCCACCGGAACCAGGTTGTGAGACCCGAAAATGTCCTTAAATTGTTCGATGTAAGTAACTCCAAAGATTGGAGGCTAGAATTAGTATGGAAGTTATGTACGTATACTAATGTCCCCTGTCTCTGGTCTTCCTCTGCCTATGTCGGGTCTATAAGTTTGGAAGTACGGGAAGAGTACAACCAGTAAGAAAGAGAGCAAACAAGTGTAAAGGAATAGAGCCGGAGTCCATAATGACCTTTCGAGGTAGCTACACCAGTGGGTGTTTGGGTTGTAGCTGAGCGGGTAAATAAGGATTGCCCGGTGATGATATACAATTGGAAGACTTGATTTTGGTAAGTATGTGTGACTTGTTCGTTGGGGGTACATTGATGTAGAAAGTATGGAATAGTTGAATTTGAAGAGTTTAGAGATGGAAATGGAAACGTACGATCATTGAAAAAGTTCATGTTAAGTGCCCTTGGAGGTACATGGAGTTGGTTTAGTGTGGCAGCCAAGGCCACGACATTCCGAATGGTTTCACAAAAATGTGCAAGGCAGGAATAAGATAAGTACGAGTGCTGCCTGCGAAAAACAGAAGACATCGTTGGTAGGTTTTGAAAATCTTTACAATTATAAGGTGGCGCTTGATGACTAAGATTGTGAAAGGGAGATAAGCTCTCTCCCCCACGTAAAAGGATAGTTTTACGTATTATGGGGTTATGTGTACCCATATCGTTAGGCGAAAGATATGAGACTGGTAAGGTCTTCAGTGTCGTCATGCCATAGGTTACAGTTTTAGGTAGTCGTGGGAAAAGTATGGTGTTAGGGTAATTGAGGGCGACATTAGGAAATGGTCGAGGACATGTCGTAAGGATATAAATGTTGGTAATAAACATAAATGGAAATGTATGACCCAGGAGCGAGGTAGAAATATTTTGGGTTAGTAATTAGTATGATGAATGGTTATGACTAGAATGATAAAGAGAATGCAACTATGGTTATGTAAGTTGCACTAGATAGGATTACCCCAGACTAGTGTAAAGACCATTAGTGAATGATGGGCAGTAAGAACACCTCGAAGGAAGGTGACAAATCTGTATTGATGAGAAAGATAGTAGGGAAAATACGGGGAGGTAAGAGACCCCAGGGCAACTTGAAATGAAAAAATAAAGGTAAGACGAGTAGACACTCAAACGATGAGAGACCTAATCATGACAAGATAAGAAATCTTGGCAAACCATTGGATTATGTAATACCATAAATTGAGGTTGAACACCTGATTATAAGCTCTATGAACTGGGAGAGAATAATAGGATTACTACTTGACGAGATCAAGGAAATCTCCCCCTAAATTGTGATTGGCAGGAAGTCTTAGCCATGAGACAAGCAAAGGAATCGAATCTAAGTATAGTGACCAAGTTTGGTTGCACCAGAGAAATGGAAACAAGAATCATAATTGAGATTATATCCCCGAATATTTCGGAAGTATGAGACAGACTTCCAGTTATTGGAAGATAAGCTGACTACGACTACAGTTCTAACCCCTCCTGAGGGACTAGCGGGTTAGGTGATCATTGTAACACTTTGAGTATTGGCTGGGTTGTGTGCGGATGAAACACGATAAGGTTACAACCTATAATTCCCAGCAGCTATGGGAGGCATTTCTTATATGAAGTTCACGTGGATATTTATGTAGACCACAAGAGCCTCCAGTATATCTTCAAACAGAGGCAACTGATATTGCGACAGAGGCGGTGGTTAGAGTTACTCAAGAATTGTGATGTTGATATCCTATACCCCCCCCCCAGGGAAAGCCAATATGGTTGTGGATGCTCTTAGTCATAAATCTATAGGTAGTCTGTCAGATGGACAGCCAGATAGACGGGACATGGTCCGTGAGATTCATCAGCTAGCGAGCCGAGGGGTTCGATTGTTGTTTCCAATGTTAATGGAGTTCGGGTCCGGGAAGTTGCCGAGTATTTCCCTCGTTGAGGAGGTGAAGAGGCGACATTATAAGGATCCAGTTCTAGGGCGAATTTGAGATACGACTCTCCAAGAGGAGAAGGACCTGTATGGGTAGCACCGGATAGGGTGTTGTGATATGAGGTTAGATTGTGTGTACCCGATGCTGAAGGACTTGTCAGCAGGTTTTAGGGGAGGCACGCAGTGCTTATTGCTCTATTTGTTCGGGGTTGACTAAGATGTATCATGACCTCAGATGTATGTATCGGTGGGATCCGCGAAGAGGACGAGCAGTAGTTCGCTTAGTGTCCAAATTGTCAGCAGGTCAAGGTTGAGCACCAGAAGCCCAGTGGGCTTTCATCGACGATTGAGATCCCGACTTGGTAGTGGAAGGTGATTGATATGGATTATGTTATAGGGTTACATCGTACTCAGAGGAAGTGCGACTCCTTATGGGTTATAGTAGACAGGCTGACGAAATCAACCAATTTTCTTCCGGTTAGGACCACTTACTCGGCTGAGGATTCTGCTAGATTATATAGCAGGAAGATCGTGAGACTGCACGGAGTTCCTACATTACGATATCAGACAGATGAGCGCAGTTTATGGCTAACTTCTAGAGGTTTCCAGAAGGGGTTAGGGACACAGGTGAGTCTCAGTGTTGCATTTCACCCACAGACCGACGGACAGGCAGGGCATGTTATCCAGACACTTGAGGATAGGTTGCGGGCCTGTGTTATTGATTCCAGGGGTAGCTGGGAGGATCTTTTGCCTCTCGTTGAGTTGCGTATAATACCCATTACCATTCAAGTATTCAGATGGCCCTGTATGAGGCCTTGTATGAAAGAGAGTGTAGAATCGCCGATTGGTTGGTTCAACATAGGCGAGGTTCAAATAATTGGCCCAGACTTGATTCAGCGGGCTGTGGATAAGGCGAAGCTTATCCAGGAAAGATTATTAGTAAGTTCAGAGTCAGCAGAAGCTTTATGCAGATAACCGACGTCGACACTTGGAGTTCAGGTTGACGTTCTAGTATAAGTATTGTTATGTGGCCAGGTGTGGCAAGTGTGATTATGTTGGGTGTAGTCAAGGGACTATGCCAATATCTGTTTAGATGGAACCTGGAAGGAACATTCGGGGATGAATGTTTCTAAGGAGGGGAGAATGTTACACTCCGAAATCTCAGGACATGTATATGATAATAGACGGGAGAACACAATACTTAAAAACTCGAATGAATGAAAGAATTGTTTTCCAAAGGAAAAATCTTCCGAACCTCGGGAAGGAAAACTTGTTCGTTAATGAGAATTGGATTATCAAATTTGTCATTTAAGAGTTTATCGGAATTATGAAATTTTATTTTCATAGTTGGATACGTGGGGCCCACCCGAGAAATTTTACGTTTTGTGGGGCCCACGAGGTTTTCGATATTTTGACTAAATATGAAAATTTCGGGAAACAGAATTTTATGGACCAATGGGAGGGCGACACGTGTCACCCTCCACATGGTCATCTTAGGCGAAATGGATGATTAAAGAGTAGCCAATTTGGCTTGATAAAATGGACCAAGTCAAAGGGTCAAATTTAGCTTGAGATAATTGACCACATCCTAGCCTTCCATTTGGATTAATCCTAGCCCTTGATTTAATTATATATACTAACTACTAGTGCAAGACTAGTCTTCAAGACTTAGAAAAAAATCAAGAACTTGTGTGATCTTGAAAGAGATCTCGGCCAAGCATGAAGAAAAGAGAGATTTTTTTTGCAATCTTGCTTCATAAATCCCAATATTCAAACCTAAGATCCCTAGAGGTATTCTAAGGATATCCCCCCACAAAAATCCCGGAAAAACTACGTTTTTACGTTAGTCGCAACATGAAAACCTAAGGGTTTTTTTATAGTTGAAGTTGGAACTTGAAGAAGAGTTCTTCATAAGCTTCTAAGGGTTTCTTGGAGTGGATTGGAACGTCGAAAAGAGGAGCTAAAATTGCTAAGGATCGACTTTGAAGCTTGGATTAGATTTGGGCTTATTGAGGTAATAATCTCCGTCTTACTATTGTAATTGAAGATTACATGTTATAGTAGTTGATTAATGAGCATGTAGTATATAGATTGAAGTTTGAAAAGATTTGGATCATGTCGACATGTTAAAAACCGAAAATGGGCATGTTAGCCTTTATTGTTGAAAACAACTTGGTTGATAGTTACTATCGTCGCATGTTAAGGAAGAAAGAATTATAGTTGTTGTAATTGTTATTATGTACATAACATGTTGGAATAACAACTTGGATTAAAAAGGAATTGAACGGAAATTGACATTGTTGTTGATATTGATAGTTTTCGAGAATGTGCCTTAAGGATATAGATAGTTTTATATAAATTGTGGGGCAAAATTTTACATGTCTGTCTAGGCGTGTAATCCCCTTTGAGTAGCTGATTGTTGAGCCTTAAATGTGGCATTTGGTTATTGATTCTCGGTCCTTGAAAAAGGTGGAAAAGTACGGAGAAACAAAGGAAGTGTTGCCCAATTTTCCGTAGAATAAGAGTCTTTATACTTAGAAATATTCTACGTTGAAATCTAGAAGTTGATAGACGTATTATGGTCATTATAGGTTGACATTCTACGTGCGGCATATTCAACTTGGCAAGTGGATTAAGTCGGAGAGGTATGTGAACTCTTCCTATCTTCTTGAGCATGAATCTTATGAAATGTATAGTACGGTAGACGTACGTGGTTTAAATGAACTCGGTTTCATTTTGGTATCCTTGTTTGATTTTCGAAAGTGTAGTAACTTGTCTTCAAAGAAGTATATGTTACTTGGCTTGAAAAGTATAGAATACTTGATTTGGAAAAGTATTGATTACTTGATTTCTAAAGTTATGAGATTTGAAGTATCTTGAAAGTATATGATACTTGGTTTTAAAAGTATAAGTCTCTTGGTTTCAAAAAGAATGTAATTGTCTAAAACATAAAGAGTTATAACGGCTTTATGGGAAGTTAGTTATAACGACTTTATGAAAAGTTAAGAGAATGTCTACTTGATTTATAGGCACGAGTTGCCTAGGTTGTGAAAGTAGAAGTTACTTGGTTTTAAAGCCTTGAAATGAATTTCTAAAGGTGTAGTAACTTGATTTGAAAAATAGACATGCCTGGATACTACGGGTGTTAGTATTTTGGGGTTTTATGTGAAAAGGATTCTTTTTAAAAGAATGGAAGTACGTAGTACTTTGGGTTAAATTCCCGAATTTTACATGACATGTTAGTGCCTTAAGTTTAAATAAAATGAGAGTGCATGTTAATTAAGTCTAATAAGAAGTTAGGGGATTTCTTAACTTGATTATGATATTTATGATAAGCCGGTGGTGCTTATGTTATGTATGATAGCCGGTTGTGCTAGTGTTATGTTATTCTTGTGGG
This sequence comes from Przewalskia tangutica, assembly GCA_029844215.1. Taxonomy (NCBI): domain Eukaryota; kingdom Viridiplantae; phylum Streptophyta; class Magnoliopsida; order Solanales; family Solanaceae; genus Przewalskia; species Przewalskia tangutica. Next base: position 137,028,212 of record CM056720.1, on the reverse strand, counting down.
GTAAACCCCTGGGTTACTACTTATTCCATGGATTTGCTACCCATGATGCGAGTGCGGTATTTGTACTCATTGCGGGTCCACCGGGCCTATGCGGATGAAATAGTCCTATGCGGGTGAAATATTCTCATGCGAAGCGGATGACCTCATTGCGGGTCCACAGGACCTATGCGGGTGAAATAGTCCCAGGAGTAGGATTGCTTAATGATTCTACGGGCGGGTGGCCCTAATTTGATCATGAGCCTCCTATTTTTATGCAGCAAAAGTATACTCTTGTTTACTCTCATTATTAGTAAGGCACAGTGTACTGTTATTTTGGTCATCATACATGTCTCCAGCTTTATTTTAGACTATATGATTTCATTTCAGTACTTTCAGTTTCACATACTTGGTACATAGTTTGTATTGACCCCCTTCCTCGGGGGGCTGCGTTCATGCCGCAGGTTGAGGTACATAGCTTGCTGCTCCTCACTCTTAGGATCACTGTTCAGCTGTTGAGAAGCTCCATTACTTCGGAGGCTTATCTTTGGTTCAGATCCCTGGTATTGTCGGTTGTTGTACATTCAGGGGTATGGCGGGGCCCTGTCCCGTCACAGTTGTTATGTCAAATATTCTTAGAGGTCTGTAGTCATATCTTGTGGATTGGGTTGTAAAAACAAATATGTAACTGTTTTTGTTGGGTTGTGTATATTTTTCGGAAGGTTGCCTTATCGGCTAGCCTATTGATATTTCCTGACTAGTGCTTTATGAGTTTTATATATGTTCCGCTGCTATTCTCTGGCCCGGGGTCGGGTCGTGACAGTCCCCCCTGCTGCAGCATCAATAATGGTGCGAGTAGTACCACACAACCCATTGTAGAATATGTGGATCAACATCCACTTCTCAATCCCATGATGCGGGCACTTCCTCTGTAAGTCTTTGAACCACTCCCATGTATCTTACAGTGATTCTCCCTCTAGCTGAAAAAAATTATTAAGCTCTCCTTTGAGCTTTGTTGCCTTAGCTGGGGGAAAGAACTTGGCAAGAAACTTCTGGGCTAAGTCTTGCCATGTGGTGATGGAGTTCGCCTGCAATGAGTTCAACCAACTCTTTGCTCTATCTCTGAGTGAGAATGGGAAGAGTCTCAACCGAATTTCATTATCAGTAACACCATTATACTTAAAAGTTGCACACAGCTCCAAGAAGTTTGCTAGATGCATATGGGGATCTTCAGACGGTAATTCCCCAAACTGAACTGAGCCTTGAACCATGTGCAAGATTGCTGGTTTGATTTCAAATTATTGGCTTCAACAGCTGGAAGCCTGATGTAGGTCTGCACCCCTGTAATTGTAGGCAACACATAGTCCCCCAAGCTCCGTTCTGCAGGGACTTGTCTTAAAACAGGCGGTAACTCATCATTCGCCAAATGGTTGTTGTGCTGATTTTTCATTGCTAATGAATCAACAATTCTCTTCTCTTTCCTGTTCTGTCTGCACAATCTCTCAATTTCAGGGTTCAAAGGGAAATGAGTGTCTGCTCCTCTCCAACTTCGCATAAATGAATTTTCTGAAACTGATCAAAAATAACAAACAGATCACGGCAGAATGTTCTAAAATAAAAATAAAAAAACTAAATTAGAAATAAGATTAGCTAATTCGATATTGATAGTACGCCAGTCCCCGGTAACGGCGCCAAAAACTTGGTGCGATATTTCTAGATGCTTACGCAAGTGTATGTATCGTTCAAGTAATAAAGATTTGTAAGACCGAGTTATCGTCCACAGAGACTGGTTTATCAAGTACCGATTATCTAATCTATAGTATCTATTTAGTTGACGTTCTTTAGTTTGGATTTATGACTAAGACTAAAATTATAGTAAAGTGCAGGAATTAAACTAAGAATGATAATACTTTGGTTTTAAACAGTTATGAAGGAAATAGGGCTTCCAATCTCCGCAACTATCCACTCTTTCACGCGTTAATGCAATGCTAATGATTCTTCTTATTAAGATAGCAGGTTAACTAATCTATCATTATATTCCGGTTAGGACATACAAGAGCTCAACCTTGTGGAGAAACCTTTTATATTTCTATGATAGATTTTACCACACAGGAGGATTAAGAACAATAACCTTAAATACTACACAAGTATCGAGGTACTTTCGTCCACGATTTTAATCTATGTCTAGACAATTACAGCATATTCAAATCTCTCCTCTCAGATCTCGATTTGAAATCATATAAGTTATGAAAATTAATGGCCAGTTAATTATCAAGCAATCTCAATAAATTGAATAGATCTTAATATGCTGAAGAAGAAATCAATAACTATGCATTAACTATATGAAAGAGTTTCAAGAAGATTCGATGAAAAACCCTACTAAAGTAATTAGCTCCTACACATTGTCATGCTAAGAACTAAATCAATATCCAACATAAACTGAAATAATAACAAAGGAAAGAAAAGAACTTGAACAAGAGTTGTCTTCAATCTTGTGTTGTAGCCTCCAATTATTGCCTCCAAAGTATGATATGAATAATGACAGGATTTATGATATTTATATCTGAGAAAAACCTTGCTTCAGACCCTTTTAACCTTGTCAAAATTCGGCCCAAAATCTGGAACTTTTCGCGTCGGCACCGCGGTGCTAATGCCATGCATCGCGGTGCTAATTGGCTGAAATCGCTGGGCTGCTCACTGGAATGGCTGCACCGCGGTGCTGCTACCAGGCACCGCGGTGCCTTCGATGTTGATTTTTCGTTTTTCGACTTTCTGGAAATTTTACGCCTCAGTCCTAATTCATTTGGCCTCGGTGATTCCTTGCCTTGCGTCGCGGTGCTGCTCTTTTTTCTGTCCGGAATTCACCATATTTCTTCTATTTTTTTCGGAACCTCTTAGACTTCATTTATTGGGTTGTGCTTGTGCAATTTCATCCTTAATTGAGCTCATATCATCCTCAATTTTGTATTTCCTTCTTTAGGACCGCTATGACTCAAAAGACAGAAAAATAACCCTAATACTATACTAAACACAAACGAAAAGAGGAAAATATTTAACTAAAAATGACTCAAAAGAGTGTATAAAATACGCTTAACAGTGTAATTAAAGAGAATACTACTTAGATTTCATAAATATAAGAGTGTTACCGCTTTCGACTATTTTATCTCCTCTTTTATGAAGTTTTATTTTCATTCTTGACTTGACACAACCAACCCAAAAAGATTATATGTATACCTTTTTCTGATTGTTTTCAATAGCGTTGCATCTTATAATTATATAATTTGTTGATAAAGAAAAGATGTTCGGGTCTAAGAAAAATAAATTATATCATTTATCTCAACGTAATTTATAAACGATCATTTTTAAGTTTATTAACATATGCGGTCAAATTTACTAATACATTATATATTCAAGATGCATGGCATATTCGAAATTAAATGCAAATAAAGAAAAAGAAGTCTAGATGCATGGCATATTTTCCATTCGGTATCTGATATCTGCATTGGAGCTCGATTATTCTGATTTTGCACCGTAAAGCGCGCGGGCGAGTTTCATGCACGCTTGTTCACGTGAACAAGCGTGATTTTTTTGCAAAGCTATTTTTCACTTCTGAATAAGCACATTATCCTCATTCCCTTATACAAAACTGTGAATTTTTTTTCTATATATTTTGAACAACCACTTCAAGCGATGTAGATCCGCCACTGGCGTAAGGCCCATTCGAAGAAAGCTTTCCCCACTAAGGATGTTTTCATATCCACAACTCGAATTTGAGACCTCTTGTTAAGCGAAGAGCAACCTCATTCGTTGCACAACATATTTTGATGGTACTAAACCTGGGCCTTGCTATGTACGTGATTAAAAAAGGGCAATTCACAATAATGCCCTTATTTCGAGCGGTCTTTAATTTTTGCCCATTAAATTTAAAATCTTTAATAATTTTCCTTCGCCTAAAAACCCTGAATTCTGGGTTCGAACCCCAGCTCAGTCAATTTTTTTTTTTTTAAAAAACCACAAGATATATGTTAATGTTGAATTTGATGTTGTGACATTTGATCCAACATATCTCCTCAAGTATTGATATGAATGTGTAAGTATGTTGGAACAAATGTTGCACAACATTCAGACCAACATTTTCTGAACAAATTTTGCCTTACTTCACGTGATACAGTAATATTTGTGTAAATATTACTATTAGGTAAAAATAACTTGGCAAAGTAATTTTTTTTTGGTAAAAACGAGTGAGGACTGAGTCAAAAGTTGTTGCTTGTCATGAGGATCAAGCCAAAGTTGTTGAGATTATTATTCATTGTTCTTCTCCAACCAATCCCACCAGCAGTCCACATTTCCCTTAACTTCCACAATCGATCGATGAGAAATTCAAGGAAGACTTTTTACTATAAATAGAAAGGCTATTGCAGAGAATCAATATCCAGAACCAGAAAGTAAAAATACCAAGAGAGCACTCGGGATTTCATCTCAGAAATCTGGATCATCAGTGTGTCCTGAGTGTGTTGACAATATTCTGTACAATATTACAATTTATGTTTAGATTCTAGATTAGTTTTGTATGGAGCGATTGTAATGAGAGATTGTCTATGTTTACTTAGTTAGATTTTTCAGGTAGAAGTCATCTGCGACTCCAACTTTTAATTCCTTTCCATTTTATCTTGTAAATCTTTTAAGAAAGGAATTTGTATATAATATATATACAATACATTTGGTCATTGACCATCATAATTTATATATAACTTATGAAGATTTAAAACCTTTTTGTTCTTTAAATTTCCGCTGCATTTACTCTTCAAAGTTTTATGTTTTGCTAAAGTGTTATTACTGGTGTTGGACGACATAATTTTCGATATTCAAAAACATAATTGGCGTTCGAGTTTATTTCATTTTATTTTTATTATTCCATAGCCCCCTTCAAGTGGTATTAGAGCGAAAACTTAATACAATCCGAAAAATGATGTTGAACATATGGGGAGATATCATCATCCAAAAAATCATATGAACTAGGCACGGGTATTTTTACTTTAGAAAAAGGAAATTGAGATTCATCAAAGAGAACATGACGACTAATGATGATTCATTTAGAGGACACATTAAAGAATTTATAACCACGGTGATTTGACAGAAAACCCAAAAACATACAAGGAGTAGAACGTGCCTGAAGTTTGTTGATTGTAGTGGATGAAAACAGTGGATAACATAAGCATCCGAAGACCCTAAGATGAGAATACGAAAGAGTCTTATTATATAACACTTGAAGAGGGGATGAATATGTCAAACCTTTAGAGAGAAGAATATTTAGTAGATCGGTAGCCATTTGTAGCGCATGATGTCAAAACAATGGAGGAACGGAAGAATGAACCAATAAAGTGCAGACAATGTTATTAATGGTACAATTTTTTCGCTCAGCTTTCCCATTTTGTGAAGACGTATGAGGATAATAAAAATGAAAATTTATCCCATTTTGAGCACAAAACTCCGTAAATTCTCCATTGTCATACTCTTTGTCATTATCACATTGAATGTTTTTTATTTTCAGTTCGAATTGCGTTCTTATGAAAGCTCTAAATTTTATGAAAATGGAAAAACTTGAGATTTTTTCGCAATTGAAAACGTCCATAAATATTTAGAATAGTCATCTAAGAATAAAACATAATAACGATGATCCATAGAACTAAGAACTGGAGATGTCCATAAATCACTATGAATAATATCAAATGGCATTGAAGTATGAGAATTCAACGCTACAAACGATAACTTAATAATTTTCCCTAAAGAACAAGATTGACAATTCAGAGTACTATGCGTACCCTAACAAGAAATAAGCTTATTTTTATCTAAAGCATACAAAATAGACGATCTCGAATGACCTAGACGAGCATGCCACAAGGAAGGAGCAAAAGCGGTAAAGGTGGATGGTAATGCTTGAAGCGAGACACTGAGACTTGGTGTGATTGGATAAATATCTCCTCTACTGTCACACATCATGAGAGGACTCCCCGTCATGAAATCCTTCACAGAAAATCCAAAAGGATCAAAATTAATAGAAACTCAATTATCAGTGGTGAACTTACGTACAAATACCAAATTTTTAACCAATTTTGGGGCATGAAGGGTATTTTTCAGGACAAGTGGTGAATGAGGAGGAGACAAATTTTTATGACCATAACCCTGAATTGGAATTGAATAGCCATTACCAACAATTATACCACGATTAGTGCTCAAATTGGAATAAGACGAGAGGGTACCTTGATCGGATGTCATGTGGGTAGTGGCCGGTGTCCATGTACCGATTCGGGTCTGGTGGAGTCATTCCAAACGTGTGAATCACTGCCTCAATGTTAGTCTACATGGGTCCCATCGCGTGATGTGCCTGAGGAGGGCGAGGCCCAAGTATGTCGGACTGCTGGGGTGGCCCATAAGCTGGTCTAAAATTTGCTGACGACAAGAACTGGCCTGGGAAGGACCAGGGCCGTGGCGATTGAACCGTCTGAGATGGCGGCATCGCGGCGCTGGAACCCACTGCCACTGGCCAGAGGCCCTTGTGGGCCCCAGAACTGCTGCTGCTGCTAACGGTTGCCTCCATTGTTGCCGCCACGATTTTTGCCATTATATTTCCTATTTTGGCCCTTTTTACCACCCCCGTTGTTGCGATTTTGGTTAGAGTTGGTGGAACCAGAAGGAGAAAACTCAGACTCAGTCACTATGACGACAGGACTGGCCCCAATCTCCATTTTCTTAGCCAATCCGGCTTCTTCCAAAGTAAGCATACAACGGGCTTGATAAAATCCTGGCAGGGGGTTACTCTGACGAATAATCGAAGCAACACCGTTACAGGCCTCTGACAGGCCTGGAACCATCTGAAGAACTAGACGACTATCAGAAAACAGGAGAACCCACGTTGCGGATTTGGTCTGCCAAGTCTTTGAGGCATTTGAAATACGAAGAAACGTTTGGAAAATTTGCCATAGAAACTTGTGAAAATTCCTGCTCAAGGATAACAATTCGAGAATGATTTTTATCTTGGAAGATGTCCCGCAATCGATTCCATGTCGCCCTAGCTGTGGAGTTGGGTTCCATAATCGTCTGTAAACGATCCAAGGAGATAGTGGCATAAATCCACTGAAGAACCTTGACATCAAGCATCACCCATAACTCTGGATCTGCTTCTTTAGTGGGCACAACCGTCGTAGAAGTAGACACCTTATCACCATCCGTTAGAGTAGCTGGAGGGATGATGTGGTGAAGGACTTTATGTTCCAACGCATGAATCTTAAGCAATTCCGCCCATGTCCCATATTGGATGTTTTCTAGGTCAAGAACGATAGGAATGACACTCTTGATGTTAGAAACAGTGAGGGAAGGAAGAAAATTGTTCTTATCAGCCATACGGAATAGAACAACAAGATTCAGAGAAGGGAATTTGTGAGGAGGGATGTTTGTTGGAAGAAAAAAAGAGGCTCGGATTTTGTGGAAATCGGAGTAGAAGTCACGGTTTCAAGAAATATAGAGGGAAGCGGAAGCAAGGAAAAGAACCTAGACTCTTGATACCATGGGAAAAAAAATCCCTTGATTATTCTTATTGATGAAAGACATATATATACAAGTTACAATAGGAATCCCTATTCTATAGGGAGACTAAATATACAATTATGATAATATTACAATCCTAATTAAGGTATAAGAATAATTCTAATATACACCATATACAAATCTAAATCTGCTCGTGTGGGCCACTGCATTGTGTATATTTAACATTTGGCTCTAAGCAAAATAAATTATCTCATTTATCTCAACGTAATTTATAAATGATCATTTTTAAGTTTATTAACATATCGCGCGAAGTGCGGTCAAATTCACTAATATATTATATATTCAAGATGCATGGCATATTCGAAATTAAATGCAAATAAAGAAAAAGAAGTCTAGAGCGCACCCCCTCCCCACCCTCCCCCAAGGCAGGCCCAACCCCCTCCACAGCCCCTCTAGTACCTCACATTGCTTGTTTGAAAAAAAGGAGGATATAATAATTGTTAAATAAGGAAAAATTTGAGGATCTATTCCAATAGTCCTATGGACTTAATAAGCTACTTTGTCACTTAATAAAAAGTATATTGTTCTTATTCTCCGCATCATATTTGCATGTTTAACATCTGACTGGATGTACGCGAAGCAAGAAGTGGTGAATTGAATCGTATAAGATTAAACAATCCTTAAGTGATAGAGTTGATTAAAAAGGGGTGAACTAAAACACGAGTAAAAAAAAGTGGAACACATAAAAAAAAGAGGAACAGAGGTGCAAAATTCAGATAGTTTACTAAATCTGGGCCTTTTATTTTCCATTCGGTATCTGATATCTGCATTGGAGCTCGATTATTCTGATTTTGCACCGCGTAAGGCAGGGGCGGAGCTCCAGTGTGCACGCTTGTTCACGTGAACAAGCGTGATTTTTTTGCAAAGCTATTTTTCACTTCTGAACAAGCACATTATCCTCATTCCCTTATACAAAACTGTGAATTTTTTTTCTATATATTTTGAACAACCACTTCAAGCGATGTAGATCCGCCACTGGCGTAAGGCCCATTCGAAGAAAGCTTTTCCCACTAAGGATGTTTTCATATCCACAACTCGAATTTGAGACCTCTTGTTAAGCGAAGAGCAACCTCATTCGTTGCACAACATATTTTGATGGTACTAAACCTGGGCCTTGCTATGTACGTGATTAAAAAAGGGCAATTCACAATAATGCCCTTATTTCGAGCGGTCTTTAATTTTTGCCCATTAAATTTAAAATCTTTAATAATTTTCCTTCGCCTAAAAACCCCACTCGGGTTCAACCCCACTACCAATATTTTTTTAAAAAAAACCCACAAGATATATGTTAATGTTGAATTTGGTGTTGTGGCATTTGATCCAACATATCTCCTCAAGTATTGATATGAATGTGTAAGTATGTTGGAACAAATGTTGCACAACATTCGGACCAACATTTTCTGAACAAATTTTGCCTTACTTCACGTGATACAGTAATATTTGTGTAAATATTACTATTAGGTAAAAATAACTTGGCAAAGTAATTTTTTTTTGGTAAAAACGAGAGAGGACTGAGTCAAAAGTTGTTGCTTGTCATGAGGATCAAGCCAAAGTTGTTGAGATTATTATTCATTGTTCTTCTCCAACCAATCCCACCAGCAGTCCACATTTCCCTTAACTTCCACAATCGATCGATGAGAAATTCAAGGAAGACTTTTTACTATAAATAGAAAGGCTATTGCAGAGAATCAATATCCAGAACCAGAAAGTAAAAATACCAAGAGAGCACTCGGGATTTCATCTCAGAAATCTGGATCATCAGTGTGTCCTGAGTGTGTTGACAATATTCTGTACAATATTACAATTTATGTTTAGATTCTAGATTAGTTTTGTATGGAGCGATTGTAATGAGAGATTCTCTATGTTTACTTAGTTAGATTTTTCAGGTAGAAGTCATCTGCGACTCCAACTTTTAATTCCTTTTCATTATATCTTGTAAATCTTTTAAGAAAGAAATTTGTATATAATATATATACAATACATTTGGTCATTGTCCATCATAATTTATATATAACTTATGAAGATTTAAAACCTTTTTGTTCTTTAAATTTCCGCTGCATTTACTCTTCAAAGTTTTATGTTTTGCTAAAGTGTTATTACTGGTGTTGGACGACATAATTTTCGATATTCAAAAACATAATTGGCGTTCGAGTTTATTTTATTTTATTTTTATTATTCCATAGCCCCCTTCAAGTGGTATTAGAGCCAAAACTTAATACAATAAATGCTTGGTCCTGTTGTCATAAGCTATGGATCCAACAAATCTAACTATTGATAGGCTTCTATTTTAGATGGATCAAATTATGCCTATTGGAAGATTCACCTACGTTCTCATATCAAATTAATTGATGTTAGGGCATAGATATCTATAACCAATGGGTATTTTGTTATAATGTTGCCACCGGATGAGGAAGGTGACATTTTTGTTAAACCTGAATCCGAATGGATTACAGAAGAAACCAATAATGATAGCTTTAATGAAAAAGTCTTAAATACAATTTTTGAATGGGTTGATATATATATGTTCAAACTCATTCAAAATTGTCCACGGCTAAGGATGCATGTGATACTTTACAAATTCATTGTGAAGGTAGCTCAAGTGTTCGTCGAACAAAGCTACACATGCTCATGAGTAAATATGAACGTTTAAGGATGGAAGAAGTGGATGATATTAAATCTTATTTTGAAAAGTTGATTGACATCTCAAATGAATGTCAAGTGCTTGGTGAACCATTAACCAACACTCAACTTGTTGAAAAGGCTCTCCGTTCTCTTCTTGAAAAGTTTAATTTAAAAATTTATGCTATTGAAGAAGCTCACAATCTTGCCACAATGAACTTTCATACCTTGATGAGCATTCTGAAAACTTATGAGATGAATATTGAGAATCAAAAAAATTGTATAAAAGTAAGAATGTAGTACTTCAAGTTCAACCCTCGGAGAGTCAAATCGAAGAAGATGATGAGAACCTTGAAGAAATTGGTGATGGTGCAAATGTCGCCTTACTCACTTGAAAATACAATTCGATGGTGAGGAAGTTCAACAATGAGAGAAATCAATATAAATCTAAAGAGTACCAAAACCAAGTCTTTAATCAAAAGCCCACTAGATTCCTTCCAAATGTATAAAAAGGAAATCAACTAAGAATAACCAACTCAGATCATACCAAATTTGATCTTAAACAACTTGAGTCCGTGCAGTGTCATGATTGCTCAGGTTGGGGTCACTATGCTTATGAATGTGAAAACACTATTAGAAAATTAGGTAAGAACCTACAGATTTCTCTTAGTGATGATGAAGTAGAAGAGGAATGAGATCATAAAATTGAAATACAAGCAATGCTGACTACTATTTTCAAACAGTCTCTATTGGATAATGAAGATGTCGTATACAATGTTGTCTCAGATGCCACGACATGTGATCCAACATCAGCAATGACATCAACATCCTCAGCGACATCCAAAAGGTATGAATTCTTTAACTATTCTGATATTAATTGCTTTAGTGGTTCTATTTCTGTTAGTTAGGCTGATTGTATGGATAAAGTTGAATGCAAAAATTATACGATTAATGAATTACAAAGTATTTGTAAAGCCTTAATCATAGATGTTGCGATTTTTCTATATGCTTACGCAAGTGTACGTACCGCAATGTAGTGATAATCTCAGTAAGACCGAGTATCGTCCACAGAGACTAGATTATCAAGTACTGATTAACGAACCTTTAGTTTCTATTTGGCAAACGTTAATAAGTTTTGGTTTCTAAACTAAGAACTACTAACTAAAGCAATAAGCAAGAATAAACTAATGATGATAATACTTGGAGTTTAAATCAGTTATGAAGGTAATTAGGGCTTTCAATCTCCTCAACTATCCACTATATCATTTGTTAATGCAAGACTATTGATTCTTCTCCTTATTAAGATAGTAGGTTAACGAAGATGTTCTATATTCCGGTTAGGACATATAAAAACTCAACCTAAGTGGGAATTTTCTACATTTCTATGATAAATTATACCACATAGGAGGATTAAGATCAATAACCTAAATACTACACAAGCAATCATGATATTGTCGTCCAAGATTAAACCTATGTCTAAACAACTATAGCATATTCAAATCTCCCTTTTCAGATCTCGATTTGAAATCATATAAGTAGTGAGAATTAGTGGCCAGTTAATTATCACACAATAATCACAAGTTGAATAGATCTTAATATACAAATAAGAAATCACTAATAATGCATTAAATCATGAAAGAGTTTCAAGTGATTCGATGGAAAACCCTAATAAAAGTGATTAGATCATAGACATGCTAAGAACTAATTCAATATCCAACATGAACTGAATTAAAGTAAAGAAAAGAAAAAGACCTTGAACAATTGATGTCTCTAATTGTGTTCTCTGCCTCCGTTCCTTGCCTCCAAAAGTATGATAAGCTCTGAGATAAATTCCTCCCTCAATATATATATATATATATATATATACATATGAATACCCCTGAATGGAACTTTTTGCCCCCGTTAAAATTAGGTTTTTCGCATTTTTCCGTCGTGTGTTGCGGCTCTTCAGCCATGCGTCGCGGCGCCTACCCCTGGGACTTTACGCCAGTTAGACGTCGCGGTGCCTCTGCCAGGCGCAGAGGCGCTTCAACGTCGCGTCCCTTGCCTTCTTGCGCCGCGTCTCTTCGTCATTTTCATCTGGATTTTAGCCAGATTTCTTCTACGCTTCCCGGGACTTCTTTGACCGCTTTTTTGGGATTCGATTGTGCATTTTTTGTCCTCTGTAATCGCATATTTACTTTGCATTCACCATATTCTTTCCTGAATCTCTTAGGGCCTGAAAACACAAAACAAACGCATAATACTGTACAAAACAACTAAAAGACAACAAAAGATTTCCTAAAACACATTCTAAAACAGTACTAAAATAGACTCAACAATAGAATACAAACAACTTGATAAAAAGATAGAATCTTTAACTCATGAGAATTTAGTTTTAAAAGGCATGATAACCCAACATAAGGTTGCACTTACCAAAAAGGATATTGAATTTAGTAAGATCCGTGCAAAATTGGATTTAGCCGAAGCAACCTTCCGTAAGCTCAACATGGGGACTTCGAAATTGAATGAGATACCTCAACTTTAGTAAATCTTCACGTGTAGGAATTGAGTACGAAAACTCTCTTAAAACCATATGCTCTAATCACTTTGATAAAAATGAGAAAATATGTTTTGTAAAAGAAAAAGGGATGAATAATAGGTTCTCATATATGTCAAATAATATGAAGTTTGTGTATCATCACTGTAACTCACTTGGACACCATACTATTTCAAACTTCAAAATTCTGTGAGTAAAATGTTGTCCAACATTTCGGATGACAATCGAAGCAACATTTCTGAGCCAAAAGGTAAAAAATGTTTTAAGAGAGTTTGGATTCCTAAAAAGGATGTAACATGTAATATTTCTATAACTGCAGTAAGAACTAACATTTCAGGTTCTTGGTACTTTGATAGTGGATGTTCTCGCCACATGACAGGTACAAAAGGGTTTCTAAAGAACTATGAGTCATTCAATGGAGGAAACATGACTTATGGAGGTGACAATTAAAGAAAAATAATTGAAAAAGGGATATTGGATGTTTCTGGATTTCCAGCCTTAAGAAATGTCTTACACGTTAAGGGCTTAATGGCTAATTTGATTAGTATTAGTCAACTATGTGATGACGATCTTGAGGTAAAATTTAATAAGAATGGTTGTAAAGTTACGAATGAAGAAAATATATGTGTCATGACAGGTTCAAGAACATGTGACAATTGCTATCTTGTTGTAAGACAAGAAACATGCAATAATGCTAAGGTCGATGACACAACACTATGACATCAAAAGTTGGGGTATGTCAACTAACGCAATTTAGAAAATTTGGTCTCATATGAAGCGTTTAGAGACATACCCAAACTTAGCCATAAAGGTAAAACTATTTGTGAAGATTGTTTGAAAGGTAAGCAAACTCGTGTCTCTCATAATATTGTCCAACACAATGGACAATATTCAGGTACGTCTCACTATTTTTTATTATTACATATGGATTTAATGGGTCCAATTGAAGTAGACAGTCTAGGAGGCACGATATATTCCTTTGTGATAGTAGATGATTTTTATAGATATTCTTGGATATATTTTTTGAAAGAAAAATCACAAACGTTTGACATGTTTAAAATCTTGCACTCTAGAATTAGAAATTTATTCTATTCCCCTATTTTTCGGATTAGATCCGACCATGGAAAAAAAATTGAAAATAGTTCATTCATATTTTTTGTGAGAAAAAAGGAAATTTCCATTAGTTTTCTGCCCCCAAAACTCCTCAATAGAATGGGATTGCAGAATGGAAGAATAGGACATTGCAAGAAATGACTAGAGTGATACTTAGTTCTAAACATTTGTCAAAATGTTTATGGGCAGAAGCCTTGAATACTGCTAATCACATCGCTAATAGAGTCTATTTAAGGCCAGGAAAAAATATGACACTGTATGAGATTATAAATGGAAAGAAACCAAACTTGTGTTACTTTCTTGTTTTTTGGTGTATTTGTTATATTTTAAATGAGAGGGAACATTTGACAAAATTTGACTCTAAGAGTGATAAAGGAATTTTTGTTGGCTATTCACAAAATAGTCATGCTTATCGAGTATACAATATAGATCTAGAACTGTACAAGAGTATGTAAATCTTATCTTTCATAATCTTTTTGATATTTCAGGAAAAACTATTGAAAATAACATTATAGATACAGTAGAAAGTCCATAGAGTGTAGAAGAATCAGATGTTTCCACACCGAAGCAATATCCGAAACAGCAATAGAGACACTGATGGGGAGTCAAGTGTTGAATTGTTAGACCAAGTTCATAGGGACCCCTCTTCAAAGATTAGGAAGAATCATCCAACGGGCCAAGTGATATGGGAAGTTTTTGAAGGAATTAGAACAAGAGACAAAGAACGAACTCAACTATAGAGAAATGGTAAGGTATGTGTGTATGTCAACTATATACCAAGAGATTAGTTTTTCTTGTTTTATGTCTACATTAGAACCAACGAATGTTGTTGTAGAAGCACTTAAAGATAATTTTTGGATACAAGCAATGCAAGAAGAGCTTGAACAATTTTCTCGAAATGAAGTCTGGAACTTAGTTCCACGTTCAAGTAATACAAATGTTATTGGAACCAAGTGGATTTTTAAAAATAAATTAGATGAATCAGGAACAACTGTTACAAACAAAGCATGTCTAGTTGCACAAGGTTATACTCAGGTTGAAGGAATTCATTTTGATGAAACCTTCACACATGTAGCTAGAATCGAGTCGATTAGACTTTTACTTGCTATTGCTTGTTGCCTGATTACTTTACACCAAATGAATGTAAAAGGTGCCTTCTTAAATGGTTATCTAGACAAGGAGGTATATGTTGAACAACAAAAGGATTTGAAGATCCTTACTATCCAGACTATGTGTACAAGCTTTAAAAGACTTTGTATGGGTTGAAACAAGCCCCTTGTGCATGATATGGTCGTTTAACTAACTTTCTTCTTGAATTTGGTTTTAACCGTGGCGAAGCTGAGTGTACTTTGTTTATTAAATGACATGGTGTAGATATTATAATTGCTCAAATCTACGTGGATGACATAGTCTTTGGATCGACTTCACAGTCGTACCTAAATTCATTTGTTGAAGCTATGTCATCGACATTTGAAATGAGCATAATCGGGTAATTAACTTTTTTCTTAGGCTTGCAGATAAAACAAAGTGAAGATGAAATTTTCATCTCACAGAGTAAATATGCCAAGAATATAGTTAAAAGATTTGGTTTGGAGAATGCTAAATAGATAAAAACGCCAATGGGTTCATCGTAGAAGGTATGTAAGGGTAATGTTGGTGAAAATGTCGACCCAACATTATATCGATCTTTGATAGTAGCCTTCTTTATCTTACTGCTAGTCACCAAATATTATGTTTAGTGTTTGTGTTTGTACATATTTTCAAGCCTGTTCCAAAATGTCCTACTTAAATACCGTGAAACGTATTATTTGATATGTTGCTAGCACATGTGAGTTGGGAATCTGGTATTCCAAAGACATTAATCCTAACTTAATATGATTTAGTGACTCAGATTGGGCTGGATATGTGTATGATAGAAAAAGTACAAGTGGAAGATGCTTTTATCTTTGCAATAATCTTATTTCATGGTATAGTCGTAAATAAAAAATGTGTCTCACTTTCAACTACTGAATCTGAATATGTAGCAGCTGGAATTGTTGCTCTCAATTAATATGGCTACGATGATGTTGCGGTATTTTTAGTACATATCACAATTTGTAATAAATTTCGGTAATACCGAATATCGTGCACAAAGACTGAATTATCAATTACCAACTAACGAATCTTTGGTTTCTATTTGGCAAACGAAAATAAGTTTTTGATTTCTAAACTAAGAATTAACAAACTAAAATAATTTCAGAAATAAATTAATAATGATAACACACGGAGTTTAGTTCATTAATGGGGGAAATTAGGGCTTCCAATCTCGTCAACTATCCACTCTATCATTCATTAATGCAAGACTAGCGATTCTTCTTCTTAAGATAACAGATTAACTTATGTGTTCTATATTCCGGTTAGGACATATAAAAACTCAACCTAAGTGAGAACTTTCTATATTTATATGATAAATTCTATCACATAAGAGGATTAAGATCAATAACCTAAAACGCTACACAGACAATCGTGATACTCTCGTTCAAGATTAAACCTACGTCTAATCAACTATAGCATAGTCAAATCTCCCTTTTCAGATCTCGATCTGAAATCATGTAGATAATTAAAACTAATGGCGAGTTAATTATCATTCAATAAACATAAGTTGAATAGATCTTAATAGACGAAGAAGAACACTAGCAGTGCATTAAATCATAATAGAGTTTCAAGTAATTAGCTCATAGACATGCTAAGACCGCTAATTAATTCAATATCCAACATGAGCTGAATTAAAGTAAAGAAAAGGAAAAGAACTTGAACAATCTGTGTCTCTAATTGCTCCTTAGCCTTCAGTTTCTTGCCTCCAAAGTATTATTAATCCTCAGAAAAACGTCCCATTTATCCTTTTATAGCAACCCTAATCTTCCTTTTGAAGACCCTTTTGCCCTTGTGAAAACTAAGTTTTTCGCAATTTTAAAGTCATTGGCGCCGCGACACTTAAAGGATGGCACCGCGACGCTGCTTGGACAGAAACTAGCTGTCGTTGAGGCACTGCGGCGCTGCTTGGACAGAAACTAGCTGTCGTTGAGGCACCGAGGTGCTAATGTCGGGCGCCGCGACGCTAATGCTTGTCGACCCCACACGGTCTATAATGTAGTTTTGGGAACCGCGACTTTATCCTTGTCAACCCCTCACGATATACTATTTAGTTTTGGGGTTTTTCGACTTAAACCATTAACCATGCGCGGTTTACAATGTCTACAACGTTCTTCATCCGAAATTTATTTAAACTGCTTTCTGAGCTTCCCATAATTTCTTTGACTTATATCTTGTGACTAGATATGTATTTTTGTCCGCAATAACCGCCTATTTCCTTTCAATTCACCTTATTCCTTTCTGAATCGCTTAAAACTTGAAAACCTAAAATAACACACATAATACTGTTGACACCCAATTTTGACCCTCCCGTCCAGACAATAGCTATAAAATTACACTAATTTTGCAAAATAATTTTTTATGATTTCTTATAATAAAATGCAGCGATAAAACATTAATACAGACATAAATAAACAATTTAATAATGGCACCGCGTCTTACGTAGAAAATTACGCCCTTAGAGTCTCGCGCTCATATTTATTAATTTTAAGTCCTGTCATAATTCTTAATAATAAATAATAAATACATAAAATAATAATCTAACACACGCGTTTTAATAATAGCATTCATAAAAGAATTAAGAAGTTCTATCTGCATGTAGCATTTAAATAACTCAATTTTTATTTAATAAGTTTTAATAACGGCATCGCATTATAAACATTAAGCACTAATTAAATAGCACACTCGCATTTATTATTGTAATAATTTAATCACAATTTAAATAATTTAATTTACCACCAATTAAATAATACACCTAAATTATAACACTACCCAAATTAATACCTAACTAGCCCAATCCATTACTCACCAGCCCACGCCCCGGCCCACACCCGCAGGCCCAGTTCGCCCAGGCCTTTAACCTTCTTCCCCATCGTCTTCAGAAGGCCCTTAAACAAGAAAACCTAAAAAAGAAAGAACCCTAAGCTTTTTTCGTCCGCCGCACCTCGCCCCCGTCGCCCCAGCCGGGATTCTCGCCTGAGAATCCGACGAGTCACCTACTAAATCACCCTGTCTTGCCATAACAAACGCAGTACAAAATCTTACCTTGATAAACATCCAAAATCGTTGCCAAATCAAGCACGAATCGAGACCAAATCGTCTTCAAAAATCACCCAACAAATACACGCAAAATCTTTTATATGTGTTATATGATTATACCAAGGACACGATGAGAAAATGTTACATTGGTCCAGTGGTCAAACTCATAAAGTGCATATAAAATGTGTCTTGATTTGTTGCCAAATCTGAAAATTCTTGTGGGATCTAAATACTTGTGTCGTCCAAAATGTTGCTAACATTGATGTTGATATTTTCAGAATGTGATATGTGTTGGGATGTTGTTCTTATCTGATTTTTGTAATATCAGATTTTACTCCCTATTATATGCCTTTTTTAAATTTTACTCCCTATTATTCCTACGGTGATATTTATTTTATTATCTCAATATTGTAGGTGTAAGTTATTGTGTAAAATTAAAAATCCTAAAATAAGGGATTTTTGTTTCTAAGAAAAGATTTTCCATGTATATAAATATTTCTCTCATTTGCTATTATTTTATCATTTTCTATTTTCCTATAAAAATAAAAAGGGAGGGAAAATCACATCCGGTATATATCTGCCTACCTAACCGATGGAATCACCAAACCAAACTCCAATCTCTATCAGAAATCCTAACTTCTCAAAACCCTATCTCAAATTTTCACCAATGGAAATATCACCAATGTCAAAATAAATGTCATCCAACATCCACTCCAACACTCCAATGAGCACAAGCATCCCTAGATATCCATCCTCCAAACTAACAACCCTATTTTCCACCCTTCATAAAATTGTTATTCACAATTGACTTCCTTCAATGAATGAGTCAATTGTGACATCTGAACAAGCCACCCTGTTGTATAAAATTGGGAAATGTTTGAAAGTTGATTTGGGAAAATGATATTTTATCAAGTTGCCAACTTGGCTGAGAAAGAATCAACTTCAATTCTTCCTTTTACCTCTATGATCTACAAAGTATTAACTACCTAAGGCTTCGAACCTAAGAGAGAAGACACTTAAGGGAAGACTCCTGAGCTTTACACTTTAAACAAATCAATTTTAAAGAGCAAGGATAGAGTCATCGACTTTCCCTGGAAGAAGAAAGCTGAAAGTGAAAATATTTCCAGAAATGTCACCAACATTTTGGTCAACACTCGTCCAGGTCAGTCTACACTATCTACAAAATGACTTGTGGATCAAATTGGAAAAATCAACCAATAGATTTCTGAGGTTGATGCTGTAAGAAATGCACTGATTCAAGCTAGAGACCATTTCATGATGTTACTTTCTTCACAAAAAGGAGAGATGATGTTGATGTAGGGGGAGGAAACTAAAGGCTGAAGGAAGCTAAAATATACTGTGCATAGGAAGTTGAAGTTGTTATGTAAGAGTAGAAAGCTGCTGGAAGCTACTATATGATGAGCAAGGAGGGAGTTGTTGCTGTTGTCGATGCTATATGACGATCTTTAGTAGATTGATATTGATATTTGTTGATAATGAATATTTCTATTTGTGGTTTGTATATATTATATGATATGTGATATGTGTGCTCATATTTGTTTTTTCTCTAATCCTATGAATCGGTATATAAATATTTGTTTATATTCCATCAGAGGTTAATGGGAGCATAACCTTGATATTGTTGATCACAGATGTCGGACAAAATTTGTGACAACATCCTAAGTCTCTTTACATTTTAATGAGTTTTGTGAAGAAAGACAAAAAAGGGGAGATTGTTAATGTTAGATTTGGTGTTGTGACATTTGACCCAATATATCTCCTCAAGTATTGATATGAATGTGTAAGTATGTTGGGACAAATGTTTCACAACATTCAGACTAACATTTTTTGAACAGATTTTGCCTTACTTCACGCGATGCAATAATATTTGTGTAAATATTACTATGAGGTAAAAATGACTTGGCTAGGTAAAAAGGAGCTAAAAATGAGTGAGGACTAAGTCAAAAGTCGTTGCTTGTCGTGAGGATCAAGCCAAAGCTATTGAGATTATTACTCTTTGATCTTCTCCAACCAATCCCACTAGCAGTACACATTTCCCTCAACTTCCACAACCGATCGATGAACAATTCAAGGAAAACTTTCTACTATAAATAGAGAGGCTATTGCAGAAAATCGATATCCAGAACCAGAAAGTAAAAATAGCAAGAGAGCTCTCGGGATTTCATCTCATAAATCTGGATCACCATGTTGCCTGAGTGTGTTGACAACATTCGGTCCAACATTACAATTGCTGCTTATATTCTAAATTAGTTTTGCATGGAGCAATTGTAATGAGAGGTTGTCTATGTCTACTTAGTTAGATTTTTCAGACAGAAGTTACTGGTGTCGGACGACATAATTTTTTACTTTCAAAAACAGAATTGACATTCGAGTTCATTTCATTTTGTTTTTATTGTTCCATAGCCCCCTTCAACAGAGATTGAGATTCGCAAGACATAGTGTGTCTGCAAACTCTACTCTAAGGAAGAGTTTACCTTCAGGCATAATGCAAAATCTAAGAGTTTGCATGTAAACTATGTCTTGCGAATCACAAACTCTGCCTTACGAATTCTTTTTTAGTTTTTACTGTGTAGAAATTCAATCCCGGAACCTCAGAGTATTTTCAGGGCAATCCGCACAAAAAAGTGAAAAAAAATCAAATTCTCCAATCATATTTTAAGATAATAAGTAGAATAACACACGTGAATCATTTTGAGACTGTTGGAAATTTACCTAGTGGGGTTGAGTTTATCCCGTTCTTAATGACTTGAACACATGGGGTCACGCATGTTGAAAATATGATTTTCATACACTTGCATACATCGTACAACGTCTAGCTAAATTTCACGTAGTGAAAGAGATGTTGGTACACATGTTAAGTGTTCTTAAGTTATGTAAGGATGAACGATTAATTGGCCAAATTGATGTGTCTCCCATGACGGTATAAGAAAAGAAGAAATGTGCAAAAATACGGAAAATGGGGAAGAGCCGTGACGCCGTAATAGGGCCGCGACACCAAGCCACGACGGGCCAGTGTCGCGTATTTGTATGATCGAGCGCGGCGCCTCGATCGAGGCGCGATGCCAAAAGTCACGAGACTTCGAAGGCTGGTTCGCCTATTTAGCGTCAAGGCGTCACCAGGTAAGGGCCGCGGCGCTCGACATTCAGTGAACCGAAAATCAATAGATTTTTTCTGAATGTACACTCATTTGAAAGGCCAAGGTTCAGCCAACTTTTGGCATGACCAACGTGACTTTTGGTGAGTTCAATGCAACCCATTTAAAGCATTCATATGGCATGTGAATTACAATTTTACAAATATAAATAGAGGTCTCAAAATTCAGATTTAGAACATCACTTACATTCCTAAATTCTGAAAATATTTGAGAGCCTTTATTCTTCTTCTAGCAATCTAGAGTTCTTGTTTCTTCTATAAGGATTCTCAAGTATTGTCTTGTGCTTGACAAAGTATTGTTGTTTTATCTTGGGAGGCTATTACCCACATACCGTAAGCTATTATATACGGGGGTAATTTTGCCTTAAAGAGAGAGTGCCATCACTCGACTCAGCAAAAATTGCACTGAGCTATTTTTGTTTATCCTTTCAGTTCTTCCATCCCTGTTCACACCTATTTTTACTACAATTTAAGGCTAAATTATATATTGTGAAGAACTAAAGATGGTGAATGGAAGAGATCCAATCTCTACTTCTATTCTTGCCACTTCCTCTAGCACTGGTACTCCAGGCAACACTACTGCCCCGGTCGTTGGTTTCAATTTTGGAACCATTGGAAACGTCATGATTCCTCCCAACTTCCAAGCTGAAAGACCCAAAAAGTTTTCGGGCACTAATTTCAAAATGTGGCAGCATAAGATGTTGTTCTACCTCACTGTATTAGTCAAAGTGACTTCATGTGCAGGAATCACATCCTGAATTGTCTATGTGATCCGCTCTGTGTTCAAAACACGACGAGAAAGGCGTCGCAAAGAGATTTGCGTGTCAGACTACGTCAACACATAAGACTACATGTGTCTAGACTACAGATCCGGAAGATCTGAAATATGATGGGCTGGAAGAAACAATGTTGTGTTAAGGTAAGCATTTCTTCTTCGTCAATTATGAAGTTAAAAGGTTTCTGATTAAAGACAAGAAATGGAATATAAAAGGTTTCTTAAAACTCATATTCCATAATTCTTTGAAATCAAAGTTTTAACTTCACACCCTTCCCACTTAGTGATTGAAATATAGAAATCAATTCTATATGATCCGATCTAATAGTATAAGGGGAAAAAGATTAAAAATGAGTTAAACCTGTCACCATTTCCGACAGAAGATCCTTCACCTGATAGGATGGTAAGAGATGAACCTGTCACACTATCGGGAAGAAGGTCCTTCATAGGATAGAATTGGACACCCGATGAGGTGGGCCAAAATAGACACTCATTCATACAAAACCTACGGGCGAAGTGGGCCAAAATATTCAAGTCATAAATGACCGGAAGGTTAAGGCTATCGTTGGGCAAGACAAGGATAAAACCTTTGAATCTTGACAACAAGGTTGTGGATAAAAGGATCCAATACATCGGCGTGCAAAACATCCAAAATGGGCTGATTTCGAGAAGGGGCCGCGACGCCTGAACTAGGGCGCTTTCCCAGGAGAGGCGAAGCTACCGCCACCCAGAGCCGTAAGCCCGTAATCGATGAGCGAGAAAACCTAGAGTTCCGATTTTGAGATCCAAGAGTCTTGTGACTTTTGAGATGACTTTTGGTGAGTTGAACCATCATTCAATCTCCATTACACATCCAAAAGTTGGAGTACTAATGCTCCACTAACCGAAAGCATTCTCCGATTGCGCCCTATTCACGGGCAAGAAATTGTTCATATGAACTGACGTAGTATACACTTGTAATGTGTACATCATTGTTATCATAGATCAAGACACAATTGATTAAGTTAAGATTGTTATTGTCTATCGACATAAACCCTCAGAAGAAATGTGAGGTAGTCGAAGAGACAAAATTACATTTCCATTCCGTCAACGAAATGGCGAAAGAAGAACCTCTCCTATAGACCTTGGCCACAACTACGTGGTTGGTACAGAGTTGTACAAACTAGATGGGGAAGACATTTACGTATGGATTTGTAATATTATGAAGCAAATGTGAATTTGTTAAAATGGATAAGCGCTACTAAGTTTACGGATTGAGGAATTCGTAGAGATAGAGGGGGAAAAGTGGAGCGTCGTTCGCTGAACGTCCACTCCTTACTTACCTTAGTATGAATGGTATTTTCAAACGCAAAGAAATCCTCATCGCAAATGCGATTCGTGATGAGAACTTCGCATAAGGATAAGGTTCACATTGTAAGTGAAGAAGCACATTCACATTACAAGTGAAGAGTCATGCAAGTGAAGAGGCACATTCACATTATAGGTGAAGAAGTACGTTCACATTGCAAGTGAAGAGGCATGTTCACATTGAAATTGAAGAGTCGCGTTCAATACTGACTAGAGGTTGAACCGAAATAGGTCAAGTTGGACCTAAGACTATAGATTGCATATTCACCGAAACTGCAAATAACAGTAGTGATTATCGCCTCTTGGTGTCAAAGGAATTCTGAATTCTTTGAAGGTATCTTCCATTGAGAAGGGAAAAGAAGTATTTGCTCGAGGTTAACAAGAACCCTTAAGGGCCTGATAATCCGGAACTAGTGTTCCAGATACATAGGACTCGAGGCTCTAAAGGTTGAACCGATACGGAGCAAAGAGGGGGCTGAACTTGGCTTAGGCCTTCTAGCCTATTTGGTTAAGAATAAACCGAAGACTATTGCGGTAGCATTATATATTCCAGAAGCACAACTCTGGAAAGGAAAATAATAGAATCCATCTTACAGAACCATACTAATGGTTGACCTTCCTCCGGAAAAAGAACCTTTGAGTTGTAAAAGTGGATACTCAAATTGAGTGCAACGTGGGTGGATCTATTGACAAGTATAAAGCCTCGGCTACTTGTACATATGTTCCTATGTGAATAGCTTAACCTCCAAGGTCACCGCAGCATTGCGTGACATGGATATTGAGACAACCTTCCTAATCGGAGAATTGGTTTTTTGTAGAACTGTTGGGCTCTTTCCTGAACTTCCTTACAGTCCCTGGAATGTTTACATTTTGATCCAGGAAGTTTCAGATAAAACAGAAACAATGAATCTGACTACAAAAACATTGACTCTGAAGCTAGAAATCCAATAGTTGGAAAACCAAAAATCCAAAAGTGGAAGAAGAAAGTAATACGAAACAACTCGAGGGGTATGTGGTTCCAGGAAAGAGAAGAAAATTGTCAAATCTCTATGCGGACTAAAACAAGCCCCGAAGCAATGGTGCGAAAACTTTGATAGTACTCAACTATCAAAGGGTTTCTCCATTAATGAGTATGACAAATATTTCTACATGAAAGGTAATTCTGACTCGTTCATCATGATGTGCCTTTACATAGATGACATATTGGTCACAGGGAGAAGTACTGGGTTAACCCTAGAGACTAAGAGTATGTTGAAACGATGTTTCGATATGAAGGATACGTGTATTACAGATGACTTCTTAGGAATTGAGATTTCTAAGACATCTAACAGACTGGTCTAATTCCAAACTCATCAGTGAAGTTTTTGACAATCTCGTTGAAGTCACCAATGTATAGAAGTCATAAAGTTGACTAGAATCATGGTGCACCCATATACCAGGAGCGATATGCGCAGGTCTCGGGTAGTTTAAAGTATACTACACACTACAATTGACCTGATATCATTTGCCAAATCAACCAGTTCAACCAGGTTCACTTGTGATCTTGGAAACAATCACTGGCTGTCACTAAGACAGATATGATGATATCTGAGATGTTTCCTAATCTACAGATTAAGGTATTCCAGATGTCCGGTCGTTCTGAGAGAATATAGCGATGCAAACCGGACATCGGATATGAAGAACGCCATAGCCACAAGAGAATGTGTATGGTGTATCTTATACAAACCTCTAAGCAAACTTGCATCAACTGATTAGTAAAGGAACCGGAGTTTTTCGCTTTATACAAGGCATAAAAAGAAGTTGAGTAACTTCACTACATCTTAGAGGAAGTCCCTTATCGGGAGAAACTCGTGCCTTCGGCAGTTTCACAATGTGGCTAGCCAGTCGACTTCTGGAAAGGGCAAGGATGAAGGCGTCTCGACTTAATCGTCAGATACCTAAGACCGTTAGGCAGTTGATCACAACGGGTATCATCTCCATCGATTACGTAAAATCAAAGGAGAATATAACGGACCCGCTAACTAAGGGCCTACCTAAAAGATCAATGAACTGCATGTCTAGGGGAATGTGCTAAAAACCCAATACATACGAATCTTTGCGGTGGTAACCCAACCATACTGACTGGAGATCCCAATAATTTGGTTCAATAGGAAAACTAAGCTGTAAAGGTTCAGTTGAGCGCTTCGGTGAAAGAAAGAGCATTTCGAATTATAATTCCTACACAGAAATATATATCCAGAGCCTTCCCATGATAGGCATTAAAGTGCTACCTGCATGAAGGGTACATGTTAAGTATCAAAGTCTTGACATAACCCTCGAGAGTCGAGGTTAAGATAAGGATACTTTTAATGATTCCTAACACTAGTGTGGTGGGGTACTACAGGGTACCTTGTAGGAGATCATCTATTTAAGTGCGAGAACAGGCCACCTCAATCACACACACTTAAGAATCCAAGTGTGTCCACGGCCACAATGGACAAAACAATAAAGAAGAAATAAGGGATTGGACAGTTATTGTGTCTTTATCATTGTCTTGGCATACACTAAACACTGACGGTTCAAGACATCACATTCACCGCGCAGTAAACATGTTTGCTACTAGATTGCTAATGGTTGGCACCTCGCATGCACCAACACCTCTTTCAAGAGGGGATTGTTGGAAATTTACCTAGTGGGATTGAGTTTATCCCGTTCTTAATGACTTGAACACTTGGGGCCCCGCATGTTGGAAATACAATTTCCATACACGTGCATACGTCGTACAACATCTAGCTAAATTTCACGTAGTGAAAGAGATGATGATACACATGTTAAATGTTCTTAAGTTATGTAAGGATGGACGCTTAATTGGACAAATTGATGTGTCTCCCACGACGGTATAATAAAAGAAGAAATGTGCAAAAATATGGAAAATGGGGAAGAGCCGCGGCACCGAGCCACGACGGGCCAGCGTCGTGGCGCTGCTTGATCAAGGGCCGAGGCGCTCCGGAGCCGCGACGCCTCAGTCAGGAGCCGCAACGCCAATAGTCCTGAGACTCAAAGCTGGTTACTACCTATTTAGCGACGCGGCGCCACCAGGTAAGAGCCGCAGCGCTCGACGTGCAGTGAATCGATAATCAACATATTTTTTCTGAATGTACACTTATTGGAAAGGCCAATGTGACTTTTGGTGAGTTCAATGCAACCCATTTAAAGCATTCACATGGCATGTGGATCACAATTTTGCAACTATAAATAGAGGTCTCAAAATTCAAATTTAGAACATCACTTACCTTCATAAATTTTGAAAATATTTGAGAGCCTTTATTCTTCTTCTAGCAATCTAGAGTTCTTGCTTCTTCTATAAGGATTCTCAAATATTGACTTGTGCTTGAGAAAGTATTGTTGTTTTATCTTGGGAGGCTATTATATACGGTGCTACTTTTACCTTAAAGAGAGAGTGTCATCACTCGACTCAGCAAACATTGCACTGAGCTATTTTTATTTATCCTTTCAGTTCTTTCATCCCTGTTAACATCTATTTGTACTGCAGAGACCATGTGGACTTATTCTTTGGACGAATGTGATAAAGTAGTCTGAAATAATTTTTTGACTCATATCGTCTATTAGTTAATTTGTATATCACGAGTATATACTAATTAATTTGTACAATAGCAAAAGCCTTTCTAACAAAGTTATGGTTGGTAGTTAACGCCTCGCTTTATAATTTTAGTGTATTCCATGTTTAGTTCTTTGAAACGTCAAGATCATAATTTTATACTCTTAACTTAAAAAAATATCTGCAACTACTTGGACATAAAATAATCGGAAATTCGAAAATTTGCAGGAGACATCACATTTCTAAATGTATTTTATTATTCATCACTCATATTATTAGTTATTCTACCTAATATGCTTTTACCACTGTCTTACCTGATGAACATGTTAGAGATGGTAATGCTGGAAATTTTACTAACGTGGGATTAAATTTATTTTATCTTGAATGATTTAAATATGTGAGCCCCGCATGTCGGAAATATCGTTTCTTCATACATGCCTAATCTTCTAAGTAAGTAGATGATGTTAGTGCCAAGTATCGTCAAATTTCGTTAAGAAATGAAAGAGATATTGGTACACAAAGTAAGGTGTTTGAGACATAAAAAGATGGAGGGTCTTTAGCCAAAAATGACAAATCTCCCTCATCGGTAAAAGATGAATAGTTTATGCAATATATAAACTATAAGTTTAAGTAAGGGATTGGGACCCCAAGGGGTAACTCATGTGTTTGAAAGAGGGAGGACCTAGGTGAGCTTGGGTTTGGGGCTAAGCCCCACAAACGCGCCGCCGAGATAGGGTCTCAGGCTGTTGGCTATTAGTGTCTTCCAAAACTTTCCTTTTGGTCCCTGTAATGTTAACTATTTACATTTTGATCCCTAAAGGTTTCGGAACGTTACAAACATTACAACAATTATGAAACCAACAAACATAACGGTTCACAACTCAATTGCTCAAAATGTTTCAAAGTCAATAAAGATCAACAATTACAAGTCTTAATTGCTCAAAACGTTACAAACATTTCAAAGGCAATAAAGGCCAACAGTTACAAAACTTAATTGCTCAAAACGTTTCAAAGACAATTCAGGCCAACAGTTACAAGACTTAATTGCTCAGAAAGTTACAAATGTTTCAAAGGCAATAAATGCCAACAATTACAAGACTTAATTGTCTCCCTATGACTTCTGGCCTCCATTTTCTAATCATATATATTGAACACTTCAATTCAAACAAAAATAGAGAGGCACGGGCAGAACACACAACTCAAACTAGTTTTATCTTTCTGTCTTATTCATCGTCAAGAACATACACATACACACAGAAAACGACAACACAAAAAGTAGGCATAAATCTTTTTCCGCTCTCTTTCTTCAACAATCTATTCTTATTCACCTTCTTCGCTAGGATCAGTTGTATTTGCTTTGTACAATTGATTAGTTGTTATTTTATCTTAAGAGACTATTGTCCAATACCGTAAAAACATTTATACGGGACAATTTTATCTTAAAGACAGAGCGTCATCTCTCGACTCAACGTTCTGTTTGTTTACCCTTTCTTATACTCTTTAACCACATTTCTTTACCTACAATCCGGTTCTAAAAGCCAATAATTTTAAGACAAAATTTGTGATATTCTCTCTGTATTCGATAGATGTCGGTCAACCGTTATAATTTCAGTTCTGGTTCTAATTTCGATTTTGGCTCTGTTATAACCGAAGATTTTGTTGACAAATCCGTTAATAGTTCGTGTTCGACTATTGTTAACAATTTTATTTCTAGTTTTGCTACTGTTCAAGGTGCTACTGCTGATCGAGGAAATATTGTTGTCTCTGGCGCTGCTCAAGGAAATAGTGTTGTCCATGCTCATGACAATTTCCAATGCAAACGCCAAGGTAAGGTTCTGGATATCAATTACAACAAGAGAAGGAGACTTACGATGTTCTTCTATATTACTGCGTTGAGCTTTTATTAATCTTAGACAGAAGATCCTCCTTCTGATGGGGATGCAATGGACACTCAGTATAAGATAACAACTGAAGTAGGAATAGTCGCCGACTTGACCACCGAGCTAAAAGTCTCGCCACAACCACACCAACCTGCTGAGTCTTACCATCACCTACAAGATGAGTCTTATGACTTGCAAACGAACCATCTGAATTCTCTTTATGAGAAAAAATCCACATAGACCGAATAATATTAACACCAGATGGACGGGGCACCAACTCCCATGTCTTATTATCAATAAGAGCATTATATTCTTCGATTATGGCAATTTTCCAATTAGGGTAATTTAAAGCAGACACAAAATTACGGGGTAAGGGTGATTTAAGAACATTAGAATTCAAATTAAAATGTCTTTTTGGTTTAAAAATACCTCGTTGACTGCGAGTGATTGAACCTTGACTCTAGTCTGGAGTGGGTGAATTTTGGGAATTTTGTGAAGTGTCGTAAATTTCCGTAGAAGGCGACGCGACGCAGGGAGCCAGGGTCGCGATACTGGAAGAACTGCAGAGCTATATGAAGTTTTGGCGTCGCGGTGCTTCCCCTAAGGGTCGCGGCGCTAATGACGGGTTTAAATCTGATTGTTCACTGGATGGCAGGCGCCGCGGTGTTGACGACGTTTTTTGTAAAAAATCCGAAAAATGATGTTGAACATATGGGGAGATATCATCATCTAAAAAATCATATGAACTAGGCACGGGTATTTTTACTTTAGAAAAAAGAAATTGAGATTCATCAAAGAGAACATGACGACTAATGATGATTCATTTAGAGGACACATTAAAGAATTTATAACCACGGTGATTTGACGGAAAACCCAAAAACATACAAGGAGTAGAACGTGCCTGAAGTTTGTTGATTGTAGTGGATGAAAACAGTGGATAACATAAGCATCCGAAGACCCTAAGATGAGAATACGAAAGAGTCTTATTATATAACACTTGAAGAGGGGATGAATAAGTCAAACCTTTAGAGAGAAGAATATTTAGTAGATCGGTAGTCATTTGTAGCGCATGATGTCAAAACAATGGAGGAACGGAAGAATGAACCAATAAAGTGCATACAATGTTATTAATGGTACAATTTTTTCGCTCAGCTTTCCCATTTTGTGAAGACGTATGAGGATAATAAAAATGAAAATTTATCCCATTTTGAGCACAAAACTCCGTAAATTCTCTATTGTCATACTCTTTGTCATTATCACATTGAATGTTTTTTATTTTCAGTTCGAATTGCGTTCTTATGAAAGCTCTAAATTTTATGAAAATGGAAAAAACTTGAGATTTTTTCGCAATTGAAAACGTCCATAAATATTTAGAATAGTCATCTAAGAATAAAACATAATAACGATGATCCATAGAACTGAGAACTGGAGATGTCCATAAATCACTATGAATAATATCAAATGGCATTGAAGTATGAGAATTCAACGCTACAAACGATAACTTAATAATTTTCCCTAAAGAACAAGATTGACAATTCAGAGTACTATGCATACCCTAACAAGAAATAAGCTTATTTTTATCTAAAGCATACAAAATAGACGATCCCGAATGACCTAGACGAGCATGCCACAAGGAAGGAGCAAAAGCGGTAAAGGTGGATGGTAATGCTTGAAGCGAGACACTGAGACTGGGTGTGATTGGATAAATATCTCCTCTACTGTCACACATCATGAGAGGACTCCCCGTCATGAAATCCTTCACAGAAAATCCAAAAGGATCAAAATTAATAGAAACTCAATTATCAGTGGTGAACTTACGTACAAATACCAAATTTTTAACCAATTTTGGGGCATGAAGGGTATTTTTCAGGACAAGTGGTGAATGAGGAGGAGATAAATTTTTATGACCATAACCCTGAATTGGAATTGAATTGTCATTACCAACAATTATACCACGATTAGTGCTCAAATTGGAATAAGACGAGAGGGTACCTTGATCGGATGTCATGTGGGTAGTGGTCGGTGTCCATGTACCAATTCGGGTCTGGTGGAGTCATTCCAAACGTGTGAATCACTGCCTCAATGTTAGTCTACGTGGGTCCCATCGCGTGATGTGCGAGCGAGGCGGCAGGCCCAAGTATGTCTGATCGCGGCCCATAAGATGGTCTAAAATTTGCTGACGACAAGAACCGGAAGGAAGGCCGTGGCGATCAACTGCCTCGAGATGGCGGCATCGCGCGCTGGAACCCATCACATCGCCGAGGCCCTCGCGCCCTGTAACCGCCGCCGCTAACGGTTGCCTCATTGTTGCCGCCACGATTTTTGCCATTATATTTCCTATTTTGGCCCTTTACCACCCCGTTGTTGCGATTTTGGTTAGAGTTGGTGGAACCGTATGAGAAAACTGCATCACCACTATGACGACGATCGCCCCAATCTCCATTTTCTTAGCCAATCCGCTTTTCCAAAGTAAGCATACAACGGGCTTGATAAAATCCTGGCAGGGGGTTACTCTGACGAATAATCGAATCAACATCGCATGTGCCTCGGCGGGCTGGAACTATCTCAAGAACTAGACGACTATCGTAAAATGCGAGAACCCACGCCATGATTTGGTCCGCCAAGTCTTTGAGGCATTTGAAATACGAAGAAACGTTTGGAAAATTTGCCATAGAAACTTGTGAAAATTCCTACTCAAGGATAACAATTCGAGAATGATTTTTATCTTGGAAGATGTCCCGCAATCGATTCCATGTCGCCCTAGCTGTGGAGTTGGGTTCCATAATCGTCTGTAAACGATCCAAGGAGATAGTGACATAAATCCACTGAAGAACCTTGACATCAAGCATCACCCATAACTCTGGATCTGCTTCTTTAGTGGGCACAACCGTCGTAGAAGTAGACACCTTATCACCATCCGTTAGAGGAGCTGGAGGGATGATGTGGTGAAGGACTTTATGTTCCAACGCATGAATCTTAAACAATTCCGCCCATGTCCCATATTGGACGTTTTCTAGGTCAAGAACGATAGGAATGACACTCTTGATGTTAGAAACAGTGAGGGAAGGAAGAAAATTGTTCTTATCAGCCATACGGAATAGAACAACAAGATTCAGAGAAGGGAATTTGTGAGGAGGGATGTTTGTTGGAAGAAAAAAAGAGGCTCGGATTTTGTGGAAATCGGAGTAGAAGTCACGGTTTCAAGAAATATAGAGGGAAGCGTAAGCAAGGAAAAGAACCTAGACTCTTGATACCATGAAAAAAAAAATCCCTTGATTATTCTTATTGATGAAAGACATATATATACAAGTTACAATATGAATCGCTATTCTATAGGGAGACTAAATATACAATTATGATAATATTACAATCCTAATTAAGGTATAAGAATAATTCTAATATACACCATATACAAATCTAAATCTGTCAAAGGGCCATCGTGATTGTGTATATTTAACATTTGGGTCTAAGCAAAATAAATTATCTCATTTATCTCAACGTAATTTATAAATGATCATTTTTAAGTTTATTAACATATCGCGCGAAGTGCGGTCAAATTCACTAATATATTATATATTCAAGATGCATGGCATATTCGAAATTAAATGCAAATAAAGAAAAAGAAGTCTAGAGCGCACCCCCCACCCTCCCCCAAGGCAGGCCCAACCCCCTCCACAGCCCCTCTAGTACCTCACATTGCTTGTTTGAAAAAAAGGAGGATATAATAATTGTTAAATAAGGAAAAATTTGAGGATCTATTCCAATAGTCCTATGGACTTAATAAGCTACTTTGGCACTTAATAAAAAGTATATTGTTCTTATTCTCCGCATCATATTTGCATGTTTAACATCTGACTGGATGTACGCGAAGCAAGAAGTGGTGAATTTAATTTTATTGAGAAGTATAAGATTAAACAAGCCTTAAGTGATGGAGTTGATTAAAAAGAGGTGAACTAAAGCACGAGTAAAAAAAGTTAAACAGACAAAAAGAGAGGAACAGAGGTGCAAAATTCAGATAGCTTACTAAATTTGGGTCTTTTATTTTCCATTCGGTATCTAATATCTGTTGGAAATTTATTAACGTGAAATAAAGTTTATCCTATTATTTATGACTCGAACAATTGGGGTCTCGCACGTCGAAAACGTCGTTTTCACACACGTGCACACGTTGTACCAATGATCGTAAATTTTCTTAGTGAAAGAGATACGTAAATAAAATGTTTGAGACATAGAATGATAGACGGTTGTTGGCCAAATGACGAGTGTTTCACATTGATAAATGAAGGAAGAAGTGTAAATATCGAAACGGGTCAGAAAAAGATCGCGGCGTCACCGCGGAGTCGGGGAGTCGCGGCTCTACCGTCACCAGGGTCGCGGCTCGGCAGAGCCGCGACGCAAACCTGGCAGTGTATGTGCGACGGAAGTTCAAAAGTTGGCTGATTATGAGGACGTTTTGGAGATATTTTTTC
Organism: Przewalskia tangutica; assembly: GCA_029844215.1. Lineage (NCBI taxonomy): Eukaryota > Viridiplantae > Streptophyta > Magnoliopsida > Solanales > Solanaceae > Przewalskia > Przewalskia tangutica. The sequence goes on along the minus strand of CM056720.1, from coordinate 136,994,946 downwards.
CTCCATAACTCAACCATTATTCGACTGATTGTAACCTTTCAATTAAGTGTCATTACATGGCTATTGAAATCTATTAATTTGGGTAGTTGAGAGGTCATCTTCCTAACACTATAAATTGAGGCTTTGGCTCAATTGTTGAACACACTTCACACTTGCATGATTCAGATTTTCTGAGTTTCTTCTTCTTTAAGCATTCTTTCACACGCTCAAAGATTCTTCTTTTAGTAAAAACTTGAGTTTCTTTAACTCGTTTGTTAGTTGTTGTTTTATCTTGGGAGAAAAATTATCAATTACCGTAAAAGCATATATACAGGACAATATTATCTTAAGGACATAGTGAATATAACTCGGCTCAGCAAGCCTTATCTTTTTTTTGTTCTTGTTTCCAGATTGTAATCTTTGTAATAGTTATTACTCCCCTTCCTAGCAATTATTGTTATTCAATTGTTGTACTCACAATATCTGCACTGGAAGTACCAAGCAAGATGACTGGAGGAGAACAATTTGTTGTTGGATCTTCTGCTGCTGCCCAAGGCACACTCAATGCCTTCCCCTCTACTGCTCAAGGCACATCCAGTGCCTTCCTCACTGCTGCTCAAGGGAACACTACAGTTCCTCCACCCGCTGGATTCCACCATGAACGTCCAGAAAAGTTCATGGGCTCCAATTTTAAGAAATGGCAGCAGAAGACGTTGTTTTACTTCACTGTTATGAGGATGACTCATTTCGTAACAGAAGATCCTCCATAAGCTGGAGATGAAATGGACCCTCAGCCAAATGAAACGGCTGGAGGGGGCCAAGGTATCCATGTCATTAATAACGTGAAAATGGTTCATGATGCATAGAGTCATAGTGATTTCATCTGCAGGAACTATATTCTGAACTGTCTGTCTGGCCCTCTCTACACGGTGTATTGCACCGTTGGAATGACCAAATAGTTGTGGGATAAGCTACAGAAAAAGTACAACACACAAGATGTTGGTACTAAGAAGTTCATCGTTGGAAAATTTCTGAAATTTCAAATGGTGGACAGCAAAATTGTGATGTCCCGAGTTCAAGATTTTCAAATGATTCTGCATCACCTAGATTTGGAAGGAATGAAACCAAATGAGCAATTTCTGGTTACATCATTAATTGAGAAGTTACCTCCCTCGTGAAATGAGTTCATGAGTTACTTAAAACTCAAGACAAAAGAGATAACCTTTGAAGAACTTATTACCAAACTCCATATTCATGAGTATAATAAGAAGGCCATGCCTAAGGGTAAGCAATCCGTTGAGGCAAAAGTTAATATGGCGGAGGTCAAAGGGAACACGAGCAAGAAGTGAAAGTTCCAGAAGGATAGTAAGGCCCCAACAACAGAGAAGTTTAAGGGGAACTGACATCACTGTGGAAAACCTGGTCACATGGTCAAGGATTGCCGCAAAATCAAGAACTAGAATAAAGAGAAAGCCAAGGGCAAGGCTAAGACTAACATCGTCGAAGACACGCTTCTTGACGATATGATTGAGGAGTTCTCTGCGGTGGTACTTGAAGCAAACCTCGTTGAGAATCCTATGCAGTGGTGGATGGACACGGGTGCTACCCATCACATCTGTTCCAACAGAGAAACCTTCTCACATATACACTAGTCATAGACAAAAAGTTGTTCATGGAAACAACGATTCCTCTGAGGTGTTGGGGGTTGGAAAGGTGATCCTGATGATGACTTCCGGAAAGGAGCTTACTCTGAAAGAGGTGATGCATGTCCATGAGATTAGAAGAAATTTAATTTCAGGACCTTTATTGGTGAATGCTGGTTTTAGGTTAGTGTTTGAGTCCAATAAATTTGTAATCACTAAGAATGGAACTTTTGTAGGAAGTGGCTTCGTCTGTGAAGGCCTCTTCAAACTTAACGCCTTGTCTGTAATTCCTTTTATCAATAAAATTGAAGCTTCATCTTATTTTCTTGAGTCTTCTAATTTATGGCATCATAGATTAGGACATGTAAACTATCAATCTATTCAAAGGTTGGTAAAGTTGGAGTTGTTGCCATCTATCGATGTATACCCTTAATGTAAGTATGAGGTGTGCGTAGAGGCAAAACTCTGAAAGAGTCCCTTTAGATCCCTCGAAAGAGAAATCGCTCCCCTAGAACTCATTCACACAAACATATGTGATTTGAAATTTGCTCAAACTAAAGGGAACAAGTACTTTTGACTTTCATAGATGATAGCAGAAGGTATTGTTACCTTTACTAATTAAAAAGTAAGGATGAAGCCTTTGAAGCATTCAAACGCTACAAAGCAGAAGTTGAAAACCAACTAAGTGTATAGATTAAATCAATCCATATCTATAGAAGGGGAGAATACGTAGCGCCATTTGAGGAATATTGTGCCAAATCGAGAATTGTTCATCAAACGACAGCTCTATACTTACCTCAATCAAACAGTGTCGCTGAGCGCAAGAACCGTACGTTAAAGGAAATGATGAATGTCTTGCTCATCAATTCCGGTCTTCCCCAAAATATGTGGGGAGAAGTTGTCCTTACCGCTAATAAGATTCTTAACAGAGTCCCACATAAGGGTAATGACAATATTTCATACGAGTTATGAAAGGAAAAGAAACTCACCTACAAATACTTGAAGGTATGGGGTTGTTTGACAAAGGTTGAAGTACCTAAGCCAAAGCAGGTCAAGATTGGGCCTAAGACTGTAGATTGAATTTTCATCAGATATGCAAAAACAATAGTTCTTATCGCTTCTTAGTGCATAAGTCAGATGTACCAGACATCCATGTGAGTACAATCATGGAATCAAGGAATTCCAATTTCTTTGAGGACACGTTTTCTAGAAAGGAAAGAGACAGAACCTCTCCCAAAAAAAGTTATGAACAAAGCTCTCACGATCCAGGAGTCATTGATTGCCCATATCTAGGTGGTTCAGATCTAGTGGACTCTGAAGTGGCTGATTATCCGAAATCTAGTGTTCCCGATTTTTAGGATTTTGAGGCTCCAGAGATGGAACCAAGACGAAGTAAAGGACTAGGAAGGATAAGTCCTTCGGTCTTGACTTTGTAGCTTATATGGTTCATGACAAATCACAGAAAAATATTGAAGCATTGTCAACTCCAGAAGCACCGCTCTGGAAAGAAGCTATAGAAAGTGAGATAGAATCCATTCTGCACAACCATACTTGAAAGTTGGTTGATCTTCCTCCGGGAAACAACCCGTTGGATTGTAAATGGATACTCAAATGGAATTTGAAAGCAGATGGATCTATAGAAAAGTATAAGGTCATGTTGGTAGTCAAGGGCTATCGACAAAAGGAGGGCCTCAACTACTTTGACACGTACTCCCGGTGTCTAGAATGACGTCCTTACAAGTATTCATTGCGATCGCCGCATTGCGGGACCTTGAGATACATCAAATAGATGTCAAGACATCCTTCCTAAATGGTGATTTAGAAGAAAAAATCTATATGGACCAACCTGAGGGGTATGTGGTTCCAGGACAAGAGAAGAAAGTTTGTCGGCTTGTCAAATCTCTGTATGGGCTGAAACAGGCCCCGAAGCAATGGCACAATTTTTTTTATAGTGGAGCTATGTCTTGGAAATTCTCTAAGAAAACTTGCATCGCCTGATCCACGATGGAATCAGATTTCATTGCTTTAGACAAAGAAGGGGAAACTTTAATGGTCCTAACACTTGTGAAGTGGGTAAAGGTTAAGTTTTCAAAACCTTTAATGATCCTCAACGGTTGCGGTTAAGTTTGAGGAAATTTTTAATGGTCCTAACACTTGTGAAGTGGGGTATAGAAGGATACCTTGTAGGAGACCACCTATTTAAGTGTGAGGACAAATCGCCTCAAATTAACGCACTTAAAATCCAAGACGTGTCCACGGCCACAACGGACAAAACATTAAAGAAGAACAGAGTAAGGAAAGTTAATGTGTTGGTAGCATTGTCTTGGCTTACTGTTGCGATATTTCTGTGCGCTAACGCAAGTGTTAAGTAATAAAGTCTGTAAAATCGAGTTATCATCCACAGAGACTGGTTTGTCAAGTACTGAATATCTAATCTATGGTATCTATTTGGTTAACGTTGTTTTTGTTTGAGATTGTAAACTAAGAATTAAAAGCTAAGTAAAGTGCAGAAAATAAGCTAAGATGATAATACTTTGGGTTAAAACAGTTATGAAGGGAATTATGGTTTCCAATCTCCTCAACTATCCGCTCTTTCACGTGTTAATGCAATACTAATGATTCTTCTTCTTATTAAGATAGCAGGTTAACGAACATGTTCTATATTACGGTTAGGACATATAAAAATTCAACCTTATGCAGAAACCTTTTATATTTCTATGATAGATTTTACCACGCATGAGGATTAAGAACAATAACCTTAAACACTACACAAGTATAGGGGTACTTTTGTCCGCGATTTTAACCGATGTCTAGACAACTATAGCATATTCAAATCTCCATTTTCATATCTCGATTCAAAATCATATAAGTTATGATAATTAATGGTCAGTTAATTATCAAACAATCAATACAAATTGAATAGATTTTAATATAGCTGAAGAAGAAATCACTAATAATGCATTAACTTATGAAAAGAGTTTCAAGTTGAATTGACGGAAAACCCTAATAAAGAAATTAGCTCCTAGACATTGTCATGCTAAGAACTAATTTACAAATATCCAACATAAACTGCAATAAAATAAAAGGAAGAAAAGAACTTGAACAAAATTCTCCAATTGTGTAGCTTTGCCTCATTTCTTGCCTCCAAAGTATGATATGAGATATGAGAGGATTCCAGGATTTTATATCTGAGCAAAACCTCGTTTCGGACCATTGTACCCTTATGAAATTTCACCCGCCTAACAAAAATACGCTGGCGCCGCGACCACGACCGGCACCGCGAGTCGCTGGCGATAATTTCCGAACTCGGGGAGTTTCGCCGCAACCCCACTGGCTGGCGCCTCGAAGCTGTCGACGAGATTTTTCCGGCGTTGCGGCGCTAATTTTTGAGTCGCGGCGCTGCTTCGTATTTCTTTCCAAATTTCGTCAGATTTCTTTCATGCTTCCCGGGACTTCTTAGGTTTGATTGCTTGGGCTTTGCTTGTGAAATTTCATCCTCAAACTCAACTCATTTCATCCTCAATTCAGTATTTTCTCCTTTAGGACCGCTGTGACTCAAAAGAAAGAAAAACAACTCTAACACTATACTAAGAAAATAGGAAAATACTAACTAAAAAGGACTCAAAAGTGTATATAAAATAGACTCAATAAACACCCCAAACTTAAACTTTACTCGCCTTCGAGTAAAACCCTAAACAAAAACAAAACCAAAGAAGAGACTCTATGAAATGAATCAAGTAATTGTATCAATGTTGCCTCAACAATCATGGATGAAAACTGGATAATATGTTAGAACATAGCATGAATTGTTAGCAATCTAGAATTTTAAATTAGATATTTTGCAAATTCAATGATGAGCATGAGTAAAACATGTAGATCATAATCACTGACAAGCATCTAACCTATATATGTCAATTTCATTCCATTTTTTCCCAAATTTCCATAGACATGTCTACTTGCTATTGTCCACTAATCATAGACGTACACATTAGGGATCTTCAGTACTTTCAATGGTTGTAATGTAGGCTTAGGAATGGGAAGATAAAAGTTGGCATTTAGGCTCAATTTTGTACGATAAACATTTTTCATTTAACTCTTTTTTCCTTCTTTTTAACTTTCTTATTAGTCTCATACCTATTTTCTCCCCTCTTTTCTTTTGAGAGAATGAGACACATTACTCAAGAACAAGCACCCCCAAACTTAGGCTTTTGCATATTTTTTATTGGGGTGCATCAAATTTTCACTCTCTTTTTATTGCTTTTTCAACACTTTTCATCCCAATAATTTTCAATTATCACTTATGGCACAACCAGAGAATCATAGGGTGTCAAACAAATATATTATTTAGGCTTAAAGGGGCTGACTAATGATACAATTTATGTCAGGGTAGGTAATGAACGGTCAGAAGTTCTATCAAAGAATGTCTGAATCATTTCCCTAAACATGTATATCTTAACTATTTCGCCTCAAATAACAAGCAAACATGTTTTCTAGACATTTTCAACCTTACTTTCCATAATTGACAACACATAGGCTAGGCGCAAATATCCAAATAATTAGATGTCATGAATTTTTGGCATATCTAACTTAAACACACAATTTTTTGCTTTTAATTTCATTACATTATCCCACTTTATCCACTCAATATCTTTAGCAACTACAACATACATGATTCATAAAAAAATTGACTCACAAACACATAAAACAAACAAAACACAACAAAAAAAAAGACTCAAAACAAAACACAAGACAAAGTAAGATCCCCCAAACTTGATCGAAACATTGTCCCCAATGTGTAAAGACTAAAAAATAAAGGGACAACTTACAGACACAAAACACCGGTCACAACGGAGGTCTGGGAGGAGGTTTTTGAAAGATTCCCTTAATACAGCTTAACTCCGTCAAGCCTGCATAGGCAATCGGGACTCTCTGAACTTTTGGCACCGCGACCCAGCTTTTTGGCGCGCGGCGCTGATCACAGGAAATATTCTATGAAGTTCCGGTGTCGCGACCCTGCATTCTGGCGCCGCGGCGCTGAGCACGTGAAATATTCCGAATTTTAGCATTGTTGACCATTTTTTCATCGGAGTTAGTTCTCATTCCACCTGCCATCAAAAACATAAACCAAGAAGCCAAGAACGTGAGACTATTCAAGACAAAATAAAACAAACTAAAACAAAAATTGAAACAACATAATTAAAACATTGGGTTGCCTCCCAGTAGCACTGTCGTTAATGTCATTTAGCTGGACGCAATTCTCTTTTTCAGTCAAGGGGGTAGATTACCCCCACATCAAATTCATTTCATTATCATCCTCCCCCTCTTTCTCCTCTTCTTTTTCACAGGGCCATGTTCAGAGGGGTTCACCCATTTTTCATCATTCGCTGGTTCAGAATCCTTACCATTCTGCTCTTCACACTGCTTTAATGTTACCCCAAGGGCATTAGTGTCCTTGGAGCTTTCCTGAGAAATAACTTTTTCAACTACCCCAACATCAAAACATGTCACTGGCTTGTGGTTCAGTTGGTGGCCTGAAAACAGTGAAGATTGTTTCCTCATCCTGGACTCAGAGCTTTAGCTCTTCTTTTTCCACATCAATGAGGGCTCTCCTTGTGGCTAGGAATGGTCTCCTAAGGATAATGGGCATATTCTCATCTTCTTCCATGTCCAGGATGAGGAAGTCAGCAGGAAAGATGAATTTACCCACTTTCACCAATACATCTTCAATGATGCCTCGAGGATGTACGATTGAGCGATCTGCTAGCTACAATTTGACTGTTGTCGGTTTTGCTTCCCCCAACCCAAGTATGCGAAACACTAATAAAGGCATCAGGTTGATACTTTTGCTCCCAAATCACACAAAGCCCGATTGAATGTCACCTTCCCTATAGTGCAAGGTATAGTGAAACTCCCTGGATTTCTCAACTTCTGGAGAAGTTTCTTCTACAAGATTGCACTGCACTCCTCTGTCAATGCCACTATATCGTACTCTGCTAGTTTCCTCTTTTTAAAGAGGATATCCTTCATGAACTTGACATACGTCGACATCTGCTTCAAAGCTTCAATGAAAGGGAAATTGATGTGCAACTTTTTGAATATCTCTAAGAATTTAGAAAACTGCTTATCCAAGGACTTCTTCTGAAGTCTTTGAGGGTAGAAATTTTGTCTGTATATTCCCTCATGACTACTGGTGGAGCCTTTTCTAAAATAGGGCGGTCATCAGTAACCCCCTCTTTCTCTGCATCAACTGTCTTCTCCAACTCATTCTCCTTTTCAACTAGTGGTTGGGGTGCAACCTGCTCTAACTGTTTACCACTCCTCAAGCTAATTGCCTGACAGTGCTTCCTTGGGTTCATCATTGTGTTGCTAGGGAGATTCCCCTGCAGTCTGTCATTCAATCTCTCTGTTAACTGCCCCATTTGAGTCTCCAAGTTCCTAATAGAGGATCTTGTTTCCGTCATGAATTGAGTTTGGGAATTTGTGAGTTTTAACAGTGCTGCTATCAATTCATCAGGCTTCTCTTGTGGGATTTGTGACGTGGGCTGTTGTTGCTGGATCTGTCCCCGAGGAGATGGATTGGTCTATTGATATTGCTCCTGAAACTGAGGCTGCTGATCTTGATTGTTTCTCCAAGAAAAGTTGGAGTGATTTCTCCACCCCGAATTATAGGTGTTGGAGTAAGGATTGTTATGGGGCCTTTGAAAGTTTCCAACTGCCTGAACCTGCTTCATAGGTACATTGTTTGGATCCACTGATGTGCACCTATCAAAAGTATGGGGACCCCCACAAATCTCACACCCCACTGGTGTTCGAAAAATATTCACGGACATAGTACTCTGCTGCAACTGCTTTGTCAAAGTGGCAATCAGAGCAGTCAATGCAGTGATAGCATCCAACTCATGAACCCCAGCCACTTTCCTGCTGTTTGTTGCTCTCTCATCTGACCACTGATGGTTGTTGGTGGCCATGTCTTCTAATAAATCATGTGCCTCATTGGCACTTTTGCTCATGAAAGTTCCTCCTGCAGCAGCATCAATAATGGTACGAGTAGTACCACACAACCCATTGTAGAAGATGTGGACCAATATCCACTTTTCAATCCCATGATGCGGGAAATTCCTCTGAAAGTCTTTGAACCGCTTCCATGCATCATACAATGATTCTCCCTCCAGCTGATAGAAATTATTAAGCTTTCCTCTAAGCTTTGCTGTCTTCGATGGAGGGAAGAATTCGGCAAGAAACTTCTGAGCCAAGTTTTGCCATGCGGTAATGGAGTTCACCTGCAAGGAGTTCAACCAGCTCTTGGCTCGATCCCTGAGTGAGAAGGAAAAAAGCCTCAATCGAATGACATCATCAGTAATGCCATTGTATTTAAATATTGCACACAATTCTAGAAAATTGGCCAAATGCATATGAGGATCTTCAGACGGTAACCCCCCAAACTGAATTGAACTTTGAACCATGTGCAAGATCGCTGGTTTGATTTCGAAATTATTGGCTTCCACAGCGGGTAGCCTGATGCATGTCTTCACCCCTGCAATTTTCAGCTATACATAGTCCCTTAAGCTCCTCTTTGCAGGATGCGGGACTTGTCCAATACAGTCGGCACCTCTTCATTTAACCCATTCTGATTCTGTTGATCTGCCATTGATACTGAATCAGAAATTCTTTTGTTATTTCTAATTTTTTTTCAAGTCTTTTCAATCTCCGGATTTAGAGGAACAAGTGTGTCTGCTCCTCTTCTGCTTCGCATACACAAAGCTTCCTAAACTTGATAAAAAACAAGACAAACAGATCAAGGCAAAAATGTGTCTAAAAATAAAATGGAAAAAAAAACAAATTAGATATAAGACTAGATAATTCGATATTGATAGTACGCCAGTCCCCGGCAACGGCGCCAAAAATTTGTTGTGATATTTCTGTGTGCTAACTCAAGTGTACGTATCGCTTAAGTAGTAAAGTCTGTAAGACCGAGTTATCATCCACAGAGACTGATTTGTCAAGTACCGAATATCTAATCTATGGTATCTATTTGGTTAATGTTCTTTTTGTTTGAGATTTTAAACTAAGAATTAAAAGCTAAGTAAAGTGCAGAAAATAAGCTAAGATGATAATACTTTGGGTTAAAACAGTTATGAAGGGAATTAGGGTTTCCAATCTCATCAACTATCCACTTTTTCACTTGTTAATGCAATACTAATGATTCTTCTTCTTATTAAGATAACATGTTAACGAACATGTTCTATATTCCTGCTAGGACATATAAAGACTCAACCTTATGCAGAAACCTTCTATATTTCTATGATAGATTTTACCACACATGAGGATTAAGAACAGTAACCTTAACACTACACAAGCATCGGGGTACTTTCGTCTGCGATTTTAACCTATGTCTAGACAACTATAGCATATTCAAATATCCCTTTTCAGATCTCGATTTGAAATCATATAAGTTATGCCAATTAATGACCAGTTAATTAGCAAACAATCAATACAAATTGAATATATCTTAATATAGCTGAAGAAGAAATCACTAATAATGCATTAACTTATGAAAAAAGTTTCAAGTTGAATTGACGAAAACCCTAATAAAGAAATTAGCTCCTAGACATTGTCATACTAAAACTAATTTACAAATATCCAATATAAACTGCAATAAAATAAAGGGAAGAAAAAGAACTTGAACAAAAGTCTCCAATTGTGTAGCTTTATCTCCTTTCTTGCCTCCAAAGTATGATATGAGATATAAGAGGGTTCCAGGGTTTTATATCTGAGCAAAACCTCGTTTTGGAACATTGTACCCTTATGAAATTTTCACCCAGTTTTAGCAAAAATACGCGTCGGCGCCGCGGTGCACCTTAGCAGATAATTTCCGGAGTCTGCAGGTGTTTCGGCCCCGCGGCGCTGTCGATGAGATTTTTCCGGATTTCGTCAGATTTTTTTCATGCTTCCCTGGACTTCTTAGGTTTGATTGCTTGGTCTTTGCTTGTGCAATTTCATCCTCAAACTCAGCTCATTTCATCCTCAATTCGGTATTTTATCCTTTAGGATCGTCGTGACTCAAAAGAAAGAAAAACAACCCTAACACTATACTAAACGCAAAAGAAAAGAGGAAAATACTAGGACTCAAAAGTGTATATAAAATAGACTCATCACTTATACTAAAAACTGACGGTTCAAGACATCAAGTTCACCGCGCGGTAAGTATGTCCAGTGGTATTCTACTATGGAAGGTTCAAAGCCACGGCTACCTATTCAGATGCAACATCGATCCGCCGAAAGATTGCTAGAAAAACACCATGTGAGTGCGTCAAAATCTCTTTCAAGATGGGGATTGTTGGAAATTTATTAACGTGGAATAAAGTTTATCCTATTATTTATGACTCGAACAATTGGAACCCCGCACGTCGGAAACTTCGTTTCCACACACGTGCACACGTTGTACCAATTATCGTAAATTTCCTTAGTGAAAGAGATATTGGTACGTAAATAAAATGTTTGAGACATAGAATGATAGACTGTTTTGGCCAAATGACTAGTTTTTCACGTTGGTAAATGAAGGAAGAAGTGTAAATATCAAAACGGGTCAGAAAAGGATCGTGACATCACCGCGGAGTCGGGGAGCCGCAGTTCATCCGCCACCAGGGATGCAACTCGACAGAGCTGCGACACTCGTTATGTTCCAGCTACTGGAGCTGCGTCGCTAACCCGACAGTGTCTGTGCGACGAAAGTCCAAAAGTTGGCTGATTATGGGGACGTTTTGGAGCATTCTAATGACAGTTTTTCTTTCATAACTCAACCATTATCTGGCTGCATTATTGGTTGATTGTAACCTCTCAATTAAGTGTCATTAAATGGCTATTGAAAGCCATTAGTTTACTAGTTAAGAGGTTATCTTCATAGCACTATAAATTGAGACTTTGGCTCAATTGTTGAACACACTTCACACTTGCATAATTCAGATTTTTTGAGCTTCTTCTTCTAAGCATTATTTCACACACTCAAAGGTTCTTCTTTTAGTAAACACTTGAGTTTACATTTCCCATTTGTTAGTTGTTGTTTTATCTTGGGAGACAAGTTGCCAATTACCGTAAAAGAATATATACGGGGCAATATTGTCTTAAGGACAGAGTGAATATCACTCGACTCAACAAGCCTTGTCTTTTTTTTTTATGTTCTTGTTTCCAGATTGTAATCTTTGTAATAGTTACTTACTTCACGTTCCTAGCAATTATTGATATTCAATTGTTGTACTCACAATATCTGCATTGGAGCTCGATTATTCCGATTTCGCACCGCATAAGTCCCATTCGAAGAAAGTTTTCCACACTAAGGATTTTTCCATATCCACATCTCGAATCCGAGACCTCTGATTAAGGGAGGAGCAGCTCCATCCGTTGTACCACATCTTTTGGTGGTACTAAATCTGGCCCTTGCTATGTACGTGATTAAAAAAAGGCAATTCGCAATAATGCCCTTATTTCAGGTGGTCTTTAATCTTTGCCCATTAAATTCAAAATCTTTAATATTTTTCCTTCGCCTAAAAACTTTGAGTTCTGGGTTCGAACCCCAACTCAGCCAAACTTTTTTAAAAAAAATTGCAAGACAGAGTTTGAGATTCGCAAGACATAGTTTGTCTGCAAACTCTACTCTAAAAAAGAGTTTACCTTTAGATATAAGGCAAACTCTGAGAGTTTGCTTGCAAATTATGTCTTGCGAATCTCAAACTCTGTCTTACGAATTCTTTTTTAGTTTTTACTGAGCCGAAACTCAAACCCGGAACCTCGGAGTATTTTCAGGGAAATCCGCTAAAAAAAAGTGATAAAAAAAATCAAATTCTCCGATAAAATTTTAATATAATAAGTAGAATAACACACGTGAATCATTTTGAGACCATGTGGACTTATTCTTTGGACGAATGTGATAAAGTAGTCTGAAATCATTTTATGACTCATCGTCTATTAGTTAATTAGTATATCACGAGTATATACTAATTAATTTGTACAATAGCAAAAGCCTTTCTAACAAAGTTATGGTTGGGAGTTAAAGCCTCGCTTTTTAATTTTAGTGTATTCCATGTTTAGTTCTTTGAAAAGTCAAGATCATAATTTTATACTCTTTAACTTAAAAAAATATATATCTGCAACTACTTGGTCATAAAATAATCGGAAATTCGAAAACTCTGCCGGAGGCATCACATTTCTAAATGTATTTTATTATTCATCACTCCTCATATTATTAGTCATTCTACGGCCTAATATGCTTTTACCCATTTCAAAGATTGGGGGACTCATTTTACAAAGAATTGTTGTATCCTTTGAAAATTGGGTAACACTTTCTACAAAATATTGTATTTTAATTTGTTCAAAGGGCATTTTAAATTGTGAATCACCTTCTAAATAAATATCCATATACTACAAAAAATATCATTTATGACGGTAGAATAACACCGTAATAACGATAAAACACAACGGCGAAAAAAAGTTGGAACCACTAAATAAATATTTGTAAACTCCAAAATCATTGTATGAACCTGTTGGAACCTTCAAATGATGAATCCTGGCTCATTTGTCTAAATATTTAAACCGTTACAATTCTTATTCTTTGAAACTACTAGGTTTCAACTTAAGCATCCGAATCACTTCCGAGCCCATTGGAACCCATCCAAACTATCCAACTAAGTCCCAATATACCATACGAACCTATAAGAATTCTCAAACCTCAATTTCAAGTCCCCCAAAGATTGACTATGGTCAACTCTTAAGTTTTCAACTTCTAGTTTTTATTTTCTTCTCTGAAACGCACCGAATTCCTCGGGACCGTGCCACCCTACCCGCAAGTCATAAACCACATGTTGAACCTACAAAAAGTGTCAATTTAGGGGGAAATAGTTCTAATACTCAAAACGACCGGATGGATCATTACATTTATCCCCATTTAAATAAACGTTTGTCCTTGAACGTGCTCGAAATAGTGCGATGAGCAACCGTAAATACCCGTTATAAACTTCCCGCAAACTTCCTCCTAAAGATTTGCATAGATAGCCTCACTAGCACACTTCTACTGTCAAATTCCTCAACTTTAGCCACAAAACTTTACACTAACATCTTTACACTACTCCAGGAGAAATGATCAAAACTTCTCATTAGCACTCACCTAAATTTGGCTAGGTAAATTAGCACCAGAAAGTGATATGCCTCATCAGTCAAAAGTCCAAACAAAATGTTGAAATATGCCTTGAATCCGGGCATATTAGGTTTATACCATATTTAAGAATCCTTTTCCTTTTCTGTTTGGAAAACATTTTCCTTTTCTGTTTTGAAAACCTTTTCCTTTTCTGTTTGGAAAACCTTTCCTTAGTCTGTGTAACGGGTACTCTATATAAACCTCATAGGTCATAACCTAATAAGCAATATGAAATACAATCCAGACACACTCTAAAAATTGTATTCCTCAAGATCAATAAAGTTTTTCTCTCTTCTGCCCGTGGACGTAGCTAACACATTGTTAGTGAACCACGTTAAATTATTTGTGTCATTTACATTCATTATTATTCTTTCTTCTGTTTAATTGCTTCCGCTATAACAAATTGGTATCAGAGCCGGATTTGTTTGTTTGAAAGATGTCTGAAATGAATGTGAAAATCGACAAATTTACGGGGAGAAACAGTTTTAGTCTGTGGCATATCAAGATGTGAACCTTGTTAAAACAACAAGGAATTTGGGCGCCGCTTGCTAGGAAGCCTGCAGAACCCATTAACGATGAGATGGCCGTTCTAAGAGAAGGCTCATTCAACAATTATGTTGAGCCTGGCTGATGATATTATCACTGAGGTCGCGGAGGAGGAAACCGCGCGCAAGGTCTATGGGTCAAGTTCGAGAGTCTTTATATGACGAAGTCCTTAACCAACAAGTTGCTTCTGAAGCAACGTCTGTTCAGTATACGAATGCATGAAGGTATGCCTCTTCGAGATCACTTAGATCAACTAAACACAATCTTGTTAGAGTTGTGTAATATTGATGTGAGTTGAGGATGAGGATGTTGCATTGATTCTGTTAGTATCTTTACCATTATCGTACGAAAATTTCGTACAGTCGTTCATTGTTGGAAAAGATACAGTGTCTCTAGAGGAGGTGAGATCATCTCTCCATACTAGGGAGATGCGCATGCGCCCGTACAATGCAGTATAATCAGCCGCAGGTTAGTAGCCAGTGGAAGTCATGGACATAGAAATCCGGGGGAGAAGAAGTTCAAGAAAGCTTTTTTAAAGGTCCAAAACCAAATGATATCTGTAATTACTGTAAGGAGAAGGGACACTGGAAATCTGATTGTACCAAGAAGAGGCGTGAATAATCCGACAGTATCTGCCAGAAGCAGATACCAACTCTGAAGATGATATCGCTCTAGTTGCTAATGAGTACACGCATCACAATGATGTGTGGATCCTCGATTCAGTAGCATCTTACTATATATGTCCGCGCAGGGAGTAGTTTACAACCTATGAGCAAGTGGATGGTGGCGATGTTTACATGGTGGCGCCTGCTTTGCAAAACGGTTGGGATATGCTCTATTAAAATTCGGACACATGATGGTAAATTCTGCACATTGAATGACGTCAGGCATGTTCCATCTATGACAAAGAATCTGATATCATTGAGCATGTTAGATAGCAAGGGGTTCATATTTTGAGGTGGAGGTGGAGTTCTATATGTCTGCAAGGATTCGATTGTGGTTCTGAAGGGCATAAAACGTGATACCTTGTATTTCCTTCAAGGTTCTACGTTATCAGGTTCTGTTGATGTTGCATCCTCAGAGGTTGATAAAGAAAACTTGACCAAATTATGAAATATGAGGCTTGGCCATATGAGCGAGAGAGGGATGCAAATTCTGTCAAAAGGAGATCTTCTGTGTGGTCACAAGGTCGAGGACCTTAAGTTTTGTGAACACTGTGTATTCGGGAAATTACATCGCAGCAAGTTTCCCAAAGCAATACACAGAACAAAAGGCACACTTGATTACATCCATTCTGATTGTTGGGGTCCTTCCCGGATGGAGTCTCTAGGAGGTCACATATATTTCATGACAATTACTGATGATTTCTCAAGGATGACTTGGGTGTTCTTTATGAAACATAAAAGTGAAGCTTTCAAGAACTTCAAGCAGTGGAAGACATTAATGGAAAATCAAACAAGGAAGAAGATCAAAAGACTGTGAACTGATAATGGTCTGAAATTTTGTTGTTCTGAGTTCAATGAGTTTTGCAGAAAAGAAGGAATTGCTAGGCATCATACGATCGAGAGACGCCACAAAGAAACGGCAAAAGCGTAACGCATTTAATCGGACACTTCTAGAGAGAGCTAGACGATGCTCTCTAATGCCGACTAACTAGGACATTCCGGGCAGAGCGGTTAAGATACGATTTGCAGATAAATCGTGGACCTCACACAGGTATACATCTTAAAACTCCTTTTGAGATGTGGTATGGTAAGTCTGCTGATTACTCTGGCTTGGGAGCTTTTGGTTGCAATGTTTATTATCATGTGAATGAGGGTAAATTAGAACCACGAGCTAAAAGGAGAGTGTTTGCGGGTTATGGGGATGGTGTTAAAGGTTACAGAATATGGTCCCCGTCTGAGAAGAACAGGAATGTAGTTTTTGTTGAAAATTCTATGTTTAACCCTACTGTGAAGTCTATTGTTGGTGGCAGTGTTGGAAAACAGCGAGCAAAGAAGTCACCTGCATGAGGGTGAACCATCATATGAAGTCCAACAGCCACAGTCAGAAGCAGAATCACGGATCTTCATTACCAGCAGCAAATCAACACAATTTGGCTCTTGATCGATCAAAGAGAGCAAATTATGGAATACCTCCCAAAAGGTATGGTTTTGAAGACATGGTAGCTTATGCATTGCAGGTTGCTGAAGAAGTGGATCTTGACTTACATGAGTCATCCACTTACAAAGAAGAAGTTACATGTACTAAATCAGCTGAGGAGAAGGAGACATGTCTCGAGTTCCCTATGCTAGTGCAGTAGGAAGCTTGATGTATGCAATGGTCTGCACTAGACTTGATCTTGCACAGTATGTTAGTGTTGTTAACAGGTTTATGAGTGAGCCTGGCAAAGAGAATTGGCAAGCTGTGAAGAGGATTTTTCGATACCTCAAAGGTACGTCTGATGTTGGTCTCATTTATGGAGGTGATACAGAGTGTTTGGTGACAGGGTTTTCAAACTCCGACTACGCCGAGACGCTGACAGAAGATCTATGACTGGTTATGTTTTCACTCTTGGTGGTTCAGTTGTCAGTTAGAAAGCTACTTTGCAGTCTACAATGACTTTGTCGACTACAGAAGCAGGTTACATGGCATTAATGTAAGCGATCGAGGAATCGTTGAAAGGATTGATCGATCCGGGTCTACATCAGATCGTGCCACAGGCAGCATCGCGATGCCTCGCAACTGCTTAGCAAAGGATCAAGTCCATCGCGACGACTACACATCACGCGAGGTATCATTTTACGATAAGTGAAAAGAGAATCAAGGTGAACAAAGTGGTACCGCTATAACCCGGTGATATGTTCACAAAGCCGTTTCACAAAGAAGTTCCAACACCGCTTGGACTTGCTCAATGTTAGGAGTTGTTGATTGCCCTCGAGGCGTAATCAGAGGCGTATGAGTCTAGTACATATGACACTATAATGGTGCATCTGTTATTTGTGAGAGGATTCAAGTCAAGGTGGAGATTTGTTGAAATATGCCTTGAATCCGGACATATTAGGTTTATACCATGTTTAGGAATTCTTTTCCTTTTCTGTTTGGAAAACTTTTTCCTTTTCTGTTTGAAAAACATTTCCTTAGTCTATGTAAGGGGTACTCTATATAAACCTCATATGTCATAACCTAATAAGCAATCTGAAATACAATTCAGACACACTCTAAAAATTGTATTCCTCAAGATCAATAAAGTTTTTCTCTCTTCTGCCCGTGGACGTAGCTAACACATTGTTAGTGTACCACGTTAAATCGTTTGTGTCCTTTACATTCATTATTATTCTTTCTTCTGTTTAATTGTTTCCGCTACATATTATTTCAAGTAGTCATCTTGTACCCTAAAGAAAAAGAATGTGAAGGAGAACTAGTTCCTCCATGAGGAGAGTGTGAACAACACCGTCCTTTGCCATGGAAATCAAGGTGCAAACACAGAACAATCTCTTGCACATATATCACATGGATCTTTCGTTTGGTTATATTATTTCAGGCTGATTCCTCAAAAGAATTAGCAGAAAACTGAAGGGACAATACTTAAACACACCCCTATTGGTTATATACCTGCTCCTCGGTGTTGCATAGCTTAAAAAAATCATTTGGAAACATACCGACTGTTTTGCACTGTTACATCGCAGTCTTGTGTTATCATCCTCTTCTGAAGAGAACTAACTACTAACTTAATAAAAGGACCGCCTTCCTTATCATAATGCATAAATATTAAGTACATCCTGATAAAGAAATGATGAAAAGCAGATACATATTTAATGTCAACTTGCGAGCATTTGGTCAAACCTTGCAGAATAGAAAGGAAAAAGAATGAGAAAGTACACTTGCTGCCCTTCATCATCACCATAAGAACTGACTCAAGGAAAATTATGTATCTAGATTTAGAAGTACAATAACAAAATGGTGTGAGATTAGTCGTAAATAAGTTGTCTATCAAATTCTTCTAGCAGTTCTACGGCACAAATAAGATTATATACCTTCTCAACTCAAAAGGTTCTCATGTTGATGTACTCCATTAGTTCGGTTGAAGGACTACATGCTGCAGAACAATTAAAAAAAATTAAGAATCACACCATAGTAGTCTACAATCTGAATAACAAAGTAAAACAAGTTTCATACACGCCAATAGGTAAAAAGTCGAAAATAGGTACTAAAACACATTACCCTAAAAACCTTAGGCAGATCACCAAATTAAGTTGTTACCTTGATTTGTGTTCTGTTGTATGTGTAAGTTATGTGAACTAACCCATCACTAGCTTGGATAACAGCTGGATAAGAGAACTCTCCTACAGTTTCCTCAAGAGTGATAACATCATGCCACAAATCTCCATCATCTTCCGAGAGTGCTACCTTGAGCACACCCCTAGAAAATGTGTTGTACGCAAGCAAAAGACGACCATCTTTCAGCTTAACCCCATCAATCCCTGCTTATGAAATAATCACATATCCATAACTATGTCAGAATGAATAGCTGATCTCTCATATTCCTGTGAAAGTCATATTACTAATGTTTACAAACATAGATTCAGAAAACATGTAAGTTTGATCACCTGTAAAATCTTGTAGCTTAGCAAAGCTATGAAGAAATAAACTGTAACCATTGTAGTATAGGTACAAAATTTCAAGAGATAATTATAGTCCAATGCCTTTCGGTAATCTAATTTACAAAATAGCCAGCAAATTTATAGATTTTGTATATTAAGTATAAATATACATATAATAAATCAAAAGCATAGTCCAGTGGTTCAGGGGGTTCAAATATTCCCAGAGCGCCCAGGATCAAATCCGCTGGATGCATTTTCCCGCTTTTTGTGGACGACATAGTTCTGATTGATGACACGCGCAGTGGGGTTAACGATAGGTTGAAAGTTTGGAGAACGATCTTGGAATCTAAAAGTTTCAGGTTAAGCAGGACTAAGACGAAGTATATGGAGTGTAAGTTCAGTGACGTGATGCAGGAGACGGATGTAGAAGTGAAAATTGAGGCACAAGCTATACCCAAAAGAGGACGCTACTTGGCTCATAATACAAGGATACGGGGAGGTTGACGATGATGTTGCACACCGTATTGGAGTAAGATGGACGAAATGGAGGCTCGCCTCCGGGGTGCTGTGTGATAAGAAACTATCGCCTAAGCTAAAAGGTAAGTTCTACACAGTGGTGGTTAGACCAGCATTATTGTATGGGTAAGAATGTTGGCCAACCAAGAACATCCACATTCAGAAGATGAAGGTAGCGGAGATGAGTATGCTTGTGTGGTCATACTAGAAGAGAGAGTTAGAAACGAAGTTATACGGGACAAGGTCGGAGTGATCTTTGTGGGGGACAAGATGAAAGAAGCGAGACTGAGGTGTGAGGATGCACCAGTTAGGAGGTGTGAGGAAATGACGATAGCAGGAGTTAGGAGAGGTAGAGGTAGGCAGAAAAACTAGGGGAGGTGATTAGACAAGACATTGCACAACTCCAACTGACTGAGGACATGACCTTAGATAGGAAGATTTGGAGGTCGAGGATTAGAATAAAAGGTTAGTAGGTAGTTGAGTATTGTCGCACTTTGGGTGAGAGGGATAGGGGGCTAGCCTCTCTGTATCCTCTTTTCCCTTTCTTTATAGTATTATTTAGGTTTGTGTAGATCCATACTTTTGTAAATGTATTCCTATGTGTTTCTTCATTTGTTTTGTATTATGATTTCTTGCTGTCTTATTTTCCTTGAATCTACATTGACTACATTCTTTTAAGCCGAGAGTCTATCAAAAATAGTCTCTCTATGTTGAGTTGTAGAGCCTAATTCATTGCCGACAACCGACACTATGAAGACATGATCGGCTAAGTTTGGAACGTTGGTCGGTTAAGGTTATTTAGTGGAGGGTATTTTGGGAATTTTGGCTCATATATTGTACACTCTAATTTTCGCTATATATAAACTAGGGCACTGTTCTTCTAGGTAATTTTCATTACGAAAATTCATTAGAATTCATCACGAGTGAAAGGTGAGGAAGAGCGAATTGAAACTCAAAACTCCCTTTGATTATAGTGAAGAATCGGTAGCGGCAAAATGGACATAGCTCTCGCATTGAGGGTGAACCACTATAAATATGTGTGTGTTATTTGTTCTTTGCTGATTTACTATTTTCTGATTAGTCAGATTTGTGTCGTCAAATACTAACAACTGATATCAGAGCGACAGGTTGTGTTGCGATTCAGAGAACGATGACAGGCGACTATGGTTCGACACACGACATTGAAAAATTCGATGGTACAGATTTTGTGTTTTGGAGAATGCAGATCGAAGACTATTTGTACGGAAGAGAGCTTCATCAACCGTTGAGTCTGAAGCTAGAGGAGATGAATGATGCAGATTGGAATCTCCTCAACCGACAGGTTTTGGGGGTCATTCGACTGACGTTGTCGAAGAACGTTGCTCACAACGTGGCGAAGGAGAAGACCACGACTGGCATGATAAAGGTTCTGTCCGACATGTATGAGAAACCTTTGGCAAACAATAAGGTATTTCTCATGAAGAAACTCTTTCATCTAAAGATAGAGAAAGGCGCTCCTGCTGCGTACATGAATGAATTCAACACGATCGTCAATCAATTGTCATCTGTTGCAAAGTTTGACGATGAAGTGCAAGCCCTAATTTTGTTGGCGTCTCTGCCGAATAGCTTGGAGCCGATGAGAGCAGTGGTTAGTAATTCTGTCGGCAGTGAAATTCAATGATGTTAGGGATCGTATTCTTGCTGAGGAAGTTCATAGGATAGATTCTGGTGAGGCATCGACAAGTTCTGCCTTGAATGTTGATAACAGAGGTAAAAATTATGACAGAAACCACAACCGAAATAAGGTCAAGTCGAAGTCAAGGAATGACAGGAGTCAATCCAGGTCCGGACGAACGCTTGAATGTTGGAACCGTGGGAAATTGGGTCACATCAAAATAAATTGCAGGGCACCGAAGAAAGATGACAACAAGGGGGGTAGAGCCATTGCTACCACTTAAGACATTGGTGATGTACTGATGCTGTTCACTAAAGACATTGCCAATCCGATGATGTTGTCTGTTGAAAGCCCGATCGACTCTTGGGTGCTTGACGTAGGAGTATCTTTCCACACCACTGCAGATCGTGATATAATGGAGAATTATGTTGCGGGGAAGTACAGGTACGTCTATTTGGCAGATGGTAAGCCTTTAGAAATTACCTATACTGGAGACATTAATTTGAAGATGTCAAATGGAAATGTGTGTAAAATAAAAAAAGTCAGACACGTGCCGAAACTGATGCGTAATCTGATCTCAGTGGGTCAGTTTGATGATGAGGGACATGATGTTACCTTTGGTAATGGTATGGTGGTTGCTCGCGGTAAGAAAACGGGTACCCTCTGCATGACTACGAGTTACCGTGATATAGTTGATGTTGTTGACAACTCCAAGACAGAGTGGTGGCATTGCAGACTAGGGCATATGACCCAGAAAAGGGATGAAGCTTCTAGTGACTAACGACATGATTCCGAAGCTGAAGTCGGTGGAGCATCATATGTGTGAGAGATGCATACTCAAAAAACAGAAGCGAGTTAGTTTTTCAAGTGCAGGTAGAAAATTGAAAGTTGAGAAGCTTGAATTGGTGCACACTGATGTTTGGGGCACTCGGAGGATCACTCTACTACGTGACCTTCATTGATGATTCAACCAGGAAGTTGTGGGTCTATTTTATGAAAAATAAATTCGACGTGTTCACTGTCTTCAAAAGGTGGAAAACCATGGTCTAGAATGAGACAAACCTCAAGTTGAGGAGCCTGAGGTCCGACAATGGTGGAGAATACATTGATGGTGACTTCAAACGATATTGTGTCGATAATGGGATCAAGATGGTGAAGACTATTCCTGGAACGCCCCAACAAAATGGAATAGCAGAAAGGATGAATCGAACATTGAACGAGCGTGCACGGAGCATGAGAATACACGCTGGACTGCCCAAGACATTCTGGGCAAATGCAATCAATACCACAACTTTCTTGATTAACAGAAGACCGTATGTTCCATTGGGTTTCAGAATTCCAGAAGAGGCTTGGAGCGGTAAACAGGTAAATCTTTCGTTTCTAAAAGTGTTTGACTGCTTATCCTATGTTCATATCGATGCTACTGCTAGAAGTAAACTTGATCTGAAATCTAAGAAGTGTTATTTTATCGGCTACGGTGACACCGATTTTGGTTATCGATTCTGCGATGACCAAAATCGGAAGATCATCCGAAGCAGGGACGTCATTTTCAATGAACAGGTGGTGTATAAGGACAAGCTGTAGGATAGTTCAGAGAGTAAAATCTCTAAGAACAAAGAATCGAAAACAGTCGATTTGAGAGACTTCTCGGCACCCGAGCTACAACAAGGTGCTCATGCGGTAGAGGAACAAGTAGTTCAAGAAGATATCCGACAAGACAGTGATGGCGAGGTTGATGAAAGTACTGAAACTGAAACAAATCAGCCGACTCCGATCACAGAATTACGGAGATCATCCAGATCGATGGCAGTACTCTCAGTCCGCCGACTACATTCTCGCTTCTGCGGCGGAGAGGCCGGAATGTTATGAAGAAGCGATGCAAGTTGATGAGTCGATCAAGTGGGAGCTGGCAATGAAGGATGAGATGGATTCATTATCGTCAAATCGTACATGGGAGTTAGCTGAGTTACCAGAGGGGAAGAAGGCATTGCAGAGCAAATGGGTCTACCGGATAAAACACGATGGAAGCAAGCGCTATAAAGCGAGGCTGGTTGTGAAGGGATCCCAACGGAAAGAAGGCATCGACTACACAAAAATCTTCTCTCCTGTAGTCAAGTTGGTGACAATCAGAATTGTTCTTGGGCTGGTAGCAAAGGAAGATCTGCATCTTCAACACAGATGGACGTGAAAACTGTTTTTCTTCATGGTGACTTAGAAGAAGAAATCTACATGAAGCAACCTGAGGGATTTGAGGTCAAAGGGAAAGAGAAACTGGTGTGCAAGCTTCAAAAGAGCTTGTACAGACTGAAACACAGTCCAAGACAGTGGTATAAGAATTTTGACAGCTTTATGAAGAAAGCCGAATTTCTAAAGTGTGAAGTACATCACTGTTGTTACTTCAAGAGATTTGAAGACTCCTACATGATACTGCTCTTTTATGTTGACTGATCGTAGGAGCAGACCTGCATGAGATTGATTGGCTGAAGAAGAAGCTATCAGAAGAATTTGCGATGAAGTATCTGGGAGCCGCAAAGCAAATCCTTAGGATGAGAATCATCCGAAGTAAGGAGGGTCTCAAGCTTTCACAAAAATAATATGTGAAGAAGGTTCTCAAGAGGTTCAACATAGACAATGCCAAGCCAATCAGTACTCCCTTGGCTGGACACTTTCGGTTGTCAAAGGATCAGTCACCTGTGACCGAGGACGAGAAGGAGCATATGGACGAGGTACCTTGTGCCTCAGCTATCAGCAGTCTTATGTACGCGATGGTATGTACGAGGCCAGACATTGCACATGCAGTGAGAGTTGTTAGAAAGTTTATGAGCAATCCAGGAAAGCAACACTGGGAGGTTGTGAAGTGAATTTTCAGGTATCTGAAGGGCAGCTCATGTTCAGCTTTGTGTTTCCGAAAGTCAGAGACAAGATTGCAGGGATATGTTGATGTTGACAATGGTGGTGATGTTGATAGCCGAAAGAGCACGTTCGGGTATGTGTAACCTTCGGAGGTACTGCGATCGGCTGGGTTTCAAAGTTGTAGAAAATAGTAGCTCTCTCTAGCTGTGAGGCCGAGTACGTTGCCGTGACAGAGGCCACGAAGGAGATGATGTGGCTACAATCTATTCTGCAGGAATTGAATCAGGACCACAAGGGGAGTATGCTATACTGTGATAGCCAGAGTGCCATTCATTTGGCAAAGAACCCGACCTACCATGTTCGAACCAAACACATACAACTCCGGTATCATTTCAACAGATCGACTTTGGCAAATGGGTATTAGTGCTTGAGAAGATCCCAAGAAGTCAGAATCCATCATCTTGGCGAAGTGCGAATGATAAGCGAAGTTGCACCTGACTTGATTGGACTCGTGGATGAGGATCGGAGTCGCTGCTGCAGATGGAGACAGATGATTGAAATTAGTCTTCATGTGGGAGATTGTTGAGTTGTGGAGCCTAATTCATTGCCGACAGCCGACACTATGAAGACATGATCGGCTAAGTTTGGAATGTTGATCGGCTAAGGTTATTTAGTGGCTAAGATTATTTAGTGGAGGGAATTTTGGCTCATATATTGTACGCCCTAATTTTCGTTATATATAGACAGACTAGGGAGATGTTCTAGGTAATTTTCATTACGGAAATTCATTAGAATTCATCACAAGTGAAAGGTGAGGAAGAGCGAATTGTAAACTCAAAACTTCCTTTGATTATAGTGAAGAATCTGCAGCGGCAAAGTGGACGTAGCTCTCGCATTGAGGGTGAACCACTATAAGTCTGTGTGTGTTATTTGTTCTTTGCCGATTTACTATTTTCTTATTAGTCGAATTTGGGTCGTCAAATCCTAATACTCTACCCCACAAATGTAGAGGTAAGGTCTGCGTACATCTTACCCTCCCAGACCCCACTGGGATTATACTGAGTATGTTGTTGTAAATACATATAATATACATATTGTCTACTATATATCATATAATATACATAATCAGTGTATATGTTTTGTATATTTTGGCTAAAAAATTCGTTATTTCAAACATCCTAAAGATGAACTTTACTTAAAATAGTTACCTGAGTTGGGATTGGGCAACTCAGTAGGCTTTGCATAACTCCAAGTATAACCACCGTCATGTGACTCCGACATGTAGATTTTATCAATGCCAGCGAATGATCTTAGAAGAATACGCAATGACCCATTTGCAGTCTTGTAAGGAACGGGTTGAATCACACTAAGAGGGTTATTCTCTATGTATATTGGACCATACTTCCTCCACGTCCTACCTGAATCAGCAGTCATCTGTAGTAAAGAAACACACACCACTCTTTAGTTCCTTTCGAACACTCCAGGAATAGATAGTTTTAGCATTAACTCAACTATTTAGTACAACCTCCATCCATGCTCCCCAAGAGTTCCAACTCTCCACAGATGATCCACAAAGCAAGGAACCACTTTCCAGCAAGATAGGCTAAGGAAAATAAGTGAAAAACTTATTTCTAGCTTATCAGATATTCTCAAAGTTGATACATCTAAGATAGTAAGGAACTTAGAGTATTGAATTGGTCATATCCATGCCTTATTTTTTATTGGGCCCAATATACCAGGAGGAAGCTGTTCTCTTGCCGTCCATGAAACACCACCATCGTAAGACCTCTTCAAGCATCCGCTCCATCTAATGTACAAAATCTATCAGTAAGCATCGGGAGCATAAAGCCGGGATATGTGGATAACTTCATCTTTATTGAGAATTCATGTCTACGCATTTGTAATATTTCATGGCATCATGCTATCACAAAAGTTATCGTACTTCTTCAAGCTTCAATTTACTGATGGAACGTAAGTAGCAAGAAACATCCTTTAATTTTCTACCGAGATGCTGAAAATGTTTAACAGATGCAAGTCTATAAATGCTTGTGAATGTACACCCAAATTAGTTCCTCCTTATACTAAATTAGTGTTATGCAATGATTTCGGGCGAACAATATCACATCGCATCATTGTATGAAATTTAGTTGCAGAAAAGACCTGACAATAAAATGGTATGTTTGAAATTAAAAGCTTAAACAATATTACAGATATCTATGTCTGATTAGATATCTACATAATATAACATAGCCACTAGATTAAAAAGGAAGCCTGAATATACTTACTTTTGTACCTCTTGCCCAATTTTGTAGAATAAGAGTATTTCACTGGAAGGAAGCTTAAACAGTACAGGATTCCACATTGAGACATTAAATTGCTCGTCGGCAATAATAGGAGAGGTCCAATGGCCAACCTGCTCAAAATGTTCCATGTTTTCATTTGAATAATCCCATAATAAGTTTAAAAAGATAAGTCATATGGGGCCTGGCGAACGAATAAGTTTGAAATGAATTAGGAAAGAACAATTGTAAGTTCCGGAAATGACTAGCATGTTCAACCAAGCTTCTAAAATTAGCTTATTTTGAAAAGTGTTTTTTTCAAAAGCGTGTGTCAAAAAAGTACTTTTGGTGATAAGCAACTTGTGTTTGGCTAATCAATTAGGAAAGCACTTTTGAGCAACAATTAATGTTTGACTAAGCTTTTAAAAGTTGTTTCTAAGTGTATTTTCTCAAAACTGCTTTATAAAAGAAAACTTTTGGGGAGAAGCTACTTTTTTCAGCTTCTCAAAAACAGCTTCGGCTTCTTCTCAAAAGCATTTTTTCTTCTCCTAAAAGCTTGGCCAAACACCTCAAGCTTGAAAAGAAAAGCACCTTTTTAAATTTAAAAAAAAAACACTATTGGCCTTGGAGAAGCTTGGATTGATATAAACTCAAATAATCTTTTCAGCAACAAAGCAAGCAAGCAAGTACAAAGCATGCAGATACAAAGGAAACACGATACACCACCAACAAGCTAGAGAACCCACCTCAAACTCAAAGGCTGCTCTTTGGATGCTTTCTACACTGTCGCCCCCTATGATCTCATCTTCTTGATATGGAAAGGGGACGACAGGGGCAAGGGAAGCTACTTCCCAAATTAAGTTGTACAGGAAGTGATTACCTTAAAAGTTTGTACCCAAATTTTCACATCAGGAGCTCCCTCTACTGTACCACCAAAATAAGCAACCAAGAAATGATCTTTATTCACCTTTAAGCAAAACCAAATCAGTCACAATCTCGATCCATCAGTTAATAAAAAAAGAAAACAATCTAGCTAATGATTGGACCAGAACTAAAATTTATAACAACCTCAACAATAGTAGAAGCATGACAATTATTGAACGGAGCCGAATTTGCTGCAAATGTGAACTCCTCCACCAATGGATTCCATGTTTGATTGTCACTCATCATTTTAACAATTGCAGTGGTACTTGTTAGTACTCTCCTCTCCTCACTGCATTAAATTGATCAAATACAAGTAAGGTTCTTTTGAAGATGCACATATACTTAAATTGAAGGGTGAAAAAAGAAAATAAATAACAAAAGGAAAAAAGAAAGGAGTGAATTATTCAAAAGAATAAACCCCTCTGCACCGACCCTAGAAAAATCAAACCAAATAATTGTTGAAAATTTATTAAACGTGAAATAAAGTTAATCCTATTAATTATGACTCAAACAATTGGGGCCCCGCATGTCGGAAACTTCGTTTTCACACACGTGCCCACGTTGTACCAAGGATCATAACTTTCCTAAGTGGAAGAGATATTGGTACGTATACAAAATGTTTGAGACGTAAGTTAATAGACGGTTATTGGCCAAATGACAGTGGTTTCATGTTGGTAAATGAAGGAAGAAGTGTACGATGTGTGAAAAGATGAAACGAGTCGGAAAAACGCCGCGGAGCCTCTCGAAGGGCCGCGGCGCCGACGAGCCCAAAACTCTCCGAAGTTTTGGCGCCGTGGCGCCTCCCTGCAGGGCCGCGGCACTGGAGTTCCAGAAGCTGCGACGGGAGACAAAAAGACACTCTTGGGCTGGTTTTGAGGCATTAAACCTCCATTTCTTCCCAAATGAATTCAACCATTATTTTACTGAATTAAACCTCCATAATCAAGGCCATTACTTGGCCAATTGTAGGGTCATCTTCTCAACACTATAAAATGAGGCCTTAGGCTCATTTGCAAACACACTCAACAATTCAGAAAATTCTCTTCCTCTCTTGCAATCTCCACACACTCAAAGATCCTTCTTTCCTAGCGAACACTTGAGTCTCCTTTGCTCACTTGTTTGATTTCTGTTTTATCTTGGGCGATAAGTTGTCATTCCACCGTTAAAGGATAATACGGGGCAATATTATCTTAAGGAAAGATTGAATATCAATCGGCTCAGCAAGCCATCTTGTTTGTTTATTTCTAGATTGTTAATTTCTTTGTTGTTGTTGTTCAAATTCTCATTTCCTTGTTACCACACATTTTACTCACAAGCTTAAGATAATATTCGTTGTTTGAAACAACATGTCTGCTGAAGATCAATTCAACGCTGAAAATAATGCCACTGCCCAAGGCAATCTTAATGCCTTCACCGCCGCCGCTCAAGGCAACACCGCTGCCTTTGACCCCACTGCTCAAGGCAATACCACTGAACAAGGCATTCCTAATGCCTTCCAAACCACTTCTTTCGGCACAACTGGTGCCAACACCTTTTATGGCACTACTAGTGCCTTCACTGCTGCTCCAGGCATTTACAATGTCTATGCTACTGCCCAAGGCGTCCACAACGCCTATGCTCCTGCTAGAGGCGTTCTCAACGCCTTTGCAACAGCTCAAGGGGGCGCCACTGCTCCTACACTTCACCATGAGCGTCCTGAAAAGTTCATGGGTGCATACTTCAAGTGATGACAGCAAAAGATGCTGTTTTTCTGACGGTTATGGGCAATGTTCTAAAAAACGCTAGGCAGGACCAGGGCGGGGAGTGCCTAGGCGGGACGGTCTAGGGGCGCTTAGGCGGCTGCCCAGGCCGTTTTTTAGAACACTGGTTATGGGAATGTCACATTTCCTAACCAAGGACCCTCCACAAATTGGGGAAGACGTGGACCCTCAGCCAAATGATTTGGCGGGAGGGGGTCAAGGTATCCATGTCGTTGACAACATTAAGTTGGTTCGTGAGGCATGGAAACATAGTGATTTCATGTGCAGGAACTATATTCTAAACAGTTTGTCCGATCCTCTCTACACGGTATATTGTACCGTTGAAACTGCCAAGCATTTGACAAACTTCAGAAAAAAATACAACACCCAAGATGCGGGTGCCAAGAAGTTCATCGTTGGGAGATTTCTAAAATTTCAAAATGGTGGACAACAAGTGTGTCATCCCAAGTCCAGGAATTTCAAATGATTGTTCATCACCTGGATTTGGAAGGGTTGAGGCCTAACGAGCAATTCTTGGTTGCCTCGTTAATTGAGAAATTACCTCCTTCGTGGACTCAGTTCATTAACTATCTAAAACTGAAATCGAAGGAGATGACCTTGGATGAACTTATTGTCAAACTCCAGATTCAGGAGGACAATAAGAAGGTCATGCCAAAGGGGAAACTACGCGCTGAGGCTAAGGCGAACCTGGCGGAAGTCAAAGGAAACTCAAGCAAAAAGCGAAAGTTCCAGAAGGTAGGCAAGACCCAAACAACTGAAAAGTTCAAGGGAAATTGCAACCACTGTGGTATAGTTGGTCACATGGCCAAAGACTACCGCAAGCTCAAACGCGAGAATAAAGAAAAGGCCAAAGGCAAGGCTAAGGCTAACATCGTCGAAGACACGTTCGTAGACGATATGATTGAGGAATTCTCAGCGGTGGTACTTGAAGCTAACCTCGTTGAGAATCCGATGCAAGTTATGGTTGGACACGGGTGCTACCCGTCACATTTGTTCCAATAAAGACGCCTTCTCCATTTATACACCAGTCACAGACAAGAAGTTGTTCATGGGAACCAATTCTTCTTCTGAGGTGTTGGGGTAGGAAAGGTAATCCTAAAGATGACGTCCGGGAAGGAGCCGACTCTAAAGGAAGTGATGCATGTCCCAGAAATTCGAAGAAATTTAATTTCTGGACCTTTGTTAGTAAATGTTGGTTTTAGGCTAGTGTTAGAGGCTAACAAGTTTGTAATCACTAAAAACGGAACATGTAGGAAGGGGTTTCGTCTGTGAAGCCCTCTTTAATGTTAATGATGCATCTGTAATGCCTTCGTCTTCCAATATTAATAAAACTGAGCCTTCTACTTACTTGGTTGAGTCTTCTAGTTTATGGCATCATAGTCTAGGACATGTTAACTATCAATCTATCCAAAGATTGGTAAAGTTGGAATTACTGTCGTCTATCGAAGTAAACCCTCAACGTAAGTGTGAGGTATGCGTAGAGGCAAAACTTTCCAAGAGTCCCTTTAGATTCGTCGAAAGAGAACCGCTCCTCTAGAACTCATACATACCGATATATGTGATTGGAAGTTCGTTCAAACTAGAGGGGGAAAAAGTACTTTGTGACTTTCATAGATAATAGCACAAGGTATTGTTATCTTTACTTACTTAAAAGTAAAGATGAAGCCTTTGAAGCGCTCAAACGCTACAAAACAGAAGTTGAGAACCAACTACGCGGACAGATCAAATCAATCCGTAGCGATAGAGGGGGAGAATATGTAGCGCCCTTTGAAGAATTTTGTACCCAATCGAGTATAGTACGGCTCCTTACTCACCTCAATCAAACGGTACTGCTGAACGCAAGAACCGAACGTTAAAGGAAATGATGAATGTTTTGCTCATCAATTCAGGCCTTCCCCAGAACATGTGGGGAGAAGCTGTCCTTACTGCGAATAAGATTCTTAATAGAGTCTCACACAAGGGTAAGGACAAGACTCCATACGAGCTATGGAAAGGAAAGAAACCCACCTACAAATATTTGAAGGTGTGAGGTTGTCTGGCCAAGGTAGAAGTACCTAAGCCAAAACAGGTCAAAATTAGGCCTAAGACTGTGGATTGCATATTCATCAAATATGTCAATAACAGTAGCGCTTATCGCTTTCTAGTGCATAAGTCGGATGTACCGGACATTCATGTAGGTACCATCATGGAATCAAGGAACGCTAGGTTCTTTGAAGACACGTTTCCTAGAAAGGAAAGAAACATAACCTCTCACAAACGAAGTTATGAGCAAACCTCTGAGGATCCTGGAGTCGTTGATTTCCCGAATCTAAACGGTTCAGATCTAGTAAATTCTGAAGTAGCTGACTATCCGGAATCCACCATTCCAGATTCTCAAGACTTAGAAGATTCAGAGATGGAACCAAGACGAAGTAAAAGGGCCCGGAAGGACAACTCCTTCGGTCCAGACTTTGTAGCTTATCTGGTTCAAGACGAGCCACGGACAATCGCTGAAGCATTGTCAACTCCAGAAGCATCGCTGTGGAAAGAAGCTATAGAGAGTGAAATAGAGTCCACACTGCATAACCACACCTGAGAGTTGGTTGATCTTCCTCCTGGACACAAACCTTTGGGTTGTAAGTGGCTCCTCAAACGGAAGTTAAAGGCAGATGGATCTATCGACAAATACAAGGCCAGGTTGGTAGTCAAGGGCTATCGCCAAAAGGAGGGCCTTGCTATTTTGATACCTACTCTCCGGTGTCTAAAATGACATCCATACGTATGTTCATAGCCATCGCCACCTTGCGGGATCTTGAAATACACCAAATGGATGTCAAGACAGCATTCCTTAATGGTGATTTGAAAGAAATATTTATGGACCAACCCGAGGGGTATGTGGTTCCAGGACAAGAGACAAAAGTTTGTCGGCTTGTCAAATCTCTGTATGGGCTGAAACAAGCCCCGAAACAATGGCATGAGAAATTTGATAATACCCTCTTGTCGAAAGGGTGCGCCATTAACGAGTGTGACAAATGTGTTTACATGAAAGGAAATGTCGATTCATTCGTCATGATATGTCTTTATGTAGACGACATGTTGATCACTAAGAGCAGTCCTAGGATAATCCTAGAGACTAAGAACATGTTAAAACAATGTTTTGACATGAAAGATATGGGTATCGCAAATGTCATCTTAGGGATCAAAATCTCTAAGACATCTGACGGACTGGTCTTGTCTCAATCTCATTACATCGAGGATGTGCTGAAGAAATTTGGGATGTACGACAGTTCGCCACTAACGACACCACTGGATGAAAATCTAAAGATTGATAAACATAATGGTGTGCCCATTCGCCAGGAGCGGTATGCACAGGTGATTGGTAGTTTAATGTACATCACAAACTGCACTCGACATGATATCGCTTATACAGTCAACTTGTTGGCTAGGTTCACCCGTAATCCGAGTGATAACCACTGGATAGCGTTGACTCGGGTATTACGATACCTAAAATACACGCAAAACTACGGGTTGCATTATTCGAGGTATCCAACTGTACTAGAGGAATACAATGATGCAAACTGGATATCTGATATAGATGACATCAAATCCACCAGTGGGTATATTTTTACAATTGGTGGTGGAGCTGTGTCTTGAAAATCCTCTAGGCACTCTTATTGCCCGATCCACGATGGAGTCGGAGTTTATCGCTTTAGACAAAGCAGGAGAAGAAGTTGAGTGGCTTCATGATTTCTTAGAGGATGTCCCATGTTGGGACAAACCCGTGCCTTCTGTAATGATCCACTGCGACATTGAGTTGGGTCTAGGAAAGGCACGAAGTTCTATGTACAACGACAAGTCTTGTCATATTCGACAGAGACATGCGTCCGTTAGGCAGCTGATCACCACATAATTTCCATTGATTACGTAAAATCGAAAGAAAACATCGTAGATCCCTTGATGAAGGGTATACCCAGAGATCAGATGTTCTGCCTGTCTAGGGGAATGGGCTTAAAACCCAATCAATAAGAACCGATACTGTGGACACTCAACCTTACAGACTGGAGATCCCAGGAATAAGGTTCAATGGAAAAACTAAATCGTAAAGGTTCAGTTGAGCGCTTCGGTGGAAGCAAGAG
The DNA here is from genome assembly GCA_029844215.1 of Przewalskia tangutica. Lineage (NCBI taxonomy): Eukaryota > Viridiplantae > Streptophyta > Magnoliopsida > Solanales > Solanaceae > Przewalskia > Przewalskia tangutica. The sequence continues at coordinate 136,961,907 of CM056720.1, read as the reverse complement.
CACTTTGGATAATGATTTCTTCTTAGAAACATAAATCCAAGGCCGTTCCCGTGATAGACATAAAGTGCTACCTACAGAGCGGATAAAGGTTAAGTTTACAAACCTTTCATGATCCTCAATGATTGAGGTTAGGTTGGGGAATCTTTTAATGGTGTCTAACACTTGTGTAGTGGGTATTGCAGGATACCTTGTAGGAGACCACCTATTTAAATGTGAGGATAGGCCGCCTCAAATGAATGCACTTAGAAATCCAAGTGTCCACGGCCCACGACGGACAAAAACATAAAGAATGATTGAGTAGGAAAGGTGTTGTGTGTGTATCATTGTCTTGGTTATACTAAACACTGATGGTTCAAGACATCGCATTCACCGCGCAGTAAATAAGTCTGATGGTATTCCACTATGGAAGGTTCAAAGCTACGGCTACCTTTCCAGATGCAACATCAATTCGTCGGCCGATTGCTAGAAAGACACCATATGTATGTGCCAAAATCTCGTATAAGAGGGGATTGTTGGAAATTTATTAAATGTCAAATAAAGTTAATCCTATTAATTATGACTCGAACAATTGGGGCCCCGCATGTCGAAAACTTCATTTCCACACACGTTGTACCAAGGATCATAAATTTTCTAAGTGAAAGAGATATTGGTACGTATACAAAATGTTTGAGACGTAAGTTAATAGACGGTTATTGGCCAAATAACAGTGATTTCACGTTGGTAAATGAAGAAATAAGTGTACGATGTGTGAAAAGATGAAACGAGTCAAAAAAACGTCGCGGAGCCTCGAAGGGCGCGGTGCCTCATCGAACTGGCCCGACTACGAAGTTTTAGGCGCGTACTGGAGTTCCGTTGCGGCGACGGAGGCGAAAGACATGACTCTTGGGCTGGTTTTGAGGCATTAAACCTCCATTACTTCCCAAATGAATTCAGCCATTATTTGGCTGAATTAAACCTCCATAATCAAGGTCATTACATGGTCATTCATGGTCATTACTTGGCCAATTGGAGGGTCATCTTCTCAACACTATAAAATGAGGTCTTAGGCTCATTTGCAAACACGCTCAACAATTCAGAAAATTGTCTTCCTCTCTTGCAATCTCCACACACTCAAAGCTCCTTCTTTCCTAACGAACACTTGAGTCTCATTTGCTCACTTGTTTGATTGTTGTTTTATCTTGTGAGATAAGTTGTCATTCCACCGTTAAAAGATAATACAGTGCAATATTATCTTAAGGAAAGATTGAATATCAATCGACTCAGCAAGCCATCTTATTTGTTTATTTCTAGATTGTTAATTTCTTTGTTGTTGTTCAAATTTCCATTTCCTTGTTACCCCACATTTTACTCACAATAATAATAATAATAATCACAACTGGATAAGCAATGTTCTTGCACTACTAAAAAACAGGAATTAGAGACGGACAAATTTCGTAGCTAAACAACAAAATCGTCGCTAATCCATCAAATATTTTGTTAGCTAATGAGTGATGTTTTTACACTACTAAAAAACTGGAACTAGCGACGGACAAATTTTGTAAATAAACGGCATAATCCATCGCTAATCCTATTTCGCCACAAATTATCAAAAAATTGTTAGCTGCTCAATTTAACGAAAAATTAGGACGAAGTTTGTAGCTAATTCAAGTTTTTTTTGTACTGTTAGTAAGACCAGTACTCATTTTCAAATGAATCTTCATATACCTTCGAAGAATGGCATTAACCAACTTATGTTGGGGCTTCAATATATGTTTAAACCCAGAAAAAGAACCATTGAAGTGAGAAAATTTGAAGAGTGAAATAAAAAAGATAAAAAGAAACAACACAAAGCTTGATGATTTAGTGCAGTTTGCCATGAAATGCAAGTAAAGTATATAAAGAATCTCAGATTCACCATTTTTCAGCTAAACAAATCAGTACATATCAATAACAAGAGTACATAGTTTGCACATACGACAAGAATATTAGGTACCTGGAGTTGGAAATGGAGACAGATAGTTGTGGGGTTCACCAAAATAGTTCAAGATTTTGAAGATTACTATACTAATCTTTTTATTTTATTTATAACAATTTAGGGTCATTCAGTAGGGGGGAAATAAAGGAGCAGATGATGCATATCAATAAGTGTTGTGTCTTTTAATATAATTTTTCTTAATTTTATTTTTACATTTCTCAATGTATACACACCTATTTCTCATGTAATTTAGATATTTTATTATTTTTCAACACCTTATATACATACATATATATATTGATTATACATACACATATATTATATATATATATATACATATTGATTATATATTTTTATTCATTGAGTACTTGAATTATAGCAATAAAATGCAAAAAATTCAAAATTTGGCTCAAAATATCAATTTAACGCATACACTTAATGTAATTTTCTCCGCGAAGAAATTATCGTGTATGGCTGTTATTTTCATGATACTCGTCGAAAATAATTTAGTTCTATCGGACTTCATGTTGTTTACAGATGCAAAGCGTACGCGCACACAAAGAGAGAGAAAAGCAGAGAGGCGGCCCCACCAATCTTTTATCTCCTTCATCACTGTAGAATTGTATTAATCTCCCTTGAGGAGCTTTTCTCATTAATACAAAATATATATATGTGTACAATATGGAATTCTTATACAATAGGGATCTTAATTCTACCATAATTACATAAGAGTAAATATGGCAAAATATAATATGGAAATAATTGTGTACACGGTCTAATACACCCCTCAGTCGGAGCGAGAGAAGGCCAGATGCTAAGACTGGATCTGAAGTCGAGAAAAAGCTATCTAGGAAGGCCCTTTGTGAATATATGTGCATACTGATATGACGAAGGCACATGCAACACCTTAACATGCCCGACGGCTACCTTCTTACGAACGAAGTGCGTGTCCATCTCAATGTGTTTGGTTCGCTGATGCTGAACCGGATTATGAGATAGATATATTGCGAATATGTTATCACAATAAACCAAAGACGCCTTACGTAAGGGACACTGAAGTTCCAAAAGAAGGTTTCGGAGCCAACATATCTCAGCAACCACATTAGTAACGCCTATGTATAAAAACTGCTTCTGCACTCGACCTGGACAATGTGTCATGTCTCTTGGCAGACTAAGAAATAAAATTATATCCTAAGAACACACGGTAACCTGAGGTGAAACGTGGCGTGTTCGGACAACCTGCCCAATCAGCATCCGTATAGGATAATAATTGGGTCGGTGCTGAGGGGTATAGATGCAAGGCATAGTCAAGTGTGCCCTTAACATATCGAATGATACGTTTGAGACCAGTAAAATGAGGCTCCCTGGGGTCATGTATGAATAAACATACCTGCTGAACCGCATAAGCAATGTCAGGTCTGGTGAAAGTCAGATACTGTAGGGCACCTGCAAGACTCCAGTAGAGAGTTAGATCGGACATTGGATCACTTCTAGTCACATTTAGCCCTGTATACAATCTCTTCTGCATACTTACATTGACAAAGAAACATAGTGTCTACAGATCTAGTCACTGAAATATCAAAGAAATAACTCAACTTCCCCAAGTCAGTCATAGCAAATTCTGATTTTAGCCGTGCAATAATCCCATTTTTAAACAACTCAGATGAGGCAGTGAGCACAATATCATCCACAAATAACAATAAATAAACAATGCTACTACCTTGATGAAAAATGAATAGAGAATTATCACACTTGCTGCACATAAATCTGATCTGAAAAATATACTGAGCAAAGCGATCATACCATGCTCTAGGGGCTTGTTTCAATCCATACAATGAATTACGAAGACGACATACATACTGAGGGGCGGTTGGATGGACAAAACCAGGAGGTTGATGCATATAAACCATTTCTTTCAAATCCTCATGTAGAAATGCATTTTTAACATCAAGCTGGTGAATATGTCAGTGCTTACCCATAGCAATACTCAGAACAATATGAATGGTATCCTGTTTAACAACCGGACTAAACATCTCACCATAATCAATACCCTCCTGCTGATTAGTGTCATTGGACACAAGTCTCGCCTTGTACCTCTCTAGATCACCACTGTCTCTGTATTTGTGACGAAAAAGCCACATGCATTTGATCACATTCACCTTCTCCTGTCGAAGAACCAAGTCTCAAGTGTGTTGTTTTGTTAAAGAATTAAATTCCTCACACATGGCCGCATTCCAATTAGGGTCTAGTTTGGCTAATTTTGGGTTTTTGGGAATTAAGAAAATAGTTTGGGTGGACTGGTTAAACTGGACTTTGAATTTGAAAATTCTGTGTTGGGAACGGGTTTCCATATGGTGCGAGGGGGCAGGGATGGGTAGGGGTAGTTCTATTGGGTGTTGGGTCACAATATGGGTTCGGTTCTGCGTCTTGGTTTGTCGTCAGAAATGGGACTGTGTCGATGGATGGGGCTGGTAGTGGGTGCAATGTGATGGGTTGTGGGTGTTGACTAGTGATGTATGTAGCATTGATGATACTGATTGGGTTGGGTAGGCTGTCGGAGGTGGTGAAAGTGCAGGACTCGAATGTGAATCTGGTAACATGTGGCGTTATGGTAATAGTGGTGATGTCGTGGTTGAGGTGTCATTGGTGTTACTATACCGGTTGGAGGGTGTTGGATCTGGACTGGGTTGGTTGAGCGACAACGGTGTGTGGTGTTGACACAGAAGACGACCGGTGAGTGGTGGGTTTGTCAGTGGAATGAGAATGAGAGAAACCGACCGACTGCAGTTGGTGGCAGGGGCAGTCAGTAGTGGTGTCTATCGACGGGCAGCAACAGCGTGAATTCTGATGGAGCGGTAGTAACGAGAAAGTGGCGATTCTCGACACAGGTTTGCAGGCGATGGTGGTGGTTGATGCGTCGACAAGCTGCGAAACGAAGTGGCGAACTGAAAGGATGATGAGGGGATACTATGGCTGGACTACCGGTGGCGGCAGTTGGTGTATTTGCCGCTGCCGGAACAATAGCGATGCGGTGCTGCGTGTTGACAAGCGGTGGTGGTCGAATCTTGATAAATCGTGTCGGTGACTCGGAATTTTTTAATGTTATCAAACGGGAAAACATATTCGACAAAGGTGACAACAAAAACAACATACCCAGTAAAATCCCACCACGTGGGGTCTGGGGAGGGTAGAGCGTAGACAGACCTAACCTCTACCTTGGTGGGTAGAGCGACTGCTTCCGGAAGACCCTCGGCTCAAGACCTGCGTAATCAAAATCAAGCACGTTGCATAGCAAAATAAACGGTCAGAGACAATAAATTAAAGCTATATGAACATGCCGGTAATAAAAATAGAAATACGACATGGTAGCGCATTCTGTCAAAATAAAGCAGTAGCTAACACAAATAAATAATATAAATAAAGTACACTAGCGAAACACATAGCTGCAGAAAACAACTACATGGAATAAAACAACACTTCTTCTATAAATGTGATGAGTTAGTCGGGCCTACCTTGGTCACACTACAACTATCTATTTATGGGCCTGAGTAGGACATTCGACAAAGGTGACGTGACGAGAAATTATAATTTTATCGGTAGAGAGCTCATAGCACAAGTACCCCTTATGGTTTGACGGAAAATCGAGGAAGGCGCACGGAGTAGACCGATGTGCTAATTTGTGAGGTGCCGTGGATATCAGATTTGGGTAACACAAACAATCGAAAATTCTAAAGTGGTCATATGTGGTGATACGACGATAGATAATTTCGGTAGGTGTCCTATTTTGAATCGTACAGGTATGTAAAATGTTGAGAATATTTTCTGCCAGTTTTAATGCATATACCCAAAAATTAGGGGGAGAGACGCATGAAAAGAGAGGATACGAATCATATTGTTAATGGTTCGGAGAATTCTTTCGGCTTTACCATTTTTAGGGGAGGTATATGGGCACGAGAAACAAAAAAACATGTCGTTAGCCACACATAATTTATGAAATAAGAAATTATTAAACTCACGACCATTATCACATTGAAATGATTTTATATCTTTTTCAAATTGCGTTTTAATCAGGGTACGAAACTCAACAAATTTAGAGAACACTTGAGATTTGAGTTTGAGTGGATAAACCCAAAAAAAGAGAAGGAAATATCCAAAAACACCATATAGTATTTATGGCCTAAGTTGCTGGTTATGGGAGATGTTCATACATCAGCGTGAATAATATCAAAGGAAGATAAAGTAGTACTCATAAAAGCCGCAAATGATATTCTAACGTGTTTCCCTAACTGACACGAGGAGCAACTATGAGAAAGAGTCCCTTTGTTGTAGTGGATTAAATTTCGATTTCTAAGAGAATAAAAAACGTGAGAACCTGGATGACCAAGTCTACTATGCCACGTTGAGAGATATATTGTTGTTAAAATGGTGGGATGAGTGACACTAGCAGTGGATGTGTGTAGGAAAGGATATAAGTCCCCCTCATTATTACATCTTTTAAGGAGTTTCCCGGTACGGAGGTCCGTTAGAAAATTCAAACGGGTCAAAATTAATTAAAACATAATTATTTATGGCAAATTTTCTAACAGAGAATAGGTTTTTGATGATGTTTGGGGCATAAAAGACATTTTTAAGAGAGAAGTGGGGATGAGGTGGTGGGGTAAGAGTGTGGCCAAATCCTTGAATTGGAATGTGATGATCTTTACCGATCATTGTGGAGTTTGTAACTGATGCAGTTGAGTAAAATTACCTGAATTATTGGTAAGATGAGACGTGACACATGTATCGATGTACCACACATTGTCGGATCGTTGACGGATCATGAAAGCCATTAATTTATTCTCGGATAAGGGATAAAAAATAATTAAAAATCAGAGAAATAAATGAGAGAATTTGGGTTTTGGCTTCTGATACCATGTAGAATTGTATTAATCTTCATTGGAGAGTTTTTTTCATTAATAAAATATATATATATATATATATATATATATATGTACAATAATCCTTATACAATAAAGATCTTAATTCTACCATAATTACATAAGATTAAATATGATAAAATATAATATGAACATAATTGTGTACACGGTCTAATAATCACCTTCATAACCTTTACCTTAATTTGAAAATCACAAATTAAGAAAAGACTCACATATACAAAGATTATGATAAGGAATCAACAAACACCCACCTACTTAACTGCTAAAAAATCGGGAATAAATTTAATATATACAATATTTTAATAGTTTCAGCATTTAAATTCAAAGACAATAAAGATTAAAGAGGTTCATCATGCCGATGATGGGTTTCCCAGTTGTCAAATTCAATTGAACCCGTCGGATCACTTCCCACCCTTCAGTTCTCGGTGCCCCCATTCTTGGCCCTTGGGACTGACGCCATCGAACCCATAAAACTAGTCGGATCCATTGAGAGCGTATTGGGCTAAAATTTTCGTAATTTAAATAGCCGAACGGTAAATATGGGTAAGAAGTGGCAAACTAGATGTCTTAATGGACATACAACTTAATTTTTCCATCATTTTTTTGTTTGTTTTTCACGATATAGCCTGACTAGGGCTGTTAACGGTCCGGATACTCCCGGTAATTATCCGAAAATTGGATCGGTAAACCCGGACCGATACTCGGACCGAAACCTTAACGGTCCGAATACGAGTACCAAAAAAATACCCGGACCGATAAGGAGCCGGACCGATAACCCGGTAAAATACCCGGTAACACCCCCATCCCCCACCCCCAGTCCCCCTCGATCCCCCTGACCGGAAGCCCCGGCCGGTCCCTCTCACTCTAATTAATTGTAAATTAATGAAACTTTAAATGATCATAACTTTGCGCTCGGATGTCCGTTTGACCTAATGTTATTTTGATTTCGCGTATTTTTTCGAGATAGGGCCGGACAAACAGCTAAAGCAGTTTGGAGCAGCCAATTTCTCAAAAAACATCCGTCTTGCCAATCAATTTCACTTTTACCCCAAATTGTTACCAATTGTCCATTTTCAAATCTAAATATCTCGCGCTATACAATATATTTCAACGTAAAAATTTCGTGGTAATGTGTCCGAGAATGTCAATTTCAGTATTGGAAATTCAATTTTTTTTAAAAAAATCGGTCCAACCCGGAAAATTCTTACCGGTCCGGACCGAGAATCGGACCGATAAGGTTTCGGTCCGGGACCGGATCTCGTTCCAGGACCGAAACCTATCGGTTCGGGACCGGTCCGGACCGGTAAGCTTATCGGACCGGTTCCGATAAGTGGATACCCGAACCGATCCGGACCGATAACAGCACTAAGCCTGACTAATCACACATCTTAATTGGATTTTATATTTTGCAAAGAGAATTAATCCATGCAAAGTTAATGTTTTAAACAAATAGTTAAAACACTAGTTTAAAATTCAACTCACCCTAAACCGACTGACTACCGCAAAAATATGAGTATTGGTTTTAAAATAAAAGGGAAGGACCAAGTTTTATTGGCAATCAAATTCGAAAGAAATATATCATAGAGGATGAAACGAAAACGATGAAGGAAGTGGATGGCTTCAGAGCAGTGAAAAGCTTTTTGGTCCAATTTCTCAGTAGCAATAATTTCCTAATTTTCACTAAATAATGGCTGGAAATAATACTGGTGTAGAGGCTGTTGTTCAAACTGGAACCACAACCCAAATTGATCCCAGAAATCCACTCTTCAGATTCACCAGGTATGAGCAGAGATTTTAGGGATGGAGAAGGACCATTCTTATAGCCTTTTCTACTAAAAACAAGCTTCGCTTTATAGATGGTACCTGCAATATTTCATATCTGAATTCATCAGATTATCAACCATGAATTAGATGTAATGATATGGTTGCTTCATGGATACTAAACTCTTTATCAAAAGACATAGCGGACAATATCATTTATTCAAAGACTGCAAAAGATCTGTACATAGATCTGGAACAAAGGTTTGTACAATCAAATGGTGCTAGCCTTTTCCATTTGCAGAATCAACGCAGTGATCTTGTTCAAAGAAACACTGATGTCACGGGATACTATACTAAGATTAAGAGACTTTGGGATGAATTGGACTAACTGAACACAGATAACAAATGCAGTTATAACTGCATCTGTGGAGGAAATGATAAATTAACTAAATCTCCAGAAGATGAGATACTGCTCAAATTTCTCACGGGTCTAAATGACACTTATGCTTCAGCTAGGATCAACATGCTGATGATTAAGCCTTTGCCTAACCTTAGTCATGCTTATTCATTATCTTTTGTTGGGTCCCAAGGCTACGGATAAACAAGAGTGTATATTAAAAAATTCATAACAGCTAGAACAACAAAAAACAATATCTGGATGTTGCCTTCAATATTGTGTCAACATCTGAGGCAACATTGTGATAAAACAGTTATAAATCTTTGTAGAGTAGATGCAGTGAAAAAGTAAAGAGACAAAAAGTTTATATTTTCAAGGGTATATATTAATATATCCCTTGATGGTCATGACCAAAAAAATTGTATAAATTATATACAATTACAAATGAATTTCTTTTTACAAGATTGAGCAAAAATGCGAAAAAGAAATTACAAACAAAAGTGAAGTCGCAGATGACTTCAGCCTAAAGTTAAAAGATCTAAAAAGACAAATACAACATCTTCATTACAATCGCTTGAACATTAAGCTTAATCTAGAATAAAGATAGCAATTGTAATGTGAGACTAGATGTTGTTATACTACTTTAGGTTAGGTGTGTTGATTCAGTTTCTAAGATAATTATCCGAGAGCTCTCTTGATAATTCTTCTCGTTCAAATCTGGATATCGATACTCTGAATCTCCCCTTTATTTATAGTGTAGAGCTTTCCTTGAAATCCTCACTGATTGGTTGCGGAGGTTGAGTAAAATAAGGCTTCGACTTGGACCGGTTCTTGCTCCTTAAAAAGCTCAATGTTCCGGACTCAGTCTTTACGCAACTTCTTCTCCAAGCTTTGACTGTTTCTTTTACCATATTTTAAACACAACATCATTGTAAGCTTGCCTAGGTCATTTTTTACTCACAGTAACATAACCAGTTTTGGCCGGAAGAATAGACAAAATCGTTACAGAGATGTTGTCAGGAATGTTGTCACAACATCGCAGGCAACATTCTTATTTTCATAAGATGTTATCCTGAACATTTACAGATGTTGTCACAACATCCATCCAACATCAACACCTTTGTAGAATGAAAATCAAAGAGGGTCATATATTAATGCAAATGTGTCTATTGGTTCATCTTCTTTTATGCAAATTAGAAAATCAAGTCACCCAATCAAGGAGGTTTAGAAAACAAACCACAACAAAGATATCCAGCAAAGTAAATTAACTTATTTTGCATGAAAGAAAACTAATCATACCATGGTGAATTTATATAGGTTGATTGGTTTCCCTTCTAAAATCAAATGCTCCAACACTAATGTTATTCTGCATACCTAGTTGTTTGACCTATGCGACACCTAATTTTTGTCTCTAGGATGAAACTCGTTACTCTACTTGTTCTATGTGTGGCGTATGCGTAATAGTTAAGAACATTAAAGCAAAGGACACAACACTTTTATGTGGAAACCACCCAGCTCACAAGGATAGTAAAAAAATGACTTACACCTCTGTAGAAATTATCTCCAACTTCACTTCAAAGTGAGCGTCTACAAATTCAAGTTACAAACTCTATAACCTAGGAAATATAAACTCTAATTTCTATCTCACTAATCTACCAGACTAGTAAGCAACCTTCAAGTTAAACTCTAACTTGAAGTTGAATTTCACTAATTTGTATACCTATACAATTTTGCTTCTATAAAGGCGGATAAAAGTACAACTCAATCAACAAATCTAATACACAAATCTAGACTTAAGAACTGTAACATAAACTCTGTAACACAGATTCTTCAATCTACTTCAATGTATTAGTGCGGCACTTCTTGAATCAGAACTCTCAATATAACATTGATAGTTTTCGCTTGCTATTCTGTTTTCTCTCTTTATGAGTGCTCAAAGTTCTCCATGGTAAGAATTGATATTTATAGCTCTTGGTCTTCATCAATGCGGTTGACCTAAACTCTGCTTGATATAGCTCAACAAGGTAGAACAAGGTTTTAGGTTGATTAGGATTCTTACACCTTCTCGCATATTTAGTTTTCCTTTAGGACTCTAAAATATTTTGATAAGTATTATGCGAATCCTGATAAGTATATCACAAAATCATGTCGTCTTGTACGCTAAGTCTTTACCATAAAAAACACAAATCCTAGTTGTTGTAGTATTTGTTTGGAACGTGTTCTTGGACCTGGTTCAAGCACCTGGTGCTCCAGACTCTTCTGACTGTCTGAGCTGGAACATGTTCATATACTCGTTATATCAATCTCATCTCGTACATTCTACAACTAGCTTTGTCCTGCTCCTGAGATGTTAGATAGAACATGTTGACAGACTTGTTTCATTCATCATGTGTTTTCTGAGCTCGATTCATTCAACTCTGTACTGCATCTGTCCTTTTATATAACAATCCCATGGACCTGGTTCATTCACCTTGTGCAATCTCTTTGTCAATCATCAAAACTAACACTAGTCATTCTTGATAATGCCAACAAACTCTCCCTTTATGATGATGACAAACCCATTCATGTTATACCTCTGAATATCATTGTATAACCTTGTTCTGAACATTTAACAACCAAAAAGTTTGAACTGAACACACTAGGATGAACCAGGTTAGCATACATGGATCACAATCACAATTACATAGTATCCCTCTTTTGGCATCATTTAAAAGTTATATTATGTCAATAAAGGATTATATGCAATATTAAGCTCATGGCCGCTGAGGCTATCTCATATACATAATAGAACAATTAACTCAGATTATATCCACTTGAATATGCGCAAGCATAGAAATTAGCACTGAGATAAAAAAAAGTAATCAATTTCCATTACATCAAAGTCATAGCATCACAACTAAGTCAAAAACAAAATATACAGACCAGAGCCACAAAACACTTAGGACAGAAAAAGGACACACATCAGATCTAACTAATGATATTTTAGAGGTGTGTTTTGAGTTTGAGGTAGGAACTTTAAATATTGCAGACACCAGATTCTGAATAACTTTGGTGTTTTCTTCCCTTTCTTTATCCAGGGTGGACTGTAGGCTTTCAATTTGCTCCTTAAGTGCTTCTCCTTCACATCCATACTACTACACATGCAACGAGTATATGATGTTCTCATGTTTTTCTTTCAGCACTGCAATCTCAGCCGCATTGGCAGCAAGTAGGTCTCTCAAGGATTGTATCTCAGCATATGCATTGAGAACTGATTGAACACCCTAATTTAGTACATTAATGACATCCTTTGTAGTTTGATATTGCAAAACTTTAACTGGTACCCTAAAGTGTTCAAAGATGTCTGCCACCTCGAACTCAAACGCCAACCCATGATATTTATGCTCCTAGAGAGTGATCTTACGAATGTGCTGAATCATGAGAATTGATAGGTTTATTGGCACTTTAGTATCAAGAAGTTCTATTAATGCCATGTCAAAAAATCCTGCCTGGTCTCTTCCTTCCTTTCGAGGAACAATCATTTGATGCACCACCTTAAAATGCAACTTATACAGTTGGGGCATCTCTCTCATCTGCACCCTTCTATGCTCCATAATTTCTGGATTTCCACATATTTTTCTTGTGATTTTTAGTGCATATGCCATCCCCTCAAGTGATGGCCAATAATTCTTTACATACTTTTCCCAACCTCTTTACTCCAGAATCTCCCCTAAAGTTCGAAGAGTTAAAACAATTTTGACTCTCAGCACACTGTTGACAAGTTTTTCTCCATAAAAGGTAGTATTGACATATAATTCAGTAAAATGTTCCTTATACATATTTCTTTTTTCTCCTTTTGGAAGGAACAAGTTGCTCCATCCTTGACGCTCAAGTTTTTGCAGCAGTGTATCAATCGCACGACCTTCATACCTAGTAACTACTCTTCCCTTAAGCACATTTTTCCTTGTGATCATCATTATTCTTTGTTGAGTAGGATCTTTTACATCTTCTGATTCACTATTATCATCAATTTCCTTGAAGTCTGAATCTTCAGTGGACTCATCTTTCTCACTTTCAGTTTTCTCATGCACCAACTTTGACAATGACCTTTTCTTAGCTGAAACAGGTTTGTGAACATGTTTCTTCACATTATCTAATTTTGATTTTGGAGTGATAACAACTTTTCCCTTCCTTTTTCGCTCTTTCTCAATTGTCTCTTATGTAGGTTCCATCATTGATTCAGAAAGTGATTTGGTGGCCTTTGCTTTATGTGCTCTACTAATTTTTGTAGTTAGAATTGCCTTTTGTAATTCTTCCTCAACCTTCCTCTTTTATCTCCTTGAGTGAGGAGTTCTCATCAATGTTGAGGATCCTTACTTTTCTTTTCTCTCATCATCATAGCTGGTTTCGTCAACTACATTCGTGCTAGAGACAGGATGAGAGGATTACTCTAGAGAACCATCTGATTCTACTGTTAGAACAAGTCTTTCCACTCGTTTCCTACTGGTACAAATAATTACTCAAACAAAACTTAGTATTATTCAGGTGATTAAAACTTGAGTCTATTGTGGTTATAAACTACGATTATCGACTATAACTTAATTAAATACAATTGACAACAAAAGCAAATATTACTATTAATATGAGAAGGGTAGTATACAAGACAGATGCAAGATTTTAGCAATTAGCTCAGATTCGTTTTATCATTCTCTTCTGAATTTTATTGAGTTTCGAATTCAATAATTAATTAGTTCACTCAAGAATATAATAAACATCTTCCGATTATTTATTCAGATTTCACAAATTAAACTAATACAAGCCCCGAGAATGTTCAAAAACTATAGATAGAAATAAATCTTCATCTTATAACCCTAGATAAATTATTAAAGAGTCTCTTCCGATTACTCAACAAAATCATTCAATCAAGAGCTAAATCAGATTTATATTAAGATAATTCACATAACATACTTCTTGCGATTAAAGCTTCCAAGAATATCTCAACAATCATGTAACTACTATCTATGAGTTCAAGACTAATGAAAAGCCATGTGAATACAAGAAAACATTAAAGGTTTAATCTAAAGGAAAACATCTCTTGAATATTTTTCTCTCTTGGTTCAACCAATAATTCAAGAAGCTCTTTCCATTATTTAGAAGAATCACCAATTAAAACCAAATAAAATAATATAAAGTTATTCACCAAACTATTCCTCTTTCGATTAAATAAAATAGTAAATAGCTATGTAATTCAATTCAAAACTCCACTAACGAATTCAAGCAATAAAACAAGAATCGAATTTAAAAACGTCAATCAATACATCATGTCTGTCAAAATCGTATAAGAAAACTACTCCATAATAGAATATAAGAACATAGAAGAAATAAATTTAGAAAATATTACAATCATGTTACTTCATTCCTTATTGGGTATTCTTCCATCTGAGCTACAGCTCCTCTCCCATTATATGGGTCAGCCGGATAAGGATGCTCATTTATCCAGATTCGAACCATGTGAAATCCCCTGATCGGGAGAGATGAAGCCACCTATGTACCTCCACTAAGAACGGGTCGGGGACGCATCTCCAAAAGATATGCCTCAATCTGTTGCAGATCAACTATAGGGGGAATGTGTTGGGAGACGACCTCCCGCCGCGGTAGTATGAGCTTTCCCTTTCCTTGATGTTACGACTTTCGTTTCCAAACGGGTAATCAACAAAGGCTTTCGCCGCCAACATTCCGAACTTGTCTCGATACTGACAGTTCAGTGGATTCTTCTGGAACTCCTTTCCCTTCTACATAAAGTCAAGTGGCTTCTACGCTTCTAAGCGGAATAAAGTCAAGTGGCTTCTACGCTTCTAATACTTAAAGCTTGGAGCTGTGGCACTTTCTCAAATGGCTTCCTACTGAGGCGGCGTAAAGGCGCTTGAGACTTCTTCCTTTCCTCTTGCTGTTGATTTCGACTTGATAGTGTCAATTGATGAAGTAGACATGAGTGCTTGTCTTAGCGCGCATCGAAGCGACATGCGTGAAAGACCTTGCCTCAGTGCCTTTGAGGGATTCCTTATTGTTTGCTTGCTGTCTAAGCTCTTCGATCCTGCCCCAACCGAAGGAAATTACATAAGGTCTGGAAAGGAAAAAGAAAAGGATTTGCGTCAAAAGATTTACACCACAACGGGAAGCAAGGCTGCCTTTAGCTTTCGTTGTGCCTATTTTGTTGTAGGGGGTTGGTTCACATGTACAATTTATTCTTACGAAGCAAATAACATTTCCTATTGATTTGTCCCCTGGATTGGATCTATTCTGATTCTGAATTATCCGTCGCTACGCTGTTCCCAAGGACTAGCAAAGTCGAAATAGCGAAATTCTTGGGTCATCTCAATGAGTTCAGAAGCCACACGTTTCTCTGGATCATCATAGCGTACTTTGATCGGTGTATTTTATATACACCTTTTGAGTCATTTTTAGTTAGTATTTTACTCATTTCATTTATGTTTAGTATAGTATTAGGGTCGTTTTTCTTTCTTTTGTGTCACAGCGGTCAGAAATGGAGAAATGGCGAAAAGGAGATGAAATGAGCATAAATGAGATGGAATTACACACAAAAAGGGCCAAGAAATGAAGTCTAAGAAGTTCCGGGAATTATAGAGGAGATCGAGAAGTCCGACGAAAAAGGGCGACAAAACAAAAATCCGCTGAAAAATGCCTCGGCGCGCATACCAATGTTCAATGTTCGAAAGTTGCTGATTTTCAGCGCGCGCCGATCTGCGAGGCAGCGCCGGCTGGATTTATGAAGTTCTGGGCCGAATTTGACATGTTTCAGAGTCCTATAGGGATAACCTTTCCTACCTTAAAACCCTTACCTAAAAGGATTCTAATAACTTTTCCTACCTACATAATCCTTAACCCTTCACCTAAAGGATTCTTGGTCTATAAATAGTCTCTACATCATTAGAAGAATTCATTTTCCATTTTACCATTCACCATTCTACATCCATCCATCCACCATTCCATCTTGTAAATATTCCACAACACAACCCTTGGATGCTAGAAGGCTTGGAGACTCGTTCTTGAGTATTTTCTTTTCTTTCTTTTTGCTTTATTTATTTCAGTTCATGCATGGAGATTGTATTAGTTCCTAGTGTGACTATGGCTAGGAGTTAATTACTTTATTAGGGATTTCCTTGTGATTCACTTGAAACTCTATTCATGAATTAGTATATTAGTTGATTTCTTCTTCACTTATTTAAGATTTATTCAATAGTTGTTTTGATTGCTTGATAATTAATTGATCACTAATTATCATAATTCTTATGATTTCTAACCGAAATCTGAAAGGGGAGGTTGTGAATATGCTGTAGTTGGATAGACATAGGTTGAATCGTGGATGAAAATACCCCGATTACTTGTGTAGCATTAATAAGGTTTCTGTTCTTAATCCTCCTCTAGAGTCAACATTATCACCGAAAGGTAGAAAGCTGTTGTACTGGGGTTGAGTGTTTATATAACCTTAACAGGAGTATAAAACGGTTTAGTTAACCTGCTATCTTAACGTAGAAGAAGAAGTCAATCTAATTGTATTAAGAATTGAATAGAGTGGATAGTTGATGATCTTGGAAGCCCTAATTATCCATCATAACTGATTTAAATCAAAGTATTTTTATAATTAGTTTATTTCTTGCATTATTAGTTAGAATTCCAATTCAATTTACGTTAACCAAATAGATACCATAGGATAGATAATCGTTACTTGAAAACCAATCCTTGAGGACGATATTCGGTCTTACCTAGACTATATTACTTGACACGACACGTGCACTTGCGTAAGTGTGTGCATTAAATCGCGCATCAAGTTTTTGGCGCCGTTGCCGGGGATTGGCGTACTTTCAATAACGATTTATCTATTCTTATTTCTAATTTGGTTGCTCCAAGAACTAACTTGTTCTGCGAGCATCTTTTTATCACCTTTTGCTATTTTTCTTATTTTGCAGGTTAAATTCGAAAAAAAAACGAAACAATTAATAAAATCAGGACACATGGACTACTATCAGAGACAGTGGAGTCATCAACAGCAGCTTAACCCACAGGTTCCAGAGGAAGATCTAGATGAGTTGCAGGCAGGCATACTCAGGCTCACCAAATGTCAAACTCAGTTTATGGCTGAGACAAGAGTGTCCCTCAGAAATTTGGAGACACAAATAGGGCAACTAATGGATAGGATGAGCGAGCCTGAACCACACCCAGCTGTTGAGGAATCTGGCGAGATAATTGGTGTAGAGAAGGAAAAGGTTACTGAGATCCAATCATTCATCTTTTTGGATTCCTTGGAAAATCTTTTTCTTGTACCTATTGCAGAAGAAACACCACCAGCTGTCAATGTTGACCCCCAAAAAGAAAGTCCATACCATCAAGGGCACCCCCTAAAGTTGAGAGATGTAGGGAATTTCACTGATCCCTACATTATAGAGAGCCTAAAAGACAAGTCTGTCTTGTGTACTTGGGGGATAATTTTATGTTTGAGGCCCTTGTTTGAACAGATGGTTGTAGGAAAAGTGAGACCTGCAACAATAACTCTGCGGATTGCAAGCAGTTCGCAGAAGGATCCAATGGGCACTCGTAAAGGTTAATTGCGTCCGGCTAAAAGACGTTAAAGACAGCGCTTGTTGGGAGGCAACCCAATGTTTTTAATTATGTTATTTTAATTTCTGTCTTTAGTTTATTTTATTTTGTCTTGAACAGTCTCACGGTCTTGGGTTTTTGTTTTGTGTTGTTGGATGACACGTGGGTAAAGCTAAAACCGAGGAAAAAGGCAAAAGCAAAAAAAAAGGAAAAGCCGTCGTCGGCCCGGTGCCAGAATCAGCGCTTGTGCTGGAACTTCAGAGAGCCACAGTACTAGCGGCCGTATTTCGAATCTCGAGGCGCGCGGAACCTCAGAGAGCCATATTCCGTGCAAATTCCAGAATTTTTCCTCCTAGACCTCCGTTATGACCGTTGTGTTGTGTCAGGAAGTTGTCCCTATTTTTTGAGTCTTGCACACATTGGGGACAATGTGTGATTTAAGTTTGGGGGGTGTCTTATTATTTTTGATATTGTTGAGTCTTGTTGATTTGTTTTGTGTATTTTTGAGTCATAATTTTTTTTTTGAGTCATAATTTTCTGTCAAAGATCATGCATGCTCTAGTTACTAGAAACACCTAGTGAAGTAAGGTTGAATAATGTAATGGAATTAGAAGCAACTATCTAAACACTTAGGTTAGATATGCCAAAAACTCATGAAATCTGTCTATTTGGGGTTTCTGCTTGAATTGTGCATTGTTAAATGATTAAACCTATGTGTATGAGTTCTTGCTATTTGAGGCGAAATAGTTAGGATATGCATGTTAGGGGAGATGACTCAGACATTTCTTTGTTAGCCATTTCTTACCACTTTTACCTATCCCTGACATTCAAAATATCCCTAGTCAGCCCCTTTGAGCCTAAAAATTAAACTTTTTCTTTGACACCCTCTAAATCCACACTTGTGCCATAAGTGAAAATGTGAAATGATTGGAATAGGAAGTGTTAAAAAAAAGACAAAAAGAGTGAACAAGTTTGATGCACCCCAATAAAAAAGTAATAAGAAATAGGCAAAAGACTAAGTTTGGGGGTGCTTGTTATTCATAATACACTTCACTCTCTCAAAACAAAAGAGGGGAAAGATAGATATGAAGTGAAGAAAGGAAATCAAAAGGAAAGGGAAGAATTGAAAAGCAAAAGAGCTTATGGTACATAAAATGAGCCTAAATGTCTATTTTTACCTACCCATGCCTAAGCCTACATTACAACCCTGAAAAGTCCTAAAGATCTCTTGTATGCATATCCATGATTAGTGGAGAATAACAAGTAAACATGCCATAGGATTTTGAAATTGACATGCATAATTCAGTATTCTTACTTCCATTAAGCATGATTAAAATGAGTTTGCGAAATATCTAGCTTGATGTGTTTAGAATGCTAAAAATTCATGCTATATGTTCCTGCATATTATTCTGCTAACCTTCATGTTTTTCTAAGTAACACCAATGCAGCAAAGTGATCAATGTCGTTGAGTTTTTCTATTTTCTTTTTCCTTGTGTCTTTATTTCTTTCTTTTGATCTTTGCTCGAGGGCGAGCAAAGGTTAAGTTTGGGGGTATTTGATCGGTGTATTTTATATACACCTTTTGAGTCATTTTTAGTTAGTATTTTACTCATTTCATTTATGTTTAGTATAGTATTAGGGTCGTTTTCCTTTCTTTTGTGTCACAACGGTCAGAAATGGAGAAATGGCGAAAAGGAGATGAAATGAGCATAAATGAGATGGAATTACACACAAAAATGGACAAGAAATGAAGTCTAAGAAGTTCCGGGAATTATAGAGAGATCGACAAGTCCGGACGAAAAAGGACGACAAACGAAAATCCGCCTAAATCGGCGCATGGCTGAATGTTCGAATGTTCCGAAAGTTCTTGATTTTCAGCGTATGGCTGATGCGCATGGCGCCGATGCGGGATTTATGAAGTTAGGCGGGAATTTGACATGTTTCAGAGTCCTAAAGGGATAACTTTTCCTACCTAAAGGGATAACTTTTCCTACCTTAAAACCCTTACCTAAAAGGATTCTAATAACTTTTCCTACCTACATAATCCTTAACCCTTCACCTAAAGGATTCTTGGTCTATAAATAGTCTCTACATCATTAGAAGAATTCATTCTCCATTTTACCATTCACCATTCTACATCCATCCATCCACCATTCCATCTTGTAAATATTCCACAACACAACCCTTGGATGCTAGAAGGCTTGGAGACTCGTTCTTGAGTATTTTCTTTTCTTTCTTTTTGCTTTATTTATTTCAGTTCATGCATGGAGATTGTATTAGTTCCTAGTGTGACTATGGCTAGGAGCTAATTACTTTATTAGGAATTTTCTTGTGATTCACTTGAAACTCTATTCATGAATTAATATATTAGTTGATTTCTTCTTCACTTATTTAAGATTTATTCAATAGTTGTTTTGATTGCTTGATAATTAATTGATCACTAATTATCATAATTCTTATGATTTCTAACCGAAATCCGAAAGGGAAGGTTGTGAATATGCTGTAGTTGGATAGACATAGGTTGAATCGTGGATGAAAATACCCCGATTACTTATGTAGCATTAATAAGGTTTATGTTCTTAATCCTCCTCTAGAGTCAACCTTATCACCGAAAGGTAGAAAGGTCTTTATCTTGAGGTTGAGTGTTTATATAACCTTAACAGGAGTATAAAACGACTTAGTTAACCTGCTATCTTAACGTAGAAGAAGAAGGCAGTCTAATTGTATTAAGAATTGAATAGAGTGGATAGTTGATGATCTTGGAAGCCCTAATTATACATCATAACTGATTTAAATCAAAGTATTTTTATAATTAGTTTATTTCCTGCATTATTAGTTAGAATTCCAATTCAATTTATGTTAACCAAATAGATACCATAGGATAGATAATCGGTACTTGAAAACCAATCCTTGAGGACGATATTCGGTCTTACCTAGACTATATTACTTGACACGACACGTGCACTTGCGTAAGTGTGTGCATTAAATCGCGCATCATACTTTCACATATCCACTCAGAGGAAGGTCTTTTCGTAATGGATGACCCTCGAAATCATAATTTGTTGATATACGACGTAGATCCGGATGATTGATGGAAGAAACACCAAACATATTCCAAACTTTTCGCTCCCACCGACCGGCTGATGTGTGTTAGTAACGCGCATCCGTTTTTTTGCTGCGATTGATCCAAACTTTCGTATTGAATCGAATCGTGATGCAAAGTAACAAATTTAGGCATATGAACTCTTTTAAGTGCCTCTAATGCTCCCTAGGTCAAAAGTCCCCCTTAAATTATGTGTTTAGAGAGTATTTATAGGTGTAGGAAATGTTCCGGACCGAAATACCCTTAATGGGGCGAAGTGAAATTGCACATGCAAAAAAATTTCTTGCCACGCCGTGACCCATGTCTTGGTACACGACGTGGCAATTGGAAAATGTGCTGCCTTTTGTTTTTCCACCTGAAGCCAAAATGGCTTAAATCAAATACCTCCTTCCTTAACTACTGCCTAGCATATGACGTGCTAGTGAGCAACTTCAGAGAAATTGATTTAATTGTTGCCTGAAGTCATATTTTGGCCAGCCACCTCTAACGCTGTGATAGGCCATTTTTTGGCCTTGAGCATTTTTGTTATTTTCCATATGCATACTTGGTTTTCCACTCCTAAATTAGATACCGATTTATTTGTTGGACTTTTACTCAGACAAAGTTCCAAAGTATCAGTTTACTCTAAAATATTCCTTACATTGAAATCAAGTCCTACGCAATAAAACTCACGTAATAATTATAAAATACTAATTATAGCTCAAACACGAATAAAATGTACTAAATAAACAACTATATGTAGCCAAAAATCAGTGTTTAAAGACTACCATCAGTAACAACACACTTCAACCCATCTACCTCTTCCTCTCTGGGAATTATTCATTTCCTATTTGTTTCTCCCCTGACTCGATTCTAACGCCACTCCCAACAGAGTTTACCCTATCTTTTGTCTCAATTTCTCCTTCAACTGAAACTACTTCAGCTATGGAGTTTCTCAGAACTTCCCCCTCACTATAAGATACCACATGGGCTACTCCCATTTCTTCAATAATCACAACTTTAGAAACAATGATTGAGATTACCTGTGTTGAGGTGGTCCTGTATAGCAGGTTCCTTGTGCATATGCCCTCCAACAAATCAAGATTTTGATTACTTTCTCCTTTACCTCCATAAGATCACCTGGATTGTCCAAAACATCTGAGTGGTATGTAGAATTGTATTAATCTCCCTTGGAGAGCTTCTTTCATTAATACAAATATATATAAGTGTACAATGTTGAATCCTTCTATAATAAGGATCACAATCCTACCATAATTATACAATACAAAATATGGTAAATATGTAACCTAGTACAACACTAATTATACGTACTAATACACCCCCTCAGTCGGAGCGGGAGAATGCCGAACGCTAAGACTTGATATGAAGTCGAGGAATAGTTGTCTAGGAAGGCCCTTTGTAAATATGTTTGCATACTGATATGAAGAAGGCACATGCAATACCCTGATATGACCAAGAGCAATATTCTCACGAACAAAGTGGATGTCCATCTCAATGTTCTTGGTTGGCTAATGCTGAACCGGATTATGAGATAGATAGATGGAGGACATATTACACAATAAACCAAAGATGCCTTACGCAATGGACATTGAAGCTCCAAAAGAAGGTTTTGAAGCCAACAGATCTCAACAACAACATTAGCAACACCTATGTACTCTGCTTCGGCACTCGAACGAGATAGTATGGCTTGTCGCTTGGCAGACTAAGATATGAGATTATCCCCCAAGAACACACAATAGCCTGAGGTGGATCGTCACATGTCCGGAAAACCTGCCCAATCAACATCCGTATATGACAACAACCGGGTCGGAGCGGAGGGGGTAGAGATGTAACCCATAATCAAGTGTGCCCTTAACGTATCGAATAATACGTTTAAGGGCAGTTAAATGAGGTCCCTGTCGGCATGCATAAATAAGCATACCTGCTGAACTGCATAAGCAATATCAGGTCTAGTGAAAGTCAGGTATTGTAAGGCACCTGCAAGACTCCGGTAGAGAGTGGGATCGGACACTGGATCATCATCCAAAGCACTGAGCTTTGATTTGGAGTCAACTGGAGTAGACATGATCTTGCAATTTGCCATTTTAGTCATGTATACAATCTCCTCTGCATACTTACGTTGACAAAGAAACATAGTGTCTACAGATCTAGTCACTGAAATCCCCAAAAAATAGCTCAATTTCTCCAAGTCAGTCATAGCAAATTCTTATTTGAGCAGTGTAATGATCTCATTCTTCAACAACCCAGAGGAGGCAGTGAACACAATATCATCCACATATAATAACAAATATGCAATGTTACTACCTTTATGAAAATAAATAGAGAATTATCACACTTGCTGCATACAAACCCAATCTGCAAAATATAATGTGCAAAATGATCATACCACGCTCGAGGGGCCTGTTTCAAGTCATCAAGTGACTTACGGAGACGACATACATACTGATGGGCGGTTGGATGGACAAAACTAGACGGTTGATGCATATAAACCGTTTCTTTCAAACCCCTATGTAAAAACGCATTTTTACATCAAGTTGATGAATAGGTCAATGCTTACCCATAGTAATACTCAGGACTATGCGAATGGTGGACGGATTAACCACCAAACTGAATATCTCACCATAATCTATACTGTCACGACCCGACCCCGGGCCCGCGACTGGTGCCCTACCTAGGCACCCTTACAGATATACATCAGAGATAATCAGCGGAACATACATAAACTTAACAGGAAATAAATAACAGGCTAGCTGATAAGGCCACCTTCCAAAAATATAAACGTAACCCAAAAACAGTTACCTTTTTTTTTTTTACACAACCCAATCCACAAGATATGACTACAGACCTCTAAGAATATTTGACATAACAACTGTGACGGGACAGGGACCCGCCATACCCCTGAATGTACAAAAATCTACAACCTCAGGGAATCGTACTAACAGACAAAGCCTTCGGAGAGATGGAGCTTTCCAAGAACTGAACAGTGATCCTAAGAGTGCGGATCAGCAAGCTATGTACCTCAACCTGCGACATGAGCGGCCCCGAGGTCGATGCAAATATGTACCAAGTATGTGGCGAAAATCATTATGAAAGCATAACAGTCTATATAAAGCTGGAGACATATATGATAACCAAAATAACAGTACATTGTGCCTTGCCGAAGTGAAAGTAATGCAAGTCAGTTTTACCTTTTTAAATACTATTTCAACACATGAACAATAGTCACACCAGGGCTATGGACACAAGCCCTCAAACATCATCACACAGTCCAGTAAGGGTCTCAAGCCCACAATATCAAAGTGTGCCCGTGGAATCCCCCATCACCGCCGACAGCCGTAAGTGTAAAATATAACCATGTGACACGCTCGTGGCATCCTACCTAACTGTCGGTGTACACATATACAATACATATATATATCTCCTGCCCGTGGAATCCCCCATCACTGCCGACAGCCGTAGGTGTAAAATATAACCATGTGACGCGCCCGTGGCATCCTACCTCACTGCAGATACATATGCAATATATATATATATATATATATATATCTCATGCGTGGAATCCTCATCTCGGTACATGACATCATGGAGAGCTAATCCATGGGTAATAATCGTATATAACATGCCCGTGGAATCCTCATCTCGTACATGTCTTCATGGAGAGCTAATCCATGGAGTAATAATCGTATATAACATGGTCGCATGCCACGGAATCCCTCATCGTATAAGCATGGCTATGGGGTAATAAAATAAATCCGGGAATCTAACCCGCGTCCTGGTCGCATGCCCCGGAATCTCACATCGTATAAGCATGTCCAAGGAGTAATACAAACAATATGGGAATCTAACCCGCATCCTGGTTGCATGCCCCGGAATCCCACATCGTATAAGCATGTCCAAGGATCAATCACAATGAAAGCATACCCGTGGAAGCCTCCACATCATTTGACGCCCAAGTAAATTCACTACAAGACGGTAGGCCCAACGGAGTCACGTGGCGTAAACATTTAATATTTGCACTCAAGGCTATCACAAACAAGCATAGGCAAGTTCATAAAATCTTTAGACTTTCATTATCATACAAAAATGAATTTCATTTTATCAACTCAAGGCACTTTTCGTTTTACATAAAAATCCGGGAATTTAACCCAAGGTACTACGTACTTTCATTCTTTTCAAAAGACTCATTTTCATATAAAATCCCAAGATACTAACACCCGTAGTATCAAGGCTTGTATACATTTCACATAAGTCACTACACTTTTAGAAATACATTTTTAGGCTTCTAAATCAAGTGACCCTTACGTTATAACTTTAAGCAATTGATGCCTTTAAATCCAATTGCCCTTCCTTATTTCAAGTCATTAATCCTTGTTTACATTACTAGAGAGAACCATTCCTTTAACCTTCCATAAAGTTGCTATAACCAACTTCTCATAAAGCCGTTATACTAACTTTATGCTTTAAAACTAAGACATTTTTAACCTTTCATGAAGCCGTTATAACTCTTTATGTCTTAGACAAATTCATTCTTTTTTTTATAACCAGGAGACTTATACTTTCAAATCAAGTTGCATAACTTTCAAAATACTTCAAGTCTCTTAACTTTAAGAAATCAAATTTCTTAACTTAGAATATCAAGTCTCTTTAACTTAGAATATCAAGTCTCTTTAACTTAAAATATCAAGTTCTTAACTTGAAAAATAAAGTCTCTTAACCTTTTAAGAATTCAAGGTTCATAGTCTTAAAACTTCATAACGTAAACTCTTTAAATTAAGTAACATATACTTTTATGCGTTGTGAATAGGTTATACTCGTTTATAACGATCTTCTTAAAGCAGCCATGATCTAGAAAATGTAATACAATTTTGTCTTATCTTAGTTTCTATGCAGATGGAGAAATTCTACTCATTTTAATATAATTGATTGTCGATACATTTTCTTTTATTAACGCTGCAATGGCTTGTTCGATACTTATTCTCATTCGTGTAGTAAATTAGCAAAGTCAACTCGACTCCAAATACTTCCTAACGACTCTTACCAACATCCCCCATAAGACTTGGTAAGAACTTAAGATAACTTAGACATAACTTTTACATAGAGTAAATCAACATACATACCTCTTAACTAATAAGAGTAGAAGGAATCATGAAATAACACCACATGTATACTTCATACATAGAATCATGCCCAAAAGGAGGAAGAGGTTCACATACCTCGCGACGATTATCGACAAGTAGCAAAATGCTCCAAAGTACTTCAACTTTGATAGCTATTCCATCATTTAAGTAGAATACGTTACTCGTAGTACTTCAACCTATATTAATCATAACATGTCTATCAACTCCTCACTTTTTAACGTAGAATCATACTAAGTGTAAGGTCTCTTATTCTACGGAAAATCGGGCAGCACTTCCTTTGTTTCTACGTACTTTTCCACCTTTTTCAAGGCCCGAAAATCAATAAACAAATGTCACATTTAAGGCCCAAAAATTCAGCAATACAAAGGGGATTACACGCCTAATAGGACGTGTAAAATTCTGCCCCACAATCAATATAAAATTGTCCAATATTTTCAAGCCATAATCGGCTACCATTTTCACAATAATTTTATCAATTTCCTTTCAATTTCTTTTTCAATCCAAGTTGTTATCCCAATATGTTATATACATAATAACAATTACAACAACTATAAATCCTTTCTTCCTTAACATGCGACGATTGTAACTATCGACCAAATTGATTACAACATTAATGGCTAACTTGTCCATTTTCGGTTTTAACATGTCGACATGATCCAAATCTTTTTCAAACTTCATTCTATATACCACATGCTCATTTCTTAACTACTATAACATGTAATCTTCAATTACATTAAGAAGATGAAGATTTTACCTCAATAAGCCCTAATAATGTCCAAGCGTAAAAGTTGATCCTTAGCAACTTTTAGCTCATCTTCTTATGTTCCAATCCGCTCCAAGCACTCCTTAGAAGCTCATGAAGAACTCCTCTTCAAGTTCCATCTTCAAAGTTGAAGAACAACTTAGGTTTTCGCCTTGCGACTAACGTAAAAACGTCGTTTTTCTGGGATATTTCTATTGAGATATCCTTACAATACCCCTAGTAACCTTGGGTTAAAGTCTTGTGAATTATGGACAACAATTGATTTTTTTTTTTGTGTGGAATATGCCTCAAAGCCGAGAGCACCTAAAGCTAGCACAATGTTTCTTGAAATTTTTTCTAAGTATGGAACTTGCCTTGCAACTAGTGTAGGATATATACTACAATTAAGGGTCTAGATTAAACCATTTGTGTGGCTTGGATTTATCAAGACTAAAGTCTTTGACTTGTCAATTTTGTCAAGCTTGTCTTCAAGACTTGCACCTTATCCCTTGGTCAAATGACCTCTTTACCCTTGGCATATTTCGAACAAGCCTATGTAGGGGTGACACGTGTCGCCCTCCCATTCGTCCATAGAATTTCGTAACCCTCGTGGGCCCCATAAAACGTAAAATTTCTCGGGTGGGCCCTACGTGACCAAATCCGTAAAATACATTTCCACAATGATAATAAATTCTATACTCCTCAAATAATGCATTTTTAGAATCTAATTCTCATCAACGAACATTTTTCCTTTCCGACGTTCGGAAGATTTTCCTTCGGAAAAACAATTCTTTCTTTCGTACCAATTTTCAAGTCTTGTGTTCTCGCGTCTATTATCATATACATGTCCTGTAATTACGGGGTGTAACATATACCCTCTTGCTGATTAGTGTCATTATCCACAAGTCGTGCCTTGTACCTCTCTAGATCACCACTATCTCTGTATTTGTGACGAAAAAGCCACATGCATCGGATCACATTCACCCCCTCCGGTCTAGGAACCAAATCCCAAGTGTTTTGATTCGTAAAAGCCTTAAAATCATTACACATGTCTG
The DNA here is from genome assembly GCA_029844215.1 of Przewalskia tangutica. Lineage (NCBI taxonomy): Eukaryota > Viridiplantae > Streptophyta > Magnoliopsida > Solanales > Solanaceae > Przewalskia > Przewalskia tangutica. The sequence goes on along the minus strand of CM056720.1, from coordinate 136,934,225 downwards.
CATTCCAATTAGGGTCTAGTTTGGCCAATTTTGGGTTTTTGAGAACATGGGAAATGATTTGTGCGTACAAGTTAAACTGGACTTTGGGTTTGAAAATCCCGTGTTGGGAACGGGTTTCCATTGGATGTGAGGAAACTGACTGGATATGTTTGCTGGGTGTCGGGACTGGGTGACTGTGTTGGGTTGGATCCTAGTTCAGGTAATGGGTTAGAACAATCTGTGGGTTAGGTACAGAGGCGGGGTGGCTGATTTATGGGTGTGACGATAGGTTGGGTGTTGTCACCGATCTGGGTAGACCGAGACTGGTTGAGGTCGACGAAGTGGGATATCGTGTCGGTGGTGGGTTATGACTGGATGACGCAGAGATGTCGCCGGTGGTTGCGACAGTGAGTGGCAGAGATATCGGAGGTGACACTGTGGTGGTGGCAGTACAAAGATGGGGGCCGATTTATCGACATTGGTGGAAATCGGCGGTGATGTAGTAGTGGGTGGCGTATTTTATTTGGTGGTGTTTGAGTGGCACATTTCTCTGAGGATGATGGGGGAGATGTCGGACTCGTCAAGGAAGGTATAGTCCAGTTTTCAGAATTTTTGAATGTTCGAGAACGGGAATGTGGTCTCGTCAAACGTGACGTGGCGATATACGTAAATTTTACGAGTGGACAACTTATAACACAAATAGCCCTTATGATTAGAAGGAATACCTACGAAGACACACAGAGTGGTACAATGTGCTAATTTATGAGGGGCAGTGGAGGCAAGATTCGCGTAGCACAGACAACCGAAACTTCTAAGGTGGTCATATGAGGAGATCCGACGGTAGAGAATTTCGGTGGGGGTTTTTGTTGTGAAGAGTACAGTTAGGTAAAATATTAAGGATATATTCTACCATTTTGACTGCATAGACCCAGAACGATGAGGGAGAGGCATGGAAAAGAAATGTACGAACAATGTTGTTGATAGTATGAATGATTCGTTCGGTTTTTCCGTTTTGGGGTGAGGTATAGGGACAGGAGAAATGGAAGATCATTCCATTATTGATGCAGAAATTATGAAACACGAAATTATTAAACTCACGACCGTTATCACATTGGAGTGATTTTGTGGATTTTTTTCAAATTGTATTTTTGATAAAGTTATGTAACTCAAGAAACTTGGATGATTATTCTAAGTTTTTATGGACGTTTCCAATAGCGAAAAAATCTCAAGTTTTTCCATCTTCTTAAAATTTAGAGCATTCATTAGGGCTCAATTCGAACAAGAGATAAAAAATATTCAATGTGATAATGGAAAAAAATATGACAATAGGGTGTTTCGGAAATTTTGTGCTAATAATGGGACCAATTTTCGTTTCTCTTGTCCTCATACGTCTTCACAAAATGGGAAGGCCGAACGCAAAATTTGTACCATTAATAATATTGTCCGAACTTTATTAATTCATGCTTCCGTACCCCCATCTTTTTGGCATCATGATCTCCAAATGGCTACAAATATTCTTAACTTCAAAGGTTTGACATATTCGTCCCCTCTTCAAATTTTATATAATAAGACTCATTTGTATTCACATCTAAGGGTCTTTTGGTACTTGTGTTATCCATTTTTTCCATCCACCACAATTAACAAACGTCATACCCGTTTTACCCCTTGTGTGTTTTTGGGTTATCCGTCAAATTATCGTGGTTATAAATGTTTTGATTTATCGTATAATCGAATCATTATTTGTCTTCATGTAATATTTGATGAGTCTCAATTTCCGTTTATTAAGTTAAATAGTACCGTGCCTAGTTCGTATAATTTTTGGGTAATGGTATATCCCCATATATTATTCACCATTTTTCGGATATGTTCCGCACCCAAAATTCTCCAAAGAGCCCACTTCCCTGGTCTCACCATCGCCCGATCACATCTGGGCGGCCACGAGTTTTGGCTACCCAAATAACACCGAACTAGTCCAGCCTGACGGCAGTGTCCCGAGTTAGGCCAGCAGGCACACTGCTTGTTGGCCAGCCCGTCACGTATCCCAAAAATTCCCAAAATTCACCCAATTTAGCCCCGAGTCATGGACCAGACACCTGAGGTCAACGGGGTATTTTTAAACCAAAAAGATATTTTAATTTAAATTCTAATGTTCTTAAATCACCATTACCCCGTAATCCTGTGTCTGCTTTAAATGACCCAAATTAGAAGATTGCCATGACCGATGAATATAATGCTCTTATTGATAATAAGACGTAGGAGTTGGTACCCCATCCATCTGGTGTTAATATTAGTCGGTCTATGTGGATTTTTGCTCATAAGGATAATTCTGACGGTTCATTTGCGAGGCATAATGCTTATCTTGTAGGTGATGGTAAGACTCAACATGTTGGTGTTGATTGTGGTGAGACATTTAGTCCGGTGGTCAAGACATCTACCATTCGCGCAGTGCTCAGCTTAGTCCTATCGAAAGCATGTCCCATTCATAAGTTGGATGTGAAAAATGCTTTCTTGCATGGTGATCTCAATGAGACAATCTATATGCATCAGCCCTTGGGGTTTAGGGATCCCAAATATCCTCATCATGTATGTTTGTTGAAAAAGATCTTTGTATGGGCTTAAATAGTCTCCACGGGCATGGTATAAGAGGTTTGGAGATTATGTTTCGACTATTGGGTTCTCTCACAGTATGTCTGATAATTCATTGTTTATATATCGTCGCCGCTCTTCTGTGGCTTATATTCTATTATATGTGGATGATATTATCTTGACTGCCTCTTCTGATACGCTACACCAGTCTATCATGACAATGCTCAGTTCTGAGTTTGCTACGAAAGACTTGGGCCCATTGAGTTATTTTTTGGGGATTACCGTCACTCGTCATGCAGATAGATTGTTCTTATCACAGAGAAAGTATGCAGATGAGATCATTGATAGGGCTGGAATGTCAGTAAGTCAACTTCCACTCCAGTTGATACTAAACTCAAGTTGGATGCTGCGACTGACTCCCCATTTGGCTTAGAATTATGTTTTGTCTAATGTGTTTTATGTATAATTTTTGAATTTTCTTTTTGGTGTGGTTAGGGGGTCGAATTGCAGCCCATGGATTCATAGCAACTCAGAGAGTATGGTCACAAAGGCGAAATAGGCTACTCTCCTTATTGTCGGTAAAAAGGCACTAGTTATTCATCACTTGCTATATCATATGTTTCACTGAATCTTTTGGGATGTTTGGTTCTTCAATGTCTTCTGTGAAATATGTCTTGAATTCGCGCATATTAGGTTTATACCATGTTTAGGAATCTTTTTCCTTTTATGTTTGGAAAACCTTTTCCTCTTCTGTTTGGAAAACCTTTCCTTAGTCTGTGTAAGGGGTACTCTATATAAACCCCATAGATCATAACCTAATAAGAAATCTGAAATACAATCCAGAGAAATCCCAAAAAATTGTATTCCTCAAGATCAATAAAACTTTTCTATATTCTGCTTGTGGATGTAGCTAACATATTGTTAGTGAACCACGTTAAATCGTTTATGTCGCTTACATTCATTATTATTCTTTCTTTTGTTTAATTGCTTCCACTATAACAAATTGACATCAGAGCTGGATTTGTTTGCTTGAAAGATGTCTGGAATCAATGTGAAAATCGACAAATTTACGGGGAGAAACAATTTTAGTCTGCGGCAGATCAAGATGCGAGCCTTGTTAAAACAACAAGGACTTTGGGCGTCGCTTGCTAGGAAGCCGACAAAATCCATTAACGCTGAGATGGACGTTCTGGAAGAGAAGGCTCATTCAACAATTATGTTGAGCCTTGCTGATGATATTATCACTGAGGTCGCGGAGGAGGAAACCACACAGGGTCTATGGGTCAAGCTCGAGAGTCTTTATATGACGAAGTCCATAACCAACTGTTGAGTGTATTTTATACACTCTTTTAATTCCCTTTTAGTTAGTATTTTACTCTTTTATTTTGCGTTTAATATAGTGTTAGGTGTGTTTTTCTTTCGTTTGTGTCACAACTGTCATAAAGGAGAAGATACCACTTTTGAGGATGAAATGAGCTTAACTGAGGATGAAAATTGCACAAGCACAACCCAAGGAATGAAGCCTAAGAAGAACAGAAGAAATCTGGCACATTCCGAACAGAAATTAGAGAGGCACCGCGGTGCCTGGCCAAGTAGCACCGCGGTGCCATGGAACCGCGGTCAACAAGAATTAGCGTCGCGGCGTAAAATTTCCAGAAAGTCCGAAACTGAATCACCGTCGAAGGAACCGCGGTGCCTGACAAAGGAATAACGGTGCCTCTATTCCAGTAACCTCCAGTGATTTCGAAGACATTTAGGGCCGCGGTGCCTGTCAGAAGAACCGCGGTGCCGACGCGTATTTTTCAGGTTTCCTGGGCTGAATTGGACAGGGTTTTTATGGTCCGAAAGACAACTTTTCCCTGATATAAAATCCCTAAACCCTGTTCATTATTATATACCTTATACCATACCTAAAATCATACTTTGGGAGGTAAGAAGGAGGCAAGACACAATTGGAGACTCTTGTTCAAGTTCTTTTTCTTTCCTTTGTTTTTATTTCAGTTTATGTTGGATTTTGTATTAGTTCTTGACATGACAATGTTTAGGAGCTAATTACTTTAGTAGGGTTTCCATCGAATCTTCTTGAAGCTCTTTCATATAGTTAATGCAGTGATTATTGATTTCTTCTTCAGCATATTAAGATCTATTCAATATTGTTATGATTGCTTGATAATTAGCTAGCTACTAATTGTCATCACTTATATGATTTCGAATGAAAAATCCGAAAGGTGAGATTTGAATATGCTGTAATTGTCTAGACATAGATTAAAATCGTGGACGAAAGTACCCCGATACTTGTGTAGTAATAAAGGTTATTGTTCTTAATCCTCATGTGTGGTAAAATCTATCATAGAAATATAGAAGGTTTCTGCACAAGGTTGAGCTCTTGTATGTCCTAATCGGAATATAATGACAGATTAGTTAACCTGCTATCTTAATAAGAAAAAAAATCATTAGCATTGCATTAACACATGAAAGAGTGGATAGTTGAGGAGATTGGAAGCCCTATTTCCTTCATAATTGTTATAAACCCAAAGTATTATAATCTTTAGTTTATTTTCCGCACTTAGTCATAATTCTTAGTTATAATCCTCAAACTAAAAAACGTCAACCAAATAGATATCATAGGATATATAATCGATACTTAATAAATCAGTCTCTGTGGACGATAAACTCGGTCTTACAGATCTTTATTACTTGAACGATACGTACACTTGCGTAAGCATTTAGAAATATCGCAACAAGTTTTTGGCACCGTTGTCGGGGACTGGCGTACTGTTATTATCGATTTATCTATTCTTATTTCTAATTTGGTTTTTATTTTCAGTTTTTTATTTTTATTTTTCCTTTAGTGCTGTTTGCCGTGATTTGTTTGTTGTTTTTTTATTAGTCTCAGGTTCTTAGTTTATGCGAAGTAGGAGAGGAACTGACATTCCTATCCCTCTGAACCCTGAGATTGAGAGATTGTGTAGACAGAACAAGAAAGAAAAGAGAGCAGCTGATTTATTAACAATGGGATATCAACGAAACAATAATTTGGAGAATGATGAGTTACCGCCTGTTTTAAGACAAGTCCCTGCAGAAAGGAGCTTGAAGGACTATGTGATGACTACAATTACAGGGGTGCATACTTGCATCATGCTTCCAGCTGTTGAAGCCAACAATTATGAAATCAAACCATCCATACTACATATGGTTCAAAGCTCAGTTCAGTTTGGGGGATTACCATCTGAAGATCCCCATTTGCATCTAGCAAATTTTATGGAGCTGTGTGCAACCTTTAAATACAATGGTGTTACTGATGATGTCATTCGGTTGAGACTCTTCCCATTCTCACTCAGGGATATAGCAAAGTGCTGGCTGAACTCATTACAGGAAAACTCAATTACCACATGGCAAGACTTAGCCCAGAAGCTTCTTGCCAAGTTCTTCCCTCCAGCAAAGGCAGCAAAGCTCAGAGGTGAGTTGAATAACTTCTATCAACTAGAGGGAGAATCACTATATGATGCATGGGAGCGGTTTAAAGATTTGCAGAGGAAGTGCCCACATCATGGGATTGAGAAGTGGATGTTAGTCCACATATTTTACAATGAGATGTATGGTACAACTCGTACCATTATTGATACTGCAGCAGGGGGAACATTCATGAGAAAGAGTGTCAATGAGGCACATGATCTGTTAAAAGACATGACCACAAACAACCATCAGGGGGCAAATGAGAGAGTATTGAATAATAGAAAAGTGGCAGGGATTCATGAGTTGGATGCTATCACAACATTGATTGCACAGGTAGCCACTTTGACAAAGCAGATGCAGCAGAATACCATGTCAGTTAAAACGGTTCAGACACCTGTGAGTTGCGAAATTTGTGGGGGTCCCCATACTTTTGATAGGTGTACAACAGTGGACCCGAATAATATGTCAATGGAGCAGGTTCAAGCAGTGGGAAATTTTCAGAGGCCCTAAAACAACCCCTACTCTAACACATACAATCCGGGGTGGAGAAATCACCCAAATTATTCATGAAAGAATGAACAAGGGCAGCAACCACAATTTCAGGCATCATCCTCACAGTAGTTCAGCCCACCAGACCCACAAGAGAAGCCAGATGACATAAAAGCAGCACTATTGACCTTGGCCAACTCTCAGACTCAATTCATGGCAGAAACTAGGTCCTCAATTTCATCATTGGCCAATACTCAGACAAAATTTATGACAGAGGCCCAACAGTTCATGCAGATACTAGGTCTTCTATCAGAAATTTGGAAACACAGGTGGGACATCTGACACACACACTGAACAGTAGACCGCAAGGAAACCTCCCTAGCAACACAGTGATGAACCCAAAAGAGCAGTGTCAGGCAATTAGCTTGAGGAGTGGGAAACAGTTAGAGTAGAGGGCACCGCGACCAGTAGTTGAAAAGGAAAAGGATGTGGGGAAGACAGTTGAGGTAGAAAATGAGGGGGTTATGGATGACCTCCCTACTTTAGAGAAGGCTCCACCCGCAGTGATGAAGGAGTACACAGACAAAATTCCTTACCCTCAAAGACTGCAGAAGAAGGTTGTGGATAAGCAGTTTTCGAAATTTTTGGAGGTATTTAAAAAACTGCACATTAACATTCCTTTCATTGAAGCCTTGGAGAAAATGCCAGCGTATGTCCATGGAAAGGTCTGTATCGGGAAGGTCGGAAAACTTGTTTCAGCCATTTGCCATGAAAGATATCCTTTTTAAGAAGAGGAAACTGGCAAATTATGAAACAGTGGTGCTGACAGAGGAGTGCAGTGCTATATTGCAAAATAAACTTCCCCCAAAGTTGAATGATCCAGAGAGTTTCACCTTACCTTGTACCATAGGGAATGTTACATGTAAAATGGATTTATGTGATTTGGGGGCAAGTGTCAATTCGATGCCCCTCTCTGTGTTCAAAAGACTTGGGTTAGGAGAGGCAAGGCCAACCACAGTCACCTTGCAACTAGTTGGTCGCTCAGTTGTGCATCCTCAAGGAATTATTGAAGATGTGTTGGTACAAGTAGGTAAATTCATCATTCCTACTGATTTCCTCATTTTAGACATGGATGAAGATGAAAATATGCCCATAATCCTTGAGAGACCATTCCTAGCCACAGGGAGAGCCCTCATTGATGTTGAAAAGGGGGAGTTAAAACTAAGAGTCCAAGGTGAGGAAATGGTATTCAAAGCTTTCAAGCAGGCCACTGAATCTCAAGTCGATGCTAGATGTTTTGCTATTGGGGTAGTTGACAAGGTTGTGCCTGAGAAAAGCCCCACAAGTACTAATGCTCGTGGGGTACCACCAAAGCAGCATGGAGAACCTGATGGTAAGATTTCTGAACTAGCTATTGATGAAAAAGAATTGAACTCCTCTGAAATCAGAACTGTGAAAAAGAAGAGAATGAGAAGAAAGAGAATGGTGTTAAAATGGATATGCGGAGGGGACACTCTACCCCCTTGATTTAGTAAGTAACATGCGTCCGGCTAAAAGACGTTAAAGACAGCGCTACTTGGGAGGCAACCCAATATTTTTAATTATGTTATTTCAATTTTTATTTTAGTTTGTTTATTTTATCTTGAACAGTCTCATGATCTGGTATGTTAGTGTTTTTGGATGACAGATAAAGGCAGAGACTCACTTCGAAGGGAGAAGGCTTCACAATGCAGAAAACTGGAGGACACTGGAATTTTTTCAGAATTAGCACCGCGGTGTAGGGTCAAGGGACCGCGGTTCCTCCTTCGGCAGTGTGCACAATAATTTGTCCTTCCTCCCAGACCTCCGTATGATCGATGTATTGTTTCAGTAAGTTATCCCTTTATTTCTAGTCTTCACACATTAGAGACAATGTGTCGATTAAGTTTGGGGGTGTCTTATTTTGTCTTATTGTTTTTAAGTCTTTTTGATTTTTTTGTGTTGTTTTATGTGTTTTTGAGTCATAATTTTTTTAGGATCATGCATGTTGTAGTTTCTAACGATATTGCGTGGATAAAGTGGGATAATGAAAGCAAAAATCTGTGTGGTTAAGTTATATGCCAAAAATTCATGACATCTAATTATTTGAGATATTTGTGCTTAGCCTATGTGTGTCAGTTATGGAAAGAAAGGATGAAAAATATCTAGAAAATCTGTTTGCTTGTTATTTGAGGCGAAATAGTTAAGATGTACATGTTTAGAGAGATGATTCAGACATTTCTTTGATAGCCCTTCTGACCATTCATTACATATCCTGACATAAATTGTATCACTAGTCAGCTTCTTTGTGCCTAAAATAAGATCTTTCTTTGACACCCTAAGATTTCTTGTTTGTGCCATAAGTAATAATTGAAAGTTAGTGAGATAAAAAATGTTGAAAAAAAAATAAGAAGAGAGTGAAAATTTGATGCACCCCGATGAAAATATGCAAAATCATAAGTTTGGGGGTGCTTGTTATTTATAATGTATTTCATTCTCTCAAAAGAAAAGAGGGGAGACAAATAGGTGTGAGATTAAAAAGAAAGTCAAAAAGAAGAAAAAAAGAGTTGAATGAAAAATGCTTATGGTACGTAAATTGAGCATAAATGCCTACTTTTACCTACCCCTGCCTAAGCTTAAATTACAACCCTTGAAAGTTCTGATGATCTCTAGTATGTATGTCTATAATTAGTGGAGAATAACAAGTAGACAGATCTATAGCATTTTGGAAAAGATGGAATGAAATTGACATGCATAGGTTAGGTGCTGGTATTTCCAGTGATTGTGATCTAAGTGAATTTGCGAAATATCTAACTTGAAATTCTAGATTGCTAATAATTCATGTTATATATGTTCTAACATATTATCCTAACTTTCATCCATGATTTTGAAGAAACATTGCTATAACTACTTGATCCATTTCATTGAGTCTTTTATTTTGTTTTTGTTTAGTGCTTTACTCGAGGGCGAGTAAAGTGTAAGTTTGGGGGTGTTTGTTGAGTGTATTTTATACACTCTTTTGATTCCTTTTTAGTTAGTATTTTACTCTTTTATTTTGCATTTAGTATAGTGTTCGGTGTGTTTTTCTTTCGTTTGTGTCACAGCGGTCATAAAGGAGAAGATACCATTTTTGAGGATGAAATGAGCTTAACTGAGGATGAAAATTGCACAAGCACAACCCAAGGAATGAAGCCTAAGAAGAACAGAAGAAATCTGACACATTCCGAACAGAAATTAGAGAGGCACAGCGGTGCCTGGCCAAGTAGCACCGCGGTGCCATGGAACCGCGGTCCACAAGAATTAGCGTCGCGACGTAAAATTTCCAAAAAGTCTGAAACTGAATCACCGTCGAAGGAACCGCGGTGCCTCCATTTCAGTAACCTCCAGTAATTTCGAAGCTATTTAGGGTCGCGGTGCCTGTCAGAGGAACCGCGGTGCCGACGCGTATTTTTCAGGTTTCCTGGGCCGAATTGGACAGGGTTTGTATGGTCCGAAAGGCAACTTTTCCCAGCTATAAAATCCCTAAACCCTGCTCATTATTATATACCTTATACCATACCTAAAATCATACTTTGGGAGGCAAGAAGGAGGCAAGACACAATTTGAGACTCTTGTTCAAGTTCTTTTTCTTTCCTTTGTTTTTATTTCAGTTTATGTTGGATTTTGTATTAGTTCTTGACATGACAATGTTTAGGAGCTAATTACTTTAGTAGGGTTTCCATCGAATCTTCTTGAAGCTCTTTCATATAGTTAATGCATTGATTATTGATTTCTTCTTCAGCATATTAAGATCTATTCAATATTGTTATGATTTCTTGATAATTAACTAGCTACTAATTGTTATCACTTATATGATTTCGAATCAAAAGTCTGAAAGTGGGATTTGAATATGCTGTAATTGTCTAGACATAGGTTAAAATCGTGGACGAAAGTACCCCGATACTTGTGTAGTAATTAAGGTTATTGTTCTTAATCCTCCTGTGTGGTAAAATCTATCATAGAAATATAGAAGGTTTCTGCACAAGGTTGAGCTCTTTAATGTCCTAACCGAAATATAATGACAGATTAGTTAACCTGCTATCTTAATAAGAAAAAGAATCATTAACATTGCATTAACACATGAAAGAGTGGATAGTTGAGGAGATTGGAAGCCCTATTTCCTTCATATTATAAACTCAAAGTATTATAATCTTTAGTTTATTTTCTAAATCCGGGCGAGAAGAAGTCATGGACATAGAAATCCAGGGGAGAAGAAGTTCAAGAAATTATTTTCTAAAGGTCCAAAACCAAATGATGTCTGTAATTACTGTAAGGAGAAGGGCACTGGAAATCTGATTGTCCAAAGAAGAAGAGGCAACAGAATAATCCGACAGGTATTGTCGTTGTAGCAGATACCAACTCTAAAGATGATATTTCTCTAGTTGCTAATGAATACACGCATCACAATGATGTGTGGATCCTCGATTCAGCAGCATCTTACCATATATGTCAGCGCAGGGAGTGGTTTACAACCTATGAGCAAGTGGATGGTGGCAGTGTTTCTATGGCTGACAGTTCTGTTTGCAAAACGGTTGGGATATGCTCTATTAAAATTCGGACACATGATGGTAAATTCTGCACATTGAATGACGTCTGGCATATTCCATCCATGACAAAGAATTTGATATCATTGAGCATGTTAGATAGCAAGGGGTTCAGATTTCGAGGTGGAGGTGCAGTTCTATATGTCTGCAAGGATTCGAATGTGGTTCTGAAGGGCATAAAACGTGGTACCTTGTATTTTCTTCAAGGTTCTATGTTATCAGGTTCTGTTGTTGTTGCATCCTCAAAGGTTGATAAAGAAAACTTGACCAAGTTATGACATACGAGGCTTGATGATATGAGAGAGAGGAATGCAAATTCTGTCAAAAGGAGATCTTCTTTGTGGTCACAAGGTCGAGGACCTTAAATTTTGTGAACACTGTGTATTCGGGAAATAACATCGCAGCAAGTTTCCCAAAGCAATACACAGAACAAAAGCCACACTTGATTACATCCATTCTGATTGTTGGGCTCCTTCCCGGATGGAGTCTCTAGGAGGTCACAGATATTTTATGACAATTATTGATGATTTCTCAAGGATGACTTGGGTGTTCTTTATGAAGCATAAAAGTGAAGCTTTCAAGAACTTCAAGCAGTGGAAGACATTAATGGAAAATCAAACATGGAAAAAGATCAAAAGACTGCGAACTGATAATGGTCTGGAATTTTGTTGTTCTGAGTTCAATGTGTTTTGCAGAAAAGAAGGGATTGCTAGGCAACATACAGTCATGGAGACGCCACAGCAAAATGGTGTAGCAGAACGCATGAATCAGAAACTTCTGGAGAGAGCTAGATGCATGCCCTCTAATGCTGGACTAACTAGGATATTCTGGGCAGAGGCGGTTAGTACAACTTGCTATCTGATAAATCGTGGACCTCACACAGGTATACATCTCAAAACTCCTTTTGAGATGTGGTCTGGTAAGCCTGCTGATTACTCTGGCTTGAGAGCTTTTGGTTGCAATGTTTATTATCATGTGAATGAAGGTAAATTAGAACCACGAGCTAAAAGGGGAGTGTTTTTGGGTTATGGAGATGGTGTTAAAGGTTACAGAATATGGTCCCCGTCTGAGAAAGGGTTATACTGAGCAGGAATGTAGTTTTTGATGAAAATTTTATGTTTAACCCTACTGTGAAGTCTATTGTTGGTGGTAGTTTTGGGAAACATGTGGAGCAGCAAGTCACTCCAGATGAGGGTGAACCATCATATGAAGTCCAATAGCCACAGTCAGAAGCAGAATCATCAGGATCTTCATTGCCAGTAGCAAATCAGCATAATTTGGCTCTTGATCGATCAAAGAGAACAAATTATGGAATACCTCCCAGAAGGTATGGTTTTGAAGACATGGTAGCTTATGCATTGCAGGTTGCTGAAGAAGTGGATCCTGACTCACATGAGCCATCCACTTACAAAGAAGCAGTTACATGTACTGAACTTTCCAACGGCTTGCTGCTATGGGAGAGGAGATGGAGTCACTCCATAAGAATCAGACTTGGGAGTTAGCCAAGCGACCGCGAGACAGAAAAGTTATCACTTGCAAGTAGATCTACAAGAAGAAGGAAGGAGGAACACCTGTTGAGGGTATAAAGTATAAAGCTCGAGTGGTAGCTAGGGGTTCACTCAGAGAGAGGGGGTAGACTACAATGAGATTTTCTCGCCAGTGGTCAGACACACTTCTATCAGGGTGCTACTAGTAATAGTTGCATATCAGAATCTGGAACTTAAACAACTAGATGTGAAGACAACTTTCCTACATGGAGATTTAGATGAGAAAATATACTTGACTCATCCAGATGGGTTTCAGGTTCCTGGTAAGGAAGACTATGTTTGCAAGTTGAAGAAGTCCTTGTATGGGCTAAAACAGTCTCCGAGGCAGTGGTACAAAAGTTTCGACAACTATATGATAGAGATTGGCTACAACAGAAGTCCATATGATTGTTTTGTTTACTACAACAGGTCAGCAAATAGTTCTTTGATTTACTTGGTCCTGTATGTAGATGATATGTTGATAGCTACGAAGGACAAGTCTGATATCCAGAAGTTAAAGGATCTTCTCAGTGCTGAGTTTGATATGAAGGATTTGGGTGCAACCCAGAAAATTCTGGGAATAGAGATCTATAGGGATCTAAGAAGAGGAAAGCTCTTCTTGTCACAGAAGGGCAACATTCAGAAGATTTTGTCAAGGTTTGACATGTCTACAACAAAGCCTATAGATACTCCCAGTGCTGCAAATTAAGGTTCATACAGAACTCCTAGACTGTGTCATATAACGAACTCAATATATGAAGTACGTTTACATGACTCCTATAAACACAACCTTTATGTGAGATGATAAATTCTTTTTTCATTCACGACACACTCGATGAAGCTTAGGATTTGCCATGTGTCTATCCAAATGGCTTGATCACTTTATCTCATCTATATTAGTCGACAACTAGACCATAACCTAAATATGTCTATTACATTGGCCAATGACTTGGTCGACCTAATATTACTGAGAAGCTGAATATTCTCTCTCGAATATCCAATCAAGGAATGAATCATATTCTTGGATTAACTACCACCTTTGTTTACATCACAATGTACCCAACACAAGTCGTGTATTATCCTATAAGGAATTTAAGCATAGGACAGGGTTAAAGTACATTACTCTGTAAATTAGGTGCGTATTGACTTCAAGTCAAAGGACCTTTATATCCCACATGCTGATAATACTATAGACATGTATAACAAATAGTTTATCAGCAGGGTATACCAATACCCTCTAAGAGTATCCATGTGTCTATCACTAGTAGACATTACTAGTAGTAAGTGAGACATACTACATTCTCTAAGAATGTGATGCAGACCACATGTTGACTTATAATATATCATTGATATTGTCACGCCCTTTTCCGACCGCGACATTTATTTCTAGCGAATCCTGCTTGATAAAAGGTTAGAAAAAATAGAATAAAATGCTAAAAGTGCAAAAAAAGAATGCTAAAATGTTAAAGAGGTGCTAAAGGTGCTAAATGCTAAAAGGGTTCGCGGAGTCGCCACCTAATTATTTGGGTGAATTAGGACACCTAAATGTTAACTAGTTTAAAGTAAACATTAGCTCCATTTTTATGGTCTGCTAAACTTAATGAGATTCTGGGCAAGGGTTCTTTATTATCCTAAAGGGAAGGGGTCAGGCACCCTAAAGGATCCGCTAACTTGCGGTTGTCCGTTCAAACCTAGGGTTAAATTATTTATGTCAAGATGCAATGTAGAAGGTGTTTTAGTAAAAGAATGTATTTTGTCTTTTATTAAGAAATCATATGACTAGTGCTATATGTGTAAAGTTTAAAAGCATGTATTCATATAAAAAAATTGATTTATTGACTAAATGTATACATTTGCCTACCTTGATTAATATACTACATGCTTAAGGGGGGGGGGTTTCTTAGTATATATATATATAAAAAAATAAGATTTCTATATGGATTTTATAGCGAATGGGTTAGGAATCTTGAAAATAATATCCTAGCTACATGATTAGTTATGCAAGTTAAGATTATTAGTTGGTTTAGTATAGCTTAAACTATGTATGGATAATCTAAAATATTTAATTCAAAGGGCAACAAATTGCTAGTTAACTACTTTCTAATCTATTGACTTAAGGTTTGGCATTCTAAGAGTTCTACTAATAACGTAATGTTAGACAATTAATTTACAATAAATGAATGGGCAAGATAAAGAAAATAATAGTGACTCGAGGGAATGGCGACAACACTCGCCGCGGTTTGGAATGTTCCTATGAAAGATGGATGCACATAAATGCGGGCCTTTATTTGAAGTAGCTCAAGATGAGTCTCGTCATGAGACTCTTTATTTTTGCTCCGATGCGTTTCATGTAAGAGAAAAAAAAGGATTAGTATATTATCAAATAATAGCCAACATTAGCATAAAATTTAAACATAAAAAGTCACTTTATTTCGGTAACCAACGGGTCCCAAAATGACCTTTGTTAAGGCAAGATCTGGCCGGGGCAAACTGAATGCGGCGCAAGCCCCATCATATGCAGAGGGGTATATCGAAACAGGTTCTAATTTAATAACCTCGATGCTATGCCTATCAAATATTTCACACATAATTAACTAGGAGTATGATTTTAACAAAAGAGCAAGGATACTATAATCTCCAATCTAAGCAAGATCATACAGTGGCCCAAAATAACATAAATATGCACTTATCTCCACTGTTCACTTCATATTCATTAGAGTTCTAGGTATTTAACACTTGAGCCCAACATGGAATGAAAACAGACATTCAATTCTTATGATGGTGTAGTCCAGAAAATAGTTAAAAGACACCATATTTACATGGATTGTCTGATAAGCCATCCATATTGAACCATAAGAGTAGTAGTTCGAAATTATATATTGCCGAACCAGAATACACAAATCTGAATATTACTAACTTACGTTAATATAATCTACTACACTCGAAATTAAGCATTCCGCAATTGACAACGGAACTAACACTGATATGAAATTAAGAAGTAGATAAACCGCGTCATTTCTGTTTACAGGACGCTGCAAGAAAGAACTGGACATGAGTTAAATATGTCCTTTATTCTTAGGTGTGTCATCTTCAAGTGGTTAAGTTACATTTCCATTCAAATGAGTAGTTTCACCATTAGGCTGTATTTATACATGCTTATTACATGGAAACATGACTGTAAATTAAGCACCGAAAGTGAATAGACAATGCAACCAACTAATTCAGATATGTGCAAAATGCGAGCCTTGTCCAATATACTCATGCAAGTGAGGCAAACATGTAGTTAATTTGATAAACGAATGACACAGACTGAACAAGTGATTAAACATGCATAGCTTCTCAGATATACATAATTATTGAGGTCAAACTCAATCGCATCAATACACTCAGTTTGCTTGACGTTACAGGATTATTCTAAAATAATTATTCTCGGCACAGGGTAGGCAAACAGATCCGGTAGTGAGGAGAATTGTCTTTAAGAAAACAGGACCATCAAACACAAGCACATTTAAGTTCTATATTTTTTACGACGATGTGCTTAATAAGATATTAACACGAGACCACAAGACTAAACTCGATGTAATTATAAGAGGTTCATCCATACCAAACACATAACATAGGCATTATATTGAAGTACACAACAGGGCATATTCCGAATTCCTTCATACAGACTCACAATACTACTCTGGGCACGCAGTCGGCACAACATATGCACTTAAAGATGAACAATTCGCCTAATGACAATATTAGGACATATTTAATTAATGCGACCTCACAGGAACTACACAGAGCGAGCCAAACTGAAAACAAACAGATTTTAGGAGATTGATTTACCTTCTCCGGACAGCGAACCGAGGCAGCGTATCAAGTCGTCGATTCACTCGAAGTTTGGTTGCTATTCGATTAAAGTTCGAAGCTTTGGTTTTGGAAGCGAAAGTTGTTCTGTTGGGTGTCTATTGGGTTTTACCTGTTTTCCATGGATGCTGATGATGTAGTCGCGACCTTTCCACTTGCGAGAAATCTTCCCTAAAACAACTGTTTTTTCGATGGATTTCTCACTGTCTCGTCCTATTTCCCTCTCTCAAAATCCCTTTTCTGTCCAAAATCCCCCCTTTTCCCCCGATGCCTTTGCATGTGTACATCGATTGGTATTTATACCCTTGATCTAGGTACTTAGTTATGGTAACTCTGATTTTGGGTATATGGTAAGCTGCGATTTCGGGTATTTCCTACCATAATAGGTGCTGATTTGGTATTGATTCTTACTGCGATTTTCCGTTTATTCGGATGAGATTTTGCGAGATTTGGGTGCGATTCGCCGGATTCTCAGGCGAGAATCTCGGCTGGGGTCTTGGCGGCGATGGGGTGCGAGGGTAAGGGAGGTGCGGCGGTTGAGATTTTTAGGGTTTTTCTAGGTTACGGGGGCTGTTGGTTTTAGGGTTGATGTTTTCTGAAGAGGATGGGGCGTGGGGGGGGGGGGGGATAAGGCTGGGATGTGGGTAATGGGCCACGGGAACTGGGCTGCGGGTTTGGGCTTAAAACAAAGATTGGGCTGGGCGAAAAAGGCTGGTAAATAGGTATTAATTTGGGTAGTGTTATAATTTAGGTGTATTATTTAATTAGTGGTAAATTAAATTATTTAAATTGTGATTAGATTATTTAGGTGCTTTATTAGTCTGAGTTTTAAAATTATTACAATAATAAATGCGAGTGTGCTATTTAATTAGTGCTTAAATTTTATAATGCGATGCTGTTATTAAAATTTATTTATTATGTGTATTCTGCGAAGTTAAATTAAAATTGAATTATTTAAATGCTACATGCAGATATGACATTTAAGGATTGCTTAATACTTTCATGAATGCGACGCTATTATTAAAACGCATGTGTTAGATTAATTTAAATTACGAGTTATGAAATTGCCTTGCTGCGAATATTTTATTTAACACGACGTCATTGTCAAATTATTTATTTTATGTATTTATTTATTTTATTATCATTTAAGAATTATGACAGGGCTTAAAATTAATAAATACGAGCGCGAGACTCTAAGTGCTTAATTTTCTACGTAATACGCGGTGCCATTATTAAATTGCTTATTTGTGCATGTATTAATGTTTTATTTACTGCATTTTATTATTTAAAAATTATTAAAATTATTATTGAAAATTGGTGTAATTTTATAGTTAATGACTGGATGGGAGGGTCAAAATTGGGTGTCAACAACTTATCCCTCTTTGTATGGAGATGATGAAAGAGTCTTCGGACAAAGACGTTGACTTATAGCCAATTTTGTCTCGATCCTCAGAATTAAAATGTTGGGCAATTCAACAAGTGTCGACAAAATTCAAAAACCATCCCGGTCGAGTTATGGCGACACCGGCTACCATGGTCAAACACAAGCGCGGCTAACGCGGACTCAAAATTTGTCCCAGTGTCGAGTTATGACGACACTGGGCTACCATGGCCAAAACACCAAGGCGGGCTAATGCGGACTCAAAATTTGTCACAGTGTCGAGTTATGACGACACTGGGCTACCATGGTCAAAACACCAAGGTGGGTTAGCGCGGACTCAAAACTTGTCCCAGTGTCGAGTTATGACGACACTGGGCTACCATGGTCAAACACAGAGGCGGGCTAACGCGGACACAAATTTTGTCCCAGTGTCGAGTTATGACGACACTGGAGTACCGTGGCCAAAACACTAAGGTGGGTTAGCGCGGACTCAAAATTTGTCCCAGTGTCGAGTTATGACGACACTGGGCTACCATGGCCAAAACACCAAGGCGGGCTAATGCGGACTCAAAATTTGTTCCAGTGTCGAGTTATGACGACACTGGGCTACTATGGTCAAAACACCAAGGTGGGTTAGCGCGGACTCAAAACTTGTCCCAATGTCGAGTTATGACGATACTGGGCTGTGGTGCTAAAATAAAAAATAAAAATAAACTGGCTTGAACCTGGGGGTGTACTGGTATCGAATTATGTTGTTGGGTGTATGGTGATGTGGAATGAGTGGACCGACGCTTGAGGCCGCTTCTGTCATTCGTTAGGAAGGTTGGTCCCCCCAACAAATTGCCCCGGCTCGCTGTAAGAGAAAATCCACGTTGTGCTCCTGCTCCTGCATGCTAAGACTTAAGCAAACGGTTAGTGCATAACTGTTAAGGAAAAATGATGATGCATAATTTTAAAAGCAATGTAACTATGTGAGTAGGAATGTTATCCTGTAAAATGTGATGCCGATTGTGTTGACGTGATGCTGCAAATGCTGTGATTTCGTCCTTGCGCGGACGTGTTGCGATTGTGAATGTGGGTATGTTGTCCTTGCTGCCCCTGTAGACTAAAACTCAAGAAAGAGTTAGTGCATAACTGCGAAGACAGAATAATAAAACATGAATAAGAGATGCAATTTAGAGAGTAGATAAATCGTCCTTGCGTAGATGCGATATGATAATGACGTGGCATCATTTTCGTATGGGCTTCGCTTTCGGATTCGGTGTCGTTTTCGGACATGACGTCATTTTCGGACTTGGCGTCGTTTTGATCGACCTTGATGGCGTCGTTGCCGGGCGTGTTGCGATAACGCGTCGTTACTGGATGTGTTGCCTTGATAACGCCGTCGTTCTGGGCGTGTTCTTCTTTGGCGTCGTTGCGTGACGTCGCTTTGGCGTCGTTGCGTAGACATAATGCTGATAACGTCATTGCCTGGACGTGTTGCTGATGACCTCATTGCCTAGACGTATCGCTGTTGGCGTCGTTGCGCAGACGCAATGCTGATGGCGTCATTGCGTAGATGAAATCGCGATGGCATCGTTACGTGGGCGTAATCTTTGGTGGCGTCGTTGCACGCTGGCGTTATTCGGGCGTCGTTGCGTAGACGTAATGTTGATGGCGTTATTGCGTAGACATAATGCTGATCACGTCGTTGCCTGGATGTGTTGATGATGACGTCATTGCACGGGCGTATTCTTTGTTGGCGTCGTTACGTACGCACGCCTTGATGGCGTCGTGCGTGACGAAATCGCGACGCGTCGTTGCGTGGACGTAATGCTGGTGGCGTCGTTGCGTAGACGCAATGCTGATGACGTCGTTGCGTGGACGTAATGCTGGTGCTCCTGTAGAATATATGCTCCTGCGAGCTGATCTTGAGAAAAATTAGTGTATAACTGTTAAAACGGAATGATAAATATATGAGAAATGCAATTATGTGGGTAGAGATGTCGTCCCTGATATGCAAGATGATGTGGATATTGAGATGTTGTCCTTGCACGAACAGGCTAAATGTTGCAAATGACGAATTGCCATGATGCCTTTGTTGCGATGCGTAGGTTGCAAATTTGACTTTATGCCCGAGCTGATGCGCTAGACTTTGTTGCAGAATTTTGAATTTTGACTGTTGATTGTCGATGCCCCTTTCTGCTTCTGCTGCTTCTGCTGCGGACTTTGAACTTTGGATTGTTGTCATATCCTCTGCTGCTTCTGCTAATATGGAGGACCTGCGCTCAAAGAAAACTTGTGAGTTTGGGGGGGGGGGTCGATTCAGATTTGACTTCGCCGCTTGTTCCTTGACATCTCGCTGGCCTTTATTTGGACTCGCAAACCCATGCAGTTTCCTATCTTGTCCCAGTTTTGAATATGCAAAGGGCGTTTGGCCTAAAGTGGGTTTCAATGGGGTTGCTTGTATATTATGTGTATTCTCGTTATTTCCAAAACGAAGGGAAAGTTTCCTAATGGTGTGACCAAAGCCGATTTAGGCCGCCTACGTATCCCCATTAGGGAATCAGGTCATGACGTAGTTCGTTACAAGCAAAATTGGGTAAAAATTAAAATTTCTAGAGGTGGGACCGAAACCGATATGACCGCCTACGTATCCGCCAAGGGAATCAGGTCGAACGTAGTTCCAATTACAAGCAAAAGAGAAATTGGGATTTTCTAAAAGGTGGGACCGAAGCCGATATGGCCGCCTACGTATCCCCACGAGGGAATCAGGTCACACGTAGTTCCAATTACATGAAAACTTAAGCAAAACATTGTTAAAGCTTAAATATGAGTCTTGAATTATCTTGCTAAACTAAATTGCTCTTCTTATCTAGACTTTAGGCGGACCAGAACAAGGGTGCAAATCCAATCTACCAATATGCCTCCTTGCTCTGCATCATGGCTGGCTGGGTCCTCATGCTCTGCTATCAGTATCTCCTTCTTTTGACTTCTGCGTGGTGCACGCTTGGATAAATGATCGATTCAGGCAGAACGGGTTCTGACCAGGGAACACATCTCTTCCTTTGGGGTTCATTGTACTCATTGGGGGGCCCTCCTCCACTTGAATGACTCCTTCTTTGATCAGCTCCCCTACCTTGTCTCTGAGTGTATAACACCTTCCCATGTCGTGTCTGATGGCTCCAGAATGGTATGCACAACTTTTGTTCTTATCATGAGCTTTGGACTTGGGATTGGGAATATTCTTTGGAATTGGCTGGAGTATCCCTGCAACTCTCAACCTCTCGTACAACTGCGACAAAGGCTCGGCTAAATAGGTGTATACTTTGGCTGGCCTTCCTGTGGCATTTAGGCGGGGTGTGAAGATGTTTAGTGGACGGGCTTTTGGTCGTGGCGTATACACGGGCGGGTATCGCAAAGGGTTGTCGTATGTATTGCGAAAATAGGTTTGTGGTGACCTTTTATCTTGGTTTGTGTTTGGATGGGGTATGGTAGGCATTTGGTTTTGCATGAGATATATGGGTGCATTGTATATTGGCTGAATGGGGTATGTAGTAAGAGGGTACTGGTAATAATTTGGAGGATTTTGACTGTTTTGGTTATTTGCTGTGACGAGTGCTCTAGTGAGGTTTCAGAGCCTTTTGATTTCGGCCTGCAGGGTTGCCATTTGCTGCGGTAATTGGGCGAGGTGTTCGATCGGATCCGCGCTGCTTTTCTTTTCTGAGACCTCTGCTTTGTATATAGGAACCAAGACGGGTTCCGACTCGTTCTGCTCAAATGCCCTTGAATCAGTCATGTCGCTGGACCGTGCCTTTGATCTTGTGAAATATCGATGCTCTGTCATTGCTTAGTCAAATACAAATCGACCTTTGGGGGAGATGATAAATCCTTTTAGACAAAATGTAGCAAACTGCGTTAGTGTAAAGCACGTGATTTTGCAAAAGTGTAAAAACATTTAGCAAGTACATGTTGCACACAAATTGTCACATTGCAAGCGAGTCCTAACATGCATGGGGACCCCTTTATGCCAGAGGTAGGCCTAAACGTCACATATGCGAGGTTATGATGGATCTGTCCAAGCCGTCCAACTGTAATGCTTTTGTTGGAAATGACGACCAAATGACGGTGCACTTTTTTCCAATTTCAGCATGTCATGATTAGGCTTGGATTTGTCTATCATTGTCACGCTACACATAATATGCTGGTTGATCGTTGGGTTGAGAAACCCGTTGACAAGTTTGGTGTCTTCCTAACTGTGGCGTCGATACCAACGACCCACCTAAGGTAAATGCATGCATGCCTTAAAATAAAGGGTGATATAGCTCTATCCTGAGTTTCTAAGATTTGGCTTTACTAGACGCAAGGTTTCCGAGCGGACAACTCGAGTGAGAAGGCTACGCGGCTGATCAGACGAACCGATCTAACTCCGCGCAGGCGCCAACTCTCTTAAAATTTGGATATTTGAAGAAATTTGCGGGTGCGCGAAGCACACCAGCGCGTGAGTGTGTGATAATGTGAATTTTCCAGAGTGGAAGAAATATGAACGGAATGCCAGTTTAAGGAAAGCAGTAAAGCAAATAGCAATTAAAACAAAATACAGCATACAAAAATTAAATGCAAAAATAATGCCGAATAATAACCATAGGTCTGTTGTGGTTAAGAACCTTAAGTCCCCAGCGGAGTCGTCATTTCTGTCACGCCCTTTTCCGACCGCGACATTTATTTCTAGTGAATCCTGCTTGATAAAAGGTTAGAAAAAATAGAATAAAATGCTAAAAGTGCAAAAAAAAGAATGCTAAAATGTTAAAGAGGTACTAAAGGTGCTAAATGCTAAAAGGGTGCTAAAAGGGTTCGCGGAGTCGCCACCTAATTATTTGGGTGAATTAGGACACCTAAATGTTAACTAGTTTAAAGTAAACATTAGCTCCATTTTTATGGTCTGCTAAACTTAATGAGATTCTGGACAAGAGTTCTTTATTATCCTAAAGGGAAGGGGTCAGGCACCCTAAAGGATCCGCTAACTTGCGATTGTCCGTTCAAACCTAGGGTTAAATTATTTATGCTAAGATGCAATGTAGAAGGTGTTTTAGTAAAAGAATGTATTTTGTCTTTTATTAAGAAGTCATATGACTAGTGCTATATGTGTAAAGTTTAAAAGCATGTATTTATTTAACAAATTTGATTTATTGACTAAATGTATACATTTGCCTACCTTGATTAATATACTACATGCTTAAGGGGGGGGGGGGTTCTTAGTATATATATATATA
Organism: Przewalskia tangutica; assembly: GCA_029844215.1. Classification (NCBI taxonomy): domain Eukaryota; kingdom Viridiplantae; phylum Streptophyta; class Magnoliopsida; order Solanales; family Solanaceae; genus Przewalskia; species Przewalskia tangutica. The sequence continues at coordinate 136,911,100 of CM056720.1, read as the reverse complement.
ATAAAAAAAATAAGATTTCTATATGGATTTTATAGCGAATGGGTTAGGAATCTTGAAAATAATATCCTAGCTACATGATTAGTTATGCAAGTTAAGATTATTAGGTGGTTTAGTATAGCTTAAACTATGTATGGATAATCTAAAATATTTAATTCGAAGGGAAACAAATTGCTAGTTAACTACTTTCTAATCTATTGACTTAAGGATTGACATTCTAAGAGTTCTACTAATAACGTAATGTTAGACAATTAATTTATAATAAATGAATGGGCAAGATAAAGAAAATAATATTGACTCGAGGGAATGGCGACAACACTCGCCGCAGTTTGGAATGTTCCTATGCGAGATGGATGCACATAAATGCGGGCCTTTATTTGAAGTAGCTCAAGATAAGTTTCGCCATGAGACTCTTTATTTTTGCTCCGATGCGTTTCATGTAAGAGAAAAAAGAAAAGAAAAGGATTAGTATATTATCAAATAATAGCCAACATTAGCATAAAATTTAAACATAGAAAGTCACTTTATTTCGGTAACCAACGGGTCCCAAAATGACCTTTGTTAAGGCCAGATCTGCCCGGGGAAAACTGAATGCGGCGCAAGCCCCATCATATGCAGAGGGGTATATCGAAACAGGTTCTAATTTAATAACCTCGATGCTATGTCTATCAAATATTTCACACATAATTAACTAGGAGTAGGATTTTAACAAAAGAGCAAGGATACTTTAATCTCCAATCTAAGCAAGATCATACAGTGTCCCAAAATAACATAAATATGCACTTATCTCCACTGTTCACTTCATATTCATTAGAGTTCTAGGTATTTAACACTTGAGCCCAACATGGAATGAAAACAGACATTCAATTCTTATGATGGTGTAGTCCAGAAAATAATTAAAAGACACCATATTTACATAGATTGTCTGATAAGCCATCCATATTGAACCATAAGAGTAGTAGTGCGAAATTATATATTGCCGAACCAGAATACACAAATCTGAATATTACTAACTTACGTTAATATAATCTACTACACTCGAAATTAAGCATTCCACAATCGACAACGGAACTAACACTGATATGAAATTAAGAAGTAGATAAACCACGTCATTTCTGTTTAGAGGACGCTGCAAGAAAGAACTGGACAGGAGTTAAAGATGTCCTTTATTCTTAGGTGAGTCATCTTCAAGTGGTTAAGTTACATTTCCATTCAAATGAGTAGTTTCACCATTAGGTTGTATTTATACATGTTTATTACATGGAAACATGACTGTAAATTAAGCACCGAAAGTGAATAGACAATGCAGCCAACTAATTCAGATATGTGCAAAATGCGAGCCTTGTTCAATATACGCATGCAAGTGAGGCAAACATGTAGTTAATTTGATAAACGAATGACACAAACTGAACAGGTGATTAAACATGCATAGCTTCTCAGATATACATAATTATTGAGGTCAAACTCAATCGCATCAATACACTCAGTTTGCTTGACGTTGCAGGATTATTCTAAAATAATTATTCTCGGCACAGGGTAGGCAAACCGATCCGGTAGTGAGGAGAATTGTCTTTAAGAAAACAGGACCATCAAACACAAGCACATTTAAGTTCTATATTTTATACGACGATGTGCTTAATAAGATATTAACACAAGCCCACAAGACTAAACTCGATGTAATTATAAGAGGTTCATCCATACCAAACACATAACATAGGAATTATATTGAAGTTACACAACAGGGCATATTCCGAATTCCTTCATATAGACTCACAATACTACTCTGGGCACGCAGTCGACACCACATATGCACTTAAAGATGAACAATTCGCCTAATGACAATATTAGGACATATTTAATTAATGCGACCCCACAGGAAATACACAGAGCGAGCCAAACTGAAAACAAGCAGAGTTTAGGAGATTGATTTACCTTTTCCGGACAGCGAACCGAGGCAGTGTATCAAGTCGTCGATTCACTCGGAGTTTGGTTGCTATTCGATTAAAGTCCGAAGCTTTGGTTTTGGAAGCGAAAGTTGTTCTGCTGGGTGTCTATTGGGTTTTACCTGTTTTCCATGGATGCTGATGATGTAGTTGCGACCTTTCCACTTGCGAGAACTCTTCCCTAAAACAACTGATTTTTCGATGGATTTCTCACTGTCTCGTCCTATTTCCCTCTCTCAAAATCCCTTTTCTGTCCAAAATCCCCCTTTTTCCCCCGATGCCTTTGCATGTGTACATCGATTGGTATTTATACCCTTGATCTAGGTACTTAGTTATGGTAACTCTGATTTTGGGTATATGATAAGCTGCGATTTCGGGTATTTCCTACCATAATAGGTGCTGATTTGGTATTGATTCTTACTGCGATTTTCCGTTTATTCGGATGCGATTTTGCGAGATTTAGGTGCGGTCGCGGATTCTCGGCGAGAATCTCTACTGGGTCTTGGCGATGGGTGCGAGGTAAGAGAGGTGCGGTTGAGATTTTTAGGTTTTTCTAGGTTGGAAATTTCTGGTTTTAGGGTTGATGTTTTACGAAGAGGATGGCGTGTGTGGGGAATAAGGTGGGATGTGGGTAATGGGCGCATGAACTGGGCTACGGGTTTCGGCTTAAAAAAAAGATTGAGCTGGGCGAAAAAGGCTGGTAAATAGGTATTAATTTGGATAGTGTTATAATTTAGGTGTATTATTTAATTAGTGGTAAATTAAATTATTTAAATTGTGATTAGATTATTTAGGTGCTTTATTAGTCTGGGTTTTAAAATTATTACAATAATAAATGTCAGTGTGCTATTTAATTAGTGCTTAATATTTATAATGCGATGCCGTTATTAAAACTTATTTATTATGCGTATTCTGCGAAGTTAAATTAAAATTGAATTATTTAAATGCTACATGCATATATGACATTTAAGGACTGCTTAATACTTTCATGAATGCGACACTATTATTAAAACGCATGTGTTAGATTAATTTAAATTACGAGTTATGAAATTGCCTTGCTGCGAATATTTTATTTAACACGACGTCATTGTCAAATTATTTATTTTATGTATTTATTTATTTTATTATCATTTAAGAATTATGACAGGACTTAAAATTAATAAATACGGGCGCGAGACTCTAAGTGCTTAATTTTCTACGTAAGACGCGGTGTCATTATTAAATTGCTTATTTGTGCATGTATTAATGTTTTATTTGCTGCATTTTATTATTTAAAAATTATTAAAATTATTATTGAAAATTGGTGTAATTTTATAGTTAATGACTAGATGGGAGGGTCAAAATTGGGTGTCAACAGATATCTCATTCTCAATAATCATTAGTCAAGGCTATTTTAAGAGTTACTTTCTATCATTAATATCTCACTTTATTAATGACAACGTAAGCTCAAGGTATGCACATATGTCTGTTGCCTTTCCACCTAAATCAGCTGAGGAGAAGGAGTACATGTCTCGAGTTCCCTATGCTAGTGCAGTAGGAAACTTGATGTATGCAATGGTCTGCACTAGACTTGATCTTTCACAGTCTGTTAGTGTTGTTAGCAGGTTTATGAGTGAGCCTGGCAAAGAGCATTGACAAGCTGTGAAGAGGAGTTTTCGGTACCTCAAAGGTACGTCTGATGTTGGTCTCATTTATAGAGGTGATAAAGAGTGTTTGGTGATAGGGTTTTCAGACTCCGACTATGCTGAAGATGTTGACAGTAGAAGATCTATGACTGGTTATGTTTTCACTCTTGGTGGTTCAGTTGTCAGTTGGAAAGCTACTGCGACTCTGATGACTTTGTCGACTACTAAGAGTACATGACATTAGCGTAGCGACGGAGGAATCGGTTGAAAGGATTGATCGTGATCCGGGTCTACATCAGATCGGACCACGATGTCTTGTGGCGATCTCGATGCAACTGTTTAGCAAAGGATCAAGTCCATCATGAGAGGACTAAGCACATTAATGTGAGGTATCATTTTCTGAGAAGTGAGAAGAGAATCAAGGTGAATAAAGTGGGTACTGCTGATAACCCAGCTGATATGTTCACAAAGTCGGTTCCACACAGCAAGTTCCAACACTGTTTGGACTTGCTCACTGTTAGGAGTTGCTGATTTCCCCTTGAGGGCAAAATCTAGGGCAGAAGGAGTCTAGTACATATGGCACTATAATGGTGCATCTGTTATTTGTGAGAGGATTCAAGTCAAGGTGGAGATTTGTTGAAATATGTCTTGAATCCGGACATATTAGGTTTATACCATGTTTAGGAATCCTTTTCCTTTTCTGTTTGAAAAACCTTTTCCTTTTCTATTTGGAAAACATTTCCTTAGTCTGTATAGAGGGTACTCTATATAAACCCCATAGGTGATAACCTAATAAGCAATCTAAAATACAATCTAGACACACTCTAAAAAATGTATTCCTCAAGATCAATAAAGTTTTATTCTCTTCTGTCCGTGGACGTAGCTAACACATTGTTAGTGAATCACGTTAAATCGTTTGTGTCATTTACATTCATTATTATTCTTTCTTCTGTTTAATTGCTTCCGCTATAACATCTTCCATGATTGTCATTGAGACATTGTTTGTCAAATCATTAAAACATCAATATAAGTTCATCATCTATCATCGAGCTAGCAACTACTTAAAAATTTCCGCCTTTTTGATGATGATAAACACATAGGAACTTCATATATCTTCAAGTGCCCTTTGATTAGCTTCATTCAATCTTCTTCAACTCTGACTCAATTCTTCCCCCTTGGACTATGCTTCTATGTTGACAATCTTTTCCCCTTAGAACCAACTTCATGTTGTTCTACCAATGTATTGATACAACTAAGGCTCACTACACGAGGTTTGTAAGCTCGCAATAGTCCACCCTCGAGCACAACGAGGTTTGTAAGCTCACTGAGTCGGCTAATGGTAGGAATTTACCTTCCATTCATTGTAGCCTTCTTGATGGATACATTGCGTAACTAATCAAGTATAATGGCCTTCTTAATATGCTAGCCCACTATTGACAACCATATAAACGACTAGGTTGTATGAAACCTATAAATGATGAGTCTAATGATATATATTTATAGACCATATTGTAGCTCAGGACATTTATTTTTCAACCTTATATCTCCTCATCCAATGCCTTCTAATAGGACTAAGTTCTTTTATAAATAAGAACCAGTTCCCTTACAATGAATTCTAATTAGGAACTAGGATATGTGTGCACCTTTATATTTTCAACATCTTAGACCATCTCTTCAATCTCCATATGGTCATGTATTTTTGTGTCTGATATATCTGATATTGACACATGATCTATGTGAATATATGAACTAAATCTTCCCCTTTTGACATCATAAAAAAGTAAGTATGTCGACAAGATCCAATGTATTCTATCAATATCAAACTCATGACCACTCGGGCTGTATTATCATGAACATGATACAACAACTCTAACAATATAATCTAGTTAAAAACGTATGAGAATATTCTCATGCACCAGTTTAAGTATTAGACCCAATTGTTACATATTAATCTACAGAGTCAGGAAATATATGAAATTCAGGTCAGCATTTTGTAGTATTTAGGCTTAGTATAGACTACGAAGGGATATGGACCAGGTTTTCTGTTTAAGCACAATTTGTTTAGAAAGTCCCTATGTAAGGTGAGTACATAAATCCTCTTTGGTACTCTCATAATTCAATAGTCCCCCCTCTCTATCATCCCCATTTTCTTCTTTCTTCATATCTACTGACTTTATTTGGAGCCTGCTTTTTTTATTCCATATTGACAACTTCCATCTTGCTAATCCCTTTACCCCTTAGACACTAACTCTTCCAATGTTTCTCTATGTTTAGTGTCTCCATTCATTTTCTTCAAACTCTCACTATATTATTGTCCCTGGGTCACTGGTTGTGTTCTTTAGTAACATATATTTTAGTTTTTTTTTTTAGCATTTTTGACTTAGAGATTTTTATTGGTGATCCTCTGAGGAGAGTTGAGATGTGTACTGACCAATAAGTAAAGACTTGCAAATACGGGAGGGGCTCTGTGACTTTGGGTATTGGCATAGGGTAACTCAAGTTGGTTTCTTTCATGAAAGGTTTTTTATAACTGACTAGGATGGGTATGTAACATAGACATATTTATGCAACTTTCAATTTGAAAGGAGGTGCATACCTGATAGTCATCAGAACCAGATTCTTTGACTAGTTTCCTCGTTGTATGTCTTGTCTATGTTGAATTGTTCATTTCATGAGTGCATACCATTTAAGGTATACGATCGAGTAAGACATTGATGCACTTAGAATCTTTCCAAAACACTCTCTTTCCATACCTAATTTGAGGAGAAGTCTGGTGTAGTCAGTTTATCTTCCAATTTTTGCTCCTTTAGCTGCTTCATTTATCAACTGCAGGTTTGGTTGTCCTCTGTTTCTTCAACACCATTTTCTTGAAGATCATACTTTTCCTTAATAAGTCTTTCTTTGGTTGAGGGATCAATTTTTTGTCATGTGTTATTCTTGATAGACTACCATGACATTTACACTTTTTCACTATTTTCTTCTGGAGAACCAGTTCCATCATCTGGGTTCTTTGGGCATATTTCATTATCATAAGTCTATGTGGGTGTACTTCTTGTCTATGTATTGCAGATTCCTCATTCTTCCCACAAACATTGAGATGGCTTTTGGTTGCTTCTACTCAGTTCATTCTCTAGTTTTATTATTCTTCCCTACACTGACTTTGAGTGTTCATAAAGATTCTTCGGATAAGTTCTTGTATGACGGTCTTTGAGATCTGTTCCAGAAATATTGTATCCTCATCTTTTTGAGAATCAGGTTCCCAATGATAGTAATTGGGAAAGGTAGATCCTGATTACTTCTTCTTAGCCATATGTTGTGTTGCTGCTTCTTCCTCAAACTTGTTCAACTAGACCATCAGTTATCTTTGTTAAATACCGAGTTACTTGATTTATTCTATTCACTTTTGCTTATTTTTTTTATTGCTGCTATAGGTATTTAGAGGCTTTTCTTGTCAGTGTTTTGATTTATGAATTCAAGTGCTAATATTTCTTCTGCAAGAGAACTTCATGTTTCCCTTATATGCACTAGGGAGTGGGATTTTTGTGAACTGATATATCACATCCTCTATTTTGTAGGCTGCTGGTAGTAAAGTATTTTTGTTTTGCCTTTTCATGTGCTGAGACCTTTTCACATGCTCTAGTTTTCTCCTACCTTAGTCTTCCATGTTTACTTAGGGATAAGTTTTAGGAACCCACTTAGAATCGGGATCCCTTAGGTGTGAGTATGTCTTAGTTTGTGCTTGAAGTGAGGGACCATATTTTTCTCCCTTCTTTTATTCCTCAGCCTGCTATCTTGTTTTGGCTACCCACATCTTAACTGTATAGTTGTTCTGCATGTGTCTGTAATCATCAAAATAAGAGATTTGAACATAAGTTTTTTCATCTTTGAGGTTTGAGCCTGATATGCTATTTCTTTTCCTTCTATGCAGGAAGAATGTTTTCTCTGAGGGCCTCTTCTTCTTGTATAAATCTTTCTTGATTTTCTTTGTTGATTCCTTCAACTGCTTCAGAGTTTCTTTAACTTCATTTTTGTCTTGGGGAGTGTGGATAAAATCCTCTATTTCATGTCCAACTTTTTCATTCCACAGCGAGAGAACTTATTCCTTGAGTTTTTTATTTTCACTTACTTGGTTCTCTTTCTCTTCTTCTAGGGTTGACTAGATCATTTTGAGGATGGCGTACTCTTGCATGAGTTTATTCTTGTTAATATGTAAAGTCCCCAACATATTTTGGATGGTTTGAGACACACTTCCCATCTTTTCTCTGTAGTAACTGTAAACTTCTTCCCCTACTTCTAAAAATAACTTCCTGCTAATATCCTCGTCCTTATCATCTTCATCTCTCTATGCTGATATTTTTTAGAGTAAGTAACATTGTGGGGGTCATCTACAATTTTTTCTTCGTTACTCATTGATATAAGTGTTTATTAATTGTTCATTATGGCTTGATTATTTTCTTCTATTGCAGTAGCCAACGAGTCCTCCATAAACTCCCGATCTTCATCTTCATTATCTGAAATGGCCATAAATGCGAGTTTTTCATATTTTATGTTAAGAGATGCTCTTTGTTTTGATGAGTCTTCTATGTATCCCTTCAGTATCAAATGTTTTTAACATTCTTCTAAATTCTCCGACGATTCTTCTGGTGCTTAGTTTCTTGAATAAATCTTCATCATAGATCTTTTTTTTGTCTTCATGCAAATGGACTCTTTTATAGAATGTGTTTGTTTTTCCACCAACCATAATATTTGCAATTGTAGTATGGTTGTCTTGTTGTTGATTGATCTTCTTGGTGTTCTTGAGGTTCTATCCTTTTTAGCATGGCGTGATCTAGCTCTGATACCAGTTGTTAGGATCGGGCTACTCCTATGCACTCTAAAAAACAAATTCTTATAGCAACTATGCAAGAAGGTAATGAAGCAAAAATATAAATCCAACACAAGTATTTTCAGTAGAAAAACTGCATGCTCAAGGGAGGCAAAAACCACAACCTATCTTCTATATGACTCTTCTAAAACTTCACTACAAGATTCGTACAAAGGTTTATGATCTTCATTATAATACTTAAAGGATATGTTTCTCTAACAACCCACCTCTACCCACTTATACAATAGAAATCTCGAGACTCTACCCAGTAAAGAGATCCCTTACAACTCAATAACCAACCAAACACTTATTACACATTATTTACAAAGGTAAATAGATGGAACATACCAAAACAAAGCCTAACTAAGACAACTGAAGAACTTAATAATAGATCTTGATATGCTCAGGTTCTTTGTCAACTTGTAGTTGGAATATTGTGATTGTGTTTAAGCTCCAAAGCTTGTTCATGCTATGTATATATAAAAGTAGCTGCTGCCCTTGAATGTTGATGTAACATCCTGTAAATTCGGGTTAGGTATGAATGAATTAAATGAGTATTGATGTGTCATTTTAGTTATGTGAATCCCTTTGTGATGAATTTGGGTGATATATGGCCGTTTTGAAGTCAAACCAAATAAGGGAGTTTGTAAAAGTTCTTAAATTTATCTAAGTCTGAGGTAGTTCCACTCATGCCTAAGAGTAGTTACATTGGGAATATAAGCAAACGAAAAGCATGGAAGTTGTAGATCTTTGAAATACATTTCCAACCATATATGGTGCTCAACCGGAGCTTTGTGCTAGGAGTTATGCCCGTTTTATCGAGCATTATAGCCCTCGCACAAGCATCACGCTGAAAATGTTTCTCTGAATCTTACTCTCAGAGGCATGTGTGATGGGTGTGTGATGCACACGCATGGAGCGACCCAATTTGTACTATGGATGTGCGACGTACGACTATAGCACATCATATTTTGCTGGTTCTGAATTTTATATGCTCAAAACCTCATCATAACTCTTTCCCACTTCGTTTAGATGAACTTTTGAAGGAAAATAACTTTAGAAACCTCTCTCAAACCCTAAGATGAGTTCCTAATCCATCCATATCAATTATATGCTGAATTCATTCTTGTTTGACACTGGTTCATCTTCTCAAATCCTAGATTCTTGAAAACTCAAGGAGAAGAAGAGGTGTGTAAGATTTTATCTCAAAGGTAAGACCTCTGATTTTTATGATATTATTGAAGATTATTAGGCTATTACAAAGTCTATTACATGATTAGGATCCATGAATGATTCTTACAAGGTTCAAGAACAAGTTCCAAGGCTAGGAAAAAGTCATAGTTTTCGAATTAGTGATAAAACTCATAGAATTGAATAAAGCTTTAATATTTCTAATCTAAATCCATTGTAGAGTGATTGTTGAACTTTGGATAATCTGTTGGTAGTATTTTAGCGGGATTAAAGGCATGTATCTTTGTCAAATATACTTTTTAACCTTTAAAAATGGTTTCTTTGGCAAAGTTTCATGTGCGTGAGAGACAAACCCTCATGGAAACCTAGTTGTATCATATTATATACACACATTCGTGATTTTACTTATCAAAGGATTGTTGAAACCTATTTATAGAGCTTTAGTCATTGAATATGCTTTTCCCTTATATGGGATGGTTTAAACTTGTTTTCAAATACTCGATATTTAAATATGTTTGCCCTTGCTATGGGATGAACAAATTGACTTCTAAAGTGATAATCTTTAAATATGTTTTTCCTATTACGGGATGATTGAACTTGGTTTCTAAAGCTTCGGTCTTTAATGTGTTTTGCTCTATGAGCGGGTTTATTAAAGTTGAAACTTATTTACTGACTTGAACATGATTCTAAACCAATTAATGACTTAACGTACCTCTATTAACGAGATGATGAACATAATCCATAATGAGTGATTCAAGATTTATGCTATGATTGTGATTCGGCTAACTTGTCATAATTTCTATTTGTGTGTGTTTGGCCTAGCTACGTAGTCACTATGGATCCCAGTGTGGTTTGCCTAGCCATTCTGGAGGAAGGATAACCATCAAGTGTAAATAACCCCGGTGTGTTTTTGCCTAGCTATTTGGAAGGAAGGATAGCCAACAAAGGTCAATAGCCTCAGTGTGGTTTGCCTAGCCATTCGGGAGGAAGAGTGTACATCAAAGGTTCATAACCCCGATGTGGTTTTGCCTAGGTATTAGGGAGGAAAAATAGATATCGAGGGTGACAATCCCGATGTGGTGCTTTTATGCGGTTTTAGAGAACCTTAATGATCATCCCTTCGTTATATTGATTTGGTCATGTATTGGCATGTGTTATACTTTGGTTGTCTGTGAGTGGCCTATTGATAATCTTGAGTTCATTATTGGAATGACTTAATATGAACAGTAAAATAAGTTGAAATTGATGTACTTCTAGGTTTTTGGCTCTTATTGGTGATTTTACTAAGGTTAAAGACTTAACTCTATCTTTAGTATTTCGAACTTCATTTGAAAGAACTTAAGGTAACGAGAATGACTTAAGGATTTAAAGTGATTATATCTTCATCATTGAATTATATTGGATACTTGTTATACCCCGTGGTTGGTGGCCGCGCGTTCAGGGCCCTCGGCGTGTGGCTGAGCGCCATGGCGGGTGATTGTAGGCGGCCGGAGAGAGACGCATGGCGCGAAAGATCGAGTCGTGAAGTTTCAGCGCTGGCCGCGGAAGCGAGCATGGCCGGAAAGTCCGCGAGGAGTTGCGGCGCCGCGACGCCAGCTCGCAGCGGCTCGGCGAAATCGGCGGAAAAACTTAGGAAAATCGATCTTTTCTTTTAAAGGGCATGGGTGGGTGACAAGTGTCCCCATCTGATTTTTGCATCGTTATATTGACCAAGTCTTAAAGACTTGGTCATCTTTCATCTCTCTCTTAGAAAAAGCTCCTCCTTCTCTCTTAATTATTTTAAGCTCATCCTTCTCTCTAAAACTCCAAGAGATATTCTAGCCTTAGGAAAAATCGAAAAGTAAAAGGCAAGAAGAAAGCATGGCTAGCTAATGAAGGTTGTTGTGGTGGTGTTCTTGGAATAGAAGCTAGCAAATTGTTGGATAAATTTGGCTAAAGCTCTAAGGTAATGATTCTTCCTCTATTATTAGTTTTTAGTGTTGCATGTTAAGAAGAAAGTACTTGTGGTAGTAAATAATGCTATTAGAGTCATTGCATGCAAGAAATGTGGGTTGGGTATGAAGGATTTGGCTAAAGAGATATTATGAGCATGTTGTAGCCTAAAAACTACTTTTGAATTGTTAAGTGAATTGTTATACCTTTTGGGGCAGAATTTTACACACCCAAGTTTAGGCGTGTAATCCCCTTTGATATGTTTGGATTGTTGAGCCTTAAATGTGGCATTTGGATGTTGAATTCGGCCTTGAGAAAGGTGGCAAAGTATGTAGAAACAAAGGAAATGCTGCCCAATTTTCCATAGAATTAGGGGCTTTGAACTTAGATTATTTCTACATTGAAATTAGAGGTTAATAAACGTATTATGGTCATTATAGGTTGACGTATTACGTGCGATAGTTGGAATTAACAAGTGGATTGACCGAAGAGGTATGTAGAGCTTTCCTATCTCTTGAGCATGAATAGTTGTATCTATGTAGTACGGTATACGTACAAGATTTGATAATCTTCACTTGTTTTAAAGTATAATGATACTTGTTTCATTTCAAAAGTATAAGTCCCTTGGATTGAGGGAAAATGTATTTGACAAAGGGATAACGCTAATATAATGACTTTATGGGAAGTTGGTTATATTAGTTTTCTTGAAAGGTTCACAAAGAAAGGTTTACTCTAATTAAAACAAGTACGGGTAAAGGATTTGAAACTAAGAAAGGTGAATTGATTTTTAGGCATTGGTTGCCTAAGGTTTTAAAGGAAATGAAGTCACTTGATTTAGAAGCCTATTATATTTCTAAAAAGGAAATGTGACTTGTCTTGAAAAGAAATCGTAACTTGATACTATTGATCGGTGTATTTTGTATACACCTTTTGAGTCAGTTTTAGTTAGTCTTTTGTCCCATTTTGCACATATAAGTGTCGTATTAGGATAGTGTTTCTTTCTTTTGAGTCAAAGTGGTTAAAATGGCCAAATGGCGGAAAAAGAGCAAAAAAAGGGCAAAAGAGGAGATGCGGAGTGGAAACAGAGAAAGTGGCGAACGAGGAAAAATCAAGACCAGCGCGACGCCTCGGGCAATGGCAGCGCGGCGCTAAACATCCGAGAGCTACGAAGATCTGCGTCGCGGCGCCTCGACAGCCAGATATCGGGGCGCGGCAAAACACGAGGCTGCAGAACTCCGTGGCCGCGGCATCTGCGAGCGCAGCCGACGCGGAAAAATTAGGTCTTTGACGAAAATCGGGTCGGGCACGAAGGAAAAGAGGGAGGCGGATTGCAGACTATAAAAGGAGAACCCTAGGCAGTTTTTAAGTGATACACTTCTTGCACAACACAATACTTTGGCTTGGAGATTGGATACCATTAGATTAGTAATTTCTTTTCCTTTTCTTTACTTTATTTGATTTTTATGATGAACTTTGAATTAGTTCTTGTCATATTTATGGCTAGGAACTAATTCTCTTATAGGGCTTTCCATGTTGAATTGCTAGAAACTTATGTTATAAATTAATGCATGCTTATGGTTACTTTTCTTATTGTGAGATCTATCCAATAATTGAGTTGAATTCTTGGTAATTAATTGACAACTAATTATCACTATATGATTTCTAATCAGATTCTGAAAAGGGGAGATTGTGAATATGTTGTAAGTTGGGTAGACATTCTTGGATTGGGGATGAAAATACCTCAATTATTTATGTAGCGTTGATGAGAGGCTTAACAACCCTAATTTTGCGCATTGTGCGTGACGGTCAACTAGGTTTTTGTTCTTAATCCTCCTATAAAGTTATCCTTATCAGAAAGGTAGGTAAGGTGCGATCGGGGTTGCGTGTTTATATAACCCTAACGGGAGTATAAAATGATTTCGTAAACCTGCTTTCTCCTAAAGAAGAATACCATAAGTTAATGCATTAGTAAGTAGCATAAGCGGATAGTAAGGATACATGGAAGCCCTATTCTCATCACCACTGAAGTAAATCTTTATATTAAAATAGCTTGCATAATTCGTAGTTATAAACAACAAATCAATCATAAATTCACCAAATAGATACTAGAAAATAGATAGTTGGTAATTGAACCCTAATCCTTGAGGACGATATTCGGTCTTATCAAGACTATACTACTTGTCACGATAACGTGCACTTGCGTTTAAAGTGTGTGCATCTTACCGCGCATCAAGTTTTTGGCGCCGTTGCCGGGGATTAGGCATTAGTTCAATATCAAATTTGTCTATTTTTAATTTCTAATTTGGTTTTTATTTTAATTTTTAATTTTTACGTTTTTATTTTTATTTTCGAAAAGTTCGAGGTGCCGTGATTCTTTGTTGGTTTTGATTTATCTCAGGAATTTTTTAGATATGGATTTTTACTGTCAATATGACAGAGAACCAACCATAGAGGAAGAGAGGGAGGAGTTAAGAGAAACGATACTCGCCTCACGAGATACCAAAATCGATTCATAGATGAAACAAGAATGGCCATGCAGGTTGGAAACGCAAATAGCGAGCTCGCAATCATATTCAACAATGAAACATATGAAGAGCAATGCACTGGGGTAAGCAATGAGAAACACAATGTCGTGCAATTGACACGAAGGATGCCGAATCGGGGAGATAGAGAGTTCGCAGCAGCGTGGCCGCGATGAGCGGTGGCGCGAAGATTATGAGACAATGCAGAGCGGTCACGAAGGTTACGCATCCGAGGCTGAGCAGAAAGTGGCGCCGCGCTCAAGATCGGCGCGCGCCGAACCTGTAAACCGAGAAATCGGCACGGTGGCAACCGCACGGTGATGATACCATATCTGTCCACGACCGACCGGGATCGCGCGGCGGTGCCCTACAGGCACCCTTACAGGTAAACATCAGAGAAAATCAGCGGAACATACATGAAACTTATAAATAACACAACAGAAGTAAAACAACAGGTTAGCCGATAGGGCTACCTTCCTGGACATAATATATATATATATAACGGCGATTGCCTTCTTTTTACAAATCGACCCATATAGGTGACTACACCTCAAGAGTTTTAACATAACCTTTGTGGCGGACAAGGCCCGCCGTACCCTGAATATACATAGCCATGACAACTCGGAATCATTGGAGCCATCTCGAGAATCTTTGAACCAGGATCCTAAGCTCGCGGATCCACAATCATGGTACCTAAACTGCGGACATGAACGCGGCCCCGAAGAAGTCGATCAACAGTACGAATATGGAGCAGAAATAACGTCTGATGTGATCATAAGCGTACAAAAGAATGACAAGACAAGTATAAAAATACATACCAGATCCTGCCGTGTCATTACCACTTATGAACTTAATTTCACATCAATATCCTTTTTCCATTCCATTAAGAGTTATAGCCATATCTTACGTACTTACTTAGGAGAAGTCATTAAGTTCATTTCTGTCTAACTTACTTATCTTTCATAACATAGTCCGCCTGCGGAGGGACACATATACTACGACCCAAACCGACGCGATCAAGTCACACCAATATCGAAGCATGCCGTGGAATCCCCATCACCGGCGACTAAAAGTGTAAAACATAACCATGGGTCTCACGCCCATAATATCAATCAAAAACAGGTGGTATAACGTCTTGGGGCTTGCCCCTCATTTATACTCTTACCCTGGAGAAGGTGGTAAAGCAGGGGGTATAACGTCTTGGGGCTTGCCCCTCATTTATACTCTTACCCTATCTCGACCGGTCGTCAAACAACACGTAAAGCAGGTGGTACAGCGTCTTGGGGGGTTATCCCTCACTCATACTCTTACCCTGGAGAAGGTGGTATAACGTCTTGGGGCTTGCCCCTCATTTATACTCTTACCCTATCTCGACCGACCATCATACATAACATAAGCCCTACCGGCTTATCATACATAACATAATCACCACCAGCTTACCATACATAACATAAGCACTACCGACTTATCATACATAACATAAGCAAGTTAAGAAATCCCCTAACTTCTTATTAGCTTGTTCATATACACTCTCATTTTTGTTTACTTAAGGCACTAACATGTCATTATAAAATCCGGGAATTTAACCCAACGTACTACGTGCCGTTACTCCTTTAAAATGATTCTCTTTCAAATAAAGCTTCCAAGATACTAATAACCGTAGTATCAAGTCATATCTACTCTTCAAGACAAGTCACAATACTTTTTAGAAATACAATTAAAGGCTTCTAAATCAAGTGACTTCTTTCTTTGAAACCTTAAGCAATTGGTACCTTTAAAACAATTTGCCCTTTCTTTATTTCAAATCATTTCTTTGCTTACATTACTGAAGAAAACCATTCTTTAAAATCTTCCATAAAGTTGTTATAACCAACTTCCCATAAAGCCGTTATAACTCTTTATTTCTTAGACATATTCATTCACTTTGATAACCAAGAAACTTATACTTCAATTCAAATCACATAGCTTTCAAAATACTTCAAGTCTCTTAACTTTTAGGAAAACAAGTTTCTTAACTTAGAATGGCAAGAAATCAATACTTTCCAAATCAAGTATTCTATACTTTTAAATCGTTCATTTCTCCTTTAAGAATCAAGTCCATAACCTTTTAACAAATTTGAGGTCCATAGTCTTAAAACTTCATACGTAAATTCTTATAAATTAAGTAACATATACAGTGCGTTGTGAATAAGTTATACTTATTTATAACTATCTTAATCAAGTAGCCATGATCTAGAAAATGTAATACAATTTTGTCTTATCTTAGTTTCTATGCAGATGGAGAATTCTACTTGTTTTAACATAATTAATTGTCATTACATTTTCCTTTATTAACGCTGCAATGGCTTGTTCGATACTTATTCTTATTCGTGCCGTAAATTAGCCAATTCAACTGCTCCAAATACCTCTAACGACTCTTACCAACATCCCCATAAGACTTGGTAAGAACTTAGATAACTTAGACATAACCTTTACGTAGAGTAAATCAACATACATACCTCTTAACTTCTAAGAGTAGAAGGAATCATGAAATAGTACTACACGTATATTCCATACATAGAATCATGTCAAAAGAAGGAAGAGGTTCACATACCTCGCGACGATTATCGACAAGAGCAAAAGCTCCAAAGTACTTCCACCTTGAGCTATTCCATTCTTCAAGTAGGATACGCTATGCTTAGTACTTCAACCTATTATGGTCACAATACGTCCATTAACCTCTTACTTCAAACGTAGAATATTCTAAGTGCTAAGTCGCCAAATTCTACGGAAAATCGGACAGCACTTCCTTTGTTTCTACTTACTTTGCCACCTTTTTCAAGGCCGAATACAATAACCAAACAACCCCAATTGGCTCACAATTTATATAAGGTACTCCAAAATAAAAACTAAACAGCCCCAATTGGCTCACAATTTAGAAAGTAGTCCAATACAAATGAAAAACAAACTAAAAGTCCAAATTCGGCCACCTTGAGTTCAACCTTACCAATTCTTATCAAATTTCCAATTACAATCCAAATTGGTAGCATAATAAGATATCAAGTCGCATTTGGTTATAACTACCATAATCTTCAAGTCAATAACATGCGACGATTTTAACAACGATTAAATTGAAATCCAACTTAACATGGCTTATATTACATTTTCGGATTTCCAAGGCTACAATCAATCCATAATCCTTATAAACTTCTACATACCAACTTCATGTTGTCAACATGTAAAACTAACAACAACAAAAAAATATATAATCTTGTAACATCTTAAAGGGCAAGATTATACCTTAACGATTTCAATCCAATCTTCAAATCCGTAGTCGTTCCTTAGCAACCTAGAGACTCTCCAAGATACTTCAATCCGCTACTTGAGACCCTTAGAACCATGCCAACAATTTTCCTTCAAACTTCCAACCAAAACCTAGAAAAGCCATTAGGTTTTCACCTTGCGACTAATACGAAAACTCTCTTTTTCCGGGATTTTTCTATTGAGATATACTCACAATACACTTAGGAACCTTGGTTTAAAGTGGGGAGATTATTGGACAACAAACAAAAAAAATTTCCCTTCTTCTTGAACCCAACCCGAGAGCATCCCCCTCTCTTGTTCTTCAATTTGTGAAATTTTAGCAAAGTGTGGAACTCTTGTCTTGCTACTAGTATTATATAGGGACATGGAGGGTCAAAGTGTGCACAAATGGTTGGCTAGGATGAGGTCTTAACAAAAATCAAGACTAAATGTCCCTTGACTAAGTCAAACATGTCAAGCTTTCAAGTTGCAAGACTTGTCTTGCTAACAAAGGTCGATGACCCTTTAGCCCTTGCAAAAATCGTCCAAGGCATTCTCTAAGGGGGTGACACGTGTCGCCTCCCATTCGTCACAACAAAACATTTTTCGACAATTTCATAATTAGATAAAATTTTACAAGTCTCAAATCTTGATACCTCGAAGTTCTTACGTCGTTCTTGAAACACGCCTTTAAAATACGAGGTGTAACATTCTTCCCCTTAGAAACATTCGCCTCGAATGTTCTTTCGAGTCAAACTTATAATTAGCGACATAGTTCCTTTCACAACCCCGACATACCATCAATGCCACACATGGCCCTAATACTGCACACGCATACCCATCCATCACAAGCCCAAAAGAGGTTACCTTTCGTAATTCCAACTCATACTATCATACATACATAACTTCCATACCGATTCTGGCCACAAATCTTTGGAGTAACTCTATAAAACAAAATAAGGCCATTATCGGCTATAATGACCTGGTTCAGGTGGAACGAGTCCTGAACTCGTAAAGCAATTAACTAGACTTGGGCCTAGCGCCTCGTGACTTCGCCACGCGCTTTAACTACTACCAACTGATCCCACTCCATTCCAGATATGGGAGACCAGAATGTGTCCTCGACCCTACTGTCGCCGCACTTAACTCTTATCCTCGTCCGACTTAAAATCTTATTGCGAGAAAGCCTTATACATCTAAGGTCTCGGATTATCAACATTCTTAGGCTCGCAATTTCCATGCTCCAAACCTACCTTACCCATCCCCAATAATGGGTATAAAACTTCTCATAAAACCATAACCATGTTGTCTCGATCACAACAACCATTACTTACTCTATACAGCCTCATCCGTATAATTCTCTTAAGCATACTACGCGGCAATCTATTAACATGACATTCAGTTAGGTTCCTTAATATGGATTCTTAAGGGTTCACTACCCTATCGCATAACTCATCTTTTCCCAATTATCTCAAATAAAACACAAAACCTTGGCGAAATTCATTAACTATTCCATACCTTCCTAAGATCTAGTTAGTCTTTACCGATTCCTGGTAATCTAAAATCATTTTAGGCAACACGCGTCGACTCATACATATCTCCGTATAGATGTATGTCACAATACTAACTATACTATAATCATTACCAACCTGGATACGCAATCCACATAGTCATTCCCGGTCATCGCGCCTTCTCAAGCTCGCAATCAACATAACTCGTTAGGAGGGCGACCTAACAACACAACTCTATCGCACGATCTCGGAGTGAGAAGAATGGAAACCAATCCTAAATGTCTGCAGCCTCACGATTATAGATGTGGTGCACAACACACCGATAATCAAGACTCTACTAGACACGGCCTCAGACACTTTCCGAGACTAATCGCTCGATACCACTTTGTCACGACCGACCGATCGCGATCGGTGCCCTACAGGGCACCCTTGCTGTAAACATCGAGAGAAAATCAGCGGAACATACATGAAACTTATAAATAACACAACAGAAGTAAAACAACAGGTTAGCCGATAGGGCTACCTTCCTGGACATAATATATATATACAACCGAAGCAGTTGCCTCCCTTCTTTTACAAACTGACCCAATATAGGTGACTCTGGACCTCAAGAGTTTTAACATAACCATTGTGGCGACAAGGCCCCGCTGCACTGAATATACATAGCCATGACAACTCCTAATCATTGGAGCCATCTCGAATCTTTGAACCAGATCCTAAGCTCGCGGATCCACAATGTACCTAAACTGCGGACATGAACGCAACGGCCGGGGTCGATAACAAATTTAATATGGAATGTAAATAACGTCTGAAATGCAGATCATAATCGCATAAAAGAATGACAAGGACAAGTATAAAAATACATACGTGATCCCGCCGTGTCATTACCACTTATGAACTTAATTTCACATCAATATCCTTTTTCCATTCCATTAAGAGTTATAGCCATATCTTACGACTTTACTTAGGAGAAGTCATTAAGTTCATTTCATCTAACTTACTTATCTTTCATAACATAGTCCGCCCCTACGGAGGACACACATATACTACCCCCAATCGACGCGATCAAATCACACCAATATCGGCACGCCCGTGGAATCCCCATCACCGCGGCGACTAAAAGTGTAAAACATAACCACGGGTCTCACGCCATAATATCAATCAAAAGCAGGTGGTATAACGTCTTGGGGCTTGCCTCATTTATACTCTTACCCTATCTCGACTGGTCGTCAAACAACACGTAAAGCGGTGGTACAGTGTCTTGGGGTTATCCTCACTCATACTCTTACTCGGAGAAGGTGGTATAACGTCTTGGGCTTGCCTCATTTATACTCTTACCCTATCTCGACCGACCATCATACATAACATAAGCCCTACCGCTTATCATACATAACATAATCACCACCAAATTTACCATACATAACATAAGCACTACCGACTTATCATACATAACATAAGCAAGTTAAGAAATCCCTAACTTCATTAGCTTGTTCATATACACTCTCATTTTGTTTACTTAAGGCACTAACATGTCATTATAAAATCCGAATTTAACCCAACGTTTCACGTGCATACTCCTTTAAAATGATTCTCTTTCAAATAAAGCTTCCAAGATACTAATAACCGTAGTATCATGTCATATCTACTCTTCAAGACAAGTCACAATACTTTTTAGAAATACAATTAAAGGCTTCTAAATCAAGTGACTTCTTTCTTTGAAACCTTAAGCAATTGGTACCTTTAAAACAATTTGCCCTTTCTTTATTTCAAATCATTTCTTTGCTTACATTACTGAAGAAAACCATTCTTTAAAATCTTCCATAAAGTTGTTATAACTCTTTATTTCTTAGACATATTCATTCACTTTGATAACCAAGAAACTTATACTTCAATTCAAATCACATAGCATTAAAAATACTTCAAGTCTCTTAACTTTTAGGAAAACAAGTTTCTTAACTTAGAATGGCAAGAATTCAATTCTTTCCAAATCAAGTATTCTATACTTTTAAATCAATTTATTTCTCCCTTTAAGAATCAAGTCCCATAACCTTTTAACAAATTTGAGGTCCATAGTCTTAAAACTTCATACGTAAATTCTTATAAATTAAGTAACATATACCTGGTGCGTTGTGAATAAGTTATACTTATTTACAACTATCTTAATCAAGTAGCCATGATCTAGAAAATGTAATACAATTTTGTCTTATCTTAGTTTCTATGCAGATGGAGAATTCTACTTGTTTTAACATAATTAATTGTCATTACATTTTCCTTTATTAACGCTGCAATGGCTTGTTCGATACTTATTCTTATTCGTGCCGTAAATTAGCCAAGTCAACTTGGCTCCAAATACCTCCTAACGACTCTTACCAACATCCCCCATAAGACTTGGTAAGAACTTAGGATAACTTAGACATAACCTTTACGTAGAGTAAATCAACATACATACCTCTTAACTTCTAAGAGTAGAAGGAATCATGAAATAGTACTACACGTATATTCCATACATAGAATCATGTCAAAAGAAGGAAGAGGTTCACATACCTCGCGACGATTATCGACAAGTAGCAAAAAGCTCCAAAGTACTTCCACCTTGAGCTATTCCATTCTTCAAGTAGGATACTCTATGCTTAGTACTTCAACCTATTATGGTCACAATACGTCCATTAACCTCTTACTTCAAACGTAGAATATTCTAAGTGCTAAGTCGCCAAATTCTACGGAAAATCGGACAGCACTTCCTTTGTTTCTACTTACTTTGCCACCTTTTTCAAGGCCGAATACAATAACCAAACAGCCCCAATTGGCTCACAATTTATATAAGGTACTCCAAAATAAAAACTAAACAGCCCCAATTGGCTCACAATTTAGAAAGTAGTCCAATACAAATGAAAAACAAACTAAAAGTCCAAATTCGGCCACCTTGAGTTCAACCTTACCAATTCTTATCAAATTTCCAATTACAATCCGAATTGGTAGCATAATAAGATATCAAGTCGCATTTGGTTATAACTACCATAATCTTCAAGTCAATAACATGCGACGATTTTAACAACGATTAAATTGAAATCCAACTTAACATGGCTTATATTACATTTTATGATTTCCAAGTCTACAATCTATACATTATCGTTATAATATTATACATACCAACTTCATGTTTTCAAAATTTAAAACTATCAACAACAGAATCATATATAATCTTTTAAAATCTTAAAGGGCAAGATTATACCTTAACGATTTCAATCGATCTTCAATCCGTAGTCGTTCCTTAGCAACCTGAGACTCTCCAAGATACTTCAATCCGCTACTGAGACCCTTAGAACCATGCCAACAATTTTCCTTCAAACTTCCAACCAAAACCTAGAAAACCCATTAGGTTTTCACCTTGCGACTAATACGAAAACTCTCTTTTTAAGGATTTTTCTATTGAGATATACTCACAATACACTTAGGAACCTTGGTTTAAAGTGGGAGATTATTGACAACAAACAAAAAAATTCCCTTCTTCAACTCCAACCCAGAGCATCCTCTCTTGTTCTTCAATTTGTGAAATTTTAGCAAAGTGTGGAACTCTTGTCTTGCTACTAGTATTATATAGGACATGGAGGGTCAAAGTGTGCACAAATGGTTGGCTAGGATGAGGTCTTAACAAAATCAAGACTAAATGTCCCCTTGACTAAGTCAAACATGTCAAGCTTCCAAGTTGCAAGACTTGTCTTGCTAACAAAGGTCGATGACCTTTAGCCCTTGCAAAAATCGTCCAAGGCATTCTCTAAGGGGGTGACACGTGTCGCCTCCCATTAAATCACAACAAAACATTTTTCGTCAATTTCATAATTAGATAAAATTTTACAAGTCTCAAATCTTGATACCTCGAGTTCTTACATACGTTCTTGAAACATGTCGCTAAAATACGGGTGTAACATTCTTCCCCCCTTAGAAACATTCGTCCTCGAATGTTCTTTCGGAGTCAAACTTATAATTAGCGACATAGTTCCCTTTCACAACCCCGACATACCATCAATGCCAAACATGTCCTTTAAAATACGGGGTGTAACAATATCCTCAGAAATTAAAAACATGCACTCTTGACAAGAAATTCTCCAGATTCGTGGAGGTCCTCAAACAATTGCGACTCGATATCCGTTCTTTGAAGCATTAGAACAAATGCCGAGCTACGTAAGTTCATGAAGGATGTGCTTAGCAAAGAGGAGGATAGAGGATTACGAAGCAGTGATGTTGGCGAGGAGTGTAGTGCCGTCTTACGAGACAAGCGCCTCAAAAGTTACAAGACCACAGGAGCTTTACCATCCCGTGTACTATTGGGAAGTTTGAATGTCGGAAGGCAGCGTGCGACTGGGAGCGGCATAAATCGATGCCCATCTAGTTTTACGCAAACTAGAAATGGGAGAAATCAGACCTACAAACATCACTTGCGGTTGGTGACCGCTCGATTGTCCATCCGGAGAGTCATCGAAGATGTTTTAGTGAAGGTGGACAAGTTCATCTTCCCGCCGACCGTTATCTTAGACATACAAGATAACGATGGAATCCCCATCATACTTGGCGGACCGCTTAGCCACATGACAGCGCTCGATGTTCACAAAGGGAGTTGAAGCTTGAGTAGGCGAAGAAGAGGTGATTTTCAATGTTTTTCGGCAACTTTTCCAGAGGCCAGGATAAGCGCTCGGCCATCGATCTTAGCGAAGCGATGTCGGCCAAAGAGTTCGGATATGATGATACGGCGAAGAAATCGCGACCACATGGGATGATGATAGTAGAAGCGATCGGATCGATGGAGTATGCAAATTGGATGAATGCTTATGAAAAATGGGATACAAGGAAGTATGAGGAGCTTGGGCGGTGCGAAAGATCATTACCATCCACGAGAAGGCTCGAGTTAGAGTTAAAAACCCTACCCAATCATCTACAATACCAATACCTGTGAAGAAAAAACCTTACGGTGATCATTTCACGCCACCTATCCAGAAGAGATTGACAAAGCGCTAAGAGTACTAAAGAATCACAAGAGGCCATTGGATGGACATTAGCGGACATAAAGGGATAAGTCCATCGGCGATGCATAAGATCCGTCTAGATGAGGAAAGCGGACCATCCATCAAGCCCAAAGGCGACTAAACCCAAACATGAAAGAGGTAGTGAGAAAGGAAATTCTAAAATGGCTCGATCAGAGAGTAATCTACCCGTATCCGGCAAAGACACGGGTAAGCCCGACAAGTGGTGCAGAAAAGGGTGGAATAACGGTGGTGACCAACGAAGAAGCGAACTCGTTCCTCGAGCGGTCACCGGATGGAGAATTTGCATTGACTATCGCAAGTTGAATAAAGCAACTAGAAAGGACCACTTCCGTTGCCATTCCTAGATCAAATGTTGGACAGACTTGCAGGGCATAACTACTACTGCTTTTTGGATGGATACTCAGGGTATCACCAGATTGCAATAGCCCCAGAAGATCAGGAAAAGACAACATTCACATGTCCTTTTGGTACATTTGCATTCAGAAGGATGCCATTCGGACTCTGCAATGCACCTGCAACTTTTCAGAGGTGTATGATGGCAATTTTTTCAGATATGGTAGAGAGAACTATAGAAATCTTTATGGATGATTTTTCGGTCTTTGGAGCATCATTCGATGAGTGTTTAAGGCATTTAGAAGCAGTGTTAAGCCGGTGCGAAAAATCTAACCTTGTGCTAAATTGGGAGAAGTGTCACTTGGTATGAAGGAATCGTCTTGGGACACAACATATCAAACCTAGGTATTGTGGTGGACAAAGCAAAGATTTCTGTGATCGTAAATCTCCCACCTCGATTATCAAAAAAGTCGAAGTTTCCTTGGACATGCGAGTTTTATAGAAGATTTATCAAGGATTTTTCAAAGGTCTCAAAGCCTCTTTCCACATTGCTAATGGCGGGGTTGCCTTCGACTTGATAAAGAATGCTTATCCGCATTTCAAGCGCTCGAGAAGCTCATTTCAACACCCATAGTCATTGCACTAAGCCGGGAGCTCCATTCGAACTAATGTGCGATCTGGCGACTATGCGATTGGAGTGGTGCTTGACAGAGAATCGACAAGGTATTTAGATCCATTTACTATGCTAGTAAAACTCTAAATGACGCACGATTAAATTATGCAACTACTCAAAAAGAACTACTAGCTATAGTATATGCGTTTGAGAAATTCGAGCCATACTTGATTGGGAATAAAGTGATAATATACGCGACCACTCTGCTATAAAGTACTTGATGACAAAGAAGGACGCGAAGCCTCGCCTCATTCGATGGGTCCTACTTACAAGAATTTGGCGTAGAGATTCGTGATAATAAAGGCAGAGAATTGATTGCGGATCACTTGTCAAGACTAGAAAACACAGAGCGAACACGAGGATGTGCATAAATGATCACTTTCGGACGAACAATGTTTTGAGTAAGTATGAATTCTAATTTACCTTGTACGCTGATTTTGTTAACTTTCTTGCCTAAAGTACTACCCCGGGCTTGTCAAGGCAAAGTGAAGAGGTTTTATTGAAGTAAAGCATTACTATTGGGAGGAACCGATGTTATACAAACACCGCGGACCAAGTCATCAGCGATGTATACGGAGGAAGAGATGCACGGTTCTCACCCATTGCCACACCTTATCGTGGTGGACACTTGGGCATCAAGAACGGCAAAGGTATTGCAATGCGGATTCTATTGCCAACACTCTTTAAGGATGCCCATACCTTTGTGCGTAGATGTGATAATTGTCGAGAACATGGAACATCTCAAGACGAAACGAAATGCCTTCGCGAGGATATTGGAAGTAGAACTATTCGATGTATGGGAATCGATTTCATGGGGCCATTTCCGCCTCCTTGGAAATCAATATATCCTACGGCGATTGACTATGTGTCCAAATGGGTAGAAGCGATGGCCACCAAAGAAAACGACAGAAGATCGTTCAAAAATTCCTCGAAAAGAATATTTTCACAAGGTTCGACACCAAGAGCTCTCATCGATGTGAAGGAGCCATTTCGCAATAGATAGTGAATTCATTGCTCTCCGATATGGAGTTTACCATCAAGACTACAATCGCTACCACCATCAAGCTAATGGGCAAGCGAAGTATCAAATAGAAGTAAAGAGCATATTAGAAAAGGCGGTGAACGGCTCAAGGAAATCTTAGTCCATCAAATTGGATGACGCATTGTGGGCATACCGGACAACATACAAAACACCAATTGGTATGTCACCTTATAAATTAGTCTTTGCTAAAGCATGTCATGTGCCAGGAGAGTTGGACCACATAGAAGACTGGGCAATGAAGAAGTTAAACATGGATACCACGGCGGCGGGGACGGAGGAGGCTACTCTGTAGCGAATTAGTTCAATTCAGACACAATGACTATTAGAATTCAAAGATCTAAAAGGAACGAACGAAAGCATGTGACGATAAGAATTTGATACCAAAAGAATTTCAAGAAGGACAACAAGTGCTGTTATTCAACTCGAGGTTGAGATTGTTTCCAGGCAAGTTAAAATCACATTGGGACCATACACATACGGTGGTGAGTATTCCCATATGGAGCGATTGAAATAAAAGGGAGAGAGAGAGTTGCCTTCAAGGTAAACGGACAGAGGTTAAAACCCTACCTGATCAATGAAATGGAATACATGAACTTGGTAACTTCTCATACCTTAAAATAATAAGGAACTTGCGTCAGCTAAAAGCGTTAAAGACGGCTTGTTGGGAGGCAACCCGATGTTTTTAATTATGGTATTTCAATTCTGTTTTATTTTATTTTATTTTGATCGATCTCACGGTCTTGGGTTCTTGTGTCGATGATATGTTGACAGGTGAAAGTCGCGGATGTGGAAGGCGAACAATGAAGAAGCGAGGATACCAGAAAAATCGCCATATGCCGCGCGCCATTCATGGCGCGACGCCAATAAACCAGAAGATGTTCAGAACTTCCGGCGCCGCGGCGCCCATTTGCAGGGCCGCGGCGCCACAACGGAAAATATGAAAATCTGGAAGACACCCTGATCCGAAGGCCCTCTCGCCAAATCAAAACACCAAGAATGCTCCTCCCCTCACGGAATTCAAAGTATTATCCACCGCCACCACCACCATTTTAACCAAAGTTTGTAAGTGTCTATTTCTTTACTGTCGTTGAGTCTACACACATTGGGGACAATGTGTGATTTAAGTTTGGGGGTGTTTTCTTTATGTGTCATGTTATGTTTTACTTAAGTCTTTTTGATTGTTTTTATGTTTATTTTGAGTCACCAAATTTTTTTCTTTTTTGAGTCATAATTGTCTGTCAAAGATCATAATTGCTGTAGTTTCTAGAAACACCTAGTGAAGTAAGGTGAAATAATGTAACGGAATTGAAGAAACTATCTAAACACTTAGGTTAGATATGCCAAAAACTCATAGAATCTGTCTATTTGGAGTTTCTTGCTTGAATTACGCATACTAAATGATAAATGCTTATGTGTTATGATTGCTTGCTATTTGAGAAGAAATAGTTAGGATATGCATGTTAGGGAGATGACTCAGACATTTCGTTGATAGCCAATTCTTACCATTCTTTTATATCCCGTACTTTAAAAATATCCCTAGTCAGCCCCATTGAGCCTAAATTTGAAACTTCTTCTTTGACACCCTATATTCCCACAAAATTGTACCATAAGTGAAAATATGAAATAGTGGAATACATTGTGTTAAAAAAAGACAAAAAGAGTGAATAAGTCTGTTGCACCCCAATACAAAAGTAATAAGAAATAGGCAAAAGCCTAAGTTTGGGGGTGCTTGTCATTATTATATATTTCATTCTCCCAAAACAAAAGAGGGGAAAGATAGAATCGAAATGAAGAAAAGAACAAAAAGAAAAAGGGAAATACTGAAAAGCTGAAGAGCTTATGGTACACGAAATGAGCTTAAATTGCCTGTTTTTCCCTACCTATACCTAAGCCTACATTACAACCCTTAAAAGTACTGAAGATATCTTTTGTGCATATCCAGAATTAGTGGAGAATAGCAAGTAAGCATGTCATAGGATTTTTGAATTTATATGCATGATCTAGTATATTGACTTCCATTAAAGCATGATGAATAGGAGTTTGCGAAATATCTAGCTTAATGTGCTGAAATGTCATGCTATATCTTCCTGCATATTATTTTGCTAACCTTCATGTTTTTCTAATTAACACTAATGCAGCAAAAGTAATCAATGGCAGTGAGTCTTTTATTTTCGTTTCTTTGAGTCTTTTATTTTATTTCTTTCTATCTTTGCTCGAGGGCGAGCAAAGGTTAAGTTTGGGGGTATTTGATCGGTGTATTTTATATACACCTTTTGAGTCAGTTTTAGTTAGTCTTTTGTCCCATTTTGCACATATAAGTGTCGTATTAGGATAGTGTTTCTTTCTTTTGAGTCAAAGTGGTTAAAATGGCCAAATGGCGGAAAAAGAGCAAAAGAGGGCAAAAGAGAGATGCGAGTGGAAAGCAGAAAGTGGCGAGCGAGGAAAAATCAAGACCAGCGCGCGGCCTCACTGTGATGCGGGCGCGCGCCACTATCGAGAGGTCGAAGACTTCGGCATGGCTACCGAGAAAGCAGCGGTCGCGTCGCTAAACATCCGAGGAGCTACAGAAGATACAGCGCGGCGCGCTGCATGCCAGATATCGGGCGCGGCGCCAAAACACCGGATGCGCAGAACTTAGCGCGCGCACGCCGAAAAATTAGGTCTTTTGGCGAATATTCGGGCGAACTGAAGGAAAAGAGGAGGCGGTTTCAGCTTATAAAAGGAGAACCCTAGGCGGTTTTAAGGGTTCCCTTGCACAACACAAGACTTTGTCTTGGAGATTGGATACCATTAGTTTAGTAATTTCTTTTCCTTTTCTTTACTTTATTTCAGTTTTTATGATGAACTTTGAATTAGTTCTTGTCATATTTATGGCTAGGAACTAATTCTCTTATAGGGCTTTCCATGTTGAATTGCTAGAAACTTATGTTATAAATTAATGCATGTTTATGGTTACTTTTCTTATTGTGAGATCTATCCAATAATTGAGTTGAATTCTTGGTAATTAATTGACAACTAATTATCACTATATGATTTCTAATCAGATTCTGAAAAGGGGGGATTGTGAATATGCTGTAAGTTGGGTAGACATTCTTGGATTGGGGATGAAAATACCTCAATTATTTATGTAGCGTTGATGAGAGGCTTAACAACCCTAATTTTGCGCATTGTGTGTGGCCAACTAGGTTTTTGTTCTTAATCCTCCTATAAAGTTATCCTTATCAGAAAGGTAGGTAAGGTGCGATCTTTGAGGTTGAGTGTTTATATAACCCTAACGGGAGTATAAAACGATTTCGTAAACCTGCTTTCTCCTAAAGAAGAATACCATAAGTTAATGCATTAGTAAGTAGCATAAGCGGATAGTAAGGATACATGGAAGCCCTATTCTCATCACCACTGAAGTAAATCTTTATATTAAAATAGCTTGCATAATTCGTAGTTATAAACAACAAATCAATCATAAATTCACCAAATAGATACTAGAAAATAGATAGTTGGTAATTGAACTCTAATCCTTGAGGACGATATTCGGTCTTATAAAGACTATACTACTTGTCACGATAACGTGCACTTGCGTTTAAAGTGTGTGCATCTTACCGCGCATCAACTATGGTGATTAGTATCTTGGAATCCTTGTATAAAAAGAGTTTTTCTTAAAAAGTTAGAAGTACATGGTACTTGGGTTGAATTCCCGGATTTTCTATTAAAAGACATGTTAGTGCCTTAGGATACTAAAATGAGAGGATATACTAATAATGTTAATAAGAAGTTAGGGAATTTCTTAACTTACTTATGTTATAATAAGACTGTAGTGCTTATGTATGATATGATAGGCCGGTAGCGCTTATGTTGTGATATGATAGGCCGGTAGTGCTTATGTTATGTATGATAGCCGGATGAGCTATGTTATATATTTATATTATTACGGGGTAAACCCCGGGTTATTATTATGCCATGGATTTGCTACCCATGACGCGAGTGCGGCGCTTGCACTCGTGCGGATCGGACCACAAGATCCGTGCGGGTGAAATAGTCTCACGCGAGTCTGGCGATGGTATTAATGCGGGTCCACGGATCCATGCGGGTGAAATAGTCTCATGGCGAGGCGGATGACCTCATGCGGGTCCACGGGACCCGTGCGGGTGAAATAGTCGAGGTAGGATTGCTTAATGATACTACGGGCGAGGTACCTGTTTGATCGTGAGCCTCCTATTTTTATGCTATAAGTTTTATACTTGTTACTCTGCATTGTTAGTAAGGCACGGCAAGGAAATTGATTTTTATCTATGACTCACTTATTTTTGACTTATAATATTACTACGGTATTTTCGATTTACATACAGTACGTTGTGTCTTGACCCGCCTTCGCCGAAATGCGTTCATCTGCGAGTAAGAAGCGGTGGTAGATCTTCATTCCTAGGATCTTTTACTCAGGTGTCAGGAGCTCCATTTCTTCGGAGGCTCGACTTTTGGTATGGTTCTCCCTGGTGTTGTTGATATTTTGTACATTCAGGGGCATGACGGGGCCCTGTCCCGTCATAGTGTTACTCATTCTTAGAGGCATGTAGTCTTGTCATAACTTGGTTTGTTTAAGGATGTAGTTGTTCGGCTTTATGTACTTTTGGGGTAGCCATTTTGGGCTAGACTATTTATATCATTATGGTTGTTTATTTTGAGTTTATATTCCGCTGGTTTTCTCACGATGTTGTGTCACAAGGGTGCCCGGGTCAAGGCACCGGTCACGGATCCGGGGTCGGGTCGTGACAAAAGTGGTATCAGAGCAGTTAATCCTCGGAAAGGGTCTACAGGCCGTATCTAGTAGAGTCTTGATTATCGGTGTGTTGTGCACCACATCTATGTCGGAGTGCGAGATATTTAGGATTAGTTTCCATTCTTTCACTCTAAGATCGTGCAATAGAGGCATGTTATAGGTTGAATTTCCTCGCGTATTTTCTGTACGATTATGCCTCACGCAGGCAACCGCGCCGCCTTGAAGGCAAGGCGGTAGAAATTACTAGTAGGAACCGAGGTTACGAGCACGAGCCAGTCGCTTACGAGATGAGTGTTTGGACGGCGAGTTCTACAACGTCGCCAACCCAAAGAAGTGAGGCGGCGGCGGCCACGAGACCGCGGTACACGAGCCTCGATCCAGCCGAGGCGAAGGATATGGCTACAAGAGAGATGGCGATTCTGGCGAGATCGTGGCGAGCATGAGATAAGCGAGGAGCAGCGATTCATTTGTACCGTAGTTCAAAGAAGTGCTAGCGAGGCGAGGACTTTTGAGTTGCGGCCCACGAGTTTTATGGGTCGGCGCTGAGATGATCCTCGGGAGTTTATCAAGCGATTCTGTGGATCATGAGGTGATCGGGGCTTGAGACCGAGTCGGTGGTACTAGGTTCGCATCGCCGGGACACAGCTGATTGGTGGTATGATTCATGGAACTGTCCGGGGAGCATGCACTTCGGCTGTTTGGGGCGAGTTCTGAGGCGCTACTTGGACATTTCTTGCCTCGCATGAGGAGGGCTCGCCGATAGATTTTTGACGAGGCGAGTGGGCGGGCGGTCCGAATCTGGCGTGAGTTTAACTCATTGGCTCGGTATGTGCGCTTGGCAGGTAGCAGACATGGAGGGCGGGTGCACCGCTATGTCACGAGACTCGATGATCACTTGGCGAGAGTTGCAGGGAGTAGCTCTTGGCCGGGCATGGACATTGCCGCGTGCGAGCATATGCACAGGGTATGAGAACGCAGGGCGGATCGGCGAGATATCAGCGAAGAGGCGGGGACAGCGAGGTCCTCTGGTAGTTTTAGGGTAGACAACCCGGCGAGACAATTTGCGCCCCGGCCGGTCAGGCGCTCCACCGTCTTGGGGCGTCTGAGTATTGAGGAGCGGGGCGGTTCCGGGCCGGGTTTCGGAGGACGAGTTCCGGCGGATGAGGCCACCTATGCCTCGGTGTAGTCGATGTGGTGATTGCCATTATGAAGTGTCGTGTTCCTCCGAGAGCTTGGTACTCTTGTAGCAGCAGGCCATTTGAAGAGAGATTGTCACAGGCGGCGGAAATGCTATGGCTCGGCCCGATTCGATTCTTTGGGTGCCGTCTTGATGGTTATGCGCCGGGCGGGTGTTCCGCGGCCAGCAGGCGCGGCGAAGTCGCGGCGGGGGTTCTAGTTCGGCGGTCCTCGAACCGCATCTATGCTATGTCGATCGTCGGGACCGGGAGGCGTCCCGATGTCGTCGATGTACATTATTGGTTTCTTGATGTGATGTATATGCTTTGATAGATCCAGTTCTACCTTGTCCTATATATCTCATATTCTTTGGTAGAATAGGGATAGAGCCGAGTCCATAGAATCCTTTGAGGTGGCTACGCAGTAGGTGCTTGATAGTAGCGGCGGGTATATAAGGCTTGCCCGGTGACTATAGATGGTCGTCGGACTCTGCCGACTTGATAGAGTTGGATATGTGGACCGATGTGATTATGGGTATGGATTGGCTAGCTTCGCTATGCCAATGTGGATGCAGAGAGAGGTTAGTTGGTTCCGGTTTCCTAGTGAGCCGGTTATCGAGTGGAGGGGGAATACTGCATCGCCGAGGGGTAGGCTTATTTCTTACCTCAAGGCTAGGAAGATGGTGCGGAAGGGGTATATTTACCATTTGGTTCGGGTATTCGATACTCGGTGAGATACGGACCTTGATCGATCCGATTGTTAGAAGTTTCGCACGTATTCGCACGAACTTGGGTATCCCTCACGAGAGGAGATTGAGTTTTGCATCGATTTGGCGCGGACACTCGGCGATATCTATTCGCCATACTGAATGGCACTGCCGAGTTGAAGGAATTGAAGGACCAATGAAAGATTTCTTTGGAGAAAGGCTTTATCGGCCAAGTGTTTCTCCCCGGGAGCGCGATGTTATTTGTAAAGAAGAGAAGGATGGACAGCTGCGTATGTGTATTGATTACAGCAACCGAACAAGGTAACTATCAAGACGCAGATATCCTCCCGAGATTGATGATTTGTTTGACGATTCACGAAGTGCGAGATGTTTTTCCAAGATAGATACGTATTACGGTTATCATCAGTGCGAGTTAGAGAGCGAGATATCGAAGCGCATTCGGGACCGGTATGGGCACTATGAGTTGAGGTGATGTCTTCCGGATTGACAACGCTCGTGGTATTCATGGATTTGATGAATAGGGTGTTGAGCCATTCTTGGATATGTTCGTTATAGTGTTCATTGATGATATCTTGGTGTATTCGCGCATGAGCGAGCATCTGAATCATTTGAGAACGGTATTAGGAGTCCTCGTGGGCCGGCGATTGTATGCCAAGTTCTCGAAATGCGAGTTTTGGCCGGCTTGATGGCTTTCTTAGGACATGTTATCGGGCCGATGGTATTCGGGTTGTCTGACTAAGATTGAGGCGATCAAGACTTGGCCTAGACCAGCTACAAGCAGTGCGCAACTTTTGGGCCTTGCAGGTTATTATCGGAGGTTTGTGGAGAAGTTTGCTTCTATTTGGCCTTTGACTAAGTGACTCGAAGCGGCTATGTTCGATGGACGGATACTTGTGAGAAAGTTTCCGTTGCTAAAGGAGAAGTTGGCGACCGCCCGGTTCTTACTCTTCGGAGGGTTTAGATGGATATGTGGTTTTATTGTGGCGCGTCAGTGTCGGGCTTGGAGTGCGTCTTGATGCGGCCGCAGCGAGTTATAGCTACGATCTCGGCGGCAGGAAGCATGAGAAGAACTATCCCACACATGACTTGGAGTTGGCGGTACGTGATTCATGCCTTGAAGATGGAGACATTATTTATATGGAGTTCGTGGACATTTACACGGACTACAAGAGTCTCGGTATATGTTCACGGAGGGAGTGAACTGCGGCGAAGATGGTGGTTGGAACTACTTAAGGATTATGATGTTGATATTCTATACCACCCAGGGAAGGCCAATGTAGTTGCAGATGCCTTTAGTCGCAGATCGATGGGTAGTCTATCCGATGCATCACGGGAAAAAGGATATGGTCAGAGATTAAATCAGCTAGCGAGCCTTGGGGTTCGTTTGGTTGATTCTGATAGTAAGGGAGTTCGGGTTCGAAAGGTTGCCGAGTCTTCCATCGTCGAGGAGGTGAAGAGGTGACAGTATGAGGATCCGATTTTGGTACGATATCGAGATGCCGCTTTTCAAAAGGAGAAGAGTCTATTTGAGGTAGCGCCTGATGGGGTGCTAAGATTCGAGGGCCGATTGTATGTTCCCGATGTGACAGGACTTCGTCAGCAGATTCTGGGGGAGGCACACAGTGCTCGTTATTCTATTCATCCGGGGTCGACTAAGATGTATCATGACCTCAGATGCGTGTATTGGTGGGACGGCCTGGCGAGGCGTTGCGGAGTTCGTGGCGCGATGCGGTGTCGGCGAGTTAAAGTGGAGCACCAGAAGCCCGGTGGGATATTGCAGGCTATTGATATTCCGACTTGGAAGTGGGAGGTGATAAATATGGATTTTATTACAGGGCTACCTACCACTCAGAGGAAACATGATTCCATTTGGGTGATTGTCGGCGGTGAAATCGGCTATTTTCTTCCGTCGAACGATGTTCTCGGATGAGGACTATGCCGATTATATATTAGAGAGATTGTGAGACCGCACGAGTCGGTGTCGATTATATCGATAGAGGAGCGGTTCTCGGCTAACTTCGGAGGTCTTTTGAAGGGATTAGGGACACGTGAGTCTCGATGCGGCGTTCACCCTCGGGCCGACGGATCGCCGAGCGCACTATCCGAACAACGAGGATATGTTGCGGGCTTGTGTTATTGATTTGAGGGTAGTTGGGAGGATCATTTACCTCTTGTGGAGTTTGCTTACAACAACGGCTACCATTCCAGATTCGGATGGCGCCATGAGGCCTTATACGGGAGAAGTGCAGTCACCGATAGGTGGTTCGAGTGGGAGAAGTTGATTAGTCGGGCGGACTTAGTTCGTGACGATGGATAAGGTGAAGCTTATCCAGGAACGGTTGTTGGCAGCTCAGAGTCGGCAGAAGTCGTATGCTGATCATCGGCGTCGACACTTGGAATTTGAGGTAGATGATTGGGTTTTTCTAAAGGTATCGCCTATGAAGGGCGTGATGAGATTTGGAAAGAAGGGGAAGCTTAGCCCAAGGTACATTGGGCCGTATCAGATTGTCCGTAGGGTAGGCAGGGTTGCCTATGAGTTAGATCTGCCGTCCGATTTGGAGGCGGTACATCGATTTTCCATGTGTCCATGTATTGCGGAAATGTATTGGAGACCCATCAAGTGGTACATCCGATTCATGAGGTTCGTAATGAGGAGTTATCGTATGAGGAGAGTCCCATAGCGATACTCGATCGTCGAGTTAGACGACTTGGACAAAGGATGTGGCTTCCGTCAAGGTCTTATGGCGGAACGAGCAGGAAGAGATGGCGTGGGGCGGAGGAGGAAATGATGAAGAAATATCCTCACTTATTCCCTACACCTCGGGTAACCCACTTTCACGCTTGTTAGTTTTGATTTAGCAATTGTGCTTAAGTATTGTTGTGGTCGTGGGAGCGTCTTTATTTGCAAAAGAGTAGTTAAGAGCGTCTACGTCAATTTGTGATTCAAGTAAGCCTAGAAGGAACATTCGGGACGAATGTTTCTAAGGGGGGAGAATGTTATACCCCGTGGTTAGTGCAGACCGTGGTCGAGGCCTGCGCTGGCGCTGAGGTAGGCAGCGCGCGCGGCGGGTGATTGTAGGGTCGCGGCGCCGGAAGAGAGGGCCGCGGCGCCGGAAGATCTGAGTCGCTGAAGTTTCAGCGCGGAAGCGGGCCACGGCGCCAGAAAGTTCTGAGAGTCCGCAGGAGTTGCGGCGCCGCGCCGCATGCAGGTCGCGACTCGGCGAAATCAGCGGAAAAACTTAGGAAAGTCGATCTTTTCTTTTAAAGGGCATGGGTGGGTGACAAGTGTCCCCACTCCATCTGATTTTGCATGCGTTATATTGACCAAGTCTTAAAGACTTGGTCATCTTTCATCTCTCTCTTAGAAAAAGCTCCTTCTCTCTTAATTATTTCAAGCTCCTCCTTCTCTCTAAAACTCCAAGAGATATTCTAGCCTTAGGAAAAATCGAAAAGTAAAAGCGAAGGAAGCTTGTGGCTAGATGTGAAGGTTGTTGTCTTTAGTGTTCTTGGAATAAGCTAGCAAATTGTTGGATAAATTTGGCTAAAGCTCTAAGGTAATGATTCTTCCTCTATTATTAGTTTTTAGTGTTGCATGTTAAGAAGAAAGTACTTGTGGTAGTAAATAATGCTATTAGAGTCATTAAATGCAAGAAATGTGGGTTGGGTATGAAGGATTTGGCTAAAGAGATATTATGAGCATGTTGTAGCCTAAAAACTACTTTAGAATTGTTAAGTGAATTGTTATACCTTTTGGGGCAGAATTTTACACACCCAAGTTTAGGTGTGTAATCCCCTTTGATATGTTTGGATTGTTGAGCCTTAAATGTGGCATTTGGATGTTGAATTCGGCCTTGAGAAATGTGGCAAAGTATGTAGAAACAAAGGAAATCGCCAATTTTCCATAGAATTAGGGGCTTTGAACTTAGATTATTTCTACATTGAAATTAGAGGTTAATAAGCGTATTATGGTCATTATAGGTTGGCGTACACGTGCGATAGTTGGAATTAAAAAGTGGATTGACCGAAGAGGTATGTAGAGCTTTCCTATCTCTTGAGCATGAATAGTTGTATCTATGTAGTACGGTATACGTACAAGATTTGATAATCTTCACTTGTTTTAAAGTATAATGATACTTGTTTCATTTCAAAAGTATAAGTCCCTTGGATTGAGGGAAAATGTATTTGACAAAGGGATAACGCTAATATAATGACTTTATGGGAAGTTGGTTATATTAGTTTTCTTAAAAGGTTCACAAAGAAAGGTTTACTCTAATTAAAACAAGTACGGGTAAAGGATTTAAAACTAAGAAAGGTGAATTGATTTTTAGGCATTGGTTGTCTAAGGTTTTAAAGGAAATGAAGTCACTTGATTTAGAAGCCTATTATATTTCTAAAAAGGAAATGTGACTTGTCTTGAAAAGAAATCGTAACTTGATACTATGGTGATTAGTATCTTGGAATCCTTGTATAAAAGAGTTTTCTTAAAAAGTTAGAAGATACGGTACTTGGGTTGAATTCGATTTTCTATTAAAAGACATGTTAGTGCCTTAGGATACTAAAATGAGAGGATATACTAATAATGTTAATAAGAAGTTAGGGGATTTCTTAACTTGCTTATGTTATAATAAGCCGGTAGTGCTTATGTATGATATGATAGGCAGTGGCGCTTATGTTGTGATATGATAGTAAGCGGTAGTGCTTATGTTATGTATGATGGCGGATGCGCTATGTTATATATTTATATTATTCTGGGGTAAACCGGGTTATTATTTATGCCATGGATTTGCTACCCGTGATGCGAGTCGCTTGCACTCGTGCGGATCGGACCACGAGATCCGTGCGGGTGAAATAGTCCCGTGCAGTGCGGCGATGGTACTCATGCGGGTCCGCGAGGATCCGTGCGGGTGAAATAGTCCCGTGCGGGTGAAATAGTCCCAGCGAGGCGGATGACCTCATGCGGGTCCACATGACCCATGCGGGTGAAATAGTCCCAGGAGTAGGATTGCTTAATGATACTACGGGCGAGGTACCCTATTTTGATCGTGAGCCTCCTATTTTTATGCTATAAGTTTTATACTTGTTACTCATTGTTAGTAAGGCACGGTCTGAGGAAATTGATTTTTATCTATGACTCCGGCTTATTTTTGACTTATGATATTACTACGATTTTTCGGTTTCTACATACGTTGTGTCATGACCCCATTCCGAAGTGTGTTCATCTGCTTGAGTAAGGAAGCGGTGGTAGATCCTCATTCCTAGAATCTTTTACTCAGTGTCGGAGCTCAATTTCTTGGAGGCTCGACTTTTGGTATGGTTCTCCAATGGTGTTGTTGATATTTTGTACATTCAGGGCATGACGGGGCCCCGTCGTCATAGTGTTACTCATTCTTAGAGGCTGTAGTCTTGTCATAACTTGGTTTGTTTAAGGATGTGGTATCGGCTTTATGTACTTTTGGGGTAGCCATTTTGGGCTAGACTATTTATATTATTATGGTTGTTTATTTTGAGTTTATATTCCGCTGGTTTTCTCTGATGTTGTGTCACAAGGGTGCCCGGGTCAAGGCACCGGTCACGGATCCGGGGTCGGGTCGTGACAATACTCATGAGATGTTATCATTTGTTTTGAACTATTTATTAACATTGATTTTAATTACACTTATTACTTATATATTTTGCTATTAATCATTGTCCCGGAGACACTCACTGAGTATCCAATATATAGCATTGTTGTTTTTGATGGTATGTTAGGTAATGAAGAAGAGCAGGTTCATGATACATGTATGGAGTAGGAGAACTTGCTTCCAAAATTATTGGTGAGCCAACACCCTTGTTCGTGGGACACCCTATCTATCTAGTTTACTACTTTAGTTTCTGGGTTGAATCTCGAAGTTAGACTATTGTTTATCTCTCATAGAAGCTCCATAGATAGTTGTTCGATTTGTGGGTAGACTGTGGAAGTCTTGTATGACTTGTTGGGCATTTTGCCACATTCTATGATTTACTATTTATGTTAAACCTCTGCTGATTTTTATTAGTACGAGTATGATTTCAGATCTCTTTAAATGACTTGTATTAAATAAATGTTACATATTATTAAAAAAGATCCGATGCTCGTTGCTTTGTAAGGTACTTCCGATGTTGTTCATAGAGTCAGATCATGTTAAAGGTCAGGTTTGGGGCGTGATAGTTGAATCCAACCAAGTTTTGGTTTCATAATTGTACTTGAAAACCAAACCTTGTTTGATTTGGATCTTTCTTTATTTCCTTGTATGCGCGTCGACTATGTTGTCCTACTTAAGTGCTAATTCCATGTTGATCAACTTTGTTAATATTTTCATAACTTG
Organism: Przewalskia tangutica; assembly: GCA_029844215.1. Lineage (NCBI taxonomy): Eukaryota > Viridiplantae > Streptophyta > Magnoliopsida > Solanales > Solanaceae > Przewalskia > Przewalskia tangutica. The sequence continues at coordinate 136,872,125 of CM056720.1, read as the reverse complement.
AATTCAAACCTTTCATTAAGTAAGAATCAGTCAGTATTATGTTTCCTCCTAGTTGGAATGAAATACGTTTCAGTCTCTAGTGTTGCGTGATAGTAATGATCAATTCATTTGAACAGTTCTTTTGTTGATATGACTGCTTAACTGAATCCTTTGGAGATATATTTGGATGTCGGGTACTTCAGTGATTTCCTTATGTCTCTCTTGATTGGAATTAGGTATATTATTTGTCAAATCATCAAAATTCAATATAAGCTCATCATCTATTATAAAGTCAACGACTACTCAACATGCCAGAACCATTTTCCCTCGACATATCACAAATCTATTGAAACCATTTCTCTTCGACATATCACTCCAAACCAAACCAATCTAAAAAGATCATATCAATCCATAACTATGTGAACCATCATCATGTATGGATATAAATGATCACATGAGCATGAATATCAAATCAAATATAACCATGATTGTGCTTGAATACACAACTAGATTGATTACTACAAGTATGCATGTCTAATAGGGTGATATATGCATATAACATGCAATTAAGTTGAGTAACTACCACCTAATGCCTACATGTTTTGACATTCTCGAATTAAAATTAGTAACTACATAATTCCATTATTACCCATATATGACACCGTTACTCACACCAGTGCCCATCACCTCACGGGTGCGAGACCCATTTTTTGCCTTTAACCTTTATTATTATTATTATCAATATTATTATCTTACAAAAAACGTCCCTCAAACGGAGTGTAGGAAAGTATTAACATACCTCAAAGCCAAAAAAATGAAATCACCATAAAGCTTTCACTTTCTGGCGTGCCTCCAAATGCTCCCAATCACAATTGAAGTGAAGCTTAAGTCTTCCGGAAGCTCTACCACCTCCAATTCACCAAATGAAAACATAATAAAGCTTTCACTCTATGGAGTGCCTCAGAACGCTCCCAATCTCGATACGAGTGAAGATTTAATCTTTTAGAAGCTATACCAGCTCCGAATTCACCAAATGAGTTCAATCTAGTAAAAAAAAGTACTCTACAAGGTTAAAGGTGTGCAACATCGATATTGATTTAGTAATAACCAGGCCCATAAAGTCCACCCAAAAGTAAAACCCGAACTCTAAAAGGAAAAACTGAAAATTAATTTGAAAATCAATTTACCCATAACTTATAAAGTCTAAATTCATAAAATTACCCAAATCCAAACTCAAATCGAACTCCAAATAGAAGAATTTCATATTCTTAACTTTAGGGCTTAAAACTCAAATTTTTGCCAACCAAAACAAGATAAAGTGCTACATAAGTGATGGGAAGCATGCGGAAATACCAAAACAAGGGATAGAAGCTTAACCCCAATCAAAACGAGAAGAACTCTGCAAAAATCGCTCAAATTTGAGTTCTATAACTTAAAATCGTGAAAAAAATCATTTTGGGACTAATTTATCAATCTTATAATTGATTGGGTCACTTTCCGTGACAACATATCGTGGCCGCGACAAAAGGCCTCTGTGGTCGTGACAAAAAGTCTGCGGTTGCGATGAAAGGTTTTGTTGTCTCGACAAAAGCCTCTGCAGTCACGGTAAAAGCCTCACGATCGCGACCATAGCTACACAACACCATATATTTATATTAAAATGATCATAACTTTCTTATTCAACCTCAGAATTCGATGATTCTTGTTGCTATGATTTTCAAATCACGTTACATATCTAATTATCCAATTGAAACATAATTTAGAGATCATTTGATTAATGTGGTACCCTTTATTCTCCAAAACTCATTGGAATTTTATTAAAACAAGCGGATAGGTGCAAAATCATCATACAAACCTGCTGGAACTTTCAAATGATGATTATGAGCTTGTTAAGATAAATCTTTGATCGTGGTCAACTCTTAACTTACATCTACTAGAATGCAATTCAAATGTCTGAATCACTCCCGAGCCCCTCGAAATTCATCCAAACCAAGTAATAAATAACCCTCTGAAACTATGGGAACTTCCAGAACTTGATTCCAAGTTTGATTACCCCAAATTATGTCTTTGATCAAACCTTTCCTTATTTGACCTTCAGAACATTCAAATTTTATATTTACTTCTCCAATACCCGCCTAATTTCCTCAAGAATTGTGCCACCCATTCTCTTAAGTCAAAAAACCTTTTTAAAGATACATGATCCTTTAGGAAAAAAGAGACTTAATGCTCAAAACGACCGAGGGGGTCGTTACATGATCACATTCCTCTATTATGTGGCATGACAAAAAATATTCCCTCCGCCCCATTTTATATGAAGGTCTTTGACTTGGTATAAAGTTTAATAAATAAAGAAAAAAATTTAAAATTTATGGTCTAAAACAACCCATAAAAATTTGCGTGGTTATAAATTATTTCATAAAGGTTATAAAGGTAAATTTAATGTTGAATTGTTACTAAATATAAAAAGATGTCATTCTTTTTAGAACTGACTAAAAATGAAAGAGCGTCATATAAATTGCGATGGATGGAGTATTACTTTTCCTTCTATGGAGAATAGTATATATATATATATAGGAAATTCATAATTATATGATTATGAATGGTAGAAAATTAAAAGCATATCATTTTTATGAGTATAAAAGGTAAAAGTATTATAATATTACCCTATTTGGACTAAATTATTTCAACCAACTTGAAATTTCTTAATTTGACTAGACTAACAATTCTTGTTAGGCATCTATAAAAGCCACACCCCTCTCCAAGCATTATATCTTTTACTCCTAATTAAAGAAGTTTTTTTATATATATATTTGAGTATCAAATATGGCTAGAAAGAGGCTTAGACATACTAGGAACTATAGTGAAAATGTGAGAAACTCCATCCTAGATAAAAGAGCAACAAGTTTATTTAAGAAAGCAGAAGAATTTTCTATTCTATGTGATGTAGATGTTGCCATAATCATTTTTCGCTCGGAGGAAACCGAACCCCTTGTTTGGAAATCTATAAGTATGGCTCGGGAGGTATTAATGAGGTATTTAAGTGTTTCTGAGAATGACAGGAGTACAAAGTTAATTAAACTTGAAACCTATCTTTCAATAAAAGAGAATAAGAAAGAAGAAGAAATAAGAAAAATAGAAAAACTGAATGAGGAGAAGGAAATGGAATTCCTCTTCAACAATTTTATGGAGGGAAGGAATATTAATGATTTTGATTCTAGACAAATTCAAGGTTTGTTAAATTTGTTTCCTGCTAAGATGGCTAAACTAAATGAAAGAAACAAACAGGTTCTTCCCTCAAATTTCAAGCTCGCAGCAAATTCAATGGAAGATTCGATCAATGACCCGTGGTTTGTTGAGACTATGGCTACTCACCAAAATGATTTTTGCTTAAGAGGTGGAAGCAATACAGAGCCTGCACCAATGGAAGGTGATGACACCAATGCTGAAGGTGATGGACATTCCAAGGACCTCGATTAAGAGTGTACTACTTATGTTATTCTTTTTCATAGTGTTCGTGTTGCATTTTTCTATATATTTTGTGTTATTGTACTCTTTAATTCTGTTATTTAAGAAAGTTGTTTCATTTTGTTGAAAAATGAACTACCGTTGTTCTGTAGACAAAATTATTTGGGTAAAAGTCTGGAATATGTTGAATCTATGTATTATCTTTCTCTTCACTTTATAGGCTTATTTTATTTCATGTGCATGTTAAAATTTAGGAATTCTTACCCTATATAGAGTAGCCTATTTAAGTACATTTAAAGAAAAGCGTCAATTCTTCTTTGCTGACCCCTTCATCTCCGACACCAGCATATCTCTTTAAAACGATTTAGTGTTTAAGTCATTAGTAAGAGTTTTCCAAATCTAAATTTGTTACAGTAGATCACTATTCGAGATTGTAAACATCTGGTGGAGTTTGATTTGAGGTGTTTAAGGAGCTTTGATGGTGGTTACACAGTGAAATTTTATATGTCTCGATTAGCGTTGATGAATGGTACTTCATAGAAAATAGGAATTTGTTAGTGGCCTCATTGTGGAGTCGTGATGGTTGTTATAACGGTAGGATTTTGTTGGGTCTAAAACACATAAGTAAGACACAGCGGAAGTTTAAAATTTTATTCAACTTACTTACCCCAACAATTCCGTCGGTATGATTACGTTACAATTGAAATCTGCAAAGACAGAAATATAAACTTACAGTTGATATTTTCTGGAGACTTTACTGAAGGGAGCGCACGCGAGTGTTCTTTCGACCGCAAGCCTTGTTGTGGTATATTCTTCTGTCAGAAAAGCTAGGAAATCTTGACAGAGATTTGAGAGGATTTTATTCTCTGAACTCTGAGTTCAGAAAGTAAGAATTGAGTTGTAAATTCAGTTACCAAATAATGGGGTTAAGTGCTGAATATATAGGGGAGGTTAGGATACAAATCAGATTAGATTAGGCTTAAAACCTGACACAAATTCTGAGATGCAATAGGCCAATCGGACTGGGCCCACAGTCGTACAGGCGTCGCGGCGTTCCCGCCCTATTTTAATGTTTCAGCACGTTTTGATTTTATTAAATCCAAAATCCAATTTTGACTTAATTAAATCATTTCCATTGAATAGAAATTGTCCCATAGTTATCATTGGTTTAAATATCTTAATTCTAAATCACATGTTTTACATTCTCTCAATAAATCCTTAGACCGAAAAGACAATCGACTTAGTGTGACCCTTTAGGCCTTCACACATCGACATTAATCAAATTAAGGTGAATACAGAACTCCTAGAATGCGTCATATGATGAACTCAATATGTGAAGTACGTTTACATGACTCCTGTAAACACAACATTTACGTGAGATGATAAATTATTTTCATTCGCGACACACTCGATCAAGCTTAGGATTTGTCATGTGTCTATCCAAATGGCTTTATCACTTTATCTTATGTATATTAGTCGACAACCAGACCATATCATAAATATGTCTGTTACACCCTGTAATTCAAGGACATGTTTAAGAGAATGTACGTAAGGAATCAAGAGTCTAAATTGGTACGAAAGAAAGAATTGTTTTTTCGAAGGAAAATCTTCCGAACTTCGGAAAGGAAAAATGTTCGTTGATGAGAATTAGATTCTCAAAATACATTATTTGAGGAGTATGGAATTTATTAACATTGCGGGAATTTATTTTCGGATTTGGTCACGTAGGGCCCACCCGAGAAATTTTACGTTTTGTGGGGCCCACGAGGTTACGAAATTTTATGGACGAACGGGAGGGCGACACGTGTTACCCCCCCCCCCCCATGATCTTGGACGAAATTGGACCTAGGTTAGGTGGTCAAGTGACCAAGGTTAAGTGGTCTTGTGACGAGTTAAGTAGCTAAGGTGGATGACAAGCTTGAGATTGTTGACTAAGTCAAGAGCCCACTTGGCTTGATATTTAAATCTCTTCATCTAAGACCACACAAGTGTTATAATCTTGACCCTCCATTGTTTTATATATACTACACTAGTGCAAGACAAGTCTTCAACACTTAGAAAAAAATTGAGAAATTTTAGGTGCTCATTATATTGCTCTCGACTTTGTGCTTGATTGAACAAGAAAAAAATTCATTTGTGGTTCATTATTCACAAGCCAAGTGTTGAAGGAAATCTCAATAGAAAGATCCCGGAAAAATGACATTTTTACGTTAGTCGCAAGGCAAAAACCTAAGGTGTTCTTCAACTTTGAAGATGGAACTTGAAGTGGAGTTCTTCATGAGCTTCTAATGAGTGCTTGGAGCGAATTGGAACATAAGAAGAGGAGCTAAAAGTTGTTAAGGATCGACTTTTACGCTTGGACATTATTAGGGCTTATTGAGGTAAAATCTTCATCTTCTTAATGTAATTGAAGATTACATGTTATAGTAGTTAAGAAATGAGCATGTGGTATATAGAATAAAGTTTGAAAAGATTTGGATCATGTCGACTTGTTGAAAACCGAAAATGGACAAGTTAGCCGCTAATGTTGTAATCAATTTGGTCGATAGTTACAATCGTCGCATGTTAATGAAGAAAAGAATTATAGTTGTTGTAATTGTTATTATGTATATAACATGTTGGAATAACAACTTGGATTGAAAAAGAAATTGAAAGGAAATTGATAATTGTTGTGAAAATAGTAGCCGATTATGACTTGGAATTATTGGACAGTTTTATATTGATTGTGGGGCAAAATTTTACACGTCCTATTAGGCGTGTAATCCCCTTTGTATTGCTGAATTGTTGGGCCTTAAATGTGGCGTTTGGTTATTGATTTTCGGGCCTTGAAAAAGGTGGAAAAGTACGTAGAAACAAAGGAAATGCTGTCCGATTTTCCGTAGAATAAGAGACCTTACACTTAGTATGATTCTACGTTAAAAAGTGAGGAGTTGATAGACATGTTATGATTAATATAGGTCGAAGTACTACGAGTAGCGTATTCTACTTAAAGGATGGAATAACTATCAAGGTTGAAGTACTTTGGAGCATTTTGCTACTTGTCGATAATCGTCGCGAGGTATGTGAACCTCTTCCTCCTTTTGGCATGATTCTATGTATGAAATATACATGTGGTGTTATTTCATGATTCCTTCTACTCTTAGAAGTTAAGAGGTATGTATGTTGATTTACTCTATGTAAAAGTTACGTCTAAGTTATCCTAAGTTCTTACCAAGTCTTATGGGGGATGTTGGTAAGAGTCGTTAGGAAGTATTTGGAGTCGAGTTGACTTTGCTAATTTACTGCACGAATGAGAATAAGTATCGAACAAGCCATTGCAGCGTTAATAAAAGAAAATGTATCGACAATCAATTATATTAAAATGAGTAGAATTCTCCATCTGCATAGAAACTAAGATAAGACAAAATTGTATTACATTTTCTAGATCATGGCTGTTTTAATAAGATCGTTATAAACGAGTATAACCTATTCACAACGCATAAAAGTATATGTTACTTAATTTAAAGAGTTTACGTTATGAAGTTTTAAGATTATGAACCTTGAATTCTTAAAAGGTTAAGAGACTTGATATTCTAAGTTAAAGAGACTTGATATTCTAAGTTAAGAAACTAGATTTCTAAAGTTAAGAGACTTGAAGTATTTTGAAAGTTATGTAACTTGATTTGAAAGTATAAGTCTCTTGGTTATAAAAAGAATGGATTAGTCTAAGACATAAAGAGTTATAACGACTTTTTGGGAAGTTAGTTATAACGGTTTTATGAAAGGTTAAAGATGTCCTAGTTTCTAAAGCATAAAGTTAGTATAACGCCTTTATAGGAAGTTGGTTATAACAACTTTATGGAAGGTTAAAGGAATGGTTCTCTCTAGTAATGTAAACAAAGAAATGACTTGAAATAAAGAAGGGCAATTTGATTTAACGGTATCAATTGCTTAAAGTTTTAAAGTAAGGGTCACTTGATTTAGAAGCCTAGAAATGTATTTCTAAAAATGTAGTGACTTGTTTGAAATGTAGACATGCCTTGATACTACGGGTGTTAGTATCTTGTGGTTTTATATGAAAATGAGTCTTTTGAAAAGAATGGAAGTACGTAGTACTTTGGGTTAAATTCCCGGATTTTTATGTGAAACGAATGTGCCTTGAGTATATAAAATGAAAGTCTAAAGATTTAATGAACTTGCGTATGATTGCTTGTGATAGCCTTGAGTGCAAGTATTATATGTTTACGCTGCCGTGACTCTCAGTTGGAGGTGGCATGTCTTGTTAATAATTTACTTGGGCGTCTGAAGCGGTGTGGAGGCTTCGCGGGTATGCTTCCATTGTGATTGATCCTTGGACATGCTTATACTATGTGAGATTCCGGGGCATGCGACCAGGATGCGGGTTAGATTCCTGGATTATTTTTATTACTCCTTGGACATGCTTATACGATGTGGGATTCCGGGGCATGCAACCAGGATGCGGGTTAAATTCGGATCTTATTACCGTAGCGTCTTGCTATCGATGAGGATTCCGGGCACGCGACCATGTTATGTACTATTACTCCGTGGACTAGCTCGCTGAAGACATGTACGAGATGAGGATTCCACGGACATGTTATATCGATTATTACCCGTGGCCATGCTTATCGATGAGGATTCGGGGCGTGCGACCATGTTATATACGATTATTACTCCATTGACTAGCTCCCCATGAAGATATGTACCCTGGATGAGGGATTTCACGGGCATGTTATATACGATTATTACCCCATGGATTAGCTCTCCATGAAGTCATGTACGAGATGAGGATTCCACGGGCATGAGATATATATATATATATATTGCATATGTGTCTGGCGGTGAGGTAGGATGCCATGGCGCGTCACGTGGTTATATTTTACACTTACGGTATCAGCGATGATGGGATTCCACAGGCGGGAGATATATATATGTATTGTATATGCAGTAGCGGTGAGGTAGGATGCCACGCGTCACGTGGTTATATTTTACACTTAAAGTGTCGGCGATGGGGATTCCAGGCGGGAGATATATATTTGTATTGTATATGTATGCAGCGACAATGAGGTAGGATGCCACGCGCGTCACGTGGTTATATTTTGTTATACCCGTATTTCGGTATATGCGTGAGGATATAAATTAAGCCTTAAGGTTTGGATAGGTTCAAAATTTGGGCACAAGTGCGAAAGAATCGTTTTCGGCGAAGCGTTTTACTAAACTTGCGAAGGAAAATTCGGCTATGTCATTGAGAATTTTTTTTTTTTCGCAGAGGCTAAACATTTTGGACCAACGGGAGGTGTCACCTCGTTGAAGCAATAGTGGTGAAATGGACGAAATGGGAGCACTTTAGTTGGTAGGATATTTTGTGCAAGTTGTTGTGGTAGATGGATGGCTTAAATCTAGCCCTACACTTGCCTTACACTTGGATGGATCTTGGCCATTGGTTGGTCATTTCTTGACCTATAAATACCCCCCTTGTTGAAGAGTTATTTCATCCAAACTTGAGCATTCTTTCTAAGTCTCTAAATACTACCTCCCTCTTGTTAGCTTTCTTCCAAGCCCCTCCCTTTGAGTAAGGCCTTGGCGAGCACACTCCCCCTTTGTAGTGTTCTAGGGTACCCTAGTTGTTTGTATAATACCCCTTTTGTGGTATAGAAATACTCTCAGTATTGTTATAATGCCCAAATACTTTAGCCTTATACCTTGTAGTATTCGAGTTATACCTATACTAAAAGCCGAAATACTATTATACTTCCTTTAGCCACTAAACGAAACCCTAAGGAAATCTTCATTGATAGTTGAAGTAATTGAGTAGAAGTTGGTTAGAACTTAAGGGTTGTTTGGAGGGAGTTAAACCTTGCTCGGGATCGACATATAAACTTGGATAATTTTGGGCTTATCGAGGTAAACACTCTTGACCTTATTGTAATTGGAAATTACATGTGTAGGAATATATAGTTGAAGTATACTATATATAGAACTGAACATAATTATGCGTGATGTCTTTTGACTTAAGCTGAATTTAAAGAAGGCGAACTGTAATTACATAGGGTGTATTTGATGACTTGTGTAGCTTTATTGTGAAGTAGAATTGTACACGTCCGGATTAAGTACAACCCCTCTAGGAGTTGTTGTCGATAGAGAGAGATTTAAATTTACGTAGAATATTCTACGTTGAGATCTAGATGTTAATAGGCGCCTCTATGAGTTGAAGTACTACGTGTGGCGTGATCTGCTTGGCAAGGCGGTTTGAGGTACTTGGAGCGTTTTGCTATTAGTCGATAATCGTCGCGAGGTATGTGAACCTCTTCCTATCTTTTCTAGCATGATATGTGTATAACTATGTACGGTAGATGTACATGTGTTAAAAGTATTTGATTGGTTTAAAACATAAAGTGTTATAACGGCTTTATGGGAAGTTAGTTATTGTTTTATGTAAGTAAGAAATGCTTTGTGGTTTTAAAAGATAAGCGACTTGATGTGTGATGATAAGAATCTTGAAGTATTTCAAAAGAATTAAGAAACCTTTTGAAAGAAGAGTAATACTTGGTTTTGAAAACATAAGAGTTATACTAGCTTTATGGGAAGTTAGGTATAACGTCTTAAGTGAGATAAAGAGAATGGTTTCTTGATTTTTAGAAGTTAGAGACTTAATCTTAAAAGATAAGAGACTTGACTTGAATGAATTAAATATGAGTTTTGTGTGAAACCTCCTTCGTGAGTAATGGGTACTTGGTTTTAAAAGGAATAATGTTTCTTGATTTTGGAAATCGAATGAGTATCGACAAACGTTAATAAAAGGAAATGTTTTGACTAATTAAGTATTATTAAAACGGTAGAAACCTCCATCTGCATAGAAGCTAAGATGAGACAAAATGATATTACATTTCCTAGATCATGGCTGCTTTAATAAGATTGATTATGAACAAGAAAAACCTACTCACATATAAGACATATGTTTCTCAAATTGTTTAAAAGAGGATTATATTCTCAAGTGATTAAGTCTATGGACTATGAAACCTTTCTAAAATAAGAGACTTAAGTATTTGAAATTAGGCAAACTTGAACTTTTGGAAAAGAATGTTGTTACTTGATGTTAAAAAGGAAGGTGTTTTGGTTTACCTAAAAATGTGAGTCACTCTATTTTAATACTACGGGTATCGGGTGACCTTTATAAAAGAAATGGATCTTTTAAAAGAATTTAACGTCACGTAATACTTTGGGTCGAACACGGACTTTGGCCTAAAATAAACTTGAGTTGTGTGTAACTTGCCTATGTTTGTGTTTGATAGCCTTGTTGTGCAAATCGTATTTCTATACCAGCGTCTCTCGATGTGATTTGTTATGAGCGATTCTTCACCGAGTCCCATGGGATGGGATTTCCGAGTCGTAGGGGAACGGCGGGACACGTATTTCATCGATTCTTCACGAGTCCCGTATTTCATCCGAGGATGGCGGGACACGTGATTCTCAGGTCCGAGATGGGCGACCGTACTCCCATGATTCCTTACGATCCCACGGGATGGTAGGGGACACGTATTCCACGATTTATACCTAGACTCTGGCGGTGAGGAAGGAGTTCCACGTGAGGATGACTTGAGGCGTGAGTCACGACTTGACATACTTTTATGTTGTGAATCGTAGTTTGGTTATCATGTCTCACGATTTATATAGACTATTATGATTTCATTCTGATCTTTTACGATTTCACATACTTGGTACTGTTATCTTGACCTCGCTTGGCTGCGTTCATCCGCGAGTAGAAGTATCGGTTGTGGATCCTCGTTCATAGGATCAAAGTTCACGTGTTAGGAAGCCGTTTCTTGGAGGCTTATCTTTTGGTATGTTACCACAGGTTGTAGGTTCTTGTACATTCAGGGTATGGCGGGGCCCTGTCCCGTCATAGTTGTTGTCACTTCTTAAGTAATCATGTTGTGGCGAGTTTGTAAAGGATAAGGTATTTGTGTATTTATCTTTGTTTATTTATCATGTCTCTTAATTCATGTTCATGTTTTTATTTTGATTTTCTCGGTCGTGACAATTTACAGATGGGGATTCACGCACGCTTTGATATTTGAGGCTTGTGTCTTATGATTTCATTCTGATATTTTGATTTCACATACCATCCTCATTCTGATCCTCTTTGGCTTTGTATTTTCGACGAGGTTGATTTATGCATTCGGGGTATATGTCGGCTCATATCACGGTTGTTATGTCAAGAATTCTTAGAGTGCGTAGTCATATCTTGTGGATTGGGTTGTGTAAAGAAAAAAAAAATCGCTTTTTGGGATTACATGTATATTTTTGGAAGGTGGCCTTATCGGGTAGCTTTGTTATTTATTTCTGTTAAGTTTATGTATGTTCGTGATTATCTCGATGTATACTGTAAGGGTGCCCAGTAGGGCACGATCGCGAGCAGTCGGGTCGTGACAAAAGTGGTATCATGCGATTAGTCTTCGGAAAGTGTCTGAGGCCGTGTCTAGTAGAGTCTTGATTATCGGTGTGTTGTGCACCACATCTATAATCAGGAGGCTGCAGGACATTTAGGATTGGTTTCCATTCTTCTCACTCTGAGATCGTGCGATAGAGCTGTGTTGTTAGGGTCGTCTCTCCCTAACGAGTTATGTTGATTGCAGCTACGAGAAAGGCAGCAATGACCCAGGAAGGACTATGTGGATTGCGTATCCAGGTTGGTGGTAATTGTTGTATAGTTGGTATAATGACGTACAGCTATACGGATTTATGTATGAGGGTCATTTATGGGTTGCCTAGAATGATTTTAGATTACCAAGAGTTGGTAAGGACTAACTAGATACCGGGAAGGTATGAAACAATTAATGAATTCTCATCGAGGTTTTGCGTATTATTTTGAGATAATTGGGAGATGATGAGTTGCTTGAGAAGGTATTGAACCCTTAAGAAGTCATGTTAAGGAACTTAACGGAATGCCTGTTAATAGATTAAGCTACGTGGTAGGCTTAAGAGAATGGTACGGATGGGATCCGTATGGAGTAAGTAATGGTTGTTGTGATCAAGACAACATGGTTATGGTATTATGAAAAGTTATTGTACCCGTTTACGGGGGGACTGATAAGGTAGGCTGGGAGCATGGAAATTGCGAGCCTAAAGATTATTGATAACCGCCGAGACCTTAGGTATATAAGGCCTTCTCGGACAATAAGATTTTATTCAGACTAAGGGTAAGAGTTAAGTGCGACGGTGGGTCGGGTTAAGGACCTATTACGGGTCGCCTCATAGTTTGAAATGAAGTGGGATCAGTTGGTAGTAGTCCTGCGTGGCGAGTCACGCAGGTGCAAGACCCAAGTCTAGTTAATTGTTTTACGGGTTCGTGGACGCGTTCCACCGAAACCAGGTCGTGAGAGCCGGAAATGGCCTTATATTGTTTAATAGAGTGACTCCAAAGATTGGAGGTTAGAATCGGTATGGAGGTTATGTAAGTATGCTAGTATCAGTTGGAGGTACGGAAAGAATACAACCAGTAAGAAAGTGTAAAATCGCCGATTGGTTGGTTCCACGTTGGCGAGGTTCAGATAATTGGCCCAGACTTGATTCAGCGGGTTATGGATAAGGCGAAACTTATCCAGGAAAGATTTTTAGTAAGCTCGGAGTTAGCATAAACTTTATGCAGATGAACGACGTCGACACTTGGAGTCCAGATTGACATTTTAGTATGAGTATTGTTATGTGGTCGTGGGTGGCATATGTTGTATGAAGGGTGTAGTAAAAGGAGACTATGTCGCTATCTAATTAGATTGGAATCCGAAAGAACATTCGGGGACGAATATTTTTAAGGGGGGAAGAATGTTACACCCCGTAATTCAAGGACATGTTTAAGAGAATTTACGTAAGGAATCAGGACTCTAAATTGGTACGAAAGAAAGAATTGTTTTTCCGAAAGAAAATCTTCCGAACTTCGGAAAGGAAAAATGTTCGTTGATGAGAATTAGATTCTCAAAATATATTATTTGAGGAGTATGGAATTTATTAACATTGCGGAAATTTATTTTCGGATTTGGTCACGTAGGGCCCACCCGAGAAATTTTATGTTTTGTGGGGCCCACAAGGGTTACGAAATTTTATGGACGAATGGGAGGGCGACACGTGTCACCCCCTCCCCCCCACATGGTCTTGGACGAAATTGGACCTAGGTTAGGTGGTCAAGTGACCAAGGTTAATGTTACACCCCGTAGTTCAGGTCATGCTTTTGAGAACATACGAAAGGAATTGAGACTTAAATTTTAGAATGATGGGTTGACGGAATGTTTCAGACGGGTTGTTAGTCAACTTTGAGGCGGTTTATGTCCCATTACATGGGGAGTTCGTATGTGGTTCAAATGCCTAGTATGTAATTCGTTGAGTCTAGTTTCCAACGCAACCAACCGTTCGTCGATAGGATATCGAAGTAGAAAGTTATAAAAATTACAAGTTCGGTCTTGTGATCGGCGAAAACATTTTCGGTCGGGGGCCGCGTCGCGGCGCGGATGCGAGGCAGCGCGCGGTTATCTTGAGAATTCTCGGAGGTTGCAGCGGCGCGGCACCAGCGAGGGCAGCGGCGCGAAAGTTCTGAAAGTTTGCGGAGGTTTGTGTGGCCTGGCCGGGCCGCGGCGAGCGGAGTTTTTATGGAAAACTAAGGAAAAATCATATATTTTCTTTTAAAAAGGCCATGGGAGGGTGACAAGTGTCCCCCCCCCCCATCTGATTTTTGCATGTCCTATTTATTGACCAAGTCTTGAAGACTTGGTCATTCTTGAAAGCTCTTCCTTCTCTCTAAAATTCCTCTCCCTTCTCTCTAGAAATTCAAGAAGAAACCAAAGCCTAGAGAAAATTTCACAAAACGTGGCAAGAAGAAAACTTGTTGACAAGCTTGTAGGAGGTTTGTGGAGGTGATTGTGGAAAGAAGACAAGTGAAATTTATTGGACTAATTTGGGTAAGCTCTAAGGTAACAATCTTTTCTCTTTTGCTAGTAAATTATGTTGCATGTGTGGAAGAAAGGACTTATAGTTGTCAATATTGCCTTTAGAGGTATTGCATGTAGGAATTGGATAAGAAATTGGATTAAAAATGAATTGGATAAGAAGTTATGTTGTTATACCTCAAAATTGCCAAATTGGACCTTGTAGTTTGTATTAGTTGTTATGTATTGTGGGGCAGAATTTTACACGTCCAAGTTAGGCGTGTAATCCCCTTTGTATTGATTGGATTGTTGAGCCTTAAAGGTGGCGTGTTTGGTTATAGAATTCGGCCTTGAAAAAGGTGGCAAATTATGTAGAAACAAAGGAAGTGCTGTCCAATTTTCCGTAGGAATAAGGGACTTTTCAATTAGAATGTTCTACGTTGAAGATAGAGGCTAATGGACGTATTATGGTCATTATAGGTTGACATACTACGCGTGGTATATTGGACTTGCAAGTGGATTGACCCGAAGAGGTATGTGGAACTTTCCTATCTCTTGAGCATGAATAGTGCACTTATGTAGTACGGTAGACGTACAAGGCTTTGATATCCCTTACAGGTTTTAAGGATGTCTTAAGTTTTCAAAGTTAAGGGACTTGAAGTGTTTTAAGTATATGATACTTGTTTCGTTTTAAAAGTATAAGTCCCTTGGATATAGGGAAATGTATTTGACTAATGTATAAAGTTGATATAACGACTTTATGAGAAGTGGTTATATTAGCTTTATGGAAGGTTAATAAAGAAAGATTTACTCTAAGTAAAATAAGTACGGATAAATGATTTGAATTTGTGAAAGGCAAATTGATTTTAAGGCATTAATTGCCTAAGGTTTTAAAATAAATGAAGTCACTTGATTTAGAAGTCTATTATATTTCTAAAAGAAAATGTGACTTGTCTTGAAAAGTAGTCGTGACCTGATACTACGGTTATTAGTATCTTGGGAGTTTTATATAAAAAGGAGTCATTTCTTAAAAGGTTAGAGGTACGTGGTACTTGGGTTGAATTCCCGGATTTTCTCTTAAATGACATGTTAGTGCCTTAAGTAAACTAAAATGAGAGGATATATTACTAATGTTAATAAGAAGTTAGGGGATTTTCTTAACTTGCTTATGTTATGATAAGCCGGTAGCGCTTATGTTATGTATGATAGCCGGTTGTGCTAGGTTACGTATTATTATTATTATTACGGGGTAAACCCCGGGTTACTACTTATGCCATGGATTTGCTACCCATGATGCGAGTGCGGCGCTTGTACTCATGCGGGCCCACTGGGTCCATGCGGGTGAAATAGTCTCATGCGAGGCGGATGACCTCATGCGGGTCCACAGGACCTATGCGGGTGAAATAATCCCCGAAGTAGGATTGCTTAATGATACTACGGGCGAGGGACCCTGTTTTGATCATAAGCCTCCTATTTTTATGCAGTAAAGTTTATATTAGTTACTATCATTGTTAGTAAGGCACAGTGCAATATAATTTGATTTTCATCCCTGACTCCAGCTTATTTTAGACTTATGATATTATTACAGTATTTTCCAGTTTTACATACTTGGTACATATTGTGTACTGACGCCCTTCCTCGGGGGATGCGTTAAATGCGCGGTAGAGTAGCGAGTGGTGGATCCTCATTCTTAGGATCTTTGCTCAGGTGTCAGAAGCTCCATTTCTCCGGAGGCTTGACTTTTGGTACGGTTCTCCCTGATGTTGTAGATATTATGTACATTCAGGGGTATGACGGGACCATGTCCCGTCATAGTGGTTACACATTCTTAGAGGCCTGTAGTCCTGTTATAAATTGGGTTGTTAAGGATGTAACTATTCAATTTTTGCTATAGTTATATTTACGGAAAGGTAGCCATTTTGGGTTAGCCTGTTTCACATTTTATATTGTTTCTTGTTTATGAGTTTACTTCCGCTGGTTTTCTCTGATGTTGTATCACAAGGGTGCCCGGGGTAAGGCACGATCCGGTCAGTCGGGTCGTGACAAAAGTGGTATCAGAGCAGTTAATCCTCGGAAAGGGTCTACAAGCCGTATCTAGTAGAGTCTTGATTATCGGTGTGTTGTGCACCACATCTATAATCAGGAGGCTACAGGATATTTAGGATTGATTTCCATTCTTTCACTCTAAGATCGTGCAATAGAGCTGTGTTATAGGTTGAACTCCCTCTGACATATTTTTATGTATCAGTTATGCCTCCACGCAAGACAACCGCGACCCAGAAGGGCAAGTCAACTGAGGGAGATGCTAGTAGGACACAGAGGGTTACGAGGGCACATGCCCAGTCTTTACCTTAGATGATGTTTCGGACGGCGAGTTCCACGACGTCGCCAACCCCAGCAGAGTTCGGGCGGCGGCGCCATCGAGACGCGGTACACGAGCCTCGATTACGCTGGAAGCGAGAGGATATGGGCTCTGAGAGATGGCGATTATTATCGAGATCGTGGCAAGCGGGAGAGAGGGCGAGGGAGGCGGTTCGGTTGTACGTAGTTCACCCGGATCGATAGCTCGAGACTTGGCGACTTTTGAGTTGCGGCCCACGAGTTCTATGGGTCGAGGCACGGGGATGATCCTCGGGATTTTATCAAGCGATTCTGACGGATCGTGAGAGTGATCGGGGCCTCGGAGCAGTCGGTAGTATTGGGTTCCACATCATTGCGTTATCTGCGATTGGTAGTTTGATTCATGGAAGCGTCGGGAGCATGCGCTTCCGGTGTTTGGGGCAGTTCTCGAGGAGCTCTTAGCCATTTCTTGCCTCGCAGATGAGAGAGCTCGGGCGATAGATTTCGGCGTTGAGGCGAGTGGGCGGACGGTCGGAGTACAACGTAGAGTTTGACTCGTTGGCTCGGTATGTACCGCTTTAATGCGAGACATGGAGGGCGAGTGCACCGCTATGTCACGAGGCTCGATGATTACTTAGCGAGAGTTGCACGGAGTAGCTCTTCACCGGCATGACATTGCCGCGTGCGAGCTTATGCGCTTAGGTGTGAACGTGGGCCGACGGATTGATAGATATCGCGAGAAGAGGGCCAGGACAGCAGGGTCCTCTGGTAGTTTTCGAGGTAGACAACCTCAGCAGCAAACCGGGTTTGCACCTCAGCCGGTTCAAAGCGCTCCTCCACCGTCTTCCGGGCGTCCAGGTATTCGGGCGGGGCGGGCTCTGGGCTTGGTTCCCGAGGAACGAGTTCGATCGACGAGGCCACATATGCCTCGGTGTGGTCGATGTGGTGATTACCATTATGGGGGGTGTCGTGTTCCTCCAGGAGCTTGTTACTCTTGTGGCGGCAGGCCATTTGAAGAGAGATTGTCCGACCGAGGCGGCGGAGTGTTATGGTTCACCGTGAAGTCGATTCTTTGGATCTTCGTCTTGGTGGTCATGCGCCCGAGGCGGTGTTCACGGACCAGCAGCGCGCGAAGGGTCGTGGGGTCCCAGCCCCGGTCCTCGAACCGCATTTATGCTATGTCCAGCCGTCAGACCGAGGCGTCACGGATGTCGCCACAGTACATTATTGGTTTCATGTTGTGATGTATATGCTTTGATAGATCCAGTGCTATCTTGTCCTATATATCTCCTCATATTCTTTGGGAGAATAGGGATAGAGCGAGTCCATAAAACCTTTTGAGGTGGCTACGCGATAGGTGATTCGGTGGTAAATGGCGGTATATAAGGCTTGCCCGGTGACTATATCTGATCGTCGACTCTGCCGACTTGAGAGAGTTGGATATGACGGACTTCGATGTGATTATGGGTATGGATTGGCTAGCGTCTTGCTATGCCAATGTGGACTGTAGAGAGATTGGTATTCTAGTTTCTGGAGCGGTTATCGAGTGGAAGAGGAATCTGCGTCGCCGGCGGGTAGGTTTATTTCTTACCTCAAGGCTAGGAAGATGGTGCGAAGGGTATATCTACCATATGGTTCGGTATTCGAAATCGAGGCGAGATACGGACCTTGATCGATTCGGTTGTTAGAGAGTTTCCGCACGTATTCTCGCACGAGCTTAGGGTATCCTCCCGAGAGGAGATTGAGTTTGCATTGATATGTCGCGGCACACTCGACCGATATCTATTCCACCATCCGATGACACTGCCGAGTTGAGGAATTGAAAGACCAGTGAAAGGATTTCTTTGGAAAAGGCTTTATCGAGCCTAGTGTTTCTCCCCGGGAGCGCCGGTGTTATTTGTAAAAAGAAGGATGGGGCGTTGCGTATGTGTTGATTACAGCGGTGAATAAGGTAACTATCAAGAAGATATCCCCTCCCGGGATTGATGATTTGTTTGACGATTGCGGGCGAGGTGTTTCTCCAAGATAGACATGCGATGCAGTTATCATCAGTGCCGAGTTAGAGAGGCAGATATCCCAAAGCGCATTCGGGACCGTTATGGGCACTATGAGTTCGGTGATGTCTTTCGGGTTGACCAACGCCCAAAGAAGATTTATGGATTTGATGAACCGTGTTCAAGCCATTCTTGGATATGTTCGTTATCGTATTCATTGATGATATCTGGTTTATTCGCGCATGAGCAGAACATGCGCATCATTTGAGGCGGTATTGAGTCCTCGGACCGGCGATTGTATGCCAAGTTTTAAATGCGAGTTTTGGTTGGCTTGATGGCTTTCTTAGGGCATGTTATCTGGGCCGATGGTATTCGGGTTGTCTGAAAATTGAGGCAGTTAAGACTTGGCCTAGACCCACTACACCAACGGAGGTGCGCAACTTTTTAGGCCTTGCGGGTTATTATCGGAGATTTGTGGAGAAGTTTGCTTCCATTTCAGCACCTTTGACTAGGTTGACTCAGAAAGCAGCTATATTCTGGTGGACGGATGCTTGTGAGGAGAGTTTCCAGTTACTGAAGGAGAAATTGACGACCGCCCCAGTTCTTACTCTTCCAGAGGGTTTAGATGAATATGTGGTTTATTGTGATGCATCGGGTGTCGGACTCGGGTGCGTCTTTGATGCGATGCAGAAAGTTATAACTACGATCTCGACAACTCAGGAAGCATGAGAAGAACTATCCCACACATGACATAGAGTTGGCAGCAGTGATTCATGCCTTGAAGATCTGGAGACATTATTTATATGGAGTTCATGTGGATATTTACACAGACCACAAGAGTCTCGGTATATCTTGACCAGAGGAGGAGCTGAACTTGCGGCAGAGACGGTGGTTAGAGCTACTTAAGGATTATGATGTCGATATCCTATACCACCCAGGGAAGGCCAATGTAGTTGCAGATGCCCTTAGTCGCAGATCGATGGGTAGTCTGTCAGGTGTGCAGCCAGAGAAGAGGGACATGGTCCGCGAGTTACATCAGCTAGCGAGCCTTGGGGTTCGTTTGGTTGGTTCTGATAATAATGGAGTTCGGGTTCGAGAGGTCGCCGAGTCTTCCATCGTCGAGGAGGTGAAGAAGCGACAGTATGAGGATCCGATTATGGTGCGGTATCGAGATACAGCTCTTCGGGAGGAGAAGAGTCTATTTGGGGTAGCACCTGATGGGGTGCTAAGATTTGAGGGCAGGTTATGTGTACCCGATGTAGCAGGACTTCGTCAGCAGATTCTGGGGGAAGCACATAGTGCTCGTTACTCTATTCATCCGGGGTCGACTAAGATGTACCATGACCTCAGGTGTATATATTGGTGGGATGGCCTGAAGAGGGACGTTGCGGAGTTTGTGGCGCAGTGTCCGAATTGTCAGCAGGTCAAGGTGGAGCACCAGAAGCCTGGTGGGTTGTTGCAGACGATAGATATTCCGACATGGAAGTGGGAGGTGATCAATATGGACTTTATTACGGGGTTACCTCACACTCAGAGGAAGCATGGTTCCATCTGGGTTATTGTCGACAGGCTGACGAAATCAGCCCATTTTCTTCCAGCCAGGACGACTTTTTCGGCCGAGGATTATGCTAGATTGTATATCAGAGAGATTGTGAGACTGCACGGAGTCCCTATATCGATTATTTCCGACAGAGGAGCCCAGTTCACGGCTAACTTCTGGAGGACTTTCCAGAAGGTATTAGGGACACAGGTGAGTCTCAGTACTGCGTTTCATCCTCAGACCGACGGACAGGCCGAGCGTACTATCCAGACACTTGAGGATATGCTGCGGGCCTGTGTTATCGATTTCAGGGGTAGCTGGGAGGATCATTTACCTCTTGTGGAGTTTGCATATAACAACAGCTACCATTCTAGTATCCAGATGACGCCTTATGAGGCCTTATACGAGAGGAAGTGCAGGTCACCGATAGGCTGGTTTGAGGTGGGAGAAGTTCAGTTAGTCGGGCCAGAATTGATTCAGCGATGGATAAGGTGAAGCTTATCCAGGAGCGGTTATTGTCAGCTCAGAGTCGACAGAAGTTGTATGCAGATCATCGGCGTCGACACTTGGAGTTTGAGGTGGATGATTGGGTCTTCCTGAAGGTATCACCCATGAAGGGCGTGATGAGGTTTGGGAAGAAAGGGAAACTTAGCCCAAGGTACATTGGGCCTTACCAGATCGTCCGTAGGGTAGGCAAGGTTGCCTATGAGTTGGATCTGCCGTTCGATCTAGAGGCGGTACATCCAGTTTTTTATGTGTCTATGTTGCAGAAGTGTATTAGAGATCCATCTAGAGTGCACCCGATTTGTGATGTCCAGGTGACAGAGGGGCTATCGTATGAGGAGAGTCCCATAGCGATACTCGATCGTCAGGTTAGGCGACTACGGACAAAGGATGTGGCTTCCGTCAAGGTCTTATGGCGGAACGAGAACAGGGAGGAAATGACATAGGAAGCAGAGGAGGACATGATGAAGAAGTATCCTCACTTGTTCCCTACACCTCCAGGTAACGCACTTTCCTGATTGTTAGTTTTTAAATTTTGCAATTATGCTTACGTATTGTTGTGGACATGTGGAGCGTCTTTATTTGCAAGAAGAATAGTTAAGAGGGTCTATGTCGATATTGTGATTTGAGTAAGCCTAGAAGGAACATTCGGGACGAATGTTTCTAAGGGGGGGAGAATGTTACACCCCGTAGTTCAGGTCATGCTTTTGAGAACATACGAAAGGAATTGAGACTTAAATTTTAGAATGATGGGTTGACGGAATGTTTCGGACGGGTTGTTAGTCAACTTTGAGGCGGTTTATGTCCCATTACATGGGGAGTTCGTAGGTGGTTCAAAGGCCTAGTATGTAATTCGTTGAGTCTAGTTTCCAACACAACCAACCGTTCGTCGATAGGATATCAGAGTAGAAAGTTATGAAAATTACAAGTTCGGTCTGTGATGAGCGTAAAACATTTACGATCGGGGGCTACAGGCCGCGGTTATGCCGAGAATTCTCGGAGGTTGCGCGCGCGGCACCGAGGCCAGCGCGACCGAAGTTCTGAAAGTTCATGAGGTTTCAGCCACGAGGCGGAGTTTTTGCGGAAACCTGAGGAAAAATCAAATATTTTCTTTTAAAAAAGCCATGGGAGGGTGACAAGTGTCCCCCCCATCTGATTTTTGCATGTCTTATTTATTGACCAAGTCTTGAAGACTTGGTCATTCTTGAAAGCTCTTCCTTCTCTCTAAAATTCCTCTCCCTTCTCTCTAGAAATTCAAGAAGAAACCAAAGCCTAGAGAAAATTTCAGAAAAGGTGGCAAGAAGAAAACTTGTTGACAAGCTTGTAGGAGGTTTGTGGAGGTGATTGTGGAAAGAAGACAAGTGAAATTTGTTGGACTAATTTGGGTAAGCCCTAAGGTAACAATCTTTTCTCTTTTGCTAGTAAATTATGTTGCATGTGTGGAAGAAATGACTTATAGTTGTCAATATTGCCTTTAGAGGTATTTCATGTAGGAATTGGATAAGAAATTGGATTAAAAAGGAATTGGATAAGAAGTTATGTTGTTATACCTCAAAATTGCCAAATTGGACCTTGTAGTTTGTATTAGTTGTTATGTATTGTGGGGCAGAATTTTACACGTCCAAGTTAGGCGTGTAATCCCACTGTATTGATTGGATTGTTGAGCCTTAAAGGTGGCGTGTTTGGTTATTGAATTCGGCCTTGAAAAAGGTGGCAAAGTATGTAGAAACAAAGGAAGTGCTGTCCAATTTTCCGTAGGAATAAAAGACTTTTCAATTAGAATGTTCTACGTTGAAGATAGAGGCTAATGGACGTATTATGGTCATTATAGGTTGACATACTACGCGTGGTATATTGGACTTGCAAGTGGATTGACCCGAAGAGGTATGTGGAACTTTCCTATATCTTGAGCATGAATAGTTGCACTTATGTAGTACAGTAGACGTACAAGGCTTTGATATTCCTTACTGGTTTTAAGGATGTCTTAAGTTTTCAAAGTTAAGGGACTTGAAGTGTTTAAGTATATGATACTTGTTTCGTTTTAAAAGTATAAGTCCCTTAGATATAGGGAAATGTATTTGACTAATGTATAAAGTTGATATAACGACTTTATGGGAAGTGGTTATATTAGCTTTATGGAAGGTTAATAAAGAAAGATTTACTCTAAGTAAAATAAGTACGGATAAATGATTTGAATTTGTGAAACACAAATTGATTTTAAGGCATTAATTGCCTAAGGTTTTAAAAGAAATGAAGTCACTTGATTTAGAAGCCTATTATATTTCTAAAAGGAAATGTGACTTGTCTTGAAAAGTAGTCGTGACCTGATACTACGGTTATTAGTATCTTGGGAGTTTTATATAAAAAAGGGTCATTTCTTAAAAGGTTAGAGGTACGTGGTACTTGGGTTGAATTCCCGAATTTTCTCTTAAATGGCATGTTAGTGTCTTAAGTAAACTAAAATGAGAGGATATATTACTAATGTTAATAAGAAATTAGGGGATTTTCTTAACTTGCTTATGTTATGATAAGCCGGTAGCGCTTATGTTTTGTATGATAGTCGGTTGTGCTAGGTTACGTATTATTATTATTATTATTACGGGGTAAACCTCGGGTTACTACTTATGTCATGGATTTGCTACCCATGATGCAAGTGCGACACTTGTACTCATGCCGGCCCACTGGGTCCATGCGGGTGAAATAGTCCCATGCGAGGCGGATGACCTCATGCGGGTCCACAGGACCTATGCGGGTGAAATAGTCCCAGAAGTAGGATTGCTTAATGATACTACGGGCGAGGGACCCTGTTTTGATCATGAGCCTCCTATTTTTATCTAGTAAAGTTTATATTTGTTACTCTCATTGTTAGAAAGGTACAGTGCAATGTAATTTGATTTTCATCCCTGACTCCAACTTATTTTAGACTTATGATATTATTACAGTATTTTCCAGTTTTACATACTTGGTATATATCATGTCGACGCCTTCCTGGATGCGTTCATGCCGCAGGTAGGGGTAAACAGGTGGTGCATCCTCATTCTTAGGATCTTTGCTCAGGTGTCAGAAGCTCCATTTCTCCGGAGGCTCGATCGGTGCAGTTCTCACGATGTTGTAGATATTATGTACATTCAGGGGTATGACGGGGCCCTTTCCCATCATAGTGGTTACACACTCTTAGAGGCCTGTAGTCCTGTTATAAATTGGGTTGTTAAGGATGTAACTGTTCAGTTTTTGCTATAGTTATATTTACGGAAAGGTAGCCATTTTGGGTTAGCCTGTTTCACATTTTATATTGTTTCTTGTTTATGAGTTTACTTCCGTTGGTTTTCTCTGATGTTGTATCACAAGGGTGCCCGGGGTAAGGCACCAGTCACGGGTCCGAGGTCGGGTCGTGACAGCTAAGTGGTCTTGTGACCAAGGTTAAGTAGCCTAAAGGTGGATGACAAGCTTGAGATTGTTGACTAAGTCAAGAGCCCACTTGGCTTGATATTCAAATCCCTTCATCTAAGACCACACAAGTGTTATAATCTTGACCCTCCATTATTTTATATATACTACACTAGTGCAAGACAAGTCTTCAACACTTAGAAAAAAATTGAGAAACTTTAGGTGCTCATTATATTGCTCTCGGCTTGTGCTTGATTGAACAAGAAAAAATTTCATTTGTGGTTCATTATTCACAAGACTTTAACCCAAGGTTCCTAGGGGTATTGTAAGGAAATCTCAATAGAAAGATCCCGGAAAAACGACGTTTTTACGTTATTCGCAAGGCGAAAACCTAAGGTGTTCTTCAACTTTGAAGATGGAACTTGAAGAGGAGTTCTTCATGAGCTTGTAAGGAGTGCTTGGAGCGGATTGGAACATAAGAATAGGAGTTAAAAGTTGCTAAGGATCGACTTTTACGCTTGGACATTATTAGGGCTTATTGAGGTAAAATCTTCATCTTCTTAATGTAATTGAAGATTACATGTTATAGTAGTTAAGAAATGAGCATGTGGTATATAGAATGAAGTTTGAAAAGATTTGGATCATGTCGACTTGTTGAAAACCGAAAATGGACAAGTTAGCCGCTAATGTTGTAATCAATTTGGTCGATAGTTACAATCGTCGCATTTTAATGAAGAAAAGAATTATAGTTGTTGTAATTGTTATTATGTATATAACATGTTGGAATAACAACTTGGATTGAAAAAGGAATTGAAAGGAAATTGATAATTGTTGTGAAAATAGTAGCCGATTATGTCTTTGAATTATTGGACAGTTTTATATTGATTATGGGACAGAATTTTATACGTCCTATTAGGCGTGTAATCCCCTTTGTATTGCTGAATTGTTGGGCCTTAAATGTGGCGTTTGGTTATTGATTTTCAGGCCTTGAAAAAGGTGGAAAAGTACGTAGAAACAAAGGAAGTGCTGCCCGATTTTCCATAGAATAAGAGACCTTACACTTAGTATGATTCTACGTTAAAAAGTGAGGATTTGATAGACATGTTATGATTAATATAGGTCGAAGTACTACGAGTAGCGTATTCTACTTAAAGGATGGAATAGTTATCAAGGTTGAAGAACTTTGGAGCATTTTGCTACTTGTCGATAATCGTCGCGAGGTATGTGAACCTCTTCCTCCTTTTGGCATGATTCTATGTATGAAATATACGTGTGGTGTTATTTCATGATTCCTTCTACTCTTAGAAGTTAAGAGATATGTATGTTGATTTACTCTATGTAAAAGTTACGTCTAAGTTATCCTAAGTTCTTACCAAGTCTTATGGGGGATGTTGGTAAGAGTCGTTAGGAAGTATTTGGAGTCGAGTTGCCTTTGCTAATTTACTGCACGAATGAGAATAAGTATCGAACAAGCCATTGCAGCGTTAATAAAAGAAAATGTATCGACAATCAATTATATTAATATGAGTAGAATTCTCCATCTGCATAGAAACTAAGATAAGACAAAATTGTATTACATTTTCTAGATCATGGCTGCTTTAATAAGATCGTTATAAACGAGTATAACCTATTCACAACGCATAAAAGTATATGTTACTTAATTTAAAGAGTTTACGTTATGAAGTTTTAAGACTATGAACCTTGAATTCTTAAAAGGTTAAGAGACTTGATATTCTAAGTTAAAGAGACTTGATATTCTAAGTTAAGAAACTAGATTTCTAAAGTTAAGAGACTTGAAGTATTTTGAAAGTTATGTAACTTGATTTGAAAGTATAAGTCTCTTGGTTATAAAAAGAATGGATTAGTCTAAGACATAAAGAGTTATAACGGCTTTATGGGAAGTAAGTTATAACGGTTTTATGAAAGGTTAAAGATGTCCTAGTTTCTAAAGCATAAAGTTAGTATAACGGCTTTATGGGAAGTTGGTTATAACAACTTTATGGAAGGTTAAAGGAATGATTCTCTCTAGTAATGTAAACAAAGAAATGACTTGAAATAAAGAAGGGCAATTTGATTTAACGGTATCAATTGCTTAAAGTTTTAAAGTAAGGGTCACTTGATTTAGAAGCCTAGAAATGTATTTCTAAAAATGTAGTGACTTGTTTGAAATGTAGACATGCCTTGATACTACGGGTGTTAGTATCTTGGGGTTTTATATGAAAAGGAGTCTTTTGAAAAGAATGGAAGTACGTAGTACTTTGGGTTAAATTCCCGGATTTTATGTGAAACGAAAAGTGTCTTGAGTATATAAAATGAAAGTCTAAAGATTTAATGAACGTGCCTATGCTTGCTTGTGATAGCCTTGAGTGCAAGTATTATATGTTTACGTTGCCGTGACTCTCAGTTGGAGAAGTGGTCTTGTTGTGAATTTACTTGACGCGTCGACAAGCGGTGACGGAGGCTTCCACGGGTATGCTTCCATTGTGATTGATCCTTGGACATGCTTATACGATGTGGGATTCCGGGGCATGCGACCAGGATACGGGTTAGATTCCCGGATTGTTTTTATTACTCCTTGGACATGCTTATACGGGATTCTGGGGCATGCAACCAGGATGCGGGTTAAATTCCCGGATGCTATTATTACCCCATGGCCATGCTTATACGATGATGGATTCCGGGGCATGCGACCATGTTATGTACTATTACTCCATAGACTAGCTCCCCGTGAAGACATGTACCCGAGATGAGGGATTCCACGGGCATGTTATATACTATTATTACCCCATGGCCATGCTTATACGATGAGGGATTCCGGGGCATGCGACCATGTTATATATGATTATTACTCCATGGACTAGCTCCACATGAAGACATGTACCCGAGATGAGGGATTCCATGAGCATGTTATATACGATTATTACCCCATGGATTAGCTCTCCATGAAGTCATGTACCCGAGATGAGGGATTCCACGGCATGATATATATATATATATATATATATATATATTGCATATGTGGCACGATGAGTAGGATGCCACTAAGCGTCGTATATGGTTATATTTTACACTTACGGTTATCGGCATGATAGGGATTCCACGTGAGATATATATATATATATATATATATATATTGCATATGTGTACGCCGACAGTGAGGTAGGATGCCACGGGCGCGTCATATGGTTATATTTTACACTTACGGTTGTCGGCAGTGATGGGGGATTCCACGGGCAGGAGATATATATATGTATTGTATATGTGTACGCCGACAGTGAGGTAGGATGCCACGTGCGCGTCACATGGTTATATTTTACCCTTACGGCAGTGATGGGGGATTCCACGGGCACGTTTTGATATTTGAGGGCTTGTGTCCATAGCCCTGGTGTGACTATTGTTCATGTGTTGAAATAGTCTGTACAAGGTAAATCTGACTTTCATTACTTTCACTTCGGTAAGACACAGTGTACTATTATTTTGGTTATCATACATGTCTCCAGCTTTATTATGATCATTACGATTTCATTCTGATAATTTGTTTCCACATACTTGGTACATATTTCGCATCGACCTCCTCGGCTGCGTTCATGCCGCAGGTTGAGGTACATAGCTTGTTGATCCTCATTCTTAGGATCACTGTTCAGCTGGTTGGAAAGCTCCATTATTTCGGAGGCTTTGTATTTTGGTACAGTTCCCTGAGGTTGTAGATTTATGTACATTCAGGGGTATGGCGGGGCCCTGTTCCATCACAGTTGTTATGTCAAGAATTCTTAGAGGTCTGTAGTCATATCTTGTGGATTGGGTTGTGTAAAGGAAAAAAAAAGAGGTAACTGCTTTTTGGGATTACGTGTATATTTTTGGAAGGTGGCCTTATCGGCTAGCCTGTTATTTATTTTCTGTTAAGTTTATGTATGTTCCACTGATTATCTCTGATGTATACCTGTAAGGGTGCCCAAGTAGGGCACCAGTCGCGGGCCCGGGGTCGGGTCGTGACAATGTCTATTGCATTGGCCAATGACTTGGTCGACCTAATATTACTGAGAAGCTGAGTGTTCTCTCTCGAATATCCAATAGAGGAATGAATCTTATTCTTGTCTCAACTACCACATTTGTTTACATCGCAATGTACCCAACACAAGCCATGTCTTATCCTATAAGGAATTTAAGCTTAGGACATGGTCAAAGTACATTACTCTGTAAATTAGGTGCGTATTGACCTCAAGTCAAAGGGCCTTTATATCCCACATGCTGATAATACTATAGACATGTATAACAAATAGTTTATCAGCAGGGTATACCAATACCCTCTAAGAGTATCAATGTGTCCATCACTAGTAGTCATTACTAGTAGTAAGTGAGACATATTACATTCTCTAAGAATGTGATGCAGATCACATGTTGACTTATAATATATCATTGATATCCCATTCTCAATGATCATTAGTCAAGACTATTTTGAGAGTTATTTTCTATCATTAATATCTCACTTTATTAATGACAACGTAAGCACAAGAGATGCACATTAATGAATAATCACAAGCAATCAAAATCATAATCCAATAATTGCAATGCCAAAATATATTAATCTCATTAATAAAATGAATGTGTGTAAGTACATTTGTTCCTAAAATGATTGTTTCTAGGACATACATACTTTCAATCTCCCACTTGGCCTAGAGCCAATCATCAACGTATCTAATGCCCATGTTTTCAAAATGACAATTATGCTTGACTAATGAATACAATACTCTTATCCATGCGTTTAATCTTATTTACTTCTAACAAATTCAAACGATTTGACTACTTTGTCAAAACAAATATTCCAACTCCTTGAGACTTGCTTAAATTGATAAATGGACTTTTGAAGCTTGCATACGGCTTTTGGCTGAGTCTTGGATGTAAAACCCTCTGGCTGTATCATATACACCTCCTCAATTAGATTACCATTGAGGAAGACAGTTTTAACATTCATTTGCCAAATATCATAATCATAGTATGCGGCTATTGCAAGCAAAATTCGAATGGGCTTGATCTTCGCAACAGGTGAAAAGGTTTCATCATAATCGACCCCAAATCGTTGATTATAACCTTTAGCCACCAGTCTTGTCTTATAAGTCTGTACCTTGTCATATGCATCAATCTTCTTCTTGAAGACCCACTTGCATCCTATGGGTCTAACCCCTGTTGGCAAATCAACCAAGTTTCATACTTGATTGATGTACATTGAGTCCATTTCGGATTTCATGACTTCTTTCTATCTCTGTGAATCAACGTCTAACAGGGCTTCATTGTAGGTTGTAGGTTCATCGTCATCAGGAATATCTATCTCATTGTGTGTTTCAACAAGGAGATTAAGTCTTTCAGGCGGACGATGAGTCCTAGTGGTCCTACGGAGTTGAATATTCTGCGTTTCAGTGTTTGTTGTATTCTGATTGTGATAAGGGGTTTGTGTGTTGGACAATCCACCACCTTGAGAGCTTTCAGGAATGTCATTTTCATGTCTTTCCTTAATAGGATGATGTACAACTATTATTTCATCTTCCATCGGTTGTGTATGAATGCCTTGCATTTCTGCACTATATCTCACAACACTCCCACAAGCTGAAGGGCGTACTCTAAGTACCCAATCTTCACAAAATACTTCTACTGAATCCTTGCCTAGATCATGTGACAATGGTTCAACCTCTGCATTATTTTGTGTTTCTTGAATTTCTTCAAGTTCTATCTCATTGCAACTCTGTTCCTTGTATACATAGTCTTCTTCAAGGAAAATCGCATTTCTGGAAACAATGACCTTATGTTCGCCAGGAAGATAGAAATAGTATCCTCTAGTTTCTTTTGGATACCCCACAAAATAATACTTCTCACTTTTGGATTCCAACTTGTCAGTAAGAAACTTCTTTACATATGCAGGCACCCCCAGGGTCACATGTGTTTAAGTGCTGGCTTTTAGCCGTTCCATATCTCATATGGAGTTTTCTCTACTGACTTTGAAGGAACTCTATTTCAGAATATAGATTGAGCTTTGTAATGCATATCCCCAAATGTATGTTGGGAGAGCTGAGAAGCTCATCATGGATCTAACTATATCTAATAGGGTTCGATTTCTCCTTTAAGCAACACCATTCATTTGTGACGTTCCGGGAGGTGTCCATTGTGATTGGACTCCATGAAGCTTTAAGAAATCTCGAAATTCTTTACTTAAGTACTCACCTCCTCGATCTGATCGAAGGATCTTGGTACTTATTTCAAGTTGCTTCTCCACTTCTAACTTGTACTCCTTGAATTTCTCAAAAGCTTCGGACTTGTGTTTCATAAGATACACATGCCAAACCTTGTGAAATCGTCTGTAAAAGTGATGAAGTAAGGGAAACCTCCTTAGCTTGAGTCGAAAATGGCCCACATACATCGGTATGGACTAAATCAAGAATCTCTTTGGCACGCACTCCTTTCCAAAAAAGTGCCTTGGTGGTCATCTTTCCTCTCAAGCAAGATTCACAATTACCATATGATTCTAAATAAAATGGTTCTAGGTAGTCTAACCTCATTAATCTTGTTATCTTTGATTCATTGATGTGACCAAGTCTACAGTGTCATAAGTAAGTGGGGTTTCTTGGATTACTTATTTTAGCTTGTTTATTTTGCATGTTGAAAATTTCATGACTACATTTTAGAACATATAATCCATCCACAAGCGGTACAAGATAACACAAAATTGCCATTTGTAATAAATGGGGAAAACCCATCAACGTCTAACATTGGGATAGAAATAATATTCCTCGTTAACGAGGGAACAAAATAATAATTACTGAGTTATAAATAAAATCCAGAAGGTAAATCCAGTCTATAAGTCCCCACGCGTTCAACATCCACTCGTGCTCCGTTTTCAACACGTAGATCTATTTCCCACGGTCCAACCTTTCTGATGTCAGTTAGCTCCTGCACATTGTTACAAATGTGTGAGCCACAAGATATATCTATATACCCAGCAGTGAGAATTAGTTATAGACATATTTATTTCAATAACAAACATACCTTGTCGGGGCCGGGAGCACTGGTCTTTGTCCCCGGAGTCATGCGATCCTTCTTCCAATGCCCCTTTCTCTTGCAGCTGAGGCAAACATCTGCAACTATTTTCTCTTTTTTCTGAACAACTCCTCGAGGTATCAAAAATGTGGGTGTGGCGGCAACCGCCTTACCCTTCTTCTTTGCATGTTTTTACCTTTAAGTTTGAATTTGCTAGAGGAGCCCACCATAAGCACAACCTTACATTTGGAGGTGGACGATTCGAAGGTCTTCAACATATTATGAAGCTCTAGGAGACTCGCCTTGGTTCCATTCATGTTGAAATTTATAATAAAGTTCTCAAACAAACCAGGGAGCGAGTTCAAGATTAGGTTGACAGAAACATTCACGGGCAGTTTCGTTCCAATCGAAGCCAACCTCTCTATTAACCCAATCATCTTCAAAACATGTTGTGACACTTGACCCATTCATTCAACTTACATTTGAAAAGGTCTCTCAACCATTCATACTCCACTGTCTGCGACTGTGAGTTATAGAGACTCTTCAAATGTTCTAGCATCTCGTTGGGGCCCATGTTCTCGTGCTGTCTTTGCAACTCTGGAGTCATAGAAGACAACATAACACATTGTGCACCAATAGCATCATCAAGATATTTCTGATAGGCTGCCTTGTCAAACAGGGTATGCTCTTCAGAATCTTTAGCAGGGACTATTGGGAATGCTTTATCTAACACATACTCAATCTTTTCCAATCGTAACACCAGACGCAGATTTCTTAGCCAGTCATGGAAGTTTGATCCAGTCAGCTTGTTTGTTTCAACTATGGCCGCCAAGCGGCGGGGTGGGTCCGGGATGGGGTGGGGATCGGGGCGGCAGTGGCTAGGGTAGTATGATCGGGGTTTGGCGGAGCTGGCGGGGTCGAGGTTGGCGCTGTCACACGCCTCCCGACATCTTGTTATGTCGGTGTTGCGGTCGGGCCTGCCGGGAGGGTGGGTCATATTTTTATTTGTCCTTAAATTAAATAAATAACACACACAAACACAACAAGATAGTTTGATAAAAATATCTCAAGACTGTTTTTGTGCCTCTTATATTATTCGACAGAAGTATGATTTTTTTTTTTGGTAATACAATTTCAAAATTGCAACTTCGCGATATTGAAAGTTGCAAATAAATAACATAGTAAAATTATAATTAAAAGAATTACATTTTAAGAAACACATTTTAGCCTTTACCTGACCAACTACCTAATACTACACAGGCTCATCAAACAGCGCTCTAGTTTCTTTATAATTTCTTGTGGTTCTTCGGTTGAAATTGGTATTTCTTGGTCAAATTGGTCGACGTCGCTTGCACATCCGTCGGATAAAATTTTGTTGTAGTTGTAGTCTTCTTCTTCGTTGATCTCTGGTTGGCCGCACCTCCTACGCTCTGTAAGAATCCAGTCTCTAAATAGAACAACAATCTCTAATGAGTCTCTTGCCAATGAATGTCTGTGCTCCCCTATTTGAAATCTTCCCGCAGAAAACGTGCTTTCAGACGCTGTTGATGACGCTTGAATGTTCAACACATCTCGGGCCATCTTAGATAGTGTTGGAAAATTCTTCTCATTATCTCTCCAGTATTTTAGAAGTCTTCACGTCATTCTTCATTTTCAATTGATTCGTCCGGTACAACACCCTGCAAAACAAAACCATCAAACTCGCTAACTTGGTCAGAAATAGTACCACTAAACATTCTATGTCTGAGGCTTTCAATACTAGCCGCAACATGTCATTTTTTAGGTTGTGTTAAAGAAGAAGAAGATGGCATGAAAGTTGGTTGGTTGCTAGCACTTTCTTGATGGTAATACGTATATACCTTTTTACATTCATCTTGTATGCTAGACAACACTTTTTCTTTTGTTTTTTCAATAGGTGGTGGGTCATTTGGATTTTTGGGCGATGGAGGTTGGAAGTTTATCTATGCAATCATAAATAGTTTCAATAAGTGTTTTACAACCGTCTATTTTAATAGATGGATTTAATACAACACTAATAATATAAATTGGGGTAATAGGAATAAAATATTTTTTCATTTTTAGAAACATTTTTTTAATAGGTGTCTTATAAGCTGATTTTTCCATATATTCACTAAGTAATATAAATATTAGAGCTATATAAAATAACATTGATGAAATAGTAGGATAATAAATACCGGAAAATTCTTTAGTAGCTAGATAAAATTTCTCAAAAAATGTATTTAGTTCTAAAATTGTATCCCAATCGGAATCAATAATCATATCAGTAGGATTTCAATTACAGAGGTTAATAAATTGGGTTACATGTCTTCTATACTTATAAAAACACGTAGTTGGTTGTATAAAGAATTCCATCTAGTGCATACTTCTTCAGGATTTTTTCTGTAAGGTAGTTCACAATTGTGACAAGTTTTTTTATATTATTTTATTCTTTGTATTCTATTACTTTTAAAAATAAAGTTTATAGCAAATTGTATTTTTACAAGAATGTCTTCAAAAAGTGATACACCATCCTTTACTACTAAGTTATAAATATGACATGCACATTTTATATGAAAATGATCTGGAAAAGATGGAGTTAATATATTTTTTAATAATCTAACAGCATAATTATTAAAAGATGCATTATCTAATGTAATACTCATAATTTTATCAGTTATGCTATAATAATCGCAAACTGAAAAAATATTTTCTGAAATTAAAATATCAGTGTGCCTACTATCAATATATCTATATGCTAAAATATGTTTTTGCATAGAAAATTTATAGTCTATCCAATGACATGTTACAGTTAAATAATCATGGTCGTTAGTACTACGGCCTATATCAGACGTAATAGATACTTTGCCAGAAAAATGATATAATGAATAACGTAAATATTGTTGATATTCTTGTGCAAATTTAAAAACGTCTCTCCTAACAGTTGATCTAGGAAAACCGTTATAAGCAGGATTGTACATTTCTCTTATATAATGAATAAAACCAGGAGAATCAGGAAATGAAAAGGGCAAATCCTCCACTGCAGCTAATTTTCATAATGCTTCTCTATCTTTATTTTTATCGTATTTAGGGCCTACAATTGCCCCCGTCATAGGGTCAATTTGACCATGTACCTGGTGCGGGACAGTATGTGAACCTTGTCCCGACTGAGAGGGATTTGACTCACCCTTCATTTTAGCCTTATATTCATCCCACCTAGCTTTGTGTTTGTTATTCAAATGCGTAGTTAAACCTCCCGTCCCGCTCTGATCTTTTCCCATTTTAAATTTATATTTTTTTTACAAATTGTGCATCTAGCAGCTTGATTTTCTACGTCTCTATAAAAAAAGCTCATACATGTGATGTTAATTTTCGTTCTGGTGGGCCTCGTCTCATACTAGGGGGAATAGGATGCGTTTAAGTTTGAGGTGCATTAGTGGGCATGTCATCTAGATTAGTTGGTGTGCCATCTAGAATCTTCTAAATTAAAGTCTTGTTGAGTTTCGGAAAATAACTCCTCGTCTAAATCTAATGGTACTTCAGAAAATAATTCAGTATCAACAAAATCGTCATGTATAGGAGGAATAGGATGACTAGAAGAATTATTCTTACCCTTACTACCCCTACTAGAAGAAGCAATACCCTTACCCTTACCCGTAATCAAACGTTTAAATCTTTCCATTATAATTATGCAAATTAAGTGCGCTAAAAGTAATGAAACAACAATAATTTAATGAAGGAACGAATGTAATCGAGAGGTTGAAAATTGAAACTTTGCTCGATGAATGATCCTCAAGCTAGTTGCCAACTTCACTCCCAAATGAATAAATAAAATTGAATATTTAGTAGAAAATGTAGAGAGATTGATTGAGAGATTAAAGAGACTGTAGGAAGATTTGTGAGAAAGAATGAAGAGAAAATGAGGTATTTATAGTTGAAAAATTGGGTTAAAGTGTAAATAATAACTTAGGGGTTAAAAATAAATATTAAGAGGGTAAGGGGGTTTGGGGTGTGGGAGTGGAGAATTTGGCCATTGCACAACAACTAAATTGGGTATAGCCAGCAACAGTGAGAAAGAGCGGTGGGCCTGCACGCCTGATCGGCCGGTCGGAATTTTCGACCGCATCAAACCGATACCGAGTACCGATATTCAATCCCGCATGCGTCAAGCTGGTCGTGGTCGGGTCGGCCTGCCTAGCGGGCCTGGTGGTAGGTGCTGGTCTGCTACCGCCATGGATGACACTTTAGTTTCAACCAACATTTTAAGTTACAAATTCGACATTGTAAACTGAAGAAAAGATAGACTTGAAAATTAACATCCTAATATATAATTTCTATTTGAACACATTCGTTAACTAATTAATCGTGACCTTTAGTTTAATTAGCTCCCACTATTTTAACGTATCATTTTACCCCTATGAAAGAATACATACTTATATCAAATATGGTCATAATGGGCCAAGAACCAGACTCATGTTGTCTTTGCGTTTGCTGATGTTGATAACTTCAACAACATGATCTGGTAGGTCTCTAAACCAATTACAAACAATTTGCAACTCTTGGTTGATCGAATGTTCTAAACAATAACGATCTGCGTCTCTCGGCTTGTCCGACACTAGGCGCCAAGACAGCCTAACAAGTCAACCATGTTATGCGACTGTAATTATGTATCTAAGTGAGTTTTGCCTTCATAGAGCAAACACTGGGGTGTAAATACCCATGAAGGTTTATCACATACTTCTACATTTAACATGCATCTATGAAAGAGTATGAGTCCTCGTAGACTTAGAGCAAATGTTGGGGCATAAATATTCATCTCGCCGAAAAAGATTTTGCACTACAATCAATTATAACGGACGACACATTCATTTTAAATGAGACTTGTATTAAATTTGGAGAACATTTTAATTCAGGAGACCGGACCGGACCGAAAACCGAAACTTATATTTCAAAGGATCGAAGACCGGACCGATAATTTCGGTCCGGTCCAAACAGGTTCGGTCCGGTCTATTTTTTCGGTTCGGATCGATTTTTGTGCACCCCTAAGTGGGGGTGTGAGGAGAATGAAGTGTAAGAAAAGAAATAAAAAATTATCTACAAAAACTATAATGGATAATTATTTTGTGTTGAGTCGCCTCACACAAAGCACAACGCCCAGACCGAGACGCACGCTAGTTTTTTTGTGAATATATAAAAAGTAAGTAAAGTAATGCATAGGCAACTAATTTACTCAAGAGCAAGAAAATATGTCCGACAATGCAGCTCTCACACCTGATGAGTCGCAGCCGCAGTCGCAGTCGCAGTCGCAGTCGCAAGGCTACACAATAGGGCCTCTCTCTTACCCTAAACCCGAAGCTGAGTACCAAGAAATTGTTCAAAATTCACAGCTTTTCTGGAACAAGCTTCAGCTATTCTCTGCATCCCTATCTACCAATTTCCAGTTAATCTCTAATTTCTTTCCTTTTCAATTACTTAGCATCTCGTTGTTCAATGTCTTCTTTTTTCTTCATGTAAAATAAATGACTGTTTGCTCCTTGCATTTTTTACAGTCGTCAATAACACGTCGAATCTCTTTTGAGGTACAAAATAGTAGGGTAAAGAGGAAGTTGTTACTCCTTTTTAGTTTATTTTCAAAAGAATGACACATTTATTTATTTGATGAAAAATTAACTTAAATTTTATCTTTTACGCTTAACAAGATCACACAAATATCTTTTGGCTTGTTTTAGACCACAAAATTCAAAAGTTTTTGTTTATTTCTTAAACTCCGTGTCCGGTCAAAATTTGTACAGAGAGAGTAGTGTGTAAAACCTTTCAATACAATATACTAATATAGGCCCATGTCTGTTTGGAGTGTTTGTTCGTCCGTAAGGCCCGCGAGTGAGATTTTGCTCATTGAAGTCATTGAACATGGATAGTACAGGGATTCACTTTTAGTAGGTGGGTTGGGTGTATGATTTTTAACTAGTTAGTGATTTTGTATTCGGGTGCATGTATAAATATATGGAATTATTTTCTGCAAGTTCACTTTACATGTAGGTCTGCAAAGAATAATAAATAAATAGTTTTGTAATAAGGTAATAAACACTCTTTTTTTGGTACTGTAAAGGGTAGTCAAACCAATGTAGATAAAGAAGAGATGATCAAACTGGACACAGTTGATTGACCTTCAGAAACAATGTCACAAGTATATATACTGATGATTTTATCTGTTGTGATTTAAAGAAGATATTTCATATCATGTGTGTAACCTTGCTGAGAGTCTATTGCTGGCGTTGGAATGAATTAATTGTAATTTATCTAACTGCAGACTCATGTTAAAGAGATTGCTTTGATTTGTCAAACTTGCTAACTGCTTAAAGAGTAAGCAGAAAGTCAATGATCAAGTGTGGTGATCTTTCTCCTTTCATTCTAACTTTTCCCCGTTGCACAGGATCCCTCTTGTAGCAGGAACACCACTAGATCTACACCGTCTTTTTATTGAGGTTACATCTCGAGGTGGAATAGAAAAGGTATGTACAAACAAACAATTTGCTTTAGTGACATACATATTTGCTTTCACTTTAAAATGTATTTTGATTTTGTGGAGAGAATCTTCGATACGAAACTACAGTAAAATGCCTCATTAAAAAAAAAGAAACTACAGTAAAATGTAAGCATGTCGACACATGAAACTAAATCTTTTCCTTCTAATTACATTGGATGTCATAGCCTCATAGGTCCTAAAATTCATGTTTAAAATATAACGATGGGCTCTGAAACCTCCGGCCTTGTCTTTGTCAAATGATAGTCCGAAGGTTCCTTGAAGCTTTTCCTGTTCTTTCTCTGGTTTTATTTGTTAAATACACGTTCCCCTTTGCATACAAAACTTATACTTCTGGGTAAGGAAACTAGGATAGAAGATATGAAATAACTATTGAGTTCCTAGACTATATGAGGTTAATATTAAGTTAAGAGCATTTGTGTTTTGTTGCTGTATATTGACAGTGCCTCCTTGGTACTTGCCTCAATAAAATTTTCCTATTTAATAATAAACATACATGCTCCTGATGCAAGTAAGGAGGGGGTGTTGGATGGTAAGTGGGTCGGGTCTTGGTTATATTCAGGTCGACCCGAAAATGGACACCAAGATTGGGGTTCTCGGCTTAGCCGGACAGGGTGGTGTTGTGGGGTTATTTCTGGTAGATGTGGGTGTAGTTGGACTTGGGCGTTTTATGAGGGTGTTCCGGGTATGTTGAGGGTAGTCTTGCTGATTGGGGTTTGGTGGTGGAGGATGCTGGAAGTTTACTGAAATAGTGAGGTATCAGTGAGGGATGTTTTAGTGAACTGTTTGGTGTTGTCGGGTTTGGACGGGGAGATATGCGTGGTCTCGGGTGTTGGCCTTTGTTGTGGGTGTTTGTGAAGTATTGTGGGATGTGGTGGTAGCAGGAATGAAGTGGTTTGGACAAGGAATGAAGTGGTTTGGACAAGGAATGAACACGAGTTGCGAGATGCAATCTCGGCTACAAACCAAGTGTTTGGACGGTCGATATAAACAAGGATAATGACACGAGGGTTTTAATGCTCGAGTTGACACCAAGATGAGGGTGGCCAATTGGACAAGGACTTGATCGGGGTTGCTAAATACAAGCCCGAATACAAACCAAGTGAGGGTGGCCGGTAAATCACACAAGCTCCAACGTCAACTTGCACCGAGGGGGTTCCTCAAGTTTGGGCTTAGCTAAGTCACACAAGTCTTAACCAAGCTTGCACCGAAGGGAGGGTGGTTCACACAAGAACCAAGGCCCACACAAGGACCAACTAATGTATATAACACACAAGTTGAATACCTTAGTTTTTGAGTAAAACTCAAGTTTATATTTCAATTACAACTTGTCTGTTTACAACATTCTAAGGGTCCTATTTATAGTAGTATATGGAACTTTCTAGAAGACAAACTAAATGACACAAAAATACACAACCTCTCGGCCGAATGGGAACAAATTGGGAAGGGTTCTGGTTTTCTTGTTGCCCAAGGAGGTTCTCAGCCATTGTGAGAACAATGGGAAAGGTCTTGGCTTTTCTTGGAGGCAAGAATAAATTAACCTCTTTGACACCCCTTTGTGGCTTCCAAGTAGAAGAGTGCATGAATTTGGTTCTCCAAAAATCTCATCTTCTTGGGATGTGGTTGGAAGCTTCCATTCCTTGCACATGTGAGTTGTTTCGGCCAACTCCTTTTCTCTCTTAGGCAGACCTTGTCATCTTCTAGGCAACCAAGTCCATGAACTAGTTGGTTCATGAATTGTCTTCTTGGAAGTCTCTTGTCATTGCCACCTTGTCGGCCAAGTCATCAATTGTCCTTGCCATCTTGTCAGTCTCGGTCAAGTCACCCTTCTCGGCCTAATCACCCCTTACAAAACATTGATTGTGTCCTAAGGAAAACTAGGGGTTATTACATAGTTTTAATGTGTCCTAAGAATACTAGTAGCTAATCTAGGAATTTAAGGACAATAAATTAAAGCATGGTCTCGGCCAAGACCAACACAAAGGCCGAATAAAGGTTATCTCCTTCAAGTGTTGTTTCCTAATCCGCTCCAAACCCCATGCCATTCTCGGCCCTTAGCCGTGGGTCGATGATCAACCATTGACACCTTCGGTTCTTCATTTAACCACTTGAGTTGAGAAGCTAAGTTCGGGGCCTTTCTTGCATCAGCCCCCCTTTGTGAATACATACAGACATGCAAATGTTCTTATATCTGAGATATGTACATCCAAAAGGCTACATTGGCGGTTCTTGGTGTAACTGCATAAGTTTCCAATTAAGAAGCCATCAAAAGTTTGATTAAATATGTTTCGTCTTGCATGCACAGGTTCGACCGGGTAAATGTATGCAAACTGTTAGAACCAATTTGGTGATAAGGTGGGAAAATTTTAAGGAAAAATAGTGTGAACTTGGGTGACACCTTTTAAATAGCAGCTTTTTGTTGTAGCTTTAGAGGAATGAGAATAAATGAGAGAAAAGATGAGAAAACTAAAAGAGAGATGCAACCTTTTATCATAAGGATCATGTATTGCCTTTTCTTCAAAATCTGTCCATTTATCTTCAACTAATCATAGATGTAGTACAACTAGTATATACAAGACATGGTTTTGAACTAAGGGCTCAAATAAGACGACATTGACTACACATAAATAGGCTAACTCAATAGATTTGGAGCCTTGATAGTCATGCATTAGTCACCTATCCATCAAGTTCATACTCATCACCGCGTCAATGTTGAGGATTTTTAGAACTACGCAAGTATACGTATCACAATTTGTAATAATTTTCGGTAAGACCGAATATCGTCCCACATAGACTGAATTATCAATTACCAAATAATTAATCTCTAGTTTCTATTTGGCTAACGAATCTTGATTTGTAAAGGTTAAAATAAGGAAAGCATAAATGAAGGTAAAATGCAAA
Source organism: Przewalskia tangutica (assembly GCA_029844215.1). NCBI lineage: Eukaryota > Viridiplantae > Streptophyta > Magnoliopsida > Solanales > Solanaceae > Przewalskia > Przewalskia tangutica. The sequence goes on along the minus strand of CM056720.1, from coordinate 136,831,535 downwards.
AATAAACTAGGAGCAAAAACACACGAATTAAATTCGAGAATGAGAGCAATTAGAGATTCCAATCTCATCAACTATCCACTCTACCATTTTTACTAATGCAAGATTAACAATTCTTCTTCTTATTAAGATAGCAGGTTAACAAAAATGTTTTATATTCAAGTTACGACATATAAACTCAACCTAAATGAAAATTTTCTATATTTTTGTGATAAATTTCATCAATTAGGAAGCATTAAGATCAACAACCTAAAAGCTACACAATCAATTGTGATACTCTCGTTCAAGATTAAGCTATGTCAATTCAACTATAGCATATTCAAGTCTCACTTTTCAGATTTTGATTTAAACTCATTTAGATAAACGAAAACCAATGGCCAATCAATTCTCATTCAATAACCACACATTGAAAAGACCTTAATAGATGATAGATGAAGAAGACAAGATAACTTTGCATTAGTTCATGATAGAGGTTCAAGTCATTTAATTGAAAACCCTAATAGAAGAATTAGTTCATAGTCATTCTAAAATTAACACAAACTGAAAATTAACATAAAGATAATTCAAGATAAAGAAAAAGAACTTGAGGAATTGATCTCCAATGGCTCCTCCAAGGTTCAAAAACTTCTTTCTCTCCTTGCCTCGTCTAGATTTTCTCCTCCTCCTTCTGAAATCACCCCCTCAATCTTTTTAAAGCAACCCCCATTTTTCTCTTTGGAAAGACCTTTTTGCCCTTGTGAAAAATGAGTTCTCGTAATCTGTACAGATGCAAGCGCCGCAACTTCGTATTAGAGCGTCGCGACTCATTTGCAATTTTCCTCAAGCGCTGCGGCGCAGTCTATAGAGCGCCACAACTCTTCTACTTCCAGAAACATGGTCTCTCTAAAACCTCAGTGCCGCGACTCTGATGTAGGCGCCGCGACTCATTTGTCATTTGTTTTTCATCTGAGACACGTTCAACTGCCTCACGAACTTTCTAGGACTTCTCTGAACCGTTTCTTTGACTAAACCGACATATTTATCCTCAATATATGCTTATTCTCTCTAAATCCGCCTCACTTCCATTCTGTATCGCTTTATCCTGAAAACAAAACAAAAACAAGCGTAACACGGTACAAAACAACTTAAAGACTAACACAAGACTCCCGAAAACGCAATCTAAAACAATACTTAAACAGACTTAACAAACACCTCCAAATTTAACTTTTACTCGCCCTCGAGTAAAAACTCTAGACACTCTAAAAATCGAACTCTAAAATGAATTAAGTCAATAACAATAGATCAAGCCTAAAAAATCATGAATACCATGCAATATAATCCTTAGAACATTATAGCCATCATTTTGCAATCTAGAATTTCAAGTCAGATATTCATCAAATTCACTTAAAATCATCAATACATATGGCAACCCAACCGTGATCACTGAATAAACAAGTACTCAACTCAGTTTATACAAACCAAATTCTCACCAACAGTCCATCAAGTCCATAATCCCATAGGCATGCTAATTTGCCACTCCACTAATTTAGACAACACATGCTCAAGAATCAATAAGTCTTTTATAGGTTATAACGATAGGCTTAGGCACGGGTAGATGAAATGTCATTTAGGCTCAAAATTACCATAAGCATAGAAACCAACCAACCAAACTTGATATCCACGTTACAAACCAACAACAATTCCCAAATTTTTTTTTTTTCTAGATTGAGAAAATTCACTCTTACATTTTTTTTCGAACTACACTCCTCCGAACTTGTTTTCAATGTATGTACAAGGAGAGTAGTTTATTTCCTTTTTTTTCATTTTTTTTCATTTTTCTCAATCTTTTACTTTTCTATTGATAACACCCAATCTAAAAGACCAATTACAAAAAGCCAATCCCCAATCATATACTTATATGCTCATGGTAAAATTCAAGGGAAGGAAAAAAAATAGTAAAGGGTTTCAAGTAGGCTCAAAATAGGCATCAATCAACAAAGAATTAACTTAAGGCTAAAAAAAGGTAACTAGTCATTAAATTAGTCAAGGTTGGCTTGAAAGGCTCAATCGTTCCAAAAAAATTGCCTAAATCATCTTCCTAAGCACGCATCATTTAGGATTTCGTCTCAAGTAGCAAGCAATCAAGTTCTAGAATTTTCCACCATCTTTCCTCAATCTGACATTCAACAATTCATAAACCGAACATTTGAGTATAAGAATTCAACAATCATGATCAAGTTTTCATCTTTATTAATAACCAAAAGCAAACTCAAGAAATATCCAACTTAAGCACACAATTGTTTTTTTCATAGATGTCAATTCCATCAAATTATATCCTACCGCATTCACTCAATCTCATTGGCTATCATTATCAACTTGATTCACTGGCACATGACACTAAATTTAATTACCCAACTAAGACACTAACAACAAACAAACAACTAAGCACTAATAACACATACTCCTCCCCCAAACTTATTAAACACATTGTCCTTAATGTGAAAAAGAAAGAAAGAGAAGGAAGACGTACCAAAATCCTGACTAGTGATCTCAAAATGGTGGTGGTGGAGGTTGGTAAGGCGGGTATTGTGGAGGATAACCAAAGTAGTGCTCTTGGTCGTCACTCATGGACCAACGGTGCACCAAAGAATTGAATTGGTCGACATGGTGAGTCTCATAATTGTATCTCTGCTGCATATAATGGTTCAAATTTTGATTTTGAGCATGATGTGATTGGATCATATATTGATTTTGTTGGATAATATAATCCAATCGATCATGAGTCTACTGAGTGTGAGAATCAATCGAACCACCAAGAGGCAAAAGAGATGCACTACTACTCTATCCTGGATCACCAACTTCACCATCTGCATCGCCATCATCATTTCCCGTTTGGTGACGCTTTGGCTGGCGTTGGCTACTGTACTCTTGCTTTCATATCACTGTTGCTTTCGGGTACCCATGTGTAGCACATAACGCAGTGATTAGCGACCCATGCCCCAAAGCAGTGGTCAATCTGCATGTGAAAGATGTACTATCTCTGACAGTCCGACCAACATCCACCTTGAACCCCTTCATTATTGCGTAAACCAACTTAATACGGTCCATTGGTATATCTGAAAAGTGCGTCGAAGGGATAAAACGGGCACTCACAAAGTACAGCCACGCCTGAGCAACTTTGTTAAATTGATACCGATACATACACTTGGGCTCGTTGTAGGTGTATGTGCACCGGGCCCCTGGATATCCCACTGTTTCAGCAACCTCAACCCAGTCAATCTTCGACCGACTCCAAATAGTATATTCATCTTCCTCTTCTTCAAAATTAGGGACCCCACACACAACGTTAATAGCATCTGTCCCAATCGACACTTTTTTTCCACGTACAAAATATTTATTGTCTTCCTGTTCCGGATAATTGGCATAGAACTCATAAACTGTTGAGAGATTAGGTTTTGTCAAAAGAGAATTTACAAATGCTCCCCAACCTCTATCGCCAATCATTGCTCGGATTGGCTCATACACCTGATCTTCATAAGGCTCATTTTGGAAGTCCATGCCCCTTTCTAGAACTAGAGAACGGGCGCATAGTCTGTTGTACCGATCTTGGGCCGTTTGTTAGCAAATCTTTTCTTGTCATAATCGGCCATTGGTGGTGGATTCACGGGGCCCCGAGAGCAGGATGCCTTCGAAGTAGATCGTCGTGGACTCATTAAGACTCGTCAAAACTTTAAAGTTTTGTACAAAAAATCCGGCATCACCTCCTCTTAATTTCTTCACTTCCCAAAAAACTCAACTCAACAAAAATACAACTTAATCAATCCACACTATCAATAATCACAGTACAAACACTCCACAATATCAATATTCACCACAAGAACACAATCAACTCTCCCAAACTTAGATCTCCTCCAATGTCATAAAAGATATCACAAAACTTCTCAAAGCTTGAATGCATTATTTACATTATGGAGAGAGACCTCATGTGATGCTTCATTGCCCGAAGTATTGAAGATTTGAAGAACCTATGGAAGAATTTTTCAAGGATTGGATTTTAGCGTTTAGAAAAGGGGATTTAGGGAAAACGTGGAGTGGGAATGAGGGAATAAAGAGAATCAATGGAAGAAATGAGATGAGAGAAGAGTTTTTGTGGGGAGAGAAGCTTGAAATCAGTAAAAAAATAATGGGGGTCTTGGAATGGTTTGGGTCGGAGAAGGAGGGGGGCTGGTGGGGTATGTATTTTGGTGATTTGGGGACGGAGAGGTATGAAATCCTAAAGTTGCTTGTTATTCCAAATCACCAAAACACATACCCCACCTGAAAATATTGACATCATATATGTTGGTAATGCATCTAAAACACTCTGAATAAGTGTCAATCTCCCTCCCAAAGATAAGTATTGCATCTTCTAGTTTGTCAATTTTTTCACACTTCTCTATCACTCCACTCCATATCCCCATTGATTTGCTTTTCCCCCCGAAAGCATACCCAAATAAATTGTGGGTAATTCTCCCACTTTCCCTCCCAATATATCAGCCAACACATGAATCTGTTCCACATTATTTACTGGATAAATAAAACTCTTTGGCCAATTGATATGAAGCCCAGAGATGGCCTCAAAGATGTTGAAAATATCCCTCAGTACTCTCAACTGCTCCATCACAGCATCACAAAAAATCAAAGTATTGTCTCCATATTGTAGGTGAGAGATTTCCAGATTATTGTCACAACCCTGTTATTCACCTTAAAGCCCATGATCCACCCGTTACTTCTAGCAGTTTTCAGCATATCATTCATCCCCTCCATAGCTAAAATGAAAAGAAAAGATGACAGTGGGCCCCCCTGTCTCAAGCCCCTCTTAGAAGGGAACAAACTAGTGGTGAGCTATTTATCAGGATTGAGAACTTCACTGTACTAATGCAACATCTGATCATCCTGATCCAGTTAGTGCCAAAGCCCGTCTTCTGAAGTATTCCCAATAGAAAATCCCAGTTTAGATGGTTATATGCCTTCTGGATATCCAACTTGCACAAGACTCCGGGTGTTTCACTTCTCTGTCTGGCCTCCACACATTCATTAGCTATGAGTATTGCATCCATAATATGTCGTTCATATTTCAATATTTTGATGGATAAAAAGGTTTGTGATATGTTTTAGTTGTTTAAGGTGTAGGAAAAGGTATGAAACCTAAACAATATCTAGTCCAATAGGGTAATATTTTAATACTTTTACTTTTTATAATCACACAAAACATGAGCTTTTAATATTTTATCATCATAATCATATAATCAGAGGCGGACCCAAGATTTGAGCGCGACGGGGACACCTATGTCTTTAAATATGCTAACTACTAGTCCAAAGTTCCCTTGCAACTCTTTGAAAATAGAGCTAGATTTTATAACAAATAGTATAAGATTGTCAATTTATGTTTTAAATTATAATTTTGAAAACATTTCATTAGTGACAATCAAAACTAAAAAATGTCTATACATGATAGTCGGAGACAGACACAAGCATATATGACGAGACACATAAATACATGCTTAATGCACATTATATTAAAATAATAATCATAAAACTAGAGTTAATGTTAATGAACTTACATTAAAATCTATACTAAGATAATATAACATTAATTAGATTATAGATGAAACACCTAGATAAAAAATGGTATATAACATAATAAAAGTGCTACATGGATGGAAATTGAAAATGCCATGAGTAAAATAGTTATTACATAGAATAGGAGGTAGAGAATATTTATTATCCAAAGTTGGAGAGGAGTTTGATTTTTTAAAGTAGAATTGAGGGTGTATAAATAATTTTCACTCAATTCATAAAAGAAAAAAAGGAAAAAATGTAAGCTAATTGACTACTAGTAGAAAAATGGTGCAGTTAGGTATATTGGCCCAGGTCATGACATGTCAGATGAAGCATTTGCCGAGCCACATAACCAATGCACCAATCCATCCTATTGCGTTTAAGGGAGCCACGAAAACTATTTAAGGGGTCCTCAATGCATATACATATATAAATGACATATATATATATATATATATATCAAGTGAGCTTTTTCTCGAGACTACCGGGTGCCAGTGACCCCTCCCTTCTCAACATAGGTCCGCCTATGCATATAATTATGAATTTCCTATATAGTTATTCTATTCTCCATGGAAGGTAAAGTAATAGTTTTTGTTGCGCCTCAAAAATGAGGAATATGAATGATCAACACCTGATGCTATTAACATGCAGTGTGCGCAAGATAATGCGTATACAACTACAAAATAAATTGTAGCTAAATATGAATTTTTTCGTGGTTAAACACTTTAACCACAATTATTTCTTCCGTAGAACATCGTAGCAAGAAATGACGTAGCTAAAAGTTATCTACAAACTTTACATATTTTGTGGCTAAAGACTTATTACTACGAAATCTTATTATGTTATATATATATTGGTAAAACTCTTTTGTCACCCAATATATAATTATAACAAACAATCTTATTCTTTTGCTACGACAAAGGAAACATATAGAAATCTTTATATTGTCATCACAAAGTGATCTACTGTGGCTAAAGATTTGATTTGTTTTCCATGAAAGTTCAAATTTTTAGGCTATTTTTATAGTTTAATCTTGTGGCAATAGTGTAAAGCCCTTTAAATTTTTATAACTTATTTATGCTAATTTCGGCTTTAATAAAGTTATTAAAGCAATCGGAGGTTCGTGGGATCCACACAAGGGTTGGAGAATGATTGTAGATCGTTAAAATATTCATGGTATGAGAAGGAAATTGTTGATAGCGGAAACACCAAATAAATGTCGAAGTGAAAAAGAAGGAAACAAAAGACGTCCAGGACCTCTCGTTGCGACTTGCGTGCTAAGTTATGTGAGACAATCCTGGGTGAGCAAGTTGAAGTAGAAAGTTCAGGGGGCTTCCGAGGCCCTCTGCCCGAGATGACAGATAAACCTGGAGGGGCCCGCATATGATACCTCTTGTGACGCATGCTTCCCTCACACGCAACTTGGACAATATAAAAAGAGGGATTACAAGGTGGGGGGAGATAGTGAGATTTTGGAGCTAGGAATTTTCTCTCAATTCCATCCTGCTTAGATCAATTCCTAAACAGTCAAGTTAAGTTTTATGGATATTTTGGGTTAATTCCGACATATTAACACTACAATCAAATATTTTGTGAAATGGGAGTTGGTCATGTATTGCATTTGTATTTGAAAATCCTCGTCCATTAGGGTATGTAGGAGTCCCCCAATTTAAGTATAGTCACAAGGGTTGTTGTCCTACCATTTATTCCAGCGCTATAAGACCACCAAGAGGTGGGGCCTTGGTCTCCTTTGGCGGAATAGGACATCTCATTGTGTGCTTTTAGTTTCCTGCAAAAGTATATGAGTTGGCACAAAATAAATAATTTATATAAATCAAGGGTTACCTCCGAAATAGTATAATTTCAGTTACTTGTTATTCCAACTTCTTTGAAGTTCCATGTTGTCCGGTCTTTAGAGCTTAATATTGGAGACCCAAAAGAAAAATGTTGCATCAGTTCTATGGGGATTATATTAGTAATGATAAGTTTAATACTGAAATCGAGACGCTAATACTGAATTGTATATTGGGATTGAACATCCTTATTCCTCAAACCAAACAACCTTGTCTCTTAGTAATAAAACTGTGTATATGCCAAATGGCTGAACAAGAATTAAGAATGTTGAATTGACACTTTCCTAAAGTCCAACGTGCCTGTAATGTAGTACTCTGTAACAACCGTTTGGTCGTTTAGGACTTTTACCCTTTTACCCCTGTTGACCCTTCCCCTAGCACCATTAGAGTGTGTTCGACTTGGTGGAGCGGTTCCCGAGGTAGTCGGGTGTGTCTTGATTGATATTGAGGAAATTAGAATATTTTAAGTTGAAAAAGTGAAATTGTTGACCGATAGTTTACTTTGAGTATCTGAGTTCGTTTCCGATTTCTGTCGCTTCCGATAGGTCGGGAGTGTCATTTATGACTTGGTCAACCCTTGGTTTGCTTCTCGAGGTGTTCGGGTGTATTTTGTGGCACTATTGTAAATTCGTGAAAATTAAGTATTTGGAGAGTTTCCATAGAAAAATGGACCTTAGGTTGGTCGTATGAGAAATTCGAGTGTGCTAGCGAATTCGTAGCATCGATTATAGTCTAATTGCATGTTTGGTTTGTATTCAGGAGGTCTCGGATGAGTTTCGAGTTTCGGGTTGAACTTGGTGAAAATCTTGGGAAATAGTACGCCCGGTTCACCAGGTTCTACCACTGCAGGGCCCAATCATAGTCAAAAGAAGAGTTTGATCCTGGCTCAGAAGGAACTCTAGCTATATGCTTAACACATGCAAGTCGAACGTGATTTTCGGGCAGACATGAATAAAGCAATGAAGGAAACGTGACGAATTCATTTAGATACCAAATCTACTGCCCTAGACTACACGGATCGAACGAGAAGAGAGTAGCCAATTCTCTCCCTAAAGGGAGTTTCAGTTCTCTAAGGGTAAATATAAGACCTTTTTCGAGTTTTTTTTTGCCAAAGTTATCCCAACTATTCCGTGTAAACTCCTGCCCTAGAAAGGGCTTTCTCCCTCAATCAAGGCTGTTCAGAAAGTCCTTAGGTTCGTGGTTTCTGGTGTTCCGCTTTTGCGGACGTGGGTGTGCTTCTGCGGGTCCGCCTATGCGGGACTTGGCCTGCAGACGCGAGGAAGTGAGGTGTCAAGTAGCTCCGTGTACGCGAGCCATTCTTCGCGGAGGCGAGTCCGCATCTACGGACAACGTGTCTGCGGATGTGAGAATCGCTGGGCAGGAAGTTTTATATTTTCCCAAATTTGAACCACTCTTTCCAATCACCAATTCTAAACCTAGAGAGTGGTTGTGTGGGCGATTTTCAGAGCTTTGGGAGGAATTCTTTCTTGGGTAAGTTCATATTTCTCTCTTTGTGATTTATTTATGAACTAAGAATGGAATCTCTGGGTTTTTTTTAATCTCAAATTGGGGAAGAGGATAGCCTAAGTTCCATGTTAGAATAAGAGAGTAAGAATCATGAATTGGAGATTGTTTATGGATTAGATGATTATAATATTGTAAACTGGTGTTGATTAATGATAAATGATGAGGTTTGATGGTTAATTTGGTATTAAAAACCCTTTCTAAATTGGGGAAACCTAGGATTTGAAATCGGGGTTAATTTTGGGATGAATCTCTGTATTGTGTGAAAGGATTAAGTCCTTGTGTTTGCATTAGATTACTTATTAACGTAGCATCTATATGTTAGATGAGGCGTTTCGAGAGGGCAAGATCTGCGTTGAAGATTGAGGTTCATGGCTCCTACTCGACATTGAGATAGGTTACGATTGTTCTTTTGTATACTTCGATAGAAGTACGTATTAGTTATAAATGTTGAGGGGTATTGGGCATGTTTGGGGACCTACCTTAACGGTTGTGATGAACACTTGGGTGGGTACTAGTGTCCAACTGTGATAATGAGTGTTTTGGGGAATCAACCTTAAGTTTATTCCGACTGTTGTTGTTTTGGCTCGTCGCCATTATGTGGCATTGTCTCCATTATGGTATTGTGTGTTTAGTCATTACATTGCTTTCAATATGATAAACGGATGTACATGAAATTCCGTGTTGTTGAGCTTCTGTAAGCTTGTGATATTCATTCCTTATGCTTGATAGCTTATTGTGATTTCTCTTGTCATGCATTCATCACTCTACATCTTGTCTAAATACTTGAAAATGATTTGATAGTATTGATTGTATTGATTATGATTTTGCATGGTTACATATATTCATATCATTCATATATATTATTATTGGCATTTGAACTGTGAGATACAGATTAAAGGGGCTTGAAAGTCTGTTACTGGATGTGGTACATGGTAAGAGAGTGATGATTGATGATGATACTACAGTCACATAGCTGGGATCCGATGGAAAATTCCGGATGAATATGACTGATGATGATACTACAGCCACAAAGTTGGATTCGATGGGAAATTTCGAATGGATATGATTGACGATGATACTACAACCACAGAGCTGTCGGGTACATATGGCCATTGCATACATACATATCATTTGCATTGCACCCCATTCATACATGTTGACATGTATTTGATGTTGTGTGTACTCAACGATGAATAATGGTAGACACTATGATCTTGTGACTCTTAGTAGGAGAAATGCTTATTGTGAAATGTACATGGCATTTGGATTGGTATTCATATCATACATGTATTCATTGATTGGTTGTTGATTAGTTATGTGATTTGGAATGATTGTTTGGAGTGATTCTTATGATTAACTGAACTTGGAGGACTGGATTGCTCCTATTGGATTGGTTGCCATGATTAGGCTTGTTCTATGAGTTCTTTGGTTACTCGTCGGCTTCTGTACTTTTCTTCTCCTGTTCGAGGACAAACGTATGTTTAATTGGTATATGATGTAATGACCCGTTTGGTCATTTAGAAATTTTATCCTTTTACCCCTGTTGCCCTTCCCTAGCATCGTTAGATTGTGTTCGACTTGCGGGGATGAGTGGAGCGGTTCCCGAGGTAATCGGGTGAGTCTTTATTAATTTTGAGGAAATTAGAAATTTTTAAGTTGAATCCTTGGTAGTCGGGTGAGTCTTGGTTTCTAAATTGGGGAAAAACCTAGGGTTTGAAATTGGGGTCAATTTTGGGATGAAACTTTGTATTGTTTGAAAGGACTAAGTCCTTGTGTTTGCATTAGATTACTTATTAAAGTTGCATCTATATGTTAGACTACGAGTACTACAAGACACTTCGAAAGAGAAAGGCCTGTGTTGAAGATTGAGATTCGTGGCTCATGCTCGGCATTGAGGTAGGCTACGATTTCTCTTTTGTATACTTCGATAGAAGTACATATTAGTTATAAATGTTGAGGGGTATTGGGCGTGTTTGGGGGACTCACCTTAGCAGTTGTGATGAACGCTTGGGTGGGTACTGGTGTCGAACTGCTGTTGTTTGGGCTCGTCGCTATTGTGTAGGCTTGTCGCCATTGTGGTATTGTGTGTTTAGTCATCATATTGCTTTCGATATGATAAACGGATGTACATGAAATTACATGTTATTGAACTTCTGTTAGTTTGCGATATTCATTGCTTGATAACTTATTGTGATTTTTCTTGTCATGCATTCATCACGCTACATCTTGTCTAAATTCTTAATACTTGGAAAGGATTTGATTAGTATTGATTGTATGATTACGCTTTTGCATGGTATACACATATCCATATCATTCACATACATTATAATTGGCATTTGAACTGTGCGATACCGATGAAATGGGCTTGAAAGCCGTTTACTAGATATGATACATGGTATGAGAGCGATGATTGATGATGATACTACAGCCACATAGCTGAATCCGATGGGAAATTTCGGATGGACATTATTGACGATGATACTACAACCACAGAGCCGGGATCTGAGGAGAATCCCGGATGCATATATGGACCTCATGAGTCCCCCATGGGTCACGTGACACCTACTGTAGGAGCGTGTGTATAATGGGTACATATGGCTATTGCATACTTACATATCATTTGCATTGCACCTCATTCATACCTGTTGGCGTGTATTTGATGTTGTGTAGGGGTGTTCACGGCCCGTAACCAACCGAATAAAATTTTCGGACCAAGGACCTGAAAATTCGATGCCCGTCCCGATTTTGGACCGTTTTTTTTTTTGTTAAATGCAATTTATAAATTATAAATTTTTAACAATGTGTTCGTTTATCAATCTCATTAAATATGTTTGTTTTTTTCCATATCCTTCAATATACTTTATTTCATTAATATGACTAACTTAAAGAAAATCACCAAATGTACTTGGTTCGTATACGAACTACTGAACTACTCATTAATTAAAGTTACACACCACATTTATATTTTCTATTTGAAATTTGGACATTCCTGAAGCATCGAAATAATTTATAGGTAGGGAGAGAAGAAAGTAAAGTAGTTGTAAATTGATCAAACTTTATATGATCTAACTTTGCGCTCGGACGTCCGTTTCACCTATTTTTTTTGATTTCGCGTATTTTTTCGATACGGGGTGGTCAAACCGCGACCAGACCAATTTTCTGAAAAACGTCTTTTTCCCTGCTCAATTTGAATTTTCCCCCAAATTGTTACGTTTTTTCTATTTTCAAAGCTAAATATCTCGCGATATACAATAGATTTCAACGTTCAAATTTCGTGGTAATGTGTCCGAGAATGTCAATTTCAATATTGAAAATTCATTTTTTTTTTAAAAAAATAAATCCGGTTTTTACCCGGACCGGACCGGAAAACCGGAATCCACCATTTCGACGGACCGGGGACCGGACCGGAATCCACCGGTCCGATCCATTCCGGTCTGGTTTTCCGGTCCGGTCCTGTTTTGTACACCCCTAATGTTGTGTGTACTCAGAGATGAATAATGGTAGACTCTATGATCTTGTGACTTTTAGTAGGAGAAATACCGATTGTGAAAGGTACATGGCATTTGGCTTGGTATTCATATCATATATACATTTATACATTGATTGGTTGTTGTATAGTAATGTGATTTGGAATGATTGTTTGGAACTTGGGTGATTCTTATGATTAACTGAACTTGGAGGATTGGATTGATCCTATTGGATTGGTTGCTATGATTAGGCTTGTTCTATGAGTCTGAGTATTCGATGTCAAACTGTTATTATGATCGAAAATGCCTGCTTGTTAGAGTCATCATCTAGATCAAGGGAACTATGTGTGTATGTGTGTTGTTGGGATTGATAGCGTTATTCAGTAGTGTCTAGCAAAAATTTTGTTGAACTGTTGTTGTGGTAGTTGTTGACTTGTATGCTATGCGTATGCAAACTTTCCTCCTTAATCAAAGGCGTAAACTCCTACTTGGTATATAATAAGGACGTTAATGAACTAATATGTGTCATGCCCTTAAATGCCTAGAGTCGAAACTAAGTCTAAGGCTAATGTTAACAAAAGAGCTAATGTGGTACGCCAACCTAATTATAATATCATTGGAAGGTATTCTTAAGATGATGTTGTGTCCTAAATGTCAACTTGTATATTGGATGTGTTACGTCGGGTATGTGGGCTAATATGTATATGACTTAGGCAGAGTCTCAGATCGGTGGGTATTGATTCTAAAATCCCTGTGTGCTATATGAATTGAAGTGTACTTGGTTGTGATTAACCCGTATGTGATTAGGTGATTTATATGATTCATGAACTTTATTGTGAATAAAGTGACATGTGACTATTTGAATTGCTTAGAATAGGACCTATCTGCGAGTCAACTTATATATGTTATGTAGCTTCCGTCGTTGTCGGCCTATGAGGCCTACAACAGTACGTTGTGTACTTATGCTATGCTTGTTGCATCTTTTACATGGATGCAAATATTCGGTTTATTCAGGTTGCAGCTTGGAGCACAGAAAGGTTAAGGCAGACCATTCATTTTTGGTAGCCTTGGTCTTTATCCAGTCAGGCCGTCCCTATTCATTCAGGGCGTTGTTGTTAATTCTTTCTTCATATTGTATCTTAGAGTCCTTGTACGAGTCAGGCAAGGTTCTAGGTAGTAAACGTTGTAATTGGTTAAACTATGCAAATGTAATAAAAGAGCATTGTTATGTTATGTACTTTCTTTCTTCCACATTTATATTTGTGTATTTCGGTTACTGGAATGTTAGTGGTTCACCTACGGGTTAGAGTAGATGCCTTCATGGTACAATACAAATGGTATTTTGGGTCGTGACATATTAGTATTAGAGCTCTACGTTCATTGATTTCATGACTACAAGGATAATGTTTAGTAGAGTCTCGCGGATAGGTACGTAGACGTCCATACCCATCTTCGGGAGGCTATAGGACATTTAGGAAATATTTCCTTCTTTCGTTCTTTTGTGTTAAAAAGGGCAGTCCGGTGCACTAAGCTCCCGCTATGCGTGGGGTCCGACTATTAGGGTCTATTTACGCAATCTTACCTTGCATTTATGCAAAATGTGGTTTCCACGACTTGAATCCGTGACCTCCTGGTCACATGACAACAACTTTACCTCCTCGTTCTTTCGTGTTACTCTGTTTAAATTGGTATATGAAATTTCTTCATCCTATTCTTTCATCGATGGTGGGAGCACACTCTTGATTTCGTACGTGAGTGGTTGGTTATGATGTCACACAGTAGGGTATAAGATGTGTCACTGTGATACGAATGCGTGACCCAGTTCAGTCTTTCGCTATGGTTTGAAGGTTCGGTTTAGTGGGGTATGATTGTGACTTCTTAGTTTAGCGATATACTTCGAAAAGTGGGAATGATAATGCAGAAGGCAAGGAAGAGGAATGTGATGGATCAATCTCCGATGTATGAGGGGAAAAATTAGTATCTGACGTTTTCATCAGGATAAGGTTACAAGATGTCGGGGGTGAATTTCGTGTAAGATTATGAAAGGTTAAGTTGGGCTTCGACATGGCAAGATGTAGTTGTGGAGTGAGAACTAGTGAATTGTGAGTTCTTTCAGGAAATGACTATCGGTTCCACGTCAGGTGGCAAGGTTACTTGTGTCAAGTGCAGCTTAATGAAATAGACAGTTGCGTTTCTTCACCTTAAGAGTGTTCGTAGGTCACTTGGCGTTTCGATGTTAGTGATAAAAAAAGGGATTGTCGTTGATTTGTGAGTCATTTCACATTTGTTAGCATATAGATTGTAAGGGATTGTATATGAGGTGGTACGTTGGACTACGTCGTATGCTAATGGGAGCCAGTGATCAACTAGTAGGAATGACTCTAGCGCTGGACAAGTGGGTAAGATTTGTGGGCATGGTATACAAAGGTTAATACTTGAGTTCTATAATTACTGGTATAATGACTTTAGAGTTGACCGAAGGACATGAAAACTTGCACGGATAGTTGGATGTGTCTTGGTTCAGCAAAATAAGGTAAGGGTTGGTTCTTCGCAGTCAAGCATCGTATAAGACACTTGAGGGAGGTGTTGGTCAATAGGATCAATTATGGTATACTACTATCTCCAAGATCGGCTCAATAATTTGCAGGATTTATGATAATTGCGGTATAATTTGAGTGGGTTTGAGTGATGATCGGTCGATAACAGTGAATGTGATTTGAATGGAACAAGATAAATGTATAGTTGATCGAGAATCGGAATGAGTAAGGACAACATCGGGCAAAGGAAAGGATTTGGATTCGAAGCGACCTGATTATTCGAGCCGATGTAGATTATGGTGGCGTTATTTGTCATATGGGGTGAAATTGGTTAGTTCGCTCGAAGGAATAAGTTCTCGATAATCGAGTAAGTGTTATTATGATTGTTTTACGAAGTTTTGGATTTGGTGACTGGCATTGTATCAAGATGGGTAATCACGCGGTACTCTGGAATAAATGGTCTAGGGTGGAATAACAAGAGGGAATCTTGAGAATCCCTTCAGTTTGAAGGTTAAGGTTTCATTTTCGAGGAAAGGCTATTATGGTGAGGCATTATTGACTAATAACATGAATGAGTAGTTCAATACTAAAGACTTGAAAGGAAATGGCTAAGGTAAGGTAAATGGATTGTAAGATTGATATGTCAGGAATTGGTAAGGTTGGTAAATAGTGTGATATGATAGAGGTTCGATGAGGTGTCCAGAGTTGTGGGCGAGTAAGAGAGTACAAGGAAGATTCGATGTATATAGAGTTCATGGGGTTTTATCAGACTAGCAAATCAGGTAGAAGTTGAGGAACATAAAGATTGCAATCATAAGGTATAGTTCTTCGATACTTAATTGATGACTTGGATAGGATCCAATTTTTTGAGTCGTGGGTGACGGCATATGATTGATTATTCATGAGAAAAGAGATAGAAGAGGTCATAGCATGCTTATGGAAAGCGTACTAGTTATTTTGGAATCAGTTTGGGTGACTATCGATGATTTAGAAATTTGAGCACTTATTTTCGGGTTAGAATTGTTCAATTAAGGCTAGGTGGGCTATGTTATATTGACTGGAAGACTTATGGTATTCTAGTAAACCACCGACAAGGGTTCGATGGATTTCGATTCGGAATGGAGGTATGACAGTGTTGTTGGTTCTCATTGAAATTGCAAGTAGGATTGATGATATTCTTTGAATGACAACGATTCAAACAATTCTAATGGTTTACGTGGGTACTTGATGTGCATTAAGGAGGTACAAATGGTTAGGGGAAATCTTTAGAGTGATCAGTTGATTTTCTACGGATTTGGCACGACAAGGTAATCAGTAGGTATTCTTATAGTATGGTGATTTGGGGATTCGAGAAGAATTTGGGCAATGGGTTTTGACTAAGTGATTCTGATTTCCGGATACAAAACTAACGAGACTGGAGTTAGCACAATCGACCTTGGATAAGATCAGATTTTGGATGGAATTATTTAGAACTTTCTCAGATAAGCAAGGATCCTTCTCTGGCGAATGGAAGCCATGATTTGAGCTTGTGGTGTGTGTCTATGTGTGTTTCTAAGGAATCTTGGTGCAAGGACGATCGGGGCAAGTGTGAAAGACGGATTAGTGGAATCAGAACATTTTTTTTATCGTTACAGGTTACCAGGTTGGACAATGGTTTGTGTCTACAACTAAAGGATGGTGGTGATTAATGTGATATATGTGGATTCAATCGAACACGTAAAGAGGTATGGTTATAATAAAATTAGGAAATTCGAGCGGAGCCAGTTCTTACATTCGAGGATCAGCTGTGAAGGAAATTTCAAGCATGAAAAAATGGAAATTTAGGTCGATGAGCTAAGTTAAAGAAGATCTGACTAATAAAGTGAATGTATGGTACTATTGTTATATATTTCTAGCCTATTTAGACTTCATGAGGATATGATGGGGATTCTTTGGTTGCTCGTCGGCTTTTGTACTTTTCTTCTTCCGTTCGAGGACGAACGTATGTTTAATTGGTATATGATGTAACAAGATCGTTTAGAAATTTTACCCCTATTGACCCTTTCCTAGCACCGTTAGAGTGTGTTCGACTTGCGGGAATGGGTGGAGCTGTTCCCGAGGTAGTCGGGTCAGTCGTGATTAATTTTGAGAAAATTAGAAATTTTTAAGTTGAACAAGTAAAAAGTGTTGACCGATAGTTGACTTTGAGTATATGAGTTCGTTTTTTATTTCCGTCGCTTTCGGTAGATCCGGAGTGTCAGTTATGACTTGGTCGAATCCTTCGTTTTCTTCTCGAGGAGTTCGGGTGTATTTTGTGGTACTATTTGTAAATTCGTGAAAGTCGAGTATTTGGAGAGTTTTCGTAGAAAAATGTACTTTAGGTGGGTCGTATGAGAATTCTGAGTGCACGAGTGAATTTGTAGCATCGATTGTAGTCTAGTTGCATGTTTGGTTTGTATCCGAGAGGTCTCGAATGAGCTTCAGCTTTTGGGTTGAACTTGGTGAAAAACAAGATTTTTGCTCATTTCTAGTGTTCCACTTCTGCGGGCATGTGTGCACTTCTGCGGGTTTGCCTATGCGGGACTTGGCTCGCAGACGCGAGGAAATGAGGTGCAAGTGGCTCCGCATACGCAAGCCATTCTTAGCAGAGGCGAGTTCACATTTGCGGACAAGGTGTCCGCAGATGTGAGAATCGCTGGGCAGAAAGTTCTATATTTTCCCAATTTCAAATCATTATTTCCATTCATCAATTCTAAACCTAGAGAGGTTGTGTGGGCGATTTTCAGAGCTTTGGGGGTAATTCTTCCTTGGGTAAGTTCCTATTTCTCTCTTTGTGATTTATTTATGTACTAAGAATGGAATCTTTGGGGGTTTTTATCTCAAATTGGGGAAGAGGATAGCCTAAGTTCCATGTTAGAATAAGAGTAAGAATCATGAATTGAGGATTGTTTATGGATTAGATGATTGTAATATTGTAAACTAGTGTTGATTAATGATAAATGATGAGGTTTGATGATTAATTTGGTAAATCCTTTCTTAATTAGGGAAAAACCTAGGGTTTGAAATTGGGGTCAATTTTGGGATGAACTTTGTATTGTTTGAAAGGACCAAGTCCTTGTGTTTTCATTAGATTACTTATTAAAGTAGCATATATATGTTAGACTACGAGTACTATTAGATGCTTCGAAAGGCCTGCGTTGAAGATTGAGGTCCGTGGCTCATGCTCGACATTGAGGTAGGCTACGATTTCTCTTTTGTATACTTCGATAGAAGTACATATTAGTTATAAATGTTGAAGGGTATTTGGCGTGTTTGGGGGTCCCACCTTAGCAGTTGTGATGGAAGCTTGAGTGGGTACCGGTGTCGAACTGTGATAATGGGTGTTTTGGGGAATCAACCTTAAGTTGGTTCCGACTGTTGTTATTTGGGCTCGTCGGCATTATGTGGCCTTGTCGCCATTGTGGTATTGTGTGTTTAGTCATCATATGCTTTCGATATGATAAACAGATGTACATCAAATTACGTGTTATTGAACTTCTGTAAGATTACGATATTCATTCCTTATGCTTGATAGCTTATTGTGCTTTGTTTTGTCATGTCATCACTCTACATCTTGTCTAAATACTTGAAAAGGATTTGATTAGTATTGATTGTATGATTATGCTTTTGTATGGTATACACATCCATATCATTCATATACATTATAATTGGCATTTGAACTGTGAGATACAGATGAAATGGGCTTGAAAGTTGTTTACTAGATATGATACATGGTATGAGAGTGATGATTGATGATACTACAATCACAAAGCTGGATCTGGGAAATTCCGGATGGATATGTTTGACGATGATACTACAACCACAAAGCTGAGATCTAGGAGAATTCCGAATGGATAAATGGACCTCATGAGTCCTCCATGGGTCACGTGACACCTATTGCAGGAGCGTGTGTATACCGGGTATATATGGCCATTGCATACGTACATAGCATTTGCATTGCACCCCATTCGTACATGGTGTGTATTTGATGTTGTGTGTACTCGGAGATGAATAATGGTAGACTCTATGATCTTGTGACTCTTAGTAGGAGAAATACTTATTGTGAAAGGTCCATGGCATTTGGATTGGTATTCATATCATACATACATTTATACATTGATGGGTTGTTGATTAGTTATGTGATTTGGAATGATTGTTTGGAACTTGGGTGATTCTTATGATTAACTGAACTTGGAGGATTGGATTGGTTGCCATGATTAGGCTTGTTCTATGAGTCTAAGTATTTGATGTCAAACTTTTATTATGGTCGGAAATGCCTGCTTGTCAGAGTCATCATCTAGATGAAGTGAACTATGTGTGTCTGTGTTGTTGGGATTGATAGCGTTATTCAGTAAACTGTCTAGCAAAGATCTTGTTGAACTGTTGTTGTGGTAGTTGTTGCCTTGTATGCTATGTGTATGCAGATTTTCCTCCTCAATGAAAGGGTGTAAGGTGTAAACTCCTACTTGGTATATAATGAGGACGTTAATTAAATAATGTGTCATGTCCGTAAATTTGTACCGTCGTAATTAAGTCTAAGGGCTAAGGTTAATAAAAGAGCTAATGTGGTACGCCAGTCTAATTATAATATCCTTGAAAGGTATTCTTAAGATGATGTTATGTACTAAGTGTCAACTTGTCTATAAAATGTGTTACGTCGGGTATGTGAGCTAATATGTATATGACTTAGGCAGAGTGTTAGATCGGTGGGTATTGATACTAAAATCCGTGTGCTACATGAATTGCAGTGTATTTTGTTGTGATTCACCCTTATGTGGTTTGGTGATTTATATGATTCATGAACTTTATTGTGAACGAGGTGACTTATGTGACCATTTGAACTACTTAGAATAAGACCTACCTGCTAGTCAAATTATATCTGTTACGTAGCTTCCGTCGTTGTCGGCCTATGATGCCTACGACGGTACGTTGCGTACTCATGCTACGCTTGCTACATCTTTTACGTGGATGTAGGTATTTGGTTTATTCAGGTTGCATCTTGGAGCACGGGAAGGTTAAGGTAGACCATTCATTCTCGATAGCCTTGGTCTTCATCCAGTCAGACCGTCCCTATTCATTTAGGGCGTAGTTGTTAATTCTTTCTTCACATTGTATCTTAGAGTCCTTGTACGAGTCAGGTTCTGGGTAGTGAACGTTGTAATTGGTTAAACGATGCAAATGTAATAAAAGAGCATTGTTATGTTATGTACCTATAGTTTGCTAGGGGATTACGAATCTACGGCTTAATAGGTATTGGGAGGAATGTTAGTGGTTCACCTACGCGTTAATAGAGTAGGTGCCTTCACGGCACAAATGGTATTTTGGGCCGTGGCATGCTCCTAGTGTTTTGGGTTTGTATTACCTTTGATTTATTCTTGTTCAAGCACTCATGGGCCGCATCAGTTGATTTTCTCAAACCTAATTCAGTGAAATTATTGCTGGTTTGACATTCTCTAACTTTTTTTTCTTTATTCAGGACTACATTAATTTTGTCTCACCTTTAATATGGTTGGTGTATTGTGATTTGTAATTGACTCAGGTTTTGTATTGTGAACTTGATGCAGGTTATTAGAGAGCGAAAATGGGGGGAGGTGAAAGGAATATTCAGATTTCCATCTTCTGTGACCAGTGCTTCGCTTGTCTTGCGGAAGTACTATCTATCCATGCTTTATCATTTTGAGCAGGTTTATTACTTTCGGAAAGAAGAGCCTTCTGTTTCTGTCGCTGGTATGTTGAAACTTTGCAATCAATTACCTATATCTGTTGTTTTAATGTTTTTGTTGTAAAATAAAAACTTGAAAAGTTGTTCTTTTATATGTTTTGTAGATCTTACCAAGAGAAATGTCACCGACTCTGCAGATGAACATGCTAATGATGATAGTGCTGCTACAAATCAATGTTCAGGTCTGCTTCCAAACTTTTAAAGCCTTAACTTTCTTTCATGAGATCCTGACTCCTGTTTATGTTGTTTTTCCCCATTACTTTCATATGGAGATGTTGGAGAATGCCTCACCTTTTATTTGTTTGAAAATTCAAAAGAGCTCCAACAATGAAGTATTGATTCTTGATGTTGCTTGTAGGGAGATTGCTTTTTTCTCCTGCAACTTTGATTTCATATGTTTTCCCTTTTAACTCCTCTGGGTTTGGAATATCCTGTTTAATAGTGGCTAGACATGTTTATCTTATGGTAATTGCTATACAATTTTATGGTTCATGCAACTTGCAGTGAGTTATAATCTAGAAGCTGGGAATTCACTGGTAGGAACAATTGATGCAAAGTTTGATTACGGTTATGTAATCACTGTGAACCTGGGGTCGGAGAAATTAAATGGTGTACTATATCATACACCTGCATTACCACATCAATTCCAAAGCGTTAATACTTTGGGTAGACCTTCCCAACGGATTAGGAAAAGACGCCAGTTGGCTTTGAAGGACCCGTCTCGACCCAAGACAAATCGAAGTGGTTATAATTTTTTCTTTGCTGAGCATTATGCCAGGCTGAAGCCTTCATATCAGGGGCAAGAGAGAGCTATCAGCAAAAGGATTGGACTTCTTTGGAGTCGACTCACAGAGGCAGAGAAACAGGTTGGATAAAATGGCTTGACGCATTAAACTCACTTTTTTATGTTAATGCCTAATATTTATGTGCACAAACTGCATCTGCCAGCCGGAATGGTTTCTGGTACCCATTCTTCTTTTGCTGAATAAAGATAATAGTGAAATTTATTTTTTTACGAGATTGTTTGCATGTTGCTACTGTCATTGTACAGTAACTCTGTAAATAAAATTAATTCTTTATTTGCTTTTCTCTTGTGTGACTTTAAGCAGAATCGTAGTTCGGTTGTATTTTGAAGGCATAGTTGCAAAAGTATGGTGTGTTTTAACTACCTTTATCACTGCGTAATTCCGGTGCATTTTATGATTCCAAATGTCAAAGTATGGTGCATTTTATAAGCACCAGGGAGGGTGCTTAATTTCATTAGTCATGCCCTCGTTGTTCCTTTAGGGGGGTGGGTTTAATTTATGCTCTTCTTTGGTCACAAATGCTACTGTAGTCAATTAGCAAAATTGACATTCCTGGATATGTCCTCAGTATGGCGGAACTTTTGGAGTTATTAAAATGGCCATGGTAAATACATTTGCTGTTGTTAAGGAAAATCGAGATCAATTCTCAGCTCATACTTATTTTCGCTCTGGGGTGCTTTTTAATGCAGGTTTATCAGGAAAAGGGTGTGAGAGATAAGGAGAGATACAGGGCTGAGATGCTGGAATACAAGACATCCAATGCACAACCACAGTAGGCTGATATTGAGGGGCACCTTGTTTCCCCATCTATCTTTCTTGTTTGGGAAATCATCGATGTTGCCATATGTATGATTTGAATTTGATGAATTTGAAGTATTGGGCTCTGCCTTATTTTGCCTTTGGAACAAGATTGGTATCAAAGAAGTTTCATCCCAGTTTCTTTGATGGCAATATAATGCTTAAAATGGTCGTTTTTTGTATCTGCCTTTTACTTTTTTCTTGGAGTCTGTTTCTTTTGTAGCGATCAACATACCATTTAAGTTGGAGATTCTGCTCATTTAGGTAATGCATTTCTACATTTGGGATATTCTTCATGATGGCATGAGGTCAAAGGAGGAGATGAACTTGTTGATAACTACCACTACGATGTTGATAAATACGGTAACTCAGTGTGAGAGCATTGAATGAAAAATAATAATTGAGAACTATGGTAAAGGGTTATATATTATATGTATATCTCCGCGTGATGTTGGCATTTGACAAAGGACCAAGGACTTGCAGTTCTAGTCCATTGCCACAAATATACTCTCCTTCATTTCCTTGTAATTGCTCTGAACGCGTCAACAAGTCATAGTTACTCAGAAATATTTGGCAGTTTGTTGGAATTATGAACCATTGACCCATGACACTGATCCAGAGGGATTAATTGCAATTAGCTTCACCAATCTTGATACTTTGGAAAAATGTCGTTCCAAAAATTATGATTTGCATCACAAAGTAAATGGTAAAACCTTCCAACATGTCAATGTTTACACCAAATCAAACAATGTAAGATACATGTATTTCTTATACATCTATCACTTTAATCAGTGGTATGCATTCTTACTTTAATTTTAATTGTTAAGATGAAATTACTTGATTTAAGTGTAAAGTACTGAATGCAATTAGTAATACCCTCTTCGGGAATGTAAATGTAATATTTATTACAAGTGTTTGAATGGGGTGTCTCTATCATTCATTTTTAAGATTTATATATTCTGATCACTCAAATAAAATTTGGGTTTGATCCAACTGTCTTAGGTTGTTTTGAGCTTTAAGACTCATTTCCCTTAAAATATCCTTCCCACAGCTTTAAAATGATATTTGTGACTTGCGGGGATGAGTGGTGTAGCTTTCGAAGCAATCGGGTGAGTATCAGAGAAGAATTAGTGAAATTGGGAATTTCTAAATTAAGAAAATGAGAATGGTTGACCAAAGTCAACATCGGGGTTTACGAAGCCAAATGGGAGTTTCGTTGATTTCATGAGCTACAAAATGTGATTCATGACTTAATCGAGCAGTTGGTCGTGTCCAGAGGAGTTCGGGTGTGGTTTAGGTCATTGGTTGAGAAATTAGTTAAGGATTTGGAGTTGACCACAGTTAACATCGGGCCATGACAACCCCTTTTCGGCGTTTTGAGAGCATGAGTAGGTTCGTAACATGTGTTATGACTGAAATATATATTAGGTTTGTGTCCGGCAGGTTCCGAATGAGTTTAGGGTGTTGCAACGGAGTTTGGACAAATTTTTCAGGTTACTGGTTTCTGGTGCCAGAAACCATTCTTTGTAACCACATGAAGGCTGTCGCGATCGTGTAGCACGTGGGGGAAGGATAATGAGATTGTGTGTGGTGGTTCACGGTCGCGTAGGTCATTCTTGAGACGAAGAAATTTGTGCCTTGCGATCGCGGGGAGCAAGTCGAGTTCGTGTAGGGTCCAGGATGGGTTGGCTGGTCGCGATCGCGAATACTATGAACATTTTTGACCTGGACAGAATGAATTTTCAACTTCGAATGTCATTGGTTAAAACTTATTTCGAGAGCTTGGGATTTCGGATCTGGGTGATTTCAAAGGCAATCTTCACGTGTTGGCGCTGAGGTAAGTTTCTAACCTTAATCTAAGTATTTTCCCTGTGATTCTATCCTTCATTGAGCGATTTCATCCATGATAGAAATTGAGGATTTTCATGGAAATAAGATTTTTAGTAATATGTGGAATTGTAAGGCCGATTTGTGATCGACTTCCAATAAGTTTTTAGATTCTTAACCTTTAGGCTATGGGTAAGCTAACTTGCTATGAAATTACAAATATGACCTTCAAGGCTCGAGATTTATTTTTGGGTTAATTTTTTGGATTTGAAATATTACTATAGCAATATTTATGTTTACGGACTCGTGTACTTACAAATAATGTGTATTTGATATATTGAGAACATTCCGAGGCTTGGCGGAAGGAAAAGATTAATCTTGAGGTTTGTGGATCGTTTGATCGAGAGGTATGTTAAGACTTCCTAGACTGCATAGAGGGACATTTTTGCTTAGTAAAGTTTAAAAATGGAAATAATAATGGGTAAGGGAAAAAGAGAGGGGTGTCGTACCCGTTTTGTGAAGGGCATTAGTACGAGTACCGATATTATGAATGAGAAAGTTTATGATTATGTAGTTACCAATTATAATCTGAGAATGCCAAATCATGTGAGCATTAGCTGAGAAATTGTTAACTTGGTTTCTTATGTGCGCTCATCATTTCGTTGAACCTTTATATCTTTGTAATTGAACTAGTTGAGTAGTTTCGTATATTTTGCAGCTATGATAGCTTGGCATGAACATTCATACATATATAATTGCTCTTGTCCATTCATTTTGGTGGTATTGAGGTATATGAATCGGATTGCACGCCGCAACAAGTATATGGACCTCACGATTCTCTCATGTGTCAAGAACTCTCAAATATTATCGTGGAGCATCGTGTATATACAAGTTTCGAGAGGATTTGGTATGGAGGTTTATCATTGCATTTGCATTACATCCTTCAATTTTACTCGATTCCATCCTTATTTGTTTTACATGACGTTACTTGATACTCGATTATCTTTGATTGACGAATGCTTAACTGTTCGGTGCTAATTAAACTAGTAAGGTTAAGGAGATGATTTTTCTTAAAATTCCTGTCACTGTTTCTTCATTGTCTGTTAATGACATATACGGGATATACATGGTTTCGTACTCATACTGTCACGATCCGACCCCGGGCCCGCGACTGGTGCCCTACCTGGGCACCCTTAAAGGTATACATCAGAGATAATCAGCGGAACATAGATAAAACTCATAAATATACAACAATGAGAAATAAACAACAGGCTAGCCGATAAGGCTGCCTTCCTGGATATACCTATATACATAGCCCAAAAGCAGTTATATCCTTTTTTTTTCTTTTTACAACCCGACCCACAAGATATGACTACAGACCTCTAAGAGTTTTTGGACATAATAACTATGGCGGGACAGGGCCCCGTCATACCCCTGAATGTACATAAATCTACAACATCAGGGAGTCCGTACCAAAAGACAAGCCTCCGGAGGAATGAAGCTTTCCCAAAACTGATCAGTGATCCTAAAAGCGAGGATCTGCAACCTGCTTACCCCTATCTACGACATGAACGCAACCCCCCGAGGAAAGGGGGTCAGTACAAAATATGTACCAAGTATATAAAACTGAAATTACTGAAATGAAATCATATAGTCTAAAATAAAGCTGGAGACATGTATGATAACCAGATAACATTACACCACACCTTATTAACACTGAGACTAATGAGAGTAACTTTTGCCGTTTAAAAGTAGGAAGGTTATGATTAATTTAGGGCTACCCGCCCGTAATACCATTATGCAATCCTATTCATGGGAATTGAACCCGCATGGGAATTGAACTCACATGGGAATTGAACCCGCATAGGTCATGTGGACCCGCAATGAGTATATATGGATACATGCATCGTGGAGAGCTAGCCCACAGAATAGTCATGAGAATTTAACCCGCATGGAAATTGAACCCGCATGGGAATCGAACCCGCATAGGTCACGTGGACCCGCAATGAGTATATATGGATACCCGCATCATGGAGAGCTAGTCCACGGAATAGAATAATGTCAAGGGAATTGAACCCGTAGTATAACACATGATTGCTACCATGCGAGGGACGCGGTGATATGGAAATATAACACTCGCACGAATGCCTATGTGAGTAACATATGCAAGTTAAATCATTTAGGACTCTCATTAGATTGAGGTGAATCACTTATCCTTTTATAAAACTCAAGGCACTAGCATATCACGTCAAATCCGGGAATTTAACCCCAAAGTACTACGTGCTTCAACTCCTTTGAAAATGACTATTTTCATGAAATAACCACAAGATACTAACACCCGTAATATCAAGGTATGTCTACTTTTCAAATCAAGTTACTACACCTTTAGAAATTTAATTCAAAGCTTTTAAAACCAAACACTTCTACTTTCACAACCTAGGCATCTTATGCCTTTAAATCAAGTAAACCACTCTCTTAATCTTTTCATAAAACCGTTATAACTAACTTTCCATAAAGCCATTATAACACTTTATGCTTTAGACAACTAAGACATTTTCATCCTTTAAAAACAAGTGAGTTAATTCTCTAACTCAACCAACTTGGACAATTCAATCAAGGCAATGATACTAAAAACAAAGCCGAATTTATTTAAAGCTCGTACGTCTACCGTACTATACATTTATAACATATCATGATCAAGCGATAGGGAAAGTTCCACATACCTTTCCGGCTTAATCCACTTGCTAGGTTGAATACGCCGCACGTAGAATATCAACCTATTATGACCATAATACATCTATCAACTTCTAGCATTCTATCGTAGAATAATTCTAAGTATAAAGTCTCTTATTCCACGGAAAATTGGGTAGCACTTCCTTTGTTTCTACGTAATTTTCCACCTTTTTCAAGGCCCGAAATCAATAACCAAACATGCCACATTTAAGACTCAACAATTCAGCTAACCAAAGGGGATTACACGCCTAATCGGACGTGTAAAATTTTGCCCAACAATTAATATAAAATTGTCCAATAATTAAGGCAATTCTCGGCTATAATCAATGCCAACAACAATGTCAATTTCCGTTCAATTCCTTTTCAATCCAAGTTGTTATTCCAACATGTAATATAAGTCATGATCAATTATAACGACTATGTTCCTTTCCTTAAATAACATGCGACGATTAAAACTAACAACTTTAATGGCTAGCATGCCAATTATCGGTTTTAACATCTCAACATGATCCAAATCTTTTCAAACTTCATTCTATATAACACATGCTCATTTATCAACTACTACAACATGTAATCTTCAATTACATTAAAGAGACGAAGATTATTACCTCGATAAGCCCAAATCTAATCCAAGATTCAAAGTCGATCCTTAGCAACTTTAGCTCCTCTTCTTGACGTTCCAATCCACTCCAAGCAACCCTTAGAGGCTTATGAAGAACCCATCTTCAAGTTCCAACTCCAACTATAAAAAACTCCTTAGGTTTTCATTTTGCGACTAACGTAATAACGTAATTTTTCTGGGATTTTTGTGTTGAGATATCCTTAGAATACCTTTAGGGATCTTGGGTTTGAATATTGGGATTTATGAAGCAAGATTGCAAAATTTTTCTCTCCATTTAGGAGCCTTGGCCGAGAGCTCACATAGAGCACACAAGGTTTGCCAATTTTTTCTAAGTGTGAAATTCATCTTTGCTACTAGTAGTAGTGTGTATATATAACACCATCAAGGGCTAGGATTGAACCAATTGGATGACTAAGATTGATCAATTATATTAAGCCTCAACTTTCCCTTTGACTTGGTCCATTTTATCAAGCTAATTTGGCTACACTAGCCATGCTATTTCGCCCAACATAATCCATGTGGAGGGTGACACGTGTCACCCTCCCATTGGTCCATAATATTTCGTTTCCCGAAATTGGTCCAAATATCGAAAACCTTGTGGGCCCCACAAAAAACGTAAAATTTCTCGGGTGGGCCCCACGTGACCAAATCCGAAAATAATATTCCATAATTCCGATAAATTATCTAAGTCTCAAATAACAAATTCGAGAACCCAATTCTCATTAACAAACACTTCTCTTCCAGGAGTTCTAAGATTTTCCTTAAGAATAACGAATTCTTCTTTCGTTCAAATTTTTTAAAGTCCTGCTTCCTTACGTACATTCTCTTAACGTGTCCTAGAATTACGGGGTGTAAATACTCTTGTTGTACTCTTTTATGGTGCAAATTCGATTCCGAGTATGAGTGGACCTCGTGGAGCACATTGAGTCCGAGTCTGGTTGATTGGAGATTGCGGTGAGCTGGCTAGATGTTCCGCAACACCCTTCTCTCTCTATCTCCTTTATTATTTTGTGTTTCTAGTATTCAGAAGTGTTTTGTATAGTTGAAACAATGTATTTCTGTATTCAAACTTGTATCCTATTGTAGTGGTTCTTGTACTTATGACACCAATGTTAGGAGGTGTAGTTGTTTTCCACACTTTCTTATATACAGACTCAGTGTTGGACATTTAATTCGTCTCTTTACTTTCCGCTAATTTATTTACTTAATTTGATAAATAATTTGGTTGGCTTGCCTATCGGTTGGAAAAAATAGGCATCATGACGGTTATAGATGTTGGGATTTTGACAATTTGGTATCAGATCCCTATGCTCACCGATCTCATAAGTACAAAAGCAATGTCTAGTAGAGTCTTATGGATCGGTATGATGACGTCCATACCTATCTTTGAGAGGTTATA
This sequence comes from Przewalskia tangutica, assembly GCA_029844215.1. NCBI lineage: Eukaryota > Viridiplantae > Streptophyta > Magnoliopsida > Solanales > Solanaceae > Przewalskia > Przewalskia tangutica. Next base: position 136,802,649 of record CM056720.1, on the reverse strand, counting down.
TGACACTTAGAAAACTTTTATTCTCTCATTTCTTATCGTGCATACTTGAGTCATTTTGAATCCTAATCTCGTTGTGTCATTCTCTCACAGATGGTGAAGACTCATTCATTCGCGGCTGGAGTTCATGAGCCTATACCCGCACTTGCACCCGTTGCCAAGGGTGTTGCTTGAGATAGAGTTAGGGGCAAGGTCGGGGTAGAGGCCGTGTTGCATCACCTGTTAGAGGCCGATCACCTACAGTGTGAAATCCGGAAAAAAAATAATAATATATAGTTGTGGTTGGGTTAATAAAAATATATATATATAAGAAAACAAAGAATAAATTGCATGGGATAGAGTTAGTGTTAAAGTTGGATAAATAGATAGATGAAATGAAAATAAGAAAAAAAAAAAAACAAACAAAAGAAAAACAAAAACAAAAAAAAAAAAAAAAAAAAGAAGAAAAAAATGCAGCATGCAATACGTCTACCCCTTCCCTTTACCCCTTCCTCCCTTTTCATTTCCCCTCCAACTCTTGTCATTTCACCTCCCATATGTTATAGAAAACTCTCCACTTATACATTGTATTTACACACAAACAAAGTACATAACATAAAGGTTAGAAAATCAGAAAAAAAAACAAGTGAAAAGAAGAGGAAAAAATACCAAGAGGGCAAGAAGAACAAGAATCAAAATACTAGAGAGTAAGGATAATTTTAGCAACCACACAACAATAATCTTCACACTTACAAGGTGAGTTTTCTCACTCAGAAATTCTTGGTAACATCCTTTATTTTTAGTTCAATACATGTTAGAATAAGAATTGAGTGTTGAAAAGAAATATTGAACTTTTGATTGTTTAGACAACTAATTGCGTCATGAACTTTACGAACTGTTCTCACTGAGTTATAATTGTTAGAATTTGATGAAATTAGGAAGAGTGGTACACCTCTCTATTATGATCATATAGAACCAAAAATGAGGTAAAATGGACATACGGTTTGAAAGTTATCATAGTTCAAAGTTCCTGCCTTAGATTTGACCGAAATTCGGAAAGACATAATTATGGACTGTTTTTATTGAGTTTTACTTATTAGAATTATATGAAAATTTACATGGTTGTAAATCTCTCTGTTACGGACAGATATAGATAAAGAGTTGTTAAAACGGACTTACGAGTTGAGAGTTATTGTAGTTTGAAGTTGCTGCCTCGGATTCATCGGAATCCCAAAGGGCAGGACGTTGAAACGTAAAACTGTACTAATCCGTGGGGAATATGAAAATTTGTGCTAAATGAAAGATCTAGATCTCTCTGTTGTGGACATTTTGAGACCTTACGGGGGTCTATCCGACTTACGGATTGAGAGTTATCGCTGTTTAAAGTTTCTGCCTCGGATCTATCGAGATCCAGGAAGGGCAGCGAATAAAAGTGTAAAACTGTACCAACTGGTACAGAATATGAAAGGATGGTTCACATGGAGACGTGTAGCTCTCTGTTCTCGTCGTTTTGAGATTTTATGGGGCTTGAACGGGTTTACAGATTAGGAGTTATGACTATTATAAGATTGGGTGTTGTTTAATAAAAATTCTGCCGAAACAAATTTTATGTGGCTGTTTTGAGGATAAATTTGTGTTAGTTACCCAAAGTAGTTTTAAATGAAATTTGTTACAGTGAAAGATCCTCGTCTTACCTTAGTTTCCGCTTGAGAAACACCTTAGTTGGAGTTATGGTTAAAAAGTTATAATCGTTACAAGTATGAATGACAGAATGTTAGAAAAGAGAATAGTATTTATTCGATCTTCTGAAAAATATGAAAAGTGAATACGTGTTCACATAAATATATAAATATATAATGGATCGGGTTGCACGCCGCAACAAAACGTAAAGTGAATACGCGTTCACAAATACGTAAACATAATGGATCGGGTTGCGCAACAAAACGTAAAGTGAATATGTGTTCACAAATACGTAAATATAATGAATCGGATTGCACGCCGCAACAAAACGTAAAGTGAATACACGTTCACAAATACGTAAACATAATGGATCGGGTTGCACGCCGCAACAAAACGTAAAGTGAATACGTGTTCACAAATACGTAAATATAATGGATCGGGTTGCACGCGCAACAAATATGAAAGATGAATACATGTTCACCTATATATAAATATGAAAAGTGAATACGTGTTCACAAATATATAAATGTAATAAACATGTGGAAATGCAGGGGGATGTCTTAACGTATAATACGAGATAAAATGAAGTGTTAGTTAAACCGAGAATTTCCTATGAGGAGTTGTTGCATATTTAAAAATGTTGTAACCTGATATGTTTTTGCAATATGCTTATTACGTTATAATGTGATTGCGCTTGGAATATTGTGGTGTTACTTTGAATTGCGAGTAAGGTTCTCACCATTTGGATGGTAGGTGACTCTTTTATTTAACATGTTTGAAAGCGTGATAGAGGAAAGACTTCACGCCAGGCTAGCGATCGATCATGACCTCTTGTCATACCAAGTCCATTGTTTCGGGCTTGGTACTCATCAGGTTCAGAATGTCAGTTCCAATGTTTCGGGAAATGCCCGTGTGGAATGGTCTCCCTTCCAACTTAGAATAATATTTGTCAGTATATCTATGTAGAAACAATATTTGCACGAGCATGAGCTCGCGTTATATTTTCAATAAAGTCATAAATAAATTTCTTTATTGTTATTTTTATTAATAGCTCCGTATTTGAATATAAGTTTAAATTTCTAAATAAAGAGAATTAAATGGTGCTCCTGGTGGAAAATAATTGTCCAGGTGCCATCACGCCTTAAGTAAAGACTTAGGAAAAGTCGGGGCGTGACATACAGGTGCTCAGGTCGTTCTAGCAGTATCTCCCGATCTGGAGGTGGTTCACGAGGATGAGCCACTTGACAAAAAGTCTTGTTATTTCAAGATATAATTTACAATATCCTTACAAAAATAAATAAGGAATGATAAACTTTCAACCTACAACTAACATAAATGATTTGAAAAAAGTATTCTAAAAAATTAGGGTTTAGGTCTTGTAATTTCATGATATAATTTACAATACACTTACAAAAATGAATAACCAACGATAAACTTTAAACCTACCATACCATAAAAGATTTGAAAAAAGTCTTCTAAAAATATTAGGGTTTAGATATTGTAATTTCAAGATATAATTTACAATATCCTTACAAAAATGAATACTGAATGATAAACTTTAAACCTACCATACCTTTAAAAAAGTTACCTGCAATATCATTAAAAATGAATAACAAATGATAATTTATTAGTTTTAAATGTTGTGCGTACATATACGACACCTTTATTGATCCTAACCTTCACTCGGGGCACTTCGATAGATCCGTACTTCGACTACAGGATAATCATAGGTTCGATCTGTTATGGACAAGGGGTTTGCCTATTGGCCAAGTGTTCCATCCCCGCCGTATCGACGAGGGGTGACATATTTTAGTACAACAACGCCATATGTCTGTATTTTAGAGATATTGTATCGGGGCAGTATTTATAATGTAGTTAGGCTTGGTCCGATACAACACGATCAGTCCCTTCTGGCGGCAATGGTCGTGAACTGGAGGCCAGAGACACACATTTTCATCTCTGCACTGGTGAGGCCATGATCACTCTACAGTTTGTGGAGGTAATGTTTGGACTGCAGATAAATGGAGATCCATTATACACTCGGCAGAAGCCTCAGGCTGAGACTTGGTGGGCGGAGTTGATCAGGCTCATCGACTTCCAGTCGTTGAACGTTAATATGTCGGGTCGCAGTTGAATGATTTTATCTTCCCTCTGCACACACTTGACTCAACAAACTGTCGCAGAGACTCTTATAGATGGTATTGAGCAGGTGATTGTTTATCGTCGTGCCCATCTCTATTTGCTGATAATATTCTGGAGCATATTCTTTCCAAACTCACCGGGGAGCTTGGTAAGCTTACATTATTTGAGTTTTTTGGACCATCTGGACCGTTTGGGGGACTATAGTTGTGGAGGTGTTATTTTGGCGTACCTCTACAAACATCTATGTCGGGCGTCTATTGGCCCTAGTATTGATCTCTGTGGATTTATTCCTCTCCTCCAGGTAATATATTTAAAGCTTCTAAATATATCTCTTGAAACAACAACTAAAAAATTATTTTTTAAATGTCACTTTCAGATATGGGCTTGTGATAGGATCCTGCCTTTTCAACCATAGGTAGGGAGCCCCATGTGCCCAATGTTGAGGATGCATGCGTTGTTGTCCTATGTGAGGAGGTGAACGCGACGGATTGACCGAGATCTGGAGACGCACCACACCATTTTTTCATACAGAGATCAAATTGACCATATGACGGACGAGCATGTAAATTTTATGTTTACATCATTACTTTAATTTTTATATTTTCCTTATCATTTACTACTTTTTAGTTTTATTTTTACAACAGTTTGTATGAATGTCGTGCAATATGACCATGCAAACATTTCCGCCCTTTTACTGGCTTGATATGTGCGTGTGGATGTCAAAGGTCCCGTTGATACACATGGATATTGTGGTGGAGCACACGCCTGATCGTGTCTTATGACAGCTCGGGCATGCACAATATATACCTTCAACCACTAAATAGAGCATGGACCACCATCATACGAGATATACCATTGTTCATAGATTGGTTATAATCTCGAAAAATGAATCAGGGACGATTGATTGTGACTTGATGCTACATTTATTGCCTCGATGGACATATAACTTGGATCAACCATGCGACTCCCATCAAGGAGTACCTGGCGTGGTAACAACAAATTTCACGCTCATTGATTGGCAACCCCATTCGACGTGTTCCGAGTGGTCGAGGATCCACCTCACTATCGGGGCAGTATGAGGCAATGGTAAGTTTAGTAAATCTCATTTCATATTTAATAGTATTAGAGCCTAAATGTAACACCCCGAATGATGGCCTTGGCAAAACACGACACTAGATGCCTGACTGCATGTGACCGAGTGAACCACATGACTTGCTAATCAACATGGGCATCAAAACATGCAATAATAATAATAATTTAAAACATGTAAAACAAAATACTATAAATATAGTCTGAAAATATATTGCGAAAATATCTGAAATCATAATAAATCTGAATGTTGAATATGACATGACATGCTAAACTAGTCTAGTCTATGAAATCTATGAAATGTGATTCTGACTGCAAAATTATTTACCAGGACAAGGCCCTGGTATATCTCAACTCTAAAATAAAAGCATGAAAGTAACCAACTGATATCCTGAATGAAATGATATTTACCAATAGCTAATATAAGTGAAGTCATATCATGAAGATTCGTCGTCCTGAAACTCAGAACCTGCACCGTGAAATGCAGGCACTAGGCAAAAAGACGTTAGTACATTTGAATTGTACTATATGTAAAACAACTGAAAGAATAAGTAGACACATGATATAATAGGAATATGAAACGGAAACTAAACATAAACATGGATATAATCCGACATGAGCATGATAACATGCATAAAATCTATATATCTATGAGAGAGCATTAATAAAACCGACATGTAACCACCACGTGTAAATATGTCATTTGATCTCTACCCGATCAGCTAAGCCATCTCGTACCTTACTGGGGTACGAGACATCAATATGACACGATGGATCCAATAATCCCACAAAGGGTAACATAAAGGTATCATCCTCTGAGCGGAGCGATCCTTATCCTATATTGGCATACGTAGTTTCAGGCTGTCTGAGCCTTCTCGGTAATCAGTGCAACTCCTAAAATATGAACATGAATATAGATGGCTTGTAAGCCCATGAATATCATGAAAACAACTTGTAAAATATAGTTTGTAATTATAATTTAGCATGTGAAGAGATACATAATAACTTGTATAAATCATGAAAACATGTATAATTTCATGGATTGAATGACAATTATTCATGACTTGATATTTAAGAACTCATAGAATATAAAGCATGCGTTCATGGATTACAAACAGGTTCATGAAAGTCATAATGGCATATCACGAGTATAATTAATGGAGTTAAGATATATCATGAAATATAGTTGTACATCTATATATGGTCATCATAAACTTGAGCAAAACCCTAGGTCTGAGGAAATTCATGTTTCATAGATTACATGTAGCGTGGGGAAGAACAATGATGTTCTCACATGTGAATAGAAGCTCTACACACCTTATTCACTCCAATTATTGTATTAAAAATCTGAACTTTGAAGATGAAATCCAAGCTTGAACTTTAATTTTTTGAGTTGGATTTTCTTGAAAACCCTAGGTTAAGAATCAATTGTTTCACTTAAAAATTGAGTATACTTGATTAGAATCATGTGAAAATACATGAAAATGACTTACCTTGAGTTATGAGGATGATGTGAGAAGAGAACTTCGTTCTAGGGCTTGGAAAAATAAGAAAACTAATTTTTGTAACTAAGTCTGTGTATTTATACTGTTTAGTCATCGGGGACTTTTACAATCATATTAAATGGTCCGTAAAATTTTGTACAGTCTGAGATGAACCGTACAATTTTGCAATGCCAACTTTCCAGTGACTTCCATAAGCTGAGGGCAACTTTACCGCCAAAAAGACAGGTCGTATAATTTTATACGGTTCGTATAAGTTATTGTGTTCCGCCATTTTTTAATAACAGAATTATAGTTCAATTCGACGGTCTGTAAAACTTATACAGTCAGTAAATCTTGGGCGTAAAATTAGGTCTGTATAACTGAAATTGGATTTTAACCTTTAATTCTCTGTCTTGGTTTTCTACACTCCTTAATCATGAACAAGTCTTAGTTTGGAGATACGAGGTGTTACAATATCTCCCCAGTGGGATCATTCATCCTCGAATAATTGGTCATCATTAAGAATAATACTAGATATGGCATGAGTACATGAACGTGAAGAAACATGGTATAAAACTTGAGGACTGGATTGGCATGATTACATGAAAACATGAACATGGGTGTATGGGACATGAGTACTGAACACTTGAACGTGAAATACGAGGCATGAATACTCAAGGGATATGACATGAATACTTAAAGTATTTACCTTGTACGCTTTCTGCTTGCTCCTCAAATAAGTGTGGATATCTGGACGTCATGTCCTCTTTGACTTCCCATGTAGCCTCCTCAACTTTCTGGCTTCTCCATAACACTTTCACTGAGTAAACTTCCTTAGTTATCAACTTATGAATCTAATGATCTAAAATAGCTACAGGGGCGGTCCTCTTCATAGGTTAGTCCGTCCCTAACTATAATGGATTCAATAGGAACAACCAATAACGAGTCTTCCACACATTACCTCAATTCTTCTCAGAATCTTGTATGGTCTGATATATCTGGGACTGACTTCCCTTCCTTTCCAAACCTCATGACACCCTTCATAGGTGAATATTTTAGAAACACCCAATAATCTAATTGAAACTCCAAGTCTCTACACCTCACATTTGAATAGGACTTTTGGCGACTCCGAGCCGTATTCCATTGCTCTTGAATTAACTTAACTTTTTCCATAGCCTGATGGACCAAGTCTGGTCTTAATAATTCTGCTTCACCAACTTTGAACGAGCCAATTGACGATTTATACCTTCACCCATACTAAGCTTCGAACGATGCCATTTGGATACTAGTATGGTAGCTGTTATTATAAGCAAATTCAATGGGAGGCAAATGATCATACCAATTGCCTTTAAAATCAAGAACACATGCTCTTAACATATCCTCAAGAGTCTAAATAATATGCTCTTCTTGGCCATATATCTGAGGATGAAAAGTTGTACTGAGATTTACCTTAGTACCCAATCCTTTATGGAAAGACTTCCAAGTGCGCTGTGAACTGAGCACCACAATCTAAAATAATGGACACTGGGGTACTATGAAGCTTCACAATTTCTTAGATATACAACTTAGCATAATCTTTTGCTGAATCTGTGGTCTTGATTGACAAGAAGTGGCTGATTTTGTAAGTCGATCCACAATAACCCAAATTGATTCATTTTTTTAGGATGAGCAAGATATACATGTTATAACGTCTATGTTTATCGTCTCCATTTCCAAACAAGAATATCAATATTATGAGTCAACCCACCAGGCCTTTGGTGTTCAACTTTCACCTACTGCCAATTCGGATACTTCGCCACAAAATCTGCCACATTCCTCTTCGTATTATTCCACCAATAAATCTCTTTACGATCATGATACATTTTTTTAGAACTTGGGTGAATATAATACCTAGAGTTATATGTTTCTTCCATGATTCGCTCTCTGAGTCCATCCACATCTGGAATACATAACTTACCTCAGTAGTTCAAAGTACAATCATTTCCCCCTTGTTCAAAAGTTGTAGTCTTATGATTGTGAATCACATCTTTCAGTTGCAACAAATAGGGAACATTAAACCGTTTCTCCTTCACATCGTCTACTAAGGAAGATTCAGACTTGTTTTGGACAAAAATACGACCATCTTCGGAGTCCATGAGTCGAACTCCTAGACTGGCTAGTCAGTGAATTTCCTTTGTCATGGTTCTCTTACCTTCCTCAACATGAGCTAAACTTCTCATGGATCACTGAGTGCGAGCATCAACTACCACATTCCCTTTCCCCGGATGATAGAGAACATCCACGTCATAATTCTTTATCAATTCAAGCCACCCCATCTGCCTAAGATTTAACTCACACTGCTTGAAAATATACCAAAGGCTCTTGTGGTATATGAAAATGCCAATGTGTACTCCATACAAATAGTGGCACCATATCTTGAGCGTGAAAATCATGGCTGCCAATTCTAAATCACGAGTCAGAAGTTATTTTCATGAGGCTTAAGCTATTTGGATGCATAAACTATAAATTTACCATGCTTTATTAAAACATATTCGAGACCAACGCCTGATGCATCACAATACACTACAAACCCCTCGGTTCCCTCTGACAATGTTTACACTAGAGCTGAAGTCAGTCTCATTTTCAAGTCTTTGAAACTACGCTCATAGACATTTGACCACTAAATTTGACTTTCTTTTGAGTCAATCTGGTAAATGGAGTTGTGATGGAAGAAAAACCCTCTACAAAACGCTTGTAATAGCCAACCAGACCCAAGAAACATCTTATCTCAGAGACTGAGGTGGGTCTGGGACAATTCTTCACAATGTCTATTTTCTAAAAAATTATTTGGACGCCTTCACCTGAAATCACATGGCCTAATAATGCTACTGACTTTAGATAAAATTCACACTTGGGAAATTTCGCATAGATCTTGCGGTCCTGAAGTGTCCATAACACTATTCTGAAATGTTCTGTATGATTAACCTCATTCCGGGAATAGACTAGAATATCATCAATGAAAATAATGATTAAAAGATCAATATAAGGCTTGAATACCCCGTTCATGAGATCCATGAAAGTAGCTGGTGTATTCATCAATCCAAACGACATGACACAAAATTCAAAATGACCATAGCAGATTATGAAGGCAGTTTTCAGGATGTCAACTTCCTTAACCTTAAGTTGATAGTATCTTGATCTAAGTTCAATCTTCAAATAACATTGGGCACCCTAAAGTTGATCGAACAAGTCATCACTTCTAGGAAGAGGATTTTTGTTCTTAATGGTGACCTTGTTCAATTATCGGTAGTCAGTGCACATACGTAGAGAACCATCCTTCTTTCGAATGAAAAAGACTGGTGCACCCCATGGTGACACACTTGGTGTAATAAATCCCTTATCAAAGAGATCTTTCAACTGGGCTTTTAATTTATTTAGCTCTGCTGGAGCTATTATGTATGGCATAATAGATATCGGCTTAGCGTCGGGATGTAAATCAATTCCGAAGTCAATCTCCCTATCAAGAGGTACTCCGGGAAGATCTTTATGAAAGACTTTTGGAAACTAATTGTCATTTGGTACTGAAGAGAGAGTCAGGGTCTGGGTATCTGCATCCCTAACCTGAACTGGATGGTAAATGTATCATTTGGATATCATCTTTCTCGCTTTAAGACAGGAGATAAACCTACTTATGGGTGCTACTGCATCACCCTTCCATTCTATGACTAATTTACCAGGAACTTCTAAACTGACAATTTTGGTTATACAACCTACTGTGACATAACATGAAGACAGTCAATCTATGCCCATAATTATATTGAAGTCTACCAAGCCGGATACTGTACTATGGTGATAGACTTTAACTGGACAACCCCTATATACTCATCTAGTTATAACTAACTTACTAACTGGAAATGATACTTCGAAGGGTTCATGCAACTTTTCTGGGTCAATCCCAAATTTCTTAGTAGCAAATATGGTTAAATAAGATAGGGTAGATCCATAATTCATAAGGGCATAAATGTCGAAAGTGAAAATGGTTAGTATATTTGTGACAACATCTGCATGAGCCTCTGTATCCTGATGACCTGAAAATGCATACAAGCGGTTTGGGCCTCCACATGTGTTACCGAACTTAGCTAGACCACACACTGATTGGGTATGAGAATTGAGAGGAGCTAATGAATTTATGAGTTGAGCCACATTACCTTATGTACCCTGCTTAGCTGATGGGCAGTCTCGCTGAAAGTGACCGCGTTGACCACACCCATAACAGACATCCATCCCCAGGTGACACTCCATTGGGTGTATCTTACCACACTTACCACAAATTGGATTACTAAAGGTACCTTGACCCACACTAGCCTATAACTGAGAGCCTGATGCTTTGAAGTTTTTCCTCTTATGATCATTCCTGAACTTTAGGGCTGGGGAACTGACTGAAGATGGAGAGGGTCCGGATGACCAATTTTTAAAAAATTGTCTGCCACCTCTCTCATGACTGAAGTGACTTGAAGACATGTCTCTCTTATTGAACTCCTTGTCATTCTCTTTCTATAATGCTTCATCTTCTTTTATCATGCTCTCATTACCTTGTACAAATGCTACCATCTTGGTAATAGTCATTTCCTTATTTTGAGCAGAAATATTAGCTGCATCATACAACTGAGGATCAAGACTATAACACAAAACGCCTAACTCCGACCCTCATGTCTAGAACCATACGTGGAGCATACTTTTCTAGAGAAACAAAGTGAAGATAGTACTATTGCACACTCTTGTCATAATGGATTGAGTTTCTCAAATTATATGGCATTTTCCTCCTTTGACCTCTATTGGGAGAAATTGTTCTATGAAGGCATATGCAAACTCATCCCAAGTTGCAGGAGGCACATCTTCCCCTCAGGACTGTTCCCATGACTCATACCAGATATTAACAACATCTTGCAACTGATTAGCTCTTAACTCTACTTCTTCTATCTCGGTCGCATATATGCCATGAAATATCTTTTGAAGGCGAATGATATTCTGCAGATCCTCTATATTCTTAGACCATGTGAATACCAGAGGGTCCATACGCAGAAACTCTCAAGTCCTGAAGTTGGATGACTCCCCACTATCTTCTGTACTTGTAGTCATTCCCTGACATTGGGTTTGAGTATCCACTATCTAGGTGACAAGCTGAATAGCTCCCCTTACATTCGAGTTAGTAGAACTGGGTGGCGGAACTAGAATACTAACCTCCGCAGGCCCTGTGGTATCAGGTGGGGGTGCTCTAGTCGAATTGGATCCCTAAGCCTGAGTATCTTCCTCACGAGCAGAATTAGTAACAACCCTTTTTCTTGTAGTTGATTTCTTTTTAACAGACATTTTCTGAAATACGTAATATGCACGAGTTAGAAGAATGTCCTGAAGGTATAACTCTAACTGCATGATCTAGAGTATGAAAGAAATGAGACAATCGTAAATGTCTTGGTCGTCAATTGTTTACATGTGTGGGAGTCTCTCACACATAAAAGAAACCCCACTGGACATGATTTCATACTCTCTAAGACATTTGAACCTAGGCTTTGATACCAATTTAGTAACACCCCGAACCATGGCCTGGGAGAAATATGACTCGATGTTTGACTTCTTATGACCGAGCTAACCACATGACTTGCTAATCAACATAGGCATAAAAACATGCAATAACAATAATTTTAAACATGTAAAATAAATTACAATAAATATAGTCTGATAATATATTGCACAAATATTTAAAATCATGATATGTCTGAATACTTAATCTGAAATGACATGATAAACTAGTCTAGTCTATGAAACCTCTAAAAATGTGAGTCTGACTACAAATTATTTATCAGGATAAGACTCTAGCATACCTCTACTCTAAAATATAATCATAAAAGTAACCAACTGATACCCAGAACGAAATGGGGCTCACCAATAGCTAATATAGGTGAAGTCCTATCATGCAGATCTGTCGTCCTGAAACTCAGTATCTGCATTGTGAAGTGCACGCCACGAGAAAAGGGACATTAGTACATTTGAATTATACTGTATGTAAAACACTTGAAAGAATAAGTAGGCACATGATATAATAGGAATATGAAACTGAACATAAATATGTATATAATCTGACATGAGTATGATGACATTCATAAAATATGTATATATGTATATATGTGGGAGAGAATTAATTAAACCGACATGTAACCGTCATACATAAACGTGACGTCTGATCTCTGCCCAATCAGCTAAGACATCTCGAACCTTGCCGGGTTACGAGACATGAACGTGACATGATGGATCCAATAATCCCAAAAAGGGGTAGCATGAATATATCATCCTCTAGGCTGAGCGATCCTTATCCTACATTAGCATACATAGTTTTAGGTTGTTTGAGCTTTTCTGGTAATATGTGCAACTCCTAAAATATGAACATGAATATAGTTGGATTTTAAGCCCATTAATTTCATGATAACAACTTGTAAAACAAAATTTGTATTTATAATTTAAGATGTGAATAGATACATAATATAACTTGTATTAATCATGAAAACATGCATAATTTTATGGATTGAGTGACAATGTTTCATGACATGATATTTAAGAACTTAGAATTCAAAGCACGTGTTCATGGATTACAGACATGTTCATGACAGTCATAATGTCATATCATGAATAGAATTAATGAAGTCAAAATATAACATAAAATATTATTGTACATGTATATATAGGGTCATCATGAAGTTTAGCAAGACCCTAGGTCTGAGAAAATCCATGCTTCATGGATTACATATAGCGTGGGGAAGAACAATGATGTTCCCACACGTGGATATAAGCTCTATATACCTTATTCGCTTCAATAGTTGTATTAAAAATCTGAACTTTGAAGATGAAACCCAGGCTTGAACTTTAATTCCTTGAGTTGGGTTTTTTTTGAATACCCTAGGTTAAGAATCAATGATTTCACTTAGGATTTGATTATACTTGATTAGAATCGCGTGAAAATACATGAAAAGGACTTACCTTGAGTTATGAGAATGATTGGAGAAGAGATCTTTGTTCCAGGGCTTGGAAAAATAAGAAAACTGAATTTTAGAACTAAGTGTGTGTATTTATACGGTTCAGTCATCAGGGACTTTTACGATCGTATTATACGGTCCAATCAATTTTCTACGGTATGAGCATGGACTGTATAATTTTGTACGGTCCATAAAAAACGACCGTTATGCAATGCCAACTTTCCAGTGACTTCAATAAGTTGAGAGGAACTTTACGGTAAAAAAAGATGGTCGTATAATTTTATACAGTTCGTATAAGTTTCTGTGTTCCATTATTTTACAACAAAATTTACGATTCAATTCTACGGTCTGTAAAACTTGGGCGTAAAACTGGGTCTGCATAATTGAAATTGGATTTTCAACTTTAACTCCCCGTTTTAGTTTTCTACACTCCTTAAACATGAACAAGACTTAGTTTGGAGATACGTGGTGTTACACTAATTGTTTTAGAAAAAATAACTTATTGATATTCAAAACACATGCAGCTTAGGGGCGTACAATGAATGCACCAATTGAGGATACATGTGAGTTGATCCTCGAGAGGGCGGGAATGGGTTGGGAGATTTCTGATATAATCATAAAGACTGTGCGGATGGCACAAGAGGTCGTACATATGAACAATTATGTACCATCATATCAATATTATCCCACATGAGGATGCAAACGTCGTGGTTGTGGTGTCATAGAGGATAGGAAGTACAAGTAGGAAAACGAGGTGGAGGCCAATGACTACACTGGTAGCCAATCATTTATGGAAAGACTTCCAAGTGCGATGTGAAATAAGCACCACGGTCTAAAATAATAGACACTGGGGTCCTATGAAGCCTGACAATTCCTCGGATATACAACTTAGCATAATCTTCTGATGAATTTGTGGTCTTGATTGACATGAAGTGAATGATTTTGTATGTCGATCCACAATCACCCAAATCGATTCATGCTTTTGGGATGACCGAGGTATACCTGTTACGAAGTCTATGTTTATCATCTTCATTTCCAAATAGGAATATCAATATTCTGAGCCAACCCACCAAACCTTTGGTGTTCGACTTTCACATGCTGACAATTCGGAAACTTCGTTACAAAATCTGCCACATTCCTCTTCATATCGTTCCACCAATAAATCTCTTTAAGATCATGATACATTTTGTAGAACCTAGTTGAATAAAATACCTAGAATTATATATTTCTTCCATGATTCTCTCTCTGAGTCCATCCACATCTGGAACACATAACTTGCCTCGGTACCTCAAAGTATTGTCATCTCCCCCTTGTTCAAAAGTTTTAGTCTTATGATTGTCAATCCCATCTTTCAGTTGCAACAAATAGGGATAATTAAACTGTTTCTCCTTTACTTCGGTTACTAAGGAAGGTTCCGACTTGTTCTAGACAACAACACCACTATCTTCGGAGTCCATGAGTCGAACTCCTAGACTGCCTAGTCAGTGAATTTCCTTCGTCATGGTTCCCTTACCTTCCTCACACATGAGCTAAACTTCTCATGGATCACTGGTTGAGAGCATCATCTACCACATTCCCTTTCCCTGGATGATAGAGAACATCCACACAATTCAAGCCACCTCATCTACCTAAGATTTAACTCCCGTTGCTTGAAAATATACTAAAGGCTCTTGTGGTATATGAAAATTTCAATGTGTACTATATACAAATAGTGGTTCCATATCTTGAGCGTGAAAATCACGACTGCCAGTTCTAAATGACGCTTAAGTTGTCTGGATGCATAAGCTATAACTTTACCATGCTGCATTAAAACACATCCGAGACTAACACCTCATGCATCACAATACACTATGAACCCCTCGGTTCCCTATGGTAATGTTTACACTAGAGCAGAAGTCAGTCTCATTTTCAACTCTTTGAAACTACACTCCCAGACATTTGACCACTGAAATTTGACTTTCTTCTGAGTCAATCTGGTCAATGGAGCTGAGATGGAAGAAACACCCTCTACAAAGCGCCTGTAATAGCCTACCAGACCCAAGAAACATCTTATCTCAGAGAAAGAGGTGGGCATGGGACAATTCTTCACAACATCTATTTTCTGAAAATTAACTTAGACGCCTCACCTGAAATCACATGGCCTAAGAATTCTATTGACTTTAGCCAAAATTCACACTTGGAAAATTTTGCATAGATCTTGCGGTCCTAAAGTGTCCACAACACTATTTTGAAATGTTATGTATGATTAGCCTCACTACGGGAATAGACTAGAATATCATCAGTGAAAACAATGATTAAAATGTCAAGATAAGGCTTAAATACCCCGATCATGAGATCCATGAAAGCAGTTGGTGCATTCATCAATCCAAATGATATGACACAACATTCAAAATGACCATAGCAGGTTCTAAAGGCAGTTTTCGGGATGTCAACTTCCTTAACCTTAAGATGATGGTACCCTGATTCGTGGTCAATCTTGAAATAACACTAGGCACCCTAAAATTGATCGAACAAGTCATCAATTCTAGGAAAATGACACTTGTTCTTAATGGTGACCTTGTTTAATTGTCGGTAGTCAATGCACATACGTAGAGAAACATCCTTTTTTCGAATGAACAAGACTGGTGCACCCGATGATGAAACACTTGGGGCTCGTTTGATACGTCGCACTGGACTGTATTAATTTCATTGGACTGGACTGTATTTATATATAATGGACAGTATTAGAATATTAATATATAATCAATTTTATTTTTTTATTTTTTTTATTTTTATACAGTCCAGGGGAGACCTACCTGTTAGATGAGTCTCAAAAATGGCAGTTGGACTGTACTATTTCTAAAAATAGTAGTGCGGCTGAAAACATCCACTAAACGCTGTATTATTTTTTTGTCCAGCACATTCCAACGTACCAAACGTGCCCTTGGTGTAATAAATCCCTTATCAAGGAGATCTTTCAACTGGGCTTTAAAATTTTTAGCCGTGCTGGAGCCATTATGTATGGCAGAATAGATATCGGCTTAGTATCGGGATATAAATCTATTCCGAAGTCAATCTCCCTATCAGGGGGGACTCCGAGAAGATCTTTATAAAATACTTTTGGAAACTCTTGTCAACCAGTACTGATTAGAGAGTCAGGGTCTGGGTATCTGTATCCCTAACCCGAACTAGATGGTAAATGTATCCTTTGGATATCATGTTTATGGGTTTAAGATAAGAGATAAATCTTCTTATGGGTGCTACTGCACCACCTTTCCATTCTATGACTAGTTAACCGAGAAATTCGAAACTGACAATTTGGGTTCTATAGCATATTGTGGCATAACATGAAGACAATCAATCCATATCGATAATTATATCAAATTCTACCATTTCTAATTCTACAAAGCCGGCTACTATAATGCGGCGATAGACTTTAACTGGATAACCCATATACTCATCTAGTTATAACTGACTCACTAACTGAAAAGGATATTTCGAATGGTTCATGCATCTTTTCTGGGTCAATACCAAATTTCTTAGTAACAAATGAGGTTAAATATGATACAGTTGATCTAGAATTCATAAGGGCATAAATGTCAAAAGTGAAAATTGTTAGTATATTCGTGACAACATCTGCACGAGCCTCTATATACTAATAACTTGACAATGCATACAAGCAGTTTGGGCCTCTTCTGTGTTACCAAACTTAGGTGGACCATGCCCTGATTGGGCATGAGAATTGCGAGAAGCTACTGAATTTATGAGCTGAGCCACATTACCTCATGTACCATGTCTAGCAGATGGGCAGTCTCGCTGAAAGTGACCTCGTTGACCACACCCATAACAGTCATCCGTCCTCATGAAATACTCCATTCGGTGTCTCTTACCACACTTACCACATATTGAATTACTAAAGGTACATTGACCCACACTGGCCTGTGACTGAGAGCCTGGTGCTTTGAAGTTTTGCCTCTTATGATCATTCCTGAACTTTAGAGCTGGGGCACTGACTGAAGATAGAGAGGGTCCAGATGGCTTATTTTAAAAACATGTCTGCCTCCACCTCCCTCATGACTGAAGTGACTTGAAGACATGTCTCTCTTATTGAACTCCTTGTCATTCTCTTTCTGTAATGCTTCCTCTTCCTTTATCATGCTCTCATTACCTTGTACAAATGCTACAATCTTGGTAATAGTCATTTCCTTATTTTGAAATATTAGCTCCATTATACAACTAGGGATCAAGACCATACATAAAACGCCTAATTCCAGCCATCATGTCTGGAATCATATGTGGAGCATACTTTGCCAGAGAAACAAAGTGAAGATATTCTTGTCATTCTAATTGAGCTTATAAAATTCTATGGCATTTGCCTCCTCTAACCTCTATTAGGAGAAAATATCCAACGAAGTCATATGCAAACACATCCCAAGTTGCAGGAGGGACATCTTCCCATCGGGACTGTTCCCATGACTCATACCAGATATTAGCAACATCTTGCAACTGATAAACTCCCAAATTTGTTTCTTCTATCTCGGTAGCATACATGCCACGAAAGATCTTCTGAAGACCGTCAAGGAAATTCTGCAGATCCTGTGTCTTGCTAGACCCTGTGAATACCAGAGGGTCCATATGCAGAAAATCTTGAGTCCTAAAGTTGGATGACTCCCCGCTAGCTCCTATAATTAAGGCCATTCCCGGACATTGGGTTTGAGCAACCATTGTCTGGGTGAGAAGCTGAATAGCTCCCCTTACATTCGATTCAGTAGAACTGGAATACGAACCTCCGCATGCCATGCGGTATCAGGTGGGGGTGCTGTACTCGAATTGGCTCCCTGAGCCTGAGTATATTCCTCACAAGCAGAATTACTAGCAACCCTCTTTCTTGTAGTTAATTTCCTTTTAGTAGATATTTTTTGAAATACGTAATATGCAGGAGTTAGAAGAATGTCCTGAAGGTATAACTCTAACTGCACGATCTAGAGTATGAAAGAAATGAGACAATCCTAAATGTTTTGGTCATCAATTGTTTACATATTTGGGAGACTCTCACACATAAAAGAGACCCCACTGGACATGATTTCATAGACTCCCTAAGACACTTGAACCTAGGCTCTGATACCAATTTAGTAACACCCCGAACCATGGACTAGGAGAAATATGACACTCGGTGTCTGACTGCTTGTGACCGAGTGATTCACATGGCTTGTTAATCAACATAGACATTCAAACATGCAATAACAATAATTTAAAACATGTAAAATAAAATACAATAAATATAGTTTGATAATATATTGCGAAAATATTTGAAATCATGATAAGTCTGAATACTGAATCTGACATGGCTTGTTAATCAACATAGACATCCAAACATGCAATAACAATAATTTAAAACATGTAAAATAAAATACAATAAATATAGTTTGATAATATATTGCGAAAATATTTGAAATCATGATAAGTCTGAATACTGAATCTGACATGACATGCTAAAATAGTCTAGTCTATGAAACCTCTAAAACGTGAGTCTGATTACAAAATTATTTACCAGGATAAGACTCTAGCATACCTATACTCTAAAATATAATCATGAAAGTAACCAACTGATACACTGAACGAAATGGGCTCACCAATAGCTAATACATGGAAGTCCTATCATGCAGATCCGTCATCCTGAAACTCAGTACATACACTGAAGTGCACGCCCCGGGAAAAGGGACGTTAGTACATTCGAATTATACTGTATGTAAAACACTTGAAGAATAAGTAGGCACATGATATAATAGGAACATGAAACTGAACATAAATATGGATATAATCTGACATGAGTATGATAACATTCATAAAATATGTATATCTATATTTATGTGGGAGAGATTAACAAAACCGACATGTAACCGTCATACGTAAATGTGGCTCCTGATCTTTTCCCAATCAGCTAAGCCATCTCGAACCTTGCCGGGTTACGAGATAAGAACGTGACATGATGGATCTAATAATCCCAAAAAAGGTTAGCATGGATATATCATCCTCTAGGCTGAGCGATCCTTATCCTACATTAGCATACATAGTTTTAGATTGTTTGAGCTTTTTCGGTAATATGTGCAACTCCTAAAACATGAACATGAATATAGTTGGATTTTAAGCCCATTAATTTCATGATAACAACTTGTAAAACAAAATTTGTATTTATATTAAGATGTGAATAGATACATAATATAACTTGTATTAATCATGAAAACATGCATAATTTTATGGATTGAGTGACAATGATTCATGACATGATATTTAAGAACTCATAGAATTCAAAGCACGTGTTCATGACAATCATAATGTCATATCATGAATAGAATTAATGAAGTCAAAATATAACATAAAATATTATTGTACATGTATATATAGGGTCATCATGAAGTTTAGCAAGACCGTAGGTCTGAGAAAATCCATGTTTCATGGATTACATATATCGTGGGGAAGAATAATGTCGTTACCACACGTGGATAAAAGCTCTACATACCTTATTCGCTTCAATAGTTGTATTAAAAATCTGAACTTTGAAGATGAAACCCAGGCTTGAACTTTAATTCTTTGAGTTTGGTTTTCCTGAATACCCTAGGTTCAGAATCAATGATTTCACTTAGGATTTGATTATACTTGATTAGAATCGCGTGAAAATACATGAAAAGGACTTACCTTGAGTTATGAGGATGATTGGAGAAGAGATCTTTGTTCTAGGGCTTGGAAAAATAAGTAAACTGAATTTTAGAACTAAGTGTGTATATTTATACGGTTCAGTCATCAAGGACTTTACGACCATATTATACGGTCCATAAATTTCTATGATATGAGCAGAGACCCTACCATTTTGTACGGTTCGTAAAAAATGTATGTTATGCAATAGTGACTTCCATAAGTTGAGGGAAACTTTACGGTCAATCAAGACGACCGTATAAGTTACTGTGTTCCATCATTTTTAACAACAAAATTTACAGTTCAATTCTACGGTCCGTAAAACTTGAACGTAAAACTGGGTCTGCAGAATTAAAATTGGATTTTCAACTTTATCTCCCCGTCTTGATTTTCTACATTCCTTAATTATGAACAAGGCTTAGTTTGGAGATATGTGGTGTTACACTAATTTTTTTAGAAAAAATAACTTATTAATATTCAAAACACATGTAGCTTAGAGACATATAATGAATGCACCAATTGAGGATACAACCTCATTTGATCCCCAAGAGGGAGGGAATGGGTCGGGAGATTTTTGATAGTCGTAATGACTATGCGGATGACACAAAAGGTCGTACATATGAATGATTGTTTACCAGCAGATCAATATTATCCCACATGAGGATGCAGACGTCGTTGATGTGGTGTCGTGGAGGACATGAAGTACATGTAGGCAAATGAGGTGGAGGACATGAAGTACAAGCAAGTAGAGGAGGTGGTGACCTTCAGCTAGTAGATGATCTCGATGATGAGCATGTCGTTCCCGCTCAATTTCTAATCCATCCGTCGACTTCAGCCCAACCATTGATTTTAGCCCAACTATCGACTTCAACCCAACCGTCGACTTGAGCACGCCCATTTGCAGATACACTACAGACCCCCGTATGCCCAATTGTGAATACACCTCGATCTTCCTCTCAACAGAGCCAAAATGAATACGTTCCCATGAGTGATAATGTGGATTGAGATGATTTTGACACATCGATAGGGGAGGGTCGGCTAGCGCAAGATTTGTAGGGTGGCTGAGAACTACACTACGATGATGTTTTTATCGACTTTGATGATTTTCCAGCCGACATGAGCAAGTTTTATACTTTTCCACATTTTAGGGTTCGTCGACATTAAATTCGTCGGAGCCATCTGCCAAGAAGCCTTCTCAAGAGCCAGTTGAACCACATGTTATATCTTTAATAAAACTTAATTTTATTCAATATACGTGGAATAGTAATTTAACTTAAAACTTTTTAAAACTAATATTTTTAGATTTATCTCGACTTCGGACATGATACCGCTCCAGCTTCTGCCATTCAAGATTCCGCTCGTGAAACTATTTATGATCTTGCACCAGACCCATCTTAGGATCCTATCTCGACACATGTTAGATTTTTAATTAAATTTAATATATTCAATATAAGTTTAAATTAATACTGATTTTATATATTTTATCAGGTTCACCCTTCAGTGTCTACGTTTCTGTCTCCAGATGAAGTTGATGATGTTGATAAATATGATCCCACTAATACTAATAGATTTTTTTCGAGCATACCATTCTTACAGGATACCAAGAAGAAACATGTTATGATATGGGAGCAAAGAAGGGGATGTGATGCGACAAATGATCATGTCCTAGAGCGTCATGTTATAAAGAGGAGGGTAGATAGGGAAGTAGGCGAGGGTGGTGGATATTGCTTCCAAACTTACACGCAAGTATACGTTGTCGTACAAGTAATATATTAATGGCCACCACATGTACTACAAACTTTCCACGTAATGGATTGGAGAGGTGCATACAACTCATTCCCAAAAATATTATCATAGTGTGGCCATAAGTAGGATCCTCCAAAATAAGAACAACCAACATTCTACCAATTTTCATTTCAAGATGTCATGTCAAGAAAAATACTCAAACTATTAACTAAAAACATACAAAATAAAATTAATTTTTTAAATAGACAACAAGAAAAGTCAAATCTAGCTAAACATTTAATTTCTAATTCCCCGACAATGGAGCCAAAAATCTATTGCTCCCAAATGCACACATAAGTATACATGGTCATACAAATAATATAGTTTAAAAATCAGATGTCAAATCCACAAGGACTTGTGATTAACCGTCAACTAAATTAAACTAATTCTAATTATCTAAGCAAGAGATGAATTTTGAGGGTTATAATTATAAATTATCTAAAACTAAAAGAAAATAAATAATAAACTTCAACCAAGAAAGATCAATTTTTTATGTTATCAATGAGATGAATGTTCCAGGGTTGCAATTGATTCACAAATTTTGTTGAGTTCTCGAACTATTTCTCCTTAATCAGAATTATTAACGATTGCTAATTAACCGGATTATTGACTCTCATAATATTATTCTGAACTACTACCCGTCTATTCAAAACAGTTCACCACCTATATTCCTATGAAATTGACATGATAGGAGCGCAATTCATTTATGGTATTTAATTGAACACGACGCCTATGTATATTCCTATCATAGCCACAAATAGCCCAACTGTAGGGATAATCGATCAAACTCTCTTTAATCCTTCGCTAATCTAACATCTTTCCCAAACATGTATATTAGATAGTCGATAGAACCTAACTGTTGGCCAAACAATCAAGTAATTATACATAGAAATAACTCATATTAAGATAAATATAGTCTTCAAACATCAATATCCATAGCTATACCACAATCATAGAACGTGAATTTTAGCTCCACATAGACATGGAGAAAAAACAACAATTCATACAAAGAAACATAAAGGAAAAATACACAGATTGACTCTTAAACTATACACGAAATCTCAATATTACACTCAAACTATTAAGGTGATTTATTACCCCTACACATTTAAGAAGTGAATTTATAAATTCCCTGATACACATATAACCAGTTGCACAAGGGGAGGTGTTACTCACTCCACCGCCACGTCAGCACCATGTCAGCATCAAGTCAGTGACACGTCAGGAATCTTTTAGATTTTTAATTTTTTTCCATATTAATTTGATTTTTCTTTTATTAATTATAATTACACTAATTAATATCTAATTAACCACTAAAATCTTTCAATAATTATATCTTCTTCTCATCCCACCACCCAATCTCACCGGAAAATGACATCATTTTTGTCTGAACAGTGACATCAGCACCTGAAACAACAAGGTCGAAATACTGTTTGGACTAAAACAAGAGTTGGTAAACAAAACGAGAAACACCAATCTTGAAAATCTAAAACCAAGAACCAAACTAATTAAACAGCAAACCCCATGTAACACATGCCAGAAAATCATCGCCGACGACTTTACCGACCCATCTACCAGTGAATCTAACGCCGATGACCCTCTAAAACTGTTAGTCCGACGACCTTGTTGTAACGTTGTTATCTGCTTCATTTATCAGTATAATCAAAACGGTTTCGAGATCTTGAAGTTTTAGAGTGAATCAATGAAGAAAACATGAAAAAAATAAATTCCTCCAAGGTTATCAATGAGTTTAATTTTATTTATGTTCATCCTTGTTTTGTCAAATCGACCTCAAAAATGATCTCCATTACTTTCCTTCAGATTTTTCGAGTTTTTGTTTGTGAATTTGAAATGAAGAAGAAGGATTTTGGGCGACGGGATAGGGGTGGCGTGAAGGTAGAGGAGAAGAGGGGGTGGGATGATGGTGGTGAAATGAAGAAGAAGAAGAAGAAGAGGAGGAGAGGAAGGTAAGGGGGTGGGGTTTGCTTGTGGTAATATAAGTTTTTTATTAAAATTAAAAATTATTTTAGTTTAATTTTGACCTCACTCTCCATTCTCCTATTATTTAATTATAATTCTTTTTATGCCAAATCAACTTGTAGAGTGGTATTAAATTTACTTTTAAGATTGTTAGGAGTGAAATAGGTCGCCTTAATAGTTTGAGTATGATGTTGAGAATTCAGGTATAGTTTAAGGGTCAATCTATGTCCTTTGCCAAACATAAAAACTAATAATAAGGATAAAACAAAGGTAAAACCAAATAACTCCAGTTTTTTTTATTACATAGGGGTTAGGTGGAAAGGAAAATAGGGGGATTACAACGTGGAGATTCGAACTCTCACCAACAAGCTGAAAGTTCAGGTAGCCAACCAATTGAGTTACTAGATCCCTACAAATAATTTCGGCTTCCACGACTGCTTCGAGCTCTCTTTAGGTCAAAGGATTTGAATTCATGGTCACAAGTTATCCCAAAGTCTATGTAAAAACTGTGTAGAATATGTATTTATAGAATACCAAAAGACTTGGACTTTTAAAGACCAAATTCAACTCGAACAGCGAAAAAATCATTGTGAGCTGCATCGGCTCTGCGTCGCACATGAAGCGCGCACAACCAACTTCAGACAACTATTTTCTCGCGTTCATCTGTGACGCCGACTGACAGGGTCGTCTCAAACATTTTGGGGGTCATGTTCTAATTCGTAAAAGTGGGCCCTTAATTGGGCTAAGACCTGCGAATTATGGACCTTAACTGTAAATTCTGGATAATACTATTTAATAAAAAATGAAAAAAGGGGCCCTAATTTTTTTTGTTTTTCGGGGGGCCCTGTGCGGTACCACACCTCGCACGGGTCCAAAGACAGACCTGTCGACTGCACATGTCCACGATCTGGCAGGTACGTGCTCTTTTCCTTCTGCTTCTTTCACTTTTTATTCTTCTTACACTTGGTTTTGTAGTCACTTGGCTCTCATTAATTGTCACTAATCATCGACAATAATGACCAAATCATTAAGCCACTACTTCTGGTCTCCCTTCCTTCCTTCTTTCTTTATTTCTTTCGTTTCCATATTTTATTTAATTTTGCTCCAAACCTCTTCATTTTTAGTTTTTACACCGTTTTATTCCTACAAAGTAAACAATAACATTAGAGCAAACCACCATAATTGATACTCAAAAAACAATTAAAAGTACTCAAATGTGAGGCAAACACTAGATAAATATATGTATTTTAGGCCGAACATTACCACCCCACACTTACGCTCTTGCTTGTCCTCGAGTAAGCACAACCCACTCTCAATAAATCAAGTCTATGAATACCACCACTTTGATTGATACAAAAAATTAGGACTTATATCCTCTCAAACCATCAAATATACACTTTCGGATCATTATACAAGATATAAAAACAAATAACAAACTTCTAAGCTCCTAACATCACCTACCTATCATGAAACAAGTTCCCTCATAAGAAGAAATAGTCCACACACGCAAATCAAAGAATCGAATGTAATTTAAGGACTTAGCATCAAAGCACAACTCTCGCACTTATAAATAAATTCACATGTATGTACAAAGAACCATAGGTTTGCCCATTATGTACATCTCCACTAATTAAGTGTGCTCGAATAGAATCAAGTAAGACTTTAACGGGTTGTAATGTTGGCTAGGGGACGGGTAGAAAACTATATAATAGTGACTTACACTTCCCTATGCACTTTGCACTTTGAGACTTCATCACCCATTATTTTCATCTCTTAATTTTATTTTTCATCCCCCTCTTCATCAAATATTTTACAATTATTTTCTTCATATCAAGAATACTTCAATCATTTTTTTTCAAAGCAAATTTTCATTTTTTTATTTCTTGTAACATTCTTTCTAAGAGGGCATTTTCATCACTTTGCAGCTATCATTGATCACCTTTTTACATTTGACCATCTATTTTCTCCAGATTTCACAATTATAACACAGTCTAAGCTACAATGCTTAAGCGAGCATGATGCAAAAATTAGGAATTCAAAAAATGGATCAAGGAAAAAATACGGCTAACAAATGAAAGGCTAAATTCTCAAAGGGCTAACTAGTGGTACAATGTCTGAAAAAGCTAAAAATTTACAAGACTTATCAAAGAAAGCCTATCATCATCTTCTCAATAGAGCAACACTTTTTATTCACTTCAATAACATGCCGGAAAAGTTGTAGACTAAGAGAAAAACATGGAATATATGCAAGAAATCATCACCACACATGGCACAAGTATCAATCAAGATGGATCAATTCAATTCTAGGATAGACAGTGTCATGACGAACTATAAAATATGAATAAGCTATATACAGAGTCACAACCCTAAGCCTAGGTGTCAGAAATTCTGCTATTCTAAATTAACTCAAGCACTCACAGAAAAGTACTACTCAAGCTCATGTCTAAATATACTAGTATCAAACAAGTCAAAAAGGCCTTTCTTCTCCCCTTTTAATACTCCTAAAAAATAAAAATTACCAGTTCAAAGGACCCCATTTGGAAAAGAACCGAGACCATAAGAAAAACAAAGGGGTGGATGATCTATGCCACTAATGAGAAAATAAATAAATGACTAAACTAAATATAAAAGAAAGACCAAAATATATATTTTTAAATTTTTTCTTGATTTTCTTATTTTTTTTATGTTCTAAGACTCTTGTTGAGTGTATTTTATACACTCTTTTGAGTCATTTTTAGTTAGTATTTTACTCTTTTATTTTGAGTTTAGTATAGTGTTAGGTGTGTTTTTCTTTCGTTTGTGTCACATCGATCATAAAGGAGAAGATACTACTTTTGAGGATGAAATTGCATAAGAAAAGTCCAAGAAATGAAGCCTAAAAAGTGCAGAGCGCCAAACAGTGCCATGGCTCCAGGCTGCAGCGCCATGACGCCAGAATGCAGGGCCATGGCGCTGGAAGTTCAGAGAGCTGCAGGAATTTCGGCGCCATGGCGCCGACGCGGGAACTGGGACAGAAAATTCAACTTTTCAAAGGGCAAAAGGGTCCGAAACATGATTTTTACATCTATAAGACCTAGGGATTATTCTTAAAGGAGATATCATACTTTGTGGAGGGAAGAAAGAGGCTACAATACAAGATTATAGACAAAGCTTATTCAAGTTCTTTTTCTTTCCTTTATTTTATTTCAGTTTATGTTGGATTGTAAATTAGTTCTTGACATGACAATGTTTAGGAGCTAATTACTCTAGTAGGGTTTTCCGTCGAATCTTCTTGAAACTCTTTCATATAGTTAATACATAGTTATTGATTTCGTCTTCAACATATTAAGATCTATTCAATATTGTTGTGATTGCTTGGTAGTTAACTGACCATCAATTATCATAACTTATATGATTTCGAATCAAAAGTCTGAAAGATGAGATTTGAATATGCTGTAGTTGTCTAGACATATGTTAAAATCGTGGACGAAAGTACCCCGATACTTGTGTAGTATTTAAGGTTATTGTTCTTAATCCTCCTGTGTGGTAAAATCTATCATAGAAATATAAAAGGTTTCTGCACAAGGTTGAGCTCTTGTATGTCCTAACCGGAATATGATGACAGATTAGTTAACCTTCTATCTTAATAAGAAGAAGAATCATTAGCATTGCATTAACACGTAAAAGAGTGGATAATTGAGGAGATTGAAATGCCCTATTTACTTCATAACTGCTTTAAAACCCAAAGTACTATCGTTCTTAGTTATTTTCTACATTAGTTATAATTCTCCAACTAAAGAACGTCAACCAAATAGATACCATAGAATAGATAACCGGTACTTAATAAACCAGTCTCTGTGGACGATAACTCGATCTTACAGATCTTTATTACTTGAACGATACGCACACTTGCGTAAGCATACGTAAATATCGCGACAAGGTTTTGGTGCCTTTGCCGGGGACTGCCGTACTGTTAATATCGAATTATCTATTTTTATTTTTAATTTGGTTTTTATTTTCTATTTTGTTTTTTTAGAACATTCTGTCGTGATCTGCTTGACGGTTTTTATTAGTCTCAGGAACTTAGTTAATGCGAAGTAGGAGAGGAGCAGACACTCCTATCCCTCTGAACCCTGAGATTGAAAGATTGTGCAGACAGAATAGGAAATAAAAGAGAATTGTTGACTCATTAGCAATGGGAGATCAACAAAACAACAATTTGGTGAATGGTGAGTTACCTCTTGTCTTAAGACAAATCCCTATAGAAAGGAGCTTGGGGGACTATGTGATGCCGACTATTACAGGAGTGCAGACTTGCATCAGGCTTCCAGCTGTGGAAGCTACTAATTTCGAGATCAAACCAGCAATCTTGCACATGGTACAAAGTTCAGTTCAGTTTGGGGGGTTACCATCTGAATATTTCCATTCGCATCTAGCAAATTTTATGGAGTTGTATGCAACTTTTAAGTATAATGGTGTTACTGATGATGTCATTCGGTTGAGGCTCTTCCCATTCTCATTCAGGGACAGAGCAAAGAGCTGGTTGAATTCATTACAGGCGAACTCCATAACTATATGGCAAGACTTGGCACAGAAGTTTCTTGCCAAATTCTTCCCCCAGCTAAAGCAGCAAGGCTCAGAGGAGAGTTGAATAACTTTTATCAGCTGGAAGAAGAATCGCTATATGAGGCATGGGAGCGGTTCAAAGATCTGCAGAGAAAGTGTCCGCACCATGGGATTGAGAAGTGGATGTTGGTCCACATATTCTACAATGGACTGTGTGGTACTACTCATACCATTATTGATGCTGCAGCAGGGGGAACATTCACGAGAAAGAGTGCCAATGAGGCACATGATTTGATAGAAAACATGGCCACAAACAACCACCAGGGGTCATATGAGAGAGCAACAAATAACAGGAAAGTGGCTGGGATACATGAGATGGATTCTATCACCGCATTTACAGCTCAGGTGGCTTCTTTGGTGAAACAGTTGCAGCAGAGCACCATATCCGTTAAGGTTGTCCAGACACCAGTAAGTTGTGAGATTTGTGGGGGTCCCATACATTCGATAGATACCCAACCATATATCCCAACAATCTATCTATGGAGCAAGCTCAGTGTCAGACCATAGGGAATTTTTAGAGGCCCTACAATAATGCATTCTCCAACACATATAATCAGGGGTGGATAAATCATCCAAACTTTTCGTGGAAGAATGACCAAGGGCAACAACCTCAGTTTCAGGGGCAGTGTCAACAAAGCAGTCCACAACAATCCTTGAATCAAGCATCATCCTCACAGTAGTTCAGCCCACCAGCCCCACAAGAGAGGTCATATGAAATAAAGTAAATAAGAGCAGCACTGACACAATTCATGATAGAGACCGGGTCATCACTTTCAAAATTGGCCAACGCCCAGTCACTATCTATGAAAGAGACTGCTAAATTTATGGAAGAGACCACCCAGTCCATGACCGAGACTAGGTCAGTCATTAGTAACTTGGTGTCCTCACTTTCATCCTTAACCAACTCTCAGACTCAATTTATGGTACATGCCCTTCTCATAAGATGATGTGGTAAGCTACGGGCCATAAAATCTCCGACGAAGCTTAAAGTTATGTCCAAGCAATCTTCTGTTCATTTTTTTTAGTAAGAGCTCTCGAGCCCAAGCCCCTTGTATAGGTTGGGCGCATCTTTCTCATATCGATCAAGGACTTTACTGAAAGCTTTGTAAGGCAAGGAACTTCTTGCTAGACTTCTTGGAAGTAGTGCTTTCTTCTATTGTCTCAAAAGTCCGGGGCTTCCTCTTTCCCTTTAAAATAAAAGCGGTGAAGTCCATCCTAAAGTTCCAAATCTACATCCAACACCAGAGGTTCCTGATGAGAACAAATTGTAAGGCGTTGAAAGAAACCCTTAAGAAAGATGTCAAGACCCTCTTTGACTTTGATATAGAACACATAAAGGGGGAGAGCAGATCCCGGTTTTCGAAAGAGAGTAATCTGTAATATTCTTTCTTTCTTTGTTTTGACTCTCTTCTTCACTCTATCCCTTCTCCATCATCTACCCAAGCCAAACACACCCCACCAGTGATCAAAAGAGTAGAAAGAGAGGGCTTGTTTTGTTTACAGAGTGGCTCCGATTGCGTAGAAAGTCGTGCTTACTATCTCCTCCATCGTTGTTATGTAAGAGGAAAAGAGCGAAGGTCATCCATTAGTCACTTGGATACTCAAATAAGGCAGTTGACAGAGAAAGTGCATGACAGACCTCAAGGGAATCTTCCCAACAATAATGTGGCGAACCAAATAGAATAGTGCCAGGCAATAAGCTTGAGAAATGGGAAGAAATTAGAGCAGGTTGCGCCACAGCCAGTGGTTGAAAAAGATAGTGAGTTGGAGAAAACAGTTGAGCCAGAGAAAGAGGGGGTTCCTGAGGACCGCCCTATTGTAGAGAAAGCTTCACCGACAGTCATGAGAGAATATGTAGAAAAAATTCCTTTCCCTCAAATACTGCAGAAGAAGTCCTTAGACAAGGAGTTTTCCAAGTTTTTAGAGGTCTTCAAAAAGCTTCATATCAATCTTCCGTTCATTGAAGCTTTGGAGCAAATGTCAGCTTATGTGAAGTTCATGAAAGACATTCTGTTTAAGATGAGGAAGCTGACAGACTATGAGACAATAGCGCTGACAGAGGAGTGCAATGCTATCTTGCAGAAGAAACTTTCCCCTAAGTTGAAAGATCCAGAGAGTTTCACCCTACCTTGCACTATAGGAAAGGTGACATGCAAGCAAGCTTTGTGCGATTTGGAGGCAAGTATCAACTTGATACCCCTTTCTGTGTTTAAAAGACTTGGTTTGGGGGAAGCAAGGCCAACAACAGTCCACTTGCAGTTAGCTAATCTCTCTATTTTGCACCCTAGAGGAATAATTGAAGATGTGTTGGTAAAAGTGGGCAAATTCATCTTGCCTCCTGACTTCCTCTTTCTTGATATGGAGGAAGATGAGAAGATACCAATGATCCTTGGGAGACCATTTCTAGCCACAGGGAGGGCATTGATTGATGTGGAAAAGGGAGAGCTAAAAATCAGAGTTCAAGGTTATGAGATGACCTTCAAAGTCTTCAAACCACCCACTGAACCTCAAGTCGTTAATAATTGTTATGCTATTGGGATAGTTGCCAAGGTTGTGCCTGAGAAAAGCCTCACTAGTACTGATGCTCTTGGGGTACTATTAAAGAAAAGTGTGGAACCTGAGAGTAAGGCCAAGGAACCAGCGAATGTTGAAAAGAAAATGAACCCTCCTGAAATTAATTCTGTGAAAAGAAGAGGAGAAGGAGGAAGAGAATGGTACTGAGATAGATATGCGGAGGGGATACTCTACCCCCTTGATTTAGTAAGTGAACTACATCCGGCTAAAAGATGTTAAAGACAACGCTACTTGGGAGACAACCCAATGATTTTAATTATGTTATTTCAATTCTTGTTTTAGTTATTTTATTTCTTGAACAGTCTCACGGTCTTGGTTTTTGTCTTATGTTTTGATGATAGGTGGACTAGGGACTGACCCTGAGTGGAAAAGGATAAAAAACGCTGGAAAGGAGCACTGATCGAGCACATCGTCGTGGCGCCAAAATACAGGGCCACGACGCTGAAACTTCAGAGGGCCCAGAAGCTGTTCAATTTCTAGAATTTCCTCCCAGACCTCCGTTATGACCGCTGTGTTCTGTTTGTAAGTTTTCCCTTTATTTTTAGTCTTCACACAGTGGGGACAATGTGTTGATTAAGTTTGTGGGGGTGTCCTATTTTGTTTTATTGTTTTGTTTTGAGTTTTCTTGATTGTCTTTGTGTTGTTTTATGCGTTTTTGTGAGTCTAATTTTTTTTATGGATCATGCATGTTGTAGTTGCTAAAGATACATAGTGGATTAATTAGGATAATGTAATGGAATTGAAAACTAAAATCTGTGTGCTTAAGCTAGATATGCCCAAAATTCATGACATTTGATTATTGAGATATTTGTGCTTAGCTTATGTGTTGTCAATTATGGAAAGAAAGGTTGAAAATGTCTAAAAAATCTGTTTGTTTGTTATTTGAGGCGAAATAGTTGAGATGTACATGTTTAGGGGATGATTCAATCATTTTTTTGTTAGCCCTTCTGATCATTCATTACCTACCCTGACATACATTGTATCACTAGTCAGCCCCTTTGAGCCTAAATAATATATTTGTTTGACACCCTATGATTCGTTGATTGTGCCATAAGTAATAATGAAAATGTATTGTAATGAGAAATGTTGAAAAAGAGAGAAAAGAGAATGAAAATTTGATGCACCCTAATGAAAAATATGCAAAAACGTAAGTTTGAGGGTGCTTGTTATTAATAATGCGTATCATTCTCTCAAAAAAAAAGAGGAGAAAATAAGTATGAGACTAAAAAGAAAGTCAAAAGAAGAAAAATGAGTTGAATGAAAAATATTTATGGTACGAAATTGAGCCTAAATGTCAACTTTTATCTACCCTGCCTAAGCCTACATTACAACCCTTGAAAGTCCTGATGATCTCTAATGTGTATGTCTATGATTAGTGAAAAATAGCAAGTAAACATGTCTATAGAAGTTTTGGGAAAGATGAAATGAAATTGACATGCATAGGTAGGTACTTGTATTTCCAGTGATCATGATATAATTGAATTTGTGAAATATCTAACTTGAAATTCTAGATTGCTAAATATTTATGCTATGTATGTTCTAACATATTATCTCAGTTTTCATCCATGATTTTGAGGAAGCATTGCTATAGCTACTTAATCCATTTCGATGAGTCTTTTATTTGATTTTGTTTTTGTTTAGTGTTTTACTCGAGGGCGAGTAAAGTGTATGTTTGAGGGTGTTTGTTGAGTGTATTTTATACACTCTTTTGAGTCCTTTTTAGTTAGTATTTTACTCTTTTATTTTGCGTTTAGTATAGTGTTAGGTGTATTTTTATTTTGTTTGTATCACAACGGTCATAAAGGAGAAGATACTACTTTTGAGGATGAAATTGCACAAAAAAAGCCCAAGAAATGAAGCCTAAGAAGTGCAGAGCGCCAAGCAGTGCCATGGCGCCAGGCTGCAGCGCCATGGCGCCTGAAGTTCAGAGAGCTGCAGGAATTTCGGCGCCATGGCGCCAGCCAGCAGCGCCATGACGCCGACGCGGGAACTGGGACAAAAAATTTGACTTATCAAAGGGCAAAAAGGTTCGAAACGTGATTTTTACATCTATAAGACCTAGGGATTATTCTTAAAGGATATATCATACTTTGTGGAGGGAAGAAGGAGAATACAACACAAGATTAGAGACAAAGCTTGTTCAAGTTCTTTTTCTTTCCTTTATTTTATTTCAGTTTATGTTGGATTGTAAATTAGTTCTTGACATGAAAATGTTTAGGAGCTAATTACTTTAGTACGGTTTTCCGTCGAATCTCCTTAAAACTCTTTCATATAGTTAATACTTAGTTATTGATTTCTTCTTCAGCATATTAAGATCTATTTAATATTATTTTGATTTCTTCGTAGTTAACTGGCCATTTATTATCATAACTTATATGATTTCAAATCAAAAATCTGAAAGGTGAGATTTGAATATGCTGTAGTTGTCTAGACATAGGTTAAAATCGTGGATGAAAGTACCCCGATACTTGTGTAGTATTTAAGGTTATTGTTCTTAATCCTCCTGTGTGGTAAAATCTATCATAGAAATTTAGAAGGTTTCTGCACAAGGTTGAGCTCTTGTATGTCCTAACTGGAATATTATGATAGATTAGTTAACCTGCTATCTTAATAAGAAGAAGAATCATTAGCATTGCATTAACACGTGAAAGAGTGGATAGTTGAGGAAATTGGAATGCCTATTTCCTTCATAAATGCTTTAAACCCCAAAGTACTATCGTTCTTAGTTATTTTCTGCATTAGTTATAATTTTTAGTTATAATTCTCCAACTAAAGAACGTCAACCAAATAGATATCATAGAATAGATAACCGGTACTTAATAAACCAGTCTCTATGGACGATAACTCGGTCTTACATATCTTTATTACTTGAACGATACGTACACTTGCGTAAGCATACGGAAATATCGCAACAACTCTCAAAACTACTAAAATAAATTCCTATAGCATAACCATCCTCGACCTCAAAAGTATCAAAAGTATCCACCACATACTTAAAAATATGTGTTATCCTCAATGCATGTATAGCAGAGAAAAAAATTAAAACAAGGGTGAAAAATACTCCCTGAGACCCTCTAGGGCTTAGCTAGCAACATAATACTCAACATCAAGGGTCGGCACAACTCCACACTTAAGCTCAAACATGCTTCTCAACTTCAACTTCGGATACTAAGATTTTCCCTAATCTGCAAAATAAAATTAAAAAAAAAAGTGACACTATAAAATATAATAAAAATAAAATATAAGTTGGGTTGCCTCCCAATAAGCGCCTGATTTAACGTCGCGGAACGACACCACTACCTTCACCATTTTTTCTTCCACTGTGAGGAGAAAAATTATGCCCATAATTTTGCATCAAAGTTTCTGCTTCGCTCTTGAGGCAGTGGTATGAAAATAAAGGACCCAAACTGTAGGTGTCACATCTTGCACTTCTAGCCCTTAAGGAGGAATGCTATTTTATCTCTTCGGCATGACAACTTTTAGGATGTAAGGATCTTGTTCCTCATCAATACACTTCTCCACCGGCTTGGACGACTTGATGTTTATATCATCAACCAAAAATAATGTAAAAATTGTTTAGAATGAGGTCCAACACGACTCAAATATAAAACCGTATTATTTTTTACCCCTTCACTTTTTTACACCTTCTCAACATTAACATACTCAATAAAGTTCTGATCGAATGGTTGGTGTTCCTCTTTCTACTCCACAAATTGGCCAGTATCCACAACAATTGGTGATTGAACATCAGACGACTCAACCTTTTTATTTAATTGAGATTGCATGTCATGGATATCTGAGCCAAATTGATCTATCTCTTGTCTTAGCTCAACCCTGTATTTTATCAATTATATCACCATGATTGTAAGACCATCACGGAGAAACCCATGAAATTTTATTTGTTGAACTTGTTCCTCAAGCCAAGATTGGCTCACTATCTCTATTTCTTTAAAGTTATTACCTTGCAGAAACTCACTCTATTCTTTTGTTTGAGGTTCGTCTTGGGTTAATGCTAAGCATGTAACTTGGAGATCATTACAAGTTTCAGTCTGTCCTTGTATCTTTGCAAATTTGGCAAGAATCCCCTCTATGACTTTTCATTATTCTGTAGAGCGCTCTCTTATTATTGTGCTCATCTCAAGCATTTGTTTTACAAAATCGCAAAATCGAGCAAGATTTTCGACATCCTCCACTTCATTACTATTGCCAATATCACAAACAACATGAGAATCATAATAGGGGTTCGGGGATGGGGAATAAGAATTAGACAATCATTCAAATTTCCATCTTGGCCACCACATATACTACAAACTTTCCACGCAAAGGATTGGAGAGGTGCACACAACTCATTCCCGAAAATATTATCACAGTGTGTCCATAAGTGGGGTCCTCACGTATCACACAAGAATCACCAAAATAAGAACAACCAACATTCAATCAATTTTCGTTTCAAGATGTCATGTTAAGAAGAATACTCAAATATTAAATAAAAAATACACAATAATTTTTTTTTTTTTGAATAGACAACAAGAATAGTCAAATCTAGATAAACAGTTAATTTCTAATTCCCCGACAATGGCGCCAAAAATTTATTGCTCCCAAACGCACACACAAGTATACGTGGTCGTACAAGTAATATAGTGATTTTAGAAATCGGATGTCAAATCCACAAGGACTTGTGATTAACCGTCAACTAAATTAAACTAATTCTAATCATCTAAACAAGAGATGAATTTCGAGAGTTATAATTATAAATTATCTAAAACTAAAAGAAAACAAATAATAAACTTCAACCAAGAAAATATGAGTTTTTATGTTATCAATGAGATGAATGTTCCAGGGTTGCGGTTGGTTCACCAATTCTATTGAGTTCTTCAACTATTCCACTTAATTCGAATTATCGACGATTGCTAATTAATCGAATTCTCTCATGGTATTCTCCCGAACTACTACTCGCCTATTCAAAATAGTTCACCGCCTATATTCCTATGGAATTGACCTGTTAAGAACGCGATTCATTTGTGGTATTTAATTGAGCGCAGCGCCTAAGTATATTCTTATCCTAGCCCAACTGCAGGGATAATCTGATCATACTCTCTTTAATCCTTCGCTAATCTAACATCTTTCCCAAGCATGTATATTAGATAGTCGATAGAACCTAACTGTTGGTCAACCAATCAAGTAATTATGCACAGAATTAATGAAACAATCAAAATCAACAACTCGTATTAAGATAAATATAGTCTTCAAACATCAATATCCATGGCTATACCACAATCCTATAACGTGAATTTTAGCCTCACATAGACATGGAGAAAAACAACAATTCATACAAAGAAACATAAAGGAAAAATACATAGATTCACTCTTAAACTATACCCGAAATTTCAATATTACACTCAAACTATTAAGGTGACTTATGGTACCCTACACATTTAAGAAGTGAATTTATTTATCCACTGATACACATATAACCAGTTGCACAAGGGGAGATGTTACCCACTCCACCGCTACGTCAGCACCATGTCTGTATCAAGTCAGTGACACGTCAGGAATCTTTTAGATTTTAATTTTTTTTCCTTATTCATTTGATTTTTATTTTATTAACTATAATTACACTAATTAATCTCTAATTAACCACTAAAATCTTTCAATAATTATATCTTCTTCTCATCCCACCACCCAATCTCACCGGAAAATGACATCATTTTTGTCTGAACAATGACATAAGCACCCAGATCATGAAACAACATGGTCAAAATACTGTTTGGACTAAAACAAGAGTTGGTAAACAAAACGAGAAACACCAATCTTGAATATCTAAAACCAAGAACCAAACTAATTAAACAGCAAACCCCATGTAACACAAGCCATAAAATCATCGCCAGTGACTTTACCGACCCATCTGCTAGTGAATCTAACGATGACCCTCTAAAACTGTTAGTCCGATGACCTTGTTGTAACGTTGTTATCTGCTTCATTTATCAGTATAATAAAAAGGGTTTTGATATCTTGAAATTTTAGAGTGAATCAATGAAGAAAACATGAAAACAACAAATTCCGCCAAGGTTACCAATGAGTTTAATTTTCTTTATGTTCATCATTTTTTTGTCAAATCGACCTCAAAAGATGATCTCCATTACTTTCCTCCAGATTTTTCGAAGTTTTGTTTGTGAATTTGAAATGAAGAAGAATGATTTGGGGTGGGGTGGCGTGAAGGTTGAAGAGAAGAAGGGGTGGGATGATGGTGGTGAAATGAAAAAGAAGAGGCGAATGAGAAGAAGGTAAGGGGGTGGGGTTTGCTGGTGGTGAGATAAGTTTTTTATTAAAATTAAAAATTATTTTAGTTTTATTTTGACTTCACTCTCCTATTATTTAATTATAATTTTATGCCAAATCAGCTTGTAGAATGTTATTAAAATTCACTTTTAAAATTTTTAGGGGTGTAATAGGTCATTTAAATAGTTTGAGTGTGATATCGAAATTTCGGGTATAGTTTAGAGGTCAATCTATGTATTTTGCCAAACATAAAAACTAATAATAAGGAGAAAAAAGGTTAAACCAAATAACTTCAGCTTCTTTTTTTTTTTAATTATTTTTATTAAATAGGGGATAGGGAAAGAAAAATGGGAAGGGGAATTACAACGTGGAGATTCGAACTCTCACCAACAAGGTGAAAATTCAGATAGCCAACCAATTGAGTTACTATATATGTTACACCCCGTAATTATAGAAAATGTTTTTAAGAACGTACGTAAGAATTCAAATGTTAAGATTTGAGACTAGTAAAAATTTATCGGAATTATGAAATTGTCGGAAAACGAAATATTATGACGAATGGGAGGGCGACACGTGTCACCCCCCTTAAGTTGGTTGTTACGCCCCGTATTTACAGGACATGTTTTAAGAACGTTAATAAGAACTCACCAGTGTTAAGATTTGAGGCTTGTAAAAATTTATCGGAATTTTGATATTGTCGGAAAACGAATTATTGTGACGAATGGGAGGGCGACATGTGTCACCCCCCCTTATAGTGCCTTGGACGAAAATGGCATGGCCAATATGGTCATTTACCATAAGTCTTCTAAGGCTAAGTCTTGCAACTTGTAGCATGAGTTTATTGACTAAAGTCAAAGGTCATAAGTCTTGATATTTTGGAAGACCACATCTAAGCCTCACATTTGTAATTATCTTGACCATCCTTTACTCTATATAATACTAGTAGTGCTAGAGAGAGCCAACACTTAGAAAATTTCACACAAAAATTGGAAGAAACATAGGCAAAGCTCTCGGGTTCTTCATTGAAAGAAAGGGAGAAATTTTCGTTTCTTGTCCATTTGATTCCACACTTTAAACCAAGGGTCTTAGGTGTATTGTAAACACATCTCAATAGAAAAATCTTGGAAAAAGATTGTTTACGGGTTAGTCGCAAACGAAAACCTAAGGGTCTTTCTAGGTTTTGCTTGGAGTTTTGAAGGATAATTGTTGGTATTGTTCTAAGGGTCTCAATGCGGATTGAGGTGTCTTGGAGAGGCTCTAAACTACTAAGGAGACTTGGATTGGAGTTGGATTAAGAATCGTTAAGGTAAAATCTTGTCTTTTAAAGGTGTTACAAGATTACATATTTATATTGTTGTTGTTAGCTCTACTTGTTGCTAGCATGATGTTGATAGGTTGAAGTTATTAGTATCATGGATTTCTTGTAGTTAAATCCGAAATGTTATACAAGCCGCTTGGAAATTGGATTACTAATTGGTCGTTTTTAGAAATCGTCGCATGTTACTTACTTAAAGATTATGGTTATGATACTCAAATGCGACTTGATATCATGTTATGCTACTAAATTGGATTGAAATGGAAATTGGATAAGAATTGGATTTGTTGAATCAAGGTGGCCGAATTTGGAATGTAGTTTGTATTGTTTAGTTATTCATTTGTATTGGACTACTTTCCATAAAATTGTGAGCCAATTGGGGCTGTGTAGTTATTTAATTGTATTGGACTACCTTCTATATAATTGTGAGCCAATTGGGGCTGTTTGGTTATTGTATTTCGGCCTTGAAAAAGGTGGCAAAGTGAGTAAAAACAAAGGAGGTGTTGTCCGATTTTCCGTAGAAAATGGAGACTTAATACTTATAATATTCTACGTTTGAAGTAAGGCTTTAATAGACGTATTGTGAATATTATAGGTTGACATAGTACGGGCGGGACTTCGTACTTGGCAAAGTGGTTTGACCCGACAAGGTATGTAGAACTTTTTCCTATCTTTTGAGCATGACTAGTTAGCGTATGTAGTACGGTGGACGTACAAGCCTTTGACATTCTTTACTAGCCTTATAAAATGCCAAGTCGGGTGAGTTAGGAAGTTAACTCACTTCTTTGAAATATTAAGGATGTCTTAAGTCTTAGTAAAGTTAAGGGACTTGAAGAGATTTAAAGTATGTGATACTTGTGTCGTTTTAATCGTATAAGTCCTTGGATAGGAGAAGAATGTACTTGACTAAGGTATAAAGTGAATATAACGACTTTATGGGAGTTGGTTATATTGACTTTATGCAAAGGTAAATGGCTTGTGTTAACAAAAGGCAAATTGATTTTAAGGTATCAATTGCCCAAGGTTTAATAAGAAAGGAGTCATTTGATTTAGAAACCTACTTTAATTCTAAAGGTATTGTGACTTGCCTTGAAATGTACTTTGGACTTGATACTATGGTTAATAGTGTCTTGAAGCTTTCTACTAAAAAGAGTCATTTGTTTTTAAAAGAATAGAAGTATGTAGTACTTTGGGTTAAATTCTGATTCTTATAAAAGACATGAAAGTGCCTTAAGTAAACTAAAATGAGAATGTAGATGAATAAGACTAATAAGAAGTTAGGGGATTGCTAACTTGCTTAATTATTATGACGGCCGGTTTGAGATAGGGTAAGAGTATCGGTGAGGGCAAACCCCAAGACGCTATACCATCTTCTTCAGATAAGAGTATAAATGAGGAAGCCCCAAGACGTTATACCACTAAGCGTTATCTTCTACAGGGATAAGAGTATAAATGAGGGCAAACCCCAAGACGTTATACCACTGCTCGAGGTAAGAGTAAAAATGAGGGTAGACACCCCAAGACGTTATACCACCTGTTTTTATGGGTTCGCTACCCATGGTATGATCGGAGATCGCTATTGTGATGCTATACGTATTCTCTTGATGTACTCATTGTTAGTAAGACAACGTAATCGTAATTTTGTTATCATACATGTCTCCCGCTTTCTATTAAACTTATGTTGTAATTACGCATTTCCGCTTTTACATACTTAGTACATATCGTAATCGACCCCTTCCTGGGCCGCGTCACGCCGCAGAAAGGGTAAGTGTGGCGATCCACATTCTGGATCACTTATCGGACGCCTAAGCTCCATTCTCGGAGGCTTGTCTTTCTTTTGTACGCCTTGTCCCCGATGTTGTAGATTATGTACATTCGTGTGGTATGGCGGGGCCCTGTCCCGCCACAGTTGTTATTCCTAGAGGTCTGTATTCACATATGTGGTTGGGCTATAAGAACTGAGTTGTAAAGTTGTACTTTTGACTTTGTTTATATTATGGAAGGCGGCTTTATCGGCTAGCCTGTGTTGTATATTATTTACACATGTGTTTATGTTGTGTATGTTCCGCTGCTATTCTCTGATGTATACCTGAACGGGGTGCCCAGGTAGGGCACCAGTCGCGGCCTGGGGTCGGGTCGTGACATTGGTATTGGATGAAATTGGCATGGGTAAAAGGGTCATTTGGTCATAAGTTAGATGACCAAGTCTTGCTAAGTCTTGAAGCTTGATATTGTTGACTTGTCAAAGGGCCACTTGGGCTTGATCCTAGTGAAATGTTTCTAAGCCACACATATGTACTAATCTTGGCCCTCCATTATGCTATATATGTATACTAATAGTGAGACAAGCTTCCACACTTAGAAAAAATTTCAAGAACAATTGGATGAACTTATGGGAGCTCTCGGGTTAGGGCTTGAGAAGAAGAGTTTTTTTTCGTTTGTTGTCCAATAACACCCATACTTTAAACCAAGGTTCATGAGCGTATTGTAAGGGTATCTCAATAGAAAAATCCCGGAAAAATATCATTTTCGTATTAGTCGCAAGGTGAAAACCTAGTTGCTTTCATAGGTTTGGTTTGGAAGATTAAAGGGAAGTTGTTTGTGATCTTCTAAGGGTCTCAAGTGGCGGATTGAAGTGTCAAGGAAAGGCTCTAAGTTGCTAGGGAGCGACTTCGGATCTTGAAGTTGGATTAAGGCTCGTTGAGGTAACAATCTTGTTCTCTTAAAATGTTATAAGATTTCATATTGTTGTAGCCTTACATTTTAACTAGCATGAAGTATATTGTGTTGAAGCTTTATAAATGATATGGATAGTTGAAGCCTAGAATCCGAAATGACATTCTAGCCATTTGAAGTTGAAATACAATTTGGTCGTTAATTAGAATCGTCGCATGTTACCTACTTGAAGATTGTAGTAGTTATAATCAATTGCGGCTTGATACCATGTTATACTAAACAACTTGGATTGAAAAGGAATTGGATAAGAATTTGTGTTGTTACACCTCAAGTTGCCGAATTGACCTTGTAGTTTGTACTAGTTTGATATTAATTGTGAGGCAGAATTTTACACGTCTTGTAGGCGTGTAATCCCCTATTGTTAACTACATTGTTGAGCCTTAAATGTGGCGTGTTTAGTTATTGAATTCGGGCCTTGAAAAATATGGAAAAGTATGTAGAAACAAAGGAAGTGTTGTCCGATTTTCCGTAGAATTTAGTGACTTTGCACTTATAATATTCTACGTTTGAAGTAAGAAGTTAATAGACGTATTATGGTCATTATAGGTTGACATACTACGAGCGGTATATTGGACTTAGCAAGTGGATTGACCCGAAGAGGTATGTGTAACTTTCCTATCTCTTGAGCATGAATAGTTGTACCTGTTGACACCCAATTTTGACCCTCCCGTCCAGTCATTAACTATAAAATTACACTAATTTTAAAGCAATTTTATAATAATAAAATACAACAATAAAACATTAATACAGGCATAAATAGCAATTTAATAATAAATAATAAATACATAAAATAATAATCTAACACACGCGTTTTAATAATAGCATTCATAAAAGAATTAAGAAGTCTTAATTTTTATTTAATAAGTCTTAATAATGACATCACATTATAAACACTAAACACTAATTAAATAGCACGCCCGTCTTTATTTTGTAATAATTTTAAACTCAAAATTAGATTAACAAAGCACCTAAATAATTTAATCACAATTTATTAGTTTATTGATCTACTACTAATTAACTAATTTAATACCTAAAACTCACCACTAATTAACTAATTAAAAGCCTAAGGCCCAGTCCCCACTCTACCCGTCGTCCAGGCCCAACACGACGCCCCTTATCCGCCCAGCCCACGCTTGATATACACAGCCCGCCCCAACCTTTTATTTTCCCTTTTTCCCTTCGTCCCTCTCCCGCACACAAGAAAAAACCACGAACCCTAAACCTAAGTTTCATTCGCCGCAAAGCACCTCACAGTCGCCGAGATTCTCGCCTGAGAATCCGGCGACCCTTCCCTTTACCAGCGTAACCAACGTACTCACCCTCATCCTCAAAATGGTAACATAATCCTAACCCCAGTCATCTCCCCTCTCTTCCAACGATTGCTTACCATAATAACATCAAATCAGCCTTAAGAATAGTACCGAAATCACACCAAATCGCGTCCTAAATCAGTACTCAAAATCGTCCCTTAATTACTGAGATTAATACCAAGATTTCGTCCAAAATTAACTCAGCATTAAATGGTCTTAAACTTTACCTAATAGGGAGCCCAAACCATGGCTATATAAGCACATGCAACAGGCATTTATAGGCAGGGGACAATAGGGCAGAGTCAGGCAGAGCTCAGTCAAGCAGAGCGCAGTCGGGAGGTAGAGCAGATACGGGGAGAGGACAATACGAGAGAGCTCAGTGCGCACCCAATTTTCCTGACAAGAGAGAGCAGAGAGGATCACGAGCACAAGAGGCGTAAAACATAGGTCGAACACCCTTCCTTTTACCTTCGAGGGT
This sequence comes from Przewalskia tangutica, assembly GCA_029844215.1. Classification (NCBI taxonomy): domain Eukaryota; kingdom Viridiplantae; phylum Streptophyta; class Magnoliopsida; order Solanales; family Solanaceae; genus Przewalskia; species Przewalskia tangutica. The sequence goes on along the minus strand of CM056720.1, from coordinate 136,759,537 downwards.
ACCCATATCGTCGATCGTCTAGAGCTCAGTAGGGAAACAGCAAGAACTACCGATTCGAAACCTTTTCTTCTTAGTCGCGGAAATCAGTCTCAAATCAGTAAGCATTCTCAATAACAAGCTTTACATTTTACTCGCATCGCAAAACCAAAATCCGAGCGGACCGACGACTTGATACGCTGCCCCGGGTCGCTGTCCGGAGAAGGTAAACTAAAATTCTTCTCGGTCTTTTGTATTAATGTATGTTTGTGTAATTGAATGTGTCTTAGCTTAGATTATTGTATTCATCGATATGAGGCTGTTTGTGGAAATACCGACTGGTTATCTAAATCTGTGTGCTTCTGTGTTATATAAGTATCAATCATGCTTATTAGTATTAATACACATATTTTCACTTATCTGATTCGGATTGGAATTATTAATACCAACTCGGCTATGTCTAAAACAGTAAGTCGCACAATTGTTCAATATCATGTCATTTGTTGCACTATCTCAGAGTATGCAATGTGTAGTGTGTAGTGTAGTGTAGTATATGGATATCTCTATTTCCAGTTAAGGTTCTGAATATTATTGTCTTTCCTACCAGTACACTGATGGCCAAACTTGTACTATAGAGCTCCCACAGAACTGGTCAATCCTGCCGAAATGATTTTAATATAGTAATGTTCATTAGAGGGGTCCAAAGCCTGCTAAAACTGTCCAGGATTGCTTAGGAATATGATCACATGCCCAACTTATATTCTTTCTGTGCGAAGGGCCATTACTGTTTGATTTTTTTTGTCATCACTATGTTCAGTATGTTTGTCTGACTAGTCCTATGTGTTAATGTTACCTGCTGAATTAACTAAGTAATTACCCTTGCCTCTCTAAGGGCAAAAATGCTTCCATAAAATTTTTCCTAAAGTCATCATATGCTCTTGTTTTGCTGAATTGCCTGGAATGGTATTTCCTGAACTAGTCTAAAATTAGTTTCTTTCTAACACTTGGTTGTCTGCCCAGGTCATGTGAAGATATCTCCATAGCAACTTTTATTTCCCATTCTAGTCTCAACATGTCTTGCAAATTAGATGTCATGAAACACTGATTTAGTGGTCTATTTATGAGATTCAAACTTATATGTTAGCCTAAGTTATGTGTACATACATCATCCAGGAACTTCACATAATACTAAACAGAAACCTGAAGCTGAACCGCTCTACATACGTTCCAAAGGATCCAGTCTAATGTGTAGTTGCTCAATTAACTTGATCTTGCTTATCTGTTTATTTGGTGTACTAGAAAGTATATTGATATATCGTTATGACTTGCATTGATCCTGTGCACACTTTTAAGGCTCAGTCAGCATGAAAACTGCTTGATTGTGTTAGGGGGCCCATCTCGTTTATTCGAAAAGAAAAAGAAAAGAAAATCTGGAATGTTTCATATCCTTTCCGCGTTGCTTAATTTCTGCCTAAATGCTTATACCCTATGTCTGTCAATTCTTCATTCTGTCTTCTTGCCTCTGCACTACCCACTCTACTGGTTTTCTCATCAGTTACTGTATGCTTATCATCACTGTATTCGTGGGTATACAGCTTTGACATAAATTTGTGTGTTGCATTTCGCCAAAATGCTTACTTATTAATTGATAAATTTGAGTATATACTAATCATTATCTTTCTTTATCTTTTACATGGCACGCACCGGAGCAAAATAAAGAGTCTCGCGGCGAGACTCATCTTGAGCTACTTCAAAAGAAGGCCTGCGTTTATGTGCATTCATCTCGTATAGAAAATTCCAAACCGCGACGAAAGGGACATCGTCATTCTTCGAGTCATCCCCTTTCTATTTATATCCTCTTTCATTTATTTGTTGTAATTATTTGCCTAACATTTACCCTTAACATTAATATATATTTGGAATAGTTTGAGCTTGGGTCGCCCTCTAAGTAAACCATTATTAGCTTAAGTTATAATTAAACCATTTGCTTGCGTACGTTAAGTCATGTAACTAAGACATTATTTCCTACCTAATTCCTAACCCAAAGAAATTAATTTTCTCATAAACTCTTTTACTAATATTATATAAATAATTTATCGTTTTCTTATTTAAGCACTTTATATATCATGTCACATATATATTAGCAAAAAAAATTAAATTTTGCAAATACGTGTGTACTTTTCCTAATAAATCAATCTTATATTTTATAAACCATGCCATGCTACTTTATGTTATTTGAATGTGTCTTTCATGAAAATCAATTCTCGCATTATTCCTTTTCTTTCATACTATGCTTTTATGGCAGTGAATATGTATTTTAAATAATGTCTACTTCTACCCAAGAATTAACTTATATCTATTCTTATAGAATAAATCCTATAAGTCCTTTATGTTATCAAAATACACTTTATATACCTGCAAATATCTTTTACTTAGAATATTTTCAAAACATGCATTTCTCTAACATAATAATTAACCCTAGGTTTGGCAGGACAACCGCAAGTTAGCGGATCTTGGAGGGTGCCTAACCCCTTCCCTCTAGATTAATAAAGAACCCTTACCCAGAATCTCATTAAGTTTAGCAGACCATAAAAATGGAGTTAATGTTTTACTTTAAACTAGTTAAACATTTAGGTGTCCTAATTCACCCAAACTAATTAGGTGGCGACTCCCTAGCAACCCTTTAGCATTTTTAATATTTTAAACACTTCTTTAACACTTTAACTTTCTTTTAGCATTTTATTATTTATTTTCTAACATTTTACTTGAGCAGGGTTCGCTAGAAAATGTCGCGGTTGAAAAAGGGCGCGACAGAATGGCGACTCCACTGGGGATTTAGGGTTCTTAACCATAACATACCTAGGGTTATTATTTGGCATTATTTTTTTGCACTTAATCTTGTGTGCTATACTTTGTTTATTTTAATTGCTACCTGCTTTACTGCTTTCCCTAAACTGGCATTCCGCTCATATTTCTTCCACTCTGGAAAATTCACACAATCACACACTACATGCGAGGTGCGCTGGGTGCATCAGCAAAATTCTTTCTTCAAAACCCAAATTTAGGAGAGTTGGTAACATACGTGGAGTGTCCGGTCTAACCGGTGGCCGCGTAGCCTTCTCACTCGAGTTGTCCGCTCGGGAACCTTGCGTACAGAAAAGTCAAATCTTAGAAACTTAAGATAGAGCTATACCACCCTTTATTTTATGGCATGCATGCATTTACCTTAGGTGGGTCGGTCCCTGGCATCGACACCACAATTAAGAAGACACCAAACTTGTCGACGGGTTTCTCAACCCAACGACCAACCAGCATACTATGTGTAGCGTGACAATGATAGACAAATCCAAACCTAATCATGACATGCCAAAATTGGGAAAAGTGCACCGTCATTTGGTCGCCATTTCCAACGAAAGCATTACAGTTGGACGGCCTGGACAGATCCATCATAACCTCGCATATGTGACGTTTAGGCCTACCTCTGGCATAAAGAGGTCCCAAACATATTAGAACACGCACTTGATTTGCAATTTTCTTATTAGTATATATTGCCTGCAACTTTTTGCATATTATACTAACTTGGTTTGCTTCATTTGTTAAAGGATTATTTTTGCCTAGCTTATCCCCAAAAGGTTGATTCGCGTTGATCGCGTAAGCACAATCATCCAATAAATGACTAATCCAGAGGCAGGAACGAAACAACTTAGGACTCATCCTCGCCTCGTAGAGAATGCAGAGGCGTTAGAAAGGAGAAACACCAATGATCAACACCTCGCCAAACTTTGGAACTACGTGTGACCTGATTCCCTGGGCGGATACGTAGGCGGCCACATCGGCTTCGGTCCCACCTTTTAGAAAAAATCCCAATTTCTCTTTTGCACCATTGGAACTACGTTTGACCTGATTCCCTTGGCGGATACGTAGGCGGCCATATCGGCCTCGGTCCCACCTTTAGAATTTTACCCAATATTCGCTTGTAATGAACTACGTCATGACCTGATTCCCTTATGGGGATACGTAGGCGGCCTAAATCGGCTTCGGTCACACCATTAGGAAACTTTCCCTTCGTTTTGAAAATAACAAAAATACACTTAATATACAAGCAACCCCATTAAGACCCACTTTAGGCCAAAACGCCCTTTGCATATTCAAAACTGGGACAAGGTAGGAAACCAGGCAGGGGTTATGAGTCCCAAACAAGGCAGACGTCCGACATCAAGAGTCAAAACTACAAAGTCAACGCGAATCAACCCCCCCCCCCCTCAAATTCACAAAATTTTCTTTGAGCGCAGGTCCTTCATATTAGCAAAAGGTACAACAAAGTTCTATGCTAGTAGAAGCAGAAAATACAACAAAATTCTTCAGAAGCAGCAGAAGCAGACATACATCAACAATCAGAGTTCAAATCCCGCAACAAATTATAGCAGATCGGCTGCCTAGAGTCAAATTGCAACTCATGCAGTGCACAAACGCACAACAAAGACATCATGACAATCCATATGGTTCACAAATGCATCACAACAAAGGCATCATGACAATCCATATGGTTCACAAATGCATCACAACAAAGGCATCATGGCAATTCGTCAGCGGAAGCATCCAGCATGTCCGCCCAAGGACAACATCTCAGCATTTACAACACCCCACATATCATACAGGGAAGACATCCCTATTCACATAATTGCATTTCTCATATATTTATCATCTTGTTTTACCAGTTATACACTAATCTTTCTCAAGCTTAGCTTGCAGGAGCATTTATTATACATGAGCATCAGCAACACGTCCGAAAATGACGCTCGGTCCGAAAACGACGTCGAGTCCGAAAACGACTCCGAGTCCGAAAATGACTCCGCGTCCGAAAACGACGCCGCGTCCGAAAACGACGCCGCGTCCGAAAACGACGCCGAGTCCGAAAACGACGCCGCGTCCGAAAACGACTCGCGTCAAAACGACGCCATTCAAAACGACGCCGCGTCAAAACGACGCCACCAAAACGACGCCAGTCAAAACGACGCCACCAAAACGACTCAGATTCAAACGACGTCGCGTCCGAAAACGACGCCGCGTCCGAAAACGACGCTAAGTCCGAAAACGACGCGGCGCCGTCAAGAACACGTCCAAAATGACGCCGGCCCAAAACGACGCCGAGTCCAAAACGACGCTAAGTCCAAATGACACCACGCCCAAAACGACGCCGAGTCCAAACGACTGCGTCAAAATGACGCCAAGGTTCAAAATGACGCCGCCCAAAACGACGCCACCAAAACGACGCCACCAAACGACTCACCAAAACGACTCAGATCGAAAATGACTCCGCGTCCGAAAACGACGCCGCGTCCGAAAACGACGCTAAGTCCGAAAATGACACCACGTCCGAAAACAACGTCGAGTCCGAAAACGATTCCGAGTTCGAAAACGACTCCACGTCCGAAAACGACGCCACGTCCGAAAACGACGCTAAGTTCGAAAACGACGCTAAGTCTGAAAATGACACCACGTCCGAAAATGACGTCGAGTCCGAAAACGACTCCGAGTCAGAAAACGACTCCGCGTCCGAAAACGACGCCGAGTCCGAAAACGACTCCGAGTCCGAAAACGACTCCACGTCCGAAAACGACGCTAAGTCCGAAAACGACGCCACGTCCGAAAACGACGCCAAGTCCGAAAACGACGCCATCATCAACATATCACATCTACGCATGGACGATTTTCTCTGTTCTCAAAATTGCATTTTTTTCCTCATTTTATGCTTTATTATTATTCTGTCTTAGCAGTTATGCACTAACTCTTTCTTGAGCTTTAGTCTACAGGGGCAGCAGCAACACGTCCATACAACGACGAACATCTGCATTTCGTCCATACAACGATTTAACATCTGATTTCGCCCATACAACGCATTTAACATCTGCATTTCGTCCATACAACGACGAACATTCGTATCTCGTCCATACAACGACGAACATTCGTATCTCGTCCATACAACGACGAACATTCGTATCTCGTCCATACAACGACGAACATTTGCATTTCGTCTATATAACGACGACAACGCCCACACAAGCGCCATCTCGCGTCTGCCTATACAAGACAATGCATCATCACATCATTTCATTTTATAGTCCGACTACAACCACAACACAAAATTCATTCTTACATTGTTTTGTTTTGGCGCATGCACTAATGCTTCTATCTTAGCTTCAATCTACAGAACCGCAAAAGATGGAGCACAACGTGGATTTTCTCTACAAATAACCGGGCAATTTGTTGGGGCCAACCTTCCCAAAGAATGGCGTAAGCGCCTCAATCGTCGGTCCACTCGTTCCACATCACCATAAAACACCAGCATCATAAGTCGACACCGGTACACCCCAGGTTCAAGCCAGTTATTTTATTTTTTATTTTTTATTTTTTAGCACCACATACCCAGTGTCGTCATAACTCGACACTGGGTCAAATTTTGAGTCCGCGTTAGCCCACCTTGGTATTTTGATCGTGGTAACTCAGTGTCGTCATAACTCGACACTGGGACAAATTTTGAGTCCGCGTTAGCCCACCTTGGTATTTTGACCATGGTAGCCCAGTGTCGTCAGAACTCGACACTGGACAATTTTTTAATTTTTTTTTGCGTCAGCCTTGTCTATTTGCCCAAACCTTTCAATTCTGAGGATCGAGACAAAATTGGCTATGAGTCAACGTCTTTGTCCGAAGATTCTTCCATCATCTCCATACAAAGAGGGACAACTGTTGACACCCAATTTTGACCCTCTCGTCCAGTCATTAACTATAAAATTACACTAATTTTAAAGCAATTTTATAATAATAAAATACAACAATAAAACATTAATACAGGCATAAATAGCAATTTAATAATAAATAATAAATACATAAAATAATAATCTAACACACGCGTTTTAATAATAGCATTCATAAAAGAATTAAGAAGTCCTAATTTTTATTTAATAAGTCTTAATAATGACATCACATTATAAACACTAAACACTAATTAAATAGCACGCCCGTCTTTATTTTGTAATAATTTTAAACTCAAAATTAGATTAACAAAGCACCTAAATAATTTAATCACAATTTATTAGTTTATTGATCTACTACTAATTAACTAATTTAATACCTAAAACTCACCACTAATTAACTAATTAAAAGCCTAAGGCCCAGTCCCCCCTCTACCCGTCGTCCAGGCCCAACACGACGCCCCTTATCCGCCCAGCCCACGCTTGATATACACAGCCCGCCCCAACCTTTTATTTTCCCTTTTTCCCTTCGTCCCTCTCCCGCACACAAGAAAAAACCACGAACCCTAAACCTAAGTTTCATTCGCCGCAAAGCACCTCACAGTCGCCGAGATTCTCGCCTGAGAATCCGGCGACCCTTCCCTTTACCAACAGAACTAACGACTTCACCTCATCCTCAAAATGGTAACATAATCCTAACCCCAGTCATGTCCCCTCTCTTCCAACGATTGCTTACCATAATAACATCAAATCAGCCTTAAGAATAGTACCGAAATCACACCAAATCGCGTCCTAAATCAGTACTCAAAATCGTCCCTTAATTACTGAGATTAATACCAAGATTTCGTCCAAAATTAACTCAACATTAAATGGTCTTAAACTTTACCTAATAGGGAACCCAAACCACGGCTATATAAGCACATGCAATGTGCATTCGCTCAAGAGGAAACAACAAGAACTACCGATTCAAACCTTTTCTTCTTAGTCGCGAAATCGGTCAATCAAGAAGCATTCTCAATAACAAGCTTTACATTTTACTCGCATCGCAAAACCAAAATCCGAGCGACTTGATACTGCGCCCGGTCGCTGTCCGGAGAAGGTAAACTAAAATTCTTCTCGGTCTTTTGTATTAATGTATGTTTGTGTAATTGAATGTGTCTTAGCTTAGATTATTGTATTCATCGATATGAAATTTGTTTGTGGAAATACCGATAGTTATCTAAATCGTATTATACGTGTTATATAAGTATCAATCATGCTTATTAGTATTAATACACATATTTTCACTTATCCGATTCGGATTGGAATTATTAATACCAACTCCTCGGTATGTCTAAAGCGATAAGTCGCACAATTGTTCAATATCATGTCATTTGTTGCACTATCTCAGAGTATGCAATGTGTAGTGTGTAGTGTAGTGTAGTATATGGATATCTCTATTTCCAGTTAAGGTTCTGAATATTATTGTCTTTCCTACCAGTACACTGATGGCCAAACTTGTACTATAGAGCTCCCACAGAACTGGTCAATCCTGCCGAAATGATTTTAATATAGTAATGTTCATTAGAGGGGTCCAAAGCCTGCTAAAACTGTTTGAGCTTCACATAATACTAAACAGAAACCTGAAGCTGAACCGCTCTACATACGTTCCAAAGGATCCAGTCTAATGTGTAGTTGCTCAATTAACTTGATCTTGCTTATCTGTTTATTTGGTGTACTAGAAAGTATATTGATATATCGTTATGACTTGCATTGATCCTGTGCACACTTTTAAGGCTCAACAAGATGAAAACCGCTTGATTGTGTTAGGGGCCCATCTCGCTTATTCAAAAGAAAAAGAAAAGAAAATGGAATGTTTCATATCCTTTCCGCGTTGTAATTTACGCCTAAATGCTTATACCCTATGTCCGCAATTCTTCATTCTGTCTTCTTGCCTCTGCACTACCCACTCTCGGTTTTCTCATCGATTCAGATCTTTATCATCACTTGTATTCGTGGGTATCTGACTTTGACATAAATTTGTGTGTTGCATTTCGCCAAAATGCTTACTTATTAATTGATAAATTTGAGTATATACTAATCATTATCTTTCTTTATCTTTTACATGGAACGACCAAGAAAATAAAGAGTCTCGCATGAGACTCATCTTGAGCTACTTCAAAAGAAGGTCTGCATGTGCATTCATCTCGTATAGAAAATTCCAAACTGACGAAAGGGACATCGTCATTCTTCGAGTCATCCCCTTTCTATTTATATCCTCTTTCATTTATTTGTTGTAATTATTTGCCTAACATTTACCCTTAACATTAATATATATTTAGAATAGTTTGAGCTTGGGTCGCCCTCTAAGTAAACCATTATTAGCTTAAGTTATAATTAAACCATTTGCTCATGACGTTAAGTCATGTAACTAAGACATTATTTCCTACCTAATTCCTAACCCAAAGAAATTAATTTTCTCATAAACTCTTTTACTAATATTATATAAATAATTTATCGTTTTCTTATTTAAGCACTTTATATATCATGTCACATATATATTAGCAAAAAAAATTAAATTTTGCAAATACGTGTGTACTTTTCCTAATAAATCAATCTTATATTTTATAAACCATGCCATGCTACTTTATGTTATTTGAATGTGTCTTTCATGAAAATCAATTCTCGCATTATTCCTTTTCTTTCATACTATGCTTTTATGGCAGTGAATATGTATTTTAAATAATGTCTACTTCTACCCAAGAATTAACTTATATCTATTCTTATAGAATAAATCCTATAAGTCCTTTATGTTATCAAAATACACTTTATATACCTGCAAATATCTTTTACTTAGAATATTTTCAAAACATGCATTTCTCTAACATAATAATTAACCCTAGGTTTGGCAGGACAACCGCAAGTTAGCGGATCTTGGAGGGTGTCTAACCCCTTCACTCTAGATTAATAAAGTTAACCCTTACCTAATCTCATTAAGTTTAGCAGACCATAAAAATGGAGTTAATGTTTTACTTTAAACTAGTTAAACATTTAGGTGTCCTAATTCACCCAAACTAATTAGGTGGCGACTCCCTAGCAACCCTTTAGCATTTTTAATATTTTAAACACTTCTTTAACACTTTAACTTTCTTTTAGCATTTTATTATTTATTTTCTAACATTTTACTTGAGCAGGGTTCGCTAGAAAATGTCGCGGTCGAAAAAGGGCGCGACAGTACCTATATAGTACGGTAGACGTACAAGATTTTGATATCCTTTACTTATTTTAAGAATGTCCAAGTTGGTTGAGTTAGGAGATTAACTCACTTGTTTAAAAGTATTAAGGATGTCTTAGTTTTTAAAGTTAAGGGACTTTAAGTGTTTTAAAAGTATATGATACTTGTTTTGTATTAAAAGTATAAGTCCCTTGGATATAAGGAAGAATGTAATTGCCTAACGTATAAAGTTAATATAACGACTTTATGGGAAGTTGGTTATAATAGCTTTATGGAATGTTCATAAGAGTGGTTTACTCTAAATAATGTAAGTATGATAAATGACTTGAAATAATGAAAGACAAATTGATTTGAAGGCATCAATTGCTTAAGGTTTTAAAAGAAATAAGTCACTTGATTTAGAAGCCTATAATTATATTTCTAAAAAAGTATGGTGACTTATCTTGGAAAGTAGTTTTGACTTGATACTATGGTTATTAGTATCTTGGAAGTTTTATATGAAAAAGGGTCATTTTAAAAGGTAGAAGTACGTAGTACTTTGGGTTAAATTCCCGGATTTTTAAAATGACATGTTAGTGCCTTAAGTAAACTAAAATGAGAGGTATATTAATAATGTTAATAAGAAGTTAGGGGATTTCTTAACTTGCTTATGTTATGATAAGCCGGTAGCGCTTATGTTATGTATGATAGCCGGTTGTGCTAGTTTAAGTTATTCTACGGTAAAGCCCGTTACTACTAATTCCATGGATTTGCTACCCATGACGCGAGCGGTGTTTGTACTCATTGCGGGCCCACCGCCCAAGCGGTGAAATAGTCTGTCGCGGGTGAAATAGTCCCACGCGAGCGCATCGCTCATCATGCGGTCCGTAGGACTATGCAGTGAAATAGTCCCGAGTAGGATTGCTTAATGGTACTACGCGGATGACCTACTTTGATCATGAGCCTTCTATTTTTATGCAAAGAAAGTATATACTTGTTACTCTCATTGTTAGTAAGGCACGATGTCTGTAATTTGATTATCATACATGTCTCCACTTTATTTTAGACTTATGATGTATTTACAGTATTTTTCAGTTTTACATACTTGGTACATATTGTGTACTGACCCCCTTTCTCGGGGGTTGCGTTCATGCCGCAGGTAGGGGTAAGCAGGTGGTGGATCCTTAGTCTTAGGATCATCGATCGTGTGTCTAAGCTCCATTTCTCGAGGCTTGCCTTTTATGCAGTTCTCCCGATGTTGTAGATATTATATACATTCGTGGTATGGCGGGCTCGTCCCGCCACAGTTTTTATTCCTAGAGGTCTGTAGTCACATTTGTGGTTTGGGTTTTAAAGAATGTAATCATCGACGTATTTTGGTTTATGTACATTTTACGGAAGGTGGCCTTATCCAGCCTGCTGATGTTTATTTTTCTAAGTTTTGATATGTGTTATGTATGTTCCGCTATTCTCTCGATGTATACAGGCTAGGTGCCTGTGTAGGGCACCCGGCCGCCGGGTCGGGTCGTGACAAAAGTGGTATCAGAGCAGTTAGTCCTCGGAAAGTGTCTACAGACCGTGTCTAGTAGAGTCTTGATTATCGGTGTGTTGTGAACCACATCTATAATTAGGAGGCTGCAGGACATTTAGGATTGGTTTCCATTGTTCTCTCTCTGAGATCGTGTAGTAGAGCTGTCTTATTAGGTTGAATCCTCTCTGACCTATTCTTATGTATCAGTTATGCCTCCACGGAAGGCGACCAGGGCCCAGAAATGCAAGGCAGCAGCAGGAGTTGCTAGCGGTACGCAGAGGGTTACTAAGACTCAGGCACAGACTATGCCTGAGGTTGTAAGCGGGTCGACGAGTTCAGCCACGCCGACAGTATTAGAGGAGCCGAGAGCGGCAGTAGCTCCAGAGGTTCCGGTACCTGAGCCTCCAGTTCCGCAGCCAGGGGCTGAGTATAGAGATTACGGAGAGCAGATCCGGTTATTGAACAGTATAGTGGCAGGTCAGCGCCGATAGGAGCAGGTAGCTAACCCTAGAGCCGACAGTTTACAGATTCGAGATTTTATGGGTTGTCATCCACCCGAGTTCTATGGTTCGAGATCTGAGGAGGATCCTCAGGAGTTTATTCGGCGATTCTGACTATGCAGTGCTTAGGGCCTCGAGACAGAGTCGGGCCAGTGCTAGCCTCTTACCTATTATGTGATATTGCGTTGAACCGGTTTGAGTCATGGGAGTGTCTAGAGTGAGGTGCTCTTCCAGCTATTTGGGATGAGTTCACAGAGGCCTTTCTGGATCACTTTTTGCCTCCCGAGATGAGGAGAGCCCGCGTGGATAGATTTTTGACATTGAGACAGAATGGGAGGACTATCAGAGAGTACAGCCTGGAGTTTGACTCATTGGCCAGGTATGCGCTCACCATCGTGGCTGACATGGCAGACAGAGTTCATCGCTATGTGATGGGGCTAGACCGTCATATGATTCTTGCATGCTTGGGGTGGCCGCCCGGCCGGTATGGATATTGCCGGAGATGCGAGCTTATGCGCGAGGATAGAGGGCGAGAGAGAGAGGATCGGCTAGACTCGAGCCAGCCAAGAGGCGGAGACAAAGTGGTATCGAGGTGATTTTGGCGGGCGGCCTCGGCGAGCAGTCCACATTTCGGCCGGCCTGAGTGCTCCTTCCGATTTCGGCAGAGGTTTGATCGGTCGGGTCATTCGAGGCGGGAGCGAGGGCTCGAGGGCCGGGTTCCCGAGGAACGGGGTTCGGTCGAGATGAGGCCACATATACCTCGGTGTGGTCGATGTGGTGATTCCCATCGTGGGGGGTGTCGTGTTCCTCCAGGAGCTTGTTACTCTTGTGGCCAGTAGGGCCATTTGAAGAGAGATTGTCCGACCAGAGGCAGCATGGGTGGTATGGTTGGTAAGCGGATCAATTCCGGGTCTTCCTCTTCTACGTGGTTATGCGCCCGGAGGCGAGGTGTTCACGGACGGCGAGGCCATGGCGGTCGTGGTAGAGGTCCCAGTTCTAGCGGTCCACAGAACCACATTTATTCCTTAGCTAGACGCCAGGATCAGGAGGCTTCCCCGGATGTCGTCACAGGTACATTATTGATTTCATGTTGTGACGTTTATGCTTTGATAGATCCAGGTTCTACCTTGTCCTATATGTCCCCTCTTGTTGCTGGTAGAATCAGGATAGAGCCGGTATCGATAGAGCCTTTTGAGGTAGCTACGCCAGTGGGTGATTCGGTGTTAGCTGAGCGGGTGTACAAAGGTTGCCCGGTGTTTATTCTGATCGTCGGACCACTGAAGACTTGATAGAGTTGGAGATATGTGATTTTGGCGTCATTATGGGTATGGGTGGTTGGCTTCTTATTACGCCAACGTTGGTTGTAGAAACGAGTTGGTCCGATTCGGTTTCTGGTGAGCGATTATCGAGTGGAAGGGCAACACGGCGTCGTAGGGTAAGTTTATTTCTTACCTCAAGGCTAGGAAGATGGTGCGAGAAAGGGTACATCTATCATCCGGTTGGGTATTCGATCTGAGTGAGGTTCCACTCTTGATCGATTCAATGGTTAGAGAGTTTCCATATGTATTTCCAGACGATCTCCCGGGTATCCCTCCTGAGAGGGAGATTGAGTTTTGCATTGATATGTTGCCAGACACTCGGCCTATATCTATTCCGCCGTACATGATGGCACTTGCTGAGTTGAAGGACTAGCTGAAAGATTTGTTGGAAAAAGGCTTTATCAGGCCTAGTGTTTCTCCCTGGGGAGCGCCGATTTTGTTTGTAAAGAAGAAGAATGGGACGCTGCGGATGTGTGTTGATTACAGGCAGCTGAATAAGGTAACCATCAAGAACAGATACCCCCTCCCCAGGATTGATGATTTGTTTGACCAGTTGCAGGGTGCGAGGTGTTTCTCCAAGATAGACCTGCGGTCTGGTTATCATCAGGTTCGAGTTAGAGAGACAGATATCCCAAATACTGCATTCAGGACCCGGTATGGGCACTATGAGTTCAGGGTGATGTCTTTTGGTTTGACCAACGCTCCAACGGTATTTATGGATTTGATGAACCGGGTGTTCAAGCCATTTTTGGATACATTTGTTATAGTGTTCATTGATGACATCCTGGTTTATTCGCGTCTGAGCGAGGCATGCAGATCGGCGAGGGCGATACTTGGGGTCCTACGGAGCCGACAGTTGTTCGCCAAGTTCTCCAAGTGTGATTTTTGGTTGGCCTCAGTGGCATTCTTGGGACACATTATTGGGGCTGATGGTGTTCAGGTTGATGCGGAAAAGATTGAGGCGGTCAAGTCTTGGCCGAGACCTACTACTCCGACGGAGGTGCGCAGTTTCTTAGGGCTGACAGGTTATTATCGTAGGTTTGTGGAGCAGTTTGCTTCGATATCAGCACCGTTGATTAGGTTGACCCAGAAGGCAGCTAAGTTCCAGTGGACAGAAGCTTGTGAGAAGGGCTTCCAGTTTCTGAAGGAAAAGTTGACGACGACTCCAGTTCTTACTCTTCCCGAGGGGTTAGAGGGTTACGTGATTTATTGTGATGCCTCGGGTATCGGTCTAGGGTGCGTATTGATGCAGCACGGCAAGGTAATAGCCTATGCTTCCCGGCAGCTACGGAAGCATGAGAGGAATTACCCTACTCACGACTTAGAGTTGGCCACAGTTATTCATGCCTTGAAGATTTGAAGACATTATTTATATGGGGTTCATGTGGATATTTATACAGACCATAAGAGCCTCCAGTACATCTTTAGGCAGAGGGAGCTGAACTTGCGGCAGAGACGGTGGTTAGAGTTGTTGAAGGATTATGATGTTGACATTCTATACCATCCGGGGAAAGCCAATGTGGTTGCAGATGCTTTGAGTCGTAGATCGATGGGAGTCCGCCGGAGTGCGGCCGGAGAGACAGGACATGGTCCGTCAGATCCATCAGTTAGCGAGCCTTGGGATTTGATTAGTCGATACCGATGGTAGTGGGGTACGGGTTTGTGAGATTGCCGAGTATTCCATCGTTGATGAGGTGAAGAGGCGACAGTATGAGGACCCAGTTATGATACGGTATCGAGATACGACTCTTCAAGAGGAGAAGAGTCTATTTGAGGTAGCGCCGGATGGGGTGCTAAGGTTTGAGGCGGTGTGTGTTCCGATGTTGCGAGGACTTCGTCGGCAGTGCAGGGAGGCCTGCGGCGCGTTATTCTATTCATCCGGGGTCGACTAAGATGTACCATGACCTCAGATGTATGTATTGGTGGGATGGCCTGAAGAGGGACGTGGCAGGTTTTGTTGCGCAGTGTCCTAATTCTCAGCAGGTCAATGTTGAGCACCAGAAGCCCGGTGGGCTATTGCAGGTTATTGATATTCCGACATGGAAGTGAGAGGTGGTCAACATGGACTTTGTTACAGGGTTACCTCGTACTCAGAGGAAGTATGACTCCATCTGGGTTATTGTTGTGGTGTGAAATCGGGCCACTTTCTTCCGATCGGGACTACGTTTGGTAGGATTATGCGGTGTATATCAAGGAGATTGTGAGGCGCGAGTCCCTATATCGATTATATCGATGAGAGCCCGATTCTGGCTAACTTCGGAGGTCTTTCGAGAATGGACTAGGGACACGGTGAGTCTCGATCTGCGTTTCATCCTCGGTGCGAGGCGGCGAGCGTACTATCCGCACAACGAGGATATCTTTGCGAGCACGTGTGATTGATTTGAGGGTAGGAGGATCATTTGCCTCTTGTGGAGTTTGCTTATAACAACAACTACCATTCTAGTATACAGATGGCGCTATATGAGGCTTTGTATGGGCGGAAATGTAGGTCGCCGATTGGTTGGTTCTACGTGGGCGAGGTGCAGTTAGTTGGCCCAGACTTGATTCAGCAGGCTGTGGATAATGTGAAGCTTATCCAGGAGAGACTGTTAGCAGCTCAGAGTCGGCAGAAGTCTTATGCAGATAATCAGCGTCGACATTTGGAGTTTCAGGTAGACGACTGGGTCTTCTTGAAGGTATCACCCATGAAGGATGTGATGAGATTCGGAAGGAAGGGGAAACTTAGCCCAAGGTACATTGGGCCCTACCAGATCATCCGTAGAGTAGGCAAGGTTGCATATGAGTTGGATCTGCCATCAGAGTTAGAGGCGGTACATCCGGTCTTCCATGTTTCTATGTTGCGGAAGTGTATCGGAGATCCATCGAGAGTTTTCCCAGCTAGCGAGGTCCAGATGACAGAGGGGTTATCGTATGAGGAGAGTCACATAGCGATACTCGATCGCCATGTCAGGCGACTGCGGACCGAGGATGTGGCTTCCGTCAAAGTCTTGTGGCGTAATGATAACAGGGAGGAGATGACTTGGGAAGCGGAGGAGGACATGTTGAGGAAGTATCCTCACTTATTCCCTACACCTTCAGGTAATTCATTCTCCCTTACTTGTCAAGTTTTAATTGAAGTATTTTGCTTAAGTGCTATTATGTGGCCATGTGTGGTATTATTAGTATGTTGGGGTTATAAAAGGAGAATATGTCGCTGTCTATAAGTTTGACTCCGAAAGAACATTCGGGACGAATGTTTCTAAGGGGGGAAGAATGTTACACCCCGTAATTACAGGAAATGTTTTTAAAAACGTACGTAAGAATCCAAATGTTAAGATTTGAGACTAGTAAAAATTTATCGGAATTATGGAATTGTCGGAAAACGAAATATTGTGACGAATGGGAGGGCAACACGTGTCACCTCCTTAAGTTGGTCTTGGACGAAATTGGCATGGGTAAAAGGGTCATTTGACCATAAGTTAGATGACCAAGTCTTGCTAAGTCTTGAAGCTTGATATTGTTGACTTGTCAAAGGGCCACTTGGGCTTGATCCTAGTGAAATGTATATAAGCCACACATATGTACTAATCTTGGCCCTCCATTATGCTATATATGTATACTAGTAGTGAGACAAGCTTCCACACTTAGAAAAATTTTCAAAAAAAATTGGATGAACTTATGGGAGCTCTCGGGTTAGGGCTTGAGAAGAAGAAAAAAAAATTCGTTTGTTGTCCAATAACATCCATACTTTAAACCAAGGTTCATGAGGGTATTGTAAGGGTATCTCAATAGAAATATCCCGGGAAAATATCGTTTTAGTATTAGTCGCAAGGTGAAAACCTAGTTGCTTTCATAGGTTTGGAAGATTAAAGGGAAGTTGTTTGTGATCTTCTAAGGGTCTCAAGTGGCGGATTGAAATGTCAAGGAGAGGCTCTAAGTTGCTAGGGAGCGACTTCGGATCTTGAAGTTGGATTAAGGCTCGTTGAGGTAACAATCTTGTTCTCTTAAAGTGTTATAAGATTTCATATTGTTGTAGCCTTACATTTTAACTAGCATGAAGTATATTGTGTTGAAGATTTATAAATGATATGGATAGTTGAAGCCTAGAATCCGAAATGACATTCTATCCATTTGAAGTTGAAATACAATTTGGTCGTTAATTAGAATCGTCGCATGTTACCTACTTGAAGATTGTAGTAGTTATAATCAATTGCGGCTTGATACCATGTTATACTAAACAACTTGGATTGAAAAGGAATTGGATAAGAATTTGTGTTGTTACACCTCAAGTTGCCAAAGTGACCTTGTAGTTTGTACTAGTTTGATATCAATTGTGGGGCGGAATTTTACACGTCTTGTAGGCGTGTAATCCCATATTGTTAACTACATTGTTGAGCCTTAAATGTGGCGTGTTTGGTTATTGAATTCGGGCCTTGAAAAAGGTGGAAAAGTATGTAGAAACAAAGGAAGTGTTGTCCGATTTTCCGTAGAATTTAGTGACTTTGCACTTATAATATTCTACGTTTGAAGTAAGAAGTTAATAGACGTATTATGGTCATTATAGTTTGACATACTACGAGCGGTATATTGGACTTAACAAGTGGATTGACCCGAAGAGGTATGTGGAACTTTCCTATCTCTTGAGCATGAATAGTTGTACCTATATAGTACGGTAGACGTACAAGATTTTGATATCCTTTACTTGTTTTAAGAATGTCCAAGTTGGTTGAGTTAGGAGATTAACTCACTTGTTTAAAAGTATTAAGGATGTCTTAGTTTTTAAAGTTAAGGGACTTGAAGTGTTTTAAAAGTATATGATACTTGTTTTGTTTTAAAAGTATAAGTCCCTTGGATATAAGGAAGAATGTAATTGCCTAACGTATAAAGTTAATATAACGACTTTATGGGAAGTTGGTTATAATAGCTTTATGGAATGTTCATAAGAGTGGTTTACTCTAAATAATGTAAGTATGATAAATGACTTGAAATAATGAAAGACAAATTGATTTGAAGGCATCAATTGCTTAAGGTTTTAAAAGAAAGAAGTCACTTGATTTAGAAGCCTATAATTATATTTCTAAAAAAGTATGGTGACTTATCTTGGAAAGTAGTTTTGACTTGATACTATGGTTATTAGTATCTTGGAAATTTTATATGAAAAAGGGTCATTTTAAAAGGGTAGAAGTACGTAGTACTTTGGGTTAAATTCCCGGATTTTTAAAATGACATGTTAGTGTCTTAAGTAAACTAAAATGAGAGGGTATATTAATAATGTTAATAAGAAGTTAGGGGATTTCTTAACTTGCTTATGTTATGATAAGCTGGTAGCGCTTATGTTATGTATGATAGCCGGTTGTGCTAGTTTAAGTTATTCTTACGGGGTAAAGCCCCGGGTTACTACTAATTCCATGGATTTGCTACCCATGATGCGAGTGCGGTGTTTGTACTCATTGCGGGCCCACCGGGCCCAAGCGGGTGAAATAGTCCTGTGCGGGTGAAATAGTCCCATGCGGAGCGCATCGCTCCATTGCGGGTCCGTAGGACCTATGCGGGTGAAATAGTCCCAAGAGTAGGATTGCTTAATGGTACTACGGGCGGATGACCCTACTTTGATCATGAGACTCCTATTTTTATGCAGTAAAGTATATACTTGTTACTCTCATTGTTAGTAAGGCACAGTGTACTGTAATTTGATTATCATACATGTCTCCAGCTTTATTTTAGACTTATGATGTATTTACGATTTTTTCGATTTACATACTTGGTACATATGTGTGTAACGACCCCTTTCTCGGGGTTGCGTTACGCCGCGGTAGGGGTAAGCAGGTGGTGGATCCTCATTCTTAGGATCACTGATCAGGCGTCGGAAGCTCCATTTCTTCGGAGGCTTGCTTTTTGGTACGGTTCTTCCTGATGTTGTAGATATTATGTACATTCAGGGGTATGGCGGGGCCCTGTCCCGCCACAGTTGTTATTCCTAGAGGTCTGTAGTCACATTTGTGGTTTGAGTTTTAAAGAACAGAATTGTACTGACGTATTTTGGTTTATGTACATTTTACGGAAGGTGGCCTTATCGGCTAGCCTGTTGATGTTTATTTTTCTAAGTTTTGATATTTGTTATGTATGTTCCGCTACTATTCTCTGATGTATATCTGAACGGGGTGCCCAGGTAGGGCACCAGTCACGGCCCCGGGGTCGGGTCGTGACAATATCCTTACAAATAGTTTCGACTTTCATGGCTACTCCGAACTCTCTTTAGGTCAAAGGTTGTGAATTCAGGGTCACAAGTTATCCCAAAGTTTATGTAAAAATTGTATAGAATATGTATTTATAGAATACCAAAAGTCCTGGGCTTTTAAAAATCAAATTCAACTCTGACAGGAAAAAAATCACTGTGAGCTGCATCGACTCTGCGTCGCACATGCAGCGCGGACAACCAACTTCAGACTACTATTTTCTCGCGTTCATCTGTGACGCCGAGTCGCCGACTGCACATGTTTACGATCTGACAGGTACGTGCTCTTTTCCTTCTGCTTCTTTCAGTTTTTATTCTTTTTACACTTAGTTTTGTAGTCACTTGGCTCTCATAATTGTCACTAATCATCGGCAATAATGAGCAAATCATTAAGCCACTACTTATTGTCTCCCTTCCTTACTTCTTTCTTTATTTCTTTCTTTTCCATATGTTATTTAATTTTTCTCCAAACATTTTCATCTTTACACCGCTTTATTCCTACATAGTAAAAAATAATATTAGAGCAAACCACCATAATTGATACTCAAAAAACAATTAAAAGTACTAAAATGTGAAGCAAACACTAAATAAATATATGTATTTTAGGCCGCCACACTTAAGCTCTTGTTTGTCCTCGAGTACTAACCCACTCTCAATAAATCAAGCCTAGGAACACCACCACTTTGATTGATACCAACAATTAGGACTTATATCCACTCAAACCATCAAAATATACACTTCCGGATCATTATAAAAGATATACAAACAAACAACAAACGTTTAACCTCATAACCACACGAACGGACTCTAACTCATCAAATTGAGCTTGCTCACATACTTTGTCAAAGAAATCTAATAACATCACCTACCTATCATGAAACAAGTGCCCTCACAAGAAGAAATAGTCCACACACGCAAATCAAAGAATCGAATGTAATTTAAGGACTTAGCATCAAAGCACAACTATTGTACTTATAAAGAAATTCACATGTATGCACAAAGAACTATAGGATTCCCATTATGTACATCTCCACTAATTAAGTGTGCTCGAATAGAATCAAGTAAGACTTTAACGGGTTGTAATGTTGGCTAGGGGACAAGTAGAAAAATTATATAATTGTGACTTACACTTCCCTAAGCACTTTGCACTTTGAGATTTCATCACCCATTGTTTTCATCTCATAACTTTATTTTTTAGCCCTCTCTTCATCAAATATTCTACAAGTATTTTCCTCATATCAAGAATACTTCAATCATTTTTTGAAAACATTTTTTTTTATTTCATGTCACATTCTTTCTAAGAGGCCCTTTTCATCACTTTGCAGTTATCATTGGTCACCTTTTACACTTGACCATCCAGTTTCTTCAGATTTCACAATTATAACACAGTCTAAGCTACAATGCTTAAGAGAGCAGGATGCAAAAACTAGGAATTCAAAA
This sequence comes from Przewalskia tangutica, assembly GCA_029844215.1. Classification (NCBI taxonomy): domain Eukaryota; kingdom Viridiplantae; phylum Streptophyta; class Magnoliopsida; order Solanales; family Solanaceae; genus Przewalskia; species Przewalskia tangutica. Next base: position 136,738,612 of record CM056720.1, on the reverse strand, counting down.
CATGGATCAAGGCAAAAACACAGCTAACAAACGAAAGGCTACATGCTCAAAGGGCTAACTAGTGATAAAATATCGAAAAAAACTAAAAATTTACAAGATATATCAAAGAAAGTCTATCATCATCCTCTTTAACAGAGCAATACTTTTTATTTCACTTCAATAACATGCAGGAAAAGTTCTATACTAAGATGTAAAACATGGAATATGTGCAAGAAATCTTCACCACACATAGCACAAGTATCAATTAAGATGGATCAATTCAATTCTAGGATAGACAGGGTCATGATGAACTACAAAATAAGAATAAGCTATATATAGAGTCACAACCTGAGCTTACGTATTAGAAATTCTGTTATTCTAAATTAACTCAAGCACTCACAGAAAAGTACTGCTCAAGCTCAGGCCTAAATATACTAGTATCAAACAAGTCAAAAAGACATGTCTTCTCCCCTCTTACTACTCCTAAAAAACTAAAAATCACCCAGTTCAAAGGCCCGTCTTTGAAAAATAATTGAGTCCATAAGAAAACCTAAGGGGTGGATGATCTATGCCACTAACACTAGAAGAAAAATGACCTATGGTGACAGTCAGAGTGTGATAGTTTTTTCAACTGTCACATAGTGTGATAGTTTTTCCCTTGATTTCTTGATCAACAGACACTTATGACATGTGTGTGACAGTTATTTAAATTATCATAAAATTATGACAGTTATATGACGGATATTTGCATTACCACATGTTGTGTGACAATTTAATAGAATTAACCTATTTTTTTTAATTGATCCGACCCAACACGTAAAAATCAGCCTAAATACCCCCCTTTAATGCACAAAAGAGCGCGCACAGCTAACTTCAGACAATTATTTTCTCGCGTTGATCTGCGACGCCGACTGCACATGTCCCCTATCTGATAGGTACGTGCTCTTTTCCTTCTGCTTCTTACTTTTTATTCTTCTTACACTTGGTTTTGTAGTCACTTAATTGTCACTAATCATTGGCAATACTGACCAAATCATTAATCCACTACTTGTCTCCCTTCCTTCCTTCCTTCTTTCTTTATTATTTTTCCCATATTTTATTTAGTTTTGGTACAAACTTCCTTATCTTTACGCACTTTATTCCTGCATAGTAAAAATATAATATTAGCACAAACCATTATAATTGATACTCATAAGACAATTAAAAGTACTAAAATGTAAAGCAAGCAATAGATAAATATATGCATGGTAGGTCGAACATCAATAGACTTAAGCTGAAGGTTATTATAAAGCATTCTCTGTTTGTAACTGATTGATGATTATCTTTATGTAATTAAATTATATAATTTAAGTAAATATTATATTTTTGCTTATTTATTATTTAAAGATAAAAATTAGCTTCATTTTTATTATTGGTTTTTATTAACTTGTGTGACATCTTAAATTAATTGTAAAAATAAAGATTTTGACATATTCGAAACAAAATTATGTATTAATTAAAAAATAACACACTAAAATCTAAACCCATAAAATAACACTTTTAACGCACAAAGTTAGGGCGTTGAAAGTACTCTGGTAACTTTTTTGTCCAATACCGGTCAAATTTAAATTCATAGGTCAGAAATTGATAGTGACAACAGGTTATTGATTTTACTGGAGGTATATTGATGACGTGTGCTAATTGTGGTGAATTTAGGATTTTCATTAAGGGTGTTCGAAAAATAAAAGTGTAGTGATTAAGATTTGATATTGAAATTTCAAGGTGAATTTTGAACCCCAAAATTATTGAGTCAAACTCTTCTTTGTGTTTAGATTATTCAAATCTATATATGTATGTGAAAAAACACCTTATATGTATGGTGTAGTTTTTTATCGAGGTTGTTCGTGTGAACGCCCTCTCCGGGCCGTAGATCCTCATCCGCCTGTGTGCCAACCACATCAGTCCATGGCGCCATCTCTCCGTTTTCTTTTATTGTTAAGTTGTATTCGGTCTATGCCCTAGACTTTTGGACAGATCTAAGACTTTTCCTTTATTGCTTACTTTCGTTGATTTTTTTTTTTTTTTTTTTTTGATGAAGGAACCCGCAACCGCTACTCTTTCGAGTGCGCACAGGGTAAACCCCGGACTGACGCAGTAGCCTGCAAACCACGTCAGCCATGTAAACCATACTTGGCAAGCCATGTGTGACAGGCTCAACCAAGAAGGTTTATGCAGGGGATCGAACTCGTGACCTTGCGATCCCGCGCTCTACTGCTACACCAACTTGGCTACCCTTGCGGGTCTTTCGTTGATTTATGAAAGTATTAATATTATTATTTAACACGTTTGATTTCTTTTTTTTTTAGAATGCCTAAGTTGTTAAATGAAATATTCGCCCAATAGGCAGCCGCTCTCTAAGCGTATTTCAAGATCAGTGTTTAAGAAGGGGTGAGCGCAAGGCGAGGCCTAAGCCCCGAGGCATGGGCGTAATCCATGAGGATTTAATTTTTAGTATTTTATAAATTAATAAAATAAATATATAAATAAAAATATATTAAAATTATATTAAAAAATTAGTAGGAAAATGTATATTTCTATTATTAACATGCTAACACGTGCAAGAATCATTAAAAAATTTAGAAAAAATGAATGACTTAAAAATGCATTACACCAATACATGATTATGACTAAACATAATTAGAATTGTTAATGATACCCTATCCTAATAATTCAAAGATAAAATGGCAATAACATAAAGTTATTGTTTTAGAACCTAAACTAGATAACAAATTAATACTCCCTTCATCTTAAATTATTTGTCGCTTTTTTTGTTTTACACGCCCCTTAAGAAATATTAATTAGAAAATATATTTGACTATTTCACCCTTATTTATGTCTATGTTATAATCTCGTACCATTAAATGTTTAGTCTTTCATGTGTCATTTCCATTAATCACAAAATTCTACTAAGGGTAAAATGGGGAAAACATAATTAATTGTGTCTTGAACTTCTAAAACGATAAATACTTTGAACAACTATATTTTAGTAACCACAACAAATAATTTGAGATGGAGGGATTATTAATACAAATAGCTAGAATAGAGTCTTCAAAACATTATCTACCCTAAAGTGTTACCAGAAGAAATTTTAAAACTAATTATCTTGAAAACGATTAATTGAAAAAAATCTTGAAGAAAATAGAACATAAAGAAAGAAAATGGAAGTATGGAAATAAACTAAGAATTGAAGGACAAAATTATTTACTTTACTTTGCATACGAAAGTCTAAATTGTATTTGTTACTCTGTGAACAACAAATAGAAAAGATTATGAAATTAAGATAAACAATTAGAAAAAACTTTTGATATTTTGAGATTTTTTAGTTTGAGAATTTACTATGAGTTAATTTTTGAATATTCAACTTTTTGAAAAAAAATATTAAGTAATTTCGACTCAAATTTGAAAAACCTTTTGGGGCTTAAGCCTCATATGAATGTTGGAGCTTATGCCTAGATGAAGGCCCGGAAGGTTGGAGCTTACGTTCCACCAATATACCTCGGGACTAACTTTTACTCCGCTCATTCATTTTTAGTTGTTCATTTTTTATTTTGCACGTTCTTAAAAATTAATAAATTAAGTTTATATTTTTATCATAATACATATATTAATTGGTGTATAGTCTCAATAGACTTGGCAAATAATTTAAAAAAGAGTAATTAATGTTAAGAGAAAAACAATTAAAGTGATTTTTTTTTAGTACGTAAAAAAGAAAGGAGGAGTGATATACACTAATAGTTGTAATTGTTCCTCGAGGAATCAACAATTGAGGATAGCGTTCCGTTTATAACATAAAGGGCAAGCATTTTTAATACAAAAATATCAGCAAAACCTATTCTTGTGATATAAATAATTACGGTGAAGGAGTCTTTCAATGCATGTCTAGTTTGTTTTCAATCAGTGGAACTGTGAAGATGAGACAAAACTCAGTGTACAAACAATAATTTAAGTAAGAAATACTGCAACTTTGTGCTGAGATCTTCAGAAAAGCAACACCAACATCAACACCCCCAAAAAACCTGTGGCGATCATCAGAACTGGTGATAGTTTACAGTTTACGCGGCTGCTATTAGTATCATCGGCAGATCGTGATGGTGCTAATGCAGGGCATTCCAGACCTTCCTTAGTACCTATGCAGATACTGCCAAAAAGACCGGTTGGGTAACCACCAATGATATTGATGTAGTTGAACATGCTGTCGGAGCAACCACTTGATAAATCATTCAAAAGATCCTTAAAAGGACAAGCTAACTGTAAAAAAGCATCGCAACATTGTTTGGCTGGCCGGTATTCAGGTGGTTTGCATTGGCTAGTGATGATGGTGTAGTTCTGAAACTCAAAGCTAACAGGACAAGCTGCATTAAGTATTGAAGCGAAATATCTTTTAGTGATTCTTAAGACGATGCATCAAGATCAGTAAAAGAAAACTCAAAGCATCATCTCCAAGTCAGTTTATAAAGTGACCATCGGTTTTATTACATACTGCATTAAGTCTATGCATCAAAATAAGAATTGAATGAATAACCACTTAAACATCTCGGGCTGCTACCAGGAACTAGTCCCTCCATCCCAAAGAAGTGTCCCGATATAATGGAGATTGTTTCCAACTATACACTTAACATTTAAAATATAGTTCTTTTCTAAATTGCTTAGATCTCAAAAAGCATAAAATAAATAAGAATAACTTAGTAAACTATATATTGTATTTATTATTTTTTTTAATAGGTGTAAAGAGAGCTAAAATAACAATTAAAATAGGACAGAAGGAGTATCATTTTTTTATCCCACCCCACATGGATTGCTTGTTCCCTAAAGTACCCATTGTTTATGTTTACTCTTAATAATTTCCTTGTCCGATATTAATTCTTCATTTCCTTTTCTCCATCCCAACAACCAAAATATATGCTTTATTAAGGGAAAAATGATCTAAAATTATTGTCTTATCCAGGAAGGGACTCCCTATCATGACATAATTTTAGTCATCTTAAAGTTTCTCCTATCTAGTCACAATCCAGATGTCAGTGTCCTGAATTTTCTAACTTATTTCGATTGTACTATAATTGTGTTTTATTTCAAAAATGATTCTTGGTGGAAAATAATTTCTTTATAGAAAAGGATTACCATATTTATCCTTTACTTGGAGGAGAAGTTTTGGACATTTTCTTATCATACACAACACAAGAGTATCCACAATATAATCGTTTAAAGAATTTTGTTTAGAACGAAATTATTCTCCCAAAAGTTTTATGCTTTTATTTTAGTTTTCTCATATTTATATTTTCTTTGTCGTTTGATTTATCATCGTTCAAGGTTTACATTACATCTTCTCTAGTTGCTAAAAGGGTTGAGGGGGCAAGGACCCCTCGCGCCGTCGTCGTCGCTCGCTCGGCTTCGGCTTCGGATTTGTCAATTGATTGATTATCTTTTTGGACAAACTTTTCTTTAATTATTTAATTAATTATTTATTTATTTAATTAAATAACCAAGAACATCCAATACGGATCGACCCTGACCCGCGACTTGTGACCGACCCGGTCCGTTTTCTCTTCCCGAATATTTTCGAATTTCCCTCCAAAAACCTGTGACTAATCTGAATGGTTGCAAACATTCAGAATCAGTACCTCCAACTGCTATAAATTCCTTGATTTGTTCCAGAATTAAGAATAACTTTTTCTGCGAAAATAAAACGAATTTTCCTTTCCTTCTCTTCAAAAACTCTCTTGTTTATTCCGTGTGATACACTGTCGTTGAGTGGTTCGCCGCTACCTGAATTTGGAGTACTACTATTCTGGTAAGATAATCGTTCTATCCTGGGAGGGGATATTCCATCAACCTCGAGTACTGTGAGGGGAATAATTTCCTTAAGGATACACTTTGAACTAAGTGGGCTCGATTATATTCTGAAAAATATTTTTTACTCCTCCAACACTGATTCGGTTCAATTTCCAGTTTCTGTAGTTTACTGGTTTTAAGTATTTTACTGTTAAGTATTTTTTATACTGTGTAATCTGTTTTACTAAGTGTTTTACAGATTGTGTAAAACAAACTTTATTTAAACTTATACAGATTATTATGCCAACAATCTTAAGGAAATTAGTTTTTTTATTAATCTGTATACTGTTTTGGAGACTAAAACCTGTGTGGTTTTCTACTCCGTATGAAATTTCGTATTCTGACTTGAAGACATAAAAACTTCGTTGGAATATTAAAGTTCATACTTGTACAACGATTTAAAGAACATAAAAACTTCATCGTTGATGTTGTAAAAGTATTCTGACATAAAAACTTCGTTGGAATACCAAAGTTCATAATTATACTGCGATTTGAAGAAATAAAATCTTCATCGTTTAAGTTTGTGATTTAATTGCTATTCTGGTTTTATTAACTAAAACAGTTTGTCTATTTGACAGTGACAAACAAATAATGGAAATTGAGACTGGAACTACCTCTGCGAATATTGCACCAGCGGTTACTCGTACAACCAGTACCACCGGCTGAGAAACCTGCGAAGTTCACCGGTGCCAACTTTAAAGGATGGCAGCAAAGAATGTTCTTTTGGCTTACCACCCTTGGTATGCAAAAGTTCACCAGTGAGGACCCTGCATGACGTCGACATGTCTGACAACCAAAAGTTCATGGTTACTGAGGCTTGGAAACAGGCTGATTTTTTGTGCAAAGGCTACATTTTGAGTGCCTTAGAAGATGACTTGTACAACGTCTACAGTGCAGTAGAGACCTCCAAAGAACTATGAAGTGCACTTGAAAAGAAGTACAAAATCGAATATGCTTGCCTGAAGAAGTTTGTGGTTGCCAAATTCCTAGACTACAAAATGGTGGATGGAAAACCCGTCGGAACCCAAGTTCAAGAGCTTCAACTTATCTTTCATGACCTTATTGCTGAAGGTATGGTAGTGAATGAAGCGTTCCAAGTGGCTGCAATGATTGAAAATTTTCTGCCCTCATGGAAAGACTTCAAGAATTATCTGAAGCACAAGAGAAAGGAAATGAAGTTGGAGGATCTTGTGATTCGTCTCAAGATCGAGGAAGATAACACAACCGCTGAGAAGAGGTACCGTAAGAGTTCACCGATTGAAGGGGCAAACGTCGTTGAAGATGATGCTCCGAAAAAGAACAAGAAAAGGAAGAGGCCTTTTGGAAAGGAGAAGGGTCCTAACAATAAAAAGTTCAAAGGCAACTACTATAATTGTGGAAAAGCTGGCCATAAAGCCCCAGATTGTCGTCTCCCGAAAAAGGACAAGGGAAAAGGACAAGCCAATATGGTGGAAATGAATGACGATATGGACGATCTGTGTGTAATGCTATCGGAGTGCAATTTGGTTGGAAACCCAAAGGAGTTGTGGATTGATTCTGGTGCCACTAGACATGTTTGCGCTGTAAAAAAACATTTGCAACCTAAGCTCCCGTGGGACCCGAAGAGAAACTATTTATGGGAAATACTGGAACAACCAAAATTGAAGGATATGGGAAGATACTTCTGAAGATGACTTCCGGCAAGGTGCTGACTCTCAACAATGTTCTGCACGTTCCAACAATAAGGAAGAATTTAGTTTCAGCCGGACTACTCGTCAAAAAACGGGTTTAAGTGCGTGCTGGTTAGTGAGAAAATTGTAATAAGTAAGAATGATATGTTCATAGGAAAGGGCTACCTCACCGAGGGCCTTTTCAAACTCAATGTAATGGTTGTTGACAGTATTAATAAGAATTCAGCTTCATCTTACTTATTTGAGTCAAATGATTTATGACATGTTCGTTTAGGACATGTCAACTACAAAACCTTGCGGAAATTGATTAATTTAGAAGTATTGCCTAAATTTGAGTGTAATAAATCAAAATATGAAATCTGTGTTGAATCTAAGTTTGTGAAACATCCATTTAAGTCTATTGATAGGAGTTCAAATACTTTAGACTTAATCCACACAGATATGTGATATGAAGTCAATACCATCTCGCGGTGGGAACAAATATTTTATAACCTTTATTGACGATTGCACTCGATATTGTTATGTGTATTTGCTTAATAGCAAGGATGAAGCAATTGATGCATTTAAGCAATACAAGAACGAAGTGGAAAATCAATTGAATAAAAAGATAAAAATGATTAGAAGTGATAGGGGTGGAGAATACGAATCTCCTTTTACAGAGATATGCTTAGAATATGGAATTATTCATCAAACTACTGCCTCTTACACACCACAATCAAATAGAATTGCGGAAAGGAAAAACCGAACATTAAAAGAAATGACGACTGCCTTACTAATAAGTTCTGGTTTACCGCAGAGCTTATGGGGGGAAGCTATCCTTACAGTTAATCGTATACGCAACAGGGTGCCCCACAACAAAACACAATCTATTCCATATGAACTATGGAAAGGAAGAAAACCCAACTTAAAATATTTCAAAGTGTGGGGGGTTTAGCAAAGGTCCAAGTTCCTTTGCCCAAAAGGGTAAAAATCGGACCAAAAGCTGTGGATTGTGTTTTTATTAGCTATGCTACAAACAACAAAGTTTGTCGGTTTTTGGTTCACAAATCGGACAATCCCGAAATTCATTTTAATACGGTAATTGAATCAGATAATGCTGAATTCTTTGAAAATATTTATCCGTATAAAGCTGAATGTAAGTCGTCAAGTGATAGATCAAAACGACCGCGGGAAGAACCAAATGAAAGTACACTAAGTAAAGAGGATCCAAGGCATATCAAACGTCAAAGGACATCTACTTTCTTTGGACCATATTTTGTGACATTCTTGCTTGAAAATGAGCCTCAAACATTCAAAGCAGCAATATCATCTTCTGATTCAACATTTTGGAAAGAGGCGGTCAATAGTGAGATTGAATCAATTTTAAACAACCATACGTGAGAATTGGTTGATCTTCCTACTGGAAATAAATCTTTAGGATCAAAATGGATTTTTAAAAAGCAAAATGAAAGTTGATGGCATTATTGACAAATATAAGGCAAGACTTGTGGTCAAAGGTTATAGACAAAAAGAAGGCCTTGATTACTTTGACACATACTCGTCGGTAACAAGAATAATATCTATTCGGGTGTTAGTGGCACTGACGGTCGTATATGGTCTTGAAATCCATCAAATGGATGTCAAGACAGCTTTCTTAAATGGAGAATTGGAGGAAGAAATTTACATGGAACAACCTGAGGGTTTTGTGGTTCCTGGTAAAGAAAGGAAAATGTGTAAACTTGTTAAGTCACTTTATGGACTTAAACAAGCACCCAAACAATGACATGCGAAATTTGACCAAACAATGTTGGCAAATGGATTTAAGATTAATGAGTGTGACAAATGTGTTTACATTAAAAATACTTCAAATCATGAAGTCATTGTTTGTTTATATGTTGATGACATGTTGATAATGAGTAGAGATATTGTCGATGTAAATGCTACAAAGCGTATGCTCGCTAGAAAATTTGACATGAAAGACTTAGGGGTTGCTGATTTGATCTTAGGAATTATGATCCATAAAACTCCATAAGGTCTAGCATTATCACAGTCACATTATATTGAAAAAGTACTTGACAAGTTCAAGTATTTAAATTTCAATATTACAAAAACTCCAATTGATGTAAGTTTTGCACTTCAAAAGAATGAAGGTGAAAGTGACTCACAATTGGACTATGCACGAGTTTTAAAAAGTTTGATGTATATTATGAATTGTACACGACCAGATATAGCATGTGCTATAAGCAAGTTGAGTCGGTTCACGAGTAATCCCAATCAAACTCATTGGATAGCAATGAAACGAGTCTTGGGGTATTTAAAATACACTCAAAACTATACTTTGCATTATAATAAATATTCCGAAGTACTTGAGGGATATAGTGATGCAAACTGGATCACCGGATCATCTGAAGTTAAATCCACGAGTGGATACGTTTTCACCGTTGGTGGAGGAGCAGTGTCTTGGAAATCATCAAAACAGACATGCATCGCTCGCTCTATAATGGAATCTGAATTTATAGCTTTAGACAACGCCGGTGAAAAAGTTGAATAGCTCCGAAATTTCTTAGAAGATATTCCATTCTGGCCCAAACCTTTGGCTCATATATATATACATTGTGACAGTCAAGCAGCAATAGGTAGGGTAGGGAGCGTAATGTATAACAAAAATCTCGTCACATACGACGGAGACACAATACCGTTAGACAACTCCTCTCTAATGACGTTATCATGATTGACTATGTAAAGTCAAGAGATAACGTAGCGGATCCACTTACAAAATGCTTATCTAGAGAGGGAGTTAGTAGATCATCAATGGAAATGTGGTTAAGGCTGATGACAAATCATCATGGCGGTAACTCTACCTAGCAGACTGGAGATCCCAAGAGCTAGGTTCAAGGAGATCAAATAAAGTTGTGACTGACGGTTCAACATTGTCAAATAACTCAACCCATTCTCGGATGAAGACAATGTTCAGAAATAAGGATAAAATTTTATGGTTTGTTAATGAATTAATAAAGCATTAAAATTTTTAATGATTATCTAAATTTGGTAGTGTATGACCAGATAATGTGGCTATATGACCACATATTTAGAAATCAACTATGTGAGTGTTAAGTGTAAGTCTCTTTAAAGGGGAATGACAGTGAAAACCCATTCTCTATGTACTCATGAAACCAGACGGTGTTCATGGCTGAAACGAACACAACCATGAGAACGATGGTTAACGGTTGAAAGTTGATTGTGTGACTTATGTTGTCTAGATATACAACAAAGTTTGACGGTTCAAAGATATCAAATCTACCGATTGATCGAGTATATCCGATATAAGTTCACTACGGAAAGTTCAAATGGAAACCTACTTATCCAGATGCAGTCAATCCTCGCTTGTATATCACACTTGTCCGCACATTCTTTTATATTATGGTTATTCCCCATTCATGTGGAGGATTGTTGGGTTTTGATATTGGTGAATGAGAAATGATGGGATAAAAAGTGAAGGGAATGTAAAAGGTCCCTTTTGCTTTGGTTAAAACTTTTTGTCCCACATCGGAAAAAGAGAGGAAAAGAGAGGTGTATATATTACATTACACATTCTCTAGTTGCTAAAAGGGTTGAGGGGGTAAGGACCCCTCGCGTCGTCGTCGCTCGCTAGGCTCGGCTTCGGCTTCAGATTCGGATCCGGATTTGGAAAAGATTGATTGATTATCTTTTTGAACAAATTTTTCTTTAATTATTTAATTAAATAACCAAGAACATCCAATACAGATCGACCCTGACCCGCGACTTGTGACCGACCCGGTCCATTTTTCTCTTCCCGGATATTTTTGAATTTTCCTCCAAAAATCTGGTGACTGATCTGAATTGTTGCAAACATTCAGAATCAATACCTCCAACTGCTATAAATTCCTTGATTTGTTCCAGAATTAAGAACAATTTTTTTCTGCGAAAATAAAACAAATTTTCCTTTCCTTCTCTTCAAAAACTCTCTTGTTTATTCCGTGTGATACACTGCCGTTGAGTGGTTCGCCGCTACCTGAATTTGGAGTACTACTATTCTGGTAAGATAATCGTTCTATCTTGGGAGGAGATATTCTATCAACCTCGAGTACTGTGAGGGGAAGTAGTTAGACCAGATAAGAAGATGGTAATGACGAAAAGTTGAACCTGACAAAGCCCATATATGGAACTGAGTTCCATTAGAGCATATCTTTTGAATTAGAAGTTCTTACTTATAAGATAGAATCTGAGTAATGCGCGTAAAATCATCTCGTGTCTTCTATTGAGTTAAAAAGATGTCTTTCAGCACGCAGATGAGATAGGAAATTATAGAGAAATCAAAGCATATATATGAAGATCTTGTCTAGATTATTCATAGCCATATTAAAACAGATGAAACGTTTAGAAACTGCACAAAGATTTTGATATGCACGAGTAGGCAAAAACGGTTATGTCAGATCCATCTGGTCCTTTGCAGATATTTAAAATGCGAGAATGAAATCAAGACTGGAATACTTCATAATTAGAGGCGGATTCCAAGTTTTGAACTTTATGCATTTCAGTTCCATATTCTACTATGGCCGATTAGTACTATACAAGTTTTGATCAAAAGCTATTTGAGTTCGGATGAACCCATAAACATAAGCCCCTAATAATAACTTGGGGGAAAAGAAATAAAAAGAACAGTAACGCAGATCCATCACATTAACACTATAGCACCGGGAAAAGGAACAAGAGATTCTGCAGTTGAAGCACAAAAAGAATGTGTAACAGTTAACACCTCTCACCAAAACTACACACTGTACAAACCAGGGCATGCTCTAGGGGATATCATATCAGTAAATTGGACATTTTAGCATTCATAAATTGCAAAAACAAAATTGCGCTCAGTAGTTGCAAGCTATGTTGCTCTTACTCATTCAAAAATATCGTCAAGTGCGCGTCGAATCCCTAAAAAATAGTGCATTTTTTATGATCTAACACGGATACGACAACAATTTGAAAAGTCGAGCAACATAGGTTGCAAGTGTTCTTTTGGTTGAATTTTTTAAAAAAAAATTCCCGTTCGGTGTTAGAAGGTGTCACGACCCGACCCCGGGACCGCGACTGGTGCCCTACCTGGGCACCCTTACAGGTAAACATCAGAGAAAATCAGCGGAACATACATGAAACTTATAAAATAAATACAACAGTAATAAAACAACAGGTTAGCCGATAGGGCTACCTTCCCGAACGTACATACATAAACGAAGCAGTTGCCTCTTTTCCTTTACAAACTGACCCACAATATGTGACTACAGACCTCTAGGAATAACAACTGTGGCGGGACAGGGCCCCGCCATACCCCTGAATATACATGAATCTTCACCTCAGGGAAAACCGTACCAAGAGATAAGCCTCCGGAGCAAGTGGAGCTTTCTCAGCGAAGCGAGATCCAGAGCAAGGATCACCAACAGGTACCTAAAACTGCGGGCATGAACGCGGCCCGAAGAAGTCGATCTAACAAGTCTAGAATATGGAGCGAAATAACGTCAAGATGCGGTCATAATCGTACAAAAGAATGACAGACAAGTATAAAAATACATACGGATCTCGCCGTGTCATTACCACTTATGAACTTAATTTCACATCAATATCTTTTACATTCCATTAAGAGTTATAGCCATATCTTACGTACTTCTTAGGAGAAGTCATTAAGTTCATCTCTATCTAACTTACTTATCTTTCATAACATAGTCCGGCCCATTCTGAGAGGGACACATATACTACCCGATCGGGGCGATCAAATCACACAAATAGCAAAGTGTGCGTGGAATACCCCATCACCGCCAGCGGCTATAAGTGTAAAATATAACCACGTGTGATGCGCGCGTGGCATCCCACCTCATTGTCGGCGTGCATACACAATACATACATATATCTCCCGCCTGGAATCCCACATCACATCGGCGGTACTATAAGTGTAAAAACATAACCATGGGTCTCACGCCCGTAATACCAATCAAAGCAGGTGGTATAGCGTCTTGGGCTTGCCGCCATTTATACTCTTACCCGGAGAAGGTGGTAAAGCGGTATAACGTCTTGGGCTTGCCGCCGTTTATACTCTTACCACGGAGAAGGTGGTATAACGTCTTGGGGCTTGCCGCTCATTTATACTCTTACCCTATCTCAACCGGCCGACAATCAACACATAAAGCGGGTGGTATGCGTCTTGGGGTTTACCTCACTTATACTCTTACCGGAGAAGGTGGTACAACGTCTTGGGCTTGCCTCATTTATACTCTTACCCTATCTCGTGACCATCAAACAAGACATAAGCACTAACATGTCTTTTATAAAAATCAGAATTTAACCCAAGTACTCCAAATAGCGGAAGCATGCGTGGAATCCACATCACCGTCGGTGCGTCCAGTACTTACAAGACAAGCGGTACTCAACCGAGAGTCGCGGCAACGTAATAAAACATAATACTTGCACTCAAAGGCTATCACCAGCATATATAGGCTAATTCTCAATTAACCAAGCCAAAGTACTTATCAAGGCACACATAGAATAATTCTCATTTAACAAGCCAAAGTACTTATTAAGGCACAATTAGACTAATTCTCAATTAATCAAGCCAAAGTACTTATCAAGGCACACTTAGAATAATTCTCATTTAATCAAGCCAAAGTACTTATCAAGGCACACATAGAATAATTCTCGTTTAACAAGCCAAAGTACTTATCAAGACACACTTAGACTAATTCTCAATTAATCAAGCCAAAGTACTTATCAAGGCACACATAGAATAATTCTCATTTAACAAGCCAAAGTACTTATCAAGGCACACTTAGACTAATTCTCAATTAATCAAGCCAAAGTACTTATCAAGGCACACATAGAATAATTCTCATTTAACAAGCCAAAGTACTTATCAAGGCACACTTAGACTAATTCTCAATTAATCAAGCCAAAGTACTTATCAAGGCACACATAGAATAATTCTCGTTTAACAAGCCAAAGTACTACGTACGCACATTCTTTTCAAAAGACTACTTTCCCAATAAAACTTCCCCGATACTAACAACCGTAGTATCAAGTCCTATTCACCTTTCAAGACAAGTCACAATACCTTTTTAGAAATACAAATACCGGCTTCTAAATCAAGTGACTTCTTTTATTAAAAACCTTAAGCAATTGGTACCTTTAAACCAATTTGCCGTTCCTTAATACAAGTTATTTCTTTGATTACTTTATTAGAGAAAACTATTCTCTTAACCTTCCATAAAGCCGTTATAACCAACTTCCCATAAAGCCGTTATAACCCTTTATGGTTTAGACCAACACGTTCCTTTTATAACCAAGATACTTCTACTTTTTGAAACCAAGTATTAAATATTTTCAAATCAATTCTCATACCTTTCAAAAATACTACTAGTCTCTTAACCTTTAGAAAACAAGTGACTCATTTTATATAAAACCTTAGGCAATTAATGCCTTAAAAACAAGTTGCCTTTTCACTAAAATCAAGTCATTTATCTTTCCATAAAGCAAATATAACTAACTTCCCATAAAGCCGTTATATTCACTTTATACCTTAGCCAAAAACAATTTCCTATCCAAGGGACTTATACGTTTAAACGGAACAAGTATCACATACTTTAAAATTCTTCAAGTCCCTTAACTTAATAAAACTCAAGACATCCTTTATTCTTTCAAAGAAGTGAGTTAATCTCCTAACTCACTGACTTGCAGCTATTCATAAAATTAGTAAGGATCTCGAGGTGTTATACGTCTACCGTACTACATCGTGCAACTAGTCATGCTCAAAGATAGGAAAAGTTCTACATAGAGTAGATCACACAACTACCTCTTAACTTCAGAGTAGAAGGAAACATGAAATGATACCACAAGTATATTCCATACATAGAATCATGCCAAAGGAAGGAAGAGGTTCACATACCTCGCGACGATTGTCGACAAGTAGCAAAATGCTCCAAAGTACTTCAACCTATAATGGTCACGATATGTCCATTAACCTCTTACTTCAACGTAGAATATCCTGGAGTGCTAAGTCATTAAATTCTACGGAAATCGGACAAAGCCTCCTTTATTTCTACTTACTTTGCCACCTTTTTCAAGGTCGAATCTGATAACCAAAGCGACCGATTGGCTCACCACAATCTATAAGGTAGTACAATACAAATAAATAACCAATACTAGTCGATTTTGGCCATAATGAATACAATGATACCAATTCTTATCGATTTCCATTTCAATCCAAATTGGTAGCCTCGCATGATATCAAGTCGCGTTTGATTATAACAACGTAATCTTGAGTCAATTACATGCGACGATTCTAACAACGATTAAATTGTAATCGACTTAATCATGGCTTACATGTCATTTCGGATTTTAAGCTACAACAATCCATAATACTTATAAAACTTGACACATATACTTCATGCTAGTAAAAATGTAAGGCTAACAACAATTACATAATCTTGTAACACTTAAAGAAACAAGATTATACCTCATAGTGTAATCCAATCTTCAAAACCGAAGTTGCTCTTAGCAACCTAGAGCCTCTTCAAGACACCTCAATCCGCTCCTTGAGACCCTTAGAACAACCCCAACAATTTTCCTGCAAACTTCTAAACAAAACCTAGAAAGACAACTAGGTTTTGCTTTGCGACTACTACGAAAACTCTCTTTTAGGGATTTTCTATTGAGATACACTTACATAACACTCAAGAACCTTGGTTTAAAATGTGGAGCTTAAAGAACAAGCAACAAAATTTTTCCTTTCTTCTCCATGGTGAACAGAGAGCACCATTAGTGTAGTCTTCATTTTGTGAAATTTTGCTAAGTGTTAAGTCTCTCTTGCTACTAGTATTAAATATAGGGACATGGAGGTTAAGATGCAACCAATTGGGTGGTTTGGATGAGCTCAGCTAAATATCAAGACTAAGTGGGGTCGTTGACTTAGTCAATTTACTCATCTCTTACTTGCAAGACTAAATCATCCCACCAAAGGTCAAATGACCATTGTGCCCGTCTTGATTCGTCGAGACAACATAAGGGGGTGACACGTGTCGCCTCCCATTAAATCCTGATAATACGTTTTCCGACAATTCCATAATTCCGTTAAAAAATTTTTACAGTCTCAAATTTTAACACTTGCGAGTTCTTACGTACGTTCTTAACACATGTCCTGTAAATACGGGGTGTAACAGAAGGCATCTGTTAAATATAATATGTACAATTATGTTTATAGTAGAATTAGTCTTGTAGTCTTCCCATAATTGTATATTTAGTATCCAAATAGAATAGGGATTTAGATGTATAGTAGGAAAAAGATTTTTCTATATGTAACTTGTATATATATCTCAT
Source organism: Przewalskia tangutica (assembly GCA_029844215.1). Lineage (NCBI taxonomy): Eukaryota > Viridiplantae > Streptophyta > Magnoliopsida > Solanales > Solanaceae > Przewalskia > Przewalskia tangutica. The sequence goes on along the minus strand of CM056720.1, from coordinate 136,721,744 downwards.
TCATTAATAAGAATAATCAAGAGATTATTTCTTTCATGGTATCAAAAGTCTAGATTCTTCTCCTTGCTTCCGTAAAATTTTCTCTTCTTCTTGATTTCCGTGCAAATCCCTACCCCCACTCGGTTTCTAATACGGAGGATCCTTCGGATGCTAATACGGAGGGGGTGCCTACCAAAGAGGATGATCCAAAATTATGGGTCACTTTTGACGCAAAAGTTCTCTAGTGGATTTATGCAACTATCTCTGTGGACCTCTTACAGACGATTATGGAACCTAACTCTTCCGCTATGGAGGCTTGGAATAGATTGCGTGATATTCTCCAGGATAACAATCATTCCCGCATTGTCACCCTTGAACAAGAATTTTCTCAAGTCGCTATGGAGAATTTTCCGAATGTTTCCTCTTATTGCAAATGACTCAAGGATTTGGCGGATCAACTTCGCATTGTGGGTGCTCTTGTTAGCAATAATCGTCTCATTCTACAGATGGTTGCAGGCATGTCCGAGGCCTATAACGGTGTTGCTTCGATCCTTCATCAAAGTAGCCCTCTTCCAGAATTCTATCAACCGGAATTCTATCAAGCCCACTTCATGCTTACGTTGGAAGAAGCCGGTTTGGCTAAGAAGGCGGCTACTGGTACTAGCCCCGTTGTCATGATGACGTCCTCCACAAATTTTCCAAGTTTCGATGGTCATTCAGGCAAAATCGTACCCACGATGCCGACAAAAATAATCGTAAAAACAACGGGAAAAATCGCGAGGGAAAACGCAGCGGCAATGTGAATGGTAGCCAAAATTGTGGGCCGCGTCCCTATGGCAGTGGGGCAGGGGCAGTGGGTTGTGGCCCAACAAGCCCGGTGCAAACACGATAAGTGGGACCGTCTCCTTCCGTGCCCAAGATTCACAACAACTTCCGGGCCAGCGGTTTGGTACAAAAGCGGCGGCAGTGGAATTCTTGGGGCCCGACAGCAGGGTGGAATTCTTGGGCCCCGGCCCACACAAGCATTTTCGGCAGTAGGACCCACACAAACGACATTGAAGGCGCGATGCACACACTTGGATTGACTCAACCTGACCCGAATTGGTACATGGACACCGGCGCCACTACACACAAGACCTCCGATCAAGGTACTCTCTCGTCTTATTTTAATTTGAGCAGTAATCGTGGTATAATTATTGGTAATGGTAATTCAATTCCAATTCAGGGTTATGGTCATAAAATTTGTTTTCCCCCATCCATCACTTGTCTTGAAAAATACCCTTCATGCCCCAAAATTGATTAAAAATTTGGTGTGTCCGTAAATTCACAACTGATAATTGAGTTTCTGTTAATTTTGATCCTTTTGGGTTTTCTGTAAAGGATTTCAAGACGGGGAGTCCTCTCATGAGATGTGATAGTCGGGGGCGGGGATTTTTATCCAATCACACCAAGTCTCGGTTTCTCACGTCAAGCCATACATTCAACTTTTGCAGCCTTTGCTCCTTCCTTGTGGCATGCTCGTCTAGGTCATCCGGAATCGTCTATTTTGTCTGTCTTAGATAAAAATAAACTTATATCTTGCAAGGGTGCGCATAGTACTCTGAATTGTCAATCTTGTTCCTTAGGAAAAATTATTAAGTTGTCATTTGTAGACTCCAAATCTCATACTTTAATGTCATTTGATATTATTCATAGTGATTTATGGACGTCTCATGTTCTTAGTTCTATGGGTCATCAGTATATGTACTATTTTTGGATGATTATTCTAAGTTTTTATGGACTTTTGCGATAGCGAAAAAATCTCAAGTCTTTTTCATCTTCTTGAGATTTCGAGCATTCATTAGAACTCAATTCGAACGGAAAATAAAAAATATTCAATGTGATAATGGAAAAGAATATGACAATGGGGAGTTTCGGGAGTTTTGTGCAAAAAATAAGATCAATTTTCATTTTTCTTGTCCTCATACGTCTTCACAAAATGGGAAAGCCAAACGTAAAATTCGTACAATTAATAACATTATCCGCACTTTATTGATCCATGCATCCGTACCCCCATTTTTTTGGCGTCATGCTCTACAAATGACTACAGATATTCTTAACATTCTTCCTTCCAAAGACCTGATATATTCGTCCTCTTTTCAAAAATTTTATAATTATACTCCTTCGTATTCACATCTTAGGGTCTTTAGGTGCTTGTGTTTTCCACTTTTCCCGTCCACCACAATTAATAAACTTCAGGCTCGTTCTACCTCTTGTGTGTTTTTGGGTTATCCGTTAAATCATCGTGGTTACAAATATTTTGATTTATCATCTAATAAAATCATCATTAATCGCCATGTTATTTTTTATGAATCCCAATTTCCGTTTGCTAATGTCAATAGTCTCGTGCCTAGTTCGTATAATTGTTTGGATGATGATATATTCATGTATATTATTTATCATTTATCGGATACTTCCCGCACCACGAATCTACCAGCGGGCCCACTTCCCGCGGGTCCTACCTTACCGTTGTCACTTGGTCCAAAGCGGCCATCTTAAGAGGTTACGGCCTAGTTAACTTCTCGGTTTTGGTGGCGCTACGCTGACTTCTGGCCAGTGCAGTGTCGATTCGGGCTATGACCCAGCACTGGCGGCCAACGTTACGTGTCCTGAAAATTTCCAAAATTTAACCAATTCTGCCCCGAGCCATGGTCCAGTCAGTCGAAGTCAACGGAGTATTTTTAAAGTAAAAAGACATTTTAATTTTAATTCTAATGTTCTTAAATCGCCACTACCCCGTAATCTTATGTATGCTTTGAATGACCCAAATTGGAAATTTGATATGACCGATGAATATAATGCTCTCATTAATAATAAGGCGTGGGAGTTAGTGCCCCGTCTATCTGGTGTTAATATTATTCGGTCTATGTGAATTTTTGCTCACAAAGACAATTCTGACGGTTCTTTTGCGAGGCATAAGACTCTTCTTGTAGGTGATGGTAAGGCTCAGCAGGTTGGTGTAGATTGTGGTGAGACATTTAGCCCGGTGGTCAAACCGGCTACCATTTGCACCGTGCTCAGCTTGGCTCTTTCGAAAGCATGACCCATTCATCAGCTAGATGTGAAGAATGATTTCTTACATGGTGATCTCAAGGAGACAATCTATATGCATCAGCCTTTAGGGATTAGGGATCCCAAATATCCTCATCATGTCTATTTATTGAAGAAGTCCTTATATGGGCTTAAGTAGTCCCCGAGGGCTTGGTATAAAAGGTTTGCAGATTTTGTGTCGACTATTAGTTTCTCTCACAGCATGTCTGATAATTCGTTATCATATATCGTCGTGGTTCGTCATTGACTTATATACTCTTATATGTGGATTATATTGTTTTGACTGCTTCATCTGATGCATTACGCAAGTCTATCATGACTATGCTCAGTTCTGAGTTTGCTATGAAGGACTTAGGACCCTTGAGTTATTTTTGGGGATTGATGTCACTCGTCATGCAGGTGGATTGTTCTTATCACAAAGGAAGTATGATGCTGAGATCATTGATAGAGCTGGGATGTCATCCTGTAAGTCCACTTTCACTCCAGTTGATACTAAACCCAAGTTGGTGCTGCAGCTGGCTCCCCATATAAGGATCTGACCCGCTATCGCAGTCTTGCAGGGGCCCTTCTGTATCTTACGTTCACGCGATCAGATATTACATATGTCGTACAACATGTGTGTTTGTTTATGCATGATCCCAGGATTGAGCACCTGAATACGCTCAAACGCATTATTATATACATCAAGGGGACGCTTGATTATAGTCTGCATTTATATTCTTCGTCGACGTCTACACTTGTCTCATATACAGATGTTGATTGGGGTGGTTGTCCTGACACCAGACGGTCTACGTCTGGCTATTGTATGTTTTTTGGGAATAACTTGGTCTCATAGTCTGCAAAACGTCAGTCAACGTTATCCCGTTCTAGTACAGAGGCCGAGTATTGAGGGGTATCCAATGTGGTCTCCGAGTCATGTTGGTTACGTAATCTTCTATTATAACTTTATTGTCCTATTGAGAAAGCTACCTTGGTTTATTGTGATAATGTTAGTGTCATCTACCTTTCTGGGAATCCGGTTAAGCACCAACGCACTAAACATATTGAGATGGACATTCATTTTTTTTAAGAGAAGGTAGCTCGTGGACAAGTACGCGTGTCTTGTCCCTTCCAGATATCAAATTGCAGACATCTTTACAAATGGTCTTTCCTCTGTCCTTTTTGAAGATTTCAGAGACAATCTCAGTGTACGAAGACCGCCCGCTATGACTATGGGGGTGTGTTAAATATAATATGTACAATTATGTACTTGTAGTCTTTCCATAATTGTATATTTAGTCTCAGTGCGGAAGCTTTGCAGAATTATAGCTCACCTAAGCCTAAAATATACTTCTTTCGTTCACTTTTACTTGTCCACTATATTAAATATATATTTTCACTTTTATTTGTCACTTTTAGTATAAAAATAGGGTAGGACGCATTAAACTCATTATCTGCGGGGTTCGAGAAAGGCGGACTGCGAGTCATTATCTGTGACGCCTTACTTTGCATTCTGCAAAGAGGTACATTTCCACTTGAATCCGTGACCTCCAGGTCACATGACAACACCTTTACCAGTTACTCCAAGACTCCTCTTCATTTGTCACTTTTAGCATATAAGGAGAAAAACATATTTTTTTTCTCATTTTTACCCTTATCATTAATTACTTATTCCCTAAATTATTTTTCAAAACCTAAGATTAAACATCAATTAATATGAGCATTGTGATACAATATTCATATAATTTATTCTTTGGAAAATGCCTAAAATACACCCCAATCTTTGTCCGGATTTGCTTTAACAAATCTAACCTTTATAATGGTCCTATTACCTCGCTGAATATATTTGTAAAGCACTTTTTTGGCATTTATCTGAAAAATTTGAACCAAAATTCAACGCGACACAAGTCAAGACTCGATTATGAAAGAATATAGTAATTCACAAGATCAAATTCCCAGAGCATCAATTGCTTCTCCATAAAAAAAATTAAGAGTGTAGGAGAAAGCTCTAATTTTTTGTTTTGTTCAAAAAGTAAAATGACCTGAAAATTATCAGCCTCCTTTGTGTTTTGACCTTTTGTTCACCACATGTTTGGATTGTTATCCAACTCACTCGATAAATGTCAAAAAAATTCCTTAAAAATATATCCGGGGGGTAATAGGACCACTGTAAAGGTTAGGTGTGTTACAACAAATCCGGGCAAAGATTATGGTGTATTTTAGGTATTTTTCCTTTATTATTTTGTAAAGAATGTGCAAAGTCCAAACCGGAGAAGTACAAGTTGTTAAGAGTCCTACGTCGGATATGGAATGAGAACATGGACTCCTTATATGGACTTGGACAATCCTCACCCTACAAACTAGCTTTTGATGTTGAGTTAGACTCAAGATCCATTCTTTACATGGTATCATAGCCAGACTCATTCCAATTATTTGTTCACCGATGTTGGACCCCCAAATTATATTGTCCACGCTTCAGTTAACAAGGTCTGAGCATGCGGGGGAGTGTTAAGAGTCCCACATCGGATATGAAATGAAACATGAACTCCTTATATGGATTTGGGCAATCCTCACCTTACAAGCTAACTTTTTGGATTGAGTTAGGTCCAAAATCCATTCTTTACAAAAGTGAACAAAGAGAATATATGAATGTAAAAATATTTTTTATTTATGAAAGTGTATAATTCTCGTGTCATACGTCATATGGTGAAATTTCTCACATATAAACGTTTCAGTAGATCATTAGGTTTACTTGATAATTTGATTCTTGCGTATAGACGTACAAGAAATTTAATATTTACTTTTAATAAAGTATTTATATTTCACTGTGAAAAAATAAAAGACAGAAAAACAAAAAAAAACCAACTCTATTAGATTTTCATCAGTTTGTATATTTAGAAAATTTTCATAATTGGTTTTTATAGGGGAAACCATAATTCGACATTATATGTGTGTATTTTGTACGTTAACAATCTTTTCTTTTTCTATTTAAAATTCGTACTCAGTTAAACCCTAAAGGCAGTCATGTAAAGAGTACAAATTTTGGGTTAGCACATATACATCAACTAAACTAAAACAAAGACAATTAAATACTTGTAGTACACTATGGTAGTTGCTACAGAACACAGACAAATAAAAGGTGGGTATTAGTAGGGCTGTTAGCGGTCCGGATACTCCCGGTAATTATCCGAGAACCGGACCGGTAAACTCGGATCGATATTTGGACCAAAAAGTTAACGGTCCGGATACGAGTACCCAAAAATTACCCGGACCGATAAAGAGACGGATCGGTAACCCGATAAAATACCCGGTAATATATATTAATAATTTAATATTACTCATAGTCCACACCACAGTCCACACTCTGATACTTAACTCCACAGTCCACAAACCCATAACCCAGTAGCCCACCCACAGTCCAGCAACCTTTAACTTTATTAAGTCTTATATTCTCCAAATGACCTAATTTCCTCACTTGACTTCACTCGACATTTCGACAAACAAAAACAGTCGATTACACAGACAGATCCGCAACCCTAATTTCTTCTCACTACTATCTCCATTCTCCTCTTCATCACTCGACACCCATCGTGATCGACCATCGTCCTCTGATTCTCCTTCTTCGACAGAGACCCAGAGTCCTCACTCTCAGTCCACACCCCTTATTCGACAGACGATTGCAGGTCTTGTATTCCCTTGTATGGTCTTCAATCTTCATCATAATTCATAATTTCCTATCCTACATAATAGTATACTACATGCATGTTATTTATCTTTTATATGTTTATTTTTTACTTGATAAAAACTTGATTTTTTTTTCGATTCTATGAATTTTATTTAATTAGATTTCATAAATTATTATTTATGGACTATGGTTTTAAATCGGGATTCGATTGTTTGGGTTTTTTGAACTAAAAATAGTGGTCGATTTTTTGAATGCTTTAATTAGGGTTTGAATTTTTTGGGGTTTAATAAGGGTTTGAAATTTTGGGGGATTTAATTAGGGTTTCCAAATTCCAATAGTGTAAATTGTAATTGGTTAAAGACTTGAATCTTGATAATAAATAAATAAAATAATGATTTTAAACTGTAATTCTTTAAATACCTTGTAAATTTGTTTAACAAATTTTGAACTTATTGAGTTATGTCATTTCAAGACTCTTCAGTGACTCTTATGACTTCACACGATACACATGTGGAAATGGATGATTATGATGTTGATGAGATCATAGGGGAGTTGAGATTGGGGATCATTTGTATTTAGTTGTCAATGCTCAAGTCATATCTGATAGCCCAACTGATTATGGGTCAAATGACGCTGATCAATCGACCGGTGTTGAGGAAGATCCATTGAAGAATGTATATGGAAAGCGTGTACGCGAAAAAAAAATCAATCGTACACAAAGAGATGTCTATTGTCTCTCTCCCGGATGGCTTAAAAAAGTGGAAGTGCAATTGGTGTGGTTCTCATTTTAAATTTGATTCAAAATACGGCAGCACCTCAAATGGAGTAAAACATTTGGGAAAATGTTTAAAAAGAAAGTTGGTGATGGGGTCAACTAGAAAAGAACCCATACAATTACAAACAAGGATAAGTGGAAATACATTAGGTGATGCTACTAGTCCAAGTATGAATACTTGGCAATATAATCACGCTAAGGTTAGAGAGCTTGCTGCGCATATGATTTTAGGTCATGAATTTCCATTTATGATACTGGAAGGGGTTATTTTCAATCATTTTTTGAAAGAGATGTATCCATGGTACCAAAGAATAACACGACATATTGTTAAGACAGATTGTGAAAGTTATTATAAAGGTGAGAAAGTAAAGATGAAAATGGCAATGTCCAAAGTTAATAGGATTAGTTTGACTATTGATTTGTGGTGGTCCGGTGAACAAAGGATAGGTTACATGACTGTAACTTGCCATTTTATTGACTCAAAATGGCAACTACATAAGAGGGTGTTGACTTTCATGAATGTACCTCCGCCTCATTCCGGGGAGGTACTTGCTAGGAAATTGATTAGTGTTATGGATGATTGGCGGATAAAGAATAAAGTGATCTCTATTAGTGTAGATAATGAATCTGCCAATGATAACTGCATTGCAGATTAAAGACAGATTTTACTAGTAAGAAAAATCTAGTGTTAGATGGCCAATTATTCCATGTGCGATGTTGTGCTCACATCCTGAACTTGTTGGTTCAAGATGGTCTTGATGTTATCAAAATAGTGGTTGATAAAATAAGGGGAGGTGTAAAATATTTATTGAATTCTGAGGCAAGATGCAAACAGTTTGAAAAGATAGTTATAAGCAGTTAGAGCTTGTGGGTAAGGTGCAAGTTTTAGATACTAAAACAAGATGAAATTCTACATGGTTAATGTTGTCCACTGCTTGTTTCTATAAAGTTGTTTGGCCAAGATATGCAGAGGAGAATGCCTCATTTCTCCACTATTTGCCAATTGATAGTGTTGGGAGATGGTTGATAATATTTGCAAGTTTTTAGAAGTGTTCGCGGATGTTACAAAGATTATTAGCGGCACTTCTTATCCTACTGTAAATTTGTTTTTGGCCGAGCTTTGGAGGGTAAATGTGCTATTGGACGAGAACATTAAATTGACCTCCAAGCCTCACTTGCAAATAATGGCAAAGGAAAAGAAATTGAAATACGACAAATATTGGTCGCAATGTGATATCTTGCTATCTATTGGGGCTTTTCTTGATCCAAGGTAATTTTTAATTTCTTATTCTGTTTATAATTTATGTATTTCTGATATCCTGCTGGTTTTCTTGATCCTGCTGGTTTTTAATTTCTAATTTTTTCTTGCTGTTGGTATATAATTTCCTGATGTTTTTCTTGTTTGTTGCTGGTTTATTGGGGCTTTTCCTTAAAATGGTTTGTTGCTTCTGTTTATAATTTCTAATTTTGTATTTCTGATATCCTACTGGTTTTCTTGATCCTGCTGGTTTTCTAATTTCTAATTTCTTATTTTGTTTCTAATTTCTTCTTGCTGCTGGTATATAATTTCCTGTTGGTTTTCTTGTTTGCTGCTGGTTTATTGGGGATTTTCCTTAAAATGGTTTGTTGCTTCTGTTTATAATTTCTGATTTTGTATTTCTGATATCCTGTTGGTTTTCTTGATCCTGCTGGTTTTCTTGTTTGCTGCTGGTTTATTGGGGCTTTTCCTTAAAATGGTTTGTTGCTGTTGTTTATAATTTTCTTGATTGTTTCTATAAAGCTGGTTTATTGCTGCTGATTTGCTTGGTTTTCTCAAGTTGCTTTATTTTTTCTGTAGGTATAAAATGGTTTTTATCACATGGGTTTATCCTCACATGTATGGATCTAATGCTATACAAAATAAAGAGTTGTTGTCAAACAAAATATTGCCTTTGTTTAAGGAATATGAACAAACATACAAGAAAGATGATAATGTGCAAAGTCATAGCAAACAAGTTGGGACTAGTTCAAATTATGGGTTGGGGAAAAGAAGTTTTGAGATGTACCTTGATAGTGTCGAGGTAGTTGATAAGGCGAAGTCTGATCTTGATTATTATCTTGAAGATGACCCCCTTAGAGTTCGAGGGGTGGAGACAAAGTTTGATGTCTTACAATGGTGGATGGCTAACGAACCAAAATATTACATTCTTAGTAAGTTGGCAAAGGATTCTCTCCATTCCTGTCACAACTGTGGCTTCAGAAGCAACTTTTAGTGTGGGCAAAAGAATTATTGACCCAAAGAGAGCATCAATGAAGGTAGAAATTGTTGAAATGCTACTATGTGGAGGTGATTGGGTTAAAGAGTTATATGGAATCAAGATTCCTGAGCGGAACTCTTTTTCAAAGAACTGGCGATATTCCCTTAACTTAGACTGAAGAGTTGTAGCTTTGCTTTCTGAAAGAGTAATTTTCATTTTCTGCCGACTGTCAGCCTGTTCAGCTGACAACTCGCTTTCCTAGGCACGGACGAAGTATTGTATGTATTCCTTCATTTATTTTTTCCCTTTAACTTTATAAATGTATATGTTTTGTTCTTTCTAATATTTTTAAGATTTGGAATCTAGCTTCAAGTAGAAGAAGATGAGCATTTAGAGTACGACTTCGCCAAGATAATATTCTCGCTCAATTGATTCATATGCTATTTCCTTTAAGTTTACATTTTAAATTGAGAATTCGTGATACTAACTTTTTCAATATTTTGATTTAGGAGGAAAGGGGAGAAGCTACTTCAACAACTTGAGTCAAGATTCAAGATGCATCACGAAAAAAAGAACTTAGTTAACATCAAGATTCAATATTTTGTAGCTTTTGTGTGTTGACTTTTGAGAAAAAAGAACTGGAAGGATTGTTCATTCATGTTGTTGAAACTTAGTTTTTGTGTGTTGAACTGATGACTGTTGAAAAAGGACTGGAAGGATTGTTTAATATGTCTATTTAAACTGGAAGGATATTTTGTAGCTGTTGTTGAAACTTAGTTTCTTCATTCATTTGTTGAAACTGAAGGTTTTTGTATTTTTGTTCACTTTTGTTGAATTGTTGAAATTTGGCTTGAGTTCATTCATGTTGTTGAAACTGGAAGGAATTTATTTATTCATCCAATGAAGTTTCTAATATATTAATTGATATTGGTAGGCCTTTTATTTTAATGCTGGATCAGGCCTGTTTCGGACCTGTTTCGGTCCTGAAAAGAGATCCAAAATCGGACCGGTACCTTACCGGTCCGAACCGAGAACCGGATCGATAAAGTTTTGGTCCGGGACCGGATCTGGTCCCAGGACCGAACCTTATTGGTCCGGTCTCGGTCCGGGACCGATAAGCTTATCGGTCCGGGTAAGTGGATACCTGGACTGGACCGGACCGATAACAACACTAGGTATTAGGACCAACTTGCGCTGGTCCACGCGCAAAATACGATTGCCTCCCTACAGTGCTAGTTATTTTTCAGAAACTTTTTTGTTTTCACTTTAGCATTTAGTACAAAAATATTGGCACAATACATAAACATTCATTTAAATTTGGCCGCATTTTTTAAGTATACCCTCTAATTTTGGGTGTGCATAAGTAGACACTTCTGTTAAGTATATTGTTGACACCCAATTTTGACCCTCCCGTTCAGTTCTTAACTATAAAATTACACTAATTTTGCAAAATAATTTTTTATAATAAAATGCATCAATAATACATTAATACATGCACAAATAAACAATTTAATAATGTCACCGCATTTTACATAGAGTACTAAGCACACCTTGAGTCTCACGCCCGCATTCGTCGTTTTAATAACAAGCAATTTCATTAATATAATTCGTAATTTAGGCCCTATTTTCCATTAATTGAAACTCAAATAATCCTTAACGATAAATAAATAAATAAATAAATAAATAAATACATAAAATAAATAATTTAGCAATGACGTCGTGTTAAAAAGAATATTCGCATTTTTTACTAAAAGCAAGGCAATTTCGTAATTTGTAATTTAAATTAATTTCAATCTAATACATGCATTTTAATAGCGTCGCATTTATAAAAGCATTAAACAGTCCTTAAATATCATATTTGCATTTAACATTTAAATAATTTAATAATAATCTAAACCCCGTTCAGTTTTAATTTAACTTCGCGGAATACGCATAATAAATAAATTTTAATAACGGCATCGCATTATAAATATTAGCCCTAATTAAATAGCACACCCGTCTTTATTTTTGTAATAACTTAAATTAATAAAGCACCTAAATAATTTAATCACAATTTTGAATTTCTAATTTACCACTAATTAATTTTGCCTAAAAAATTAACTCCTAAAACTAATACCCAATATAATACCTAATCATTGCACTTTTAAATTGCGACCCAGCTCTCACTTCACACCAACCGACCCAGCCCATTTTCCCCAAGCCCCTTTATTTCCTTACCCGTCGCCCCGCCCGCAGCCCATAACCCCTTTACTTTTTCATCACCCCCCCTTAAACTAAACCTAAAACTCAACCCCTACCCTCTACCCCCAACGACCCCCCTCATTTCACCTTCACCCCTGCGCACATCCCTCTCTCCCCTCAATCCCATCATCTTCTCCAACGTCTCTCACGCCCCATACCCGCCCAACTACTCGCTTTCACTTCACCTACAGCCCATACCTGCGTCTCCCCAAAATCCGCGATTTTGAACCAACAAATCGTCCAAAAACAGACCTCTAACAACTTTATTTCGAATTCAAACCCAATATTTCACCTATAAAAGACCCCCTTTGTTCTTCATTGGAGGGGAACCCGAAAATTTGAATTTATCTTGCATATCATCTATTCGTTCTTCGTTTTAGAATTCTTGCGTTTAAGCTTTGTTTTCTTCATTCGCACCACATACATATTCTTCGAGTAGAATCGGCTTGTCGAAACGCCGGTTCGCTGCCCGAAGAAGGTAACCTACTTTCTTTCTAATAATCTTGCTATTTAAATTCACAATTGTGTGTTCTGTGTGATACGATGTGTGTGTCTATTAAATATGTTTGGTTAAATGTAGTTATGGTCTGAATTCGCGAGTTTTAATCGTAACATGTTAGTTATGGATTCTTGATAGTATGTTTGGTGTCGATTCATTTCTCAAGTGGTAGCCATGTTTAGTATGTATTAATGACTATTTTTGAGCGTTGAATTTGCTATGATTAAGGGACTGCTGATTCTATTTTATGTTTTACTGAGCATGTTGTTAGTTTGTTGTCTAAATCCAGTTCACATCGGTCATTAACAGTGTTATCGGATTAACACTATGTGAATAACAGTGTCTTAAGATTACTTCTTAGTGGTTTATAAGCATTTTGGTGAATTTGTTGATATACCTTCTGTGATTTAAAGGTGTGTGCGTAGCTTTAACTCTTTACTAACAAGCATACAAATCTGTATTTTTTTTATAAATTTGGCATGAAGAGAGCTTTGTAAGTGATGTCGCTGAATATTATGTGATTATATCAAGCATGCTCGTCTTATGAAATTCTAGTAGTTAGTTCCGTAGGTATTGGTCTCTTGTTCAGCTAAAATGTTACCTTTAAACGTTTGTTTTGGTCACCCCTGTTGTTTAAACATCTCTATTGAATTCATCATGCACTTTACCTGTCTGTTTAGGTGTTAAAATGTCTCCTTGTTAGCATATTGTCCCTTCTAAATTGTCTCGCACCCTGTACCCTGAATGCTCAATCCGTTTGTTGCTATTACTTCGTTGCGCTTTTAAGGGCATATCGGGCCGCTTAGCTCTGTTAATGTCATTTTTGAGTCCTTAGTTTGTTTTTAGAATTTGCTAAGTAGCCCTATTCTGATTTTATTCCCACTTGAATTGTTGCTTTACTGCTGCCTTTTTTAATCTCTGCGACTGCGTGAACTATTTGCTACTGATGTTCTCGTTCTTTTAAAGTTTCTTTATCTTGTTTGGTTTAAGTCCATTTATTTAAAAGAGTAATTGTTATGCCCGATTCGTGACTTTGTATCTTAGGTTAACAATACATCTTGTCTTGAAAGAAAGTTTGTATAAGTTGGCTTCGCTTCTATTCATATCCTGCTTCAAAAGTTCTTGTAAAATTTACTTTTCAAACAGAAAGACATATGGTTCATCAGATGTCTGATCGATTTCAATCGTCACGGACCGATTTTGGGCCATTTTACATCGATTTTTGGCCCTTTTCTGTCGGGCTGGTTTTTATCATTTTGCTGTTGATTTTGGATTATTTTGCTACTGATTTTTGGCCCTTTTCCGCTTGACCGATTTCATCGTCATTTGACCGATTTTGGGCCATTTTGCTACCGATTTTGGCCTCTTTTAGTCTGGTTTTGGGCGATTTGCATGATTTTGGCCTCGCTTTATTGCTTTTTTTTGCCGCTTTAGGTCGTTGTTCGCCCTGTTTGTCGTTTTTTTTCCGCTATTCTGATGGTTTTCCGCTATTTTGATCGATTTTCGTTACTTTGTCACTAAGTTTTGACTATTTATCTATTATTTGGCGAAGTTTATAACATATACTAATCCTTTTCTTTTTCTTTCTTTTACATGACTTGCATCGAGCGGCGAAGAGTCTCATACGAGACTCATCATGACTTTGTCAAGCAAAGGATTTACATCCACACTTCTCGCATTCTTCGGTCTAACCTTAAAATAAATAGGGAATAATATATTCACCGCCTCTAGTCATTTTATCTCCTTTCTTTAACTTTCACTTTACTTTTATTTGTATTTTTGTTACCTAACCTTATACAATTATTGAAAATGCTTAGAATAGTTAGACCTAGAACTATTACATGTAGTTAAATAATAAAATGTGTCGCTAGTTTAATCTATCTTTAGGCCGTTATGCATTTTCAAAACTTTTAAAATAACTTAGCCTTTTCATTGATATTATAGAAATAAATGAGTTCCAAATTCTTATTAAACTTCATAAAAACAACAAATCTTTTTTCATAACAAAGATCTATTTTCTTATTACCAAGTGCAAAAGAGGAAAATCTTGCTACCCATTTGCATACCCTTTATAAAGACTAAAATTTACATATAATACGTACTTTTAGTAAACCATCTATTTTTATTATTTTGCATTTTTTTTTATAAGCCTCATGCAATTGCTTTGTTCAAATAGAATATTTTCCTTGCATTTTACAAACAAATTTCATGCAATACTATATATACATACATATCTTTTAAATAATTATTTACAAACGTCTTTTTCAACCCATGTTCTCTTAAATATACATTTTTAAATAATACTAACCTAAGTTTGACCGGACAACCGCAAGTTAGCGGATCCTTTAGGGTGCCTAACCCCTTCCCTTTAGGATAATAAAGAACCCTTACCTAGAATCTCACATAGCTTTTGCAGACCTTTAAATGGAGATCATTTGTAGTATTTTATGCTACATTTTCAGTGTCCTAATTCACTATAATAATTAGGTGGCGACTCCTTAAAATGCATTTTAGGAATCAACCATGCATAGCAGTAATCCCGTTTCCGACTCCGGTTGAAATGGGGCGTTACATCATGGCGACTCCACTGGGGATTTTAGGTTCTTAACCACAACAGACCTAGGGTTATTATTTGACATTACTTTTGCATTTAATTTTGTGTGCTGTATTTTGTTTTATTTATTTTAATTGCTACCTGCTTTACTGCTTTCCTTAAACTGGCATTCCGCTCATACTTCCTCCCTTATGGAAAATTCACACTATCACACACAACACGAGGGTGTGCTTCGCGCACCTGCAAATTTCTTTCAAACACCCAAATTTAAGAGAGTTGGTGTTTTGCGCGGAGAATCCGGTCCAGCCGGTGGTCGCGTAGCCTTCTCACTCGAGTAGTCCGCTCGGGAACTCAAGGCCTAGTAAGCCAAATCTTAGCAAACTTAAGATAGAGCTACACCACCCTTTACTTAAGGCATGCATGCATTTACCCTAGGTGGGTCAATCCTTGGCATTGATACCACAATTAGGAAGACACCAAACTTGTCGACGGGTTTCTCAACCCAACGACCAACCAGCATATTATGTGTAGCGTGGTAATGATAGACAAATCCAAACCTAATCATGACATGCTGAAATTGGAAAAAGTGCACCGTCATTTGGTCGCCATTTCCAACAAAAGCATTATAGTTGGACGACTTGGACAAATCTAGCATGACCTCGCATAGGTGACGTTTAGGCCTACCTCTGGCATAAAGAGGTCCCCATGCATGTTAGGACTCGCTTGCAATTTATGTGCAACATGTATTTGCTAAATGTTATTTACATTTTTGCAAAATCACGTGCTTTACACTAACGCAGTTTGCTACAAGTTGTCTAAAGGATTTATCATCTCCCCCAAAGGTCGATTTGTATTTGACTAAGCAATGACAGAGCATCAATATTTCACAAGATCAAAGGCACGGTCCAGCGACATGACCGATTCAAGGGCATTTGAGCAGAACGAGTCGGAACCTGTCTTGGTTCCTATAGGCAAAGCAGGGGTCTCAGAAGAGAAAAGCAGCATAGACCCGATCGAACACCTCGCACAATTACCACAGCAAATGGCAACCCTGCAGGCCGAAATCAAAAGGCTCAAGAACCTCACCAGAGCACTCGTCACTGCAAATAACCAAAATAGTCAAAACCCTCCAAATTATTACCAGTACCCGCTTACTACATATCCCATTCAGCCAATATACAATGCACCCATATATCCCACACAAAACCGAATGCCTAACGTACTCCAGCTAAACACAAACCAAAGGCCACCACAAACCTATTTTCGCAATACATATGACAATCCCTTGCGATACCCACACGTGTATACGCCACAGCCAAAAGCCCGTCCACCAAACATCTTCACACCCCGCCTAAATGCCACAGAAAGGCCAGCCAAAGTATACACCCATTTTGCCGAGCCTTTGTCGCAGTTGTACGAGAGGTTGAGGTTTGCAGGGATACTCCAGCCAATTCCAAAGAATGTGCCCAATCCCAAGTCCAAAGCTCATGATGGGAACAAAAGCTGTGCATACCATTCTGGAGCCATCGGACACGACATGGGAAGGTGTTATACACTCAGAGACAAAGTAAGGGAGCTGATCAAGGAGGGAGTCATTCAGGTGGAGGATACTTACCCCAATGAGTACAATGAACCCCAAAGGAAGAGAGGTGTTCCCTGGCCAGAACCCGCTCCGCTTGAATCAGTCATTTATCCAAGCATGCACCACGCAGAAGCCAAAAGAAGGAGATACTGACAGCAGAGCATGAAGACCCAGCCAGCCTTAACGCAGAGCAATGAGACGTATTGGATTTGCATCCCTGTTCTGGTCCGCCTAGAGCCCGGATAAGAAAGAGCAATTTAGCGTAGCAGATTAATAAAAAGAAGAACTCGTATTTAAGCTTTAATAATGTTTTCTTTTGTTTTGCTTGCATTGGAACTACGTTCGACCTGATTCCCTTGGCGGATACGTAGGCGGCCATATCGGCCTCGGTCCCACCTTTAGAATTTTACCCAATATTCGCTTGTAATGAACTACGTCATGACCTGATTCCCTCACTGGGATACGTGAGCGCCTAAATCGGCTTCGGTCACACCATTAGGAAACTTTCCCTTCGTTCTGAAAATAACGAGAATACACACAACGTACAAGCAACTACATTGAGACCCACTTTAGGCCAAACACCCTTTTCAAACTGACAATACAGAAACTGCATGCGGTTGCACGTCCAAACAGGCCAGGCACGCGGATATCAAGGACCAAGGCGGCGACGTCAAAAACGAATAGACCCCCCCCCCACAACTAACACATTTTCTTTGAGCGCAGGACTTTTCATATTAATGTAAGTAAAGTGCAATAGCCAAGGGCGTAAAATACGGCAAGAAGTTTCTTCGCAGAAAGAAACAAAGAGAGGCAGAGGATATGACAAAATCCAAAATTCAAAGTCCGCATCGAAGCAGGTTAAGAAAAAGGCATCGACAATCAGCGGTAACTCAATTACGCAATGCGGCTAGCGATCGCGTGGGCATAAAGTCAAATTTGCAACCAACGATCGCACCCAACAAAGGCATCGTGGCAATTCGTCAGTTGCGGCATTTAGCATGTGCGCAAGGACAACATCTCGATTCATCCGTGTATCGTGAGCATTTATTCTACTGAGCGATCAACACGCCCGCACAACGACGTGATCGCGATTATGTCTACGCAATGACGCCCGAAGCAACACGCCCGCATAACGACGTTATCGCGACAAAGAAGTCCAAAACGACGCCCGGAAAGAACACGCCCGCATAACGACGTGATCAACATTATGTCTACGCAACGACGCCAAAGAAGAACACGCCCGCATAACGACGTTATCAAGACAACAAGTCCAAAATGACGCCAAGAAGAACACGTCCGCATAACGACGTGATCGCGATTATGCCAAAAGCAACACGCCCGTGCAACGACATTATCAAGACATCAAGTCGAAATGACGCCCGCAAAGAACACGCCCGCATAACGACGTGATCGATTATGTCTACGCAACGACGCCAAAGAAGAACACGCCCAGCAACGACGTTATCAAGACAAAGAAGTCCAAAATGACGCCATCATCGGCATATCACATCTACACAGGGACGATTTTCTCTGTTCTCAAAATTGCATTTTTTTCATTCATGCTTTATTATTCTGTCTTGATTCACGCACTAACTCTTTCGAGCTTTAGTCTACGCGAGCAGCAAAGAACAAGTCCGAAAACGACGCCAAGTCCGAAAACGACGCCAAGTCCGAAAATGACGCCAAGTCCGAAGACGACGACAAGTCCGAAAACGACGCCAAGTCCGAAAACGACGCCAAGTCCGAAAACGACGCCAAGTCCGAAAACGACGCCAAGTCCGAAAACGACGACGAGTCCGAAAACGACGACAAGTCCGAAAACGACGACAAGTCCAAAATGACGACAAGTCCAAAACGACGACAAGTCCAAACGACGCCATCATCGCGATATCACATCTACGCAGGACGATTTCTGTTTCTCAAATTGCATTTTTCTCATTCATGCTTTATTATTCGTCTTAGCGCTATGCACTAACTCTTTCGGGCTTTAGTCTACGAGGGCAATGCAGCAGCGACAACATATCCGCGCCCACAATCGCAACACGCCCGCAAGGGCGAAAAATCACAAAGATTTACGGCCGTGATCGACACAACATGCATCATATTTTGCACGATAACATTGTCTACCCACAGTTACATTGCTTTTAAAATTACGCATCATCATTTTGCCTCAGCGCATGCACTAACCGTTTGCTTAAGTCTTAGCATGCAGGAGCAGGAGCACAACGTGGATTTTCTCTTACAGCGAACCGGGACAATTTGTTGGGGGGCCAACCTTCCCAATGAATGGCAGAAGCGGCCTCAAGCGTCGGTCCACTCGCTCCACATCACCATAGAACCCAGCACCATAAGCCATAGCGGTACACCCCAGGTTCAAGCCAGTTATTTTTATTTTTTACTTTTTGCACCATAGCCCAGTGTCATCATAACTCGACACTGGGACAGCTTTGAGTCCGCGTTAGCCCGCCTTGGTGTTTTGACCATGGTAGCCCAGTGTCGTCATAACTAGACACTGGGACAAACTTTGAGTCCGCGTTAGCCCACCTTGGTGTTTTGACAATGGTAGCCCAGTGTCGTCATAACTCAACACTGGGACAAATTTGAGTCCGCGTTAGCCCACCTTGGTGTTTTGACCATGGTAGCCCAGTGTCGTCATAACTCGACACTGGGACAATTTTGAATTTTCGCCACTCGCCTAATTGCCTAACATTTTTTTAATTCTGAGGATCGAGACAAAATTGGCTTTAAGTCAACGTCTTTGACCGAAGATTCTTCCATCATCTCCATACAAAGAGGGACAAGTTGTTGACACCCAATTTTGACCCTCCCGTCCAGTTCTTAACTATAAAATTACACTAATTTTGTAAAATAATTTTTTATAATAAAATGCATCAATAATACATTAAAACATGCACAAATAAGCAATTTAATAATGGCACCGCATTTTACATAGAGTACTAAGCACACCTTGAGTCTCACGCCCGCATTCGTCGTTTTAATAACAAGCAATTTCATTAATATAATTCGTAATTTAGGCCCTATTTTCCATTAATTGAAACTCGAATAATCCTTAACGATAAATAAATAAATAAATACATAAAATAAATAATTTAGCAATGACGTCGTGTTAAAAAGAATATTCGCATTTTTTACTAAAAGCAAGACAATTTCGTAATTTGTAATTTAAATTAATTTCAATCTAATACATGCATTTTAATAGCGTCGCATTTATAAAAGCATTAAATGATCTTAAATATCATATTTGCATTTAGCATTTAAATAATTTAATAATAATCTAAACCCCGTTCAGTTTTAATTTAACTTCGCGGAATACGCATAATAAATAAGTTTTAATAACGGCATCGCATTATAAATATTAGCCCTAATTAAATAGCACGCCCGTCTTTATTTTTGTAATAACTTAAATTAATAAAACACCTAAATAATTTAATCACAATTTTGAATTTCTAATTTACCACTAATTAATTTTGCCTAAAAAATTAACTCCTAAAACTAATACCCAATATAATACCTAATCAGCCCCACCTTTTAAATTGCCAGCCCACTACCGCAGCCCACACCAACCGACCCAGCCCATTTTCCCCAAGCCCCTTTATTTCCTTACCCGTCGCCCCGCCCGCAGCCCATAACCCCTTTACTTTTTCATCATCCCCCCTTAAACTAAACCTAAAACTCAACCCCTACCCTCTGCCCCCAACGACCCCCCTCCTTTCACCTTCACCCTTGCGCACATCCCTCTCTCCCCTCAATCCCATCATCTTCTCCAACGTCTCTCATGCCCCCATACCCCTGCCCAACTACTCCTTTCACTTCACCTACACAGCCCATACCCTGCATCTCCCCAAAATCCGCGATTTTGAACCAACAAATCGTCCAAAAACAGACCTCTAACAACTTTATTTCGAATTCAAACCCAATATTTCACCTATAAAAGACCCCCTTTGTTCTTCATTGGAGGGGAACCCGGAAATTTGAATTTATCTTGCATATCATCTATTCGTTCTTCGTTTTAGAATTCTTGCGTTTAAGCTTTGTTTTCTTCATTCGCACCCACATACATATTCTTCGAGTAGAATCGACGGGTCGAAACGCGCCTCGGTTCGCTGCCCGAAGAAGGTAACCTACTTTCTTTCTAATAATCTTGCTATTTAAATTCACAATTGTGTGTTCTGTGTGATACGATGTGTGTGTCTATTAAATATGTTTGGTTAAATGTAGTTATGGTCTGAATTCGCGAGTTTTAATCGTAACATGTTAGTTATGGATTCTTGATAGTATGTTTGGTGTCGATTCATTTCTCAAGTGGTAGCCATGTTTAGTATGTATTAATGACTATTTTTGAGCGTTGAATTTGCTATGATTAAGGGACTGCTGATTCTATTTTATGTTTTACTGAGCATGTTGTTAGTTTGTTGTCTAAATCCAGTTCACATCGGTCATTAACAGTGTTATCGGATTAACACTATGTGAATAACAGTGTCTTAAGATTACTTCTTAGTGGTTTATAAGCATTTTGGTGAATTTGTTGATATACCTTCTGTGATTTAAAGGTGTGTGCGTAGCTTTAACTCTTTACTAACAAGCATACAAATCTGTATTTTTTTTATAAATTTGGCATGAAGAGAGCTTTGTAAGTGATGTCGCTGAATATTATGTGATTATATCGAAGCATGCTCGTCTTATGAAATTCTGGTAGTTAGTTCCGTAGGTATTGGTCTCTTGTTCAGCTAAAATGTTACCTTTAAACGTTTGTTTTGGTCACCCCTGTTGTTTAAACATCTCTATTGAATTCATCATGCACTTTACCTGTCTGTTTAGGTGTTAAAATGTCTCCGTGTTAGCATATTGTCCCTTCTAAATTGTCTCGCACCCTGTACCCTGAATGCTCAATCCGTTTGTTGCTATTACTTCGTTGCGCTTTTAAGGGCATATTGGCTGCTGCTTAGCTCTGTTAATGTCATTTTTGAGTCCTTACCGTTTGTTTTCTGGGGCTGCTAAGTAGCCGCCCTATTCTGATTTTATTCCCACTTGAATTGTTGCTTTACTGCTGCCCTTTTTAATCTCTGCGACTGCGTGAACTATTTGCTACTGATGTTCTCGTTCTTTTAAAGTTTCTTTATCTTGTTTGGTTTAAGTCCATTTATTTAAAAGAGTAATTGTTATGCCCAGTTACTGCACTTTGTATCTTAGGTTAACAATACATCTTGTCTTGAAAGAAAGTTTGTATAAGTTGGCTTCTGGCTTCTATTCATATCCGGTTTCAAAAGTTCTTGTAAAATTTACTTTTCAAACAGAAAGACATATGGTTCATCGTATGTCTGATCGATTTCATCGTCACGGACTGATTTTGGGCCATTTTGCTCGATTCGCCCTTTTCTCGGACTGGTTTTTGTCATTTTGCTGATTTTGGATTATTTTGTTACGATTTTTGGCCCTTTTCGCCGGATGATTTCATCGTTCGTCATTTGACCGATTTAGGCCATTTTGCTACCGATTTTGGCCTCTTTTAGTCGCTGGTTTTGGGCCGATTTGCATGATTTTGGCCTCGTTTTATTGCTTTTTGGCCGCTTTAGGTCGTTGTTCGCCCTGTTTGTCTCGCTTTTTGTTTTCCGCTATTCCTGACCGGTTTTCGCTATTTTGATCGATTTTATGGTTACTTTGTCACTAAGTTTTTGACTATTTATCTATTATTTGGCGAAGTTTATAACATATACTAATCCTTTTCTTTTTCTTTCTTTTACATGACTTGCATCGGGAGCGACGAAGAGTCTCATACGAGACTCATCATGACTTTGTCAAGCAAATGATTTACATCCACACTTCTCGCATTCTTCTGGTCTAACCTTAAAATAAATAGGGCGGAATAATATCTTCACCTGCCCTAGTCATTTTATCTCCTTTCTTTAACTCCGTCACTTTACTTTTATTTGTATTTTTGTTACCTAACCTTATACAATTATTGAAAATGCTTAGAATAGTTAGACCTAGAACTATTAAGGGCGGGTAGTTAAATAATAAAATGTGTCGCTAGTTTAATCTATCTTTAGGCCGTTATGCATTTTCAAAACTTTTTAAAATAACTTAGCCTTTTCATTGATATTATAGAAATAAATGAGTTCCAAATTCTTATTAAACTTCATAAAAACAACAAATCTTTTTTCATAACAAAGATCTATTTTCTTATTACCAAGTGCAAAAGAGGAAAATCTTGCTACCCATTTGCATACCCTTTATAAAGACTAAAATTTACATATAATACGTACTTTTAGTAAACCATCTATTTTTATTATTTTGCATTTTTTTTGATAAGCCTCATGCAATTGCTTTGTTCAAATAGAATATTTTCCTTGCATTTTACAAACAAATTTCATGCAATACTATATATACATACATATCTTTTAAATAATTATTTGCAAACGTCTTTTTCAACCCATGTTCTCCTAAATATACATTTTTAAATAATACTAACCTAAGTTTGACCGGACAACCGCAAGTTAGCGGATCCTTTAGGGTGCCTAACCCCTTCCCTTTAGGATAATAAAGAACCCTTACCTAGAATCTCACATAGCTTTTGCAGACCTTTAAATGGAGATCATTTGTAGTATTTTATGCTATATTTTCAGTGTCCTAATTCACTATAATAATTAGGTGGCGACTCCTTAAAATGCATTTTAGGAATCAACCATGCGTAGCACTAATCCCGTTTCCGACTCCGGTTGAAATGGGGCGTTACATATATAATTTACGGATATCGATTGTGCGCAGAATAATTGATTGAAGGAGAAGAATTGATAATTGGTGTCACGACCCGATCTCGGGCCCGCGACTGGTGCCTTACCCCGGGCACCCTAGTGATACAACATCAGAGAAAATCAGCGGAAATAAAAACTTAAACATGAAATAAGATAAAATAAGAAACAAAGCAACCAAAACGGTTACCTTTCTGCATATATATATACCGAGCGCTTAAATCCTTTTACAAACCCCGCCACAACAAGATACATGCACTTATGAATTTTATAACAACTATGACGGGACAGGGCCCCGCCATACCCCTGAATGTAAGCACCTACAACGACAGGGGACTATACCAAAGATAAGCCTCCGGAAAAACGGAGCTTCCCAAACGTCAATGTGATCCTATGGCGAGGATCAACAACCGTACCTCTACTGCGGCATGAACGCAGCCTCAAGGAGGTCGACAACAGTACCAAGTATGTGAAATCAAAATATCAGAAATGAAATCATAGTAGTCTATATAAAGCAGAGACATATATGATAACCAAACTACAGACATAATATGTAAGCAAATATGTCAAGTCAGGGACTCACGCCCTCAAAGTCATCACTCAAATATAACAATGGGTCTCACGCCCACATCATCAATCATGCCCGTGGAATACCTTCCTCACTGCCGGCAGTCTATGATATAACAACACTAAGAAGTACATATGAACACCAGGTCACACCTGTGTTATAAAAAAAACGTACGGGGCAAGTACGAAGGCTAACTACCAGATACCAAAGCCGCATCATCAACTGACCGGGGCAAGTACGAAAGCCAACTACCAGATACCAAAGCCGTACTAACAATACTATACAACCAAACCACGAAGCTGATACGGGGCAAGTACGAAAGCCAACTACCAGATACCAAAGCCCTGTCACGTAGCTGACCGGGGCAAGTACGAGGGCTAACTACCAGATACCAAGGCCGTATCACGAGACTTCGCCACGGCGACACGGGCAAGTACGAAAGCCAACTACGGATACCAAAGCCGTGTCACGTGGCCGGCGGCAAGTCTGAGGGCTAACTACCGGATACCGCGTCAGATCACGAGACTTCGCCACTAAACCGAACGGGCAAGCGCGAAGGCTAACTACCAGTACCAAGGCCGAATCGGCGGAGACGGGGCAAGTACGAAAGCCAACCACCAGATACCAAGGCCGAATCAGTAAAACCTCATGGAGAGCTAGTCCATGGAATAACGCTATCAACAGGAGCGCACCCGTGGAACCCTCCGTCACTGCCGGTACGTCCAAGTAAGATCATAACAAATCAGCCGGCCCTCCATCGAGAGACGCGGTGGTATAGAAATAAAATACTAGCACGACAAGGCTATCACACACAAACATAGGCAAGTTACACACAACTCAAGGTACTTTCATTTTATGTCAACAATATGGGTTTCAAACCCAAAAATAATACCTACTTTCATTCTTTCAAAAAGACCTATACTTAAATCAAGTTACCATTTTAAAACCAATGATAAAACCATTCTTTTGCTTTCATAAAGTCGTTATAACTAACTTCCCATAAAGCTGTTATAACACTTTATGTTTTAAACCAATTTAAGACAAAACCATGTCTCTCTTTTAAACCAAAAACTCTTCGATTCCTCAAGTCTCTTTTCTTTTAGAAATCAAGTTCCTTTTAAAGACCAAATACGCATTACTCGCGAATGAGGTTTCACAACTTTCTACACAATTCGAGTTCTTCATATATCATATCAAGTCAAATATAATTCAAGTCCTTTATCTTTTAAAATCAGTAAACCAACCAAATTCACTTAGAACACGACGCCTACTGCACTACATAGTTCACAACAATCATACTAGAAAAGATAGGAAGAGGTTCACATACCTCGCGACGATTATCGACAATTAGCAAAACGCTCCACGTACTCTAACTTGCTCGCCTTTTCCACCCTTCAAGTAGAATACGCTACTCGTAGTACTTCAACCTAAAAAGGCCACAAAACGTCTATCAACCTCTAGATCTCTTCGTAGAATAATTCTAGATACAAGATTCCTTATTCTACGGAAAATTCCTAGAAGACTCTCCCCGCAACCACATAAATCTCCTCATCTTACGAGGCCTGCTACCAAATCCCATTTTCGAATATGAATTTGAATAGATTCTCTTTATTATTCTAAATAGGGTTACACGTCTAACCGGACGTGTACAATTCTACTCCACAATAATACTACAAGTCTACTGTAAATACAATCCTATGTAAATACAGTTCAATTCTTATCCATATTCATTCTACATATAGTATACTCAACTATACATTACTACAACATGTAATATCCAATTACAATAGGGGGACAAAGATCATTACCTCGATAAGCCCAAAATTATCCAAGTTTATAAGTCGATCTTGAGCAACGTTTAGCTCCAATTCTTTACGTTCCAACCCGCTCCAAGCAACCCTTAGAAGTTTCTAAACAACTTCTCTTAACACTTCAACCAAGCTTATGAAGATTTTCTAGGGTTTCATTTTGCGACTATTGGAATAAAGTAGTATTTCCGGGCTCCTAGTATTGAAATAACTTTGGAATACTACTAGGGATACTAGGCCAAGGTATTTGGGATTATACAATAATACCCAAAGTATTTTCTACTCAAGTGGGGGAAGGGGGACGAAAACAACTACAAAGGGGAGGGGAGTATTTTGCCTTGGAAGCTTAAGTGTGGGATGAAAATTGTCTTCAACCTAATGGGGTATATATAAGAATCGCGGTCAAGATTAATGCAAGTGGGTGGTGAGGATGGGTACATGTGTGTGGGTAGTTGGCCAACCAAGTGTTCACCACAAAAATGGGACAAGTGGCCACCACAAAAATGGGCCACTTGTCCACCTAAAAACGCCCACTCATTTTCTCCACCCGGCCAACATGGCCACACGGGTGAAACGTGTCGCCCCTACTGCCCAAAATATTTCATCTTAGAAAATATCCGTAATGCCAAAAATCCGAAAATAAAGTGGGCCCCACAAAATCGTAAATTTTCAGTGGCCCCACGTGACCATTTCGGAAATAAAATTTCATAATACTCAAATATTCTAAAAAGTCCAAATACCAAATCGGGAATCCAATTCCCATTAACGAACCTTTTTCCTTCACAAAATCCGAAACTTTTCCGAAAAATCACATCTTTCTTCCTTTCCAATTTTTGTGTCGTATTCTCGCACGCACGCCCTCATATACATACTCTGGAACTACGGGTGTAACATTCTCCCTTAGAAACATTCGTCCGAATGTTCCTTCTAAGTCTCCAAAACACACGCGTAGGTATAGTCTCCACTACTATACTTACAGAACCAATTATGCCACACATGGCCATAATACCACATACGCGCAAAACTCACATCCAAGCCAACGAATAATCACCTCAAATCGTATAACAATACCATTAGCTCCACCTATGGTCCAAAGGATACTTTCTTCACACACGAAATGATCACTTATTCTCATAACACATGCTCGCTTTCTTCCCTTACTCGTCGCACTCCTCGCAGACACTCGAACTCTTCCTCATATACTTACCACATTTCGCATCGTTTGCTTTCCAAAATCTCGGGTTACTATCTCTAACTTGTCATCATTAATCGGGAACACTGCGGAGGATATCCGATTACTCTTCCAAACATAACAACATGGAATACGGACGACGCTTCCTAAGTCGGATGACAGTGTAACTTATAGGCAACCCGCCTATTCTACTATTATATGAAAATGCCCAAAGTACCTGCTAAGTTTCCCTTCTTCCGACTTCACACACCTTCCGGTGGTACTTCAAAGACCCACCGTCAACTGAACTCCAGTGTCGACGCCGATTATCCACACGACTGGCTGACTCGAGTGCTAAAAACCTCTTACGATAAGCTTCACCTTACCCACATCCCGAATCAAGTAGGGACCAACTATCTCGAACCTTGCCAACATCGAACCAATCGACCAAGAACCTACACTTTCGTCCATACAAGGCTTCATAAGGGACCATCCGAATACTAAAATGGTAGCTAGTATAATACTCACTCAACAAGAGGCAAATAATCCTCACCGCTACCCCTGAAATCAAAACACCGGCCCGTAACCTATCCTCAAATATTCGGATAAAATGCGTTGTTCGTCGTCGCCCGGGTGAATGCACATCGAGACTCACTGAGTTCCTAACCCCGCCGTAAAACCTCCCAAAAGAAATAGCCATAAACCGGGCTCCACCGCCGCCATAAAATAAAAGTAGGAACCCTGCGACTTTACAACCTTCACGATAACATCTCGCATAACCTCCGCCGAGTAAACAAATCCTAATCGAAGACAAGATGGGCTGACCATCGCCGGCCATCGGGTCGAACGCATCCACGAACTCGCACGATGGTTACCTAACTTGGGCTTAACACCTCGTGACTTATCATCTAGCGGGACCACCTCAAATCCGACCACCACAATCCGAGCCGCGGGTTGACTCGCGATATGGCCTCAACCCGACCCACTTCGTACTAAACTCTCGTTCCCCGATCCGGAACAACCTTACCAGTTCACGTCATGAAAGCTACCACTTCTATCTCACACTACCCATGGAATTATCCCACAATATATATCATGCATACCAAGTACTTCGACAAGGACCAACCGTAACATCCACTCAGGACGGCCTTTCATCCAAGGTCCCAACTGTTATAAATTCTAAGGCTCCCCATTTTCTCGTCCCCAGACTTACCCTTTTCAACTACCCATGTTTTCTAATCACAACTTACACAATGCTAACCGAACATAGCACTCCACATGTATCTACCATAACGACCTAAACAAGTCTCTTAAGGCTGAAGATATCTCTGTAACTACTGCCTCACTTTCCCTTTGTCGCTCTAATCAAATCCTGCTCTATTGGGCGCATAACTATAGAAGGTGATGAACCAGCCACTGATCCCGAAGGCTGAGTCGTAACATTCGCGCCACCTCTAGTCGGACAATTTCTCGCAAAATGGCCCTGCTGGCCGCAAGCCTAACAAGCTATCTAAGTAGTACGGACTTCGTAAGAACACCTACCGCAACGCCATACCGGTGGGGTGGCCTCTGCAGCTAACACCTCTTCCTCTCAGAACCATGAATCCTCAATCGACTGGTAGGCTAAGTCATCCCACCAGATCCTCCTACTAGGACATTCTCTCGCCACATGTCCGCTACTAACGCGGGACATAACGAGCCAATAAGTCAAACTCTCATCAGTATTCCCGAACCGTCCGCCTGCTCGCCTCAACCTCATAAATCTATCTCGCCCGAGCTCTCCTCATCTGCGAGGCGCAAGGTGTAAGAAATGCCTTCGAGGTCTTGATCACTTTCATGATCCGCAGAATCGTCGAATAAACTCACGATGATCTTCCTCGGTTCTAGATCCATAGAACTCGTGGATCGCAACTCGAAGTCCCAAATCTCAACTATCGGATCTAGGGTGAACTATCGCATCGCGGAACCTCCGACTCTGCTCGTTCTCATTCCTAGCCACAAGCCTAGCTAGTAATCGAGCCATTTCCTTGTAACTCATATCCTCGGCTCACGGTCGTGAACCGGAGGCTCGGTATCGTGGTCTCGTAGCTACCGCACGCTTCTAAACTCTCCTGGGGCTAGCGGCCGAACTCCTGAATGCGATGCCTCGATAATGACTGGGCACGTGCCTCGTAACCCTCGTGCTCTACTCGCAGCCTCCTCTCGCCGCTTGCCTCCCGGGCTCGTTGCCTTGCGTAGAGGCATAACGGGTGAAAAGAATACGTCGGAGGAGTCCAACTTATAACACGCCTCTAAGGCACGATCTCGAGTGAGAAGAATGGAAACCAATCCTAAATATCCTGCAGCCTCTCGATTATAGATGGTGCGCACGACACACCGATAATCAAGACTTACTAGACACGCCTCAGACACTTTCCGAGGACTAATCGCTCGATACCACTTTTGTCACGACCCGATCTCGGGCCCGCGACTGGTGCCTTACCCCGGGCACCCTAGTGATACAACATCAGAGAAAATCAGTGGAAATAAAAACTTAAACATGAAATAAGATAAAATAAGAAACAAAGCTAACCAAAACGGTTACCTTTCGCATATATATATACCGACGCTTAAATCCTTTTACAAACCCTGCCCACAACAGTACTACAGACATCTATGAATTTTATAACAACTATGACGGGACAGGGCCCCGCCATACCCCTGAATGTAAGCACCTACAACGACAGTGGACTATACCAAAGATAAGCCTCCGGAGAAACGGAGCTTCCCAAACGCTGAACTGTGATCCTATGAGCGAGGATCAACAACCGGTGTACCTACCGCGGCATGAACGCAGCCCCGGCGAGGTCGACAACAGTACCAAGTATGTGAAATCAAAATATCGTAAATGAAATCATAGTAGTCTATATAAAGCAGAGACATATATGATAACCAAACTACGATTACATAATATGGCGAATATGTCAAGTCAGGGACTCACGCCCTCAAAGTCATCACTCAAATATAACAATGGGTCTCACGCCCACAACATCAATCATGCCCGTGGAATACCTTCCTCACTGCCGGCAGTCTATGATATAACAACACTAAGAAGTACACATGAACACCAGGTCCCACCTGTGTTATAAAAAAAACATACGGGGCAAGTACGAAGGCTAACTACCAGATACCAAAGCCGCATCATCAACTGACGGGGTCAAGTCCTAAAGCCAACTACGGATATACCAAAGCCGTACCAACAATACTATACAACCAAACCACGGTTCGATACGGCAAGTACGAAGCCAACTACCAGATACCAAAGCCGTGTCACGTGACCGGCAAGTACGGTGGCTAACTATCAGATACCAAGGTCAGATCACGAGACTTCGCCACGAAGGCGTCACGGGCAAGTACGAAGCCAACTACCGATACCAAAGCCGTGTCACGTGTCGACCGGGCAAGCACGAGGCTAACTACGGATACCGCGTCAGATCACGAGACTTCGCCACTAAACTAAGCGGGGCAAGTCGCGAAGGCTAACTACCAGTACCAAGGCCGAATCACCACGAGGCGGCAAGTACGAAGCCAACCACGGATACCAAGGCCGAATCGGTAAAACCTCGCGGAGAGCTAGTCCATGGAATAACGCTTATCAACGTGAGCGCACTCGTGGAACCCTCCGTCACCGCTTCTGCACGCCCAAGTAAGATCATAACAAATCAGCCGCCTCCATCGAGACGCGTGGTATAGAAATACAATACTAGCACGACAAGGCTATCACACGCAAACATAGGCAAGTTACACACAACTCAAGGTACTTTCATTTTATGTCAACAATACGGGTTTCAAACCCAAAATAATACCTACTTTCATTCTTTCAAAAAGACCTCTTTTTACGTAAAAGATACTAATACTCGTAGTATCAAAAACACATTTCCTTTTCAAACCAAATTACTTTACTTTCGTAAAAACCTTTACAAGACTTTTAAAATCAAGTACTCTATACTTTTAAACCAAGTGCCTTTCTTTTAAAACAACATCAAGTATACTCTTTAAAACTCAAATACTTACTCTTTTCAAAACAAGTAACCTATACTTAAATCAAGTTACCATTTTAAAACCAATGATAAAACCATTCTTTTGCTTTCATAAAGTCGTTATAACTAACTTCCCATAAAGCTGTTATAACACTTTATGTTTTAAACCAATTTAAGACAAAACCATGTCTCTCTTTAAACCAAAACTCTTCGATTCCTCAGTCTCTTTTCTTTTAGAAATCAAGTTCCTTTTAAAGACCAAATACTCATTTCTCGCGAATGAGGTTTCACAACTTTCTACACAATTCGAGTTCTTCATATATCATATCAAGTCAAATATAAGTCAAGTCCGTTATCTTTTTAAAATCAGTAAACCAACCAAATTCACTTAGAACATATACGTCTACCGTACTACATAGTTCACAACAATCATGCTAGAAAAGATAGGAAGAGGTTCACATACCTCGCGACGATTATCGACAATTAGCAAAATGCTCCACGCATTTAACCTTGCTCGCCTTTTCCACCCTTCAAGTAGAATACGCTACTCGTAGTACTTCAACCTAAAAAGGCCACAAAACGTCTATCAACCTCTAGATCTCTTCGTAGAATAATTCTAGATACAAGATTCCTTATTCTACGGAAAATTCGGCAGCACCTCCCCTCCCCGCAACCACATAAATCTCCTCCTCTAACGAGGCCTGCTACCAAACCAACAATCCCAGGGGGGGTTACACGTCTAACTGGACGTGTACAATTCTACTCCATAATAATGCTATAAGTCATCAGAATACAAATTCTATGTAAATACAATTCAATTCTTATACATATTCATTCTACATATAGTATACTCAACTATACATTACTACAACATGTAATATCCAATTACAATAGGGGGACAAAGATCATTACCTCGATAAGCCCAAAATTATCCAAGATTATAAGTCGATCCTGAGCAACGTTTTAGCTCCAAATCCTTACGCTCCAACCCGCTCCAAGCAACCCTTATAAGTTTCTAAACAACTTCTCTTAACACTTCATCTAAGCTTATGAAGATTTTCTGGGGTTTCATTTTGCGACTATTGGAATAAAGTAGTATTCCTGCTCCTAGTATTGAAATAACTTTGGAATACTACTAGGGATACTAGGCCAAGGTATTTGGGATTATACAATAATACCCAAAGTATTTTCTACTCAAGTGGGGGAAGGGGGACGAAAACAACTACAAAGGGGAGGGGAGTATTTTGCCTTGGAAGCTTAAGTGTGGGATGAAAATTGTCTGCAACCTGGGGTATATATAGAAGAATCGGGTCAAGATTAATGCAAGTGGGTGGTGAGGATGGGTACATGTGTGTGGGTAGTTGGCCAACCAAGTGTTCACCAAAAATGGGACAAGTGGCCACCACAAAACGGGCCACTTGTCCACCTAAAAACGCCCACTTACCCTTCTCCATTCTACTAACATGGCCACACGGGGGTGACACGTGTCGCCCCCTACTCGTCCAAAATATTTCATCTTCCGAAAATATCCGTAATGCCAAAAATCCGAAAATAAAGTGGGCCCCACAAAATCGTAAATTTTCCCGTGGGCCCCACGTGACCAATTTCGGAAATAAAATTTCATAATACTCAAATATTCTAAAAAGTCCAAATACCAAATCTGGGAATCCAATTCCCATTAACGAACCTTTTTCCTTCACAAAATCCGGAAACTTTTCCGTCGAAAAATCACATCTTTCTTCCTTTCCAATTTTTGTGTCGTATTTTCGTACGTACGTTCTCATATACATACTCTGGAACTACGGGGTGTAACATTTGGGATGAAGAGGAAAATAGGGAAAGATATGGAAGAAGAGGATTGTGGAAACTTTCTCTATGTCTTCATTAATGAACAAAATGCACAAATGTGCATTATTTATACAGTGTATAGAAACAGAAAATGAACTGCACTGCTAACCAACTTTAACACTACTCCAACAAACTATAACTACTCTAACAATTTCCAAAACTAACTTGCAACAAACTCTAACTAACTATATATATTTTAACACCCCCTTCGAGCTGGGCACTGAAAACAGAGTTTTCAGTCCTAGTTTGGTAACAATAGCAACAATAGCAAGCGCAACAGTGGTGCAGACACGGTTCTGACGTTCCTGCACCTTAAGATTGTTAAACAATGTTGCAAGAACATCCTGAGGCCCAATGGCTTTAGCAATGTAGACAAATGTGTTCACTACTGCTCGACGAATACCCTTATTGTGCGCTTATCATCTCAAGAAGCTCAAACAAAATCTCATCCACTCCTTTGCACTAACAAATTCAGCACCGCGGTCAGAAATTTGACCGACAAGGTCAATACAATCCTCCTGGACTTTCTCATGACGATTCTTCAAGATAGGTGTCAACCGAGGAAGCAAGTCCTTAATTGGAGAAGTCATTTTAGTCATACCAATAACATTCACAATAGCCTTGAGAGCCCCCAATATATATCCTAAAACCTCTGGGTATTCTTCTCCCAAGTACTCATACAAGACAACACCAAAATGGCCCATTAGTTGCTCTTCCCCACACTGCTTCATAACTACAACAATTCTGGATATTAGAACTGCAGTTTGCTGTCTCCATTTTATGGTACCACAAATCTGAGGAAGGTACGGCTTAACTCTTTGACCAAGTGCATTTACAACAGCACCATCAGCAAGACCAGTAGTAGGTCTAGCA
The DNA here is from genome assembly GCA_029844215.1 of Przewalskia tangutica. NCBI lineage: Eukaryota > Viridiplantae > Streptophyta > Magnoliopsida > Solanales > Solanaceae > Przewalskia > Przewalskia tangutica. The sequence continues at coordinate 136,688,066 of CM056720.1, read as the reverse complement.
GCAGGCACAGTGGCAGAAGCAACAACAATAACACCAATACCATCAACTCTAACAATCTACCACCAACACCAACAACATCAGCAGTGTCCACAACAGCACTGTACTCTCATCTGGAATCAGATATAGAAGGCAAATAACTGCTTCAACAGCACTAGCATCAACAGTACCAGCATTAACATTTAACAGCAGGAGCTACAACTCCCACAATAGCAACGAAGAACCCCTCGTTCTCTAGTCACACTCGGACTAGAGAATCCCTTTATTATGCCTATGTAAGTGTTGCGATTTTTCTATATGCTTACGCAAGTGTACGTATCGCTAAATAAATAAAGTCTATAAGACCGAGTTATTGTCCACAGAGACTGGTTTATCAATTGCCGTTTATCTAATTTATAGTTTCTATTTGGTTAACGTTCAAGTGTTTGGTTTATGAACTAAGAATTAAACTAAGAAATAAGCAATAATAACAAACGATGATAATACTTTGGGATTTAAACAGTTATGAAGGGGATTAGGATTTCAAATCTCCTCAACTATCCACTCTTTTGTTAATGCAATACTAATGATTCTTCTTCTTATTAAGATAGCAGATTAAATAAGATGTTCTATATTCCGGTTAGGATATATAAAAATTCAACCTTATGCAGAAACCTTGTATATTTCTATGATAGGTTTTACCACACATAAGGATTAAGAGCAATAACCTTAAACACTACACAAGTATCGGGGTACTTTCGTCCATAATTTTAACCTATGTCTAGATAACTATAACATATTCAAATCTCCCTTTTCAGATCTCGATTCGAAATCATATAAGTTAAGACAATTAATGGCTAGTTAATTATCAAACAATCAATACAAATTGAATAGATCTTAATATAACTGAAGAAGAAATCACTAACAATGCATTAACTTATGAAAAGAGTTTCAAGTTGATTCGATGGAAAACCCTAATAAAGAAATTAGCTCCTAGACATTTTCATGCTAAGAACTAATTTCATATCCAACATAGACTGAAATAAAATAAGGGAAAGAAAGAACTTGAATAAAAGAGTCTCCAATCTTGATCTAGCCTCCAGTTCTTGCCTCCCAAAATATGATATGAGATATGAGATATGAGAGGGTTTCAGGATTTTATATCTGAACAAAACCTCGTTTCGGACCATTGTACCCTTATGAAATTTCGACTTATTTTCTGAAAAACACGCATCGGCGCCGCGACGCTGCTGCCAAGCGTCGTGGCTCTTATTCAGCCGAAAACCAACTGGACTCGCTGGAAATATTGCGCCGCAGCGCTCACGACGGTAATTTTCTTTTGCATTCTGGAAATTCAGCGCCTCGGCTCTAATCCTTCGGTCGCGGCTTAGCAGTGCCGCGACCCTTCCACTCTTGCGCTGCGGCACTTCTCCATTCTTAATTCGGATTCTTGCCAGATTTCTTCCATGCCTCCCGGGACTTCTTAGGTTTGACTGCTTGGGATTTGCTTGTGCAATTTCATCCTCAATTCGGTATTTTCTCCTTTAGGACGGTTGTGACTCAAAAGAAAGAAAAACAACCCTAACACTATACTAAACCCAAAAGAAAATTGGAAAATACTAACTAAAAAGGACTCAAAAGTGTATATAAAATAGACTCAACAGTACGCTCTTAGAATAAGCCTAGCAGCAGCAACGAAGAACCTCTCGTTCTCTAGTCATACTCGGACTAGAAAATCCCTCGATTCTCCCTACGCAAGATTTTATAATAATCTCAGACATGCAGTGGAGTCTCCCTCAATTTTCAGTCCAATTCTGGCTAGAAATTCCTCAATTCTCATGTCCTGAGCTAAACAAATGAAAACAGGCAATCGAACAGTTGATTGACTTGTGAAAAACTCTGTAAATTGAGCTTCAACTGAATCTATATTGCTTCCGATGAAGTATCCCTCAGTTCTCAGTCGATTTGCCGTTGAAAACTCCTCGATCCTTCCATCAGTTTATTATTTATGATGTGTTCTCCATCATTAATAACTAAATCGCAATCGCACCATACACTCATCAGCGTTTTCAACAAGCAGATGTACTGAAATGGTAGAATTATATGGCTCTACCACTGTATTTGAAATTTCAGAACATGTTCCTCCACCAAGTGAGTGGCACACTTGGAAACCTTGAAGACAGTCACAATTCTCAGCCTCCTTCCTGATGCATTGTGCCAGGCTCGAGATGTATGAGCACTGCACGCGGAACAAACCTCCCACATGAAGTTTCATTGTAATACACATTAACACGTTCCAATTACAGATCTGAAGTTCCAACATATCGTCCAGTTGGATCAATTCCATGTTCATTACATACAACTTCCCAAAACTTTGACCCGATCTGGTTTCCACATTGTCCACCTTGGATGTGAAGGATTTCTCTCATCTTTTCTCCCGACAGACGCACCTCAGAATTACAGATCGTAACATTCCTCGATTTCCGACTCCATCAAACTGGATTTCTTCGAGCTATCACATGAATGAATTGAATCGACCAACTGCGAACTCAATTCATCGATTTCAATACTCAATCTAGGGTTACAGATTCACTTCATTTTCAATTGCGAATACAGAAATTTAAAAGATTTGTTTCTCAAATTGAATATTGTCTATCTCTCAACCGAGACTGATTACAGATCGATCGAAGCTTCAGATACCAAAATGCAGTATGATTTAGATCAGTAATCGATTAATTAAACACAGAAACAGAAAAAACAATTTCAAACCTATACAAGGTAAATCCCTCAGTTTCTGCTCCTAGTTCAGCAGAAGTCTCCTCGATTCGTCTTGCATGACTTTGATACCATGTTAAATATATAATTTACGGATATCGATTGTCGATTGTGCGCAGAATAATTGATTGAATGAGAAGAATTGATAATTGGGATGAAGATGAAGAGAGGGAAAGAGACGGAAGAAGAGGATTGTGGAACTTTCTCTATGTCTTCATTAATGAACAAAATGCACAAATGTGCATTATTTATACAGTGTATAGAAACAGAAAATGAACTGCACTGCTAACCAACTTTAACACTACTCCAACAAACTATAACTACTCTAACAATTTCCAAAACTAACTTGCAACAAACTCTAGACCAACGACTGCTAAAATTGGAGTTGAGATTGATTTAGCTAAACCCTTAGTTAAAGAAGTTCTCCTGGAGATTAGGAAGAAGGATGGTTCCTGTGTCAATATCCTCCAAGCAGTTGACTACGAAGCTATCCCTTCCAATTGTTCTTACTGTAGAAAGAAAGGCCACAACGACTCCAAATGAAGATTACAACAGTTTGAATCGAGAAAAGTAGATGTGGAGCCTAATTGAGCTTTCCCATGGAGTTTTAACTAGTATGAGCAGGAATGCGCATGAAGGGAAGGACCAAGGACCTATGGGTCCTTTAGTTTCTACGACTGATGCTCCAAGCCAAGTAGTCAGTCTTGAGGCCCCTATCTACTCCAACCCCACATTTGAGCAGGTCATGGTGGAAACAGATGCAACTTTTTCGACTGACGAGGGATGGCAAGAATTAACTAGAAAAAAAGGTAAAGGAACTTCCAGAAATAGGCAGGCTCCCCTGAATACATTGAAGCTGAATCCCCCAGTTAGACAATGGATGCCTTAACCCAGCCTAGATATTGAAATACGCATATCATAGAGACTAGGGGAAAACACTGTCATTATCACTCATGTTGTTTAGGGTGATAATGTTTCCACAATAGTTGAGGTTCCGTCGAACTCAAGAGCAAGGAAGAAACCTCCCTTTCCCAACAAATAGATCTTAGGAAAGGGAGAAGGTAGGGAAATAAGAAGAATATTGATAAGAAGGCCAAGAAAACTACAGTTCCAAAAATTACAAGATCGACTAAGAAAGTGAAGCAGTGTAAAGTTATTGATCTCCTTGAAGTTGAGGATCTTTTAGAGATTTTGAATAGTACTTTGAATCAGGTAAAGGCCCATATGGCCACTAACCTGCTTCTTTCCCCACTAATAAAAATAAATTCTATGTCTGTGTGTCTATTCCCCCTGAGATGACCATTGGAAATGAGAATAGTTTCAACACTAATATTTACCTTTCCCCCATATCATTGGTCTGGACCCCCGAATTAGACAAGAACAATGCCATCAGAAAGAGTTTAGAGATAGGAGAAGATGAGATTATTTATTTGTTGAACTCCCAGTATTTGAAAGATATACTAATCATTTATGATGCAGCCATTAACGACTCAGAATGGCTTGATCTTTACCCTATTAATACTAAGTTGGTGCATATGAGATCTCCCTACTTTGGCTCCCCTGAAGAGATTATGAAAGATGACTCAGATGAATTTGAATCGTCTAAGTATGAAGATGATTATGACTTTGGAGGTTATGAACAACCAGAAGATGGGCTAAAAGTGAATCTTCCCAACATTGTTCAGCAAAATATGACTATTTCAACAATTTGTCACCTCGGTGGCTGTCCAGTTCCGGTGAGATGATGCAAAAAGCCTTTACAAAGGCTCAAAACGGCAAAACCCCCAGTGTTCTCCATGATTGATACAATCACATGGAATGTAAGGGGCACTAGAACCCAAGCTACAACAGAAAGGATCAAACTCCTTAAAAAGAAAAACAAACTCTCATTATTAATCCTCCAGGAGCCTATGGCTAGAGCCGACAAAATTGATAGATTCAAAAGGGCACTTGATTTCCCTTATGCCTTTTCCAACTGTTCTAACAAAATCGGGGTACTATGGAATCAGGATTTCATGATTGACATCATGTAAGACAAAGAGCAACAAGTCCTCTTGAAATTAATTCACCTGAATAATCCAACTCCTTTCTTTCTTACTGTAGTCTATTCTATGTATGATGAAGCCCCGAGAATGGAGTTATGGGAAGATTTGAGAAAGACTGCTGATAAAATGCAAGGCCCTTAGGGGTGGTGGGTGATTTTAATGTCATTGTTAGCGATATTTCGACTGCTCACACAAGCGTACCCATTGTTCACAAGTAATATAGTCTGTAAGACCGAATATCGTCCACAGAAACTGGTTTCTAAGTACCGTTTATCTATTTTATGTTATCTATTTGGCAATCGATATTTGATTGGGGTATTTATTTAACTACTAGAATAATTGCAAGATTTAAACCAATAAAGTTGTAATCAGTTATGAATGAATTAGTGCTTCCAAAATCCTCGACTATCCACTTTATTCAATCTTTAATGCAACTAAAATGATTCTTCTTCTTCGTTAAGATAGCGGTTAACTAGACTGTCTTATATTCCGGTTAGGACATATAATCACTCAACCCCAGTGCATAACCCTTCTATATTTCTATGATAGGATTTACCACATAGGAGGATTAAGAACAGTAACCTATAATGCTACACAAGTATCGGGGTACTTTCGTCCGCGATTTTAACCTATGTCTAGTCAATTACAGCATATCCAAATCTCTCCTCTCGGTTTTTGATTCGAAATCATATAGGTTATGATAACTAGTGATCAATTAATTATCAAACATTCATACCAAATATTGACTAAATATTAATCAAGCGAAGAAGAAATCAAACTACTGCATTAATTCATGAATAACAGTTTCAAGCGATTCATAAGAAAAGCCCTAATAGAGTGTTTAGCTCCTAGCCATAGTCACACTAAGAACTAACACAATATCCATACATAAACTGAATTAAAAACGAAAGAAAGAAAATTACGTATAACAAAGTCTTCAATTGTAGCTCCAAATCCGCCTGTGTTGTGTTGTCTTGTAGAATGACCAACCTCCCCCATAGCATTAATCCCTAGGGCTTAAATATCCTCTAATTTTCGTGCCCTATGGACCAATCCGTCCTTAGCCAATTTGCCTTCGGAACTGAAATTTTCCGCGTCGGCATGATTTTGCATCGGCGATCGCTGCACGAAACTCCCGCAGCCTTCTCAAAGACAAATGACATCTGCGGTCTTGAAGGTTCTGTGGCTCTCGGTAAATATGGCACCGCGGTTACGATAGTGCACCATGCGATGTCTTCTTTCGCTCTGAGTTGCCAACTTTCGTCCTTTTTGCCTCGAGAACACCTTTCCTGCCCATTTCTCGTTCCTTTTTGCCATTTTGCCTTTTTGCACCACTGTGACTCAAAAGAAATAAAAACAAATCTACTACTATACTAAACACAACAAAAATGAGTAAAATACCAACTAAAAATGACTCAAAAGACGTATACAAAATACGCCTAACAAACACTCTCAACCTTAACCTTTGCTCGCCCTCGAGCAAAAATCAAAACAAAAACAAAGACTCAAATCACGCAGCTGCACAAGGTTACTTAGAAACACATGGACGTCAGTTGGGATAATATGTAGGAACAGATATAGCAATCTAGAATTTCAAGTCAGATATTTCGCAAATTCATCTCAATCATAAGTAATGGAAGCATGAATACCTAACTTATGCATGTCAATTTCATTTAGTTCTACGGGCCTGTTTACTTGCTATTCTCCACTAATCATAGACATACCTACTAGAGATCCTCAGGACTTTTCAGGATTGTAATGTAGGCTTAGGCAGGGGTAGACAAAAGTAGGCATTTAGGCTCAATTTACGTATCATAAGCGTTTTTCTCATTCAACCGTTTTGTCCTTCTTTTTGGTATTCTTTTCAGTTCATACGTATCATTCCCCTTTTCTCTTTTTGAGAGCATGAATCAATTCATTTATTGGGGTGCATCACTTTTTCTCTCTCTTTTTGTATTCTTTTTTCACTCTTTTTCATCCCAAATTTTCAATTACTGCTTATGGCACATGAGGGAATCATGTGGTGTCAAAGAAAATAACTTATTTTAGGCTCAATGGGGCTGACTAGGGATACAATTTATTGTCAGGATATGTAATGAAGGGTAAGAAGAGCTATCAAAGAAATGTCTGAATCATCTCCCTAACATACATCTTAACTATTTCGCCTCAAATAACAAGCAAGTAGACTTCACAGACATTTTTCACTTGACAACACATAGGCTAAACATCAAATATTTCAAATAATCAAATTTTCATGAATTTTTGCATATCTACTTAAACACACAGATTTTAGCTTCTCATTCCACTATATTATCCCACTTAGTTCACTAAGCGTTCCAAATAAGCACAACATGCATGATAAAAAAAATTTGACTCACATAAAACACAAAACAACAAAAGACTCACAAAAATAAAATAAAATGAAAACTCCCCCCAAACTTAAACTACACATTGTCCCAAATGTGTAAAAGACTCAAAAATTCAAATGGAACGACTTACAGACATACAACGACTCAAAATGGTGGTGCTGGCGGCGGATACTGCATTGTCCATTTTAGTGCTTTTTATTTTTGAAGCGTGTTCAGCTGCGGTCTGCGAGAGACCATGCGTGCCTAAACTATTGTGGCCGCTCTGATCTTTCGGCACCGCGGTATTGCATGATGGCACCGTGATGCTGCAACTCCTGATTCAGTGTTTTCCAGCGTTGTTTTCCTGCTTCATGTCCCATTTTCCTCACCTGTCATCACAACACAAACAAAAATACCAAAAGTGAGACTGTTCAATTTAAAATAAAACAAAATAAAACGAAAAATTTAAATAACATAATTAAAACCTTGGGTTGCCTCCCAAGTAGCGCTGTCTTTAACGTCTTTTAGCCGAACGCAATTAATCCTTACTAGTGCCTGGTGGATCCTTCTGCGAACGGCTTGCAATCCGAATAGTTAATTTTGTCGGCCTCACTTCACCTACACCATTTCTATAGAACACAGAAAAGGGTAGTACTTTTATGCTTGCCCCCAGATTGCCCAATACTTGCTTGCATTCAAAATTCCCTATAGTGCAAGGAATAATGAAGCTCCATGGATTTCTAGACTTCTGGGGGGTTCTCTTGAGGGTATGAACTTTCTGTTTGGGAGTCAGCAAAGACATCTGGTGGTGTTTCTTCTGCAATGGGTACAGCAAAAAGGAACTCCAAGTAATCCAAAAATGTGAAAAATTGGATTCCAGTAACCCCTTCTTTCTTTACATCAACTACCTTTCTCAACTTCTCAACAGCTTGGTGTGGTTCAGACTCCTCACTTTGCTTATCACTTCCCACAATGGTGTCGCTAAGCAGATTTTCTTGAGGTGTATTGATCATCATATCCATCAGTTGCCCTATTTGTGTCTCCAAATTTCTGAGTGACACGTTGGTCTCAGCCATAAACTGAGTCTGACACTTGGTGAGCTTGAGTATGGCTTCCTGCAACTCATTTCGATCTTTCTATGGAACCTGTGGGTTAAGCTGCTGCTGATGACTTCATGCCCCTGATAGTAGTAGTAGTCCATGTGTCATTATTATTTTTTTACTAACTTTACCTACAAAATAAGAAAAACAACAAAAAGTGATAAAAAGATGCTCGCAGAAACTTGTTCTTGGAGTAACCAAATTAGAAATAAAATAACATGTCCAAATATATACAAACCAAATTAGACATAAGAATAGATAGTTCGATATTAAAAGTACGTCAGTCCCCGGCAACGGCGCCAAAAACTTGTTAGCGATATTTCGACTGCTCACGCAAGCGTACGCATCGTTCACAAGTAATATAATCTGTAAGATCGAATATCGTCCACAGAGACTGGTTTCTAAGTACCGTTTATCTATTTTATGTTATCTATTTGGCAATCGATATTTGATTGGGTATTTATTTAACTACTAGAATAAATGCAAGATTTAAACCAATAAAGTTGTAATCAGTTATGAATGAATTAGGGCTTCCAAAATCATCGACTATCCACTTTATTCAATCCTTAATGCAACTAAAATGATTCTTCTTCTTCGTTAAGATAGCGGTTAACTAGATTGTCTTATATTCCGGTTAGGACATATAATCACTCAATCCCAGTGCAAAACACTTCTATATTTCTATGATAGGATTTACCACATAGGAGGATTAAGAACAGTAACCTATAATGCTACACAAGTATCGGGGTACTTTCGTTCGCGATTTTAACATATGTCTAGTCAATTACAGCATATCCAAATCTCTCCTTTCGGTTTTTGATTCGAAATCATATAGGTTATGATAACTAGTGATGAATTAATTATCAAACATTCATACCAAATATTTACTAAATCTTAATCAAGCGAAGAAGAAATCAGACTACTACATTAATTCATGAATAACAGCTTCAAGAGATTCATAAGGAAAGCCCTAATAGAGTGTTTAGCTCCTAGCCATAGTCACGCTAAGAACTAACACAATATCCATACATAAACTGAATTAAAAACGAAAGAAAAAAATTACGTAGAACAAAGTCTCCAATTGTAGCTCCAAATCCGCCTGTGTTGTGTTGTCTTGTAGAATGACCAGCCTCCCCCATATCATTAATCCCTAGAACTTAAATATCCTCTAATTTTCGTGCCCTATAGACCAATCCGCCCTTAGCCAATTTGCCTTGAATCGAAATTTCCGTGTCGATGCCGGTGAAATTCCCGCAGACTTAGCACAAATGGCACATGATCTTGCTGATAACATCGCGGTGCTGAAGGTCCTGTGGCTCCTCGGTAAATATGGCATCGCGGTTCTGCATAGTGGCACCGCGGTGCTGCCTTCTTTCGCTCTGAGTTGCCAACTTTCGTCTTTTTCGCCTCGGGAGCATCTTTTCTGCCCATTTCTCGTTCCTTTTTGTCATTTTGTCTTTTTGCACCGCTGTGACTCAAAAGAAATAAAAACAAACCTACTACTATACTAAACACAACAAAAATGAGTAAAATACCAACTAAAAATGACTCAAAAGGCGTATACAAAATACGCCTAACGGTCATCTGTTGTAACTTGTAAGGAGAAACAAAGAGGGAGGCTTTTTAGAATTGAAGATGGTGCTAATTATATTTCTTGTCTAGCAGATTGTGGTATTTAGGATGCAGGTTTCTTTGGGTCCAAATTCACTTGGTGCGACAACAGAGACCCCCCAACACAATCTGAGAGAGACTGATTTATAATTTTGAGTGGTTTGATTCTTTTGGCTCCACTATTGTAACACACATATCTATGACATGTTCTGATCATGCCTCCTTCATATTCATGTTGGTGCTTTAGAAGTGAACATTATCAAATATTTTAAGTTCTTAAACATTAGGACTGACCATGAGGATTGCATGTCCAATGATAAAGAGGCTTGGGAGGTGAATGCGTTTGGCAATCCCTTGTATTCCCTCAATAATAAAATAAAAAGTGTTTGTTCTAGACTCAATTCTTAGTCACGGGAGGCCTTTAGGGATATTTATGAGGAACCCAAGAGGCTTGAGACTCTTATTATAAGTTTGGAAGAAGCTATAATCTCTGGTGCCTCCGTTGAGAATAGAATGCAATTTTGTCTAACACCAAAGCTAATTTTCGAGGTTTATGATTCTTCAACTCTATTTTGAGATAAAAGGGTAGGGTTAAGTGGCTCTCTGATGGGGACACTAACTCAGATTTTTTTTATGGGGTAATCAAAGGTATGAGAAAAAGGTTAACAATTCATAAGATCTGAGATGGAGAGGATAATTTGCTAGAAGGGACTGAGGCAATAACATCTGCAGCATTGGATTTCTTCCACAAACTCTTCTCTCCAGAACCAACCAATGAGGATCCCAACTCTTTGGATGTTATCTAGAGGGGGGTCTCTAATGAATACAATGTAATGTTGACTTCCATTCCCACCAAAGGAAGAGATAAAAGAGGTTGTTTTTCAGCTAGACCCTGATAGTGCTCCTAGCCATGATGGGCTATGTGGAAAGTTCTATCAAAGCTCCTAGTCCATTATCTCTGGTGATATTTTTCATATTTTGAAAGCTTTCTTTGAGGATGCCCCCCACCCTAAGTTCTTCACACACACCTGCTTAGTCATGATTCCAAATGTTGACTTCCCCAACACTTTACAGACCTAAGGCCCGTTAGCCTATATAATATGTCCACCAAAATCATTTCCAAACTTCTCACTGCTAGGCTAAGCAAATTTCTCCCTAGGATCATCTTCCCTAATCAAAGTGGTTTTGTAAAAGGGAGAGGAATAACTGAAAAAATTCTCCTTGCTTAGGAAATTGTTAATGATCTTGGCAAGCCAGTAGATGGGGAAAATATTCTAGTGAAGTTGGACATAGTTAAGGCCTATGATAGGGTGTCCTGATCTTTCCTCTGCAACATGTTGAGAAAATTGTATTTTGATGAAAGGAGGGTGTACATTGTGTTGAGATTCATCTTGAATAATTGATACTCTTTGATTGTTAATGGGGGTAGGCATGTTTTCTCAGATCAAGTAGAGGGCTTAGACAGGGTGATCCCCTCTCCCCCTAACTTTTTGTATTATCAGCTGAACTACTTTCGCAATCCCTCAATCAACTGAACATGAACAGAAGGTTTATTAGTTTTTCTACGAGCAACCAGGGATCTCAAATTAACCACCTTTCTTTCGCGGATGATACAAGTTTGTTTTGCAATGGTGGTAGAACCTTTGTTAGACTGATTCTTAAAACCTTGACAAAGTATGAGTCAATTTCAGGCCAAAATATCAACAAGTCAAAATGTAGTTTCTCTGTGGCTCCTAAAATAAATTTAGAAACTATAAATAGACTGGTGACACTAACAGGGATGAATTTTGAAGAACTCCACATTAAGTAATTGGGATGCCCTGTGTATTTGAGAAGGAAGAAGAATGAAGTTTTCTCTTCTATGGTCTCCAAGGTGATCAACAGAGTTATAGGGTTGCACCTGAAGTTTTTATCTACTGGAGGGAAGGCTATACTCACGTGATATGTCCTTTTGGCTCTGAACATTCATACTCTAGCAACAGTGCACCCCACCAAAGGAGAAATCGAAGACAACGAATGAGACCTAGCAAGGTTTTTCTGGTCTGGACAAGATAACAACTCTAGACACCATTGGATAGCATGGCCTAAACTTTTCTTTCTTTATGGATAGTGATGTGCCAGATTCAGCAGAGTGGATGAAATCTGTAAAGCTTTCACAACCAAGTTGTTGGGTCCCGAGGGTTAACACTATGGAATAAATAAGATCAAACAACAAAGTAGAACTGGAATGTATGCAGAACACAGTTTCAAATGTCAGCTGAAATGTCTTCGGACATAAGTAACGACATTTGGATAAAAAACTTTGAAAGAGTTAAAGTGCAGTGGAAATAAATAAAGAACACAAAGGTTTAATTTTCATGGGTTTTTAATATAACCCGTGATGGTCAATGACCAAAGGTATTGTATATATATATATATATATATACAATTGAATATATCCTTCTCTTACGAGATTTACAAAATAATACAAAGAAATAAAAAAGGTTAAGTCGCAGATGACTTATGCCTGAAAAATCTATCTAAATAGAAGTGAACAACATCTCATTACAATTGCTTCAATGAAAGAACAAATCTAGAACCTAAGCAGCAATTATAATGTCGTACAGAATGTCGTCACAAATACAGGCAACACAACGATGCAGAATAGCAAACAAGGTTGTTAGCTTAGATGTTGGACATCTTGAAACCCATTTTTTCAAAACTCCTCCAGTTAGGTAGTTTATCACTTCATTCTTATCATTAACAACATCCTTTTCTTCTTTTTCAGCAAGTTCATTACCCAAACCCAAACATTGGTTTATCATGGTAGGTGTGAAAACATAAAACTTGTTATAGAGATATACCTTACCAAATTTCTTTGACTCGACATTCTCCATATCAGACTCTATATTCACATAGAAAAACTTCACAATTTCATCGATGTATGGACTCTTGTTGTTTACAGATCCTAGTAGATTTCTTTCTTTAAAGAAGTCCATTAGACCGTATTCTGTGCATGAGGCTATGTCCACTACTTTTTCAGTTCTTATGATTCTATTCATATACCATGACCAATGTTTAAAATTTGCTTTAGTAAAAAACTTTTCTGAGTGAGCACTTACCTCTGTCTCGGATTCAGATGCAGTTTTGTTCGAGGAGGTGGGTGAACTGGTTTCTTCTGCCTCTGGCTGTGATGTTGTGGGAGATGTTGTGACATTTTCGGCAACATCTTGATCATCCCCTGACAGATCCTCACTCACTGTTCTTTGCAAGAATCCCTTCGAGCAATACTTCTTCAAAGGAGTATCATCCGGAATCTCGTCTTATTCAGTCAACTTTTTCTCAACCGAAGCAGTGGGCTCAGAATGTGAGGGTGATTCTGGGTTTTCAGTTGGTTGTTCAGCAGAGGACGTCTTCTCTTCATCATCTTCCGTGGTCTAGCTGAAGTCTGACTCGTTTCAATCACTGCTCGAGACAGTAGGAACAACAGTATCGAATTTTGGCCTTTTAGCTGCAGCTTCAGGGCTGAAATTTCTTTCAAAATTGCGGGCTAACCTTCTCAAAGGGAACTTGACTGTGCTTTCCCTTTTTGGTAAAACAGTGACATCTGGGAAGCTATCCAAGTCGATTGGATTGTTGTCTTCTCCTGGATAAGCAGTTTCAAGAGGTTCTTGAAAAGTACTTAGTACAATATCTGTGCATTGTGGAGGACTCGTACTCATGGGAGTGTGTTCTGGAATGTTGGGTGACATTTCGGCTGATATTGGAGAAGTATCCATGAGTGAGAATGGTGAAGAAGATGAATGGGTTTTAGGGTTTTTGAAATTGGAGTGTGTTGAGGGAAATCCATCGGTTTGATTGATTTAACCCGAGATGATGAGTGTCTTTTCCCTTTTTTTTTTCTGGAAAAGACTAGACAAGAATGAATAATAGTTGAAGATGAATTTATATACTTGGCAAAATATTTTTGTTTCCAGATTTTAAGAGTTTGTATTGTATTCCAATACTTGTTCCTAAAATTTAGAGATTAAAAGATAGACATCAATATTTGATTATTAGCAAAAAAAATAGAAAAGGTTGTTCAAAGCTGACGACACACAAAATAGGGAAAAATAACTGAATTTTCAAAAATCAGTTACACACTGCATCGCTATAAATATCATTATCTGAGAATGTCATCAGTAATGTTAGCAACATTTTGAACAACACAGGTATCATAATCCCACAAGAACAATTTCATTTCGGCAACAAATCAAGACACGTTTCATACATGATTTTATAGGTTCAATCTCTAGACCAATGTAATATTTTCCCATTGAGTCCTAGATCTAATCATAAAACACATACGAAATTTATTTTCGTGTCAAAAAATAAGAATACTTATTTAGCATCCTCATAATTTCTTTTGATTAAGCACTTTGATACTCCTATAGTATAGGAATGGTATCAATTTTCAAGGGCTTTGCCCAATTTTCATAATTACCGAGAATTACAAAGGCTTTGCCTCATTTTGATACTCTTTTTTTATGATATCTAATATCATCGCAGAGAACGATATCACATTAAAATCATGTTCTTATTTGAAAACCATACATGTATGAGCAAAAATCAGTCATAACAAAAATATTGAAAATCAGATTCTGATAATACAAGGGTAAATGTCACCCGAAATGTTAGAGACATATCGCATTTACATTCGCCAACAAGTCAATTCGAAAATCAGAGACCAAGAGAGCTTTTCAAACTGAAAAATCTCTCATGATCTAAAGCTTTTGTAAAGATATCAGCTAGTTGATGAAGTGTGTCAACATAATCAATTTGAACTAGCTGTTTTTCAACCAAATCTCTTAAAAATGATGTCTAATATCTATATATTTTGTACGAGAGTGCTGAACTGGATTTTTTGAAATGTTAATGGCACTCATATTATCACAATACAAAACTAAGATATTATTTGAAAAACCATAATCTTCTAACATGTGTCTTAACCATATTAACTGAGAACAACAACTCCCAGCTGCTACATATTTCAGATTCAGCAGTTGAGAGTGAGACACAGTTTTGTTTGCGACTATACCAAGAAACTAAATTATTGCCAAGGAAAAAACATCTTCCATTTGTACTCTTTCTGTCATCCACATCACCAGCCCAGTCAGAGTCACTATATCATATTAGATTAGGATTAGTGTCTTTGAAATACGAAATTCCCAACTCACATGTGCCGACAACATATCTGATGACACGTTTTATGGAATTTAAGTGGGAGATTTTGGGACAGGCTTAGAATCGAGCACACACACATACACTAAATATTAGATCAGGACGACTAGCAGTGAGATACAAGAGACTACCTATCATAGAACGATACAATATTGGGTCGACATTTTCCCCAACACCATTTTTACATATAGTCTGTGTTGATCCCATTGAAGTCCTCATATGTTTAGCATTCTCCAATCCAAACTTCTTGAACAAATTCTTGGCATACTTACTCTGGGAGATGAAGATTCCCTCATCATTTTGCTTTATCTGCAAGTCTAAGAATTTTTTTAATTCTCCTATCATGCTCATCTCAAATGTTGAGGACATAGCTTCGACAAAAGTCTTAAGATGGGATTGTGAAGTCGAACAAAAAACTATGTCATCTACATAGATATCAATGACCATATCTACTTCGTGGTGTTTTATAAACAAAGTACAATCAGATTCACCACGTTTGAAACCAAATTCAAGAAGAAACTGAGTTAAATGACCATACCATGCATGTGGAGCTTGTTTTAATCCATACAAGGCCTTTTTCAGCTTGTATACAAATTGTGGATGGTGGGGATCTTCGAATCCTTTAGGTTGTTCAACATACACTTCCTTATCAAGATGTCCATTCAAGAAAGCACCTTTGACATTCATTTGTTGGAGAGTAATCTTTAAGCAACAAGCTATGGCAAGCAACAATCTAATTGACTCAATTCTTGCAACAAGAGCGAAGGTTTCATCATAGTCAATTCCTTCAACTTGAGTGGATCCTTGAGCAACTAGTCTAGCCTTATTTCTCACAATAGTTCCAGATTCATCTGATTTGTTTTTAAAGATCCATTTAGTTCCAATTACATTAGTATCATTGGGGCGAGGAACTAAATCCCAGACTTCATTTCTGGTGAAATGTTCTAATTCTTCTTGCATAGCTTGTATCCACCAATTATCCTTGAGTGCTTCATTTACATTCTTTGGTTTCAATGTAGATACATAACAAGAATGACTTACCTTATGATATACGGTGGACATGCACGCATATCTCACTATATCTCGATAATTTCGTGGTTCATTCCTTCTTGTTCTAACACCTTCGAATACCTCTCCTATCACTTGTTCTGTAGGATGATTTCTCCTAATCCTGGATGAGGGATCCCTGCGTACTGGGTCATGAAGTTCAACCGATTCCTCAATGCAGACGGTGTTCTCGATTTACTTGAGTGTTCTTGAATGTCGTGACATTTGGGGCAACACCTGGATTTTCAGCATTCTGCACATTCTCCACTGTTATTATAACATCATTTTCTGACTTATTTCCTATAAGATCAGCAAAATCATCAAAGACAATGTTAACAAATTCTTATACGGTTTTGGTTCGAAGATTATACACTCGGTAAGCATGGCTATTTTGGGAATAGCCTACAAAGATTTCCTTATCACTTTTAGAGTCAAATTTAGCTAGGTGATCTCTATCATTAAGAACATAACACACACACCCAAACACATGAAAGTAACGCAATCTTTCCATTCAAAAGCTCATAGGGGTCATTTTAGTTCCAGGCCTAAGATAGACTCTATTCGTGATGTGACTTGCAGTATTTAAAGCCTCTAGCCAAAAACGTTTTGACAATTTCTTAGAACTAAGCGTGACTCTAGCCATCTCTTGTAAAGTCCTATTTTTCCTCTACTACACCATTTTGCTGTGGGGTTTTGGGAGCAGAAAACTCATGAAAAATACCCTTTTTCTCACAAAATGTAGAGAACTGACTATTCTCAAACTCTTTTCCATGGTCGGACCTAATCCGAAAATAGAGGAATGGTATAGATTTCTTATTCTAGAGTGTAGTACCTTGAACATACCAAACGTTTGAGACTTTTTCTTTAAAAAAAATATCCAAGAATACCTGGAAAAGTCATCCACAATCACATATGAGTACCTCATGCCTCCTAGGTTGTCTACCTCGATTGGACCCATAAGATCTATGTGCAAAAGCTGAAAGCAGTGAGACGTACCTGAATGTTGTCCATCATTCTGAGCAACATTGTGGGAGACACGAGTTTGCTTACCTTTGAGACAATCTTCACAAACCACTGTTTTATCCTTAGGACTTAGTTTAGGGATGCCTCTTACTGCCTCATAAGAAATTAATCTTTCAAGATTGCGGTAATTGACGTGCCCTAATTTTGATGCCACAAGGTTGTGTCATCGGTCCTAACACTATTGCAAATCTCTTGTTCTCCAACAAGATAACAATTATCGCTTGTTCTTGTACCTGTCATTACACATTGGTTAGCTTCATTAGTAACTGTACAAGCATACTTGTTAAACTTTACCTCTAGATCGTCATCACACAATTGACTTATACTGACTAGATTAGCCATCAAACTGTCAACGTGCAAGACATTCTTCAATGCTGGAACTCCAGGAACACTTAAAGTTCCTCTTCCTATGATTTTACTTTTTCCTCCACCTCCGTATGTAACATTACCTCCACTTAGAGACTCGTAGTTCTTTAGACACTCTTTTGTCCCCGTCATGTGTCGAGAACATCCACTGTCGAAGTACCACGATCCTGAAATGTTAGTCGTCAACGCAGTTATCATTACATCTCACATTCATTTTGGGAATCCAAGGTCTCTTTACCTTTTTTCATGTTACCAGAATCTGGTAAGCTGCCTCGAGTGCTGTCTGGAATGTTGGACAACATTTTCGACGACATTCTGCTCCTGGACTTTTGCAGTTTAAAGTAGTAAGGTTTTAAATGACCAGTCTTGTTACAGTGATGGCACACAAAATTCCACTTTTTTACGAAGCCCATTTTCTCATTTTTGTCAAACAAGTTGGAGAATATGGCATTAATGGATTTCTTGTACCCAAAACCTGCATGTTGTGGTTGACTAACACCTAGAATTTTATCTAGTTTGGAAGTACCGGTGTTGAGCTTCTGGAAGGTTGCTTCGACTAGATCCAACTTCGCACTGATCGTACCAAATTCAAGATCCTTTTTGGTAAGGGTAACCTCTAATCGGGTTATTGTGCCTTTCAAACCTGCATTCTCAAGAGTTAAAGATTTTAACTTTGAGTCAAGTTGTTTGGATTCAACAATTAAGTCCGCAAAGTTTTTGCAATTCTTTAATCATGCCATCCTTTGAGTCGACTTGAGTCTCAAAGTTAGATTCACTACTAGAAATAAAGTCACTGAAGCAGTTAACATCAGGATAGTTAAAATATTCATACCTGTCGGATATTGCTGGAGCTGCTGATGTCGTCGCTGATGTTGCCAAAAATGTTTTAACATTTGGGACAACACAGTCAGCGACATATTCATCATCTAACAATGACTGTTCGAACACAGTGGCCAGCATAGCTTGTGACTCCATTTCTGAATCTTCTTCCTCTTCACCTTTATCATCACTCAGAGAGACCCACAGACTTTTCCCAAATTTCCTTAAAGTGTTTGCACATTCGTTTGCATAATGACCCCATCTCGAGCAAGCATGGAATTGTATACTTTCGAGATGCTTGGGATCAAACTTGGTATGGTCTGAGTTGGTCCTCCTAAGTTGTTTTCCTTTTTGCGTTGTAGGAAGGGTTTTAGTGAATCTTGGATTGAAGCCTTGGCTTTGGTGCTCTTTGGGTTTAGATTTATCTTTATCATCGTTTAACCTCTTTAACATCGTATTGAATTTTCGAGTAAGAAAGACAACATTAGCACCATCACCGATTTCTTCAGGACTTGCATCCTCTTCATTGACTTGCGTCTCTAAGGATTTTTCTTGAAGTGCAACATCTTTGCTTTTATACAATGTCCTTTGGTTTTCCATATTCATCTCATATGTTTTGAGAATGCTCATTAACGTATGGAGGTCCATTATAGCAAGGTTGTGGGCTTCTTCAATCGCACATATCTTAATATTGAACTTTTCAGGAAGGGAACGAAGTGCCTTTTCTACAAGTTGATTGTTGGTCAGTGGAGAGCCAAGAACTTGACATTCATTAGAAATGTCGATCAACTTTTCAAAATAAGTTTTTATATCCTCTGTCTCTTCCATCCTTAAACGTTCATATTTACTGATCAGCATGCGGAGCTTCGTTCGTTGAACACTTGAGCTACCTTCACAATGAGTTTGTAGGGTAACCCAAGCTTCCTTGGCTGTGGAGCAATTTTGGATAAGTTTGAACATATAAAGATCTACCATCCAAAATAGCATTTAGAGCCTTTTCATTGAAGCATGCATTATTGGTTTCTTCCACACTCCATTCGGTCTCAGGCTTAGGTAGTATGTCGTCTTCCTCGTCCGGTGGGAGCATAAGAACAATATATCCATTTGTAATTGATCTCCATGCTCTCAAATCAATGGATTTGATATGAGAACGTAGACGAATTTTCCAATAAGGATAATTTGATCCATCTAATATAGGAAGTCTACCAATAATTGGATTAGCCGGATCCATAGTTAAAGTAAAAGGTCCTTAGCACTTATTACGTTAAGGGTCGGCTTTGATACCACTTGTTGGTTCCCGAGGGTTAACACTATGGAATAAATAAGATCAAACAGCAAAGTAGAACTGAAATGTATGCATAACACAGTTTTAAATGTCAGCTGAAATATCTTCTGACATAAGTAACGACATTTGGATAAAAAATAGAAAAACCTTTGAAAGAGTTAAAGTGCAGCGAAATAAATAAAGAACACAAAAGTTTGATTTTCATAGGTTATATATTAATATAACCCATGATGGTCAATGACCAAAGGTATTGTATATATATATATATATATACAATTGAATATATTCCTTCTCTTACAAGATTTAGAAAATAATACAAAAGAATAAAAAAAGTTGTCGCAGATGACTTATGCTTGAAAAATCTATGTAAATAGAAGTGAACAACATCTCATTACAATTGCTTCAATGAAAGAACAAATCTAGAATCTAAGCAGCAATTATAATGTCATACAGAATGTCGTCACAAATACAGGCAACACAACGATCCAGTCTACTTGATCGATATTTGTGGAGATCTCTCTATATCTTTTACACTTGAAATTCTGGATATTGATTACTCTTCTGCCCTATCTATTTATAGTAGAGAGTCCTTCTTGAAAAGCTCATCAATTGGTTGTAGAAGTTGAGGAAAAACTGGTCACGTGTGGCAGTAGCTTGAGGCACGAAATCCTCAACTGATTGGACTTGTTCTTCACGCATCTTGCTCCTCATGTTAAGCTACTCCTTGGACTTGGTCTTCCACGTTTTACAATCTGCTTCAAAGAATCCTTGCCAAGTCAATTACCATGTGGTAAAAAGGTCACACGAGTTTCGCTTCTGTCCGTGAAGAGAGACAAAACTGTTAACAGAATGTTGTCCCGAATGTCAAGACATTTGGTCCTACATTTTCTGATTTTGACTTAGCACTGAAAATGATATGTTAGGAAAAATGTCATAACACAAAACCTAACATTAACACAAACAATGGTGGAAGCTCAAAACTACTAACTCTCTTTGGTCTTAGTTTTACATGGATAAGTATGGCAACCAACACCCTAGCTTCAATAGATGGGTTGCTATCCAGTCCCATAGCTGGCAAGCAATGTGAAAGATCAAATTTGAAGTGAAGCAACATATCTTATAGAAAGTGGGAAGAGGCAATATTAGTTTTTGGTATGATAATTGGACCAACACTGCTCCCCTTTGTAGCATTCTACTTGATGATGCTGAGTATGACAATACTAGAGTTTGTGAAGTGTATATGAATGGTGAATGGAATTGGGCTGCATTGTTAAATCCACCCCCAAATACAATTAAGTACTTGGTGAATACTACCCAAATTTATTTCAATCAGGACCTAGATGACACAGCTGTGTAGAGCCCTAGCACAAATGTTAAGTTCTCAGTCTCATCTGTATGGAGTTGCTTGAGATTGAGAAATGAAGTCTCAGTTTTTGACATGAATATCTGGCATAATGACATTCCATTTAAAATGGCCTTTATGACCTGGTGAGAAGCACACAACATAGTGCCAACAATTGACAAAAATGGGAGGTTTGGTTTTGATTTGAGTGTTACATGTTGTTGTTGCCCGGACCTTTCATGACCCGTGGAGAGAAGCACTGTGAATATTTGTTCTACATGGGTCAATTTGCCCAGAATATATGGATTAACTTTGCTGGTATGTTGGGTATCCCGTACTCTGTCATGAACCTAAGGACTATGCTCTCGAAGTTTTGGAACTTTAGTTGTAAAATTCTATAGCCACCTATGTTTACAGAATCATGGCTTCTATCATTGTTTGGGTATTGTGGAGGTCAAGATGTGCTAGTAAATTTGGCAAGGGAAAGCCATCAATAATGAGGTCAATAAGCTTTCTCTTTCAACATAGTCCAAATTACAAAATCTCATTTCAAAGGAGCAGCTGTGGGAAATACCTGGGAGGACATATGCAAGCATTTTGAATTCAAGTTAGTGGAACGGGTCTCCAAAAATGTGGTGTGGATGAAATCGGCTCTTCACAGTGATGGGAGCTATAAGGATGGATTTTGTGGAGGAGGAGGGGTGGTGAGAGACCACTTGGCCAAAGCTCTTATGGAATACAGCCTCCCACCAGGCCAAGGAAGTAGCAACTGGGCAGAAGCTACAACACTCTTGTGTGGACCGAAATGGTGCATCGAGAAAGGCATGAAATTCATCGTGGGAAACAAACTCGCTACTTCTCCTTAGATGCATTCAGGATGACTGGACATTCCCTTGGCAGATTGAAGAAAAAGTGTCACAAATTCAAAGGGTGATACAAGATAGAGGAATTACAATCCAACACTGCTTTAGAGAAGCTAATCAAGCTGCGGACAAAATGAAGACCTTAAACCATCAGTTACAAGAACCATATATCTATACCTGCTTTGATACTATGTTACGACATATCAAAGGCTTACTTAATGTTGATAAATGGAAACTATCAACATTCTGAGTTAGGAGAAAAAGGCCAAGTGTGCTGAACTTGGAGCCACCGTGACCTTTTTGGCTTTATTACCAATGTAGGCTACATTTTGTTTATATTTTATTACTCAAATCGTAGGGGTCTGAGGTTTACTTAGACTCACAAAGTGTTCTAGAGGGCCATGACATCTCCTCCCTCTACAAAGTTTAATTTCGATGAAGTTATAATAAAGTTGTGACTTGGAATTAAAAAAAAAAAAAACACACTTTTCATTAAAGCTTTTGAGAAGAATATTCTATCTTTTTGTCACCTTCCATTCATTGTAAGCTTTCAATATTTTCCTTAATACTTGCTTTGTACTTTTAGCCATGAGTAACTAACTTTAAATACTACAGTTGTAAACTCAATGATGGTGTTAGGTTAATAGGTGCTTACCATTGAATATATACATAATAGGTTGTTGGTTTTAATTTATTTCCCTTTCTTTATTGTTGGTTGGTGGTTGTACATATTAACCCATGCCATTTACTCTTTCTCTACTTGAAAAAATGAGCTAGGCTTTGGTAGATATGAATAGCAAGAACTCGGGGTGTTAACCCTCATTTAATAGGCTTGCTTAGGAATAAGATGAGTTTACTTGAGATAAATTGATCGTTCTTCATTTCAACTCTTTTGCATTTGGAAAAATCATTAAGAGGAAATACTTATTTAGAAATGTTAGACAGTCATTTAGAGAACAGACCGACATCATATTAACACATATAGCATTACTTTTCATTAACGGGGACCTTGGTTTTTCATTCCAATTGTTAAATCTTAAGTTAAAATAGAAACTAGAATTGTCAAACTCTTTTACAACTTCACGGGATAGAATTACGACTAGAGTCAATTAATACACTATTCAAAGTAATCTATTCACGCCTTATTCCCTATTGGGTTCAACCCCAACCTCATTGGGTTACTATATTTAACATCAATCGCCTTACACCATTTATATAGGTGTAATTGGAGCATATCAAATTTTGGTTTCGTTGCCGAGAAATAAGGTTTTGAAGTTACTAAATAGTGTGTTCTTTACTTTTAGTCTATTTCTATTCCATCACACCTTGTTTTCTTTCATTGTGAACCATGTGATTATGGACGAACGAGGTGGAGGGCGAAAAGCACCGGCTGCTCGAGCGCTATTGATATCTCATGACTCAGCCAATCGAATACAAGGAGGAAAAAGTATTTGCGGATATGGCTTAAGAAATTTATTATGCAAATGCTATTGTTCCTCCAAGGATTGATGCGACCACATTCAATATTGATATTGGCATCTGTACGATGCTAAAGCTTGAGCATCTTTTTCGAAATTCAATTGAGGACAACCCACATAAACATCTCAAGAATTTTATTGGTGTATATTAGACACGCAAGAAAATAATGTGTTGGTTGATGTTATTCGATTGAGGGTCTTCAAATAATTTCTAGCATGTGAAGCTAGGACTTGGCACCATAATTTACCACCAAACTCCATCCATACTTAGGATGATCTAGTGAATGTCTTCCTCAAGAAATGGTTTCCTTCGATAAAAATGGCAGAGCTTAGAGACAAGATATTTTATTCCAAGCAACTTCCGGGGGAACAACTTTTCGAAGCACGGGAGAGGTTCAAGCAGTATTTGATGAGGTCTCTGAATCACAATTTCTTGGAGAATATATTATTTGGAGAACTGATATAAAGAACTGAAATATAAATTTTGATAAGATCAGGTTCTTTATAGTTGGTTATTCTAGAAAATCAAGTGTTGACTCTGGTCACTTTTGATGTCTCACATTGGAATTATATCATATTTTGGTTAAGATCCAAATCGTGGCCGTGTTGTATTTATATAGAAGTAGTTGCCGCCTTTTCTTGTTCGATTATAACCAAGTATTGGTTTCATAATCGTACCCGAACCCAATCCTTATTTGACTTGGATTCCTTGTTTCCTTGTATGCGCGTCGACTTCTCATTTTCCTATGTCAATGCTAATTTCATGTACTATGTTTATCATAATATTTGCGTAACTTGAAATCCAACCTTTCATCAAATATGAACAAGTCAATATTCTAATTCTCCCTGTTGGCATAAAATAGATCTTTGACAATCTCATGTGTACTTCAGTAAGGACTAGTTCCTTTGAGCAGTTTCTCTATTGATATGATTGTTTTACTAAATCCTTTGCAGATATGTTTCAACTTCTAATTCTTCAATGCATTTCTTATAACTCCTTTGTACCTGATTGTCTTTGAGTATGTTGTTTCTCAAATCATCTAAACAACATTTTAAGCTCAACAACTATTATTAAGTCAACAACTACTCAACAACTCTGCTATAACTCGAGCAACTTTTAAGGTTACAATTGTTTTTACACCCAATGAACTGACTCTAACAGTCCCACCCCATCATCAACAAGTCTACCTAGTTGTGGGTACCTTCTCTAACTTTTTCAAAGACTACCCAGTATATGAAGTCATTTACAGCTCAAAACAACCTAATACTAATCACTAGAAATGTAAAGGTTACAAATTATCTTTAGAAACTAAACTATGCAATAAGAATTATAAAGTAGGAAATGGTTCTTTGTTGTTGTTTATTCTCTCAAGTTGATGAACACACATTGGGAATATCTCACTCTTTTTATTGTAACGACCCGTTAAGCTGGTTTGGCTATTTTGCATATTTTCCCATAAATACCATTTCCCCTAAGATGTGATGTCCATAAGAGGTTGCACAACTTGGGGTTGGTTGATTCAATAGAGTTTACTTTGTAGTGATGTAGATGATTGTCCCTGCCAAGCATGATGGAGGGTGTTTGTTAATACTATGTCAGTTGGGTCACCTCTACTTACTTGGGGCGAGATATCTAGAGTGTTCTTGGAGAAATGGGTTCTCCGTAGCTTAAGGGATGAGAGGTGAGAATAGTTTGACAGGTTAGAGCAGAATGGCATGACTGTGACTGAGTACGAGATAAGGTTTCACTCTTTGTCTTACCATGCCTTGTCTATCTTGGTAGATAAAATAGAGAGGATTCACACGTTTGTGAAAGGTTTGTACTATCATCTTAATGTTGTAGCGACATATGAGGCAACTTCAAGGGGTACTTTTCCAACAATAGTGGATGCTGCTAGGAGTGTCGAGGCTATCAGGTTTCAGGATTTTGGGGACAGATAGGGAAAGAAGCCCCGCAACTCAGGCAGTTATAAAGGTACCTCATCTGGAGGTAGATGTTATCAGGGTAGAGGTTATCGCCCGTTGGTTCAACAACCCATTCAGGTAGTAATGCAGACTTTGACCGGTGTTCCTAGGGTTCTTATTCATGACATGGAGGTCGAGGTGGTCATTTTGATTATTCTAGATTGCCCCAACTGCATGTGTTTCCTCGTGCATGTTATGAGTTTAGAGAGTTGGGACATTTTGTGAAATATTGGCCCAGGCTCAGACAGAATGATCAGCACTCTGGTCCTCAAGGTTCTGGATCTAGTGCACCAGTTCAACTAACTAGAGGCGATGTATAAAGTTATAGATGAGGTTTCTATTCAGGTAGGGGTGGTTTTATTTTGGGCCGTGGTGAAGGTCACAGAGGTTCTCAAGCCGAGGGCGGCCGTGCTCTGTGCTACGTGTTCCTTGGTAGACTATAGGCAGATGCTTCTGATGTTGTCATTACAGGTTTTATTTCATTTAGTCGTCGACCAACTATAACACTATTTGATCTGGGCTCTACATACTCTTACGTGGCTACTTATTTTTCTTCGAGTATGGGTATAATGTGTGAGTCATTTAATTTCCCTATTAGTGTTTCTACTCTTTTTGAAGATTCTGTAGTTGTGGATCGGGTGTATCAATCATGTGTTGTGACTTTGATGGGGTATGACACTTGGAATGATTTGATGATTCTAGACATGGTAGATTTTGACATTATTTTAGGCATGAATTGGTTATCTCCTTATCATGCAATATTAAACTGTCATGTCAAGATAATTACGTTAGTCATGCCGGAAAATTATAGGTTGGAGTGGAAGGGTGTTGTTAGTTATGCACCAAAAAGTGATATCTTACCTTAATGCTAGACGAATGACTGGTAAAGGTTGTTTGGCTTATTTGAACTATGTCTGTGATATTAGTGTTGATACACCTCCTATAAAGTTAATACCAGTAGTTAGGGAGTTTTCCTGATTTGTTTTTGATATATTTGTTGGGTGTTCCTCCTGATTGTGTATTGATTTATGTATTGATTTGAAGTTGAACACCAAGCCCATCTCTTTTCCTCCATATCGAATGGCGCCGACAGAGTTTTTTAAATGAGCAATTTCAAGATATGTTGAGTAAAGAGTTCATTAGGCCGAGTGTTTTGCCTTTGGGTGCTCCTGTATTATTTGTGAAGAACAAAGATAGGTCTATACAGGTGTGTATTGACTATCGACAGTTAAATAAGGTCACAATCAAGAACAAGTATCCCATTTCGCGTGTTGATGAACTGTTTGATTAGCTTTAGGGTGCATCGATCTTCACTAAGATTGATTTGAGGTCCGATTATCACCAATTGAAGATTAGGGCGGAGGATATCCTTAATACACATTTTAGGACTCGTTATGGTCATTATGAGTTCTTGGTCATGTCTTTCCAGCTGACTAATGTCCCAACAACTTTTATGGATTTGATGAATGATGTATTGGAATGTACTTAGATACTATTATGATTGTTTTCATCGATGATATATTGATACTCTAGAAGTGAGGCAAAGCACGAGCAACATTTGAGGATCATGCTTGGAATTCTGAAGAAGAAGAAACTTTATGCCAAGTTTTTAAAGTGTGAGTTTTGGCTTAGTTTCATGGCATTCTTGGGCCACGTGGTGACTAAGGATGGTATTATGGTGGATTCCAAGAAGATTGAGCCGTGATTGGGTTAGACCTACTCCAGTTATAGAGATTCAAAGTATTATGGGCTTCGCTAGTTATTATCGACATTTTATAGAGGTGTTTTAATCTATTGCATATTCCTTGACCAGATTGACTCAGAATAATATACCTTTCCAGTGGTTGGATGAATGTGAGGCGAGCTTCCAAAAGCTCAAGACTCTGTTGACTACAACTTCAATTTTGTCTCTTCCCATGAAGGGAGAAATCTTTACTGTGTATTGTAATGCTCGACGGATTGGCCTTGGCTGTTGTTGGCATTAACAATAATGAAAAATGGTAGTTTTGATGATTGACAAAAATAATGCACGAGGCGAATGAACCAGGTCTATGCACTCGCTCTATCATATAACATATATGGTACATATCTGAATGAGTCAAGATCAGGTCATAAGTTGAATAAACCAGGTTTGTGAACATGTTCCAGCTCAGAACTAGGGCTGCACAAAAAACGGTCCGGACCGAAAAATCGGACCGGACCGACCCTGTCCGGACCGAAAAATTGGACCGGACCGACCCTGTCCGGACCGGACCGAACCGGACCGAGAAAATTCGGTCCGGTCTTCGGTCCCTCAGATTTGAAAATTCGGTTTTATCGGTCCCGATCGATTTTTTTTTTTTTTAATTTTTTTTTTTATAATATATAAAATTTCTAATTTATATAATATATATAATATATATAATTTATAATTTTGTAAATTACTAATATATATAATTCCTAATTTTCTAAATTTCTAATATATAATATTATATAATTATGCGGGTTCCGGCCCGTTTTTTTTTTTAAATTGAATTTCCAATCTGAAATTGACATTCTAGGGCGCGGTGCCACGAAATTTTACGTTGAAATCTATTGTACATCATGAGATATTTAGATTTGAAAATAGGAAAAACGTAACGATTTGGGGAAAAGAGAAATTGAGGCAAGATGGACGGTTTTGGAGAAATCGGGCGAATCAAACCGCTTATGCAGTTTGGCCACCCCGTATCGAAAAATACGCGAAATCAAAAACAATTAGGTAAAACGGACGTCCGAGCGCAAAGTTATGGCAGTATAAAGTTTGATCAATTTACAACCTATATTTGATATGTGAAAACGTCCGGCAGTGGTGGGGCTGGCGGGGGCTGTCGGGGAGGGTTGGCGGGGCGGGGATCAAATCGGTCGAAACCGGACCGACCGAATTGACACGATCGACCGGACCGGACCGAGAAATTCGGTCCGGTCTTCGGTCCGGATAATCCCAAAGTTCGGTCCTCGGTCCGGTCCGGTTTTGACCCTTTGTGCACCTCTACTCAGAACAATCAGAAGACTCAGAGGCTAGAGTACCAGGTGGCTGAATCTGGTCCAAAAACATATTCCAAACAAATTGCAGTGACTAGGATTTGTGGTGTTTATGGAAAAGACTTGGCGTGCAAAGAGGAAAAATTCTATGCTATACTTATCTAGATTACGCACCATACTCATCAAGATATTTTTGAGTCCCACAAGGAAACTAAATATATGAGAAGGTGCAACAACCCCAATCAACTTCAAACCCTATTCTACCTTGATGGACCATATCAAGCAGGGTTAAGGTCAGCCGCTTTCGATGAAGTCCTAAAACTCTATATACCAAGTCTTACCATGAAAAACATTGTGCACTCACATAGAGAGAATACAAAATATTGAGCGATAAGTGTTAACACCTAATTTTTCCCTCAAATAATTTTATTTAATTATTCAGGATTCCCGAGCCACAGACGAAGTGAAATATACCCTTTTACAAAGATGAAAATATTTTTTACAAATTATTTCGAAAATATTTGACATTTCATTTGACAAAATATCATCAAGTATACTTAATGTATATCATATATTATTTTTACATTATTTTGATCATCAATTGGAATTGTTTGAAATTCAAAGCAAAGATAATTGTGTAATTAATTGTTCAAAATCTCAATTTTAAAATGATCAATATTTTATCCAATTAAAATTGGGAAAATATTTAATTAAATAGGACAATTGAATTACATCTCAGTCTTGAGCCGATGGTTTTCCGAAAACAGCCGCTCCACCTACGAAGGTGGAGGTGAGGTCTGTGTACATTCAACCCTCCCCAAACCACACATTGTTGGATTTCATTCTGGGTATGTTATTGTTGTTGTTTGTTGTTGTAATTGAATTACATCTCAATTTCAAATCATTTATGTTATTTAAAAGGAATGATTTCTTGAGTTTGAGATTTCAATTATCGAATCATGTCAAATTTGGGCTCAATTTAAAGCTTTTAATTTAGTTTGATAAAAACTGAAAATATTTAGTTATTTCTTAATTTAAGAAATGGACACATTTGCAAAACGCGGCCAACATTATCTTAATTTAAAAGGCCATCGATTGGGCCATTTATTCTTTTTAAAATGGATGGTCGGGTCCAACTCAAACGACCATGACCTAGCCCACCACTGCGTTAATATGCAGATACCCCCGACCCCTCTGTCATTTTCAATATTTTGAGTTGGGAAAAGGGTCATATTTTTCATCCGTTAAAGTTTGGGGTCAAATATGCCCTCCGTTAGTTTAAACTTATTGTATTTGCCCATTTTTAACAAATCTGCCACGTGGCAGATCCGTGGACGAGGGAAATCAGATGCGCAGGACTAAACAACCTCGACTGGAGGTCGCCCAGTCACCGACGACGCCATTACCGTCGGCAACTGGACAAAAATTGGTGGTTCGTCGAAAAAGTAGCAGTTAAACTTTGGGGGTGGGTGTATATTGAAGAGAATGACGA
The DNA here is from genome assembly GCA_029844215.1 of Przewalskia tangutica. Taxonomy (NCBI): domain Eukaryota; kingdom Viridiplantae; phylum Streptophyta; class Magnoliopsida; order Solanales; family Solanaceae; genus Przewalskia; species Przewalskia tangutica. The sequence continues at coordinate 136,658,329 of CM056720.1, read as the reverse complement.
GACGAACACAATGGTACCACCCAATTCCGTCGTCGATACCTTAAATGATCGAAAAATGCAAAAAACCAGTCGGGTTTTTCAATTTGGTCGACCGAAAAAATAGGTAAGAACTGAAGGTGGTGGATGGCTGCAGCACGTCGGCGAGGTGATGGTGAGTCTATTGGTACCCCTGCCGACCGTCGATTGTAGCCCAGGTGGCCGGAAAATCGATCGGCGACGACTAGGGTTTATGAACTTCGATTTGTGTTAAGTTGATGTAGAGGTTGAATCGAACTGCGGCGTGGGTATGGAAATGACGGGGAGATGATGGTGGTCACAAAGGTGTGAGCTACTGCCGTCAATTCGATCGGAGTACGCCGAAAAATTCAAATCTCCATCACGGGTATATACGTCCAGAACTTCAATCACCAAATTGACAAAGAAGATGATGAAATCGACGGTAATGGGTAGTATAGAATTGAAAAGGATGAAGAGATGAATCTTTCGGTATATCACATGTCGCCAGAGCTGAAGGGTCAAATTAGTTTCGGCGATTGCAATGTGGCGATTGCCGGAAATTGCAATGTGTCGTCTAAGAAATGCCACGTGGCTGCCATGTAGCGTCCACGTGGCTGCCATGTGGTATTTCTATTAAAAATGGGCAAATACAATAAGTTTAGACTAACGGAGGGCATATTTGACTCCAAATTTTAACGGAGGACAAATATGACCCTTTTCCTTAAGTTTGAGGCCAAATATGAGCATTTTCCCTTTTGGGTTTCTTGAACCCTAGCCGCCACCTCTTCGTCTCTTTCGTTGCCAAAAATGGCGATGCTGAGCATGTACATTGCTTACCAATTCTTGCCCGTCCAAATTGGGCAAGGGCATTAATAGCCCTTGCCCTTTCCCCACCGTATCACCGCAAACCCAACCTCCCAAGATGAGGTCGCCCTTCTTGCTTTTGCTTTTTTGCTGTGTTTTTTTTATTGATTTTGTCTCATTTGATTTTAAATTCACAATTTCCATTGGTTAAGAACTCTTTTGGGAGGAAAATCCCCCCCCCCCCCCCAATACTTGTTCTCCCGCTCCGATCTTTAGTGGGTCTGCTAGGGTTTGAGAAATCCTATAAATTGACCCTATTTTCTTCATTTTAAGGGTCTGAAATTTGAATCTCATGATTTTATATTTTTAAGAGCTATTTTCTATTTAAAATCGACCAAGTTTAGCTTAATTAGGATCCAAACCCTTTGGTGGAACGCTACTTAGCTTTTATTAGTCATCACAATCGAAAACTGTCACAATGTTACAATTGTGACTGAGTTTATTATTAATTAGGCACTATTATGTTAGTTGGATTGTTTGGTCCTCCCAGAATGTTTAGTTACATTTCAGTACTATATTTCTTTTAATTGTTATTAGGTCCCTTGTATACTCTTAAAAGAATTGTATCCTCATTTGGGGAAAGTATTCAGAAATATTAAACCCTAATTTCTCTCTCTATTCTCTCTTTCCCTTCTCTTCCCCTCTATTTGATCTTCAGCGTAACAAACATTCTAGTCTGTTACAAATGGCATCAGATCCAAATCCAACACCACCGGAGCTGCAACTCGTACATGACGACGTAAGAATGATTAAGACACACCTGGAGGTGTTCGCCGAAGACACGAACAAGAGATTCAAAGCTCTGAGGCAAAACCAAGCACGATTTCAGGCACAATTGGAGGAGAATCGTGAAACCAACAGAAGGTTGAAGCTCATCATAGCGAATCTGAATCTGGCTCCATCGGGGGAATCGACGCAAAACATACCGGCAACAACACATGCAATCACAACGGGTATACTAGCAGTACCCATGACACAGGAGTACAAACAAATTTCAGGTAATAAAACCCCTATCGATAACTCACAAACTGTTTATACACCCTCAACTTTTCCGACATGGAGAGGGTTTACATTTCCTCCAGCACCCTCAATATTTTCAAGTCCATCCATCTACCGAAACCCTAATCTCTCTTTGACACCCCCATCATCTCCAAATATTACAGTCCAGAACCACGAAACCAATACAAGCCATAGAACCCTGAAACCTAAAATAAATTTCCCGGATTTCGATGGCACTAACCCCAGGAGATGGCTCAAAAAATGTGAGAAGTATTTTGAATTATACGATATCAGAGAGCAGGAGAAACTCAGTTATGTTTCGGTTCACATAGGGGAGAATGCTGATGTGTGGTTTGATAGTTGTATGATTAATAATAGAGGAGAAATGACATGGTCGAGGTTCAACAGCGAGGTGTGCAGAAGATTTGGTAATGTTAGACCACAAGACATTGTGGATGAGTTCAATAAGATCACACAAACTGGTATTGTGGAGCAATATCAAAGTAAGTTTGAAGAGCTTGCAGGTAATATGACTATAATCAACCATTTACTTAATGAAATTCATTATGTGTCTAGTTTCATTAGTGGGTTGAAACCTGAACTTAAACCCCTAGTTAAGATGACCAATCCCCATACAGTTTTAGATGCATATGAGACTGCAAAACTCTATGAGGAGTCCTTCAAGGCTCTCATTCCCTTTGTACAACCAAAGCCTATAACCACCCATTACACCAGAAATATCCCAACCACTTCTAAATATCCTAATACCCATCCACCTATCAGACCTTCATATCCAACCAATAAACTCATAAACAAAATCCCCTACAAACCCAATACACTTCCCCCAAATCTTGAGAACCTCAGAGAACAGGGGCTGTGCTACAGGTGTAAGGAAAGGTACTTCCCTGGACACCAATGTAAGCTCAGAGTCTTAAACACTATGGAGGGAATGGCTGTGGAAGGAGATGGGGGAAATCAGGAAATATTTGTGGATGTGGCTGAGACTCTGGAAGAGGCAGGGGAGGAGCAAATGGAACATGCTGAAGTGTCTATAAATGCTCTATTGGGCATAAGCTCATCCAAAGGAAAGGTATCAACTATAAAGATCATAGGGTATGCTGGTAAACCACCTATGACAGTCTTGATAGATAGTGTATCTACTCATTCATTTATAGATCCCTACATTGTTAAGAAACTGAGATTATCAATACAACCTATGGAAAAGCCTATGATAGTTTATGTAGCTAATGGGCAAGAAATGAACTTTCACCTGGAAAGCCCTGTATTTAAGTGGAAAATGCAGAATGAACCTTTCACTTTCAGATTAAGACTAATAGCTGGATAGATAAAGTAGCATATGTGATACTACATACCAGACCTCATAGCTTGAGTTTCATGTGTGGAGAGAGAATGATTACATTATATGGGGAGCAAGAGGGTGTGGGAATAACAACAATGAATAATGATGAACTGAAGAGGATGTTACAATGTGGCACTGGTGAAGTGGTTACTGAAATAGCCATGATCAATCCAGTAATGCCAAGTTTGGAGAAATAGTACATACTCCCTACTATCAGTACATTATTACAAAAATACAAATTCCTTTTTCATGAACCAACTAAACTACCCCCAAAAGAACTTGTGATCACACAATCAACCTCATTCCTGGAGCCCAACCCTTTAACTTTAGACCCTACATGTATTCTTATGACCAAAAGAATACCATTGAAGCCATTATCACTGATATGATTAAGGATGAGACATTAGTACACAGTCAATCAGCCTTTGCATCTTCTGCCTTGTTGGTTAAAAATAAAGACTCTACATGGAGGTTGTGTGTGGATTACAGAAGGTTAAACAACCTGATTGTGAAGAACAAATACTTTATACCTATGATTGAGGACTTGCTGGATGAATTATGTGGAGCCAGGGTGTTCTCTAAAATAGACTTGAGGGCTGGATATCATCAAGTTAGAATGAAGGAAGGAGAGGAGTACAAAACTGCATTTAGAACTCACCATGGCCTATGAGAATTTAAGGTAATGCCCTTTGGCTTAACCAATGCACCTGCTACTTTCCAATCCCTTATGAATTGTGTATTCAAGGGATATTTGAGGAAGTTCATATTAGTGTTCTTTGATGATATTCTAGTTTACATTAAAACTATGGAAGATCATTTAAGACACCTAGAGTCTGTATTAAAACTGCTGGTAAGACACCAACTATTTGCCAAGCTTAGCAAATGTGAGTTTGGGCAAGGTCAGGTGGAGTATTTGTGTCACGACCCGACCCCGGGCCCGCGATTGATGCCCTACCTGGGCACCCTTACAGGTATACATCAGAGAATAGTAGCGGAACATACATACATCTCAAAAGAAATAAATAGCAGGCTAGCCGATAAGGCCACCTTCCACAAATATATACGTAACCCAAAAGCAGTTACCTTTTTTTTTTTACACAACCCAATCCACAAGATATGACTATAGACCTCTAAGAATTTCTGACATAACAACTGTGACGGGACAGGGCCCCGCCATACCCCTGAATGTACATAAATCTACAACCTCAGGGAACTGTACCAAAACACAAAGCCTCTGAAATAATGGAGCTTTCCAACCAGCTGAACAATGATCCTAAGAATAAGGATCAACAAGCTATGTACCTCAACCTGCGGCATGAACGCAGCCCCTCGAAGGAGGTCAGTACGAAATATGTACCAAGTATGTGAAACTGAAAATACTGTAATGAAATCATAACAGTCTATATAAAGCTGGAGACATGTATGATAACCAAAATAACAGTACACTGTGCCTTGCCAAAGTGAAAGTAATGAAAGTCAGTTTTACCTTTTAAAACTATTTCAACACATGAACAATAGTCACACAGGGCTACGGACACAAGCCCTCAAATATCATCACATAGTCCAGTAAGGGTCTCAAGCCCACAAATATCAAAGCGTGTCTGAGAATCCCATCACCGCCGATACCATAAGTGTAAAATATAACCATGTGACGCGCCCGTGGCATCCCACCTCACTGTCGGCGTATACATAAACAATACATATATATATCTCCTGCCCGTGGAATCCCCCATCACTGCCGACAGTCGTAAGTGTGACATATAACCATGTGACGCGCCCGTGACATCCTACCTCACTGTCGGCGTACACATACAATACATATATATATATCTCATGCGTGGAATCCTCATCTCGGTACATGACTTGGAGAGCTAATCCATGGGGTAATAATCGTATATAACATGCGTGGAATCCTCATCTCGTACATGTCTTCACGGGAGCTAGTCCATGGAGTAATAGTACATAACATGGTCGCGTGCCGGAATCCTCATCGTATAAGCATGGCCATGGGGTAATAATCGTATATAACATGCCCATGGAATCCTCATCTCGTACATGTCTTCACGGGAGCTAGTCCATGGAGTAATAGTACATAAGATGGTCGCGTGCCCTAATCCTCATCGTATAAGCATGGCCATGGGTAATAATCGTATATAACATGCGTGGAATCCTCATCTCGTACATGTCTTCACGGGAGCTAGTCCGTGGAGTAATAATCGTATATAACATGGTCGCGTGCCGGAATCCTCATCGTATAAGCATGGTCATGGGTAATAAAACAACCGAATCTAACAATCCCACATCGATAAGCGTGTCCAGGAGTAATAAAACAACCGAATCTAACTAGCATCCCGGTCGCGTGCCCTAATCTCACATCGTATAAGCATGTCCAAGGATCAATCAAAATGGAAGCATACGTGGAAGCCTCCACACCGCTGTCGACGCGTCCAAGTAACTTCACAACAAGACAGCCGGCCCTCCAACTGAGAGTCACGGCAACGTAAACATATAATACTTGCACTCAAGGCTATCACAAGCAAGCATAGGCAAGTTCATTAAATCTTTAGACTTTCATTTTATATACTCAAAACACTTTTCATTTCATATAAAAATCCGGGAATTTAACCCAAAGTACTACGTACTTCCATTCTTTTCAAAAGACTTTTTTTTATATAAAACCCCAAGATACTAATAACCGTAGTATCAAGTCATATCTACTTTTCAAGACAAGTCATAATACCTTTTAGAAATACATTTATAGGCTTCTAAATCAAGTGACTTCTTTCTTTAAAACTTTAAGCAATTGATGCCTTCAAATCAATTTGTCTTTCTTCATTTCAAGTCATTTATCCTTATTTACATCACTAGAGTAAACCATTCTTTCATCTTTCCATAAAGCTATTATAACCAACTTCTCATAAAGTCGTTATACTAACTTTATGCTTTAGACACTTACATTCTTCTTTTTTATAACCAAGAGACTTATACTTACAAATCAAGTTACATAACTTTCAAAGTACTTCAAGTCTCTTAACTTTAGAAATCAAGTTTCTTAACTTAGAATATCAAGTCTCTTTAACTTAGAATTTCAAGTCTCTTAACCTTTTAAGAATTCAAGGTTCATGATCTTAAAACTTCATAACGTAAACTCTTTACTATTAAGTAACATATACTTTTATGCGTTGTGAATAGGTTATACTTATATATAACGATCTTATTAAAGCAGCCATGATCTAGAAAATGTAATACAATTTTGTCTTATCTTAGTTTCTATGCAGATGGAGAATTCTACTCATTTTAATATAATTGATTGTCGATACATTTTCTTTTATTAACGCTGCAATGGATTGTTCGATACTTATTCTCATTCGTGCAGTAAATTAGCAAAGTCAACTCGACTCCAAATACTTCCTAACGACTTTTACCAACATCCCTCATAAGACTTGGTAAGAACTTATGATAACTTAGACATAACTTTCACATAGAGTAAATCAACATACATACCTCTTAACTTCTAAGAGTAGAAGGAATCATGAAATAACACCACATGTATATTTCATACATAGAATCATGCCAAAAGGAGGAAGAGGTTCACATACCTCGCGACAATTATCGACAAGTAGCAAAATGCTCCAAAGTACTTCAACCTTGATAGTTATTCCATCCCTTAAGTAGAATACGCTATACGCAGTACATCAACCTATAATGGCCATAATACGTCTATTAACTTCTAGCTTTAAACGTAGAATATTTTAAGTGTAAGGTCTCTTATTCTACGGAAAATCGGGCAGCACTTCCTTTGTTTCTACGTACTTTTCCACCTTTTTAAGGCCCGAAAATCAATAACCAAACGCCACATTTAAGGCCCAACAATTCAGCAAATACAAAGGGGATTACACGCCTAATATGACGTGTAAAATTCTGCCCACAATCAATATAAAACTGTCCAATAATTCCAAGCCCTATTCGACTACAATGTCACAATAATTATCAATTTCCTTTCAATTCCTTTTTCAATCCAAGTTGTTATTCCAACATGTTATATACATAATAACAATTACAACAACTATAAATCCTTTCTTCCTTAACATGCGACGATTGCAACTACCGTCCAAATTGATTACATAATTAATGGCTAACTTGTTCATTTTCGGTTTTAACATGTCGACATGATCCAAATATTTTCAAACTTCATTATATAAACCACATGCTCATTTCTTAACTACTATAACATGTAATCTTCAAATACATTAAGAAGATGAAGATTTTACCTCAATAAGCCCTAATAATGTCCAAGCGTAAAAGTCGATCCTTAGCAACTTTTAGCTCCTCTTCTTATGTTTCAATCCGCTCCAAGCACTCATTAGAAGCTCATGAAGAACTCTTCTTCAAGTTCCATCTTCAAAGTTGAAGAACACCCTAGGGTTTCGCCTTGCGACTAACGTAAAAACGTCGTTTTTCCGAGATCTTTCTATTGAGATATCCTTACAATACCCCTAGGAACCTTGGGTTAAAGTCTTGTGAATTATGGACAACAATTACAAAATTTTTTGTGTGGAAAAATGGTGAACCCGAGAGCACCCTAGCTTGCACAAAGCTTCTCAATTTTTTTCTAAGTGTTGAAGACTTGGTCTTGCACTATTGTAGTATATATAACACAATGGAGGGCTTAGATTATAACATATGTGTGGCTAGGATGAAGAGTAATTAATATTTATCCAAGTGGCAAGTTGACTTGGTCAATTTTCTCAAGCTTGAAGATTTGTTCATCTACATAGGTAAATGACCATTTCACCCTTGCCCAATTTCGTCCAAGACCATATGGGGGGGGGGGTGTGCCACGTGTCTCCCTCTCATTCGTCCATAAAATTCCGTAACCCTCGTGGGCCCCACAAAACGTAAAATTTCTCAGGTGAGCCCTACGTGACCAAATCCGTAAAAATACATTTCCACAATGATAATAAATTTCATACTCCTCACATAATGTATTTTGAGAATCTAATTCTCATCAACGAACATTTTTCCTTTCCGAAGTTCGGAAGGTTTTCCTTCGGAAAAACAATTCTTTCTTTTGTACCAATTTTCAAGTCTTGCGCTCTCGCGTCTATTCTCTTATTCGAATTACGGGGTGTAACAATTTGGGAGATATCATACAGAACAATGGTGTAAGTACTGATCCTAGCAAAGTGGCAACAATGTTAGATTGGTCTTACCCTAAAACAGTGAAGGAACTGAGGAGTTTTTTGGGATTAACAGGTTATTATAGGAAGTTTGTTAAGGGGTATGCACGTATTAGCAAACCATTGACAAACTTACTAAGGAAAGGGGAATTCCAGTGGAGCATGGAAGTTGAGGCAGCATTTGATCAACTAAAAAAGGCTACGTATAAGGCACATGTACTAGCACTAACATATTTCACTAAACCTTTCATTCTGGAAGTGGATGCTTGTAACACAGGGGTTGGTGTTGTGTTGATGCAAGACAAAAGACCTTTGGCATTTATGAGCCAAGTTTTGAGCAAAAGACATCAAGGTATGTCTACTTATGAGAAGGAATTAATAGCACTACTACAAACTGTTGATAAGTGGAGACATTATACACCCTCATCATTTATCATCAAAACTGATCATTTCAGCTTTAAATTCCTAAAAGACCAGAAGATAACCATTTCTCTGCAGCATAAAGGAATAACTAAACTAATGGGCTTAAGCATTGAAATGCACTACAAGAAAGGAGTGGATAACATAATAGTTGATGTCTTATCCAGGAAAACCATGACTCAGCAGAACAGTACATTTTGTGTAATAACTCAGATACAACCCAAATGGATAGAAGACATTCTGAACAGCTACAAAGGAGATCCTGAAGTGTTACAAGCTATGACTACAATTGGGGTCAGTGGTAACAGGGAACAGACCCTCTCAATGCAACATGGAGTGTTGAAGTATAAGGGCAGAGCTTGGGTAGGACAAAATGGAGCCTTGAGACAACTGGTTCTAACAATACACCAATCTGGATTAAGAGGACACTCAAGGGGTGTTTGCCACTTACCAAAGGCTCAAATCAATCTTCTATTGGCCTGCAATGAGAAAACAAGTTAAGGAGGTGGTACAAGCATGTTAAGCATGTCAAAGATGTAAGGATGAGCAAATGGCTTACCTAGGGTTGCTGTAACCATTACCCATCCCTGGAGGGGCTTGGGAACACATTTCCATGGACTTCATTGAAGGCCTACCAACATCTGAAGGGAAGGATACCATACTAGTAGTTATTGATAGATACAATAAGTATGCACATTTCTTAGCTATTTCACATCACTTTACAGCCTCACAGATAGCCAAATTATTCTTAGATAACATATATAAATTACATGGGCTACCAAAAAGTATAGTGTCTGACAGAGACAAGGTATTTACTAGCATTTTCTGGAAGGAAATGTTTAAACTACTACAAGTTCAAATGTGTTACAGTTCAGCTTACCACCCTCAAACAGATGGTCAGACTGAAAGACTCAACAGGTGCCTAGAAAACTATTTGAGATGTATGACTGGGCATAAACCAAAAGAGTGGCACAAATGGTTACCCCTGGCAGAGTATTGGTACAATAGCAACTACCATACTTCCTTAAAGATGACCCCCTTTAAGGTACTATATGGTTATGATCCTCCTCAACTAACCTTTGAACTCATAGCCCAAACCAAGGTAGATACAGTGGATCAATTACTCAGAGAAAGACAATTAGTGGCCAGGTTTTGAAAGAGAACTTGAAGAAGGCATAGAATAGGATGAAAGTGAATGCAGATAAGAGGAGGACTGAAAGAGAATTCCAGGAAGGTGACTGGGTATTTTTAAAGCTACAACCTTACAGACATACATCAGTAGCCATCAGAAAGAGCCTCAAATTATCATCTAAATTTTATGGTCCTTACCAGGTCATCCAGAAGAGTGGGCCAGTAGCATACAAATTAACACTACATAATACTGCAAGGATACATCCAGTTTTTCATGTGTCTCAACTCAAGAAGAAGATAGGTGCTCACATAGTAGCTTCTATTGACCCTCCTCTGCTCTGCAGAGGGTCAAGTGAGAACATAACCAGTAGCCATATTGGGAGAGAATAATGATCAAGAAAGGCAATAGAGCTGCTACTTAGTTACTAGTACAATGGGCTAATTTACTGCCAGAAGAAGCTACTTGGGAGGATTATCAATTCATGAAGTCTCAATTCCCAGAAATGGCTGATTTTTGAAGGGACAGTTTTTGTTTTCAAGGAGGATGGATTGTCACAATGTTACAATTGTGACTGAGTTTATTATTAATTAGGCACTATTATGTTAGTTTGACAGTTTGGTCCTCCCAGAATGTTTAGTTACATTTCAGTACTGTATTTCTTTTAATTGTTATTAGGTCCCTTGTATACTCTTAAAAGAATTGTATCCTCATTTGGGGAAAATATTCAGAAATATTAAACTCTAATTTCTCTCTCTTCTCTCTTGATTGAGGTTGGAGCTGAAGAAACAAGCCCTCCTTTCAACCCTAGGCTGCCTCCAAATAAGGTAAACCACCTTCCTTTAATTTCCTTTATTCAAATTCTGTTTCATGATCTGTTTTCTATGTATTTGATGGTTACTAGCATGTTTAGTTAGTTTGTTAACCATGTATGTTTATAAATTGCCTACTGTTAGCTCAACTAAGCTCAACTTGCATTATGATTTAGCTATAATCATCTTAAGATGCTATCAATGCATACTTAATGATAAGAAGATTGGGATATAGCATATAGCATGCCTATCAGGATCATGAAACGTGTTTAGTGGATTCATGAACAGTATAAGGTTACTTAATCCTATTTAGAAATTGTGTAATGCTAATACACAAGTCTGAAATGATTTACTTTGATTAAAAATGTATAGTTAGGAATCTGAGTGTTTCTAAACATATAAAATCTGCCTTCTTGTAGTTACGCCCTGGTGTTTATCTTAGCCATTAGGAAACCATTTTAATGATCTCAATATGATTGAATTCAATTTTAAATTAATCCTAAGAACAGAACTAGATGCAAACTGGTTAAATGATTTACAAAAAGCCATCCTGAGCCTGTTTTGAGTACTTGAATGTCATCTGAGATTTGTTAAAGAATATTTAGATTTAAAATAGTTCAAAATAATAGTTGACTAATGACTTTGAATGTAGGTATTTGTCTAGGCTTGATCTCACCACACCTACGTTCAAAGGATAGCTTGAGCTAAAAATGGAACTAGAAGACTAGTTTTGGTTCATCATTGATGCCATCACTGCTTTTGAGATCTAAATGAAGTTTAATGCTGAATCCTGGATATCTATCCATACTAAAGAGTAATATAGTCTACACTTTGTTTTGAAAATGAATCTACTAGCTTATGTGAAGCCTTGATAGGGGCTTTTCCCTGGGTTGTGTGTTCTTACTAACCTCCTTTCTTGTGTTTTATGCTTACCTTTTCTAGTTTAAACTTAATATGGACCTAGTTTAGTTCTTCTTGAGACTGTTTTGACTTTGTGCCATGAACTTTGTGAAAGTATATATGTCCTAGAAACAATCATTTTAGGAGCACATGTACTTGAACACATTCATATTATTAATAAGATTAATATATACTTGACATTTGCAATTATTGAATTATTATTTGATTGTTTATATTATTCATTAATGTGCATCCCTTGAACTTACATTGTCATTAATAGTGTGAGATATTAATGATAGAGTGTAGTTCTTAAAATAGCCTAGACTAATGATATTGAGAATGAGATATCAATGATATGTTATAAGTCGACATGTGGTCTGCATCACATTCTTAGAGAATGTAGTATACCTCACTTACTGCTAGCAATAGTTGCTAGTGATGGACACATGAATACTCTTAGAGGAGTATTGACATACCCTGCTGATAAACTATTTGTTATACATGTCTAGAGTATTATCAGCATGTGGGAGATAGAGGTCCTTAGACTTGAGGTCAATATCTCCTTGTTTACGGAGCAATGCACTTTGATCCTGTCCTAAGCTCAAATGTCTTATAGGTTGAGACGCGGCTTGTATTGGGTGCATTACGAAGTAGATTGAAGGTGGTAGTTGAGCCAAAAATAGGATTCATTCCTCGATTGGAATTTCGAGAGAACACTCAGCTTCTCAGAGATGTTAGGTCGACCAAGTCATTGGCCAATGCAAGAGACATATCTAGGATATGGTCTAGTTGTCGACTAATATAGATGAGATAAAGTGATCAAGCCATTTGGATAGACACTTGGCAAATCTTAAGCTTGATCGAGCGTGTCGCGAATGAAAGAAATTTATCATCTCACATAGAGGTCTGTTTACTTGAGTCTTGTAAACGTACTTTACATATTGGGTCCGTCACCGGCGCCGTCTAGGAGTTCCGTGTGAACCTTGATTTGATCAAGTGCCGATGTGTGAAGGCCTAAAGGGTCACACTAAGTCGATTGTCTTTTCGGTCTAAGGGTATATTGAGAGAATGTAAAATATCGGATTTTGAATCAAGATATTTTATTTTATAATAAATTATGGGATAATTTTCATTTGATGAAAATTAATTAATTAAGTTAAAATTAAATCTTGGATTTAATTAGAACTAAACGTGCGTAAAAATAAATAGAGAATCAAGATAACATGGGCCGTTCGATCGCCCATGCAATTTGGATTTGGGTCAGTTCAAGCCCGATCCAAATCGATTTGGTTAGGTTTCTCCACTATATATTTGACACTTAACCCATAATTTCATAATAACTGACTTCCACTTTCTGAACTCAGAGTTCAGGAAATAAAATTCTCTCAAACCTCTGCCAAGATTTCCTAGCTTTCTTGGGCAAAGGAATATACCGAAGCAAGGCTTGCACCCGGATTGAAAATCGCGTGCGCACCTTTTAGTAAAGACTGCATTAAAAGCATAAACTGTAAGTTTTTCTTTCATGTCTTTGCAGATTTGAATTATCGCATAATCATACCAGAAACGTTTGTTGGAGCAAGTAAGTTTTCTCAATTTTTTTTTAAACTTCCGCTGTGTCTTACTTGTATGTTTTACACTCAACAAATCCCTACAGTGGTATCAGAGCTCAGGCTGGTTTAATGATTATACGATAATCTTTAATAACGATATGTGGGATAATTAATTGTTTTGATTTAAAACTGATTTTCGGAATTTATAAATTTAAAAAAATCGAAACGATGAAACGATCACATCGTTCGACGTGAACAATGTCGCGATCATCGTTCGGCGGAATGGCGGATTCCGGTGAAATTTTCGGCGATTCGACGTGTACTAACACCGTCTCCACTATTATCGAGAAATCCACTTCTTAAGATGGTCGATAAAGGTGTTGAGAGGTGGCGGAACGCGATGAAGACGCCGGAAAAAGTCGCCGGAAACCGCCGACGGCGGGACTGTTTCCGGCCACCACGGGCGACGAAATCATAAAGTAATAATACCATCGTGTTCGTCTCGACGAGAGGAATCTAATGGTGGTAGTGTTACACGGCAACGATGACCGGAAAAGGAGCACCACCGACGGTTTTAGAACCCGCCGGCGGCGTCTCAGATTCCGGCCACCGTGGGCCACCAAATCGGTGGTGAAAACCACCGGTGAGTTCGTCCCGATGTGTGCCATCGTTTGGTGTGTTTTAATTCCGTCAATTTCGCCCCGAAATCCGAATCCCAAATTTGATTTGGGGTTGGAATTGGTTTTGAAAATTTGAAATAGTATAAGGACCTTTTTGCAATTAAAATTAGGGTTTTTAAATTGAAGATTGGTCCTTTAACAAATCTGAAAATATTTTAAGTTCTGAAAATTACAAATTAGTCCCTGAGATATTTTCTGAAATTTTACAAGTTTTTAAAATCAGCAGATTCAGTCCCTGGGTCAATCTGTAAATTTCAGAAAAGCAGATTTGGTCCCTGGGTAAATCTGTAAATATTTTAAGGTTCTGAAAATTGCAGAAATACCTCTGAAAATTAAAATTTAATTTCTGAATTATTAAGGGGCTGTTTGGATGAGCAGAAAATTCCGAAAATTGAGTTTAAATTTTGAATTTAAATATTTCCTAAATTGAAACAAATTAATTAACCCACAATTATTGTTATTTAGCATATTATTTGATAATGTGTGCACAAATTAATTGTTTCTCCTAATTGTTTAAATTGATTGTCATTTAAATAATTAGAATAGAGTCCGCAAATATATGTATGGGTAGGCGGCGCCCAGTAATTATTTACTTTCAATGACCGCTATAATTGTCTGGATAGACGACGCCCAGTATGTGATTAAAACCATCTTATATCATGTCTATTGGGTTTGATGGTTTCCCATCTAAATGTGTTTAGAAATTGCATGATAGGATGTCATATAATGTATGATATAATAGTTGATCTTGGTCATAACCCTGAATTAAAATGTTCTCCAAATTTAATACAAGTCTCATTTAAAATGAACGCGTCGTCCGTTATAATTGATTGTGGTGCAAAATCCTTTTCGGCGAGATGAGTATTTATGCCCCAACATTTGCTCTAAGTCTACGAGGACTCAGACCCTTTCATAGATGCATATAAATGCTGTAGTAGGTGATAAACCTTCGTGAGTATTTACACCCCAGTGTTTGCTTGATGAAGGCTAAGCCCACTTAGATACATAATTGCAGTCGCATAACGGGGTTGACTTGCTAGGCTGTCTTGGCGCCCCAGTGTCGGACAGTCGAGGGACGCAGATCGAATTGTTTAGAACATTCTGTCAACCAAGAGTTGCAAATTGTTTGCAATTGGTTTAGAGACCTACCATATCGTGTTGTTGAAGTTATCAGCCTCAGCAAACACGGAGACAACATGAGTTTGGATCTTGGCCCATTATGACCATATTTGATATGAGTCTGTATTCTTTATGGGGTAAAAGATTATGTTAAAATAGTGGGAGCTAATTAAACTAAAGACCATGTTAGTTAGTTAGTTAATGAATGTGTTCAATAGAAATTATATTAAAGTGTTAATTTCAAGTCTATCTTTTCTTCAGTTACAATGTCGAATCTGTCACTTAAAATGTTGGTTGAAACGAACAAGTTGAATGGAGCCAATTTTCCTGACTGGTTAAGAAATCTGCGTTTGGTACTGCGATTAGAAAAGATTGAGTATGTATTGGATACATCACTCCCTACAGTCCCTGCTGAAGATTCTGAAGAGTGTGCTCTGTTTGACAAAGCAGCCTATCAGAAATATCTTGATGATGTTGTTGCAGCACAATGTGTTATGCTATCTTCTATGACTTCAGAGTTACAAAGACAACATGAAAATATGGGCCCCAACGAGATGCTAGAACACTTGAAGAGTCTCTATGACTCACAGTCTCAGACAATGGAGTATGAACTGTTGAGAGATCTCTTTAAGTGTAAGCTAAACGAAGGGGGTCAGGTGTCACAACATGTTTTGAAGATGATTGGATTAATTGAGAGGTTGGCTTCGATTGGAACGAAGCTGCCTGCAAATGTTCTGTTAATCTAATCTTGAACTCGCTTCCTGGTTTCTTTGAGAACTTCATTGTGAATTACAACATAAATGGAACGAAAGCAAGTCTCCCAGAACTTCATAATATGTTGAAGACCTTCGCGTCGTCCACCTCCAAAGGTAAAGCTGTGCTCATGGTGGGCTCATCTAGAAAGTTCAAACCTAAGGGTAAGAATATGCAGAAGAAGAAGGGTAAGGCGGTTGCCGCCAAACCCACAGCTATGAAACCTAAAGGAGTTGTTCGAAAGAAGGCCAAGATAGTTGCTGATGTTTGCCTCAATTGTAAGAGAAATGGACATTGGAAGAATGACTTTACAGCCCCAGAGGGAGACAAGGCACAAGGTGCTGGCCCTGCTGGACAAGGTATGTTTGTTATTGAAATAAATATGTCTATATCTAATTCTCACTGTTGGGTATTGGATACCGCTTGTGGCTCACACATTTGTAATAACGTGCAGGGGCTAATTGAAAGCAGAAAGGTTGGACCTTGGGAAGTAGATCTACGCATTGGCAATGGAGCTAGAGTTGATGCGGAACGCGTGGGGACTTATAGACTAGATTTACCTTCAGGCTTTTGTTTAGAACTTAATAATTGTTATTTTGTTCCGTCTTTGACGAGAAATATTATTTCTATCCCTATGTTAGACATTGAGGGGTTTTCCTCACATATTACCAATGAAAACTATGTTTTATCTTATGAAGGTTTTATTTGTGGAAATGCTCCGCTTGTGGATGGATTGTATGTTCTAAACTGTAGCCATGAAATTTTCAATATACAAAATAAAAGAGCTAAAATAAGTAATCAAAGAAATCCCACCTACTTATGGCATTTCAGAGTTGGTCACATCAATGAATCAAGGATAGCAAGATTGAGGAAATTAGATTACTTAGAACCATTTGACTTAGAGTCATATGGTGATTGCGAATCTTGCTTAAGAGGAAAGATGACAACCAAATCACTTTCTGGGAAAGGAGTACGTGCCAAAGAGGTGCTTGAGTTAGTCCATACCGATGTATGTGGGCCTTTTCCAACTCAAGCTAAGGGAGGCTTTCTTTATTTCATCACTTTTACAGACGATTTCTCAAGGTTTGGGCATGTGTATCTTATGAAACATAAGTCTGAAGCTTTTGAGAAATTCATGGAGTACAAGTCAGAAGTAGAGAAGCAACTTGAAACAAGTATTAAAACTCTTCGATCAGATCGAGGAGGTGAGTACTTAAGTAAAGAATTTCTAGATTACTTGAAGCTTCATGGGGTCCATTCAGAATGGACACCTCCCGGAACTCCACAAATGAATGGTGTTGTTGAGAGGAGAAATCGTACCTTATTAGATATGGTTAGATCCATGATGAGCTTCTCAGCTCTACCAACATACCTATGGGGATATGCATTGCAAAGCTCAATCTACATTTTGAATAGAGTTCCATCAAAGTCAGTTGAGAAAACTCCATATGAGATATGGAATGGCAAGAAGCGACTTAGACACACGCGACCACAGGGTGCCCTGCATATGTAAAGAAGTTGCTCACTGACAAATTGGAATCTAAAAGTGAGAAGTATTATTTTGTAGGGTATCCTAAGGAAACAAGAGGGTATTACTTCTATCTTCCTGAGGAACCAGAAATGCAACTTTCCTTGAAGAAGACTATGTCTACAAGGAACAGAGTTGCAACAAGATAGAACTTGAAGAAATTCAAGCAGTACAAAATAATGTAGAGAATGACTCCTTGTCAAATAACCTAGACAAGGATTCAGTGGGAGTATTTGATGATGATTGGGTACTTAGAGTACGCCCTTCAGCCAGTGGGAGTGTTGTGAGGGATACTGCAGAAATGCAAGACCCTCATGCACAACCAATGGTAGATGAGACAATAGTTGTGCATCATCCTATTCAAAATGATATTCCTGAAAATTCTCTAGGTGGTGGATTGTCCAACACACAAACATCTTCTCAAAATCAAAATACAACAAACACTGAAACGCAGAATGTTCAACTCTGTAGGTGATCGGTGTATTTTATATACACCTTTTGAGTCAGTTTTAGTTAGTCTTTTGTCCCATTTTGCAAATATAAGTGTCGTATTAGGATAGTTTTTCTTTCTTTTGAGTCAAAGTGGTTAAAATGGCCAAATGACGGAAAAGGAGCAAAAAGAGGCAAAGAGGATGCGAGAGATGAAAGCAGAAAGTGGCGAACAAAGCAATCGAACCAGCGCGCGGCGCTGCCGTCGAAGCGAGGCGCGGCGCCATTATTGAGAAAGCGCGAAGATCCAGCGGCCGCGCTAAAACAGGCCGCGATCCCACTATCGAGAGGACAGAAACCAGCGCGCGCGCTCGAAGACGAAGCAGGTCGCGCGCCTAAACATCCGAGGAGCTACGAAGATTCAGCGCCGCCTCGCAGCGAGATATCGGCCGCGCGCCAAAACACCCGACGGATCGCGAACTTCCGCGCGCGCGCCTATCTGCAGCGCGCGCCGACGGAAAAATTAGGTCTTTTGACGGATTTTTGGGCGAACTGCGCAGGAAAAGAAGGAGGCGTTTTTAAACCTATATAAGGAGAACCCTAGGCAGTTTTTGAGGGTTCCCCTTTCTTGACAACACAAGATTTTCTTGCTAGGAGATTGGAGACCTAAACTTAGTAATTTCTTTCCTTTTTCTTTTCTTTAATTCAGTTTTTGCATGATGAACTTGGAATTAGTTTTGTCATCTTTATGGCTAGGAACTAATTCTCCTATAGGGCTTTCTATGTTGAACTTCTTGAAACTTATGTTATAAATTAATGCATGCTTATGGTTATTCTTCTTATTGAGAGATCTATCCAATAATTGAGTTGAATTCTTGGTAGCTAATTGACAACTAGTTATCACTATATGATTTCTAATCAGATTCTGAAAAGGGGGGGATTGTGAATATGCTGTAAGTTGGGTAGACAGGCTTGAATTGGGGATGAAAATACCTCAATTAGTTTTGTAGCGTTGATGAGAGGCTTAACAACCCTAATTTTGCGCATTGTGCGTGACGGTCAACTAGGTTTTTGTTCTTAATCCTCCTATAGAGTTACCCTTATCAGCGAAAGTTAGGTAAGGAACAATACTGGGGTTGAGTGTTTATATAACCCTAACGGGAGTATAAAACGATTTCGTAAACCTGCTTTCTCCAAAAGAAGAATACCATAAGTAATGCATTAGTAAGTAGCATAAGCGGATAGTGAGAATACATAGAAGCCCTATTTTCATCACATCTGAAGTAATTCTTTATATTTACTTGTCTTTAATAATTCTTAGTTATAAACAAAACAATCAATCATTAATTCACCAAATAGATACTAGAAAATAGATAGTTGATACTTGAACCCTAATCCTAGAGGAAGATATTCGGTCTTATCTAAGACTATACTACTTGATACGATAACGTGCACTTGCGTTTAAAAGTGTGTGCATCTAAACGCGCATCAGTAGGACCACTAGGACTCATCGTGCACCTGAAAGACTTAATCTCCTTGTTGAAACACATAATGAGATAGATATTCTGATGATGATTAGCCTACTACCTACAGCGAAGCAATGTTAGACATTGATTCACAGAGATGGCAAGAAGCCATGAAATCTGAAATGGAGTCTATGTACATAAACCAAGTATGGAACTTGGTTGACTTGCCAACAGGGGTTAGACCCATATGATGCAAATGGGTCTTCAAGAAGAAGATTGATGCATATGGCAAAATACAGACTTATAAAGCAAGATTGGTGGCTAAAGGTTATAATCAACGGCCTGGGGTCGATTATGATGAAACATTTTCGCCTGTTGCAAAGGTTAAGTCCATTCGGATTTTGCTTGCAATAGCTGCATACTATGATTATGATATTTGGTAAATGGATGTTAAAACTGTCTTCCTCAATGGTAATCTAATTGAGGAGGTGTATATGATACAACCAGAGGGTTTTACATCTAAGACTCAAGCCAAAGCGATGCAAACTACAACAGTCCTTTTATGGACTTAAGCAATCCTCAAGGAGTTGGAACATTTGTTTTGACAAAGCAGTCAAATCGTTTGACTTTGTTAGAAGCAAGGAAGATCCGTGCGTTTATAGTAAACGCACAAATGAGAGCATTGTCTTCATTGTTATATATGTAGATGACATATTGATAATTGGAGACAATAAGACTCTCATGCAATCTGTCAAAGAATGGTTATCGGAACCTTCATGATGAAGGAATTAGGTGAAGCTGCTACATTCTTGGAATTAGAATCTACAAAGATAGACCTAATAATAGATTGTTGGTGTCACATCAAATCGTATACATAGACAAAGTGCTAAAACGTTTCTCTATGGAAAATTCCAAGAAAGGGAATCTTCCTATGGGTCAAGGCATCAAGTTGTCAAGGAAAGATTGTCCTTCCACAGTTGCAGAACTTGAACGCATGAAGAGAATCTCATATGCTTCATCTATAGGATCAATCATGTATGCCATGACTTGTACAAGGCCAGATGTGGCCTATGCACTTAGCATGACTTGCAAATTCTAGCAGAATCATGGGGAGGAACACTGAAAAGCAGTCAAGAGTATTCTTAAGTATCTTAGACGAACTAAAGAGTACTTCTTAGTCTATGGCAGACAAGAAGAGCTAGTAGCGACTGGGTACACTGATGCTAGCTTCCAGACAGATCTTGATGACTTCAAATCTCAGTCTGGTTATGCCTTCATTTTAAATGGTGGAGTAGTTAGTTGGAAGAGTTCCAAGCAAGCTACAACTGCCGATTCGACAACAGAAGCCGAGTACATTGCTGGATCGAAAGCTTATAAAGAAGCTGTTACGATATCTGAGTTCTTAAAGGAACTAAGGGTTGTTCCAAGTGCCAGATGTGTGCAATAACGATTTATTGTGACAACACTGGTGTGATTGCGCAAGCTAAGGAACCAAGATCAACAAACAGAGACAAGCATGTACCAAGAAAATACCACATACTTAGAGGGGTGGTAGAGACTGAAGAAATAAAGATAGACTACATTCCCACAGATGAAAATCTAGCAGACCCATTTACTAGATCATTAAGCTTAGTCAAACATAATGGTCATTTTGAAAAATATGGGCATTGGATACGTTAGTGATTGGCTCTAGGCCAAGTGGGAGATTGAAAGTATATATGTCCTAGAAACAATCATTTTAGGAGCACATGTACTTGAACACATTCATATTATTAATAAGATTAATATATACTTGGCATTTGCAATTATTGAATTATTATTTAATTGTTTATATTATTCATTAATGTGCATCCCTTGAACTTACATTGTCATTAATAGTGTGAGATATTAATGATAGAGTGTAGTTCTTAAAATAGCCTAGACTAATGATCATTGAGAATAAGATATCAATGATATTGTCACGACCAGATCCGGCCACGGCGGTACTTAAAGGTACTGTCGGTATATATGTCGAGAATAGCGTGAACATACATAACACATAACTTAGAGAAAAGGGTAAACATCATGCGGTAGATAAAGTCGCTTTCTATAAAACATACTTAAACAAAAGTATAGTAATACAACTGGTTCTTATAGCCCAAAACACATAGTGACCATGCACTTAAAGATAACAAGCGTGGCGGACGGGCCCGCCATACCCTGAATGTACAAAATACCTATAGCATCGGGAATATCAGTAACAATAGACAAGCTTGGGAGGATGGAGCTCGACCTCGAGTAGTGATCCTAAGAACGAGGATCCTCAATCGCTTACCACCTGCGGCGTGAGCGGCCCAGGAAGGGGGTCGATACACAATATGTACCAAGTATGTAAAGTGGAAAATACTATAATAATGATATCATAAGTCTAAAAGTAGTGAGTCATGGAAGTCAATAAAATACCTTTTCTTGTGCCTTACTAACAATGAGAGTAACAAGCATATATATACCATCTTGCGTAAAATAGGGCCTTAGGATCAAAGCGGGGTACCTGCCAGTAGTATCGATAAGCACCCTACTCGGGACTATTTCACCCGCATAGGTCATGTGGACCGCGTGAGGTATTCCTCGCATATCTTTGTACCGCGCATGGGACTATTTCACCCGCATAAGCCCATAAGGACTCGCATGAGGTATTCCTCGCATCATGGGTAGCAAATCCACGGAACAGGTGGTATAACGATCTTGGGGACTTACCCCTCAGATATACTCTTACCCCGAAGCAGATGGTATAACGATCTTGGGGACTTTCCCCTCAGATATACTCTTACACTGAAGCAGCTGGTATAACGATCTTGGGGCTTGCCCCTCAGATATACTCTTACACTGAAGAAGGTGGTATAACGATCTTGGGGCTGGCCCCTCAGACATACTCTTACCCTGGAGAAGGTGGTATAACGATCTTGGGGCTTGCCCCTCAGATATACTCTTACCCTAGCTCAAACTGTCATCATATCATAATCATACATAAGTTAAGAAAACTTATAACTTCTTATTAGTCTTGTTCATATACCCTCTCATTTTAGTTTACTTAAGGCACTTAATCATATCTTTAATAAAAGAAAACCGGGAATTTAACCCAAGTACTACATACTTCAACTCTTTTAAAAATGACTCTTTATACATAAAACTCCTGGGCAATTGATGCCTTAAACCAAATTGCCTCTTCATATACTTATCTTACTTTTAGAGTAAATCTCTTCTCATTAACCTTTTATGAAGCTAATAAACCAACTTCCCATAAAGTTGTTATATTAACTCTATACTTTAGTAAAATCATACTTTTTCCCTAACCAAGGGATTTATACATTCTTAAAACGAAACAAGTCATTATATACTCAAACAAGTAAGAATACCAAATCTTGTACGTCTACCGTACTACATAGTTTCATCTATTCATGCTCAAGAGATAGGAAAACTTCACATACCTCTTTGGTCAATCCACTTGCTAAGTCCAAATTACCGCAAGTAATATGTCAACCTAAATCAACCATGATACGTTTATTAACTTCTAATCTTAATGTAGAACAATTCAAGTTCAAAGTCACTAAATTCTATGGAAAATTGGGCAGCATTTCCTTTGTTTCTACTCACTATGCCACATTTCTCAATGCAGAATTTATCATCCAATTGCCACATTTAAGGCTCAATCAATCCAACAATTCAAAGGGGATTACACACCCAAAATTCTGCCCCATAAGTTTACAACAATTCACTTAACAATTCTAAGGTAGTTTTTAGGCTACAACATGCTCATAATTTCTTCTTAACCCATTCTTCATATCCAAACCACATTTTCTAGCATGCAATGACTCTAAGAGCATTATTTTACTACCACAAGTTCTTTCTTCTAAGCATGCAACACTAGAACTAATTCTAAAGGAAGAAATGTTACCATAAATTTTTAGTCAAACTTATTCCAAAGATTATGCTAGCTTCCTTGCCAAGAACACCACCAAAAGCTAGCCACAAGCTTCCATTTCTTGTTCTTAATTTTGATTTTCTTAGGCTTGGATTTCCTTTGGAAATGTAGAGAGAAGGAAGAGCTTTGGCTTTAGAGAGGGAGAGAAAATGGAAGATGACCAAGTCTTGAAGACTTGGTCAATATATTGCATGCAAGAAATCAGATGGGGGACACTTGTCACCCTCCCAAGGTCTTTAAAAGAAAATCGACTTTTCCTAAGTCTTTCCGCCCAAAAATCCCGCCGCTGCCGCGCGTGTGAAACCCCAGCCTCTCGAACTTTCGTGGCGCCATGCCTGGCATCTGGCGCCGCGAGCTGCAACTTCAGCGACCTCTCGGCACTTTCGCGCGCGCCCTCGCATCCGGCGCCACGCCGCTTTGTCCGAAACATATTTCTGTCCGACTGCGCACTGAACTTGTAACTCTCATATCTTTCTACTCCGACGTCCTATCGACGAACGGTTGGTTGCGTTGGAATCTAGACTCAACGAACTACGCCCTAGGCCTTTGAACCACTTAGGAACTCTCAATGTACCGGGTCATAACCCGTCTTTAAAGTTGCCAAAACCCGTCCTAAATAATCCGTAAACCTATCCTTTGAAAATTTTAAGTCTTACATGCTTTAAATGCACGCTCTCATACGTAGAGTCAGAACTACGGGGTATAACATTCTCCCCTCCTTAGAAACATTCGTCCCGAATGTTCCTTCTAGGCTTACTCGAAACACAACATCGACATAGACCCTCTTAACTATCATTTTGCAAATAAGGAAGCTCCACGAGCCACAACATACTGAAGCGTAAATGCCAAGTCAAAACTAACAAGCAGGAAAGTGGGTTACCTGGAGGTATAGGAAATAGGTGAGGGTACTTCTTCATCATGTCATCCTCTGCTTCCCACGTCATTTCCTCCCTGTTCTCGTTCCGCCATAGGACCTTGACGGAAGCCACGTCTTTCGTCCGAAGTCGTCTAACCTGACGATCGAGTATCGCTATGGGACTCTCCTCATACGATAACTCCTCTGTCACTTGGACATCATGAACCGGGTGCACTCTAGATGGATCTCGATACATTTCCGCAACATGGACACATGGAAGGCGGATGTACCGCCCAAGTCGGACGGCGGATCTAACTCATAGCAACCACGCTACCCTACGGACAATCCGATATGGCCCAATGTACCTTGGGCTAAGCTTCCCCTTCTTTCCAAATCTCATCACGCCCTTCATGGGAGATACCTTTAGGAAAACCCAATCATCTATCTCAAATTCCAAGTGTCGACGCCGATGATCTGAATACTTATTTTGTCGACTCTGAGCTGCCAACAACCGATCATGGATAAGCTTCACCTTATCCATCACTCACGAACTAAGTGCGCCCGACTAATCGCACTTCTCCCACTCGAACCAGCCTATCGGTGACTGCACTTCTCCCGTATAAGGCCTCATAAGGCGCCATCGAATCTTGGAATGGTAGTTGTTGTAAGCAAACTCCAAGAGGCAAATAATCCTCCCTACCTCGAATCAATAACACAAGCCCGCAAAGATATCCTCGTTGTGCGGATAGTGCGCTCGGCCCGTCCCGTCCCGAGGATGAAACGCCGCATCGAGACTCACTGTGTCCTAATCCCTTCCGGAAAGACCTCGGAAGTTAGCCGAAGCTGGCTCTCTATCGATATAATCGACAGGGACTCGTGCGCCTCACAATCTCTCTAATATATAATCCGCATAGTCTCACGGTGAACGTCATTACGAGGAAGAAAATGGGCTGATTTCGCCACCGTCGACAATCACCCAAATGGAATCATGCTTCCTCCGGTGGTAGGTAGCCCTGTAATAAAATCCATATTTATCACCTCCCACTTCCAAGTCGGAATATCAATGGCCTGCAACAGCCCACCGAGCTTCTGGTGCTCAATCTTAACTCGCGACAATTTGTGCCGTACACGAACTCCGCAACGCCCTCTTTAGGCCTCCCACCAATACACGCGTTCGAGGTCATGATACATCTTAGTCGACCCGGATGAATAGAATAACGCACCTGTGTGCCTCCCGAAATCTGCACGAAGTCTTGTCACATCGGAACACACAACCGCCTCGAATCTTAGCACCCCATCAGCGCTACTCAAATAGACTCTTCTCCTACGGAGAGTCGCGTCGATCGCACCAAAATCGGATCCTCATATCGCCGCCTCTTCACCTCCTCGACGATGGAAGACTCGGCAACCTCTCGAACCCGAATTCCGTCACTATCGGAATCAACCAAACGAACCCCAAGGCTCGCTAGCTGATGTAACTCTCGGACCATATCCCTCTTCTCTGGCTGAACATCAGACAGACTACCCATCGATCTGCGACTAAGGGCATCTGCCACTACATTGGCCTTCCCTGGGTGGTACAGAATATCAACATCGTAATCCTTAAGTAGCTCCAACCACCGTCTCTGTCGCAAGTTCAACTCCCTCTGGATGAAGATATACTGGAGACTCTTGTGGTCTGTATAAATGTCCACATGAACTCCATATAAATAATGTCTCTAGATCTTCAAGGCATGAATCACTGCTGCCAACTCCAAGTCATGTGTGGGATAATTCTTCTCATGCTTCCTAAGCTGTCGAGATGCATAAGTTATAACCTTTCCGTGCTGCATCAGCACGCACCCAAGCCCGACACCGACGCTGGCCAATAAAACCACATATCCATCTAAGCCCTCGGAAGAGTAAGAATCGCGGTCGTCAACTTCTCCTTTAGCAACCGGAAACTTTCTCACAAGTATCCGCCCACCGAACATAGCCGCTTCGAGTCATCTTAGTCAAAGGTTTGAAATAGAAGCAAAATTCTCTACAAACCTCCGATAATAACTCGCAAGGCCCAAAGCCGCACCTCCGTGGTAGTGGAGTGCAGGCCAAGTCTCGATCGCCTCAATCTTAGTCAGATCAACCCGAATACCGTCGGCCCCGATCACATGCCCTAAGAAAGCCACTGAAGCTAACCAGAACTCGCACTTCGAGAACTTGGCATACAACTGCTGGTCTCGGAGGACTCCCAAAACCGTCCTCAAATGCTCTGTATGCTCCTGCTCTGTGCGCGAATACACTAAGATATCATCAATAAACACTACAACGAACATATCCAAGAATGGTGTGAACACCCTATTCATCAAATCCATGAATACTGCTGGGGCGTTGGTCAAACCGAAAGACATCACCCTGAACTCATAGTGCCCATACCGGGTCCTGAATGCAGTCTTTGGGATATCTATCTCTCTAACTCGCACTTTGATGATAACGGGACCGCAGTCTATCTTGAAAACACTTTGCACCCTGCAACTGGTCAAACAAATCGTCAATCCTGGGGAGGGGATATATGTTCTTGATAGTTACCTTGTTCAGCTGCCTGTAATCAATACACATACGCAGCGTTCCATCCTTCTTCTTTACAAATAACACTGGTGCTCCCCAGGGAGAAACACTTGGCCTAATAAAGCCCTTCTCCAAAGAAATCTTTCATTGGTCCTTAATTCCTTCAACTCGGCGGGTGCCATCTGTATGGCGGAATAGATATCGGTCGAGTGTGCGCGCCAAATCAATACAAAACTCAATCTCTCTGGGAGGATACGAAGCTCGCGGGAATACGTGAAAACTCTCTAACAACCGTGATCGTGAAGGTCGGTACTTTGACCTCGATGTCGAATACGAACGGATGGTAGATATACCCTTCCGCACCATCTTCCTAGCCTTGAGGTAGGAAATAAACTTACCACCGGCGATGCGGATTCCCTTCCACTCGATAACCGGCTCACCAGGAAACTGGAACCAAACTAATCTCTCTACAGTCCACGTTGGCATAGCAAGATGCTCGCCAATCCATACCCATAATCACATCAAAGTCTGTCATATCCAACTCTATCAAGTCGGCTAGAGTCCGACGGTATCTATAGTCACGAGGCAAGCCTTATATACCCGCGGCTACCATCTGAATCACTCTTTGGCGTAGCCACCTCAAAAGGTCTTATGGACTCGGGCTCTATCCCTATTCTACTGGAAATATGAGGAGATATGTAGGACAAGGTAGAACTCGGATCTATCAAAACATATACATCACAGCAAGAAACCAACAATGTACCTGTGACGACATCTGGCGACGCCTCCTGGTCCTGCCGGCTGGACATAGCATATATGCGATTCTGAGGACCGCTAGAATCGAACCTACCACGACCTCTTCCGCGGCGGCCGCCCAAAGTACCACGCCTCCGGGGCGTCTGACCATCGAAGATGAAGATCCAGCAACAGACCCCGTCGGCTGAACCGTAACGCTCCCGCCGCCTAAGGACGGACAATCCTTCTTCAGATGGCCCTGTTGGCCACAAAAGTAACATGCCCTCGAACCCATACGGAACTCGCCCGGATGAGACCTACCGCATCGAAAGCACCGAGAGGTAGGTGGTCTCAGTGGTCTGGTCGCCTCCTGAAAACACGAAGTCACGAGCCACGACCGCTGCGAATAACCTCGCTGATCGGACCTCGCCGGAAATCGAGAAGGAGCACTCGTCTTGGCCGGAATGTGGACCTAGTTCGCTTTGAGGCCGCCGCCTCAAAATCGCCACGAGAGCTCTGTCGCCTCTTGGTGGCCCAAATCTAGCTGATCTGCTCTCTCTGCCTCAATCCGCGTGCGTGCGCTGCATCTGCAATATCCATCTCGGTGAAGAGCCACCCCCAAACATGCAGTAATCATATGACGGTCTAACCTCATCACATACCGATGAACCACATGCGCCATGGCTACTATGGTGTGTGATATCTCGCCAAGAGTCGAACTCAGTGTACTTCTGATAGTCCTCCCGTCTGTCTCAAGGTCAAGAACCTATCTACACGGCTCTCTCACCTCGTGAGGCAAGAAGTGGTCTAGAACGCCCGTGAACTCCTCCCAATCACCGGAAGAGCATCTCACCTCTCGACAACACCCATGACTCGAACCAGTTCAACGAAATAACGCGTAACCCAGAAGCTAGTGTAACAGGACTCCGATGCCCTAGCACTGCATGGTCCAGAATCGCGGACAAACTCCTGCGATCCTCCTCAAATCTCGAACCATAGAACTTCGGGTGGGTGACAACCCAAGAAATCCCGGAATCAAGAAGGCTATCGGCTCTGGGGTTGGCGCCGCTCTGTCGGCCGCCGCCACTATCTTTGGTCGAGAATCGACCGTTCTCGTAATCTCGTACTCGGACCACCGTGGGATGGAGGCTCCGCATCGCGTCTCGATGAGCCGCTCACGCCACAAAATCTGCCGAGGTTTGGCGACGACGTGGAACTCGCCGCCTAAACATCATCTCTGGTAAGGCGGGCTGTGCTCGTGACTCTCCGCGTCCCGGTGCAAAGACTCTCACCGCCTTGCCCTTCTGGGCCGCGGTTGCCTTGCGTGAAGGCATAACTGATACATAAAGGGAAAACATCAGAGGAGGTTCAACCTATAACTCAGCTCTATTGCACGATCTTAGAGTGAAAGAATGGAAATCAATCCTAAATATCCTGCGACCTCACGATTATAGATGTGGTGCACGACACACCGATAATCAAGACTTACTAGACACGGCGTGGACACTTTCCGAGGACTAAGCGCCTGATACCACTTTTGTCACGACCACCCCGGCCACGATCGTACCCTACCGGGTACCGTCGGTATATGTCGAGAATAGCAGCGGAACATACATAACACATAACTTAGAGAAAAGGGTAAACATCACTGGCCAGCCGATAAGGCTGCCTTCTATAAAACATACTTAAACAAAAGTATAGTAATACAACTGGTTCTTATAGCCCAAAACACATAGGTGACCACTGCACTTAAAGATAACAAGCGTGTGGACGGGGCCCCGCCATACCCCTGAATGTACAAAATACCTATAGCATCAGGGAATATCCGTACCAATAGACAAGCTTCCGGAGGGATGGAGCTTCTGACACTGGAGTAGTGATCCTAAGAACGAGGATCCTCAATCTGCTTACCCTTACCTGCGGCATGAACGCAGCCCCCGAGGAAGGGGGTCAGTACACAATATGTACCAAGTATGTAAAGCTGGAAAATACTATAATAATGATATCATAAGTCTAAAAGTAAGCTGGAGTCATGAAAGTCAATAAAATACCTTTTACTGTGCCTTACTAACAATGAGAGTGACAAGCATATATATACCATACTGCATAAAATAGGGGCCTTAGGATCAAAACGGGGTACCTCACCCGTAGTATCAATAAGCACCCCTACTCCTGGGACTATTTCACCCGTGACAGTCCCGTGGACCCGCATGAGGTATTCCTCGCATAGGCAGACTACCGC
The DNA here is from genome assembly GCA_029844215.1 of Przewalskia tangutica. NCBI lineage: Eukaryota > Viridiplantae > Streptophyta > Magnoliopsida > Solanales > Solanaceae > Przewalskia > Przewalskia tangutica. The sequence goes on along the minus strand of CM056720.1, from coordinate 136,628,805 downwards.
GTGGGACTATTTCACCTGCATAAGCCCATAAGGACTCGCATGAGGTATTCCTCGCATCATGGGTAGCAAATCCACGAAACAGGTGGTATAACGATCTTGGGGACTTACCCCTCAGATATACTCTTACCCAGAAACAGATGGTATAATGATCTTGGGGACTTTCCCCTCAGATATACTCTTACAATCGGTGGTATAACGATCTTGGGGCTTGCCTCAAATATACTCTTACACCAAGAATGTGGTATGACGATCTTGGCCGCCCTCGGACATACTCTTACCACAGAAGGTGGTATAACGATCTTGGGGCTTGCCTCGATATACTCTTACCCTAGCTCAAATCACATCATATCATAATCATACATAAGTTAAGAAAACTTATAACTTCTTATTAGTCTTGTTCATATACCCTCTCATTTTAGTTTACTTAAGGCACTTAGTCATATCTTTAATAAAAGAAAACCGGGAATTTTAACTCAAGTACTACATACTTCAACTCTTTTAAAAATGACTCTTTATACATAAAACTCCTGGGCAATTGATGCCTTAAACCAAATTGCCTCTTCATATACTTATCTTACTTTTAGAGTAAATCTCTTCTCATTAACCTTTTATGAAGCTAATAAACCAACTTCCCATAAAGTTGTTATATTAACTCTATACTTTAGTAAAATCATACTTTTTCCCTAACCAATGGATTTATACATTCTTAAAATGAAACAAGTCATTATATACTCAAACAAGTAAGAATACCAAATCTTGTACGTCTACCGTACTACATAGTTTCATATATTCATGCTCAAGAGATAGGAAAACTTCACATACCTCTTTGGTCAATCCACTTGCTAAGTCCAAACTACCGCAAGTAATATGTCAACCTAAAACAACCATGATACGTTTATTAACTTCTAATCTTAATGTAGAACAATTCAAGTTCAAAGTCACTAAATTCTATGGAAAATTGGGCAGCATTTCCTTTGTTTCTACTCACTATGCCACCTTTCTCAAGGCCGAATTTATCATCCAATTGCCACATTTAAGGCTCAATCAATCCAACAATTCAAAGGGGATTACACACCCAAAATTCTGCCCCATAAGTTTACAACAATTCACTTAACAATTCTAAGGTAGTTTTTAGGCTACAACATGCTCATAATTTCTTCTTAACCCATTCTTCATATCCAAACCACATTTTCTAGCATGCAATGACTCTAAGAGCATTATTTTACTACCACAAGTTCTTTCTTCTAAGCATGCAACACTAGAACTAATTTTAAAGGAAGAAATGTTACCTTAAAGTTTTAGTCAAACTTATTCCAAAGATTATGCTAGCTTCCTTGCCAAGAACACCACCACAAGCTAGCCACAAGCTTCCTTTTCTTGTTCTTAATTTTTGATTTTCTTAGCTTGGATTTCCTTTGGAAATGTAGAGAGAAGGAGGACCTTTGCTTTAGAGAGAGAAATTGGAAGATGACCAAGTCTTGAAGACTTGGTCAATATATTGCATGCAAGAAATCAGATGGGGGACACTTGTCACCTTCCCAAGGTCTTTAAAAGAAAATCGACTTTTCCTAAGTCTTTCCGCCAAAAATCCGCCTCGGCCCATGGCCCAGCGGCGCTGAAACCTCCGCAGCCTCTCGAACTTTCGCGCCGCCCTGGCTGTTCAGGGCCGCGCGCTGCAACTTCAGCGACCTCTCAAGACTTTCGTGCCGCGGCCATGCCGCCGCTTTGTCCGAAACATATTTTTGTCCGATCACAAGACCGAACTTGTAACTCTCATATCTTTCTACTCCGACGTCCTATCGACGAATGGTTGGTTGCGTTGGAATCTAGACTCAACGAACTACGCCCTAGGCCTTTGAACCACTTAGGAACTCTCAATGTACCGGGTCATAACCCGCCTTAAAGTTGACCAAAACCCGTCCGGAATAATCCGTCAACCTATCCTTTGAAAATTTTAAGTCTTACATGCTTTCGTACGCTCTCATACGTAGGGTCAGAACGACGGGGTATAACAGATATGTTATAAGTCGACATGTGGTCTGCATCACATTCTTAGAGAATGTAGTATACCTCACTTACTGCTAGAAATAGTTGCTAGTGATGGACACATGGATACTCTTAGAGGAGTATTGGCATACCCTGCTGATAAACTATTTGTTATACATGTCTAGAATATTATCAGCATGTGGGAGATAGAGGTCCTTAGACTTGAGGTCAATATCGCCTTGTTTACGGAGCAATGCACTTTGATCATGTCCTAAGCTCAAATGTCTTATAGGTTGAGACGCGGCTCGTATTGAGTGCATTACGAAGTAGATTGAAGGTGGTAATTGAGCCAAAAATAGGATTCATTCCTCGATTGGAATTTCGAGAGAACACTCAGCTTCTCAGAGATGTTAGGTCGACCAAGTCATTGGCCAATGCAAGAGACATATCTAGGATATGGTCTAGTTGTCGACTAATATAGATGAGATAAAGTGATCAAGCCATTTGGATAGACACTTGGCAAATCTTAAGCTTGATCGAGTGTGTCGCGAATGAAAGGAATTTATCATCTCACATAGAGGTATGTTTACTTGAGTCTTGTAAACGTACTTCACATATTGGGTCCGTCACCGGCGCCGTCTAGGAGTTCCGTGTGAACCTTGATTTGATCAAGTGCCGATGTGTGAAGGCCTAAAGGGTCACACTAAGTCGATTATCTTTTCGGTCTAAGGGTATATTGAGAGAATGTAAAATATCAGATTTTGAATCAAGATATTTTATTTTATAATAAATTATGGGATAATTTTCATTTGATGAAAATTAATTAATCAAGTTAAAATTAAATCTTGGATTTAATTAGAACTAAAATGTGCAGAAAATAAATAGAGAGTCAAGATAACAATGGGCCCAGTGACCGCCCATCGCAATTTGGATTTGGGTCAGTCTCAAGCTTTGATCCAAATCTGATTTGGTTTAGGGTTTCCTCCACTATATATTTGGCACTTAACCCATAATTCCATAATAACTGACTTCCACTTTCTGAACTCAGAGTTCAGGAAATAAAATTCTCTCAAACCTCTGGCAAGATTTCCTAGCTTTCTTGGGCAAAGGAATATACCGAAGCAAGGCTTGCACCCGGATTGAAAATCGCGTGCGCACCTTTTAGTAAAGACTGCATTAAAAGCATAAACTGTAAGTTTTTCTTTCATGTCTTTGTAGATTTGAATTATCGCATAATCATACCAGAAACGTTTGTTGGAGCAAGTAAGTTTTCTCAAAATTTTTTTAAACTTCCGCTGTGTCTTACTTGTATGTTTTACACCCAACAAATCCCTACACTTTGGATCTCCGTGCATTTATTGAGTGTTCTATCAATTCTAGAACCTGTTGTGTTCATCTTGAATCATAAAATGTTTACATGTTGAAAATGTCTACCTTAGGACTCTAAGTTATGGTTTAAGTCAGTGCAGTCATCTCTGTAACATATTAATGTTTGTGTGCATTTTGTCCCCTGTATTCTAGTTTAATATCATGTACAACTATGTCATGTCTGTAATCATGTGGATTTACTCTTTACTAAGTGACCTTGTTTGCATGTTAGTCTAAGTTAAATTCATATGAAGTCTCCCTGAAGCTTATATGAGTTCAAGTTTGCCTAGGTCAGTTGTTAATTTCAAATTTGAATGCCCTCGCATGACTACTGAAATTCTACCTTGACTACATGAATCCTATTTCCTGCTTTGAATCACATTTTTAGGCTAATAATAGCTAACTGTCATGCCCTATCTTTATTTGTGCAAGTCTGAGGTCTGTGGAGTAACCTACTTATGTCTTGACCTAAGTCAAATGAGCCTAGCAACTAAGATACTGCTTGTGCTTATGTACTAAGTGAATGACAGTCCTTCCTGTAGCATGATCATGTAAGACTTGCCATGTCATGGCCCAAATCACAGATCATGCGAGCATCTACCCTTTTCCCACCTAGGAGAATCCGTCCCTTACAGATTCATCCAACAACACAAATAAATATTAAAAATAATAGAAGTCTAAAAATAATAGATATATTAAATTGCATAATACATCACTATCCAAGGAATCTGGTCTGAATAGTACAAGAGCTTTAAAGTATACAATTGGAATTAAAGATACAACCACAACCTGACTACAACTTCTGTTTAGAATGGAAGTTAAACAGAAAATGTAGACGAACTTCCCGAGAGCCTTGAAGGCTAATCGAACCTCGCTGAAGTTCCTGCAACAACTCTACACACCGAAAAGGGTGTAGCAAGAGTAGTATCAGTTCAAACACTATGTAATGGTAGGTATCATAGACCGACAACAGTTAGCTAACATATATAAATGAAGAGACTGAAGAATAGACATGCTCGCACTCAAGTACAACACAACACAGTCCAATAATAACCACTCAAGTGCAGAAAGACCAATAGTCGAATCATAGCCTATGGTGAAACACCTAAACCCAAGTCCGCCAAATTTCCACAATTTCTCAGAATAATCCCAAACACCAGTACAATTAACAAATCTGATCCATAGATGTAAAATGAGATGATGAGTATAAATGCATATACAATGTAATGCAATGTCCATATGCAATTTCCGTACACACATGATCCGGGTAGAATATCTCTACGTCCCGATAGTCATGACCCATGGGAGACCTGCGAAATCAATGTACCAATCACTCTGTATCACACATCATAGAGATGACTCTTCCACCGAACACACATCTACCCTTCCATATCACACAACATAGAGATGGCTACATAATCAATATGTCATAAGAATTACTTTTGTTTCCTTTTCATTTATCACCATCACGCCAATCACAAATAATATCAATATATCATAGAAATAATGATGAATGTAATGCAATGACAATATCAAGTGTATCATATGAATCCACAATGGTGCAACACGTGGACACATATTACAACATCAGTATGAAGTCAAGTCCTTTCCTCTATCCATGATAATATCAAAATAAGTGAGAGAAAACTATATCGTATGTATTGTATGACAACTACGTACAAATCCAGTAACCACAAAGAGGCAACAAGTCACATTAAGTCAATAATAACCAACCTAAGTAATCCATCACATCTCTGTACCCTAAGGCATAAATGCTTTCTGCGACAGTAACTAACTATATATACATTTCTGTAACTGAAGTATAACAGAAGGTAAGTTGTAACCTACCTGGATGTCGAGCTGGAGCCACGAACAATCAAACCTTAGCCTTCCCTTTCCAAAGTGCCTTAGGATGATCGAAGTCTAATAAATATCAATGCTAAGTAAGTAAATGACTATAAAAAGTCAACTAATCGGAAGAAGAATCGGCTGAGAAAAGTTACTAAAAATACCCAAATGCATCTATCCACTCACGATGGTACCAAAAATTAATGGTGAAAAATACCCTATTCATAGTCTCATTAGTCATTATCCTTAATTTCATGGAGTTCTAATCATAGTTGGTCCTTCAATTTCATCAATTTAGCCTAAAATCCCAAATTAGTAATAACCCTAAATTCATGAATTTATTCGAGAAATCAAGAGAGATTCATTCCTAGAATCTATTTATCCACAATAGAGATGATAATATCCACATTTAAAATAACAATAACCAATTTAATTAGGAGGGGGGGGGGTAATGATTAATAGCCTAAGTGCCATAACCCAACACACTCAATAGCCATTAACTACCATAGAAGCTAAATAAAGGAAATAATAATATAAGATTAAGGTTTAGGACTTTGCCAAAGATGATTCCACCAATGATCTTTAGAATTCGCCCCCAATTGCTCTTAGACTTAGGTTTTTGATGAATGGAACAAATGAACTCGAAGTTGGGAATAAAATGAGTATTCTGGTTCAGCATCTCCCGCTGGGTCAAACCATTTTCTGCTACAGTGATCCCGCCTCGACGAACTCTTATCCGCTGGGGCGCGATTTCATTAATCACATCATCATATGCTCCTACGGACCAAAGCCTACTGGGCCAGATCCGCAATGGCGTACAACTCCATCAGGGTGAGTCTCCAGGGGAGAACAACCACCATCGGGGCGAGTCACTAGAAACTAGAAAATTCTGGTTTTATCAAATCTCAACCCGAAACCCCAACAACCATTCGGGACCTCCCAGATACAAACTAAACATGCAGAGATCCGTAAACAATGTTATGAATCCATCAGTGACCTCAGAATTCCCAATGGAGATCACATTGACTCGGTTAACCCCTAAATGACTAAAACCAAGCTCCCAACCAAGTACCTAAAATGCATCTGAAGCCTCGGGAACCGTACTAAATATCCCACTAAGTCATAAACGATCCTCCGGACCTCACGGAGTCAACTAAATTTAAAAAAAGGTATGTTTACCCAAAAGTCAACTATCGGTCAACGTTCTCACTTAAAGGTTCTAATTCTTTCAATTCTCACTACGATCGCTCGATAACTTCGGGAATTGGGTTAAAATGGGTAAAATAGTCAAAATGTAATAACGACCAAATGGGTCATTACGTGCCAGGATTTGATCACTTATTTGAACTCTTAGTTTGAAAATGAGGCTTTGCACCGTTTGTATGCCCCTATAGTGTTTAATATCTTTTTAACTAGTCCATGCCCAGATTTTTCTCATGCTAACTTAAGAGATGCATGTGTACCTGCTAGTATTTGTGTTAAGGTGCTTTAGCATATACTTGCTTAATTGAGAATGGAACTGCACCATCATCTAATAAGATTAAAAGGGTGAAATAGATAGTTAAACATGCCAATCTACCCTATGCAACTTCTATATCATGTTCTGGTGTTGCTTTGAAATCCTATAACGACTAGGAATCTTCTAAGTTGTCAATATGTTTTTAATTCTAGATTGAGTAGAGTTTCCGATTTAGGATGGAATCGAATAGTGAATGCACTGTGTTGTACTAACTATTTGTTTTGAGTTGTATTGACTTTTTCAGCTGCCTGAGTCTAAGTATATGTAAACACGAGGTCTGTAACACGACAAACTAGCCCACTAGGAGATATAAAAATGTGCAGGTTGGTTTAATTGCTCAGGTTATTGTGATGCTTTCTATTCTGAATGTTAAAGTGTATGAATGGTTTTTTCTAGACCTAAAATCATGAGGTATATGAGATAGATAAGGGTCTGTGTGTGATATAAATAATGTATGCCTTATCTTCTTGTCTCTATTTGCATTCGTGGTTGTTCTTTAAGGTGTATTCTTGATATACACCATGATATACAACCTGCATACCAAATATAATTAATATATGGGGTATACAAGTTTGACTTTTGAAAAAGTTTTTAGCAAAAAAAGCAAAAACAATTCTCAACGCCCTTACGAGGTAGTGATGAGTTAAACTACTCATGTTGGCATGGAAGTCAGCCCGTAAACTGATTTCATTATGCTACTAGGGTTCCAAACCTTCCCCTGAGCTCTAGGCCTTGCATCAGTCTGAAATCTATTGGTAATTGATATTTAGGAAGAAGCCCCGTTAAAGCCTAAGTCTAATTCAAAGTAAAGGATGAACCCGGGCCAATGACAGTTCAACTGTTCTTTCTAGCAGGTGCAATAGCGCACTAGGATTTCCTAATCTTAAGAAAATGAAAAAGAGGAGCGAAGCCACTTGACCGCAGGGAAATGAGCTGAAAGAAACTCGAATGAATGTGAGAGGGGCGGAGCCACTTTTCTTTATGTAGCAGGGAAAGGAGTAAGTTTTCGGGCTGGACCTTCGCACGATTCTATTATCAAATGTTTGTACCAATTGGTACTGGAAATGTTAGAGAGAATGATCTCTTATTTCTAAAGAATTCCTTTCTAGATAAAGGCGATAAATTGCATGTTCTTAATCCGGGCGGGAAGGAGCTTTCATGTCTTTTTGGGAATCTGGTTTTAAGCAAATATGGGGAGCACATAGTATCAATGTCGGGGAATGCTTTTTGGAACCCTAAATATCTTTACCTGACCAACTACCTAATACTACTCAGGCTCATCAAACAACCCTTTTTAGCTTTCTTCAGGATTTGGCCCGAACTGTTCGACAGATTCCCACGCGTTATGCACCCGTTCGCCACTTTGTTCTCAACTCTTCTCACCTCCTGGGTTCCTATAAGGACGGATAGCCTAGGACCGAAGAACTAGTTATGAGATATTGAACGACCTAAAAGGGGTTCGCTCGGGCCATTAAGTGAGGAAAGAAATTGCAAGGTTTCACATATATATAGACAGGGCAGAAAGTTCAGAGCTAGTTTGATCGTTGTGTTTCGCTTGCTTGACTTAAAGAGTAGCCCAAGTGAAAGGAAGTGGAATGACTAAAAGAAAAAGAGTTTTCTGCTCAGTCGAGCTTGCATTCTCTGTTTAGGTTTCGCTTTCACCGATAAGGAGAGGAGAAAAACTAGACTTCTGCTTTCTCGCTTAAAGATTTCAAATTGGATCTCCAAGTTCTTGCATTATATTGCCCCGAGAGACTTGGACGACGAAAGAGGTCTAGAGCGTGGGTCAGGGTCAGATACGGAGGGGCAGAGCGAATGCTTCCCGATCACTCTCAACTAGATATGAAATAAGAGATGATCCTGATCCGCTGTTCTTGAATCAGGCATATTTTGGACCTTAGCTCTGTATGCTAGGGATCCCTGAGAGGTTCCGGATCGATTAGTTTCACAAAAATGAGATTTGTTAGAACTTTGTGTTATATGGCTCAGCCAAAGATGGATGGTGAGGCTCATATTAAAGAAATATTAAATATGAAGTAGAAAAGCGGAAAGTCGTTTGAACTCGAATACGCAACTCTCCTTACAATCTTATAGGAAACCGAGCAGTCAACTATCCTGTAAGTAAGAGTTTTCTTAGAACAGCTACGCGCCTCTTATTTTTATGGCTTCGCTTTTCTCCTTCTCCTTCTCCTTATAGCTGAGTTATTAGAGCAGTGTAACGACTGCAGCTAAGCTTCTTAAAGAGATGAGTTAGAAGCTTTTTCTACATCCATATGATCTACTAAAGTATATCGGTATTGACCATATAATAAAAGCAGATCTTGGTCCATGGAGTCCCAAGAAGGTAAGAAATTCAACCTGTCTGATGCTTCTTCGGCCAAATACGATATACAAGTGGGACCTGCACTATGAGCAAGTTGTGCGAAAAACCGCTTCTTTTTTCCGGTTCCGAAACAACTTGGGCGAAATAGGGTTCTACCGGAAAACCATGGATTTTTGAGTTTTCGCCATTGGTTACTGGTTGAGCCACTTCATGCCGAGCGGCAAGAAGGGTAGCAGAATCGAGCAGTTATTCAACTCGATCGATTTATGCGCTAAAGCGTGTGCTTCCACGGAGTATGGTTCAACCCGGGCTAGCTATGGAACAGACTTGTGAACTAGGGACTCCGTTTCGGTATCTTCATCGACTGGATAAAGAGTTTCAACTGATGGGGAGGTTCTTTAACTGGGTAATTGACTTAGTGAATCAAGCTCTGACGCTCTGCGTCCGTGGGATCAACTCCACCTTAGAGATCTTCCAGATCCGCAACTACAAGCTCTCGAGTGGGAACAGGATCTCATACTACTGATAGGTATGCAATCGAAGAATCTGGATCTGCGAGATATGGAGAGGATATGCTCGAACCGGACCGCATCTCGATTTGCACATGGATAATCTGCTGCCCCTTTCTTTGATTCCAAACTCGGTCGAATACGTCGTTAACTTTTATGGTGGATCGACGAGAGTGCGCCTAGCCAGAAGTGTGGTTGGTGTCACCTCCCGTGCGCTAGCTGTGCCTTTGTCGGATGTTTATTCGCCCACTCCTTCACAGAGCGATGACTAACCCATCTTTCTTCGTACCCCCTTTCATCCTTGCCTTTATTTAACTTTAACCAAGGCCTACCCAGTATCCAACCCCGACTGCTTCATGCAAGACCTACTACTACTCTGAGATTGACTTTAATGAATAGATCTGATCGCAACTTCGAATATGGAATTCAAAGGGATCAAATAGGAAAGGATACTCTGAATCATAGAACTATAATGAAATATACGATCAACCAATATTTATCGAATTTTAAAAAGAGTCAGAAGAAATGGTTCGAACCTTATACAGAAGGTTTTTCCGTACCAGCTCCTTCTACCTATACCGCAGTTGAAGCACCTAAAGGAGAATTTGGTGTCTTTCTGGTCAGTAATGGAAGCAATCGTCCCTACCGTCGTAAAATAAGAGCACCTGGCTTTGCCCATTCACAAGGACTCGATTCTATGTCCAAACATCACATGCCAGCAGATGTGGTCACCATCATAGGTACTCAAGATATTGTGTCTGGAGAGGTGGATAGATAGGACTACTAGTTGCTCGATCAGGACCCTAGCTTTATTGCGAGCCAAAAACCCAATTTATACTCCCCATTTGCTGTGGATGATCCAGTCGGTGTGCATATGAACGAATGGATTCCACCTCTTTATGGGCTATATGCCCTGCTTGTCCACCATACCCCTTTCAGCAAGGGTTGCCGTGGTCTCCAAGAATCTTCTTTCGACCTCTGAGGTGGTCCGTCAAGGCTAATTGTTACGTTGTTCTAAGTTTCTAGTCTCGTTTCGTTACTGTTACTTAAGAGATTACTTTCTTAGTAGTTGCTTCCACTCTGCAATGAATTCATTGGATGATAATAGCGTATAAAGATTTTCTTTCTACTTCCTCCTCTATCTAAGTGTCAAGTTTTAGCTCATAGGTGGTTCATTTTGAAGTGAATCTTCCGTGTGTAAGGCGGAAGCCCCCAAAAAAGGTTTTCAAAAAAAGGGTTCATATTGAGCTCCAAATATACGCTATTGGGATGGTATGGCTCCTAACCTAGCCTCCTCCGTCCCTCGGGACCAACAAGGGGCAGTACAGTAATATTCACCTGTTGTCCATCGACTACGCCTTTCGGTCTGATCTTAGGCCACGACTGCCTCCGTGGTCTAACCTTGCGGATGAAGCCTTATGTTTTCGGGGCATTGGATTCTATCAAATGTTTGCGTTACTCGCCGACATTCTCGCCGCCCGTCACCGCTCGCGGAGGCTTCTCTCTGGCGGGCGCTCCCTGCGATGTATTTTTACATCCGCGGCCGATAGATCGCTTAGCCCCGTTCATCTTCGGCACGCTATTACGCACTCTTTCAAGGGTGGCTGCTTCTAGGCAAACCTCCTGGCTGTCTCTGCACCCCTACCTCCTTTATCACTCCTATGGAGAGTCTGAAAGCCTGACTCTGGAAGCAAGTTCTTCAGATATGGGAAGTTTAAAGATTGAAAGCGATTCGCCGCGTCTCTACCTCTACAAGATCCCATCGAAGACGATCTCGAACTTCCCTCAGTTGTGCAAGCTGTTCATCGCACAATACTCCTTCAACAGAAAGCAGATCAAAGACATAGACTCTCTCTTCAATCTGAAGAAGTCAGAGTCTTATAATAAAGCTTCCACACAATATCGTGGCAACGTAGACCTAAGTGGTCATATTGGATCCTTGGGAACCATCACAAGTACGGCCGGTCTATATATATTTGAACGAAAATATTGTGTCGTCCAGCGGAGTCGCGCAGACAGCTGACTCCTTTTCAATAGAAAGAATAGTCAAACCAACCCAACTGGCTGGTCAATCTCAGAAATCTTATCTGCCGACAAACCGGAGACGGACGACCACGGTCCCGGAATCGAAAGCGGGGAAACTGACCACATGATCGGCAATGAGCATAAACCTTAAAACAAGATTCACTCGTTCTTCAGTCCTCACGTAGACATGAAGGGGAGGCCCAACAGATAGGATTCATATTTCTGAATGGGAAATCATTTTTTGTCGGCCTATACGCTGATTCTGAATCAAAGATTTACTCACTGCCAACAAAAACATACTATATTTACTACTTTTAATCGACGTATATCACATGTGTGTATCAGTAGGGAGTTACTCATTCTAAATGTTTTTGGGCTTGGCCTGATCTCCCATTCTTGTGGACACCACTCTCTTATATGCTCAATATTTGTTTTTCTCGGGCACGACCCATTTGCATGTTGTTCCTTTATCTTTTCTGCTCATCTACTTTAGTTGGGCTAGACCCATCAGCTTTATCTTTCTCATTTTTCTGTTCTTTGCTGCTACTGTTCGAAGATTGTCTTAGCCCATTTATTTTCCTTCATGTTCTTATGAGTCGCGGACTGTTACCCTCTTGGTTATTTTTACTCTTCAATTTATTTCTCCTAAGTGGTTGTTTTCAGTTAATATATGTGAATTACTTGTGAATTTAACAATGTTCTAAAAGATGCTAGGCGGAGGCTAGGCGGAGGCTTGGCGGAGCCTGGCCGCCTAGCGCCTAGATGGATTCCTAGGCGAGGGCCTAGGTGGATTGTTACCCTCTTGGTTATTTTTTACTCTTCAATTTATTTCTCCTAAGTGGTTGTTTTCAGTTAATAAATGTGAATTACTGTTTTCAGTTAATATATTTTCCTTCATGTTCCTATGTGTATTTTTTTAATTTTTTTTAATATTTTACATCAATTGTATATATATCATATATGCATAAAATATATAAATCATAAAATCAATACATTCTTAAGTAGTTAATCATTTCATAAATCATTAAAGTACCTTTAAGACGAACAACATGAGCAAAAATCAAAATTTCATCTCTTCGTTACCAAGATCTCCAATATCACGCTCTTCATTGTTCGACTCAAAGTCAAACTCCTCCTAATTTATACCCTCCAAGGATTTTTATTTGATTATTCAGAGTTCTCTAGTCACAGATGGAGTGAAATACACTTTCCACAAGGTGAATATGATTTTACAAAATTATTCTGAAAGTATTTTGTCATTTCATTTGACAGAATATCACTTGGTATATATCATTTCTTAATCTTACACAAATTTGATCATTAATCATAATTTTGGAATTTCAAACCGACAATTATAAATGTAATTGTTTTTTAAAAAGAATTCTCAAAATTGAAGGATTAGTGTTCTGCTTCTTCAAAGTCGGAAAATTATTTAATTAAATACGATAAGGGAATTACATCTCATTTTAAAGTCATGTGTTAAATTAAAAGACGTTTGAATGAGTTTAATTTTCTAAATCCTAATTAGTATCAAATTTGGGCTTAAAATAAAGCTTTTATTTTAAATAGGTTAATTACGCAATTATTCGACAATTTTTTAATTTAAAATGTGATCACATTCGCAAAATGTGGCCACAATCGATTAAATTTCTTTTAAAAGAAATATTTGGACTTCACCCCATTTAATTCGGCCGAGCCCATGACAATTTAGACTAGGACCCGCCAAGCCCACTCAATAACGTGTAAAAGAAAGGCAAAACTCCAATCTTTCTCATTCACTTTTTCTAGCCAAGGGAGAAACCCTAGCCGTTTTTGTCAATATCCCACCCTTCCCCTTACTTCGCACACCACAAGACCCCATACCCCCAAGGTGAGGTTGCCTGTATTATGCTTTTCTGCGGTGATTTTAATTTCTCTTATTTGATTCATGATTCAAATCTCTTATTACGATTTTACCCCCAATCGGAATGGGCCGCCTAGGACAAAATCGGGACGGTCTGAGGGCGCCTAGCGCCTAGGCGGCCGCCCAAACCGTTTTTTAGAACACTGGAATTTAATGATAAGTTTAGATACATTCTAACTCCCTTCTTCATTTTCCCTTCTTCATCACACACACACATGGGATATGGGCCCTTGGGCCGCTTGCATTGCTATTTCAGTTGGGCCAAAGTCCCAACTATCTCATTCATCGAGTCCGACAGCTATTGTAGTTGCGCATTGAAGGCCCAACTATGGATAAAAATAGTCAACTGGTGGACTTCGGTAGGCCCGCCAGCCTAAACCCTTCTCTTTCATTTGAAATTTATATATGCGTGTGTGTGTTGTATATATGATATTTGTATAAAACACATACTGAGATGATATTGGAACCCTTATAATGACTTAGGATAGACAAAACGATACGTACATCGTTTAGTTTAGAATCGTGATGAAAATTAATTTCAAAAGAATTAAAAAGAACTTGGACGTTTTTTAAGTTAAAATGATTTCAAAGGTTTAACTTGGATTGAACTTGACTATAAACGGACTGTTTTGTGGTGAGATTGAATTATTTGTATCTCGAGAAAATCAACACTTTTGGGTTTTATTGTAAGGAAATCGGATCGGATGATAAAACGAATTGGACTATTTCGGAAGAAAACAAAGATGAATATTTTGGACAAAAACTTGGGTTTCTAAACAGTTTTTTCAAAGATTGGGTTTTGGGTTAAAGTTTGCAAAACCTTTAGAGATTGTTTTTGGGCTAGGCCCTACCAAATTGATTTCTAAAAAAGCAAAGCATTAAATAACTAAGTTAAGGTAAGGGATTTGGAAGTAGGATAAGTTGACTCTCAAATACTCACAAAAAAGGAAAACTTAAATTTTTATTCTTAAACCTTTAACATGTCATTATGAACAAAACTATACTCTTTCTCAAGTGATTTTTAAAGAAAACCATACAAGGAACATTTGGACAACCCATTGGACCAAGAATAGTGGAGTTCTAGCCAAATCTAACTTGCAGTGTACTTTGGTCTAAAAATGGCTTGACAAAATTATCCCTATACGAACCTTTTAGGTGGAATTCAACTCTTTGGTTCATAAAATTCCTTTAAAATTTGAATTAAATGAATGACATGTTAATGATTTTTGTGGGAAGTAAACATTTTTAAATAAATCTATAACCATTAAACATGCTATAAAACCTGAAGGCCAATCATATTCTACAAATCCTTAATACAGGGATGTCTAACACATTTTCCGGGGGATCACCAGAATTTTTTCCTCAACACTGGTTTAAAAAGAATTTTCACTAAATTTTGAATAAAGTTTTAACTTGGTTTTCCTAATTTACTTATAAATTAGGTGGCAACTGTAAAACTATATTATCCGACTTAAAGCATCAACAACCTCCTAGTAGCTTATATGCCTCCACATAAAAGTGAACCGTGACAATAAGAGATATCATTGAGAGTTTTGATTCCTGAGTTGCGACCCTGATACAACGAAGAAGATTGAAGGATCTGCTCTACTGAGTAATGTTTTCCAGTTCTTAAGTCTAGAATGTTATATTAGGTTGATTATGGAGTTGTACCTTTTTCCACTTTTCTAGAAGCAATTGTAATAGGTATAAACGTTGTAAAATTCAATTTCAAGTTAGAGTTTAACTTGAAAGTTGCTTATTAGTCTGGATAGATTAGTGAGATATGAATTAGAGTGTAGTTCCTAGGTTATAGAGTTTGTAACATGAATTTGCAAAGGCTCACCAGTTTAGTGGAGATGCGAATAAATCCTATAGAGGTGTAGGTCATGGTTTTTACTGCCCTTGTGAGCTGGGTGTTTTCATGTAAAAGTGATGTATCTTTTACTTTAATGTTCTTATAATTCCACAATCGCTATACATAGAACAGGTAGGGTAAGATGTTTCATCATATAGGAAAAAATTTATGTTTCCTTTATCGATCTGATCATTCCCTGTTCATCTACAACAAGGGTACATACAAGATTTACTTATTATATGTTGATGACATCACATAGGATAGAAGTCTATATGTGCAGAATTAACAATTGGTATCAGAGAAAGTTCTCTTCAATAAGGCTAACACCTTATGAAAAAACTATGATGGATGTTGCACCACCAATTGGATGCAGTGAAGGTCAATCCACTCATCGATCACTACTTCTTAATGGAAAATATTGTGCTTGGTTGAATGCTCGAATGGAGGATCACTTACAAGCGGAAGATTATGAATTGTGGGAAAGGATTACTGATGGTCCAAAGTATCCCATCAAAAAGGGTATAGATGGGAAAATTGTCACTAAAAAGAAGAGTGAATACGAGAAAGCTGACTACAAAATTCTCGAGAAATATGATAAGGCAAAGAATGTCTTACTATGTGAACTTATTCGGATGAGTTCAACAGAATCTCTAGTTGCACACTGCAAAGCAAATCCGGAACATATTGATGAATGCACATGAAGGGACTAGTCAAGTCATGAAATCTAGAAAAGCCATGCTTACCACAGATTTTGAAAATTTCAGAATGAGGCAAGGAGAAATTGTTTCTGAAATGTCCACCAGGTACACTTCATTGGTTAATGAACTAATGTCTCTTGGGAAATTTATTACCACTGAAGACTCAGTTGGCAAGATTCAGAGATCACTTTCAAAGACGTTCAAGATGAAAGTCACTGTTATACGAGAAGCAAAAGACATAGGAGATATGTCCTAGGATGAGTTAGTTGGAAACTTGAAAACTTATGAGATGGACATGGAAAACTCCAAGATTTTTGAAAGATCCTCGACATTGAAGGTGAATGAGAGTAACAACTCCGACACAGGCGAGGAAGAAATGGCGCTAATCACAAGATATTTCAGGATGTTTCTTATTAGAGAGAGACAAAGTGGAAAAATAAATGCCTACAAAAAGGGAAGATGTGACAAAACTCAAACAACCGGTTGTTTCATGTCTGAGAAAAATGATCTCTGGATCAAGGACTGTCCACTTTAGTAGATTGAATGAAAGAAAAAGATAAAAAGAACAAGTTCTTGGTAGAAGAAACAAATGACCTCCTATGGGAATGAAGGCTTCTTGGGATTCTAGCGATGATCATAAGATAAAACAAATCATCATGCCCTGATGGCCATTGGAGACTCAGACTTGAAGATCGAGGAAGACGCAAAGGTAAACATCCTTGAACTAAAAGATAAACTTGGTCTACTTTCTAAGAAAATGCGGAACTCCCTAATGAAGTCTCTAATTGATGAATACCTTGAAATAAAGTAAAAAGAAATCTGTTATTACATACATTTACTAGTCTAAAATATGATTTTATTGATGTAGAGACTAGAAAGAAAAAATCTGAACATGAGATTTGCCTTCTGAAGGAACAAGTAAATCAACTTGATTTTGCAAATGTAGGTCTAAATTATGAGGTCTGTAAGCATGTTACAAATGCAAAATTTGCTATAGATAGTAAACTTCTCAAGCTTGAATCTGACCTGAGCAGGACTAGGACTGAGTTAAACCTTGAGAAACAATCATCTAGAAATTAGTCAATGAATTAAATAATATAAAAATTGATCTAAAGAAAGCCCGCAAATGGAGAAAACCACCTAGAACAAAAAATAAATTTACTAGAAAAACAAAAGTATTACTACTAGAGTAGACTTTAAGAAGAAGTTTGAAAAGGTGAATTTATAGGAATAGGTTTGTACACTTTTTGTGGTAGAATAGGTCACTTCATAACAAATTGCCCATTGGGAGCAAAGCATGACAAAAGATTTCAAAAAATGTTAACAGAAATCTTAAGCATGGAAAATTAGACAGATGGAACATTTCTCCCCCTCTATATTGCCTAAATGGATAAAAAGGAACTTAATTCATCCATTTGTATGAGAAAAAGGACCCATAGTCTTGGTTCCTAAATCTAACCTAGATAGATTCTTTCAAGTGAGGGTGAAATAAATTAAGCAGAATTAGTACTTAGACAGTGAATGCTCCAGACACATGTCCGGAGACAAGAAAATTTCTTTTCACTCTCAACCATGGAAGGTGGAAATGCAGCCTTTGGAAGAGGAAAGAAAGGAATGGTTAAATGAATAGGCAAAATTGGCAGATATAAAGAACACGCAATAGACAATGTATACCATGTAGATGTTCTACAACATAATCTTCTAAGCATCTCACAAATGTGTGACAAAGGAAATATGGTGGTGCTTACCTCTGCTGGATGTAATGTCACTGATCTCAAAACACGTAACAATATTCTAACAACCTTAAGGTACAAGAATGTGTACAAGGAAGATATAATAATGATACCAAGAAATGATTTCACATGCTTGAGTGTGATCTCCTATTGTGGCATAAGAGGCTAGGACATGCTAGCCTAGGACAAATGAACAAACTGGTCTCTCAGAACCTTGTAATTGGGCTGTCAAATATTAAGTTCAAGGATGAAAAAGTATGTGGTGCTTGTTCAAGAGGAGAACAAGTGAGATCTTCCATCAAATCAAAGAAGGTGATCAACACAACTAAGTCTTTAGAACTGGTCCATATTGATCTATGTGGACCAATGAGGGGTTTGAGTCATGGAGGAAATAGATACATGTTTATGATCAATAATGACTTCACCAGATTCACTTGGACACTCTTCCTTGCAACTATAGATGAAGCTTGTGATCAATTCATAAGTTTAGCAAGAAGACTGGAAAGGAAATTGGGAAACCAATTAGGTGCCATCACATCTGATCATAGAACTGAATTCGAGAATGAAAAATTTGAAGAATTTTTCTTAATAAATGGCATTAATGACAACTTCTCAGCAAACACCACAACAAAGCTGTGTCTAGAATGAAAAATCACATTTTTGAAGAAATGGATAAAACTATGATGTTGGCTAGCGGTATTGCAAGGTACTTCTATGTTGAAGCAATCAATACTGCCGGTTACATTCTTAACAGGTGTATGACCAGAGAAATACTGAAGAATAATTTGTACGAACTGCTTAAAGAAAGAAAGCCCAAAAATTTTCATCTTAGGGCCTTTGGATGCAGATGTTTTATTCACAACAAAGGAAAGGACTCTCTAGGAAAATTTGATACTACAAGTGATGAGGGAATCTTCATAGGATACTCACCAAGTAGTAAGGACTACAAGGTATTCAACAAAAGAACCATGTGCATTGAAGAAAGTGTGCACGTTGTTTTTAATAAGTCAAATATTGTATCTAAAAAGCAAGCATATAAAGATGACGAAGAACCCTTCAATGATTCCACTAAGAGGAATATTCAACCAACAAGTGAGAGTGAGGAAGTAACATTCATGATGAATCCAATTCATCAAATAACGACGAGCAGGTTACACTGACATAGGGAACCACTACTAAAGGACATGATGAACCTGGTTCACTTAATGATGCTAAATACAGAAACACATACAATTTTGATGGAATAATTTTGAAAAGACACAGATAGCTGAGATCTCATCCAACATAAAATATTCTAACAGATCTAAACGCTGGAGTAACAACCAGATAGATTGAAAAACTTTGTGCATTTAATGCTTTTTTGTCTATTATTGAGCCAAATAAGGTTATTGAGGTTTTGCAAGATGCAGATTGGATAATAACCATGCAGAATGAGCTAAATCAGTTAGAAAGAAACAATGGCTGTCACTTCAAACCAAGGCCAAAGAATATAATGATAATTGACACCAAGTGGGTGTTCATAAACAAGCTTGATGAGCATGGGATAGTCACATGGAACAAAACAAGGTTTGTGGTTTAAGAATGCAATAAGGAGGAAGGGATATATTATGATGAAACCCATGCCTCTGTGGCTTGACTAGAGTCCATAAGGATTCT
This sequence comes from Przewalskia tangutica, assembly GCA_029844215.1. Classification (NCBI taxonomy): domain Eukaryota; kingdom Viridiplantae; phylum Streptophyta; class Magnoliopsida; order Solanales; family Solanaceae; genus Przewalskia; species Przewalskia tangutica. Next base: position 136,609,382 of record CM056720.1, on the reverse strand, counting down.
CATAACATTTTTTGCTGATATAAAATTCACACTGTATCAAATGGATGTGAAAAGTGACTTATTAAATGGGTATCTAACAGAAGAAGTGTTTGTGAAGCAGCCTCCAGAGTTTGAAGACGTTAAATATCCTCACCATGTCTACAAATTAGATAAAGCTCTCTGTAGTCTTAACCAAGCACCAAGATCCTGATATGAGAGGTTGTCCAAGTTCCTTCATGGGAATGGCCACACCAGATGTAACATTGATAACACTCTAGGTCAAAGAGAAGAACTTGCTAGTTGTGCAGGTTTATGTAGATGACATCATCTTCGGAGCCACAAGTGAATCCTTATCTAAGGAGTTTACTAATATGATGGGAAGTCAGTTTGAAATGAACACGATGGGAGAACTCAACTTCTTCCTATGTTTTAAAATCAATCAAACTTTAATGTGCACCATGATTCACCAACAAAAGTATGTCAAGGGGCTCCATAGAAGGTTCAAGATGGAAGATCCCAAGTCCATTGACACGCCGATTTTCACTTCTACAAAGTTGTACCTTGATGAACCTTATTCACCAGTGGAGAAGAAACTCTATAGAGGCATGATTGGGTCATTATTGTATCTCATCGCCAGTAGACTCGACATAGTATTCAATGTGGGACTTTGTGACATGTTACAATCTAATCTAAATGACTCTATCTTAAGTATGTGAAGTGGATCCTATGATACTTAAAAGGAATAAGTGACCTAGGACTATGGTATCCAAGAGGAAGTAATTTTGACTTGGTGGGACATGTAGATGCTAACTATTTAGGGTACCTAGTTGATTGAAAAGGCATCTTAGATATGACACATTTTATTGGTTATTGCTTAGTCTCATGGAGTACTAAAATGCAGAACTCTATAGACTTATCAATTACTGAGGCAAAATACGTGGTAGCTGCATCCTGTTGTTCTTAGAAATTGAGGATCAAGAAACATCTAAATGATATTTGGTTTGAATATTGATTGTATTCCTATGTTATGTGATAATACTAGTGCTATCAACATTGTTAAGTACCCTGTGCAACATAAGAGAAATAAACACATTAACATAAGACATCATTTTTTGAGAGACAATGTTGCAAAAGGTCTTATCTTAATCCAGTTATGTGCTACTGATAAGCAAATAACATATAATTTCACAAATTACATAAGTATCTTCTCATGATTGGGGATAATTCTCACAAATTACATAAGTATATTCTCACAAATTACATAAGCAAATAACAGATAATTCTCACTGAGAAACATGTTAGAATTGGGGATGATTAAAATTACATAAGTATCTTCTCATGATTGGGTAGAATAGTTGTCTCGGTTCAAACTAGCCCCAAAATTGAATGATGTTACACCTCGCAAGTTTCACATTACATCGTGTCGTTAACTGATACCGATGTTTTGGGAAGAGCTAAAACCTTACAGAAGGGTAATAAAGGTTTATAGTGTGTTTATGTAAGTTCCAGAGTGTATGGAAGTTAAACGGATTGAAGAAAATATGTCTCGACAAAATCAGAAAGTTTCCAATTTGACCGCAAGAGTGACAGACCGTACATTTTTATACGAACCGTTAAAATGGGAAATTTGAACCATCAATTTTGTCTGAGAATTTTAAGTTTCAGATCTGGATTTGACGGTCCATATTGATGGTCCGTCAAAAGTTTGATGGACCATCAAAATGGCTGTCCTTTTGAGGCGGTGCACTTTTTATGTCGGGTTTAAATTGGGGTTACTATAATTGGGGCCTCATTTTCTCCTTGAACCACCGCTAAATTATTCCCCAAACACTCTCTAAGGTATTGGGACTTCTCAAGACCAAATGATGCAAGTTTAACATGATAAATCCCATGGTTAACGTGAGAATTATTTTCTCCTCTTGAAATTGATTTTGGAAACCCTCGGAAAGGAAGTAGCTTGCTTTTTAGGGGAATTTTGGAGCGTATAGGTAATATTCATCATCCTTTACTTATTATTATGCTTAATTGATAATTTGGAGCAAGTTGTGAAATGATTTTCATAATCGAAACTCGTAAACCTTTGGAATCATGGTTGTAGGACTTGTGGGCTATTTTGTTTGAAATATGAAGTAAAGTTAATAATCAATTAGTTTTATATGTTATGGGAGTAAGGAAGGTGCGTTTTGAAGGATCGTGGGATCGAATTATATAAGTTTCCCTTATAAAAGAAGCCTAAGAATCCTATGTACTTAAGTTGTTCGATGTTATGCCTAAGTGAGCTTATTTAGGGGATATGAATTTGATATCAATAAAAATCCCTTGTTTGGTGTAGATAATTTCCCATAACGCATACTGGGCTTTTTGGAACACAACTAACTTCTTCGATAAGGTATGTAGGGCTTCTTTTCTTCTCTTTATAGCATGATCCTATCAATATCAATCACTTTAAATATGATTTTGTAAAGACTCTAATCCTAGTCTATTAAGATTACTTTGATGCAAATCCGACCTTGGTAGAATTATATTCTGCTTTTATGTCCTTCCTTCCTCATTGGTAAACCAGTGGTATTTCATTCTATGATTAAGAAGTCAATAAAAATAAGAGGTCTCCTTTCATACGAATCATGACGAAGTAAAAAAGTGTTAGTGTCCACATAAGGATAGTCGTGACTGTAATGACATTATGTCACCCCAACGAGTTATTGAGTCATTCATACACATGGTATGTTCCTTATATATATATATAATGTACTTACACTGCCCATAGAGGCCTATGGTGTTATATAGATATTATACTAATGATATTTCCCATAGAGGCATACGTCATTATACACACAATCTATTATGTACAGAATATTGCCCACAGAGGCCTATGGCATTATATATGCGAACGAATACTGATACACACCCATAGAGAAGTCTACTGAGACAATTATGAGGTTTCAGGTGGCATAACTGATTTCTTTGATTTACTATTGCTTCATTTACTATTGATTATGCCCTACATATTTAGTACATCTTACGTGTTGATGTCCCTTCTTGGGGAACTGTGTTTATGCCCATATACAGATAGACAAAGCGATGCTCCTCCACAGTAGGTTACTGGTCCAACTGTGGTTGTCGCAATCCCTTCTCTTAGAGTTGCAAATAGGGTTTTTAGGTATTGATGCATATGATACTAATATTTTGGGGTATGATGGGGCCCTGTCCCATTTTTTTGATTTAATGTGTCAGTTATAGAGGATTGCAGACTTGTGCATAGTGGATGTATGTGTTGTGGCCTTGTCGGTCCTTTTTGTTAATAGCATACTCATATAGTGGCCTTGTTGGCCTTGGCTCTCTCTATCTCTCTATCTATATATATATCCCGTTGGGACTCTTCTGCGTGCAGGTTATCATTCAACCTTATCTTTATGGTTATTTGGAGGCTTTATCAGCCTAAGTTTCATATTACAGGGTTTGGATACTACAGTGGTACACTCAGACATTCTGGCAAGGATACCACCCCCAAGGCTGGGGTGTGACATAAATATTCTACTCAGTCTTGTACATTCAGTTTTATGTCATATACTCTCATAGAGCATTGAATAAAAGGCTAGCATGTACTTTTGTCACAACAATTGGTTGAGGACATGTGCATAAAATCATTCACCACTAAGGTACATCTCCTCTCTTTTGTGTTACTTATGCGTTCAGTCTATGAACTATGTTACCCAACACGTTCTCCCATACTAGGTCAACACATACGCTATAAAGGAAAATTGGTTCACACTAACTCAGATCTATATTTATAAGAAATCATTTTTTAATAATGTTTCCTCCAAAATAATTTCCATCGCTCTAGAAAGTTGACCACCCAATCAGATTCTTCCAAAGACTAGTGTTTTAAAGGGCGAGGCCATGACGCAGAGCATTTTACTTAGGTCGGGGTGAGGCATTAGCCCCGGGGCATGGGGCTACAAATATGTATCAGGATTTGAAACAACACTATTAGTGGTGTAGTACGAAGAGGGAGCTCATAAAGTTTGTGTCTCGGTGTTTGAATTGTCAACAAGTGAAGTATTAACACCAAAATCCTGGTGGACTTACTCAGATGTGGCCTATAACTAGTGGAAATGGGAGCAGATTACTATGGATTTTGTGGTAGTGTTACCATGGACATTGGGAATGTTTGATGTCATTTTGGTGATTGTGGATCGGTTGACGAAGTCGACTCACTTTATACCAGTTCAAACTACTTATAATTCAGAGAAATTGGCCAGAATATACATTTGAGAGATAGTTCGATTGTATGGGGTTGCCCCATTTCTATTATTTCGGTTGGGACACATAATTTACACCTCTCTTTTGGAAATCTATGCAGAAGCAGTTGGGTACTCGGGTGGAGCTTTGCACATCATTTCACCCTCTAATGGATGGTTAGTCAGAGCGGACTATTCAAGTCCTTGAAGATATGTTGAGGGCTGATGTGATTTATATTAGTGGTCATTGGGATCAGTTTCTACCTTTGGCTGAGTTTGCTTAGAATAATATTATCATTCTAGTATTGTGATGGCATCGATTGTGGTGTTGTTTGGTAGGATGTGTCATTCTTTGGTTGGTTGGTTTCATGCATTTGAGGTTAGGTCTTGGGGTACATATTTGTTGTGTGATTCCTTGGACAATGTCAAGTTGATCCAGGAGAGGCTTTTCACAACTCAAATTCGACAAAAGAGTTATAATTACTTGAAGGTTCGTGATCTAGAGTTCATAGTTGGTGAACGAGTTATGGGGAAGGTTTCACCCATGAAGGGTGTGATGAGGTTTGGGAAGAGGGGAAAGTGGATCCCCAAGTATATTGACCCTTTTGAGATTGTGCAACATATTAGTGAGGTAATCTATGAGTTGGCTTTGCCTCTGGTACTGTCGGGTATTCACCATGTATTTCATATTTCCATACTCAAGAAGTATCGTTTGGATTGTTTTTATATGATTCAGTGTGATTCGGTATTTCTTGATCAAAATTTAACTTATGAGAAGGAGCCGATTGCTATACTTGATAGGTTAATTCGAAAGTTAAGATCCAAAGAGATAGCTTCAATAAAGTTTTAGGGGAGGCATCATCCGATTGGGGAGGCTACCTAGGAGACTGATACAAACATGTTGACTAGATACCCTAAGTTTTCTGAGACTCAGGTACTTCTTTTCTCTTTCATATTCGAGGACAAACATGAGTTTAAGTGGTGGATGATGTAACAACCCGTTAGGTTGTTTTTGATATTTTCTCGTAAATTCCCTTTCCACTAGTTTCATTTTTATGTTTTTGAGGTGCGGGAATGGGTGTCGCGATTACCGAGACAATCATAAAAACTAACAGAAGAAAATCAAAGTTTTGAGTTATGGAAGTTCTAAGTTTGAAAAGTTTGAGTAGGAGTTCACTTTTGGGAAATCGTGCTTGATATCGTATTTTGATGTTTCTTTTAGCTCTGAAATATGATTTTTGACTTGGGTGAATGGTTAAATTGAGTACCGAGTGATTTGAGTTCGATTCAGGTAAGTTTGTGGAATTTTAAAAGTTCTTAAATTATGACATGAGTTTTAGTTGACTAAGGTCAAAATCGAAGGCATTTGAGTCTTTTTTGAAGTTTCATCGATTTTACTAAGTCCAGATGTTGTTTATGACTTAGTTGAGTCGATAGTTCAGTTTTGAGGGACTAAAGTCTAATTTGGACTCTTGATTGAGATTTTAGTAACTTAATGAAATTATAGTTGACTTGAGTCAACAACGGATCAAGACGACCTCATATGAGTATTTCAAGTGCTCGAGCAAGTTCGTTGCATATTTTTAGAGTGGTTTGTGAATTTGCTTTGTGTTTGGGAGGTCTTGGATGAGTTACGGGGATTGATTTGATGTTTGGATATGCTTTAGGATTTTCTGGTGTCTGGTGCGTCACACCGGCGAGGAATAGCTTGCACCTGCAAGGTCGCACCTGCGTGTGGTGGACTGTAGGTGTGAAGTTGGAGCTGGGGCAGGAAGGTCGCACCTGCAATGGATGCCTCCCACCTGCAAGTACGCACATGCATATGAGACCTCGCACCTTCAAAGTTGGCCATTTAAGTGAGAACTCACACCTGTGAGGTATGGTTCGCATTCGACCGAGTCATTTCATAACTCATATTTGGAACTTGAGAGCTTGGGTTAAGAGGATCTTTGAGAAATCGCAAGATTCACCCATTGGGTAAGCTTCTAACGTTCTTCTTGTGATTATTTCATTGATTAGTAAAGAATTCCATGGTAGAATCTATGGTTTGAGAAGATGATTTCATGGGTTTATTTACCCTAGTTTGGAAAATGAAATTTTCTCTAATTAAGCTTGAAATTGATGTTATATTTTGATGATAATTAATATCTAGACTCCATAGATGATGGAAAACTAATTTTGGAATAAATTTCCCAGTTTTCCCTTTTTGGCTCAGAATCTTATCTTGGGTTATATAGAAATATAGTAACCAATAGAATCATATGTTGATGTATTATCCATATTTTATGCCATCAGCACCTTTCAGAGGCTTTATGAAAAGGTAAGGCATTGTTGTGATTCCCGGACTACTAATTCTAGGCAAGTTGAGATCATGTACCTTACTTAAGCGTCATGGTTGGTATAATTAACTAAATAAGATGGCGTAATGGGGATAATAAGAGGGTCGCGATACTTGTGAGGTGATGAGCATTTTTGTCGGGTACCAGTGACATGATATGGGTACTTACGCCATTAAAATTATGTAGTGAATGCCATGCTTTGGGAAATATCTGATAGAATAGTACGATCCTTTGAATCTGTGATTGGGGTATGAAGCTCGTACTTTAAGTATCTTTATTAAATGTTTGTCTTATATGTTATTGTGTGCCCCCATCATTCATTTTATACTTGTTTAAAAGTGGAAAATATGCAAAAGATCAAGTTTTTATTGAGTAAATGACCATAGGTCAGATCTTATGGTATAAATTGACAAAAGGTAGAATATTTATTGCTTATTATGGCTTCTGGATGTTGTGCATGTCATATTCATGCTTCATACAATATGAGCATGTATGGCTAGAGTCGAGTATTAAGGTTGTTTGGTTAGACATGTACTGTGTGAGCCTGTGTGGCTAGAGACAAGTATTGACGTTGTGTGGTTAGAGACAAGTACTGTGTGAACATGTGTGGTATATGGACCTCACGAGTCCCCCATGGGTCATGATTCATTAATGTTAAAATGCGTGTGTACCGTGTCATGCCTCGAACCTTGGAATGTGTAAAACACTACACTTGATGCCCAACTGCATCTGACCGAGCGAACCGCATGACTTTCTGATTCAACACGGGAATCAAAATCATGCAATAGTAATGATTTAAAACATGTAAAATTGAATACTTTAATTATAGTCTGACAATATAATTACGGAAATAATCTAAAAATATAATAAGTCTAAATAACTAACATGACAAGCTATACTAGTTTATGAAACCTTTGAACATGAGTCTGAAAACTAACTATTTACCGGGACAAGGCGACATACCTCTACTTCATGACATGACATTAATATAAAATAAAGATAACACCCGAATCAAATGGGGATCACCAATAGCTGATACTGTAGAAATTTCAGCGAACTGATTCGTCGTCCTGAAACTCCGTACCTGCACCGTGTAGTGCAGACCCCAACAAAAAGGATGTAAGTACATTTGAATTTTACTGTATGTAAAGAAACTGAAACAATAAGCAGACACATGAAATAATAGGAACATGAAACTGAATAATTAACATGAACATGATATGACATGAATATAGTAACATGTATACAATCTGTATAACAATATATCTGTATATTTGTGGGGATAGCATTGATAAACTGACATGTAACCACCACGTGTGAATGTGGCATATGATCTCTACTGGATCAGCTAAGTCTGCTTGTACTTTGTCGGGGTGTCTGAGCCTTTTAGGTAATATGTGCAACTCCAAAAACATATACTTAAATATAGTTGGATTGTATGCCCATGAATTTCATAAATATAGCTTGTAAAATGTTTTAGGGTTATATTTATAGGTTATCATAAAAGGCTTGGGCTTTAAAACCTAATCCTATAAGCGGGATTTCCATTTTACACATCTTCAGTAAATCAGTCATAACCTTTCGTACAGACATACATTTGACCTGGGCCTTATATTGATGAAAAGGTATTTCAAAGGGATACAAATTTTAAGAAGGAAGGTTTCCCAAATTCCTTATCAATTTATCCTACACTCGGTTTAAATGAGACATGCTGCAAACTCACTTGAAAACATGCTCTTTAGAGTAGCTTCCGACTCTAATATTTCCTAAGCCCCTTCTCATGACTTGATTAGTTATAAAAAAACTTAATAAATTCCTCATCTTAGTTTCATAATGTTCCCATTATACGATTCAAACCATAGCCTGAAGGTACGAGGTGTTACAATATCTCTCTTTGGGATCATTCATCCTCGAATTATGGATCATGGTTTAGGAATATGACTAACTCTGGAATTGTTTACAAAAATTTGGCAGAGTTTCCTTTCTATATAGGATTATCTCAATATTTCTCAAACACTTGACAACTAACCGAAGACCAACGCAAGCCTCATAGGGCATCCTAATATGTATGACATGACATTACACGGTAACTGAAGCATGAATGTGACTAACATGAATAGTAAACTGGTTGGAATACGTGAATACCAACTATCACGAATACCGGTATGGCATGAACACATGCATATTGAACTGAATGAATACATGAATACTATACATGGGATTTGAAAAAGAATTTATAGGCACGAATGCCATGAGTACGGGAATATAAGCACGAACATGAGATGATTATATAGATGTGAGGAGCATGACATGGGGCATGAATACATGAATACACGTTGACATTGATACATGAGTTCTAAACCGACATGAGATATGAATACGTGTAAACATGGATATCATAACATAATATTTGATTGTCGAAAAGATGAATGTTACAACATGAGATTTGAATGTTAAGCGGAGATTGGACATGAACACTGAACTGACATGAGGTAGTTACCCTAGACATTTTCTACTTGTCCATCAATAAGTGCGGATATTTGGGCTTCATGCCATCTTTGGCTTCTCATATAGCATCATTCACATGTTGGTTCCTTTACAACACTTTCACTGGAGTGACTTCCTCACTCCTCAACCTATGAACTCGATGTTCTTTCATAGGATCATGTATGGTCTAATATATTTGGGACTAACTTCCATTTCTTCTCAAATCACATGACGCCGAAACTTTGTGAAACACCTAATTGTTAACATGAAACTCTGAATTGTTGCACCGCACATTCGCATAGGACTCTTGCAACTCTTAGCCATTTTCTAACTCTCCTGAATTAATTCAACTTTTTTTCAACAGCCTAATGGACCAAGTATGTCTCTAGCAATTCTATTTTGCCAAATTCATACCAATCAATAGGTGATCTACACCTTCACCTAAATGATGTCTTCTTGATACTGGCGTGATATCTATATTTAGAAACAACTATATGAAATGCAAATTATCATCTCAATTACCTTTAAAGCCTAGGATATATGCACACAACATATCTTCGAGCGTCTGAATAGTGTGATTTGCTTGACATTTGAATATATAACTTGGCATTATCTTCTGCTGAATCAACTTTTGCTTACTACCAATTTGGAAGTTTAGCCAAAAAATTCGGCTTTATTCTTCTTCATGTAATTCCACCAATAATCCTCTCAAAGTCATTATACTTTTTCATGGAACTTGGGTTGATAAAGTATATGAAATCGCGTGCCTCTGCCATAATCTTCTCTTTGCGTCTATCTACATCTAGGACAAAAAAAAATCTTCATACCTTAGAGTTCCATCATCTCCCTCATGTTCAAAATCCATGAATTTATGTCTGTGAATCCCTTCCTTTAGCTGCAATCGATAGAGATCATGAAACTATTTTCCTCTTTTGCTCAACAACTAGGGGAGCTTGGATTTGTTCTGTACAACAACTATACCATCTTCGGGGTCTAAAAATTGAACTCCTAGGTTTGGTAAGCAATGAATTTCTCTCATCATGATTCTCTTGTCTGCCTCAACATGAGCTAAACTATCCATATTTGATTTCTTTTTGAGATACCTCCTGAAATACTCATAGTACTGTTGTGTGCTAAGTCTTTGACTAGTACCCTGAACAATAGAGTCTTGTGAGATGGAACTACCTTTGTGTCACATAATTGGGAATGATCTTATAACTTTTTTGTGATCGCTTAATCGATAATGATTTATCTTGACACAAGTCGATCAGTGATCATTCTACGCACTTCGTGTTTCTTGTGCGCGCGTGGAACAATCGTTATGGAGACTATCTCATTATGCCCTCATTAGTAAACTGAGTTTCTTCATATCTCATACTAACCTTTTGTTTTTTTTGCAACTGGAGTTATTGATGACGTACACCTCTCTCCCTTAGACCAAATGTTAAGATCTTATATTTATGGATCTTTCTCTTTCATTGGGATCCAACCATCTTTCTTATCTTCTGCAATTCTTTGCACTTTATGTCACTAACGGCTCATCTTTTGACTAACTTCTGAGTGATCTTCCTTACTAGGGAAAACTGAATAACTTACATGATCGAGGAACTAAATTACTTACATAGACTAAATTACTGGAATATTTTATCTTACCGACTTAACTTCAGCCACACTTTTAGCCTTAGGGAAAACCCATTTCTGATAACTCTAAAAGACTTTCTTCTATAATTTACTCTCACTACTTAGCTGATATTGTTCTCCCACTGTTACTATACTTCATGTTTATCTTAAACACTTTGGGTTCTAATATGCATTCGGTGAATACAAACTGGTACTAACTAACTAGTGTTAGTCTAACTAAAGAAATCAAATCGTACCTCTACTAGCTCTGCTAAAATTGCTAATTCACTATATCTACTCAAAGATTCTTATTATTCTCTACTAACCACTTACTAGCATCATGTTTTCGGGTTCTGTCCTGAATACTAAAGTGAAGCGTAAGATTATTTCTAACTTTCCTCATCATCCAACCCTATTCCGCAGTTGTATACTATCTTTTTTGAGCTATAAACATGGATCACACTTAGTGAAATTACATCTCTCTTAAATGAAAGATTGAAATATCTAACCCAAACTTTTTATACACTTTAAAGTCATGTCAAACTATACACATATGGGATAAACACTTAATCACATAACCTTAGAGGGAAATGTCACATCTTATCATCTCATAGTAATATCTACTTTTTGTAGTAACTTACTAACGGCATACTCTCTGGTTCTGATCTAAATAAACTTGCACGAATAAATTATATTCCATGAAGTCCAATATCGTCTTCTGTTAGTTCTCATGTCATGCATCGTCTCTTCTTAGTCATGTGCATAGATCGTAAGGAAACATATTCTGTAATATCACATCATTTTGCCTCCTAGGTATTTTGCCCTTAAACTCTTTTCTACTCAAAACTATCGTGAGCCATTTATGCCTATTGTGGCTAACTTCATAACGTGTTACCCTGTAGGGTCCTAAATCTGAGCTATCATACTCACACTTCTAGCTCCATGGTCCAAAATCCAAATAAACTTATTCTGTAAAGTATGGAACATATGCATATTATCATGCAGAAACTTGTCCTTAAAATGATACCATCACCTAATAAATACATCATGCCCCATTTGGCTGGTCTTGCGTCTTAAACTGAACTTAAAACATATGAATATTTAGCTATAGTCATCGTTACTTACACTTCCTTTAGCACCCATAGGCATCACTATATACTTACAAGTCACAAGAATCTCGATACACTAAAAAGTGGAAATGTGATAACTACATAACCGAACACTAGTGTATTGAATAACCATAATGTTGATAAATAAAACATTGTATAACTGGTAATTGAGGTTAACTGATAACCATAAGTCATGATAATTGTCTTTGTACTTTTTGATAAGGGTTAGCACTGGTCTATAGTAACTATAAATTTTATTCCCATTTGCGATATTATCTTAAGTCACATATGTTACCAATATGCACTTTCCAATTATACCCCCAATGTGTAGTCATCCTCACTTGGACCTTGAATTTATTTCTCGTCACTTATGCATTCAATATATTCAAAATTCGATAGAGAGAGAATGTTACTTACTGCTCTAGGCTTCCTGACACGAGTTAGAAGAATTTCTAAAAGTACTACTATAATTGCACTATCTAGGGTATGAAATATGTGAGACAATCCTAAATATCTTAGTGGTCAACCATTTATATATATGGCGTGCACACATAAATAAAAGTGACCCCACTGGACATGATTTCATAGACTCCCTAAGATACCTAAACCTAGGCTCTGATACTAAGTTTTGTCATGCCCCGAACCATGGCTCATACCATGTACCATCATTTATGAAATTCATCCACTTAAAAAGGAATAGACCCACTCTGGTTACTCTGACCAACAATCACTTAGTACCCAAGAGATAACTAAAACCATCACTAAACTGGTCCATAATCCGAAGGTTGATACTTAATTACCCAACGTACACTCCGGATAACATCGTCATATAGTTTCATCGAAACACCCAAGCCAAAATCCTTAACATAAATAATTCTTCTTCCATATTCGTCCATACGTTCACTGGTTGAATCATTGATAAGCGAAACTTTTCATAACTAGAATTAGATCAAACTATTGTTAATCTATTACCGTAAATATCCCCATTGACCAACACCCTATTCGAGAGTCTATTACGATGCTTGTCTGTGAAAAGCCAACCCTAACTATATTTTTCCAAATAATTACCCATCCAACTAACTGTGTAATTTTCCCTATCATTTTTTTATTTACAATGTTATTATACATGTACCAAGATAAACCCAATATAAGGTTTCAAGTTGTAATCTTTGTTCTTCTTCAAAGTCACGATTTTTAATACAAGTTTGTTAAGCAATTCAGGTATGTAGAGCTTCTATCTACGTGTAAGAATATCTATATTCTTCCCCATGCCACGTTTCCATGAAATCATGAAAATCTCATAACTTAGGGTTTTTGTAATAAACTATGATAACCCTAACTATATGAATATTTTGTCATGTTTATATTACTATTCATCAATTATATTCATGATTGGCCGTTATGATTGTCATGAACCTATCCATAATCCATGAACACATGTCTTACTTTCCATCAGTTCTTAAATACAAGTTTTGACTATATTTACTCAGTTTCATGAAGTTATATATGTTTTCATAATTTACAAGTATTAGACGTATTTTGTATACGCTTTTGAGTCATTTTTAGTTAGTGTTTTTCCCATTTTTGTTTAAATAAGTGTCTTGTTAGGGTTGTTTTCCTTTCTTTTGAGTCACAGCGGTTCAAAAAGGCAAAATGGTGAAAAGGAGCGAAAAGTGGACATAAAAGGAGAGTCCCGAGGCAAAAAGGACGGAAGTTGGCAATTCAGGAAAAAAACTGCATCACCGCGGTGGCATTCAGACAGAACCGCGGTGCCATAACTACTGAGAGGCGGCAGGACTTTCGGCACAGCGGTGCCATTCTACAGAATGGCACCGCGGTGCCGAGGCGTGAATTTTCAGATCCGAAATAGAATTGGCCAAGGGCAGAAGGATCCATAGGGCAAGAAATTTGCAACATATTTAAGCCATAGGGATTAGTCTAGTGAAGGGGTTGTTCATTCTATCACACTCAGGGCATATTTGAAGCTACAATTGGAGACTTTAGTTCACAATATTTTTCTTTCTTTTCTTTGCAATTCAATTTATGTTGGTATTTGTATTAGTTCTTAGCATGTCTATGGCTAGGAGCTAAACACTTTATTAGGGATTTCCTTATGAATCGCTTGAAACTCTTATTCATGAATTAATGCAGTAGTTTGATTTCTTCTTCACGTTGATTAAGATTTATTCAATAATTGGTATGAATGTTTGATAATTAATTGATCACTAATTATCATAATCTATATGATTTCAAATCAAGAACCGAGAGGAGAGATTTTGATATACTTTAATTGAATAGACATAGGTTAAAATCGTGAACGAAAGTACCCCGATACTTGTGTAGCATTATAAGTTATTGTTCTTAATCATCATATGTGGTAAATCCTATCTTAGAAATATAGAAGGGTTATGTACTGGGGTTGAGTGATTATATATCTTAACCGGAATATAAGATAGTCTAGTTAACCACTATCTTAGCGTAGAAGAAGAAATCATTCTAGTCGTATTAAGGATTGAATAGAGTGGATAGTCGAGGATTTTGGAATCCCTAATTCCTTCATAACTGATTACAACTTTAATAGTTTAGTTAATTCTTGCAATTATTCTAATAGTTAAACAAAAACCCAACTCAATTATCGATTGCCAAATAGATTAACATAAAATAGATGAACGGTAACTAGAAACCAGTCTCTGTGGACGATAAACTCGGTCTTACAGATTATATTACTTGTGAACGATACGTACACTTGCGTGAGCAATTGGACAAAGTCCTAACAAGTTTTTCGCGCCGCTGCCGGGGACTGGCGTACTTCTAATATCGAACCATCTATTTTTATTTCTACTTTGGCTTTATTTTTAATTTTATTTTTACCGTTAGAACCCTGTTGCCTTGATGTGTTTGTTGGTTTTGGTATATTTCGGGGATTTAGTGTATGCGGAGAAGGAGAGGAGCATATACACTTATTCCCTTCAACCCTGAAATTGAGAAAACGTGCAAGCAAAACAGACGGAATAAAAGGATATCTGATTCAGTGATCATAGCAAACCAACCGAATCAGAATGAGGCGAACAATGAGGGTCCTGAAAATGCAGGAGAGTCAGTCCATGTTCCAGCGGAAAGAAGCTTGGGAGACTATGTTCTGCTCACGGTTACTGGTGCACAGACATGCATCAGGCTCCTAGCAATAGGGGCAAACAACTTTGATATCAAGACGGCCCGTCGAGCATGGTCCGAACACGATGCGGTTTGGGGATTCATGCGAAGAGCCCCACATGCACATTGCCAATTTTCTGGAGCTGTGTGCCACCTTCAAGTACAATGGCGTTACTGATGACGCCATTAGACTGAGGCTCTTCCCGTTCTCACTTAGGGATAGAGCCAAGAGCTGGTTGAACTCACTGCACGCCAACTCGTCACCACCGAGGACCTAGCCCAAAAGTTTCTTGAAAAGTTCTTCCCTCCTTCAAAGGCAGCAAAGTTAAGGGGAGAGTTAAACAATTTCTATCAGGTAGATGGAGAGTCGATGTGTGACGCATGGGAGCAATTTAAGGATTTACAGAGAAAATGTCTCCATCATGGTGTAGAGAAGTGGATGTTGGTCCACATTTTTTATAATGGGTTGAGTGGTACTACTCGTACCATAATTGATGCTGCAGCAGGGGGATCGTTCATGAGAAAGAGTGTCAATGAGGCACATGAGTTACTGGAAGACTTGGATGCCAACAATCATCAAGTGGCAGATGACTGGTCAGTGAATAGCATGAAGACTATGGGCATGCATGAATTAGATGCCATCACTGCCCTGAATGCGCAGGTGACCCTCTTGACAAAGCAACTACAGCAGAACACTATGTCTGTGAATGCAATCCATATGCCTGTGAATTGTGAGATTTGCGGGGGCCCACACTCTTTTGACAGATGCACAGTGGTGGATCCTAATAATGTGCCCATAGAGCAGTTTCAGGCAGTTGGGAACTTTCAGCGGCCTTATAATTCTAACACATACAATCCAGGGTGGAGAAATCACACTAACTTTTCGTGGAGGAACGACCAGGCCCAACAGTAACCATATTAAGGTAATTTCCAGAACCAGTAAGCACAGAATTAGGCTACCTCATCCCAGCAGTTTAGACCACCTACACAACAGGAGAAGCCTGATGAGCTGAGGGATGTATTGATTACACTCACCAATTCGCAGAATCAGTTCATGTCTGAAACCATGTCCTCTCTCAGGAAACTGGAAATGCAGGTTGGGCAATTGGCGAAGATGGTAACCAACAGGCCACAGGGTACTTTCCCAATTAATACAAAGGTCAATCCAAGAGAGCAGTGTCAGGCAGTGTTGTTAAGGAGTGGAAATCAGTTGGAGCAGGTTGTTCCCCATGCAGTGTTGTTAAGGAGTGAAGCGATTGGGCGAGTTGTTCCCAACCGCGGATGGTTCATGAGAAAGAAGGTGAGAAAGCAGTTGAGGAAGGAAAGAATGGGGTCACTGAGGACCATCTTACAATTGAGAAAGCTCCACCAACACCTTTGAGGGAATACACTGATATAATCCCTTACCCTCAGAGGCTCCAAAAGAAGGCCATATACAAGCAATTCTCCAAGTTCTTGGAGGTATTCAAGAAGCTTCACATCAATATCCCCTTCATTGATGCGTTAGAACAAATTCCTGCATACTTCAAATTCATGAAGGAGATACTTGGGAATAAGAAAAGGTTGGCGGATTATGAGATAGTAGCGTTGACAGAGGAGTGTAGCGTCATCTTACAAAAGAAACTGCCTCCTAAGTTGAAAGATCCAGGAAGCTTCACCCTGCCCTGCACTATTGGCAAAGTAACATGCAACAGAGCACTTTGTGACTTAGGGTCTAGTATCAATCTCATGTCTCTGACTGTGTTCAAGAGATTAGGTTTAGGGGAAGCCAAACCAACCACATTTAATCTGCAGCTGGCTGACCGAACCGTGGTGCACCCTAGAGGCATAGTGGAATATGTGCTTGTCAAGGTGGGAAAGTTTTTCTTCCCAACAGACTTCTTCATTCTTGACATGGAAGAAGATGATGAAATACCCATCATTTTGGGAAGACCATTCCTTGCCACGGGCAGAGCTCTAATCGATGTGGAGAATGGAGAATTGAGACTACGGGTTCAGGAAGAAGAGATTATATTCAAGGTGTTCAAACCCACCATTGAGTCCCCGGCCAGCAACAAGTGATTCGCAATAAGCACAACTGACCCAGCAGTTCAGCAAGAACATACCAACACTAAGGAGATCATTCCTATAGTTGTGAACCCACATGCTAGTCTGAAAGCTGACAAACAGGTAAATCTTACTTGTAACGACCCGTTCCGGGGCCCGCTACTGGTGCCTTACCCCGGGCACCCTAGTGATACAACATCAGAGAAAATCAGCGGAAATAAAACATGAACATGAAATAAGAGATAAGATAATAGAACAGGTCAACCAAACGGTTACCTTCCAATGATATATATATAAACAACTTTTTCAAAACGAACAGTTTAATCCCTTTTTACAAAACCACCTTGCGGTACTCTGCACTTAAGATTTACAACAACTATGACGACGGGGCCCCGCCATACCACAGAATGTACAAGAACCCACAACTCAGGAACACATACCAAAAGATAAGCCTCCGAGAAACGGAGCTTCCCAACACGAATGTGATCCTATAAGCGGATCGGCGATCGATGTACCTTTACTGCGGCATGAACGCACTCCCGAAGGCGAGGTCAAGACAATGGTACCAAGTATGTGAATCAGAAATATCAGAATCGAAATCATAATAGTCTATATAAAGCAGAGACATGTATGATAACCAAACTACGATTCCACAACATAAAGCAATCATGCCAAGTCGAGTGGAATACATTCGGAATGAACCGTAGTCAAGTGAAATACATTCCGGATGTACGTCGTCAAGTGAAATACATTCCGGTGAACCGTGTAATCAAGTGAGATACATTCGGATAAACCGGCCGTCAAGTGAAATACATTCCGGGTGAACCGGTAATCAAGTGAGATACATTCCTGATGAACCGGCCGTCAGTGAAATACATTCGGGTGAACGGTGATCAAGTGAACACGATTTGCACCACAAGGCTATCACACGTAACATGGTCAAGTTTCACAACAACATAGGCAAGTTTCACAACAACAAGCATAGGCAAGTTTCACACAACTCAAAGTACTTTCATTTTATGCCAAAGTCGGGTTTTTAACCCCAAAGTACTACATACGTTAAGTCCTTTTAAAAGAGATACATTCATTTTATAAATGTCACGACCCGTGGTATGAAACTAGAGTGATTCACATTATTAAGTAAACGAACACTTTCTTTTTAAACTCAAGTACCAACATTCTTTCCTAAAGTTCCGGTTTGCCTAATTACAAAGGCTCAAGTTCCTCATTTTAGAAAAGGTTTCGTAGTTCATAGTTTTAATCCTTTAAAACATAATTCTCCTTTAAACGTTTTGAGAAACATATGTCCTATATGTGAGTAGGTTATTCTTATTTATAATCAATATTATTAGCGCCATGATCTAGGAAATGTAATATCATTTTGTCTCATCTTAGCTTCTATGCGGATGGAGGTTTCTCTGGTTTTAATACGATACATCATTATTCAATACATTTTCCTTTATTAACTGCAGTGGTTTGTCGATACACATTCGATTTAGAAATCAGTAAAACATTATCCCTTTAAATAAAACCAAGTACTCATTACTCACGAATGAGGTTTCACATAAACATCCACATTAAAACAAATAAGTTAAGTCTCCTATCTTATAAGATCAAGTCTCTTAACTTCTAACATCAGTAAACCATTTTCTTTACCTCTCTTAAGACATTATACCTAACTCCCCATAAAGCTAGTATAACTCTTTTTAAAACCTTTAAAACCAAGTGTTACTCTTTCTTTCAAAACGATTCACAAATCTTTTGAAATACTTCAACTTCTTCATTAACACATAACAAGCCGGTTATAACCAAATCAGTTACCTTTTGAAAACCACAACCCATTTTCTAACCTACATAAAGCTGTTATAACCAACTTCCCATAAAGCCGTTATAACACTTTATGTTTTAAAACAATCAAACACAATTAACACATGTACGCGTCACCGTACTACATAGTTCACACATATCATGCTAGAAGAGATAGGAAGAGGTTCACATACCTCGCGACGAGTATCGACTATTAGCAAATGCTCCAAGTACTTCAAACCGTCGGCTACTCCTTAAGCCACGAGATCGCGCCACGCATAGTATTTCCACCTATAAGGCCACAAGGCGCTTTATTAACAATTAGGTCTCTTAGAACATTCTACAGAAAATTCGACACTCCCCGCAACAGCGTTAATCTCTCCTCTATCGAGGCTATCAAGCCAACCGGGGTTATACATCTAACCCTAACGGTACAATTCTACTCCACGGTACTACTACACAAGTCTCATGTCTGACCTCATGTAATTACTGTTCGGTACTTTCTAAATTCAGCTTAAGTCAAAGACATTCAGTAAGTATTATTCGTGCTTAAGTCAAAAGACATTGCGATAACTACGTTCAGTTCTATATATAGTATACTACAACTATATATTCAACACTTATGTAATTTCCAATTACAATAGGGGGACAAGATATTTACCTCGATAAGCCCAAAAATTATCCGAGTTTAATGTCGCTCCTGAGCAAGGTTTAGCTCCTCCTCCGAGTGCTCCAATCCGCTCCAACCAACCCTTAGAAGTTCTAACCAGCTTCTCTTAAGTACTTCAAACAACAATGAAGATTTCCTTAGGGTTTCGTTTAGTGGCTAAAGGAAAGTATAATGGTATTTTCTGGGCTTTTATAAGTGTAACCTTGGGAAAACTACAAGGTATTTGGGCCAAGGTATTTGGACATAATAACAATACTAGGAGAGTATTTCTACACCACAAAGGGGGGTATTATACGAAAGCAACTAGGCTAGGGGTACCCTGGCTTAGTGGCACCACAAAGGGGGAGGGTTTCGCCAAGGCCTTCTCAGGGGAGGGCTTTTGGACGATTTCAAGACAAGAGGGAGGGAGTATTTGAGACTTAGATAGATTGCTCAATTTTTGGATGAAGAAAGTTCATCAACTAGAGGGGTATTTATAGGTCAAGGGATGGCCAACCAAAGGCCAAGATCAATCCATGTGTTAGGCAAGTGTAGGGCTAGGATTTACTACACACAAATATCCTACCAACTCCTTGACTTTAGCCAAGGCACCAAAACGTGCTTCACTTGTCCATTTCGTCCATTTGGGCGATTTCGCCACCAATTGGAGGTGCCAAGTGTCGCCTCCGTTGGACCAAAATGTTACGTCACTAGGAAAAATCCGCAAAAAAAATAAATGGCATAGCCGGAAAAACCCCTACGAAAGCTGTTGAAACGTTTCGTCGACATACGACTCTATACGTGGGTAGTGAACAAATAATTTTCGGCCCTTCACTTTAAAGCACGAACTTTTCTACGACGCCCTGCGTACATACTGGAAATACTGGTATAACATTCTCCTCCTTAGAAACATTCGTCCCGAATGTTCCTTCTCGAAATAGATAACGAAGAAGTTCCTTCTAACAAGTTGTCAAAGCCACACCTGGCCACGTAATAACACACGTTCTCTCCCCTCCTTACTCGTCGTGCCCTTCTCGAACATTTGAACCCTTCTAGTATACGTACCACACTTCAGTCATCGCTTCAGTTCCCAACCCTTGGAGTTACCACCTCCAAACTTGGTCATCTTACTACCCTCGATTTCCTCTAAGGCCATTCTCGGCCTTCACGAACTGATTCTGGTCGAACATATCTATGAACTCACGATGGTCATCCAACTTGGGCCTAGCACCCTCGTGACCGCCACTGGCGGGACCACCTAATCGACCCACCTTAAAGCCACGGGTTGATCCGTATCACGCCCTCAACCCGACCACAATCGCGCCAAGCCCTTGTTCCCCGACACGAACAATCTCGCTAAATCATATCATGAAAGCTACCACTTCCATTTCACACTACCTGTGGACTTATCACACAATACATTCTAGGCATAAAATGCACTCGACAAGGATCACTCGCAAAATCTTGTACCCAAGACGGCCTTACATCTACGGCCTCAACTGTAATATTCTAAGGCTCATCATTCCTCACCCTGGCTTACCCTTTTCCCCAACCAAGTTCTTAAATCACATTTTAGCACAAAGCTATCCGAACGTAACACTAACACATTAACATAACATCAAAACATACAAGCCTCTGAGGGTTAAGGATATACCAAGCTACCGCTCCACTCTAATCGTAAGTCGCCTGCAGGCGCATAATCGTAGAAGCGATGAACTCCGCCATCGATCCTGAGGCCGCGCCAAGCTGCGGTACCTCTCCTATAAGCACGATCTCGTCACATGGCCCGACGGCCGCAGTGAAGCAAGCACCGAGAAAAGACGACATTCCCGGGATGATGTTTGCCACATCGCGCACATCGGCGGGGCGTGAATCACGCTGGCTAGAACCCATGTATATCTGCGAACTAAGCCACGGAGCTCACCAGCCCCGAATACCACGAACGCCCCGACGATCGGGGACCACTCAGATCGGTGGAGGTACATAACTAGATCGCCGTGAGGCGGTCCGCTCGAAAGTTACCAAAGGACCTGCCGGCCTGCCTCTTCTCGCTGATCTCGGTCATTCCGCCGATCTCTCGTGCCTCACATCCTAGTGCATGAGCTCGCACGCGGGCAATGTCCATGCCCTGAAGAGCTACACGAACAAGCCTCGCTAAGTACTCATCCGGCCGGTGACGTAGCGGTGTACTCTGTCCCCATATCGGCTACTCTGGCTGGAACATACCGAGCTAATGAGTGAACTCCACATTGTACTCTCTAACCGTCCGCGTCCCGCCTCAACGTCAAAAACTCGGCGAGCCCTTCTCATCCGTGGGGGCAAGAAAAGTGCAAGAAAATCCCTAGAGAACTCGTCCCCATACGGTGGAGGTGCATGCTCTTCCCGGGACAGCTCACGAATCAAACCGGTCAATGCAGATCACGCGGTGATGTGAACCAATACCATCGACTCGCCTCGAGGCTCGATCACTCACGATCCAGAGTCGCTTGATAAACTCACGAGGTCGTCCTCGCCTCGATCCATAGAACATCGGAGGCTACAACTCGTAAAGTCACGTAGCCTCAAACCGCTCGGGGTGAAATACGGTGCTCTGGGGCGGAGCTGCGCATCGGCCGATCCTCATATCTCGCCACGACCGCGGCGAATCGCCATCTCCTTGTACTTATCTCATCGCTTCCGGTGTGGGGTGAGGCTCATGTACTGTAGTCTCAGCAGCCACTGCTGCGGCTCTAAACTCTGCGGTGCTGGCGGCGTTATGAAACCCGCCGTCGGGCACTGCTCGTCTTGGCCGCTCGCGCTCGTACTCCTCTGTATCCCACTAGCAGCTCCCTCGGCTGCCTTGCCCGTCTGGGTCTGGGTTGCCTTACGCGGAGGCATAACTGGTAAAAATGAAATACGTCAGAGGGGTCCAACTTATCACACAGCTCTAAGGCACGATCTCAGAATGAGAAGAATGGAAACCAATCCTAAATGTCCTATAGCCTCCTGATTATAGATGTGGTGCACAACACATCGATAATCAAGACTCTACTAGACACGGTCTGTAGACACTTTCCGAGGATTAACTGCTCTGATACCACTTTTGTAACGACTGTTCGGGGCCATCGGTGCCTTACCGGGCACCCTAGTGATACAACATCGAGAGAAAATCACGGAAATAAAACATGAACATGAAATAAGAGATAAGATAATAGAACAGGTCAACCAAACGGTTACCTTCCAATGATATATATATAAACAACTTTTTCAAAACGAACAGTTTAATCCCTTTTTACAAAACCCTGCCCACACAGTGCTACAGACCTCTAAGATTTACAACAACTATGACGGGACAGGGCCGCCATACCCCGAATGTACAAGAACCTACAACTCGGGAACACATACAAAAGATAAGCCTCGAGAAACGGAGCTTCCAACACGAATGTGATCCTATAAGCGGATCGACGATCGATGTACCTTTACTCGGCATGTAACGCGGCCCGAAGGAGGTCAAGATAACAGTACCAAGTATGTGAAGCAGAAAATCAGAATCAAATCATAATAGTCTATATAAAGCAGGAGACATGTATGATAACCAAACTACAGTTCACAACATAAAAGCAGTCATGCCAAGTCGAGTGGAATACATTCCCGGAATGAACCGGTAGTCAAGTGAAATACATTCCCGGATGTACCGGTCGTCAAGTGAAATACATTCCCGGGTGAACCGGTAATCAAGTGAGATACATTCCCGGATAAACCGGTCGTCAAGTGAAATACATTCCCGGGTGAACCGGTAATCAAGTGAGATACATTCCCGGATGAACCGGTCGTCAAGTGAAATACATTCCCGGGTGAACCGGTGATCAAGTGAACACAGTACTTGCACCACAAGGCTATCACACGTAACATGGTCAAGTTTCACAACAACAAGCATAGGCAAGTTTCACAACAACAAGCATAGGCAAGTTTCACACAACTCAAAGTACTTTCATTTTATGCCAAAGTCCGGGTTTTTAACCCCAAAGTACTACATACGTTAAGTCCTTTTAAAAGAGATACATTCATTTTATAAATGTCACCCGATACCCGTGGTATGAAACTAGAGTGATTCACATTATTAAGTAAACCAGAACACTTTCTTTTTAAACTCAAGTACCAACATTCTTTTCCTAAAGTTCCGGTTTGCCTAATTACAAAGGCTCAAGTTCCTCATTTTAGAAAAGGTTTCGTAGTTCATAGTTTTAATCCTTTAAAACATAATTCTCCTTTAAACGTTTTGAGAAACATATGTCCTATATGTGAGTAGGTTATTCTTATTTATAATCAATATTATTAAGCAGCCATGATCTAGGAAATGTAATATCATTTTGTCTCATCTTAGCTTCTATGCAGATGGAGGTTTCTACTGGTTTTAATACGATACATCATTATTCAATACATTTTCCTTTATTAACGCTGCAGTGGTTTGTCGATACACATTCGATTTCAAATCAAGAAACATTATCCCTTTAAATAAAACCAAGTACTCATTACTCACGAATGAGGTTTCACATAAACATCCACATTAAAACAAATAAGTTAAGTCTCCTATCTTATAAGATCAAGTCTCTTAACTTCTAACATCAGTAAACCATTTTCTTTACCTCTCTTAAGACATTATACCTAACTCCCCATAAAGCTAGTATAACTCTTTTTTAAAACCTTTAAAACCAAGTGTTACTCTTTCTTTCAAAACGATTCACAAATCTTTTGAAATACTTCAACTTCTTCATTAACACATAACAAGCGGTTATAACCAAATCGATTACCTTTTGAAAACCACAACCCATTTTCTAACCTACATAAAGTGTTATAACCAACTTCCCATAAAGCCGTTATAACACTTTATGTTTTAAAACAATCAAACACGCTTAACACGTACGTCTACCGTAGTACATAGTTCACACATATCATGCTAGAAGAGATAGGAAGAGGTTCACATACCTCGCGACGAGTATCGACTATTAGCAAAATGCTCCAAGTACTTCAACCCGTCGGCTACTCCTTAAGCCACGTAGATCGCGCCACGCATAGTATTTCCACCTATAAGGCCACAAGGCGCTATTAACAATTAGGTCTCTTCGTAGAACATTCTACGTAAAATTCAAGGCGCTCCCGCAAGCGTTAATCTCCTCCTCATCGAGGCCTATCAAGCCAACCGGGGGTTATACATCTAACCCTAGGTACAATTCTACTCCACGGTACTACTACACAAGTCTCTCGTGTCTGACCCTATGTAATTACGATTGATTTTCTTAAATTGTGCTTAAGTCGCAAGACATTCGTAAGTATTATTCAGCTTAAGTCAAAAGACATTGCGATAACTACGTTCGATTCTATATATAGTATACTACAACTATATATTCAACACTTATGTAATTTCCAATTACAAAAGGGGGACAAGATTATTTACCTCGATAAGCCCAAAATTATCCGAGTTTAATGTCGCTCCTGAGCAAGGTTTAGCTCCTCCTCCGAGTGCTCCAATCCGCTCCAACCAACCCTTAGAAGTTCTAACCAGCTTCTCTTAAGTACTTCAAACAACAATGAAGATTTCCTTAGGGTTTCGTTTAGTGGCTAAAGGAAAGTATAATGGTATTTTAGGCTTTTATAAGTGTAACCTTGGGAAAACTACAAGGTATTTGGGCCAAGGTATTTGGACATAATAACAATACTAGAGAGTATTTCTACACCACAAAGGGGTATGATACTAAAGCAACTAGGCTAGGGGGTACCCTGGCTAGGGCACCAAAGGGGAGGGGTTTCGCCAAGGCCTTCTCAAAGGGGAGGGCTTTTGGGATTTCAAGACAAGAGGAGGAGTATTTGAGACTTAGATAGATTGCTCAATTTTTGGATGAAGAAAGTTCATCAACTAGAGGGTATTTATAGGTCAAGGGATGGCCAACCAAAGGCCAAGATCAATCCATGTGTTAGGCAAGTGTAGGGCTAGGATTTACTACACACAAATATCCTACCAACTCCTTGACTTTAGCCAAGGCACCAAAAACGTGCTTCACTTGTCCATTTCGTCCATTTGGACGATTTCAAGCCACCAATTGGAGGGTGCCAAGTGTCGCCCTCCCGTTGGTCCAAAATGTTTCGTCTCTCGGAAAAATCCGCAAAAAATATAAATGGCATAGCCGGAAATTCCCCTACGAAAGCTGTGGAAACGTTTCGTCGAAAAACGACTCTAAACGGGTGTTGTGAACAAATAATTTTCGGCCCTTCACTTTAAAGCACGAACTTTTCTACGTACGTCCTTGCGTACATACTCTGGAAATACGGGGTATAACATTACTGAACCCAATGAAAAGAAAAAGAAAAATAGAGTGAGGAAGAGGAAAATGATTTTGAAGTGGATAGGTTGTGGGGTTAATCTACCCCAATGATTTGATAAGGAACCTGCGTCCGTCTACAAGACGTTAAAGACAGCGCTACTTGGGAGGCAACCCAATGTTTAAATTATGCAATTAGTTTAAATTGAACAGTCTCACTTGTGGTATTTTTTTAGTTGTGATGTGATGACAGGTGCGGAAATCGGAGAATGAGCACGAAGAAAAGAATGGAAAACACGGAATTGGGTCGGCACCGCGGTGCCACTCGGTAGGACCGCGGTGCCGAATGTTCAGAGAGGTCACAGTACTTTAGGCACCACGGTGCCACTCTGCAGGACCACGGTATCAAAGCGCGATTTCAGAATTAAAAATCCTAAACCCCCAAATCCTTTCCCACATAAACACAAACCTCTCTCTAAAAATTCCTAAAATACTCTCCCTCTCACACAAAAATAACCACAAACTTCCCCAAATTCTTCCAAAAATCCTTACACACCACCCCATAAAAAACCTCATATCTTACACCATCATCACTCCTTCCATTTGGGTCAAAAAATTGGTGAAGAACAACTTTTCAAAAGGTAATCTTTTGAAGGCGTTCTTGCAATTTCAAGGCTAGTAGGAAAAGTAGCTTGCAAGTGTGAGGGTTGTACGGGCTATATTTTTGGGGTGATGTGTAGAGTTGATTCATGGTGTATTGCTGCTGCGGTCTGATTTTTCTTGGTATTGCTGCTGTGTAGAGTGAGAGTTGTTGGGAAACCTCAAAGAAATGAAGGAAACGCTGCTGAAAATTTTCCAACAACCCTTAAGATGACCTCTAGAAAACGAACCGCCAGAGCCCCCTCATATTCATCAGCTCCAGAATATGATGTTACTCGATTTACCAACAAATAGGCGGAAGATCGATATAACAAAATAAGCACTAGAGTATTGATACCAGAGAGAGGCATGGACTACCAGGACATTTGATGATGATGATGACTACGAGCCCATTAGGGCCATGATCGAGGCGAATGGTTGGACAAGGTTCACCAATTCAGAAAGGATTCCACTTCAGAACACTATCATGTTGAGGGAATTCTATGCTAATTATCCCGAGCAAGAGAATGAGAGATTCTTTGTTAGAAGACGATATGTTCCCGTGAGTTCTGAAGCAGTGAATGTGATACTGAGGACCTATGATGTTGAGGACCAAGGTTATAACCCGCAACATTTCAGAAGTTGGTCGAGAGACGTCAACCACATCATGTCGGACACAGTTGCAACAATTTTATGCTACCTGTGCCAATTCGACATTTCTCGTACGGGGCGGAGACTTGCGGTACCAATTAATGACAGCGGAGGATGGTCAGTATTTCGTAAGTGCTCGCTTGATTCCGTCAACTTATTTTACCAAAGTGCCTACAGACAGAATCAAGCTCATCTATGGCATCATATCGGGCAAGACAATTGATATGGGGAGAGAAATAGTGCAGAGCATAGGGGGGATTACCAGGCTGGTTACTATTGGCGGACTGGGACATGGGTCACTCGTTTCTGCCTTATGTGCTAGGCATGGAGTCCCAACATTTGCCACGAATATTCTCGAGAAGTTTCAGACTCATGTGACCTATAGTTTAGTGAACTCTTTCCTTGACCCCACTCCAAGACCAGAAGCAAGGAGCGGGGGCCCAGGAGCAGCAGACGCAGCAGCCATGGATGGTTAAGAGCTCGAGGCACAGACACGCTGAAGTGAAGCGGTAGCGACCACCTCCCCGTCTCGGAGCCTCCAATGCCAATGATGGAGCAGCTGCTCCTAAATCAATAGAGGATGCTGCAAAACCAAGAGAAAATGATGCAAAGTCATCAACACCTGACCCAGCGTGTTGATGGTTTAAGTTCCATGTTCACCCAATGGTCAATGCAGGATCCGCCGCCACCACCTCCATTTTGAACCGCTATTGTCTGTAAGTCGTCCCTTTTAAATTTTTGAATCTTTACACATTTGGAACAATGTGTCGTTTAAGTTTGGGGGGGGGGGGGGTACTTATTTTATTTTTGTACTTATGTTTTTGAGTCTTTGTGATTGGGTTTTTTGTTATGTCTTTTATTGTGTCTATATGAGTCAAATTTTTTTTATGATCATGCATGATGTAGTTGCTGAAAACTCCTAGTGAATTAAGATGGGATAATGTAATGGAATTAGAAACTAAAATATGTGTGCTCAAGTTAGATATGCCAAAAATTCATGAAAATCTAATTATTTGGGATATTTGTTCTTAGCTTATGCGTTGTCAATTAAAAAATATCTATGAAGTATGCTTGCTTGTTATTTGAGGCGAAATAGTTATGATGTACATGTTTAGGGAGATGACTCAGACATTTCTTTGTTAGTCCTTCTTACCTTTCATTACCCACCATGAATAAATTGTATCCCTCCCTTTGAGCCTAAAATAAGTTATTTCTTTGACACCATGTGATTCTCTTATGTGTCATAAGCAGTAATTGAAAAATTGGGATGAAGAAGTGTGAAAAAGAAATACGAAAAGAGAGTGAAAAATTAATGCACCCCAATGAAAAATAATGCAAAAGCTTAAGTTTGGGGGTGCCTATGTAATATGTTTCATACTCTCAAAAAAAAAGTGATAGGTATGAATTAAAAATGATACCAAAAGAAGGACAAACAGAGTTGAATGAAAAAACGCTTATGGTACGCAAATTGAGCTTAAATGCCTACTCTTACCTACCTCTGCCTAAGCCTACATTACAACCCTGAAAAGTCCTGAATATCTCTAATATGTATGTCTATGATTAGTGGAGAATATCAAGTAAACAGGCCCATAGAACTAAATGAAATTGACATGCATAGGGTAGGTGTTCATGCTTCCATTAATTAAGATTGAAATGAATTTGCGAAATATCTGGCTTGAAAGTCTAGATTGCTATATTCATGCTACATATGTCCAACATATTATCTCAACTGACGTTCATGCTTTTCTAAGTAACCTTGTGCAGCTGCTTGATTTGAGTCTTTTTTATTTTGTTTCATTGTTTTTGTTTTAATCTTTGCTCGTGGGCAAGCAAATGTTAAGTTTGAGGGTATTTGTTAGGAGTATTTTATATACGCTTTTGAGTCATTTTTAGTTAGTGTTTTTCCCATTTTCGTTTAAATAAGTGTCTTTTTAGGGTCGTTTTCCTTTTTTTTGAGTCACACGGTTCAAAAAGGTAAAATGGCGAAAATGAGTAAAAAGTGAGCATAAAAGGAGAGTCCCGAGGCAAAAGGATGGTTGGAAATTCGGACAAAATCGCAAAGACCGCGGACATTGAATCAGCGGTGCCATAACTAATGAGAGGTCGCAGACTTTCGACAAATGCCATTCTACGTAATGGCACCGCATGTCCGAGGCGTGAATTTTCAGATCCGAAATAGAATTGGCCAAGGGCAGAAGGGTCCATAGGGCACAAAATTTACAACATATTTAAGTCCTAGGGATTAGTCTAGTGAAGGGGGTTGTTCATTCTATCACACAACACAACTCAGGGCAGATTTGAAGCTACAATTGAAGACTTTAATTCACAGTATTTTTCTTTCTTTTCTTTGCAATTCAGTTTATGTTGGTATTTGTATTAGTTCTTAGCATGTCTATGGCTAGGAGCTAAACACTTTATTAGGGTTTTCCTTATGAATCGCTTGAAACTCTTATTCATGAATTAATGCAGTAGTTTGATTTCTTCTTTACATCGATTAAGATTTATTCAATAATTGGTATGAATGTTTGATAATTAATTGATCACTAATTATCATAATCTATATGATTTCGAATCAAGAACCGAGAGGAGAGATTTGGATATGCTGTAATTGAATAGACAAAGGTTAAAATCGTGGATGAAAGTACCCCGATACTTGTGTAGCATTATAGGTTACTATTTTTAATCCTCATATGTGGTAAATCCTATAATAGAAATATAGAAGGGTTCTGCACTGGGGTTGAGTGATTATATATCCTAACCGAATTATAAGACAGTCTAGTTAACCGCTATCTTAACGTAGAAGAAGAAGTCATTCTAGTCGCATTAAGGATTGAATATAGTGGATAGTCGAGGATTTTGGAAGCCTTAATTCCTTCATAACTAATTACAACTTCAATAGTTTAGTTAATTCTTGCAATTATTCTAATAGTTAAACAAAAATCCAACTCAATTATCGATTGCCAAATAGATAACATAAAATAGATGAACGATAACTAGAAACCAGTTTCTGTGGACGATAAACTCGGTCTTACAGACTATATTACTTGTGAATGATACGTACACTTGCGTGAGCAATTGGACAAGGTACTAACACCAAGTTATATTATGTATTTATTTACATGTTAAATTATGAAATTACACATCATGATTTCAAGCTATTTCATGAATTCATGGGCATTCAAGCCACAATTTTCAAGTATATGCGTTTGGGAGTTACACACATTACATAGAAGACTCAGATAGCCTGAAACTACGTATGTCAATGTAGGATAAGTGTCGCTCCACCAAAGGATGATACCTTCAGATTAATTATTAGATCCATCATGTTCATATTCACGTCTCGTACTCCGGCAAAGTATGAGATGACTTAGCTGATTGGGTAGAGATCAGACTCCACATTTACGTGTGGTGGTTCATGTCAGTTTGATTGTTGTTATCCTCATATATATATAAAGATATACATTCTACATATTTTACATATGTTATATTATACTCGTGTTCATGTTCATGTTTCAATTTCAGTTCATGTCCCTATTATTTCTTGTGCCTGCTTATTTCCTTAAGTTGTTTTACATACAGTACAATTCAAATGTATTAACGTCCCTTTGCATGGCGCCTGAACTTCATTGTACATGTGTTGAGTTTCATGTAGACACATGTGATTAGTAGGATTGCTTTAAATTCAGTTGTTTAGGCAGCCCTATCTCATTCGGGGTGTCAGTCTATGTATTTTATGATTATGCACCATTAGTAGAGGTATTCCAGGGCCTTGTCCTAGGAGATAATTTTCAGACTCATGTTAGTGGTTTTATAGAATAGCCCAGTATCAACTTTTCCTATTATATTCATTAATGATATTCTAGTTTATTCATGTAGTGAGGCCGATCATGCAAAACATCTCAAAATAGTGTTGTGGACACTTAAGGACTACGATCTTTATGCGTAATTTTCTACATGTGAATTTTGGCTTAAGTCAGTGGCATTCTTAGGTCATGTGATTTCAGGCGAAGGCGTCCAGGTTGATTTTCAAAAAATAGACATTATAGCTTATGCAACTAGACAACTTAAATCTCATGAAAAGAACTATTCGACTCATGACTTAGAATTGGCAGCCATGATTTTTTCACTCAAGATATGGACTCATTATTTATATGGAGTTCACATTGATATTTTCACATATCACAAGAGCCTTTAATATATTTTCAAACAGTGGGAGTTGAATCTCAGGAAGAGAAGATGGTTTGAATTGATAAAGAATTATGATGTAGATGTTTTCTATCATATAGGGAAGGGAACGTGGTAGTCGGTGCTCTTAATCGATGATCTATGGGAAGTTTAACTCATGTTGAATAAGGAAAGAGAACCATGATGAATGAGATTCACCGACTAGCCAGGATAAGAGTTTGACTCATGGACTCTGAAGATGGCAGTGTTGTTGTTCAGAATAAGTCTCAATCCTTCTTAGTGGCCGAGGTGAAGGAGAATCAGTTTAGTGATCCCTAATCTTTGCAGCGGAAATAGGGAATTCAAAAGCATAAGATGATGGCTTTTTAACAAGAGAGAGATGACGATACTTTGAGGTACTGAGGTACAATATGTATTCCAGATATAGATGGACTCAGAGAGAGAATCATGGTAGAAGCACACCATTCCAGGTATTCCATTCACGTAGATCCAATAAAGATGTATCATGATCTTAAGGAGATTTATTAGTGGAATGACATGAAGTAGAATGTGGCAGATTATTTATCCAAGTGTCAAAATTGTTAGCAGGTGAAAGTCGAACACCAGAGTCTTGGTGGGTTGGCTCAGACCATTGATATTCTTGTCTGGAAATGGGAGATGATAAATATGGACTTCATAATAGGTCTATCACGCTCAGCCCAGAGGCATAATTCAATTTCGGTGATTGTGGACCGAGTGACTAAAATCAACCCACTTTTTGCTAGTTAAGACCACATATTCAGCAAAAGATTATGTTAAGTTGTATTTCCAAGAAATTGTCAGGATTCATGGGACCCCAATGTCCATTATTTAAGACCTTGGTACTCAGTTCATGAAATATTTTTGAAGGTCATTTTAGAAAGGATTGGGTACCAAGGTAAATCTCTGTATAAATTTTCATCCTCAGACAGATGGCCAGGAAGAGCATACTATTCAGTCTCTTGAAGATATGTTGAGGGCATGTGTTCTAAATTTTAAAGGTAATTGGGATGATCATCTGCCTCTCATTTAATTTGCTTATAATAACAGTTATCATGCTAGTGTTCAGATGACACCGTTCAAATATCAATATGGGTGAATGTGTATATCGCCAATTGGTTGGTTTGAAGTTGGTGAAATAGAATTATTAGGACCAAACTTGATCTATCAGGCTTTGTAGAAAGTAAAATTTATTCATGAGCATTTGAAAACAACTCAGAGTCATTAGAAATCTTATGCAGATGTGAGGCGTAGAGATGTGGAGTTTGAAGTTAATGACTAGGTATTTTTAAATTTTTTGCCTATGAAAGGTGTTATGAGATTTGGGAAGAAAGGGAAGCTCAGTCCCAAATATACCAGACCCTACAAGATTTTGATGAGAGTTGGCCAAATGGCTTATGAGCTTGAATTTCCACAAGACATGGTTGTTGTTCATCCGGTGTGTTATGTGTTCATGTTGAGAAAGTGTGTGGGAGACCCGTCGTTGGTTATTCCTACCGATTCTATTCCAGTTAAGGATGGTTTGACATATGAGGAAATTCCTGTGGTTATTTTGGATCGTCAGTTCGAAAGTTGATAAATAAAAGTGTTGTGGAGAAGTCAAAATGTTGAGGAGGCTACATGGGAAGTCTAATAGGATATGAAGTCCAAATATCTACATTTATTCGAGGAGGAAGCAGAAAACGATCAAGGTATATACCCTCAGTATTCATGTCATTTCCCTTGCATATTCATGTCTCATGTTTCACGTTCACGTATTTAGCACTCATGTCCCATGTCCATATTTTTCATGTAATCATACCAGTTCAGTTTCCATGTTTCATGTCATATTTCTTCACGTTCATGTACTCATGCTATGTCCAGTCTCATTTCTAACCATGACCTATCATTCGAGGATGAATGATCATAAATGGAGGATATTGTAACACTTCATACCTTCAAATGAAGCCTTGTTCATGATCCACGAGTGTAGGAAACCAAAACGAGGAGTTTACATTGGAAAAAACCAGGTTCAACCCTACAGAGGAAATTTGACAACAAGAAGTGCAGACCATAAAATATTTTACCATTCGTCAAACGAACTGTCGATCTTTACTTTTGAAATTGATGGTCAAGTTGTGAATTGTACAGACCGTTAATCTATTGGCAGCCGTTCAATCATCTTTGTCTCTTAATTCCAAATTTCACCACTCTCTTGAAATCTTCAGAAAACGATGGTACAATCAGAATTATAGAGACCTTTGAACATTCGACAGACCGTCAATCTGGACCATCAAAATATTAATGGCCCAGACTCAAATTGTCAAACATTTGACGGACCGTCGAATGGATCGTCAAAATCCCCTGATAGCAAATAGTATAAATACGACACTTGATTCTAAAAATCAATTTTTCATATTCCCAGCCCTAGAACGAAGGTTCTCTCTTCCCAATCATCTCCTATATAAATGTAAGTCCTTTACGCATATTTTCATGCGATTCTAACGTAGTATAATAAATTCCTAAGTGAATTCCATCACTCTTAAGCTAGAATTTTCAAAATAAATCCAATTTAAGGTTTCAAGGTGCAATATTTGGAGTTCTTCTTCAAAGTTAGGATTTTTAATACAAGTTTAGAATCAAGTCAGGTATGTAGAGCTTCTATCCATGTGTGAAAATATCCATGTTCTTCCCCACGCCACATTTCCTTAAAATAATGAAATCCCATAACTTAGTGTTTTTGTTATAATACTATGATAACCCTAACTATATGAATATTATGTAATGTTTATATTACTATTCATCAATTGTATGCATGATTGATCGTTATGATTTTCATGAGCTTGTCCGTAATCCATGAACTCGTGTCTTATATTCCATTAGTTCTTAAATGCAAGTTATGACTATATTTACTCAGTTTCACGAAGTTATATATGTTTTCATGATTTATACTAGTTATATTATGTATTTCTTTATATGTTAAATTTATGAAATTTACACATCATGATTTCAAGCTATTTCAGAAATTCATGGGCTTTCAAGCCACTAATTTCAAGTACATATTTTGGAAGTTAAACACATTACCGTGTAGGCTCAAATAGTCTGAAACTACGTATGCCAAGGTAGGATAAGTGTCTCTCCACCAGAGGATGATACATTCAGATTAATTATTGGATACATCATGTTCATGTTCATGTCTCGTACTCCGGCAAAGTATGAGATGACTTAGCTTATTGAGTAGAGATCAGACTTCATATTTACGCGTGGTGGTTCATGCAAATTTGATTGTTGCTATCCCCATATTTATATATAGATATACATATTTTACACATGTTATATCATGTTCATGTTCATATTTATGTTTCAGTCCATGTTCCTATTATTTGTTGTGCCTGCTTATTTCTTTTAGTTGTTTTACATACAGTACAATTCAAATGTACTAATATCCCATTGCATGGGGCCTGAACTTCACGATGCAGGTGTTGAGTTTCAGGGAGACACATCTGCTCAGTATGGTTACTTCAAATTTAATTGTTTGGTGAGCCCCATCTCATTTGAGGTGTCAGTGTAAGTATTTTATGATTATGCATAATTAGTAGAGGTATGCCAGAGCCTTGTCCTGGTAGAAAGTTTTCAAACTCATGTCGGTGGTTTCATAGACTAGTCCAATATCATGTCATGTCAGTTATGTTAGTATTATATTTTTAGACTTATCATGTTTTACTCAGATGATTCCGCAATGATATTTTCAGACTATTATATTCAGTATTATGATTTACATGTTTTAATATCATATTTAGTGTATGTTTTAATGTGCATGATGACAAATAAGTCATGTGGTTCGCTCGGTCACATACAGCCAGTCACCGAGTATTGTGTTCCTCCTAGGTCATGATTCGGGGCGTGACATTTTTAGATAAATAATGCCCTCGTTCTATATATAACATATGGAATATTATTTACTATGCGTGAAATCAATCCTAACCGATAATTGTTGGCTATTAAAAGAAACATGTTTATGGTGTACCTATCCACGGTCCATTAGACTTGTGAAGTTTGGGGTTAACTTTTCTTTTCACCTTTTTACGTGTTTTTGGGTCCATTAGACTTGTTACAACACACATAGCTTTATTTCTACTGATATGCCACCAATTTTTACAACGATAATAAAGTAAAAAAATTATTAAATTTACAACTGTAACAATACGCTTTTCGTTATATAAAACAGACTCAAAATTCAAACTCCTACATTGTCTCTATTCTTGATCAACTTCCTCCATAATTTCTTCTTGATATAAATCCCAAAATATCTGAGTTATTTGAAACATCTCATGCAGAAGATCATGATATTTATTTTTGCGGTGAATACACTATCTTGAAGGCATCATGCACCCAAAAGAATCCAGATGGCAAATTCTTTAGTTGTGCAGTTGAAATTGTGAGTTTCTAATTCCTAAGGTATGTATTTTTCACGTGGTTTCAGTATAAAAATCTCTAATTGATTGGTGTTTTATTTAGGAATATGGTGGATGCGACTATTTCAGGTTTATAAGCCACATCCCGACATAGTAGCAAATCTGGAAAAAAAATCTCAAATGAGCTCAGGACCTAAAAGGAGCCCAGGAGGACCTGAGACACCAACATTAAAAACAATTGCCATGTTTGAAAAGATAAACAGGCTCAGAGCATGTGAAGAGAATAGGGATTTTCTTCAGTCAATGTTTAAAGAATCTGAAGCATTTGCTATTTGGAAATGTGTAATAGGGTTGTATGTGGGATCGGGTCCTTCATTTTGGGTTTATAAAGTATTATGAACAATATGAAATGAATTTTATTTATATGAAAAATATGTGTGTGTTCTAAAGCATTATAACATCTTTATTGAATTTGCATATAAACTATTATTCATTGTCGATGATAATAAACATTAACTCATAGTTGATTATCAACGATTATTGTAGCATATACAAAACACTAACACAGTAAAATATAAAAGTTGCAATGATCCAACCTTGGCATCATTGCAGCAGCAGCTACAAAACTAAAACTCATTAAGAAGTGAACACTACTTGTAAAAATAGTGATATTTGAACACATTCAAAATATTTAAGCACGTCCAAATTCATAAGGAAACAACACACTTATAGAAAAGTTGTAATAATTAAAAATAGTCAAATTAATTGTTTATTAAAACTATCAAATTAAGCATTACTATTGATTGTTTGTTACAACCCAAATAACAAATTAATTGTTTGACTTCTGTACATGTCAGATCATGAATTAGTAACTGCTTCCAATTTCCAAAATAAATTCCAATTGTGTTGAACTTTTCATTTTTGAAATAGTTATGGAATCTCCATAAATTAATCTGGGCAACAAATCTCATCACATCTTTTTCAGAGTCAAAACTCGACATCAGCTTGACTCGCCTCACTAGCATTCTCATTAATTGAGCAGGGACATCTAATGCTTTCTCAACTTGTGCAGTTGGCACAGGGACATCTGCTGCTGATCTAGGGACATCAATCTTCTCAACCTCAGCTCGTCTAGGGACCCCCAACAGTTGGCTCAGGTGCTTTCACTACATTTATGGTCATAATTAACAAAAATGCATATCGCATACAACATAATTACAACAAAAAATTCAAAATGTCCACCTTTCTCTTTGAGAGTCTCCTACTTCTTCTTGTCCTTCTCGCTCCTTTTAAATCTCCACCCTCTACATAAGCAACAAGAACCTTCAGAGACTCTTCCATCTTATCCACACGCTACTATAGTTTCTCCTGCTCCACCTTCACTGATGCCACCAAGAGGTTCCAATGCCAACATATCCCCCAAAACCTTTTGCGGCGGAATTACCATGCAAATCTTTTGAAAGAGTATCCTCTTCATAAAGTGAGAGCTCTTTGGCATCCATTCCAAACTTACTAGGAGCCTTTGAGGCATGCTGAGTATACTCTTCATCAGAAATCTCATTGCGATCCTTTTCTAACCTACTAGGAGCATTCGGGGCATTCTTTGGTGCAATCAATACAGTCACGCCTTCCGATTGACGCTTCAAAGTATCTATGATGGGATCGTTAACCTATTTATCATATTCCAAAAAGGTTTTTCATGTATTCATACTCCAACTAACACAGGGATGATGTAAGGGTGCACAACCTACATATAAGTAAAACATTAATATTTAGCTTATATTTTTGCAAAAACTTGATAATAGACACCAAATTTATACATCTTCAACTCTCGCTCGAGTTCTAATGGATCATCTTTAGTAAATCGCTCCATTATTATGGTATGAAACCTAAGCATCCTAGGAATAGGCAAAGGAACCTCATCTGATTTGTCATTATTCAATCCAAGTGCGGAAAAAGCTTTATATGCCAAGACCTGTAATGACATAAATAATCTGTAAAAATAAATAACAACATAGTTTATACTCTTCTGCACCAGTGATTTATAATATTTACCACAAAGGCCCAGGGGAAGCCATATAGAGCATATGATGCAATCTTCTTATCAACATGCATTTGATGGTGCTTGTGAATGTCTACCTTGTTCTTCAAGTATTTCAAAGTGAGTTTTAAGGATTTTCCCCCAAGTATAGTACTAGAAGAATTCGAAATCGTCACTCATTTTAATCATATCATGTTCCACACCCTTGTCCACATCTTTGGCAAGAAAGTTTACATGCAGAAACCACATAAGACAACATTTAAGCTTTTGTTCTCTATTTAGCCTAGGCCTTTTAATCACCCCCAATAGCCTTTCTGGTGAAATCTACTTATTGCGAGTACCCTTTGTTAAAAATATTTCCCTTTTTTTAAGTGTCCTTTCCTCTCTCATGGCTGCGATAGGATCCATAATTTAAAAATTGGTGATCAAAGAAAACTCCTTCAAGTCAAAATACACAGACTTTTCATTCATGAGGAACCACATCTCACACTTCTTTTCTCTCATCCACATGCCGAAGAAGCAGATAGTGGACCATCAGTCCATTAAATTTGATGAAGTATTCCGACAATTCTCTAAAGTGACCAAAACAAGAACGCTTGAATATTCTTATGAGTTTTTTATTTCTCAATACTTATTTAAATTCATCTATCATAGTCATCCTGCTCCTAGCAGGAGCTTTTTCTAGAAAAGCATCATAATCATCCAGCCTAGTAATCAAATAATACTTCTCCACATTAATTATCTTTATACAATATGGCAAGATCAAGGGATCAACATCTTCAACACCAGACTCCTTTGAACCATCCTCATAACATAACCGTCCAAGCTACACTCATCATTCTGATCCATGGGATCTGAGTCAGCCTCATTATTAGCTTCTACAGTTCCTTTTTTCCATCTCGTCTAACTTCTTCACCTTTTTGTTATCTTTAGCATTAACATTAGAACGGGTTTGAACCACATGACCTGGACGGGGTATTATTTTCCCTCCTTTTTCTCTAAATCTAGGCATTTCTTACGA
The DNA here is from genome assembly GCA_029844215.1 of Przewalskia tangutica. Lineage (NCBI taxonomy): Eukaryota > Viridiplantae > Streptophyta > Magnoliopsida > Solanales > Solanaceae > Przewalskia > Przewalskia tangutica. Next base: position 136,570,708 of record CM056720.1, on the reverse strand, counting down.
GCTATATAAAAATAATAGAATGACGTTGATACGAGAATAATCGACCAAAATTCTAATATTATACCATAACGTATTTTCAAAAAGCAAAAACATAAAAGGAATGATCGAAACAAGTAAATTAAGTATAAATAATACATATTTTGATAAAAACATGCTAAACTTCAAAGATTTTAAAAAAAGCAGAACTTTATGAACACTAGGATTTTATCAAAATCGAAAAAAATTAGGGAAATATGTAGCTTAAAATGCTCCGATAGAGTTGCAAAATTAAAGAAAATATCTAGACGGCGACTGATGAGTATCAAAGCTTGGGGGAGAGGAAACGTTTGCTGGAAGCTTGAGAGAGTTCAAAGCGGGAAAGTAAACGAGACTGAAGAGAGAGAGGGGTTTTATATTTTAACACAAGTGAAAGAGACTTAAGTGTATAATTGTAAAACCTCTTAAGTTTTTAAAATTATGAATTGTACCTTGGGGCTCCCTTTCCTAAGATTGGATTATTTGTCAAATGTTCTCAATTATTTGCGGCAAGAATCATGTTGGAACTGCTACTCATTAAAAGTCTGAAAGAAATCCAAAATTAAAAATTAAAAAGAAGGCATAGTCGCCGCCCTCCCTCCCACCCCCTTGTTCTTTAATTTGAAATTGTTAAATATTCATATTGGAGATCCAGTGAATAAATTGGAAATATTAGAAATCAAAAATAAAAAATTCCCTTGTGTGTGTGTGTTTTCTTTAAAAATATTCAGATGGGGGAATTCGGTGAATAAGTTGGAAATATTTAGAAATTTTGACTTGTTAAATATTCCTGAGTTTCCATGGAAATACCAACAACCATGTAGTTAGTAAAACTCAAACTACATGTATGAAAGTCGAGAAGTAAGTACGTTGACATTTCTTTTGTTACTAGTGGATTGATACAAAGAATTCATGAATTTATATATATGTAAACGTGTATAACTTATGTCCCACCATGATTAGAATATATCTTATATATTGTGTAAATATTTAGTGATATATAATTATGGTAAACTAGGATTCCTTTTGTAATTAGGACTAAGATTCATATTGTATTAGGTATGTATATTGTACACTATATATATTGATATTAATGAGAAAGACTCCTCAAGAAAGATTAATATCATCTTTCAATATATATATATAAATGTTTTGCAATATCAATATAGTTTGACCTCTAATAATAAGTTAGATACTCTATCCTTTCAATTTGGCCAAATATAACCCCTTAACTTTATTAATATATTTCAATTAGACACTCCAATTACTATCTATTTCAATTATCTGAATATATGATAAAATGTTTATGTTAGATACTTTCGACTTAAATTTTAGAAAATCTTTTGCATATGTTTTCATGCGACTACTACGTAGACAATTTAATCACATAAAATGTGGTATATGCCATATTTGTACATAAGGGCATACTAGTCTTTTTGTAATAGAAGTAAGGGTGTATTAGTCTTTTCCATATTATGAGTTAGTTACAAAGTTGTTAGAGGTTGTTAGTAGTGGTTATTAGCAGTTAATGAAGTGTTTAGCTCATAGATTAGTAGTCTTAGCTACATACACACGGTTTACTTTCATTTGTAAGCATTTGATGTTAATAAGATCTCTCTCTCTTTCTCTTCTAAGCTTCCATTGTTGAATTGTGGTACTATTTATAAGCTAGTCTCCATTATTAGCTTCTTAGGTCTGGAGAATTGTGATAAGTTCAATTGGCACATTTCATTTAGTATCAGAGCAGGTCAAATCGGGGGGTTGCGATGACGGTTACTCAATAATTGAGGTATGATGTTGATACACTATGAGATCAGATGAAAACTATAGGTACTACGATGGAGGAAATTTGCCAATTAATCGTGCAGATGTGGCAAAATTGAGCTCCGATTGGGGAAGAAATTCATGAGAATGACGAAGCCCATGCGAATGGAAGGGGATATCTGAATGTCAGTGGTATTCATAATTTCATGAACACGTGTTATTCATGAGTATAGTTTCCAAAATTCAATGGTGAGGATATGAGATGATGAATTTCCCAATGAAAATAGTTCTCTGAGGTTGATGAAACACCTGACGAATTGAAAGTGCAGTTAGTTGTGAATGATATGGACGGAAGAGCTCTTCAGTGACATCAAGCTTTGGTTAAATCTGTTGGAAAAATAATGAAAGTACGAGAATAGTAACTAACTATTACAAGTGCTTCAAAAGGGTAAACAACAAGAATTACAATAGCAACAAACTTGTAGCCAATAAGAATTGTGGCAACATCAAGTTTTGAGACCTTGATCTTCATTCTCGAATGCGTCTTGAGTCTTTGTTTTCAATTGCCGGTATTTCCTTTTGATCTTGATAACCTGAAACCAAGAGATACTAAATCTCTACTGGTTACAAATGTGTTGAGTCGAGTGTTAGCACTATGTCCTTAAGACAAGATTGCCCCATAGATATCCGTCGCCCCCCTTCTTCCTTGCGCTGCCAGCCTCCCTTCTCCGTCCGACAACCATGTCTAACTTGAAATCCAATTTTCACCCAACCCTTGATGTATCCAACATCAAATCTCATATCTTCATTACTCTTGAGATGGAAAATGTCTATTATGCGATATAGGCAGAACTTTTTAAAATCCATTATCGCTCACACCGGGTTATCCATCACATAATTCCGTTGGAAAAATGCAAGGATAATGTGCCAAACACCGATAATGAGAAGGAATTATGGTTGACCCTTGATGCAACGGTCCTCTAGTTGATCCACGCCACAATCTCGAGTGATTTACTACATACTATTCTTGAGCCTGCTTCCACGACAATGGAAGCTTGGGAACGTTGAGCAGAATTTTTCCACCACTGATATGGCGGATTTTCCAAATGCGTTCGCATACTGTCAACGACTTAAGATTCTGTCAGACCAACTCAAGAACGTTGGGGAACCGGTAACAAACAATCGGCTCGTGTTACAAATGGTTGTCGACCTTACTAACACATATAGTGGAGTAGGTACACTTATCCGTCAAAGCAATCCTCTTCCGCCATTCTACCAAGCCCGTTCTATGCTCATCCTCAAAGAAGCAGGTTTTGCCAAGAAGATAGCCACCGTGTCAAATTCTATCTTGGTTGCCACTACGTCCGATGAGAATTCATCACAATTTAAAAATATGCCGCCAGAAGGACTGAAACAACGGTAACGACAGAAAAAACAGCGGCGGTGGAAAAGGTGGTGAAAACTGCCGCAGTGGAGGTGGCGACAGTGGCCACAAGGACGGCGGCCAAAAGCAATAGCCATCCCAGTGGGGCATTAGGCCGGTATTGTGGGCCTGGCAGTGGTCCTAGGAAGTGCCTCCCTGCACATTCCCTGCGGGAAATTAGGTCAGGCCCATGGCTAGGCTAGCAGCCCAGGCACAGAGGACCAGCCAGCAGGCCTAGCAATACGGAGCGAGAATTTTTCGGCCAATGTCGAGCTAATGACAGTAGGCCCACTCAATAGTGGTGACCTCGATAGATACTGAGGCCGCAATGCACATTCTTGGGCTTATTCCGCCTGATGCAAATTGGTACATGGACAACGGCAACGTCTCATATGACGTCCTCACAAGGTAATCTCTTGTCCTATTTTAATTTGAGCAATAATCATAGTATAATATTCAGAAATGGTCATTCAATTCCATTTCGTGGTTATGGTACTACAAACTTATCTTCCTCAAACCCACATTTAATTTTGGTCCTTCACACACCTCAATTAATTAAAAACTTTATTTCAGTTAGAAAATTTACCATTAATAATTGGGTTTCTGTTGAATTTGATGTTTTGGGTTTTCCCTGAAGGATTTTCAGATGGGGATGCATCTAATGAGATGTGATAGACGGGGCGAGCTTTATCCAATCACCACAACTACATATCAAGCCAAATTTCCATCCACTTTTACAGCTTTAGCTCCTTCTTTATGGCATGAATGTTTGGGTCATCTGGGAGCACCTATTTTTTCTTCCCTTAAACAAAATACATTTATTGAGTGTACTAGACCTCGTAGTTCTCATGTTTGTCACTCTTGTTCTCTTGGAAAACATGTTAAGTTGTCTTTTGTTACTTCTAAGTCTCGTACGGTTATGCCTTTTGATATAATTCATAGTGATATTTGGACATCTCTCATTTTGAGCTCTTCGGGCCATCGATATTATCTTCTATTTTTGGATGATTACTCTAATTTTTGTGGACGTTTCCTTTGTCTAAAAAGTCACAAGTATTTTCCACATTTCTATCCTTTAGAGCATACATACGCACTCAATTTGAATGTGATATTAAAAATATCCAGTGTGACAATGTTAGAGAATTTAATAATGGGCCTTTTTGGGATCTTTTGGAAAACTAATGGTTTGTCGTTTCGTATCTCGTGTCCATATACATCATCTCAAAATAGAAAAGCAGAAAGAAAAATTTGAACCATTAACAATATTGTTAGAACCTTACTTGCCCATGCATCTCTACCACCGTCATTTTGGCATCATGCGTTACAAATGACAACCAATCTTTTGAACATACTTTCGAGCAAACAAATAGTCTACCCATCCCCACTCAAAATTTGTATACCAAGGGACGCAACATATTCTCATTTATGAGTTTTCGGGTGCTTATGTTATCCTCTCATTCCTTCTACTACCATTAATAAACTCAAATTCCGTGTTTTTTAGGATATTCATTAAATCATCGTGGTTACAAATGGTTCAACTTGTCCTCTAATAAAATCATCGTAAGTCGTCACATAATTGTTTATGAAACAAATTCCATTTGGCCAAATTATATTGTTTTGGGCCTCCTACCTATGAATTTCATGATGATAGGATATCCTCATATTTGATCCATAAATTATCCTCCCAAATAGGCCCAACGTGTCCCAGTGTCTCGACCCAATTACCGAGCCCCACGACTGCTGGCCCAGATGAGTCTCTCGCTGGAAGCCCACTTCCGAGAGGCCTAGTGACGGGCAGTCGGCTTGGTCTCAGCCCACCATCCGGCTCGGGCAGCCCACCGTCCCCTGACCCACTGCCCGGTAGTCCAATCACTGCGAGCCTCATCGCGATTTCACTATCGGTAGTCCATTACTTATCCGCTTCGACTTCCACTCGCCCAACGGCCTATCACTCGTAGTCAACACGGGATTTTTAAGCCAAAAAAAAATACGGATATCACACCCATGTTTCCAAGCAATCGTTGCCCCGTAATCCTGTGTCTTTCCTTAATGACTCGAATTGGAAAATAGATATGGATGATGAATTTAATGGTCTTATTAATAATAGGATGTGGGATTTGGTGCCCCGTCCCCCTGATGTTAATGTGATTCGGTCTATGTGGCTTTTTAGTCATAAAAATCTGATTGTTTGAGAAGCACAAAGCCTGTCTTGTAGGTGATGGGACGACTCAACGGGTTGGTGTGGATTGCGGTAAGACTTTCAGTCCGGTGGTCAAACTGACAACTATCAGGATGGTCCTCAGTCTGGCTCTTTCGAAGGCATGGTTGCTTCATTAGCTTAATGTCACAAATGCCTTCTTGCGTGGAGACCTCAATGAAATAGTGTACATGATCATCCCATGGAGTATAGAGACACTACTTATCCTAAACATGTGTGCCTGCTGAAGAAATCATTATATGGGCACAAAGAAACTCCTAGGGCCTGGTACAAGAGGTTTGCTGATTACGTTTCATATAATGGGTTTCTAACAGCAGGTCTGATCATTCTCTATTCATCTACCTTCAGAGTAATGATATTACTTACATTCTGTTGTATGTGGATGATATTATCTTAACTGCCTCATCTTATGCCCTTCACAAGTCTATCATGTCACTACTTCGCTGTGAGTTTGCAATGAAAGATCTAGGGTCACTAAGTTACATCTTGGGGATAGTTGTGACACATCATGCATGTGGTTTATTTTTATCACAAAAGAAGTATGCATAAGAGATGTTGAATGAGCTGACATGTCATCGTGTAGGTCGTCTGCCACTCCGGTTGACACTAAATCGAAATTGAGTACTTCTTCCAGCAAGCAATATGCCGATCCATCATATTACCGTAGCCTTGCAGGGCCCTGCAATATTTCATATTTATGAGACCCGACATCTCTTATGTTGTGCAATAAGTTTGTCTATTCATGCATAACCTGATAGGGGATCACATGCATGCTCTCAAATGCATTGTGCGTTATATTCACGGTACTCTCGATCATGACTTGCATTTATATCCATGTTCGATAATCACTCTTATTTCATATACATATGCCGATTGGAGTGGTTGTCTGGATACCACACGCTCCACGTCTGGTTATTATGTATTTCTTGGTGATAATTTGATCTCTTGGTCCTCAAAATGGTTAGCAACCTTGTCCAGATCTAGTGCCTAAAGAGAATACCGAGGAGTTGTCAATGTGGTGTCTAAATCTTGTTGGCTACGGAACCTTCTTTTAGAGCTCCTGTTAGGAATACTTCATATACCTATTTTGAGTCATTTTCGATTAGTATTTTTACCCATTTTCATTGTGTCTAGTACAGTTTTAGGGTTGTTTTTCTTTATTTTGAGTCACAGCGGTTTAAAAAGGCAAATTGACAAAAAGGAGCGAAAAGTAGGCATAAAAGGAGGTCCCGAGGCAAAAAAAGGTTAAAAATCGATGACTCGTAAAACAACAAAGAAGATCATGTGCCAAACAAAGAGAAACTCATGGACTTTCAAAGACCGGTGCATTCGCAGAACCAAAGTGCCATTTATTCAGAGAGTCGCAGAGCTTTGATCACGGCAGTCGACCAAATGTAATCATGCCGGTATGGAATTTTTCAGTTCCGAGTTGGAATTGGCCAAGGGCAATAGGGTCCCTAGGGCACGAATTGATACCTATTTAAAGCCCTAGGGATCAGTTTTTAGGAGGGGAGTCCATTCTTGAACACAAGAACAACATAAGGCACTTGGAGCAACAATTGGAGACTTTAATCTTCGTAATTTTCTATCTTTAGTTTTTATTTCAGTTTTATATTGGATATTGTGTTAGTTCGTAGCATGTCTATGGCTAGGAACTAAACACTTAATTAGGGCTTTCCTTATGATTCACTTGAACATTTATTCATGATTTGATGCAATAATTTGATTACTTCTTCAGTTGTTAAGATCTATTCAATAATTGATGTGAATGCTTGATAGTTAATTGATCACTAAATATCATAACATATCTGATTTCGAATCAACAACCGAGAGGAGAGATTTGGATATGTTGTAGTTGAATAGACATAGGTTAAAATCATGGACGACAGTACCCCGATACTTGTATAGCTTTATAGGTTACTGTTATTAATCCTCATATGTGGTAAGTCCTATCATAGAAATCGCCTAATAAGTTTTGCGCATGTGGAAATCGCCTAATAAGTTTTTGGCGTCGTTGCCGGGGACTGGCGTATATCTAATATCGAACCATCCATTTTCAATTTCTAATTTGGTCGCTCCCAGAACAATATTTTAGCTTGTTCTTAGAGCATTCTTTTTATCACTTTTTGTTATTTGTGTAATCTTGCAAGCAAGGTCAAATCTAGGTACATGGACTATCACTACCAAGGGCTGCAGGACTATGACCTTGGTCCACTGCAGCAACTCAGACCACAAGCTCTGCAAGGGGAGCGAAATGAGCTACAAGAAGCCATATGCAGGCTTACCGAGTGCCAGAGTCCTCAAGGGTTCACTCATCCACCACAGGGTCAAACTCCATCAGGACGGCTAGATGACATGGGATCAGCTCTATGGGCGCTCTCAAATGCCCAGAATCAGTTCATGGAGGAAACGAGTTTATCCATCAGGAATCTGGAAGGGCAAATGGGACAGCTAGCTAGCAAGCTGAGAGATGATATGCAGTGGACCCGCCCTAACAACATTGGGGCAGGTCCACAGGAGCAGTGCCAGACAGTTGATGTGACGAGTGGTCAGCAAATGGAGACAGGTTCACCCCAACTATGCCCAGAAAAAGAGGGTGAACCCGGCAAGGTGAAGGAACCCAATGATGCAGTCAGTGACACACCACAGGTGAAGATACCGTATCCTCAGAAACTTAAAAATAATTCTCTTGACAAGCAGTTTTCTAAGTTTTTGGAGGTCTTTAAGCAACTGCACATCAACATTCCATTCGCTGAGGCCCTAGAACAAATACCGAGTTATGTAAAGTTCATGAAAGAGATTCTCAGTAAAAAGAGGAGATGGGAAGAGTATGAAACAGTGGTGTTTACTGAAGAATGAAGTGTCATCCTACAGAGAAAGTTGCCTTAGAAGTTGAAAGATCCGGGGAGCTTCACCATCCCTTGCACTATAGGGAAGTCTGAATGTCAGAAAGCCTTGTGTGATTTGGAAGCGGGTATAAATATGATGCCTTATTCGGTGTTTTGCAAACTCATAGTGGGGGAAGCACGACCTACAACCATCACTTTACAGCTAGTCGATCGCTCCATTGTCCACCCTAGAGGAATCATCGAGGATGTGTTGGTGAGGGTGGACAAGTTTATCTTTCCTGCTGATTTCATCATCTTAGATATGGAAAAAGATGAACAGGTGCCCATTATCCTTGACAGACCATTCTTAGCCACAGGGCAGACACTCATTGATGTTAAAAGAGGTGAGCTGAGACTTCGGGTTCAGGAAGAAGAGGTGATTTTCAATGTATTCAGAGCAGTAACCTTCCCAGAGGCAAGTGATAACTGTTATGTTATTGATATGATTGATGAAGCAGTTGCTGAGGTGAGTTCAAGAGTACAGATGCTCTTGAAGTAGTGCAAGAATAATATTCCAAGCGGACAGAGACCTAAATTTCCAGTGCTGACACAAGGAGATGAGGGCAGAATGGATGAAAAAAATTGTTGGAGTATGCGAGTTGGTTGGATTCCCATGAGCCATGCTATAAAAAGAAATATGAAGAGTTAGGCACCATGCCAGAGAGACCAGTGTCATCCACAGATCAAGCTCCAGAACTAGAATTGAAGACTCTGCCAGATCATTTGCACTACCAATATCTAGGTTAGAACCAATCCTTACCAGTGATCGTCTCATGTCATCTGTCCAAGTTGGAGGTTGAAAAGCTGTTGAGAGTATTGAGGGCTCACAAGCTCGCGATTGGGTGGACACTAGTAGATATTAGGGGGATAAGTCCTTCTACAGTGATGCATAAAATTCGTCTAGAAGAGGAGAGCAGACCTTCCATTGAGGCACAGAGGAGACTAAATCCAACCATGAAGGAGGTGGTGAGAAAAGAGATCCTGAAATGGCTTGATGTTGGGGTGATTTATCCTATATCTGACAGTGCATGGGTAAGCCTTGTGCAAATGGTACCCAAGTAAGGTGGCATGACTGTGGTGACCAATGAAAAGAATGAGCTTATTCCATCCAGAACAACTACAAGGTGGAGAATGTGTATTGATTACCGCAAGTTGAACAAAGCAACCAGGAAGGATCATTTTCCTTTGCCTTTTCTTGACCAAATGCTTGACAGGCTTGCAGGACACAACTACTATTTCTTTTTGGATGACTACTCAGGGTATCATCAAATTGTCATCTCTCCTGAAGATCAAGAGAAGACAACCTTCACATGCCTCTTTGGTACGTTTGCTTTCAGGAGAATGTCATTTGCGCTTTGCAATGCACCTGCTACTTTTCAGCGTTATATGATGGCTATCTTTTCTGACATGGTAGAGAGGACCACAGAAATCTTCATGGATGACTTTTCTGTGGAATTACCTTGGTTCGCTGACTTGGTTAATTTTCTTGTAGCAAAAGTATTGCCTTCAGGGTTGACGAAGCAGCAGGTGAAAAAATTCTATTCAGAGGTAAAACATTACTACTGGAAAGATCCAATTCTCTACAAGCACTGTACTGACCAGGTCATAAGGCGGTAAGAACCTGAGGATGAAATGCACCAAATTCGCACTCATTGTCACTCATTGCAATGTGGTGGGCATTTTGGGGCACCACGGACAACAGCCAAGGTATTGCAGAGTGGATTCTATTAGCCAACCCTATTCAAATATGCCAACACCTTCGTGAGGGGTTGTGATCATTGCCAAAGAACTGGGAATATGTCCAGGAGAGATGAAATGCCTCTAACTAGGATCGTTGAAGTAGAGCTGTTTGACGTATGGAGGATTGATTTCATGGGCCCGTTCCCGATGACTCTCCTCGCTGTGGATTATGTGTCCAAATGGGTCGAAGTTGTGGCTACTAGAGAAAATGATAGTAAGACTGTTTTGAAATTCCTCCAGAAAAATATTTTCACAAGATTTGGCACTCCAAGGGCCCTCATCAGTGACGAATGAAGCCATTTTTACAACAAGCAGCTTGACACTTTGCTGGCACGTTACGGAGTCTACCATCGCACTAATTTGCCATATCACCCTCAAGCCAATGGGCAAGCTGAAATTTCGAATAGAACATTGAAAAGCATATTGGAGAAAACAGTGAATGGCTCAAGAAAGAATTGGTCTGCCAAGCTGGATGATGCACTCTGGGCCTATAGGACAGCTTTTAAGACCCCCATTGGGATGTCACCATACATGATGGTCTATGGGAAGGCATGTCACCTACCGGTGGAGTTAGAACATAGGGCATATTGGGCAATGAGAAAGCTGAACATGGATGTCAGAGCAACAGGGCATAAAAGGCTATTGCAATTGAATAAGCTAGATGAATTTCAAAACAATGCCTATGAAAATTCAAAAATCTACAAAGAAAGGGCCAAGACATGGCACGACAAGAATTTGATCCTGAAAGAACTACAGCCTGGGCAACAAGTACTCTTATTCAATTCAAGGCTGAGATTGTTTCCAGGAAAGTTGAAGTCCAGGTGGTCAGGCCCATTTATGGTGGAAAGAGTGTTCCCTTATGGTGCAGTCGAAGTTAGAGGAAATGGGAGAGCATCATTCAAAGTGAACGGACAGAGGTTGAAACCATACTTGTTGAATAATATGGAGCAGATCAACTCTGCGATCTGTTTCAAGTAACAATAAAGAGGAACTTGCGTCCGGCTAAAAGACGTTAAAGACAACGCTACTTGGGAGGCAACCCAATGTTTAAATTCTGCAATTTATTTTAATTAGGACAGTCTCATTTTTGGTGTGTTTGTTATGTTGTGATGTCAGGTGAAGGACACAGAGGATGGATCATGAAGGAAAGGGCGAAAAGACACGAAATCGAGTCAAGACCGCAAGCGATCTCGCAGACCGCTGATGCCGAATCTTCAGAAAGCCTCGATTTCTATGCACCATGCCATAGAGGCAGCCATGCGATTCACGATCCCCGAAAATATGAAAAGGCCCGGAATCGCCAAATCTCCTCCCACAGATACCGTCACAATGCAATATCCGCCGCCACCACCACCATTTTGAGCCACTGTACATCTGTAAGTCGTCCCTGTTTCATCTTTGAGTCATACACATTTGGGAAAATGTGTCAGTTAAGTTTGGGGGGGTACTTGTATTTTCTTATAATTTTGAGTCTATATGAGTCACAAGTTTTTTATTTTTTTTATTTTTTTTAGCATGCATGTTGTAGTTGCTTGAAACGCATAGTGAATTAAGTAGGATAATGTAATAGAATGATATGCAAAAATATGTGTGCTTAAGTTAAATATGTCAAAGATTCATGAAAACCTGATTAGTTGGAATATTGTGTGCTTAGTCTATGTATGTCAATTGCGAAAAATGTAGTCTTGCATGCTTGCTATTTGAGACGAAATAATTAGGATGTACATGTTAGGGGAAAGATTCAGTCATTTCTTTGTTAGTTCTTCTTACCTTTCATTACCTACCCTTACAATGAATTGTATCCCTAGTCAGTCTTTTGAGCCTAAAATGAAAAGCTATTTCTTTGACACCCCAATTCCCTCATGTGCCATAAGCAATAACTGATGATACGGAGGAAAACGAAAGTGAAAAACAAATACAAAAGAGAGCAAAAATAAATTATGCACCCCAATTAAAATATGAAAAAACTTAAGTTTGGGGGTGCCAATGCGAATGTGTATGTTCCGCTCTCAACAAAAAGAGAAAATGGAGTAATGGGTATGAACTAAAAAGAATACAGCGAGGAAGAGAAACAAGTTGAATGAAAAGTGCTTACGGTACGTAATTTGAGCCTAAATGCCTATTTTTACCTACCTCTGCCTAAGCCTACATTATAACCATGAAAAGTCCTGATGATCCCTAGTATGTATGTCCATGATTAGTGAGGAATAACAAGTAAACAGGCTATAGTACCTTGACAAAAATGCAATGACATTGACATGCATAGGTTAGATATTCATGCTTTCAGTGATTGTGACTGAAATGAATCTGCAAAATATCTAACTTGAAATTCTAGATTGTTCAATGCATGCTACATCTATTTCTACATATTGTCCTAACTAACGTTCATGTGTTTCTAAGTGATATTTTGCAAATGCTTGATGTGAGTATTTGAGCCTTTTTTATTTTATTTCTTTGTTTTGTTTTCTTCTTTGCTCGAGGGCGAACAAAGTTTAAGTTTGGGGGTTTGTTAGGCATATTTCATATACCTATTTTGAGTCATTTTCGATTATTATTTTACCCATTTTCGTTGCGTCTAGTACCGTTTTAGGTTTGTTTTTCTTTCTTTTGAGTCACAGCGGTTCAAAAAGGCAAAATGGCAAAAAAAAGCGAAAAATGGGCATAAAAGGAAGTCCCGAGGCAGAAAAAGGTCGAAAATTGATGACTCGGAAAAACCACAGCAGGACCGCGGTGCCAAAACAGCAGAAACCCGCAGGACTTTCAAAGACCGGCGGCATTCGCATGTAATCGGTGTCATTTATTCAGAGAGCTGCATGAGTTTTGCACCGCTGCCTTGATCGCAGACCGCGCGTGCATGCAATTTTTCGCCGAGTTGGAATTGGCCAAGGGCAATAGGGTCCCTAGGGCACGAAATTGATACCTATTTAAAGCCCTAGGGATCAGTTTTTAGGAGGGGAGTCCATTCTTGAACACAAGAACAACACAAGGCATTTGGAGCAACAAGTGGAGACTTTAATCTTCGTAATTTTCTATCTTTAGTTTTATTTCAGTTTTATGTTGGATATTGTGTTATTTCGTAGCATGTCTATGGCTAGGAACTAAACACTTAATTAGGGTTTTCCTTATGATTCACTTGAACCTTTATTCATGATTTGATGCAATAGTTTGATTACTTCTTCAGTTGTTAAGATCTATTCAATAATTGATGTGAATGCTTGATAGTTAATTGATCACTAAATATCATAACATATATGATTTCGAATCAACAATTGAGAGGAGAGATTTAGATATGCTGTAGTTGAATAGACATAGGTTAAAATCGTGGACGATAGTACCCCTATACTTGTGTTTTATAGGTTACTGTTTTTAATCCTCCTATGTGGTAAATTCTATCATAGAAATATAGAAGGGTTCTGCACTAGGGTTGAGTGATTATATATTCTAACCGAAATATAAGACAGTCTAGTTAACCGTTATCTTAACATAGAAGAAGAATCATTCTAGAACACATTAAGGATTGAATAAAGTGGATAGTTGATGATTTTGGAAGCCTTAATTCCTTCATAATCTGAATACAACCTAATTAGTTTACTTATTTCTTGCAATCATTCCAGTAGTTAAATAAAAACCCCAATCAATATTCGTTCGCCAAATAGATAACACAAAATAGATGCTCGGTACTTAGAAACAAGTCTCTGTGGACGATATTCGGTCTTACAGACTATATTACTTGAGACGATACGTACACTTGCGTTTTGCGCGTGTGAAAATCGCCTAACAGCTCCATTGTCCAGTTCCGAAGGCGACATTGATTTATTGTGATAATGTTAGTGCAATTTATCTTTCAGGGAATCCGGTTCACCACCAACACACTAAACATATTGAGCTGGATATTCACTTTGTTCGCGAAATGTTGCTCGTGGACAAGTATGTGTCTTACATGTTCCGTCACATTATCAGATTGCCGACATTTTTACAAAAGGTATTCCGCTGGTTTTATTTGAAGACTTTCGGGAATAGTCTCAGCATACGCCGACCTCCCGCTTCGACTGCGGTGGTGTAGTAGAATATCTCCATAATAATTAATTGTACATCTCCTATATTAGGTAGAATTATATTTCTCTTGTAATTAGGATTGATTAGTTACCTAGTTTGTAGCAAAGTAAATATTCCTATAACAATATATATATATTGTAAATCAAGAAAGAATATTTACTACAGTCGCATAAGAGTAATGTTTTCAAACTATCATTCAATTTGATGATGTTGAAATAACTCATGTCCAACGTCGAAATGTGTCTCCAAACATGGTAGAAAACTTGAAAAATGTGCTGGCCCGTTGTTTTAAAGATAGGAAATTTACCTAAACTCTAAAATCATAGGATATGTCTTAATAAGAGAAGGTACATTGGAAGATTCATTATATTTGAGGAATCAAAACTTTTCTGGAAATTCCGAAGTTTGCATCACAAAATAGAGCAACTTGGATTATAATTATCATAAACAGGTTGGCATACTGGATAGTACTGTACACACGGAGGGTTTGGTGGACAACATGGTTTGCACTTCTTTTCTTCATCCTCTTTCTTTTTCTTCTTTTCTTCTTCTTCCTTCTTCTTTTTTTCGTTGTCTTTATTGGGAGGTTTCACTTCTTCCACACTCACAATGCTAGCGCACCTGAACCTCCTCTTTAGGCACTTCATCAATTGAAAGGAATCAACTCCTTCTCCTATCACCACCAAATGACTTTTTTCCTTTTCTATATTCACCGATGTAACCCCTACAATGAATCAACACGGTCAGTTTGCCGTATAAGAGGAGAAATCGGACTATTTTAGGGAGTTGGAGTGGAAAAAATAGTACTCCATTATTCATTATGAAATTGACTAACAATATTGTTAAAGCTGATCATAGTAGAGTATGCATATTTGATGGATCGGGGTGGGTGAACGTAATCGTGAAAAAATAATCTTTACTAGCTTAGAAATGAAAGAACCAAGGGTGATTATGATCAGATGAATGAATTGTTGGGGGCTCGTGTGAGAGTTTGTTTGACTGCCTAGCGAAATAATTCTGACATTTTTCAGAATCCAAATAAACAAAATAGAATCTTTTCTGAATTTAGAGACTTTGATCCTTGAAACTTCAAACTTTAGGTGTTTAAAAAGAAAAAGATGAAAAACTTATCATGCTTACCGTTAATAGCTACAGCAATCTGCATTGCCTTTGATCTGTCTCTATCAGTGCTAGGTGGGATATCAATCACGATTTTTTGCTGTATAACAGATTGACATTAGATATGACATGGGCACAAAAAATAAAAAACACGACAAAGAAAGCAAACAATCGTAATTAATCTTCGTTTCAACTTACCTTCATGCTCAACACTATACTTGGAGCTATCTAGGAGTCAAAAATGGTAAATAAAAATGAAGGGACACTAGGAGAGGCAGAAGTGGCATATATAAGAGATGCTTAAGATATAGAAATGGATGTATGTACACGAACAAACTAATCAATGTACTAATCATTACGCAAGATGCCAAGTCAAATGCAAAATTTTCTCTCAAAAAGATTAAAAAAACAATTTGATGTGAAGCTTATTCGTAATCAATACGAAATTTTATAAATATACTAAAAACAAAACAGTTCGGTATACTAAGCTCCCGCTATACGCGGGGTTCGGAAAGAGTCAGCCACAAAGGTCTATTATAAATATACCCTCAATTAAATTTTATAAATATACTATCAGGGAATAATTTGTTGCCAAGTAACATCACTAAAGTACTACCTCAGACCTGTTGTTTAATTAAATACCAAGAGGGAACTCCAAAGTCTTCTTAGTGATAAAGTATTTCATGATCTCACATACTTGAAAGCGATATATCAACGTTAGTAGCATACCAGCAAGAAGGGTCGTTTTTAGACCCGTGCGAGGTATGCTACCGCACAGGGCCCCGGAAAATGAAAAAATCTAGGATATTTTTTTCCATTTTTTATTAAGTAGTATTAGCCAGAATTTACTGTAAAAATCCATGATTTTTTAAAGTCATAAACTTAGTGAAACCAAAGATCGTTGATTTTTTTAGATTTATCACTTGACTATTTAAAATTTTAATTGAACTCCAAATAATTGTTGTATACAACTTTTGTTTAACTAATCATTTGATAAAAGATTATCTTTTTTTTCTTAGGAAAAGGAAAGGGATGGGATCACTTTTCATCTTTTGTGGAGCAGGGGATGAGCTAATTGAGTTTCGTCACACCCCATGGTTTCGCCCAATACAAGAACTACAGTATAACCTAACTTAAAAAAAGAAGAAAAACAGCTAGCTTAAGGCTAAAGCCGTAAATAAGTACACTCTGTGAGAGCACTTTCATTTGACTAACATACTCCTTTTTATCTCCTCCATACCTTCATATCGATCAAAGTTGAGAAGGATTAACCTTTGATTTTATTCACAATGATCAAATTATATCTGGTGTTGTTTCCACTTTTTCAATCATTCTCGATATATTTTTAAATTATTGAATTTTTTATTATTTAAGTTGTATGTCTCCGTCGTTTATAGTTATTATCATTCAATTAATGATTGATAAGGATTCACTTTGTACATCTAGTACTCCACATATTTATATTTCAAAAGTATATTCATAACCCTATACGTGTTATTAATCCCTCCAATACGATGACAAGCTTTTTGTTAACACTCAAAAGTGTTTTGCCAAATCGAGTGACAACTGAAAGTGGAAAAAGATTCTAAGTCGATAACCGAGCGAAATCATAACTGAATCTGTTAGGCAGAAAAACATCATCGCCTATTACAACAGTCTGGCCGAGTTATAATTCCAAGGAATGGCTGAGACCCACACATACTCGAACGCCTGAAAGACCAAGTCAGAGGACCTTCTGGAAAAGCGGCAACCGGCATATCGTGCTAGAAGTTCAGGCGAAAAAATCGACACCACCTCCTCATAGTTGGCTAATGGACGTAATGGGTAGTTCGATGGCTAACATAGGGGGATCACATTTTATTTTTCTTGTACTATAAATATAGGAACAATTTGTACAGACACACTTAATCAATCAAAAATTGATTTTTACATATTATTATTCTTACTTTTATCGCCTTTATTGCAATTTAGTCGTGTTCATGCTTCTTACTACTTAGTTCATTTAGTCACCATCTCAACGTTTTCTGGAGTAGTTGGGGAATCCATTGCTGAATGTCAGAGTTCCGCTTTCAGCTAAAATCGCTTAGTTAAGGAAATCAATTTGTCATCCGATTTTGTCAACCGATAGACGGTGGACAGTTCGGAGGGAAACAAATTTGACACGCCCAGTGAGACCATAGGTGAATTAATATAAAAGTTTGATTCTCTAGGTCAGGATCATTCTTGGGGTATGAGCCTAAGGTCCGGTAAGAAAATGAACCTCGAGTCCAGTCCACATCCTAAACAAAATCCTCCCAGAAGGAACAACGAACCAGCATCTTCCTCGGGTATACCTACATCGGTTGATACCCCTCCACTTCCTCCATCAACCCAAGTTGTTGAAACATATAGCCAACCTGAAGGTCCAACTATAATGACCACATCTTTTATTATACAACAAATTGACTTGGGCATCCACAATATTATGTACCAAGTTTCTACATAGTTAGTAGACATTGTGAAACCGATGGTACATAATGAGGTTCAGCAAGCGAGGGAGATGGAAACCAATCGAATGCACCCAAGAGAATGTTCGTCTAGTTTTGACATCCCTCTGACAAGCGGTGATGTTCATCATGAGACCGTGACTCTCTGTGTCGTTCATCAGCCGCATGTGCATTAGCTAGTGCCTATTTAGTTGCAGTCGATAGCACACCTAGGAACACAAGCACAATCGCCTGGCAACCAGCACATTGCATGGTCGCTGCCAAACCTTGGGGGGCATTATGTGCCACTCGACCAAGCAAGTCTGCAGTATGGTAAGATCAATATAGCTCAGAGACCAATTCAGGCATCTGGACAACTTGGGTTGTCGCCCGTTATGCAGTAAGCTCATGCAAACGGCCTACTTCGCTCAGTAACCAATGTTGGCCACCAATCGCACAGAGCCCTGTGCTATGACCGCCTGGCTATCTGGTGATGTTGTTTACAGCGGGGCACCATTCCAGCAATCACAGTCGGTACCCAATCCATACCATCCATGAAGCGCATACTTTCCAAGGCTGATCGATGTCCGAGAAGAGTAGACATGGAACACCGTTCCACCTTATCTTCAAGCTCCGTCAGCTGTTCTAGGAGCTCGGGTTGCAGGCATCGATGGCTATACCCAACAACAGCAATGCGGGTTTATCCCACCTATAGGTAATGGCCATCATAATGCCTACAATTTTCATAACCCTACTCCACAAGGTACATAATTGAGGCCTCCAATTCAGCATATCTACCAGCCGGTTCCAACTGAGAATCGGCAAGGGACATCTCAACTAATGAGCCCTAAAACCATCGCAAATACCATGAAGAGGTACTTTGGTATCCAACTGAAACCATTGGACATGTCCGTTTACAGGAAGCCCTACCCCGATTGGGTAGACCGGATATCACCACTATCAAGAGGTTTCAAAATGCCTGATTTCGCCACCTTCTCAGGCGATGACGGTAAATCTACCATTGAGCACATCGGCAGATTTACCGCCCAATGCGGTGAGGTTAGCCAAAATGAATACCACAAGCTGCAGTTGTTCCCCATTTCTCTAACTGGGACAACTTTTGCATGTTACTAATCCTTGGCCCCCGATTCCATACAAATCTAGGCTGACATGGAGCATTATTTCCATGATAGATTTTATTGGCCCCAACCTCAAGTCACTGTGACAGATCTGACGAATCTCAAGAAATAGGTCGATGAGCCGGCTACCGATTTTATCGAGAGATTCAGAAAGAATATTAAAAATGCATTGTACACTTCCCTGAATCGGAGTGCGCCCACATGATAATGAACAACATGCATCCCCAGCTAAAAAAACGTTAGTGGGACAATCCTGCTCTAACTTAAGACAGTTAGTCGAGAAGGCTAGCCAAATAGAGCAGTATATCCAAGATAAGGAGAAAAAAATGATGGTCGAAACTGAGGCTCTCACGTGGTATCCGTTGTTGAGGCAAATGAGTCTGACTCACATTCAGGCGACTACACGACAAACGTGATGGCAGCCGAGATTATCAGGGGTAAGGTTTATTCTTGCCCAGCCTTGAAGGTTATAAAAAGAAAGGAGATGAGTCTAACCGATGATAGGGTCAGCTACTCATTTGATATTACAAAGGCAGGCCAGATCTTCGATCAACTGCTTATGGATAAATAGATTCGGTTACCCGATGGCCATAGGATTCCTCCTTCCGAAGAGCTCAAGGATAAGAAATATTGCAAGTGGAACAACTCATATAGCCACGCTACTTCCAACTATGTGGTCTTCAAGAAGGAAATTCAGAAAGGCATTAAGTAAGGGAGATTCAAGTTATTCGACAAGAGTATGGCTGAAATGTCCATTGATACTGACCCTTTTTCCCGAGGTACCAATATCTATGGTATCTTTTGCTAAGCCCGATGAGTGAAAAGACAACAAAAGAAGACAGTCGGTAAAAAAGATATGGCTCCCAAAGAAACCTACCAAAGGGGAGCGTGTTCAACCGGTTAGGCAGACTACATGACATTCATGATGACAGACAACCAGCTGGGAGCAGCTTTCATGGCCACCCTAAATATTCGAGAGACGTTGAACCAGAACTTCAGGAACAAACCATGTGGTTCAGAAGTGTCCCTATTAACGTCAGGTGTGGGCCTGGGGGCAAGTGCGGATGCCAACCAACCGACAGCCGAGCATGCCTTGAATATATGAAGAATCACTCCCTAAAACCAAACAAATGGTGGTCGAGTTTAACGTGACAAAGGGTGTTTCGTCCCTAAGTATTATGGTGAGAAAATATGACCAGACGAAACGCCGGATAATGATCAAGCCAGCCGCCAATAATGAAAAGGGGAAGTGGTTCGTTAATCAGGCGACTGGAAAGAAAGAGGCACCGCCGAGTGTCTTATCAAAGACTTAGAAAATAAGGTTGCAGTGAGATAAAGCCTTGCACAAGATGAAGCTGACATTGCACCTGATATCTAGTACAAGATCAACCGATAAGCAGTAAATTCCTGAATCGGTCAGAATCACACCCCGAACCTCGGTGGATCGTGCCCTACCAGGCACCTTCTACCTTAACAACGCAAGTAAACTGCGGAAATTAAATAACACCTCATTTTTTTTTTAAAACAACGTACGTGCAAGGGCAAAGCCGACAAGGCTGCCATATATACATAAACAAAAGACACTACACCGTACATGAGTCCAATCCCACATATGAATACTGCACTTCAGAGTTAATCAAATATGACGACAAGGCCCCGCCGTACCCAAAATCGCATAAAGCACATCAAGGATATATACCAAAAGATAAACTCACGGGACAGAGGAGCTATCCAAAATCCCGAGCAGGATCCTACACTGCCGATCACCAAACAACAGTACCTAAACTGCAGATGTAACGCACTTCAAGCGAGGTCAAGAAGAATGTACCAAGTATGTGAACGATGAAATGCGTAATAAAATCATAGCAGCCTAAATAACACGGAGACATGTATGATATCCAACCTACTGACATAACACATAAGCAGTCATATCCAGTCAGGGACGCAGGCCCTCAAAGTCATTACTCAATATAACCATGGGTCTCAAGCCCATAATATCAATCATGCCCGTGGAATCCTTCCTCACCGCCTGATCCGTGATGTAATAACACCAATAAGGATACATGAACACCAAGTCCCACCTGTGTCCTCGATACCTCGTGGTCCCATGCCCCTAATCCCACCTCGTAAAAGCATGACCATAGGTAACACAAACAACCGGGACATATACGATAATCAAAATACAACACATCAGGCCTTACTAACAATGAGAGTAAACAGAGTATCCTTACAATATAAACTAGGAAGCTCATGATCAAGCAGACCATCCGCCCGCAGATCATTTAGCAATCCTATTCTCGGGACTATTTCACCCGTGATAGTCGCGTGGACCCGCGTGAGGTATTCTCGCATAGTGGACCCGCCGCACGGGACTATTTCACCCGCATAAGCCCTTTCGACCCGCATGAGGTATTCCTCGTGATAGGACTATTTCACCCGCATAAGCCCTTACGGACTCGCACGAGGTATTCCTCGATAGGTGGACCCGCCCGCACGGGACTATTTCACCCGCATAAGCCCTACGACTCGCGTGAGGTATTCCTCGCATCGTGGGTAGCAAATCCACTAATTATGCAAATGCCACAAACCCGGGGAATGACCCCGAAACGACTGATATACCAATAGCACACAACCGGCTATTTCCAGCACACATAGGCAATTCTCAATTAACAAGCCCAAGTACTTATCACGGCATACTTAGACAAATTCTCAATTTATCAAGTCAAAGTACTAATCAAGGCATACATAGAATAATTCTCTTTTAACAAGCCAAAGTACTTATCAAGGCACACTTAGACAAATCCTCAATTTATCAAGCCAAAGTACTAATCAAGGCATACATAGAATAATTCTCTTTTAACAAGCCAAAGTACTTATCAAGGCACACTTAGACAAATCCTCAATTTATCAAGCCAAAGTACTAATCAAGGCATACATAGAATAATTCTCTTTTAACAAGCCAAAGTACTTATCAAGGCACACTTAGACAAATCCTCAATTTATCAAGCCAAAGTACTAATCAAGGCATACATAGAATAATTCTCTTTTAACAAGCCAAAGTACTTATCAAGGCACACTTAGAATAATTCTCTTTTAACAAGCCAAAGTACTTATCAAGGCACACTTAGAATAATTCTCTTTTAACAAGCCAAAGTACTTATCAAGGCACACTTAGACAAATCCTCAATTTATCAAGCCAAAGTACTAATCAAGTTATACATAGAATAATTCTCTTTTAACAAGCCAAAGTACTACGTGACGACATTCCTTTATAAAAGACTCCTTTCTATGTAAAGCCCCAAGATACTAACACCCGTAGTATCAAGGCGTGTCTATTTTTCAAAGTAAGTTACTACACTTTTAGAAAACTCATTTCAAAGCTTGAAATCAAGTAACTCCAAATTTTCACAATCTAGACAACTTATGCCGATTTAATCAAAATAGACAACTTTCTAAACCTTTCATAAAGTCGTTATAACCAACTTCCCATAAAGCCGTTATAACCCTTTATGGTTTTAGACGTATCCATTCCTTCAATAACCAAGAGACTTATACTATTAAAACCAAGTATCACATACTTACAAAACAAGTTCTCAACTTTCAAAATACTTCAAGTCTCTTAATAGTTAGAAAACAAGTTTTCTTCTACTTTTTAAACCTCAAGTAACTTCACCCTTAACGCAAGTTACTCCTCTTAAATTATGTCATTTCTCCTCTTTTAAATCAAATAAGTAAATCACTCCTTTGACTCCCCTAAAGTCATTATAATGACCTTTAGGTTTTAGAACTAAGGCACTAGCCAAAAGATTTGAAAACCACTTCCTTTTCAAGTCTCTATGTACTTTAAGAAAAATACCTTCACTTTTAAGAATCCAAACTTCCCTAAGGAAATGGATTATACTACTTACAATTTAAACATCAAAGTACACTCAAGGAAGTACATAGAACAAATTCTATTTTAGGCAATCCAAAACAAGCAAGGAATGGATCATTCAAGGAGTAGAACTTACTTTCTTTATTCTAAAGAATCATGCTAGAAGAGGAGATAGTTCACATACCTTTTCGGCTAAATCCACAAGCTAAGCCGAATACACTGCATTTAAGTTGTCAACCTATAATGGTCACAACAAGGTTATCAACTTCTAGTCTCTATGTAGAATAATACTAAGTATTTAGTCTCTAATTCTACGGAAAATCGGGCAAAGACTTCCTTTGTTTCTACTCACTTTGCCACCTTTTCAAGGCCGAATACAATAACCAACAAGCCACATTTAAGGCTCCAAACAACATCCAAACAAAGGGATTACACGCCTTACACTACGTGCAAAATTCCGCCCACAATTCATAATGAAATAGTATAATACTACACTAGCCATTCTACCAACATATAACCAATCACACTACGTCTTTTCCAATCCTTTTCCAATTTCAAGTTCTTAGGTCAACATGTTATATATTCTAAACAACTTCAACAACTACAATTTCCTTCTTTATTCAACATGCGACGACTTAAACTAATAATCAACTTGAATTCCAATCTTAAAGCTAAACATGCTAGATTTCGGATTAGGGTTCCAATAGTCAAAATACTTATCAAACTTCAAACTATATAACTCACGCTAATAACCATAGAAACAATGATAAGTAAACCTTAATTGCTAAAACGATGTTAATATACCTTTAAAGCCCTTAAAAATTCCAAGATTCCAAAGTCGCGCCTTTAGCAATTCTTAGCTCCTTTCCTTAGGTTCCAATCCGCTCCAACCACTCCAGAGGCTATGAAGAACCCATCTTCAAGTTCTAACTTCAAAGTCAAGAATTCCCTTAGTTTCCGCTTGCGACTAACGTAAAAATACGTTTTTTCCGAAATCTTTCTATTGAGATATCCTTACAATACCCTAAGGGACATTGGGTTAAAGTCTTGGGGCTAATGGATCAAAATTGCAAAATTTTGTGTGGGCAAATGGACCAACCCGTGAGCTCTCTTGAAGAACAAGAAGGTTTCTCATTTTTCTCAGTGTAGAAAATGCCAAGTCTTGCTACTAGTAGTATACTTAACACAATGAGGGCTTAGATGTCCACAAATGTGAGGTTAGGATGATTATCACAAGGATTAAGCTTATGTGGCAAGTTGACTAGTCAATTATGTCAAGCTTGCAAGACTTATCATCTACATAGGTCAAATGACCATTCTACCCCTTGCATTTTCGTCCAAGACCACATGAGGGGTGCCACGTGTCGCCTCTCATTCGTCCATAAAATTCGTAACCCACGTGGCCCCGCAGAAACGTAAAATTCCTCGGGCCCCACGTGACCAAATCCGTAGAAATAAATTTCCATAAGAATATAAGTTCCATACTCTTCAAATAATGCCTTTTGAGAATCAAATTCTCAACAACGAACATTTTTCCTTTCCGACGTTCGGAACATTTTCCGTCGGAAAAACAATTCTTCCTTTCGTACTAATTTTCCAAGTCTTGTTTCCTTACGTACATTCTCTTATACATGTCCCGACTTACGGGTGTAACATTCTTCCTTAGAAACATTCGTCCCGAATGTTTTTAGTCGATTGCCAAGCTTATCTGACTCGCATAAACTCTATACTATGCCTATCAATCAATACTCCACAAGACTAACGACGCCACACCGCCATCGCCTAACATACGTAAACATATCAATGGACCTTCCGTCCGCTACCCCTCTTCTCACAAACTCGGCGTTACAAATTTTCTAAAATACGGATCCTTAGAGGTTCCTTTCTTTCCTTACTTGTCATACTTTCTCGCATTTTCAAACTTATCTAGTACACGTACAAATTCTCAAATATTGTTTCTGTTCTCCAATCCTTGGAGTTACTAATCGAACCTGGCCATATTGTTACTTACATTCCCGTTAAGGCTCTTCTCGGTCCTTACGACCTAGTTCCGGTGAACGCGCCCACAAACTCGCATAACGATTTACTAAACTTGGTCTGCATCCCTGGGACCCTATCACATAACGGGACCATTTCTAATCGACATTACCCCATTCCATACTATCGGTGACCGAAATGAGTCCATAACCCGACTCACCGTCACACTTAACTTCTCGTTCTTAGTCCGAATAAATCTCTTATCTCAAGGTACTTCTTACCCTATCCCCTATTCACTAGAGGTTCGTCACATAAGCCAAAGTATTTCTACTGCATAATCTTCCCTATTGGTCTTACATCACATGGGCAATTACAACTTGTGAACTTTATACAACTATAGTCTCGGTTCACCTATCATTCTTGTCAACATTCTTACTTCTCACTTACTAATCAAAGTATCCCTACCTGGGTACTATCACTTACAATCGCTAGCACCGCTATCTTGGTCAATAACACAATGGCTTTCCTATGACCTTAAAGTCCGCCTAACCGAGAAATCAGAGGCTCGTGTCGTGTTCTCAAAACTCGCGAAGAAGAACTCGCATTGTGGAACCACATCCAGATAACACGGCATAAGCCCTATCAACTCTCGAGTCGACTAGTAGCTCGCTACTCCTTTGCCCTTCTGGGCGGCTGTTGCCCTCCTTGGAGGCATACTGTAACACAACAATACGTCAGAGAGGAATTTTCTTACTAACACAGCTCTATGGCACGATCTTAGAGTGAAAAGAATAGAAACCAACTCCTAAATGTCCTGTAGCCTCCTGTTTATGGGTGTGGCGCGCAACACACCGATAATCAAGACTCTACTAGAAACGGTCTGTAGACATTCCGAGGACTGACTGCTCTGATACCACTCTGTCACACCCCGAACCCCGGGCCCGTGACTGGTGTCCTACCTGGGCACCCTTCTACCTTAACAACGCAAGTAAACTGCGGAAATTAAATAACACCTTTTTTTTTTTAAAACAACGTACGTGCAAGGGCAAAGCCGACAAGGCTGCCATATATACATAAACAAAAGACACTACACCGTACATGAGTCCAATCCCACATATGAATACTGCACTCTGGAGTTAATCGAAATATGACGGACAAGTCCCCGCTGCATACCAAAATCGCATAAAGCTGCATCAAGGATATATACCAAAAGATAAACTCACGACAGAGAGGAGCTATCCAAAAATCACGGCAGGATCCTACACTGCCGATCACCAAACAACGTACCTAAACTGCGGCGATGAACGCAGCCCAAGGAGGTCAAGACGAAGAATGTACCAAGTATGTGAGCGATGAAATCGTAATAAAATCATAGCGATCTAAATAACACAGAGACATGTATGATATCCAACCTACGACATAACACATAAGCAAATATATCAAGTCGTGACGCAGGCCCTCAAAGTCATTACTCAATATAACCATGGGTCTCACGCCCATAATATCAATCATGCCCGTGGAATCCTTCCTCACTGCCGGCAGTCGATGATGTAATAACACCAATAAGGATACATGAACACCAAGTCCCACACGTGTCCTCAATACCTCGTGGTCCCATGCCCCAGAATCACACCTCGTAAAAGCATGACCATAGGGTAACACAAACAAATCCGGGGACATATATGATAATCAAAATACAACACATGGTGCCTTACTAACAATGAGAGTAGACAGTAGTATCCTTACAATATAAACTAGGAAGCTCATGATCAAGCAGGACCATCCGCCCGCAGATCATTTAGCAATCCTATTCTGGGACTATTTCACCCGCATAGTCGCGTGGACCCGCGAGGTATTCTCGTGATAGCCGGACCCGCCGCACGGGACTATTTCACCCGCATAAGCCCTTTCGACCCGCATGAGGTATTCCTCGCATAGGACTATTTCACCCGCATAAGCCCTTACGGACTCGCATGAGGTATTCCTCGATAGGTGGACCCGCCGCACGGGACTATTTCACCCGCATAAGCCTTACGGACTCGCGTGAGGTATTCCTCGATCGTGGGTAGCAAATCCACGGAATTATGCAAATGCCACAAACCCGGGAATGACCTCAACGATCGATATACCAATAGCACACAACCGGCTATTTCCGACACATAGGCAATTCTCGATTAACAAGCCCAAGTACTTATCACGGCATACTTAGACAAATTCTCAATTTATCAAGTCAAAGTACTAATCAAGGCATACATAGAATAATTCTCTTTTAACAAGCCAAAGTACTTATCAAGGCACACTTAGACAAATCCTCAATTTATCAAGCCAAAGTACTAATCAAGGCATACATAGAATAATTCTCTTTTAACAAGCCAAAGTACTTATCAAGGCACACTTAGACAAATCCTCAATTTATCAAGCCAAAGTACTAATCAAGGCATACATAGAATAATTCTCTTTTAACAAGCCAAAGTACTTATCAAGGCACACTTAGACAAATCCTCAATTTATCAAGCCAAAGTACTAATCAAGGCATACATAGAATAATTCTCTTTTAACAAGCCAAAGTACTTATCAAGGCACACTTAGAATAATTCTCTTTTAACAAGCCAAAGTACTTATCAAGGCACACTTAGAATAATTCTCTTTTAACAAGCCAAAGTACTTATCAAGGCACACTTAGACAAATCCTCAATTTATCAAGCCAAAGTACTAATCAAGTTATACATAGAATAATTCTCTTTTAACAAGCCAAAGTACTACGTACGTACATTCCTTTATAAAAGACTCCTTTCTATGTAAAGCCCCAAGATACTAACACCCGTAGTATCAAGGCGTGTCTATTTTTCAAAGTAAGTTACTACACTTTTAGAAAACTCATTTCAAAGCTTGAAATCAAGTAACTCCAAATTTTCACAATCTAGACAACTTATGTCGATTTAATCAAAATAGACAACTTTCTAAACCTTTCATAAAGCCGTTATAACCAACTTCCCATAAAGCCGTTATAACCCTTTATGGTTTTAGACGTATCCATTCCTTCAATAACCAAGAGACTTATACTATTAAAACCAAGTATCACATACTTACAAAACAAGTTCTCAACTTTCAAAATACTTCAAGTCTCTTAATAGTTAGAAAACAAGTTTTCTTCTACTTTTTAAACCTCAAGTAACTTCACCCTTAACGCAAGTTACTCCTCTTAAATTATGTCATTTCTCCTCTTTTAAATCAAATAAGTAAATCACTCCTTTGACTCCCCTAAAGTCATTATAATGACCTTTAGGTTTTAGAACTAAGGCACTAGCCAAAAGATTTAGAAACCACTTCCTTTTCAAGTCTCTATGTACTTTAAGAAAAATACCTTCACTTTTAAGAATCCAAACTTCCCTAAGGAAATGGATTATACTACTTACAATTTAAACATCAAAGTACACTCAAGGAAGTACATAGAACAAATTCTATTTTAGGCAATCCAAATACAAGCAAGGAATGGATCATTGAGGAGTAGAACTTACTTTCTTTATTCTAAAGAATCATGCTAGAAGAGGAGATAGTTCACATACCTTTTCGGCTAAATCCACAAGCTAAGCCGAATACACCGTACGTAGAAGTGTCAACCTATAATGGTCACAACAAGGTTATCAACTTCTAGTCTCTATGTAGAATAATACTAAGTATTTAGTCTCTAATTCTACGGAAAATCGGGCAGCACTTCCTTTGTTTCTACTCACTTTGCCACCTTTTTCAAGGCCGAATACAATAACCAACAAGCCACATTTAAGGCTCCAAACAACATCCAAACAAAGGGGATTACACGCCTTACACTACGTGCAAAATTCCGCCCCACAATTCATACGAAATAGTATAATACTACACTAGCCATTCTCGGCCAACATATAACCAATCACACTACGTCTTTTCCAATCCTTTTCCAATTTCAAGTTCTTAGGTCAACATGTTATATATTCTAAACAACTTCAACAACTACAATTTCCTTCTTTATTCAACATCGGCGACTTAAACTAATAATCAACTTGAATTCCAATCTTAAAGCTAAACATGCTAGATTTCGGATTAGGGTTCCAATAGTCAAAATACTTATCAAACTTCAAACTATATAACTCATGCTTGCTAATAACCATAGAAACAATGATAAGTAAACCTTAATTGCTAAAACGACAAGAATATACCTTTAAAGCCCTTAAAAATTCCAAGATTCCAAAGTCGCGCTTAGCAATTCTTAGCTCCTTTCCTTAGGTTCCAATCGCTCCAACCACTCGTAGGCCTTTGAAGAACCCATATTAAAGTTCTAACTTCAAAGTTGAAGAATTCCCTTAGTTTCCGCCTTGCGACTAACGTAAAAATACGTTTTTTCCGAAATCTTTCTATTGAGATATCCTTACAATACCCTAAGGGGCATTGGGTTAAAGTCTTGTGGCTAATGGATCAAAATTGCAAAATTTTGTGTGGGCAAATGGACCCAGTGAGCTCTCTTGAAGAACAAGAAGGTTTCTAATTTTTCTAAGTGTAGAAAATGCCAAGTCTTGCTACTAGTAGTATACTTAACACAATGGAGGGCTTAGATGTCCACAATGTGAGGTTAGGATGATTATCACAAGGATTAAGCTTATGTGGCAAGTTGGTAGTCAATTATGTCAAGCTTGCAAGACTTATCATCTACATAGGTCAAATGACCATTCTACCCTTGCATTTTCGTCCAAGACCACATGAGGGGTGCCACGTGTCGCCTCTCATTCGTCCATAAAATTCGTAACCACGTGGGCCATAAGCGTAAAATTCCTCGGGTGGGCCCCACGTGACCAAATCCGTAGAAATAAATTTCCATAAGAATATAAGTTCCATACTCTTCAAATAATGCCTTTTGAGAATCAAATTCTCAACAACGAACATTTTTCCTTTCCGACGTTCGGAACATTTTCCGTCGGAAAAACAATTCTTCCTTTCGTACTAATTTTCCAAGTCTTGTTTCCTTACGTACATTCTCTTATACATGTCCTGGACTTACGGGGTGTAACAGTAGCTAAGGCCATCGAAAGGGAATTCGGCTCAATATTTTCAGAAACTGGGCTATGAAGAAACTTTGGACCAGCCACAGCCGAGTGATCAATCTGGTAGCAAACCAAATGAGGAACATCGACAAGAGACTGTTATCATGACAGAATCCTTAGCCGAGATGATTCTAAAGATTACGCACAGGGTCCAAGCATTGGAACCTCAGCCAGTGCCTATATACCTCCAAGAGATTGAGGGTATTAACTTCTTGTCAGCCGAATTGGATGATATGGAACACTCCATCTGCGATTTATTCCAACAGGATTCGACCAATGAGATTAAGCAACTATTGAAACGGTCAGCCTAATCCCAAGTGAGTTTTGGGTCGATCGCTCCACATAGGATAACCTGGAAGGCGATATGTGTGTGGAAGATTCTGAATGGGTGACTATAGATGACACCACAACTAGGTATGTTTTTAGCATTATATTCGGTGAACCTACGGAAGAAATGGTTAAACACCTCAAACCCCTCCATGTCAAAGCCTGCATTAACGATAGAGCCATCAGCCTTAGTGTTCATCGACAATGGGGCTGTGTTGAATGTGATGCCACAGCTGATTCTGAAAAATCTCAACAAAACCAGGGAATATCTTATCCCAACTAACATGAAAATGGCTAGCTTTATGGGATATACCTCTAAAGCCTTGGGGATCATAGTGGCAGAAATCACCGTAGGCCCTAAGACGGTCAGATCTGCTTTCTTTGTAATAGATGGAAAACCGCATTACGCCGTTTTATTAGGAAAGGACTGGATTCACACCAGTCGATGCCTCCCTTCCACTATGCATCAAAAGCTCATTTTCTGAAAAGGGGATAAGATAGAGGTTGTGTCGGCCGATGATAACCCATTCCAAGCAGGGGTTAAGAGTTTGGAGGCTCATCCTATACTCACCCTATGTAGCTCCCATAGCTTTTGCGTAGCAATACGAAGAATGATCTCGGGAATCCTGCAATCTTACTTCACAAGGTTTTGAGGTAAAATAATTAGTCAAACCACAACTTACCTTAGAAGATTTAAATGGTCGAGGAAACACAAATCATACATGATCTGTGGCATCGGTTGATAAGCAAAATGTAGCAGATGCTCATCCCACTAGAGTAAAGAGAGGTTCTAATAAGCAATGTTTTAAATGATCATTAAAATATTATTTTTGAACATAAGGTCTGTGAATACACAACAAGCTTTTCACAAGGTTCAAATGTTACACATACATCATACGCTTTCCAATATTGCATTGATGGAATCTAGCTAGCATTTTAGGCATATTCAAAGATTTAGAAGAAGACTAGGCATGAAATATGCTCACTACAACTATAATGGTAAATTTTGGTTTTTTGTAGAAGATAATGTAGATGTGGAGGTGTTGTAGGGTACTGAGCAACATATCACTATTAAGATATTTTCCCAAGATTTTAGTAGATTACTAGTGATAACTATGGTATATGCAAAGTGTGATGCATTGGAGAGGATTGCTCTTTGGGATAGTTTTGTACTGTATTGCTGATAATATGAGGGATTCCTTGGCTACTTGGTGGTGATTTTAATGTTATTATGAATTAGTAGGAAAAGATAGGTGGCCTTCTTGTATATCCTACTGAATATGAGGACTTTGCATTCTACATTAACTCATGTGAACTTCTGGAAATTGATTTAAAGGGAGTCCGTTTACATGGTGGAATGAAAGAGCTGGCAATGACTGTATTTTCAAGATAGAATGTTGGAAAACAATTCTTTACAATTGGTTTGGACAAATGGAGGTGGAACATTTATCTAGAACATGCTCAGATCATGCCCCTTTACTATTGATTTGTGGTGATCAATCTATGCATGTGAGAAAACTATTTAGATTCCTCAAGTTATGGATTGAACATGCAGTATTCTTGGAGGTAGTCAATCAAAACTGGCATACTGATTTTTATGGAGATGATTTTATTTCTTTTAAATTGAAACTGAAGAATGTCAAGATTACTCTATCATCATGGAGTAGGGAAGCATTCAGAGATATTTTCAAACAATTACTATCAGAGAGGAGATTGCGAAAACTAAGGAGCAACTATTTGAAGAGAATCCATCACCAATTAATAAGATGGTTTTCCAAAGGCACAAGCTGAAATGAAGAAGTATGTTCACTATGAGGAGGAATTTTAGAGACAAAAATCACATGTTGCTAGCTTTGCTGAGGGTGACAGAAACACAAGGTTATTCCATAACATTATCAACAGGAAAAGGAAAAGATTGCATCTCAAAAGGATAAAAAATAATGATGGCACATGGATTGAAGGATCAACATTTTTGGCAGATGAGGCAATCAGTTTCTTTCAGCAACAGTTTACTCAAGAAGGTGAACCTACTGATTTCTCTTTGCTGCAACATATACCACAGATGGTTAATCAAAAGGACAACACAAAGCTCATATGTTTTCCAACATTGGAGGAAGTTAAGAAAGCAGTCTTTGAGTTATTAGGATAAAGTTCTGGAGGTCCAAATGGAATGATCGGTGTGTTCTATCAGGTGAGTTGGGATATAATTGGGGTTGATGTGTATAGTATGGTCAAGGCATTATTTGACGGCCATACGTTGCCTAGTCAATTACATATACCAACCTTGTACTGCTTCCAAAGAGGAATATTGTTGAAACCTTCTCTGATATGAGACATATAAGTCTAAGCAACTTCATCAATAAAGTTATATCAAGAGTGGTGCAAGATAAATTGGAGAATACTTGATGCGCGATTTATGCACACACTTACGCAAGTGCACGTATCGTGACAAGTAATATAGTTTAGGTAAGATCGAATATCGTCCTCAAGGACTGGTTTTCAAGTACCGATTATCTATCCTTTAGTTTCTATTTGGTTAACGTCAATTGAATTGGAATTCTAAACTGATAATGCAGGAAATAAACTAATTATGAAAATACTTTGATTTAAATCAGTTATGATGGAGAATTAGGGCTTCCAAGATCATCAACTATCCACTTTATTCAATCCTTAATACAATTAGACTAACTTCTTCTTCTACATTAAGATAGCAGGTTAACTAGACCGTTTTACACTCCTGTTAAGGTAATATAAACACTCAACCCCAATGGAGAACCCTTCTACCTTTTGGTGACAAGATTGACTACAAAGGAGGATTAAAAGCAATAACCTATTAAGCTACACAAGTATCGGGGTACTTTCGTCCACGATTTAACCTATGTTTATTCAACTATAGCATATTCACAATCTCCCCTTTCGGCTTTCGATTAGAAATCATATAGATTATGATAATTAGTGATCAATTAATTATCAAGCAATCAAAACAATTATTGAATAAATCTTAAATGAGTGAACAAGAAACCAAACTAATATATTAATTCATGAATAGAGTTTCAAGTGAATCACAAGGAAATCCCTAATAAAGTAATTAGCTCATAGTCATAGTCACGCTAAGAACTAATACAATCTCCATACATGAACTGAAATAAACAAAGCAAAGAAAGAAAAGAAAAATACTCAAGAACGAGTCTCCAAGCCTTCTAGCATCCAAGGATTGTGTTGTGGAATATTTACAAGATGGAATGGAATGGTGGATGGAGAATGGAATGGGTGATGGATTGTGGAATGAAGGATGGATGTAGAATGAATTCTTCTAATGATGTAGAGACTATTTATAGACCAAGAATCCTTTAGGTAAAGAGTTGGGGATTATGTAGGTAGGAAAGGTTATGAAATCCTTTTAGGTAAACGTTTTAGGAAAAGTTATGGAAAAGGGTTAAGGAATATGTAGGTAGGAAAAGTTATCCCTTTTGGACCCTTAAAATGTGTCAAATTCGGATCAAAAACTCAGAAATCCCGCGTCGGTGCCGCAGATGACTGCGCGGCTGAAAAATCGAAGAACTTTGAAACATTGAACATTGGCCGCGCGGCCCGAGGCGTTTTTCTGGCGGATTTTCGTTTCGTCGTCCTTTGTTCGTCCGGTCTTCGTCTGATTTCTTCTATATTTTCCGGAACTTCTTAGACTTCATTTCTTTGGCCCTTTTAGTGTGCAATTCCATCTCATTTATGCTCATTTCATCTCCTTTTCGCCATTTCTCCATTTCTGACCGTTGTGACACAAAAGAAAGGAAAACAACCCTAATATTATACTAAACATAAATGAAATGAGTAAAATACTAACTAAAAATGACTCAAGAGGTGTATATAAAATACACCGATCAATACTCTACCTTCATTAATCTCAGCCAACCAATCTAGTTTTGCGAAAGGTAGAAATATTATAAAGAATGCACTCTGGACACAAGAGATTGTAACTGATATCAGATTTAGAGGAAAACCTTCAAATGTGGTTCTAAAGCTTGACATGACAAAGGCTTATGATATAGTATTTTGGATATTCTTAGCCAGTGTGTTGAGAAAGATGGGATTTGCTGAGAGGTTTATAGACATGGTGTGGAGATTGATATCTAATAACTGGTATTTAGTACTATTAAATGGCCAAGCCTGTGGTTTTTTCCATTCAACTAGGGGTAAAATAAGGGGGGGCCACTATCACCAGATTTATTTATCGTCTGCAGAAGTATTATCTAGAACATTGAACTATTTATTGAGGGTAATGATTTTAGACCATATGGAATGCCAAAGTGGAGTGCAAACTTGAATCACTTTGCTTATGTAGATGACATTATTGTTGTAACGTCTCGGAATTTTGGATAATAATTTAAGCATTTAATCGAAGGAAATAGACCCGAGTAGTGGAAAAATTTATTATATTTGCATATGCTAATAAGGAAATTAGTATACAACCCAAAATAATTTTTGGATGCAATAAGTGTGACGATGACGATTAAAAATAATAATTGTATATCCCCAAAAGAGTTGATGAACTAATGTTATATTACAAATTATGACATCGAGTATACGAAGGTCGTATGAATTTTTAGAAGTTAAATGAAGTGAGATCTAGAATTAATTATAGATGTGATTGATAAATCATAGGGACGCATGTCACTTAATTCAATTAAGTGGCTCGTGCATGCAAAGGCATTGGTGGCGAATAATAAGGCCTCCCACCGCCAAAGTTGGCTAAGTGGGAGGCAATATACACACGAATGAAAACATTTGGCAAAAGCCAAAATACAATCTGTCTGCTCAATTTTGTGTTTTTTCATTTAGCATAAAGCAACGACCTAAGCCCCTATTTTTTTGAAACAGCAAAACAGTACCTTATAACTTTGCTTTAATTAAAAAAAACGTACAAATTACAGCCATAATATTTTACTTCCGGTTTAGCGAAACTAATGTATGTTAAAACAAATTATTTCTTTCTTTTGGCATGTTGTATGTATGAACCATAACA
This sequence comes from Przewalskia tangutica, assembly GCA_029844215.1. Classification (NCBI taxonomy): domain Eukaryota; kingdom Viridiplantae; phylum Streptophyta; class Magnoliopsida; order Solanales; family Solanaceae; genus Przewalskia; species Przewalskia tangutica. Next base: position 136,535,611 of record CM056720.1, on the reverse strand, counting down.
GTGGTAGTGTTCCATAATTTATTATATTCTTAGAAGATAGGAATATTTATGTTATTGATTCCTGTGTTAAAACATGTCTAAAATTGTGTCTAAGTCCTTATTAAGACATATAGAAAAGATGATGATATTCACATGTTGTCAAAGGTACAAATGTAATACGTCACCCGTTGAAATTGGAATATGGTATCATCATTCATGCATATTCATTTGCATTGTATTCATATTACTCTGGACCATTTGTGCTTTGCACACTATTGTATATTATATATATGTAGGGGAATGGAAAAAGGGAAAAAGACATTAAATACGCACACCACCTGCAGCTGGTACAAATTATCACAAAAGAGCCCTAAGAGGCCATATATCGAGCATGTGTGGTCAAAATGGATTCATGTGTGGCCAAGACGATATGATAATGTTGAAGCATGTGTGGCTTATATGATATAACCGAATGTCTGTGTGGTAGTTATGGGTAGGATTCCTGTGTGGACATTAGTATACCGCATGTGCATCATGCATGACATTTATGTATATTATGCCCACAGAGGCTGTTATAAAAAGAAAGACGCATGTGTGGCCATCAGTATATTGTATTGGTATTGCATAACATTTAGACATATGTACTAGGGCCCTCAGAGGCATGTACTGTTGGTCAGTGTTTCTATTTCAGTTATTGTTATACTATTATTTATGTCTGACATACTCAGTACATCAGTCGTACTGACATCCCTTTTGTCGGGGGACGCTGCGTTTCATGGCCGCATGTTCGCACAGGCAGGATGACGGTCCGCGCGAATAGGTTGCAGATTTCAGCGAACTTTGGAAACACTCCTCTCCTTACGGAGTGTCAGTACAAATTTGGTATGTCATATTTTGGAGTGTCTATATGGGTATGACGGGGCTTGTCCCGACCTGTTGATGTTGTACACTCTTTAGAGGCTTGTAGACATATCCTGTGTATAGTAGTGTTGTTGTCACGACCCGACCCCGGGCCCGCGACTGGTGCCCTACCTGGGCACCCTTACAGGTATATTGATCGGTGTATTTTATATACACCTTTTGAGTCAGTTTTAGTTAGTCTTTTGTCTCATTTTGCACATATAAGTGTCGTATTAGGATAGTTTTTCTTTCTTTTGAGTCAAAGTGGTTAAAATGGCCAAATGGCGGAAAAGGAGCAAAAAGAGGGCAAAAGAGGAGATGCCATAGCTGGAAACAGAGAAAGTGGCGAACGAGGGTAAAATCGGACAGTAGCGCGGCATCTCCTGCGATCAGCGAGCGCGGCGCCTATTCAGAGAGGCTACGAAGACTGGCCGGCGCCCTCGAGCAGCAAAAAGCAGGGCGCGGCGCTAAACATCAGAAGCTACAGGAGATGCGGCCGCGGCTACCGAACAGCAGATATCGGGCGCGGCGCCAAAACACCCAACGATTGCGAGAACTCCGGCGCGGCTATGCGGCAGCGGCGGCACGCGGAAAAATTAGGTCTTTTGACGAAATGCAGGCGGGCACTGAAGGAAAAGAGGAGGCGGTTTTCACTATAAAAGGAGAACCCTGGCGGTTTTAAGGGTTCCCTTCTGCACAACACAAGACTTTTGCTTGGAGATTGGATACCATTAGTTTAGTAATTTCTTTTCCCTTTCTTGTTCTTTATTTGATTTTGTATGATGAACTTTGAATTAGTTCTTGTCATGTCTATGACTAGGAACTAATTCTCTTATAGGCTTTCCATGTTGAATTGCTAGAAACTTTGTTATGAATTAATGCGTACTTATGGTTATTTTTCTTATTGTGAGATCTATCCAATAATTGAGTTGAATTCTTGGTAATTAATTGACAACTAATTATCACTATATGATTTCTAATCGATTCGAAAGGGGATTGTGAATATCTGTAAGTTGGGTAGACATTCTTGGATTGGGGATGAAAATACCTCAATTATTTATGTAAGCGTTGATGAGAGGCTTAACAACCCTAATTTTGCGCATTGTGCGTGTGATCAACTAGGTTTTTGTTCTTAATCCTCCTATAGAGTTATCCTTATCACCGAAAGGTAGGTAAGGTGCGATACTGGGGTTGAGTGTTTATATAACCCTAACGGGAGTATAAAACGATTTCGTAAACCTGCTTTTTCCAAAAAGAAGAATATCATAAGTTAATGCATTAGTAAGTAGCATAAGCGGATAGTAAGGATACATGGAAGCCCTATTCTCATCACCACTGAAGTAAATCTCTTTAGTTAAATAGATTTTATAATCCTTAGTCATAAACAACAAATCTAAATATCAATTTACCAAATACATACCAAAAAATAGATAGTTGGTAATTGAACCCTAATCCTTGAGGACGATATTCGGTCTTATCAAGACTATACTACTTGTCACGATAACGTGCACTTGCGTTTAAAAGTGTGTGCATCTTACCGCGCATCAAGTTTTTGGCGCCGTTGCCGGGGATTAGGCATAGTTCAATATCAAATTTATCTATTTTTAATTTCTAATTTGGTTTTTACTCTTTGTTAATTTTTATATGTTTTTATTTGTTCTATTTTATTTTATTCTTTTTCGTTTTATGTATTTATTGTGTGAAAACAAGGGTGCCGTGATCCGTTGTTGGTTTTGATGCATCTCAGGGATCCTCAAGACATGGATTTCTGCTGTCAATATGATCGAGCTCCAACCATAGAGGAAGAGAGAGAGGAATTGCGAGAAGTCATACTCAGTCTCACTAAGTATCAAGCGCAGTTCATGGACGAAATGAGATTGACCATAAAGAAGCTGGAACTGCAAATAGGAGAACTCGCAGTCATTTTTAACAGCGAACAGCAATTTGAGAGCACGAACCAAACCCAACTATTGAGGAATGCGGTGAGATAGTTGGTGTAGAAAAGGAAAAGATTGCGAGATCCAATTATTTACCTTCGGACTCTGTAGAAATCCTTTTCTTGCACCTATTCTGAGAAGAACCACCACTAGCTATCACGGTGATCCCCGATTAGGAAGCCCATACCGCCAGGTACCCCCTAGAGTTGAGAGATGTAGAGAATTTCACGGATTCATACGTTATAAAAAACATAAAAGACAAGTTTGTCTTGTGTACTTGGGGGATAATTGTATGTTTAAGGCTCTTGGTTGAGCAACTGGTCGTAGGGAAATTGAGACCTACAATAAATCTTTGGATTGCAAGCGATTCGCGAAGTATCCAATGGGCACTCGTCTGCAGGTTAATTGCGTCCGGCTAAAAGGCGTTAAAGGCAGCTTGTTGGGAGGCAACCCAACGTTTTCCATTATGTTATTTTAATTTATGTCTTTAGTTTATTTTATTTTGTCTAGAACAATCTCACGGTCTTGGGTTCTTGTGTTTGTGCTGTGATTGATAGTGCAGGAAATAAGCGAGGCGAAAAGCGAAGAAAAGCACGAATTTCGTAAAGCGGGTAGCGTAGCGGCGGTATGGCGTAAAGAATCGAACATGCGCCAGTTCAAGCGCGCGGCGCCAGAGCGAACGCGGCACCAAAAATTCGAAAATTTGCCAAATTTAGCGCGCGGCTCAGCATGTGGCGCGGCGCAGAAAGTCCCGAAGAAGCGCAGATGATTGGGCGCCGCGGCGCCAAAAGCAGGGCCGCGGCGCCGAAGCGGGAATCCAGAACTTAAAACGCCCAGAATCAGATTTTCCCCAAATCCAATTTCAAAAACCTAACCCTTCCTCTCCAAAAACCCACGAAATTCCAAAAATTTGCCCACAAATCCTCCACAAATTAAACCCAACCACAACCAAAACTCTTAAATTCCTAAAAACCCTTAGCCATCTCAACCAACAAAGCTCCATTCCATAGCCTCAAACCACCATTAGAAACGAAACGACTGAAGCTTCTCATAAAAGGTAATCTTTTACGTTCTTGAATCCTTTCTTGAAGTCACGGAGGTAGTAGTTTGAAGGAGTATTGTAGTTGAAGTAATTGGGTACTGAAAAGTTGATTGTGAAGTTTGGAGAAAAGAGTAGAAAAGGAGTGTGGGTATTGGGTAGAAAAGTTGAAGTTTGGGGGTGTTGTGTTCGCTGCTAGTTGTAGATTGTGTAGGAAACATTTGTGCCACTAAATTGAAAAGCTCCATAAACTATTTTTAAACCATGGCCACCAGGAAGAGAAGAGGCTCCACATCCACTGACCCAACGTCTGATGAAAATAGGTTTGTGAGCTACGAAGCCTACCAAAGATACAAAAGCGATACGGACCCTTAATACCGAAGGGAATGGACTACGAGGAGAGTCATATGGGAAGAAGATGTTTATGAGCCCATTCGGGCGATGATTGAGTTAAGGGAGTGGAGGAAATTTGTGAATCAGGAGAAGATAGCACGATAAACACAACAATGGTGTGTGAATTTTATGCCACTTTCATGAAGGTGGAAAGTGGATGCTTGAGGGCGCTATGTGCTGTGGCGTGAAGATATAAATATACAATTGAAAGCGATTGATGTTGAAGAAAGAAGTGATTGGAATCACTTTAGAACACGGTCTAAGCATTGACCACATATTGGAATGCCGTTGCGAACAGTGAGCTACCATGAGGTTGTTTTTGATATTGGAAGAAATGGGTCAAGAGCTTTGAGCAGTGCCAATTCAACAAAGTAGCCAAAGGTTGGCTATATTTCGTCGGCGCCGCGTGATTCCATCCACGACTTCACGAGTGCGGAGGATAGGATTAAACTGATATATGGAATTATGAGGGGGTTGACGATTGATGTGGGGAAAGAAATAGTGCAGAGCATTGAGGAAATCAGCAGGTTGGTAACAACAGGCGGATTGGGACATGGCTCAGTTATCACCAAGCTATGTCATATGAGTGCGGTCCCAATCCTACCCACGGATACTCATGAAAGAAACCAACTGCCCGTGTCATATGGGATAGTGCACTCTTTCCCAGACCCAAACCCCCCAGCAGCCAGACGGAGAATACAACCAGCAGCAGCAGAGGCCGTCATGGACGAAGATGAGCCTGAAATAGGGGCTCAATATGAGGCAGGACCTAGCCACCGGCCAACCACAGAAGCAGAACCTCCAACGCCCACGATGGAGCAATTGTTTCAAAATCAGATAAGGATGATGCAGACCTTGGACACAGTAGTACAAGGACAGCAAGAAACAAGGCAACAAATCAACGAGTTGAGTTCCTTGTTCAACCAATGGTCGATGCATTATCCACCGCCACCACCACCATTTTAGCCAAAATTTGTAAGTGTCTTATTTCTTTTACTGTCTTTGAGTCTACAAACATTGGGGACAATGTGTGATTTAAGTTTGGGGTTGTTTATTTGTGTTTTATTTTCTTTGTGTCATGTTATGTTTTAGTTAAGTCTTTTTGATTGTTTTATGTTTATTTTTGAGTCACCAAATTTTTTTTCTTTTTTGAGTCATAATTGCCTGTCAAAAGATCATGTATGCTGTAGTTACTAGAAACACCTAATGAAGTAAGGTGAAATAATGTAATGGAATTAGAAGCAACTATCTAAACACCTAGGTTAGATATGCCAAAAACTCACATAATCTGTCTATTTGGAGTTTCTTGCTTAAATTATGCATGCTAAATGATAAATACTTATGTGTTATGATTGCTTGCTATTTGAGGCGAAATAGTTAGGATATGCATGTTAGGGAGATGACTCAGGCATTTCGTTGATAGCCAATTCTTACCATTCTTTTCTATCCCGTACTTTAAAAATATCCCTAGTCATTAATTGAGCCTAAATTTGAAACTTCTTCTTTGACACCTATATTCCCACAAATTGTACCATAAGTGAAAATATGAAATAGTGGAATACATTGTGTTAAAAAGAGACAAAAAGAGTGAATAAGTCATTGCTTTGATACAAAAGTAATAAGAAATAGGCAAAAGCCTAAGTTTGGGGTGCTTGTCATTATTAGATATTTCACTCTCCCAAAACAAAGAGGAAAGATAGAATCGAAATGAAGAAAAGAACAAAAAGAAAAAGGGAAATATTGAAAAGCTAAAGAGCTTATGGTACACGAAATGAGCCTAAAATGCCTATTTTTACCAACCCCTACCTAAGCCTACATTACAACCCTTAAAGTCCTGAAGATCTCTTTTATGCATATCCAGAATTAGTGGAGAATAGCAAGTAAGCATGTCATAGGAATTCTTGAATTTATATGCATGATTTAGTATATTGACTTCCATTAAGCATGATGAATATGAGTTTGCGAAATATCTAGCTTAATGTGCTGAAATGTCATGCTATATGTTCCTGCATATTATTTTGCTAACCTTCATGTTTTTCTAGTTAACACTAATGCAGCAAAAGTAATCAATGGCAGTGAGTCTTTTATTTTCGTTTCTTTGAGTCTTTTATTTTATTTCTTTCTATCTTTGCTCGAGGGCGAGCAAAGGTTAAGTTTGGGGGTATTTGATCGGTGTATTTTATATACACCTTTTGAGTCAGTTTTAGTTAGTCTTTTGTCCCATTTTGCACATATAAGTGTCGTATTAGGATAGTTTTTCTTTCTTTTGAGTCAAAGTGGTTAAAATGGCCAAATGGCGGAAAAAGAGCAAAAAGAGGGCAAAAGAGGAGATGCGGTGGAAAGCAGAGAAAGTGGCGAACGAGGTAAAATCCGGACCAGTAGCGCGGCTCCTGCCGATCAGCGGGCGCGGCGCCACTATTCGAGAGGCTACGAAGACTAGCGCGCGGCTACCGAGCAAAAAGCAGGGCGCGGCGCTAAACATCAGAAGCTACAGGAGATGCACGGCCGCGGCTACCGAACAGCGAATATCGAGGCGCGCCAAAACACCCAACGGATTGCAGAACTTCGCGCCATGCGGGCGGCGGCGACGCGGAAAAATTAGGTCTTTGGCGAAGTGCAGGCGGGCTGAAGGAAAAGAGGCGGTTTCACTATAAAGGAGAACCCTGGCGATTTTTAAGGGTTCCTTCTGCACAACACACGACTTTCGCTGGGAGAATGGATACCATTAGTTGAGTAATTTCTTTTCCCTTTCTTGTTCTTTATTTGAGTTTTGTATGATGAACTTTGAATTAGTTCTCACATGTCTATGACTAGGAACTAATTCTCTTATAAACTTTCCATGTTGAATTGCTAGAAACTTTTGTTATGAATTAATGCATGCTTATGGTTATTTTTCTTATTGTGAGATCTATCCAATAATTGAGTTGAATTCTTGGTAATTAATTGACAACTAATTATCACTATATGATTTCTAATCAGTTAGAAAGGGGATTGTGAATATCTTTGTAAGTTGGGTAGACATTCTTGGATTGGGGATGAAAATACCTCAATTATTTATGTAGCGTTGATGAGAGGCTTAACAACCCTAATTTTGCGCATTGTGCGTGACGGTCAACTAGGTTTTTGTTCTTAATCCTCCTATAGAGTTATCCTTATCACCGAAAGGTAGGTAAGGTGTGATACTGGGGTTGAGTGTTTATATAACCCTAACGGGAGTATAAAACGATTTCGTAAACCTGCTTTCTCCAAAAAGAAGAATACCATAAGTTAATGCATTAGTAAGTAGCATAAGCGGATAGTAAGGATACATGGAAGCCTTATTCTCATCACCACTGAAGTAAATCTTTTTAGTCAAATAGCTTTTATAATCCTTAGTCATAAACAACAAATCTAAATATCAATTTACCAAATACATACCAAAAAATAGATAGTTGGTAATTGAACCCTAATCCTTGAGGACGATATTCGGTCTTATCAAGACTATACTACTTGTCACGATAACGTGCACTTGCGTTTAAAAGTGTGTGCATCTTACCGCGCATCATATATATCAGCGGAACATACATAAACTCAATAAGAAATAAATAGCAGGCTAGCCGATAAGGCTACCTCCCTGGATATATATGTAAAGTCAAAAACAGTTACCTCCTTCTTCTTTTTTTTCTTACAAACCGACCCACAAGATATGACTACAGACCTCTAAGAGTTTTGACATAACAACTGTGACGGGACAGGGCCCCGCCATACTCCTGAATGTACAACAATCGACAATACCAGGGATCTGAACCAAAGATAAGCCTCCGGAGTAATGGAGCTTCTCAACAGCTGAATAGTGATCCTAAGAGTGAGGATCATCAACCTGTATAACTCTACATGCGGCATGAACGCAGCCCCCCGAAGGAGGTCGATAACAAGGTACAGTATGTGGCCGAAATCTTGTAATGAAATAATATAGTCTAAAATAAAGTTGGAGACATGTATGATGACCAAAATAACAGTACACTGTGTCTTACTAACAATGAGAGTAAACAAGAGTATACTTTACTGCATAAAAATAGGAGGCTCATGATCAAATTAGGGGCACCGCCCGTAGTATCATTAAGCAATCCTACTACTGGGACTATTTCACCCGCATAGGTCCTGTGGACCCTCAATGAGGTCATCCACCTCGCATAGGACTGGTCAGCCCCGCATAGGACTATTTCACCCGCATGAGCCCTACGGACTCGCATGAGGTATTCCTCGCATCGTGGGGAGCAAATCCACGGAATATGCAAATTCCACAAGCCCGGGGAATGACCCCGTAATGAACAATATATCATTAGCACAACCGGCTATCATACATAACATAAACACCACCGGCTTATCATACATAACATAAGCACCACCGGCTTATCATAATTATCATAAGTAAGTTAAGACATCCCCTAACTTTTTATTAGCATTTACTATCATGCACTCTCATTTTATTTAACTTAAGGCACTAACATGTTATTAGAAATTCGGGAATTTAACCCAAAGTACTACGTACTTCCGTTCCTTTAAAAAGAACCGTTTTTTATATAAAAACCCCAAGATACTAACACCCGTAGTATCAAGGCTTGTCTACTTTTCAAAACAAGTTACTACATCTTTAGAAATTCATTTCAAGGCTTTGAAACCAAGTAACTTCTACATACACAACCTAGGTAACTCATGCCTATAAATCAAGTAGACACTCTCTTAACCTTTCATAAAGCCGTTATAACTAACTTCCCATAAAGCCGTTATAACTCTTTATGTTTTAGACAATTACATTCTTTTTATAACCAAGAGACTTATACTTTTAAAACCAACTATCATATACTTTCAAATCAAGTTACATAACTTTCAGAATACTTCAAGTCTCTTAACTTTAGAAATCAAGTTTCTTAACTTTAGAATAGTTCAAGTAATCAATACTTTCCAAATCAAGTATTCTATACATTTTCAAGTCAAGAAATCTTTGTTTACCTTATTAGAATAAACCATTCTTTTAACTTCTCATAAAGTTGTTATAACCAACTTTATGCTTTAGAAACCAAGACATATTAACCTTTAAAACAAGTGAGTTAATTCTCTAACGCAACCAACTTGGACATTCTTAAACAAGTCAAGGATACCAAATGAAATTAAATTCATTTAAATCTCGTAATGTCCACTGTATTATACATTTATAGCTACTCATGCTCAAGAGATAAGAAAAGTTCCACATACCTCGTCGGTTCAATCCACTTGCTAAGTCCAATATGCCGTACATAGTGTGTCAACCTATAATGACCATAATACGTATTAACTTCTAGCTTCAAACGTAGAATATTCTAAGTGTAAATTCACTTATTCTACGGAAAATCGGACAACACTTCCTTTGTTTCTACGTACTTTTCCACCTTTTTCAAGGCCCGAATTCAATAACCAAACATGCCACATTTAAGACTCAACAATGTAGCTAACAAAAGGGGATTACACGCCTAACAGGATGTGTAAAATTCTGCCCCACAATTGATATCAAAATAGTTCAATATTTCAATGTCATTCTCGGCTAACAATGTACAACAACACAAAGTCTTTTCCAATTCTTTCTCAATCCAAGTTGTTTAGTCTAACATGTTATATAGCCGCAATCGATAAAAACAACTACAATCCCTTCTTTATATAACATGCTACGACTAAAACTAATAACTAAATCGAATTACAATCTTAAGGTTAAACATGCAACTTTCGGATTCCATCCACATATTCCATAACACTTATCAATCTTCATAATGTAATTCACATGATCAATTACCAATCTACTACAACATGTAGTCTTTAATTACAAAGATGACAAGATTGATACCTTGATTAACCCTAATGTAATTTCAAGATCCAAAGTCGCTCCTTAGCAACTTAGCTCCTTTCCTTCACGCTCCAATCCGTCATTTGAAGCTCTTAGAAGTTCATAAACAACTTTCCTTCAATTTCCATACAAAACCTATGAAAGCGACTGTTGACACCCAATTTTGACCCTCCCATCCAGTCATTAACTATAAAGTTACACTAATTTTTTTAAAATAATTTTAACAATTTTATAATAATAAAATGCAACAATAAAACATTAATACACGCATAAATAAGCAATTTAATAATGGCACCGCATTCTACGTAGAGTATTAAGAACTCCTTGAGTCTCACATCCGCATTCGTCATTTTAATAACAAGCAATTTCATTAATATTATTCGTAATTTAAGCCATAATTCCCATTAATTAAAACTCAAACAATTCTTAATGATAAATAAATAAATAAATAAATACATAAAATAAATAGTTCAGCAATGACGTCGTGTCAAATAGCATAGTCGCATTTATTAATACGCAAAGCAATTCCATAATTTTTATAATAATTTAAACCCAAGCTAAAATCAATAAAGCACCTAAAGTCATATTAAGATAATTTAATTTTAACTTAAATAATGATAAATAATGCACAATAAATAAGATTTTTTAATGGCCCCGCATTTTACGTAAAAACATTAAGCAATCCTTAAATATCATATTTGCATTTAGCATTCAAATAATTTAATAATAATATAAACCTCATTTTTTATTTAACATCGCAAAATACGCATAATAAATAATTTTTTTAAATAACGGCATCGCGTTATAAAATATTAAGCACTAATTAAATAGCACGTCCGCATTTATTATGGTAATAATAAAAATCCAAGCAAAAACTAATTAAAACACCTAAAAAAAACTAATACACAAATAAAATAAGTAACAGCCCAATACCACATCTGACCCAAGCCCACGACCCGAAGCCCAAAACCCGCGGCCCACTACTCTATAACCCTCCTCTCATCGCCCATAACCCAGGGAAGAAAGAAAAACCTAGTAGAACCCTAAAAGAAGCAAGCAACCGCGCTACACACTCAGTACACGCGATTGGGCGGATAATCCGGCGTACGCTCCCTTTCACCCTCATACTCACATCCGCAGTCTTCCCACCTAAAATCTCATCCCAAAATCGAACCAAATCAACACCTATTTTGGTAAACAATCACTCGCAAATCAGTATAAAATCATACCATAAGTACTACACGCAAATCAGCCATAAAGGGTTAAACTTTGCCTAATTTAGAGCCTCAATTGGAGGCTATATAAACCAAGCGATAGTTACATGTAAAGGCATCGAAAAATTAGGTGAAAAGCAACGAATTCAGAAATTAGTGGAAAGGTAGTGAATCAGTAAAGAAAAACCAAGAAATCAACTTAAGAATCTATTCTTCAAAGTTAAGAGCGGAAGGAAAGCGAAACCATTCAACCCTTTATCGCCTTAATCGCATCGCAACACAATCCGAGTGGATCGACGACTTGATACGCTGTCTCGGTTCGCCGCCCGGAGAAGGTAAACTCGTTACCCTTTCGCCTTAATTTTGTTTGACGTCAGTGTATCCAGCGTGCCTCTTTGTACGATTGATTGAGCATGTGTTAGATCAATATCAATAGCTGCTTACGCTTATTAAGTGAATCACTGAACTTGTTTAATTAATAACAACTATTATTAACATTCGCGATCGGAGTGTTAATGTGTTTTATTAGCCTTTGTTGTGTGTCAGAATAAGTAATTTTGCGTGTGAAATTCATGTATGTCTGTGGGATCGTGCTATCGCGTATCACTGCTGGATATGAAAAGTGTTGGGTATTTATTTGTATCAAGGTGGTGCTTTTTGGTAAATATATCAATCATGTTATGAAACCTGCCCGCTTCCGGTAGACGGTATAAGTCTGTGTTTGTATTGGCTTTAGTCAAATTGGTTGCGCGTATAAAAATAGTCTCTCCGGGTGGTGGCTTATCTTTCGTATTTGTCTAATAAAACAGATTGTGTCCATTCTCTCTGCTTTAAGTGATAAAATTGGTCGCATTAATGTTCCTCCAAGCCGTTTTACACTATACCTGTTTGTCAAGTCGCTAAGAGATTACACACTGGCATTATATACCTGTTTGTATTCCAGGTTTAACTTGCAGTCCTTTTTGAAGTATGTATATCGCTGAAGTTGCCTCAGTCTTTTAGTTCTGTGATATCTTGGACTTGCCTTTTCTGAGTTTTTAAAGGCATCAGGCAGGCCAGTATATTTTCAGCTATGATTAGTGTTAGAAAAGTGTTAAATTGATTAGGATAGTGGTCCCTCTACATAGCTTTAACTGCGTTAAACATGGGCTGTTAACTGTAGGAAGCAGGGTAGATATTAGCTTGAACTTACCCCCTTGTGCATTGGTATGTTGGTCTGACTCTTATAAGCATGTCTTAAAAAACACTGCGCTTTCCTAGAATGTGCTAGTAAAGGGAGTCAAGTTTTGAGTTACTGTTACTGGTGAGTCTTTTATTACTTTTCATCTACTTCATTTTTTTGGTAAACAAATTAAGACTTGATAAGCTAAATGCTCCCTGGTTTGGTCTGTCTAAATTGACTTGTCGCTTCATAAGTTGATCTGCCTCTTGTCATTCGCTGATTCTCATAATAGTCATGGACATACACGTCAAGTGTAGACTATATGTGTTTAAATACTGTGTCAAATGTTTTATTCATTATTTGGTAGGCCTTGTGGGACATTTACTAATCCTTATCATTTTTCTTATTTTTACATGAAACGCAATGCCTTGGAGCAAAAGGAAGAGTCTCAATACGAGACTCGTCGCAACTCACGAAGACCCGCATTTATGTGCTTCATCCTCTCCGCATCAGAAATTCCGAGTCATAGGCGAAATGACTTAGCCATTCTTTCGAGTCTTTATTATTGGTTCCCTTTTTCCATTTATTTATTGTAACTATTTTTCTAACATTACGCTATTAGTAGAATACTTAAACCTTGAACCAAAAGATTTGAAAGTAGCTTGACATTAGAGATTTGTTTTCCCCCCTTTAAGCCAATTATTTTAGCCTGCTTTAATTATCATTAAACTATGTAGTAATTTTCATTCGCATAATTATTTAAGTAGTCAAGACATTATTTATTACTAAATCCTAACATAAGAAACTCCTTTTCTATAAATCCCTTTTTTTAAATTGTAGGATTCTTAGCCTCTGCATGATATACATTTTTTATATCCTATGTTTAAGTATATATTTTGGCCATAGAAGATTCTGCACATTATTTTCATGCTAAAGCAATACATATACTTTATAGAATAATTTCACATGCTCTTTCTAATTACTTTTTAAACGCATGTTTTCAACTAGAACTAACTTTATATATATTTTACAATGCACTTATCCAAAATTAGCTTTACATGTATTTTTATAAAGCAAGTACACATATTTAGTCCATAAATCAACTTTGCATCGTATAAATTATAAATAATATAAACACACACTTTAAAACTTTACATATTTTTTATAGCATTAGTCTTATAAACTTTTATCAACATGCCTCCTTTTATAAAATACTTTGAAGCATATTTTATATTTTCAAAACACGCATTTTCTCCAACATAATAATCAACCTAGGTTTGGCAGGACAACCGCAAGTTAGCGGATCTTAGAGGGTGCCTAATCTCTTCCCTCTAGATTAATAAAGAACCATTACCCAGAATTTCACGCTAGTTTGGGCAGACCAAAAAATGGAATTAGTGTTGACTTTAACCTAGTTGACATTTAGGTTTTCTAATTCACTCATAATAATTAGGTGGCGACTCCGCGAACCCCTTAGCATTATCTTTAGCACTTAGCATCTTTTATTTCTGGCCCACTTTAGCACCCTAGCACTACTTTTAGCATTCTTTTAACATTTTAGCACGTTTAGCTTTTATTATTTTCTAACATTTTTATTTAAGTCATTTTTATTTAAGAAGGATTCGCTAACATTACCTCTTTAACCTTTTAGCACCTCTTTAATCTTTTAGCACCCCTTTAACCTTTTAGCATAACATTGTATTTTCTAACCTCTTTTATTAAGCAGGAGTTTTTATTTAAATGTCGCGGTCGAAAAAGGGCGCGACAGAAATGACGACTCCACTGGGGATTTAAGGTTCTTAACCACAACATACCTAGGGTTATTATTTGGCATTATTTTTGCATTTAATTTTTATGTACTGTATTTTGTTTTATTTGTTTTAATTGCTATGTGCTTTACTACTTTCCTTAAACTAGCATTCCTCTCATATTTCTTCTACTCTGGAAAATTCACACTATCATACACTACACGCGAGGTGCGCTTGGTGCATCAGCAAAATTATTTCTTCAAACCCCAAATTTAGGAGAATTGGTAATATACGTGGAGTTCCCGGTCTAACCGGTGGCCGCGTAGCCTTCTCACTCGAGTTGTCCGCTCGGAAACCTTGCGTCTAGTAAAGCCAAATCTTAGAAACTCAGGATAGAGCTATACCACCCTTTATTTTAAGGCATGCATGCATTTACCTTAGGTGGATCGATCATTGGTATCGACACCACAATTAGGAAAAACACCAAACTTGTCGACGGGTTTCTGAGTCCAACGACCAACCAACATATTATGTGTAGTGTGACAATGATAGACAAATCCAAGCCTAATCATGACATGCTGAAATTGGAAAAAAGTGTTGTTACACCCCGTAAGTCCAGGACATGTATAAGAGAATGTACGAAAGGAAACAAGACTTGGAAATTGATACGAAAGGAAGAATGGTTTTTTCCGACGGAAAATGTTCCGAACGTCGGAAAGGAAAAATGTTCGTTGTTGAGAATTGGATTCTCAAAATGCATTATTTGAAGAGTAGGGAACTTATTAATATTATGGAAATTTATTTTTACGGATTTGGTCATGTGGGGCCCACCCGAGGAATTTTACGTTTTGTGGGGCCCACGAGGGTTACGGAATTTTATGGACGAATGAGAGGGCGACACGTGGAACCCCCACTTAAGGTCTTGGTCGAATTAGAGGAGGGGTATTATGGTCATTGACCATCTTGGAAGATAAGTCTTCAAGCTTGACATAATTGACTAGTCAACTTGCCACTTAGGCTTGATCCATGTGATTTTAATCCTAACCTCACATTTGTGGATATCTAAACCCTCCAATGTGTTTTAAGTACATACTAGTAGCAAGACAAGGTCTTGAAAGACTTAGAAAAATTACACAACATTTTCTTGTGCTATAGTTGCTCTCGGGTTTGCCCTAAGTCCCACACAAATTTTTTATAGTTTTGATCCATTAGCCACAATACTTTAACCCAATGTCCCTTAGGGTATTGTAAGGATATCTCAATTGAAAGATTTCGGAAAAACGGAGTTTTCACGTTAGTCGCAAGGCGGAAACTAATGGAGTTCTTCAACTTTGAAATTGGAACTTGAAGAAGGGTTCTTGTGAAGCTTCAGGAGTGCTTGGGCGATTGGAACCTAAGGAAAGGAGCTAAGAATTTGCTAAGGCGCGACTTTGGAATCTTGGAAATTTTAAGGGCTTATAAAGGTATAATCTTGTCGTTTTAGTAGTTAAGATTGCTTATTGATTGTAGCTATGGATATTAGCAAGCATGAGTTATATATTATGTTGTTGGATTAGTGTATTGGCTATTGGAACCCTAATCCGAAATCTAGCATGTTAGCCCTAAGACTTCAATTCAAGTCGATTATTAGTTAAGTCGTCACATGTTGTGTAAAGAAGGAAATTGTAGTTGTTGAAGTTGTTTATAACTATATAACATGTTCACCTAAGAACTTGGAATTTGGAAAAGGATTGGAAAGACGTAGTGTTGTTGGTTATATGTTGGCCGAGAATGGCTAGTGAAGTATTAAACTATTTGGTATGAATAGTGGGGCAGAATTTTACGTATTGTAAGGCGTGTAATCCCTTTGTTTGGTTATTGTTTGGAGCCTTAAATGTGGCTTGTTGGTTATTGTATTCGGCCTTGAAAAGGTGGCAAAGTG
Organism: Przewalskia tangutica; assembly: GCA_029844215.1. Lineage (NCBI taxonomy): Eukaryota > Viridiplantae > Streptophyta > Magnoliopsida > Solanales > Solanaceae > Przewalskia > Przewalskia tangutica. Next base: position 136,519,461 of record CM056720.1, on the reverse strand, counting down.
AGTAGAAACAAAGGAAGTCTTTGCCCGATTTTCCGTAGAATTAGAGGCCGTACACTTAGTATTATTCTCGTTAGAGACTAGAAGTTAATAGTCTTGTTGTGACCATTTTAGGTTGACACTTCTACGTACGGCGTATTCGGCTTAGCTTGTGGATTTAGCCGAAAAGGTATGTGAACTATCTCCTCTTCTAGCATGATTCCTTAAGATTAAGAAAGTATGTTCTACTCCTTAAATGATCCATTCCTTGGTTGTATTTGGATTGCCTAGAATAGAATTTGTTCTATGTACTTCCTTGATTGTACTTTGATGTTTAGATTGTAAGTTGTATAATCCATTTTCTTGATGAAGTTTGGATTCTTAAAAGTGAAGGTATTTTACTTAAAGTACATGGAGTCTTAAAAAGGAAGTGGTTTCCAAATCTTTTGGCTAGTGCCTTAATTCTAAAACCTAAATGTCATTATAATGACTTTAGGGGAGTCAAGGAGTGATTTACTTATTTGATTGAAAAGAGGAGAAATGACATGTTTTAAGAGAAGTAACTTGTTTCAAAGGAGTGAGTTACTTGAGGTTTAAAAGTAGAAGAAACTTGTTTTCTATATATTAAGAGACTTGAAGTGTTTTGAAAGTTAAGAACTTGATTTGTAAGTATGTGATACTTGGTTTTTAATAGCATAAGTCTCTTGGTTATTAAAGGAATGGATACGTCTAAAACCATAAAGGGTTATAACGGCTTTATGGGAAGTTGGTTATAACGGCTTTATGGAAGATTTAGAAAGTTGTCTATTTTGATAAAAGGGCATAAGTTGCCAAGATTGTGAAAATTTGAAGTTACTTGATTTCAAGCCTTGAAATGAGTTTTCTAAACGTGTAGTAACTTCATCGTTACACCGTAAGTCGAACTGTAAAGAGAGATATGCGAAAGGAAACAAGACTTGGAAATTAGTGCGAAAGGAAGAATTGTTTTAAACGGAAAATCTTAGACGTCGGAAAGGAAAAATGTTCGTTATTGAGAATTGGATTCTCAAAATGCATTATTTGAAGAGTATGGGACTTAGTATTTTTATGGAAATTTATTTTTACGGATTTGGTCACGTGGGGCCCACCCGAGGAATTTTACGTTTTGTGGGGCCCACGAGGGTTACGGAATTTTATGGACGAATGAGAGGGCGACACGTGGCACCCCCACATGTGGTCTTGGACGAAATGGTGAGGGGTAAAATTGTTACACCCCGTAAATTCAAGAGGTTAAGTTAAGAACATACGAAAGGAAATAAGATTTGAATTTGGAAAGTTGGGTTGGCAAAAAGTTGTGGGCAGACTTTCAGTCAACTTTGGAGTGGTATATCTCCTAGTTCTTTAAGAGTTTTGAAGAGTTTTAAAAGATTAGTATGAAGTTCGTTGAATCTAGTTTCCAACGCAACAAACTGTTCGTCGATAGGACCTCGGAGTCAAAAATTATGGAAGTTTCAAGTTTGGTGCGCCGTCAGGCAAAGCAGCAGTTCTCGGTTCAGTGCAGTGCGCGGCGCACGAATCTGAGGGCGCGGCGCCGGTTGTTCTGGGGGTTCGCAGGGGTTGCAGCGCCGCATGGCCGAATCTGGCATGGCGGCGGAATCTGAGAACTTTTCTCGGAAGTGGCGGCATGGCGGGATTTTCGCGATGGCGCGTAAAAACAGGGATATTTTTGTTTTAAACCTATGGGAGGGTGACAAGTGTCCCTCCCATCCTTTTTATCTGAAAGTGGTCCTATTTTAGGGCCAAGTCTTGGAAGACTTGGCCATTTCATTTCAAACCCTCCCAAGAAAGATCCTCTCCCTTCTCTCTTGATTTTTGAAGAAAACCTAGCCTAAGAGGAAATTGTTGGAGCGGCGGCAAGAAGGAAAAGTGTGGGTAAACTTGTGGGAAGCGCTGGTGGGCGATTTTGACGGAAGGAGGTGGAAGAAAAAGGGGCTTTTGTGGGCTATTCCTTAAGGTAAAAGTTTCCCCTTTCTCTTGGTTATGAGCTAAAGGTCATTATATTTTAGTAGTATAGATGTGAGCCTGAGGCTGTTATATTTTAGTGATTTAGAATTGAGCCTAAGGCTGTTTTATTGTAGTAGTATAGAGTTGAGCCTGAGGCTGTTTTATTTGAATAGATTTGGGTCGTCGCGTATTTGTAAAGGGAGATTGAAATTGTTGAAGATGTCTAGGGCTAGATATCATGTTAGACTTAAGAACTTAGATTGGAAAGAGTTGAAAGGGGTTTAATATTGGTTATATTGTTGGCCAAGAATGGCATGGAAATTATTGGTTTATTTTGTGTTGTTGTGGGGCGGAAGTTTACACGTATTAGTAGGCGTGTAATCCCTTGTAATTCTTGAATGAATTGAGCCTTAAATGTGGCGTTGGTTATTGAATTTCGGCCTTGAAAAGGTGGCATAGTAAGTAGAAACAAAGGAAGTCTGTCCCAAATTTCCGTAGAAAAGGGACTTTTCATTAGAATATATTACGTTGAAGCTAAAAGCTAATAGACGTATTATGGTCATTATAGGTTGACATCTACGGACGGCATATTGGACTTGACAAGTGGATTAAGCAAAAGAGGTATGTAGAACTCTTCCTATCTCTTGAGCATGAGTAGTTATAACTGTATGGTACGGTAGACGTACGTGATTTTAAATGAAGTGAAGTCATTTGACTTGTTTTAAGGATGTCTAGTTGGTTGAGTTAGAGAATTAACTCACGTGTCCTTAAGAAAGAGTTATAAGAATGGTTTATCCTAATAAGGTAGACAAGGATTTCTTGACATGATCAAGTATAGAATACTAGATTCGGGAAGTATTGATTCTTGAACTATTCTAAAGATAAGAGACCTGACTCCTAAGTTAAGAAACTTGTTTTCTAAGTTAAGATTTTTGAAGTATTTTGAAGGTGGGGTAACTTGAATTGAAGTACAAGCCTCTTGGTTATAGAGAGAGCAAAGTGGTCTAAGACATAAAGAGTTATAACTCTTTATGGGAAGTTAGTTATGGCGGACTTTATGGGAGGATAAGGATGTCTTGGTTCTAAAGCATAAAGTTAGTATAACGGCTTTATGGGAAGTTAGTTATAATAACTTTATGGAAGCTTAAAGAAATGGTTTTTCTCGAATAAGGTAAGCCTAGATAAAAGAATGGATACTAAGAAAGGCAATTCGATTTAAAGGCATCAATTGCTTAAAGTTTAAAACGAGGTCACTGAGTTAGAAGTCAAGCATATTTCTAATAGTATAGTGACTTGTTTGAAATGTAGATAAGCCTTGATACTACGTGTTAGTATCTTGGGGTCTTATGTGGAAAAGGGATCTTGGAAAGAATAGAAATACATATTACTTTGGGTTGAATTTTCCCGGACTTGTTAAGTGATATGGAAAGTGCCTTAAGGTCATAAAATGAGATCCATTTTGTATGTTAATGAAAGTCTAAAGAAATTGGGAGTTTACTTGGACGTCTTGTCGGTGAGGAGGATTCCACGTATGCCTCCATTACCTCCTTATGAGTCTACCGAACGCGTCTGCAGTGATGTGGGATTCCACGTATGTTTCGGTCATAGTATGAGTTTACTTGGGCGATCGACGGTGATGTGGGATTCCACGGGTATGCTTCCATGGTCTTAGTATGAGTTCACCGACATACCGCCGATGATGTGGGATTCCACGGTATGCACCGGACATGCTACGATGAGGATTAGAGGCATGTAGTTTGAGGGTAAGAGTATAAATGAAGGTACACCCCAAGATCGTTATACCACCTTCTTCAGGGTAAGAGTATAAATGAGGGGTAAACCCCCAAGATCGTACTACCACCTGGTTTCCGTGGATTTGCTCCCCACGATGCGAGGAACACCGCATCAAGTCATGTACCCGAGATGAGGGATTCCACGCATGATATATGATATATATGTATTGTGTATGTGTACGCCGGTGAGGTAGGATGCCACGCGCGTCACATGGTTGTATTTACTTTATGGTCAGCGATGACGGGATCCAGGCGCAGAGGATATAGGTATATACATGGTTAGATTTGTGTACGCCGACGGTGAGGAAGGATGCCACGCGCGTCCACGAGTTAGATTCTACACCCTGGCTGGCGGTGATGGGAATCCCACGCGCTTGGATATTTGAGGGTCAGTTCATAGCCTGGTGTGACTATGGTTCATATGTTGAGACAGTGTATAAGGTAAGCCGACTTTCATTACTTCCACTTCTGAGGCACAGTATCGCTAATTTGGTTATCATATATGTCTTCACCGTATTTTTGACTATTATGATTTAAATTACGATTTCGATTTGCATACTGGTACATATTTTATCTTGACCTCCTTCGGGCCGCGTTCATGCCGCAGTTGAGGTACATAGCTTGTTGATCCGCACTCCTAGGATCACGGTTGATTCTGAAAGCTCCATTTCTCGGAGACTTTGTTTTGGTATGGTTCCTCAAGTCGTTGACTTTTGTACATTCAGGGTATGGCGGGGCCCGTCCCGTCACATTGTTATGTAAACTCTTAGAGTGCTGTAGTCATATCTTGGGTCACCTTAAAAAAGAAATTTGAGGTACTTCTTTGTTGGATTTGTTTATATCCGGGAGGTAGCCTTATCTACGACCTATTATTTATTTCATTGTTTAAGTTTATGAATGTTCGCCGTTTATCTCGATGTATACTGTAAGGGTGCCTGGTAGGGCACTGCCATGCCCGGGTCGGGTCGTGACAAAAGTGGTATCGAGCGATTAGTCCTCGGAAAGTGTCTGAGGCATCGTGTGCAGTAAGTCTTGATTATTGATGTGTGCGCACCACATCTATAATCGTGAGGCCGAGACATTTAGGATTTGTTTCCATTCTTCTCTCTCAAATCGTGCAAGAGTGTCCTACTAGCCGAATCCTCTCGACCTATTCTTATGTATCGATTATGCCACCACGGAGCGACCGGGCCCGAAGGGCAAGGCAAAAGAAGAGTTGTTAGTGGTACACAGAGGATTTCTAGAATCGAGCCCGACTATGCACGAGGTTATGGGGATCGGCGAGATCACCACGCCGCAGTGATAGAGAGCCGAGAGCGAAGTAACACGAAGTTACTGTACCGACCAGTTCGCCGGCGTGGGCTGAATATCGAGATTACGGAGAGCGGATCCGATTATTGACTAGCATTATGGCGGCGTGGCAAGCGAGCCGTGGCTAACCCTGGCCGATAGTTTGAGGATTCGGACTTTCGAGTTGTAATCCACGAGTTCTATGGTTGAAGTCCGGCGAGGACCTCAGAATTCATTCGGCAGTGCAATGACTATGCAGTGCTTAGGGCCTCGGAGGCGAGTCCGTTGTGTTAGCTTCTACCGGTTACGCGATATTGCGTTGAACCGGTTCGAGTCGCGTGTTGTTGCAGAGGTATGGGTGCTCCTCCGTGTTTGGGGTGAGTTCAGGATCCTTCTGGATCACTTTTTGCCTCACGAGACGGCGAGAGCCCGCTGATAGGTTCTTAGCGTTAAGGCAGAATGGGAGAACCATCGAGAATACAACACGAATTTGACTCATTGGCGGTATGCACCCACTATTGTGGCGGATACGGGCGATGAGTTCACCGCTATGTGATGGGACTAGACCGATATATGGTTACCGCGTATGCCGGGAGCTCTTGACGGTATGGATATTGCCGAGATGCGAGCTTATGCGCGAGGGATTGAGGATAGGAGGAGAGAGGAGCGGCCAGATTGATCCACCCAAGAGGCCGTGACGGCAGAGTTTCAGGATAGTTTTCGAGGCGACCTTTCGAACAAAGTTAGGACTACATTTTAGCCGACGCAGAGAGCTCCTTCTCGGCCTTCTGGCGAGTGGTTTGACCGCCAGAATATTCGAGCGGTCGTGGCTCGGGTTCTGGTTCACAGATGTCTGGGGATAGTAGCCAGGGGAGGCCACCTTTGCCTCGGTGTGGTTACTGTGGTAGAGCTCATTTTGGGGAATGTCGGACTAGGTCGACAGCTTGTTATGCTGCGCCAGCAGGCCATTTGGCGAGACCGTCTACCAGAGGTGGTGCGGTGGAATAGCACGATCTATTAGGTCGATTGCGGGTTCTTCGCCTTGATGGCTAGGCGGGATGTTTATGCACCTACAGTCGCAGAGGTCGTGGTAGCGCCCGATTTAGCGGTCCTTTTACCCGTCTATGCGACTTCAGGTATATTTTTGATCCTTTAGAGACTTGTATGCATGATAAAGTTGTTGTATGTTTTAGTGTCATGAACGGATTACATTGAGACTATGTATGTATGCCGAGTAGGTGGGAAGTGCGATGAGAGAAGCATTTTAGGCCTTGAATGGGAGTAAATAGCGTTGGTGCACCCTTGGGATCTGTTTTCTTGGTTGATAATGATGGATGGGTATGCGAGTGCGATATCTTAGGATGATGGCGACTAAATAAAGTTCCATTAATTGTAAGTACGAGGAGTATTAGATTGACTCCAAAAGAACATTCGGGACGAATGTTTCTAAGGGGAAGAATGTTACACCAGTAAATTCAAGAGGTTAAGTTAAGAACATACGAAAGGAAATAAGATTTGAATTTGGAAAGTTGGGTTGGCAAAAGTTGTGGGCAGACTTTCACCAACTTTGGAGTGGTATATCTCCTAGTTCTTTAGGAGTTTTGAAGAGTTTTAAAAGATTAGTATGAAGTTCGTTGAATCTAGTTTCCAACGCAACAAACTGCGTCGATAGGACCTCGAGTCAAAAATTATGGAAGTTTCAAGTTTGGTGCGCCGTCAGCAAAGCGTGATTCTCGATTCAGTGCAGGCGCCGGAATCTGACGCGCGGCGGTTGTTCTGGGTTCGCAGGGTTGCAGCCGCTGGCCGAACGCAGTGGTCGCGCCGGAATGCGAGAACTTTTCGGAGTGGCGGCCGGGCGTGTGGCCGCGCGCCGAGGCGGATTTTTGCGATGGCAGCGTAAAAACAGGGGATATTTTGTTTTAAACCTATGGGAGGGTGACAAGTGTCCCTCCCATCCTTTTTATCTGAAAGTGGTCCTATTTTAGGGCCAAGTCTTGAAGACTTGGCCATTTCATTTCAAACCCTCCCAAGAAAGATCCTCTCCCTTCTCTCTTGATTTTTGAAGAAAACCTAGCCTAAGAGGAAATTGTTGGAGCGGCAAGAAGGAAAAGTGTGGGTAATCTTGTGGGAAGCGCGGTGGGCGATTTTGTGGAAGGAGGTGGAAGAAAAGGGGCTTTTGTGGGCTATTCCTTAAGGTAAAAGTTTCCTTTCTCTTGGTTATGAGCCTAAGGTCATATATTTTAGTAGTATAGATGTGAGCTGAGGTCATTATATTTTAGTGATTTAGAATTGAGCCTAAGGCTGTTTTATTGTAGTAGTATAGAGTTGAGCTGAGGTTGTTTTATTTGAATAGATTTGGGTCGCCGTGTTGTAAAGGGAGATTGAAATTGTTGAAGATGTCTAGGGCTAGATATCATGTTAGACTTAAGAACTTGGATTGGAAAGAGTTGAAAGGGGTTTAATATTGGTTATATTGTTGGCCAAGAATGGCATGGAAATTATTGGTTTATTTTGTGTTGTTGTGGGGCGGAAGTTTACACGTATTAGTAGGCGTGTAATCCCCTTGTAATTGCTGAATGAATTGAGCCTTAAATGTGGCGTTGGTTATTGAATTTCGGCCTTGAAAAAGGTGGCATAGTAAGTAGAAACAAAGGAAGTGTTGTCCAAATTTCCCGTAGAACAAGGGACTTTTCATTAGAATATATTACGTTGAAGCTAAAAGCTAATAGACGTATTATGGTCATTATAGGTTGACATCTACGGACGGCATATTGGACTTGACAAGTGGATTAAGCAAAAGAGGTATGTAGAACTCTTCCTATCTCTTGAGCATGAGTAGTTATAACTGTATGGTATGGTAGACGTACGTGATTTTAAATGAAGTGAAGTCATTTGACTTGTTTTAAGGATGTCTAGTTGGTTGAGTTAGAGAATTAACTCACGTGTCCTTAAGAAAGAGTTATAAGAATGGTTTATCCTAATAAGGTAGACAAGGATTTCTTGACATGATCAAGTATAGAATACTAGATTCGGGAAGTATTGATTCTTGAACTATTCTAAAGATAAGAGACCTGACTCCTAAGTTAAGAAACTTGTTTTCTAAGTTAAGATTTTTGAAGTATTTTGAAGGTGGGGTAACTTGAATTGAAGTACAAGCCTCTTGGTTATAGAGAGAGCAAAGTGGTCTAAGACATAAAGAGTTATAACGGCTTTAAGGGAAGTTAGTTATGACGGCTTTATGGGAGGATAAGGATGTCTTGGTTCTAAAGCATAAAGTTAGTATAACGGCTTTATGGGAAGTTGGTTATAATAACTTTATGGAAGCTTAAAGAAATGGTTTTTCTCGAATAAGGTAAGCCTAGATAAAAGAATGGATACTAAGAAAGGCAATTCGATTTAAAGGCATCAATTGCTTAAAGTTTAAAAATGAGGTCACTTGAGTTAGAAAGTCAAGCATATTTCTAATAGTATAATGACTTGTTTGAAATGTAGATAAGCCTTGATACTACGTGTTAGTATCTTGGGGTCTTATGTGGAAAAGGGATCTTGGAAAGAATAGAAATACATAGTACTTTGGGTTGAATTTTCCCAGGACTTGTTAAGTGATATGGAAAGTGCCTTAAGGTCATAAAATGAGACCCATTTTGTATGTTAATGAAAGTCTAAAGAAATTGGGAGTTTACTTGGACGTACTGTCGGGGAGGGAGGATTCCACGTATGCCTCCATTACCTCATTATGAGTCTACCTAACGCATCGGCGGTGATGTGATTCCACGTATGTTTCGGTCATAGTATGAGTTTACTTGACGTATCGGCGGTGATGTGGGATTCCACGGGTATGCTTCCATGGTCTTAGTATGAGTTCACCGACATACCGCTTGATGATGTGGGATTCCACGGGTATGCAGGGACACGCTACGATGAGGATTCCGAGGCATGTAGTTTGAGGGTAAGAGTATAAATGAAGGTACACCCCAAGATCGTTATACCACCTTCTTCGGGGTAAGAGTATAAATGAGGTAAACCCCAAGATCGTTATACCACAGTTTAGTGGATTTGCTACCCACGACGCGAGGAACACCGCGTGAAGTCATGTACGAGATGAGGATTCCACGGGCATGATATATGTATATATGTATGTATTGTGTATGTGTACGCCGACAACAGGTAGGATGCCACGCGCGTCACACGGTTGTATTTACTTTATGGTATCGGCGTGTGACGGGATCCTAGGCGGAGGATATAGGTATATACATGGTTAGATTTGTGTGTACGCCGACGGTGAGGAAGGATGCCACGCGCCACGAGTTAGATTCTACACCTGGCGGCGGTGATGGGAATCCACGCGCGCTTGATATTTGAGGGTCAGGGTTCATAGCCCCGTGTGACTATGGTTCATATGTTGAGACAGGCTGTATAAGGTAAAACTGACTTTCATTACTTCCACTTCTGTGAGGCACAGTGTACTGCTAATTTGGTTATCATATATGTCTTCACCTGTATTTTTGACTATTATGATTTAAATTACTGATTTCGATTTGCATACTTGGTACATATTTTGTCTTGAACTCTCTGGGCCGCGTTCATGCCGCAGGTTGAGGTACATAGCTTGTTGATCCGCACTCCTAGGATCACGGTTCAGTTCTGGAAAGCTCCATTTCTCCGGAGACTTTGTTTTTGGTATGGTTCCCTGAAGTCGTTGACTTTTGTACATTCAGGGGTATGGCGGGGCCCTGTCCCGTCACAGTTGTTATGTAAACTCTTAGAGGTCTGTAGTCATATCTTGTGGGTCACCTTAAAAAAAGAAATTTGAGGTAACTGCTGTTGGATTTGTTTATATCCAGGGAGGTAGCCTTATCGGCTGACCTATTATTTATTTCATTGTTTAAGTTTATGAATGTTCCGCCGTTTATCTCTGATGTATACCTGTAAGGGTGCCCAGGTAGGGCACCAGTCGCGGGCCCGGGGTCGGGTCGTGACAAAAATGGTCATTTGACCATTGTGTAGATGAGAAAGTCTTGCTAATTAATAGCTTGACATTGTTGACCAAGTCAAGAGCCATTTGGCTTGATCTCTTCCCTCCAATTTTAACAAGTGTTGTTATCCAAGCCCTCCATTGTGTTATAAGTATACTACTAGTAGCAAGACTTGGCATTTCTACACTTAGAAAAATTAGAAACCTTGTTGTCCACTATAGTTGCTCTCGGGTTTGCCATGTTCCCACACAAAAAAATTTGTAGTTTTGATCCTTTGTTCACAAGACTTTAACCCAATGTTCCCAAGGGTATTGTAAGGTTATCTCAATAGAAAGATTTCGGAAAAACGGAGTTTTCACGTTAGTCGCAAGGCGGAAACTAAGGGAGTTCTTCAACTTTGAAGTTGGAACTTGAAGATGGGTTCTTCATAGGCCTCTAAGGAGTGCTTGGAGCGGATTGGAACTTAAGGAAAGGAGCTAAGAATTGCTAAGGCGCGACTTCGAATCTTGGAAATTTTAAGGGCTTTGAAAGGTATAAATTTTGTCGTTTTAATAGTTAAGGCTTACTTATTGTTGTAGCTATGGATTTTAGCAAGCATGTGTAATATAGTATGAAGTTTGATATGTTTATTGGCTATTTTGAACCCTAATCCGAAATCTAGCATGTTTAACTTTAAGATTTCAATTCTAGTCGATTATTAGTTTAAGCGTCGCATGTTGTATAAAGAAGGAAAGTGTAGTTGTTGAAGTTGTTTAGACTATATAACATGTTAGACCTTAGAACTTGGAATTGGAAAAGGATTGGAAAAGACTTAGTGTTGCTATGTAAGTTGGCCGAGAATTGGCTAGTGTGCCTTAGACTATTTCGTATGAATTGTGGGGCGGAATTTTACACGTATTGTAAGGTGTGTAATCCCCTTTGTTTGGTTGTTGTTTGGAGCCTTAAATGTGGCGTGTTGGTTATTGTATTCGACCTTGAAAAAGGTGGCAAAGTGAGTAGAAACAAAGGAAGTGCTGCCCGATTTTCCGTAGAATTAGAGACCCTATACTTAGTATTATTCTACGTTGAGACTAGAAGTTGATAGTCTTGTTGTGACCATTATAGGTTGACACTTCTACGTACGGCGTATTCGGCTTAGCTTGTGGATATTAGCCGAAAAGGTATGTGAACTATCTCCTCTTCTAGCATGATTCCTTAGAATAAAGAAAGTAAGTTCTACTCCTTGAATGATCCATTCCTTGCTTGTATTTGGATTGCCTAAAATAGAATTTGTTCTATGTACTTCCTTGAGTGTACTTTGATGTTTAAATTGTAAGTAGTATAATCCCTTTCCTTAGGGAAGTTTGGATTCTTAAAAGTGAAGGTATTTTTCTTAAAGTGCATAGAGACTTGAAAAGGAAGTGGTTTCCAAATCTTTTGGCTAGTGCCTTAGTTCTAAAACCTAAAGGTCATTATAATGACTTTAGGGGAGTCAAATGAGTGATTTACTTATTTGATTTAAAAGAGGAGAAATGACATGATTTAAGAGAAGTAACTTGTGCTAAGGGTGAAGTTACTTGAGGTTTAAAAAAAGTAGAAGAAAACGTGTTTTCTAACTATTAAGAGACTTGAAGTATTTTTGAAAGTTAAGAACTTGATTTGTAAGTATGTGATACTTGGTTTTAATAGTATAAGTCTCTTAGTTATTGAAGGAATGGATATGTCTAAAACCATAAAGGGTTATAACGGCTTTATGGGAAGTTGGTTATAACGGCTTTATGGAAGGTTAGAAAGTTGTCTATTTTGATTAATCGGCATAAGTTGCCTAGATTGTGAAAATTTGGAGTTACTTGATTTCAAGCTTTGAAATGAGTTTTCTAAAAGTGTAGTAACTTACTTTGAAAAATAGACACGCCTTGATACTACGGGTGTTAGTATCTTGGAGCTTTACATAGAAAGGAGTCTTTTATAAAAGAATGTACGTATGTAGTACTCTGGCTTGATAAATTGAGAATTTGTCTAAAGTGTGCCTTGATAAGTACTTTGACTTGTTAAAAGAGAATTATTCTATGTATGCCTTGATTAGTACTTTGGCTTGATAAATTGAGAATTTGTCTAAGTGTGCCTTGATAAGTACTTTGACTTGTTAAAAGAGAATTATTCTATGTATGCCTTGATTAGTACTTTGGCTTGATAAATTGAGAATTTGTCTAAAGTGTGCCTTGATAAGTACTTTGACTTGTTAAAAGAGAATTATTCTATGTATGCCTTGATTAGTACTTTGGCTTGATAAATTGAGAATTTGTCTAAGTGTGCCTTGATAAGTACTTTGACTTGTTAAAAGAGAATTATTCTATGTATGCCTTGATTAGTACTTTGGCTTGATAAATTGAGAATTTGTCTAAAGTGTGCCTTGATAAGTACTTTGACTTGTTAAAAGAGAATTATTCTATGTATGCTTTGATTAGTACTTTGGCTTGATAAATTGAGAATTTGTCTAAGTGTGCCTTGATAAGTACTTTGACTTGTTAAAAGAGAATTATTCTATGTATGCCTTGATTAGTACTTTGGCTTGATAAAATGAGAATTATCCTATGTATGCCTTGATTAGTACTTTGGCTTGATAAATTGAGAATTTGTCTAAAGTGTGCCTTGATAAGTACTTTGACTTGTTAAAAGAGAATTATTCTATGTATGCTTTGATTAGTACTTTGGCTTGATAAATTGAGAATTTGTCTAAGTGTGCCTTGATAAGTACTTTGACTTGTTAAAAGAGAATTATTCTATGTATGCCTTGATTAGTACTTTGGCTTGATAAAATGAGAATTATCCTATGTGTGCCTTGATAAGTACTTTGGCTTAGTTAATTGAGAACTTGCCTATATGTCGGAAATAGCCTTTGAGTGCAAGTATTATGTTTTATTAAGTTGTCGCGACTCCGGTTGAAGTGGTACCGTCTTGTTGTAAGTTCTTGGACGCATCGACGGTGATGTGATTCCACGTATGCTTCCGTTACTTGTAGTACTTGGGTTAAATTCGGATTTTTATAAGACATGGTAGTGCTTATGTCTTGTTTGATGGTCGGTCGAGATAGGGTAAGAGTATAAATGGCGGGCAAGCCCAAGACGTTATACCACCTCCTCCAGGTAAGAGTATTAGTGAGGGTAAACCCCAAGACGCTGTACCACCGCTTTATGTGTTGTTTGACGGTTGAGATAGGGTAAGAGTATAAATGAGGGCAAGCCCCAAGACGTTATACCACCTCCTCGGGTAAGAGTATAAGTGAGGGTAAACCCCAAGATGCTATACCACCGCTTACCACCTTCTCCGAGGTAAGAGTATAAGTGGCGGTAAACCCCAAGATGCTATACCACCGGTGGGACTTGATGTTATGTTATATCATGGATGCCAGCGGGAAGGATTCCACGCATGATTGATATTATGGGCGTGAGACCCATAGTTATATCTCGAGTAGTGACCTTGAGGCTTGCCCACGACTTGATATGACCGCTTATGTGTTTTATCTTGTAGGTTGGCTATCATACATGTCTCTGCTTTGTTTAGTATTATGATTTCATTACGATTTATTGTTCACATACTTGGTACATTCTTCGCATCGACCTCCTTCGGGCTGCGTTAACGCCGCAGTTTAGGTACGCTGTTTGGTGATCGCGGTGTAGGATCTGCTCGGGGTTTTGGATAGCTCCTCTATCCGGAGTTTATCTTTTGGTATATGTCCTTGATGTGCTTTGTACAGCTGGGTACGGCGGGGCCTTGTCCGTCACATTTCGATTTAACTCCAGAGGTCCGTATTCATATGTGGATTGGACTCGTATGCGGTGTAGTGTCTTTTGGTTATGTATATATGGCAGCCTTGTCGGCTTTGCCCTTGCACGTACGGTTGTTTTAAAAGAAAAAAAAATGAGGTGTTATTTAATTTCCGCAGTTTACTTGTATTGTTAAGGTAGAAGGGTGCCCAGGTAGGGCACCAGTCACGGGCCCGGGGTTCGGGGCGTGACACTTACTTTGAAAAATAGACACGCCTTGATACTACGGGTGTTAGTATCTTGGGGCTTTACATAGAAAGGAGTCTTTTATAAAAGAATGTACGTACGTAGTACTTTGACTTGTTAAAAGAGAATTATTCTATGTATGCCTTGATTAGTACTTTGGCTTGATAAATTGAGAATTTGTCTAAGTGTGCCTTGATAAGTACTTTGACTTGTTAAAAGAGAATTATTCTATGTATACCTTGATTAGTACTTTGGCTTGATAAATTGAGAATTCGTCTAAGTGTGCCTTGATAAGTACTTTGACTTGTTAAAAGAGAATTATTCTATGTATGCCTTGATTAGTACTTTGGCTTGATAAATTGAGAATTCGTCTAAGTGTGCCTTGATAAGTACTTTGACTTGTTAAAAGAGAATTATTCTATGTATGCTTTGATTAGTACTTTGGCTTGATAAATTGAGAATTTGTCTAAGTGTGCCTTGATAAGTACTTTGACTTGTTAAAAGAGAATTATTCTATGTATGCCTTGATAAGTACTTTGGCTTGATTAATTGAGAATTAGTCTAAGTGTGCCTGGATAAGTACTTTGGCTTGATTGATTGTGAATCATTCTAAGTGTGCCTTGGTAAGGACTTTGGCTTGATTAATTGAGAATTAGTCTAAGTGTGCCTGGATAAGTACTTTGGCTTGATTGATTGTGAATCATTCTAAGTGTGCCTTGGTAAGGACTTTGGCTTGTTAATTGAGGATTTGCCTATGTGTGCTGGAAATAGCCGGTTGTGTGCTATTGGTATATCAGTTGTTTCGGGGTCAGTCCCCGGGTTTGTGGCATTTGCATAGTGCGTGGATTTGCTACCCACGATGGGAGGAATACCTCATGCGAGTCCGTAGGGCTTATGCGGTGAAATAGTCCCACGCGGCGGTCCAAATGCGAGAATACCTCATGCGAGTCCGTAAGGGCTTATGCGGGTGACATAGTCCTATGCGAGGACTACCTCATGCGAGTCCGAAAGGGCTTATGCGGGTGAAATAGTCCCACGCGGCGGGTCCGACCTATGCGAGAATACCTCACGCGGTCCACGCGACCTACGCGGGTGAAATAGTCCCGGAATAGGATTGTTGAATAATACCGCAGGCGATGGTCCCGCTTTGATCATGAGCTTCCTATTTTATATTGTAAGGATACTATTGTTTACTCTCATTGTAGTAAGGCACAAGGTGTTGTATTTTGAGTATCATATATGTCCCCAGAATTGTTTGTGTTACCCTATGTTCATGTTTTACGAGGTAGGATTCCGGGGCATGAGACCACGAGGTATTTCGGACACAGGTGGGACTTGGTGTTCATGTATCCTTATGGGTGTTGTTACGTCATGGACTGCCGGCAGTGAGGAAGGATTCCACGGGCATGATTGATATTATGGGCGTGAGATCCATGGTTATATTTGAGTAATGACTTTGAGGGCTGCCCACGACTTGATATGATCGCTATGTATTGTGGTAATCGTAGGTAGGCTATCATACATGTCTCCTGCTTTGTTTAGACTGTTATGATTTCATTACAGTACATATTGTTCACATACTTGGTACATTCTTCGTACTGACCTCCTTCGGGGGGCTGCGTTCATGCTGCAGGTTTAGGTACGCAGTTTGGTGATCGGCAGGTGTAGGACCGCCGTGAGTTTTGGATAGCTCCTTTGTTCGTGAGTTTATCATTTTGGTATAGTTCCTTCAAGATGTGCTTTGTACATTTATGGGTGCATGCGGCCTTGTCCGTCATAGTTCGATTTAACTCCTAGGTCCGTATTCATATGTGGGATTGGACTCGCAATGCGATGTAGTGTCTTTTGTTTATGTATATTATATGGCAGTCGGCTTTGCCTTTGACGATTGCTAAAAAAATGAGCTGTTATTAATTTCCGCAATGTACTTAGTTGTTAAGGTAGAAGGGTGCCCAGGTAGGGCACCAGTCACGGGCCCGGGGTTCGGGGCGTGACAAGTGCACCGTCATTTAGTCGCCATTTCCAACAAAAGCATTACAGTTGGACGGCTTGGACAAATCCATCATAACCTCGCATATGTGACGTTTAGGCCTACCTCTGGCATAAAGGGTTCCCCACGCATGTTAGGACTAGCTTGCAATGTGACAATTTATGTGCAACATATACTTGCTAAATGTTATTTACATCTTTGCAAAATCACGTGCTTTACACTAACGCGGTTTGCTACATTTTGTTTAAAAGGATTTATCATCTTCCCCAAAGGTCGATTTGTATTTGACTAAGCAATGACAGAGCATCGATATTTCACAAGATCAAAGGCACGATCCAGCGACATGACTGATTCAAGGGCATTTGAGCAGAACGAGTCGGAACCCGTCTTGGTTCCTATAGGCAAAGCAGAGGTCTCAGAAAATAAAAGCAGCGTAGATCCGATCGAACACCTCGCCCAATTACCGCAGCAAATGACAACCCTGCAGGCCGAAATCAAAAGGCTCCGAAACCTCACTAGATCACTCGTCACTGCAAATAACCAAAACAATCAAAATCCTCCAAATTATTACCAGTACCCTCTTACTACATATCCCATTTACCACACTCGGCCAATATACAATGCACCCATATATCCCACACAAAACCAAATTCCTACCATACCCCAGCCAAACACAAACCAAGATAAAAGGCCACCACAAACCTATTTTCGCAATACATACGACAACCTCTTGCGATACCCACCCGTGTATACGCCACGACCAAAAGCCCGTCCACTAAACATCTTCACACCCCACCTAAATGCCACAGAAAGGCCAGCCAAAATATACACCCATTTAGCCGAGCCTTTGTCGCAGTTGTACGAGAGGTTGAGAGTTGCAGGGATACTCCAGCCAATTCCAAATAATGTTCCCAATCCCAAGTCCAAAGCTCATGATGAGAACAAAAGTTATGCATACCATTCTGGAGCCATCGGACACGACATGGGAAGGTGTTATACACTCAGAGACAAATTAAGGGAGCTGATCAAAGAGTGAGTCATTCAGGTGGAGGAGGCCTCCCCCAATGAGTACAATGAACCCCAAAGGAAGAGAGGTGTTCCCTGGCCAGAACCCGCTCCACCTGAATCAATCATTTATCCAAGCATGCACCACGCAGAAGGAGATACCGAGCAAGCAGAGCATGAAGACCAACCGCGTGATGCAGAGCAAGAAGGCATATTGGTAGATTGGATTTGCACCCTTGTTCTGATCCGCCTAGAGTCTAGATATGAAGAACAGTTTAAGACTCATATTTAAGTTTTAATAATATTTTGCTTAAGTTTTCATGTAATTGGAACTACGTGTGACATGATTCCCTCGTGGGGATACGTAGGCGGCCATATCGGCTTCGGTCCCACCTTTAGAAAATCCTAATTTCTCTTTTGCTTGTAATTGGAACTACGTTCGACCTGATTCCCTTGGCGGATACGTAGGCGGCCATATCGGCTTCGGTCCCACCATTAGAAATTTTAATTTTACCCAATTTCTCTTGTAATGAACTACGACATGACCTGATTCCCTCATAGGGATACGTAGGCGGCCTAAATCGGCTTCGGTCACACCATTAGGAAACTTTCCCTTTGTTTTGAAAATAACGAGAATACACATAACATACAAGCAGCTCCATTGAGACCCACTTTAGGCCAAACGCCCTTTACATATTCAAACTGGGACAAGGTAGGAAACCAGACAGGGGTTGCAGGTCCAAACAGGCCAGGCGTGCAGATGTCAAGAAACAAGCTGCGAAGTCAAATACGAATCGACCACACCCCCCCCCCCCCAAAACTCACAAATTTTCTTTGAGCGCAGGTTTTTCATATTAACAGAAAGTGCAATACCAAACAGTAAAATACAAAGAAAAAGTTTCTTCAGATAGCGTAAGCAGAGGCAGAGGATATGGCAACAATCCAAAGTTCAAAGTCCGCAGTAGAAACAGCAGAAGCAGAAAGGGGCATCGACAATCAACAATCAAAATTCAAAATTCCGCAACAAAAGTCTAGCGCATCAGGCATAAAGTCAAAATTTTAATCCATGCGGTGCACAAACGCACGATTCACAAAAAACGCATTACAACAACATCTCAGCAATTGCAGCATTTAGCACGTCCGCCCAAGGACGACATCTCTACCCATAGAATTGCATTTCTCACATATATTTATCAGGTATACACTAATTTTTCTCAAACTTAGTTTGCAGGAGCATTTATTCTACAGGAGCATCAGCAACACGTCCAGGAAACGATGTCATCAGCATTACGTCCAGACAACGTCATCAGCATCACGTCTATACAACAACGCCAACAGCATTACGTTTACGCAACGACGCCAGAAGCAACACGTCCAGGCAACGACGTCATCAGCATTACGTCCACGCAACGACATCATCAGCATTACGTCCACGTAACGACGTCATCAGCATTATGTCTACGCAATGACGCCATCAGCATTACGTCTACGCAACGACGCCAGCAGCAACACGTCCAGGCAACGACGTCATCAGCATCACGTCTATGCAACGACGCCAGCAGCATTACGTCTACGCAACGACGCCAAAGAAGAACACGCCCGCATAACGACGCCATCGCGATTACGTCCACGCAACGACGCCATCGCGATTACGCCTAAGCAATGACGCCATCGATTACGCTCACGCAACGACGCCAAAGAATAACACGCCCGTGCAACGACGCCATCGCGATTACATCCACGCAACGACGTCATCAGCATTACGTCCACGCAACGATGTCATCAGTATTATGTCTACGCAACGACGCCAGCAGCATTACGTCTACGCAACGACGCCAAAGAAGAACACGCCCGTGCAACGACGTTATCGCGATAACACATCCGCATAACGACGCCATCGAGAACACGCCCGTGCAACGACGTTACGCGACAACACGTCCAGGCAACGACGTCATCAACGTAACACGTCCAGGCAACGACGTCATCAGCACAACAAGTCAGAAAACGACGTCAAGTCTGAAAACGACGCCATGTCCGAAAATGACGTCAAGTCCGAAAAAGACGCCAAGTCCGAAAATGACGTCAAGTCCGAAAAAGACGCCAAGTCCGAAAACGACGCCAAGTCCAAAAACGACGCCAAGTCCGAAACGACGCCAAGTCCGAAACGACGCCAAGTCCGAAACGACGCCCCGTCCAAAGACGACGTCATCAGCATATCACATCTACGCAAGGACACTTTTTCTACTCTTAGAATTGCATTTCTTATATATTCATGCTTTATTATTTTTGTCTTAGCAGTTACGCACTAACTTTTTCTTGAACTTTAGTCTACAGAGCTTCAATCTAAAGGTGCAGTTGCAGCAAGGACAACATATCCGCATTTACAATCACAACGCGCCCGTTCAAGGACGAAAATCACAACATTTGCAGCATCACATCAACACAACAAGCATCACATTTCTACAGGATAACATTTTCTACTCACACAGTTACATTGCTTATAAATTCATGCGTTATCATTTTGCCGTAACAGTTATGCACTAACCGTTTGCTTAAGTCTTAGCATGCAGGAGCAGGAGCACACCGTGGATTTTCTCTTACAGCAAACCGGGGCAATTTGTTGGGGGGCCAACCTTCCCAACGAATGGCAGAAGCGGCCTCAAGCGTCGGTCCACTCATTCCACATCACTATAAACCCAGCAACATAAGTCGATACCGGTACACCCCTAGGGTCAAGCTAGTTTATTTTTATTTTATTTTAACATCACGTCGACCCAGCGTCGTCATAACTCGACACTGGGACAAATTTTGAGTCCGCGTTAGATCGCCTTGGTGTTTTGACCATGGTAGCCCAGTGTCGTCATAACTCGACACTGGTACAAATTTTGAGTCTGAGTCAGTGATCGGTGTATTTTATATACACCTTTTGAGTCATTTTTAGTTAGTATTTTTCTCATTTCATTTATGTTTAGTATAGTATTAGGGTCGTTTTTCTTTCTTTTGTGTCACAGCGGTCAGAAATGGAGAAATGGCGAAAAGGTGATGAAATGAGCATAAATGAGATGGAATTGCACACTAAAAGGGCCAAGAAATGAAGTCTAAGGTCGGAATTATAGAGAGATCGATTTAAGTCCGGACGGAAAAAGGACGACGAAACGGAATCCTCCTGAAAAACGTCACCGCGCGCCGCAGTGTGGCGCATAGCCGAAGTTCAGAAAGTTGCGAGTTTTTCAGGCCACGCGCCATCACAGGTCGCGGCGCCGACGCGGGATTTATGAAGTTCTGGGCCGAATTTGACATGTTTTCAGAGTCCTAAAGGGATAACTTTTTCTACCTAAAGGGATAACTTTTCCTACCTAAAGGGATAATTTTTCCTACCTTAAAACCCTTACCTAAAAGGATTCTAATAACTTTTCCTACCTACATAATCTTTAACCCTTCACCTAAAAGATTCTTGGTCTATAAATAGTCTCTACATCATTAGAAGAATTCATCATTCAATCCTTCAATTCCACCATTCACCATTCTACATCCATCCACCATTCCATCTTGTAAATATTCCACAACACAACCCTTGGATGCTAGAAGGCTTGGAGACTCGTTCTTGAGTATTTTCTTTTCTTTCTTTTTGCTTTATTTATTTCAATTTATGTATGGAGATTATGTTAGTTCTTAGCGTGACAATGGCTAGGAGCTAATTACTTTATTAGGGATTTCCTTGTGATTCACTTGAAACTCTATTCATGAATTAATATGTTAGTTTGGTTTCTTCTTCACTTATTTAAGATTTATTCAATAGTTGTTTTGATTGCTTGATAATTAATTGATCACTAATTATCATAATTCTTATGATTTCTAACCGAAATCCGAAAGGGGAGGTTGTGAATATGCTGTAGTTGGATAGACATAGGTCAAATCGTGGATGAAAATACCCCGATTACTTGTGTAGCATTAATAAGGTTTTTGTTCTTAATCTCCTCTAGAGTCAACCTTATCACCGAAAGGTAGAAAGGTGTTGTACTGGGGTTGAGTGTTTATATAACCTTAACAGGAGTATAAAACGGCTTAGTAAACCTGCTATCTTAACGTATAAGAAGAAGTCAGTCTAATTGTATTAAAGATTGAATAAAGTGGATAGTTGATGATCTTGGAAGCCCTAATTATCCATCATAACCGATTTAAATCAAAGTATTTTTATAATTAGTTTATTTCCTGCATTATTAGTATAGAATTCCAATTCAATTCACGTTAACCAAATAGATACCATAGGATAGATAATCGGCACTTGAAAACCAATCCTTGAGGACGATATTCGGTCTTACCTAGACTATATTACTTGACACGACACGTGCACTTGCGTTAGTGTGTGCATAAATCGCGCATCAGTCAGCCCACCTTGGTGTTTGACCATGGTAGCCCAGTGTCGTCATAACTCGACACTGGGACAGATTTTGAGTCCGCATTAGCCCACCTTGGTGTTTTGACCATGGTAGCCCAGTTTCGTCATAACTCGACAATGGGACAGATTTCGAGTCCGCGTCAGCCCGCCTTGGTGTTTGACCATGGTAGCCCAGTGTCGTCATAACTCGACACTGGGACAGATTTTGAGTCTGTGTCAGCCTTGTCTTAATTGTCCAATATTTTAATTCTGAGGATCGAGACAAAATTGGCTATAAGTCAACGTCTTTGTCCGAAGACTCTTCCATCATCTCCATATAAAGAGGGACAAGTTGTTGACACCCAATTTTGACCCTCCCGTCCAGTCATTAACTATAAAATTACACTAATTTTTTTAAAATAATTTTAACAATTTTATAATAATAAAATGCAACAATAAAATATTAATACACGCATAAATAAGCAATCTAATAATGGCACCGCATTCTACGTAGAGTATTAAGCATTCCTTGAGTCTCACATCCGCATTCGTCATTTTAATAACAAGCAATTTCATTAATATTATTCGTAATTTAAGCCCTATTTCCCATTAATTAAAACTCAAACAATTCTTAATGATAAATAAATAAATAAATAAATAAATAAATAAATACATAAAATAAATAGTTTAGCAATGACGCCGTGTCAAATAGCATAGTCGCATTTATTAATACGCAAAACAATTTCATAATTTTATAATAATTTAAACTCAAGCTAAAATCAATAAAGCACCTAAAGTCATATTAAAATAATTTAATTTTAACTTAAATAATGATAAATAATGCACAATAAATAAGATTTTTTAATGGCCCCGCATTTTACGTAAAAGCATTAAGCAATCCTTAAATATCATATTTGCATTTAGCATTCAAATAATTTAATAATAATATAAACCCCATTTTTTATTTAACATCGCAAAATACGCATAATAAATAATTTTTTTTAAATAACGGCATCGCATTATAAAATATTAAGCACTAATTAAATAGCACGCCCGCATTTATTATGGTAATAATAAAAATCCAAGCTAAAACTAATTAAAACACCTAAAAAAAACTAATACACAAATCAAATAAGTAACAACCCAATACCACATCTGACCCAAGCCCACGACCCGAAGCCCAAAACCCGCGGCCCACTACTCTATAACCCTCCTCTCATCGCCCATAACCCAGGGAAGAAAGAAAAATCTAGTAGAACCCTAAAAGAAGCAAGCAACCGCCGCACCTACACTCCATGCACCCACGATTCGCGCCGGATAATCCGGCGTACGCTCCCCTTCACCCTCATACTCACATCCGCAGCCTCCCCACCTAAAATCTCATCCCAAAATCGAACCAAATCAACACCTATTTTGGTAAACAATCACTCGAAAATCAGTATAAAATCATACCATAAGTACTACACGCAAATCAGCCATAAAGGGTTAAATTTTGCCTAATTTAGAGCCTCAATTGGAGGCTATATAAACCAAGCGATAGTTACATGTAAAGGCATCGAAAAATTAGGTGAAAAGCATCGAATTCAGAAATCAGTGGAAAGGCACTGAATCAGTATAGAAAAAACAAGAAATCAACTTAAGAATCCATTCTTCGAAGTTAAGAGCAGAAGGAAAATGAAACCATTCAACCCTTTATCGCCTTAATCGCATCGCAACACAATCCGAGTGGATCGACGACTTGATACGCTGCCTCGGTTCGCCGCCCGGAGAAGGTAAACCCGTTACCCTTCTCCTTAATTTTGTTTGACGTCAGTGTATCCAGTGTGCCTCTTTGTACGATTGATTGAGCATGTGTTAGATCAATATCAATAGCTGCTTACGCTTATTAAGTGAATCGCTAAACTTGTTTAATTAATAACAACTGTTATTAACATTCGCGATCGGAGTGTTAATGTGTTTTATTAGCCTTTGTTGTGTGTCAGAATAAGTAATTTTGCGTGTGAAATTCATGTATGTCTGCGGGATCGTGCTATCGCGTATCACTGTTGGATATGAAAAGTGTTGGGTATTTATTTGTATCAAGGTGGTGCTTTTTGGTAAATATATCAATCATGTTTTGAAACCTGCCCGCTTCCGGTAGACGGTATAAGTCTGTGTTTGTATTGGCTTTATCCAAATTGGTTGCGCGTATAAAAATAGTCTCTCCGGGTGGTGGCTTATCCTTCGTATTTGTCTAATAAAACATATTGTGTCCATTCTCTCTGCTTTAAGTGATAAAATTGGTCGCATTAATGTTCCTCCAAGCCGTTTTACACTATACATGTTTGTCAAGTCGCTAAGAGATTACACACTGCATTATATACCTGTTTGTATTCCAGGTTTAACTTGCAGTCCTTTATGAAGTATGTATATCGCTGAAGTTGCCTCAGTCTTTTAGTTCTGTGATATCTTGGACTTGCCTTTTCTGAGTTTTTAAAGGCATCAGGCAGACCAGTATATTTTCAGCTATGATTAGTGTTAGAAAAGTGTTAAATTAATTAGGATAGTGGTCCCTCTACATATCTTTAACTGCGTTAAACATGGACTGTTAAATGTAGGAAGCAGGGTAGATATTAGTTTGAACTTACCCCCTTGTGCATTGGTATGTTGGTCTGACTCTTATAAGCATATGTCTTAAAAAACACTGCGCTTTCCTGAAATGTGCTAGTAAAGGGAGTCAAGTTTTGAGTTACTGTTACTGGTGGGTCTTTTATTACTTTTCATCTACTTCATTTTTTTGGAAAACAAATTAAGACTTGATAAGCTAAATGCTCCCTGGTTTGGTCTGTCTAAATTGACTTGTCGCTTCATAAGTTGATATGCCTCTTGTCATTCGCTGATTCTCATAATAGTCATGGACATACACGTCAAGTGTAGATTATATGTGTTTAAATACTGTGTCAAATGTTTTATTCATTATTTGGTAGGCCTTGTGGGACATTTACTAATCCTTATCATTTTTCTTATTTTTACATGAAACGCAATGCCTTGGAGCAAAAGGAAGAGTCTCAATACGAGACTCGTCGCAACTCACGAAGACCCGCATTTATGTGCTTCATCCTCTCCGCATCAGAAATTCCAAGTCATAGGCGAAATGACTTAGCCATTCTTTCGAGTCTTTATTATTGGTTCCCTTTTCCCATTTATTTATTGTAACTATTTGTCTAACATTACGCTATTAGTAGAATACTTAAACCTTGAACCAAAAGATTAGAAAGTAGCTTGACATTAGAGATTTGCTTTCCCCCCTTCAAGCCAATTATTTTAGCCTGCTTTAAATATCATTAAACTATGTAGTAATTTTAATTCGCATAATTATTTAAGTAGTCAAGACATTATTTATTACTAAATCCTAACATAAGAAACTCCTTTTCTATAAATCCTTTTTTTTTAAATTGTAGGATTCTTAGCCTCTGCATGATATACATTTTTTATATCCTATGTTTAAGTATATATTTTGGCCATAGAAGATTCTGCACATTATTTTCATGCTAAAGCAATACATATACTTTATAGAATAATTTCACATGCTCTTTCTAATTACTTTTTAAACGCATGTTTTCAACTAGAACTAACTTTATATATATTTTACAATGCACTTATCCAAAATTAGCTTTACATGTATTTTTATAAAGCAAGTACACATATTTAGTCCATAAATCAACTTTGCATCGTTTACATTATAAATAATATAAACGCACACTTTAAAACTTTACATATTTTTATAGCATTAGTCTTATAAACTTTTATCAACATGCCTCCTTTTATAAAATACTTTGAAGCATCTTTTATATTTTCAAAACACGCATTTTCTCCAACATAATAATCAACCTAGGTTTGGCAGGACAACCGCAAGTTAGCGGATCTTAGAGGGTGCCTAATCTCTTCCCTCTAGATTAATAAAGAACCCTTACCCAGAATCTCACACTAGTTTGGGCAGACCAAAAAATGAAGTTAGTGTTGACTTTAACCTAGTTGACATTTAGGTGTCCTAATTCACCCATAATAATTAGGTGGCGACTCCGCGAACCCCTTAGCATTATCTTTAACAGTTAGCATCTTTTATTTCTGGCCCACTTTAGCACCCTAGCACTACTTTTAGCATTCTTTTAACATTTTAGCGCGTTTAGCTTTTATTATTTTCTAACATTTTTATTTAAGCCATTTTTATTTAAGCAGGATTCGATAACATTACCTCTTTAACCTTTTAGCACATCTTTAACCTTTTAGCACCCCTTTAACCTTTTAGCATAGCATTTTATTTTCTAACCTCTTTTATTAAGCAGGAGTTTTTATTTAAATGTCGCGGTCGAAAAAGGGCGCGACAGCGACTTAGGTTTTCACCTTGCGACTAATGTAAAAATGTGGTTTTTCCGGGATCTTTCTATTGAGATATCCTTGTAATACCCTTAGGAACCTTGGTTTAAAGTATTGGGATTATTGAACCACAAACGAAATTTTTTTCTTGTTCTTCATGGCCAAACCCGAGAGCTCCTCTTCAAGCTCCTAAGTTTTCTAATTTTTTTCTAAGTGTTAGAGACAAGTCTTGCTACATGGATCAATATATAATTAAATGGAGGGTTAAGATTAGAATACTTGTGGGGTTAGGATGAAGGGGATTTAAATATCTCAAGTCAAGTGGCTCATTGACTTAGTCAATAATCTCAAGCTTGGCCTTTCAAGACTTAATCATCCAAGCTTTGGTCATTTGACCTTTTTGCCCTTGGTCTAATTCGACCAAGACCATCCGGGGGGGAGGGGGGGTGACGCGTGTCACCCTCCCATTCGTCGTAATATTTCGTTTTCTGACATTTCCATAATTCCGTTAAATTCTACAAGTCTCAAATCTTAACGTCCTGATTCTTACGTACGTTCTTATATACATGTCCTGGGATTACGGGGTGTAACAGTTGTGTGGCCTTGTTGGCCTTGACATGGGCATATATATATATATATAAATCAATTTTCTGGCTAAAAGTTTTCCTAATCTTTTCGGCTTAGTTCATGCTTATTTATGGTTAGGTGTTGATTGCGTGATTAGCGGTACCCGGTGGGTGGGATTCGGGTGCCCGTCGTGGCCCTCCGGTTTGGGTCATTAAAATTGTTTTCTTATCTACATATTCCAAATCACTGGGGTTAGTTATGGGAGTTCTGCAGGCTTATGAGAACGTATTTTGTCAGAAGAATAAAAAGGAGAAAAGTTCATTCTATATGAAAAACAATGTATCAAATGGTATAGTTCAACAAGTTACTGGATTCACAGGAGGAACTTTTTCTTTTACTTATCTCGGATTTCATATCACTCATGCAAGGAAGAGAAAGGATGATTATAATGAATTAATTAAGAAGGTGAAAAACAATCTGTAAGCTTGGAAGGGAAGATTATTATCTTTTAGAGGAAAGACAGTCCTGATCACCGGTATTCTACAAAGCATTCCAATACATTTTCTCTCAGCAATTAGGCCTCCAAAATATGTCATTAATGAGTTACATAAAATCTTTGAAAGATTCGGAGTAACAATGAAGAATGCAGAAGGAGACATTGGTGAGCATGGCTAAAGTTTTGTTTGCCCAAAGATGAATGAGGACATAGGATTTAGATCATTGTTTGATGTATCTAAAGCTCTATGTGCTAAGTTATGGTGGAAGTTTAGAACCACCAATACTTTGTGGACTAATTTTATGTGGATCAAGTATTGTAAAAGACATTATCCTCAAAATGTGTAATGGAAGGGAGGTTCACAAGTTTAGAAAATGATATTGGAGGCCAGGGATAATATAAAGTATGAGTGGGAACCTAAGAGTGGTACTACTAATGTATGGTGGGATAATTGGTCAAAACTTGGTGCATTATATCACATAGTTCCTGAGGAGTTTGAGATTGATGAAAGTATACAATATTTGCATAAACTTATGATAGAAGGAACATGAGATGTCAACAAACTACAAAACTTATTTCTTGAGGATAATATGGAACATATCACACATGAGTTGGAGATACATGAAGCATATGAGGTATGGGATAGGTCATGGTGGATGATGACAACATCTGAGAAATTTATAGTAGGAAGTGCATGGGAAGTACTGAGAAAGAAGTCTCCTAAAACAGATATTTTGAAGAATGTGTGGTTAAAAGGCTTACCATTTAAAATCTCTTTTTTCTTTTGGAGATTGTGGAAGTTTAAACTGCCTATAAGAGAGATCTTAAGAAGCATGAGAATGGATATTGAGACTAGATGTTACTATTGTACTGTGAGACAGTATGAAACAGTAGATCATTTATTTTTTACAAGTCCAATGTGTGGAGATATTTTAATGGTGTTGTTGGCATAACTACTCCATTAGTACAGATGAAACAAGCAGTGCAAGTTTGGTGGAATGTTGGATGTCCTACTAAACTCAACCAAGTCTTCAAAGCATTTCCTTTAATCATCATATGGCAACTGTGGAAATGGAGGAATACAATGCTACATGGAGGGAAGATGTCCATTAACAAGGTGATTTATGAGATTAACTTGAATATATATATATATATATATATATATATATGTTAGGCAGAGTAAGGTTCCATGGAAACCTTCCATGTTCAATATGCTCACCTCAGATAATGCAGTTATTTGAAGCCTATAGATCAAAGGTGATGAGCAAAATTATAAGATGGAAATTTCCTATGGAAGGGTGGTATAAATGTAACTCTGATGGAGCATCAAGAGGAAATTCAGGTCCAAGCTCAGTGGCATATTGTATTAGAAATGCATATGGAGATTTACAATATGCAGCTGCAAGGAGTATCTTAGATGTGACTAATCTGATGGCAGAAGCAATTGCATTGAGGAATGGACTAGAATATTGTATTAGACACTCTTTGTTGCATGTGATATTGGAAACTGATTCATTAACTTTGAAGGTGATTACAATAGAACAATGGGAAATTCCTTGGTGTATAATTATGGTAATCAAGGACATCAAAAGGTTGAGGAGAAATAAGGAAGTAAAGGTGGAACATGAAGGGAATGGACTGGCAAATTTTTTAGCTAACCATATTTTTTTATTTTGCAGGTACTCAACAGTTTATAACTTCATGTCACTTCCCAGTAAAGCTAGACAAATTCTAAATATAGAAAAAGCACACATACCATACATGAGAATCATAAATGCAAAGGACCATCAGCTTCCTAGAGATTGAAGATAACAACAAGAGACTACAGTAACCAGTATTGAATCAATACATCCATACACATAAATTGAATGGAGATAAATGTATTGTTGGATAGGCTACAATGTGTGAAATTAGTATGCTAGCCTGGTCATTCTGTTGTAGTATAACCAAAGGTATATTCATTGCAGGTTCAGTATAAAGATGGCATACAAATGAGACAACCTGATACTGAGTTCTTTTAAGAAGAATTCTACTCCATGCTTGAAGCCTGAAGTTCACTTCATTTGACTATTGATCCATAGCACCTGGGAGAGCTCTGTATGTGTGTGAGATGGATTCAAGTCAAGGACATAAGATCTGAAGTAGACAAGCTTTTTGTGTATTTACTTAGGATTAGTTACACTTAGTCCAGTTATGTGAACAACTTATTTTTCATTGTTTGTTTTCATTTTATTTATTTGATTTCCTGTACATAATTATTTTGTTTAATAAAGCCCTACCAAACAATGAGTTTGATAGTTTTGATCAAAAAAATATGTTACATTTCACTTTTTTATACGGGTTGGCGCATAAAGAGCTACTAAGAATTTGAATGGTGCTCTAAATGGATAACGTGTTTTTAGAGTCGCCACCTAATTTATAGGTAAATTAGGAAAAATCAATGTGAAAGGGTTTATTAAAATTTCTTTGAAAAATTCTATCTAAACTAGAGTCAAGGTAAGGGTTCTGGTTATCTCTCAAGGAAGGTGTGTAGAATACGGTTGACCTACGGGTTCTATAGCATGCTTTCAAAATGATTAATTTGCTTAAGGTTTAAAATCTGCAAAATAACTTGTCATTTCATGTATTCAAAACTCAAAGTTTCATTTCAAAATAAAGAGTTAAAAGTTCCGCCAAAATAGTATGAAAGGGATGGTTTAGCTAATTTAGTTTTCGGACTAAGAACTGTAAAATGTGAATTTGAGTAGAACTATACATTTAGTCAAACTACATTGACTATTTTTTTCACACTTGCATCTTTTGTTTTAAAAAAAAAAATCCAAGATTCAAAAATGGTATAGTTCAACTTAAAATGACAAGTTTGGTTTATTGTCAAAAGAGATAAAAATAATTTTCTTTTATTCTTTAGCATGTCATATTCCCGTAATCAATACCATATTCTACTTATCCAAAACCTTCAACTTAAGTCTAAAATAGGTTTTCATTTGTCCAAAACCACTAATCCTATTTGGGCTTTAGCCCGAATACTAATTTAAGCAAAAATGTTCATTTTTAGGCCTGATTTCAGTTCAATTTTCCAGCAGTTCATTTGTCTTTGTCAAATCACTCCGGCTCAATATTTGAGTCCTTTAATTTCAGTTCTTTAAATCAAAGCCCAAAGTCCAAAATCATTTTTTACACTAGGTCAAAAATCAGTTTTCATTTCCAGTTTTAAATGTCCAAAACAGTCCTTTTATTATTTCCTAAAAGAGAGTTATTCTCATCCTTTTCTAGATTTTTAAAACAAGTTGGAATACATTTTGGCAATCTAATATACATTTTTCTATTCTAGATTCAAACCATAAATAAGTTTCAATATTGAAAGTATTTTCATTATACAACAATACATATATACAAATAATAAAAATTCAAATGGAGATTGAGTTTAAGCTGGTGGGCCCACCGAAGCCTACCAGTTGGCTATTTTTCCCATAGTTGGACCTTCTTGTAAATATTAACTTCCCTTTCGTATGTATACTCGGCCATGAATAGCATTGATTGGGCCTTCCCAATCGACAGAATGGATGATGAAGCAGACTCGTCCTAAAAAAATGATGGGCCCAGTAAGGGCCCATATCATGTTGATGCAACATGGAAAGACAAGCATGGAGAAAACGAGGATACAAGTTAGATGTACCCAAAACCGACCAAATTAACTACATACATGAAAATAAACAAGCAAACAGCCTTTAGCAACTAGTGTTTAATTCAGAAAAAAATTGGGCTAAGCCCAAGCTAAATAGTAGAACGTAAATAAAAGAAGAACATGTCAAATAGTGGGCCAAGCCCAAACTAAACAACAACACTTAAAGAAAATGAGAAGAATGTAAATAGTGGGACAAGCCCAATATGCAGTCGTGAGTGAGAATGATAGAAGAGGTTAACAGATATGGGCCAAGCCCACCAAATACACTTAAGAGTGATATACAACATGTATACTTTCATATATCAAGTATATTCAATATAAACTCCTGTATATCAAATATACATCCTAAACTAACACACAATATATATTCAAGTAGGCGTATTATGGCATTTTCACATAGAAGTGGAGACTTAAAGAAAAATGCTAAGTTATAGATCTATAGCATGGCTACATATTCCTTATTTCCAAACCAGGTTCATTCTATAATACCATAATTCACAGCCTAGGAAACATACAATGTTGACATAGATTGAGTGAGATTACAAACACACCATAAAGGCTATTTAGACACTAAGATCTATAACACATGACTTAGATGCATACAATGAATAAAAATGCTACTTAAATGAAACTATACGGTCTACTATGTCCATACAAAAGGAAAGAAGATGGGCATGCTACAATAACTAAACATAAGCAGGTCCTCAAGCTTAATATAAAACTAATCATGGCATGTCTAGGGAATGCTACTATTCTAACATGTGATTCTGAGTATGAAAAGGAATTCATGCAGACAACTGAGACAAGGCAAACTTTGTAAGAATGCAAGACATCCATATTAGCTAGGCATTTCAAGTTGACAGTTATGATTTCATAGATGGCATAGATATTTTGTGAATGTTCACTTGTGCTAAACTGTCAACAACATTTAACAGGGGACAGACAACTATTCAGGTAAGATCAGGCACACACTTGATCATTTATAACTATTTGGGAGCATGCCAAGGGTGGGGAAGGACTATTAGAGTACTTAGAGATCATGCAAGCAGATTTTTGTTAAGTCAAATATGAGTTTAGATCAAAACAGGCCAACTGAATCAAACTCCTAACACATTAGGTCATTCCGTTACCTAAACATAGGCTAAGTGAAACAATAAAGTCATATATAGCATATACAAACCAGATAGAACCTCAGGACAAACACACACATCATACAAGCTTTGACTATCTTTAGCAGTTCATTTTGACTGAAACAAAACTCAAGTTGGCATGTGATGGCATACAAAACTGACTGGAACACATCATGTAACAACAAATAAGCTCCTAAATTATCATTTTAAACATGGTACCAGCTTAAACAAGACATACATCCATCAAAAAACTATTAAGTGATTCTGATATATTACCCCTTACTAGGTCTCAAGTATTTTGAGCTAAATTAAACCAAACATCAAGCATCTAAATCAATTTTAGACCTAATAGAGACTAGGTAGCCTATTGTATGCATGTTTAACATATTTAATTCCAATATGACCTCATAATCAAAACACTTATACCACATAAACACAAACAGCCATGGTAACCACTAACAGTCTACTTAACTAATTAAACTCACGAATCCATGATCTAATGAACACAAAACATACATGATCTATCCTAGAACATGTTGAATATGACCTAATAAGCTCAAATAACTATTATTCTAGCTAATCATATTTTTAATATCACCTAAACAGTGCCAACAAGGGCCTAAATAACACTAACAGAGATCATACAAAGGCTTATAACAGTCAAGACATGTTGATTATCAAACTTATACACACAAATAACCATCATTGTGAACTCTAAAAATGTCTAAGACTGAATAAACATGTTGGATATCGACTCAAGGAGCACAAACAATCATAATGATAAACACCAAAGTTATTCTGACTAATTTAACTTAACAGTGAGCTAAGCTAAACAAAATAGTTGTTATAATTCATTATACATGCTTCACACTTAACATTAATGAACATAAATTGTATCTAAACTAACTAGTCATACTGTATATTAGTCTAACAAATCACAAACAACCATCAAATCCATTTAACAACTATTCTAATGATCATCAGTAGCCATTAATTTTATTGAACATACTTAATAACTACTAAACAGTCACAACTTAACCAAACATACTTAACAACTCATCTAACATGCTCAAACAAATCCCTAATATCAACTTATCATGCTCAAACAATCCCTAATATCAACTTAACATGCTTTAAACTAAACTAACAGACCTAAACAACAACTAAATTAAATTAACATGCTTTTAAACTAAACTAATAGAGTTGAATAACAACTAAATTAAGCTAAACACATTCAACAAGCACATAAATACATCACACATATCATACTTAAACAAGACATTAAAAAGGATTAGTGTTTATCTTGTGTGGAGGCAGCCTAAGAACCGAAGGTGCGCCTGAATTCAACTCCGACGATCTCAACAGGTCGCAAACACACGAAAACAAAAGAATTTTAATTTGTGAAGGCCAATTAATTAACTCTGAGTTCCCCAAAAATGGTTTGGATCCCAACTTAGATTAATTAACCAATTTAAAACTCAAAAATAGCTTTCAATCAATGTGAATACCTAAATCAAGTTTCGGACCCTTAACAATGAGAATATGGGTCTGTATTTATAGGGAAAACAAACCCTAGCATACATAAGATTGTTCAATGTGGGAGAACTCATTTTGGGGGGAAATTTCCCTCCAATGATTCTCGCCAATAGAAATTGAGAGTTCAAATTCGTAATCGTACAAGAAAGCAATTAATGCTATCAAAAAAAGTAGAAGGGAGGGGTAACCTCAGTTTGGGGTTGGGGTGGTCTGGTGGCGTGCAAGGGAGGAGGACGAGAGAAATAAATGCTCTTTCTTCTCTTGGAGAGGCAACGAAACCAGAGAAATACCAGTACACAACGCAGTTGCCGTTAATGGCGGCGACAAGGCACGTCGGCTGAGCATGAAACCCTAAGGTTCCTTCAGCGTTTTGTTCTCTAAATGAGGCTTCCGCCTCTTTACGCCTTGGACCAGTTGGGCCTCAACTTAAAATGAATAAAAACAAATAAAAACGGCCCACTCGTTATGATTTAAAATTAATCATGATAGTCACAGTTTGCAAATATGATCATGTTTTAAATTTAGGAAATAACCGAATAATTTCATAAATAACCTGTCTGTACATCTGATGCATCCCCTGCTTTATTCTCTATCTGATCAACCAATTCCCATGGTACTTTCGAAACATCATGTAAGATGTTCTTCAGTACTAAAGAATTTGTTCCCAGTGTGATATTATGTACATTTTGAGCCAAGCACCATTTGACTACCTCATGGATTTTTGTAGTTTCTGCCTATCATGTTTGTTGTTATTATCACATGTTGTGTCTGTACATACACCAAATCACCCTTGTAATCTCTTATACATAAGTCATATGAGCTACTACCTAGATTACCTTGACTATCTCTATTTGTGTTGCATTTCAAAGTCCCCTGTCCTGGTAAATCCCATCTGATTATGTAGTAATGAAGGGCTTGTATTGACTAAACTGTTGGAAATTTACCTAGTGGGATTGAGTTTATTCCGCCCTTAATAACTTAAACACATGGGCCCCGCATGTCGGAAATATTGTTTCCATACCATGCATACGTCGTACAACGTCTAACTAAATTTCACGTAGTGAAAGAGATGTTGGTACACATGTTAAGTGTTCTCAAGTTATGTAAGGATGGACGATTAATTGGTCAAATTGATGAGTCTCCCACGACGATATGAAAAAAGAAGAAATGTGCAAAATACGAAAAATTGGGGAAGAGTCGCGGCGTCGTAACAGGGCCGCGACGAGCCACGACGGGCCAGCGTCGAGGCGTTGGTCGTCCAGTAGCTCGAAGTTTGGTTCTGCCTATTTTGCGCCACGGCGCCTCGACAGTGAACCCGGAAAATCAAAGGATTTTCTGAATTGTGAACTTATTTTCAAGGCCATGAATCAGCCAACTCTTGGCATGATCAAGATGACCTTTGATGAGTTCTATGCAACCCCATTTAGTGCATTCACATGGCATGTGAATGACCACCTTTGCACCTATAAATAGAGATCTTAAACTTCAGATTTACAACATCAACTTAAGATCCAAAACAATTGAGAGTCCGTCCTTCTTTCTCTAGCAATCTTGAGTTATTGCTTCTTCTAAAGGATTCACAAGTGTTGGCTTGCACTTGTGAAGTATTGTTGTTTTATCTTGGGAGGTTATTACCCACTTTCCGTAAGCCATTATATACGAGTAATTTTGCTTTAAAGAAAGAGTGTCATCACTCGACTCAGCAAACGTTGCTAATCTCTTTGTCTACCCTTTGAGTTCTTTCATCCCTGGTCACACAAAACTTCCAACATAAACATGCTAATGAAGACCAATCTGTAGGTATTGTTGTTACCCATGGATAATTCACTTTGATCAACTGTACCGCTGTTCTCTGGACCTGAAATTGCATCATGTTAAGTCTTGTGTTTCCACCATGCTTAATAAAATTTCTTCTCTTCCATATCTCCCATAAAATTATTGATGGAACTGCTGAATATATTCTTTTGAGCTTTGGTGATGCCTCCACTGTCCACCATTCAAGAATAACCTGCTGCAATTGCAGGCCTTCTATGTTAATATATGTACAAGAAGCAAACTTTCTCCAAAGTTGTATAGCTATTGGATATGTTAGAAAAATATGAGACATTGTTTTCACTTCATTCTCCTCACAACACCAATACCTTGAGACAATTGGAATATGCATTTTCTTTATGTTGTCATCTGTAGAAATTCTGCATTTTCATAATCTCCAAAGAAAAAAACAATTTTTAATGGGAAGCCCTTTTGTCCATATGAACTTGTAATGAATTGTTTCTTCATGTTTTTGCCTCAACTCATCCCAAGCACTTTTCACTGTGAACTTTCCATTGCTATTACTCATCCACCGTGACTTGTCATTATCAACTGACTGAAGCACTGGTTTAATGGTTTGGATAATATGCTGCGCAATCTCTTCTGTAACCACATATCTGAGTTTATTCAAGTTCCACTGACCATGGTCTATAAAATTTAACACCTCTATTTCTTCATCCCTAGCCTGTTCTGGCAGCACAAATATAATGCACCAAGCTTTGTCCAATTATCAAACCAAAAGCTGGAATCGCTAGCCTTTATTTGCCACCATATGTTATGTTCTATCTCTTTCCTAACTTCCACCATTTTCTTCCACACATTTGAGGAACCTTTAGCTTGTGCAATAGTAGGATGCAGTTTTTTACAATATTTGTTAACCATATATGCACCCCATAATGAAGGAAGGGCTCTCAGGTTCCACCCCAGGTTAGCAAATAAGGCTCTTGATATGTCATTTAATGATCTAAAACCTAACCCTCCTTCATTCTTGGGATAACACATTTTCTCCCATGCCACCCAGTGCTTTCCTTTTATACCAACTGTATTACTCCAGAAAAACTTGGTAAAAATACCATGAAACTGTTTAATTACCCCCTTCGGTGGATTCAAAAAAATCCCCAGCTCTCGAAGTTGGCTTAAATTTATTTCTCTTATTTTCCCTTTCCACCCATAAAAATCCCCAAGCTAAGCTATACGATGTCTTGATTTTTTTATTTTTTCATAAGCTTTACACTTTAAAATAATATAAGCACAAATAATATGTTTGCTTTTTATTTTTAATGAATTTTGTAAGAGGAAAGGGATCGAGACCATGTATAAATGGTATATTTCATGTATACCTCATTGTGTAATCTATTCCCGCAGTCATAGTGGGCGGTCTTCATACGCTAAGACTGTCTCTAAAATCTTCAAAAAGGACTGAGGGAAGACCTTTAGTAAAGATGTCTGTAATTTGATACCTGAAAGGGACATGGCAGACGCGTACTTGTCCACGAGCTACCTTTTCGCAAACAAAGTAGATATTCATCTCGATATGTTTAGTGCGCTGATGCTGAACCGGATTACCAGAAAGGTAGATGGCAATTCCACCTCAAATAAGCTCATTTTCTCTTCTTTTCGTCATTTCTCCATTTTTGACCGCTTTGACTCAAAAGGAAGAAAAACTACACTGACACGACAATATTCACAAAAATAGGCAAAATACTAACTAAAAATGACTCTAAAAGTGTATGTAAAATATACCGATCAAGCACCCAAAAATCCTAAGATGTGAATACGAAGGAATCTTATTATATAATATTTGAAGGAGGAAGAATATGTCAAACCTTTGGTAGGAAGAATGTTAAGCAGATAAGTAGTCATTTGTAGAGCATGATGCCAAAAATAAGGAGGTGCAGAAGAATGAACCAATAAAGTTCGGACAATATTATTAATGGTACGAATTTTGCGTTCGTCTTTCTCATTTTGTGTGGACGTATGGGGACAAGAGAAACAAAAATTGATACCATTATTATCACAAAAATCCCGAAACAACTCATTATCATATTCTTTTCCATTATCACATTGAATATTCTTAATTTTCCGTTGGGTTTGGGTATGGATAAAAGCTCTAAATTTTAAAAAGGTGAAAATGTGAGATTATTTCGCTAACGGAAAAATCCATAAATATTAGAATAATCATCCAAAAAAAGAACATAATATCGACGGCCCAAAGAACTGATAACAGGATATGTCCATAAATTGCTATGAATAATATCAAATAGCATTAAAGTACGAGAATTAGAGTCTACAAATGACAATCTAACAATTTTTCCTAAAGAACAAGATTGAAAAATTGGAGTATAATGCGTACCCTTACAAGAAATAAAATTATTTTTATCTAAGGAAGACAAAATTGACAACCCCGGATGACCTAGACGTGCATGCCACAAGGAATGAGCAAGAGCTGCAAAAGTAGATGACAAGAGTTGACTCGAGAGACCAGATGTGAATGTGATAGGATAAAGATCTCCCCTACTATCACATCTAATGAGAGGAATTTTTGTCTTGAAATCCTTCACAAAAAACCCAAAAGGATCAAAATCAATAGAAACAGAATTATTAGCGGTGAATTTACAGACAGACACAATTTTTTTAATTAATTTAGGAGCCTGAAGGGTATTTTTCAAGACGAGAGGTGGATGGGGGGAGACAGTTTTATAACTGTAACCACGAATTGGAATTGAATTTCTATTACCAACAATTATGCCATGATTGTTGGTCAAATTGGAAGAAGATGAGAGAGTACCTTGGTCGGATGTCATATGAGTAGTAGCTCTGGTGTCCATGTACCAATTCTGTTCTGAGGGATTTAATCCAAGTGTGTACATCATGGCTTCAATGTCGGTAGGTGTGGGGCCCACTGCATAACGGTCTTGTGGAGGCTGAGGCCCAAGCACATCGCTCGCCTGCAGCCGAAGTTGTTCTGTACCCACCGATTAGGGCAAAATTGGGCTCGACCTCGATACGAATCCGCCTAAAAAGTAGGTTGAATGACGCAGTGAAAATAAGGGTTGTTGGGCCACTGCCTACTGGCCCAAGCCCATGGTCAGGGGGCCCAAGACTGGGACGAGTTGGGCTGTGGCTCACTGCTATTGGGGCGAGACCTACTGTCACTGTTTTGGCCACCGTTACCACCGCATTTGCTCCCATGATTTTTGCCATTATTTTTGCCACCACCGTGAGAACGGTTGTGGCTCTAATTATCAATGAACCCTTGAGAATTGGTGGAGGACGTCATCATGACCACAGGACTAGGACTAGTAGTCACCTTCTTAGCTAAGTCGGCTTCTTCCAAAGTAAGCATGGAGCAGACTTGATAAAACTTTAGGAGATGATTACTTTGACGAAGAGAGTCCCAATGCCACTATAGGTCTCGGATAGGCCAGCGACCATCTGTAAAACAAGACGATCTTCACTAACGGGCGTACTAATATTGTGGAGTTGGTGCGCCAATTCTTTCAACCTTTTGCAATAAGCTGAAACGTTCGAGAAATCTTTCATGTTGACGTGGGAGATTTCCAGCTCAAGTGTAACAACTCTGGAATTTCGATTATATTGAAATATGTCACATAGTCTATCCCAAGCAGCCATCGTCGTAGCGTCCAGCTCAATAATCATCTGCAACAGGTCGGTAGAGATAGTGGAGTAAATCCACTGAAGGATAGTGACATCAAGAATCGTCCATAGCTTAGGATCATCCTCGCATTTAGGCACCTCCGTATCCTCAGGAGCTTCGGGGATTATATGATGGATGACCTGATGCAAGTGTGTGTGAATTTTGAATAATTCGACCCACGTCGCGTATTGGACGTTTTCTATTTCAAGTATAAGAGGGATATGATTCCTGATGTTAGAAACAATAAGGGCAGAGTGAAACATGTTCTTTGACATAGACATAATGAAAGACCAATACATGATTGAGGAATTTGGAAGAGAGAAGTTGGGATCAGAAATTGCACAGAAACCGAGGAGATGTGCTCGACACTGAAGGGAAAATTGGAGAGAAAAATTTTCAACCTAGACTTTTGATACCATGAAAGAAATAATCTCCTTCATTATTTTCATTAATGAAATAGTATATATACAATTTACAATTTCAATAATAGGAAAATCTTATTCCTATTCTAATCTCAAAACCTTATTCTACTTGTACAATAATTATACAATTATGGTAAGTGTACAATTCTAATTATATATAAAATTATCCTAAAATCAATGCTCCAACCCGTGATATACTTATGGTAAATATATCACGGTATACTTTGTATATGGTAAGAGGAAAGGGACCGAGACTATGTATACACGATATATTCCGTGTATACCTCATTGTGTAATCTATCATTTATAAATATTTTTTTGGCCCGAAAGGTTATTTATTAAGAACTTAAGTTATTTATATTATAAGTGTAAAACAATTGCACCACATGGTTAGTTTTATCTGTTGTAGCATATAAATTACAAATTTCTCATGTTAAAGAGATTCACCGATAAATTATCTTTCAAGTCACAAAATGGATGGTTTTGTGTCTATTACCAGTTCTTTCTCCTGAGTTGAGACCAATCATTCAGATAGATGGGGGTAAACTAATGTGCTCATAAATTAATGAACTCTATAGAAGAGTTATCTATCAGAACAATACTCTTACCAATCCATTAACAACAAGTAGATCTACGTTTCAACGTTTCACCTTTCATAGATCTGGGAAAGGCGGTTTTGGTTTGGGAAGTAACGTTGAGGATGGACACGTGCGAGTTGTAATAAAGAAAGAAAAGGGAAATCGGAGGAGTTAGAGCAGGGCTAAAAGCGCCTTCCTGGAAAACAAACAGTAGAGTGACGCGAAGGATCTCTAGCGCTAGTACGCCTTTGTGAATGATAGAGGTAAAGCCCTTACTTGCTTACTTGTAGGAGAGAATCCAAACTATGCCTACTGGGATAAGGGGCTCCCGCCCCCCAGTGCTGTTCTGATTGAATTTCAAAGATCTCGCTCGCTGTCAAAGCGCTGGAGAATTAGTAATGTGTCAGGAGAAATTAGTACAAGAAGTCGTGGATACACTTCTTGATGGAATCTGGGCACAACCAATGAGGGATGGTCATAATAAAGTTTACAAGTCATTTTATGATGTAATTGAAAGAAAAGAGGGAAGATTTCGTGAGACTCTGCTTGGCAAACGAGTCGATTATTCAGGACGTTCTGTCATTGTCGTGGGTCCTTCACTTTCATTACATTTATGTGGATTGCCTCGTGAAATAACAATAGAACTTTTCCATACATTTGTAATTTGTGGACAAGAAATTTAAAGCAGTATGAAAATGTTGGTATCAAAACCGAATAAATCATGCTAGCGCATTCTGAAAAAAAGAAACAGTAAGGTCTGTGTACACTCTACCCTCCCTAGACCTCATATTGTGAGATTTTACTAGGTATGTTGTTGGTCAATAGATCTCGCTTGCAAACATATCTGGGCGAGATTAAATATATGACAGGGTACCCAATATTGTAATCATCATTGATCAGCACGAAGAATATACGACAATACTTTAAGAAAGAAGGATATGTCGTCGAAGAAGGAGGAGACAATGAACTAGAATAAAACGACAAGTCCAGGTTATTAGGATCTTTTCCTGTTGTTCTGTTCCCACCACGAGAAAGACGTAATATGCATTCAGTGAATTTACAGAATAAAGATTTATCATTTCTATGGGATTAAATCCCGAGTTATTGTGAAGTAAAAAATCGATGCTACACTTTTTAGTTATTGGGAGAACCCAAGTATTCTCTTTCATATTCAGGAAACAATTCTCATAGATATTTTTCCCTTTAGGAAAATATAGAAGCAAAACAATCAGCCTATTGATATGGAAAGAAATATATTACAAATTTCTCATGTTAAAGAGATTTACTATAAATATCTTTTAAGCTATTTGACAACTAAAAAATTCTTACACCTGACATCATACTATATCGAATTAACATCATTCAAAAATAGTTTTGTTAGGATTTATAGTCATGTTTGTTCTAAGAAGGAATGACAAAATTAGTACATCAAAACATGACACACTTAATTCGCCCAAATTCGGGTGAGTTATTGACCAATTTATTTATCATTTTTTTTGCACGAATTTCCCTTCAAATGCATTGGTCGTAATTTGCCCCTCATCTATGATCTTTAATTTTTACTCATACTACTTATTTAATGAAATATTCATACCTTCTAGACATAATTTATATAATATTTTTATCTTCGGAATTGAACTTTTATCTCGCTCGACATTAATCTGTAGAAATTAAGATAAGCGGCATAATTTTATAATATTTTTTCATATTGTGTTGAGTGTTGAAAATTATATGTCCAACATAATTTGTGTGAATGTTATGATATATAGATTGACGTTAAACATAAACCAAAACCATAATTGTTCAATAACATATCTACTAAAATCGCAATTTCCCCGAACTTGGGGTTTTCACAACAAGAGAGAAAACATTAAACCCCGTAGTCTTCTCCATAGCAAAAATCCAATAACAAGAGTTGTAATTGCTGCAACCCTAATGGAATCCCAAGGAGATGCCGTACTCACAAATCTTGCTCATATTTCGTCCATTTCAAGTAAAGACTCAATCTTGCCAATGCTTAACCTTCCTGAACGTAGGAATTTTGTCGGATTCGTATACGCAGCGAAATTTGAAAATTTGTGTTTCAAATCCAACAAACGACGAACTGTAGGATAATTATGCAGTAATATAAAACATGTAATCATATAACATGTATAGAACCGTAATGCATCGAAAGAACACTTACGATTTGATAAATCTTGAGTCTTTTAGTAATTCGAGGGTGCGCACGCAATTGATCTTCGATTGCAAGTTCCTAGAACTCCGATGTATACCTCCTTCGAACAACTAAAAAATTCGGCAGAGGTTCGAGAAAAAATATTTTGATTCTAGGTCTCTAAGACTTAGAATAATATATCAAAATGATTTGTTATGAATAATGAATTGAACCCCCTTATTTATAGTTGCGTTTTAGGTCTAAAACACATCTAGGGTTTCACGTGGGTCAGGCCCAAAAAATGAGGCGCAGTGGGTCAGTCAAACTGGACCACTGCCTTGGCGGTGCCGCGACTCAAAATAGGAGGCGTCGTGGCCCTTGTCCAGTATGGGACGTCGTCTCTTTTTCATTTTAATTAAATTCGAAATTTAATTTCGACTTAATTAAATAATCATTAGTCATTCAAATGTCTCAATCATAAATCGAACATTTATATTCTCTCATTACATCCTTAAATCGAAGAAACAATTGATATAATGTTACCCTACATGCCTTCACATATTGACACTAATCATATTAGGGTCTACACAGAACTCCTAGACGGCGTCGGAAGACGAACTCAATATGCGAAGTATATTTACATGAATCTGGTAAACTGGACCTCTATGTGGGAAGATAAAATCATTTCATTCACGGCACACTCGATCAAGCTTAGGATTTGTCAATTGTCTATCCAAATGGCTTGATCATTATATCTCATATATATTAGTTGACAACAAGATCATATCCTAGATATGTCTATTGCGTTGGCCAACGACTTAGTCAACCTAATATTACTGAGAAATTGAGTGTTCTCTCGAATATACATTCGAGGAATGAATCTTAATCTTGGCTCAACTACCATTTGAGTTTAGTACATGATCAAAGTACATTACTCTGTAGACAAGGTACGTATCGACCTCAAGTCTAAGGACTTCTATCTCTCACGCGTTGATCATACTTTAGACATGTATAACAAATATTATATCAGCAGGGTATACCAATACTTCCAAAGTATTCATGTGTCTATCACGAGTATCTGTTACTCGCAGCATGTGAGACATACTACATTCTCTAAGGATGTGATGCAGACCACATGTCGACTTATCACATATCATCGATATCCCATTTTCGATGATCATTAGTCAAGACTATTTTAAGAGTTACGTTATAATATTAATATCTCACGCTATTAATAACAGCGTAGCCTCTAAGAATGCATATTATAGAATATTATAAACAATCAACTAATAATTCAATAAATGTAAATGCCAAAATATTAATCTCCATTAATAATAATTCGAATGTTTATAAAGTACATTTGCCTTAATACAGATTGTATCTAAAACATAAATATACTTTCACTGAAGAACTCGTAACTGAAATTACTAACTTTGCTACATGTCTTGAGGCATAAATCTACGTTAAGAGCCTAGTTTGTCCCTTTTCACAAAAGGGACCACAAATGCAACAACAACGGAGGTTGAAATAACTCAAGCTCAGGACAATCATGTTGGAAAATTTACCTAGTGGGATTGAGTTTATCTCGTTCTTAATGACTTGAACACATGGGGCCCCGCATGTCGGAAATACGATTTCCATACACATGCATATGTCGTACAATGTCTATTTAAATTTCACGTAGTGAAAGAGATATTGGTACACATGTTAAAGTGTTCTTAAGTTAGGTAAGAATGGATGATTAATTGGCCAAATTAATGTATCTCCCACGATGGTATAAGAAAAGAAGAAATGTGCAAAATACGGAAAATGGGGAAGAGCCGCGGCGCCTCGAGAAAAAGGGCCGCGGCACCGAGCCAAGAAGGGACAGCGCCGCGACGCTACCTGGCCAAGGGCTGCGATGCTCCAAGCACCGCGGTGCCTCTGGAAGGGGTCGCAGCGCCTCTCGTCCAGTAGCTCGAAGTTGGGTTCTGTCGATTTAGGGCCGCGGCGCCGATGGTACATTGAATCGAAAAATGTACAGAATCTTCTGATTCATGGACTAACCTAAAGGGCCAAAGATCAGCCAATTCTTGGCATGGTCTAGGTGTCTTTTGAGTAGATCAAGGTACCCAATTTAAGGCATTCACATGTATTGTGAATCATAACTTTGCACCCATAAATAGAGGCTTCAAAATCAGATTTTATACACTCACTACAACTCCAAAATCTGAAATTGTTGAAAGCTCTTCTTCTATTACTAGCAATCTCTTGTTTTTGTTTCTTCTACAAGGATTCTCAAATATTTGGCTTGTGCTTGAGAAAGTATTGTCGTTTTATCTTGGAAGACTATTATCCATCTACCGTA
The DNA here is from genome assembly GCA_029844215.1 of Przewalskia tangutica. NCBI lineage: Eukaryota > Viridiplantae > Streptophyta > Magnoliopsida > Solanales > Solanaceae > Przewalskia > Przewalskia tangutica. Next base: position 136,475,336 of record CM056720.1, on the reverse strand, counting down.
AGCCATTATATACGGGGATAATTTTGTCTTAAGAAAAGATTGTCAAACAATCGACTCGACAAACTGTCACGACCCAACCTCGGCCGATCGGTACCTACCGGTACTCGTCGTATATGTCGAGAATAGCGTGAACATACATAACACATAACTTAAAAAAAGGGTAAACATCACTGGCCAGCCGATAAGGCTGCCTTCCATAAAACATACTTAACAATGTATAGTAGTACAACCGGTTCTTAGAGCCCAAAACATAAATGTGACCACGCACTTAAAGATAACAAGCGTGAACAGGCCCCGCCATACCACGAATGTACAAAATACCTATAGCATCGTGGAATGTCCATACTAATAAAAAGCTTCCGAGGAATGGAGCCGACAGGAATAGTGATCCTAAGAACGAGGATCCACACCGCTTACCCTTACCGCGCAGATTTAACGCGGCCCAGGAAGGGGTCGACACAACGTACCAAGTATGTAAAACTGGAAAATACTGTAGTAATATCATAAGTCAAAAATAAGCTGGAGTCATAGATAAAAATCAATTTCCTTACAATGTGCCTTACCAACAATGAGAGTAACAAGTATAAAACTTATAGCATAAAAATAGGAGGCTCACGATCAAAACATGGTATCTCGCCCGTAGTATCATTAAGCAATCCTACTCCTGGGACTATTTCACCCGCATGGGTCCTGTGGACCCGCATGAGGTCATCCGCCTCGTCATGGGACTATTTCACCCGCATGGGACTATTTCACCCGCATGGATCCTGTGGATCCGCATGAGTACCATCGCCGTACTCGCATGGGACTATTTCACCCGCATGGATCCTGTGGATCCGCATGAGTACCATCGCCGTACTCGCATGAGACTATTTCACCCGCATGGATCCTGTGGTCCGGATCCGCATGAGTGCAAGCGCCGCACTCGCATCATGGGTAGCAAATCCATGGCATAGATAATAACCCGGGGTTTACCCCGTAATAATACAAATATATAACATAGCTCATCCGGCTATCATACATAACATAAGCACTACCGGCCTATCATATCACAACATAAGCACTACCGGCCTATCATATCACAACATAAGCACTACCGGCCTATCATATCATACATAAGCACTACCGGCTTATCATAACATAAGCAAGTTAAGAAATCCCCTAACTTCTTATTAACATTATTAATATATCCTCTCATTTTAGTATTCTAAGGCACTAACATGTCTTTTAATAGAAAATCCGGGAATTCAACCCAAGTACCATGTACTTCTAAATTTTTAAGAAAAACTCTTTTTATACAAAGATTCCAAGATACTTAATCACCATAGTATCAAGTTACAATTTCTTTTCAAAACAAGTCACATTTCCTTTTAGAAATATAATAGGCTTCTAAATCAAGTGACTTCATTTCCTTTAAAACCTTAGGCAACCAATGCCTAAAAATTAATCCACCTTCCATAGTTTCAAATCCTTTACCCGTACTTGTTTTAATTAGAGTAAACCATTCTTTGTGAACCTTTCAAAACTAATATAACCAACTTCCCATAAAGTCATTATATTAGCGTTATTCCTTCGTCAAATACATTTTCCCTAAATCCAAGAGACTTATACTTTTGAAATGAAACAAGTATCATATACTTTAAAACAAATGTAGATTATCAACTCTTGTACGTATACCGTACTACATAGATACAACTATTCATGCTCAAGAGATAGGAAAGCTCTACATACCTCTTCGGTCAATCCACTTGCTAAGTCCAACTACCGCAAGTAATATGTCAACCTATAATAACCATAATGCGTTTATTAACCTCTAATTTCAATGTAGAAATTCCAAATTCAAGTTACCAATTCCTAAGAAAAACTGGGCAGCATTTCCTTTGTTTCTACTCACTTTGCCACCTTTTCAAAGGCCGATTTTCAACACTCAAATGCCTCATTAAGGCCCAACATCCAAACCAATACAAAGGGGTTTACACACCTAATCTTGGGTGTGTAAAATTCTGCCCTATAAGTTATAATACTACACTTAACAATTCTAAAGTAGTTTGTAGGCTACAACATGCTCATAATATCTCTTTAGCCAAAACCTTCATACCCAACCCACATTTCTTGCATGCAATGACTCTAATAGCATTATTTACCACCACAAGTACTTTCTTCTTAATATGCAACACTAAAAACTAATAGTAGAGGAAGAATCATTACCTTAGAGCTTTAGCCAAATTTATCCAACAATTTGCTAGCTTCTATTCCAAGAACACCACCACAACAACCTTCACAAGCTAGCCACAAGCTTCCTTCTTGCCTTTTACTTTTTTAGATTTTTCCTAAGGCTAGAATACCTCTTGGAGTTTTAGAGAGAAAGAGGAGCTTGAAATAATTTAAGAGAGAAGAAGGAGCTTTTCTAAGAGAGAGATGAAAGATGACCAAGTCTTTAAGACTTGGTCAATATAACGTCATGCAGAATCAGATGGGACACTTGTCACCCACCCATGCCCTTTAAAAGAAAAGATCAGATTTTCCTAAGTTTTTCCGCGATTTCCCAGCGCCGGCGCGCGCAACTCTGCGACCAGATCTTCCGCTGCCTGCTTCCGGCGGCGCTGAAACTTCAGCGACCTCAAGATTTTCGCGCGGCTCCGACGGCCGCGGCCCTACAATCACCCGCCTTGGCGCGCCTCAGCCATGGCGCTGAGACTTCGACCGCGGTCGGGCGAACCACGGGGTATAACATTCTCCCCCCCTTAGAAACATTCGTCCCGAATGTTCCTTCTAGGCTTACTCAAATCACAATATCGGCATAGACTCAAATAAAGATGCTCCACACGGCCACAACAAAACTCAAGCATAAATACTAAATTTAAGGACCAACAATTTAGAACGTGGGTTACCTGGAGGTATAGGGAATAAGTGAGGATATTTCTTCAACATGTCATCCTCTACTTCCCACGTCATCTCCTCTCTGTTCTCGTTCCGCCATAAGACCTTGACGGAAGCCACCTCCTTTGTCCGTAATCGCCTAACCTGACGATCGAGTATCGCTATGGGACTCTCCTCATATGATAACTCCTCTGTTACCTGAACCTCATGAACCGGGTGCACTCTAGATGGATCTCCAATACATTTCCGCAACATGGACACATGGAAGACTGGATGTACCGCCTCCAAATCGGACGACAGATCTAACTCATAGGCAACCCTGCCTACCCTACGAACAATCTGATACGGCCCAATGTATCTTGGGCTAAGCTTCCCCTTCTTTCCAAATCTCATCACGCCCTTCATGGGCGATACCTTTAGAAAAACCCAATCATCTATCTCAAATTCCAAGTGTCGACGTCGATGATCTGCATACGACTTCTGCCGACTCTGAGCTGCCAACAACCGCTCCTGGATAAGCTTCACCTTATCCATCGCTGTGAACTAAGTCCGCCCGACTAATCGAACCTCTCCCACTCGAACCACTATCGGTGACTGAACTTCCTCCCATATAAGGCCTCATAAGGCGCCATTTGAATACTGGAATGATAGCTGTTGTTGTAAGCAAACTCCACAAGAGGCAAATCATCCTCCCAGCTACCCCTGAAATCAATAACACAAGCCCGCAGCATATCCTCGTGTTCGGATAGTGCGCCTGCTCGTTCGTCGATGCGAGGATGAAACGCCGCATCGAGACTCACTGTCCCTAATCCCTTCTGAAAAGACCTCCAGAAGTTAGCCGAACTGGGCTCCTCTATCTGATATAATCGACACCGAGACTCCGTGCAGTCTCACAATCTCTCTAATATATAATCTGGCATAGTCCTCAGCTGAGAACGTCGTTCTGATCGGAAGAAAATGGGCTGATTTCACCGCCGACAATCACCCAAATGGAATCATGCTTCCTCCGAGTAGGTAGCCCGTAATAAAATCCATATTTATCACCTCCCACTTCCAAGTCGAATATCAATAGCTGCAATGCCCACCGCTTCGTGCTCAACCTTAACTCGCCGACAATTCGCATCAGGCTACGAACTTCGCAACGCCCTCTTAGGCCATCCCACCAATATACGATTCGAGGTCATGATACATCTTAGTCAACCCCGGATGAATAGAATAACGAGCACCGTGCCTCACGGAATCTGGCCGACGAAGTCCTCGCACATCGGGAACACACAACCGCCTCGAATCTTAGCACCCCATCAGCGCTACCTCAAATAGACTATTCTCCTTCGGAGAGCCGCATCTCGCACCGCACCAAAATCGGATCCTCATATCGCCACTTCACCTCCTCGACGATGTAAGAAGATGCAACCTCTCTAACTCGAATTCCATAACTAACAGAATCAACCAAACGAAACACAAGGCTCGCAAGCTGATGTAACACTCTGACCATATCCCTTTTCTCTGCCGAACATCAGATGGACTACCCATCGATCTGCGACTAAGCGGCATCCGCAACTACATTGCCTTTCTGCGGGTACGTAATATCAACATCGTAATCCTTAAGTAGCTCCAACCACCGTCTCTGCCGCAAGTTCAGCTCCCTCTGGCTGAAGATGTACTGGAGACTCTTGTGGTCTGTGTAAATGTCCACATGAACTCCATATAAATAATGTCTCCGCATCTTGAGGCATGAATCACTGCTGCCAACTCCAAGTCATGTGTGAGATAGTTCTTCTCATGCTTCCTAAGCTGTCGAGATGCATAAGCTATAACCTTTCCGTGCTGCATCAGCACGCACCCAAGCCCGACACCTGATGCGTCACAATAAACCACATATCCATCTAAGCCCTCTGGAAGAGTAAGAATCAAGGCTGCCAACTTCTCCTTTAGCGACTGAAAACTTTCCTCACAAGTATCCGTCCACCGGAACATAGCTGCCTTCTGCGTCAGCTTAGTCAAAGGTGCTGAAATAGAAACAAACTTTTCTACAAACCTCCAATAATAGCCTGCAAGGCCCAAAAAGCTGCGCACCTCCGTCGGTGTAGTGGGTCTGGGCCAAGTCTTGACTGCTTCAATCTTGCCAGTATCAACCCGAATACCATCTACCCGATAACATGTCCTAAGAAAGCCACCGACGCCAACTAACTCGCGACTTCGAGAACTTGGCATACAATTGCGGTCTCGGAGGACTCAATACCGCCTCAAATGATTTGTATGCTCGCTGCGGCGCGAATACACCAAGATATCATCAATAAACACTATAACGAACATATCCAAGAATGGCTGAACACCCTATTCATCAAATCCATGAATCTTTGGGCGTTGTCAACCCGAAAGACATCACTGAACTCATAGTGCCCATACTGGGTCCCGAATGCGATCTTTGGGATATCTATCTCTAACTCGCACTGATGATAACGGATCGCAGTCTATCTTGAAAAACACTTCGCACCGTGCAACCGGTCAAACAAATCGTCAATCCCGGGAGGATACTGCTTTTGATAGTTACCTTGTTCACCGCTCGTAATCAATACACATACGCAGCTGGCCCCATCCTTCTTCTTTACAAATAACATGGCGCCCCGAGGAGAAACACTTGTCCTAATAAAGCCTTTCTCCAAAGAAATCTTTCGGTGGTCCTTCAATTCCTCAACTCGGCAGTACCATCCTCGTATGGCGGAATAGATATCGATCAGTGTCCGCGCCAAATCGATGCAAACTCAATCTCCTCTCGGGAGGATGCCCGGCTCGTCGGGAATACGTGCGAAACTCTCTAACAACCGGCCGATCAAGGTCAGGTATCTCGACCTCGATGTCGAATACCCGAACCAAATGGTAAATATACCCCTTCCGTACCATCTTCCTAGCCTTGAGGTAAGAAATAAACCTACCCCTCGGCGATGTAGTATTTCCCTTCCACTCGATAACCGACTCACCAGGAAACCGGAACCGAACTAACCTCTCTCTGCAGTCCACATTGGCATAGCAAGACGCTAGCCAATCCATACCCATAATCACATCGAAGTCGTCATATCCAACTCTATCAAGTCGGCAGAGTCGGCGACCATCTATAGTCATCGGGCAAGCCTTATATACCCGCCGCTACCATGAAGCACCTACGGCGTAGCCACCTCAAAAGATTCTATGGACTCGGCTCTATCCCTATTCTACCAAAGAATATATGAGAGATATATAGGACAAGGTAGAACTGGATCTATCAAAGCATATACATCACAAAGAAGAAACCAATAATGTACTGACGACATCGGGTGGCGCCCCGGTCACGACAACCGACATAGCATAGATGCGGTTACGAGGACCGCTGGAACTAGAACCTCGCCACGACCGCCGCGGCTCGCTGCCCGTGAACACCGCCCGGCGCACAACAATCAAGATGAAGACCAAAGAATCGAATCGGGTGAGCCATAGCATTTCCGCCGCTCGGTCGGACAATCTCTCTTCAAATGGCCTGCCGCCACAAGAGTAACAAGCTCACGGAGGAACACGACACTTCATAATGGCAATCACCACATCGACCACACCGAGGCATAGGTGGCCTCATCTGACTGGAACTCTGGTCCCTCTGGAAACCCGAAGCTCTGGAACCCTGTCCTGCTCCTGAATACTCTGTACGTCCCGAAGATGGTGGAGGAGCGCCTGACCGGCGTGGTGCAAATCTGGTCTCTTTGGGGTTGTCTACCCCTAAAACTACCAGAGGACCTGCTGTCTGGCCTCTTCTGGCGATACTGCCGATCCGGCGGCCTGCGTTCCTCACACCCAAGTGCATATGCCTGCATGCGGGCAATGTCTATGCCCGGCTGAAGAGCCACTCCCGTGCAACTCTCGTCCAAGTGATCATCGAGTCATGTGACATACCGGTGCACCCTGTCCTCCATGTCTGCTACCAAAGCGTACATACTGAGCCAATGAGTCAAACTCCACATTGTACTCCGAACCGTCCGCCCACTCTCTCGATGTCAAAAATCTATCGGCCCGAGCCCTCCTCATCTGCGGAGGCAAGAAATGGCCAAGTAACGCCTCTGAGAACTCATCCCAAACAGCTGGAAGCGCATGCTCCCCCCGGGACAGTTCCCATGAATCATACCAGTCAACTACATTGTCCCGCAGCCGATGCGAACCTAGTACCACCGACTCGGTCTCCGAAGCCCCGATCACCCTCATGATCCAGAATCGCCGGATAAACTCACGAGGATCATCCTCGAGCCTCGACCCATAAAACTCCGGTGGGCGCAACTCAAAAGTCCTCGGTCTCAAGATAGCGGCTGGTCTTGAACCACGGTACAACCGAATCGCTGTCTCCCGCTTATCTCGTATGCTCGCCACGATCACGCTAGTAATCGCCATCTCCTTGTAGCCCATATCCTGCGCCTCGGCTGCTGGATCGAGGCTCGGTACCGCGTCTCGATGAGCGCTGCCGCTCGGACTCTTTGGGGTTGGCGTTGTAGAACTCGCCGTCCAAATACCTCATCCGTGGGATCGGGCACGTGCCACGTAACCCTGTGCCTACTAGTAGTTCCTCTCGCCTTGCCCTACGCCGCGGTTGCCTTGCGTGGAGACATAACTGATACATAAAGGAAAACATCAGAGGAGGTTCAACCTATAACTCAGCTCTATTGCACGATCTTAGAGTGAAAGAATGGAAACCAATCCTAAATATCCTGCGACTCTTGATTATAGATGTGTGCGCGACACACACCGATAATCAAGACTACTAGACACGGCCATGGACACTTCAGAGGACTAATCGCTCGATACCACTTTTGTCACGACCCAACCTCGGCGGCGGTACCTACCGGGTACCGCCGTGTATATGTCAGAGAATAGCAGCGGAACATACATAGCACATAACTTAAAAAAAGGGTAAACATCACTGGCCAGCCGATAAGGCTGCCTTCCATAAAACATACTTAACAATGTATAGTAGTACAACTGGTTCTTAGAGCCCAAAACATAAATGTGACCACAGACCTCTAAAGATAACAACTGTGGCGGAACAGGGCCCCGCCATACCACGAATGTACAAAATACCTATAGCATCGAGGAATGTCCGCATTAATAAACAAGCTTCCGAGGAATGGAGCTTCGACACCTAATAGTGATCCTAAGAACGAGGATCCACAATCCGCTTACCCTTACCGCGCATTAACGCGGCCCCGAGGGGTCGATGACACAACGTACCAAGTACGTAAAACTGGAAAATACTGTAGTAATATCATAAGTCAAAAATAAGTGGAGTCATAGATAAAAATCAATTTCCTTTCACTGTGCCTTACCAACAATGAGAGTAACAAGTATAAAACTTATAGCATAAAAAGAGGAGGCTCACGATCAAACCAGGGTACCTCGCCCATAGTATCATTAAGCAATCCTACTCGCGGGACTATTTCACCCGCATGGGTCCCGTGGACCCGCGTGAGGTCATCCGCCTCCGTGAGACTATTTCACCCGCGTGGGACTATTTCACCCGCATGGATCTGTGGATCCACATGAGTACCATCGCCGTACTCGCGTGGGACTATTTCACCCGCGTGGATCACGTGGTGGGATCGCGTGAGTCAAGCGCGCACTCGCATCATGGGTAGCAAATCCATGACATAGATAATAACCCGGTTTACCAGTAATAATACAAATATATAACATAGCTCATCCGCTATCATACATAACATAAGCACTACCGCTATCATATCACAACATAAGCACTACTGCGTATCATATCACAACATAAGCACTACTGCCTATCATATCATACATAAGCACTACTGCTTATCATAACATAAGCAAGTTAAGAAATCCCTAACTTCTTATTAACATTATTAATATATCCTCTCATTTTAGTATTCTAAGGCACTCCCATGTCTTTTAATAGACAAGCCGGGAATTCAACCCAAGTACCGTACTTCTAACTTTTAAGAAAAACTCTTTTTATACAAAGATTCCAAGATACTTAATCACCATAGTATCAAGTTACAATTTCTTTTCAAAACAAGTCACATTTCCTTTTAGAAATATAATAGGCTTCTAAATCAAGTGACTTCATTTCCTTTAAAACCTTAGGCAACCAATGCCTAAAAATTAACCCACCTTCCATAGTTTCAAATCCTTTACCCGTACTTGTTTTAATTAGAGTAAACCATTTTTTGTGAACCTTTCAAAACTAATATAACCAATTTCCCATAAAGTCATTATATTAGCGTTATTCCTTCGTCAAATACATTTTCCCTAAATCCAAGGGACTTATACTTTTGAAATGAAACAAGTATCATATACTTTAAAACAAATGTAGATTATCAACTCTTGCACGTATACCGTACTACATAGATACAACTATTCATGCTCAAGAGATAGGAAAACTCTACATACCTCTTCGGTCAATCCACTTGCTAAGTCCAACTACCGCAAGTAATATGTCAACCTATAATAATCATAGTGCGTTTATTAACCTCTAATTTCAATGTAGAAATTCCAAATTCAAGTTACCAATTCCTAAGAAAAATTGGGCAGCATTTCCTTTGTTTCTACTCACTTTGCCACCTTTTCAAAGGCCGATTTTCAACACTCAAACGCCCCATTAAGGCCCAACATCCAAACCAACACAAAGGGGTTTACACACCTAATCTTGGGTGTGTAAAATTCTGCCCTATAAGTTATAATACTACACTTAACAATTCTAAAGTAGTTTGTAGGCTACAACATGCTCATAATATCTCTTTAGCCAAAACCTCCATACCCAACCCACATTTCTTGCATGCAATGACTCTAATAGCATTATTTACCACCACAAGTACTTTCTTCTTAATATGCAACACTAAAAACTAATAGTAGAGGAAGAATCATTACCTTAGATCTTTAGCCAAATTTATCCAACAATTTGCTAGCTTCTATTCCAAGAACACCACCACAACAACCTTCACAAGCTAGCCACAAGCTTCCTTCTTGCCTTTTACTTTTTCAGATTTTTCCTAAGGCTAGAATACCTCTTGGAGTTTTAGAGAGAAGGAGGAGCTTGAAATAATTTAAGAGAGAAGGAGGAGCTTTTCTAAGAGAGAGATGAAAGATGACCAAGTTGTGTTCGAATCCGGTAAGTTTGTTATCACTAAGAATGGTGTGTTTGTTGTAAGGGGTTCGCCTGTGAAGGCCTCTTCAAGTTGAACGCCATGTCTGTAATTTGAAACATTAATGAAAATACATCTTCTTACTTTCTTGAGTCACCCAGTCTATGACATCATAGACCGGGACACGTAAACTATCAGTCAATTAAACGATTGGTAAAGTTGGAGTTATTGTCATCTGACGCTATAAACCCTCAATCCAAATGTGAGGTATGTGTAGAGGCAAAACATACCAAACTGGCTTTCCGTTTCGTAGAACGAGATACCGCTCCTCTAGAACTTATACACATGGACATCTGTGATTTAAAGTTCGCCCAAACTAGACGGGGGAATAAGTACTTTGTTGTTATACCCCGTAGTTCCAGGGTATGTATGCGAGGACGTACATACGAGAATACGGCATTAAAAATTGGAAAGGAAGAAAGATGTGATTTTTTCGACGGAAAAGTTTCCGGTTTTTGTAAAGGAAAAATGTTCGTTGATGGGAATTGGATTCCCAGATTTGGTATTTGGGCTTCTTGAATTATATTAGAATTTTGAGATTTTATTTTCGGAAATGGTCACGTGGGGCCCACGGGAGAAATTTACTGATTTATGGGCCCGCTTTGTTTTTGAGATTTTGGCCATTATGGATATTTTCGGAAGATGAAATATTTTGGACGAATAGGAGGGCGACACGTGTCACCCCCCTAGGTGGCTCTTGGCCGAAATCACTTGACAAGTGGCAAGACAAGTGGCCTTGTCTTGCAAGATATTTTAGTTGGACAAGTGGTTTGTGGGGCCCACACACACTTGTCCCCAATCTCAACCACACACTTGCCTTCATCCTAGCCCTTGGTTGTCCTATATATGCACCCTTAGTTGATGAAATCTTCCACACTTAACCATTTCAAGACTTGAGAAAACCCTCCCTCTCCCTTCATGAAGCTCTCGGCCATGGTGCCTTTTCTTGAGCAAAATTTGTCCAAAAATTCTTAAACTCTTAAGTGTTCTTCCCTAAGGTATTAGGAAGATTGTGTACCAAGAGTTGGAAAAGATTTCACACCCCTAGCCTATTTAGTTTGCCTTGGCCGAAAGTTGTCTTATTGGAACTCTAAGTGTTCTTCACTTTTTGGAGTTGAATCTTGAAGAGAAGTTGGTTAGGAGCTTCTATGGGTTGCTTGTAGCGGATTGGAACGTAAAGATTTGGAGCTAAGACTTGCTTGGAGCGACTTTAAGAACTTGGATATTCTTGGGCTTTTTGAGGTAGTGAAACTTAAACCTCTTTGTGAATTGGTTATTATACATATATTATAAGTATATTATGGATTATATAATATATGGAGTAAAGTTTGGAAGGATTTGGATCTTGTTAAGTTGCTAAAATGGAAATTGGCAAGAAAGCCACAAAATGGTAAAAACGTATCTTACTTGCTAAGAAGCTAATAACAAAGTAACTATAACTTATATTAAGAATAGAAATATAAGTTGGATGACTAATGAGTAATTTGGATAAGTAAAATGGACAAAGTTGGCCAAGGACCCCAACTTAAGGACTGTATTTACTTTGGACTGTATTTACATCGATTGTATTTACATTTCATTAAGGGAAGATTGTTCAATCGCATTCCGTTTAGGCGTGTGATCTCCTTTTAATTAATGTATTGTTATGAAGTCGTGATAGTAAACCGCGTTACCGGTTGGGCTCGTAATCCCCTTCTTTTACTTATTGTTATTATGAAGGCGTGATAGTAAACCGTGTTACCGTTTGGGCGTGTAATCCTTCTTTATGTTGTTTAATTATTACGCCTTATATATGGCATATAATTACGGTTATTCGGGCCTTGGAGAAAGATGGAAAAGTGAGTAAAAACGGGGGAAGTGCTGCCCAATTTTCCGTAGAATTAGAGGGCTTTTATTGGTATAAGTCTTCAATGGTAAGAAAGGTTTGATAGAAGTACTATGACCATTTTAGGAGTGGAGTACTACGTGTGGCGTGATCTACTTGGCTTAGGAGTAGCCGACGGGTTGAAGTACTTGGAGCGCTTTACTATTTGTCGATAATCGTCGCGAGGTATGTGAACCTCTTCCTATCTTTTCTAGCATGATTGTTGTAAACTATGTAGTACGTGAGACGACGTGTGCTAAACGATTTTTGGTTGGTTTAAAACATATAGTGTTATAATAGCTTTATGGGAAGTTAGTTATAACGACTTTATGTAAGTAATAGAATGGTTTATTGATTTTAGAAGTTAAGAGACTTGATCTTAAAAGATAAGAGCCTTAACTTATAAATGACGTTTTATGAAATGTTAAGGACTATGAATTTTGTTAAAACTTGTGAAACCTCATTCGTGAGTAATGAGTACTTGGCTTTTAAAGAATAATGTTTCTTGATTTGGAAATGAGAATAAGTATCGAACAAACCATTGCGTTAATAAAGGAAATGTATTGACTAATTAATTATATTAAAACCGTAGAAACCTCCATCTGCATAGAAGCTAAGATAAGACAAAATTGTATTACATTTCCTCGATCATGGCTGCTTTAATAAGATGGTTATAAACAAGAACAAGCTACTCACACATAAGGCATATGTTACTCAATTGTTTTAAAAGGAGATTACGTTAAGTGATTAAGACTATGATCTATGGAATCGTTCGAAAATAAGAGACTTGAGCATTTGAAATTAGGCAAACTTAAACTTTTGGAAAAGAATGTTGTTACTTGATTTTAATAAGGAAAGTGTTTTGGTATACTTATAAATGTTAGTCACTCTTTGTTAATACTACGGGTATCGGGTGACCTTTGTAAAAGAAATTGATCTTTTAAAAGAATTTAACGTATGTAGTACTTTGGGGTTAAAACCCGGACTTTGACATAAAATGAAAGTACCTTGAGTTGTGTGTAACTTGCCTATGTTTGCGTGTGATAGCCTTGTTGTGCAAGTATTGTATTTCTATACCGCCGCGTCTCTCGATGGAGGGCCGGCTGATTGGTTGTGAACGATTCCTATCGAGTCCCATGAGATGGGCCGAGACATGTATTCCATACGATTCCTATCGAGTCCCATGAGATGGGCCGAGACATGTATTCCATACGATTCCTATCGAGTCCCATGAGATGGGCCGAGACATGTATTCCATACGATTCCTATCGAGTCTCATGAGATGGGCCGAGACATGTATTCCATACGATTCCTATCAAGTCCCATGAGATGGGCCGAGACATGTATTTCATACGATTCCTATGGAGTCCCATGAGATGGGCCGAGACATGTATTCCATACGATTCCTATCGAGTCCCATGAGATGGGCCGAGACATGTATTCCACACGATTCCACCTCGAGTCCCATGGGATGGGCCGAGACATGTTATACGTATCATACGATTTATACCTAGACTGCCGGCAGTGAGGAAGGAGTTCCACGGGCATGAGGGATGACTTCAATGGTGTGAGTCCCTGACTTGACATGACTACTTTTATGTTGTAAACTGTAGTTTGGCTATCATACATGTCTCCTGTTTTATATAGACTGTCATGATTTCATTTACGTGATTTCAGCCACATACTTGTACTGCCAGATCGACCTCCTTCGAGGGCTGCGTCACGCCGCAGTAGAGGTACATCGGTTGTGGATCCTCGCCATAGGATCACGATTCAGTATTGAAAGCCCCGTTTCTCGGAGGCTTATCTTGTGGTATGTTACCACGAGTGCAGTAGGTTCTTGTACATTCAGGGGTATGGCGGGGCCCTGTCCCGTCATAGTTGTTGTCACTTTCTTAGAGGTCCGTAGTACTGTTGTGGGCAGGGTTGTAAAGGATGTAACTGTTCAGATTCTCAGATATACGCAAGAAGACAACCGCTTTGGTTGCTGCTTTTTTATCATATCTCTTGTTTCATGTTCATGTTTTTATTTCCGCTGATTTTCTCTGATGTTGTATCACTAGGGTGCCCGGGGTAAGGCACCAGTCACGGGCCCCGGTTCGGGTCGTGACAAAAGTGGTATCGAGCGATTAATCCTCGGAAAGTGTCTACGCATCCGTATCTAGTAGAGTCTTGATTATCGGTGTGTTGTGCACCACATCTATAATCAGGAGGCTACATGATATTTAGGATTGGTTTCCATTCTTCTCATTCTGAGATCGTGCCTTAGAGCTGTGTTGTAAGTTGGACTCCCTCTGACGTATTCTTATGTGTCAGTTATGCCTCCACGCAAGGCAATCGGGGCCTGCGAGGCGCGCAGCAGAGGAGCCGTGAGTGGAGTAGGCGGTCTCATCGAGGCCACATGCAGACGTCGGACCACGCGACAAGAAGATGGGTTACAAGGAGATGGCCCAGTTATTGGCCAGGATCGTGGCACGGCACGAGGATAGGCTGGATGCAGCAGTCCCAGTAGTACCCATAGTTCACCCCAGGTCGGATAGTTTGAGACTGCGGGACTTTACGAGCCGCGCCACCGAGTTTTACGGGTCGAGGCCTGAGGATGATCCGCCGGAGTTCATCCGACAGTTCCAGCGGATCATGAGAGTGATCGAGCCGAGACCGAGTCGAGTCCTAGGTTCACATCGGCCGCGCGTCTGGCAATGATCGTTTGATTCATGGAACTGTCCGAGGAGAGCACGCGCTCCCGCAGTTGGGACGAAGTTCTCGGCGGCATTTCTTGCACATTTCTTGCCTCCACAGATGAGAGGGCTCGGGCCGGCAGATTTTTGACGTTAAGGCGCATCGGCGCATTACGGTTAGGGAGTACAACGTGGAGTTTGACTCGTTGGCTGTATGTCCCCGCTTTAGTGACAGATATGGAGGGCGAGTGCACCGCCACGCCACCGCTCGATGACTACTTGGCAGAGGCTTGTTCGGGTGTAGCTATTCAGCCGGGCATGGACATTGCCCGCATGCAGGCTTATGCACTTGGATGTGAGGCACAGAGAGGTCGACGGAATGACCGGGATCGCAGGAAGGCCGTAATGCAGGTCCTTTGGTAACTTGAGGCGGACCGCCTCGCAGAAGCTAGTTATGCACCTTCGCCAAGACAAAGTGGTCCTCCGCGCCTTCGTGACGCTCGGGTATTCGTGAGTCGATCGAGCTCCGTGGCTTCAGTTCACAGTATACATGGGTTCTAGCCACCGGGTTCATGTTTCCTCGGTGCACGATGCGGCAAGCGTCATCCCGGGGAGTGTCATCTTTTTACTGGTGCTTGTTTCACCTGCGGTCGTCAGGGCCATGTGACGAGAGACTGTCCTAGGAAGAGAGATACAAGTAGAATGACGCAGCCTACCGGTCGGCGGGTTCCTCGCTTCTATAGCTATGCGCGGCAGCGTGATTATGATTAGAGCGACGGCGGAAATGAAGCTTGATGGTATATTCTTACCCCTCTAGAGACTAGTATGCGTTGTTGATATGATGATGTGCTATGTATTATGTTCCGATAGCGTTTTGTTAAATGATGATTTAGAGGCCTGGTTAGTAAGGGGAAGTTGGGTAAACGATTTTGTTTACGATTGACCTTTGTCGGAGGGCATAGTATACGAGGGGTATAATTGTGTGATAAGTCCCTGAGTGGTGTGAATTAAGAGGGTGGTTGAGCTAAGAAGACCACTAGGTTTTCGTGACTTGATTAGTAAGATTGTTCCGGATCGGGGGAAACAAGAGTTTGGCGCGGTTATGGGTCGGGTTGAGGACCATTCGCGGGTCAACCCGTAGCCCGGAATGTGGTGGGGTCAGTTCGAGTGGTCCCGCCGTGTGGTAGGTCACGAGGCGCTAGCCCAGTTTAGGTAACCATCGACGGTTCGTGGACGTTGCTCGACCAGAATCGGATCGTGAAGGCCGGGGATGACCTTTCAGGGAATTGAAACTAGTGAGATGACCAAGTTCGAGGTAGTGACTCGAGGTTTTGGAACCGCCGGCGATCAAATGTGGTACGATTCGGAAAGAGAGTTCGGTGTTCGAAGTGATCATTTTTGTGAAGTGGGCGCGAAGGAAGTATCCTTTGGACCGAGCGAGAGTTGGTGTTGTTTTTACATCGTCGAGGTGATTCCTCGTTGGCTTGGATTTGAGTTTTGCGCATGTTATATTCCGCCATTGGTGGCGTGATCGGTTTGTAAGTATAGTAGTGGAGACTATACCGACGCAAGTACGTTTGGAGACTTAGAAGGAACATTCGGGACGAATGTTTCTAAGGGGGGAAGAATGTTATACCCCGTAGTTCCAGGGTATGTATGCGAGGACGTACGTACGAGAAGACGACATTAAAAATTGGAAAGGAAGAAAGATGTGATTTTTCGACGGAAAAGTTTCCGGTTTTTGTAAAGGAAAAATGTTCGTTGATGGGAATTGGATTCCCGGATTTGGTATTTGGGCTTCTTGAATTATATTAGAATTTTGAGATTTTATTTTCGGAAATGGTCACGTGGGGCCCACGGGAGAAATTTACGGTTTTGTGGGGCCCGCTTTGTTTTTGAGATTTTGGCCATTATGGATATTTTCGGAAGATGAAATATTTTGGACGAATAGGAGGGCGACACGTGTCACCCCCCTAGGTGGCTCTTGGCCGAAATCACTGAGTTGGCAAGCAAGTGGCCTTGTCTTGCAAGATATTTTAGTTGGACAAGTGGCTTGTGGGGCCCACACACACTTGTCCCCAATATCAACCACACACTTGCCTTCATCCTAGCCCTTGGTTTTCCTATATATGCACCCTTAATTGATTAAGTCTTCCACACTTAACCATTTCAAGACTTGACAAAACCCTCCCTCTCCCTTCATGAAGCTCTCGGCCATGGTGCCTTTTCTTGAGCAAAATTTGTCCAACAATTCTTAAACTCTTAAGTGTTCTTACCTAAGGTGTTAGGAAGATTGTGTACCAAGAGTTGGAAAAGATTTCACACCCCTAGCCTATTTAGTTTGCCTTGGCCGAAAGTTGTCTTATTGGAACCCTAAGTGTTCTTCACTTTTTGGAGTTGAATCTTGCAGAGAAGTTGGTTAGGAGCTTCTATGGGTTGCTTGTAGCGGATTGGAACGTAAAGATTTGGAGCTAAGACTTGCTTGGAGCGACTTTAAGAACTTGGATATTCTTGGGCTTTTTGAGGTAGTGAAACTTAAACCTCTTTGTGAATTGGTTATTATACATATATTATAAGTATATTATGGATTATATAATATATGGAGTAAAGTTTGGAAGGATTTGGATCTTGTTAAGTTGCTAAAATGGAAATTGGCAAGAAAGCCACAAAATGGTAAAAACGTATCTTACTTGCTAAGAAGCTAATAACAAAGTAACTATAACTTATATTAAGAATGGAAATATAAGTTGGATGACTAATGAGTAATTTGGATAAGTAAATGGACAAAGTTGGCGGACCCCAACTTAAGGATCGTATTTACTTTGGATTTGTATTTACTTTGGATGTATTTACATTGATCGTATTTACATTTCATTAAGGGAAGATTGTTCAATCGCGTTCCGTTTAGGCGTGTGATCTCCTTTTTAATTATTGTATTGTTATGAAGGCGTGATAGTAAACCGTTACACGGTTGGCGCGTAATCCCCTTCTTTTACTTATTGTTATTATGAAGGCGTGATAGTAAATCGCGTTACCGTTTGGGCGTGTAATCCCCGTCTTTATGTTGTTTAATTATTACGCCTTATATATGGCATATAATTACGTTATTCGCCTTGGAGAAAGATGGAAATGAGTAAAACGGGGAAGTCGCCCAATTTTCCGTAGAATTAGAGGGCTTTTTATTGGTATAAGTCTTCAATGGTAAGAAAGGTTTGATAGAAGTACTATGACCATTTTAGGAGTGGAGTACTACGTGTGGCGTGATCTACTTGGCTTAAGGAGTAGCCGACGGGTTGAAGTACTTGGAGCGTTTTACTATTTGTCGATAATCGTCGCGAGGTATGTGAACCTCTTCCTATCTTTTCTAGCATGATTGTTGTAAACTATGTAGTACGGTAGACGTACGTGTGCTAAACGAGTTTTGGTTGGTTTAAAACATATAGTGTTATAATAGCTTTATGGGAAGTTAGTTATAACGACTTTATGTAAGTAATAGAATGGTTTATTGATTTTAGAAGTTAAGAGACTTGATCTTAAAAGATAAGAGCCTTAACTTATAAATGACGTTTTATGAAATGTTAAGGACTATGAATTTTGTTAAAAAGTTGTGAAACCTCATTCGTGAGTAATGAGTACTTGGCTTTTAAAGAATAATGTTTTACTGATTTCGGAAATGAGAATAAGTATCGAACAAACCATTGCAGCGTTAATAAAGGAAATGTATTGACTAATTAATTATATTAAAACCAGTAGAAACCTCCATCTGCATAGAAGCTAAGATAAGACAAAATTGTATTACATTTCCTAGATCATGGCTGCTTTAATAAGATGGTTATAAACAAGAACAAGCTACTCACACATAAGGCATATGTTACTCAATTGTTTTAAAAGGAGATTACGTTAAGTGATTAAGACTATGATCTATGGAATCGTTCGAAAATAAGAGACTTGAGCATTTGAAATTAGGCAAACTTAAACTTTTGGAAAAGAATGTTGTTACTTGATTTTAATAAGGAAAGTGTTTTGGTATACTTATAAATGTTAGTCACTCTTTGTTAATACTACGGGTATCGGGTGACCTTTGTAAAAGAAATTGATCTTTTAAAAGAATTTAACGTATGTAGTACTTTGGGGTTAAAACCCGGACTTTGACATAAAATGAAAGTACCTTGAGTTGTGTGTAACTTGCCTATGTTTGCGTGTGATAGCCTTGTTGTGCAAGTATTGTATTTCTATACCGCCGCGTCTCTCGATGGAGGGCGGTGATTGGTTGTGAACGATTCCTATCGAGTCCCACGAGATGGGCCGAGACATGTATTCCATACGATTCCTATCGAGTCCCACGAGATGGGCGAGACATGTATTCCATACGATTCCTATCAAGTCCCACGATGGGCGAGACATGTATTCCATACGATTCTTATCGAGTCCCATGAGATGGGCCGAGACACGTATTCCATACGATTCCATAGCGAGTCCCATGAGATGGGCCGAGCCATGTATTCCACACGATTCCACCTCGAGTCCCGTGGGATGGGCCGAGACATGTTATACGTATCATACACGATTTATACCTAGACCGGCGGTGAGGAAGGAGTTCTACGCGCGAGGATGACTTGATGGTGTGAGTCACGACTTGACATGACTACTTTATGTTGTAAATTGTAGTTTGGCTATCATACATGTCTCTGCTTTATATGATCGCATGATTTCATTCTGATTTTGTTTCACATACTTGGTACTGTTATCGACCTCCTTCTGGCCGCTGCTCATGCCTCGGTAGAGGTACATCGGTTGTGGATCCTCGCCATGGATCACATTTCAACAGATTGGAAGCCCCGTTTCTCCGGAGGCTTATCTTGTGGTATGTTACCCTGAGTCTGTAGGTTCTTGTACATTCAGGGGTATGACGGGGCCCTGTCCCGTCATAGTTGTTGTCACTTTCTTAGAGGTCTGTAGTACTGTTGTGGACAGGGTTGTAAAGGATGTAACTGTTCAGATTCTGTATATATGCAAGAAGGCAACTGTTTTGGTTGGCCTATTTTTTTTTATCATATCTCTTGTTTCATGTTCATGTTTTTATTTCCGCTGATTTTCTCTGATGTTGTATCACTAGGGTGCCCGGGGTAAGGCACCAGTCACGGGCCCCGGTTCGGGTCGTGACATTTGTGACTTTCATAGATGATAGTACAAGGTACTGCTACCTTTACTTACTCAAAAGTAAGGACGAATCATTCGATGCTTTTAAGCGCTATAAAGCCGAGGTTGAAAACCAACTAAGTCTACGAATTAAAGCGATTCGTAGCGATAGAGGGGGAGAGTATGTAGCTCCGTTTGAGGAATACTGTGCCCAAACCGGCATAATCCATCAAACAACTGCACCATATTCTCCACAGTCAAATGGTGTGGCGGAACGCAAAAACCATACACTAGGAAATGATGAACGTCTTGCTTATCAATTTCGGCCTTGCGCAAAATATGTGGGGAGAGGCAGTTCTTACTGCCAACATGATACTCAATAGATTCCCTCACAGAAGTAGGGAGAAAACTCCATATGAACTATGGAAAGGAAAGGTACCCTCTTACAAATACCTAAGGGTATGGGGTTGTTTGGCCAAGGTCGAGGTACCTAAGCCAAAACAAGTCAAGATAGTACCTAAGACTGTAGATTGCATCTTCATCGGATATGCAAATAATAGTAGTGTTTATCGCTTTCTGGTACATAAGTCAAATATACCAGATATCCACATGAGTACAATCATAGAGAAGGAATGCTGAATTCTTTGAGATAATCTTTCCTAAGAAGGAAAATGAAGTCGCCTTGCGCAAAAGGAGTCATGATTCCCCGGGATCTGACGAGTCTGACCAAATGGATACAGATGTAGATGAGAATCCAACTGATCCTGAAACAGAACCTAGGCGAAGCAAAAGGGCTAGGAAAGAGAAATCTTTCGGTCCGGACTTTCTAGCTTGCTTGGTTTAAAATGAACCTCGGACAATTGCAGAGGCATTGTCAACTCCAGAAGCACCGCTTTGGAAAGAAGATATGGAAAGTGCGATAGAGTCCATCATGCACAATTATACCTGGGTGTTCATAAGGGTGTTCATTGTCATTGCAACACTGTATGACCTTGAAATCCATCAAATGGATGTTAAGACAACTTTCCTAAATAGTTTTTCTAAATGGTGATTTGGAAGAAGAGATATACATGGAACAACCCGAGGGGTATGTAGTTCCAAGAGAAGAAAGTGTAGACTTATCAAGTCTCTGTATTGGCTGAAACAAGCTCCAAAACAATGTCATGAAAAATTTGATAGTACACTATTATCAAAAGGTTTCTCCATTAACGAGTGTGACAAGTGTGTCTACGTGAAAGGAGACTCTGACTCCTTCGTCATGATCTACCTCTACGTAGATGACATGTTGATCGCATGCAGTAGTCGAGCCTTGATCCTAGAAACAAAGAACATGTTGAAACAATGTTTTGACATGAAGGACATGAGTATCGCAGATGTCATCTTAGGAATTAAGATCTATAAGTCATCTGACGGACTAGTGTTATCTCGGTCTCATTACATACAGAGTGTATTGAGAAATTTTGAGATTTTACTGTCTGCCACTAAGGTCACCAATGGATATGATCAAAGCATTGACAAGAATCATGGTGCACCCGTGCTCCAGGAACGTTATGCGCAGATAATCGATAGTTTGATGTATGTAACAAACTGTACCCGACCTGATATCGCTTATGCCATCAATAAGTTGGTGAGGTTTACACGCAATCCCGGATATGACCATTTGAAAGCGCTTAATCGAATACTCTGGTATTTGAAATATTCCATGTCATACGGATTACACTACTCAAGGTATCCAGATGTACTAGAGGGGTACAGTGATGCAAACTGGATATCAGATATACGGAACACCAAGTCCACCAGTGGGTATGTATTTACAATTGGTAGTGGGGTTGTGTCCTGAAAGTCCTCCAAACAAACATGCATCGCCCGATCCACCATGGAATCAGAGTTCATCGCTTTAGACAAAGCAGGTGAAGAAGCTGAGTGACTTCATGACTTCTTAGAGGATATTCCTTGCTGGAATAAACCCGTACCTTCGGTGATGATCAACTGCGATAGTCAGTCGGCATTAGGAAAGGCACGAAGTAGCCTATACAACGACAAATCTCGGCACATACGTCGGAAACATAAGACCGTTAGGCAAATGATCTCCACGGGTATTATCTCCATCGATTACATAAAATCAAAGGAGAATATAGATGACCCTTTGACTAATGATTACCCAATGATTAGATGAACTGCCTGTCTAGGGGAATGGGCTTAAAACCCAATCACTAAGGACCGATATGGTGGTAACTCATCCATACTGACTGGAGATCCCAAAAATTTGGTTCAATAGGAAAACTAAGTTGTAAAGGTCCAGTTGAGCGCTTATAGAAAAGTAAGATCACTTCAGATATTGGTTCCTTATGGAAACATTAATCCAAAGGCTTCCCGCGATAGACATTAAAGTGCTACCTGAATTTTGGGTACAAGGCTAAGTATCAAAATCTTAACGCAATACTCGAGAGCCGATGTTAAGATGAAAATACTTTTAATGACTCCTGTGGGAGGTCACCTATTTAAGTGCGAGGACATACCGCCTCAATTGAACGCATTTAAGAATCCAAGCGTGTCCACGATCACAACGGACAAAACATGAGAAAAAACGAGAGATTAGACTGTTATTTGTGTCTCTATCATTGTCTTGGCATTTACTAAACACTGACGGTTCAAGACATCATGTTCACCGCTCAGTAAATATGTCCGATGGTATTTGACTAGGAAAGGTTCAAAGTTGCGTGCTACATATTCCGATGCAATACACTTCCGCTACTAGATTGCTAAAGGTTGGCACTCCGCGTGCACCAACACCTCTTTCAGGAGGGGATTGTTGGAAAATTTACCTAGTGGGATTGAGTTTATCTCGTTCTTAATGACTTGAATACATGGGGCCCCGCAAGTCGAAAATACAATTTTCATACACATGCATACATCGTACAATGTCTAATTAAATTTCACGTAGTGAAAAAGATATTGGTACACATGTTAAAGTGTTCTTAAGTTAGGTAAGAATGGATGATTAATTGGTCAAATTAATGTATCTTCCACGGTGGTATAAGAAAAGAAGAAATGCGCAAAATACGGAAAATGGGAAAGAACCGCGGCGACACCGAGCCAAGAAGCGGCGTCGCAAGACTACTGCCAAGCGCCGCGCTCTGGGCAGGAGCGACGCCTCGCCCAAAGAGTTCAAGTTCGGTTCTGTCGATTTAGGGTCGCGGCGCCTCTCGAGGCACCACGTCGCTGACGGTACAGTGAATCGAAAAATGTCCAGAATCTTCTGATTCATAGACTAACTTGAAGGGTCAAAGATCAGCCAACTCTTGGCATGATTCTAGGTGTCTTTTGAGGAGATCAAGGTACCCCATTTAAGGCATTCACATGTCTTGTGAATCATAACTTTGCACCTATAAATAGAGGCTTCAAAATTAGATTTTATACACTCACTACAACTCCAAAATCTGAAATTGTTAAAAGCTCTTCTTCTATTACTAGCAATCTCTTGTTTTTGTTTCTTCTACAAGGATTCTCAAGTATTTGGCTTGTGCTTGAGAAAGTATTGTCGTTTTATCTTGGGAGACTATTATCTATCTACCGTAAGCCATTATATACGGGGATAATTTTGTCTTAAGGAGATTGTCAAACAATCGACTAGACAAACATTGCACTAAAACTCTTTGTGTCTAACCTTTCAGTTCTTCTGTTCTCGTTCACTCCCACAAGAATTTACAACAAATCATGTGCCTAATAACCTGTAAGAGTTGTACTCTATGTATCTTTCTTAAGTGCTTTTAAATTCTGCTTCATATTGCTTCAGGATCTTGATAGTCATTTTCCTTTTCCGCACTAGTTTCAAGAAACAATAATCTTTTGCAAGAGCAGTTATTTTGGTTGTATTTACCTGGTGTGTTGAACTTTAAACTCAATGGTATTGGACGTTGTTGCTCTTCTCGAGCAGTATTTAAAAGGGGATGTTGTGCCAATAGATAGAGTGAGAATAAAGAGCACTAGAGACATGGAAATCGTGGCAGATGAATGCACCAATGATGCCTAGGTGTAGCCATTATGGTTTTCTTTATCTAGGGGGTTCCTCTGATGACTATTCTTTTCTAGGTGAAAGCTTAACAGCGCAAAAGGAATTATTTATCGAAGTTTAAGCTCAGATAGTATCTAGTTTTGGTGTTTTTCATTGCTGCTAATAGCTGGCTACTAATTTCTTCTAGACTATTTGGTGTTTTACTTGTTTCTAGTATTTGTATTTTTCACTTCAAAGATTCTTCTTATTCTTCTCCTTATTTGATCTAAGAAAGTTTGAATCTTCTTTCACTTTAGCAGTAATATTTGATGAAAGCAAGTTTGCATTGGAAGGTGCAAGCATTTTAGGAAGCTACTTTTGCTGCTATGATCACTAGAGTTCGGTTGGGGTACCAAAGAACTACGGAGTATATGAGAGCTTTGTTTAATGAGATGGACTTGTCTATTCTGAAGTAGATTAAAGTTGCAGATTTTTGTCATCATTGTTATTCTGAACAAGAATTGTTACCATTGTAGCTGCATCTTTTCTTGTTCTAAGTAGACCCTCAAGTTACAGCATTTGACCTTTTTCTGAATCACTATATTACAAAATTTGATCTAACTCACTGTAGCCAAGCAAACAAGTCCAGAAAAATAATGTCAAGAGTTTGGCATACATGCATTGACATACAGTGGTACTATTTGTTGATTTGCTTCCTTTGTGAGCCATTAAATTGAGGAAGCTAGGGAGATGAGATACAGGCCACGATAAACTAAATGTATTTTAGTGGAACTACAGTAAGAAAAAGAAAAGTCAAAATGTGTGACATGGGAATTCTTGCAAGTTAATTTAGTTTGAAAATGTAAAGAATATTTGATCAGAAATTAGCACCCATAGAGTGCAAAGGAACTGTCGTTTTGGTATTTTTAATAGACATACAATTTGAGACAATACTTGAATTGGTATTTTGAGATAGGATACATGAGTTGGTCTGTGTGAAGGACTAAACTGTTTTGAGTGCTGGAGTCTCATATGGTAGGGAGTACCTTCTCCCTTTGAAAGAATTAATCCCTTGATTATTCTTATTGATGAAAGACATATATATACAAGTTACAATAGGAGAATTATATTCCTACTTTACATCTAAATTCCGATTCTATAAGGAGACTAACTATACAATTATAGTAATATTACACTCCTAATTATGTACAAGACTAAGTCTAAAATACACCAAATATACAATAGAAATCTAGCAATATTTGGACTGTTTGGCCGTGACTGGCAATATCCCAATCCTTCTTGGTATGGGATATTTAACACCCCCCCCCCGTAGTCATAGCGGGCGGTCTTGATACGCTGAGACTGACTAAAATCTTCAAAAATGACCCGAGGGAAGACCCTTTATAAAGATGTCTGCGATTTGATATCTGGAAGGAACATGGCAGACGCGTACTTGTCCTTTAGCTACCTTCTCTCGAACAAAGTGAATATTCATCTCTATGTGTTTAGTACGCTGGTGCTGAACTGGATTACCAGAAAGGTAGATGACACTTATATTGTCACAATACACTAAGGTAGCTTTCTCAATAGGACAATGAAGCTCTAAAAGTAGATTTCGTAACCAACATGACTCAGAAACCACATTGACTACCCCTCGATACTCGGCCTCTGCACTTGAACGTGAAAGCGTGGATTGATGCTTGGCAGACCATGAGACCAAGTTATTACCTAAAAACATGCAATAGCCAGACGTAGACCGTCTGGTGTCAGGACAACCACACAAATCTGCATCTGTATAGGAGACTAGTGTAGACGTCGATGA
Source organism: Przewalskia tangutica (assembly GCA_029844215.1). Classification (NCBI taxonomy): domain Eukaryota; kingdom Viridiplantae; phylum Streptophyta; class Magnoliopsida; order Solanales; family Solanaceae; genus Przewalskia; species Przewalskia tangutica. The sequence goes on along the minus strand of CM056720.1, from coordinate 136,449,781 downwards.
AGGATATAAATGTAAGCCATAATCAAGTGTCCCTGAATGTACCTAAGAATGCGTTTGAGCGCATTCATATGTTCAACTCTGGGATCATGCATAAACAAACACACATGTTGTACGGCATATGTAATATCAGGTCACGTGAACGTAAGATACTGAAGGGCGCCTGCAAGACTACGATAACGGGTAGGATCTCGTAGGAGAGCGGTTCGGCCAAAGACTCCAACTTGGGTTTAGTATCAACTGGAGTAGAAGTGGACTTACAGGATGACATCCCAACCCACTCAATGATCTCTGTTGCATACTTCCTCTATGATAAGAACAATCCACATGCATGACGAGTGACAGCAATCCCAAAAAATAACTCAATGGGCTCAAGTCTTTCATGACAAACTCAAAACTGAGCATTGTCATAATAGACTTTTGCAAACCATCAGAAGAGACAATCAAGTTAAAATCATCCACATATAATAGTATATAAGTCATCGAAGAACCGCGACGATATATGAATAATTGTCACGACCCGAACCCGGGCCCGTGACTGGTGCCTTACCCGGGCACCCAAGTAGACATACATCAGAGTAACCAGCGGAATATAAAACAAGACATGAAACAATATAGAATGAGAACAGTTTATCCAAGTAAAGATCGCCTTTCGGCATGTATATAAACAAGTTTGAACAGTTACATCCCTTTTACAAACCTTCCCATGCAAGATTACGGACCTCAAGGATGTTATAACAACTATGACGACGGGGCCCGCCATACCCCGAATGTACAAGAACCTACAACTCGGAAACATACAAAGATAAGCCTCGAGAAACGGAGCTTCCCAATCTGTTGGCGTGATCCATGGCGAGGATCGACAACGGTGTACTACTGCGCGGCATGAACGCCCCGAAGAGGTCGATAGCAGTACCAAGTATGTGGCAAAAATCAGAAACGAAATTATAACGATCTAAAATAAAACAGAGACATGTATGATAACAAAACTACGATTCACAACATAAAAGCGATCATGTCAAGTCGTGACTCACGCCTCAAAGTCATCCTCACGCCCGTGGAACTCCTTCCTCACCGCCGTGATCTAGGTATAAATCGTATGAAATACATTCCCGGCCCATCTCATGGACTCGGTATAGAATCGTGTGGAATACATTCCCGGTTCATCCCATGAACTCGGTATCGTGTGAAATACATTCCCGGTTCATCCCATGAACGCGGTGTCGTGTGAAATACATTCTCGGTTCATCCCATGAACGCGGTGTCGAGTGAAATACATTCTCGGTTCATCCCATGAACGCGGTGTCGAGTGAAATACATTCCCGGTTCATCCCATGAACGCGGTGTCGAGTGGAATACATTCCCGGTTCATCCCATGAACGCGGTATCGAGTGAAATACATTCCCGGTCCATCCCATGGACGCGGTATCGAGTGAAATACATTCCCGGTCCATCCCATGGACGCGGTATCGTGTGAAATACATTCCCGGTTCATCCCATGAACTCGGTGTCGGGTGAAATACATTCCCGGTTCATCCCATGAACGCGGTATAGAATCGACTTTAACATTTAAACGCTCTTTTAAGACAGATTAAGATAATACCATGCTTTCCTTTTAAATCAACTAAGGCAATATTATGCCCTCCTTTTTAAACCGAAACACTTTCCTTTTTAAAGTCAAGTAACAACATTCTTTTTCCAAAAGTTCAAGTTGCCTAATTTCAAATACTCAAGTCTTTTAGTTTCGAAAGATTCCATAGTTCATAGTCTAAATCAAATAACGTAATCTTTTTAAAACAATTGAATAACGCATGTCTTATGTGTGAGTAGGTTATTCTTGTTTATAACAATCTTATTAAAGCAGCCATGATCTACGAAATGTAATACAATTTTGTCTTATCTTAGCTTCTATGCAGATGGAGGTTTCTACTGGTTTTAATATAAATTAATTATTGTCAATACATTTTCCTTTATTAACGTTGCAGTGGTTCGTTCGATACTTATTCTCGTTTCCGAAATCAGTAAAACATTATTCTTTAAAAACCAAGTACTCATTACTCACGAATGAAGTTTCATACTTTTTAACAAAATTCATATCAATTCAATTAAGTCAAGTCTCTTATCTTTTAAGATCAATAAACCATTCTTTTTATCTCTCTTAAGTCGTTATACCTAACTTCCCATAAAGCTAGTATAACTCTTAAGCTTTCAAAAACGATTCTTAATTCCTTTGAAATACTTCAAGATTCTTATTATTTAAAACTCAAGTCAAAAGACATCGAAGTAAAACCACGTTCAGTTAACACACGTACGTCTACCGTACTATATATATATATATTCTTTTAAAATATCATGTTCAAGAGGATAGGAAGAATCACATACCTCGCGACGATTATCGACAATTAGCAAAACGCTCCAAAGTATTCTAACCTTGCTCGCCTTTTCCACCCTTTCAGTAGACCACGCTACCCGAAGAACTTCAACCTATAACGGTCATATAAGTCTATCAACGTCTAGAATACTCTGTAGAATAATTCTAGATACAAGATTCCTTATTCTACGGAAAATCGGGCAGCACTTTCCTACCCGTCAAAATAAACAAGTCTCATCAGAATACAATCTACATGTAAGTCTGATTCAATTCTCTTCTTATATACCTTACGACGGTGTATTTTATATACACCTTTTAGTCGATTTTAGTTAGTCTTTTGTCGTTTGCATATAAGTGTCGTATTAGGATAGTTTTCTTTCTTTTGAGTCAAAGTGGTTAAAATGGCCAAATGGCGGAAAAGGAGCAAAAAGGGCAAAGAGGAGATGCGGTGAAAGCAGAGAAAGTGGCGAACGAGGCTAAAATCGGACCAGCGCATGGCCTCCTGCGACAGCGGGGCGCGGCGCCACTATTCAGTCGAAGACTTCGTCGCGCCTCGCACGGCAGAATCACGAGCGCGGCGCTAAACATCCGAGAGCTACGAAGATCTGACGCGGCGCACCGCACGGCGAATATCGGGCGCGGCGCCAAAACACTCGACGGATCGCAGAACTTCGTGGCCATGGCTATCTGCGGGCGCAGCGACGCGGAAAAATTAGGTCTTTTGGCCAGTTTTTGGGCGAACTGCGAGAAAAGAAGGAGCGTTTTTAAACCTATATAAGGAGAACCTGGCGGTTTCAAGGGTTCCTTACCTGACTTCAAGATTTTGGCTTGGAGATTGGATACCATTAACTTAGTACTTTCTTTTCCTTTTTCTTTACTTTATTTTCAGTTTTGTATGATGAACATGGAATTAGTTCTTGTCATGTCAATGACTAGGAACTAATTCCCTTATAGGGCTTTCTATGTTGAATTTCTTGAAACTTATGCTATAAATTAATGCATGCCTATGGTTGTTTTTCTTATTGAGAGATCTATCCAATAATTGAGTTGAATTCTTGGTAACTAATTGACAACTAGTTATCACTATATGATTTCTAATCAGATTCTGAAAAGGGGGGATTGTGAATATGATGTAAGTTGGGTAGACAGGATTGAATTGGGGATGAAAATACCTCAATTAGTTTTGTAGCGTTGATGAGAGGCTTAACAACCCTAATTTTGCGCATTGTGCGTGACGGTCAACTAGGTTTTTGTTCTTAATCCTCCTATAGAGTTACCCTTATCACCGAAGGTAGGTAAGGAACAATCTTTGGGGTTGAGTGTTTATATAACCCTAACGGGAGTATAAAACGATTTCGTAAACATGCTTTCTCCAAAAGAAGAATACCATAAGTAATGCATTAGTAAGTAGCATAAGCGGATAGTGAGGATACATAGAAGCCCTATTCTCATCACATCTGAAGTAATTCTTTATATTTACGTATCTTTAATAATTCTTAGTTATAAACCAAACAATCAATCATTAATTCACCAAATAGATACTAGAAAATAGATAGTTGGTACTTGAACCCTAATCCTAGAGGACGATATTCGGTCTTATCTAAGACTATACTACTTGATACGATAACGTGCACTTGCGTTTAAAAGTGTGTGCATCTTACCGCGCATCAAGTTTTTGGCGCCGTTGCCGGGGATTAGGCATAGTTCAATATCAAATTTGTCTATTTTTAATTTCTAATTTGGTTTTATGTATAGTTTTTTTTTAATTTTGTTTGTTTTATGTATTTATCGTGTGAAAACAAGGGTGCCGTGATTCTTTGTTGGTTTTGATGCATCTCAGGGATCCTGAAGATATGGATTACTACTGTCAATATGATCGAGCTCCAACCATAGAGGAAGAGAGGGAGGAATTGCGAGAAACTATACTTAGCCTCACTAAATCTCAAGCTCAGTTCATGGACGAAATGAGGTTGGCCATAAAGAAGTTGGAAACGCAAATAGCAGAACTCGCGATAATATTCAACAGCGAACAACAAGTTGAGGAGCCTGAATCACACCCAACTATTGAGGAATCTGGTGAGATAGTTAGTGTAGAGAAGGAAAAGATTGCAGAAATCCAATTATTCACCTTCTTGGATTCTGTGAAAATTCTTTTTCGTGCACCTATCACAGAAGAAACACCACTAGCTATCACAAATGACTCCCAATTAAGAATTGCATACCATCAAGGGCAACCCCCAGAGTCAAGAGATGTAGAGAATTTCACGGTTTCCTACAAAATAAGAAGCCTAAAAGACAAACTCATCTTGTGTGCTTGGGGGATACTTGTATGTTTAAGGCCCCTGTTTGAACAAATAGTTATAGGGAAATTGAGACCTATAGCAATAACTCTGTGAATTGCAAACAGTTCGCAGAAGTATCCAATGGGCACTCAGAAAGGTTAATTGCGTCCGGCTAAAAGACGTTAAAGACAGCGCTTGTTGGGAGGCAACCCAACGTTTTTCAATTATGTCATTTTAATTTCTGTCTTTAGTTTATTTTATTTTGTCTAGAACAATCTCACGGTCTTGGGGGCTTGTGTTTGAGCTGTGATTGACAGGTACAGGGAAATAAGCTGAAGAAAAGCAAGGATTTCGAAGCGGGTAAGCGCTGATGCGAGGCGGCGCCAAAAGAATGAGCAGCACTGAAGTTTAAAGCGCGCGCCAGGAGCAGGCGCGGTAGATTCGAAGGTTTGCGAGTTTAGCGCGCGGCCAGGGAAGCGAGCGCGGCGCCAAAATATCTGAGAGGTCGAAGTTTAAGCGCATGGCGCGATGTGAGGCGCAGAAAGTCGAAGCGAGCGCAAGTTTAGCGCCCATGGCTAGCGAGGCGTGGCGGCGGCGAATCGAAACTTAAAACGCCCAAAAATCAGATTTTCCCCAATTCCAAAATCAAAAACCTAACCTTCCCTCTCCAAAAATCCACGAAACTTCAGAAATTTTCCCCACAAATCCTCCACAAATTCAACCCAACCACAACCTAAACTCCTAAATTCCTAAAATCCCACAACTATCTCAAACAACGAAGCTCCATTCCACAGCCTCAACCTATAAATTAGAACAAGAAAAGCTTGGATTTTCTCATAAAAGGTAATACCTTTATTGGTGTTCTTGAGTTCTCTATTAAAGTCATAGGAGATAGTAATTTGAAGGAGTATTGTAGTTGGAGTAGTTTGGGTGCTGAAAAGTGATTGAGAAGTTGGAGAAAATAGTAGAAAAGGAGGTTGTGGCATTGTTGAAGTTTGGGGGTGTTATCGCTGCTAGTTGTTGAGTGTGTAGGAGACATTGTGCCACAAAAATTAGAAGCTGCAGATTTTGTTTAAAAATGGCCACCAGAAAGAGAAGAGGATCCACATCTACCCCAACCCCACAATACGATGAAAATAGATTTGTGAGTTACCAGGCCTTCCAAAGATACAAAAGGCTTGATACCAGACCCGTAATTCCAGAAAGAGGAATGGATTACCAAAGGGGATCATATGGGGAGGAAGACATTTATGAGCCCATCCGGGCTATGATAGAGCTAAGGGGGTGGAAGAGATTTGTCAATCCGGAGAAGATAAAACCAGTGAATACAATAATGGTGCGAGAATTTTATGCAAACTTTCGGAGAGGACAGAAAGGGTGCTTTGTGGAAATTATATGCTGTGGCCGGAAGCAATAAATCGACTCTAAAAAGCTGGATGTTGAAGGAGGAATTGGTGATCGGAGCCATTTTAGAACATGGTCTAGAGCACCGACAACATCAATCGGGATACCTGCAAACACCGCTACCACGGAGCCGCTGAGATTGGAAGAAATGGATCCGAGCACCGAGTAGGTGCCCGATTCAACAAAGCGACAAGGCTTGGTGTATTTAAATCGATGCGCGTGATTCCATCCACGTACTTCACCAGAGTGCCAGAAGACAGAATTAAGCTAGTATATGGAATCATGACGGGAAAAATAATTGATGTGGGGAAAGAGATAGTGCAGAGCATCGAAGAAATCAGCAGGTTGGTGACAACAGGTGGATTGGGACACGGCTCGCTTATTACCAGTCTATGCCACATGAGTGCGGTCCCACAACTACCCACAGATACTCGTGAAAGAAACCAACTGCCAGTGTCCTATGGGATAGTGCACTCTTTCCCAGACCCCAGCCCGTGACGGACGGAGAAGCGGCAGTGGCAGCAGAGGCGCCATGGATGAAGATGAGCTGAAATAGGGGCTCAATATGGCGAGACCCACCGGCCAACCACAAGAGCGAGAACCTTCGGATCCCACAATGGGGCAATTGTACCAACACGGAGGAGAGATGATGCAGACGCTGCAAACGATAGTACAAGGGCGAAAGAAACAAGGCAACAAATCGACGAGCTGAGTGCCTTGTTCAACCAATGGTCGATGCATTATCCACCGCCACCACCACCATTTTAACCAAAGTTTATAAGTGTCTTATTTTCTTTACCGCCTTTGAGTCTACACACATTGGGGACAATGTGTGATTTAAGTTTGGGGGTGTTTTATTTGTGGGTCATGTTATGTTTTATTTAAGTCTTTTTATTTGTTTTATGTTTATTTTGAGTCACCAAATTTTTTTCTTTTTGAGTCATAATTGCCTGTCAAAGATCATGTATGCTGTAGTGCTAGAAACACCTAGTGAAGTAAGGTGGAATAATGTAAAGGAATTGAAGCAACTATCTAAACACTTAGGTTAGATATGCCAAAAACTCACAGAATCTGTCTATTTGGAGTTTCTTGCTTGAGTTATGCATGCTAAATGATAAATGCTTATGTGTTATGATTGCTTGCTATTTGAGGCGAAATAGTTAGGATATGCATGCTAGGGAGATGACTCAGGCATTTCTTTGATAGCCAATTCTAACCATTCTTTTCTATCCCGTACTTTAAAAATATCCCTAGTCAGCCCCATTGAGCCTAAATTTGAAACTTCTTCTTTGACACCCTATATTCCCACAAATTGTGCCATAAGTGAAAATATGAAATAGTGGAGTACATTGTGTTAAAAAGAAGAAACAAAAAGAGTGAACAAGTTTGATGCACCCCAATGGAAAAGTAATAAGAAAGAGGCAAAAGCCTAAGTTTGGGGGTGCCTATTAGTATAATACACTTCACTCTCCCAAAACAAAAGAGGGGAAGGATATAATTAAAGTGAAGGAAAGAATCAAAAGAAAAAGGGAAAAATTAAAAAGTCAAAGAGCTTATGGTACATAAAACAAGGCCTAAATGCCTTTCTTTACCAACCCCTACCTAAGCCTACATTACAACCCTCAAAGTCCTGAAGATCTCTTTTATGCATATCCAGAATTAGTGGAGATTAACAAGTAAGCATGCCATAGGAATTCTTGAACTTATATGCATGATTTAGTATATTGACTTCCATTAAGCATGATGAATATGAGTTTGCGAAATATTTAGCTTCATGTGTTTAGTGTGCTGAAAATTTCATGCTATATGTTCTGCGATATTATTACGCTAACCTTCATGTTTTTCTAGTTAACATTTATGCAGCAAAAGTGATTGATGACAGGGAGTCTTTTATTTTTCGTTTCTTTGAGTCTTTTAAGTTTATTTCTTTCTATCTTTGCTCGAGGGCGAGCAAAGGTTAAGTTTGGGGGTATTTGATCGGTGTATTTTATATACACATTTTGAGTCAGTTTTAGTTAGTCTTTTGTCCCGTTTTGCACATATAAGTGTTGTATTAGGATAGTTTTTCTTTCTTTTGAGTCAAAGTGGTTAAAAATGGCCAAATGGCGGAAAAGGAGCAAAAAGAGGGCAAAAGAGATGCCAGAGTGAAAGAGAAAGTGGCGAACGAGGCTAAAATCGGACCAGCAAGGCCTCCTGCAGACAGCGAGGCGCGGCGCCCACTATTCGAGAGGCGAAGACTTCGGTGCGTGGCGCCTCATGCCGGATGCAGGCGCGCTAAACATCCGAGGAGCTACAGAAGATACAGCGCCGCGGCGCCAGCAGACAACAGAACTCAGGGCCTCGGCGCCCAACCACTCGACGGATCGCAGAACTTCCGGAGCCGCGCGCTATCTGCGCAGGCCGCGCGCCGACGCGGAAAAATTAGGTCTTTGACGGATTTTTGGGCCGAACTGCGAGGAAAAGAAGAGGCGTTTTTAAACCTATATAAGGAGAACCTAGGCGCTTTTCAAGGGTTCCCTTCAACAACTCAAGATTTTGGCTTGGAGATTGGATACCATTAACTTAGTACTTTCTTTTCCTTTTTCTTTACTTTATTTTCAGTTTTGTATGATGAACATGGAATTAGTTCTTGTCATGTCAATGGCTAGGAACTAATTCCCTTATAGGGCTTTCTATGTTGAATTTCTTGAAACTTATGCTATAAATTAATGCATGCCTATGGTTGTTTTTCTTATTGAGAGATCTATCCAATAATTGAGTTGAATTCTTGGTAACTAATTGACAACTAGTTATCACTATATGATTTCTAATCAGATTCTGAAAAGAGGGGATTGTGAATATCTTTGTAAGTTGGGTAGACAGGCTTGAATTGGGGATGAAAATACCTCAATTAGTTTTGTAGCGTTGATGAGAGGCTTAACAACCCTAATTTTGCGCATTGTGCGTGACGGTCAACTAGGTTTTTGTTCTTAATCCTCCTATAGAGTTACCCTTATCACCGAAAGGTAGGTAAGGAACAATACTGGGGTTGAGTGTTTATATAACCCTAACGGGAGTATAAAACGATTTCGTAAACCTGCTTTCTCCAAAAGAAGAATACCATAAGTAATGCATTAGTAAGTAGCATAAGCGGATAGTGAGGATACATAGAAGCCCTATTCTCATCACATCTGAAGTAATTCTTTATATTTACGTATCTTTAATAATTCTTAGTTATAAACCAAACAATCAATCATTAATTCACCAAATAGATACTAGAAAATAGATAGTTGGTACTTGAACCCTAATCCTAGAGGACGATATTCGGTCTTATCTAAGACTATACTACTTGATATGATAACGTGCACTTGCGTTTAAAAGTGTGTGCATCTTACCGCGCATCACCTTCCTTCTATATCTTATACTTAATCTCAAATTACTACGATATGTAATCTCCAATTACAATAGAAGGACAAGATATTTACCTCGATAAGCCCAAAATTATCCAAGTTTAAATGTCGATCCTGAGCAAGGTTTAGCTCATATTCTGTACGCTCCAATTCGCTCCAAGAAACCCTTAGAAGTTCTACACAACTTCTACTTAATACTTCAACCAACTATGAAGATTTTCCCTAGGGTTTCGTTTAGTGACTAAAGGAAGTATAGTAGTATTTTTAGGCTTTTAGTATAGAGGTAACTTTGGAATACTACAAGGTATTTGGGCCAAGGTATTTTGGAATAACAACAATACTTGGAGAATACTTTTCTACCAAGGGGGGGGGGTGTTTCGGCTATTACTACTAGAAAGGGGGGGTATTTCGGCCGAGGGCCTTCTCAAGGGGGAGGGGGAGGCTTGGACGAAAACTACTGACTAAGAGGAGGATTTTAAGACTTGGAAAATGTTTTGTGGATGAAGAAGTCTTCAACTAAGGGGGTATTTATAGGGCCTTGATGGCCAAGATTAAGGCAAGTGGAGGCAAGTGGAGGTGGGGATGTGAGCAAGTGTATCTTATCCATCTACTACACAAATATCCTACCTAACCTTGACCATAGTTTTAACACCAAAAACGTGCCAACAAAAGCCCACAATGCCGTCCACTTTGAGGGTGACACATGTCGCCCTCCCGTTGGTCCAAAATATTTTATCTCTGAAATATCCGCAAAATAATAAATGTCGCGAACCGTAATTTTCCCTTCGCAAGGTTCGGAAAACTTTTCGTCGGAAAACAATTCTTTTCGTTAGTTGTGCACAAATTTTCGTCCCTTATGCCTACTTAAGGCTTGAACTTTTGACGTGCACGCCTACGCATACTCCGAAATACGGGGTATAACATTCTCCCCTCCTTAGAAACATTCGTCCCGAATGTTCCTTCTCAAGACGGATAACGATAAAGTTCCTCTTAACTTAAACAAGTTGCCAATGCCACACATGGCCACAAAATAACATACGCGCAAATACTGAAATCCAAGTCCACGAGGAATCACCTCTATTATCGCAAAAGCTCCCACTCAAGGGCTAAAAGATACTCCTTTCGCACCTTTTCTTCACAAAAGAAATGATCACTTCCGTTCTCTTAACACATGTTCACTTCTTCCCTTACTCATCGTACCCTTCTCATACCCAAACTCCTCTTACTATACGTACCATATTTCTGTCATTGCCTCAGTTTCCAAAATCTCAGGGTTACTATCTCCAACTTGGTCATCATTAACTGGGAACACTCTGGATGGATCCCCGATACTTTTCTGAACATATCCACATCCTGCTGGATCAAGTACGGACCAACTATCTGAACCTTGCCAATATCGAACCAATCGACCGGTAACCTACACTTCCGCCCATACAAGGCTTCATAAGGCGATATCCGAATATCAAATGGTAGCTATAATGATACTCACTCAACAAGAGGCACATAATCCTCGCCGCTACCGAAATCAAAACACCGCCCGGCGGTGAATGCACATCGAGACTCACCGAGTTCCTAACCCCCGCCTGGTAAAACCTCCAGAAAAAGAAATAGCCGCAAACTGGGCTCCACTGCCCGTCATAAAGTAAAAGTAGGAACCCCGTGCAGCCTTACAACCTTCCTGATATACAACATCTCGCATAACCCTCCGCGAGTAAATACCCCGATCGAAAGACAAGATGGTGACCATCGGCCCGACCATCGCATACACGAACTCGCATAACGGCATCTACACTGGGCCTGGCGCCTCATGATCCTACCACCGCGGGACCACCACGAACTGACCCACCACATTACAAAGTCGCGGGTTGACCCGCGACGGCCTCAACCCGACCCGCTATCGCGCCAAACTCTTGTTCCCTCGATCCGGAACAAACTCACTAATCAAGTCACGAAAACCTAGTGGTCTCCTCAGCTCAACTACCCTCTTTCATTTCATACCACTCAGGGACTTATCACACAAATATATCCCACGTATACTATGTACCCTGATAAAGGTCGAACATAAAAATAATCTTTTACTCAAGATGGCCTCGCATCTAAGGTCTCTACGTATAATATTCTAGGGCTCACAATTTACCTGTCCCCCAATCTTACCCTTCTAACTAACCATGTTTTCTAATCACAATTTAACATAATGCTATCTGAACATAATACTTAGAACTTCATCATAACATCAACGCATACTAGTTTCGAGAGGGGTAAGAATATACCTGTATCATCTGCTTCATTTTTCCTTAGTCGCTTTAATCCTAATCCTGCCCTGCCGGGCGCATAGCTATAGAAGGCAATGAACACCCATCTTGCGAGGCTGCATCATTCTCGCCTGCATTCTCCTATGAGCACGATCTCTCGTCACATGGCCACGACGGCGCAGTGAAACAAGCACCGATAAAAAAGCGACATTCCGGGATGATGCACGCCACATCGCGCACTTGAGGGACATAAATCCTGGCAGCTAGAACCCATGTATATCTCAGAAACGAAGCCACGAGCTCGACCAGCTCGAATACCCGACGCCCCGAAGGCGCAGAGGACCACTCGTCTGGCGGAGGTACATAATTAGCTCTTTGAGGCGGTCCGCCTCGAAAGTTACCAAAGGACCTGCTGTCACGGCCTCTCTTCGCGATCTTGGCCATTCCGTCGACCTCTCCGCTCCTCACACCCAAGTGCATAAGCCTGCATGCGGGCAATGTCCATGCCCGGCTGAAGAGCTACACCCGAACAAGCCTCTGCCAAGTAGTCATCGAGTCCGGTGACGTAGCGGTGTACTCTGTCCTCCATATCAGCTACTAACGCGGGGACATACCGAGCCAATGAGTCGAACTCCACATTGTACTCCCGAACCGTATGCGGCCCGCCTCAGCGTCAAAAATCAGCCGGCCGAGCCTTCTCATCTGCGAGGCAAGAAATGTGCAAGAAATGCCCCGAGAACTCGTCCCATACTGGAAGTGCATACTCTCCGGGACAGCTCCGCGATCAAACGATCATTGCAGATCACGCGGCCGATGCGTACCTAAGACCACCGACTCGGTCTCGAAGCCTTGATCACTCACGATCCAGAATCGCTTCGGATGAACTCCTGCGGATCATCCTCAGGCCTCGACCCGTAGAACTCTGGCGGGCTACAACTCAGGAAGTCCCGTAGCCTCAAACTATCTGATCTCGGGTGAACCATGGGTACTACTGGAACTGCTGCGTCCAGCCTATCCTCATGTCTGGCCACGATCACGGCGAATCGGGCCATCTCTTAGTAACCCAACTCCTCTCCGGTGTGGGGTGGAGGCTCAGTCTTGTGGTCTCAGCCCACCGCTGCTGCGGCTCTAAACTCTACTGGGCTGGCGGCGTCGCAAAACTCGCCGTCTGAAGCACTATCTCAGGTAATGACCGGGCCTGCGCCCTCGTACTCCTCTGTATCCTACTAGGAGCTCCCTCGGCTGTCTTGCCCATCTGGGCCCGGGTTGCCTTGCGCGGAGGCATAACTGGTAAAAACGAAATACGTCAGAGGGGTCCAACTTATAACACAGCTCTAAGGCACGATCTCAGAATGAGAAGAATGGAAACCAACCCTAAATGTCCTGCAGCCTCCTGATTATAGATGTGGTGCACAACACATCGATAATCAAGACTCTACTAGACACGATCTGTAGACATTTTCCGAGGATTAACTGCTCTGATACCACTTTTGTCACGACCCGAACCCGGGCCCGTGACTGGTGCCTTACCCGGGCACCCAAGTAGACATACATCAGAGTAACCAGCGGAATATAAAACAAGACATGAAACAATATAGAATGAGAACAGTTTATCCAAGTAAAGATCTTCTTTCGGCATGTATATAAACAAGTTTGAATAGTTACATCCCTTTTACAAACTCCGCCCAACAAGATTACTGCACCTAAGGATGTTATAACAACTATGACGGGACGGGGCCGCCATACCACAGATGTACAAGAACCTACAACTCGGGAAACATACCAAAAGATAAGCCTCGAGAAACGGAGCTTCCCAATCTGAATCGTGATCACATGGCGAGGATCGACAACCGGTGTACCTCACTGCGGCATGAACGCGGCCCAAGGAGGTCGATAACAGTACCAAGTATGTGGCGAAAATCAGAACGAAATCATAACGATCTAAAATAAAGCAGAGACATGTATGATAACAAAACTACGATTCACAACATAAAGCGATCATGTCAAGTCGTGGACTCACGCCTCAAAGTCATCCTCACGTGGAACTCCTTCCTCACTGCCGGCAGTCTAGGTATAAATCGTATGAAATACATTCCCAGCCCATCTCATGGACTCGGTATAGAATCGTGTGGAATACATTCCCGGTTCATCCCATGAACGCGGTGTCGAGTGAAATACATTCCCGGTTCATCCCATGAACGCGGTGTCGAGTGAAATACATTCCCGGTTCATCCCATGAACGCGGTGTACAGTGGAATACATTCCCGGTTCATCCCATGAACGCGGTATCGAGTGAAATACATTCCCGGTCCATCCCATGGACGCGGTATCGTGTGAAATACATTCCCGGTTCATCCCATGAACTCGGTGTCGGGTGAAATACATTCCCGGTTCATCCCATGAACGCGGTATAGAATCGACCTTAACATTTAAATGCTCTTTTAAGACAGATTAAGATAATTCCATGCTTTCCTTTTAAATCAACTAAGGCAATATTATGCCCTCCTTTTTAAACCAAAACACTTTCCTTTTTAAAGTCAAGTAATGCGATTCTTTTCCAAAAGTTCAAGTTGCCTAATTTCAAATACTCAAGTCTTTTAGTTTCGAAAGATTTCATAGTTCATAGTCTAAATCAAATAACGTAATCTTTTTAAAACAATTGAATAACGCATGCCTTATGTGTGAGTAGGTTATTCTTGTTTATAACAATTTTATTAAAGCAGTCATGATCTAGGAAATGTAATACAATTTTGTCTTATCTTAGCTATGCAGATGGAGGTTTCTACTGGTTTTAATATAAATTAATTATTGTCAATACATTTTCCTTTATTAACGCTGCAGTGGTTCGTTCGATACTTATTCTCGTTTCCGAAATCAGTAAAACATTATTCTTTAAAAACCAAGTACTCATTACTCACGAATGAGGTTTCATACTTTTTAACAAAATTCATATCAATTCAATTAAGTCAAGTCTCTTATCTTTTAAGATCAATAAACCATTCTTTTTATCTCTCTTAAGTCGTTATACCTAACTTCCCATAAAGCTAGTATAACTCTTAAGTTTTCAAAAACGATTCTTAATTCCTTTGAAATACTTCAAGATTCTTATTATTTAAAACTCAAGTCAAAAGACATCGAAGTAAAACCACGTTCAGTTAACATACGTACGTCTACCGTACTATATATATATTCTTTTAAAATATCATGCTCAAGAGGATAGGAAGAATCACATACCTCGCGACGATTATCGACAATTAGCAAAACGCTCCAAAGTATTCTAACCTTGCTCGCCTTTTCCACCCTTTCAGTAGACCACGCTACTCGAAGAACTTCAACCTATAATGGTCATATAAGTCTATCAACGTCTAGACTACTCTGTAGAATAATTCTAGATACAAGATTCCTTATTCTACGGAAAATCGGGCAGCACTTCCCTACCCGTCAAAATACACAAGTCTACTGTAAATACAGTCCTATGTAAGTACAGTTCAATTCTCTTCTTATATACCTTCCTTCTATATCTTATACTTAATCTCAAATTACTACTATATGTAATCTCCAATTACAATAGAAGGACAAGATATTTACCTCGATAAGCCCAAAATTATCCAAGTTTAAATGTCGATCCTGAGCAAGGTTTAGCTCCTATTGCATGCGCGCTCATTCGCTCAAGAAACCCTTAGAAGTTCTACACAACTTCTACTTAATACTTCAACCAACTATGAAGATTTTCCCTAGGGTTTCGTTTAGTGACTAAAGGAAGTATAGTAGTATTTCTAGGCTTTTAGTATAGAGGTAACTTTGGAATACTACAAGGTATTTGGGCCAAGGTATTTTGGAATAACAACAATACTTGGAGAATACTTTTCTACCAGGGGTGTTGGCTAGTACTACTAGGAAGGGGGTAGTTCGGTAGGCCTACCGAGGAGGGGAGGCTTGGACGAAAACTACAACTAAGAGGGGGAGGATTTTAAGACTTGGAAAATGTTTTGTGGATGAAGAAGTCTTGACTAAGGGGGTATTTATAGGGCCTTGATGGCCAAGATTAAGGCAAGTGGAGGCAAGTGGAGGTGGGGATTTGGGCAAGTGTACTTATCCATCTACTACACAAATATCCTACCTAACCTTGACCATAGTTTTAACACCAAGCGTGCCAACAAAAGCCCACAATGCAGTCCACTTTGAGGTGACACGTCGCCTCCCGTTGGTCCAAAATATTTTATCTCTCGGAAAAATCCGCAAAAATAATAAATGTCGCAACCGTAATTTTCCCTTCGCAAGGTTCGGAAAACTTTTCGTCGGAAAACAATTCTTTTCGTTAGTTGTGCACAAATTTTCGTCCCTTATGCCTACTTAAGGCTTGAACTTTTGTACGTACGCCCTTACGTACATACTCTGGAAATACGGGGTATAACAATAATGAGTTATCAGACCTGCTGTGAGAGAAACCCATAGTCAAAACATAGTCAACAAACCTCTTATACCAAGCCTGTGGAGACTGCTTAAGCCCATACAAAGACTTCTTCAACAAACATACATGATTAGGATATCTAGTATCCCTAAACCACAACGGCTGATGCATATACACTGTCTCCTTGAGATCACCATGTAGAAAAACATTCTTCACATCTAGCTGATGAATGGGCCATGATTTAGAAAGAGCCAAGCTGAGCACAGTGCGAATGGTAGCCGGATTAACCACCGGGCTAAATGTCTCACCACAATCCACACCAACCTGTTGAGTCTTACCATCACCTACAATACGAGCCTTATGCCTTGCAAATGAACCGTTAGAATTTTCCTTATGAGCAAAAATCCACATAGACCGAATAATATTAACACCATATGGACACCGACCAACTCCCACGTCTTATTATCAATAAGACCATTATATTCATCGGTCATGACAATTTTCCAATTAGGGTCATTTAAGGTAGACACTGGATTACGGGGTAAGAGTGGCCTAAGAATATTAGAATTTAAATTAAAATGTATT
The DNA here is from genome assembly GCA_029844215.1 of Przewalskia tangutica. NCBI lineage: Eukaryota > Viridiplantae > Streptophyta > Magnoliopsida > Solanales > Solanaceae > Przewalskia > Przewalskia tangutica. Next base: position 136,433,090 of record CM056720.1, on the reverse strand, counting down.
TTTGGTTTAAAAATATCCCGTTAACTGCGAGTGATTGGACCATGACGCAGGGCTGGATTGGGTGAATTTTAGGAATTTTGGGGAGATGATACGGACTGGCCAGCTGGTAGTGGTCCTGTTTTTGTTGGCTCATTTTCGGAAAATCCCGTCGGAGGCGCCGTGGCGCTGAAGACAAATTTTGGGACATATCCGAAAAATGACAGAGAATATAGGAGGAGATATCATCATCCAAAAAATCATACGAACTAGGCACAGGAGTTTCTACTTTAGAAAATGGAAATTGGGACTCATCAAAGATAACATGACGAGTAAGAATGATTCGTTTAGATGACAAATCAAAGCATTTGTAACCACAATGATTTGACGGATAACCCAAAAACACACAAGGGGTAGAACTTGCCTAAAGTTTGTTAATTGTGGTGGATGGAAATATATTCATTTTGTATCGTACAAGAAAGGAATCCCTTTTGTGTATGTGCCGCTTTTCCCCGTCCGAGAATCTCCATCTGTGGATAACACAAGCACCCAAATACTCTAAGATATGTATACGAGGGAGTCTTATTATATAAAATTTGAAGAAGGGACGAATATGTCAAACCTTTGGAAGGAAGAATGTTAAGAATATCGGTAGCCATTTGTAGAGCATGATACCAAAAATAAGGGGGTACAGAAGAATGAACCAAGAAAGTTCGGATAATATTATTAATGGTACGAATTTTGCGTTCGACTTTCACATTTTGTGAAGATGTATGAGGACAAGAAAAATGAAAATTAATTCCATTATTAGCACAAAATTTCCGAAACTTCCCATTGTCATATTCTTTGCCATTATCACATTGGATATTCTTGATTTCTCGTTCGAATTGAGTTTTAATGAAAGCTCTAAATTTTTGGAAGATGAAAAAAACTTGAGATTTCTTCGCTAATGGAAACGTCCATAAGAATTTAGAATAATCATCTAAAAATATAACATAATAACGGTGACCCAAAGAACTAAGAACAGGAGATGTCCATAAATCGCCATGAATAATGTCAAATGACATTGAAGTAGTAGAAGTAGAGGCGACAAATGGCAACTTAATAATTTTTCCTAAGGAACGAAATTGACAATTCGGAGTATTATGCGTACCCTTATACGAAATAAGTTTATTTTTATCTAAGACAAAAAAAATAAACGGCCCTGTATGACCCATACGAGCATGCCACAAGGAAGGAGCAATAGCTGCAAAAGTGGAAGGCATGGCTAGACGCGAGGAACCGAGACTTGGTGTGATTGGATAAAGATCCCGCCTACTGTCACACCTCATGACAGGACTCCCCCTCTTGAAATCCTACAAAAAAAAACCAAAGGGATCAAAATCAATAGAAACTCAATTGTCAGTGGTGAATTTACGGACAAACACCAAATTTTAATTAGTTTTGGGGCATAAAGGGTATTTTTCAAGACAAGTGGTGGGAGAGGACAAAGTTTTATCACCATAACCCTTAATTTGAATAGAATTTCATTACCACCAATGATACCACGATTACTACTCAAATTGGAATAAGATGAGAGAGTACCTTGATCGGATGTCATGTGGTAGTGGCGCATGTGTCCATGTACCAATTAGGGTCCGGTTGAGTCAAGCCAAGCGTGTGCATCGCGGCTTCAATGTCGATTTGTGTGGGTCCTGTTGTGTGATGAGCATGAGGGGGATGAGGACCGAGTATTCTGGACTGCTGCCCTGGCCCATAAGCTGATCTGAAACCCGGAGCCTGATCCGAGAACTGCTCGAGTAGTAGCGGCGCCGCGACAGCTGGCGAGATGGCGATTTGGGGATCTTTGGGACCACTTCCACCGTCCAGGGGTCCACTATGGGCCCCAGACCTGCTGTTGCTACTAACTTCCCGTGGTGGCTGACCGTCACCACTACTGTTCCGATTGTTGCCGTTGTTACCGCCGCGATTTTTGTCATTATTTTTTCGATTTTGGCCCTTCTTGCTACCACCGTGGTTGTGATTGGAAGGGGAAAAAATTGAAGTAGTTATCATGAAGACGGGGCTAGCTCCGATAGACACCCTTTTAGCCAAACCCGCTTCTTCCTAAGTGAGCATGGAGCGGGCTAGATAGAACTCTGACAAGGGGTTACTTTGACGAATAACTGAAGCAACCCCTGTATATGCCTCGGACAGACCGACAACCATCTGAAGAACGAGACGACTGTTAGTAACAGGAGCACCCACGTTGCGAAGTTGATCTGCCAAGTCCTTGAGGCGTTTGCAATAAGAAGAAACGTTAGAAAAATTCGTCATAGCAACTTGAGAAAATTCCTGCTCAAGGATAACAATGCGAGAATAACTGTTATCTTGGAAGATATCACGCAATCGATTCCACGCCGCCATAACTGTGGAGTTGGGTTCCATAATCGACTGTAAAAGGTCCAAGGAGATAGTGACATAAATCCACTAGAGAACCTTTGCATCAAGCATGACCCATAAGTTTGGATCAACTGCTTTGGTGGACACAACCGTTGTAGACACCGTATCACCCTCCGTAGGAGCAGCGAGAGGAATGATGTGGTGAAAAACTTGATGTTCCATAGCATGAATCTTAAATAATTCCGCACACGTCCCATATTGGACGTTTTCTAGATCAAGAACAATAGGAAGAACGCTCTTGATGTTGGAAACTGTGAGGGCGGGATGAAACATGTTTTTATCAGTCATGGTGAATAAAACACGAAGATTCGGAGAAGGAAATTTGTGAGGGAGGATTTTTGGAAGATAAGAGAGGCTCGAATTTTGTAGAAAAAACCGAGAGGTTCTCGAAAAAATTGAGAATTTAGAGAAAGAAATTTGAGGGGCGGAAACAAGGTAAAGAGAACCTAGACTCTTGATACCATGAAAGAATTAATCTCTTGATTATTCTTATTGATGAAAGACATATATATACAAGTTACAATAGGATAATCATATTTCTACTTTACATCTAAATCCATATTCTATAAGGAGACTAATTATACAATTATGATAATATTACACTCCTAATTATGGTACAAGGCTAAATCTAAAATACATCAAATATACAATAGAATCTAGCAATATTTGGACTGTTTGGCCGTGACTGGCAATATCCCAATCCTTCTTGGTTTGGGATATTTAACATCCCTAAAATATTATTTTTCTGTACAAATTTGAATTAGTCAGACTCGAAATCGGATACTGGATCCAGAGTGAAAAATTTTAAAAAAAAACTATTTTGAGTGTTGATCATGACAATCCCTCTCGAACTTCAAGGGGGGAGGGGGGGGGGGGGGGTGCTAGAGTAGAGGCTCAACAACAAGTTGAGTTTCGCAAGTCCAACAGTCATGTCGAACCATTAAGGAAAAAGGCCTGTATGATGGACTAAAGCCCACTTTTGCGGGTAGTCCAATTTTTAAACTATTTGGTGTCCAAAGACTACTGACTCGACTAATTTTGGTCCGCCTGGTCTAGGCTCATTAAGAAGGATAGAGTGCTTTTTACCAAGAAGTTTTCTATACTCAGGCGGCCTGAGATCTCTAGTTAAGAGTAGGGATCTCAATAATTCCACCATATTTCTTGTTGATACGTTGTTTACTTGTATAGAGTAATTCATTTCTTTATTACTAATATTTTTCTTATAAAATAGAAACATGTCTTGTACATAATTCATTTTCCAGTTCTGAATGAAAGTTCACGAATTGTCTCTCTATAATTCTATATATCATCATTTGAGTGTACGTTGACTTAGAATTTCTCCCTTCTGAATTTTACATTATGTACAACATTGACCTGACTTCGCTTCGAATAAGTTTACGATCTTCAATAATGGTTGCCATAAGTCATAAGATTTAGAATGGAACTCTAGTTTTAATTTTCTCTCCTCTAACCATGGTTAAATATTTTGCTATCATCGTTCCTTCATCAAGGGAAAATGGAGCTATTATCTTTTACACAATATATCAGTTATTTGAGAAAGAAACCACAATAAGAGTAATTTCGGTATAAAAATGCATATAACTAATGTATGAATAGTCTGTCATTAACTCATATAAAGTAGGGGTGTTCAACGGGGCGGGTCCCGGAGGTACGGGTGGGAGGGTCGGGACGCGGGATCCGGCGGGATTAGCGGGACGGGTCGGGATTGGAATTTGAGGGTTTTTTTGCCACTTAATTTTAAAAAATAATAAATATAAACAATTCAACAATTGAACAAGATAGTGTAATAAAACATCTCAAAGTTATTTTTGTGCCTCTTATATTATTTAATAGAAATATGATTTTTTTGTAATACAATTTCAAAATTGCAACTTTGTGGTGTTGTTCAAAAGTTGCAAATCACATAATAAAATTACAATTAAAAAAATTAAATATGAAATCATATTTTTCGAATTTCCTCACAATGTCTTGAAGATTTTCTGTTGGAATTGAAATTTGTTGGTCAAATTATTCGGCGTCGTTCCCTCGGACAAGATTTCGTTGTAGTTGTAGTCTTCTTTTTCATTGATCTCCAGTTGACCGCACCTTCTACGCTCCGCTCGAATCCAATCTTTGAATGGAACTGCAATCTCCAATGTGTCTGCTGCCAATGAATGTCTGTGCTCTCATATTTGGAATCTTTCCGCAGAAAAAGCGCTTTCAGACACTGTTGATGACGCTTGGATGTTCAACACATCTCGGGTCATCTTTGATGCTGCCGGAAATGTCTTCTCATTCCTCCTCCAGTATTTCACCAAGTATTCATGTCCTTCATCATTGGTAATTAATTAGTACGATACAACACCCTACAAAATATAAACATCAAATTCGCTAAATTGTGAAGAAGTTGAACCACAAAACATTTTATTTCTAAGACCTTGAATACTAGCAGCAGAAACCATATGTTTTATAAGGTTGCAGCGAAGTGGTAGAAGATTGTACAGAAGCCGGTTGATTATTTACACTTTGTTCTTGGTTATATATATATATATATATATGTATATATACATACTTTTTTGCATTCAATACATATGCTAGACATAATTTCTTCTTTAGTTGGTTTGTGAGTTGGTTCTTTAGTTGGGTCTGTTGAAAGTACTTCTATACAATCATAAATCGTTTCTACAAGTGTTTTACAACCGTCTACTTTAATAGTCGAATTTAATACAGCATCAATAATATAAATAGTGGAAATAGGGGGAAATTTTTTAATTTTTTAAACATTTTTTCAATAGATGTCTTATAAGTTTGTTTTTTCATATTTTTTCAATAGATGTCTTATAAGTTTGTTTTTCCAAATACTCTTTGCGTCTTTGTATTTTTTTTACCTTTAAAAATAAAGGTTATAGCAAATTGTATTTTATCAAGAATGTTTTCAAAAAGTTTTAGGTCATCCTTTACAACTAATTTATAAATATGACACACACATCTTATATGAAAATGATCAGGAAAAGTTGAAGTTAATCGAACTTTTAAAAGTCTTATAACATTATCTAATATAATAGTCATAATTTTATTAATTATTCCATAGTAATCACAAATTTCATTAATATTTTGTGCAATAAAACTTCCAGTGTGCCTATCATCAATATATCTATATGCTAAAATATGTTTTTGTATAGACCAATTTTGATCTATCCAATGACATGTTACCGTTAATAATCATTACCGTTAGTACTACAGCCTATGTCAGAAGTGATATACACTTTGTCATTAAAATAATACAATGCATAACGTAAATATTTTTGATATTCACTTGCAATTTAAAAACATCTCTTCTAACAGTTGATCTAGGAAAATCATTAAAACATAATTATATGTTTCTCGAATTTAATGAATAAACCAAGAGAGGAAGGAAATGAAAAAGGCAATTCCTCCACCGCAATTAATTTTTCCATATTTTCCCAATCTTTGTTTTATCATATTTAAGACCAAAAATTCCTCCCGTCGTCAGGTTAATTTGACTTTGTACTTGGTCGGGGAACACTATATGAATCTTGTCCCGACTCAGATGACATTGGCACACCCGATTTTTAGCCTGATATCGATTCCATCTAGCTATGTGTTCGCTTTGTACTCAATAAATCTCTCATCCCACCTTGACCTTTTCTAGGTTTTAAATTTCTAAACATTTTTACAAATTTTACATCTAGCTAGTTGATTATCAATGTCCCATCAAAAAATTTCCATGAAGCTGACTTTAATTTTCGTTGTGTGGTGCCTCGACTTATACTAGGGGGAATAGGAGGCATTCCAGTTTCAGTTTGAGGCTAAGACTCAGTCTGAGCCTGGGGTTGAAGTGAACTAGTGGGTGTGTCATCTAGATTATCGTCTAAATTAAAGTCTGGTTCATCTACTTCATCATCTAATGACATATCATTAAAAAAAGCAGTTTTATCTATATGAGTTAAATCAATCAAATCATCGGGACTATGAATAGGATTACTAGAAGAAGTATCATTACCATTGTTACCCCTACTAGAATAAACACTCTTACCCTTAATCATACGTCCAAAGCGTTCCATTATAACTATGCAAATAAATAATTAGAGTAAATAAAATTAAGTGCGATAATTAAAATTAAGTAACAATAATAATTTAAGAATGAACGAAGGTACCAAACGTCGACGTAACGTCAACGTGTAATCCGAGTTGAAAAATGAAACTTTGCTCGATGGATGATCATCAAGCTGGTTGCCAACTTTACGCCCAATGTTTGAACTTTGATATAAATGAGCAAAAAAAAAATTTAGTAAGCAATGTAGAATTGCAGAGAGATAAATTGGGAGACTAGAGAGATGGTAGGAAGATTTGTGCGAAAAATGAAGAAGAAAATGAGGTATTTATAGTTGAGAAATAGAGTTAAAGTGTAAATATATTAACTTAGGGGTTAAAAATAAATATTAAGGGGGTAAGGGGGGTTTATGGGGTGGGAATGAGGGGCAAAATGGTCATTATAGCCGTTGCCCAATGACCAAAATCGAAATTTGGTCGTTGTTACAACGATTATTTTTGCAAAAGGGAAGGAGGGCTGGCGGGGCGGGACGGGGTTGGAAACAAGGATGTTGAAGAGCGTTTGCCAATTGTTAAGACTTTAGAAAACACCTTAGCAATTACCAGTAATGCCCCTCTCGATCTCAGTCTTGTTTTTTGCCAGATTGAGTTCATAACTATACTATTTATCATTAAACATAGAATATCCCGACTTCGCTAGCCAGAACGAAATAGACATTTGAGTTGTCGATTATGAGAGCTCGACCGATCAGACCGAGAAGAAGAGAAAAAAAAAGTCAATCTCCGAAAGTCCTTCGCAAAGCTGAGCTTTCGGGGGTAATACTTTTTGTGGTCTTGCACATGAAAAATCAAGTATTCTACGCATTAAAGAAAAAAAAACTCTTTGATATCTAAATTTTTAGCTTTAATTTAAGGATTCCACCAGAATGTCGGATTCCTTGTGCGAGAAATAATGCAATTAAAACAGAACCTTGAATAGAAAAACCCAAACCCAATCTTGCAGGGACTTCTCTTTTCTGGTCTTTTCTTTGGAGCATTTACTAAGATAAGATCAGCTAAATTCTGAAGCAACATCATCAATTATTGGTTGATAGCTTATAATTATAATTGCTAGTTTTATTTTTTGTTTTTGTTAAAGGGTTTTGAGTTTTTGTTAGCTGACAATTACAACAACAACAACATACCCAGTAAAATCCCACCACGTGAGGTCTGGAGAGGGTAGAGTGTACACAGACCTTACCTCTACCTTGGTAGGTAGAGCGACTGCTTCCGAGAGACCCTCGGCTCAAGACCTGCGTAATCACAATCAAAGCAAACGTTGCATAGAAAGATAAACGGTCACGACAAGAAATTAAAGCTATAGGAACATGCTGGTAACAAAAATCGAATACGTCATGGTAGCACATTCTGTCAAAAGAAAGCAGTAGGTAACACAAATAAATAATATGAATAAAGTACACTAGAGAACACATAGCCGCACTATCTACTACCCTTCAACCCTAATCCGTGTCCTCCATAAATCCCTATCTAAGGTCATGTCCTCAGTAAGTCGCACATGCACCATATCCCGTCTAATCACCCCTCCTCAATACGGATTAGAGACAAGTGATAGCAAAAATAATCTCTATCCTATTAAACATCCTAAAATTCATCATAAAACGCTCAAACCCTAATTCACTAAACTCTAATCATGGCTACACCGGCCACTAGTCAGCACTCGAGTGGCTGACCAATCTTTGACTTTAGCTTCCACGTCTCAATTCCCACCACTACCTACGACGATTACTAACGCTAACAATCTTAACATGCATGATTCCACGTCCAATCATTCATTTGCGCAGGTTTACTAAGTATGTAGGATTTACACCATGTAAGTCTACCATTTTATATTGGCACCACCCAGATCAAGTTATACAAGTCATGTAGCTAACAATCCTCAAATAAGTCATAAAACACTTATTTACATAAACATTCATATTTCCCAGTAATCCTCTAATCTCACACCTAGACTTAGTAATGTCGGAAATCATACTAAACCTTAATACATTGGTTTGATAACACAAGTCAGTCAGACACACGATTCATTATTCCTTTTCCTTAGACTTCCACAATATAACCTAGGATGAAGAACACATTGTTTACAACTATATCACTAGTCTTAAAACTAATTGTGGCTAAATCCAATTTCAAACAAAACACTCTATTAGTACATTAGACTCTTATCGCAATTAACAAGTAGTTCCCTAACCCTTACCTTTACCGGCCGACATCAATTACACATTAGACATCCTTAAGCCAGACACACAACCCAACCCCACCGTTATACCCACAATCCATGCTAGACCCCTTAACTATTTGACACAGTTACCCACTAAGAAATTACAAGCCAATGAATCCACTGACACAGACAAGTTCAATATCGACTACTAGACACGTAAAGGATAGCCACACAACCGATCCACATAGAGCAAGCCAACAGGAGACCATATAGGTCCACACAATCAAGTCAATTGTAAATCACCCCTAGTTCCAATTACCAATCAAAGTCACGTTATCACACCACTAGTAATCAATGTATGGATGAAGGTATGAATGAGGATACAATGCATATGCCATGTACCTTTCCATCAACCGATATACACACTTTACAGGAGTTTGCCATATAAAAGTGACTCCCTCCGCTCCGTAATAACTCGTCGGATCACGGAGCTCAGCTTCTGACTATAATAATATCATGTTGCAGGCGTGCAACTCCGATCCCCACGTATCAATTCATCTCAGTGTTGTCATAATCTCAATAGTATTCTTACCCTTCCCGATTCCTTGGACCCACAACATAATCATACCACTCCAATATAAATATTACAGAGTCATGAGTGTATGAATGAAAATAACATATATAAGGCAAGAATCATGATATAATGAGATGCAACAAATATATAGATGGAAAATCACATGCCTTCAAGAATTAAATACACATACGATCCAAGTACATATCAAGATATCTTATTAAGCATTTATTATGAGTAAACAAGTCAATCAACTATGTCGACAAGCCCAAATAAGCAGCAATCGAAACCAGCACGAGGCTAATTCCTCGAACCCCATCATCACAATTCAACACCGGTACACACTCAGACGTTCATCACAACCGTCTGAGTGGAACCCCCAGACACGCCCAATACCCTTTAATATTTATATAGCTAAACTATAGCCTACCTCAATGCCGAGTAGGACCACGAACAATCGATTCTCAGTGCGCTTTTCCAACTCTTCAGGGCTTCTCGTGGCGAACGTAGTCTAATACGTAAGTTATACATATTAATATCGACATGCACATACGCCTAGACTTCATCCCGAACACACGGTGCCAAGGTTCAAGCTTTATTACTTAAAGAGGCGTTAAACGTGATTACTAGATATAACCGAGAGTTAATTTGAAAAACAACTTCATTTAGATCCTTAATTTAATACTATCCAAGAAATGCCAATATGTAACCCTAGGTTCTTCCCCAATTTAAGAAAATGTTTCTATAATCGAATTAAACATTACAACATGGTCAATTTATCAACACAATACTTAGAAGGAAATCAGATTATACCCACTTGTTTTACATCATAAGCTCTTGGTTCTATCAACTTCAACTATCAAAGAGTCTTCAATTCATGTTTCCCATTACATGCTTTACTCCAAACCACCATAAACATATAATAACAACCATAAAGAAGGATTACCTTCCAAGAGGGATTTTTGGCAAAATGGACAAGGAGGCTCCTCAGGTCAGCTCCCATTTCGAGGCAGACACTTTTGGGGAAAGATGAGATAATTTAGGGCTTTTAAAACAAACTAACTGTCAGCGCTTCTGCCGTGGCAGACTCGATTCCACCGACATGGATGTGCTGCAACGAGGAATAGGATCGCTGGGAAAAGGTACTTGACACCTCGCCTCAGGAAGACTCTCCACCGGAGCGAACGCCCCTTCTCCACTGGGGCAGACACGATTCCGCCGGGCGGAAATAGTTCTTTTGAGTAACACTTCACTTCGATCAAATTCCTTTCCAATCCATAGGAGTTACTTAACTCATGATTCCCATTAGTAGCGTCATCGGCGAATGCCCGGAGGAGAGTTATAACAGAAAATTAGGCAAAAAATTCATAACGACCAAATGCGTCGTTACACTATTTTAGGAGGCTGCTTATACTTTGATCGCAACCCTTTCAAACTTGAAGGGGCTGCTAGAGTAGAGGCTCAACAGCAAGTTGAGTATTCTTGAGCAGCCCATGACCAACAGTCACCATTGAAGAGAAAAGGCCTATGTGATGGACAAAGCCCACTTGGCCAGTAGTCCAATAGTGAGTTTCACAAACTTGACCTCACTGTAGCCTAACAACACAGTCAAACAAATGAACAATACCTAGTCCTTATGGAAAGAAAATGTAAAGAGTTTGGCACACATGCTAGGCACACGAGGCGCAGACAATGATAACTAAAATGTATTTTGGTGCAACTATATGAATAAAAGGAAGTAGAAACGTGTGCATGTGGGAATGCAAGCAAGTTAAGGTGCATGATTTCTGTATATACCACTTGAGATGGGATTCTTGAATTTGTCTTTTGAGACGTGATACTCTAGTTGATTTGTATTCCCCTGCAACTAAGCTATATATTTTTTTCATCTTCAGTACAAAAGACACACGGTTAACATACAGTAATGTACAAACCCAAATATTCAAGAAGTACCAGAGTTGTGCAATTGGCGATCTTTCATCCTTTTCTTTTCAACTTCTTTAAATAACAGCGGTATTTCATACACAGTCAATATACTGAAATCCGATGTCTTATGCTAGGTTGCTATTTCAATTGAGGGTAAGTTATGCAATTATTCTTTCATTCAAGGTAACCAACACACATCAGAGGCACAAATTTCTCTGAACTTCACCCAAACAAGACATACTAACTGGGAAAGCTCAGGCAAAACATCTGCATATATAGTAGCTTGGTCTGCCTGAAGGTAGCAGCACTACCTGGAGATCTTTATTATATATACTGATGCTCACAAGATGGTAAAACTGTGCAGAAAATAAATAAGAAGCTTTGTAGTAAGAGAAACTCGGAGGAAATATTTGGAATGTTTAAGATAGATCTTAATCCTGCACAGGTAGTACGTCATAATCGAATAACCTCATCACAAAAACATAGCAACAACAACATACCCAGTGAAGTCCCACAGCGTGGGGTCTGAGGAGGGTAAAGTGTACGCAGACCTTACCTCTACCTTGGTAGGTAGAGATGTTGTTTCCAAAAGACACGGACTCAAGACAAATCATAAATCGACTCAAGACAAAGCATAAGCACAAAAACATAGCACGACCCACAAATTTTAGAAGTGTCTAGGTCGTACACAAAAAGAAAAACATGACTCATATAAGCAACAACTCCAGTAGATTGCTTGGATATACATACACCCAACCTAGGGAGGAGATTCAGCCATAACTACGAAAAGGAGAAAAAATGAATAAATGTCAAAAACAGAAGAAACAAAAACATAGAAGGTATGAATTTTAAGTAAGACCATAACGTTAAACGAATTTCAGCCACTGGGAAAACAAACTTCCCCACTTACCTTTATGAATTACAGAATTAGCTAAACACATGCTTCATACATCTGAATATTGTACTTCCGAAACATTGCATAAGTTGCCACACATTTAACATGGAAACAAATCAGGTCGGCAGAAATCTTTTTCGTAGTCGGTTTTCTTGTACGATAAATCCAGCAACTAAAGCAGCAAACTTGTTCCGACAGAGGTGATACAGAACCTATTGAGTTGCTACGAAGCTTTTACACTATCAACTCATAGATAATAATATGTATATTTTATAGTCATTAAGCTCTATATTCTGGTGAAGTAAAAAATTTGAAAAGAACGAACAGGGAATTGAAATCTGTAAGCAATCAAGTAGGAAGCACAAATTTTAATCTGAATGCAACTTTCTCAACAGTCCAGGACTTCAGCAATAACCAACCTCTTCACCGTCACTCTGCCCCGTGCATCTCCCTACTACAGTATTTATTTCTACATATTGCATCTTGAATATGCACTTTCTTCCAGAACCAAATTGTTATATGGATTCTTTGGTTCACAAATCTGCAAGAGAAAAGAGTGACATCTACCAAATCCTTCTATAGCTCTCATAAATCCCCCAGATTACAAAATTAATGCAACTTGGAAATATCGGTAATTTAGCATGCCTGCGGGAAGTGATAGAATATGTAAATTACTTTGCTAAGGGAGACCTGAAACTTAGTTCGCTAGAGATAGACTTCTTTAGATATATCATGAATATACTTTAAAGACATAAAAATAATAATTTCTGAAGTTACCATATATTGAAATGCTTAACAAAGTAAAATTACTAACAACGGATAATTGTAATTGCATTTCATCAAGTTGAGCTAACAACAACAACATATCCAGTAAAATCCCACAACGTGGAGTCAGGAGAGAGTAGAATGTACGCAGACCTTACCTCTACCTTGGTAGGTAGAGCGGCTGTTTCCGAGAGATCCTCGACTCAGGATGCAAAAAAAAAAATGCTACATCCCTGCACAAGATAAGGATAAATTTTTATTACTAGCTGGGTAATAATTTAGATAACGCTTACAAAAGCTTATGTATCCTATCTGTGCCTCAGTCAGAGGGAATTACCAAAAGGGGGAATTGCAAGTTATGACTTCCTAATAGAGCACTATATTTGTGTATGAATATACTGGAACTTGTAAGACCTGATGACCATTTGTAAACTGTCATTTCAAAATTTGGTACTTTTATAGAAATTCAGCAATTATGACTGCCCTTTCAATTAATTTTCTTGTTTCCTTTTCAATAAATGCTCCACTTCAACTTTTCTATGGGTTTTCTTCGTAGTTGAATTTGCGAAAAGATTTAAGGAAATATGGTTGCAAAAGACCGTACGAAAATGACAGGATCTCCAAAAGTAGAAGTTGGAGAGATAGATACAAGTGCACCATTCCACTCTGTCAAAGATGCTGTCAACTTATTTGGAGATGGTGCTTTCTCAGGGGAAAAACCTGCAATCAATATACTGGAACTTGTAGAGCTGGAAGGGACTAAACAGACTGTTGAGGACCTGACCCACAAGATTGAATTTGTTTGTGAATCAAAGGATTCCACTATTAAGGCAACAGAAGCAGCAAAAAATCAAGTGAAGCAGCTCGAAGTGGCAAGTGATAGACCTGTTCCGGGAATGGATGGTTCTTCAAAGGTGGACGAAGAAACTGCGCGAGAGAAGTATATGGCAGCAGTTGCTGATCTTGATAATGCAAAACATCCGTCTAGATAGTGATACAACTATGGAAAAAAGAAGCTTTTGCTCTCAAAAAGGCGGCTGAAGCTGAGCTGTCTAAAGAAATTGTGGCTGCCCAGGAGTCAATCTGGCTAGCTAAAACTTGCATGTGTGCAGGAACGTAGAAGGTGAGCTTAGAAGGTAGCATGAACGTGAGCAAAAGAAAGCAGGGGAAGCAGCTTCTCGTATTTTGGATGAAACACAAACCACCTCTGTATCACCTCCTCGTAACTACAGAAGTGAAAAGGAGAATGTACTTGAAACATCACTGGAGTCACATCTAATGAAGAACCACCCAGCAGAGAAAGTAATGGAACAACAGAAGCAAAACATATCAGAAAAGAAGATGGAATTGCGCAAGTTGCAAAAAGCAGAGACATCAGCTTCAGTGGAAGTACTGATTCCTAACTTCAGTGGCATATTTCATAAGAAGAACAACCATGTAGAGGGAGTTCCTCCTTCCTATCTTCCAGGAGAGAAGCTGGTTTGGTGAAGCACTTGGAAAATTTCTGTGTAAACGCTGTGTATATCTGAAACCTGTGGAACGACATTTCTTTTCCTTTTCACTTTTGACATTCTCTTAAGCGTCTGAAAGTAATTCTTAAGAAACCTATCAGAAGTACTTAGAAAAAGGATGCTTAAGCTAGTATTAGTTGGCGCTCCAAATAGCTAGTTTAGGGTCTGTTTGGTCAAGCTTCTGGAAAGGTGTTTCTGTTTCTCAGAAGTAGTTCTGCAGGAGAAACAGTTTCGGTGTTTGGCCTATATTTATAGAAGTGCTTCTGAGAAACAAAAACAGTTTCCTGTTTGACTAACATTTATGCAAATTTATTAGAATATTATTTTTAATACATTTAAAACTATTTAAAATATTCTTTTCTATCATATGTTTCTAAAAATTATTTAATTGCAACATTTAATCAAAAAATAATATTATATTGTACATAAGAAATGTAACGACAATATGATAGTCAATGACTCAAATATGTCCAATCCTACCCCCGCCCTACCCACCCATCCTCAAATTTCTCTGTCATATTTTTTTTACTTTTATAAAAAATACGAATTTTTTTCTTCCCCCTTACCGCCCAACCCCACCACATTGCCCTACCCCATCCTCAAATTTCTATTTCATATTTTTTGTTACTTTTATAAAAAATGATTGAAAATATGAAATATTTTCTTACCCCCTACCCCCGCCCATTGCCCTACCCCATCCTCAAATTTCTATTTCATATTTTTTGTTACTTTTATAAAAAAAAAAATATTACAAAATATGAATTTTTTTCTTACCCCCACCCCACCCCATTTCCCTACCCCATCCTCAAATTTCTATTTCATATTTTTTGTTACTTTTATAAAAAAATTATTAAAAAATATGAATTTTTTCTTACCGCCCGCCCTACCCCACCCCATTTCCCTACCCATCCTCAAATTTCTATTTCATATTTTTTGTTATTTTTATAAAAAAAAATTAAAAAATATGAATTTATTTCTTACCGCCCGCCCTACCCCACCCCATTGCCCTACCCATGCTCAAATTTCTATTTCATATTTTTTGTTACTTTTATATAAAAAAAAATTACCCCCGACCCTACCCCTACTGAATTTTTTTCTTACCCCGCCCTACCCCTATTCCTAAATTTCTATTTTATATGGGAATATTATATGAAATTAAAAAGAATTTTGTGAAAATAAAATGGTAAATGGGTCCAAAAAAATTCAAGGAATGAGCAAAGATGACTTCTCCAGAAGCACCAAATTGGTGTTTCTGCTTCTCATCTAGAAACATTTTTTGGCTTCTGGAAAAAAATGTTTCTATTTCTGAAAAGAGGGTGTTTGGCCAAAGAAGTGTTTCTGATTCTCAGAAACACTTCCAGAAACTTGGCCAAACACTACCTTATGCTTCTTGAGGTTAGCCGGTCCAAACCCAAGTCTACGCGTGTCAATTGATAAGTTTGAAGCAACCAAATTACTGCAGTAGATAGACAATTGAAGCTGTGTATTAATCTGTTTCATGGGAGGAAAAGAAAAACTTAATTTTAAATACTTCAGTAACTACTTTAGTAAGCTTTTTGCAACAAAACAAACAATCAAGACTCTTCATCATAGCTACCCACTTCTCAGGGTTTCATGCTACTAGCTACTATGACGTATACATTTCAATAAATCCACAAGGATGAAAAGTTTATTAGACAAAAAGAACCAGACCTGCAATTCAACTATTACCAACTTCAGACGGTGTCTTCGCCACAATTGACAATGCGTGTAATCCATTCTGCAACTCATCTTGCAGTAAATTATATATCATTCTATGCCTCTTAACCAAACTCTTACCTTCAAATTCCTCAGAAACCACTTTTAAATTAAAATGTGTCTCTCCATCACTACCTCTAACCCCAGCATGCCCCGCGTGCTGATAAGATATATCTTCAACTTCTAACTCAACAGGCCTAAGTTCCTTCACCAATTTCTCCTTAATTCTCATCCCTCTACTCCTCAAACCACCAACACCAACACTTACATCATTTACACTAACTTCCGAAGTGGTTCCAGACTCGACATTGCCATTAACATTAACACCATGGGACAACGAATCCCTCGACTCCTCACTTGAGACATTCGATAATTCGCTCTGGTGGCCTAAATTATCACCTTTTTTCTCAGCTTCAACATACAACTGCAAGGCTTTTTTCTGCATTAACTTCAACATATTCAAAAACCCATTATTCCTAGAAGGAGTTAGGCTTTGTTGCAACCCTAATAGTACTGCAAAATCAGGCGAAACTCTAACAATCTCTTCTACAGGTCTTCCAGAAAGACCCTGAACTAACAAAGCAGCAAGACCTTTAGTCAATACCGAGTCCGAATCAGCTTCAAAGATAACGTTTTTATCCTTATCAAAATACGCCCTAACCCAAACCTGTGACACACAACCTTGTACCTTGTTTTCATTAGTCTTGTATTGGGTATCAAGTGGTTTTAAATTCTTTCCATAAAACAAGAGTTGCTCGTACTTAGCTTTTGGTTGTTCAACTGCTTGAAAGAGTTTAACGATTTCTTGAAGCTTTGGTGGGAGTTCTTCAACGGGTTGGAGAGATGAGGATTGTGGGGTGGCGGAAATGGATTTAGTGGAGATTCTTTCAATGGTGATGGGTCTAAAGAAGGTTAATTTAGTGGGTGTTGAATGTAAAGAAGAGGGTTTTAAGGATTTAAGAGATGGTGAATTAGGGTGGTGGAAGAGAGGGTGTGGAATTTTGGTGGAAATCGACATGACGGAGAAAGGGAAGGAGAGCAAATGGTTCATGTACAGAGGAAAGGAGGATTCGAGACAAGAGACAGCCAAGAGATTGAAATGGTGCCTGAGTGGGCATACCATGGAACGCCCTCCACACCCTAGTTCTCCTAGACGACAAGGAAAATGTTACTCCCTCCAACCAAGTTTTTTTTTTCAATCAAATTTATTTATATGTCTTTTAAATATTTTTAAATCATTAATTATTACAAATTATAAAAAAATTATGTAGTTTTTAAATATAATATAAATTTTATTTTAAAATAATTTAAAGCTTTTATGTCTGAATTCACACTCAAAGTTTAAAAGTTTGAATTACAAATTTCACGAGTGACACATAAATTGGGACTCATGAAGTAATTGTAGTTAATAATCCTTATTGTGTTTTCAGCCTCTCAAAAGTTTAATTTGTTTCGGGGTATATTCGTGTTATGTCAAGAATTTTCTTAATTCAACCACCTATGTTGGTTTATTACTTTGATGATAAAATTTATCGAAAACAGTCTCTCTCTCAAAGTAAGGATAAGGTCTATTACACTTTATCTTACTGTTACAATTCAAAAACCTATTTGTGTTGTGAGAGAACCTACCCTGAACTCGTAGGTGAACCCCAAAATGCAAGTTGAATACATGAGTAAAGTGCGGAAAAGTAAAGAAACAAATACTCAATGTGAGGGCACTTTGTGCTTTCGTGATCTCTTGTTGTTGTACTCATTCTCTCCTATTGCTTCTATCTATATCTGGTGTGATGTCCCTTGATTTTGCTGCTGCGAGCTCCACATTCATGGTGAATTCATTGTTGTGCTTCCACTGGTACGTTTTTGCTCCTCTTGTTTTGCTTTACCTTCAAATTTATCTGCATGTGATTCGTAGATAAGGGATATCAGATTTATCATTGTTGGTAATCTTTCTTAACTCGACATCTAACCCCATAAATGATTGATAATTTATTGGCCCTGTATCAAATGCTTTGTTAGCCAATGCATCAACTAGTTTATTCTCCTCTCTTATCATATGTGAATATGTGCACTATTTTTCACATTCTAGTTATTTAATTTCCTCTATGTATCATATTATGTGCCAAAGTGGTTTACATTCCTCATTTAGTATCATTTACATCAGTAGTGAATCTGTTTGAAAAATGTTTTTATCCATCTCCTTATGATCACACCATTTGATTGCTTCTAATATTGCTAATGCTTCAGCTTATGTGTTTGTAATGTACCCCAATTCCTATGTTTGAGCATGTATGATGTCACATTTCTCCACTCTAACACAAACAATAAGCTCCCCTTCCGGGGTTCCCCTGGATTCTCCATCAGTGTTGCACATTATCCAACCCCTAAGTGGTGAATGCCAAGTTACCTTAGTAACCTTCACCGGAGGCCTTTCTTCCAATAGTTGAATTAACTCATCTCATCTATTAGGAATATTCTGGATAGATGGATTTCTGACTTTGACCTACCTCTGAATAGTGGAGTACACCTGATATATGTATCTTCCCACTGACTTTTTATCTCCATTCTTGTAAGCATTCCTTCTTTTCCACATTTCCCACATAACTATAGCTGGTATAACTTGAAATACTACTTTGAGCTTGTCATTAACAGGTTGACTCCACCATTTCACTATAATTTGTTGTAGTTGTAGGCCATCAATGTTTATACCTACAAAAGAAGATAAAAAGGACCAAGTCATGTTAGCAAAAAAAGATTTAGCAAATAGATGTTAGACTGTCTCCTCCGTAGGATTTGAACAACACCAACATCTAGATGCTAGGTTAATATGCATCCTCTTCAACACCTCATCAATTGACAACTTAAATTTCAAACACATCCACATAAAGAAAGATATTTTAAAAGAAAGCCCTTTAATCCACATGAACTTGTATATCTCATTCTCCTTCCCCATCACTCTTAGATATTCCCAAGTTGATTTGATAGAAAACTGCCCCTTGTTACTCAAAATCCACCAAGGTTCATCCTCTACTCCACAGTCCCTTGGTGGTTTTATTGTCTCCGCTATGTGTTGTACTATGTCTATAGGTAGCACATGCTGTAATTTCTCAGTATCCCGCCTCCCATCCCTGAAAATTTCTTACATATTTTTTATTGTATCGTCATAAGTATCGCCTCTTGAACCATAATACAGAGTCCCTAATCCAGTCCAATTGTCATACCAAAAAGAGCATTTCCCATCTTTGTTTGCCACCAGATATGACGTTCAATTATATCTCTGGACTGCAACACTTTCTTCCAGTTTGAATCCCATACTTCCATTGCACAATTACAGGATTGTTCTTCTTACAATATTTGTTACTCATAAAATCACTCCATAAAGATAGAATGGTTCTAAAATTCCACCACATCTTACAATACAAGCCATGGATACATCATATAAAGATCTAAAACCAAGTCCTTTATTTTCTGAAACACAAAGATGAATCCAAGATGACCAGTGTTTGATTCTTCCTTCCAGTTGTATTACTCCAAAACAATTGTGCAAATATTTTATGCATTTTCCTTATCACCTCATCAGGAGTGTTTAAATAAGATAACAAATGTATTGACATTCCCTGCAAGACATGTTTAATCAAAACTTGCCTGCCCCCAAATGATAACATCTTTTATTTCCCAGACTGCAATCTATTCATGGTCTTAGTTAGAATAGGGTTGTAAAAATCCTTTCTTCTCCTGCTATAAAAAATGGGGCATCCCAAATATGTAAAAGGAAAATCCTTTCTGTTTATACCAGTCACCACTTCCACAAGCACCCTGATATCATTAGTAACTGAATGATGTAAATAGACAAAGTTTTTTTCCTTATTTACCTTTTGCCCGGAAGTCTATCATATCTCCCAAGTACCTTCATGATCAGTTGAAGTGATAGAACATCAGTAGATGAAAATATAATCATATCATGTGCATAAGCCAGATGATTCACCTTAGGGCTCTATTTAGGCAAACCAAAACCCTTAAACTATGGAATTTGATGAAGCTAATTCAAGTTTCTGGTTAGAACTTCTACAACCAAGATAAATAATGTAGGGGATAAAGGGCCACCCTGTTTCACTCCTCTAGATTATTGAAAAAACCATGTTGTTGGTCATTTATTAAAATAAAGTACCAATTGTTGCTGATTATTCTGAAAACATTGTCAACCACCATATGATAAAATCCCATTTTCTGATCACATTTGTTAAAAAATCATGAAACCATATCATATGCCTTTCTTATGTCTAATTCCATCATCACATTTGCAGTTTTAGTTCTCAGTCTAATATCAGATACTATTCCTTGAGTAAGTAGAATATTTTCCACTATACTCATTCCCTTTACCAATTCTGCTTGATTCAAGGAGATCAAATCTGGTAAAAAAATTCATACATGGATGAGTCTTGAGAAAATCTTATTCACAAAATTACTCAAACTAATCGATTTCATATCAGAAAAAAATTGATAATATCTTTTTTTTTGTAATAAAACCAGATTAGTATGAGT
Organism: Przewalskia tangutica; assembly: GCA_029844215.1. NCBI lineage: Eukaryota > Viridiplantae > Streptophyta > Magnoliopsida > Solanales > Solanaceae > Przewalskia > Przewalskia tangutica. The sequence goes on along the minus strand of CM056720.1, from coordinate 136,412,436 downwards.
TATGAATCTAGGAAGTTCAGCACCACAAAAAAATGCAATCACCATATTAGTAATATCCTCTCCAATGATGTTTCAACACTTCTAAAAGAATAAAATTCCAGTAAAACCATCTGGTCCTCCAACACTTTCCCGTTCAAGCTAAATATAATCTTCCTCACTTTTTCATCTATTGATATGGTTGTGATCTAGTATTCTGATCTTCTGAAATCATACATGGCATATGATCCAAAATTTCAAAATTATCAGGGTCAGTTTCCTTTGCAAATTGATCTCTGAAGAAATTTATTGTCTCTGTTGCTATTCCATCATTCTCTTCTATCCAATTTCCCCAACATCCTGAATTCTCTTTAATTGTAACCTCTTTCTCCTTCCCTGCACATATGCATGAAAAATCTTGTATTTCTATCTCCATCCTCAAACTACTGCATTCGTGCCTTTTGTTTTCAAAACTACTCCTCTAAATGCAAATATCTATTCAAATCAGCCTGGACTCTGTGTAATCTCTCCATGTTATGAGGTATAGTATGTAATTCAAATTCTACCTCCTGCACTTTTATCACATCTTCTAATGCTTCAATTTCTTGAAAAATATTTCCAAAGGTGTTCTTACTCCACTAGACCAAAGTATTCTTCACTTTTTTTAATTTGTGATGAAAAAAATGAAGGGATTAGCCATAAAATCAACTTGCCAATTTGTATTCACAACATCCAAAAAAGATTCATGTTTAGCCCAGTAATTCAGAAACTTGAAAGGCTTCTTTATTGGACTTGAGCTTTATTTATAAATAATAAGAAGTGGAGCATGATCAGACCCTGTTCTGATGAGATGTTGAACTTCAATATGTGGGTACAAACCTTGATGGGTCTGATTCTCCCAACATCTGTTTAGCCTTTTGAAGATATAATCCTCCTCACTTTGCCCATTGCACCATGTGTATTTGCTTCATTTGAAACTCAAATCATGAAACCCATAGTTCTGTATACATGATATAAAGTCTTGCACCTCATTTACACTAACTGGTATGCCTCTATATTTCTCTTATTCAGATGTAATAACATTAAAATCTCCTCCCACCATCCATGATTTGTCCATATTGCTTGCAATTGCTTCTAAACTATCCCACAACTCTAATCTCAGTCAGATGTTGTATATGATCCATCAACTACCTCTACCTCAAATAGTTCATCAATAAATAACCAAATCTTCCCAGATGTATTCACTAAAGTAGTGTGCATATCCAGTCTCCTTCTATATCCTTATATCTTGTCAACATATTGAAAAGGCTCGAATAATCCAATAAAACCAAAATGATGTTGGAGATGCATTTTGGTTAATATTTGAAAAGCTTCTATTTTATTCACATGCCTAATGTTCCAAATCATATCATTCATCATAAAACATTAGGTTTATTACAAGAACTTCTAGTTTGATATCATGTCCCAAGTGGGACACTGACTTTTCTTTGTGCTTTCTTCTTGCCTTTTCCTGGTCCGTTGTGAAATTTTGGATATGTATCCCCTTTTATCTTAGCCTCCTGAAAATTTTGCTCCAAGGATTGACTATCCAAATCTCTTCCACTATCTGTGCTTTTGTTCTACTAATTCTGCTTTTCTTTCAATTGAGTAACTAGTTGCATGTTTATCTTGTTACTATTCTCTTTTTCTTTTTGTTGTGAAGACTTAGTGCCACTGTGTTGACTGTATTTCTGTGCAGGTTCTATTATCACTTCCTTCTCTTGCCATGTACCCCGTTTAATAGAAATATCATCTCATGGATATTCCTATTCTTTGTGCATGTTTTTTTTCTCCTTATTGATTCTTCTTGTACTACATGTACCTTTCTCCTTTTTTTCCACTTGCCTTATTTTACTTATAGGTGTTTGATTTTCATTCTTGTGTTGTTTTCTTAGCTTCTTTCTCTTCTTCTGTATATTATTCATTTTCCTTATTCTCTACTTCCATTTGATTGTCTTTACCATATGTATTGTCCTTGTCGTTTCCTCCATGTTTATATTTTTACTCCTGCTTCTGAAATATTATCCCCCTTTGTCACTCTTTGTAGTGCTCCTTATTTGTTGGCCCTTACTCCTTTCCCCCTTATCTTCATTTTGTTTGTTATGCTGATGTGTTATATTGTTATGAAAACTGTTTTCTATCCATTCTTTGGTGCTTACTGCTTCCCTTCCTTTATTTGCAGATTTCATACTTTGGTTAACTACTGCTTCACCAGTCTCTTGGTCTTCATCTTCCTTATCCAATACATCAAAGGCGTTGCTGATTTTCATTGTCCCCCATTCTTTTTTATTGTTTTTCTTTCTTACTTCTGCAATTATGACTCCAGATTTTTCTTTAATATATTTGTTGTTCTTTCTCAGCATCCATTCTTTTTTCCCATTGATAATTCCAATCAAACTCCTATTATTTTCTTTCTTTTGTTGATTTTCTATTTCTTTTGCCTGACTCTTCCTCATATCCTCTGAATTTCTTCTACAATTATGTATTTAAAGCCCTACACTCAATCTCACCATGACCTTGAAGCTTGCAATATTTGCAATATTTGGGAAGGTAATCATAATTAATCTTGATCCACTTTAATTTAGTTTTACCAATTGCCTCATCTACTTCTGATATATTGATTATGCTTGGATGATCTTCTAGTAAATTAATTTGTACTTTCGCTTTTGCACAACTAGGCCTGATTCTATTTGTTGTTGCTAAATCTATTGTCAATGGTTTTCCTACTGCAAATACATTGAGGAAACAACCTCTCTTGCAAAGGAATTAGGAGGAAATTTTGGGAAGCTAATCCATACCACTGTTATTGAAGTTCCTTCCTCAGGCTTAAACCATGGGTCCCAAATCAAAGGCCTCATCTGACAATATCTATCATGCACTTTCAGATAATAAGCGGGGGTAGATATCTTATTCACATAATCCTCCAAGAGTGACAATTGAATCATGATGTATCTTTCCTCAATTAGCCCTATTGTAGCTCTGCCTTTGATACGACATTGAGTTGGAACTATGTTTCTTAATTCCTTAATGTCTATATTGTCATATGAGAACTAACCAAGGACTGCAAATGGTAAATCCTCTTTAATTATCATCTGATGAACTTCTGAAGAATTCCATGCAATATATGGCTCTCCATCCACAAACGTAGCAGTTTTAGATGGAATAGTAATCTGTGGGATACTTTAAACTACAGTATTTGGCTTTAATAAATTAGCATATTTAGGTTAATTAGGTAATTCAGTAGGCAAAATAGTAGGCTTAGTTTGGGGTTAAGTAGTATTTGTACTACTACCAATATATGTGGATGGTTTGAGGGGTGGGAAATTTATATCGTATACTGGATGTTGGAGGAGGTGGACCAATTTTTGGTGGAGGCTTTCCACCTGCCGAAGTGGCCGGTGGCATGCTAGTTTTTAGGATATTTAGTGGTGCCTAGGGTTAGTTTAGAAAGCGTTTTCTATTCGCCTCTCGACTGAATTTTTTTAAAAGTTTAATACATTTATGTTGGAAGACAGACTCGAACTTGGAACGCTATGTTCCAGTTGAATACCCTACCTTTCACCGCTGGACTACCTCTATAATGTAAATCTAAGTCAACACTACCCAAAACCTGGAAGTCACAAGTACAAGAGCTTTCTAAAACACGATGACAAGTCTTGAACATTATTACAACACTGTCTGAAGTAAAAGAAGACAGAAAATAAAAGGATAGAGAGGAATCCAGTGTTGGAAAGACATCAGCAGATCACCCTGGACTCTAAATCAGAGCTCTCCAATACTCATCCAGACCTCAATGCTCAACTCGTGCTCGAATCTGTACCTGATCACAGAAGGTGTAGCAAGTGTAGAGTGAATACGAGAAGCACTTGTACCCAACAACATCATTGACCGACCCTAACTATAGGGCTGGAGAGGATTGGTAGTTCTGATACTTCTCTTATTTCTTAGTTAGTCAAGATACATAGTTTATAAGTACTTTAACCTTGTAAGTAAATATTCTACAGAGATTGAGGTCTGCGTGGATGACGTCATAATCAAATCACGAGAAAGCTCTGATCACATCGTGCAATTGTGAAAGTTCTTCGACAGACTTCGAAAGTTCAACGTAAAACTGAATCCGGTCAAGTGCGCGTTTGGAGTGTCCGCCGAAAAATTATTGGGATTCATAGTCAGTCGCAGGGGCATAGAACTAGATCTCTCAAATATCAAATCCATTTAAGAATTGCTACTGCCAAAGACTAAGAAAGATATCATGAGTGTTTTGGGGAGGTTGAATTACATTGGATGCTTCATAGTGCAATCCGCGATAGTTGTATGTGAAGCCCCAAATTTGTTACAATAACAATAAACATTATTGTGTCTATGGGATTATGTTACGACCTTATTCACATTCGAGGACGAATGTTGCTTAAGGAGGAGAGAATGTAAAATCCGGAAAAAAATAATAATAATAATATATAGTTGTGGTTGAGTTAATAAATATATATATATATAAGAAAACAAAGAATAAATTGCATGGGATAGAGTTAGTGTTAAAGTTGGATAAATAGATATATAAAATGAAAATAAGAAAACAAAAAAAAGAAAAGAAAAAAAAAAATGAAGGCATGCAGTGCATTTGCACGTTCATCCCCTTCCCTTTACCCCTTCCTCCCCTTTTCATTTCCCCTCCAACTCTTGTCATTTCACCTCCCATAGGTTATAGAAAACTCTTCACTTATACATTGTATTTACACAAAAACAAAGTACATAACATAAAGGTTAGAAAATCAGAAAAAAACAAGTGAAAAGAAGAGGAAAAAAATACCAAGAGGGCAAGAAGAACAAGAAGCAAAATACTAGAGAAGTAAGGATAATTTTAGCAACCACACAACAATAATCTTCACACTTACAAGGTGAGTTTTCTCACTCAGAAATTCTTGGTAACATCCTTTATTTTTAGTTCAATACATGTTGGAATAAGAATTGAGTGTTGAAAAGAAATATTGAACTTTTGATGGTTTAGATAACTAGTTGCGTCATGAACTTTACGAACTGTTCTCACTGAGTTATAATTGTTAGAATTTGATGAAATTCGGAAGAATTGTACACCTCTCTAATATGATCATATAGAACCAAAAATGAGGTAAAATGGACATACGGTTTGAAAGTTATAATAGTTCAAAGTGTCTGCCTTAGATTTGGTCGAAATTCGGAAAGGCATAATTACAGATTGTTTTTATTGAGTTTTACTTATTAGAATTATATGAAAATTTACATGGTTGTAAATCTCTCTGTTACGGACAGATATATATAAAGATTTATTAAAACGGACTTACGAGTTGAGAGTTATTGTAGTTTGAAGTTGCTGCCTCGAATTCGTCGGAATCCAGAAGGGGAGGACGTTGAAACGTAAAACTGTACTAATCTGTGGGGAATATGAAAATTGTTGCTAAATGAAAGTTCTAGATCTCTTTGTTGTGAACATTTTGAGATCTTACGGGGGTCTATCCGACTTACGGATTGAGAGTTATCGCTGTTTAAAGTTTCTGCCTCGGATCTATCGAGATCCAGGAAGGGCAGCGAATAAAAGTGTAAAACTGTACCAAATGGTACAGAATATGAAAGAATGGTTCATATGGAGACGTGTAGCTCTCTGTCCTCGTCGTTTTGAGAATTTATGGGGATTGAACGGGTTTCTGATTAGGAGTTATGACTATTATAAGATTGGGTCTGTTTAATAAAAATTCTGCGAAACAAATCTCATGTGGCTGTTTTGAGGATAAATTTGTGTTAGTTACCCAAAGTAGTTTTAAATGAAATTTGGTACAGTGAAAGATCCACGTCTTACCTTAGTTTCCGCTTGAGAAACACCTTAGTTGGAGTTATGGTTAAAAAGTTATAATCGTTACAAGTATGAATGACGGAATGTTAGAAAAGAGAATAGTATTTATTTGATCTTCTGAAAAATATGAAAAGTGAATACGTGTTCACATAAATATATAAATATATAATGGATCCGGTTGCACGCCGCAACAAAACGTAAAGTGAATACGCGTTCACAAATATATAAACATAATGGATCGGGTTGCACGCCGCAACAAAACGTAAAGTGAATACGTGTTCACAAATACGTAAATATAATGGATCGGGTTGCACGCCGCAACAAAACGTAAAGTGAATACGCGTTCACAAATACGTAAATATAATGGATCGGGTTGCGCGCAACAAAACGTAAAGTGAATACGCGTTCACAAATACGTAAATATAATGGATCGGGTTGCACGCCGCAACAAAACGTAAAGTGAATACGCGTTCACAAATACGTAAATATAATGGATCGGGTTGCACGCCGCAACAAAACGTAAAGTGAATACGCGTTCACAAATACGTAAACATAATGGATCGGGTTGCACGCCGCAACAAAACGTAAAGTGAATACGCGTTCACAAATACGTAAACATAATGGATCGGGTTGCACGCCGCAACAAAATGTAAAGTGAATACGTGTTCACAAATACGTAAATATAATGGATCGAGTTGCACGCCGCAACAAATATGAAAGATGAATACATGTTCATCTATATATAAATATGAAAAGTGAATACGCGTTCACAAATATATAAATGTAATAAACATGTGGAAATGCAGGGGAATGTCTTAACGTATAATACGAGATAAAATGAAGTGTTAGTTAAACCGAGAATTTCCTATGAGGAGTTGTTGCATATTTAAAAATGTTGTAACCTGATATGTTTTGCAATATGCTTATTACGTTATAATGTGATTGCGCTTGGAATATTGTGATGTTACTTTGAATTGCAGGGTAAGGTTCTCACCATTTCGGATGGTAGAGTGACTCTTTTATTTAACATGTTTGAAAGCGTGATAGAGAAAGGCTCCACGCCAAGGCTAGCGATCGTCCATGACCTCTTGTCATACCAAGTCCATTGTTTGGGCTTGGTACTCGTCGAGTTCGAATGTCGGTTCAATGTCTCGAAATGCACATGTGGAATGGTCTCCCTTCCAACTTAGAATAATATTTGTCAGTATGTCTATGTAGAAACAATATTTGCACGAGCATGGGCTCACGTTATATTTTCAATAAAGTCATAAACAAATTTCTTTATTGTTATTTTTATTAATAGCTCGTATTTGAATATAAGTTTAAATTTCTAAATAAAGAGAATTAAATGGTGCTCTGGTGGAAAATAATTGTCAGTGCCATCACGCCCTAAGTAAAGACTTAGGAAAAGTCGGGGCGTGACAAGTTGGTATCAAAGCCAAACCAGGTTAAGAGATTCTAGGAAGTTTTTCTTCGAGTTGGGTGTTTGAACGGTTACTTATTGCGACGGTGTGCGCGCCACCTTAGTAATAAGTAAGCTAATAACATCCTAAAGTTTCACTTCTTTCATACTCTTCGTGCCTATCTTGAGTCTTTTCAAAGACTTGGTTCTCGTACTACCTCCTTCAAAGGATTGTGGAAGGAGTGTACAACGATAAAATAACGGATGTGATGCACCACCGAAAAGGTAGGAGGTACGAGATAGACTATGGGGCAAATTTTGTGAGAATAAGGAACATATCTATACAGGAAGGACTACAAGTCTAACTTGATAGTATTTCGATGTGGTAGAAAACCTCACATTTACGAGGATGTGTGGAGACGCGTGACGTCAATTTGGTAATCGCGGTTAGTGGGCGACACCGGGTGTGGTGGAGAAATTTTAGGAAAAATCGTCCCCGATGTCACCACCAATGACTTGGGAGGTTGAGGCATTCATTGAGAAATTTATGCCTAATACGCGCAAGGATGCGCTCGGACGGAGTTTGAACAATTGAAACAAGGAGACCGCAATGTGATATAATACAATACCTAATTCATCCGATTGTCGACATCTGGCGCATATTATTCCACGAGAAAGGAGAAGGTCAAAAGAGTTGTTAAGGGTTTAAACCCAAACTTGGAAGAGAAGGTAGTGACATTAGCCCATTATCGGGCATACCTTCAGATCATCGGTATGACAATGAGGATAGAAGGTTTTGCTAAAGCAATAAAAAAAAAAGTATTCGCAGAAAAGGTTTCGGACGTCAGGATCATTTAGTCAGAGTCAAAATCAGAAGCAGGAGTTTAGTAAGGGATCTTCAAGACCGAACCAATCTATGGGCCAGTCTTATTTCAAGCCTAAGGCGAACAGTTGGTTTAATCACCAAGTGAGCAAGGACAAGGCCACCAATCCTAACACAGGAGGGGACAAACCGGTTTGTAAGATTTGTCAAAGGAAATACGCTGGTGAATGTCGGCTCTTAACGAAGTCATGTTATAACTGTGGAGAATCAGGACACTATGTCGGGGATTGCAAAAAGAAGACTCAGATACAATCTATTCAGGGGAGGTCAGAAGCAATCACAACTGCCTACAGGGGAAATCAGGGAAATCAACCCCGCCAGAGTCAGGGAGGTCAACAACCCAACTATTCTAATCGGCTCTACGCTTTGCCCCAGAGGAATGAGGCAGAAGCATCTAATGCAGTGGTCACAGGTATTTTGCTAGTCTCGAGTATTCCTGCATTTGTATTATACGATCCTGACTCTACATTTTCATATGTGTCAATGGGCTTTGCTAAGAATTTACATGTAGAACCTTCTTATTTAAGTGAACCTTTTGAGGTTATGACACCAGTAGGGGCCTCAATTTGGGCCTCTCGGGTGGTAAATAATTTCCCATTAGAAGTGAATGGCAGGGGAACAATGGTGAACCTAGTACTACTTGATATGGTAGACTTCGACGTCATTTTGGGTATGGATTGGTTGTCGGCATGTTATGCCATGTTAGATTGTCGACGAAAGATAGTGAGGTTAACTTTTCCCGGAGAACCAGAAGTTGTTATAAGGGGTAGGGTTGGAATATCCTCAGGTCAGTTTATTTCCTACCTTGGGGCTCAAAAGTTATTGAAGTCACGAGTGGAGTATGATATCCGGCTAATATAGTGGATACCCAAAAAGAATCCCCGGTGAATGATGTTCCTATTGTTCAAAATTTTCCTGAGGTTTTTCACGAAGATCTTCCATGCCTTCCTAGGATAGAAGTGGAGTTTGCCATAGAGTTAATTCCGGGTACAAGACCCATTTCTATTCCTCCATATCGAATGGCCCCAGCTGAATTGAAGGAGTTAAAAGAACAATTGAAGGATCTTCTGGATAAAGGCTTTATAAGGCCTAGTGTTTTCCCTTGGGGTGCACCAGTCCTGTTTGTGAAAAAGAAAGACGGATCGCTCCAAATGTGCATCGATTATCGGCAGCTCAATAAGGTCACGATCAAGAACCGGTACCCATTACCAAGAATCGATGATCTTTTTGACCAACTTCAGGGAGCTAGCTATTTTTCCAAGATTGATCTCCGTTCGGGATATCACCAGCTGAAAATAAATCCAGATGATATATCCAAAACAACCTTTAGAACCCGTCGACCATTATGAGTTCTTGGTCATGTCTTTTGGGTTAACCATGCCCCAACGGCTTTTATGGATTTAATGAGCGAATCTTCAAACCATTCCTAGATTTGTTCGTGATTGTGTTCATAGATGATATCCTAATCTACAGTAAGAGTGTTGAAGAACATGAAGAGCATCTGAGGGTAGTGCTTCAAGTCTTGAAACAGGAGAAACTATATGCTAAATTTTCAAAGTGTGAATTTTGGTTGGAAGAGGTAGCCTTTTTGGGTCATGTTGTGTCAAGGGATGAAATTATGGTAGACCAGGAAGATAGAAGCAATGAAGAATCGCCAAACCGACCACTCCGGAGGTTAGAAGTTTCTTGGGGTTGGTGGGTATTATAGAAGATTCGTAAAGGTTTTCTAGTCTTCTGCTCATTTGACCGGTTGACTCAAAAAGCGGTTAAGTACCGATGGTCGAAGAAGCATGTGAAGCAAGTTTTCAGAAACTAAAGGAATTGTTGACTACTGCACCAGTCCTAACCTTACCATCGGGACAAGAAGGGTTCACAGTCTATTGCGATGCCTCTAGAGTTGGGTTAAGATGTGTCTTGATGCAGTTTGAAAAGGTTATTGCGTATGCATCTAGACAGTTAAAGATACATGAGAAGAATTACCCAACTCATGACTTGAAATTAGTTGCGGTGGTGTTTGCCTTACGAATATGGAGACATTATTTGTATGGTGTGCATGTGGACATATTTACATATCATAAGAGTTTGCGATACATAACCACGCGAAGGATTTGAATCTCAGACAAAGAAGATGGTTAGAGTTGCTTAAGGATTATGACCTTTGTATTCTTTACCATCACAGGAAAGCTAACGTGGTGGTGACGACTCGATGGGAGATCAATGGGCGGTGGGCCCATTTGGTAATACAAAATAGGGGTATTGTTCGGGAGGTACAAAGATTGGGAAACCTCGGGGTTAGCTTAACTGAGATCGGTGAAGGTAGGGTGGTGGTACATGATACCTCGCGATGATGCCTTAGCCGAGAAATAAAAGAAAGTCGGTTTGAGGATACGGAGTTTGTTGGATTTCGGAGAGGAACCAACAGAAAACCTTCACGATTTACATTGGGAGATAATGACGGAACCGCCGGTATAAGGGTAGGTTATGTGTTCCTAAGGTAAAGGATCTAAGGAGGAAGATCTTAGATGAGGTCACAACACAAGATATTCCATTCATCCGTGGTCAACAAAATGTATCAGGACCTCAAGGCAAATTCGGTGGGACGGGATGAAGAAAGACGCGTTGGAGTTTGTCGGAAGATGTCTTATATGTCGGCGTGAAAGTTGAACATCAAAACACAGCGGATTACTTCAGACATTGGGGTCCCGTGTGGAAATGGGAGGCGATTCATATGGATTTTGTAATGGCCCACCAAAACTCGAGAATGGTATGATTCTATTTGGGTGATTGTTGATCGCTTACAAAGTCATCCCATTTCTTAAGTGGCCAAGACTACGATCGCGCACCACAAGACGCATGCATTTATTTGAAGGAAATTGTGCGGTTACACGGGATTCCATTATAAATTATTTCGAATAGGGTTCCCAGTTCACCTCACACTTTTGAAAAAGTTTCCAGCAGGGTCTCGGGACAAAAGTTAAGTTAAGCACGACTTTTCACCCGCAAACAGATGGGCAAGCTGAGCGAACAATTCAAACACTTGAGGACATATTGCGATCTTGTGTTTTAGATTTTCAGGGAAGCTGGTTGGACCATCTATGTCTAATTGAGTTCGCCTACAACAATAGTTTTCACTCTAGCATACAAATGGCCGTTTGAAGCATTATATGGACGAAAATGTAGGTCTCCACTTGGATGGTTCGAGGTGGGTGAGACGCCTCGCTGTTGGACTGAAGTCATTCAAGAAACAAATGATAAGGTACAGATGATTGGAGCGGATCAAAACAACTCATAGCCGTCATAAGTCCTATGCGGATCATCGGAAAAGAGATCTTGAATTCAAGAGGAGAAAGTATTTTTAAAAGTGTCCCCAATGAAGGGAGTGATGCGCTTTGGTAAGAAAGGGAAATTGAGCCCAAGGTTTATTGGGACATATGAGATCTTGCGAAGAGTAGGGAATGTGGCTTGCGAATTAGCACTTTCACAAGAAATTTAGGCGATGCATCCATTATTTCATGTGTCAATGTTACGAAAATACTTGCACGATCCAAGTCACGTCATCCTTCCCCAGGAGATAGTTCTTAATGAAGAGCTTCAATATGAAGAGGCTCCGGTAGAAATACTTGATAGAAAGGTCCAACGCCTTAGAAATAAAGATATTGCTTCCGTGAAAGTCCTATGGAAGAATCACTCCACAGAGGAAGCCACCTGGGAAGCGGAAGTCTATATGCATGTGTTACAACCTTATTCTCATTCGAGGACGAATGCTTCTTAAGGAAGGGAGAATGTGAAGCCCCAAATTTGTTACAATAACAATAAACATTATTGTGTCTATGGGATTATGTTACGACCTTATTCACATTCGAGGACGAATGTTGCTTAAGGAGGAGAGAATGTAAAATCCGGGAAAAAAAATAATAATAATATATAGTTGTGGTTGAGTTAATAAAAATATATATATATAAGAAAACAAAGAATAAATTGCATGGGATAGAGTTAGTGTTAAAGTTGGATAAATAGATATATAAAATGAAAATAAGAAAACAAAAAAAAGAAAAGAAAAGAAAAAAAAAATGAAGGCATGCAGTGCATTTGCACGTTCATCCCCTTCCCTTTACCCCTTTTCATTTCCTCCAACTCTTGTCATTTCACCTCCCATAGGTTATAGAAAACTCTTCACTTATACATTGTATTTACACAAAAACAAAGTACATAACATAAAGGTTAGAAAATCAGAAAAAAACAAGTGAAAAGAAGAGGAAAAAAATACCAAGAGGGCAAGAAGAACAAGAAGCAAAATACTAGAGAAGTAAGGATAATTTTAGCAACCACACAACAATAATCTTCACACTTACAAGGTGAGTTTTCTCACTCAGAAATTCTTGGTAACATCCTTTATTTTTAGTTCAATACATGTTGGAATAAGAATTGAGTGTTGAAAAGAAATATTGAACTTTTGATGGTTTAGATAACTAGTTGCGTCATGAACTTTACGAACTGTTCTCACTGAGTTATAATTGTTAGAATTTGATGAAATTCGGAAGAATTGTACACCTCTCTAATATGATCATATAGAACCAAAAATGAGGTAAAATGGACATACGGTTTGAAAGTTATAATAGTTCAAAGTTTCTGCCTTAGATTTGGTCGAAATTCGGAAAGGCATAATTACAGATTGTTTTTATTGAGTTTTACTTATTAGAATTATATGAAAATTTACATGGTTGTAAATCTCTCTGTTACGGACAGATATATATAAAGATTTATTAAAACGGACTTACGAGTTGAGAGTTATTGTAGTTTGAAGTTGCTGCCTCGGATTCGTCGGAATCCAGAAGGGGAGGACGTTGAAACGTAAAACTGTACTAATCTGTGGGGAATATGAAAATTGTTGCTAAATGAAAGTTCTAGATCTCTTTGTTGTGAACATTTTGAGACCTTACGGGGGTCTATCCGACTTACGGATTGAGAGTTATCGCTGTTTAAAGTTTCTGCCTCGGATCTATCGAGATCCAGGAAGGGCAGCGAATAAAAGTGTAAAACTGTACCAAATGGTACAGAATATGAAAGAATGGTTCATATGGAGACGTGTAGCTCTCTGTCCTCGTCGTTTTGAGAATTTATGGGGATTGAACGGGTTTACAGATTAGGAGTTATGACTATTATAAGATTGGGTGCTGTTTAATAAAAATTCTGCCGAAACAAATTTCATGTGGCTGTTTTGAGGATAAATTTGTGTTAGTTACCCAAAGTAGTTTTAAATGAAATTTGGTACAGTGAAAGATCCCCGTCTTACCTTAGTTTCCGCTTGAGAAACACCTTAGTTGGAGTTATGGTTAAAAAGTTATAATCGTTACAAGTATGAATGACGGAATGTTAGAAAAGAGAATAGTATTTATTTGATCTTCTGAAAAATATGAAAAGTGAATACGTGTTCACATAAATATATAAATATATAATGGATCCGGTTGCCGCGCAACAAAGCGTAAAGTGAATACGCGTTCACAAATATATAAACATAATGGATCGGGTTGCGCGCAACAAAGCGTAAAGTGAATACGTGTTCATAAATACGTAAATATAATGGATCGGGTTGCGCGCGCAACAAAGCGTAAAGTGAATACGCGTTCACAAATACGTAAATATAATGGATCGGGTTGCGCGCAACAAAGCGTAAAGTGAATACGCGTTCACAAATACGTAAATATAATGGATCGGGTTGCGCGCGCAACAAAGCGTAAAGTGAATACGCGTTCACAAATACGTAAATATAATGGATCGGGTTGCGCGCAACAAAACGTAAAGTGAATACGCGTTCACAAATACGTAAACATAATGGATCGGGTTGCGCGCAACAAAACGTAAAGTGAATACGCGTTCACAAATACGTAAACATAATGGATCGGGTTGCACGTCGCACAAAATGTAAAGTGAATACGTGTTCACAAATACGTAAATATAATGGATCGAGTTGCGCGCAACAAATATGAAAGATGAATACATGTTCATCTATATATAAATATGAAAAGTGAATACGTTCACAAATATATAAATGTAATAAACATGTGGAAATGCAGGGAATGTCTTAACGTATAATACGAGATAAAATGAAGTGTTAGTTAAACGAGAATTTCCTATGAGGAGTTGTTGCATATTTAAAAATGTTGTAACTGATATGTTTTGCAATATGCTTATTACGTTATAATGTGATTGCGCTTGGAATATTGTGATGTTACTTTGAATTGCAGGTAAGGTTCTCACCATTGAGATGGTAGAGTGACTCTTTATTTAACATGTTTGAAAGCGTGATAGAGGAAAGACTCCACGCGAGGCTAGCGATCGTCCATGACCTCTTGTCATACCAAGTCCATTGTTTGGGCTTGGTACTCGTCGAGTTCGAATGTCGGTTCAATGTCTCGGGAAATGCCCGTGTGGAATGGTCTCCCTTCCAACTTAGAATAATATTTGTCAGTATGTCTATGTAGAAACAATATTTGCACGAGCATGGGCTCACGTTATATTTTTAATAAAGTCATAAACAAATTTCTTTATTGTTATTTTTATTAATAGCTCCGTATTTGAATATAAGTTTAAATTTCTAAATAAAGAGAATTAAATGGTGCTCCTGGTGGAAAATAATTGTCCAGGTGCCATCACGCCCTAAGTAAAGACTTAGGAAAAGTCGGGGCGTGACATTGTAGAGCCCATATTGAAGCTTTTGAAAAAGGATCTGCCCACTAAATGAATGGACGAGTGCCGAAAAGCCTTTGACACTATCAAGATATATCTCTCCAATCCGCCAGTTTTGGTCCCTCCCAGATCGGGAAACCTATTGTTGTTGTACCTATCAGTGTCTGATGATGCTTTTGGATGCATGTTGGCGCAACACGATGAAACTGGGAGAAAGAGCAAGCCATCTACTATATTAGTAAAATATTCACCGCCTGCGAGTCGAGGTACACCTTGGTGGAAAAATATGCTATGATTTTCCATGGGTAGCTTAGAAGCTGAGACACTGCTTATCCTCTTACACTACCCACCTAATCTCCAAAATGGAAATCCTTTGAAATACATTTTTCGCTCGAATAGAACTATTCTCATGAAGGGAGTTCCATGCAATGAAACTATTCCAATTCTTTTAAAAGAGAACCCATGCCTATAGGGAAATTGACCTAGTGGAAAATGCTTTTGAGAGAACTCGACATCACATACGTGGTCCAGAAAGTTTTCAAGGTATAAGTTTTGGCCGATTTGCTAGCAGAAAGTCCGGTAGATGAAGAGTTTGAACCGCGGATGACATATTTCTCGGATGATGAAATACTGACAATAGAGGATAACACGGTCAAAACCTACTCAAGATGGAGATTGTTTTTCGACGGTGCAGTTAATTGTAAGGGTTCAGGAATCAGAGCCGTTCTAGCTTCAGAGACTGTTCAGCATTACCCGATGGAAGCGATGCTCAACTTTCGATGTACTAACAACATGGAAGAGTACGAAGCCTTCATTCTAGGTCTTCGTATGACCCGCGACATGGATATCCAAGATTTATTAGTGATAGGAGACTCAGATTTGTTAATTCACCAAGTTCGAGGAGAATGAGCCACGAAAAATAAGAAGATCATGTCATATGTAAACCTCACACATAGGTTATGCAAAAGGTTCAAAAATATCGACTTCTGGCACACGCCGAGAGCTCAGAATAAATTCGTCGATGCTCTAGCAACCATAGCATCCATGATATAACATACTGAATATAGTCACATTGACCCGCTGGAGATCAATATCAGGGAAACGTGCTTATTATTCTCACATAGAAGAGGAACCGGACGGTAAACCGTGATACGCCGATGTAAGCACATAACTGGAAAAAAAGGAGTATCCCAAAAACATCACAAACAATCAAAAGAAAACCATTAGGAGAATGGCTAATTACTTCTTCTTAAACAAAGGAGTACTCTATAGGAGGACGCCCAATCTAGAGCTACTTAGATGTGTCGACACCGCAGAGGCCATAAACTTGTTAGAAGAGGTATACACTAGGACTTGTGGTCAACATATGAACGGGTTTGTCTTAGACAAAAAGATCTTGAGAGCAGGTTATTATTGGATGACTATGGAAACTGACTGCAGCAAATTCGTGCAAAGATGCCATCAAATTCACAGAGATATAATCAGAGTCTCGCCGAGCGAACTCAACATCATGAGCTCACCGTGGCTATTTTTAGCATGAGATATGGATGTTATTGGCCCAATAGATCCAGCCGCATCCAATGGACACTACTTCATTCTAGTCACCATAGACTACTTTACTAACTGGGTCGAAGCTACTTCCCACAAGCCAGTGACTAAGAAGGTGGTAGTAGACTTTGTTCGAAACAACATTAAATGCAGATTCGACATCCTAGAGTCGATCATAACTGAAAATGGAGCAAATCTGAACAGTCATCTGATGAAGGACATTTGTGAACAATTTCGCATAACTCATCGAAATTTTACCGCCTTCAAGCCATAAATGAATGGAGCCATAGAGGCAACCAATAAGAACATCAAGAGGATACTGAAAAAAACGACAAACAATTACAAGTGTTGGAATGAACAGTTGCCCTATGCATTGTTGGGATACCGAACAATGAATCAGACCTCAACAGAAGCAACTCCATTTTTGCTTGTCTACGGTACTAAAGCAGTGATACTAGTCAAGGTAGAGATATTGTTACTCAGAATCCTACAAGAAGCAGAACTGGACAACGCAGAATGGGTCCAGAAAAGATATGAGCAATTGGCTCTAATTGATGAGAAACGAATGGTTGTTGCGAGTCATGGTCAACTATACCAACAAAGAATGGCACACGCATTCAACAATTGGGTCAAAACCCGAATCTTTCAAATAAGACAATTGCTACTCAAGAACGTATTTCCATACCAAGACGAGTACAAGAAAAGCTATTGGCAATAGCCATATACAGTTCACAAAGTATTTTCAGGAGGAGTTTTAATCCTCGCAGAGATGGACGACCAAGAGTAGACCAAAACAATCAACTCAAACGCAATCACGAAATACTACGCATGAAGGCACACTATTTTAATTTGTAATCACATTTCTTTTACTTGTAATCACTATACAAGACCTATCTATTACGACAGAGATACGTAGAAAATCCTCATCGGATTTTGTCTTCTTCTGTAATAGAAAAACAAATGACATTTTTTTATAATATGAACTACACGATGACCTGATTTTCCGAGATGGGATACGTTGGTAATCCACTTAGGACTCAGTCACATTATTATAAAAAATCACTATTTTTATTTCAAACCACGTTCGACCTGATTCCTGCCATGACAGGATACGTATGCGCTCTATGAACTCAGTCGCACCAAACAAAAAACAAAAGAAATCCCTATGAAGCCTCTAAGACACGAAGATTCAAGATCACCTAGAAAAGTCCCTTGACCCCCACACTTGCAACTGGGGCAGAATTTTTGAGAAGATCTAAAAAATTTCACCGACAAATCCTATGTAAGAGCCAACCAATCGTAAAATTTCAACTAGGGCATAATTTTTTAGAGGTCCTGAAAAATTCCTTCACGACAATGTTACACGAAAGTTTTGTCAACTCGGGCAAAATTATTTTGAGGTGATCTAAAAAATTTCAACAAGACAAACAAGGAGCACGTTCAGAGTGCCAAGGACGGTAAAAAAACCTCGCTTGAAGCGTGTTAAGCGTATTTTATATACGCTTTTTGAGTAATTTTTAGTTAGTATTTTACTCGTTTTTGTTGTGTTTAGTATAGTATTAGGTTTGTTTTTCTTTCTTTTGAGTCACAGCGGTTCAAAAGGCAAAATAGCGAAAAGGAACGAAAAATGGGCATAAAATGAGGAATATGAGGCAAAAAAGGACAGAAATTGAAGACCCGGACGAAAGTCAGGTAGCGCCCGATCAGCGAGCCATGGCGAACATCGAGAAGCCACGTAACTTTGGCGCGACGCGATCTGCGGCGCGGCGCGTCTAAAATCGAGACTCCGAGGTTAATTTGGCCAGGGGTAGAAGGGTCTATAGGACACGAAAATTGCAACATACTAAAAGCCCTAGGGATTATTCTATGAGAAAGGAAAAGGTCATTCTAACACACAACACATCACAGGGCAAGGATTGAAAGCTACAATTGGAGACTTTAGTTCGCAGTACTTTTCTTTCTTTCTTTTTAATTTAGTTTATGTTTGGAATTGTATTAGTTCTTAGTGTGATTATGGCTAGGAGCTAAACACTTATTTAGGGCTTTCCTTTTGAATCGCTTGAAACTCTATTTCATGACTTAATGCATTCGTTGATTTCTTCTTCACTTGATTAAGATTTATTTAATAATTGGTATGAATGTTTGATAGTTAATTGATCACTAATTATCATAATATATGATTTCGAATCAAGAACCGATAGGAGAGATTTGGATATGCTGTAATTGAATAGACATAGGTTAAAATTGCGGACGAAAGTACCCCGATACTTGTGTAACATTATAGGTAACTGTTCTTAATCCTCCTATGTGATAAATCCTATCATAGAAATATAGAAGGGTTCTGCACTGGGGTAGCGATTATATATCCTAACCGGAATATAAGACAGTCTAGTTAACCGCTATCTTAACGTAGAAGAAGAAGTCATTCTAGTTGCATTAAGGATTGAATATAGTGGATAGTCGAGGATTTTGGAAGCCCTAATTCCTTCATAACTGATTACAACTTCAATGGTTAAGTTAATTCTTGCAATTATTCTAGTATTTAAACAAAAATAAAAACTCTATTATCGATTGCTAAATAGATAACACAAAATAGATGAACGGTAATTAGAAACCAGTTTCTGAGGACGATATTCGGTCTTATCAGACTATACTACTTGTGAACGATACATACACTTGGGTGAGCACGTGGAAATCTCCCAACAAAGCGTAAATGTCATGACAATGAGATAATAAATTTTGAATAGATAAAAATATTTTTAGTCAAAGATTGTTTAAATTTTTATCAACATTTAAAAAAAAAACTTTTTAGTATCATAATTTAAATTCATCTCTCGTCATACCGAGCCCAGGAGGGTCGGTGTTAGAAAGTAGAGGAACAACATAGTAGGAGTCAGTCGACGACATGGGCCGACCCTATAAAAACTAACAATTTTTCTGTAATTACAGGTTTCCAAAACGCTGTCAAGAGGACGATGATTTATTACACTAACTTGTTTGTTCTTGATTGAAACAAGTATAGCAAGGTCGGCATGAGATCCATAAAAAGGACAAAAAACCACAAAATGGCAAAGAAAGATAATCTGACCATGTGAGCCATAAAAAGGACAAAGTGTCACAAGGTCGGCATAATTCAACCATGAGAGCCATAAAAGGAGTAAAACACCACAAGAACGACACAATCCGACCACGAGAGCTATTAATAGAACAAAACTCCACAAGAGCGACACAATTCGGCCATGAGAGCCATAAAAAGAGTGAAGCGCCACAAGGGCAGCATAATATGAACATGAGTCATAAAAGGAGAAAATGCCACAGGGGCGGCATAATCCAACCATGAGAGACGTAAAAGGAAAAAAATATAAATAATCCGGTCATGAGAGCCATAAAAGGACGAAATAACCATCTGACTGGGAGGATCACAACAGATGAAAGGACGAAAGAAAGACGATACAACCTCAAGGGCCATATCTGTCATAAACTGCATGTCGAGAGGGACATTCATTCAAACACTACCGGGAGGGGCATTCATACAAAATGCATGCCGTGAGGGTCATTCATACAAAATGCATGCCGTGAGGGTCATTAATGCAAACTGCATGTCGAGAGGGACATTCATACAAATACTGTCGAGAGGGCCATTTATATAAATACTGCCGACATGGCTATTTATAAATACTGCTGAGAGGGCCATTCACACAAACCTTACCGACAACGTCTTCATACAAAGTGCATGCCGAGATGGCCATTCATACAAACATTGCCGAGAGGGTCATTCATACAAACTGTATGCCTAAAGGGTCATTCATATAAAGACTGTCGGGAGGGCCATTCATACAAATACTGCAGAGATGGCCATTCATTCAAACACTGATGAGAGGGTCATTCATACAAGTTGCATGTCGTAAGGGCCATTCATTTAAAAAAGCATGTCAAAAGGACAATTACCCATATTTAAATTCATACGAGCCAAATGATGTCGGAGGAGACATCCATTCAAACAAATGCATCCATACCAATCAACAAAGTTATGCGAGCCAGACGGTGTTGGAGGATGCATCCGCTCAAACAACATTCAACCAGAGAGATTATACTAGTTAGACGGTGTCGGATGTGGCATCCCCTCAAACAAATTCAACTAAGTTATACGAGTTATACGACGTCGGAGGTGTCACCCACTCAAAATAGCCTCACAAGTATGGCAAAACAAAAAAATCAAACACGTCATTCTCCTAGCAAATAGAAATAGGTCGGAAGCTACCAAAGAAGGAAAGCAAGCAGACTGGATCCAGGAGCATGCGGAGCAAATACGAAACTTTTTATTGAGCAGTCGGTCAAAATAGTGTGCCAACAAGAGTCAAGCTCTCTAACTTGGGCTTGAAGATCACTCCACACCACACTCAACCACAATAGAAGTTTTAAATTTTTTTAAAACCCCACAACTGGTCGAGCACATACCAAAAAGGTTTCCCAAAACCGACAAATGCATTCCCGCATAAGGGATATCTTTTTCAACCAATTGAGTCAAAATACAAGTGACCTGATTCCCAAAACCTGGAGATATGTAGGCGAACTCAACACTCAAGGATATGTCATATTCCAATAAAATCATTCTGGAACCCTTTTAGCTCTGGAATTTGCTTTGTTTATTGCTTTCTAGAAGTTTAATTGAGTTGAACTACAAGTGGCCTGAATTCTCATACAACATGAGATATGTAGGAAAACCAGAAACGAGGGTCCGACCATAATTTTTAAGAATGCATAAAAGCGAAAAGTAATTTTCAATTGATCGGCTAAAAACTAGGTTGGTCAAATTTCATTGCTCAAGGATGGTCATGCCTTCCCCGAACAATGAAGGGGCAGTTGTTGACACCTAATTTTTACTCTCTAATAATTTTATTTAATTATTCAAGACTCCCGAGTTACAGACGAAGTGAAATATACTTTTACTAGACAAAAATAATTTTACAAAAATTATTTCAGAAGTGTTTTGTCATTTAATTTGACAAAATATTATCCAATATATTTATTGTATATCATATCTTATGTTACATTAATTTGATCAATAATTGCATTTTTTAAAATTAAAATAAAGATAATTGTGCAACTAGTTGCTTAAACCCTCAAATTAAAAGTAATCAATATTTTATTCCGTCAAAATTCAAAAATTGTTTAATTGAACAGAATATTTAAATTACATCTCAAATTCAAATCATTTTACTCTAAAAAGGTTTACATGATTTAAAGATTTCAATCTCCGATTAATGTCAAATTCGGGTTCAATTTGAAGCTCATGACTTAATACGGTCATAATTGAAATTGATTTGGTCATTAATTAATTTAAAAAATAAATGCTATTTTAAATTAAAGGGTCAGCGTTGTGTCACTGTTTTAAAAGAAAAGGGGCGGCCAGGTTTGGCCCAATTGGACTGTGACCCGACCCAGTTCACTATTACACAAATCAGACCAACCCCACTCCCAACTGTTTTCCCCTTTCTTGCAATTGAAATTAGAAAGAAAGCCCTAGAGCTTCTTCATTTCTTTTTGTTTCTTCTCATCCAACGCCGAATATGGAAACATGGCAGGGTATGACGCCTTTTGCACAAACGTGTTCATCTAAATGTCATGACCCCTTTTAAGGAATTGTGGTGGCACTTACACTGTTTTCACCGATAGGCGAACCACTCCCAATTAACCAACACAAATTTAATAAGAAATGCGAAATGAACAAAATACTTGATAAATCCGTCTATCATAATATAAAAGCAAAAATAAGTCTGAAAATTGACCATACGATCCCATGAATCTGGTCAACAATACACGAGCTCTAACTGAATACAAGTGTGATAAAAGGACAACATAAGCCAAATGTCTAAACAATAAAATTTGAATGTCTATACATGTCTCTTGGATAAATAAAAGACAGTAATAAGATAGGAGCATCCAAGGGTATGTTGGAAATGAGCATCCTCACCCTGAATACTGGTAATCAACCGACTCAGACTCATACTCGAGGTCCTGAACTGGAGGAAGGCGTTGTATTTGCATCCAAAAAGAATGCATCAAGTGTAGCATGAGTACACAACATACCCCGTAGGCATCATACTCCGACAACGACGGAATATACGTAACAAACATAAATATTAAGTTGACTCTCAAATAGTCCTATACTAAATAGTTCAATAGATCATAGAGTTCACCGTGTTCACATAATCGTTCACAGAATCAAATAAGTCACCTTAATCATATAAGAGTTCATGAATCACGTAATCACCTCATTTGCGAAAGAGTACAATAACCAATAATCCATGTATCAAGTGGTCACTAATAAATGCCATCAAGAAGTCATCCAAGTCTATATAACCATTATAACCACCTTACCAATCAACATGTAATCAATGCAATGATATATGTATGATATGAATGCAATGTATATGCTAGGTACCTTTCATCTCTAGCATACATGCATTCAAATTCTATGAACTGCACACCCATAGAGGACCTGGAAAATCCATATATCAGTCCAGAATTTCTCAACGGACCCAACTCTTGGCTATGATAATATCCATTGTAGGCGTGAAACCCAATCCACTGCGTATCATCATCTCATAAAGTATTCTTACCTTTATGGTCTCTTATACTCATATCATTTTCATACCATTCTCATATCAATAACATCAGAACTATGAGTGTATGAATGCAAATTATAATACAAAGCCAGTAATCAGGATGTATGAGATGCAACCCAGTATAAAAGCAAAAATAAGTCTGAAAATTGACCATACTACCCCATGAATTTGGTCAACAATACAAGAGCTCTAACTGAATATAAGTTTGATAAAAGTACAACATAAGCCAAATGTCTAAATAACAAAATATGAATGTCTATACATATCTCTTGGATAAATAAAAGACAGTAATGAGATATGAGCATCCAAGGGTATGCTGGAAAAGAGCATCCTCACCCTGAATACCGGTAATCAACCGGCTCAAACTCATACTAGAGGTCCTGAATTGGAGGAAAGTATTGTATCTGCATACAAAAATAATGCAGCAAGTGTAGCATGAGTAATTAAAATGCACGATAACCCGACTTGAGGTTGCACTTACCAAAAAAGATAATGAATTTGGTAAGATCTGTGCAAAATTAGATTTAACCAAAGCAACCTTCCGTAAGCTCAACATGGGGACTTTAAAATTGAAGGAGATACTCAACTTTAGTAAATCTTTACATGCAGGAATTGGGTACGAAAACTCTCTTAAATCATATGCTCTAATATCTTTGATAAAAATGAGAAAATATGTTTTGTAAATAAAAAGGGATGAATAATAGGTTCTCATATATGTAAAAAAATATTAAGTTTGTGTGTCATCAATGTAACTCCCCTGGACACTTAAAACTATATTGTTTCAAACTTCAAAATTCTGTGAGCAAAATGTTGTCCAACATTCTGAATAAGAATCGAAGCAACATTTCTGAGCCAAAAGGTAAAAAATATTTTAAGAGAGTTTGGGTTCCTAAAAAGGATGTAACATGTAATGTGTCTATAACTGCATTAAGAACTGACATTTCAGGTTTTTGGTACTTTGATGTGGATGTTCTCACATGTGCAAAAGGTTTTCTAAAGAACTATGAGTCATTCAATTGAGAAAACGTGACTTATGGATGTGGTAGTAAAAGCAAAATAATTGGAAAAGAAATCTTGGATGTTCCTGAATTTCCTGCCTTAAGAAATGTCTTATGCATTGAGGCCTTAATGCTTAATTTGATTAGTATTAGTCAACTGTGTGATGATGATCTTGAGGTAAAATTTAATAAGAATATCTGTAAAGTTACAAATGAAGCAAATATATGTGTCATGACAGATACAAGAACATGTGACAATTGCTAGCTTGTTGTAATACAAGAAACATGCAATAATGCTAAGGTCGATGACACAATACTATAACATCAAAAGTTAGGGCATGTCAACTAACACAATTTAGAAAAATTGGTCTTATATGAAGCAGTTACAGGCATACCCAAACTTAGCCATAAAGGTAAAACTGTCTTTGAATATTGTCTGAAAGGTAAGAAAACCCGCGTCTCTCATAGTGTTGTCCAACACGACAGACAACATTCAGGTACGTCTCACTGTTTTCAATTGCTACATATGGATTTAATGGGTCCAATTGAAGTAGACTATCTAGGAGGCATGAGATATTCCTTTGTGATAGTAGATGATTTTTTAAGATATTTTTGGATGTATTTTTTTAAAGAAAAATCACAAATGTTTGACATATTTAAAATCTTGTACTCTAGAATTAGAAATTTATTCTATTCTCATATTTTTCGGATTAGATCCAACCACGGAAAATAATTTGAAAATAGTTCATTCACAATTTTTTGTGAGAAAAAAGAAATTTTCCATGAGTTTTCCGCCCCCAAAACTCCTCAACAAAATGGGGTTGCATAACGAAATAATAGGAGATTGAAAGAAATGGCTAGAGTGATACTTAGTTCTAAACATTTGTCAAAATATTTATGAGCAGAAGCCTTGAATACTGCTAATCAAATCGCTAATAGAGTCTATTTAAGGAAAGGAACAAATATGACACCCTATGAGATTATTAATGGAAAGAAACCAAAGTTGCATTACTTTCATGTTTTTGGGTGTATTTTGTTAAATTTTAAATGACAAGGATCATTTCGCAAAATTTAACTCCAAGAGTGATAAAGAATTTTTTGTTGGATATTCAGAAAATAGTCATGTTTATTGAGTATACAATATGAGATCCAGATTTGTACAAGAGTCTGTAAATGTTATCTTTAATGATCTTTCTAATGTTAAATAACATTATAGATACATTGAAAAGTTCACATAGTATAGAAGAATTAGATGTTTCCACAAATATTGTCACACTTGAAGCAACATCCGAAGCAACAATAGAGACCACAGAGGCCACAGATGGGGAGTCAAGTGCTAAAGTGTTAGACAAGTTCGTAGGTTCCCCTCATCAATGATTAGGAAGAATCATCCAACGGGTCAAGTGATAGGTTTTTTAAGGAATTAGAACAAGAGGCAAAGAACCACACAACTATAGAGAAATTATAAGGTATGCGTGTATGTCAACTATATATCAAGAGGTTAGTATTTCTTGTTTTATATGTACATTAGAACAAAAAATATTGTAGAAGCATTTAAAGATATTTCTAGATACAAGCAATGCAAGAAGAGCTTGAATAATTTTCTCAAAATGAAGTCTGGGACTTAGTTCTATGTCCAAATAAAACAAATGTAATTGGAACTAAGTGGATTTTTAAAAATAAATCAAACGAACCGGGAACAGTTGTTAGAAACAAAACACGTCTAGTTGCACAAGGTTATACTAAGGTTGAAGGTATTGATTTTGATGAAACCTTCACACCTGTATCTAGAATCGAGTCGATTAGACTTTTACTTTCTATTGCTTGTTGTCTGAAATTACTTTACACCAAATGGATGTAAAAGGTATTTTCTTAAATAATTATCAAGACAATGAGGTATATGTTGAACAACCAAAAGGATTTGAAGATCCTTACCATCTACACTATGTGTATAAGCTTAAAAAGGATTTGTATAGGTTGAAACAATCCCCTCGTGCATGATATGCTTGTTTAACTAACTTTTTTCTTGAATTTGGTTTTAACTGTGATAAAGCTGATCATACTTTGTTTATTAAATGACATGGTGTAGATATTTTAATTGCTCAAATCTACGTGGATGACATAGTCTTTGGATCGACTTCACAGTCGTCCCTAAATTCATTTGTTGAAGTTATGTCATCGACATTTGAAATGAGTCTGATTGGGGAATTAACTTTTTTCTTAGGCTTGCAGATAATGCAAAGTAAATATGGATTCTTCATCTCACAGAGTAAATATGCCAAGAATCTAGTTAAAATATTTGGTTTGGAGAATGCTAAATAGATGAAAATGAGAATGGGTTCATCGTAGAAGGTATGTAAGGATAATATTGGTGAAAATATCAACCCAATATTATATCGATCTATGATAGGTAGTCGTCTTTATCTTACTGCTAGTCACCAAGATATTATATTTAGTATTTGTGCATGTTTTCAAGCCTGTCCCAAAATGTCCCACTTAAATATCGTGAAACATATTATTCGATATGTTGCTGGCACATGTGAGTTGAAAATCTGGTATTCCAAAGACACTAATCCTAACTTAATTGGATTTTGTGACTCGGATTGGACTGGAGATGTGGATGATAGAAAAAGTACAAGTGAATGACATATTTATCTTGGCAATAAGCTTGTTTCATGGTATAGTCCTAAACAAAAATGTGTCTCACTTTCAACTGTTGAATCTAAATATGTAACAGTTGGAAGTTATTGCTATAGATCAATATGGCTACGACACATGTTAGACAACTATGAATTTACTAGCAATATTTTGATTTTGTACTGTGATAATTTCAGTGCAATAAATATTTTCAAAAATCCAGTTCACCACTCACGTACAAAACATATTGATATTAAACATCACTTTTTAAGAGATTTAGTTGAAAAATAACTAGTTCAAATTGAACATGTTGACACTCTTCATCAACTAGCTGATATTTTTACAAAAGCTTTGGACAATGAGAGATTTTCTAGTTTGAAGAAATATCTTGGTCTTTGTAATTCTTCAGCAAATTATTCAGGTTCATGAGAAGATTGAACTGAGATGAGGTAAGCTCGATCTTTTGGGGAAAACGATTCATAAGCCTTCAACAGGATAAGAAACTTGAGAGGATCGACGAAGCTGAGAGCAGGATCCAGAATTTGAGATCTCTAAGACATTTTTGGTGAATGTCGATTGAAATATTGTCTAACATTTCGGGTGACATTTACCTATGTTATATCACTAACTGATTATTGTTGTTGTATGGTGCATAATTTTTGCAAGCATGATCCTTTAATAAGAATATGTTATCAAAGTGATAATGTTCTCTACGATAATATATATATATATCACAAAAAGGGAGTATCAAAATAAGACAAAGCCTTTACAAATATTTGGCAATTGTGAAAAATGGGCAAAACCCATGAAAATATATTGTTTCTATTCTATAGGAGTATCGAGTGCTTCAAAAGAGATTTGAGAATATCATAAAGGTATTCTTATTTTTGACACGCAAAATTATTTTATATGTGTTATATGATTAGACCGAGGACACTATGAGAAAATGTTACATTAGTCCAGTGATCAAACTCATAAAGTGCATATAAAATGTGTCTTGGTTTTTTGCCAAATTTGAAAATTCTTGTGGGATCAAAATACTTGTGTCGTCCAAAATGTTGCTAACATTGTTGTTGACATTTTCATAATATGATATGTGTTGGGTTGTTGTTCTTATTTGATTTTTGAAATATCAGATTTTACTCCCTATTATATTTTAATGGAATTTCAGAATTTAAAATTAGAAGATTAAATTTTATTCCTACCTTGATGTTTACTTTTTATCCCAATATTTTAGGTGTAAGTTATTGTGTAAATTTAAAAAACCTAAAAAGAAGGAATTTTTGTTACTAAGAAAAGGTTCGTCATGTATATAAATATTACTCTCATTTGTTATTATTATGATTTTTCCATAAAAATAAAAAATAAAAAGAAAGGGAGGGAAAATCACATCGGGTATACATATGCCTACCTAACCGATGGAATCACCAAACCAAACTCCAATATCTATTAGTAACCCTAACTTCTCAAAATCCTCTCCCAAAGTTTTACCAATGGAAACATCACCAATGTCAGAACAAATGTCATCCAACATCCACTCCAACACTCCAATGGGCACAAGCCCTCTAATGAATACAGAGGCTTCTGAGCACAATGATCCCCAACAAATAGAACAACCATCCTCTTCCTCCAATCTCCCAGAAAATCCATGTACAATAATAGTGTTTAAAGCTTTTGATGAACCTTTAGATATTAGCTATCCCGGAGATGATAATAACCCTATAGATGTTGATGAAACTATTGATTTTTCATCTTTGGGTAAAAGGCCAAGGTCATCTACCTTCCCCACTCGTCAATCGAGTAGTGTTTTTGAGAAAATAGTACAAAAAGGACCGAGTAACAAAAGATTTAGTTATGTAACATCTATACCCTCTTACTCGAGCGGTGCAAATGCAGATACAGACTATGTGCTTTCAACAGAGGAAGTGAAGAAGAACCACCTGCTTCAGTGTAGCCAAATATGCCTCAAGAAAGGAAATCCCAGACGACAATCCTTTAAAATAATTCTTTCCAAAAAGAGTTCCCAGACCTGCATATTCAAGTGTTTCTCCCAATGTTTCCACTGATGCCACAACATCTCAGGCTACATTTTAGCCAATATCGAAAGAAGCACAAGCTACAACATTCTCCAGCAGTACCGAATCTACCGATTCAGAATTTGAGGTATCTTCTTACTTAGATAAATTCTATTCTAAAACTAACTATGATAAGTGGGATTGTTACAAGAGTATAGTGATTAGACCTGAGAAAGTATTAGATATTGCTTCCTATGCTGAATATAGTTTGGTAGAATTTTAAAGGATAGACAACTTTTTAAAACTATCACAGAAAAAACCTTATGTTGGTGAAGCAGTAAGGTTATTTTACGCTAATCTGGGCCCTGTTATAGTGAAGACCTCCTCAAAGAAATTTGGGAAGATATATCTCTACAACAAGGTCTATCTGTTTACGCCTTCTATTATAAATCAATGTACGAGACTAGATATTGGAGATAATCTTAGAGAAGCAGAACAAGTCATAGACAATAGGGATGAAGTGATTGAATATCTCACTGGAGGTATAATGAAGAATTGGATCCCTAGATGTCAAGCCTCCAAACTAACAGCTATGTTTTCCACCCTCCACAAAATTGATATTCACAATTGGCTTCCTTCAATGAATGGGTGAATTGTGA
This sequence comes from Przewalskia tangutica, assembly GCA_029844215.1. Taxonomy (NCBI): domain Eukaryota; kingdom Viridiplantae; phylum Streptophyta; class Magnoliopsida; order Solanales; family Solanaceae; genus Przewalskia; species Przewalskia tangutica. Next base: position 136,383,139 of record CM056720.1, on the reverse strand, counting down.
CATCTGAACAAGCCACCCTGTTGTATAAAATTGGGAAAGGTTTGAAAGTTAATTTGAAAAAAATGATATTTCATCAAATTGCCAACTTTGATAAGAAAGAATTAACTTCAATCCTTCATTTTCCTCTCTGATCTACAAAGTATGAACCATCCAAGGATTTGAGCCTAAGAGAGAAGACACCTTTGGGAAGGCTCTTAAGCTTTACACTATAAACAGAGCAATTTTGAAGAGCAAGTACAGAGTCATTAACTTGCCCTGGAAGAAGGAAGCTGAAAGTAAAAATGTTGCCAGAAATGTCACCAACATTCTGGGCACACTGGTCCAGGACAGTCTACACTGTCTACAAAATGACTTGTAGATCAAATTGAAAAATCAACCAATAAATTTCTGAGGTTGATGCTGCAAGAAACGCCCTAATATAAGCTACAAACCATTTTATGATGCTACTTTCTTCACAAAAAAGAAGGAGATGATGCTGATGCATAAGGAGGAAACTAAAGGCTGAAAGAAGTTAAAGGCTACTGTGCAGAGGAAGTTGAAGTTGTTATGCATGAGTAGAAAGTTATTGTTGTTGTATGATGAGTAAGGAGTGAGTTGTTGTTGTTGTCGACGTTGTATGAGGATCTTTAGTGTATTGATTTGATATTTGTTGACAATGAATATTTTTATTTGTGGTTTGTATATATTGGATGATATGTTATATGTGTGCTCATATTTTTTTTTCTAATCCTATGAATCGGTATACACGTGTTTTCTTGTATGCCATCACAGGTTAGGGGGAACATGACCTTGAAATTGTTGATCACAGATGTCGGACAACATTTCTGACAACTGCCTAAGTCAATTTTACATTTTAATGAGTTTTGTGAAGAAAGACAAAAAATGAAAGATTGTTAATGTTGGATTTGGTGTTGTGACATTTGATCCATTATATCTCCTCAAGTATTGATATGAATGTGTAAGTATGTTGGGACAAATATTGCACAACATTCAGACCAATATGTTCTGAACATATTTTGTCTTACTTCACGCGATACAGTAATATTTGTGTAAATATTACTATGAGGTAAAAATGACTTTGCAAGATAAAAAGGAGCTGGTAAAAAATGAGTGAGGACTAAGTAAAAAATTGTTGCTTTTCGTGAGGATCAATCCAAAGTTGTTGAGATTATTACTCCTTGATCTTCTCCAACCAATCTCACCAGCAGTCCACCTTTCCCTCAACTTCCACAACCGATCGATGAGCAATTCAAGGAAGACTTTCTACAATAAATAAAGAGACCACTACAGAGAATCGATATCCAGTATCAGAAAGTAAAAATACCAAGAGAGCTTTCGGGATTTCTTCTCATAAATCTAGATCACCAGTGTTGCCTGGGTGTGTTGACAACATTATGTCCAATATTATAATTATTATTTAGATTCTAGATTAGCTTTGTATGGAGCGATTGTAATGAGAGATTGTCTATGTATACTTAGTTAGATTTTTCAGGCAAAAGTCATCTGCGACTTCAACTTTTAATTCCTTTCCGTTTTATCTTGTAAATCTGTAAAGAAAGGAATTTGTATATTTGTATATAATATATATACAATACATTTGGTCATTGATCATCATACGTTATATTATATATATAACTTATGAAAATTTAAAACCTCTGTATTCTTTAAATTTCCACTGCATTTACTCTTCAAAGTTTTCTATTTTTGCTAAAGTATTGTTACTGGTGTCGGACGACACAATTTCTGACATTCGAAAACAGAAGTGACATTCGAGTTTATTTAATTTGTTTTTATTGTTCCATAGCCACTTCAATATTAAATATTAAAAATATGTCATATTTGTATGATTATATAGGAAATTCATAATTATATGACTATGAATGGTAACTATTAAAAATATATCCTGTTTGTATGACTATAAAAGGTAAAAGTATTAAATATTGCCCTATTGGATTTAGATATTGTTTAGGAGTTTATAGATAATTCTTAATTATATGATTATGAATGGTAGAATATTAAAAGAATATCTTTTTGTATGATTATAAAAGGTAAAAGTATTAAAATATTACTCTATTAGACTATATATTGTTTAGAAGTTTAAAATGGTAATGTCATTACCTTTTGATCATTTTAGACTTAGATGATTATTTCAAATGCCTAAATAAAAATATATTTGGGGATAATAATATTTTTGGTCCTTAAGTTATTGATAAATTTTAATTTTAGTCCTTGTAATATATAATTGATACATTTAACTTTTAATTAGTTAAATTATGTATTTTGATCCTTATATGTAAGAATATATTATATTTGGACTATTCTTATATATATATGACTCTTAGATATGCTGGAACATTACAAGAATAAAATTATACTATGGGAATTCAATGGCGGAATAATTAATAATTCTAAAAATTTATAGATATTCACAAGCAAAAATGATAAAAAAAAAAATGCACATTCAAGTTATATGTGTTTAGTCAAATATCAGACTTTATTAATAACTAAGAAACCAAAAGTGCTTTGAACTTCACACTATCATAAAATTTGACATATCCCTTAACAAATACCAAAAATATTAGTGAAGCAGCTAGATGTTAGACATAACAATTTGCAGTTAATTAATTGCACTTCCTAACTCCATAACTAATCATGGATTATGAATTTTAGTAATTTTTAACTTTTTTAGAACCAAATTACCCTAATCAGTTTATTTAAAATTTGGACTAAATATATTTTGGTAAGAATATGTCAATAAATTTGAAATTTCCTAATTTGACTATAGTAACAATTCTTGTATAAAAGCGACAGACCGCTTCAATCTACTCCTAAAGAAAGTGCATTTTATGTTTTTTAGTATCAAATATGGATAGAAATAGGGTTAGGCATACTGTAAGAAACTCCATGCTGGATAAAAGAGTAACAAGTGTATTTAAGAAAGCAGAAGAGCTTTCTATTCTATGTGATTTAGACGTCGCCATAATTATCTTTAGCCCTGGAGAAATTCAACCTATTGTTTGGAAATCTGTAAGTCTAGCTAAGGAGGTCTTAATGAGATATTTAAGTTTTTCTGAGGATGAAAGGCTTAAAAAGTTAGTTAAATATGAAACCTATCTTTTAGAAAGAATTAAGGAGCAAGAAAAAAGAATTAGCAAAATTCAGAAAATGAATGAAGACAAGGAAATGGAACTTCTCTTCAACCAGCTTGTGGAGGGAAGGAGTATTAATGAACTAGCTTTTGGAGAAATTAAAGATATTTTAAACATATTTGCTGCTAAAATTGATAAACTTAATGAAAGAAAGAAAATTCTCCATCAGCCTTTTGAACCTCCAAATGACAATGGCTACTTACCAAACTGACATCAATGCTGAGGATGATGGACATTCCAAGGACCTCGACTGAGAGTACTGTAATACTTTTATTGTTTTTTTCATCTTAGGTTGTTGCATTTTTCAATTCATTTCGTATTGTTCTACTTTTATTTGAGTCGGTTGTTCTATTTGTTGGAAAATGAACTAGTGTTATTCAGTCGACCTGCATGTTATTTAGTAATATTTTGGACTAGTATTATGCACTCTTTCTCTTCAATTTAGCAACTTATTTTATTTCATACAAATTGTATTTTGTTAAGAGTTTCACATTGGATATGAAATGGAAACATGAATTTTTTATATGGATTTGGACAATCCTCACCGTACAAGCTAGCTTTTGGGGTTGAGTTAGACCCACCAATGTTGGTCCCCAAATTATATTATCCACGCTCCAGTTGCAGTTGACAAAGTCTGGATGTGCGGGGAGTGTTAAGAGTCTCAGATCGGATATGGAATGATAACATGAACTCCTTATATGGACTTGAACAATCCTCACCCTACAAACTAAATTTTGAGATTGAGTTAGATCCAATATACATTCTTTACATATTTCTTGCTCATGTTAAAATCTAGCAATGTTACCCTGTGTATAGGAGTCTATTCAAGTCCATCAAATACATATTCTGATCTGGAAGTTCACATTTCATAATCGGTGCTTTTATTTCTCTTCTTCTTTATTGTCTGTCCTCTGTTCTCGACCCCATCTTATGTTGTTCTCAACCCTTTCCTCTATTCTTAGATGCCGGCCCCTTCATCTCCTCGATCACTATCACTTTGAAACGATTTAGTGTTTGAAGATGTTGATAAGGGTTTTTCAAATTTAAAGTTGTACGAAAGAGCTTTAGTCGAAATGGTAAAAATATGGTAGAGTTTGGTGGATTTGAGGTGTTTGAATGAACTTTGATGGTGGTTCACACAATGGAATCGCATGTCTTTGGATCTGCAGTGAGGGATGGTGTTTCAGAGAAAATCGAAAGTTGTTAATGACCTTACAGTGAGACGTAGTGGTTGTTCCAACCTTGGTAGCAATTTCAAGTAATTGTTGGTTACTTTCTGAACTTGTTATTTCCGATTGTGGAATCGCAAATTATGTCATTAGTGTATAATTAATCCATACTCAATGAATAGTCAATAAACTTGATGAATGATTTATATATAATTAGTGTATGTTCATTGTATATATATAATATATACACACTTATTATATATTTATCATACAAAGTATATATTATTATTTTTTCAAACATAAGTTGTACGATCAATGTATTCATTATCTACTCTTTCCCCCCCCTTTTTAACAGCTAGAAGAGATGTAATTTTTAAGCATCTTAGTCTCCCAACTGGCCTCTTCGATGCCTCCATTAAACTTTTACTGAAGTTATCTTTTTGAATCTTAATTTTTGAATTTGCCTATCCGAAATGGCTACCGGCTCTTTCTCAAAAGTCAGATTTGGATCAAGTATTGCTGAATCACTATAATCGATTTGAATGGTACTTTTTAAGCATGGAAATATGAAATACAGAGTAAACACTAAACAAAACCAGGTGACAAACCCAACTCATAGGCTACCTCACTAACACGCTGAACAATCTCAAACGGACCAATATACCTCGGGCTCAACTTGCCCTTCTTTCAAAGTCTCGTTACAACATTATTGGGTGAAACATTCAACAAAACCCGCTCACCAACCATGAACTTCAAATCACAAACTTTCCGATCCGCCTAACTCTTTTGTCATCTCTGGGCGGCTGTGAGAAGTCTCTTCGAAATTAATTTGATCTTATCCAAGAAATCGCTCAACAAACCTGTACTCCAAGGCCTAACTTCAAACGCATCAAACCAACCAATCAGAGAATGACACTTACTACCATATAAGGCCTCGAAGAGAACAATTCCAATACTCGAATGATAACTATTGTTGACGCAGACTCCTCTAAATGCAAGAATTGGTCCCAATAACCACCAAAGTCAATAATACAGGCCCGCGATATATCCTTCAGGACCTGAATAGCCAGTTCGGACTGACCATCAGTCTGTGGGTGAAAAGTTGTGCTAAGCTCCACTCGAGTACCAAACTCCTTCTACATAGACCACAAAAAATGAGATGTAAATTATGTTTTACGATCCTAAATGATAGAAATGGCACCCCATGCACACAAAATATCTCCCGGATGTAGATTCTAGCCATTTTCTCTGAATTCTAGGTAGTTTGAACTGAAATGAAATGCAGAGACTTAGTCAAATGATCCACAATGACCCAAATAGTATCAAATTTCTCCAAGATCCGTGGCAATCCTACCACGGAGTCCGTAGAAATTTGCTCTCACTGCCACTCAGGTATAGGCATGCTCTTAGTGTAGTAATACCATAAGGATTTTGGTGCTCATATTTCACTTGTTGACAGTTCATACAACGAGACAAATACTCCACTATTTTCTTCTTCATCCGACACCACCAATAATGTTGTTTCAACTCTCGATACATCTTTATAGCTCCTGGATAAATAGAATACCTCAAACTATGAGCCTCCCATTAATCAATCAGATAAAATCACCTGTCTAAGGGAAACAAATGTGACCCTGTATCCTAAGAACTCCCTCATAATCTAACATCATCTCCTTGGCCTATCCTTGCAAACACATTATCCCGGATCTTATGCAAATTCTCATCGTTAAACTACTAAGCCTTAATTTTCTTTAATAAAGAAGATCTTGCCTCTACATAACCTAGAACCTTGCCAAGTTTTGAAAGATCAAGTCTTACCAAATTGTTAGCCAAAGACTGAACATCCATATCCAAAGGACGTTCACGCACCTGTAACAAAGCTAGACTACATATACTCACCGCCTTCTGACTCAATGCATCTACCACCACATTGGCCTTATCTGAATGATAAAGGATATTCATATCATAATCCTTAAGTCACTCCAACCACCCTTATTGCCTCAAATTAAAATCTCCCCGATTGAAAATATGTTGAAAACTACATTGATAGGTAAACACCTCGCAATACACACCATAGAGATAATGCCTCAAAATATTTAATTTAAATAGTACCATCACCAATTCCAAATCATGAATGAGGTAGTTTTTCTCATATACTTTCAATTGTCTTGAGGCATAAACTATCACTTTGACTTTTGCATCAAAACACAACAAAAACTCATTTTCAAAGTATCCCAATACACGATAAAACCTTTTTCCTCAATTGGTAAAGTCAAAATTGAGTCGTAGTTAACAACGTCTTGAGCCTTTGGAACCACGCTTCCACAATTGTCCGACCATTAAAATGACTCATTCTTATGAGTCAGTCTAGTTAATGGGGATGCAATGGATGAAAAATACCTCCATGAAACGCCAATAGTAACTCGCGAGACCAACAAATCTCTGAATCTCAGTGATCGATGTAGGTCTGAACCAATCACAAACTGCCTCAATCTTTTTAGGATCCACGATAATACCATATGTGGACACTACATATCCCAAAAATAACACCAAGCTACGCCAAAACTCACACATCAAAAACTTGGCATAAAGCTTCTTTTCTTTCAGAATCCCAAGAACGTTCCGCAAATGTTGCTCGTGCTCCTCTTTAATATAAGAGTATATCAAGATGTCTTCGATAATGAAAATAACAAAGGAATTTAAGTATGATCTTAACACAATGTTTATCAAGTCTATAAAGGTTTTTGGGGCATTAGTAAGCCCAAAACGCATCACCAAAAACTAATAATGGCCATATCTCATCCTGAAAGTTGTGTTAGGGATATCCTCCGTCCTAATCTTCAACTGATGATAACCAGATATCAAATCGATTTTAGAGAAAAACAACGCAATCTAAAGCCGATAAAACAAGTCATCAATGTGAGGAAAGAGATACTTATTCTCAATAGGAACCTTGTTCAATTGTCGATTATTAATACACATACGCATAAACCTGTCCTTCTTTACAAATAGTATAAGAGCCCCCAACGAGAAACACTAGGTCTAATGAAGCCCTTACTCAACAAATATTGGAATTACTCCTTCAACTATTTCAGTTTTACCAATGCCATCCGATATGGCACAATTGAAATAGTCTTAATGCACAACTCTAAGTCAATATAGAAATCAATATCCTGATAGAGTGGAATAACATGCAAATCTGTCAAAAGTACCTCTTAGAACTCACTCACTACTAGTACTAACTCAAGCAGGTGTATCAACACTCATATCCCAAGTATGATCCAAATATGCTAAATAACCCTTCTCCGCCATTCGTCGAGCCCTTAGAAAAGATATCACCTTCCTTAGAGCATAACCAATAGCACCCTTACACTTTTACGTAGGAACTCCCAGCATGGCCAATGAAATTGTCTTAGCATGACAATCCAAAATCGTATGATAAGGAGATAATCAATTCATACCCAAAATAATGTCAAAATCTACCATGTCGAATCATCAAGTCATCCCAACTATCATAACTCATCAAGGTAACCACATAAGATCAATACACTCAATCCACTACTACGGATGCGAAAACCTGAGAAAGTCCCATACGAATCAAAATAATCAACCTTGTCACACCCAACCTTGGGGGTGCCCGACAATCGATGCCTGAATGGCCCGATAATACCACCTATATACCGTAACCTGTATGCATATCCATTTGGGCCGATAAGGCCTAAGAAAATGAAATGAATAATAGGGAAAACAATAGGGCAACATGTAGTTTAAAACAACTAACACACACACACACACACACACACACATATATATATATATATATATATATATATATATATATATATATATATATACGGGGCTGTCAAGGCCCTAACAAGAGTACCAATAGCTAACAGGAATGTCAATGAGGCCTTAAAAAGAAACTATATAAAGACGACTAGTTTGCAAGCCTCTAAGAGTACTATCATTTATCAACAAGTCGGGACAGGACCCCGACATACCCAAAATGACTATATACATAAGCAGTATAGCCTACCATTCTCTAGATAGAAAATTCGGAAGAAGAGAAGTGTAACGACCAACTGCTGAGCTGAGAAACCTACTGTGGAGGTGCGTCTGTCTTTCTACCTACTTGCAGGCATGAAATATAGCGCCCCAGCAATAGAGACGACAATACGAAAGAATATACTGAATATGTAGGGTATATATAAATGTAAATAAGGCAACAATAAGTGAAGGGAAACAATATATACTACTTAAAAGTCATTAGTGTCACGATGGACCAAACTGTTGTTGAGTCTATTTTATATACACTTTTAAGTCCCTTTTAATTAGTATTTTATCCTTTTCGTTTGTGTTTAGTATAGTGTTAGGGTTGTTTTTCTTTCTTTTGAGTCACATCGGTCATAAAAGAGAAAATACTACTTTTGAGGATGGAATAGCATAATAAAAGGGCCAAGTAATGAAGCCAAAGAAGTCCCGTGAAGAAGAGAAGAAATCTGGTGAAAGCTAATCAGAAATGCCTTAAGGGTCGCGGCGCAAGCCAAGGAGAGTCACGACGCTCGTTGAGCCGAGGCTGAAAGAATTAGGGTCGGGGCGTAAAATTCCAGAGAGTTCAAAAATTAATCACCATCGTAAGGGCCGCAACGCTTGGCAGCAGCGCCGCGGCGCAGTATTTCCAATATGTCCAGTGATTTTCGTGGCCATTTAGGGCCGCGACGCTTGGCAGCAGCGCCGCGTATATTTTCAGAAACTGGGCCAAAATTCAGTAGGGGTAAAAGGGTCCGAAGCGAGTTTTTTCTCAGATATAAAACCCTGAAACTCTGTCATTATTAATATCATACTTTGGAGAGGCAAGAAAGGAGGCAAAAACATAATTGGAGACTTTTGTTCAAGTTCTTTTTCTTCCCTTTGTTTTATTTTAATTTATGTTGGATATTAAATTGGTTCTTAGCATGACAATGTCTAGGAGCTAATTTTTTTATTAGGGTTTTCCGTTGAATCGCTTGAAACTCTTTCATAAGTTAATGCATAATTGTTGATTTCTTCTTCAGCTATATTAAGATCTATTCAATATTGTATTGATTGTTTGATAATTGACTGACCATTAATTGTCATAACTTATATGATTTCAAATCGAGATCTGAAAAGGGAGATTTGAATATGCTGTAGTTGTTTAGACATATGTTAAAATCGTGGATGAAAGTACCCCGATACATGTGTAGTATTTAAGGTTATTGTTCTTAATCCTCATGTGTGATAAAATCTATCATAGAGATATAGAAGGTTTCTGCACAAGGTTGAGTTTTTATATGTCCTAACTGAAATATATAACATATTAGTTAACCTGCTATCTTAATAAGAAGAAGAGTCATTAGTTTTGCATTAACAAGTGAAAAAGTGGACAGTTGAGGAGATTGGAAACCCTAATTCCCATCATAACTATTTTAAACCCAAAGTATTATCATCTTTTGTTTATTTTCTACAAATTATTTTAGTTTTAATTCTTAGTTTAAAATCTCAAACAAAATAACGTTAACCAAATATATACCATAGATTAGATATTCGGTACTTGACAAACCAGTCTCTGTGGATGATAAATCGGTCTTATAGACTATATTACTTAAGCGATACGTACACCTGCGTAAGCATACCGAAATATCGTAATAAGTTTTTGGCGCCTTTATCGGGGACTGACGTACTATCAATATCAAATTATCTAGTCTTATTTCTAATTTAGTTTTTTATTTTATGTCTTTCTATTATCTTTATTTTAGAACATTTTTCCGTGATCTGTTTATTGTTTTTGATCAATTTCAGGAAATTCGTTATGCGAAGTAGGAGAGGAGCATACACTCCTATGCCTTTGAACCCTGAAATTGAAAGATTGTGCATACAAAACAGGAAAGAAAAAAGAATTGATGATTCTTTAGCAACGCAAGATCAACAGAATCGGAATGAGGTGAATGATGAGTTACCGTCTGTCATGAGACAAGTCCCACATCCTGCAGAGAGGAACTTAAGGGACTATGTATTACCTACAATTACAGAGGTACAGACTTGCATCCGGCTACCTGTTGTGGAGGCTAATAATTTTGAAATCAAAACGACGATCTTGCACGTGGTTCAAGGTTCAGTTCAGTTTGGGGTTACCGTCTGAAGATCCCCATATGTATTTGGCAAATTTCCTAGAACTGTGTGCCACATTTGAATACAATGACGTTACTGATGATGTCATTTGATTGAGGCTCTTTCCATTCTCACTCAGGGACAGAGCTAAGAGCTGGTTGAACTCCTTGCATGCGAACTCCATTACCAGATGACAATACTTGGCTCAGAAGTTTCTTGCCAAATTTTTTCCTCCATCGAAGGCAGCAAATCTCAGAGGAGAGCTAAATATTTTTTATCAGACGGAGGGAGAATCATTGTATGATGAATGGGAGCGATTTAAAGACTTGCAGAGAAAGTGTCCGCATCATGGGATTGAAAAAAGTGGATGTTGGTCCACACCTTTTATAATGGAATGTGTGGTACTACTCGTACCATTATTGATGCTGCATCAGGAGGAACGTTCATGAGCAAAAGTACCAATGAGGCACATGATTTACTAGAAGAAATGGCCACCAACAACAATCAGTGGTCAGATGAGAGAGCAATGAACAGCAAAAAAGTGGCTGGGGTTCATGAATTGAATGCTATCACTGCATTGACTGCGCAGGTTGCCACTTTGACAAAACAGATGCAGTAGAGTACTATGTCTGTGAATGTTGTTCAGACACCAGTGGGTTGTGAGATTTGTGGGGGTCCCTATACTTTTGATAGATGCACAACAGTGGATCCAAACAATGTACCTATAGAGCAGGTTCAGGCAGTTTGAAATTTTCAGAGGCCCCACAACAATGCATTCTCTAACACATATAATCAAGGGTGGAGAAATCACCCCAACTTTTCATGAAAGAATGACCAAGGGCAACAACTTTAGTTTTAGGGCCAAAATCAGAATCAACAGCCACAAAATCAGATCTTTGCTTCTCAGTGATTCACCACGCGGCCAGAAAGCGGATGAAATAAGAGAAATAAGAGCAGCACTGTTGACCTTGGCCAACTCTCAAACTCAATTCATGACGGAAACCAGGTCCTCATTTGCAACCCCGACCAACTTTCAGACCCAGTTCATGACCGAGACTAGATCATCTATTTGGAACTTAGAGACTCAAATGGGGCAGTTGGCAGAGAAATTGAATGACAGACCTCAGGGGACTCTTCCTAGTAACATAGTGATGAACCCAAGGTAGCAGTGCCAGGCAATAATCTTGAGGAGTGGTAGACAGTTAGAGCAGGTTGAAGCCCAACCACATGTGGAGAATAAAGATGAGCTGACAGAGACATCTGACACAGAAAAAAAAGGGGTTACTGATAACCGCCCTAGTTTAGAGAAGGATTCACCAGCAGTCATGAGGGAATATATAGACAAAATTCCTTACCCTCAAAGACTTCAAAAGAATTCCATGGATAAACAATTTTTCAAGTTCTTATAGGTCTTCAAAAAGCTGCACATTAATATCCCTTTAATTGAAGTCTTAGAGCAAATGCCAGCATATGTCAAATTCATGAAGGGTATCATCTTTAAAAAGAGGAAGCTGACAGACTAGGAGACAGTGGTGCTGATAGAGGAGTGCAGTGCAGTCTTACATAAGAAACTTCCCCCGAAGTTGAGAGATCCAGAGAGTTTCACCATACCTTGCACTATAGGGAAGGTGACATGCAAGCATGCTTTGTGTGATTTGGGGGAAAGTATCAACTTGATGCCCCTCTTTGTGTTTAAAAGACTTGGTTTGGTGGAAGTGAGGCCAACAATAGTGACCTTGCAGATCGCTCAATTGTGCATCCCCGAGGAATAATTGAAGATATATTGGTGAAAGTGCTGATTTCCTCATTCTTGATATGAAGGAAGATGAGAATATGCTAATGATCCTTGGGAGACCATTCTTAGCTACAGGGAGAGCCCACATTGATGTTGAAAAGAGAGAGTTAAAGCTCCGAGTCCAAGATGAGGAAATAATATTCAAAGTTTTCAGACCACCCACTGGACCACAAGCCAATGATAGATATTTTACGGCTGGTGTCATTAAAAGAGCTATTTATGAGAAAAGCCTCACAAGTACTGATGCTCGTGGGGTACCATTAAAATAGTATGCAGAACATGATGATAAGAATTCTGAACATGTGAACAATGTTGTGAATGATGTCCAATGGGTTAACCCTTCTGAACTTAGCCCTGTGAAAAAAAGAAGAAGAAGGAGGAAGAGAATGGTACTAAAATGGATATGCAGGGGTACTCTACCCCCTTGATTGAGTAAGAAAACTGCGTCCGACAAAAAGACGTTAAAGACAACGCTACGTGGGAGGAAACCCAATATTTTAATTATGTTATTTCAATTTTTTTGTTTTAGTTTGTTCTATTTTGTCTTGAACAGTCTCACGGTCTTGTATGTTTAGTGTATTTTTGGATGATAGATAAAGGAAGGGACAAACTCTGAGGCGAAGGGTTAACAATGCAGAAAACTAGAGACACTGGAATCTGATCGATGAATTAGGGTCGCGACGCATGATCGAAGCGCCACAACGCCTCCTTGGCAGTAGCCCCAGTTATTTTTAGAGGATTTAGAGCCGCGACACAGGTTCCAAGGTCCGCGGCGCCACCTTCAGCTTTGTGCGCAGTGATTTTTCTTAAAGTTCAGAGTTGTGCCACCTGTGCAATTTCAAGAACCATCTCCCAGACCTCCGTTGTGATCGTTGTTTTGTGTCTGTAAGATCCCTTTATTTTTAATCTTCACACATTGGAGACAATGTGTCGATCAAGTTTGAGGGGGGGTCTTACTTTGTTTTATTGTTTTGTTTTGAGTCTTTTTGTTGTTGTTTGTTTGTTTTATGTGTTTGTGAGTCATAATTTATTTTATGGATCAAGCATGTTGTAGTTGCTAAAGATATTGAGTGGATTAAGTAAGATAATGTAATGGAATTAAAAGCAAAAATCAGTGTGCTTAAGTTAGATATGTCAAAAATTTATGACATCTAATTATTTGGGATATTGTGCCTAGCCTATGTGTGTCAATTATGAAAAGAAAGGTTGAAAATGTCTAGAAAACCCGTTTGCTTGTTATTTGAGGCGAAATAGTTAAGATATACATGTTTAGGAAAATGATTCAAGCATTCCTTGATAGCTCTTCTTATCATTCATTACCTACTTTGACATAAATTGTATCATTAGTCAGCCCCTTTGAGCCTAAATAATACATTTGTTTAACACCCTATGATTCCTTGGTTGTGCCATAAGAGATATTGAAAATATTGGGATGAAAAGTGTTGAAACAACAATAAAAAGAGATGAAAATTTGATGCACCCCAATGAAAAATATGCAAAAGCCTAAGTTTGGGGGTGATTGTTCTTGATAATATGTCTCATTCTCTCAAAAGGAAATAGGTATGAGACTTAAAAGAAAATCAAAAAGAAGAAAAAAGAAATTGAATGAAAAATGCTTATGGTACAAAATTGAGCCTAAATGCCAACTTTTATCTACCCCTTCCTAGCCTACATTACAACCCTTGAAAGTCCTGAAGATCCCTATTGTGTATGTCTATGATTAGTGGAGAATAACAAGTAAACATGTCTATAGAATTTTGGAAAAGATGGAATGAAATTGGCATGCATAGGTTAGGTGTTTGTATTTTCAGTGATTATGATCTAATTTAATTTGCGAAATATCTAACTTGAAATTCTAGATTGATAAAAATTCATGCTATGGTCTAACATATTATCCCAGTTTTCATCAATGATGTTGAAGAAGCATTGCTATAGCTACTTGATCCATTTCATGAAGTCTTTTCTTTGTTTTGTTTTCGTTTTTGTTTAGTGTTTTACTCGAGGGCGAGTAAAGTGCAAGTTTGGGGGTGTTTGTTGAGTCTATTTTATATACACTTTTGAGTCTCTTTAGTTAGTATTTTATCCTTTTCGTTTGTGTTTAGTATAGTGTTAGGGTTATTTTTCTTTCTTTTGAGTCATAGCGGTCATAAAAGAGAAAATACTATTTTTGAGGATGTAATGACATAATAAAAGGGCCAAGTAATGAATCCTAAGAAGTCCCGTGAAGAAGAGAAGAAATCTGGCGAAAGCTGATCAGAAACGCCTTAAGGGTCGCAGCGCAAGCCAATGAGAGCCGAGGCTAAAAGAATTAGGGCCGGAGCGTAAAAATTCCAGAGAGTTCAATTAATCATCGTCGTAAGGGCCGCAGCGCAGTATTTCCAGTATGTCCAGTGATTTTCGTGACCATTTAGGGCAGCGATGCTTGGCAGCAGCGCCGCGGCGCCGACACGTATATTTTCAGAAACTGGGCCAAAATTCAATAGGGGTAAAACGATCCGAAGCGAATTTTTTCTCAGATATAAAACCCTGAAACTCTGTCATTATTAATATCATACTTTGGAGAGGCAAGAAAGGAGGCAAAGACACAATTGGAGACTTTTGTTCAAGTTCTTTTTCTTCCCTTTGTTTTATTTTAGTTTATGTTGGATATTAAATTGGTTCTTAGCATGACAATGTCTAGGAGCTAATTTTTTTATTAGGGTTTTCCGTTGAATCGCTTGAAACTCTTTCATAAGTTAATGCATAATTTTTTATTTCTTCTTCAGCTATATTAAGATCTATTCAATATTGTATTGATTGTTTGATAATTGACTGACCATTAATTGTCATAACTTATATGATTTCAAATCGAGATCTGAAAAGGGAGATTTGAATATGCTGTAGTTGTTTCTGCAAATTATCTTAATTTTAATTCTTAGTTTAAAATCTCAAACAAAAGAACGTTAACCAAATAGATACCATAGATTAGATATTCGGTACTTGAAAAACCAGTCTCTATGGACGATAACTCGGTCTTACAGACTATATTACTTAAGTGATACGTACACTTGCGTAAGCATACATAAATATCGCAACAACTGCATATACATATGATATATAACTTATATAACAGTGTAGGCCTATGTGGGAAATATCATTTATATAGTATATCGCGTATATAATATCATAGGCCTCTATGGGTAATATAGTCAATATCATATTTGTATAAACTGCATATATAATGTCATAGGTCTATGAGGGTAGTATAAATACATAACATATTCATATAAATACCACATAAAGGACATGGCATGTCTACTAATCCCGATGAAGCATAGACAAAATACGACAATCAACCAACAAAATATAACACAAGTATTCTTTTAATGATTAGGAATAGAGTTTTTATTAGGGGTGAGAACGGGGTACAAGGTACCCAGATACCCGATCGGAACCGACACTAACAGGTAGGTTCCTGGTAGATATATTAGAATAACGGGTAGGTTCCGGGTAGTAAAATTAGGAACCGATAGATGTCGGGTCCAGTTCCAATTCTGGAAAATAGAGACCGGCTACCCGGAACCTATGAACCCACCCCCCATTTAAATTATTTAATTTTGGGCTTTGGGGCGTTTAATTTATTGGCCCAGTCAGCATATTGAGATTTGAGAGTCCTATTTTTCTGATTAATTTATGTAAGAGCTTAATCAAATTATATCTTCTACTGGATATCCCATCACTTTGATCCCCAGTGTGAAGAACTGATGATGAATTAAGAAAGTAATAAATTCTTGTACATTAGATAAGCGGAAGATTGCTTCTCTTCTCAAGTTAATTATATGGAAATATGTTGTTTCTCTTTTCATACAACGTTTGATTGGTCATAAGTTCTAATTATGATGCCTAAATATTCTGACTGTTTTGGATGCATACTGTAGGTTGAAATGTGTTTTCCGTTACAGGGTACCCGGAACCGCAGGGTCCGGGTAGGTTCCGGGTAATGATTGCTACGGGTAGGTTTCGGGTAGTAAATTTAGGAACCAGTTTTTTTCAGGGTAGGGTCCGGGTAGTTCAAAAATGGTAGGGTACCCGGACCCGCTCACCCCTAGTTTTTATTATGAAGCGTTTTGTAGTTGTCCTTATGAAGTTGATTATGCCAAAAGAGAGAAAAGTAAGCTCTACATACCTCATCATTGAAACTATATGAGTTCCATGAGTCCTGGAACGCTCTACGAATGATAAGCTTCATCATATGAACGATTTATATCAATAACAGATTCATAACCAATAAGAAGTCCATTTATACATTTTGTCGAACAACTTGCGTCAATAACATTTGTAAGATCTTCATAGCTTAATCTATACCTATAACAACACCACAGTATCCTCAAATTCATTCCTTTAACCTCTCTAACACACATACAATAAGGATTCACTACTTCCATAACTCTGTAACTTCAACAAAACAGCCTAACAATAACATATTGTAGCTTCAAGTTCACAAGTTTATGTTCTATAGAATTTTCTTCAACAAGTAATCTTCAAGCACTTGTATCATACTAAAGATAAGAAGATAGAGATGAAGCTTACCTTAAACCTCAAGAATTACTCCAAAATAGAGCTTACTTCACGACTAAGTATTCTCCAAAGTTAATACAACGCAAAGGAAGACGATTCCATGATAACCACAGAATTCCCTACATTGGATTTATGTAGTTTGCCCTTTCTTTTCACCTTGGATCATTCAAGACTCATTAGAGAGAGTTTAGGATCAGTTTGGGTTTAGAAAGTGTACTGAAAATGAGTTTAGGTCGAACTTGGATCTATTTATAGGGGGAAAAGAAAGTTGGCACCAACATGTCCCAAGCAAGTCCTGTGACTTGCAGAACCTTCCAGCGTCTCGCAGGACATGTACTGTGGCCCAAATTTATCTGTCAACTCTGTCGTTTCTTCTGCGTCTCATAGACAGCTCATGTGAGACAAATTGTGCTCTACGATTCACATAGCGCTCCGGGAGGTGACACATAGTCGAACTTTCATCAAAACCTATTTTCATTGATCTGATATGTCTTAAATCTTCCCAAAACTTAATACATCCACAAACTTTTATAAACCTCTTGGTGGGATCCTACTACCTCTGGGATCATGTTATGGTGACGATGACGCATGAAAATACGAGGTATAACAACAACCCCTTAACAAACCTCCTCACTCTTTCAACCTCGGTGGGAAGTATCATCAATTCTTTCCTAGCCAAGGCATGTAACCTAGTCTCACACTTAGTATCTGACATACCCTCTTGTTGTAATCCCTCAAACTCATCCATATTGATCTATCTCTCTCTCTCTCACTACAGAAAACAAACTTATCTAGAAATACGTGAGCAAACTTACTCAATGAAAGTAGAGGTGACCTAATTGGCCTACTATCAATAAAATCTCTCCATCGCTGCTTGGCAGGGCTAACTGTTAGGCCTATTTCCAATTTCTCACGCAAGTATACGTATCGTTACAAGTAATATAGTCTGGTAAGACCGAATATCATCCTCAGAGACTGGTTTCTAATTACCAAACATCTATTCCAGGTTGTCTATTTGGCAAACGATAAGTTGATTTGGTTTTTATCTAACACTAGTAGAGTAATTGCAAAATTAAACTAAATTATTGAGGTTTAATCAGTTATGAAGGAATTAGGGCTTCCAATATCCTCAACTATCCACTCTTTTCAACCATTAATGCAACTAGAATGACTTCTTCTTCTACGTTAAGATAGCGGTTAACTAGACTGTCTTATATTCCGGTTAGGATATATAATCACTCAACCCCAGTGCAGAAACCTTCTATATTTCTATGATAGGTTTTACCACATAGGAGGATTAAGAACAATAACCTATAATGTTACACAAGTATCGGGGTACTTTCGTCCGCGATTTTAACCTATGTCTATTCAATTACAACATATTCAAATCTTTCATCTCGGTTCTTGATTCAAAATCATATAGATCATGATAATTAGTGATCAATTAACTATCAAACATTCATACCAATATTGAATAAATCTTAATCAAGTGAAGAAGAAATCAAACTACTGCATTAATTCATGAAATAGAGTTTCAAGCGATTCAACAGGAAAGCCCTAACAAAATGTTTAGCTCCTAGCCATAGACATGCTAAGAACTAATACAAATCCAAACATGAACTGAATGAAAATAAAGGAAAGAAAAGTACTTAGAACTAATGTCTCCAATTGTAGCCGCCAAGCATTGTGTTGTGTTCTGAGAGATGATATGTGATAGAATATGTACAAGGTTAATCCCTAAAATATGTCCCCAAGGGTTTATATATGTTGTCAAAAACGTGTGCCTTGGACCCTTTTGCCCCTCGCCAATTCTATTTCGGACTAGAAATTCCCGCATCGGCACCGTGGTGCAGAATGTACTGCGGCTTCTTAGTAATTATGGCACCGCAGTCCTGCAGTCTTTCGTCCTGATCTACCTCGGGAGCTCATTTCCTGCATTTTTTTGCCCACTTTTAGCTTCTTTTTGTCATTTTGCCATTTAGAACCGCTGCGACTCAAAAGAAAGAAAAACAACTCTAACACTATACTAAACACAAGCGAAATGAGTAAAATACTAACTAAAAATGACTCAAAAAGTGTATACAACATATGCCTAACAAATACCTCCAAACTTAACATTTGCTCGCCCTCGAGCAAAGATCAAAACAAAATCAAAGAAACAGAAAGAAAACTGACTCAAAAGACTCTAATCAAGCAGTTGCACAAGGTTACTTAGAAAGCATGAATGTCAGTTGGGATAATATGTTGGACCATACATAGCATGAATTTAACAATCTAGAATTTCTAGTCAGATATTTCGCAAATTCATTGCAATCATAATCAATGGAAGCATAAACACCTACCCTATGCATGTCAATTTCGTTCCATTTTTTCCAAAGACCTATGAGCCTGTTTACTTGTTATTCTCCACTAATCATAGACATACAATTTAGAGATCTTCAGGACTATTCAGGGTTGTAATGTAGGCTTAGGCAGGGGTAGGTAAGAGTAGGCATTTCGGCTCAATTTACGTACCATAAACGTTTTTCTCATTCAACCATTTTGTCCTTCTTTTTGGTATTATTTTCAGTTCATACCTATCGTTCACTTTTTTTTAGAGCATGAAACAATTCACATAGGCACCCCCAAACTTAAGCTTTTACATCTTTCTCATTGGGGTGCATCAATTTTTCACTCTCTTTTCGTATTTCTTTTTCACATTTCTTCATCCAAATTTTTCAATTACTGTTTATGGCACATAAGGGAATCATAGGGTGTCAAAGAAATAACTTATTTTAGGCTTAAATGGGCTGACTAGGGATACAATTTACTGCATGGTAGGTAATGAAAGGTAAGAAGGGCTAACAAAAAAAATTCTGAATCATCTCCCTAAACATGTACATCTTTAACTATTTCGCCCCAAATAACAAGCAAGCAGACTCATAGACATTTTTCAATCATTCTTTCATAATTGGCAACACATAGACGAAGCACAAATATCTCAAATAATTAGATTTTTATGAATTTTTGGCATATCTAACTTAAGCACATAGATTTTAGCTTCTAATTCCATTACATTATCCCACTTAATTCACTAGGCGTTTCAAGCAGCTACATCATGCATGATCATAAAAAAAAATTGACTCATATAGACACAAAAAATACACAAAAACTCAATCAAAACGACTTAAAAATAGAAACACAAAAATAAAATAAGTACCCCCCCAAACATAAACGACACATTGTCCCAAATGTGTAACGACTCAAAAATTAAAAAGGGACGACTTACAGACATCAAAACAGCGGTTCAAAATGGTGGTGGTGGTGGCGGATGTTGCATTGAGGTGGTATCTAGAGATGTCGTATTTTATCAACGGGCGTCGCGGCCCTGCATTATGGCGCCGCGACGCTGTGCCAAATTTCTCCCATTTTTGCAGCATTTTTCTCAATCCATGCTTTTATCTGTCATCCACAACACTCAACATACCAGATCGTGAGACTGTTCAATTCAAAATAAAACAAACTAAAACAAAAATTTAAATAACATAATTAAAACTTTGGGTTGCCTCCCAACTAGTGATGTCTTTAACGTCTTTTAGCTGGACGCAATTAATCTTTACTAGTGCCCAGTGGATCCTTCTACAAACTGCTTGCAATCCGCACAGTTATTGTTGTGGGTTTCACTTCACCTACAACACTTTTTTCAAACAAGGGCCTCATATCTAAGATTATCCCCCAATTACCCAAGGCAGACTTGTCTTCTAGGCTCTCTATAATATAGGGATCAGTGAAACTCCCTACATCTCTCAACTTTTGGGGGGTGCCTTTGAGGGTATGTATTTTCTGGTTGGGGCTCAGCAATGATAGTTGGTGGTGTCTTTTCTGCAACGGGTATAGAAAAAAGAAATTCCAAGGAATCTAAAAAGGTGAAAATTTGGATCTCGGTAACCTCTTCTTTCTCTACACCAACTATCTCTTTCAATTCCCCATTATTCTCGACAGTTTGTTGTGGTTCAGGTTCCTCACTCTGCTTATCACCCCCCACAACTGTGTCGCTAGGTAGATTTTCTTGCGGTACATTGATCACCATATCCATTAGCTGCCCTATTTGTGTCTCCAAATTTTTGAGGGACATCTTTGTCTCAGCCATAAACTGAGCCTGTCACTTGGTGAGCCCGAGTATGGCTGCCTGCAACTCATTTTGATCTTCCTGTGGAACCTGTGGGTTAAGCTGTTGTTGCTGATTCCACTGCCCCTGATAGTAGTAGTAGTCCATTTTTTTTTCAACTTTACCTACAAAATAAGAAAAACAACATAAAAGTGATAAAAAGATGCTCGCATAACAAGTTAGAAACTTGTTCCTGGAGCAGCCAAATTAAAAATAAAATAACATAACCGAATATATACAAACCAAATTAGAAATAAGAATAGATACAGGCTCACCAAGTGCCGACGATATTAAAAGTACGCCAGTCCCCGACAACGGCGCCAAAAACTTGTTAGGCCGATTTCTAATTGCTCACGCAAGTGTACGTATCGTTACAAGTAATATAGTCTGGTAAGACCGAATATCGTCCTCAGAGACTGGTTTCTAATTACCGAACATCTATTCTAGGTCGGCTATTTGGCAAACGATAAGTTGATTTGGTTTTTATCTAACACTAGTAGAGTAATTGCAACAATTAAACTAAATTATTGAGGTTTAATCAGTTATGAAGGAATTATGGCTTCCAATATCCTCAACTATCCACTCTTTTCAATCCTTAATGCAACTAGAATGACTTTTTCTTCTACGTTAAGATAGCGGTTAACTAGACTGTCTTATATTCCGGTTAGGATATATAATCACTCAACCCCAGTGCAAAAACCTTTTATATTTCTATGATAGGTTTTACCACATAGGAGGATTAAGAACAATAACATATAATGTTACACAAGTATCGGGGTACTTTCGTCCGCGATTTTAACTTATGTCTATTCAATTACAGCATAGCCAAATTTATCCTCTTGGTTCTTGATTCGAAATCATATAGATCATGATAATTAGTGATCAGTTAACTATCAAACATTCATACCAATATTGAATAAATCTTAATCAAGTGAAGAAGAAATCAAACTACTGCATTAATTCATGAAATAGAGTTTCAAGCGATTCAACAGGAAAGCCCTAATAAAATGTTTAGCTCCTAGCCATAAACATGCTAAGAACTAATACAAATTCAAACTTGAACTGAATGAAAATAAAGGAAAGAAAAGTACTTAGAACTAATGTCTCCAATTGTAGCCGCCAAGCGTTGTGTTATGAGAGATGATATGTGATAGAATATGTACAAGGTTAATCCCTAAAATATATCGCAAAGGTTTATATATGTTGTAAAAACGTGTGCCTTGGACCATTTAGCCCCTCGCCAATTCTATTTGATCGAAATTTCAGATCGGCACCGCAGATCTTGCGAGAATGGCATCGTGTTCTTGAAAATCTGCGACTTCTCGATAATTATGACAGCGGTCTGCGATCCAAGATCGCTGGCCTGCGATATTTCGTTACGATGCGTGGGAGTTCCTTTCCTGCCTTTTCTACCCACTTTTAGCTTCTTTTTGCCATTTTGCCATTTAGAACCGTTGCGACTCAAAAGAAAGAAAAACAACTCTAACACTATACTAAACACAAACTAAATGAGTAAAATACTAACTAAAAATGACTCAAAAAGTGTATACAAAATATGCCTAACACCAACCATCTAAAAGCAGTACAGTCAACTCCATGTGGACTCCACTAATCCCAGGTTGTGAAACCTTTTATGAAAGATGACTATAAACTCATATGCATTCTCACTCGAAGAACCAGTATAGGTCGGAGGATTCATCATGTTGAACCTCCCAAACATCTTCTACTCTTCAACGGTCATAGTAGGCTTGTTGTCAAAATGAGGTGCAGTACCTAACAACACCCTATTATCAAAACGGGGAACTACAACCGCAGTTGGTTGAGCCTCTGGAGTCTGACCTCTAACACGGGTTTGTGAGCCATCTGGGCTAACAGGAAAAATGCCCACATGAGCCACCCCCTTAAGAAATCCTAGCATACGAACTAATGTCTTCTGAAGCACTAGAGTAGCAATAAAATTGTGTGGTGCCTATGCTGGTTCATACTCATCAACATGATCCGACTCATCCTCATGAACTACCTCCAGATTGGGAGATACTGCTCTGGTATGTCCCGGAGCAGCTGTCAGTGCTCGATCTCCAGCAGGTACTGCAACACGAGATCTACCTCAACCTCACCCCTGCCTCAACCTCATGCAAAATTCCTGATATCGAGTGTGGGTGCGGGTACAGACTATGATCTCCTATTGCGGATGAACGAGTCCTCACTATCTATAGGAGAATGAAATAGTGAATAAGAATTCAAGTACAGTAAAGTATACATGATAAGGAATGAAAGAATAGAAGTTTCCTAAATGTCCTATAGCCTCTCGAAGATAGGTATAGATGTCATTGTACAGATTCGTAAAACTCTACTAGATCTTTCTCATGTACTCATGAGATTATTGAACCTAGCGCTCTAATACCAAATTGTAACGACCAAAAATTGATAGTCATGATGGTGCCTACTCCCATCCAATAGGAAAGCAAAAACACTGACATACTTGCAAGTGGGAATGGGACCAGCCCTAGCGGCAGTTCCGAAGTCACTCTTGGGCAAGCACTTCATGCTAATGCGGATAACACCTCAACCCCTTTATAAAGGAAGGGGATTTCCCTTCTACTTTCTCTTATTCAACCACATTACCCTTAGAAATTTATGTAAATAAATTAGCAGAAAGTAAAGAGACAACTGAAATATTCAATGCTAGGTTCGTATAAAAGAAAATGAGGTAACAACAAAACCTCCCAAGATTTGTGTCATAAAAACAAGAGTCACTACGAATATTATACAAGTTTGAATATAGAAATACATTATCTGAATACAAGAAAGACGGAATAATAAAAATGATAGAAGGAGAAGGGTGTTGCGGGACAGCCAGACAGTTCACCACAATCTCCAATCAACAAGACTAGAGCTCAATACGCTTCACGGGGTCCATTCATACTCGTTGTCAAATCTATACTGTAAAAGAGTACAACAAGTATAGTATGAGTACGAAACAATATGTATTCAATATATCTCATAGACCGACAATAAATAAGTAGTGATAGGATGTTGAAGAAAAAATATCTCCTTAACCTTACTAGTTTACTTTAATACTGAAAAGTCAAGTACTCATCAAATAAAGGATAATCAAGAATCAAGTAAATTTAGGTAATCAAATAATCATGAAATCAAACAAAAATGAAGGATCCAAATGTAATGATATGCATCAGTGTCAAATTCTTTCCAAAACTTGTATATACATAAAGATATACCATAATCTTTGAGAGTTGTGACCTATAAATATAGACCATTTACTGGAACCATTTCTCTTTAGCATATTACAATTCAGCTGGAACCATTTCCCTTCGACATCTCACTCCAAACAAATAAATCTAAGTGCACATCGAGTCAAAATACGTGAACCATCATCAATGTGGATATGGATGATCACATAAACAAGAATGTCATATTCATTTCAAATATAGTCATGAAGCATAGATAAATACACCCCCTAACTCGATTAACACAATTATACTGTTCTAATGGACTTATATATGCACATAACATGTAGTTAAGTCAATTATTATCAGTTAATTCCCATATGATTTTGCATTTTTGGATTTCAATTTTTCTCTACATAATTCATACTTTCTCATTCATATAACAGTACTCGTATCAATGTTCGTCACACCACGGGTATGATACCCCATCTTTCTCCCTTGCCTATAATAAATTCAATTTTTAATCTTTACTAAACAAAAAAGCCTCTCAGCTAAGTCTAGAAAGTTTAAACATAGCTCAAACGTCGAGCAACCATATTGCTACAGTAATATTTTGTGTCCAAAAAGTCGATCTAAAAATCAATCCCGAACTTTAAAGGTCAAAATTGTAATAGGTCAAAACTGTAATTTCATCACAAAATCAACTTACCCATAGCCTAAAGGTTAAAAATATTTAAAATAATCGAAATCCAATCATAAATCAACCTTTAATTCCACATTTTACTCAAAATCCCACTTCGATGAAAAACACTAATTTTTAAAACTAAATCATGGATGAAATCGCTAAATAAGAGCGGATATCATGGGGAAATACTAATATTAAGGTTAGAAACTTACCTTGAGACAAAACTTGAAGATTGCCTTCAAAATCACCTATAATCGAGCTCCCAAGCTCTCAAAATTGTTTTATGAACATTGAAATTCAAAATGGGGAGTTAAATTCTCTCTAGGCACGAGAACCCATCACATTTGAGACACAAACCCACCCGATCGAGACTAACCTAATCAACCCAGCCATATTGTGATCGTGACACACACACACAGTCACGAATCACGAACTGCCCATCCCTATTTTCCTTCTATGCAATCGCGGACGACCCCTCATAATCGTGTCCCTTGATAGAACTATGATTCATGAACGTGGCACCGCTATTGCGATCATGATGAAATATGTTTAACACTAGACACCGGAAATACCATAATTGATCCAACGTTTGTTCTAACACCCGAAATTCATTTGAATCTTCCCGGACAAACTAAATATGTATTTTCGTCATAAAACACTCTATGAATCTGCTCATGCACTCAGAATTTTAATTCAGGGTCATATTGAGCCGATGTTGATCGTGGTCAACTTCAAATCCTTAATTAAACTAGTTTCTCAACCAACGACCCAAATCACATTCGAACCACTTGGGATCCAAACCAACTACTCGACTAAGTCATAAAGTATGTTTCGGGCCTCATAGAATTAGTGAAACTCCAATCTGACTTTGTTAACCCCCGATGTTGACTTTGATAAAATTTTCTCATTTTCTTAACTTATCAACTTTCAGTTTCACTAATTCTCCTTTGATACTCATCTGATTGCCTCGAGAACTCATTTCTGCTGGTTAAAATACCATTTTAAAGCTACGGAAAGGATACTTTTGGGAAAAAAAGTTTTAAAGCTCAAAATGACCTAGTGGGTCATTACAGATAAATGGAGAGGGTGCTAGCCCCTACCTCTCCCACCTATAGTGCGACAACACTCGGTTATCTACTATCCTTCTAGCCTAATCTTCGACCTCCACACCTTCCTCTCTCTCTTTCTCTATATATATATATTAAAACACATAGGTAAAAAAATAATATCATATATACTACAAAACATGTTACAGAGGGGTTTTTGAAAATTAAATACTGAATAGACTTTGTGTAGGATAGAAGAAACAAAATACCTATTGTTAAAAAGTTCATGTAGTGTTTTGATATTTAAAACAAAATTAGAAACACTACAAAAAAAGACCTACAGTGACAGTTTGAGTGTGACGGTTTTAAAAACCGTCACACATTATGACGGTTTTTTCATTGATTTTCTGGTCAATGGACCTTCGTGACAGATGTGGCATTTTTTTAACCATCACAACTTTGTGACAGAGATGTGACGATGATTTCAACCGTCACATAATTTTGTGACGGTTTTTTAAATTAGCATTTTTTTAAATTGTATCCATCCGACCCGACCCATTTAACTTCATAATCCATTTTTCATTACTAAAATCGACCAAATTCAAAACAACACTAATTTCTCCATCATCCAAATAAGACCCTCAACACATAACACTAATCCACCCTATTTTTTTTTTTAAAAACCAAACCCCCTAAAATGCTCTCAAATACGGCGAAATTTTTGTCGCTACAGTAGCGCCGCCAGTTAAACGCCATTTCCGGCGGTGTCCAGCGACCATTTGCGACATCCGGCATACCAACAGAATCGTCTTGTCGTCCTATTTCATTGTATCATACCCACATTCATCGATTCTTACCCATTCACCTCCAAAAATCAGATCGAAAATCAGACTCTTTTACGGTTTTAATGATTTTCGTTTTTCGGTGAACTCCGGTGGAATCGAGCTGCGATTTTGGTACCACTGTGTTTGCATCATATTCCTCTATCTTTGTATACCACCCTTCACCTTCGAATCATCGTCTACAACTAATTTAATTTTCAGATCGAAAAAATAAACACCTAACATGCTATGAATAGTTTGAGTTTGGATGTTTTTGGGTGTTTTGTTTTGTTGTAGGTGTTTGGAGCATTGCATTTGTTAGTTTCACTTAGACTCATACTGGCTATGGATAAATTGTTAAAGCAAGCATTTGTGACTGCTGCTATTAGGTTCCCAAGTGCTCTATTTAGAATGTTTTGCACATTTACTATTCCAATGATTCTTTATACCATGGTTCCTAAGGCTGCAGCAGGAAAGGTGAACTTTTTTAGCCTGCACTTTTGTTTATCCAGAGATGGCTTCCATTGTTTTACGTACCTTCTTTGGTTGTCCTCCCTCTTGCTGTCAAGGATATTCCTGCAGCTTCTGGGGCCATCATATGTTTCATACTAGGTATCATATCTTAACTATCCCATAAATCGCAACACTTTTTTATCTTTTGCAGAAAGAGCTATTAAGATCAACTAACTTCAAGTTTGATGCCTATTTAGCTGAGAGTCCCTTGCTTTGGTAAATAATAATCACACTTTAAGGTGGTGTGTATAAGAAAATGCTACTATTAGTTTCTCAAAACTGAAGATCCTCCAATGAAATAAACAAAGTTTTTGGACATTGAACTCGGTGAGACCTCAATTGAAGATCAACTTTTATGTTTGAGAAAAAATGTGCATTGAAAAATTTACGTAGAAGAAGATCCAAGCTGTATAATATTGCTCTAATGACTATTTTTCTCCTGCTGTAAGTGCTCATGGGCTCGGAACAACAGTTTTGTCAGCGAAGGAACCTGAAGCTCTTCCATTCTGTGCTATAGCAAATGCCCTGACTTGTACATCATGCTTTTATGTGTGTAAATATAAATGATAAAGGTATACTATCTTTTTTTTTTTGGTGTAACGGTAAAAAGTGTATTAAGTAACCAGCACCAACCGAAGGAAAACCTACGGACAAAAGATATGGATGACGCTAGGAAAATCGTGCATACCCACAAGTCGGGAAGTCACAATATTCATTAACGTCAAGCAAAATACTCAAGCTGAACCCACAAGCCGGGTAGTCAAGAGGACCCAAGTAGGCGAAATGATGCTAAGAATTAAAATGCACATCCCACAAGTCGGGTAGTCATATGATTCTTTTGCGTCATAACCAAAACTCAAGCGAATCCCACAAGTCGGGAGGTCAAGAGGGCCTATATAGGTCGACCCTCGTCAATCCCTTATGTCAAAGAAATCGACATAAGGTTGCAGCCGCAGCCTCCGTAAAACCTTATCATGGTAAACCCAAAGGTACAAACCCATGATAAGGGAAGAGCGCCTAGCGTTATGCTGCTAGTGTGAAATATTGCCGAGGGCCAAATGTTCAAAACAAGAAGTAAAATGCGGAAATAAAGAAAACAAATAGAGTAGACAACAGTTTTGATTTTGAAAACGATGGCCTCCTTATCCAGCCTGGACCTGTTGAAAATCATATTGTTGCGTTCCATCCAAATCTGATAGACGGTGGTTGCAAGCGGTGTTTTTTTAGCCTTAGCCTTCCAACCCGTACCATGCCCCTCCTTTCTAATATATTTCAACGCACTATGAATGGTGCTCATGGTTCTGGTGATGCCCAAGCAGTTCCTAATATGCTGTCAGATGAAAGTGGAAGTGGCACATGTGAAGAACAAGTGAGGTATAGACTCGTCGTCCCTACCGCACAACCCACACACCCGAGTGGTGTCGATGTAAGCAATTCTGTCTTTGGTACGCATCTTTTTGGTGATGCCTAGCTAAAGGATGAAGGAATGTTTAGGAAAAATGCAAGGGTTCCAAACGTCTTTCGACCAATAAGCTTTAACCCCCCCTAATTCTGAAGAATTCATAGGCCTCCTGTGTACCGCTGATACCATTGTTGTCACGATGCCAAGAATTGAGGGTGTCTACCGCAAGAGCATGCGACCCAGCCCTTTCCATAATCTGGTCACGTATGCGAATAAGATGCTTGATAAGGGCAGAGTCGCCCTTCTTAGCCTCCCACGGCCAGATATCACAGTTGGTTAAGTACTTCTGGTGAATCCAACGAACCAAAACGTGTCTTTTTTCT
This sequence comes from Przewalskia tangutica, assembly GCA_029844215.1. Classification (NCBI taxonomy): domain Eukaryota; kingdom Viridiplantae; phylum Streptophyta; class Magnoliopsida; order Solanales; family Solanaceae; genus Przewalskia; species Przewalskia tangutica. The sequence continues at coordinate 136,354,155 of CM056720.1, read as the reverse complement.
CATGAATGTTCCAAAGACACTTGGCCAATGATCGGTGTATTTTATATACACCTTTTGAGTCATTTTTAGTTAGTCTTTTACCTATTTTTGTACAAATATGTGTCGTGTTAGGATATATTTTCTTTCTTTTGAGTCACAATGGCTTAAAGTGGCACATTGGTGAGAAGGAGCGAAAAGAGAGCAGAAACAGAGGTTCCAGAGCTAAAAAAGCTAAAACGTGGGCAACCCGGGCGAGAAACATGGCGGCGCCGCGGTGCCAACTAACCAGCAGCAGCAGAGCCACGACGCCCAAGAAGGAGAGAGCCGCAGAAGTTGTGGCGCCGCGGCGCCGGTTGCAGGGTCGCGGCGCCAACGCGGGAAAATTGACAAATCCGAATAGGATTTGGGCCAAGGCCAAGAAGGAAAAGGTTTTGCACGTTTTGGGTGATATAAAAGGACCTTTTAGGTCAGATTTGAGGGAGGACCACACCTGACAATTCATCACAACTTGAGATCAAGATTGGAGACTTATTTTTGAGTAATTTCTTGTTCTTTACTTTATTTTTTTTAGCATATGTTGGATATTATTTTAGTTCTTGGCATGTCTATGGCTATGAACTAACTTAATTTAGGGATTTCCATGTCGAATCGCTTGAACCTCATTCTTATGAATTAATGCATGGTTTGGTTTCTTCTTATTATTGTTGAGATTTATTCAATAATTGTTTTAATTGCTTGGTAATTAATTGATCACTAATTATCATAACTTATATGATTTCTAATCGAAAGCCGAAAGGGGAGATTGTGAATATGCTATAGTTGAATAAACATAGGTTTAACTCGTGGACGAAAGTACCCCGATACTTGTGTAGCTTAATAGGGTATTGCTCTTAATCCTCCTTTTTAGTCAATCTTGTCATCGAAAGATAGAAGGGTTCTACATTGGGGTTGAGTGTTTATATTACCTTAACGGGAGTATAAAACAGCTTAGTTAACCTGCTATCTCAAAATAGAAGAAGAACCTTAATTATTTGCATTAACGAGTAAAGCGAGCGGATAATCGAGGAGATTTGGAATCCCTATTTCCACCATATCTGAAGTAAAGTAAAGTAATTTAGTTAGCATCTATAATCATAGCTATAAACAATTCATCAAATTATTGGTTACCAAATAGATACTACAAAATAGAGGTTGGTAATTGGACACTAATCCCTGAGGACGATAACTCGGTCTTCTAGACTATATTACTTATTACGATACGTGCACTTGCGTTTAGCGTGTGTATAAGTCGCGCATCAGCCAATAATGAATGATTCCAAGTACGGATGTCCCTGAAGCCCAAACCTCCCTCAGTCTTAGGGAGACAACAGGTTTTCCAGGAAACCGAGGGTGATTCGAACGCCAAAGGAAGACCCTACAAAGTCTAATAATCTTGTCACAAACAGTCGACGGAATGCGCATGATGGAAAGCCAGAAGCATTCAACGCCATGCATAACCGATTTAATGATCTCTATTTTCCCCACATAGGAGAGAGTGGCGATGGTCCAGGCGTTAATATAAGAAGTTACTTTATTTATGAGGGGCTCATAATGGATGACTTTAAGGGTACTAGCATCCAAGGGAATTCCTAAGTAGCGAAACGGGAAGGTGCCGATCTGAAAATTAGTAATCCCCTTGATCTCGATCAATTCTTCTTCCAGAATACCACAGTGTACAGATTAGACTTAAGAGCATTGAAGTTTAGGCCCGAGCAGTAACCGAATGTGTTTAAGAAATCTTTGATGATGCGCACTGAATGGAAATAACCTCTAAAAAGAAGTAGCAGGTCATCGACAAACACTAAGTGAGTGATCTTTAAGCTTCCGCATTTCAGATGATAGTTGAATTCCCTGTCAAAAGTGGACATCTTAATCACTCTAGAAAAATACTCAAGGCAAATGACAAAGAGAGAAGGTGAAATAGGGTCTCCCTGTCTTAGACCTTTCTGGCCTTTGAAGTGGCCATAGATACTGCCATTGACTGAAACTGAGTATGACGTAGTAGTGATACACTCCATGATGAGCTTGACGAAACGTTCCGGAAAATTGAGCCGAATTAAGACATCCTTCAAGAAGTCCCACTCAACCGAGTCAAAGGCTTTCCTAAGGCCAACCTTCATCATGCATCGCGGAGAAATCCTCTTACGATTATAACTACGTAAGAGCTCTTGAGCAAGATGAATGTTCTCAATCATGCTTCTACCATGGATGAACGCCGATTGAGCATGGTCAATAATGTGAGTCAGAACAGTCTCAATCCTTGAGGCAATGATCTTGGTAATGACTTTGTAAACGATATTGCAGCATTTAAATCGCTCAATAACCCACCGCTGAAAGAACGGGATTTGGGGATAAGGGCGATAATAGTATGATTAATCTTTTTTGAGAAGTTGTCCCGAACAGACGAACTCCTTTACCGCATCACAGAAATGTTTTCCCATAATGTCCCAAGACTTCTTATAGAAGGTCGCAGTGAAGCTGTCAGGCCCCGGGGCCTTGTCATCCCCCATACCGAAAATAGCACCTCTGATTTCTGCATCAGTAATTGGACGAGTAAGATCATCCCCTTGTTCACGAGAGAGGCAGTAGCCCTCAGCAACAACCCCACTGTCAATAGGGATACAATAACCTTTAGTACTGATCGGTGTATTTTATATACACCTTTTGAGTCATTTATAGTTAGTATTTTACTCATTTCATTTATGTTTAGTATAGTATTAGGGTCGTTTTCCTTTCTTTTGTGTCACAACGGTCAGAAATGGAGAAATGACAAAAAGGAGATGAAATGAGCATAAATGAGATGGAATTGCACACTAAAAGGGCCAAGAAATGAAACCTAAGAAGTTCCGGGAAGTATAGAAGAAATCAGACGAAGACCGGACGAAAAAAGGACGAAGAAACGAAAAATCCGGAAGAATGTCATCACCGGCGCCGCGGCGCCGCCCTCTGAATTTTCCGAAACGCCTCTGATTTTTCGGCGCCGTGGCGCCCGACTGCAGGGCCACGGCGCCGACGCGGTATTTTTGACGTTTTGGGCCGAATTTGACACGTTTTCAGGGTCCAAAAGGGATAATTTTTCCTACCTACATAATCTCTAACCCTTGACCTAAAGGAATCTTGGGCTATATATATTCTCTACATCATTCTCTAGAGAGGAATTCAATCCATTGTACATACAACACAACTTAGGAGGCTAAGATTTGAGGCTTTTCAAGTATTTTCTTTTCTTTCTTTTTGCTTTGTTTATTTCAGTTCATGTATGGAGATTGTATTAGTTCTTAGCGTGACTATGGCTAGGAGCTAATTACTTATTTAGGGATTTCCTTGTGATTCTCTTGAAACTCTTATTCATGAAGTAATACATTAGTTGTTTTCTTCTTCACTTGTTTAAGATTTATTCAATAGTTGTTTTGATTGCTTGATAATTAATTGATCACTAGTTATCATCACTTATATGAGTTCTAATCGAAATCCGAAAGGGGAGATGGTGAATATGCTATAATTGAATAAACATAGGTTTAAATCGTGGATGAAAGTACTCCGATACTTGTGTAGCTTAATAGGTTATTGCTCTTAATCCTCCTTTGTAGTCAATCTTGTCATCGAAAGATAGAAGGGTTCTCCATTGGGGTTGAGTGTTTATATTACCTTAACAGGAGTATAAAACGGTCTAGTTAACCTGTTATCTTAACGTAGAAGAAGAAGTTAGTCGAATTGTATTAAGGATTGAATAGAGTAGATAGTTGATGATCTTGGAAGCCCTAATTCTCCATCATAACTGATTTAAATCAAAGTATTTTCATAATTAATTTATTTCCTGCATTATTAGTTTAGAATTCCAACTCAATTAACGTTAACCAAATAGAAACTAAAGCATAGATAATCGGTACTTGAAAACCAGTCCCTGAGGACGATGTTCGGTCTTACCTAGACTATATTACTTGTAACGATACATGCGCTTGCGTTAAGCGTGTGTATAAATCGCACATCAAGTACCAAGCAGCCCCTTGTAATAACTGACGAATTCATTAGCAACCTGATCGACGGAAGTAGTTAGGGAGCCGTCGTTCTTAGTAATAACCGCAATGAAATTCCTGGCTCTATTCCGTTTAATCATAAAATGAAAATATTTGGTGCAGCGGTCGCTATTCTTGAGGTATTCACATTTGGCCAGCTGCCTAAGGAAGCTCCTCTCTGCATTCCCTAGTTGAATAGCAATATGCCTAAGGGAAACAATCTTATCCTTCTTGTCGGTGTCATGAGGGTGAGCCATACCATCTGCTTGAGCCACATCCAGCTCATCCTTGGCCCTTTTTACACGAGAAGATATGTGGAAAAAGTTCTTGTCATTGCGCCTTTTAAGAGGCCATTTCAGACCAGATTGTTTCCGACAAAGAATATATCGCGTAACCTCAAAGAAGCCATCGGACCGAGTCGTAAATAATGTTGCCAAAGTCTGTATGCGCAGTCCACATGTTGAAGAACCTGAAAGGGCGGTTGCGGGTTCCCTGTTGCTCAAATAAAGAAATAACGCAGGGAGAGTGGTCCGAGCATTTTCCAGGTAGGGTGAACTTAGCATGACCCAACCAGCCATCATTCAGCCAGATGGAATTAACCAATGCCCGATCAAATTTGCTCATTTTATTATTGACGAAATAAGTGTAATGAAAATCAGACGACGGGAGGTCCGTAAGTCCGATGTCACTACAACATTCAGCAATATCCTTGATGTCATAATTAGTGATCTGGGCCATATTACATCTTTCATCACTCTTCATGACGGTGTTGAAGTCGCCTAAGAGAAGTCAAGGCTAGCCCAAGTTCTGACCGTAATTCCGCAAAGAGAGCCACAACGGTCGTCTTGCAATAATTGAGTGAAGACCATAGATAAACGAGGCATGGAAGGATTTATGGAGATCCTACATGTCACGCTACAGTGAATAGCTTGGGGACCAGATTCAGCTGTGGTGAGTGTAACCTTGGTTGGGTTCCAAATGATGAAAACTCTTCTTGTCGGATGATCGTCAAAGTTATGAGTGAAAGCCCAGCCATATAGTCTAGCGTAGTTCATAAAACGCTCAAGTTTTAAAGCATTGAGCTTTGACTCGATGATACCAAAAAGATCAATGTTATCCTTCTGGACGAGATCGCAAATATCATCCCTTTTAGAGGGGTCGTGCAGGCCCCTTATATTCCAGGAGGCGATAATCATCTCGATAAGCCTAGGGGGCCAGGCCCATTTGGGATATCAGCAGTGTTCGAGGGGTTCCTCTACTTCTTCTGTTTGGGATTTCGAGCCCTGGTAATCATAGCCTTGCCGAGAGGCAAGATGGTATTCTTAAGTTTGGGAGTTGTTTTGCCATTTTTCCCAATTTTAGTGAACCCGTCGTCCATGGTAACGACGGATTGCAAAGCAGAAGTATTTTGCGCACTAGTGCTTGAGTCGGCCTGTCTCCCCGCAGTTTTATCTCTCGAAGTTCCATCCCTATTTTCAATAACTGGCTTTTTCCCACCTGTGCCAGCCCCGGTTTGGGTGCCCCCAGGCTGGCCTACCAATTGTATTCCAATTTCACTGGAGTTCTGAGTTGCACCATCAAGACTTAGTCAAATTGATCACACAATATATATCTATTACTTGTTATTATTTACTCTTGTTGTAATATTCTTAGTCAATTATTTTTTATTAATGATGGCAAGCATGTTTTAATATGTGTTGTCATTTTTGTAGCGCCATGTTGATATATACCGCGCAAAAAGATTATAAACTAAAGTGGCTTTTCTCAAGAATGGTAAAAATTATTAAGGTAATTCATTTATTCAAGTGTTTAATTGGTATGTAATGAAATTTAAATTTGGCTGTCAAGTTAATGCTTTGGTTAATTTTGTTTAAGGTACCACAACAACCTTATGGATACGAGTGTGCTTACTATATGTTGCATTTCATTAAAGATCTAATGAATGATTTGTCTTTGCTTCATAACAATGTAAGTATTTAACATTATTTTTGTTTATGTATTTGTCTATAATGGCTTATTTATGATTAGAAAATTTAACTGATCACTATTGTGTGTTACAGTACAATGACAAAGAATATTTTTCCCAGCATGACCTTTATGAAGTTCGGATCGAGTGGGCGCAACATGTTTCAAAGATTCTCTGTGCTGCATAGTTGTGTCATTTTATGATGATTTAGACAATATTTGTATTTTTGAAGTTAAAACATTATTATGTTTTTTTTGTTGTATTTGATGATAACATTAGATTTTTGAAATACAATTTGTAATGTTTCGATTTAATGTATTAGAACAATTTCATTATGTGAGTAACATTTTAGTTATAATATACTTACAATTCTAATTTATTTTTATTTAATAAATTAAAATTAAAATATAAAAAAATGTCAAAATTAATTTCCCGCCAATTTAAATCAAATTTATTTAAAAATTTCTGCCAATTTAAATAAATTTATTTAAAATTTTCTGCCAAAATATATTATTTAATTAATAAATTTTGCGGAAAAGTTTTAAAAAGGAGGGAAATAGTCAAAATCAAACACCACAATTTGTAACAGTTTATAACCGTCACAACAATCATCACGAATTTATGACAGTGCCTACCGTGACACTCAACAAAACCGTTACAAAACTCTTTTCGTCGTAGGCCTTTTTTTTTTGGTAGTGGAGGGGAACTGGTTTTCACCCGAATATCATGTGGCTTTATAACTTGTTCCAATGTCAAATATTTTAAAACTCTAATATCTTCAGACTCTCCCCAAATGAATAAGAGCTCTTTAAAATTAGTTTAAGCTAAGTTGATGTATGACTAAATTGCTAATCTCAACTCATTGTTTAAGAGGTTGAAAAAAAGATAAAATTTATGAGTTATCTTTGTAGTTAAGAATTTAAAATATAAAATTAATATAAAACTAACATAACAAAATAAAATTGTTTCACAAGGCTTAAAAGAATGCTGAATCAAAATAAACCCTTAGGAGAAAGGAACCCTTTTCACCCTTTCTCCAAACCCATAAATTTCCACATAAGCAATCATCCTTGCCTTGATATAATCTTGGCAGCAATATAACAAACCTCAAGAATTTAATCATTACAACAAAAGTTGGTTGCAGATTGTTAAGGTAGAATTCTAATAGTATTTTTTTTTATTTCGACAATCATCTTTCCCCTAATTGCTCAACATCAATCGGCTTCTCTATACAAACACATTTTTTGAAAAATTAAGAATAAATGAAAAATGGCATGCATTCTTTCGTTTAACCCCATGATAGAATTTTCTATGATGTTGGGATTTGAATAGGCCAGAGATGTTGATTTTGTGCACCAATTTTTTACAATGTTCAGATTACCATTAGAATCTGAGGTTTCTATAAATTTGTTTCCCTCCGAAATGTCTGCCGTCAATCGGCTAACGAAATTAGATGATAAATTGATTTCTTAACTAAACGATTTCAGAACTCTAACTTTCAGCAATGGATTCCCCAACTACTCAAGACAGCGTTGAGATATTGATTGAGTAAACTAGGTGGTAAGAAACATAAACACGGCTAAATTACAGTAAAGGCGAAAAAGATAAAATGAAGATATATAAAATCAGTTATTTGATTGATTGATCCTCCCTATTCTGTACAAATGATTCCTATATTTATAGTACAAGAAAAATAAATGTGACTCCCTATGTTAGCCACCGAACTACACACTAAATTCACTAGCCAACTATGAGGAGGTGGTGCCGATTTTTTCGCCTGGACCTCTAGCACGATCAACGACACTCCCTTTTGGCTGTTGTTGGTTTCTACCTTTTCTAGAAGGTCATTTGACTTGGTATTTGAGGCTTCTGAGTATGTGTGGGTCTCATCCATTCCCCGAAATTATGACTCGGTCAGACTACTGTAATTCGACTATGATTCCGCTCAGTTACCGACTTAGAATCCTTTTCCACCTTCGGCTGTCACTCGATTCGGCTAAACACTTTTGAGTGTTAACAATTGCCTCCTGGATTAACTTGAGTGCGGCTGTTGAGTTGATGTATTCCAAAATGGTCGTCATTTCGTGTAGCAGTCATAGGTGTCATTTCAATCACTTTAGCCTTAAATACATGCAATGATGGTATTTAAAAAGTTATTTTTCCTTCCACAGAAATGTCTCGGCTTCCACAATTAATTTATGTCGGATCTTTAGCCGCACGTTTTAGACGAAAAGACTCCTAACAAAGTGTAAATCATATCTCAAAGAAAAATAAAATACTCAGGAGAGACATCCCCCCACCAAAAGGTTTCTCATTCAATATTCTCGGTCATTCCCAAATTTCTCGCCTTCTTCAGAAAATCCTATTTCTTCATCAGAAAAAGAAAAACCATGTCTTAATCTTCTTATCTATCTCTAGGGTCGGATAGCACCGGTTTGGCTGCTGATGACCTAATCCCCACTTTTGCCTTCATAGATGAGTAAATGGTTCTCGCCCCTTTTGCTACATCTGAATAAGGTGACCTTCTTCTTTCTTAGCATCTAAGCCCGGCGAACTATGACCTTCCGATTACCTGCGACTGGTTCATCGACAACTGTTGTCTGGCTAGTCTACGTACCTAGCTGACCAAGATTACCAACTATTCTGTTTGGTTGGACTGAGTGATGTAGGTCAAAGAATCTGAATGGAGGCGCATAGGTCTCTACGATGCCATTGCATTATCGGAGTTCGAATCCTTCTGCAACATCGGTCTTATATATGCCTTTCTTGGTTACTGGTCAACCACTGCCAATGCCTTTATTTTTCCTTAGGGAATGATAAACCCCACATTGTTTGATGTGACGGCGATACTTGGCCTTCCGATTCCGGAAGCCGAGGCGCTTGTCCTAAGCGATATAAATGTTGTCGATTTAGGCATAAAAGTCTCAAAGACTTCTTCAGGCTACAACCAGTTTATAACCAACAACCACTGAATATCATCTCTTTCAGTCGATGATGTCGAGCATCATGATTTTCCTCTTTTTTTGTTTAGCCGATACTTTGTCTGTACGGGATCTTGTGCAGTTGTGAAAGAGCTGAAAATTTATGCGGCATTAGCCATTTCAGGGAGGGATGTCAGCTGGGAATCTCTCTTCTTGACCTATTTTTACATGACTCTGGTGATGCCCATGTGAGGTTAAGGGACTCCAGAAACTTAGATACCTTAGTCGGTCCCTTGTGGTTCATTCAGTTATGGATCACTCTCTATTTCCCTGAGTTTATCCCCGATAAATTTGATGATTGTCATTTTCCGTTAAACCCGCCAGTATTAGCCAATACTCTTTGGAGAACACCCCTTGTGCCCCAAGATGTTTTTGCCTCAGTCTCTACCATGCATGGTCTGTCTAGAGACCATTATACAGATTGGCAACCAGTCCTAAGGAGATGGGCCACCCCTGATTGGGTCCGTCAAGTAGCCGATGAGGACCTTACTTTCTCCCAGCGCAAGACTATGATTCTCATGTGGGGGCAGATTCTCATGGACAGGGACTTGTTGGGTGGTTTGAAGCCCACTTCTAGGAATAACAAATTGATCACGGAGCCATATCGTCCAAACTTTGTAGTAAGGTAATTCGGCCTTACTCAGCATGTGTCATGGCCCGATCACAATATTATCAGTTCAACCCAACGATGCATTCTTGAGGCAAAACAAGCAAAGAAGTTAGCCAATCATAATCTTGACAGGCTTACCATGTTTTACTGGCAGCTTTTTCCCCTGAGAGCGAATACTACAGTCGCTTTTGATGATTGGTGAGATACGACTAAGGAGATGTTTTTTCAATCTCCTTTAGATGTCTTTCATGATCGGTTGATTTTGTCGAGAAAAAAAAAGAACCCAGAAACCTCTAAGCCGTGGCCAAAATATGCCACTTTGAAAGTTTCTTCCTCTAAATCTGCTAGACCTGTAGCCTTAAAGTCTTCCATCCGATTGCGGCAGACGAAGAGAAAATGTAAATTGTATTCTACACATGTGTCAGCCAGATTGTTCTTATGAATTTTCGGCTAACATCTCTTATGTATCTTTCAGTAACCCCATCTCCTCTAGTGTTTGTTGATCCGGAGACCACCTTTGACACCGAGTCCCCATCACCCAGGAAGTCAGTGCCCAAGAAACCTCGACAAAGTGGAGGGGTTGTCTTCAAGATTATATTGAGGAAGGCCCCCACAGACCCGAAGTTCCTATTCTTGCTGAGGAAGATGAGTAAATTGAAGTATACTACTCGGCTGGCTAAAACACCTTCGCATCGGCTACTAACATTTATATTTTCTGTTAGCCCTCCAGGGACCACAACTGATAAGGCGCAGATGGTTGCATAAAGCATCTGATGCTCCCCTTTATATTAGCGGATCATTTTTCCTATCTCATGCATTCGCAAGGTCCATCATCGGCTTCCCTCAAAGCCCAAGTTCCTTCTGCCAAGGCAGCCGAGGCTTCCTATGTTGGGACAACCGTAGAGGTATACCCTTTCTTTTATGCTTGGTCTTTCACTGCCTCCGGGTTCTTGTATCTATACTGACCATGTCCTTCCTGTATAGGAGACCACTAGAAATAATCATTCGGCTGAAGCCTACCCAATTGACGACTCGGAGGTACCTGCCAAAATCATCTCGGAAGATGTGCTCTTGTGCTACTTTGGCTCGGTCAAAACTGTACTTCCACTAGCTTCGCCTGTTAGCATTCATCGAGAGTGAGTCGATGAGTCTCTCACCAGGGGAATTCCAACCAACAAAGAAGCGTTACATGCTAAAAGGGCCTCTTTGCTCCGATTGTCAAAATAAACAATGAATTCCTAGTTCTGGAAACTGCTTACAATGACATGGCTTTGGCCCTGGATGATTTATTTTCTTTGTATAAAACAGCCAAAGATAGACATGATGAAGTTGTCACTTCTCTGCAATACTTGGGGTTTCTTCGGCTAGATAAGAACCGCATTCAAACTTCTTTTAGTGAGGTGAAATGCATAAAGGCAATAAAATGTCAGCCGAAGAAAAAACTTGCAGGAGAAGCTATCCAGACTGCGAGCTAATTTGGAGCGGATCCAGGTGGAGATAGGGGCCATTACTCTGGCCATAGACACCTTAGAATCCGCTAGTAGTACCCAAGACTCATCCCACCATTCGTTGTTCCGACATAGCCTTCAATTGGATAACAAAATTTGGGAACTCCGTAGCCAGCAGGTAGTTTGGGAACTGGATCAAAAACATGTAGCGAACGGATGACCAAACAGGAGAATGAATGGACTGCGTGGAAAAGACATCTACTTCAAGCAATGCCGACACCTACTACTCCCTTGCCAGTTGATCATATTGTTGAGTTATCAGTCGATACTCCTATGGACTTGCAATATGAATCCATCACTACTTCTGTTATTCAAGAGGTATCGACCGACACTCAAAATTTTACTGAGGAGACATCGACTGTAATGGTTGAGCCTTTTCTAGGTGCTGAAAGGGAGGTCCAAGCAGGAGTGAGATCGGCTGAGGTAGTAGTCGTTGTTGTAGGTGAGAGAGAAATGAAGATTGCAGGTACCCAAGATGCCCAAGTAGTCATAGACTCGGCTAATACTGAGACTTCTGTTACTGGTGATATATTTCAACCTCTAGCTGGTGGAATGTCGATCAACTCGGCTCCCTAGCTTGATCGACCCCAAATCGAAGAATCTATTTCTGCAATTAAGCAGCCGGTTTGTGGCTGTTGTTTGCTCCTGCCTTCCCCAAATCGAAGGGAAATACTTTTCATGTGACTATGACCGAGTCATTTTTTTTACTAGGCAGCCAGTCTGTGACTGTTCTTTTACTCTTGTTTTCCCCAAATCGAAGGGAAGTCCATTTTTATGTGATTGTGACCAGGACGCCGGCCTGCGGTTATCATGTATTCCCCAAATCGAATGGAATTAGTTCATTATGTACGGCCAGGAAGTCGTTCGCTTGATATTTACTCATGCATACCCCAAATCGAAGGGTAATATCTCTTTAAGTATTTGCCATTTACATTTCTGTCAGACTCTTCATCATGCATATCTATCAGTCGATACGTGTTGCCAGCAATCTGTTGGCTCACTACGAAGGGTCTTCCCCAGTTTGGGGACCATTTGCCGAATTTATGATCTTTCATTCCAAGTGGAAACACGGTTTTCCAAACCAGGTCTCCTTTAGTGAACCTCATAGGCTTAACATGCTTGTTATATGGTTTGGCCATTTTTCGTTTACCGATCTTGATTCTTTCTAGGGCCATCAGTCGATCTCCATCTAGCTGGTCTAATTTCATTAGCATGGCCTGTTGATACTCTTCTAAGTTTAAAGAATTCTGTTTGGCCACTCATAATGACTTAACATTAATCTCTAAAGGCAACACTACATCCTGGCCATAGGTTATTTGATAAGGTGTTGTCCCAGTGTTGTAGATTTAGTATTTCTGATCGCCCAGACAGCTTCATCTAATGTGAGATGTCATATTTCCAGTTTATCCTCCATATTTTTACTGATAATCTCGACAAAAAGTTTGTTAGCTGCCTAAGTTTGTCCATTCGCATGTGCATAATAAGGCGAGGATGTGATCATCTTGATCCCAATTTTTTCAGCGAAGGTTGCAACCTTAGAACCAGTGAACAATGTCCCTTGATCGGTTGTAATCATCTCAGGAATACCATATCTATATATGATCTAATGTTGGATGAACTAAATGACATTTGTCTGATGAACCCTTTTCATTGGCTGAGCCTTTACTCATTTAGTGAAGTAATCGGTAGCCACGATAATGAAATTATGGCCTTTAGCCGATTGCGGGTGGATTATGCCAATGAGGTCCATACCCCATACTCTAAAAGGCCAAGGCCTTACGATCGGGTGCAACAACTCGGCTGGTACCCCTTGGACTGGTCCATGTTTCTGACATTCTTCACACCCTTTTGCGTACTGAAAGAAATCGGTTGTGATGGTAGGCCAATAATAGCCATGACAATAAATCAGCCATTTCATCGTTGGCCGGCTTTGTGCGATCCAGAAATCCCTTTGTTGACTTATACCATAACCCTTAAGGCCTCTGTTTTCTCAATGCACTTGAGTAGCACCTCGTTTACACTCATTTTGTATAGATCATTATCAATAATGACATACTTCAAGGCTCTCCTCTTAATCTTAAGGTCCTTGTTACGCCCCGTAATTCCAAGAGGATGAGACGAGAACGTACGAAAGGAAATAAGATTCGAATTTGGAAAAAAGAAAAAGAAGTTGGCAGAATATTTTTTTAGATAGATTTTCAGTCAACTTTGGAGTAGTATATCTCCTAGTATAATGGGAGTTTTTAGGTCTTTCAAAAGCCTAGTATGAAGTTCATTGAGTCTAGTTTCCAACGCAATAAACCGCTCGTCGATAGGGCATCGGAGTAGAAAGTTATGGACATTACAAGATCAGCTGACAGAAGAGACATGGTGGGGCCGGGCCACGGCGTGCCAGGCCATGGCCGAAAACCGAAAATCAAGTTGCAGCGCCACGGCGCCGGCTGCAGGGCTGAGGCGGGACTTTTTGCGAAAAAGGTGTAAAAATAGAAGATATTTTTGTAGAGGGCCTATGGGAGGGGGACAAGTGTCCCTCCCAACTTGTAAAGCAAGCTAGACCTTATATTAGGGCCAAAGTCTTGCAAGACTTGACCATTTTCAAGATTTTGCTCTTCTCTTCTCTCTCAAAAATTGATAAACCCTAAGTGTGATGAGATTTTTGGAAAGGCGACAAGAAGGAAATATGTTGGCAAGCTTGTAGGGGGTTCGTAGAGGTGATTTTAACGTGAAGATGAATTGCGGAAAGAGGGCTAAAGTGGGAGAGATTGTTGGATTGTTTTGGGCTTATCAAGGTAACAATATTGTCCTCTTAGTGATTAAAGTTTTCATATTGTTGTAGTGATGTATATAAACAAGCATGAGATATACATAATGGAGTTGATAAGTGTTATGGATATTGGAACCACTAATCCGAAACTAACATGTTTAGCCTTGAGATTGTAATTCAATTTGGTTATTAGTTTTAGTCGTTGCATGTTATATAAAGAAGGAATTATAGTTGTTAAAGTTGTTTACAACTATATAACATGTTAGACTTAACAAATTGGATTGAGAAGGAATTGGAAAGGATTATATGTTGTTGCACCTATTTAGCCGAGAATGGCACTGTCTATTGAACTACTTGGTATTAATTATGGGGCAGAATTTTACACGTCCTGTAAGGCGTATAATCCCCTTTGATTGGTTGATGTGTTGAGCCTTAAATGTGGAATATTGGTTATTGAATTCGGGCCTTGAAAAAGGTGGAAAAGTACGTAGAAACAAAGGAAGTGCTGCCCGATTTTCCGTAGAATAAGAGACCTTACACTTAGTATGATTCTACATTAAAAAAAATTAAGAGTTGATAGACATGTTATGATTAATATAGGTTGAAGTACTACGAGTAGCGTATTCTACTTAAAGGATGGAATAACTATCAAGGTTGAAGTACTTTGGAGCATTTTGCTACTTGTCGATAATCGTCGCGAGGTATGTGAACCTCTTCCTCCTTTTGGCATGATTCTATGTATGAAATATACATGTGGTGTTATTTCATGATTCCTTCTACTCTTAGAAGTTAAGAGGTATGTATGTTGATTTACTCTATGTAAAAGTTATGTCTAAGTTATCCTAAGTTCTTACCAAATCTTATGGGGGATGTTGGTAAGAGTCGTTAGGAAGTATTTGGAGTCGAGTTGACTTTGCTAATTTCATCGCATTTAATGAGAATAAGTATCGAACAAGCCATTGCAGGGTTAATAAAAGAAAATGTATCGACAATCAATTATATTAAAATGAGTAGAATTCTCCATCTGCATAGAAACTAAGATAAAACAAAATTGTATTACATTTTCTAGATCATGACTGCTTTAATAAGATCATTATAAATGAGTATAACATATTCACCACGCATAAAAGTATATGTTACTTAATTTAAAAAGTTTACGTTATGAAGTTTTAAGTTAAGAACCTTAAATTCTTAAAAGGTTAAGAGACTTTATTTTTCAAGTTATGAGACTTGATTCTTAAAGGAAGAAATGACTTGATTTAAAAGTATAGAATACTTGATTTGGAAAGTATTGATTTTCTTGATATTCTAAAGATAAGAGACTTGATTTCTAAAGTTAAGAAACTAGATTTCTAAAGTTAAGAGACTTGAAGTATTTTGAAAGTTATGTAACTTGATTTGAAAGTATAAGTCTCTTGGTTATAAAAAGAATGAATTAGTCTAAGACATAAAGTTAGTATAACGGCTTTATGAAAGGTTAAAGATGTCCTAGTTTCTAAAGCATAAAGTTAGTATAACGGCTTTATGAGAAGTTGGTTATAACAACTTTATGGAAGGTTAAAGGAATGGTTCTCTCTACTAATGTAAACAAAGAAATGACTTGAAATAAAGAATGACAATTTGATTTAACTGTATCAATTGCTTAAAGTTCTAAAGTAAGGGTCACTTGATTTAGAAGCCTAGAAATGTATTTCTAAAAAATGTAGTGTCTTGTTTGAAATGTAGACATGCCTTGATACTACGGGTGTTAGTATCTTGGGGTTTTATATAAAAATGAGTCTTTTGAAAAGAATGGAAGTACGTAGTACTTTGGGTTAAATTCTCAGATTTTTATGTGAAACGAAAAGGGCTTGAGTTTATAAAATGAAATTCATTTTTGTATGATAATGAAAGTCTAAGGATTTTATGAACTTGTCTATGCTTGCTTGTGATAGCCTTGAGTGCAAGTATTATATGTTTACGCTGCCGTGACTCGGTCAATGAGGGTACTGTCTTGTTGTGAATTTACTTGACGCGTCGACAAAGGACTGAGACTTCCACGGGTATGTAAAAATAAGATATGATAACAATAAATATACTGGTTGATATTTTGTCAAATGAAATAACAAAATACTTTCGGATAATTTTGTAAAATCATTTTCATCTTATAAAAGTATATTGCACTTCGTCTGTGACTCGGGATTGTTGAATAATTAAATAAAATTATTAGAAGATAAAAATTAGGTGTCAACAATCCCCACCAATATGACCAAAACATCTAAACGCAAAGACAGTAGCAATAAATTCTTGCTCCACCACCGTGTAGTTCTTTGAACCACATTGAGGGACTTGCATAGTAGATCGGACGAAGGAATTTGCCATTCCTTTGCCCCAACAATTCTCCAATAGCTATCGTACTTGCATTACATGTTAATTCAAAGGGTAGTCCTCATTGGAGCCGACATTATCCTCTCTTTTAAATCCTCAAAGGCTTTGAGGCACTCATCCTCAAACTTGAACTTTGCATCTTACTAAAAAAACTTACTCGTTGGGCTTGCAATCTTGGAGAAATCCTTGATTAACCTTAAGTAGAAAAGTAAATATGACCTAAAAAACTTCGGATGCCTTTTACAATTGCCGGAGGTGGAAGCTTAGCAATAACCTTTATCTTCTCTTTCTCCACTTCAATTCCATCTTTTGAAATATTGTGTCCAATAACTATGCCTTCCCTCAACATGAAATGGAACTTCTTGCTATTCAAGACCAAGTTGGTTTCCTCACATCTCTTTAGCACTTGAGAGAGGTTCTCCAAGCATTCAAAAGATTCTCCAACTACTGAGAAGTTCCATTTCATGTTGAGGGAAGGCATAGTTAGAAAAGATTCCCCAACTACTTAGAAGTCATCCATGAAGACTTCCATAGTATTTTCTATCATGTCAGGATATTTTTCTATTATGCAACGTTGGAAAGTGATTGGAATATTGCAAAGGTCTAAAGGCATTCTTTGGAAGGCAAATGTGCAATAGGGGAACGTGAAAGTAATATTCTATTTATTTGTATTAGCTCGAGTACGCACCCAAAAAACATAATAGGCTTTACCCGCCAACTAGTCAAACATTTGATCAATAAATGGAAGGGGAAATGTTTCATCTCATTGAGGACCACCGTGACACTCCCTTTATTCGGCACACATTGCATAGGACTCACTCATGCACTATCAAAAATGGGGTAGATGACCCCAAAATATAACCTCTTGATTATCTCTTTCTTTACAACCTATTGAATTGAAGGATTAAGCCTCCATTGATGTTCCACACTAAGAAATGATATCTCTTTCAAGGTGGATATGATGAGTACAAAGATCAGGGCTTATTTTTCTAATATCTGCAATGGTCCATTAATAATTTAATACCGTTCATTATATATTAATACAATCCAATGATAATGTGAATTGGAAGGTACCGTACTAAAACGCCCACCAAACGCGTTGTATTATTTTTATCAAGTCTGATTCAATTTAATACAGCGTATTAAACGTGCCCTGGGCTCTCAAGTGTGAGCAATGCTTCTGCAATTCTCACAACAATCGCATTATCTCAATTCAACAATACCACCACCACGTCTCCTTTAATAAAGTCAATATCGACACTTACATCCACCACTTCATCAATAACATCAGCAACTGAGATCATCCCATATCACGTGATTGTCTCATGGATTTGCATACATAAAAGGTAGCCTCTTTTTATTCATATGGAACTTCAACTCTCCACTTTCCACATCACAAATGGCTCTTTTCATAGCTAAGACTAGGCTTGCCAACGTTATGGGAACTTCCAGGGTCAACCGAACAATCCAAGATCACAAAGTCAAGAAGGAAGATAAACTTGGCCCCTTTCACAAGCACATCATAAATGATACCCAAGAGCATCTTCACTGTTTTATCCGCCATAACCAATCTCATAGTCGTAGGTTGGGGAGTGCACAAACCCAACTTCTTGAATATAGCATAAGGTATCAATTGATGCTTGCTCCTAGGTCGCAAAGCACCTTGCCTTAACTTCGGAAAAAAATCTTTATATATGTGTATATAGGCCTTAAAACGTGAATAAATAGTTAATTGTGCACTTTCATAAACAAAAAATGAACTTGGAGCACTAGCAGAAGCCTTGGTTTCCCATAGCATTGACCAAGGATCCGAACCCCATAGGTGCTTTTTATTAGATTTTTTCTGTTAATCATCCTTTTTTGCACGGGATACTATGCCTTTAACCCAATAAAAATGTAAACACAAATGATGTACCCTGGTATCGAATATGAAACTATTCATGCATTTCACTCAACATTGATCACTAAGGTGGTGTTTGGCCAAAACTTTTTTCAGAAGCCAAAAAGTGTTTTCTAGATTGAAAAAGAAGCAGAACACCAATTTGGTGCTTCTAGAAAAATGCTGAGAAACTCTTTTTGCTCATTCATTGAATTTTTTTTTGTACTCATTAACATTTTATTTTCACAAAATTTCTTTTAATCTCATATAATATCTCCATATAAAATAGAAATTTGAGAATAGGGGCAGGGTGGGGGTAGGGGTTAAGTTTTTTTTTTTTTTTTATAAAAGTAACAAAAAATATGAAATAGAAATTTGATGATGGGTAGGGCAATGAGGTGGGGGGCCGGGGGTAAGAAAAAAATTATATTTTTTTATAAAAGTAACAAAAAATATGAAATAGAAATTTGAGGATGGGTAGAGGGCAATGGGGTGGGGTGGGGTGGGGGTAGGGATAGGGCGGGGTAAGAAAAAAAATCATATTTTTTAATATTTTTTTTTATAAAAGTAACAAAAAAATATAAAATAGAAATTGGAGGAGGGGTAGGGAAATGGGATGGGGTGGGGGGTAGGGGGTAGGGCGGGGGTAAGAAAAAAATTCATATTTTTAAATATTTTTTTTATAAAAGTAACAAAAAATATGAAATAGAAATTTGAGGATGAGGTAGGACAATGGGGTGGGGTGGGGGTAGGGTGGGGATAAGAAAAAAATCATATTTTTAATAATTTTTTTATAAAAGTAACAAAAAATATAAAATAGAAATTTGAGGATGGGGTAGGGCAATGGGGCGGGGTAAGAAAAAATTTCATATTTTCAATCATTTTTTATAAAAGTAACAAAAAATGTGAAATAGAAATTTGAGGATGGAGTAGGGCAATGCGGTGGGGTTGGGGGTAGTAGGGGTGCACAAAAATCGGTCCAGACCGAAAAAATAGACCGGACCGAACTTGTTTGGACCGGACCGTCCGGTCTTCGGTCCTTTGAAATATAAGTTTCGGTTTTCGGTCCGGTCCGATCCAGGTTCGATCCGGGCCGGACCGAATTTTAATTTATTTTATAATATATATAATCCCAATTTTTATACTAATACTAACCCCCCGAACCCCCCCCCCCCCCCACGAAACGATATACACTAACACTAATACATTATACACATACACGGATACACCCACCCCTTAGTCTTACCCCTATTCCCGACCCTCTCTCTCTTTCCCTCATTTCTAAATCCCTAAATCTCATTCCCAATCTCAGCAGTCAGCACCTCACCGTCGACGACTCGAAGTCTTCACTACTCACTCCTCGCCTCACTGTCGTCAACGCCGCTCTCAATCTCAATTTGGTCTTCAACTGCCGCTTCACTTCTCTCAATTGAGTTCGGACTCACCCACTCGAGTCCATCGAGCGCCTCGCCGCCTCTCTCACTCTCAGTCTCTCAATCTATCGACAAGGTATGTACTACTTAGTGCTTACTACTAAGGAATAGTTCATTAGTTTGTCATTTGAAGTTGTGCAACAAACGTTTGTATTCATTTGTATTTTTAAATGATATTAAATGTTTTTATTCACATGCAGATGATGTCTAGTACCTCTGAATCTAATATCCAATCCAAAAGGAAAAGAGACGATGAAATAATTCGTCCGTCGACTCACTCGACTGTACCAGATTTTGAAGCAGGGGTTGTCCCTGACCCTGAGTTTGTATTGCCTTCTCAAACACCAACAAATACACTCCACACAGAGACAAGTATTATGCCAACGGAGGAACGATGATATTACTTCGCAATAAACAAACGGTCGAATATTGGAAGGAATACAAGCTTTATTTGACTAACGGCGAGGCGCGCCGAAATGAATGTAAGTATTGTCATAAAACTTTTGCGTGTGACTCTGCTATTAATGGTAACAAAAATGTGAAAAATCATGCAACTCAATGCCTACTAAACCCGAAGAATGTGATTAAACAAAATCAAAGTAAATTGACTTTGGAGGCTGTTGCGGATAAAAAATGAGAAGGGAAGTTGAGAAATTGAGTTTTAAATGTAAATGAAGTTAGGGAAGCGTTGTGTTATATGGTGATAGTTGACGAACTTCCTTTTCGTTGTGTTGAAAAACCCGATTTTAAGCATTTCATATATGTTGCTTGCCCTGAGTTTATAGTACCCTCCCGTATGACTGTGGCGCGTGATTCCTTTCAACTTTATTTGAAGAAAAAGGAAAAGTTGAAAGAATTTCTCACATTGTGTAATAATAATAAATCATGTAAAAAAATTATTGCAATTTGGATTTGGGGTGTGGACTGTGGACACTATGGAGTACTGTAGTGGAATTGGATTTATTGCAATTTGGAATTTGGATTTCTGCAAATTTCGATTCGGTCCATTCGATCCAAATGACCGGACCGGACCGAGAAATTCGATCCGGACGATCTGACTGTTCGGTCCGATTCGGTCCGGTTTTAACCTTTTGTGCACCCCTAGGGGGTAGGGCGGGGTAAGGGGGCAGAAAAAAATTCATATTTTTATAAAAGTAAAAAAAATATGACATAGAAATTTGAGAATGAGGTGAGGGTAGGGAGGGGATACGTTTGGACATATTTGAGTCATTGACTATCATATTGTCGTTACATTTCTTACGTACAATATAATATTATTTTTTGATTAAATATTGCAATTAAATAATTTAATTTTTTTTTATTAAAGTGTAAAGATATACTAATGTTTAAAAACATATGATAGAAAAAAATATTTTAAATAGTTTTAAATTTATTAAAAAGAATATTCTAGTAAATTTGCATAAATATTGGTCAAACAGGAAACTGTTTCTGTTTTTCAGAAACACTTCTATAATTATATGTTAAACACCCTATAACTGATTCTCCAAAAATAATTTATCCTGAGCCTTAAGCTATCACTTAAAGTTATTTCAACAAAGTCTTACCATTAGGCTCTACTTATATACTCATTTTTTTACCACTGTTGTTGTCAGTCTGAATATTCCTCCTTTGTCAATGACCCATAGATTTCTGTTTTGACTCTTCTTTTTCTTTTTAATTAATCTTATTTTAAATAAATAAATTTTAAAAGTCATCATTTAACTAAGTACTCTATAGTTTAATTTAAAATTTTGGTGCATCTATTCATAAAAAATAAAAAAATTATTTACCTAAATTTGAACACCCTTAACAAAATTTCTTACTCGTAACAACCAGTGAGGCTGACGATCGATTTTTCCTATTGATTCTACTCACACAAGAGCTTTCCTTTTAGGTCGAAGCCTTTAGATATCAAAATAATGTAATTTCTGAATTTTGATACGTTCTATCCTACCAAACATACTTGGCCCTCCAACTATAAGCTTCTTGTTTTCCGGAAAACTATGAAAACTTTAAACCTAAGCGTTATAATTTCTAGTAGAAGCAATAGCAACAAACATTGTGCTTTTATTTTTAACATTTAATAGAATTGACAAACTTTTCAGCAAGACTGGCGGTAAAAGTTTTTCATTAAGGATACAACAACAACATATTCAGTGTAGTATCATAAGTGAGGCATGGAAAGAGTAGAATGTCAGACTTTACCTCTATCTTTGTAAAGTAGAGAGATTATTTTCGATAGACTCTCGACTCGAAAGAAAAAACAGGAGTGTGACAACGAATAACATGGTATCAAGAAAAATATGACAACAAAAAGATAAAAAGCAAATGCGGCAACGTATAATAATACTCATTGAAGAAAAGAAACAATGTAATTCCTACCTAATACTCCCTTTGTCCCACCTAATACACATTTTTTTTTGTTCAGTCCCAAAAAGAATGACATATTTTTTTATTTGATAATAATTTAATTTAAACTTTATCTTTTACGCTTAACGAGATGATCTATAACTACACAAATATCTTTGACTTGTTTTAGACCACAAAATTCAAAAGTCTTTCTTTATTTCTTAAACTTAATGCTCGGTCAAATTACATCATATAAATTGAGACGGAGGGAGTACTACTAATACATAAATCATTCGACTGCCTACTAATAACTTTCTAGTCTAATCCTCGACCTCCACATCTTTCTATCCACGGTCATGTCCTCAGTAAGCTGAAGTTGTGTCATGTCCTGTCTAATCACCTCCCCAGTTCTTTTTCGGCCTACAACTACCTCTCCTAACTCCTATTATAACCAACCTCTCAGACCTCCTTACAGACGCATCCACACACCTCCTCTTCACATGTCCGAATTATCTTAGTCTCGCTTCCCTCATCTTGTTCACCACGAGGACCACTTCCACCTTGCTCATATAACTTTATTTCTAACCATATCTCTCCTATTATATCCACACATCCATCTAAGCATTTTCATCTCTGCTACACTCATCTTCTGAACGTGGACATTTTTGATTGGCCAACACTTTGCCGGTATAACAAGATTGGTCTAACCACCACTCTTAATTTAGAAAAGTTTTTTTTTTTAGAAAAATGGAATAAAAATGAAATAGATTCCGATAAATTGAAAACGGCTAGTAATTATTTGCACGTAGGTAAGTAACAGCTCTGACAGTAGCTGCCACAGATGCTAAAGCACTTGCTACAACAACAAAGTTACTTTCTCTGCTAGTTTGATTAGGTGGCCAACTGATATCCTCAATGATCGTCAAATCTCTGTTAAGCACTGTACCTGACAGAATTTCCAAAATATGTATAGTAGTAGTAGTAATTCTTTAGCTTTTCAATTCATAATGCCTATTTTGAAGAACCACAAAAGCTTTGCTTCGGTCGAAAATAAACAAAAAAGAAGAAATAAATGGCAGATGAAGTTAGGCGAATGGTTATACTTCTCACCCTCCAAAAAGTTCACTTGGAATCAAAGCAACGCATAGCTGTTCGATCAATTCTTGGTCGAACACATCAACTTCCCCTGTCATGTTAGTTCAACCCCATTGATCACCTCTTTCTCTAGCTTCTTTTATAAGTAGAAACTTCATATACTACGGTCATTAATAAATTGGTTGTGCAATACTCAACACAATTAGCACAAAATATACAAATTCCAAAATCAATATTATATTAGTAATCGTTTCTTTCGAATATCAGTTTCAAACTTCCAAATCAACAACGGGTAAATCTATAGGACATACACGCTCACATACTTTACAAGCAATGTATTGTCAAATTCAAAGTGTATTCGGCCTCGAAAATGTTCGTATGTGATAAATTTTTCATAGGGGTATTTAATACTTACAGGTAAATGATTTGCGTGGGACTGGGTAATCATGATATTCCCACTTCCAGCATTGTATTACTAGTATTTCTTTTAATTTCTTCACCATTTTCATATTTTTATAGTACAGCCACTTCATTAATATTCTAAGGACTTTGCTCATGTTGAAGTTCCTGAATTATGTGTGTCATTATTAATGCAGGTTATTCAAGAATAGTTGTCAGCATATAAATTGTAGTAACAGATTGAAATTGGACCATATATATAATAGTAGGTTCTTTTAGCTGGCGTTAGCTCAATGCTCATCATGTGCAAGCAAGCATGGGGATTATGTGCTCAAACTTCTTCGTTCACTGGATGAAACATAACTTGCATGCGTAGAAGTTGAAAGTTCTTGGAAATTTCTCCTCTGTTGACAATTCGGTAAGGCCGTTTAAACTATATACATAGATAATATAAAGATTTTTTACTAGTATAATTTTATATGTTATAGCAAATTATCCAGTACTTTTTCTGAGTTATTAAAATCATGTTGTTATAAACAGTTGTCTATTACTATTATAGGTTCATCTGGATATGAATACCCGCCGCTATTTTCTTACACCAGTGTCGCTTTGCCATTCGAGCATCGTTGTATCTTTCCCACCAATTTCACCAGCAACAGTACTAGGAGATGAAAGAATGGCTAGCGCGGGTGGAAACAATAGAAACAGGTCTTCGCGTAATATTCCTCATTCTAATTCATTCTTGATAAGAATGGCAATGCGAATATCAAGAGCAAGGTGGTTCAGTTTCCTAAGAAGAGTTTTCCATTACCAGAACGGAGGATCAAGATCCGATCTTGGGTCGAATCCCTTCAATTCACTGACATGGATGATGATGGAGTGCATATCATTAAGTGTCCAAATAATTATGAGTGTGTATACACTGGCTATTTCAAAAGAGGAGAAGCCAGTTTGGCCAATGCGGATATGGGTGCTGGGATATGTTTTTGGTTGTATCGTTAGTGCCGTGCTGCTTTACTGGCGTTACTGGGCGTTCTATGTGAGGCTGCAAAGAGATGACCATTCTGAAATGGAGCAACAAAGAAACCAGGATGAATCCAGGTGATTAATTAATTATACACTCTCTGTATTTCCTTGTCCATTTATAGCTGGACTCTTGAAGTTTTTAGTAAGTAGTAGTACTTTTACTTATTTGCGTAAGGATGTGAAAGTAGGAAATGTTCAATTCCATGAGCTTGAGTTACACCCTTATGAGAAAAACATTTTCAATTCTATCTGAAAAAAATAATACTCCTTACCTTTTGTTACAAGTGAACGGCCTGTGTTTTGGTGCATTAAGTAAACAAACTAATTATAAATATCTTAAAATCGTTCATAAGCAACACGACTTAAGTCCGCTAGGAGAACAACACGACTTAATCGTTCATAAACCATTGTATATATGATATATAAAATCAGAACATTAAAGGTAAAATGAGAAATTTAAAGTTGATTTTTTCCAAATATAAACACAAGTCTCTTTTTCTTTAAAACACAGTAAAAAGAAAATTATGTTAAACACACAAGAGTGGTATCAATTTTACTAGTGCATGCACCTTTCAAGAATTTAATTTGAACGGGAAAATAAGATTATCTGCAAAAATGTAAGATTTCATCCTAAATCACATTATTAGCATGCATCTAAAACGTGTTTTAACAATTATAATAGGGCATTGCATGTGATGGAGAAATTCAGGACTTCTGTCGAGCTATTCTTCGCCATATGGTTCGTGATGGGGAATGTTTGGGTGTTCGAATCGCGCTTTCTATCGTACCATCTTGCTCCTAAACTTCATCTGCTCTGCATCTCCCTACTTGCTTGGAATGCAGTCACCTACTCTTTCCCCTTCGTATTGTTTCTATTGCTCTGCTGCTGTGTCCCAATGTTGAGTAGTTTTCTAGGCTACAATATGAACATGGGATCTGTAGACCGAGGAGCATCTGATGAACAACTCTCCAGTCTGCCTAGCTGGAAATATAAGGAAATTGGAAAGAAGGAAGAGCTCACAAATTCGGCTATGGAAAATGAAAATTCTGTAAGTCATCTTAGCTCTTACTATTTTTCATGGATAGTTACGACTTTACTAACTTATATACTCTAATAGTTTTAACCTATTGTAGCAAGCAATGTTTTATTTTTTCCGATTATTACTTCCATTTTTTATCCTGTTGTTATTTTTCAGGGTGTAAAATTTCTGTTACATTGTTAATATATAAAATTTAAACTTAAAACCTAAATATTTAACTTATAAACACTATAGCCCTATAAATAATTTTTGCGCTATAACTGAATTTTTACTGATCATTTTGATGCTAATTTCACTTTTATGAACGGTTACTTATTATTATCTTTTAGGTGATTTGATCGTGTAAAATTTATGTTACACTTTTTATGTATAGAAGTTAAATTCAAGATATAAGGATTTAATTTATATATACTAACAATGTAAATAAAATTATGCTATCGTTGTATTTAAACTTATCGTAGCAGATTATTTTTCAGATTTTGAATAAATCTCCTCCACATTTTGAATGGGAACGATAACCTCCTTATACAATATTTTTCGGTGACATTATTTATTTTGCACAAAGATCTTTTCTTTCTAACAACTAAAATATGAAAATAACTCTTATTTTAGTAATATATCCCGTCGTATCCAAAAGAACATAAGACCATTTGAAATAATTTTGGGTGAAATCAACCTATGCATCCTGAACCATCAAAATTAGCCAAAAGGTGACATTTTCCTTTTTCATAGTTGCAATTTTTTAACCTCATTTTTAGCTAAAATTTATGTTGACAAAAGCAAAAAAAAAAAGTTTAAAATATCAAAAAAATCTTATGGGACCGTATTTATGCTTAAAAGGGGGTGCTGCAGATTTTGGACTCCATGTTTTTAGATAAATATTTTTTTTATTATAAAGAGATCATGGCAAAATTATATCAAATGATCTTATATTCCTATGTGAAAGAGAACAATCCCCTGATTATTTTCATTAATGAGAATGTATATATATACATGATATACAATTTCTAATTATGAAATTAAATCTACATTTTTCTAATACAAGACTGCTACCTTTTACTAATACAAGACTACTATCATAATTATTCATGTACAAGACCTCTAATAATTATGATAAGGAATATACAAAATATGCACACCATATACACGATTAGTCTTTCACTCTGGACACGAAGGGATATAACAATAAAATAAAAGTTATTTTAGTTCTAGAAAAAAGGAAATTTAAGCAAAAAAAAAGTTTCATCTGAAAAATAGTAGTATTGTATAAGGAGTTATCGTTCCCATTTAAATTTGGAGGGGATATTGTTTTCCAACCCTTAAAGGTTAAGGGGGTAAAATGGAATTTACACAGTTACTTAATAGTAATTTTTAAGTGATTGTATTGTAAAATTATTTTTACACTGTCAATGTATAAGTTAAACTCAAAGTCTGAACCAACTTTTGTGTCATAACAGGAGTTAAACTCAAAGTCTGAACCAACTTTTGTGTCATAACAGGAGTTAAACTCAAAGTCTGAACCAACTTTTGTGTCATAACAGGAGTTAAACTCAAAGTCTGAACCAACTTTTGTGTCATAACAGGAATGTTGTATATGTTTAGCCAAGTATGGAGATAATGAAGAGATAAGACAGTTGCCTTGTTCTCATATATTTCATCTCGAGTGTGTTGATCAATGGCTCAGAATTATATGTTGCTGTCCCCTCTGCAAACAAGAACTAGAGAGGTAAAGATGCAAAGAAAGCTCCTGAGAGTCGATACATCATGTATTTTAATTTCTGCATATTTTTACCGGCCTTTTCTTTCTTTTCTTTTCCCCCCTTTAATTTTGCTTTATGTAGTACAATTTTAAACAAAGAGTGAGTCAAGATAAATTGTATGGAACACATATAGTTACTTGTTATTTAGCTATCCCCAAAACCTCATCATACAAACAGAACACGAAAGCTAAAATTAGAGGCTTCCTTGTGTAGACATGTTATCTGAAAGACATGCTCTTAAATACTTCAATGAGTAAGTTTTAGGGATAATTATCTTAAAATGTCCGAAAATAATAAATCACTCAGTACAATATTTTATTTTGGCACCTCCTCTTTGTCAGTACAATATATATATATATATATATATATATATATATATATATATATATATATTTGAGTTGAAATCCGAGAGGTTCTGAGATGTTTCTTGACACATTGGAATTGGAACTAGGCACCAAAAAACTATTCAGGATAATTAATTGCTAGTACAGTCGCGATCGCGACTTACCAGACCACGATATCGGCGGATGACTGTCAGATTAAGTTCATGAACACGAGGAGGATCAAGACACTTGTTGACTTCGTGGACCCTTGTTATCATGGTGAAGGGGATGCGATCATGACCTGAGTTGATCGAGCATCTTTCTGTGAATGAGCTTAGTGGTTTGTGATCACATATATATGACTTGAACTCCCTTCAAAATGTGTTTAACGTGTATTTATTGAAAGAATTAATCTCTTGATTATTCTTATTGATGAAAGACATATATACAAGTTACAATAGGAGAATTTTATTCTTACTTTACATCTAAATCTCTATTCTATATGAAGAATAACTATACACTTATGATAATATTACAATCTTATTTAAGGTACAAGACTAATATTACTAAATGTACAATTGGGACTTACACGGATGGGTTGTGGCCCATTATTTAACACACCCCCGCAGTCATAGCCGGCGGTCTTCGTACGCTGAGACTGTTTTTAAAATTTTCAAAAAGGACCGAGGGAAAACCCTTTGTAAAGATGTCTGCAATTTGATATCTGGAAGGGACATGGCAGACGCGTACTTGTCCTTTAGCTACCTTCTCTCAAACAAAGTGAATATTCATCTCTATGTGTTTAGTGCGTTGGTGCTGAACTGGATTACCAGAAAGGTAGATGACACTTATATTATCACAATATACCAAGGTAGCCTTCTCAATAGGACAATGAAGCTCTAAAAGAAAATTACGTAACCAACATGACTCGGAAACAACATTGGCTACCCCTCTATACTCGGCATTTACACTTGAACGTGAAAGCGTAGATTGACACTTGGCAGACCATGAGACCAAGTTATTACCCAAAAACATACAATAGCCAGACGTAGACCGTCTAGTGTCAGGAGAACCACCCCAATCAAGATCTCAGATAGAGACAAGTATGACGCCGACGGCGATACAAATGCAAATCATACTCGCTGTTCTCGAATGTACCTAAAGACGCGATTGAGCGATTCATATGTTTAACTCGATCACGATAAACAAACACACCGCTGGATCGCATACGTAGTGTCCGATCGCGTGAACGTAAGATACCGGCGGCGCCGCAAGACTACGATAATGGCCTGATCCTCATAGCGAGAGCTACCGCATCACCCAACTTGGGTTTAGTATCAACTGGAGTAGAAGTGGACTTACATGATGACATCCCAGCCCTCTCAATGATCTCTGTTGCATACTTCTTCTGTGATAAGAAAAATCCACCTGCATGACGAGTGACATCAATTCTAAAAAAATAGCTCAAGGGGCCCAAGTTTTTCATGGCAAACTCAGAACTGAGCATTGTCATAATAGACTTTCTCAAAGCATCAGAAGAGACAGTCAAGATAATATCATCCACATATAACAGTATATAAGCTATGGAAGAACCCTGACGATATATGAATAATGAATTATCAGACCTGTTGTGAGAAAAACACACAGTCAAAACAAAATCAGCAAACCTCTTATACCAAGCTCGTGGAGACTTCTTAAGCTCATACAAGAACTTCTTCAATAGACAGACATGATTAGAATATCTAGTATCCCTAAACCCAAGGGTTGATGCATATACACTGTTTCCTGAAGATCACCATGTATGAAATCATTCTTCACATCTAACTGATGAATGAGCCATAATTTTGAAAGAGCCAAGTTGAGCACAGTGCGAATGGTAGCCGACTTGACCACCGGACTAAAAGTATCACCACAATCCACACCCTTGCTGAGTCTTATCATCACCTACAAGTCTAGCCTTATGTCTCACAAATGAACCATCAGAATTTTTCTTATGAACAAAAATCCACATAGATCGAATAATATTAACACCAGATGGACGGGGTACCAACTCCCACGTCTTATTATCAATAAGAGCATTATATTCCTCGGTCATGACAATTTTTCAATTAGGGTCATTTAAGGCTGACACAGCATTACGGGGTAAGGGAGATTTAAGAACATTAGAATTCAAATTGAAATGTCTTTTTGGTTAAAAATATCCATTTGACTGCGAGTGATTGGACCATGACTCTGGGCTGGATTGGGTGAATTTTGGGAATTTTGAGAAGTCTCGAAAATTTCCGTCGAAGGCGTCACGGCTTCGAATGAAGTGCAGGGCTCTCTGAAGTTTTGGCGCAGCCTCGAAGGGCCGCGGCGCTGACGACGGGATTTAAACCCCATGTTTACTGAAGTTTTGGCACTGCGACGCTTCCTCTAAGGACCGCGACGCTGACGATGGAATTTCTGGGAATTTTGAAAAATAACGGAGAATATAGGGGGAGATATCATCATCCAAAAAATCATACGAACCAGGCCTGAGTTGTTCTACTTTAGAAATGGGGAATTGAGACTCATCAAAGATAACATGACGACTAATGATGACTCGTTTAGAGGACAAATCAAAGCATTTATAACCACGGTAATTTAACGGATAACCCAAAAACACACAAGGGGTAGAACGTGCCTGAAGTTTGTTGATTGTGGTGGATGGAAATAGTGGATAACATAAGCATCCAAAGACCCTAAGATGAGAATACGAAGGATTCTTATTGTATAAAACTTGAAGAGAGGAGAAATATGTCAATCCTTTAGAGGGAAGAATATTAAGTAGATCGGTAACCATTTGTAGCGCATGATGCCAAAACAATGGAGGGGCAGAAGAATGAACCAACAAAGTGCGAATAATGTTATTAATGGTATGAATTTTGTGTTCTGCTTTTCCATTTTGTGAGGACGTATGAGGACAAGAAAAATGAAAAAATTTCTCATTTTGTGCACAAAACTCCCTAAACTCCCCATTGTCATACTCTTTACCATTATCACATTGAATGTTCTTTATTTTCCGTTCGAATTGAGTTCTTATGAAAGCTTTAAATTTTGTGAATATGAAAAAAACTTAGGATTTTTTCGCAATTAGAAACATCCATAAAAATTTAGAATAATCATTCAAGAATAACACATAATATCGATGACCCATAGAACTGAGAACAGGAAATGTCCATAAATCACTATGAATAATATCAAATGACATTGAAGTATGAGAATTCGACGCTACAAACGGTAACTTAACAATTTTCCCTAAAGAACAAGATTGACAATTCGGAGTACTACGTGTACCCTTACAAGAAATAAGCTTATTTTTATCTAAAAAAATAAAATAGACGACCCTAGATGACCTAGGCGAGCATGCCACAAGGAAGGAGAAAGTGCGGAAAAGGTGGATGGCAATGCTTGATGCGAGACACTGAGACTGGGTGTGATTAGATAAAGATCTCTTCTACTGTCACACCTCATGAGAGGACTCCCAGTCTTGAAATCTTTCACTGAAAACCCAAAAGGATCAAAATCAATAGACACCCAATTATCAGTAGTGAACTTACAGACATACACCAAATTTTAAACCAATTTTGGTGCATGAAGGGTATTTTACAGGACAAGTGGTGGATGAGGAGGAGACAATGTTTTATGACCATAATCCTGAATTGGAATTGAATTACCATTACCAACAATTATACCACGATTAGTGCTCAAATTGGAATAAGACGAGAGAGTACCTTGATCAGATGTCAAGTAGGTAGTGACACATGTGTCCATGTACCAATTAGAGTCTGGTTGTGTCAAGCTAAGCGTGTGCATCACTGCTTCAATATCGGGGTGAGTGGGGCACATTGCGTGGTGGTCCTGAGGGGGATGAGACCCAAGTATACCGGACTGCTGGGGCTGCCCAAACGCTGGTCTGAACCCTAGAAAGAAGGTGGGCCGCCAGACCGACAGACCGAGGTCGCGCGATGTAAGGTCGAGCCACTTTGTCGGCGATCTTTGGGATCCATCACATCGCCTGTGGGACTCAGGCCCCGTAATCCGTTGTTACGATTGCCCCGTTGCCGCGCCGCGATTTTTGCCCTTATTCTTTCGATTTTGGCCCTTCTTACCACCTCCGTTGTTGTGATTTTGGGTCACGTTGGCTGGATTGAAAGGGGGAATTGGAAACAGTCATTATGGCGACGGGATTTGCTCCTATCGATGCCCTTTTAGTCAAATCAGCTTCTTTCAAAGTGAGCATGGAGCGGGCTTGATAGAACTCCGGCATGGGGTTACTTTGACGAATAACCGAAGCAACCCCTGTATAGGCCTCTGATAGACCGACAAACATCTGAAGACCTAGACAACTATTAGAAACAGGAGAACTCACATTGCGAAGTAGGTCTGCCAAGTCCTTGAGGCGTTTGCAATAAGAAGAAACATTTGGAAAATTCGCCATAGAAACTTGAGAAAATACCTGCTCAAGGATAACAATGCGAGAATGAATGTTATCTTGGAAAGATGTCACGCAATCAATTCCACGCCGCCATAGATGTGGAGTTAGGTTCCACAATCGTCTGTAAAATATCCAAGAAGATAGTGGCATAAATCCACCAGAGGACCTTGGCATCAAGCATAACCCATAAGTCTGGATCTGCTGCTTTGGTAGGCACAACCGTTGTAGACATAGACGTCGTATCACACCCGTAGGAGTAGTGGGAAGGATGATATGATGAAGAACTTTATGTGTCATAGCATGAATCTTGAAGAATTATGCCCACGTCCCATATTAGACATTCTTTAGATCAAGAACGATAGGAAGAACGCTCTTGATGTTAGAAACGGTGAGGGCAGGATGAAATGTGTTCTTATCAGCCATAGGGAATAGAACAACAAGATTCGGAGAAGGGAATTTGTGAGAGAGAGGATTTTTCGAAGGAGAAGGGCCGCGGCTTTGGGTAAAATTGAGAGGTAGGCGCCGCGGCTGTAGGGTAAAAAATCCAAGAAAAAGAAAGAAAAATTTAGGAGCGGAAGCAAGTTAAATAGAACTTAGACTCTTGATACCATGAAAGAATTAATCACTTGATTATTCTTATTGATGAAAGACATATATATACAAGTTACAATAGGAGAATCATATTCCTATTTTACATTTAAATCTCTATTCTATATGAAAAATAATTATACACTTATGGTAATATTACAATCATATTTAAGGTACAAGACTAATATTACTAAATATACAATTGGGACTTACACGGATGGGCCGTGGCCCATTATTTAACATTTATATTATGTGGAAACGCTCTATGACCAAACACCCTTACTAAACCAAAACAAGGTCGGACATGGCCGAAAAAATCTTGGCACGGTGTGCCATTCATCGTGCTAAGAGCGTGAATTTTAGCATGTCAACCCCGAAGGTAACCTACCACGTCGCAAAGCACGGTGTGTAATGCGCCATGGTGGAGATAAAATTGTCCTCCCAAGCTCCTTTGTTGAATCATTTGTGTCCGCACAGTTTTCGACCCTCGAACTCGTTCTCAATTAGTTTTTTGGACTTCTACTAAGATTGTGAAGACATATTTCATCTGTTTTAGTTGCAAATCATTTATTTTGCTCCAAATCATGCCATACACAACAAAACATTCCTATTAACTTCAAAATACCGTAATGCACACTACTCTCATTAGAAACACAATAAAATGTGAGAAAATTATAATACAAAAAATGCGTACTTTCAACCGAACATTAGGGGGATATGAATATGCATCGTGAAAATATATATTCTAGAGATAGTCATTATTAGGGACAAATATACTTGAACACATTCGTATTATTAATAAGATTAATATATTTATGACATTTACAATTATTGAATTATTATTTCATTGTTTGTAATTATTCATTAATGTGCATCCCTTGAGCTTACATTGTCATTAATAGAGTGAGATATTAATAATAGAGTGTAACTCTCAAAATAATCCCGACTAATGATCATCAAGAATGAGATATCGATGATATGTTATAAGTCGACGTGTGGTCTTCATCACATTCTTGGAGAATATAGTATGTCTCACCTGCTACGAGTAATGGTTGCTAGTGATTGACACATGGATACTTTTGGAAAGTATTGGTATACCCTGTTAGGGGTGCACAAAAGGTTAAAACCGGACCGGACCGGATCGGACCGGACCGAACCGAAGACCGAAAACTCAGATCACTAGGACCGAAGACCGGACCGAATTTCTCGATCCGATATCGTCCGATCCAGGTCATTTTCGGCCTGGTCCGGTTTGTTGGACCGAATGCATTCCCCCCAGCCCCCCAGCCAGCCCCCCCCAGCCAGCCCGGACGTATTGACATATCAAATATAGGTTGTAAATTGATCAAATTTTATATCGTCATAACTTTGCGCTTGGACGTCCGTTTTACCTTTTGTTTTTTGATTTCTCGTATTTTTTCGATACGGGGGTGGGAAGACTGCTAAAGCGATTTGATTTAGTCGATTTCTCCAAAAATGTTCATCTTGCCCCTCAATTTCACTTTTCCCCCAAATCGTTACATTTTCCCCCTTTTCAAATCTAAATATCTCGCGATATACAATAGATTTCCAACGTGGTAATGTGTGGTGAATGTCAATTTAATTCAATTTAGTATTGAATTTAGAAAAATAAATCAAATTTAAACAAATTATATATATTATATATTATATATATATTAGAAAATTATTATTAATTATAATTAATTATATTATAAAATATATAATATAATATATATTATATATTATATATATATTATATATAATATAATATATATTATATATTATATTATAAATAAAAAAAAATCTCGGGGAAAACTAAAATACAAAAAAACCAGATCTTGACTTAGGGACGAAGAAACGGACCGAATTTTTCGGTGGGTGGTCGGGTGGTCCGATTTTTGATCTTGCGACCAAGGCAAATTTGATAACATATTTATTTAATATTTGTTATACGTGTTAGAGTGTTATCGGCGTGTGGGAGAAAGCGTCCTTGACTCGAGGTCACGCACCTTGTTTACACAGAATATAGTACGTGAAACGTTTCTCTGCTTAAACTCTTGATAGGATAATGATGGTATGTTGGCGTCATGCTGCATTATGATGAAAAAGTGGGTAGTGAGCTGAAGGAATATGATGATATTCGATCGATATGATATTCGAGAAAAACTCAACTAATATTAGGTTAAACAAGTCATCACATATCACGAGAGATATATTATTTAATGGTCTCGTAGTCGTTTAAATATAGGAGATGAGATAGTAAAATCGAGATTTTGGATATTACGAAAGGAAAGTGAAGCTTGATCGAGAAAGTACAATAGATATACTAAAATTGATAATAACTTGGGGATATTTTTATTGATGGAATTTATTAATATATAAACATTCTATTAAACATTCTAGACTTAGGCTTTAAATTTCTATTTTTTCATTTTTCTTTTAAGAATTTCCGTTTTCGGAATTATAGGAATATCTTGATAGCGATGTGTTGCAACCATGACTCAACCACATTAAGAGATTAATAATTAAATAACATATAATAACATAGTTTACTTGTTAGTTTTACTTATGCTTGACACTATATCCATATAGTAATTAATAGGGTAAGTAAGTAAATTTTTTTAACTCCATGTTGTATCATTTATATGTTTGAAGTTTGAACCAAATAAATCCTACCAGAATGATGTGGGTAGAACACCTAAGTAAATCGTCTAAACAAATATCTTTAAATCCAAACCTATTTTTGAATATGTATATTTATTTGTGCGTTTGATTATGTTCATGTGCTATGAGAGGGTCATACTGTTGGGCTTTAAAGATGAAAATATGAGGTATAGAAAAAAATTGGAAAATGGGAAAATTAAAATTAATCTAATACATGCGTTTTAATAGCGTCGCATTTATAAAAGCATTAAGCAATCCTTAAATGTCATATCTGCATTTAGCATTTAAATAATTTAATAATAATCTAAACCCCATTCAATTTTAATTTAACATCGCAAAATACGCATAATAAATAAGATTTTAACGGCGTCGCATTATAAAATATTAAGCACTAATTAAGTAGCACGCCGTCTTTATTTTTATTAATAATTTAAACTCAAACTTAGACTAATAAAGCACCTAAATAATTTAATCACAATTTAAATAATTTAATTTACCACTAATTAAATAATACACCTAAAAAATAACTCCTAAAAAACTAATACCCAATTAAACAACTCACCAGCCCAACTCCCCCTCATTTTTTCGACCAGCCCAACCCAATTCCCTTGACCCGCGGCCCAACTCCCCTTCAGCCCTTTATCCTATATCAGCCCTCCCCCTTCCTTTTAGATAGCAGCAGCCCTAAAAAACACAATAAAAAAAAACCTAAAACGAAGAACCCTAGGTTTTCAGTAGCTGCGCCTTCCCTCACGCCCCCCATGTTCGCCGGAATCTTCGCCGGATTTTCTGGCCACAAAATCCGGCGTATTCTTCCCCATGCCGAATACTTACCTTAATCAATGGTACAAAATCTGTCCAAAATCGCACAAAAAAATCGTCTCATTAAATGGACTTAAAATCACACAAAATATCACGAAATCGAGACCAAATCAACAATAAATCATACAAAATCAGTACCCAAATGGAAATGACAGTCCAGAATGGTACCGATTACTTACCAACACTGGTACCCGAATTAGGGCTATATAAACATAGCAACACACACATGCAAGAGGGGGAACCCATCGGAAATCAGTCTAAACATCCAGAAAATCGACAGAGAACTAGTTAATCGGCTCTCACATTAAGAACCAACAATTATTCTCCAAGCACAAGCTCTGCCTTTTCCATCGCATCGCAATAAACCCCGAGTGAATCGACGGCTTGATACGCTGCCTCGGTTCGCTGCCTGGAGAAGGAAATGCACCGGAGCGACAAAGAGTCTCATGGTGAGACTCATCACAAGCTACAACAAATGAAGATCCGCACCTATGTGCATTTCTCTATCCGCATCGAAATTCCAACCCGCTGGCAAATTACATCGCCATTCCTCGAGTCCTTTTATTAATTCCTGCCCCGCCCCATTTATTTATTGTAGATTAATTGTCTAACACTAACATTACACTAGCAAGGCATTTAGTAGAACCCCCTGAGCTTTAAGTCGCTATTAGAAACTGATTCGACACTAGAAATTTGCTTTCTCATCAAGTTAATTATTCTAGCTTGCTCAACTTATTTGGAATATCTAAAAACGAGACTAACACATCTTAAAAGAATTAATAACTCTTTATTAATACTATATAATTTATTATCAAAATCAATTCTACAAACAATGGCCTAACTTTAATCACTAAGTCAGCTTTGCATAGGTATATCTTTTCTTATGTATGTTATAACACCTTATATAAATTTCTTTCGAAAATTAACTTTATAAACAAATGTCAAATCTTTTCAGGTTACAAAAATGCATCCTTTTTTGCAAGCACCTCTTTACTTAAACATTTCAAAACATGCATAATAGGTATTTTTTTCATATGACTTTGTAAACACACATTTTTCATGTCATTGAACGCATGTTTCCCACTAAGTACATTTTAAACATAACCTTACATTTTCTCTTAGTCAAAAAATACAGCTCAAGTGTTTTTAAATATTTTAAATACCCTTTGAAACATATATTTTTAGCATAAATAACTACCCTAGGTTTGGTAGGACAACCGCAAGTTAGCGGATTTTAGAGGGTGTCTAATCCCTTCCATCTAGATTAATAAAGAACCCTTACCCAGAATCTCATTAAGTTTAGCAGACCATTAAAATGGAGTTAATGTTACTTTAAACTAGTTAACATTTAGGTGTCCTAATTCACCCAAACTAATTAGGTGGCGACTCCGCGAACCCCTTAGCATTTTTAGCACCCCTTTTTGCATTTTAGCACCACTTTAGCATTATTTAACCATTTAGCATTTTAGCATTTATTTTCTAACATTCTATTTAAGTAGGATTCGCTAAAATAATGTCGCGGTCGAAAAAGGGCGTGACAGAAATGACGACTCCGCTGGGGATTAAGGTTCTTAACCACAACAGACCTAGGGTTATTATTCGGCATTATTTTTTGCATTTAATTTTTTTGTGTGCTGTATTTTGTTTTATTTATTTTAATTGCTATTTGCTTTACTGCTTTTCTTAAACTGGCATTCCGCTCATATTTCTTCCACTCTGGAAAATTCACACTATCACACACTCACGCGCTGGTGTGCTTCACGCACCCGCAAATTTCTTTCAAAATATCCAAAATTTTAGGAGAGTTGGCGCTACATGAGTTAGATCGTTCGTCATCGATCGCGTAGCCTTCTCACTCGAGTTGTCCGCTCGGGAACCTTGCGTCTAGTAAAGCCAAATCTTAGAAACTCAGGATAGAGCTATACCACCATTTATTTTAAGACATACATGCATTTACCTTAGGTGGGTCGGTCTTTGGCATCGACACCACAATTAGGAAAACACCAAACTTGTCGACGGGTTTCTCAACCCAACGACCAACCAGCATACTATATGTAACATGACAATGATAGACAAATCCAAGCCTAATCATGACATGCTGAAATTAGAAAAAGTGCACCGTCATTTGGTCGCCACTTCCAACAAAAGCATTGCAGTTGGACGGTTTGGACAAATCTATCATAACCTCGCATATGTGACATTTAGGCCTCCCTCTGGCATAAAAGAGGTCCAAAACATGTTAGAGCACGCGCTTGATTGGCAATTTGCTTATTATTATATATTGCCTGCAACTCTTTGCATATTATACTAACTTGGTTTGCTTCATTTGTTAGAGGGTTATTTTTGTCTAGCTTATCCCCAAAAGGTTGATTCGCGTTGACTGATAGAAGCACAATCATCCAATAAATGACTAATCCAGAGGCACCAGAACGAAACAGCTTAGGACTCGTCCCCGTTCCTGTAGAGGATGCAGAGGCGTTAGAAAGGAGAAACACCAATGATCAACACCTCGCCAAATTATTGCAGCAAATGGAAATCATGCAAGCCGAAATAGAAAGGCTCCGAAATATCACAAACCTGTCTATTAGCTTGAATGCACCACTCCCGGAGCAAAGGACAAATACAATCGTATCACAAGCCCTTGAGCCTCCACTTCCCCAAAGCTCCCTGCAAAGGCCGCAACATACCAGCTCACACCAAAATGTCACTCGCCCGGTCAATTTACAAGCCGACCTCCAAAATGATCCGTTTACTACATACATATATCAACCTCCACCTACTTATATCTCCCCACTCATCCCAAATTGCCAAGCCACCCAATACGAGCAGAGGACACGCATCACTAGTCCTAACAAACAATATGGGGGATTAGCACATCCGACCGAAAGCCAACCATTTATTATGCATGCATCATCTCAAGAGACAGATCAATACAAGGAAGTGGAGCGGCAGACTCGAGCTAGAGCAGATGAAAATGTGGCAAAAGAAATTCGTAGCTTGAAAGAGGCATTCAAAAACATTCAGATGAACAAGGGGGAGGAAGGTTTAGAATATGAAAACTTATGTATGCACCCCGACGTTGAATTACCTGTGGGATACAAGGTGCCCAAATTTGACATGTTCGATGGAAAGGGGAATCCTCGAGCTCATCTAAGGTCATATTGCGATAAATTGATTGGAGTTGGGAAAAATCAAGCAATCATCATGAAACTATTCATCAGGAGTCTAACCGGCGAGGCGCTGGACTGGTACACATGTCAAGACCCTCGAAAATGGGACGGTTGGAATGCCATGGCACAAGATTTCATGGATAGATTCAGATTCAACACTGACACTGTCCCGGATAGATTTTATCTTATGAAACTTGAAAAGAAATCCACAGAAACTTTCAGGGAATACGCCCTGAGGTGGCGGTCAGAAGCAGCAAAGGTCCAACCTCCAATGGCAGAGAGCGAAATGACCACCTTGTTCGTGCAGTCGTTAAAAGACGCGACGTATTATGAAAGGATGATCAGTGTAATTGGGCGAAGTTTTGCAGAAGTCGTAAGAATGGGCGACTTCGTGGAAGAAGGCATTAAGACAGGCAGGATTACAAACTTGACAGCCCTACAAGCGACTAGCAGAGCAATGCAGTCAGATTCCATAGGAGGTACCTCACAGAGGAGAAGAGATGTATCACCCCCTGTCATGGTCATTCTGGAACATAGGCCAGAATAACTTCCAGTGTATCAAAGCTCACCACTTTTTTACTATAACCAAAACACTCAAAATCCACAGTCATATTATCAGCACTGCGCTACCCCATATCCTGTTTACCATACCCAACCAGCATATCCAAAATACTCACCACAATCACGAACCCGCACACCAAACGGACCCAAAACCCGTAGATCTTTGAGAAAACCAACCAGAACCTATACATCTTTAGCCGAACCCATAGCCCAAGTGTATGAGAAGCTGAAAGCCGCAGGAATACTCCAGCCAATTCCCAGAAATACCCCCAGGCCTACTTTCCGAGGGCACGATAAAACCAAAAATTGTGCATACTACTCCGGTGCCGAGGGATACGACATCGAAAATTGCTATACACTCAAGGACAAAATAGAGGAGTTAATCGAAGAGGGAGTCATTCAGCTGAAAGATGCTCCTCTCAATGAAAGCAATAACCTTCTTCCCGGTTATGAAGATGCTCATGTGAACATGATAGCTAAAGATGAAGAAAACAGTCTGGAATGGACTATTACGCCGGCCCGAAAAGGGAAGAAAATTGAATCATCGACCAACCGCCAGAGAAAAGGAGGTGCTCCTTGCCGGAAATTGTTTAACTGATGAATAAGTCATTTGTTTAGTTGTGTGCTGCAAAGGATGATCATGCTGAAGACTCATCCATTGAAGACACAGAGCAAGAAGAAGTGGACTCGTGCCTCTGCCTTGGCCCTCCGAGTCATAAAATAGTTAAGTTTAATATTTTGCCCTTTATCTGTAATAAAATGGAACTACGTTTGACCTGATTCCCTTGGTGGATACGTAGGCGGTCGTTTCAGCTTCGGCCCACCTTTAGAAATTTTAATTTCACCCAATTTCGCTTGTAACGAACTACGTCATGACCTGATTCCCTCATGGGGATACGTAGGCGGCCTAAATCGGCTTCGGTCACACCATTAGGAAACCTTCCTTATTTTTAAAAATAACGAAAATACACATAATATACAAGCAACCCCATTAAGACCCACTTTAGGCCAAACACCCTTTGCATATTCAGAACTGGGACAAGGTAGGAAACCAGACAGGGGTTATGAGTCCAAACAAGGCAGACGTCCGAGCGTCAAGAGTCAAAACTACAAAGTCAATGCGAATCAACCGCCCCTCCTCAAACTCACAAATTTTCTTTGAGCGCAGGTTCTTCATATTAGCAGAAGCAGAAAATACAACAAAAATTCTTCATATTAGCAGAAGCAGAAAATACAACAAAAGTTTCTTCATGTTAGCAGAAGCAGAAAGAAGCAGCAGAAGCAGACAAACATCAACAATCAAAGTTCAAATCCCGCAACAAAGTCTAGCGCATAAGCTCGGGCATAAAGTCAAATTGCAATCCATGCAGTGTGCAAACGCACAACAAAGACATCATGACAATCTATACAGTTCACAAAATGCATTACAACAACATCTCAGCAGTCGCAACATTTAGCATGTCCGCCCAAAGACAACATCTCAGCATTCACAACATCCCGCATATCATACAGGGACGACATTCCTACCCACATAATTGCATTTCTCATATATTTATCATTTTGTTTTAATAGTTATACACTATTTTTTCTCAAGCTTAGCTTGCAGGAGCATTTATTCTACTGGAGCATCAGCATTACGTCCACGTAACGACGCGGCGGCAACATCGTTCGAACGCGGCGTCGCCGGCGTGCGTCACGCAACGACGTCATCAGCATTACGTCTACGCAATGACGCCATCAGCATCGCGTCTACGCAACGACGCCATCAACACAACACGTCCAGGAAACGGCGTCATCAGCGCAACACGTACAGGCAACGACGTCATCAGCACAACACGTCCAAACAACGACGCCATCAACACAACGCGTCCAGACAACGACACCATCAATCACATCTTCATCACATTCAAGCTCTATCATTTCTTGTCTCAAAATTTATGCACTAATTTTTCTTAAGCTTTAGCCTACAGGGTCCTTAATTTACAGGAACAGTTTCAGCATGTCTGGGCATGGATGACATCAACAATCACAACATTCAGCAAATATTCGCAGCATCCAGCAAGTCCGTGCAGAGACTACATCAGCAGTCACAACATTCAACAAACATTCACAACATCCAGCAAATCTACGCAATGACGACATCAACATTCGCAACATCCAGCAAGTATGTGCAGAGACGACATCAGTATTCGCAGCGTCCTACATATCATACAGGGACGAGATCTCTACTCACAATTTTTTATTTAACCACTATGCACATTTTCACAAAGTTTTAGCATGCAGGAGCATTAATTCGCAAGAATAGTAGCATCAACACAATGACGTCTTCATCAACGTGTCAAACGACGTCAAACGACGCCCAAGTCCGAAAACGACGCCAAGTCTGAAAACGACGCCAAATCTGAAAACGACGCC
The DNA here is from genome assembly GCA_029844215.1 of Przewalskia tangutica. Lineage (NCBI taxonomy): Eukaryota > Viridiplantae > Streptophyta > Magnoliopsida > Solanales > Solanaceae > Przewalskia > Przewalskia tangutica. The sequence goes on along the minus strand of CM056720.1, from coordinate 136,311,942 downwards.
AAGTCCGAAAACGACGCCAAGTCCGAAAACGACGCCATGTCCGAAAACGACGCCAAGTCCGAAAACGACGCCAAGTCCAAAAATGACGTCATGTCCGAAAACGACGCCAAGTCCGAAAATGACGCCAAGTCCGAAAACGACGCCAAAGTCCGAAAACGACGCAAAGTCCAAAAACGAAGCCGAGTCCGAGAACGACGCCGAGTCGGCGACGCCAGGAGTCCAAAACGACGCCGTCAGTCAAAACGACGCAGTCGAAAACGACGTCACGCCCAAACGATGCCACGTCAACATACGTCATCGGCGTACGCAGCGGCGATTTCTCTACCCTCAAAATTGCATTTCTTATTCATGTTTTATTATTCTGTCTTAGCAATTATGAACTAACTCTTTCTTGAGCTTTAGTCTACAGGGGCAGTTGCAGCAATGACAACATATCCGGATTCACAATCGCAACGCGTCCGTGCAAGGGCGAAATCACATCATTTGTAGCAGGCATCACATTTTTACAGGATAGCATTTTCTAATCATACAGTTACAATATCAATAAATTCATGCATTATCATTTTGACGTAACAATTATGCACTAACCGTTTGCTTAAGTCTTAGCATGCAGGAGCAGGAGCACACCGTGAATTTTCTCTTACAGCGAACCGGGGCAATTTGTTGGGGGGCCAACCTTCCCAACGAATGACAGAAGCGGCCTCAAGCGTCGGTCCACTCATTCCGCATCACCATAAATCCAGCAACATAAGTCGATACCGGTACACCCCTAGGGTCAAGCTAGTTTTTTTTTTTTTTAACATCACGTCGACCCAGCGTCGTCATAACACGACACTGGGACAAATTTTGAGTCCGCGTTAGCCCACCTTTGTATTTTGACCATGGTAGCCCAATGTCGTCATAACTCGACACTAGGACAAATTTTGAGTCCGCGTTAGCCCACCTTGGTGTTTTGACCATGGTAGCCCAGTGTCGTCATAACTCGACACTGGGACAAATTTTGAGTCCGCATTAGCCCACCTTGGTGTTTTGACCATGGTAGCCCAGTGTCGTCATAACTCGACACTGGGACAAATTTCGAGTCCGCGTTAGCCCGCCGTGGTGTTTGACCATGGTAGCCCAATGTCGTCATAACTCGATACTGGGACAAATTTTGAATTTTGCGTCAGCCTTGTCTAATTACCCAACATTTTTAATTCTGAGGATCGAGACAAAATTGGCTATAAGTCTACGTCTTTGTCCGAAGATTCTTCCATCATCTCCATACAAAGAGGGACAAGTTATTGACACCCAATTTTGACCCTCCCGTCCAGTCATTAACTATAAAATTACACTAATTTTTAAAATAATTTTTTAATAATAAAATGCAACAATAAAACATTAATACAGGCATAAATAAGCGATTAATAACAACACTGTATTTTTACGTAGGGTATTAAGCACACCTTGAGTCTCACGTCCGCACTCGTCATTTTAATAACAAACAATTTCATTAATATTATTCGTAATTTAATCCCTATTTCCCATTAATTAAAACTCAAACAATTCTTAATAATAACAAATAAATAAATACATAAAATAAATAATTTAACAATGACGTCGTATTAAATAGCATATTCACATTTTATTAATACGCAAGGCAATTTCATAATTATGATTTGTAATTTAAATTAATCTAATACATGCGTTTTAATAGCGTCGCATTTATAAAACCATTAAGCAATCCTTAAATGTCATATTTGCATTTAGCATTTAAATAATTTAATAATAATCTAAACCCCATTCAATTTTAATTTAACATCGCAAAATACGCATAATAAATAAGATTTTAACGGCGTCGCATTATAAAATATTAAGCACTAATTAAGTAGCATAGTCTTTATTTTTATTAATAATTTAAACTCAAACTTAGACTAATAAAGCACCTAAATAATTTAATCACAATTTAAATAATTTAATTTACCACTAATTAAATAATACACCTAAAAAATAACTCCTAAAAAACTAATACCCAATTAAACAACTCACCATTGACTCACTCATTTTTTCGACCAACCCAACCGATTCCCTTGACCCGTGACTCCCTTGACCTCTATCCTATATCGCCCTCCCTTCCTTAGATAGCGTGACCACTAAAAACGCAACAAAAAAAAACCTAAAACGAAGAACCCTAGGTTTTGATGCGCTGCGCTTCCTCACGCCGTGTTCGCCGGAATCTTCGCGGATTTTCGGCCACAAATCCGCGATTCTTCCCCATGCCGAATACTTACCTTAATCAATGGTACAAAATATGTCCAAAATCGCACAAAAAAATCGTCTCATTAAATGGACTTAAAATCACACAAAATATCACGAAATCGAGACCAAATCAGCAATAAATCATACAAAATCAGTACCCAAATGCCAGTCCAGAATGGTACCGATTACTTACCAACACTGGTACCCGAATTAGGGCTATATAAACATAGCAACACACACATGCAAGAGGGGGGACCCATCGAAAATCAGTCTAAACATCCAGAAAATCGACAGAGAACTAGTTAATCGGCTCTCACATTAAGAACCAACAATTATTCTCCAAGCACAAGCTCTGCCTTTTCCATCGCATCGCAATAAACCCCGAGTGAATCGACGCTGACACGCCTCGGTTATTTGCTCGAGAAGAAATGCCGAGCGACAAAGAGTCTCATGGTGAGACTCGTCATGGCAAGACTCATCACAAGCTACAACAAATGAAGATCCGCACCTATGTGCATTTCTCTATCCGCATCGAAATTCCAACCCGCTGACAAATTACATCGTCATTCCTCGAGTCCTTTTATTAATTTTTGCCCCGCCCCATTCATTTATTGTAGATTAATTGTCTAACACTAACATTACACTAGTAAGACATTTAGTAGAACCCCCTGAGCTTTAAGTCGCTATTAGAAACTGATTCGACACTAGAAATTTGCTTTCTCATCAAGTTAATTATTCTAGCTTGCTCAACTTATTTTGAATATCTAATCACGAGACTAACGCATCTTAAAAGAATTAATAACTCTTTATTAATACTATATAATTTATTATCAAAACCAATTCTGCAAACAAAGACCTAACTTTAATCACTAAGTCAGCTTTGCATAGGTATGTCTTTTCTTATGTATGTTATAACACCTTATATAAATTTCTTTCGAAAATTAACTTTATAAACAAATGTCAAATCTTTTCAGGTTACAAAAATGCATCCTTTTTTGCAAGCACCTCTTTACTTAAACATTTCAAAACATGCATAATAGGTATTTTTCATATGACTTTGTAAACACACATTTTTCATGTCATTGAACACATGTTTCCCACTAAGTACATTTTAAACATAACCTTACATTTTCTCTTAGTCAAAAAATACAGCTCAAGTGTTTTTAAATATTTTAAATACCCTTTGAAACATATATTTTTAGCATAAATAACTACCCTAGGTTTGGCAGGACAACCGCAAGTTAGCGGATTTTAGAGGGTGCCTAATCCCTTCCATCTAGATTAATAAAGAACCCTTACCCAGAATCTCATTAAGTTTAGCAGACCATTAAAATTGAGTTAATGTTACTTTAAACTAGTTAACATTTAGGTGTCCTAATTCACCCAAACTAATTAGGTGGCGACTCCGCGAACCCCTTAGCATTTTTAGCACCCCTTTTTGCACTTTAGCACCACTTTAGCATTATTTAACCATTTAGCATTTTAGCATTTATTTTCTAACATTCTATTTAAGCAGGATTCGCTAAAATAATGCCGCGGTCGAAAAAGGGCGTGACACGCCCCAAAGTGGAAAGATAGATTATTGTACTTATATATATATAAGTACTTCTTCTAGCTATTAAAGAGTTGAGAAGAGTCTCCCCTCGCGTTGTTATTATTACTCGGCTCGACTGTGTATTTGAATTTGGTCAAATAATTTGATTGATAAAAATTTATTTTCCATTTTTGTTATTTCTTTTTCTCGCAAAAATTTTAAATTAAAATTTGCGGTAAAAATAATAATTCCCGAACGATTAATATAATTTCCAAACATACACTGCATTTCTCAAAAGACATTTTTCATATGTTGAGTCTCAACTAGCGACTATAAATTTTCAGAAGCTTCGCCTCATTTCAAACAACAGAAAATCTGACAACTTCTCTTCTTTTGTGCATCATTTTTCAAACAAAAAGTAAGTGTCGTGTGATTTGCTATGCCATTTGAATTCACCGGAGTTTTGTAATTTGCATTATCGATATTATAGAATAAAAAGGGTGAATGAGATGCCCGTAATTTAAACAAGATCAGCGACCTTTACCTACCCTCTTTACCTACCCCAACAACTTACACACTTTTTAAGCCGATTAATAAAATTACTATAAAAGATTACTTGTATATTTCCTTAATATTGAATTAAAGTTGCTGTGTATGTCAATGTAGGTTATTGTTTTTTCCTTTGTCGTTTCTACTGCCATTGTCGTGTCTTCTTGTTAAGCACAGCAATGGAACAATACAGCTGTTCACTTAATTACGGGACAATTGAGGTCGGAAAAACTTGTCTTTTTAGTAGTGGGAGAAATTATTTGTACAAATTTAGGGGGGGAAACTTACCTAGATTCGATTTTATCTATAATATTGAAACAACTAAATATACTTTTTAAGGAGAGCTTACTAATCAGTTATCGTATTGATGCAAATAAATCTCGTTTTCAGTCTCTTTCACCTAGTGGCAAGATGGCTGAGATATTTATTTCTTTTCAAATAAAAGCAGTCATTTATGACCTTGATATTGGTCGCACCATTCGTCCCAATTCTGCTGAAGCCACTCAAATTATTTGACTTTTCTTTCACCAACCAACTGAATTATAAAAGGATTAATTTCACACAAAAAAAAAAAGAAATACTCAAACTTGTAAATATTTACGGTAAACTATTAAACTTATTTTTCGAATTACAAAATCACACTCAACTTTCATGATATTTTATATAATATACCTTGATTATTCTTATTAATGAATGATGTATATATACAAGTTACATATAAGAAAATCATTTTTCTATTATACATCTAAAACCCTATTTTATTTGAAAACTAACTATAAAATTATAGTAATAGTATAAGTCTAATTATACTACAATATACATTCCTAATATACACAATATTGAGCCCGTGATGGGTTGTCCGATACAAGGCCATTACGCGTGATGGATTTGTTTGATCTGAGCCAGTGTGCGCCGATAATGGGATGGCACGGCGTGAATGTCTAATATACATAAGTATACATGTGTATACTTATGTATATTCTAACACCCACGATCATGCGGACGACGTTAAATGAGATCGTCTCTCAAAATCTTCAAAATGACCGAGCCTTTGTAAAGATATGCGATTTGATATCTGGAAGGGGCCTTGTGACAGCGTACTTGTCGCGAGCTACGCCTCGAACAAAATGAATGTCCATTTGATATGTTTAGTCTTATTTGGTGTTGTCCGGATTCGAGAAAGGTAGATGGTACTAACATTATCACAATAAACCAAGGTAGCTTTCTCAATAGGACAATGAAGTTCTAATAGAAGATTACGTAACCAACATGACTCGGAGACCACATTGGCTACCACTCGATACTCGGCCTCTGCACTAGAACGGGATAATATAGACTGACGTTTTGCAGATCATGAGACTAAGTTATTATCAAGAAATATAATAGCAAAATGTAGACCGTATGGTGTCGGGACAGCCACCCCAACCAGCATTTGTATATGTGACAAGTGTAGATGTCGACGAAGAATATAAATGCAAGTCATAATCAAGTGTCCCATGAATGTACATAATAATGCGTTTGAGCGCATTCATGTGCTCAATCCTTAGATCATGCATAAACAAACACACCAGTTGTACGACATATGTAATATCTGATCGCGTGAACGTAAGATACTGAAGGGCCCCTACAAGACTGCGATAACGGGTTGGATCCTCATTGTGGAGCCAGTCGCAGCACCCAACTTGGGTTTAGTATCAATTGGAGTGGAAGTGGACTTACAGGATGACATCCCAGCCCACTCAATGATCTCAGCTGCATACTTCCTCCGTGATAAGAACAATCCACCTGCATGACGAGTGACAGCAATACCCAAAAAATAACTCAAGGGTCCCAAGTCCTTCATAACAAACTCAGAACTGAGTATTGTCATGATAGACTGACGTAATGCATCAGATGCAGCAGTCAAGATAATATCATCCACATATAAGAGTATATAAGCCAATGACGAACCACGATGATATATGAATAATGAATTATCATACCTACTGTGGAGAACTCAATAGTCGACACATAGTCTGCAAACCTTTTATACCACGCCCGTGAAGACTGCTTAAGCACATACAAAGACTTCTTCAATAAACAGACATGATGAGGATATTTGGGATCCCTAAGCCCCAAGGGTTGATGCATATAAACTGTCTCCTTGAGATCTTCATGTAAGAAAACATTTTTCACATCTAACTGATGAATGGGCCATGCTTTCGATAGAGTCAAGATGAGAACTATGCGGATGGTAGCTGTCTTGACCACCAGACTAAATGTCTCACCACAATCAACCCCAACCTGCTGAGTCTTATCATCACCTACAAGACGAGTCTTATGCCTTGCAAAAGAACCGTCAGAATTATCCTTATGAGCAAAAGTTCACATAAACCGAATAATATTAACACCAGACGTACGGGGCACCAAATCTCACGTCTTATTTTCAATAAGAGCATTATATTCGTCGGTCATAACAATATTCCAATTCGGGTCATTTAAAGCAGACGCGGGATTATGGGTTAAAAGTGCTTTAAGAACATTAGAATTTAAATTAAAATGTCTTTTTGTTTAAAAATACTCTGTTGACTACGAGTGACTGGTCTATCATTCGGAGAAGAATTAGGGGGATTTTGTAAAGGACCGGGACACGTGATCGATGGCTTCTTGGCCAACACGGACAACCTGGGAGCCATGAGGCTGTACTTGGACGATCTCGATCTGGGTGGGCAACTTGCCCGATTCTTGACACCGCCCGATCTGAATTCTGAGAGCGGTAAAAGCGTATTGGGGCGATGAGGCGGTGGGTAGTGGGGCGTGAGCGATGGGCGTTAGTAGATTCGGGGTGTAGGACATGTCCAAAAAATGGTAAATAATAAACGGGGATATACCATCATACAAAAAATTATATGAATTAGACACGTGATTACTAACTCTATCTAATGGAATTGAGACTCATCAAACAAAACAAGGCGACTAATGATGATTTTACTAGACGATAAAGCGAAACACTTATAACCACTATGATTAGACGGATATCCCAAAAACACACAAGGAGTAGAACGGACCTGAAGTTTGTTAACTGTGGTTGACAGAAATAACAGATAACTTAAGCACTCAAAGACCCTAAGATGTGAATATGAAGAAGTCTTATTATATAAAATTGAATATGGGACGAGTATGTCAAACCTTTGGAAGGAAAAATATTAAGAACTGTAGTCATTTGTAGAGCATGATGTCAAAAAAATGGGGGTACGGAAGCATGGATCAATAAAGTGTGGATAATGGTATGAATTTTACGTTCGGCTTTCCCATTTTGTGAAGACGTATGAGGACAAAAAAACAAAAATTGATTCCATTTTTTGCACAAAACTCCCGAAACTCTCCATTTTCATATTTTTTTGCCATTATCACATTGAATATTTTTTATTTTTCGTTTGAATTGAGTTCTAATGAATGCTCTAAATTTTAAGAAGATGGAAACAATTTGAGATTTCTTCGCTATTGGAAAAGTCCATAAAATTTTAGAATAATCACCCAAAAATAGAACATAATACCGATGACCCATAGAACTCATAACATGAGACGTCCATAAATCACTATGAATACTATCAAATGGCATTAAAGTATGAGAATTAGAGTCTACAAATGGCAACTTTATAATTTTTCCTAAAGAACAAGATTGACAATTCGGAGTACTACGTGTACCCTTACAAGAAATAAGATTGTTTTTATCTAAGACAGACAAAATAGATGATCCCGAATGACCTAGACGAGCATGCCACAAGGAATGAGCAAGAGCTGCAAAAGTTGAAGGCATGGCTTGACTCGAGAAATCGAGACTTGGTATGATTGGATAAAGATCTCCCCTACTATTACACCTCATGAGAGGGGTTTCCGTCTTGAAATCCTTCACAAAAAACCCAAAAGGATCAAAATTAACAGAAACCTAATTATCAGTTGTAAATTTACTGACAGACACAAAAATTTTAATCAATTTTGGAGCATGAAAGATATTTTTCAAGACAAGTGGTGGATGGGGAGGAGGCGAGTTTTATGACCATAACCACGAATCGAAATTAAATTTCCATTACCGACAATTATACCACGATTACTACTCAAATTGGAATAAGATGAGAGAGTACCTTGGTCGGATGTCATGTGGGTAGTAGCGCTGGTGTCCATGTACCAATTCGGGTCTGGTTGAGTTAATCCAAGTATATGCATTGTAAATTTAATGTCGGTTTGTATGGACCCCACTTCCATGAATGCATGTGTGGGTCGGGCCCAAGTAGTCTACCCTGCTGCCCCGGCCCAGTGCTGAACCGAGATAGCTGACAACTGGGCCTGTAAGGTAACGATCCAGCCCACTGGGCCTGAAAAGTATGGGTTGTTGGGCCATGGCCCACTGCTCCATCCACACTGCTGTTGGGGCTAGTAGGTCGGGGGCACACTGTTTTGTCCACCGTTCCCATTGTAGGAACCGTCGCGTTTGCCCCTGCGATTTTTCCCGTTGTTTTTACGATTATTTTTGTCGCCACCGTGGGTACGATTTTGGCCTGAATTAACATCGAAACTTGGAGAATTTGTGGAGGACATCATCATGACGACGGGCCTAGTACTGGTAGCCGCCTTCCTAGCCAAACCGACTTCTTCCAACGTAAGCATGGAGAGGGCTTGATTGTTACACCCCGTAATTTCAGGACATGTATAAGAGAATAGACGCGAGAACACAAGACTTGAAAGTTTGAACGCAAGAAAGAATTGTTTCCCAAAGGAAAAATCTTCCGAACTTCGGAAAGGAAAAATGTTCGTTGATGAGAATTAGATTCTCAAAATGCATTATTTGAGGAGTATGGAAATTATTATCATTGTGGAAATTTATTTACGGATTTGGTCACGTAGGGCCCACCCGAGAAATTTTATGTTTTGTGGGGCCCACGAGGGTTGCGAAATTTTATGGACTAATGGGAGGGCGACATGTGTCACCCCTTGTATGGTCTTGGACGATTTGGACCAAGGGTATTATGGTCAATGACCAAGGTAGATGATCAAGTCTTGACAAGCTTGAGATAATTGACTAAGTCAACTTGCCCACTTGACTAGATATTAAATCCTCTTCATCCAAGCCACACAAATATTGTAATCTTGACCCTCCATTGTTTTATATATACTACACTAGTAGCAAGACAAGTCTTCACACTTACAAATTTTTTAGAGAAACTAGAGCTTACCTTGAAGAGGTCTCGGGTTCATGACCATCTCCACACAAAATTTTTTAGTTTATGGTTCATAATTCACCATACTTTAACCCAAGGTTCCTAGGGGTATTGTAAGGATATCTCAATAGAAATATTCCGAAAAAATGACGTTTTTACGTTAGTCGCAAGGCGAAAACCTAAGGTGTTCTTCAACTTTGAAGTTGGAAATTGAAGGGAAGTTGTTTGTGAACTTCTAAGGGCTTCAAATAGCGGATTGGAGCGTAAAGGAAAGGAGCTAAGATTTCTAAGGAGCGACTTTAAATCTTGGAGTTATATAAGGGCTTATCAAGGTAACAATCTTGTCGTTTTAATGATTGAAGATTACTTATTGTTGTAGTTATGGATATTAGAAAGCATGAGGTATATATTATGAAGTTTGATAAGTGTTATGGATATTGGAACCACTAATCCGAAACTAGCATGTTTAGCCTTTGAGATTGAAATTCAATTTGATTATTAGTTTAGTCGTCGCATGTTATATAAAGAAGGAACTGTAGTTGTTAAAGTTATTTACGACTATATAACATATTAGACTTAACAACTTGGATTGAAAAAGAATTGGAAAAAACTTTGTGTTGTTGTACATGTTAGCCGAGAATGGCTTTGGATATTGAACTACTTGGTATTAATTATGAGGCAGAATTTTACACGTATTGTAAGGCGTGTAATCCCCTTTGATTGGTTGGTGTGTTGAGCCTTAAATGTGGCATGTTGGTAATTGATTTTGGGCCTTGAAAAAGGTGGAAAAGTACGTAGAAACAAAGGAAGTGTTGCCCAATTTTCCGTAGAATAAGAGGCCTTATACTTAGTATAATTCTACGTTAGAAACTAGAAGTTGATAGTCGTGTTGTGGCCATTATAGGTTGACAATTCTACGTGCGGCGTATTCGACTTAGCTTGTGGATTAAGACGAAAAGGTATGTGAACCATCTCCTCTTCTTCTACCATGATTCCTTATGGTAAAGTAAGTAAATCCTACTCCTTAAATGATCTACTCCTTGATTGTACTTGGATTGCCTAATATAGAAGTTGTTCTATATACTTCCTTGATTGTACTTTGGATGTTTTAATTGAAAGTTGTTGTAGTCCATTCCCTTGATGAAATTTGGATTTTCAAAAGTGGGAGTGTTTTACTTGAAGTACTTAAAGTCTTAAAAAGGAAGTGGTTCCTAATCTCTTGGATAGTGCCTTAGTTCCAAAATCTAAAGGTTGTTATAACGGCTTTAGGGGAGTCAAAGGAGTGATTTACTTAATTGATTTAAAAGAGGAGAAATGACATGATTTAAAGAGAAGTAACTTGTTTTAAAGGTGTGAGTTACTTGGGCTTTAAAAGTAGAAGCAACTTGATTTCTAAAGTTAAGAAACTTGATTTCTAAAGTTAAGAGACTTGAAGTATTTTGAAAGTTATGTAACTTGATTTGAAAGTATATGATACTTGGTTTTAAAAGTATAAGTCTCTTGGTTATAAAAAGAATGAATTTGTCTAAAAGCATAAAGAGTTATAACGGATTTATGGGAAGTTAGTTATAACGGCTTTATGAAAGGTTAAGAGAGTTGTCTATTTGGATTGATAGGCATGAGTTGCCTAGGTTGTGAAATTAGAAGTTACTTGGTTTCAAAGTCTTGAAATGAATTCCTAAAGGTGTAGTAACTTAATTTGAAAAATAGCCTTGATACTACGGGTGTTAGTATCTTGGAGTTTTATATAAAAAGGAGTCTTTTGAAAGAATGGAAGTACGTAGTACTTTGGGTTAAATTCCCGGATTTTTATGTGAAACGAAAGTGCCTTGAGTTTATAAAATGAAATTCATTTTTGTATGATAATGAAAGTCTAAAGATTTTATGAACTTTCCTATGCTTGCTTGTGATAGCCTTTGAGTGCAAGTATTATATTTTTACGCTGTCGTGACTCTCAGTTGGAGGGCCGACTGTCTTGTTGTGAATTTACTTGAACGTACCGACAATGATGGGGGATTCCACGGGTATGCTTCCATTGTGATGGATCCATGGACATGCTTATACGATGGAGGATTCCGGGGCATGCGACCATGATGCGGGTTAAATCCCCTGGTGATATTGTTATTCCATGGACTAGCTCTCTATGAGGTTTAGTGACGCAGGATAGATCTAGTAGCTAGGTTTCGTACTTGCCCCGGTCAGTTGCTGACGCAGGCTGGATCTGGTAGTTGGCTTTCGTACTTGCCCCGGTCAGTTCTATAGGCACAGTTTGGTACGGTAGACTCTGGTAGACGGCTTCCGCACTTGCCCCGGTCATATCTCGTGACGCAGGCTGGATCTGGTAGTTGGCTTTCGTACTTGCCCCGGTCAGTTGTTGACGCAGGCTGGATCTGGTAGTTGGCTTTCGTACTTGCCCCGGTCAATTTTATGTGCATGCTGGATCTGGTGGTTGGCTTTCCTACTTGGCCCGTACAGTTTTTATGACACAGGTGGGACCTGGTGGTCATGTATACATATTGGTGTTATATTATATCATGGACTGCCGGCAGTGAGGAAGGAATTCCACGGGCATGATTGATATTATGGGCGTGAGACCCATGGTTATATTTGAGTAATGACTTTGAGGGCATGCGTCCCTGACTTGACATGACTGCTTATATATTGTGTATTGTAGTTTGGATATCATACATGTCTCCTGTTATATAGACTGTTATGATTTCATTAAAGTATTTTTAGTTTCACATACTTGGTACATATTTCATCGACCCCTTTCTCAGGGGTTGCGTTCATCCGCTTGAGTTTAGATCTGTGATTCGTATCTGCAAGTGTAGGACCCTTGCTCAGAGTTTTTGGATAGCTCCATACATTGAGTTTATCATTTTGTTATAGATCCTTCATTCTGAGCTTTTATGCGATTATGGAGATGCAGCGGGGCCTTGTCCCGTCATAGTTCAGTAAAACTCTTAGAGGTCTGTATTCATATATGGGATTGGACTCGTGTACAGTGTAGTGCCTTTTGATTATGTATATTATATGGCAGCCTTGTCGGCCTTGCCCTTGCATGTTCGTTGGTTTTAAAAAAAATGAGGTGTTATTTAATTCCGCGGTTTAATTGTGTCATTAAGGTAGAAGGGTGCCCAGGTAGGGCACCAGTCACGGGCCCGGGGTTCGAGTCGTGATAGAGTGTTATCAGAGCAGTCAGTCCTCGGAGTGTCTACAGACCGTGTCTAGTAGAGTCTTGATTATCGGTGTGTTGCGCGCCGCACCCATAAACAGAAGGCTACAAGACATTTAGGATTTGGTTTCTATTCTTCTCACTCTGAGATCGTGCCATAGAGTTGTGTTATTAAGATAGTCCATCTCTGACGTGTTATTGTGTTACAGCTATGCCTCCAAGAAGGGCAACAATCACCCAGAATGGCAAAACAGTAGCAGGAGCTACCAGTCAGACTCAGAGAGTTGATAGGGCTCATGCCCAGGATATACCGGATATTGTGCCACAGTCGGCGAGTTCTTCTGCGCCAGGTTTTGAGGCCTCAGCACCAGAGCCTCCAGTTTCTCAGTTAGGGGAAAACTATAGGGTCATAAGGGAAACCGTTATGTTATTGACCAAGATAGGCGTGCTCTGATTTCATCGAGAGGTTATTCGGCGATCTGAGACAGATGTACAGAGGGTAGAGGGCCAATGCAGAAATCAGCATAAGAGGGCTAGACCAGTTGGTTATCCCGGTGAGTTTTTGGACGAGTAGCCTCAGCAGAGAGTGAGATATTCGTCCCAGCCTACCCAGGACATACCCCCGCAGCTCACAGGTGGGATATTGGACCCCACAAGGTATTTAGGAGTCGGTCCAAGCTCCAGGGTTCGAGGTTCTCAGAGGAGCAGAGGATTTTCTCAGTTGAGGCCACTTATTCCTCAGTGTTACCGATGTAGTAAGCGTCATATGGGGAAATTCGTTATGGCACAGGTGTTTGTTTTTATTGTGGTCGTCCGGGCCATATACTGAGGGTATGTCCTTTTAGAAAGAGCACTGGTGAGGTGGCTCAGCCTATGAGGCCGGTGGTTGGTACTTTTTCCTCTACGGTGCGCCACACGAGTAGGGTGTTGAGATGTTAGCCACCTTGGTAGAGAGTCGAGTGGAGTTTATAGTTACGGTCCTTGAACCGCATAGATGGCGTAATTTCTTGGGCAGGATCAAGAGGCAACATCGCATGGGGTTACAGGTATATTTCAATTCTTTTGAATCATACATGCATTGATAGATTCATATTCCGCCCTAGCGTATATATTTCCCTTTGTTGCTAGTAGTTGTAAATTGATAGCACCACCAGAGGTAGGGATACTTTGATTAGTAAGGTGAAAAGTGAAGAATGTTGACAAGAATGATAAAGTGAACTGAGACTATAGTTGTGTAGGGTTCACAAGTTGTAATTACCCCATAATAGTGTAAAACCGATAGTGGAGGATGTACAGTAAAAATATTTTGGCCTAGGTGGCGAACCTCTAGTGAATAGGAGGATAGGGTGAGAAGTACCTTGAGATAGGAGAGAAATTTATTTCAGACTAAGAATGAGAAGTTAAGTGTGACGATGGGTCGGGTTGTTGACCCATTTCGGATCAACCGGTAGTATGGAGTGGGGTGATGCCAGTTGGAAATGGTCCCGCTATGTGATAGGGTCACGAGGATGCGAGGCCCAAATCTAGTTAATCGTTGTACGAGTTTGTGGACGCGTTCCACCAGAACCAGGTCGTGAGGGCCGAGAAGGGCCTTAATGGAAATTCAAGCAGCATGATGGCCAAGTTTGGATAGTAACTCTAAGGATTGTTGAAATTTTGTACGTGTGCTCAAATAAGTTTGGAAGTGCGAGAAAGTACGACAAGTAAGAAAAGGAAGGAACAAGGGTTATAAGAACTAAAGTGGTTATAGTTATGAGTAATGTAGGTGCGTAAAGAGAATCCTTTTTAGGCCATGAGTGGAGGTTAATTGTGATGATACACACGCCTTGGGTTCAGTGATACTGTCCATAGGTGCTCATGATTGAGATGCTACTAGTATTAGATTTTACACCGATTAGTAAACTAACTAGCCAGATTATAGGATCATGCCCCAGATAGTAATTTGACTAAGTGAGACAAAGAAGGGAAGTAACACGAGGGAACACATCAGTTAGCTGAGTGGGAGTCCGACTGAAGGGTTCAGATAGTGTTAGTCCCATGACTTAGAGTACGACAGGGCCATCCCTAGTACGGGAAGAAGAAAGGAACCTCTAAGGATCCCATTTTAAAGACTGTAACCTTCGAGTTTTGTGAGAAGGGACCGTGGATGGAAGGTCCATTGATATGTATACATATGATATATGGTGGCCATGTGTGGCATCGTTGGTCTTGTGGAGTATTTATTGATAGGCATAGTAAAGAGACTATGCCAGAGTTTGTATAGCTTGAAAACCGACTAAGAACATTCGGGGATGAATGTTTCTAAGGGGGGAAGAATGTTACACCCCGTAATTCCAGGACATGTATAAGAGAATAGACGCGAGAACACAAGACTTGAAAGTTTGAACGCAAGAAAGAATTGTTTCCCAAAGGAAAAATCTTCCGAACTTCGGAAAGGAAAAGTGTTCGTTGATGAGAATTAGATTCTCAAAATGCATTATTTGAGAAGTATGGAAATTATTATCATTATGGAAATTTATTTACGGATTTGGTCATGTAGGGCCCACCCGAGAAATTTTACGTTTTGTGGGGCCCACGAGGGTTGCAAAATTTTAAGGACGAATGGGAGGGCGACACGTGTCACCCCCTTGCATGGTCTTGGAAGATTTGGACCAAGGGTATTATGGTTAATGACCAAGGTAGATGCTCAAGTCTAGACAAGCTTGAGATAATTGACTAAGTCAACTTGCCCACTTGACTAGATATTAAATCTTTTTCATCCAAGCAACACAAATTGTCACGACCCAACCCCGGGGCCGCGACTGGTGCCCTATCGGGGCACCCTGTCAGGGACACATCAGAGAATAGCAGCGGAACATACATAATACAAAATTTGTATAAGGTAAACATCTCTAGCAAGCCGACAAGGCCGCCTTTCATAAAATAACTTAATCGAATGTGAAACAGTACAACTGGTTCTTACAGCCCAAACCACAAACGTGACTACAGACCTCTAGGAATAACAACTGTGGCGGGACAGGGCCCCGCCATACCCCCTGAATGTACAAAAGTCTATAACCTCAGGGAATCATACCAAAAAGACAAAGCCTCGGAGGATGGAGCTTTCAGGAAATGAGCAGTGATCCTAAGAGTGCGGACTGTAAGCTACGTATCTCGACTGCGGCATGAACGCAGCCCAGGAGGTCGATAACAGTACCAAGTATGTAAAGCGGAAAATCGTAGTAATATCATAAGTCAAAAATAAAATTTGAGTCATAAACGAAAATCAGTTTACTTTGCACTGTGCCTTACTAACAATGAGAGCAACAAATGTATATATATATATACTGCATAAAAATAGGAAGCTCATGATCAAAATAGGGTACCTCGCCCGTAGTATCATTAAGCAATCCTACTCCTGGGACTATTTCACCCGCATAGGTCCTGTGGACCCGCATGAGGTCATACGCCTCGTCATGGGACTATTTCACCCGCATGGGACTATTTCACCCGCATGGATCCTGTGGACCCGCATGAGTACCATCGCGCGCTCGCGTGGGACTATTTCACCGCGTGGATCCCGTGGACCAGGATCCACGTGAGTACAAACGCGCTCGCATCATGGGTAGCAAATCCATGGCATAAGTAGTAAACCATCCTATTGGAGCATACCCGTGGGCCACCCATCGTGTCAGTATGTCCAAAGGAAATAACAAGAATCCGCATACACGTGGGCCACCCAACGTGTCAGTATGCGAACAGGAATTAACAAGAATAAGTAGTGAACCATCCTAATGAACGCATACAGTGGACCATCCATCGTGTCGGTATGTCAAAGGAAATAACAAGAATAACCGGTCTACCGTAGAACATATCACCTAGCACAATGGCTATCATACATAACATAAGCGCTTCTACTATCATATCATAACATAAGCGCTAAACTTATCATAACATAAGCAAGTTAAGAAATCCCCTAACTTCTTATTAACATTATTAACATATCCTCTCATTTTAGTATACCTAAGGCACCAACATGTCTTTTAATAGAAAAATCCGGGAATTCAACCCAAGTACCATGCACTTCTAACTTTTAAGAAAAACTTTTTTTATACAAAGATTCCAAGAGACTATTCACCCTAGTATCAAGTTACGATTTCTTTTCAAGACAAGTCACATTTCCTTTTAGAAATATAATAGGCTTCTAAATCAAGTGACTTCATTTCCTTTAAAACCTTAGGCAACCAATGCCTAAAAATCAATTCACCTTTCTTAGTTTCAAATCCTTTACCCGTACTTGTTTTAATTAGAGTAAACCTTTCTTTGTGAACCTTTCAAGAAAACTAATATAACCAACTTCCCATAAAGTCATTATATTAGAGTTATCCCTTTGTCAAATACATTTTTCCCTCAATCCAAGGGACTTATACTTTTGAAATGAAACAAGTATCATATACTTTAAAACAAGTGTAGATTATCAAATCTTGTGCATTATCTGCACTACATAGATACAACTATTCATGCTCAAGAGATAGGAAAGCTATACATACCTCTTCGGTCAATCCACTTGCTAAGTCCAACTACCGCAAGTAATATGTCAACCTATAATAACCATAGTACGTTTATTAACCTCCAATTTCAATGTAGGAATTCCAAATTCAAGTTACCAATTCCTAAGGAAAATTGGGCAGCATTTCCTTTGTTTCTACTCACTTTGCCACATTTTCAAAGGCCGATTTTCAACACTCAAACGCCTCATTAAGGCCCAACATCCAAACCAACACAAAAGGGATTACACACCTAATCTTGGGTGTGTAAAATTCTGCCCCACAAGTTACAACAATTCACTTAACAATTCTAAAGTAGTTTTTAGGCTACAACATGCTCATAATATCTCTTTAACCAAATCCTTCATACCCAACCCACATTTCTTGCATGCAATGACTTTAATAGCATTATTTACTACCACAAGTACTTTCTTCTTAACATGCAACACTAAAAACTAATAATAGAGGAAGAATCATTACCTTAGAGCTTTAGCCAAATTTATCCAACAATTTGCTAGCTTCTATTCCAAGAACACCACCACAACAACCTTCACAAGCTAGCCACAAACTTCCTTCTTGCTTTTATTTTTTTCAGATTTTTCCTAAGGCTAGAATGTCTCTTGGAATTTTAGAGAGAAGGAGGAGCTTGAACTTTTAAGAGAGAAGGAAGAGCTTTTATCTAAGAGAGAGAGAGAGAGATGAAGTATGACCAAGTCTTGAAGACTTGGTCAATATAATGCATGCAAAATCAGATGGGGACACTTGTCACCCTCCCAAGGTCTTTTAAAAGAAAAATCGACTTTTCTAAGTTTTTACGCGAGAATCCCGCCTGGCGTCGCGGCCCTGCTGGCGCGCAACTCCTGCGGACCTCGGATCTTCCGGCGGCCACCTGCTTCCCGGCGCTGAAACTCAGCGACCCCTCGATACTTTCGGCGCGGCCATTTTTGTCCATTGCGACCGAACTTGTAATTCTCATAACTTCCTACTCTGATGTCCTATCGACGAACAGTTGGTTGCGTTGGAATCTAGACTCAACGAACTACGCCCTAGGCCTTTGAAACACTTAGGAACTCTCAATGTACCAGGTCATAACCCGCCTCAAAGTTGACTAAAACCCGTCCGGAATAATCCGTCAACCTATCCCTTGGAAATTTTAAGTCTTACATGCTTTCGTACACTCTCATCGTAGGTCGAACTACGAGGGTATAACATTCTCCCCAGAAACATTCGTCCCGAATGTTCTTTTGGAAGCCAATCTAATATTCCTCGGTACTTCGCCGTACTTTACACTAATGGAACTTTACTATGCCACTTGTGACCACAAGATATCGCACACGCTAATCATTCCTTATAAGTCAAACGAAACGAACCCAAGATATGAACCATTACCACTTACTCCGTTCATGGCCTAACGAAGTGCGGTTCGTAAATACCAGTGATTCTATCACATGTTCATAGTCTCAATATCCCCCGTTCATGATACTAAATCTTACAACAATCCCATCACTTACTCCACCCGGATCTCATCTGTACTATCTCCTTAAGCATACCACGTAGCTTAATTTACAACCATAGTCTCCCATTAGGTCCTTAATTAAACTTCTAAGGGTCTATTACCTTCTCGCACAACTCATCATCTCCTAATTATCTCAAATCGACGTAAAACCTTGATGAGAGTTTATTAAACCGCTTCATACCTTCCGGTATCTAATTAGCCCTTACCATTCACGGTAATCTAAAATCATTCTAGGCAGCCCATATATGACCCTTATACATAAGTCCGTATAGTCGTACGTCACAATACCAACTATACTACAAATATTACCAACCTGGATACGCAATCCACATAATCTTTCCTGGGTCACTGCTGCTTTCTCGTAGCTGCAAACACCATAACACGTTGGGAGAGGCGACCACAACACGCGGCTCTATCGCACGATCTTAGAGTGAGAAGAAATGAAACCAATCCTAAATATCCTGCAGCCTCACGATTATAGATGTGGTGCACAACACACCGATAATCAAGACTTACTGTAGACACGATGCGTAGACACTTTCCGAGGACTAACTGCTCTGATACCACTTTTGTCACGACCCAACCCCGGGGCCGCGACTGGTGCCCTATCGGGGCACCCTGTCAGGGACACATCAGAGAATAGCAGCGGAACATACATAATACAAAATCTGTATAAGGTAAACATCTCTAGCAAGCCGACAAAGTCGCCTTTCATAAAATAACTTAATCGAATGTGAAAAAGTACAACTGGTTCTTACAGCCCAAACCACAAACGTGACTACAGACCTCTAGGAATAACAACTGTGGCGGGACAGGGCCCCGCCATACCCCGAATGTACAAAAGTCTATAACCTCGAGAATCATACCAAAAGACAAAGCCTCGGAGATGAAGCTTTCAGGAAATGAACGGTGATCCTAGAGTGCGGACGGCAAGCTACGATCTCGACTGCGGCATGAACGGCCCAGGAGAGTCGATCAAGTACCAAGTATGTAAAGCGGAAAATCGTAGTAATATCATAAGTCAAAAATAATTTGAGTCATAAACGAAAATCGGTTTACTTTGCACTGCCTTACTAACAATGAGAGCAACAAATGTATATATATATCGCGTAAAAATAGGAAGCTCATGATCAAAGCAGGTACCTGCCTAGTAGTATCATTAAGCAATCCTACTCCTGGGACTATTTCACCCGCATAGGTCCTGTGGACCCGCATGAGGTCATACGCCTCGTCATGGGACTATTTCACCCGCATGGGACTATTTCACCCGCATGGATCCTGTGGACCCGCATGAGTACCATCGCCGCACTCGCATGGGACTATTTCACCGCGTGGATCCATGGACGGATCGCGTAGTACAAACGACGCACTCGCATCATGGGTAGCAAATCCATGGCATAAGTAGTAAACCATCCTATTGAAGCATACCCGTGGGCCACCCATCGTGTCAGTATGTCCAAAGGAAATAACAAGAATCCGCATACACGTGGGCGCTGGCGTGTTAGTATCGCACAGGAATTAACAAGAATAAGTAGTGAACCATCCTAATGAACGCATACAGTGGACCATCCATCGTGTCGGTATGTCAAAGGAAATAACAAGAATAACCCGGTCTACCGTAAGAACATATCACCTAGCACAACCGCTATCATACATAACATAAGCGCTATTTATCATATCATAACATAAGCTTACTTTATCATAACATAAGCAAGTTAAGAAATCCCAACTTTATTAACATTATTAACATATCCTCTCATTTTAGTATACCTAAGGCACCAACATGTCTTTTAATAGAAAAATCCGGGAATTCAACCCAAGTACCATGCACTTCTAACTTTTAAGAAAAACACTTTATATACAAAGATTCCAAGATAGTATTCACCCTAGTATCAAGTTACGATTCCTTTTCAAGACAAGTCACATTTCCTTTTAGAAATATAATAGGCTTCTAAATCAAGTAATTTCATTTCCTTTAAAACCTTAGGCAACCAATGCCTAAAAATCAATTCACCTTTCTTAGTTTCAAATCCTTTACCCGTACTTGTTTTAATTAGAGTAAACATTTCTTTGTGAACCTTTCAAGAAAACAAATATAACCAACTTCCCATAAAGTCATTATATTAGCGTTATCCCTTTGTCAAATACATTTTTCCCTCAATCCAAGGGACTTATACTTTTGAAATGAAACAAGTATCATATACTTTAAAACAAGTGTAGATTATCAAATCTTGACATTATCAGACTACATAGATACAACTATTCATGCTCGAGAGATAGGAAAGCTATACATACCTCTTGGTCAATCCAACATTAAGTTCAACTACCAGTAATATGTCAACTATAATAACCATAGTGCGTTTATTAACCTCGATTTCAATGTAGGAATTCCAAATTCAAGTTACCATTCCTAAGGAAAATTGGGCGGCATTTCCTTTGTTTACTCACTTTGCCACCTTTTTCAAAGGTCCGATTTTCAACACTCAAACGCTTCATTAAGGCCCATCCAAACCCGACACAAAGGGGATTACACACTAATCTTGGGTGTGTAAAATTACCCACAAGTTACAACAATTCACTTAACAATTCTAAAGTAGTTTTAGGCTACAACATGCTCATAATATCTCTTTAGCCAAATCCTTTATACTGACCCACATTTCTTGCATGCAATGACTCTAATAGCATTATTTACTACCACAGTACTTTCTTTGTAACATGCAACACTAAAAACTAATAATAGAGGAAGAATCATTACCTTAGAGCTTTAGCCAAATTTATCCAACAATTTGCTAGCTTCTATTCCAAGAACACCACCACAACCTTTAAAGCTTACAAGCTTCCTTCTGCTTTATTTTTTTTGATTTTCCTAAGGCTAGAATGTCTCTTGGGATTTTAGAGAAGGAGGAGCTTGAACTTTTAAGAGAGAAGGAAGAGCTTTTGTCTAGAGAGAGATAGAGATGAAGTATGACCAAGTCTTGAAGACTTGGTCAATATAATGCATGCAAAATCAGATGGGGGGGACACTTGTCACCCTCCCAAGGTCTTTTAAAATAAAAATTTGACTTTTCCTAAGTTTTTCGCGAGAATCCCGCCGGCGCGCCTTCTTCCGGCGCGCAACTCCTGCGGACCCTCGGATCTTCGGCCGCGGCCAGTTCAAGGCGCGCGGCTGAAACTTCAGCGACCCCTCGGTACTTTGGCGCGCGCGATCCTGCATCGGCCGGCACATCTCGCTGTCAGAAAAACATTTACTGTCATTGCGCGAACTTGTAATTCTCATAACTTACTCGATGTCTATCGACGAACGGTTGGTTGCGTTGGAATCTAGACTCAACGAACTACGCCCTAGGCCTTTGAAACACTTAGGAACTCTTAATGTACCGGGTCATAACCCGCCTCAAAGTTGACTAAAATCCGTCCGGAACAATCCGTCAACCTATCCCTTGGAAATTTTAAGTCTTACATGTTTTCGTACACTCTCATACGTAGGGTCAGAACTACGGGGTATAACACAAATGTTGTTATCTTGACCCTCAATTGTTTTATATATACTACACTTGTTATACCCCGTAGTTCTGGCCATACATGTGAGAGCGTACGAAAGGAATTAAGACTTAAATTTTAGAAGGATAGGTTGACGGATTGTTTCGGATGGGTTTTTGGTCAACTTTGGGGCGGGTTATGACCCGTTACGTTGAGGGTTCCTAGGTGTTTCAAAGGCCTAGTACGTAGTTCGTTGAGTCTAGTTTCCAACGCAACCAACCGTTCGTCTATAGGACATCGGAGTAGAAAGTTATGGGAGTTCGGCAATGACGTAAATGTGTTTCGGTTGAGCCACGCTGGCGCCAGCTGAAGCCGCGCCGATGATCCGAGGTTCGCTGAAATTGCAGGCCGCGCGGAAGCGAGCTGAAAAGTTACGGTGGCGGAGGTTTCAGCGCCGCGCGATGCGAGCGCAGGGCCGGCGGGTTCTCGCGAGTTGAGTGGAAAAATCTGAACTGTTTTATTTTAAAAAGGCCATGGGAGGGTGACAAGTGTCCCCCCCATCTGATTTTGCATGCACTACTTATTGACCAAGTCTTGAAGACTTGGTCATTCTTCAAGTCCTTCTCTCTCTCTAAAGCTAAAGCTCTCCCTTCTCTCTAGAATTTCAAGAGGAAATCTAAGCTTGAGGAAAATCTGAAAGTGTGGCAAGAAGGAAGCTTGTTGGCTAGCTTGTAGGAGTTATTGTGGTGGTGATTGTGGAAAGGAGGCTAGCGAATTTGTTGGAATAATTGGCTAAAGTTTTAAGGTAACAATTCATTCTCTCTTTGTTGGTTTTTGGTGTTGCATGTGAAGAAGAAAGAAATTGTAGTTGAAAATATTACTCTTAGATATATTGCATGTAAGAAATATGGGTTGGATATGAAAGAATTGGATAAGAAGGTTATGTGAGCATGTTGTAGCCAAATTACTACCTTAAACTTATTAAGTTAGTTGTTGTACATTGTGGGGCAGAATTTTACACACCAAATTTAGGTGTGTAATCCCCTTTGAAATGTTTGGATTGTTGGGCCTTAAATGTGGCGTTTGGATGTTGAATTCGGCCTTGATAAAGGTGGCAAAGTATGTAGAAACAAAGGAAATGCTGTCCAATTTTCCGTAGAAATTAGTAACTTTGAACTTGGAATATTCTACATTGAAACTATAGGTTAATAAACATATTATGGTCATTATAAGTTGACGTATTACGTGCGGTAGTTTGGACTTGACAAGTGGTTTGACCCGAAGAGGTATGTGGAACTTTCCTACCTCTTGAGCATGGAAAATTGTATCTATGTAGTACGGTAGACGTACAAAGGTTTTGGTATCCCTTACTTGTTTTAATGATGTTTTAAGTCTTATAGTTAAGGGACTTTGAGTGTTTGAAGTATATGATACTTGTTTCGTTTAAAAGTATAAGTCCCTTGGATATAGGGAGATGTGTTTAACTAGTGTATAATGGTAATATAACGACTTTATGGGAAGTTGGTTGTATTGGTTATGGAAGGTTAACAAAGAAAGGTTTACTCCAAGTAAAACAAGTACGGATAAATGGTTTGAATTTGTGAAAGGCAAATTGTTTTTAAGGCATTAATTGCCTAAGGTTTTTAAAGAAATGAAGTCACTTGATTTAGAAGCCTATTGTATTTTTAAAGATAAACGTGACTTGTTTTGAAAAGTTGTCGTGACTTGATACTACGGTTATTAGTATCTTGGGAGTTTTACATAAAAATGAGTCATTTTCTTAAAAGGTTTAAGGAACGTGGTACTTGGGTTAAATTCCCGGATTTTCTTTTAAAATGACATGTAGTGCCTTAAGTAACTAAACCGAGAGGATGTACTAAAAATGTTATTAAGAAGTTAGGAGATATTCTTAACTTGCTTACGTTATGATAAGCCGGTAGCGCTTATGTTATGTATGATAGCCGGTTGCGCTGATTTATGTATTATTATTATTATTACTATTTATGCCATGGATTTGCTACCCATGATGCGAGTGCGGCGCTTGTACTCATGCGGGCCCACCGGGTCCATGTGGGTGAAATAGTCCCATGCGGGTGAAATAGTCCCATGCGAGGCGGATGACCTCATGCGGGTGAAATAGTCTCATGCGGGTGAAATAGTCCCATGCGAGGTGATGACCTTATGCGGGTCCACAGGACCCATGCGGGTGAAATTGTCCCAGGAGTAGGATTGCTTAATGATACTACGGGCGGGAGACCCTGTTTTGATCATGAGCCTCCTATTTTATGCAGTAAAGTTTATACTTGTTACTCTCATTGTTAGTAAGGCATAGTGTACTGTATTTTGATTTTCTTCCATGACTCCAGTTTATTTTAAACTTATGTTATTATTACAGTATTTTCCAGTTTTACATACTTGGTACATGTGTCTTGACCCCTTCTCGGGCTGCGTTCATCTGCAGTAAGGGTAAGCAGGTGGTAGATCCTCATTCTTAGGATCTTGCTCAGGTGTCAGAAGCTCCATTTCTCCGGAGGCTCGACTTTTGGAACGGTTCTCCCTGGTGTTGTAGATATTTGTACATTCAGGGGTATTCCGGACGGCGAGTTCTACGACGTCGCCACCCCCAGCAGAGTTCGAGGCAGCAGCAGCGGCTACTGAGACCGCGGTACCTAAGCCTCCAGTTACACAGCCTGGAGAAGAGGAGATGGGTTCTGAGAGATGGCCCGATTATTAGCCAGATCGTGGCTGGCGGGAGGACGAGCGGGAGGCGGTTCGGTTGTACCGTGGCCCCACCTGATCGATAGTTTGAGACTGCGGGACTTTTTGAGTTGCAGCCCACCAGAGTTCTATGGGTCGAGGCCTGATGATGATCCTCAGGAGTTTATCCAAGCGATTCTGACGTATCGTAGGAAATGTCGTGGCTTGAGGCAGTCGGTACTATTGGGTTCACATCGGCTGCGGGATACTGCAGTTGACTGGTATGATTCATGGGAACTATCCCGGGGGGAGCATGCGCTTCCATCTGTTTGGGACGAGTTCTCAGAGGCGTTCTTTAGCCATTTCTTGCCTCCGCAGATGAGGAGAGCGCGGGCCGATAGATTTTTGACACTGAGACAGAGTGGACGGACGGTCCGGGAGTACAACGTGGAGTTTGACTCGTTGGCTCGGTATGTACCCGCTTTGGTAGCAGACATGGAGGACAGGGTGCACCGCTATGTCACAGGACTCGATGATTACTTGGCAGAGAGTTGCACGGGAGTAGCTCTTCAGCCGGGCATGGACATTGCCCGCATGCAGGCATATGCGCAGGTGTGAACGCAGGGCCGGCAGTTGGCAGTATCGCGAGAAGAGGCGGTGCAGCGAGGTCCTCTGGTAGTTTTCGAGGTAGACAACCTCGCGTGACCGTATTTGCACCTCGGCCGGTTGAGCGCTCTCCACCATCTTCCGGACGTCAGGCATTGAGGCGGAGCGGTCCTGTGGCGGGTTCTCGGAGGACGAGTTCGGTCGGATGAGGCCACCTATACCTCGGTGTGGCCGATGTGGCGATTGCCATTATGAAGTGTCGTGTTCCTCCAGGAACTTGTTACTCTTGCGGCCAGCAGGGCCATTTGAGGAGAGGTTGTCCGACTAGAGGCGGCGGGAATATTATGGCTCACCGAAAGCGGTCGATGGTCGGATCTTCGTCTTGGTGGCGATGCGCCGGAGGCGGTGTTCACGGACCAGCAGCCGCGGCGGTCGTGGTAGGGTCCCGATTCAGCGTTCCTCGAACCGCATCTATGCTATGTCCGGTGCGTCAGGACCGAGGCGTCGCGGATGTCGTCACAGTACATTATTGATTGCATGTTGTGATGTATATGCTTTGATAGATCGAGTTCTACCTTGTCCTATCTCCTCATATTCTTTGGTAGAATAGGATAGAGCCCGAGTCCATAAAACCTTTTGAGGTAGCTACGCCAGTAGGTGATTCGGTGGTAGCTGAGCGGGTATATAAGGCTTGCCCAGTGACTATAGAAAGTCGTCAGACTCTAGCCGACTTGATAGAGTTGGATATGACGGACCTTGATGTGATTATGGGTATGGATTGGCTAGCGTCTTGCTATGCCAATGTGGACTGTAGAGAGAGATTAGTTCGGTTCGGTTTCTGGTGGCCGGTTATCGAGTGGAAGGGAATCTTTGCGTCGTAGGGTAGGTTTATTTCTTACCTCAAGGCTAGGAAAATGGTGCGGAAAGGGTATATCTACCATATGGTTCGGATATTCGATCACGAGTAGTCGCGATACGGACCTTGATCGATTCGATTGTTAGAGAGTTTCCAGACATATTCCCAGACGAGCTTCCGGGTATCCCTCCTGAGAGGGAGATTGAGTTTTGCATTGATTTGGCGCCAGACACTCGACCGATATCTATTCCTCCATATAGGATGGCACCTGCTGAGTTGAAGGAATTGAAAGACCAGCTGAAGGATTTGCTGGAGAAAGGCTTTATCAGGCCAAGTGTTTCTCCCTGGGGAGCGCCAGTGTTGTTTGTAAAAAAGAAGGATGGGACGCTGCGTATGTGTGTTGATTACAGGCAGCTGAATAAGGTAACTATCAAGAACATATATCCCCTCCCCAGGATTGATGATTTGTTTGACCAGTTGCAGGGTGCGAGATGTTTCTCCAAGATAGACCTGCGATCTGGCTATCATCAGGTGCGAGTTAGAGGCGGATATCGAAGATCGCATTCGGGACCGGTATGGGCTATGAGTTGGTGATGTCTTTCGGGTTGACCAACGCCCAGCTGATATTCATGGATTTGATGAACCGGTGTTCAAGCCATTCTTGGATATGTTCGTTATAGTATTCATTGATGATATCACGGTTTATTCGCGCCAAGCGAGGAACACGCGGATCATTTGAGGCGGTATTGGGAGTCCTCCGGGCCGTGATTGTATGCCAAGTTCTCAAAATGCTAGTTTTGGTTGGCTTGATGGCTTTCTTAGGGCATGTTATCGGGTAGATGGTATTCGGGTTGATCTGGCAAAAGATTGAGGCGATCAAGACTTGGCCTAGACCCACTACACCGACGGAGGTGCGCAGCTTTTTGGGCCTTGCAGGTTATTATCGGAAGTTTGTGGAGAAGTTTGCTTCCATTTCAGCACCTTTGACTAAGCTGACTCAGAAGGCAGCTATGTTCCGGTGGACGGATGCTTGTGAGGGAAGTTTCCAGTTGCTAAAGGAGAAATTGACGACCGCCCCAGTTCTTACTCTTCCAGAGGGTTTAGACGGATATGTGGTTTATTGTGATGCATCAGGTGTCGGACTTGGGTACGTGCTGATGCAGCATGGTAAAGTTATAGCTTACGCATCTCGACAGCTCAGGAAGCATGAGAAGAACTATCCCACACATGACTTAGAGTTGGCAGCCGTGATTCATGCCTTGAAGATTTGGAGACATTATTTGTATGGAGTTCATGTGGACATTTACACAGACCACAAGCGCCTCCAGTATATCTTCAGCCAGAGGGAGCTGAACGTACGGCAGAGACGGTGGTTGGAGCTGCTTAAGGATTACGACGTCGATATCCTATACTACCCTGGGAAGGCCAATGTAGTTGCAGACGCCCTTAGTCGCCGATCGATGGGTAGTCTATCTGATGTACAGCCAGAGAGAAGGGATATAGTCCGAGAGTTACATCAACTAGCGAGCCTTGGGGTTCGTTTGGTTGATTCTGATAGTAATAAAGTTCGGGTTCGAGAGGTTGCCGAGTCTTCCATCGTCGAGGAGGTGAAGAGGCGACAGTATGAGGATCCGATTATGGTGCGGTATCGCGATGCAGCTCTTCAGAAGGATAAGAGCCTATTTGAGGTGGCGCCTGATGGAGTGCTAAGATTTGAGGGCCGGTTGTGTGTTCCCGACGTGACAGGACCGTCGTCACAGGAGAGAGGCGCGGTGCTCGTTATTCTATTCATCCGGTCGACTAAGATGTACCATGACCTCGGTCGTGTATTGGTGGGATGGCACGAAGAGGACGTTGCGGAATTCGTGGCGCGATGCGGAATTATCGGCCAGTCAAGGTTGAGCACGAAGCCGGTGGTACATTGCAGCTATTGATATTCCGACTTGGAAGTGGGAGGTGGTGAATATGGATTTTATTACAGGGATACCTCACACTCAGAGGAAACAAGATTCCATTTGGGTTATTGTCGGCGGTGTGAAATCGGCCCATTTTCTTCGATCGGGGCGACTTTTTCTAGAGATTATGCCGATTATATATCGAGAGATTGTGAGATTGCGGAGTTCCTATATCAATTATTTCGCAGAGAGCCCGGTTCGGCTAACACGGAGGTATTTCGAAGGGATTAGGGACACAAGTGAGTCTCGATCGTGTTTCATCCTCGGGCCAAGCCGGACGGTAGCGCACTATCCAGACACTTGAAGATATGCTGCGGGCCTGTGTTATTAATTTCAGGGGTAGCTGGGAGGATCATTTACCTCTTGTGGAGTTTGCTTATAACAACAACTACCATTCTAGTATTCATATGGCGCCTTATGAGGCCTTATACGGGAGGAAGTGCAGGTCACCGATAGGCTGGTTTGAAGTGGGAGAGGTACAGTTAGTCGGGCTAGACTTGATTCAGCACGCAGTGGATAAGGTGAAGCTTATCCAGAAGCGGTTTCTGTCAGCTCAGAGTCGACAGAAGTCGTATGCAGATCATCGGCGTCGACACTTAGAGTTTGAGGTAGATGATTGGGTCTTCCTGAAGGTGTCACCCATGAAGGGCGTGATGAGATTTGGGAAGAAGGGGAAACTTAGCCCAAGGTACATTGGGCCTTATCAGATTGTCCGTAAGATAGGCAAGGTTGCCTATGAGTTGGATCTGTCGTCCGACTTGGAGGCAGTACATCCAGTTTTTCGTGTGTCTATGTTGCGGAAATGTATTGGAGATCCATCTAGAGTGCACCAGATTTGTGATGTCCAGGTGACAGAGGAATTATCGTATGAGGAGAGTCCCATAGCGATACTCGATCGTCAGGTTAGGCGACTACGGATAAAGGATGTGGCTTCCGTCAAGGTCTTATGGAGGAACAAGAATAGGGAAGAGATGACGTGGGAAGCAGAGGATGACATGATGAAGAAGTATCCTCACTTATTCCCTATACCTCCAGGTAACCCACTTTCCTGCTTGTTAGTTTTAATTTGGCAATTATGCTTGAGTAATGTTGTGGCTACGTGGAGTGTTTATTTGCAAAGAGAATAGTTAAGAAGGTTTATGTCAATATCGTGATTTGAGTAAGCCTAGAAGGAACATTCGGGACGAATGTTTCTAAGGGGGGGAGAATGTTATACCCCATAGTTCTGGCCATACGTGTGAGAGCGTACGAAAGGGATTAAGACTTAAATTTTAGAAGGATAGGTTGACGGATTGTTTCGGATAGGTTTTTGGTCAACTTTGTGGCGGGTTATGACCCATTACGTTGAGGGTTCCTAGGTGTTTCAAAGGCCTAGTGCGTAGTTCGTTGAGTCTAGTTTCCAACGCAACCAACCGTTCGTCGATAGGACATCGGAGTAGAAAGTTATGGGAGTTACAATTTCGGTCTTGTGATCGGACAGAAATGTGTTTGATCGAGCCCACGGGCAGCGGCGCGAAGCGAGGGCGCGGCGCCAGATGATCTGAGGGTACGCTGAAATTGCAGAATGCGCGCCGAAGCGGCTGCGCGCGGAAAGTTCTGGGAGTCGGCAGAGGTTTCAGCGCCGCGACGCCGGCTGCAGGGCCGCGGCGGGTTCTGCGAGGTTGAGTGGAAAAATCTGAACTGTTTTGTTTTAAAAAAGGCCATGGGAGGGTGACAAGTGTCCCCCCCCCCCCCCCCATCTGATTTTGCATGCACTACTTATTGACCAAGTCTTGAAGACTTGGTCATTCTTCAAGTCCTTTTCTCTCTCTAAAGCTAAAGCTCTCCCTTCTCTCTAGAATTTCAAGAGGAAATCTAAGCTTGAGGAAAATCTGAAAGTGTGGCAAGAAGGAAGCTTGTTGGCTAGCTTGTAGGAGTTATTGTGGTGGTGATTGTGGAAAGGAGGCTAGCGAATTTGTTGGAATAATTGGCTAAAGTTTTAAGGTAACAATTCCTTCTCTCTTTGTTGGTTTTTGGTGTTGCATGTGAAGAAGAAAGAAATTGTAGTTGAAAATATTACTCTTAGATATATTGCATGTAAGAAATATGGGTTGGATATGAAAGAATTGGATAAGAAGGTTATGTGAGCATGTTGTAGCCAAATTACTACCTTAAACTTGTTAAGTTAGTTGTTGTACATTGTGGGGCAGAATTTTACACACCCAAATTTAGGTGTGTAATCCCCTTTGAAATGTTTGGATTGTTGGGCCTTAAATGTGGCGTTTGGATGTTGAATTCGGCCTTGATAAAGGTGGCAAAGTATGTAGAAACAAAGGAAATGTTGTCCAATTTTCCGTAGAAATTAGTAACTTTGAACTTGGAATATTCTACATTGAAACTATAGGTTAATAAACATATTATGGTCATTATAAGTTGACGTATTACGTGCGGTAGTTTGGACTTGACAAGTGGTTTGACCCGAAGAGGTATGTGGAACTTTCCTACCTCTTGAGCATGGAAAATTGTATCTATGTAGTACGGTAGACGTACAAAGGTTTTGGTATCCCTTACTTGTTTTAATGATGTTTTAAGTCTTATAGTTAAGGGACTTTGAGTGTTTGAAGTATATGATACTTGTTTCGTTTAAAAGTATAAGTCCCTTGGATATAGGGAGATGTGTTTAACTAGTGTATAATGGTAATATAACGACTTTATGGGAAGTTGGTTGTATTGGTTATGGAAGGTTAACAAAGAAAGGTTTACTCCAAGTAAAACAAGTACGGATAAATGGTTTGAATTTGTGAAAGACAAATTGTTTTTAAGGCATTAATTGCCTAAGGTTTTTAAAGAAATGAAGTCACTTGATTTAGAAGCCTATTGTATTTTTAAAGATAAACGTGACTTGTTTTGAAAAGTTGTCGTGACTTGATACTACGGTTATTAGTATCTTGGGAGTTTTACATAAAAATGAGTCATTTTCTTAAAAGGTTTAAGGAACGTGGTACTTGGGTTAAATTCCCGGATTTTCTTTTAAAATGACATGTAGTGCCTTAAGTAACTAAACCGAGAGGATGTACTAAAAATGTTATTAAGAAGTTAGGAGATATTCTTAACTTGCTTACGTTATGATAAGCCGGTAGCGCTTATGTTATGTATGACAGCGGTTCTTGATTTATGTATTATTATTATTATTACTATTTATGCCATGGATTTGCTACCCATGACGCGAGTCGCGCTTGTACTTTGCGGGCCCACCGGTCCACGTGTGGGTGAAATAGTCCACGCGGGTGAAATAGTCCCGTGCGAGCGGATGACCTCATGCGGGTGAAATAGTCTCATGCGGGTGAAATAGTCCCATGCGAGGTGATGACCTTATGCGGGTCCACAGGACCCATGCGGGTGAAATAGTCCCAGGAGTAGGATTGCTTAATGATACTACGGGCGGGAGACCCTGTTTTGATCATGAGCCTCCTATTTTATGCAGTAAAGTTTATACTTGTTACTCTCATTGTTAGTAAGGCATAGTGTACTGTATTTTGATTTTCTTCCATGACTCCAGTTTATTTTAAACTTATGTTATTATTACAGTATTTTCCAGTTTTACATACTTGGTACATATTGTGTA
Organism: Przewalskia tangutica; assembly: GCA_029844215.1. NCBI lineage: Eukaryota > Viridiplantae > Streptophyta > Magnoliopsida > Solanales > Solanaceae > Przewalskia > Przewalskia tangutica. The sequence goes on along the minus strand of CM056720.1, from coordinate 136,280,008 downwards.
CTGACCCCCTTCCTCGGGGGCTGCGTTCATGCCGCAGGTAAGGGTAAGCAGGTGGTAGATCCTCATTCTTAGGATCTTGCTCAGGTGTCAGAAGCTCCATTTCTCCGGAGGCTCGACTTTTAGTGCAGTTCTCCCGCAGTGTTGTAGATATTTGTACATTCAGGGGTATGACGGGGCCCTGTCCCGTCATAGTGTTTACGTATTCTTAGAGGTCTGTAGTCCTGTTATAGCTTGGGTTGTTAAGGATGTAACTGTTCAGCTTTGTTATATTAGAGGTAGCCATTTTGGGTTAGCCTGCTTATATTCGATATGGGTTCTTGTGGTGAGTTTATTTTCCGCTGGTTTTCTCTGATGTTGTATCACAAGGGTGCCCGGGGTATGGCACCAGTCACGGGTCCGTGGTCGGGTCGTGACAAAAGTGGTATCGAAGCGATTAATCCTCGGAAAAGTCTACAGGCCGTATCTAGTAGAGTCTTGATTATCGGTGTGTTGTGCACCATATCTATAATCAGGAGGCTACGAGATATTTAGGATTGGTTTCCATTCTTTCACTCTAAGATCGTGCAATAGAGCTGTGTTATATGTTGAATTTCCTCTGACATATTTTTATGTATCAGTTATGCCTCCACGCAAGGCAACCGCGACCGGCGGCAAGGCAACCGGCGAGGCTGCTAGTAGGACACGAGGTCACGAGGGCACAGGCCCAATCCGTACCTGAGATGATGTTCCGGACGGCGAGTTCTACGACGTCGCCACCCCCAGCAGAGTTCGAGGCAGCGGCTGCCATCGAGACCGCGGTACCTAAGCCTCGATTACGGCACCGAGAAGAGGAGATGGGTTACAAGGAGATGGCCCAGTTATTAGCCAGGATCGTGGTTAGGCAGGAGGACAGACGGGAGGCAGCGGTTCCGGTTGTACCCGTGGCCCACCCCAGATCTGATAGTTTGAGACTGCGGGACTTTTTGAGTTGCAGCCCACCAGAGTTCTATGGGTCGAGGCCTGAGGATGATCCTCAGGAGTTTATCAAACGATTCTGACGTATCATGAAATGTCGGGGCTTCAGAGACAGAGTCGGTACTATTGGGTTCACATCGGCTGCGGGATACTGCAGTTGACTGGTATGATTCATGGGAACTATCCCGGGGGGAGCATGCGCTTCCATCTGTTTGGGACGAGTTCTCAGAGGCGTTCTTTAGCCATTTCTTGCCTCCGCAGATGAGGAGAGCGCGGGCCGATAGATTTTTGACATCGAGGCGAGTGGGCGGGCGGTCCGGGAGTACAACGTGGAGTTTGACTCGTTGGCTCGGTATGTACCCGCTTTGGTAGCAGACATGGAGGACAGGGTGCACCGCTATGTCACAGGACTCGACGATTACTTGGCAGAGAGTTGCACGGGAGTAGCTCTTCAGCCGGGAATGGACATTGCCGCGTGCAGCATATGCGCTTGGGTGTGAGAGCGGTAGGCAGTTGGCAGTATCGCGAGAAGAGGCGGGACAGCAGGGTCCTCTGGTAGTTTTCGAGGTAGACAACCTCAGCAGCAGACCGAATTTGCACCTCAGCCGGTTCAGAGCGCTCCTCCACCATCTTCCGGACGTCTGAGGCATTGAGGCGGGCGAGGTCCTGTGGCTTGGGTTCTCGGAGGACGAGTTCGGTCGAGATGAGGCCACCTATACCTCGGTGTGGCCGATGTGGCGATTGCCATTATGGGGGGTGTCGTGTTCCTCCAGGAACTTGTTACTCTTGCGGCCAGCAGGGCCATTTGAGGAGAGGTTGTCCGACTAGAGGCGGCGGGAATATTATGGCTCGGTAAGCGGTCGATGGTGGATCTTCGTCTTGGTGGCGTCGCCCGAGGCGAGGTGTTCACGGACCAGCGGCGCGGCGAGTCGTGGTAGGGGTCCCGATTCAGCGTTCCTCAGAACCGCATCTATGCTATGTCGGCCGTCGGGACCGCGAGGCGTCACGGATGTCGTCAGTACATTATTGATTGCATGTTGTGATGTATATGCTTTGATAGATCCAGTTCTACCTTGTCCTATATATCTCCTCATATTGTTTGGTAGAATAGGTATAGAGCGAGTCCATAAAACCTTTTGAGGTAGCTACGCGATGAGTGATTCGATGGTAGTGGCGGGTATATAAGGCTTGCCCAGTGACTATAGACAGTCGTCAGACTCTAGCCGACTTGATAGAGTTGGATATGACGGACCTTGATGTGATTATGGGTATGGATTGGCTAGCGTCTTGCTATGCCAATGTGGACTGTAGAGAGAGATTAGTTCGGTTCGGTTTCTGGTGGCGGTTGCTCAGTGGAAGGAATCTTTGCGTCGTAGGGTAGGTTTATTTCTTACCTCAAGGCTAGGAAAATGGTGCGGAAAGGGTATATCTACCATATGGTTCGGATATTCGACATCGAGGTAGTGATACGGACCTTCATCGATTCCATTGTTAGAGAGTTTCCAGACATATTCCCAGACGAGCTTCCGGGTATCCCTCCTGAGAGGGAGATTGAGTTTTGCATTGATTTGGCGCCAGACACTCGACCGATATCTATTCCTCCATATAGGATGGCACCTGCTGAGTTGAAGGAATTGAAAGACCAGCTGAAGGATTTGCTGGAGAAAGGCTTTATCAGGCCAAGTGTTTCTCCCTGGGGAGCGCCAGTGTTGTTTGTAAAGAAGAAGGATGGGGCGCTGCGTATGTGTGTTGATTACTGACGGTGAATAAGGTAACTATCAAGCAGATATCCTCCCGTGATTGATGATTTTTTGACGATTGCGAGTGCGAGATGTTTCTCCAAGATAGACCTGCGATCTGGTTATCATCAGGTGCGAGTTAGAGAGGCAGATATCCCAAAGACTGCATTCAGGACCCGGTATGGGCACTATGAGTTCAGGGTGATGTCTTTCGGGTTGACCAACGCCCCAGCAGTATTCATGGATTTGATGAACCGGGTGTTCAAGCCATTCTTGGATATGTTCGTTATAGTATTCATTGATGATATCCTGGTTTATTCGCGCACAGAGCAGGAACATGCGGATCATTTGAGGACGGTATTGGGAGTCCTCCGGGACCGGCAGTTGTATGCCAAGTTCTCAAAATGCGAGTTTTGGTTGGCTTCAGTGGCTTTCTTAGGGCATGTTATCGGGGCCGATGGTATTCGGGTTGATACAGCAAAGATTGAGGCAGTCAAGACTTGGCCTAGACCCACTACACCAACGGAGGTGCGCAACTTTTTGGGTAATATAGTCTGGTAATACCGAATATCGTCCTCATAGACTGGTTATCAAGTACCGATTATCTAAGCTTTAGTTTCTATTTGGTGAACGTTAATTTGTTTGTATTTTTATCTAATAACTAAGGCTAAGTAATTGCAGAAAATAAACTAATTATAATAATACTTTGGTTTAAATCAGTTATAAAGGAATTAGGACTTTCAATATCCTATCCTCAACTATCCACTATTTTCAATCTTTAATGTAACTAGAATGACTTCTTCTTCTACGTTAAGATAACGGTTAACTAGACTGTCATATATTCCGGTTAGGATATATAATCACTCAACCCCAGTGCAGAACCCTTCTATATTTCTATGATAGGATTTACCACATAGGAGGATTAAGAACAATAACCTATAATGCTACACAAGTATCGGGGTACTTTCGTCCGTGATTTTAACCTATGTCTATTAAATTACAGCATATTCAAATCTCTCCTCTCGGTTCTTGATTCGAAATCATATATATTATGATAATTAATGGCCAGTTAACTATCAAGCATTCACACCAATATTGAATAAATCTTAATCAAGTGAAGAAGAAATCAAACTACTGCATTAATTCATGAAAACGAGTTTCAAGTGATTCAAAAGGAAAGCCCTAATTAAGTAATTAGCTCCTAAATATTGTCATGTCAAGAACTAATACAAACCAACATAAACTGAAATAAATAAAAGGAAATAACAAGAACTTGAATCATGATTGTCTCCAATCTTGTGTTGTAGCCTCCTCATTAGCCTCCCCAAAGTAGAATAGAGAATATGTACAAGATGCCCAATAATGAGTAGGGTTTTAGGGTTTTATACTTGAGAAAATATTGCATTGTGAATCACAGCGTGTCACCCGCCCAGAATCGGATATAACCGCGCGGCCTGCGGGCCATGACGCCTGAAGTCCTGAGGAAAATTTAGCTCACAGCAGTTGGGGCGCCGTGGCCCTGCTTGCTGGCTCCGCGGTGCCGGTGGCTTCTCTTTCCCGGATTTTCTGATTTTTGTCCTTTTCTCGTCTGGACTTCGTCTGATTTCTTCTATACTTCCCGGGACTTCTTAGGCTTCATTTCTTAGCCCTTTTAGTGTGCAATTCCCTCTCAATTAAGCTCATTTCATATTCTTTTTGTCATTTCTCCATTTATGACCGTTGTGACTCAAAAGAAAGAAAAACGACCATAATACTATACTAAACACAGACGAAATAAGTAAATTACTAACTAAAAATGACTCAAAATGGTATATAAAATATGCCTAACAATCCTCCGTAGAGGAAGAGTTAGGTTCCATAATCGTCTGTAAGAGGTCGAGGTAGATAGTGACATAAATCCACTAGAGAATCTTTGAGTTAAGAGTAATCCATAATTTAGGATCCTCCTCTTTGGTGGGCACACCCTCAGTGTCAGGAGTCGGAGGGATTATGTGGTAGAGTACTTGATGTGTCATTGCATGAATCTTGAACAACTCTGCCCACGTCCCATATTGAACGTTTCCTAAGTCAAGAACAATAAGGAACACTCTTGATGTTAGAAACCATGAGGGCAAGATGAAGCATGTTATTATCAGTCATTGTGAATAGAACAAGAGAATTTGAAGAAGGGAATATTTGGGTGACGGTCTCGGATTTTAGGGAGAAACCGAGAGAGGGTCTCAGATTTAGGGGAGAAATCGAGAGAGGGAGAGATTTGAGAGAGACATATGCGGAAGCAAGGAGAAAATCACCTAGACTTGTAATACCATGAAAAAAATAATCTCTTGATTATTCTCATTAATGAATGGGGTATATATACAAGTTACATATAGGAAAATCATTTTCCTATTATACATCTAAAACCCTATTCTATTTGAATACTAACTATATAATTATGATAATAGTACAAGTCTAATTATACTACAATATACATTCCTAATAAACACAATATTTTGCCCGTGATGGGTTGTCCGATACAAGGCCATTCTGCCCGTGATGGACTGTTTGATACAAGACCCAGTGACACTGCCAGTAATGGCCTGGCCTGGTCGTGAATGTCTAATATAGTATACTTATGTATATTTAACATATCATTCTTGCTATTATTCGTCCAACTTCACCCGAAATCACAACTATTTTGTTAAGAAATATTATTTTAAATTGAAAGACCCGACTCAAATAATATATTCATACCCAAAATTCGACCCACAAAATTAAAATCCCAGCCCCTTAAGATTTCCTCAGATACATACCTGTGAAAAAAATAACAAAACAGAAAAGCAAGGTCCGAAATCCACTCAAAATGTCAGCCAAGAAATTGGATTATAAAGTTAGGAATCTATGTTGGAGAAAAAGAGAGAACGGGAAGATTAGAGCCTACAAAAAAAGAGTTGCTATATTTTGAAAATCTCGCTATGTTAGGTAATTAAGTGTAAATGTCCCTAATAGCAGTAATTAGACTTTCAATTTTACCACGACAATAGCAATAATAACATATTCAGTGTAATTTCATAAGTGGGATACAGGATAGTAGAGTATATGCATACCTTATCCCTTTACCTTGAAGGTAGAGAGCTTGTTTTTATAGACTCTCAGCTCAAGGAAAAATATTTCAAAGCAGTTCGGAAAAATAAATAACAGAAGTGAAGAAGCCATTGCAAAATAAGAATAAACAAGACTACATTCTACTACCTACTCCTAACCTTCTACCTTAATTTCCACAACCTCTTATCTAAAGTCATGTCCTCGGTAAGTTGAAACTGTCATCTTCTGTCTAATCACGTCTTCTCAACACTTCTTCGACTTACCTTTACCTCTCTTGAAGCCATCTATATTCAGCCTCTCACACTTCCGCACTGGAATATCTTCGTTTCTAATTGTATCTCTCCTAATACCCGCACATCCATCACAACATCCTCATCTTCGCAACTTTCATCTTCTGAACATGATAGTTCTTGACTTACCAACAATTTGCCCCATAAAATGTAGATGGTCTAACCATCACTGTAGAATTTGCCTTTAAGTTTTGGTGGAACCTTCTTATCACACAAAACCAGAATGCGAGCCTCTATTTTATCCATCATGCACCAATATGATGTGTGACATTATCATTACTCTCCTTATTTTCTTGGATAATAGACTTAAGAAACTTGAAACTTTTCTCTTTTGGATGGCCTATGAATCAAGCTTCACTTCCACGTCAAACTCATGTGTTACGTCACTAAACTTGCACTCCAAGTATTTTGTCATGGTCCTACTCAACCTGAACCCTTAAGACTTCATGGTCTGTCTCCAAACCTCTAACTTAGTGTTAACTCTGTCATGAGTCTCGTCAATCAGAACTATGTCATCCATAAATAACATACACTATCGAATCTTACCTTGGATTTATTGCCTCAATTCATCAGACAAATAAAAATGGGCGAAGAGCTAATCATTGGTGCAACTCCATCACAATTGAAAAGTGCTTCGAGTCCCATCCCACTGTCATTATTCGAGTCTTAACTTTATCATACAAGTCCTTGATCACCTTAGTGTACTCCGCATGTACACATCTAGCCTCCAAGCATCTCCATAGAACCTTCATTGAGACATTGTCGTATGTCTTTTCTAGGTCGATGAACACCATATGTAAGTTCTTCTTCATCTCCTTATATTATTCAACCCCTCCTTACAAGATGAATTACTTATGTAGTTTAGCACCTCAGCATAAATAACTAGTTCTCGAAAATATCCATGCCTCTCCTCACCCTAATTTCCACCTTTCTCTTCCAAACTTTCATAGTGTGACTCAACAATTTGATACCCCTATAATTGTTGCAATTCAGAATGTCACCCTTGTTATTGTACAATGCAATCATTATACTCCACATCCATTCTTCAGAAATTCTTTTAGTCTTAAAAATAACACTAAACAACTAGTCAATCACTTCATACATGTCCTGCATGCGCTCTTTTAAAATTTCACCAAAAATCTCGTCTGGACCGATCGTTATTCCCCTATGCATCCTAAGAATAGCACTCTTAACCTCCTCAACATTTGTACACCTAGAACATTCAAAATTGTGACACCTCTATGAGTTCTCCAAATTCCCCACACGATATCTCTGTCCCCTTTTTCATTCAAGAGTTTATGGAAGTATGTATGTCATTACGTCTAGTGAGTGTCTTCTCCGTCAATACTTTTCTGTCCTCGTCCTTGATGCACTTCTCTTAGTCTAGGTCACATTCCCTCTTCTCTATCACCTTGGCTAGCTTGTAAAATTTCTTATTCCCGCTTTTGTCCTCTAATTCTACATATAGGCTTTCAAAAGCTGTCATATTTGTCGTTGTAACTGCTAACTTTACCTCTTTCTTCTCCATCTTATAGTTTTCCCTATTCATTCGTTTTTCGTCTTCATTATTACTTTCCACCAACTTCGCATGCACTACCTTATTTGCCTCCACTTTCTCTTGGACTTCTCCATTCAACTACTAGTTTCCTCGATGCCCACCAAACCTACCTCTCGAAACCCCTAACACTTTTCTAGCAACTTCCCTAATGCAGCTAGCAGTACTATCCCACATGATGTTCACATCCTTATTAGTCTCTCAAGTCCACATAACCATCAACTCTCCACCATCTCTTGGGCACTGACCATAGTCAAGCTAATCCATTTGGTCATTGGCAGGTCTTACACAATCCTTTTCTTTCTCTTCTTCTTGATCTCTAAATCCATTACCGAAAGCTTATATTAGGTCATAAGATTCTCACTCTGGATAACCTTGGAGTATTTACCAAGACCTTTATCATCCTTTCTATAAAGCAAATAGTCTATTTGAGTCTTAACCACCGTACTATAAAAACGTAACCAAAAGTAAGACTCCTCATTCATTCCTGTTCCCGAAACCAAAACCTCTATGTGCAACGTTTTTGCAATTTTACATCTCTAGATAATTTGTTTTAATCTCATGGGTCGGGTTTTGGGTATTATATAATTTGGATTTAATTTTGCGGAAAAACACTTCATATAACTCCATTTAAGGTACAACCACTACTTTTTCTTCTTCCTCTTCCTTCACCTTCTTCTTCTCTTTGTTGCAATCACCTTTCACATTGCTATTTTAAGGCGCAACCACTTCTTACTTTGCATAATATAGTTTTTAATTTTTTTATAGTAATTAAAGTATAATGATTTTAAAAAGTGAATTTTGAATTTCGAATATGAAATGTGAGTTTATATCAAGTGTGTGTTATTGGAAGTTTTAAAATATTGGAAGGGATGAAGATAAGTAGTTCAAACTTTTATATACTTCATAAACAATTATCGAAAGTTTTGCCTTGACAAACTCAATTTCATCAAACTTTATACGCGAATTTTTACAACTGCAGATCTGTATGCCTAAAGTTGTTTCTACATTGATTAAAATTATAATAAATTATAAACTTCAGACATGGCTTAAGTAGCTGTCTCAAAATAAACTATTTGTGCACTTCTCCCTATTATTTGGGTCATGGACTCATGGTAGTCTAATGTTAAAAAAATTTGTTTTAACTGTCTCACATAAAACTTGGACTCCTTATATGAACTTATAAAATTAGCACCCTATAAGCTAGCTTTTGAGGTTGAGTTAGACCCAAGATTCATTCTTTACATGGTATCAGAATCAGACTCATTTCAATTCTTTGTTCACCGATGTTGGACCCCCAAATTATACTATCCACGCTCCAGTTAACAAGATCTGGACGTGCGGGAGAGTGTTAAGAGTCTCACGTCAGATATGGAATGAGAACATGAACTCCTTGTATGTACTTGAACAATTCTCACCCTACAAACTAGCTTTTGGGGTTGAGTTAGGTCAACAATTCATTATTTACATTAACAAAATAATTGCGATTTCCACTGAAGTTGGTCGATGATAGCAATTAAGAATATATTATATGAAATAACGTGAAGGTTGAGTAATTTGTAGATAGCAAAATAAGTTAAAGATTTTACCACAAGTAAACTATAAGTTGATTGACCTTCTTTGAAATTAACTCACTATTCCCGGTGTTTTGCACAAGAGGTTTAAGTTTTATGTATTGACAAGGTATAAAATACTTACACAATAAGATAATTTATAAGGTAATCGAAGGTAAAATTCTTTGATAAGCATGGTTTGTATCGTGATAATAATGACAACTAGCATACTATTATAAATTAAATTATACTGATTGTGAATATTTTTTACAATAGTGATGTTATAACTTAAATCCTCTACACAAATATGTGAGATAACAATGAATGTATGGTAATAGTACCTAACTATTACTAGTGCTTCGAAAGGATAAATAATAATGAATTACAACAGAAAAGGCTTCAAGCCTAACAAGAGTTGTGACAACAACAAGTTTTGTGATCTTGATCTTCAGTCTGGAATCATTCTTGTATCTTGGTGTCAATCGCTGAATGATCCTTGATTCTTGATAGCCTGAAATCAAGAGACACAAAATCTGATAGTGTTACAACTGTGCTGAGTCGAGTGATATTCACTCTGTCCTTAAGATATTATTGCCCCGTATATTTATTTTTACGTTAATGGGCAACTGTCTCCCAAGATAAAACAACATCAAACAATGAGCAAAGGAAACTCAAGTGTTTACTAAAAGAACCTTGAGTGTTTGAGAGTATGATAGAGAGGAAGAAGTTTAGAAAAATCTAAACTATACAAGATTGAAGTGTTCTCCAATTGAGCCAAAGGCCTCAATATATAGTAGTGTAAGAATGCCTCTTCAAGTGTCCATGTAATGGCCATTTAAGTGCCATGTAATGACCACTTAAATCACCAAGTAATGCAGCCAAATAATGGCTGCTTTATGGAGGATAAACTGTCATTTCAATGCTAAAAAATATCTCCATAATCAGCCAAACATTTGGACTTCCGTTCGCACAGACACTGCCTCGTTAACGTCGCGACTCGAGTAGCCAAAAACCACTTTAGCGTCGCGTCCCTTGAGGTGGTGGCGTCGTGGTGCCCCGGCTCTGCGGTGACGCCTCGACCCTTTTTCGACCCGGTTCGATCTTACACTTCGTACGCTTCTTCCTTCATTTACCAATGTGGAACACGTATCAGTTAACCAACGACCGTCCATCATTTTATGTCTCGAACGTTTACTCACGTACCAATATCTCTTTCACTAATAAATTTATGATACTTAGCATTACGAGTGCACGTATGTGGAAACGACGTTTCTGACGTGCGAGACCTTAATATAAATAACGGGTTATACTTAATTTCACATTAGTAAATTTTCAAAAAAATAATCATATTGTTATCAATGTTAAGTATACGGATTACATTTCAAATTTAGATGTGGTTTGTAGTTAAAAAATGGCCACATGATGGTTCCATTTGATAGGTTAATTTTAAGAAATTTATACCTTATCAATGTTTCAACTATTCTGTTATATATAATCAAAGTTAAATTTTTTAAAACCAGTCTAATATTACAGTTTTTATTCAATATCGATATGGTTTGATCAATTATTTACACTTTATTTTTAAAACTTCACGTAAGAATCATACCATTATTAGGATATCTTATTATGTAAAATTATTTCAAACTTTAATATGTTGGAAATTTACTAATATGGAATTAAGTTTAACCCATTATTTATGACTCGAATAATTGGGGCCCCGCACGTCGGAAACGTCGTTTCCACACACGTGCACTCGTAGTGTCAAATATCGTAAATTTCATTACTGAAAGAGATATTGGTACATAAGTAAAATGTTTGAGACATAGAATGATGGACAGTCGTTGGTTAAATGACGAGTGTTCTACGTTGGTAAATGAAGGAATAAGTGTATGAAGTGTAAGATTGAAACAAGTCAAAAATCACCATGAAGGGCCGCAGCGCAACCTTGTCAGAGTTGTGATGCCAGAGCGCGTGGCGCTAGTTGGGCAGTTCAGCTACTGGAGCTCAGGCGTCGCGCGCTAATTCTGCAGCCCCGCGGGGCTTCCCATGCAGTTTGTGCGCCGGGGGACGGAAAGTTTCTGACTTTTGGGCTGGTTGTGGAGCATTGAACCTCCATTACTTGGCACTTGAATTCAGCCATTATTTGGCTGATTGTAACCTCTCAATAAATGTCATTACATGAATATTGAAGACCATTAGTTGGCTAGTTGAGGGGTCATCTTCCTTACACTATATATTGAGGCATTTGACTCAATTGGAGATGTACCACTCTCAACACTTGACACTACATTCAGATTTGCTGAACTTCTTCCTCTCTAGCATACTTCATACACTCAAGGTTCTTCTTTAGAAATACTTGAGTTTCCTTTGCTCATTTGTTAGTTGATGTTTTATCTTGGGAGACAATTGCCCACTAACGTAAAAGGATATATACGGGGCAATCTTGTCTTAAGGACAAAGTGAATATCACTCGACTTAGCAGCACCCTTGTAACGCTACCGAATTTAGTGTCTCTTGGTTTCAGGTTATCAATATCGAGGAGCTTGCTGAAATTGGATGAAGATTCAAGATTGGTTCAAGGACACAACATCCTATTATTGACACAACCCTTATTCACTACAAAGGGCTTGTTTTTTGTTATAATACTTGTTTACTAAAAGCTTGTTACTTTTGTAATTCCTATTGCTTATCCTTTCGAAGAACTTGTAATAGTTATTTTCTAATCACATACATCCATTGTTATCCAACAATCTTAATACAAGATTTGTATTAGTGCTCGAAAGATGTTTGTCAGTAAATATAGTCCTAAATCTGGCTGTGATTTTCTTGTTGAAACCAGTTTTTTTGACAGTTATGTTAACAGTTCAAACATTATATTTGTCAACAACCGTGTTTTCAGATGTGGTCCAAGTTTTGGATCTCTCTTTGACGATAGTTACAAATCTGTTTTGGTCAAAGGTGGGATCTCTGGATCAGATGATGAGCTTCAAGACACTGTTGATAGTCATGCTAGTATGAATAAGAATCAAGGAAGAGTTAGAGTCACCGCTCCCGAGAGTGGTGGAAGAAAGCGCCCGCAAGAGGTGGAGGATGTCAATTGGGACAAGAGGCGAATGCTGAAGATGTGGTTCTACCTTGCAACAGAATATTTGTCCTAATTATGGTAAAGAGGGTTTGGACACGCAATCCAACAAAGGGACTGACGCAGGCCAGAATCCAAAAGGTTGTAGTTAATTATTCTTCCTTGTTAAAACTGAGATTAAAATATGTCTGATTAAAATGAATAAAGTAAGGCTATGAATATGAAAGTAGTTTCCATATATTTCTTACGCCTTAAAATCATAAGTTTAATCTCACCTTCCTTCCCGTTAAAGATTGGACTATTGTAAACAACAGTTTAAAAGATGTGGTCTTAGGTTGTAATAAAATTAAAATTATGGACAATCTTAAGTAAGCGCCGGGAATTTCCCTGGGCACTAATCACAAGGGAAGAGGACTAAAGACAAACATGTCATCGTTTCCGACAGAAGATCCTTTATTTGACAGGATGGTATTGGACACTCAGTTATATAAAGCCTACGAGGGACTGGAGTGGGCTAGAGTTTCCAGATCTTAAATGAGCTGAAGGTCAAAAGAAAGGCAAAAAATAAATTGGACACTCAGTCTGCCAAGGCAACTGGAGTGGGACAGAGTAGCTAGATCACATATGATCCGGTTATGCCCTAACCACGGGCAATAGGTTTTTCATGTGAAGCAACACCACCTCTAAAGTAGAAGGGGTTGGAGAGGTAGTCCTCAAAAGGACTTAAGGGAATGGGATCACTCTAAAATCATGTGATAATGTCCCAAACCTGGTTTCAGGGACGCTGTTGGTCAAACTAGTTTGAGTCTAGTCCAACAGGTCTGTACTAACTAAAGAATGGTGCAGTATGTCTGTTGCCAAATGAATGATGTATTTGTAATCCTTGTATCTATGATATCATAGATTAAGACACGTTAAATAGAAAGTCATTCAAAAGCTAACTAAGTTGAGATTGTTGTCGTCTATCGACATAAACCCTCAAAATGAATGTGAGGTGAGCGAAGAGGCAAAATCACCTTTTCATTCCATCAAAGGAATAACGAAAGAGCATCGCTCCTCTAGAACTTAGTCACACCTACATGGGTGATTTTAAGCTTGTACAAAATAGAGGGGGGAGACAAGTACGTTATGACCCTCATTGACGATGGTACAACGTACTACATCCTTTGTTTGATGAAAAGCAAAGATGAAGCTGTTGAAGCAGATAAGCACTACAAAACAGAAGTTGAAAAACCTACAGATTGAAGAATTCATAGTGATATAAGGGGAGAATGTGAAGAACCGTTCATCAAACGGTGTTAGCTAAAGCGCAGAGCCATACACCCAAGATATATGGGGCAAGGAGACCCTTACCGCTAATGCGATTCTTAACAAGAATTTCGTATGAGGATAAGGATAACCCTCCATATGAACCTGGAAAGAATCTCACATATAAATGTTGTGATATGGGGTGGCTTGGTAGAGGTTGGAATATGGAAACATGTCAAGTTGGACCTAAGACTGTAGATTGCAAATCCACTTAATCTGCAAATAACAAGTGCTTATCGCATCTTGGTGTCAAAGAATGCTGAATTCTTTGAAAGTAACTTTCCTTGAGAAGGAAAAAAAAAGTAATTGCTCGAGGTTAACAAGAACACGTGAGTGTCTGACTGTCCGGAACTAGACGTTCCAGATCTATAGGACTTAGAAATTGTTGACTATCCGAAACTTAATGTTCCAGATCTACAGAACTTAGGGATTCTAGATGTTGAACCGAGACAGAGCAAAAAGAGGGGACAAAGACTTGTTCCAGGCCTTCTAGTTTACATGGTTAAGAATGAACCATGGATAATTAAGAAATAATTATCATCTCCAGAAGTGATGCTTTGGAAAAAAGCTACAAAAAGAGAAATAGACTCCATCAGATAAAATCATAGTTGTGTGATGGTTGATCTTCCTCTGGGAAAATAACCTTCGGGTTGTAAAAATGGATACTCAAATCGAGTACAAAGTAGATGGATATACTGATAAGTATAAGGCCTCGGATACTAGGACATGTGCTCTTATGTGAATAGCTTAACATCTAGGGCCACTGCAGTCTTGTGTGACATGGATGTTGAGACAACTTTCCTAACTGGAGAGTTGTTTTGGTGGACTGTTGGGCTTCTTCCTGAACTTCCTTTTTGATCCCTGAAATGTTTACATTTTCTTCCTGGAAGTTTCAGATGAAACAGAAATAATGAATCTGACCACATAAATATTGACTATGAAATTAGAAAGCCAACAGTTGGAAAACCAACAACCCGAATGTCCCGCCCTATTTCGACCGCGACATTATTCTAACTCCTTCTTAGAAAATGTTAGAAATAAAATAAAATGTTAAAAGGTGCTAAAAATTCTAAAGGGTTCGCGGAGTCGCCACCTAATTAGTTTGGGTGAATTAGGACACCTAAATGTCAACTAGATTAAAGTCAACATTAACTCCATTTTTTATGGTCTGCGAAACTAGCGTGAGATTCTGGGTAAGGGTTCTTTATTAATCTATAGGGAAGGGATTAGGCACCCTCTAAGATCCGCTAACTTGCGGTTGTCCTGCCAAACCTAGGTTGATTATTTAGAGAAAATGCGTGTAAAAGATGCTGCAAGTGTTTTTATAAAAGAATGCATTTTTTGATAAAAGATTTATGAGACTAATGCTACAAAAATATACGTAAAGTTTAAAAGTATGCATTTATAAAATGATGCAGAATTGATGTACTTATTAAAGATATGCATTTCATTTTTTGCAAAATCGATTTTGATTAATATGCGCAAGATATGATATAAAAATGCTATTTTTTACCATTGATAATAGGGAGATTAATCTATTGTGAAATGAATTATAATATCATTAAGTGATTTATGAGAAAATCAATTTCTTTTGTTATGCATTAACTTCATGATTAGATATGCAATCTTAATTATTATGCAAGAGATTAGACATGCGTGACAAGCCTAAGATAAATAACTAGAAGTGCATTTCTAATTCTAGATTACCTTCCCACCTTATATGTTCAAAGACTAATTGCTCTAGATCTCCTGTTAATTACAAAGTTAGATAATAAAATTACAAGAAACAAATAAAGACATAAAAATGAGGTAAGGAGGTTAAGAGAGTAAAGGAATTGAAGCGGATGACTCCGTCCTATTTTGTTCTCCTAGGAATTGCCGAAGAGGGAACACGATGGATGTAGATGTGCCGTTGTGAAAGTCGTGATGAGTCTCGCCATGAGACTCTTCATTTTGCTCTGATGCATGTATTTCATGTAAAAGGAAAAGATAAGGATTAGTATGCGTTCAAACTTTATCGACAACACAATAAAAATGGCCATATGATCCTAATCAGATAAAAGTACCCAATTATGGGTAAGCTCACGCATCAATAAAAAGCAAACAGAGTGTGGACATTTCTTGGATTGCTAGGGGGAAAATTCAGACCACACAACTGGCAAAGGATATATTTAAGCAAAGATGTACCATGGCTAGACTTAGGGTACTTTTAAAATACATACATGCTGCCATATCAATTTGACATTGCCAAATCATCAACAATTCATTTAAGTAACAAGGACCACAATTATTCGACCTCAAAATGGCGATACTACCTGACAGAGACTGCTAACAGGACATAAGTTGGTCATACATGGCGTTCAAGACTCAATATAAACACCATAGAAGATCTACATTCGATATAATGTACCAGACATAACACAGAGGCTACAGATCCTATGACACAGTGCCAAAGCAGTCTCGAGTGACACTGATTTAGATATCATTCAGACCACCTAACAAATAGGCGTGGCACAAAATATATCTTAAGAGGTATTACACATTACTATGGATGCATTTTAACACTTAAGGGGACCTAATGGACGTCGACACTACCTGATTTAACAAGATATGCTCATATTTCGACTCAGCGGATTCAAACAACAATTATTCATGCTCAACAACCAGAGAAGCATATAACACAAACTTCATGATTAAGCATATTAATCTAAAGGATTCAAACCAAGGCATGCTTAATTCTCTGATATATGAAGGAATGGACTCAGAATCTCAGATTAATACTTAGGCACGCTGAGAAAAGTATGCAGCTGATTTAACAAACAAGCGGGCTAAAGAAACTACAAGGAGATGGCATTTCAGGAACAAGAACTGGAGCCAAACAGATATACTCATATATGACGTGCATCATGACTGATTTAGTGAATGCAACAAACATAAATAAATGGACCAGCAAGCAGGAAAGAATAACATTTTTTAGATAGATAGTGTCACGACCCGACCTCGGGCCCGTGACTGGTGCCTTACCCCGGGCACCCTTGTGATACAACATCAGAGAAAACCAGCGGAAGTAAACTCATAAACAAGAAACCATATAAAATATAAAACAGGCTAACCCAAGATGGCTACCTTTCCATAAATATAAATATAACAAAACTGAACAGTTACATCCTTTACAACCCAATTTATAACAGGACTACAGACCTCTAAGAGCTTGTAACAACTATGACGGGACAGGGCCGCGTCATACCCCTGAATGTACATAATATCTACAACATCAGGGAGAACCGTACCAAAAGTCAAGTCTCCGGAGAAATGGAGCTTCTGACACCTGATCAAAGATCCTAAGAATGAGGATCCACCACCTGCTTACCCCTACCTGCGGCATGAACGCAGCGGCCAGAAGGGTCGATACCTGATATGTACCAAGTATGTAAAACTGAAAAATACTGTAATTATATCATAACTCTAATAAAGCTGGAGACATGGGTGATAATCAAATACAGTGCACTGTGCCTTACTAACAATGAGAGTAACAAGTATAAACTTTACTGCATAAAAATAGGAGGCTCATGATCAAAACAGGGTCACTCGCCCGTAGTATCATTAAGCAATCCTACTCCTGGGACTATTTCACCCGCATAGATCCTGTGGACCCGCATGAGGTCATCCGCCTCGCATGAGACTATTTCACCCGCATGGGACTATTTCACCCGCATGGGCCCGGTGGGCCCGCAATGAGTACAAACGTCGCACTCACATCATGGGTAGCAAATCCATGGAATAAGTAGTAACCCGGGGTCTACCCCGTAATAATACATAACCTAGCACAACCGGCTATCATACATAACATAAGCGCTACCGACTTATCATAACAAAAGCAAGTTAAGAAATCTCCTAACTTCTTAATAACATTATTAATATATCCTCTCATTTTAGTTTACTTAAGACACTAACATGTCATTTAAGAGAAAATTCGGGAATTCAACCCAAGTACCACGTACCTCTAGCCTTTTAAGAACGACTCATTTTTATATAAAACTTCCAAGATACTAATAACCGTAGTATCAAGTTACGACTACCTTTCAAGACAAGTCACATTTCCTTTTAGAAATATCATAGGCTTCTAAATCAAGTGACTTCATTTCTTTTAAAATCTTTGGCAATTGATGCCTTAAAATCAATTTGTCTTTCATAAATTCAAATCATTTATCCGTACTTATTTTACTTAGAGTAAATCTTTCTTTTGTTAATCTTCCATAAAGCTAATCTAACCAACTTCCCATAAAGTCGTTATATTAACTTTATACATGAGTCAAATACATTTCCCTATATCGAAGGGACTTATACTTTTAAAACGAAACAAGTATCATATACTTAAAACACTTCAAGTCCCTTAACTTTGAAAACTTAAGACATCCTTAATACTTTTTAAAGAAGTGAGTTAATCCCCTTACTCACCAAACTTGGCCATTCTTAAAACAAGTAAGGGACATCAAAGTCTTGTACGTCTACCGTACTATATAAGTGCAACTACTCATGCTCAAGAGATAGGAAAGTTCCACATACCTCTTCGGGTCAATCCACTCGCAAGTCCAATATACCGCACGTAGTATGTTTAACCTATAATGACCATAATACGTTCATTAGCTTCTAGCTTCAACGTAGAACATTCTAATTGAAAAGCCCCTTATTCTACGGCAAATTGGACAACACTTCCTTTGTTTCTACATACTTTTCCACCTTTTCAAGGTCCGATATCAACTACTAAACGACACATTTAAGGCCCAACAATTCAGCAATACAAGGGGATTACACGCCTAACTTGGACATGTAAAATTTTGCCCCACAATACAACATAAACAATCCAATAAGTTTAAAGTATTATCTTGGCTATAACATGTTCACATATCACCCTTATCCAATCCTTTCAACTCCAAATTGTATTTCCTACATGCAATATATCTAACAGAAATATTGACAACTACAAGTCCTTTCTTCCACACATGCAACACAATTTACTAGCAAAAGAGAAAGGATTGTTACCTTAGAGCTTACCCAAATTAGTCCAACAAATTTCACTTGCCTTCTTTCCACAATCACCTCCACAAACCTCCTACAAGCTTGTCAACATGTTTCCTTCTTGCCACCTTTTCTGAAATTTTCCTCTAGGCCTTGGTTTCTTCTTGAATTTCTAGAGAGAAGGGAGAGGAATTTTAGAGAGAAGGAAGAGAGATTTTTAGAGAGAAGAAGGTTTTTGGAAGAATGACCAAGTCTTCAAGACTTGGTCAAATAAATAGCATTTCCACTAACTCAGATGGGAGGGACACTTGTCACCCTCCCATGGCCTTTTAAAAGAAAATATCTGATTTTCCCCCCAGTTTGCGCAAAAAAGCCCGCCTCGGTGCCGCGGCGCTGAAACCCCCGAGAATTTTCTGTACTTCCGGCACCGAGGCCCTGCATTCCGGCGCTGCAACTTCAGAGAATTTCAGCATATCCGGTGTCGCGGCCTTGCATCCGGCGCAGTGGCCCCTGACCGAAAATGTTTTTCTGCTCGACTGCGCACTGAACTTGTAACTTCCATAACTTTCTACTCCGATGTCCTATCGACGAACGGTTTGTTGCGTTGGAAACTAGACTCAACGAACTACATACTAGGCCTTTGAACCACCTACGAACTCCTAATAAAACGGGTCATAAACCGCCTCGAAGCTGACTAAAAAAAACCCGTTCGAAATATTCCGTCAACCCATCATTCTAAAATTTAAGTCTCAATTCCTTTCGTACGTTCTCAAAAGCATGACCTGAATTACGGGGTGTAACATTCTCCCCCCCCCCCCCCCCCCTTAGAAACATTCGTCCCGAATGTTCCTTCTAGGCTTACTCAAATCACAATATTGACATAGACCCTCTTAACTATCTTCTTGCAAAAAGAACGCTCTACACGGCCACAACAATACTTAAGCATATATGCCAAATAAAACTAATAAGCGGGAAAGTGGGTTACCTGGAGGTGTAGGGAACAAGTGAGGATACTTGTTCATCATGTCCTCCTCTGCTTCCCATGTCATTTCTTCCCTGTTCTCGTTCCGCCATAAGACCTTGACGGAGGCCACATCATTTGTCTGTAGTCGCCTAACCTGACGATCGAGTATCGCTATGGGTCTCTCCTCATATGATAACCCCTCTGTCACCTGGACATCACAAATCGGGTGCACTCTAGATGGATCTTCAATACACTTCCGCAACATAGACACATGAACAACTGGATGTACTGCCTCCAGATCGGACGGCAGATCCAACTCATAGGCAACCTTGCCTACCCTACGGACGATCTTGTTATATCCCGTAGTTCAGGCCGTGCGTATGGGGCCATACGAAAGGAGTTAAGACTTAAACAGGTTGATGAGAAAAATCACGGTCAGGGGCCTCGGCGCGCGTAGCCGAGCGGCGGCGCCAAGCGCGGTGATTGTAGGGCCGCGCCGAAGCGAGGCGCGCGGAAGATCTGAAGGGTCGCTGAAGTTTCAGCGTCACGGCGCCGGAAAGTCTGGAGAAGCGAAGTTTCAGCGCTTGCCTGGCGGGTTCTGCGAGAGTTAGTGGAAATTTCTGCACTGTTTTGTTTTAAAAGAGGTCATGGGTGGGTGACAAGTGTCCCACCCCATCTGATTTTGCATGCACTACATATTGACCAAGTCTTCAAGACTTGGTCATCTTCCAAACTCTTCTCTCTCTCTAAGCTAAAAAGCTCTCCCTTCTCTCTAGAAAATCAAGAGAAACTCCAAGCTTAAGGAAAATCTGAAAAGTGTGATAAGAAGGAAAGTTATTTGCAAGCTTGTGGAGGTTATTGTAGTGGTGTTTTTGGAAAGAAGGCTAGCAAGGTTGTTGGAATACTTTTGGCTAAAGCTCTAAGGTAACAATTCCTCTCTTGTAGTTAGTTACTTGTCTTGCATGTGAAGAATAAGGAATTTGTAGTAGTAAATAATGCTCTTAGATTCATTGCATGTAAGAAATGTGGTTTGGATATGATAGGAGTGGTTAAAAGGGTTAAGTGAGCATGTTGTAGCCTAAGAACTACCTTAAACTTGTTAAGATGATTGTTGTAACTTATGGGGCAGAATTTTACACACCTAAGTTTGGTTGTGTAATCCTCTTTGCAATGTTGGATTGTTGGGCCTTAAATGTGGCGTTTGGATATTGAATTCGACCTTGAAAAAGGTGGCAAAGCGTGTAGAAACAAAGGAAACGCTGCCCAATTTTCCATAGAAATTAGTAACTTACACTTGGAATAATTCTATATTGAAACTAGAGGTTAACAAACGTATTATGGTCATTATAGGTTGACATATTACGTGCGGTATTTCGGACTTAGCAAGTGGATTAACCGAAGAGGTATGTGGAACTTTTCTATCTCTTGAGCATGAGTATTTGTACCTATGTAGTACGGTAGACGTACAAGATTTGATATCTTTCACTTATTTTAGTGTATGTGATACTTGTGTCATTTTTAAAAGTATAAGTCCCTTGGATTTAGGGAAAATGTATTTGACTAAGGAATAACGCAAATATAATAACTTTATGGGAAATTGGTTATATTAGCTTTTGAAAGGTTAACAAAGAAAGGTTTACTCTAAGTAAAACAAGTACGGGTAAAGGATTTGAAACTATGGAAGGTGAATTGATTTTTAGGCATTGATTGCCTAAGGTTTTAAAAAGGAAATGAAGTCACTTGATTTAGAAGCCTATTATATTTCTAAAAGGAAATGTGACTTGTCTTGAAAAGAAATCGTAACTTGATACTATGGTGATTAGTATCTTGGAATTTTTGTATAAAAAGAGTTATTTCTTAAAAGGTTAGAAGTACATGGTACTTGGGTTGAATTCCCGGACTTTCTATTAAAAGACATGTTGGTGCCTTAGGTATACTAAAATGAGAGGATATGTTAATAATGTTAATAAGAAGTTAGGGGATTTCTTAACTTGCTTACGTTATGATAAGCCGGTAGTGCTTATGTTATGTATGATAGGTCGATAGTGCTTATGTTATGTATGATAGGCCGGTAGTGCTTATGTTATGTATGATAGGCCGGTAGTGCTTATGTTATGTATGATAGCCGGATGAGCTATGTTATATCTATATATTATTACGGGGTAAACCCCGGGTTATTACTTATGTCATGGATTTGCTACCCATGATGCGAGTGCGGCGCTTGTACTCATGCGGATCGGACCACGCGGGATCGTGCGGGTGAAATAGTCTCGTGCGAGTGCGGCGATGGTACTCATGCGGGTCCACGGATCCGTGCGGGTGAAATAGTCTCATGCGGGTGAAATAGTCCCACGAGGCGGATGACCTCATGCGGGTCCACGGGACCCGTGCGGGTGAAATAGTCCCCGAGTAGGATTGCTTAATGATACTACAGGCGAGGTACCTGTTTTGATCATGAGCCTCCTATTTTTATGCGATAAGATTTATACTTGTTACTCATTATTAGTAAGGCACGGTCTGAGGTAAATTGATTTTCGTCTATGACTCGGCTTATTTTGACTTATGATATTATTACGGTATTTTTGATTTACATACTTGGTACATATGTGTCTTGACCCCCTTCCTCGGGGCTGCGTTATCTGCGCGGTAAGTAGCGGTGGTGGATCCTCGTTCTTAGGATCTTTGCTCGGTGTCGAAGCTCCATTACTCGGAGGCTTGACTTGATTTTTGCGGTTCTCCCTAACGTTGTAGGTTTTGTGTACATTCAGGTATGGCGGGGCCTGTCCGTCATGGTTATTACAAATTCTTAGAGGCACGTAGTCGGTTATAAATTGGGTTATTAAGAATGTAGCGTTGATTCTGTTTTATCTATGTTACGGTAAGGTAGCCATTTTGGGTTAGCCTATTTTATCTTATATGGTTCTTGTTTGTGAGTTTATTTCCGCTGGTTTTCTCTGATGTTGTATCACAAGGGTGCCCGGGGTAAGGCACCAGTCACGGATCCGGGGTCGGGTCGTGATAGATCTGGTAAGGCCCAATGTACCTTGGGCTAAGTTTCCCCTTCTTCCCAAATCTCATCACGCCGCCGTGGGTGATACGCCGGGAAGACCCGATCATCCACCTCAAACTCCAAGTGCGGCCGATGATCTGCATCGACTTACATGCGACTACGGTGACAATAACCGCTCATGAATAAGCTTCACCTTATCCACTGCCTGCTGAATCAAGTCTGGCCCGACTAACTGAACTTCTCCCACCTCAAACCAGCCTATCGGTGACCTGCACTTCCTACCGAATAAGGCCTCATACGGCGCCATCTGGATAATAGAATGGTAGCTGTTGTTATATGCAAACTCCACAAGAGGTAAATTATCCTCCCAGCTACCCCTGAAATCAATAACACAGGCCGCACATATCCTCGTTGTCTGCGCATAGTACGCTCGGCCTGTCCGTCGGTCTGAGGATGAAACGCAGTACTGAGACTCACCTGTGTCCCTAATCCCTCCTGGAAAGACATCCAAAAGTTAGCCGTGAACTGGGCTCCTCTGTCTGAAATAATCGATATAGGAACTCCGTGTAGTCTCACAATTTCTTGGATATACAATCTAGCATAATCCTCGGCCGAAAAGTCGTCCTGATTGGAAGAAAGTGGGCTGATTTCGTCAGCCTGTCGACAATAACCCAGATGGAATCATGCTTCTTCTGAGTGTGAGGTAACCCTGTAATAAAGTCCATATTGATCACCTCCCACTTCCATGTCGGAATCTCTATCATCTGCAACAACCCACCAGGCTTTTGGTGCTCCACCTTGACCTGTTGACAATTCGGACACTGCGCCACAAACTCCGCAACGTCCCTCTTCAGGCCATCCCACCAATATATACACCTGAGGTCATGGTACATCTTAGTTGACCCCGGATGAATAGAGTAACGATCACTATGTGCCTCTCCCAGAATCTGCTGACGAAGTCCTGCTACATCGGGTACACATAACCTGCCCTCAAATCTTAGCACCCGTCGGGTCTCGCCGAATAGACTCTTCTCCTCCCGAAGAGTCGTATCTCGATACCGTACCATCATTGGATCCTCATACTGTCGCCTCTTCACCTCTTCGACGATGGAAGACTCAGCAACCTCTCGAACCCGAACTCCATTACTATCAGAACCAAACAAACGAACCCCAAGGCTCTCTAGCTGATGCAACTCGCGGACCATGCCCCTCTTCTCCAGCTGCACACCTGACAGACTACCCATCGATCTGCGACTAAGGGCATCTGCAACTACATTGGCCTTCCCTGGGTGGTATAGGATATCGACATCATAGTCCTTAAGTAGCTCTAACCACCGTCTCGCATGAGTTCAACTCCTACGGTGAAGATATCTTTGGAGGCTCTTGTGGTGCGTGTAAATATCCATGAACTCCATACAAATAATGTCTCGGATCTTGAGGCATGAATCACTGCGCGACTCTAAGTCATGTGTGGGATAGTTCTTCTCATGCTTCACGGTGTCGAGATCGTAGCTATAACTTTCTGCGTCTTTGCATCGGCCTTTGGCCCAAACAGACACGCATCACGATAAACCACATATCCGTCTAAACCCTGCGGAGCGATGAAGCTGGGGCGGTCGTCAATTTCTCCTTCGATGGCTGGAAGCTCTCCTCAGCATTCGTCCACCGGAACATAGTGGTTTACGAGTCGGCTAGTCAAAGGTCTTTGAAATGGAAGCAAACTTCTCCTGAATCTCGATAATAACATGAGGCCCAAAGTTGCGCACCTCAGTTGGTGTAGTGGGTGCAGGCCAAGTCTTGGCGCCTCGATCTTTCTTTGTATCAACCCGAATACCATCGGCCCAGATAACATGCCCTAAGAAAACCATGAAGCCAACCAAAACTCGCATTTGAAAACTTGGCATACTGTTGCGGTCGGAGGACTCGATACCGCCGCCAGTGATCTGCGTGTTTCTCGCTCTGTGCGCGAATAAACCAGGATATCATCAATGAATACTATAACGAACATATCCAGAATGGTGAACACGGTTCATCAAATCCATGAATCTTCTTTGGGGCGTTGGTCAACGAAAGACATCACTCGAACTCATAGTGCCCATCAGGGTCTGAATGCGATCTTTGAGATATCTGCCTCTCTAACTCTCATCGATGATAACTAGACGCGGTCTATCTTGGAAAACATCTCGCACTGCAATTGGTCAAACAAATCATCAATCACGGGGAGGGTATCATTCTTGATAGTTACCTTATTCATTTGCTGTAATCAACACATACTGGCGTCCGTCCTTCTTCTTTACAAATAAAGCGGCGCTCCCGGGAGAAACACTAGGCTGATAAAGCCTTTTCCGGCCAAATCCTTGGTGGTCTTTCAATTCCCTCAACTCGTGGTGTCATCACTGTATGGTGGAATAGATATAGGTCGAGTTTACGGCATATCAATGCAAAACTCAATCTCCTCTCGGGAGGATACGGGAAGATCGTGCGGGAATACGTGCGGAAACTCTCAACAACGGGCCCGATGAAGGTTTGGTATCTCGGCCTCAATATCGAATACCCTAACCATATGGTAGATATACCCCTTCCGCCCCATTTTCCTAGCCTTGAGGTAAGAAATAAACCTACCGCCGGCGACGCGATATTCCTTCCACTCGATAAGCTCCCCAGAAGCGGAACGTACCAATCTCTCTCTGATCCACATTGGCATAGCAAGACGCTAGCCAATCCATACCCATAATCACATCAAAGTTCGTCATATCCAACTCTATCAAGTCGGCTAGGGTCTGACGACTGTAATAGTCACTGGGCAAGCTTTATATACCCGCTAAGCTACCACCGAATCACCTACTAGCATAGCTGTCACGACCCGACCTCGGACCCGTGACTGGTGCCTTACCCCGGGCACCCTTGTGATACAACATCAGAGAAAACCAGCGGAAATAAACTCACAAACAAGAAACCATATAAAATATAAAACAGGCTAACCCAAAATGGCTACCTTTCCGTAAACATAAATATAACAAAAACTGAACAGTTACATCCTTAACAACCCAATTTATAACAGGACTACAGGCCTCTAAGAGTTTGTAACAACTATGACGGTACAGGGCCCCGTCATACCCCTGAATGTACATAATATCTACCACATCAGGGAGAATCGTACCAAAAGTCAAGCCTCCGGAGAAATGGAGCTTCTGACACCTGAGCAAAGATCCTAAGAATGAGGATCCACCACTCTTACCACCACTGCGGCATGAACGCATGGCCAGAAGAAGTCGATCTGATATGTACCAAGTATGTAAAGCGGAAAATCTTGTAATAATATCATAAGTCTAAAATAAATTTGAGTCATGGATGAAAATCAAATTACATTGCCGTGCCATACTAACAATGAGAGTAACAAGTATAAACTTTCTTTGCGTAAAAATAGGAGGCTCGTGATCAAAGCAGGGTCCTCGCCCGTAGTATCGTTAAGCAATCCTACTCACGAGACTATTTCACCCGCATAGGTCCTGTAGACCCGCATGAGGTCATCCGCCTCGCATGGGACTATTTCACCCGCATGGGACTATTTCACCCGCATGGATCCTGTGGACCCGCATGAGTACAAGCGCCGCACTTGCATCATGGGTAGCAAATCCATGGCATAAGTAGTAACCCGGGGTCTACCCCATAATAATAATAATAATAATACGTAACATAGCACAACCGGCTATCATACATAACATAAGCGCAACCGACTTATCATAACATAAACAAGTTAAGAAAATCCCGTAACTTCTTATTTAACATTAGTAATATATCCTCTCATTTTAGTTTACTTAAGGCACTAACATGTCATTTAAGAGAAAATCCGGGAATTCAACCCAAGTACCACGTACCTCTAACCTTTTAAGAAATGACTCCTTTTATATAAAACTTCCAAGATACTAATAACCGTAGTATCAAGTCACGACTACTTTTCAAGACAAGTCACATCTCCTTTTAGAAATATAATAGGCTCCTAAATCAAGTGACTTCATTTCTTTTAAAACCTTAGGCAATTAATGCCTTAAAATCAATTTGCCTTTCACAAATTCAAAGAATTTATCCGTACTTATTTTACTTAGAGTAAATCTTTCTTTATTAACCTTCCATAAAGCTAACATAACCAACTTCCCATAAAGTCGTTATATTAACGTTATACATTAGTCAAATACATTTTCCTAAATCCAAGGGACTTATACTTTTAAAACGAAACAATTATCATATACTTAAAACACTTCAAGTCTCTTAACCTTGAAAACTTAAAACATCCTTAATACTTTTTAAAGAAATGAGTTAATCCCCTTACTCACCAAACTTGGCCATCTTTAAAACAAGTAAGGGATATCAAAGCCGTGTACGTCTACCGTACTACATTAGTGCAACTAGTCATGCTCAAGAGATAGGAAAGTTCCACATACCTCTTCGGGTCAATCCATTTGTAAGTCCAATATACCACGCGTTGTATGCCAACCTATAATGACCATAATACGTCCATTAGTCTCTATCTTCAACGTAGAACATTCTAATTGAAACGTCCCTTATTCCTACGGAAAATTGGACAGCACTTCCTTTGTTTCTACATACTTTGCCACCTTTTTCAAGGCCGAATTCAATAAGCAAACACGCCACCTTCAAGGCTCAACAATCCAATCAACACAAAGGGGATTACACGCCTACTTGGACGTTTAAAATTCTGCCCCACAATACATAACAACTAATACAAACTACAAAGTCCAATTTGGCAATTTTGAGGTATAACAACATAACTTCTTATCCAATTCCTTTTTAATCCAATTTCTTATCCAATTCCTACATGTAATATCTCTAAAGGCAATATTGACAACTATAAGTCCTCTCTTCCACACATGCAACATAATATACTAGCAAAAGGGAAAGGATTGTTACCTTAGAGCTTACCCAAATTAGTCCAACAAATTTTTACTTGTCTTCTTTCCACAATCACCTCCACAAGCCTCCTACAAGCTTGTCAACATGTTTCCTTCTTGCCACCTTTTCAGAAATTTCTCTAGGCTTTGGTTTCTTCTTGAATTTTTAGAGAGAAGGGAGAGGAATTTTAGAGAGAAGGAAGATATTTTTAGAGAGAAGAAGAAGCTTTGAAGAATGAAGACTTGGTCAATAAATAGGACATGCAAAAATCAGATGGGGGGGGGGGACACTTGTCACCCTCCCATGGCCTTTTTAAAAGAAAATATCTGATTTTTCCACAGTTTTCTGCAAAAACTCTGCCTCGGCGCCGCGGCGCTGAAACCTCTGCGAACTTTCGAAACTTCCGGTGCCGCGGCCCTGCTTTCCGGCGCCGCGGCGCTGCAACCTCCGTGAATTCTCAGCATAACCGGCGCTGCGGCCCTGCATCCGGCGCCGCGGCGCTGTGGCCCCTGACCGAAAATGTTATCTGTTCGACTGCGCACCGAACTTGTAATTTCCATAACTTTCTACTCCGATATCCTATCGACGAACGGTTGGTTGCGTTGGAAACTAGACTCAACGAAATACGTACTAGGCCTTTGAAACCCTAGGAACTCTTAGTGTAACGGGACATAAACCGCCTCAAAGTTGACTGACAACCCGTCCGAAACATTCCGTCAACCCATCCTTCTAAAATTTAAAACTTAATTCCTTTCGTACGTTCTCATAAGCATGACCTGAACTACGGGATGTAACATTCTCCCCCCTTAGAAACATTCGTCCTGAATGTTCCTTCTAGGCTTACTCAAATCACAATATCGACATAGACCCTCTTAACTATTCTTCTTGCAAATAAAGACGCTCCACAGGGTCACAACAATACTTAAGCATGTACGCCAAATTTAAAAACTAACAAACAGGAAAGTGGTTTACCTGGAGGTGTAGAGAACAAGTGAGGATACTTCTTCATCATGTCCTCCTCTGCTTCCCATGTCATTTCCTCCATGTTCTCGTTCCGCCATAAGACCTTGACGGAAGCCACATCCTTTGTCCGTAGTCGCCTAACCTGACGATCGAGTATCGCTATGGGACTCTCCTCATATGATAGCCCCTCTTTCACCTGGACATCACAGATCGGGTGCACTCTAGATGGATCTCCAATACACTTCCGCAACATAGACACATGAAAAACTGGATGTACTGCCTCCAGATCGGACGGCAGATCGACTCATAGCAACCTTGCCTACCCTACGGACGATCCGGTAAGGCCCGATGTACCTTGGGCTAAGTTTCCTTCTTCCCAAACCTCATCACGCCGCCATGGGTGATACCTTGAGGAAGACCCATTCATCCACCTCAAACTCCAGTGTCGGCCGATGATCTGCGTCGACGACTTATCGACTACGGTGACAACAACCGCTCTGGATAAGCTTCACCTTATCCACTGCTTCGAATCAAGTGCGTCCGACTAAGCGAACTTCTTCCACCTCAAACCAACTATCGGTGACTGCACTTCCTCCGTATAAGGCCTCATAAGGCGCCATCCGGATACTAGAATGGTAGCTTTGTTGTTATATGCAAACTCCACAAGAGGTAAATGATCCTCCCTACCCACGAAATCGATAAGACGGCCCGCGACATATCCTCGAGTGTATGCGGATGATGCGCTCGACTGTCCGTCGATGCGAGGATGAAGCAGCGATCGAGACTCACTGCGTCCCTAATCCTTCGGAAGGACCTCGAAGTTAGCCGTGGCCCGGGCTCCTGCATGCGAAATAATCGATATAGGAACTCCGTGCAGTCTTACAATCTCTCGGATATACAATCTAGCATAATCCTCGGCCAAAAAAGTCGTCCTGACTGGAAGAAAATGGGCTGGTTTCGTCAGCCTGTCGATAATAACCCAGATGGAATCATGCTTCCTCTGAGTGTGGGATAACCCCGTAATAAAGTCCATATTGATCAATTCCCACTTCCATGTAGGAATCTCTATCGTCTGCAACAACCCACCAGGCTTCTGGTGCTCCACCTTGACCTGCTGACAATTCGGACACTGCGCCACAAACTCCGCAACGTCCCTCTTCAGGACATCCCACCAATATGTACACCTGAGTTCATGGTACATCTTAGTCGACCCCGGATGAATAGAGTAACGAGCACTATGTGCTTCCCCCAGAATCTGCTGACGAAGTTTTGTCACATCGGGAACACACAACCTGCCCTCAAATCTTAGCACCCCATCAGGTGCTACCTCAAATAGACTCTTCTCCTCCTGAAGACTTGTATATCGATACCGCACCATAATCGGATCCTCATACTGTCGCCTCTTCACCTCCTCGACAATGGAAGACTCGGCGACCTCTCGAACCCGAACCCTACTGCCGGGAACCAACCAAGCGAACCCAGGCTCGTGGTGATGTAACTCGCGGACCATGCCCTCTTCCTGCAGGCACACGGCGGACTACCCATCGATCTGCGACTAAGGGCATCTGCAACTACATTGGCCTTCCCAGGGTGGTATAGGATATCGACATCATAATCCTTAAGTAGCTCCAACCACCGTCTCTGCCGCAAGTTCGACTCCTGCGGTGAAGATATACTGGAGACTCTTGTGGTCTATGTAAATATCCACATGAACTCCATACAAATAATGTCTCCAGATCTTCAAGGCATGAATCACTGCTGCCAACTCTAAGTCATGTGTGGGATAGTTCTTCTCATGCTTCCTAAGCTGTCGAGATGCGTAAGCTATAACTTTCTGATCTTTGCGTCGGCCTCGACGCACTCGAGCCCGACCTGATCACAATAAACCACATATCCATCTAAACCCTCTGGAAGAGTAAGAACTGGGTTGGTCGTCAATTTCTCCTTCAATAACTGGAAACTCTTCTCACAAGCATCCGTCCACCGGAACATAACTGCTTTCTGAGTCAGCCTAGTCAAAGGTGCTGAAATGGAAGCAAACTTCTCCACGAATCTCCGATAATAACCCGCAAGGCCCAAAAAGATGCGCACCTCCGTTGGTGTAGTGGGTCTAGGCCAAGTCTTGACTGCCTCAATCTTTGCTGTATCAACTCGAATACCATCGGGCCCGATAACATGCCCTAAGAAAGCCACTGAAGCCAACAAAAACTCGCATTTCGAAAACTTGGCATACAATTGCGGTCGGAGGACTCAATACCGCGCCAAATGATCTGCATGTTCTTGCTCTGTGCGCGAATAAACCAGGATATCATTAATGAATACTATAACGAACATATCCAAGAATGGCTTGAACACCCGGTTCATCAAATCCATGAATACTGTTGGGGCGTTGGTCAACCCGAAAGACATCACTCTGAACTCATAGTGCCCATATCGGGTCTGAATGCGATCTTTGGGATATCGCCTCTCTAACTCGCACTTTGATGATAACCGGACGCGAGTCTATCTTGGAAAAACACCTCGCCCCTGCAATGGTGGATGGTGGAATAGATATCGGTCAGTGTCGACGATATATCAATGCAAAACTCGATCTCCTCTCGGAGGATACGAAGCTCGTGCGGGAATACGTGCGAAACTCTCTAACAATCGGATCGATGAAGGTGCGTATCTCGACCTCGATATCGAATACCTAACCATATGGTAGATATACCCTTCCACCATTTTCCTAGCCTTGAGGTAAGAAATAAACCTACCGCCGGCGGCGTAGTATTCCCTTCCACTCGATGGCAGGCTCAGAAAGCTGGAACCGTGCGATCTCTCTCTACATTGGCATAGCAAGACACTAGCCAATCCATACCATAATCACATCAAAGTCGTCATATCCAACTCTATCAAGTCGGCCAGGTCGGACGTATATAGTCATTGGCAAGCCTTATATACCTCGGCTACCCGGCTGAATCACTCTTGGCGTAGCCACCTCAAAAGGTTTTCTGGACTCGGGCTCTACCCCTAGTCTACCCGCAATATGAGGAGATATATAGGACAAGGTAGAACCTGGATCTATCAAAGCATATACATCACAGCATGAAACCAATAATGTACTTGTGACGACATCCGGTGGCGCCTCACGGTCTGGCGGTGGACATAGCATAAATGCGGTTACGAGGACCGGCTGGGCTGGGACCCCTACCACGACCCTGCCGCGGCTGCTGGTCGTGAACACCACGCCTCGGGCGCATGACCACCGAAGGCGAAGATCCGAAGAATCGACCACATCGGTGAACCATAACACTCCCGCTGCCTCTGGTCGGACAATCTCTCTTCAAGTGGCCCTGCTGGCCACAAGAGTAACAAGCTCCTGGAGGAACACGACATCCCCCATTATGGTAATCACCACATCGACCACACCGAGGCATAGGTGGCCTCGTCTGACTGGAACTCTGGTTCCTCTGCGGGAACGAAGCCACGGAGCCGTATCGCCTTTGAATACCATGGACGCCCGGAAGACGGTGAAGGAGCGCTCTGAACCGTCTGAGGTGCAAATCTGGTGTGCTACTGAGATTGTCTACCTCGAAAACTACCAGAGGACCCTGCTGTCCTGGCCCTCTTCTGCTGATATCTATCAATCCGTCGGCCCCTACGTTCGCACGCAGTCGTAAGCTGCATGCGGGCAATGTCCATGCCCGGCTGAAGAGCTACTCCCGTGCAACTCTCTGCTAAGTAATCATCGAGTCCGGTGACATATCAATGTACTCTGTCCTCCATGTCTGTCACTAAAGCGGGGACATACCGAGCCAACGAGTCAAACTCTACGTTGTACTCCCGGACCGTCCGCCCACTCTGTCTTAACGTCAGAAATTTATCGGCCCGAGCTCTCCTCATCTGCGGAGGCAAGAAATGGCTAAGAAACGCCTCTGAGAACTCGTCCCAAACAACTGGAAGCGTATGCTCCCCCCGGGACAGTTCCCATGAATCAAACCAGTCAACTGCAGTATCACGCAGCCGATGTGAACCCAAAACTACCGACTCTGTCTCCGAGGCCTTGACACTCTCATGATCCTCTGTAACTGTCGGATAAACTCCTGAGGATCATCCTCAGGCCTCGACCCATAGAACTCTGGTGGGCTGCAACTCAAAAAGTCCCGAAGTCTCGAGCTATCAGATCTGGGGTGAACTACGGTCTGGCCGAATCGTCTCCGTCGTCCTCCCGCTAGACATGATCCTGGCTAATAACTGGGCCATCTCCTTGTAGCCCATATCCTCTGCTCCAGGCTGTGTAACTGGAGGCTCAGGTACCGTGGTCTCAGTAGCCGCTGCTGCTGCTCCGAACTCTGCTAGGGTTGGCGACGTCGTGGAACTCGCCGTCCGAAACATCATCTCAGGTAAGGACTGGGCTTGTGCCCTCGTAACCCTCTGTGTCCTACTAGCAGCTCCCTCAGCTGCCTTGCCCTTCTGGGCCGCGGTTGCCTTGCGTAGAGGCATAACTGATACATAAAAGTATGTCAAAGGAAGTTCAACCTGTAACACAGCTCTATTGCACGATCTTAGAGTGAAAGAATGGAAATCAATCCTAAATATCCTGTAGCCTCCTGACTATAGATGTGGTGCACAACACACCGATAATCAAGACTCTACTAGATACGGCCTGTAGACCCTTTCCGAGGATTAACTGCTCTGATACCACTTTTGTCACGACCCGACCTCGGATCCGTGACTGGTGCTTTACCCCGGGCACCCTTGTGATACAACATCAGAGAAAAACAGAAGAAATAAACTCACAAACAAGAAACCATATAAAATATGAAACAGACTAACCCAAAATGACTACCTTTCCGTAAACATAAATATAACAAAAACTGAACAGTTATATCCTTTACAACCCAATTTATACCAGGACTACAGGCCTCTAAGAGTTTGTAACAACTATGACGGGACAGGGCCCCGTCATACCCCTGAATGTACATAATATCTACCACATCAGGGAGAACCGTACCAAAAGTCAAGCCTCCGGAGAAATGGAGCTTCTGACACCTGAGCAAAGATCCTAAGAATGAGGATCCACCACACTTACCACTACCCGGCATGAACGCAGCCAGGAAGGGTCGATGTGATATGTACCAAGTATGTAAATCGGAAAATCGTAATAATATCATAAGTCTAAAATAAGCTGGAGTCATGGATGAAAATCAAATTACATTGCACTGTGCCTTACTAACAATGAGAGTAACAAGTATAAACTTTACTGCATAAAAATAGGAGGCCCATGATCAAAACAGGGTCCCTCGCCCGTAGTATCATTAAGCAATCCTACTCCTGGGACTATTTCACCCGCATAGGTCCTGTGGACCCGCATGAGGTCATCCGCCTCGCATGACACTATTTCACCCGCATGAGACTATTTCACCCGCATGGATCCTGTGGACCCGCATGAGTACAAGTGCCGCACTCGCATCATGGGTAGCAAATCCATGGCATAAGTAGTAACCAGGGGTCTACCCCGTAATAATAATAATAATACGTAACATAGCACAACCGAATATCATACATAACATAAGCGCAATCGGCTTATCATAACATAAGCAAGTTAAGAAAATCCCCTAACTTCTTATTTAACATTAGTAATATATCCTCTCATTTTAATTTACTTAAGACACTAACATGTCATTTAAGAGAAAATCCGGGAATTCAACCCAAGTACCACGTACCTCTAACCTTTTAAGAAATGAATCCTTTTATATAAAACTTCCAAGATACTAATAACTGTTGTATCAAGTCACGACTACTTTTCAAGACAAGTCACATTTCCTTTTAGAAATATAATAGGCTCCTAAATCAAGTGACTTCATTTCTTTTAAAACCTTAGGCAATTAATGCCTTAAAATCAATTTGCCTTTCACATATTCAAAGCATTTATCCGTACTTATTTTACTTAGAGTAAATCTTTCTTTATTAACCTTCCATAAAGCTAACATAACCAACTTCCCATAAAGTCGTTATATTAACGTTATACATTAGTCAAATACATTTTCCTAAATCCAAGGGACTTATACTTTTAAAACGAAACAAGTATCATATACTTAAAACACTTCAAGTCCCTTAACCTTGAAAACTTAAAACATCCTTAATACTTTTTAAAGAAATGAGTTAATCCCCTTACTCACCAAACTTGGCCATCTTTAAAATAAGTAAGGGATATCAAAGTCGTGTACGTCTACCGTACTACATAAGTGCAACTAGTCATGCTCAAGAGATAGGAAAGTCCACATACCTCTTCGGGTCAATCCACTTGTAAGTCCAATATACCACGCGTAGTATGTCAACCTATAATGACCATAATACATCCATTAGTCTCTATCTTCAACGTAGAACATTCTAATTGAAACGTCCCTTATTCCTATGGAAAATTGGACAGCACTTCCTTTGTTTCTACATACTTTGCCACCTTTTTCAAGGCCGAATTCAATAAGCAAACACGCCACCTTCAAGGCTCAACAATCCAATCAACACAAAGGGGATTACACGCCTACTTGAACGTGTAAAATTCTGCCCCACAATACATAACAACTAATACAAACTACAAAGTCCAATTTGGCAATTTTGAGGTATAACAACATAACTTCTTATCCAATTCCTTTTTAATCCAATTTCTTATCCAATTCCTACATGCAATATCTCTAAAGGCAATATTGACAACTATAAATCCTCTCTTCCACACATGCAACATAATATACTAGCAAAAGGGAAAGGATTGTTACGTTAGAGCTTACCCAAATTAGTCCAACAAATTTTTACTTGTCTTCTTTCCACAATCACCTCCACAAACATCCTACAAGCTTGTCAACATGTTTCCTTCTTGCCACCTTTTCAGAAATTTCTCTAGGCTTTGGTTTCTTCTTGAATTTTTAGAGAGAAGGGAGAGGAATTTTAGAGAGAAGGAAGAGATTTTTAGAGAGAAGAAGAAGCTTTGAAGAATGACCAAGTCTTCAAGACTTGGTCAATAAATAGGACATGCAAAAATCAGATGGGGACACTTGTCACCCTCCATGGCCTTTTAAAAGAAAATATCTGATTTTCCTCAGTTTTTTCGCAAAAACTCCGCCTCGGCGCGCCTGCGGCCCGGTGCGCTGAAACCTCTGCGAACTTTCGGAACTTCTAGTGTCGCGGCCCTGCTTTTCGGCGCCGCGGCGCTGCAACCTCCGTGAATTCTCAGCATAACCGCGGCCACTGCATCCGTGTAGTACTGGCAGCCTCGACCGAAAATGTTATCTGTTCGACTGCGCACCGAACTTGTAATTTCCATAACTTTCTACTCCGATATCCTATCGACGAACGGTTGGTTGCGTTGGAAACTAGACTCAACGAACTACGTACTAGGCCTTTGAAACCCTAGGAACTCTCAGTGTAACGGGACATAAACCGCCTCAAAGTTGACTGACAACCCGTCCGAAACATCCCGTCAACCCATCCTTCTAAAATTTAAAACTTAATTCTTTTCGTACATTCTCATAAGTATGACCTGAACTACGGGGTGTAACAGTAGCCACTCAAAAGGTTTTATGGACTCGGGCTCTATCCCTATTCTACCAGCAATATGAGGAGATATATAGGACAAGGTAGAACCTGGATCTATCAAAGTATATACATCACAACATGAAACCAATAATGTACCTGTGACGACATCTGGTGACGCCTCACGGTCTGACGGTGGACATAGCATAAATGCGATTCGAGGACCATTGGGCGGACACCACCACGACCCTGTCGCGGCTGCTGGTCCGTGAAACACGCCTCGGCGCATGACCACCGAGGATGAAGATCCAGCAACTGACCCTGTCGGCTGAACCATAACATTCCCGCCGCCTCTGGTCGGACAATCTCTCTTCAAATGGCCCTGCTGGCCACAAGAGTAACAAGCTCCTGGAGGAACACGACACCCCCCACGATGGTAATCACCACATCGACCACACCGAGGCATAGGTGGCCTCGTCGGCCGAACTCGTTCCTCCGGGAACCCGAAGCCACGGAGCCCTCACCTTTGAATACCCTGGACGTCCGGAAGACGGTGGAGGAGCGCTCTGAACCGGCTGAGGTGCAAATCCGGTCTGCTGCTGAGGTTGTCTGCCTCGAAAACTACCAGAGGACCCTGCTGTCCTGGCCCTCTTCTGCTGATATCTATCAATCCGTCGGCCCCTACGTTCCTCACACCCAAGTGCATAAGCCTGCATGCGGGCAATGTCCATGCCCGATCAAGAGCTACTCTCTGCAACCTCGCTAAGTAATCATCGAGCCACGTGACATAGCGGTGCACTCGCCTCCATGCGCCACTAAAGCGGGGGCGTCTGAGCCAATGAGTCAAACTCTACGTTGTACTCCTGCACCGTCCGCCGCCTGTCTCAATGTCGAATCTATCGGTCGAGCTCTCCTCATCTGCGAGGCAAGAAATGGCTAAGCGCCTCGAGAACTCGTCCCAAACAGGTGAGCGCATGCTCCCAGGACGGTTCCGTGAATCAAACCGGTCAAGCTGCGATCACGCGGCGATGTGAACCAATACTACCGACTTTGTCTCGAGGCCTTGATCACTCTCATGATCCAGAATCGTCGGATAAACTCCCGAGGATCATCCTCGGGCCTCGACCATAGAACTACGGTGAGGCTGACTCAAAAGTCCGAAGTCTCAAGCTATCGATCGGGGTGAACTACGGTACAATGAAACCGTTGTCTCCGTCGTCCTCCGCTTGCCCACGATCACGGCCAATAATCGGGCCATCTCTCAGAGCTCATATCCTCTCGCTCCAGCCGTAATCGAGGCTTAGGTACCGCGTCTCGATGGCCGCCTTGCCCAACTCGCTGGGCCGTGGCGGCGTCGTGGAACTCGTCGTCCAAACATCACCTCGTAAGGATCGGGCACGTGCCTCGTAACCTCTGCGCCTACTAGCGGCTCTCACCGCTTTGCCCTTCACGGGCGCGGTTGCCTTGCGTAGAGGCATAACTGATACATAAAAATATGTCAGAGGGAGTTCAACCTATAACACAGCTCTATTGCACGATCTTAGAGTGAAAGAATGGAAACCAATCCTAAATATCTTGTAGCCTCCTGATTATAGATGTCGTGCACAACACACCGATAATCAAGACTCTACTAGATACGGCCTGTAGACACTTTCCGATGATTAACTGCTCTGATACCACTTTTGTCACGACCCGACCTCGGGCCCGTGACTGATGCCTTACCCCGGGCACCCTTGTGATACAACATCAGAGAAAACCAGCGGAAGTAAACTCATCAACAAGAAACCATATAAAATATAAAACAGGCTAACTCAAGATGGCTACCTTTCCGTAAATATAAATATAACAAAACTGAACAGTTACATCCTTTACAACCCAATTTATAACAGGACTACAGGCCTCTAAGAGCTTGTAACAACTATGACGGGACAGGGCCCCATCATACCCCTGAATGTACATAATATCTACAACATCAGGGAGAATCGTACCAAAAGTCAAGTCTCCGGAGAAATGGAGCTTCTGACACCTGATCAAAGATCCTAAGAATGAGGATCCACCACCTGCTTACCCCTACCTGCGCCATGAACGCAGCCCCCGAGGAAGGGGGTCAGTACACATTATGTACCAAGTATGTAAAACTGAAAAATACTGTAATTATATCATAACTCTAATAAAGCTGGAGACATGGGTGATAATCAAATACAGTGCACTGTGCCTTACTAACAATGAGAGAAACAAGTATAAACTTTACTGCATAAAATAGGAGGCTCATGATCAAAACAGGGTCACTCGCCCGTAGTATCATTAAGCAATCCTACTCCTGGGACTATTTCACCCGCATAAGTCCTGTGGACCCGCATGAGGTCATCCGCCTCGCATGGGACTATTTCACCTGCATGAGACTATTTCACCCACATGGGCCCGGTGGCCCCGCAATGAGTACAAACGCCGCACTCGCATCATGGGTAGCAAATCCATGGAATAAGTAGTAACCCGGGATCTACCCCGTAATAATACATAACCTAGCACAACCGGCTATCATACATAACATAAGCGCTACCGGCTTATCATAACAAAAGCAAGTTAAGAAATCCCATAACTTCTTAATAACATTATTAATATATCCTCTCATTTTAGTTTACTTAAGGCACTAACATGTCATTTAAGAGAAAATCCGGGAATTCAACCCAAGTACCACGTACCTCTAGCCTTTTAAGAACGATTCCTTTTTATATAAAACTTCCAAGATACTAACAACCGTAGTATCAAGTTACGACTACCTTTCAAGACAAGTCACATTTCCTTTTAGAAATATAATAGGTTTCTAAATCAAGTGACTTCATTTCTTTTAAAACCTTTGGCAATTGATGCCTTAAAATCAATTTGCCTTTCATAAATTCAAATCATTTATCCATACTTATTTTACTTAGAGTAAATCTTTCTTTTGTTAACCTTCCATAAAGCTAATCTAACCAACTTCCCATAAAGTCGTTATATTAACTTTATACATGAGTCAAATACCTTTCCCTATATCCAAGGGACTTATACTTTTAAAACGAAACAAGTATCATATACTTAAAATACTTCAAGTCCCTTAACTTTGAAAACTTAAGACATTCTTAATACTTTTTAAAGAAGTGAGTTAATCCCCTTACTCACCAAACTTGGCCATTCTTAAAACAAGTAAGGGATATCAAAGTCTTGTACGTCTACCGTACTATATAAGTGCAACTACTCATGCTCAAGAGATAGGAAAGTTCCACATACCTCTTCGGGTCAATCCACTCGCAAGTCCAATATACCGCACGTAGTATGTTTAACCTATAATGACCATAATACGTTCATTAGCTTCTAGCTTCAACGTAGAACATTTCTAATTGAAAAGCCCCTTATTCTACGGCAAATTGGACAGCACTTCCTTTGTTTCTACATACTTTTCCACCTTTTCAAGGTCCGATATCAACTACTAAACGCCACATTTAAGGCCCAACACCAAAGAATACAAGGGATTACACGCCTAACTTGGACGTGTAAAATTCTACCCCACAATACAACATAAACAATCCAATAAGTTTAAAGTATTATCTTGGCTATAACATATTCACATATCACCCTTATCCAATCCTTTCAACTCCAAATTGTATTTCCTACATGCAATATATCTAAGAGCAATATTTACAATTACAAGTCCTTTCTTCCACACATGCAACACAATTTACTAGCAAAAGAGAAAGGGTTGTTACCTTAGAGCTTACCCAAATTAGTCCAACAAATTTCACTTGCCTTCTTTCCACAATCACCTCCACAAACCTCCTACAAGCTTGTCAACATGTTTCCTTCTTTCCACTTTTTCTGAAATCCTCTAGGTCTTGGTTTCTTCTTGAATTTCTAGAGAGAAGGGAGAGGAATTTTAGAGAGAAGGAAGAGAGATTTTTAGAGAGAAGAAGGTTTTTGGAAGAATGACCAAGTCTTCAAGACTTGGTCAAATAAATAGAATTTCCACTAACTCATATGGAAGGGACACTTGTCACCCTCCCATGGCCTTTTAAAAGAAAATATCTGATTTTTCCCCCAGTTTTCGCAAAAAAAACCCGCCTCGGCCTGCCGTGTATGTGGCTAAACCCCGAATTTTCAGACTTGGCGCGGCCCTGCATTCCGGCGCTGCAACTTCAGAGAATTTCAGCATATCCGGCGCCGCGGCCCTGCATCCGGCGCCGAGGCGCTGTGGCCCCTGACCGAAAATTTATTTTTCTGCTCGACTGCGCACTGAACTTGTAACTTCCATAACTTTCTACTCCGATGTCCTATCGACGAACGGTTTGTTGCGTTGGGAACTAAACTAAACGAAATACATACTAGGCCTTTGAACCAGCTACGAACTCCTAATAAAATGGGTCATAAACCTCCTCGAAGTTGACTAAAAAAAACTCGTCCGAAATATTCCGTCAACCCATTATTCTAAAATTTAAGTCTCAATTCCTTTCGTACGTTCTCAAAAGCATGACCTGAATTACGGGGTGTAACAGATAGCGTCATCTAATCTAAGCTTATAATCATGCTCAAGACGTATATCGTGCTCTTCACTAAGGAAACACTAAAACATCACATAATTCCAAATATAGATGCAACACCGTATACTTAGGTATAAAGGTCGATTAACAACATCATAGAGTAATTAGCTAATAGAACATCACAACCCGTAGAAAACACATACTCCAGAGACATAAAATACAGAAAAACAAACTAGATTTTAAAGGATATGGATTTTACTAACTAGACACGGAGAGCAATTACAAAGCGGGTGTTTAGATTTCTAATCACACGGGTTCTCCCACACACATCGCGAATACGAGTAAACCATTCCCAGATTGGTATCAACATTATAGTGTTTGTAAATATAGCTAAAGGGTACTACAACATTTATGGATCCATCCTAACATGCTTCACATTAGTTTAACACGCAAATCACACCAGCGTTCCGCAAGCAACAAACATCGTACAAACCATAAAAAATGCAAATTTAAACAGAAAGTTGAGAAAAGTGATGAGTTTACCTTCTCCGGGCAGCAAACCGAGGCAGCGTATCAAGTCGTTGATCCGCTCGGAAGATTTGTTGTGATGCGATTAAAAGGGCAAAGCTTTTGATTTAAAAATAGTTGCTGGCTCGTGACTGATATTGTAACGAAGAAAGGGTTTTGAATTTCCTACTCTTAGACTGCTAATTTTCGGATGCTGAGTCATTAACCGATAGACTGCTCATTTTTTTGACTGCCTCTTGCCTAGTTTTCTCCCAATTTCTGGATGTTGGTCCATGGGCTGCTAAAATTTTCGATTTGCTTCCCCTTCGTTGTTAATTTTTCTTGATTTTGAGGGGGTTCCTCTGTGTAAAAACGCATTTTTTTTGCATGTGTATATTGATTGGTTTATATAGTCTTAACTTTGGGTCCTAAAATTGGTAGGCTTTGATTATGATTTTGGGCTGATTTGAAGGAGATTTGTCATGGTTTTGAGATTGATTTCGTGCAATTTTTGGACTGATTTTGTATTATTGATTAAGGTATGAGATTTGGGTTGTAAATGGTAAGTTTCGATTTGGTAAGATTGGGGCTGATTTGTTAGTTGATTTGGTGCAAGATTCGTCGGATTCTCCGGCGAGAATCCCGGCTGGCGAGGGGAGCGAGGTGCGGTGAGTTAGCTGCTAGTTCTTAGTCTTCTTTTTTGTGTTTGGACGATGGGGGGATAAAGGGCTGAGGGGAGTGGGCCGCGGGTTTTGGGTAGTTGGGCTGGGCGATTTTAATAGGTTTTGGGCTATGGGTATTTAATTGGGTATTAGTTTTGGGAGTTAGTTTTAGGTATTAAAAATTAATTAATGGGAAATAAATGGGGGTTTAAATTATTATTAAATTATTTAAATGTTAAATACATATATGATATTTAAGGATTGCTTAATGTTTTTATAAATGCGACGTTATTATTAAAACGCATGTATTAGATTAAAATTAGTTTAATAGGGGTTTAAATTATAAATAATAATTATGGAATTGTCTTGCGTATTAATAAACGTGAATATAATTTTAAGGAATGCTTGATGCGACGCCATTATTAAATTATTTATTTATTTACGTATTTATTATTACTAAATGCGGACGTAATATTTATGGAGTGCTTAATGCTTAGAATGTCATTATTGAATTACTTATTTATATATTTACGCGGTGTTAAAATATTAAATGCGGGCGTATTGTGTAATTAGTATTTAATGTGATGTCGTTATGAGAATGCTTATTTGTGCATGTATTATGTTTTATTATTATAAAATTGTTAACATCATTTTCAAAAAATTAGTGTAATTTTATAGTTAATGATTGGACGAGATGGTCAAAATTGGGTGTCAACACCGAAAATGGAAGAATAAATTTATATGGAACGACCCGAGAGGTATGTGGTTCCATGGCTAGAGAAGAAAGTCTATCGACTTGTCAAATATCTGTATGGGCTGAAACAGGCCCGAGGCAATGGCACGAAACATTCGACAGTATTCTGCTATCGAAGGATTTCTCCATTAATAAGTGTGACAAATGTGTCTACATGAAAGATAATTCTGACTCGTTCATGATATGCCTTTATGTAGATGACATGTTGATCACATGTAATAGTCCTAGTTTTATCCTAGAGACTGAGGGTATGTTGAAATGATGTTTCATTATGAAGGATATGTGTATTGCAGATGACATCTTATGAATTGAAATCTCTAATACATCTAACGGACTGGTCTAAATCCAAACTCATTTGTGAGGTATTTAACAGTCTTGTTGATGTCACCAATGGATATGAATCATAGAATTGATTGGAATCATGGTGCACCCATATACCATGAGAGATAGGCACATGTCACATGTAGTTTAATGTATTTTACACACTATAACTGACCTGGTAATCAGCTTATATAGAAGATCTGTTAAACTAAGGTTCACTCGTGATTCTGGAAATGATCGATAGAAGGCGTTAAATCTGTCACGACCCAATTCACGAGTCGTGATGGCACCTACCCTATTCCCTCGAGTAGGCGAACAATATTCTCAATAACAAGTTAAAGCAGCGGAAAATAAATAAAGAAAAAGAAGTTATAAAGTCTTAATACTTAAATGGTTACGACATTCCCCAAAATCTGGTCAAAAGGGTACAAGAGCACTAACAAATCTGAAAAATAGAAGTCTGAAGAAATGCCCGAATGCTACATATTGTCTGTCAATAACCAAAGAAAAATGGAATTAACTAAGAAGCCCTTCAGGGGCCACGGACGACTAAGTAGCTCACCCTGAATGACTAGAAGATGCCCACCTCGCGAATCAGTCACGGGGCGTAGAACTGAAACCTGGATCATACTCTGAACTCAGCAAAAGTGCAGCAAGGGTAGTATCAGTACACACTAGTACCGGTAAGCATCATAGGCTGACAATGATTAGACAACGCATGAAGAAGTTGAAACCAACAAGTAGCACATAGAGCAATCAGACATGGTCACGTATCATATACAAACAAAGTGTAAAGAAATCATGAAATCAATCAAGACAGATATAATTCACCAAATGATCAGTCAAAATATGAGTGGATGAATGCAATGCAATGCAATGCAATGCAATGTGGATGAATGCGATGCAATGCAATAGCCACCTCTCTCACTCCGCTCTCCGGTAGAAACGTCGGAGGCAATCACTCCCGCTCTCCGATAGAAACCTTGGAGGCAATCACTCCCGCTCTCCGACAGAAACCTCGGAGGCAATCACTCCCGCTCTCCGGCAGAAACCTCAGAGGCAATCACTCCCGCTCTCCGGCAGAAACCTCGGAGGCAATAACTCTCGCTCTCCGGCAGAAACCTCGGAGGCAATCACTCCCGCTCTCCGGCAGAAACCTCGGAGGCAATCACTCCAGCTCTCCGGCGGAAACCTCGGAGGCAATCACTCCCGCTCACCGACAGAAACCTCGGAGGCAATCACTCCCGCTCTCTGGCAGAAACCTCGGAGGCAATCACTCCCGCTCTCCGGTAGAAACCTCAGAGGCAA
Organism: Przewalskia tangutica; assembly: GCA_029844215.1. Lineage (NCBI taxonomy): Eukaryota > Viridiplantae > Streptophyta > Magnoliopsida > Solanales > Solanaceae > Przewalskia > Przewalskia tangutica. The sequence goes on along the minus strand of CM056720.1, from coordinate 136,236,004 downwards.
TCTCTCACCTCACCATCATCACAAAATAATATGGAAAGTATATCAGACATGATATCAAGTCTCAACACGTGTCACCAATATACAATCAACAAGTACAAGTCAAATCAGGTGATAATCATAGAAAATAACACATATGGCGACATGCCCACATAAAAGCTGACGGAACCAACGTAATAGTAATTCATCTCCACCTCCTGCCCGAAGGCCTATCATGCTATCCTCGTCACTTCCTACGACTACATACGATTCTCTAATCAGAGTCTAACTAAAGTAAACCATAACTTACCTCAATGGCGAGCGGGTGCCACGAACAATCAAGCCAATGCATTTCCCTTGCGTAGAGCCTCTGAAAGCTTAAAATCTAGAAAATATGCGAACTGCGTTATAATACGAATCTAAGGACACCCACCTTGCTATATTTATATTAACAATATTTTTACCATTTCAATTCTATGACTAAACCCCTACACATATTTTTTCCAGAATATTTTGTAAAACAAGGCAGAACTTTGAACAGTCATATCTTTCAAACCACAAGTCGGATTTATCTCCGTAAGATCTCAAACTGACGGGAACAAAGAAATATACAACTTTCATTCAGCCCATACTTTTATATTCCTTACGGATTTGTACAGTTTTTCATGTTTTATAGGCTGCTCGTATGGATTTTTTGTAAAACAAGGCAGAAACATTAAGCAGTCATAACTTTCAAACCACAAGTCGGATTTATCTCCGTAAGATCTCAAACTGACGGGTACAAAAAAATCTACAACTTTCATTCAGCCCATACTTTTATATTCTTTACAGATGTATATCACGTTTTTACCAACTGCTGTAATGATAATCCTCAAGTTTCTCTTGTTCAAACAGATTGTGGAATTTTCGTGTAATGACTCCTTAAAAACAAAATTGATTTCATTCTACAACACATCATTATAAGGATTATAAATAGATTAACTCAACTATAAACATAGATTCTAACCTGAATTTAGTTGAGCATTTCTTCCTCGCCTTGCTACTAGGGTTTTCTTGATTTTCTTTCTTTTGTTTTTTCTTTGTTTTCTTGTTTTAGGTTTTCCCCCTCCCTTTTTTTTCTTGAAAACGTTTCCTACCCCAAAGTAGTGGGCTTGAGCCACTTTATTTACTTAATTAAAATTTCATGCCCTATTTCATATATTAAAATCCTCTAATTAAAATACCTTATAGTATCATACTCCTTTCGTATTTTTAAAGTGTTAAACGACTAAACGGGTCGTTACAAAATCGAATATGATGATATCTGAAATATTTGCTTATCTACGGCTTATGGTATTCTGGATGTCAGCGGTTCTGGGAGAACACAGTGATGCAAACTGGACATCGAATTTGGAGAACACCAAAGCCACACGTGGATGTGTATGGTGTGTCTTTGAAAATCCTCTAAGCAAATTTGCATCGGCCGATTCGTAATGGAATCAGAGTTTATCACTTTGGACAAAGCATGAAAAGAAGTTGCATGAAAAGAAGTTGAGTAACTTCACGACCTCTTAAGGGATGTCCCTTATTTGGAGAAACTTGTGCCTTCGTTAGTTATACACTGTGAGAGCACGGATGATGACGTCTGGTCATTTTAGTCAGATACATAGGTCGTATGGCAGTTGATCATCATGGGTGTTACTTCATTGATTACTAATCAAAGGATATATCAGACCTTTTAACTAAGGGACTACACGAAGATCAAGATTTATGCATGTCTAGGGGAATAGGCATAAAACCCAAACAATAAGAACTGATATGGTGGAAATCCAAACTTACTGACTAGAGATCCCAGGAGCTAGGTTCAATGAAAAAACTAAATCGTAAAGGTTCAGTTGAGTGCTTCGGTGGAAGCAAGAGCACTTCGGATGATGATTTCTGTAAAGAAACATGAATCCAAAGTCGTTCCCACGATAGAACTTAAAGTTATACATGCATGGTGGGTAGAGGTTAAGTGTTTGAAACCTTTAATGATCCTCACCGGTTGAGGTTAGGTTTGGGGAAATTTTTAATGGTGTCTAACACTTGTGAAGTGAGGTATAGCAGGATACCTTGTATGAAACCACTTATTTAAGTGCGACGACATGCCGCCTCAAATAAACGCACTTAAGAATCTAAGAAATGTCCACGACCACAACAAACACAACATTAAGAAAAATTAAGTAAGGAAAGTTATTGTGTTGGTAACGTTATCTAGGCTGACACTAAATATTGACGGTTTAAGATATCACATTCACTGCGCAGTAAGTAAGTTCTATGGTATTCAACTATGAAAGGTTCAAAGCTAAGGCTACCTATTCAGATGCAACATCGGTCCGCCAAAAGATTGCTAGAAAGACACCTTGTGAGTGCCCCAATATCTCTTTCAAAAGGGGATTGTTGGAAATTTACTAATGTGGAATTATGTTTAACCCATTATTTATGACTCGAACAATTGGGGCCCCGCACGTCAGAAACGTCATTTCCACACATGTGCACTCGTAGTGTCAAGTATCATAAATTTCATTAGTGAAAGAGATTTTGGTACATAAGTAAAATGTATGAGACATAAAATGATGGATGATCGTTGGTTAAATGACGAGTGTTCCACATTGGTAAATGAAGAAAAAAGTGTACGAAGTGTAAGATTGAAATAAGTTGAAAATCACCGCGGAGCCGCGGGCGAGCAACCTCGCCGAGCCACGTCGCTAGTCGATGATTCACCATCGAGATCGGCCGCGGCGCTAATTTTGTAACGTCGCGGCACTTCCCAAGCAGCTTGTGCGATGGGAGACGAAAAGTTTCTGACTTTTGGGCTGATTTTAGAGCATTGAACCCTCATTACTTGGCACTTGCATTCAGCCATTATTTGGCTGATTGTAACCTCTTAATAAGTTCCATTACATGGCTATTGAAGGCCATTAGTTGGCTAGTTGAGGGGTCATCTTCCTTACACTATATATTGAGGCCTTTGGCTCAATTGGAGATGTACCACTCTCAACACTTGTCACTACATTCAGATGTTTTGAACTTCTTCCTCTCTAGCATACTTTCATACACTCAAGGTTCTTCTTGAGAAACACTTGAGTTTCCTTTGCTCATTTGTCAGTTGTTGTTTTATCTTGTGAGATAATTTCCCACTAATATAAAAAGATATATACGGGACAATCTTGTCTGAAGGACAGAGTGAATATCACTCGACTCAGCAGCGCCCTTATAACGCTATCGAATTTAGTGTCTCTTGGTTTTAGGTTATCAAGATGAAGGAGCTTGCTGAAATTGGAATAAAGATTCAAGTCTGGTTCAAGGACATAACCCTTATTCACTACAAAGGGCTTGTTTTTGCCATAATACTTGTTTACTAAAAGCTTGTTGTTTTTGTAATCCCTATTGTTTACCCTTTCTAAGTACTTGTAATAGTTAGTTACTATTCTTGTACATCCATTTTTATCCAACATAATATTTACAAAGTATAGATTTACGTTCATTGGATATAATTTTTACTATGAGAACATATATACATACAATGCTCAAACAAGATTACAAGACATAGTGTTGTATATTTTCAGCAAAATCAAAAGTCACCATTGATGTGATGCCTCTTCAAAATTAGGTGGAGTCTGTTAACATAATTCATATTTACTTTGAATTTGACAGACGCAACCTTTCCCAATAGCCACCATTGATGCCTCTTGGAGGTGTCTGTTGGTGATAAAAAGGCATCTCCAATGGATGTGATATCTCTATAAGTAGAAAAGATATTTTCTCAAAAGAAAATATAAACAGAAAAGAAAAGAATTATAATTTCAAAAAAAGAAAAAAGAATCAAAACTTGTGTTTTCTTTTCCCTTTCTCTAAGCATCATCATAAACTTCATTCTGTGTGTTCTTGGTTGAATCAAGGGAGTACAAACTTTGAATCAACATCATTTTTAGGGCTTAATTGATCCTGAAGGCAATATTTATGTGACCTATTGTACTCGCCAATTTATTGGAAAGGGTCGAAACAATTGTCTAAAAGAATCTGCATAAGAGCCTTGAAGTCAGAAAATAACAATTATGTGTCTGTGTTTCATCCTGTTAGTATCAACATCACAACAATTTTTAGATAATTATTTCCATAGAGGGTGAAATTTCAATTATTGCTCAATCATTGCAGGTAATGAACCAGACTTTGAATTGAACGTTTTGATGGTGAGGGTTTCACTCGTTGGCAAAAGACTATCAAATTTTTCTTGATGACTATCAAGTTATGGTACATCTTTAAAGATGGTTTGGAGGAAATTCCTGATGCGACTCCAACCGACAATGATGAATTTAAGGTCAAACGGAAGAAACGTCAAGAGGATGATTTTATGTGTCGTGGTCATATTTTGAATGCTCGAGGGGCCAATGTTTACAATGCCCATCGAAGTCTTGAAACAACAAAGGAATTGTGGACTGTGCTAGAAAATAAGTACAAAATTTCTGAAGCGAATAACAAGAAATTTCTTATCTGTAACTTCATGACCTTTAAGATGGTTGACAGTAAGTCAATTATTGCCCAGGTCAGTGAACTTTTACTCATTGTTAATCATCTTTAAAATGTTGGAATTGACCTTGTATCTTCATTTGTTGTTGGGGTTATTATTTCTCGTTGTCCCCCTTCTTGGAATGATTACAAGAAGAAACTTAAGCATGTTTAAACTGACTATGACTTAGAAGGTTTACAGCATCATCTTCATATTGAAGAAGATAATCATAAACGAGAGACTAAGGATAGTCAGCAAACTGAAAATCATTCTAAGATTAATAATGTGGAAGAATAAAAAAATTGATTTTTTTTAAATCTAAGATTGATACCCGGTTTAAGAATAAATATCCCAACAAGAAAGATAAGAAGAAGGAAAATTTCTACTTCTGTAAGAAATCCGACCACTACGCTTGTGAATGTCGTCAATGAAAGAAACAAATGAAAAATGAAGTGAATATGGTCGATGAAAAAAGCAAGCTTGTCGTTGTAGTGCAAGTTGCCAACACTGTTGCAGATCATGGCAGTGGATGGTGGTATGATACTAGTGCAACCATTCATATCTGTAAAGATAGAAATCTTTACAAGACATATGAATCAGTTAGTGGAGAAGCAAACAATGTTACTTTAGCGAACAACCAAAGCAGCAAAGTGGTTAGCAAAGGCACTGTTGAACTCCTGTTTACTTCAGGAAAGATTGTTACTCTTACTAATGTTTACATGTCCCTGACATTTGTACAAACCTTATTTCTGGAGTCCTTATTAACAAGGCTGGATTCAAGGTTACGTAACTGATATGTTTGTATTATCCAAGAACATAATGTTTGTTGGACAAGGATACTCTTGTAATGGGATGGTTAAGCTTAATTTAATAAATAATGATTCTACTTATAATATTGAGTATGTTGATTTATGACATGTTAGATTATGACATGTGAATTATGGCTCTCTTAGAAATATGAAAACATTAGTATTGATTTCGGATTGCAATTTTTGATGTTTCTAAATGTGAAATATGTGTGCAAGCAAAGATAACTAGAATATCTTTTAAATTTGTAATAAGAAATTATGTCTTGCTTGAATTAGTACATAGTGATGTTGGTAATTTGAAAAGTCATATGACTCGTGGTGGAAACAAATACTATGTCACTTTTATTAAAGATAGTACTAGATATGCCTATATTTACTTGATGAAATCTAAGGATGAACACTTGATAAATTTAGAATTTACAAAGCAGAAGTAGATACACAATTAGGGAATAAAATTAAGGTTTTATGTTCTGATCGTGGTGGTGAATAATATTTTTCTGAATTTATTTTATTTTGTCAAAAACATGGTTTAGTACATCAATTCATTGCTCCATATACACTCTAACAAAATGGTGTTGCTGAAACAAAAAATAGAACTTTGATAGATATGGTTAACGTTATGCTTATTAGCTCTGGTTTGCCAAATTCTTTGTGGAGTGAAGCAATTTTATCTGCATACTGTATTTTGAATAAAGTTCCTTTAAAAATAAGAACATATCTCCTTATGAAATGTGGTTTAAGAGAAATCTTAACTTGAAAAGACTCAAAGCATGGGGTTGTTTGGTATTGTCAGAAAGCCTGATACTAAGATACTAAAGTTAGGAAATAGGGCTTATAAATGTGTTTTTGTAGGTTATTCACTTATCAATATTACTTATAGATTTTTAATCTTTGACACATTTGAGATTATAGAATCGATAGATGTAGAATTTATTGAAAACTTGACACTACAACCCACTGAAAACCCATTGTTACCTAGTCTAGAACCTATAGAGACTAATGATAATGATGAACATTCTGCTCTTACTCACAACAATGATATTTCAGTTCCTACTGAAGATATCGAACCTAGAAGAAGTAAGAGAGCAAAAATAGAGAAAAGATATCCAGATTTTATACAATATCCTATATAGGGCAATAAGTATGAAGTTCTTAACATTACCAAGTATGATATGCATGTTGATGATGATCCTAAAACTTATTCTGGAGCTATGAGTTCCATAGATGCTAATTTCTGGAAAGACACTATCAATGATGAAAATCATTCACTTTTGTCTAACGAAACTTGAGTGCTATCTGATTTACCTCATGATGCTAAATCTATAGGATGTAAATGGATATTCAAGAAAAAATTAAATGCTAATGGTACCATTGATAAGTTTAAAGCCAGATTGGTTGCTAAAAGTTATAAATAAAAACATGAAATTGATTACTTTGATACATATGCTCCTGTTGCTCGCATCACATCTATTCGTTATTTGATAGCACTTGATTCTATTCACATGCTAGTTATACATCAAATGGATGTCAAAATTACTTTTCTAAATGGTGATTTAGAAGAAGAAATATATATGGAACAACCTGAAGGTTTAATAATACCAGGCCAAGAGAAGAAAGTTTGCAAGTTAGTGAAATCCCTCTATGGTTTGAAGCAAGCGCCCATGCAATAGCATGAGAAGTTTGACAAAGTATCTTTGTCATATGATTTTATTGTTAATGATGCTGATAAATATATCTATAGTAAGCATGATAAATCTAGATGTATTGATGATATGTTTATTTTTGGGTCTGACATATATTGTGTGGAAGAAACTAAGAAATTTCTCAGTTCTAACTTTGATATGAAAGATCTAGGAGAGGTTGATGTGATCTTAGGAATTAAAATCCTAAGAAATGGAGATGAGTTGGCTTTAACCCAGTCTCATTATATTGAGAAATTTCTCAAAAAGTATAGTCATTTCAATGACAAACCAGTCCCCACTCCTTTAGATCCTAATATTAAATTAATGAAGAATACTGGAAGGACTCATGGACAACTTGAGTATTCTAGTATTATCGAAAGTCTTATGTATGATATATATTGCATGAGAACAGATATAGCCCAAGCGGTGGGAGTATTATGTCATTTCTCAAGTAACCCAAGAGTTGAACATTGGAAAGCAATTTCAAGAGTGTTGGCTTACTTTAAAGGAACCATAGATTATGGTTTACATTTCCAGGGTTATCTCGTTGTATTGGAAGGATACAGTGATGCAAACTGGAACAATGTAGATTCCAAGTCTACTACTGGATGGATATTTACATTAGGAGGTGGTGTTGTATCTTGGGGTTCCAAGAAGCAGACTTGTATTTCTGATTCAACAATATTGTCAGAATTAATTACACTTGCAGATGCATGTAAAGAGGCAAAATGGATTAGAAACTTACTTATAGAGATCCCATTATGGAAGAAGCCAAATCTAGTAGTCTTGATTAATTGTGATAATCAGGCTACGATCTATAATGTCTCAAACAAGACTTATAATGGAAAGTCAAGACATGCAAGTCTTAGACATTAAATAGTAAGATAATTACTCAAGAGGGGAGTAGTTGCAGTTAACTATATTGAAACAAAGAGGAACTTGGCAGACCCATTTACTAAGAGTCTACCAAAAGTAGTGGTTTTGAATAAAGTGTAAGGAAATGGAACTAAGGTCTGTGAAAGAAGGTTGATCACTGGTTAACAGAAACCCAGCCTATGTTTTGAAAAAGATATCTAAGGTTCAATGGGTACCAACAAGTTACAAGAGTGATTATGGTACACTAAGTAAAACTTTTCATTTCTGTATTAGTGTAGTGATTCTGCATGATTGAGGATGGATGCAAATCCTTAATAAGTTTATATTTTTTTACATATGTATCGCAAAAACACCTTAGAGACTTACCTATATGAATATGGAAATCAAGTCGTTTTCTATGAGAATAAGACTGTTCTCTAAAGAATATTCATGAATCCAGGATATAAGCACATGGTCATTAACGTGCTAAGCTACAAAACACACAATTATCTGAAATCAATATGTGTGGAGATTTCGGTTTTATCACAAGGGGTACTTGGTTCAAGACTAGTTCACTATAGAACCTCGATAACGCTTTGAATTTCTTACACTAAGTGAAGGTTCAAATCCAAAAGATACCTATCATTTATGTATTGATTTCTACGATGATGTTTTGTCTTAATTTAGCTTGAACTACGTTGGCTTGATCCCACTCGGGTACGTAGGCAGTCACTTGAGTGATGCAACCATTCCTATTTTTAAAAAAATTACTTTATTTTATGATTTTGAAAATAGGGGAGAATGTTGGATATTTTCAGCAAAATCAAAAGCCATCATTGATGTGATGTCTCTTCAAATTTAGGGGAGTCTGTTAACATAATTCATATTTACTTTGAATTTGAATAGACGCAATCTTTTCCAATAGCCACCATTGACGCCTCTTGGAGGTGTCTATTGGTGATGAAAAGACATCTCCAATACATGCGATATCTCTATAAGTAGAAAAGATATTTTTTCAAAATAAAATATAAATAGAAAAGAAAATAATCATTTCAGAAAAGAAAAGAATCATAACTTCTGAAGAAAAAGAATCATAATTTCAGGAAAACAAAAAAGAATCAAAACTTCTATTTTCTTTTCCCTTTCTCTAAGCATCATCACAAACATCATACTGTGTGTTCTTGGTTAAATCAAAGGAGTACAAACTTTGAATTCAACATTGTTGTTAGGGCTCATTGTATCCTAAATGTAATATTTATGTGCCCTATTGTACTAGCCAATTTATTGGGAAGGGTCGAAATAATTATCTAAAATAATCTGCATAAGAGCCTTGAAGTCAGTGAACAATAATTAAGTGTCTGTGTTTCATCGTGTTAGTATCAAAATCACAACACATAGGTCGCGATAACACACCCAACTCACTCTTTAACAAAAAAGAACTATTATTACTCTATATCTTAAGTGTTATTGAGTTGCAAATAAAATTTGTAGTAAAAATTACATTAAATCTGAAAAAAATAATGTATCACATCATTAGTACTTTAGAAAATATATAGATTTAATATTTGACTCAAATATCACAAAATACATAAAGGGAGAAGAGAAAAACAAGAAAATAAGACATACCGTTGTCATTTGCTGCTGAAATTGTCGAAACCAATTCAGTTTCAACTAGGTCTGACCAGTGGGCCAGGACGACCCAGTCCCGCCCCGACACCGCTCGGTCCCGCCCTGACCCTGAAATTAAAAAAATGGTACCGGGACTCGAACCTGGACGGGACATGGTCTCGTCCCGCCTGGCCCGGTTCCGCCAATACCTGACTCATCCTGAACCCGCCCCTTGTCCCGTCCGAAATCCCCCCTTTGCAAAAATAAATGTTGTACCAACGAGCATTTTACATTTTGGCCATTGTACAACGACCATTTTTGGCCTCCCCCTCCCCCACCACCTTTATATTTATGTTTAACCCCTAAATTATTATATTTACACTTTAACCCAATTTCCAACTATAAATACCTCATTTTCTCTTCATCTTTCTCACAAATCTTTCTACAATCTCTCTAATCTCTCAATCAATATCTCTACAAGTCTACATTGTCATTTTGAGCCCTTAAGTATTGGTGGGAAAACTTCCAATGGCTGACTTATTCCAGCATTGCTTTTATAACTTAACTTGTCAAAGTAGCGGTGATGATTTTCTTCTTCCTCAAATCGAGTTGCAGCCTGCAATCCGAACTGAGGACGGGTTTTTGGGGTTAGATCACACATTCACGCCCTTTAGAGTGTTGGAATGATGGTTAAGAGTTCTTGCTTTTGAGCGAGACCAGACCTTGGGAAGGCATCACCTATGCTAGAAGGCTTAACTGTCCCGTCTCCTTACTCGAGATATCTGAGATAGCTCCGTAAACTAATAACTTATTTTATTTATTCATTTGGGAGTGAAGTTGGAAATTAGCTTGAGGATCATCGATCGAGCAAAGTTTCAATTTTCAACCTCTCGATTACACGTCGACGTTACGTCAGCGTTTGGTACATTCGTTCTTTCATTAAATTATTATTGTGTCTTTATTTTATTTAGTGCACTTAATTTCATTATCTTTAAGTCTTTAACTATTTATTAGCATAATTAAAGAAAGGATTTAGGGATATATTTAAGGGTAAGGGTCAGGCTTCTGCTAGTAGGGGTCCCAAGATCCATTCTTTACATGGTATCAAAGTTAGGTCAATTCCAATTCTTTGTTCATCGATGTTGGGCCCCCAAATTATATTATTCACGCTCCAGTTAACAAGGTATGGGAATGCGGGGAGTGTTAAGTCCCACGTCGAATATGGAATGGGAACATGAACTCCTTATATGGACTTGGGCAATCCTCACCCTACAAGCTATCTTTTGGGGTTGAGTTAGGCCCAAGATCCATTCTTTACAAAGGGGAAACAACGTTTATGACCATAACCCTGAAAATTGAAGTACCATTACCAACAATTATACCACGATTACTGCTCAAATTGGAGTAAGACGAGAGAGTACCTTGATCGGAGGTCATGTGTGTAGTGGAGTCGGTTTCCATGTACCAATTCGAGTTGGGTTGAGTCAATCCAAGTGTGTGCATCATGGCCTCAATATCTGTCGGAGATGGTGCAAAAGTGGCCCCCTCATCCGCAAAGGTCTGTTGTGGTCGAGGCCCAAGCATGCCTGGGGCTGACCAAGGCCCAACAGGGTATGCTAGAAATGGATGGGCATGCTGGAACTGGGCTGCTGGCGGCTGCTGGGAACTGGGTCGAGACTGGGCAGTGGCCCAGTTACCGTATCCTGCTGCTGGAGGCGTTGTCGTGGGCCACTGGCTGTTGGCCCATGGCCAGTAGGCCCACGTCCAGTATGTTGATGGTCCCACTGGTCGGGACCCACCCGTTCCGCGTCCTCTACCGTTGCCATTATTACCATCACGTCCTCCCTTTTTATTTTTATTTTTGCGATTTTGACCTTTCTTGCCGCCACCGTTGTTATGATTTTGGCTTGAATTGTCAAAATATGCTGGGGAATTAAGTGAAGTGGCTATAAATCCAGAGGACGTACCGGTAACCGCCTTCTTAGCCAAACCGTCTTCCTCCAATGTAAGCATAGATTGAGTCTGATAGAATTCTGGTAGAGGGTTACTTTGACGGAGGATCGAAGCAACACTGTTATAGGCCTCGGACAGGCCTTCAACCATCTGTAGAATGAGATGACTATTGCTCACAGGAGCACCTATGTTGCGAAGTTGATCCACCAAGTCCTTGATTCGTTTGCAATAAGATGAAACGTTTAGAAAACTTTCCATAGCAACTTGAGAAAATTCCTATTCAAGGGTGACAATGCGGGAATAATTGTTATCTTAGAAGATATCACGCAACTGATTCCAAGCAGCCATAGCTGAGGAGTTGGGTTTCATAATCGTTTGTAAGAGGTCAAGGGAGATGGTGGCATAAATCCACTGGAGAGCTTTTGCATCAAGCGTGACCCATAATTTTGGATCGTCCTATTTGGTGGGTACAACCTCCGTAGTACCCTCCGTAGTAGTAGCCGGAGGGATGATGTGGTGTAGAACTTGATGTACCATTGCATGAATTTTGAACAATTATGCCCATGTCCCATATTGAACGATTTCTAGGTCAAGAACAATAGGAAGAACACTCTTGATGTTAGAAACCGTTAGGACCAGATGAAACATGTTCTTATCAGTCATAGTGAATAAAACAAGAAATTTTGGAGAAGGGAAATTCATGGGTGTGTCTCGGATTTGGAGCAGAAAATCCGAGAGGGGGGGAGGGATGATTCACGGAAAACAAGAAAAGAGAGGAGCGGAACAAAGATAAAAATAACCTAGACTTTTGATACTATGAAAGAAATAATCCCCTGATTATTCTTATTGATTAAAGATGTGTATATACAAGTTACAATGGGAAAATTATTTTCCTATTCTACATTTAAATATCTATTCTATTTGGAGACTAATCCTACAATTATGGTAAGACTACAAGCCTAATTAATATACAAGTGTAATATACAAAATATACCATAACTACAATCTACACTACAGACTAAATTTGCTTCCGATTATGGGTTGGTCAGCTAACTTCGATGACGGGTGGACAAGATTCTCGATATCATCTGATATACATGTATATCATATGTATATTGTATGTATATTTAACAATTTTAAAACTGGAATTGGTCATGGTGGGACGGGGGTTTAATGAGACACATAAAACAAAAACACACAGCTAGGTATGCCCAATACAATACTGAAAAAAATGGTGCGCAAGAGCCATCTCCATCGGAACAAGGTTCATATACTGTCCCGGATCAAGTATAGGGTAACACTAACCCTACGACTGGGGGAATTGTAGACCCTAAATACGATAAACATAGAGATAGGAAAGCATTATCAAAATTAATTGTTGTGGAGGGTTTGCCTTTTTCATTTCCTTCATCTCCTGGTTTTATTCATTATATTAGAGATATATATAATCATGCTTATAAAGGTTTTCCTACATCAACTGTTAAGAGAGATGTATTTAAATTTGCACATGAATATCAACAGTATTTACGTTATTCATTATATCATTTTAATGGAAAAGTCGCTCTCACTTCTGATATAGGACGTAGTACTAACGGTCATGATTATTTAAACCTGTCATTGGATAAATTATAAATGGTCTATGCAAAAACATATTTTAGCGTATAGATATATAGATAGTAGGCACACTGGTGATTTTATTTCATAAAATATTTATTTAGTTTGTGATTATTACGGAATAACTGATAAAATTATGAGTATTACATTAGATAATGCATCTTCTAATAATGTTGTTATTATAGTTTTAAAAGATATTTTAACTCCATCTTTTCCAAATGATTTTCATATAAAATGTGCGTGCCATATTTATAACTTAGTTGTAAATGATGACCTATTACTTTTTCAAGATATTCGTGAAAAAATACAATTTGCTATACACTTTATTTTTAAAAATAATAGAATACAACGAAAAAAGATTATAAAATAACTTGTCACGATTGCCAACTACCTTATAGAAAAATTCCCGAAGAAGTACCCACTAGGTGAAATTCTTTATATGAACTACGTGTTGCTTATGATTATAGAAAACCTATAACTTTATTTTTTAACGATCATAATTAAAATCCAACTGATATGATTGTAGATAACGATTGAGAAAAAAATTAAAGAACTTATTGTATTTCTAGAGAAATATTTTCAAGCAACAAAAAAAATTGGTATATATTATCCTACTATTTCAACTATGTTGTTTTATATATCTATAATATTTTTACTGCTTAGAGAATATATGGAAAAACCAGCTTATAAGGCAGCTATTAAAAAAATATTTATATCATATTCTCCCTATTTATATTATTGGTGTTGTATTAAATCCGACTATTAAAATAGATGGTTGTAAATCACTTATTGAAAATATTTATAACTGTATAGAAGTACTACCACCTCCAACTCCCAAAAATTTAAATGCCCCACCACCTATTGAAATTGAACAAACGAAAGAAGAAGTGTTGTCTAACATAGAAGACGAATGCAAAAAAATATATAGGTATTACCAACAAGAAAGTGCTAGCAACCAACCGGCTTTCATACCATCTTCTTCTTATTCTTCTTCTTCTTCAAGATAGTCTCTAAAAGACATGTTTTTGCGGCTAGTATTGAAAGCTTCAAAAATAGAATGTGCGGTGGTAGCACTACTAACCACATTAGCGAGTTTGATGTTTCAGTTTTGCAGGGTACTTTACTGTACGAAGCAGTTGTCAATGAAGAAAGAAAGGAAAACTTGCTAAAATACTGGAGGGGGAATGAGAAGACATTTCCAACACTTTCAATGATCGCCCGAGATGTTTTGAACATTCAAGCGTCATCAGCAGCGTCTGAAAGCGCTTTTTCTGCCTGCAGATTTTAAATAGGAGAGCACATACACTCATTAGCCAGAGACAACTTGGAGATTGCAGTACTATTCAGAGATTGAATACGAGCGGAGCGGAGAAGGTGCGGTCAACCGGAGATCAACAAAGAAGAAGACGAAACTACAACATCTTATCTGAAGGTATGAGTAGCGACGTGGATCAATTTGACCAACAAATATCAATTTCAACCGAAGAACCACATGACATTGTAATTTTGACAATTGTAGATGTATTACCAAAAACACATATTTCAATGAAATAATATAATAGGCACAAAAATAGCCTTGAATATTTTTATTACACTATCTTGTTCAATTATTGAGTTGTTATATTTAATATATGTTTTTTTAAAAAACGACCCCGACCCGATTCCGGCCCGCGAGGCCCCGATACCTTTTCCCGACGGGACATCGGTCAAGCCCGATAGTCCCGACCCGCCAGTCCCACCCCGATCCCGCCCCACCTCATCCCGCGCCGCCCCGACCCGTCCCGTCCCGTTGGCCACCCCTAGTTTCAACAATACTAGAGTAGGTTTTTGGTGTTACTTATAATCATCATTTGCATCTGAATCCATCCTAAGACAAACACAAAAAGTCAAACAATTGAATATTTTATTATTTTAAAACTTAAATAAAATATTGTACACACGATTTGGTATTTTGTCTCAAATTATTTGTCTTGATTATTAAAAATTATTATCTCAAATTATTATCATTTTAGAAGTTGAAGACATAGCTAATTATATCTTATCCTTAGTAAAATTTTATCATGAATAGAGATGACACTTAAATAGAGTAAACATTTAATCGAAAGAAATTATAACTTAAAACATAAATAAGAATCAAAGTAATCAAATATCCTCATAATAAATATTTCTTAAGGAACGTGTAAAACAAACGATAAATCATTTAAGACGGAGGGAGTACAAAATTTAGCTTTCCCTAATCTTTCGGTACAATTACAATTTTATATTGAAACCTATGGTTTTATAAATACCTAATAATCGATTCAATTTTGATTGGCTTGGTAAATTTTGAAAGAAGATATTCCATCTTATATACAAATTCAAATTAAAAACTACTAATATTCAAGCAGCGAGTGCGAGTCCAACTGAAGCAGTAACCAACTTCTAAATAGGTGGTTATGGCCACCTCCCACTTATACTATTTTAGTAGTTAGTTTATTTAAAATCTAAAAGGTCACGAGAAAGAATGATACACTTATTTGTCATGTGGCAGTACAAATAAGAGTATAATGCAGCTAACCCGCCACGGTAGTCAAGTTGGTGTAGTAGTAGAGTGCGGGACCGTAAGATCACGTGTTTGATCCCCTGCATAAACTTTTTTGGTTGAGTCTGTCACACATGACTTGCTAAGTATGGTTAATTGACTGACGTGGTTTACATGCTATTCCGTTATTCCGGAGTTTACCCTATGCGCACTTAAAGAGTAGCGATTTCGGGTTCATTCGTAAAGAAAAAAAAAGAGTATAATGCAGCTTGCCAAACTCGTGACACCCAATGTAATTAATATTGGCCCCAATCTATTAAAAAAAGAAAATCAGGTCGAAATTGATGGCTCCAACTTCCAGATTCTAGTTTGACCCTATACTATGATATACTCCCTTCGTTCCAATTTAACTATTTTTTTTTATCTGTTTCAAAAATATATATTTTTTATATATTTAATAAAGTTTTGAATTCTTTAACACAAGTTTAAGACCAAAAAATTTAAAAGACCTCACACATCTTTAATTAAAATCACAAGATTCAAAAGTTTCCCTTTATTTCTTAAACTCCGTGTTGTCAAACTAAGACACTTAAATTGGGACGGAAGGAGTAGCAAGGGCGGATTTAGAGGGTGCCGAGGTGTTCACCCGAACACCCTCGGCAAAAAATTATAGTGGGTATTTTTGTGTGTTTATGTACATATATTAATCTTTGAACATCCTGAATAAATGCAAAAGGTTAGCTCAAGTGATTCAGGGTGTTCAAAATTGTCTCTATTGTCTTAGGTTCGATTCCTAGGAATAACATTATCTTTTATGTTTAGTTTTTGTTGTTTTTCTCGAAACAACAATGGGGAGTAGTATTTCAAAATAATTGTCACTTTAAAATTTTAAGATCAAAATACTCTTAACATTAAAATAATAGTTCCTTTAATATTGTCCAATTCTCAATAAGTGTCTATTAAGTGGGGATAATTTTGTAATTAAGTATACATTATATTTGTTGTTTTTCTTAAAGGACGTCAAAAGATCATTTTTACAACAATTTCATAAGTATTGTCTGGTAAAAAATTATTCACGCATGATATTTATATCAAATTAATATTTGTATGTCATGTATTTGAATGTAAGCTTCTTTTACTTAACTATTAATTAACATGTATTTTACTTCATTAAATTACTTAATCACAGTAAATTGTATTACTTTGTTGTACACACACGGTTAATAATACTTTTGTTGCCTTGGTTATTTGTAATTTTTTTTTTTGACGAAGGAACCCGCAGCCGCTACTCTTTCGAGTGCGCACAGGGTAAACTTCGGGCTGACACAATAGCCTGCAAACCACAACAGTCGATTAACCACACTTGGCAAGACATGTGTGACAGACTCAACCAAGAAGGTTTATGCAGGGGATCGAACTCGTGACAATGCGGTCCCGCGCTCTACTGCTACACCAACTTGACTACTCTTGCGGGTTAGTTATTTGTAACTTTTAATCTTAGTTCTTGTGATGTTTGACTAAAAAATTAATTTTCAATTAATGAAATATACAAATTTGATTTGACCAAAATTATATATTAATTAATTAAATATTAAATATATTGAATCATATATTATAAGGATCAAAATCATAATTTAAAACGGAGGGGGTAATTTGTTGGATATGAATTTAATATACATATAAATACTTTAAAATAATAGGAACGCCGGCAGTGCCTTATCGTTGGCACTTGTCTTATCGAGTCTCCAAATATATTTTATGAAATTTAAATTACAAGTCCAAATAAAATTCAATCAATCTCTATTCAAATTAGACAAATATAGGCGTTTTTGGACATAGAATTTAAAATTGTGATTTAAAATCATTAATTTGGATAGAGATTGATTTGAATTTTGAATTTTGTTTGGATATAATTTCATAAAATATATTCTTTTTTCATAAATATAAAAATCCCATAATAATTTATATAAACTTTTAAAACTTCTCCAAATATTACTTTTACAATAAATTTGAATTTTTCATTTTAAGAAATTTAAAATTATGATTTCAGTTGATGTCTAAATGCCTAGTCAATCAATAAGTGTGTAGAGTCCTAATGATACTATTCTACTACACTAATACACTATCAATCAATTATTTTTTATTCTGAATATAATCAAACCTGTTCTATAACATCATTGTTGGGTCCGAACTCTTACTGATATACATCTATAACAATATTGATATTTAAATAATATTTTACTGTTATCGGCAAAAAAATGCATAAAATTTAATTTTTTTATTTTTAGTTGTCAAATTCTAAGCTTAATCATACTTTGTATAATGACAAAAAATCTTTTAATGATGAGATATATATATCTATATATATATATATATATATATATATATATATATATATATATATATATATATATATATATATATATATATATATAGTATATTAAATTATTCAACAATTTAATCAAAATCCTTAGACTTATTATTGACAATCTCAGAGATTCTATTTCTATAAATATGATTAATCATTATATTAAAATAAATTACTGCCATATGAGGGGTAATTTTATAAAGAGCATACTGTTATAAAAATGGTTGTTGTTATAGGTAAGAAGTTGTTATAAAGAAGTAAAATATAACATAAAAATCGATTTCGGAAAAATTTGATGGTTATAAATAGGTGTTTTTATCTTTCGAGATCAACCTGGGTAAAAAAGCCAAAATAGGTTATTTTAGCACTTATAAAAAGAAAATTAATTCTTGAACCCCTTATGCTCGTTTCCTGAGGAGATTCGTTGAGACCGATCAATCGAATGTGAGGCCTACAGACTGTGGTTAATCCACAGAAGGACCAACAACGACGATGAGGTAGAAATGGGAACGTAGAGAAGCTGCAGGCATGAAAGTATATGTATGTCCTAGAGACAATCTATATTATGACAAATGTACTTTATACACATTCGTATTATTATTAATGAAAATTGATATTTTGGCATTTGCAATTATTGAATTATTAGTTGATTGTTTATAAAATTCTATAATATGCATCCCTGGAGGTTACATTGTTATTAATAATGTGAGATATTAATATTATAACATAACTCTTAAAATAACATCGACTAATGATCATCAAGAATGGGATATCGATGATATAAGATAAGTCAACATGTGGTCTGCATCACATCCTTAGATGATGTAGTATGTCTCACCTGCTACGAGTAACAACTACTCGTGATGGACACATTGATACTTTGAAAGTATCGGTATACCCTGCTGATATATTGTTTGTTGTACATGTCTAAAATATGATCAACATGTGGGAGATAGAAGTCCTTCGACTTGAGGTCGATACACACCTTGTTTACAGAGTAATATACTTTGATCTTGTCATAAGCTCAAATGTCTTATAGGTTGAGATACGACTTGTATTGGGTACATTACGATATGGATTAAAGGTGGTAGTTGATTCAAGATTAGGATTCATTCCTCGAATGTATATTCGAGAGAACACTCAGCTTCTCAGTGATATTAGGTTGACTAAGTCGTTGGCCAACGCAATAGACATATCTAGGATATGGTCTTGTTGTCAACCAATATAGATGAGATACACTGATAAAGTCATTTGGATAGACACTTGGCAAATCTTAAACTTGATCGAGTGCGTCGTGAATGAAAGTATTTTATCTTCCCACATAGAGGTTCAATTTACCAGATTCGTGTAAATATACTTCACATATTGAGTTCGTCTTCTGGCGCCGTCTAAGAGTTTCGTGTAGTCCCTAATATGATTAGTGTCAATATGTGAAGGCATGTAGGGTAACACTATGTCAATTGTTCCTTCGATCTAAGGATGTAATGAGAGAACATAAATGCTCGATTTATAATCGAGACATTTGAATGGATAATGATTATTTAATTAAATCAATTGGATTTCGGAGTTAATTAAAATGAAAACGAGACGACGTCCCACACTGGACGTCGAGGGCCACGGAGCCTGGGACATAAGGTCGCGGCACCGCCAATGCTGGGCCAATCTGATTGACCCATTGCACCTCATTTTCTGGGCCTGGCCCACGAAAAACCCTAGATGCATTTTAAACCTTGGGAGCAATCTGCCACCCTGGAACCAACTGAGCTACACCCATGCGGGTTAGATGCATTTTAAACCTGCATCTATAAATAGAAGGCTTTTATTCATTATTCATAAAACAATATTATTCATATATTATTCTAAGTCTTAGAGACCTAGAATTAAACTCTCTCTCGAACCTCTGCCGAATTTCCTAGTTGTTCTAAAGAGGTATACATCGTAGTTCTTGGAACTTTCTGTCGAGGACCAATTGCGTGCGCACCCTCGGAAATTACTAAAAGACTCCAGAGTTTCCAAACCGTAAGTATTCTATCGAAGTATTACAGTTATATACATGTTATGTATTTACATGTTTTATATTACTACATAATCATGCTACAGTTCGTCGCTTGTTGAGTTTGAAACACAAAATTTTCAAATTCCACTGCGTACACGAACCCAACAAAATTCCCAACAGGGCAAACAAACTACATAGCGGACAATTTGCGTAAGTAAGAAAAAAAAAAGAAGCTAAATGCCGACAACCAACTGACGACATCCTTTTTTTCTGTAAGAGGCGTTGCAAGCAAATAGTTTTTAAAAAGTGCCGAAGCTTGTAGAAAATCTAGAAGTTTTCTTGTTATTAGGGGTGTTCCAAAATTGGTCTGGACCGACAAAATGGACCGAACTGGAAAAGACCAGATCCAAGACAACCGATCCGGTTTTCGTGTCGGGATTTATTTTCGGGTTCCGATCCGGTATAGACCCGAAATAACCCAGGACCGGACCGGACCCAGTTATAAAAATAAAGAAATCCTTTACGTTAGGCTAAGGTAATGTTTTCATCATTTTTCTATTTTTCTTCATTTATTTTTTATTTTTACTTATTAATTTTTCTATAACAATTTTTATTATTTACACTTTGTATAGCAATAAAAGATGGTTCAAGCTTTTATTTGTGCACAAGATTGGCTTCGCCCTCGAAAAGATAAAGAGAAAGAGATTGATGTAGAGGAAAACTTGGAGGAATTGGAGCTACTTGAGAAAGGTATTTTCTAAAATTATATTATACTTAATAATTTCAAAATAATTTATTCGTCACTTTTATTATTTTGTTTGTTTATTATTATTATTATTATTATTATTATTATTATTATTATTATTATTATTATTATTATTATTATTATTATTATTATTATTATTATTATACAGAATTGGAAAACTCTACTTTAAATGATTGTTATTGGTGAATTAGAAGTTGTATTTGCTTCATGCAAAGTAATGAGAAAGGTAAACGACCAATCATCTAATACTATATAATGTAAATATGAACTCCTCGTGATTTTTATTTGATATAAATTTGAACTAATTAATTTTTTATTGAAACTTTTTGTTGCAGATTGATGTTGATGGTGTAAGGATTTCATTAGTATCATTATTGTTCAAGATTTGAGGAATTTTTTTAATTTTTAATAGCCTTGGATTTAATATTTCTAGTAATTTAGTTTTGAGATTATTTTTGGACATGAAGTTGTAATATATGACTTAGTTCTTCTTATTTTCTTATACTTTAATTTCATTTTTTTTGAATCTCTACTTAGGGCTGCACAAAATTCGGTCCGAACCGAAAAAAGGACCGGGCCGACCCTGTTCAGACCGAACCGATAAGTTTCGATCCGATCCTCGATCCTTTTAATTTATATTTTTGAATTTCGGTCCGGTCCGGTCCGGTCCGATCCAGGGTTGTTCATAGAGTTGCACAAAATTCGGTCTGGACCGAAAAAAAGGACCGGACCGACCCTGTTCAGACCGGACCGGTAAGTTTCGATCCGGTCCTCGGTCCTTTTAATTTATATTTTCGAATTTCGATCCGGTCCGGTTCGATCCAGGGTTGTTCATAGGATTGCACAAAATTCGATGCGACCAAAAAAAGGACCTGATCGACTTATTCGGCGACGTGAAGTTTCGATCCGGTCCTCGGTCCTTTTAATTTATATTTTCGAATTTCGGTCCGGTCCGATCCGATCCAGGGTTGTTCATAGGGTTGCACAAAATTCGGTCCGAACCGAAAAAAGGACCGGACCGACCCTGTTCAAACCGGACCGAACCAGACCGGTAAGTTTCGGTCCGGTCATCGGTCCTTTTAATTTATATTTTCGGGTTTCGGTCCGGTCAGGTACGGTTTTACCCTGTTGTGTAGCCCTATCTCTACTGCCCATGAACCGTATCCGTATGGTCCGTAGTGATAAATATCCAAGTACTTTAAGCTTCAATAAATGAATTTTGATCAAATTTAAGACAAATTAAATTACTCAAATTACTTCAACGTACCCGATTTATAACAAAGCTAATACAAAGCAAATTGAACTTTCTTTAGAATCGGTTTGGTCCGGATTTTAGATCGGACTTGCCGGTCCGATCTTCAATCTTCCATTTTATAATTTCTGATCTTCGGTCCGGTCCGGATTTGGACGGGTGAACAGCCCCTACTTGTTATTAATAGAGGGGTCGCTGAAGAATATATCTCTTCTCTTTTCTTTATTGCTCCTTTTTCTTCTCGTGTGCACCCCACCAAAATAACAAAATGGGGAAATATTATTTTTTCAAAAATGAATAATCTAAAAGAAAAAAGAAAAGACATGTGAGTGGTGCTGGTGGCTTGCTACTCTAGGAGTCTAGTATGACTCAATTATAATTCAGCAAAATACTGCGCCTGTTGTTTCCTATATAAAAAACTTCCTAGTGTTTAACGACCCTCACATCTCCTCTTTCTCTTCAAACTAACCAACACACACACACACACAATGAGCGATCTCAAGGCCAAATTTTTGGAAGTCTATGCTGTTCTCAAATCTGAGCTGCTTAATGACCCAGATTTCGAATTTACCGATGATTCTCGTCAATGGATCGACAGGGTATTTCTTCTTCTTTTCTTATTTTGTCTTTATGTGAAGAATGTAGATCCTCTTGCTGCATTACATGTGTTAACTTTCTACTGCTCAATCTTGCTTTACTTCGCTATTTTTCCATTATTGTATCTTGAGGTTTCCGTCCGTTCTAATTTGTACTTCCCTTTTTAGTCCGTATAATTATTATTTTCAAACTCTTTAATTTGAATGACATGTTTAAAATCACAAGATTAAAAGATATTTTTGTATATTCTACCTATCTTTAGTTAACAACTACTAGATTCAAAAGTCTTGTTTATTTTTTTAAACTCCGTGACAAGTCAAAAATAGACAAACAAATTGAAAGGGAGGGAGTAGTAAAAGAGATACTGGTAAAAAAAAACTATACATAACTATCATTTCTTCGCGACAACTGATAGTTTAAGTGTGAAACATGATAGTTGAGGTGTGTTTTTACCATTACCTCTTAGTAAAAGGGTAGTTTGGATATTGGTTTATGAAAACTAAATGGATGCAAAGATCAACACTTCATTAGTCGTAAATAGGTGGAACTCAAGCTAGATAAAATCTTACAAGTGAATTTGGTATACTGTTGATTCCTAAACATTCATTATTTTCTCTGATATTTGAAACATTGGGACCTTACCAGTGCTCTGCTAGTCACACATGTTAGGAGGAATACTCTCTTGTGGTTGAGTTGATTGACATGGGCCAAAAAAAAGCATCTGACTTTTATTCCTGACATGGACTAGAGGTTTTCTTTTATTAGAAAGACATGGACTAGAGTTAAATGTTGAAAAGCTTAGAGTTTTCCTTCATATCTTCCATTAAATGGAATTTGAAAGTTTATGCTGGAATTTAGATGCAAAACGAACTCTTTTTTGTGTATGTGATGGCATGACCAGAGAATGAATGCATAAAGACATGTCTATGCTTGAAAAAGAAATTTATTCACCACTGAAATGACAAGGCAGTTAACATAGGATCGATGCGAGCGTGTATTTAAAATGGAGGCTGTTCTAATGTTCCTCAAGCTTGAAGTTGGACCAAATATAATATCCACTAAAAACATGCTTGAAAGCAGAAATTTTATAATGTTCTTGAACATATGAATCCAACATATCTTTAATCTAGAATCCATGCGCTATTGCTTGTTGTTTATGCTTGCCTGTGGAAGTGGAGTATGCTTGCTGGGTTCTCTTGTTTTTTTTGTCTGTGTGTACATGAAACAAAGAGGGGGAGGAAGGGAAGGAGAGAGAGAGAGAGAGAGAGAGAGAGAGGGGTTAACCAGTGTGATTTGGGAAAGACGGGTCTCTATAACCACCTTTGGTGTGAGTTCAACTTGGATTTTCTCTGATGCACCTTGTGATATATCTTCATTATGTTTCTTCAATTCCTGATACCCTGACTCTCAGCTTCTTTTCACTTTTGGAGTTATTAAATTTTTTGAACAGTCTATATCTAACTGATACTTTTTACGATTTGCTTCAGATGTTGGACTACAATGTACCTGGAGGTAGGACAGAATTTTACTTCTTAACTATTCTAAAATCTTGTACTTCTTTTACAATCTTTGATAGCTCGAGAATATCTTCCAGCGGCCTAATGATGGTATATTCTCTGTGCAGGGAAGCTGAATCGGGGGCTATCTGTTATTGACAGTTACAGTTTGTTGAATGATGGGAGAGAACTAACCAGTGAGGAAATATTTCAAGCATCTGCCCTTGGCTGGTGCATTGAATGGGTATGCAAAATAAATCTGTGGCTCGGGCTGAATTCTTTTGTGACCCCAATAAATTTAGCTTTAGTTTCGTCTTTCTTCTTTTTAAGTGTGTGACTAGTGCAATGTATGTTTCAGCTTCAAGCATACTTCCTTGTTCTTGATGATATAATGGATGGCTCTCATACACGTCGAGGTCAGCCATGCTGGTACAAATTACCAAAGGTGTGGGCCTACACAAAAAGAGATTACTGCTTATTCCTCTTTGTGCTTTCATGTGCAATACCTATTCGTCATTCTTCTTTTTCACCCAGTCATTTTTGTTTCAATATTTTTTATAGGTTGGCATGATTGCTGTTAATGATGGCATACTTCTTCGCAACCATATCACGAGAATTCTGAAGAACCACTTCAGAACAAAGCCTTATTATGTTGATCTTCTAGATTTGTTTAATGAGGTAGGATTCTTTTTACACAAAAAGTCATTTGAATTAAACCTCATATGACACTGAACTTTTTGGTTTTTCTCTTTTGCTTTGTGGACATATTCTGACAGGTAGAGTTCCAGACTGCCTCTGGACAAATGATAGATTTGATCACAACACTTGTAGGAGAGAAAGATTTATCAAAGTACTCATTGCCAATGTAAGGGGACTTTTTCAAGACTTGTGCAATTTTCTGCTTTCAGTATTTCTTTCATGATTTAACTTGATAATGATGTGATTACATGCAGTCATCGCCGGATTGTTCAGTATAAAACTGCTTATTATTCATTTTACATCCCAGTGAGTATAAATCATCCTTTCAATTGAGTTCATAGCTTATTGTGCTATTTTGAGAATGGTTACATGTCTATTATGTTTCTAAACACTTGCTTCCTAGTTTTTTCTAAAATGGGAAACCCTTATCCTTGTTGATTTGAGGTTGATGTTCTCTTAAAAGCATTTCAAAGTTCTGGATCTTCTTCGAATTATATTAACTATATGCAACTACTGCAAAGGCATAGCGGAGCCTCTTATTTTGATGTCTATCTGAGTTAACTTAAGAAATACCTTTCCATTTTTTGCAAACCATATGCTGCTAGTTTTGTGTTCGACTATTCTGGTCCTTTTGTGCAAAAGTTGTCTGTTCAGAATCATAGAATGTGCCTCAGAATTTAATTTTTGTATATAAGCTACATCCAGAGTACTCATGGTTAAGATCTCCAGGTGGCATGTGCACTTCTTATGGCAGGGGAGAATCTTGACAAATATGTTGATGTCAAGAACATACTTATTGAAATGGGAATCTATTTTCAAGTTCAGGTGAGAATTATAACCACTCCCTAATAACTTCCATCGTGTATAAAGTTCCATATTTATTTTTGAAGAATCGTTTTCAATTGGAAATTGACCTTTGATGAGGAAAATATGGACAATTCACCATGTAACAGCATGGGAACTATCTTCTTTTTCTCAACCTAGATTATGCTTTGAAGTTTCATGGCTGTAGTCTGACCTTGCATCTCATTGGGAAATGGAAAAGAGCAAAACAAAAACGAAGAAGACGTTGCCTTAAATTGGCCTATTTTCAAATCATAAAAGAATGTAGTCTTTTTTAAGAAGTATGAGAAACATAGTAGAGACAAAAGGACATGTCCTTCATGTGGTCAAACTGTGAAAAGAAATTTGTACATGGCCAACAGAGTTATGACTGTGGTCTTGGACACAGTGGCCTTTTGAAATCTCCATCTAATTTAGTTTCCAATAATACCCAAGACCCGTCAACAAAACTCAGTTTCACAACGTTTGTGCTTTCATGCTACATATTCTGACTAGTAGCTTTCTTGACTTTGTAGGATGATTATCTGGACTGTTTTGCTGATCCAGAGGTGCTGGGTAAGGTATGTTGTAAAGGAAGCTCGTAGTACAAAGCTCTTTTAATATTAGTCAGAGAGCTATTTTAACTTGTAAAAAGTAGAAATTTTATGGTGACCTCTTTTGCTATCAGATTGGCACTGATATTCAGGATTTCAAGTGCTCTTGGTTGGTAGTGAAAGCCCTAGAACTCTGCAACGAGGAGCAAAAGAAGTTATTATATGTAAGCTTGAAACTTGTTATCCCTTGCATTTCTATCACGATTTTGTTCTATTTGAAGATGCTAACTAGAGGAATTTGCTTTGCAGGAGAACTATGGAAAAGATGACCCTGCTTGTATTGCTAAAACAAAGACACTCTATAATGATCTCAAACTTGAGGTATTCCACTCTTCCCCCCCTAGCATCATAGTTTTGGTTTGTCTCTGCTCTTTACTTCCTCAGATAAATCAAAAGTTTTATGTAGTCATTGTGTTCTTCTCTTAGCAAGTGGTCGATCTCACTTGGCGTCCAAGAGTTGACACATTTCTTCATCTTTTAATTATTTTCTTCTGAATGTTGTAGCAAGTATTTCTGGAATACGAGAAGAAATCCTATGAAAAGCTGACCAGCTCTATTGCGGCTCATCCAAGTAAAGCAGTGCAAGCAGTGCTACACTTATTCTTGGGAAAGATTTATAAGAGGCAGAAGTAGGAAATGAAATAATTAGTGAATTTAATAATGTATTGTTTAGATGTATTTGCATTTATTCTCCCATTGGGGATGAGATGTCTGTATTTCATGCGTTTTTTCTGCTTTCTTGGTCTTCTACCTCTTTAATTTGATGTATTGATGATGGATTGTTATTTTTCAAGAAATGGAAACTCTTATCCTTTTTCACCTTCAATGAGTAGTATTCTGCTTTGTCATTGTTGCTTGATTGACTTTAACATCATTACTTGGGAAGGACTGGGTGTTGGTTTGGTTTTCACCAAAACCAAATCAAACGAACTATATCTGTTTGGTTTTTGCAGTTTTTTCATTTTTTCTTGTCACATAAAATATAAATCGATCACTCTTTAGAGTCGTGAATAAAGTTGTTGAAAGAAATAATTCCTTTATTATTTTCATTAATGAAAGAGTATATATACAATTTACAATTGTCATAATAGGAAAATCTTATTCATATTCTACTCCCAAAACCTTATTCTACTTGTACAAGAATCATATAATTATGGTAAGAGTACAATGCTAATTAATTACAAATAATATGGTACAAAATATTACAAATAATTAT
This sequence comes from Przewalskia tangutica, assembly GCA_029844215.1. Taxonomy (NCBI): domain Eukaryota; kingdom Viridiplantae; phylum Streptophyta; class Magnoliopsida; order Solanales; family Solanaceae; genus Przewalskia; species Przewalskia tangutica. Next base: position 136,208,632 of record CM056720.1, on the reverse strand, counting down.
GGTACAAACCGTGATATACTTACCATGTATATCACGGAGCCGTGTGGTCTTTTACACTCCCGCAGTCATAGCGGGCGACCTTCGTACGATGAGACTGTCCCTAAAATCTTCAAAAAGGATCGAGGGAAGACCTTCGGTAAAGATATGCAATTTGATACCTGGAAGGGACATGACAGACGCGTACTTATCCACGTGCTACCTTTTCGCGAACAAAGTGGATATCCATATCTATATGTTTAGTGCGTTGGTGTTGAACCGGATTACCAGAAATGTAGACGACACTAATATTATCACAATAAACCAAGGTAGCTTTATGAATAGGACAATGAAGCTCTAAAAGAATATTACGTAACCAACATGATTCAGAGACCACATTGGCTACCCCTCGATACTCGGTCTCTGCACTAGAGCGTGATAAAGTAGATTGTCGCTTTGCATACCATGAGACCAAGTTATTACCAAGAAACATACAATATCCAGACGTGGAGCATCTGGTGTTTGGACAGCCACCCCAATCAGCATCTGTATACAAGACAAGTGTAGACGTCGATGAAAGATATAAATGTAAACCACAATCAGTGTCCCCTGGATGTATCAAATAATGCGTTTGAGCGCATACATGTGCTCAACCCTGGGATCATGCATAAGCAAACACACATGTTGTACGACATACGTAATATCTGGTCTCGTGAAAGTAAGATATTGAAGAGCCCCTACAAGACTGCGATAGTAGGTCAGATCCTCGTAAGGTGAGTGAGCCGCATCACCTAGCTTGGGTTTAGAATCAACTGGAGTGGAAGTAGACTTGCAAGAGGACATACCAGCTCGCTCAATGATCTCAGCTTCATACTTCCGTTGTGGTAAGAATAATTCATCTGCATGACGAGTGACATCAATCTCCAAAAAGTAACTCAAGGGCCTCAAGTCTTTCATAGCAAACTTAGAATTGATCATTGTAATGATAGACTGGAGAAAATAATCAGAAGAGACAATCAAGATAATATAATCCACATATAATAGTATATAAGCCAGTGAAGTACCACGACGATATATGAACAATGAATTATCAGACCTGATGTGAGAAAACCCAATAGTCGAAACATAGTATGCAAATCTCTTATACCAAGCCTGTGGGGCATGCTTAAACCCATACAAGGACTTCTTCAATAAACAGACACGATGAAGATATTTGGGATCTCGAAAATCCAAGGGTTGATGCATGTATACCGTCTCCTTAAGATCATCATGTAAGAAATCATTCTTCACATCTAACTGATGAATGGGCCATGCCTTCGAAAGAGCCAAGCTGAGAACAATGTGAATGGTAGTTGGTTTGACCACCGGACTAAATGTCTCACCACAATCCACACCAACTTGTTGAGTCTTACCATCATCTACACGACGAGTCTTATGTCGCGCAAAAGAACCATCAGAATTATCTTTATGAGTAAAAAACCACATAGACCGAATAATATTTACACAAGAAGGACGGGGGACCAACTCCCACTTCTTATTAGCAATGAAAACATCATATTCGTCGTTCATATCCAATTTCCAATTTGGGTCATTTAAGGGACAGACACGGGGTTACGTGGTAGATGGGATTTAGAGATATTAGAATTTAAAATAAAATGTCGTTTTGGTTTAACAATACCCCGTTGACTATGAGTAACTAATCTATGACTCGGGAGAGAATTGAGTGGATTTTGAAAAGAATTTGGATGAGGACGGGCCACCCATGACAATGGTCTTATCGAGAAGCGATGGCGAGATAGAAGGATGATCAAGAATGAGCGATGTCGGTATTGGGTCGCAATCGCCCAATAGTCGAAACCAAAGAACGGTGGCGTTATAGTATGTCCGGTGGCCGCACCGCTAATGGAGTTTGGGTGTGGGATAAGTCTGATAAGTGGTGGATAATAAACGGAGAGACATCGTCATCTAAAAAAATTGTATGAATTAGGTCCGACAAGTCACCTATTTTTGCAAACGAAATTGAGTTTCATCGAAAATAACATGGCGACTAATGATGATTTTATTAGATGATAAATCAAAACACTTGTAACCATGATGATTCGATGGATAACCCAAAGACACGCAAAGAGTAGAACGGGTTTGAAGTTTGTTAATTGTAGTCGACGGAAATAGTGGATAACATAAGCACCCAAAGACCCTAAGATGTGAACTGAGGGGTGGTAATTAAACAGGATATGGCGCAACTCTAGTTGACTGGGGACGTGACCGTAGATAGAAAGTTATGTAGATCGAGGATTAGGATAGAAGGTTAGTAGGTAATTGAGTTTTGTATGTGAGGGAGGTGAGAGGCTAGCCTTTCCATTTCCTCATTTTCTTAGTAGTAGTATTTAGGTAAGATCATTATTTTTATGTGGGTATTACTTCATTTGTTCTATATCTTGATATTTTCTGCTATCTTATTTTCATGCGTTGTTGTATTGATTAAGTTTCTTTAGCCGAGGGTCTATCGAAAATAACCTTTCTGCCCCACAAAGATAGAGATAAGGTCTGCGTACATTTTATTCTCCTCAGACTCCACTTTATGGGATTACACTGGGTTTGTTGTTGTCATTATTATTGTAAATAGTGTAAGGTAAGACAACCAGAACAACATAGTAATTTATGCGTATACACACATATAAGAGGATATGAAAATAATATGAGTCAACTAATCAAATGAACATGATACTGACTCCTCCATATGTCTCATAATCTATGCTCCCTACACTACTACACGCCCGCTACTTGGGGTGCCAGGATATAGTGACTTTAGAGGCACATATCCACATGCATAATCAGATGACATCCAAGTCCTTAGCCTCATCAATTCCAAACTCATCTCAGGTCATGACCATAACCGCAGACTCATCAGTTTTATTACTAACAACCAAGTCACGAGTCACACAGACTCACCAACTCAACTCATAAATAAAGCATGAATCATATATGCAATCATTTAGGCATATAAAAGTGCATGATCAAAGTTGTTTAAACTATGTAATCTGGCAAAAACTTGTTGCTCCCAAATGCATACGCAAGTATACGCGGTCGTACAAGTAATATAGGATTTAAAGTCCAGATATCGTACCCACATGGACTTATGATTAACCGTTAGCTAAATTAAACGATCTGAATTATCTATACAAGAGAGGAAATCTGTAAGTTGTAATTCTAAGCTAATTAAAATAAAATAAAAAAATAATGAACTTCGACAAATAAATAACGGATTTTTATATTATCAATGATAGGAAACCGATCTAGGGCTATGAACTATCTAACAATCACGTTGTATTCTTCAATTGATTCAACTTCTTAAGTTATCCAGCTTACTGATGACAAAGTTGATATTACAACTACGAATCTCTCAAGTCCTCTAGCCGCCTCTTGATATTACTTTCATGCCTATATCTCTTTGGTTATGAACTTTAACACGAGCACATTTATATTTCTGTATATTAACCAAGCAGGGAGAACTAGGTATATTTCTATCCTAGACGCAAATCTGCTCCCTGTTGCCCAGGGTTGAGATCCTGCTCTATTTAACCCTATTGATATCCTAGTATTCTTCTCGAGTTCAATCTAAGAATCAAAGATAGTATTCGATTGGTGATCAAGCAACCAAATAAATAAGCTCATAATTAAATAAATAAACCAATACGATAAGTTAATTAATTGAAATCAATATTCGAATAACAACGTTCATGAAAGAACCATAACCGTAGAACGAGAAGTTTAGCTCCACATAGAAATGGAGAAAAAAAATCATCCAATGAAAATATAAAAACGAGTAGTATGGAGAAGAAAAGGTAAAATCAAATTCCTCCGGCCTCCACGACTGTTCCAAGCTCTCCTTAGGTCTAAAATTCTGTAAAAATTGTCCAAAAGGTCTTTTATAGTGTTGGAAAATAACTCTAAAAAACTAGTCCAAAACGTAGTTGGACTTTAAAACCCGATGCCATTTGGACACTGGAGCTCGTTGGGAGAGCCCTGGAGCGAGGTAGGACCTCACCCTGGGATTCTCTTATAGAGTTATGGTGTCCAGTTGTTGTCGCAAGAATTGCAAAACCTTACGAAAACCCTAATATTCTTGTAGAATTTATAGCTGGACAATTAAATAATATAGTTTCATTTCGAAAAGCAATGAAAGGTCCTATCTTTATAGTTGTAGTAGATCCCCTTAAAGGGAAATGATCTAGGTAAAAGCTATTGGCTGCTACCTGATAGGAAACTCACCAGGAATAATCTCTATCACCGATAGGCCAATCCAATTAGACGGAGGGATGAGTAGCCAAAAAGGAACTAACTTGGTCCACTGTAAGGAACTTTGGATGAACTAATGCGAATGAATGTAAGCCTAAATTTGTAAGAGATGATGGAGCCAGGAGTTCATTTTGGTCATGGTACTAGAAAATGGAATCCTAAAATGACGCCTTATATCTCTGCAAAGCGTAAGGATATTCATATTACAAATCTTACTAGAACTGCTCGGTTTTTATCAGAAGCTTGTGATTTAGTTTTTGACGCAGCAAGTAGGGAAAACAATTCTTAATTGTTGGTACCAAATATAAAGCAGCTGATACAGTTGGGATGCAATAAGGGCCCGGTGTCATTATGTTAATAAAAATGGCTTGGCGGTATGTTAACGAATTGGTCCACTACAAAAATAAGACTTCATAAGTTCAGGAACTTGAGAATGGAATAAAAAACAGGGAGACTCAACCGTCTCCCGAAAAGAGATGCAGCTATGTTGAAAAGATAATATCTCGCTTGCAAACATATCTGGGCGGGATTAAATATATGACAGGAGTACCCTATATTGTAATCATCATTGATCAGCACGGAGAATATACGACTCTGCGAGAGTGTATTACTTTAGGAATTCCAACAATTTGTTTAACCGATACAAATTGTGACCCCGATCTCACAGATATTTCAATTCCAGCGAATGATGACGCCATATCCTCAATCCGATTAATTCTTAACAAATTAGTATTCACAATTTGTAATTGTCGTTCTGGCTATATCAGAAATCCTTGATTAATAATAACATAATAAGATAAATAACTTACCTTATCCTTTATGAAATCGCTTACTATTTCTAAATTTCAAAAAAGAGATAAAAATAACTGGGGATATTAGGTGATTTATTAGTATTCTAAATCTTAGTTGGTATTCAAAATATCCGATTCAAGTAGACAAAGAGATGGTTGAATCGAAATTTTTTGTTTACTGTTCATGGCCATTATGGGAAAACCCTTTACGAAGGAGATGCATTAGTTACATTATAGCCCCGTAACTTTGGGAGAAGGGGTGCCTCCTCACAAAGGGGGTCGCAGTGACCAGGCCCGATGACTGTTTACCAAAAACACAGGTCTCCGTAAAGTCATGAGACCAACCCACCGGAGCCGTAGCGAAAGCGAGTCTTCATAGGGAGACAAGAAAATTCTCAACTTGGCATTTTAGAGCACCTTCCTCGCGGGGCGAGGTATCTCCTCGCTCCAGACTACGCAACAAAGTTGATTGTCTATTTTGCACTCTTGTCACTTTTTTGCTACAACTTCTTTTGGTCCTTGTAGCTCGCTTGACGAGGTGTATGGCGAGCTTGTGGCTCGCTCTAGCCTTTGCTTGGCGAAATTCATGGACCACTCACACTCGGACGAATGCCTCATATCATTAGCTCCAAATCATCGTATTTTTCACATTAAGTGCCTAGATGCGACAAGAACACACAGATTAGTTCATAATGCAACGAGTAACATAAGTTAGGAGTATTTAGTGCGATTTGTCCTCTAAACAAGGTTGGAATATGGGTAAAATATGGCGGTAGGGTGGATTGCTTGGGCCCCGGCCCACACAAATATTCTCGGCAGTGGGACCCACACAAACCGAAATTAAAGTCGCGATGCACACACTTGAATTAACTCAACCAGACCCAAATTGGTATATGGACACCGTCGCTACTACCCAAATGACATCTGACCAAAGTACTCTCTTTCTTATTCCAATTTGAGCATTAATCGTGGTATAATTGTTGGTAATGGTAATTCAATTCCAATTCGTGGTTATGGTCATAAAACTTTGTCTCCCCCCCATCCACCACTTATCTTGAATAATACCCTTCATGCCTCAAAATTGATTAAAAATTTGGTGTTTGTCCGTAAATTCACAACTGATAATTGGGTTTCTGTTAATTTTGATTTTTTTGGGTTTTATGTGATGGATTTCAAAACGAGGAACCCTCTAATGAGGTGTGATAGTAGGGAAGATCTATCCAATCACACCAAGCCTCGGTTTCTCGAGTCAAGCCATGCCTTCAACTTTTGTAGCTCTTGTTCCTTCCTTGTGGCATGCTCGTCTAGGTCATCCGGGATCGTCTATTTTGTCTGTCTTAGATAAAGCAATCTTATTTCTTGTAAGGGTACGCATAGTACTCCGAATTCTCAATCTTGTTCTTTAGGAAAAATTGTTAAGTTGCCATTTGTAGACTCAAATTCTCATACGTTAATGTCATTTGATATTATTCATAGTTATTTATGGACATCTCTTGTTCTAAGTTCTATGGGTCATAGGTATTATTATGTTTTATTTTTGGATGATTATTCTAAATTTTTATGGACTTTTCCAATAGCGAAGAAATCTCAAGTTTTTTCCATCTTCTTAAAATTTAGAGCATTCATTAGAACTCAATTCGAATGGAAAATAAAAAATATTCAATGTGATAATGACAAAGAATATGACAATGGGGAGTTTCGGGAGTTTTGTGCAAAAAATGGGATCAATTTTCATTTTTCTTGCCCTCATACGTCTTCACAAATGGGAAAGACGAACGTAAAATTCGTACCACTAATAACATTATCCGCACTTTATTGATCCATGCTTCCATACCCCTGTTTTTTTGGCATCATGCTCTACAAATGGCTACAAATATTCTTAACATTCTTTCTTCTAAAGGTTTGACATATTCGTCCCCTCTTCAAATTTTATATAATAAGACTCATTCATATTAACATCTTAGGGTCTTTGGGTGCTTGTGTTATCCATTTTTTCCGTCCACCACAATTAACAAACTTCAGACCCGTTCTACCATTTGTGTGTTTTTGGTTATCCGTCGAATCATCATGGTTATAAATGTTTTGATTTATCATCTAATAAAATCATCATTAGTCGCCATATTATTTTTTATGAATCCCAATTTTCGTTTGCTAAGGTCAATAGTCCAGTGCCTAGTTCGTATAAATTTTTGGATGATGATGTATCCCCATATATTATTCACTATTTATCGGATACTTCCTGCACCCCGAATCTTCCAGCGGGCCCACTTCCCGTTGGTCCTCCCATATCGTTGTCACTGGGTCCAGCAACTAGGCTATCTTCCCAGCCAGTTCTGGCCCAGTTCATTCCTCGGATTCCAGTGGCCTTTCTGGCCCAATAGCAACGGGTACCGTGTCCAGTTCTAGGCCAGCAGGCCCTGCCTGCTGGCCAGCACGTCCCGTATCCTGGAAATTCCCAAAATTCACTCAATTCTGCCCCAAGTCATGGTCCAGTCACCCGAAGTCAACGGGCTATTTTTAAACCAAAAAGACATTTTAATTTAAATTCTAATGTTCTTAAATCACCACTACCCCGTAATCTTGTGTCTGCTTTAAATGACCCGAATTGGAAGATTGCTATGACAGACGAATATAATGCTCTCATTCAGAATAAGATGTGGGATTTAGTGCCCCGTCCATTCTGGTGTTAATATTATTCGGTCTATGTGGATTTTTGCTTCTAAGGACAATTCTGACGGTTTCTTTGCGAGGCATAAGGCTCGTCTTGTAGGTGATGGTAAGACTCAGCAGGTTGGTGTAGATTGTGGTGAGACATTTAGCCCCGTGGTCAAGCCAGCTACCATTCGCACTGTGCTCAGCTTGATTCTTTCAAAAGCATGACCCATTTATTAGCTAGATGTGAAAAATGTTTTCTTACATTGTGATCTCAAGGAAACAATATATATGCATCAGCATCGTGGTTCGTCATTGGCGTATATACTCTTATGTGTGGATGATATTATCTTGACTACTTTATTTGATGCATTACGCAAGTCTATCATGACAATGCTCAGTTCTGAGTTTGCTATGAAGGACTTGGGACCCTTGAGTTACTTTTTAGGGATTGTTGTCACTCGTCATGTAGGTGAATTGTTTTTATCACAGAGGAAGTATGCAGCTGAGATCATTGAGAGGGCTGGGATGTCATCCTGTAAGTCCACTTCCACTCCAGTTGATACTAAACCCAAGTTGGGTGCTGCGACTGGCTCCCCATATGAGGATCTGACCCGCTATCGCAGTCTTGCAGGGGCCCTTCAGTATCTTACGTTCACGCGATCGGATATTACATATGTCGTACAACATGTGTGTTTGTTTATGCATGCTCCCAATATTGAGCACATGAATGCGCTCAAACGCATTATTAGGTACGTCCATGGGACACTTGATTATGACTTGCATTTATATCCTTCGTCAACGTCTGCATTTGTCTCATATACAGATGCTTATTGGGGTGGCTATCCTGATACTAGACGGTCTATGTCTGGCTATTATATGTTTCTTGGTAATAACTTGGTCTCATGATCTGTCAAACGTCAGTCTACCTTGTCCCGTTCTATTGCAGAGGCCGAGTATCGAGAGGTAGCCAATGTGGTATCCGAGTCATATTGGTTACGTAATCTTCTATTAGAACTTTATTGTCCTATTGGGAAAGCTACATTGGTTTATTGTGATAATGTTAGTGCCATCTACCATTCTGGGAGTCCGGTTCAGCACCAACGCACTAAACATATTGAGATGGACATTCATTTTGTTTGAGAAAAGGTAGTTCATGGACAGGTACACGTCTGTCATGTCCCTTCCAGATATCAAATTACATACATCTTTACAAAGGGTCTTCCCTCGATCCTTTTTGAAGATTTTAGAGACAATCTCAACGTACAAAGACCACCCACTATGACTGTGGGTGTGTGTTAAATATAAGCCCATCACGGGAAGAAAGCACAAGAGCCCATCACATATATACATTGTAATATTAGTATATTAGGAAAGTATATTGTAGTATAATTAGACTTGTACTATTACCATAATTGTATAGTTAGTCTCCAAATAGAATAGAGTTTTAGATGTATAATACGAAAAAGATTTTTCTATATGTAACTTGTATATGTACCCCCATTCATTAAGAAGAAGAATCAAGAGACCCTTCGGGTCCCAACCCAAATTCCTTAAACAAGTTCCAAACAATACATATGATTTGTACCAAGTTCTTGAACATGAAATTAAGCGTTAAAACTCAAAACTAAAACCCGTTTGTTACATAGTTTGATAGAGAAGAACGAAACAAAATTAGAGTTTCATTGTTTATGATAGTTATATAAATAAAATGGGTGGGGTTCATCTTATTGTTAAATATCCATGTCAGCACGTTTTTACTCACTCGCATGCTACATTTAGGCCTTATTTGTTTGCACTTAATAACTGTCTGAATCTTAATGGTTCAGACTTTAAATCATTAATTGCATTTATTTATATTAAGACCTAAGTATTTATTTGGTCTGCATATGTCTTAATCATTACGATCTTGAACAAAGTCTTCATATTATTAAGAAGTATTTTTGCATGGATAATTTTTACCATCACTATGTCCATAACAACCAGCACCACCCCCAACTCCGCCATCCCACCCACCACCACCACCATCACACACTCCATACCCCACCACCACTAATCATCTCTATCATCACAATTAACCACCACTGGTACCTGTCATCGCCACCACCACTGTGGCCAGTCCTTACTACTAATCACCTCTACCATCATAACTAGCATTGCCGTCAACTACCACCAACACCATCGTCAATCACCATACATTCTTCAGTAATCATCGTCAATTACTAACATCAACCAACTTCACTATCACAACTGTAGAATACTGTAAATCTCCTTGATGTAGTTCTCTTATTTATATATATATTATATACAATAGGATCTCTATTTTACATTAATTACATTATATATTAATTACATAATATATTGTAAATATATATAGAATATATTCACTATCACACTTCTCGGGAGATGAGGATGCGGACGAGACCGAATCAAGTCAAGGAATAGTTGCTGAGGAAGTCCCTTTGTGAAGATATATGTGTACTGATATGAATAAGGAACATGCAACACCCTAACGTGACCCATTGTAACTTTCTCGCGAACAAAGTTAATATTCATTTCAATATGCTTGGTTCGCTGATGTTGAACCATGTTATGATACACGTAGACGACATATATGTTATCACAGTAAACCAAAAATGTCTTACGTATGGGATAATGAAGCTCAAGAAGGAGATTTCGGAGCCAACATAGCTCAGCAACAACGTTCGCAACGCCTCAATATTGTACTTCTACACTTGAATGGGAAAGTGTGGCTTGCTGGTTGGCAGACCACGATATAATATTATCCCATAAATATACACAATAGTCAGACGTAAAGTAACGGGTGTCTAGACAGTCTGCCCCATCTGTGTCTGTGTAGGAGATCAATCTAGTCGGTGTGGAGGGATATAAATGAAGTCCATAGTCAAGAGTGCCCTTCATATATCGAATGATACACTTAAGAATTGTAAAGTGAGGCTCCCTAGGAGCATGCATGAATAAGCACACCTTTTGAACCGTATATGCAATATCTGGCCGAGTGAAGGTGAGATACTGAAGAGCACATGTGAGACTCCTATAAAGAGATGGATGGCTGACTGGATCCTCGTCATCTGCACTGAGTTTGAACTTGGAGTCGAGGAGTGGGAATAATCTTGCAATTGACCATTTTAGAACGGTAGACGATCTTCTCTGCATACTTACTGTTATACCCCGTAGTTCCGGAGTATGTATGTAAGGACGTACGTACGAATGTATAAACCCTAATTAGGGTAAGAATGAAAGAATTGTTTTCCGACGGAAAATATTCCGAACCTTGAGAAGGAAATTTTACGTTTTCAATATTATTATGAAATTTTTCCGAGAGTTAAATATTTTGGACCAATGGGAGGGCGACATGTTTCACCCCAAGATGCCATGTTGGACGTTTTTTTCAAGACAAGTGGCAAGACAAGTGGCCAAAAGTCTTGCATGGCATTGCATGGCATAGTTGGACGTTTTTTTTAGAGTTAGTGGGCTAGTCAAATGGTCAAAGTCTTGCATGGCATTTGTGGGACAAGTGGAGAGAGGAACCTACACAAAAAATCTATACCATACACATGTTTCAATCCTAACCCTTGGTTGTCCTATATAAACCCCTCTCGTTGATGAAAATCTTCCACACTTAGAATATTTCAAGACTTGAAAATAATTTCCCTCTCCCTTCCTCTCTTCTTGCTCTCGTCGAGCACCCCTCCCCTTAACCAAATGTTGTCCAAAAATTCTTAAACTTATAAGTGTTCTTCCTTAATGTATTAGGAAGATTATTAACCAAGAGTTAGACAAGATTTCACACCCCTAGCCTCAAAAATCCTCACAAAGCCGAGAGTGGACAGATTTGGAACTTTAGTGTTCTTCACTTTTTGGAGTTAATTCTTGAATAGAAGTTGGTTAGGAACTTCTAAGGGTGACTTGTGGTGGTTTGGAACACAAAGATTTGGAGCTAAAACTCAAAGATTTGGAGCTAAGACTTGCTTTGGAACGACTTTAAGTTCTTGGATATTTTTGGGCAATTATTGAGGTAATGAACCTTAACCTCTTTGTGAAGCTGATTATTATGTATATTAGATATTATACATATATTGGAAGTATATTATGAAGTATGAGATATAAGGAAAGATTTGGATCATGTTAAGATGTTAAAAGGAGAATTGACATATTAGCCATTAAAATGGTAAAAATGTATCCATTACTTGACTAAGAAGTTATCAACAAAGAAACTATAACTTATATAAAGATTGGAATATAAGTTGAAGGATTAATAAAGTAATTGGATAAGTAAAATTGTAAAAGTTGGCCAAGGACCCCAACTTAAGGACTGTATCTACTTTGGACCGTATCTACTTTGGACCGTATCTACTTTGGACCGTATTTACTTTGGAATGTATTTACTTTGGACTGTATTTACATTGTTGTTGTTAAGGAGAGATTGTTAATCGCGTTCCGTTTGGGCGTGTTATCCCCTTCTTTAATTATTGTTGTTATTAAGGAGAGATTGTTAATCGCGTTCCGTTTGGGCGTGTTATCCCCTTCTTTAATTATTGTTGTTATTAAGGAGAGATTGTTAATCGCGTCAGTTTGGGCGTGTTATCCCCTTCTTTAATTATTGTTGTTATTAAGGAGAGATTGTTAATCGTGTTCCGTTTGGGCGTGTTATCCCCTTTAATTATTGTTGTTAAGGAGAGATTGTTAATCGCGTTCGTTTGGGCGTGTGATCCTTCTATAAATTTGAATTATTAAGCCTTATTTATGGCATGTTGGTTACTATTATCGGGCCTTGATAAAGGTGGAGAATTGAGTAGAAGCGGGGAAGTCGCCCAATTTTCCGTAGAATAAGAATCGTACTTAGAAGAATCCTACGTAAAACTAAAAGTTGATAGGCGTGTTTTGACTATTATAGGTTGACACTCTGCGCGCGACATATCCGACTTGGCAAGTGGATTTAGCCGAGGAGGTATGTGATTCTTCCTATACCCTTGAGCATGATATTTGTGAAATATATATAGTACGGTAGACGTATGTGTGTAAAATGAATTTGGTTTATTTAAAACATAAAGTGTTATCATAGCTTTATGGGAAGTTAGTTATAACGACTTTATGAAAACAAAAGAATGGTTTTATTATTGGATTAAAAATGGTAACTTTGATTTTGGGAAAGGAGAAGTAACTTGAGTTTAAAAGTATAAGTAACTTGTTTTCAAATATCGAACTTTTCTTGATAGAAAAATATAAGTGGATTGGTTTTAAAAGGGTAAGAGTACCTTGATCTTAAAAGAGTTAGTTACTTGGGTTTTAAAAGTATACTTGACGTTGTTTTAAAAAGTGTAAGCCACTTGGTTTAAAAAGTATAAAGTACTTGATTTAAACACGAGCGTGTTTAATTCTGCGGATATTAGTATCGAGTTGTTTTTACGTAAAAAGAGATCTTTTCGAAAGAATTAAAGTACGTAGTATTTTAGGGTTAAAACACGGATTGTTGGCATAAAATGAGAGTACTTGAGTTTTTATAAATGGTGAATCAAGTTACATGTTAATGAAAGTCTAAAAGTATGTTGAACTTGCCTATGCTAGTTGCGATAGCTTTTGTTGTGCAAATATTGTATTTCTATACCACCGCGTCTCTCGATGGAGTGATCGACTTGTTGTGAACTTACTTGGACGTACAGCGGTGTGGAGGATTCCAGGTATGCTTCCATTGTTGTTGTCACATGGGCACGTCACACCGATGAGGGATTCCGGGCACGTGACCATTATTGTTATTCCATGGACTAGTTCTCCGCGAGGTTTCTTGATTCGACTTTGGTATCGGTAGTTAACCGCTTGCCGCTCGATTTTGTGGCGAAGTCTCGTGACTTACGGTTGTGATCACGGTGGTTAACCTAGTTACTTGCCGCCACATTAAGCGCGGTGGATCTGGTAGAGGCTATCGCGACTTGCCACGTGCCGCCGCGAGTCGGTGTTTGGACGGTTTCGTGACTTATGGTTGTGATACGGTGGTTAGCCTAGTTACTTGCCCCGTCGGCCACGTGGCGCAGATGGATCTCGCAGTAGAGCTATCGCATTTGCCACGCGTCGCCTTCGTGATATAGTTATTTAGTATTGTTGATGCACGGCTTTGGTAGTTGGCTTTCGTATTGCCCCGATCGATTGATGATGCAGTTGGATCTGGTAGCTATGCCTTCGCATTTGCCTCGTGCGGTTTATGACACAGTGGACACGGTGTTCGTGTGTACTCCTTGGTGTTATTATATCATGATCGCGGTGAGAAATGTATTCCACGGGCATGATTGATGTTGTGGGCGTGAGACCCATAGTTATATTTGAGTGATGACTTTGAGGCGTGAGTCACGACTTGACATATCGCTTATATATTGTGGATCGTAGTTTGGTTGTCATACATGTCTCTGCTTTATATAGATATTATGATTTCATTTCTGATATTTCGCCACATACTGTACTGTTATCTTGACCTCCTTCGAGGCCGCGTTCATGCCGCAGTTGAGGTTCGTAGCCGATCCGCTCTTAGATCACTGTTCGGCCTGGAAAACTCCATTTCTCGGAGGCTTGTTCTTTTGGTACTGTTCCTCGAGGTCATATACTTTGTACATTCGGGTATGGCGGGCCCTGTCGTCATAGGGTATAAAAACTCTTAGAGTGCATGAGTCTTGTGTAGGCAAGGTTGTAAAAAGGATTTAACTGTTCAAGTTTTTAATTTATATACGAAAGGTAACCGCTTTGGTTGCTTTGTTCTTATGATAATCTATTGTTTCATGTCTTTGATTTTATTTCCGCTGATTTTCTCTGATGTTGTATCACTAGGGTGCCCGGGGTAAGGCACCAGTCGCGGGCCCGAGGTCGGGTCGTGACAAAAAGTGGTATCAGAGCAGTTAGTCCTCGGAAAGTGTCTACAGACCGTGTCTAGTAGAGTCTTGATTATCGGTGTGTTGTGCACCACATCTATAATCGGAGGTGCAGGACATTTAGGATTGGTTTCCATTCTTCTCACTCGAGATCGTGCCTTAGAGTTGTGTTATAAGTTGGACCCTACGGCGCACTTCTTTACGATTATGCCTGCGAAAGGCAACCAGGGCCCGAAGGGCAAGGCGGCGAGGAGGCTGTGAGTAGAACAGGAGATGCGATAAGCGCGAGCGGTCATTACGAGGTAATACCTCGGGACGGCGAGTTCCACGGCGCCGCGGCCCCGGCGAGGTTTAGAGCCGCAGCGGTGGCTCACGAGACCGCAGTACCGAGTCTCTGTTCCCGACCAGGAGCCGAGACATGAGTTACAAGGAGATGTAAGCGATTACTAGCTAGGCTTGTGGCGAGGAATGATGACAGACGTGAGGCAGCGGTTCCGATAGTACCAGTGGTTCACCCTAGATCCGATAGTTGGATACTTCGGGACTTCTTGAGTTGCAGTCCACCAGAGTTCTATGGATCGAGGCGAGGAAGATCCTCGGGAGTTTATTCGATACGGCGGATCATGAAAGTGATCAAGGCCTCGAGAGCAGTAGGTGGTACTAGGTTCACATCGGCCGCGTGATCTGCGATCCGGTTTGATTCGTGGGAGTGTCGGGGAGAGCATGCACTTCCAGCCCATATGGGACTAGTTCCGGAGGCATTTCTTACACTTCTTGCCTCCGCATGAGAGAGCTCGGGCGAATAGATTTATGATGTTGAGGCGAGCGGACGGGCGGTTCGGGAATACCGTATAAGTTTGACTTCGTTGGCTCGTTATGTCCCGCTTTAGTGGCGAGACATGGAGGATAGAGTGCACCGCTATGTCACAGGCTCGATGATTATTTAGCGGAGGTTGCAGAGTAGCTCTTGGGGCTTGGACATTGCCCGCATCCGTGCTTATGCACGGGATTGAGAACGTAGAGGCCGGCGCAGGACCAGGATCAGAAGAGGCGAGGATAGCGGTCGCCCGGTAACTCGAGACAGACATCGCCAAGAATAAAGCTAGTTATACACCTCACGCCGTGCTGAGTGGTCCTCCACGGTCTTCGAAGCGTCAGGTATTCTGCAGGTCGAGCTCCGAGTTTGATTTTCGGGAGTAGGAGTACTGCCGGACGAGGCCACCCGTATCTCGGTGTGGCGTTGTGGTAAAACCCATGTGGCTGTCGTACTATTTTGGGAGATTGCTATACTTACGGGGGCCATTTTGCGAAGAAGTGTCCACTGCAGGGAAGGCAAAGGGATAGTGAAGCAGTAATTACAGGTATATCCTTAACCCTCTAGAGATTTGTATGCGTAATATGATGATCTTATGTTAAAGTGTTATGTTTGGATAGCACTGTGTAGAATTGTGATTTAGAGAACATGGTTAGTTGAAAAGGTAAGTTTAGGCGGGAAATTGTGGGCCTTAGAATATTATAATGATTGAGACCTTAGATGTAAGTAGTCTTGAGTAAAAGATTTCTGATTAGCATTTGTCGAAGTACTTGGTATCGTGAAATGTATCAGGATAATTCGTAGGTCGAGGAAGATAAAAGTGGTGATTTTCATGACGAGAATAGTAAGATTGTCCCGGACGGGGAACAAGAATTTAGAGCGATAATGGGTCGGGTTGAGGCAAGATCGCGGGTCAACCCACAGCCCGGATTGAGGTGGGGTCGGTTGAGGTAGTCTGCTAGGTGATAGGATCACGAGGTGTTAGGCCCAGTTTAGGTAACCATCGTGCGAGTTCGTGGATGCGTCGACGATGATCGGGCCGATGAGGTCAGCCATCTTGTCTTTAATCCGATCGACTGCATTTACTACAGCGGAGGTTATGCGAGATGTTATATATCGAGAAGGTTGTAAAGCCGCAGGTTCCTACTTTTATTTTATGACAGTGGAGCGTTTACGCTATTTTCTTTTAACGAGGGTTTTACCGGGGTTAGGAACTCAGGTGAGTCTCAGTATTGCATTCACCCTCGGGCCGACGGACAAACATCACATTTTATCCAGACATTTGGGGATAGGTTACGGGCCGGTGTTTTGATTTCAGGGGAGCGGTGAGGATTATTTGCCTCGTGTTGAGTGAGTATTATAATAGCTACCATTTCAGTGTTCGGATGGCGACTTATGAAGCCTTGTATGGGCAAAAGTATAGGTTGCCGGTCGATTGGTTCGATGTTGGCAAGGTTCAGATAGTTGGTCCATGCTTGATTCAACAGAATGTGGATAAGGCGAAACTTATCCAGAAGAGGTTATTAGCGTCGAGTCGAAGTTTCACGGATAATCGGCCAACACTTGGAGTTGAGTTGAGCGGTCTTCTTTAGTACCACCGGCGGAAAGTGTGACGAGATTTGAAGCGAGAAACTTAGCGAGGTACTCGGGCCTTTCAGATCATTTGTAGAATAGGCCAGTTGCTTATAAAGTTAGCCTTCTTGTCCGACTTGGAAGCGAGTCGTCCGGTCTTTCATGTTGCTATGATTCGGAAGAGTATCGGAGATTCATCCTGAGTATTCCCAGTTAATGACAACCAAGTTGAAGATAGTAACCCCGATATTTTAAAAACTGAAGCAATGACAGAAATGTGATATGTATATTAGGAAGAGTTCGAGTGTACGAGGAGGGTACGATGAGTAAGAAAAGAGGCGAAGGTGTGCTAAGAAGATGAAAGTGTCCTTTTTACGAAGTAAAGATGTGAAGAAAGTATCCTTTAGACCATGGGTGAAGCTAATACTATTGTTATACGCTTTAGAGATGATTCTTCATTGGCTCGGATGTGAGTTTTTGCGCGTACGTTGTATTATGGCCATGTGTGGCAAAATTGGTTTCGTAGGTATAGTAGGGAAGACTATCACCGCGCAGTATGTTTGGAGACTTAGAAGGAACATTCGAACGAATGTTTCTAAGGAGGAAGAATGTTATAACCCGTAGTTAGGAGTATGTATGTAAGGGCGTGCACTGTTTAATGTATAAACCCTAATTAGGGTAAGAATGAAAGAATTGTTTTCCGACGGAAAATATTCCGAACCTTGAGAAGTAAATTTTACGTTTTCAATATTATTATGGAATTTTTCCGAGAGTTAAATATTTTGGACCAATGGGAGGGCGACATGTGTCACCCCAAGATGCCATGTTGGACGTTTTTTCAAGACAAGTGGGCAAGACAAGTGGCGAAAAGTCTTGCATTGCATTGCATGGCATAGTTGGACGTTTTTTTTAGAGTTAGTGGGCTAGTCAAATGGTCAAAAGTCTTGCATGACATTTGTGGGACAAGTGGAGAGAGGAACCTACACAAACAATCTATACCATACACATGTTTCAATCCTAACCCTTGGTTGTCCTATATAAACCCCTCTAGTTGATGAAAATCTTCCACACTTAGAATATTTCAAGACTTGAAAATAATTTCCCTCTCCCTTCCTCTCTTCTTGCTCTCGTCGAGCACCCCTCCCCTTAACCAAATGTTGTCCAAAAATTCTTAAACTTATAAGTGTTCTTCCTTAATGTATTAGGAAGATTATTAACCAAGAGTTAGACAAGATTTCACACCCCTAGCCTCAAAAATCCTCACAAAGCCGAGAGTGGACAGATTTGGAACTTTAGTGTTCTTCACTTTTTGGAGTTAATTCTTGAATAGAAGTTGGTTAGGAACTTCTAAGGGTGACTTGTGGTGGTTTGGAACACAAAGATTTGGAGCTAAAACTCAAAGATTTGGAGCTAAGACTTGCTTTGGAACGACTTTAAGTTCTTGGATATTTTTGGGCTATTATTGAGGTAATGAACCTTAACCTCTTTGTGAAGTTGATTATTATGTATATTGGATATTATACATATATTGGAAGTATATTATGAAGTATGAGATATAAGGAAAGATTTGGATCATGTTAAGATGTTAAAAGGAGAATTGACATATTATCCATTAAAATGGTAAAAATGTATCCATTACTTGACTAAGAAGTTATCAACAAAGAAACTATAACTTATATAAAGATTGGAATATAAGTTGAAGGATTAATAAAGTAATTGGATAAGTAAAATTGTAAAAGTTGGCCAAGGACCCCAACTTAAGGACTGTATCTACTTTGGACAGTATCTACTTTGGACCGTATCTACTTTGGACCGTATCTACTTTGGACCGTATTTACTTTGGACTGTATTTACATTGGACTGTATTTACATTGTTGTTGTTAAGGAGAGATTGTTAATCGCGTTCCGTTTGGGCGTGTTATCCCCTTCTTTAATTATTGTTGTTATTAAGGAGAGATTGTTAATCGCGTCAGTTTGGGCGTGTTATCCTCTTTAATTATTGTTGTTATTAAGGAGAGATTGTTAATCGCGTCAGTTTGGGCGTGTTATCCCCTTCTTTAATTATTGTTGTTATTAAGGAGAGATTGTTAATCGTGTTCCGTTTGGGCGTGTTATCCCCTTCTTTAATTATTGTTGTTGTTAAGGAGAGATTGTTAATCGCGCGTTAGTTTGGGCGATGTGATCCTTCTTTAAATTTGGAATTATTGCGCCTTATTTATGGCATGTTGGTTACTATTATCGGTCTTGATAAGGTGGAGAATTGAGTAGAAATGGGAAGTACGCCAATTTTCCGTAGAATAAGAATCGTACTTAGAAGAATCCTACGTAAAACTAAAAGTTGATAGGCGTGTTTTGACTATTATAGGTTGACACTCTGCGCGCGACATATCCGACTTGGCAAGTGGATTTAGCCGAGGAGGTATGTGATTCTTCCTATACCCGTGAGCATGATATTTGTGAAATATATATAGTACGGTAGACGTACGTGTGTAAAATGAATTTGGTTTATTTAAAACATAAAGTGTTATCATAGCTTTATGGGAAGTTAGTTATAACGACTTTATGAAAACAAAAGAATGGTTTTATTATTGGATTAAAAATGGTAACCTAATTTTGGGAAAGGAGAAGTAACTTGAGTTTAAAAGTATAAGTAACTTGTTTTCAAATATCGAACTTTTCTTGATAGAAAAATATAAGTGGCTTGGTTTTAAAAGGGTAAGAGTACCTTGATCTTAAAAGAGTTAGTTACTTGGGTTTTAAAAGTATACTTGACGTTGTTTTAAAAAGTGTAAGCCACTTGGTTTAAAAAGTATAAAGTACTTGATTTAAACCTGAACGTGTTTGGTTCTGCGGATATTAGTATCGAGTTGTTTTTACGTAAAAAGAGATATTTTTGAAAGAATTAAAGTACGTAGTATTTTAGGGTTAAAACCCGAATTGTTGGCACAAAATGAGAGTACTTGAGTTTTTATAAATGGTGAATAAATTTACATGTTAATGAAAGTCTAAAAGTATGTTGAACTTGCCTATGCTAGTTGTGATAGCTTTTGTTGTGCAAATATTGTATTTCTATACCACCGCGTCTCTCGATGGAGGGTCGGCTGACTTCTTGTGAACTTACTTGGACGTACCGGCAGTGACGGAGGATTCCACGGGTATGCTTCCATTGTTGTTGTCACATGGGCATGTCTACACCGATGAGTGATTCCGGGGGCATGTGACCATTATTGTTATTCATGGACTAGTTCTCCATGAGGTTTTACTGATTCGGCTTTGGTATCTGGTAGTTAACCTTCGTACTTGCCCCGTTCAGTTTCTGGCGAAGTCTCGTGACTTACGGTTGTGATCTGGTGGTTAACCTAGTTACTTGCCCCGTCAGCTACATGGCGCAGGTGGATCTGGTAGAGGCTATCGCACTTGCCACGTGTCAGCTTCGCGAGTCAGTGTTTGGACGAAGTTTCGTGACTTACGGTTGTGATCTGGTGGTTAGCCTAGTTACTTGCCCCCGTCAGCTACGTGGCGCAGGTGGATCTGGTAGAGGCTATCGCACTTACCACGTGTCAGCTTCGTGATATAGTTATTTAGTATTGTTGGTACGGCTTTGGTAGTTGGCTTTCGTACTTGCCCCGGTCAGTTGATGATGCAGGTTGGATCTGGTAGCTATGCCTTCGTACTTACCCCGTACGGTTTTATGACACAGGTGGGACCTGGTGTTCGTGTGTACTCCTGGGTGTTATTATATCATGAAATATCGCGATGAGGAAGGTATTCCACGGGCATGACTGATGTTGTGGGCGTGAGACTCATAGTTATATTTGAGTGATGACTTTGAGGGCGTGAGTCCCTGACTTGACATGACTGCTTATATATTGTGGACTGTAGTTTGGTTGTCATACATGTCTCCTGCTTTATATAGGCGTTATGATTTCATTCTGATATTTGATTTCACATACTTGGTACTGTTATCGACCTCCTTCGGAAGTGCGTTCATCTGCGCCAAGTACGTAGCTTGCCGATCCGCGCTCTTAGATCATTCGGCTGGAAAGCTCCATTTCTCCGGAGGCTTGTTCTTTTGGCAGTTCCCGAGGTCATATACTTTTGTCACGACTGGACCCGGTCGCGGCGGTGCCTCGGCACTCGCCGTATACATCGAGAATAGCAAAGGAACATACATACACATAAACACAATATAGCAAACATCATCGGCTGGCCGACAAGGCCGCTTTCATAGATTAAACATACTCAAAAGTAAACTGCATAACTTGTTCTTACATTTCAAACCACAACGTGACTACGCACTCAGGAATAACAAACGTGGCGGACAGGGGCCCCGCCATACCCCGAATGTACAAAGTCTATAACCTCGTGGAACCGCATCGAAAGACAAAGCCTCGGAGAAATGGAGCTTTCAGAACCGACGGTGATCCTAAGAGTGCGGATCAGCAAGTTACGCACTCAACTCATGCGTGAACGCACTTCGGGCGAGGTCGATCTGACAGTACCAAGTATGCCCGGGAAAATACTGAAAATACCTCATAAGTCTAAAATAACTGGAGACATGTATAAAATCAGTTTACAGAACACTGTGCCTTACCAACAATGAGAATATCAATCATATACTATACTGCATGAAAATAGGAAGCTCATAATCAAAGCAAGGTCATCCGCCTCACAGTATCGTTAAGCACCCCTACTCCTGGACTATTTCACCCGCATGGGTCATGTGGACCCGCATGAGGTATTCCTCGCATAGGCTGTACTCACCCGCATGGGACTATTTCACCCGCATAAGCCCAACGGACTCGCATGAGGTATTCCTCGCATCATGGGTAGCAAATCCACGAAACAGGTGGTATAACGATCTTGGGGATTTGCTCCTCATTTATACTCTTACCGGCGGTGGTATGGCGATCTTGGGGCTTTCCTCATTCATACTCTTACCACGAAGAAGGTGGTATAACGATCTTGGGGCTTGCCTCATTTATACTCTTACCCTCATCGCATGCCGGAATCCTTCATGTAGCGTAGCATGTCCAGTGCGTACGTGGAATCCTTCATCACTGACGGTACGTCCAAGTAAACTCATATAAAGACCATGGAAGCATACCCGTGGAATCCTCCATCACTGACGGTACGTCCACGTAAACTCATACTAAGACAATGGTAGCATACCCGTGGAATCCTTCATCACTGACGGTACGTCCAAGTAAACTCATATAAAGACCATGGAAGCATACCCGTGGAATCCTTCATCACTGACGGTACGTCCAAGTAAACTCATATAAAGACCATGGAAGCATACCCGTGGAATCCTTCATCGCCGATGCGTCCAAGTAAACTCATATAAAGACCATGGAAGCATACGGTGGAATCCTTCATCAACGACATTTACGTCAAGTAAACTCATAACTTCATTAGACTTTCATTTCTATGTTTACCTTATTCAAGAAAAACCGACTCTTTAACCTTTCATAAAGTTATTATAACCAACTCCCCATAAAGCCGTTATACTAACCTTTATGCTTTAAAACTTTAGACATTCTTACTCTTTCATAAGGCCGTTATAACTAACCTCCCATAAGGCCGTTATAACTCCTTATGTTTCAAAAGATTTCGTTCTTTTTATTAACCAAGAGGCTTATACTTCAAATCAAACTTACACAATTTTCGAAATACTTCTTTATGTCAAGAAATCCTTGTCTACCTTATTTAGGATAAACCATTACTCAAGAACAAGTGGGTTAACTCCTTAACCCAACCAACTTAGACATTTTCTTAAAACAAGTCAAGTATAACAAATGGATTTACTTCATTTAAAACACGTACGTCTACCGTACTATATAGTTATAACTACTCATGCTCAAGAGATAAGAAAGTTTCCACATACCTCTCCGGTTAATCCACTTGCTAAGTCCAATACACCACACGTAGTACGTCAACCTAAAATGACCATAGTACGTTTATTAACCTCTAGTTCAATGTAGAATAATCCAAGTTCAAGTCACTAAATTCTATGGAAAATTGGGCAGCATTTCCTTTGTTTCTACATACTTTGCCACATTTCTCAAGGCCGAATTCAACACCCAAAGGCCACTTTTAAGGCCCAACAATCCAACCATTTCAAAGGGGATTACACACCTAAACTTGTAGGTGTAAAATTCTGCCCCACAATGTACAACAATTATCTTAACAAGTCTAAGGTAGTTTTTAGGCTACAACATGCTCACATAACCTTCTTAACCAATTCTTTCACATCCAAACCATATTTCTTACATGCAATGAATCTAAGAGCATTATTTACTACTACAAGTTCCTTCTTCTTCACAAGCAACACCAATAACTAGCTACAAGAGAAGAATCTTTACCTTAGAGCTTTAGCCAAATTAATCCAACAACATGCTAGCCTCCTTTCCAAAAACACCACCACAATAACACCAACAAGCTAGCCACAAGCTTCCTTCTTGTCCTATCTTTTCAGATTTTCTCAAGCCTTTCTTTCCTCTTAATTTTCTAGAGAGAAGGGAGACCTTAATTTTCTAGAGAGAGGGATGAACTTGAAGAATGACCAAGTCTTCAAGACTTGGTCAATAAGTAGTGCATGCAAAATCAGATGGGAGAGGACACTTGTCACCCAACCATGGCCACTTTAAAAGAAAATATCAGATTTCCTCAGTTTTTCCGCCAAATGTTCCGCCTCGGCGCTGGCTAGCCAGGCGTGCGCCAAAACCTACGCCACCTCAGACTTCGACGCCGCGGCCTGCTTCCCGGCGCGGCTCAACTTCAGCGACTGCCGAATAACCGGCGCAGCGCTCGCATCCGGCGCCGCCCTATCGCTCTGTCAAACACATTTCTCTCCGATCAGACCGAACTTGTAACTCCCATAACTTTCTACTCCGATGTCCTATCGACGAGGCAAAGGTGGCCTCCCCTGCATACTATCTTGAATACTGCGAACTGCCGCCCGAGTTTCGACCGCTCGAATATTTCCGGCGGTCAAACCACCAGCGGAAGAGCGGAAGGGCACTGCTGGCGAAGCAGACCCACCGCACGAGGCCGCCCACCAAAGCTATCACGAAATCTAAATGCGCCGCCCGCCCTGGATTGGGCCGACTGGCCGCCCTCACTCTCTCGCCCTCAATCCTCGCATACGCTGCGTCCTCGGCAATATCCATACCTGGCTGAAGAGCCACTCCCAGACATGCAGTAACCATGTAACGATCTAACCCCATCACATAGCGGTGAACTCGGTCCGCCATGTCCTCCACAATAGTGGGCGACAGCGCCAATGAATCAAACTACTGTGTACTCCCTAACGGTCCTCCCATTCGCCTCAACGCCAAGAACCTATCCAAACGGGCTCTCCTCGTCTCAGGAGGCAAAAAGTGACCGAGAAAGGCTTCCGTGAACTCATCCCAAACAGCTGGAGGAGCACCCACACCTCTAGACAACACCCACGACTCAAACCAATTCAACGCAATATCGCGTAGTCGGTAAGAAGCTAACACAACAGACTCTGTCTTTGAGGTCCTAAGCACCTGCATAGTCCGCCGCACCTGCCGAATGAACTCCTGAGGATCCTCCTCAGACCTCGACCCATAAAACTCGGGTGGATCACAACTCAGAAAGTCCCGATTCCTTAAACCAGCTTCCAGGTTGGTCACGGCCCCTGGCGACGCCGCCACAAAGCTAGTCAACAACCTGATCGGCTCTCTGTAATCCCTATACCGCCCCATTTGTGGAATCGAGGCTCGTACCGCTGCCTCGATGAGCGTGCCGCCGCCTCGAACTCGTGAGGTGGCGTCGTGGAACTCGCCGCCCGAAACATCATCTCTGGTAAATACCTCGTAGACCTCTGCGTCCTACTCGCGCCTCAACCGCTTGCCCTTCTCGCCGGGCCTGGTTGCCTTACGTGAGGCATCACCGCTATAAGAAGAATACGTCGGAGGAGTCCAACTTATAACACGTCAAGGCACGATCTCGCAGAGAAGAATGGAAACCAATCCTAAATGTCCTGCAGCCTCCTGATTATAGATGTGGTGCACGACACACCGATAATCAAAACTCAACTAGACACGGTCTGTAGACACTTTCCGAGGACTAACTGCTCTGAGACCACTTTTGTCACGACCACTCGGGCCGCGATCGTGTCTGCGGGCACTGCCGGTATACATCGAGAATAGCGATGAACATACATACACATAAACCTGAATATAGCAAACATCACTGGCTAGCCGACAAGGCCGCCTTTCATAGATTAAACATACTCAAAAGTAAACCGTAAAACTTGTTCTTATAGCCCAAACCACAACGTGACTACAGACCTCTAGGAATAACAACTGTGGCGGGACAGGGCCCCGCCATACCCCGTGAATGTACAAAAGTCTATAACCTCAGGGAACCGTACCAAAAGACAAAGCCTCCGGAGAAATGGAGCTTTCAGAACCGGCGGTGATCCTAAGTGCGGATCAGCAAGCTACGCCTCAACTGCGGCATGAACGCACCCGGGCGAGGTCAAGTAACAGTACAAAGTATGCGAAACTGGGAAAATACTGAAAATACCTCATAAGTCTAAAATAACTGGAGACATGTATAAAATCAGTTTACAGAACACTGTGCCTTACCAACAATGAGAATATCAATCATATACTATACTGCATGAAAATAGGAAGCTCATAATCAAAGCAAGGTCATCCGCCTCACAGTATCGTTAAGACTTACTCGCGAGACTATTTCACCCGCATGGGTCATGTAGGTATTCCTCGTGATAGGTGACTCACCACATGGGACTATTTCACCCGCATAAGCCCAACAGACTCGCATGAGGTATTCCTCGCGTCGTGGGTAGCAAATCCACGAGCAATTGGTATAACGATCTGGGATTTACCCTCATTTATACTCTTACCAAGCAGTGGTATGACGATCTGGGCTTGCCTCATTCATACTCTTACCCTGAAGAAGGTGGTATAACGATCTTGGGGCTTGCCCCTCATTTATACTCTTACCCCTCATATTGCATGCCTCGGAATCCTTCATCGTAAGCATGTCCAAGGTGCATACCCGTGGAATCCTTCATCACTGACGGTACGTCCAAGTAAACTCATATAAAGACCATGGAAGCATACCCGTGGAATCCTCCATCACTGACGGTACGTCCACGTAAACTCATACTAAGACAATGGTAGCATACCCGTGGAATCCTTCATCACTGACGGTACGTCCAAGTAAACTCATATAAAGACCATGGAAGCATACCCGTGGAATCCTTCATCACTGACGGTACGTCCAAGTAAACTCATATAAAGACCATGGAAGCATACCCGTGGAATCCTTCATCACTGACGGTACGTCCAAGTAAACTCATATAAAGACCATGGAAGCATACCCGTGGAATCCTTCATCACTGACGGTACGTCCAAGTAAACTCATAACTTCATTAGACTTTCATTTCTATGTTTACCTTATTCAAGAAAAACCGACTCTTTAACCTTTCATAAAGTTATTATAACCAACTCCCCATAAAGCCGTTATACTAACTTTATGCTTTAAAACTTTAGACATTCTTACTCTTTCATAAGGCCGTTATAACTAACCTCCCATAAGGCCGTTATAACTCCTTATGTTTCAAAAGATTTCGTTCTTTTTATTAACCAAGAGGCTTATACTTCAAATCAAACTTACACAATTTTCGAAATACTTCTTTATGTCAAGAAATCCTTGTCTACCTTATTTAGGATAAACCATTACTCAAGAACAAGTGGGTTAACTCCTTAACCCAACCAACTTAGACATTTTCTTAAAACAAGTCAAGTATAACAAATGGATTTACTTCATTTAAAACACGTACGTCTACTGTACTATATAGTTATAACTACTCATGCTCAAGAGATAAGAAAGTTTCCACATACCTCTCCGGTTAATCCACTTGCTAAGTCCAATACACCACACGTAGTACGTCAACCTAAAATGACCATAGTACGTTTATTAACCTCTAGTTCAATGTAGAATAATCCAAGTTCAAGTCACTAAATTCTATGGAAAATTGGGCAGCATTTCCTTTGTTTCTACATACTTTGCCACCTTTATCAAGGCCGAATTCAACATCCAAACGCCACTTTTAAGGCCCAATAATCCAACCATTTCAAAGGGGATTACACACCTAAACTTGGATGTGTAAAATTCTGTCCCACAATGTACAACAATTATCTTAACAAGTCTAAGGTAGTTTTTAGGCTACAACATGCTCACATAACCTTCTTAACCAATTCTTTCACATCCAAACCATATTTCTTACATGCAATGAATCTAAGAGCATTATTTACTACTACAAGTTCCTTCTTCTTCACAAGCAACACCAATAACTAGCTACAAGAGAAGAATCTTTACCTTAGAGCTTTAGCCAAATTAATCCAACAACATGCTAGCCTCCTTTCCAAGAACACCACCACAATAACACCTACAAGCTAGCCACAAGCTTCCTTCTTGTCCTATCTTTTCAGATTTTCTCAAGCCTTTCTTTCCTCTTAATTTTCTAGAGAGAAGGGAGAGCTTAATTTTCTAGAGAGAGGGATGAACTTGAAGAATGACCAAGTCTTCAAGACTTGGTCAATAAGTAGTGCATGCAAAATCAGATGGGGGAGGACACTTGTCACCCACCCATGGCCTCTTTAAAAGAAAATATCAGATTTCCTCATTTTTTCCGCCAAATGTTCCGCTTGTGGCGAAACCTCCGCCACCACAGACTTCCGCGCGTGGCCCCGCTTCTGGCGCGCGACTCTGCAACTTCAGTGACCTCAGAATAGCCGCGCGCACCGTGATCCGCGCCTGCCTCGTATCCGGCCGCGGCAGACGCTCCTTTCCGAAACACATTTCTGTCCGACTGCGCACTGAACTTGTAACTCCCATAACTTTCTACTCCGATGTCCTATCGACGAACGGTTGGTTGCGTTGGAAACTAAACTCAACGAACTACACACTAGGCCTTTGAAACACCTACAAACTCCCAAGGTAACTGGACATATACCAACTCAAAGTTGACTAAAAACTCGTCCGAAACAATCCGTCAACTTATCTTTTGAAAATTTTAAGTCTTACTCCCTCTCGCACGCACTCATACGCATGACCTGAACTACGGGGTGTAACATTCTCCCCCCCTTAGAAACATTCGTCCCCGAATGTTCTTTTGGAGCCAATATAATATTCCTCGGTACATCCTCGTACTTTACACTAATGGAACTTCATTATGCCACATATGGTCCTAAGATATCGCACACGCATATCCATCCATCACTATCACACAAGAAAACAGATCCCAAGGGTGCACTAACGTTATTTTACTCCCATTCAAGGCCTAAAAGGATTCTCTTATCGTACTTCCAACTTACTGCTAGTATACATACATAACCTTAATATTATCCACTCATGACATTCCATCATACAACCATCCTATCATGCATACTAATCTCTAAAGGGTCAAAGATATACCTGACGTCATATAGGCGGGTCAAAGGACCGCTAAATCGAATCGCTACCACGGCTCGCGTCCGCCGGTATGAATATCTGCCTAGCCATTGAAGGTGAAGAACCCGCAACCGATCCAATAGATCGTGCCATTCCACTGATCTCTCGGTCGAGCCTCGCCAAATGTCCTCGCTGGCGCCGCAAGCATAATGTCGCCTATCTAGTCCGACACTCTCCAAAATAAGATCTACCACGGTGAACACCGAGGCAAGGTGGCCTCCCGCATACTATCTTGGATACTGTGAACTCGCCCCGAGCCTTGACTGCTCCGAATATTCCGGCGGTCAAACAACCCACGGAAGACCGGGAAGCGGCACTCTGGCGAAAACGTAGACCACCCGCCGAGGCCGCCCACCCCAAAGCTATCCCGAAATCCCGTCGTCCCGCCTTGGATTGGCCGACTGGCCGCCTCACTCTCTCGCCCTCAATCCTCGCAGATACGCCGCATCTGGCAATATCCATACCTGGCTGAAGAGCCACTCCCAGACATGCAGTAACCATGTAACGATCTAACCCCATCACATAGCGGTGAACTCGGTCCGCCATGTCCGCCACAATAGTGGGCGCATACCTGGCCAATGAATAAAACTCCAGGTTGTACTCCCTAATGGTCCTCCCATTTTGTCTCAATGCTAAAAACCTATCCAAGCGGGCTCTCCTCGTCTCAGGAGGCAAAAAGTGACCGAGAAAAGCTTCTGTGAACTCATCCCAAACAGCTGGAGGAGCACCCACACCTCTAGACAACACCCACGACTATAACCAATTCAACGGAATATCGTAGTGGTAGAAGCTAACACAACGACTGTCTCCGAGGTCCTAAGCACTGCATAGTCCGCCGACCGCCGATGAACTCCACGAGATCCTCGCCGGACCTCGACCCATAAAACTCGGGTGGATCACAACTCGAGAAAGTCCCAATCCTTAAATCGCCGACTTGTGGTTAGTCATCGGCCCCGCAGATCGCCGCCACAATGCTAGTCAACAACCCGACCGCTTCTCCGTAATCCCATACTCGCCCCGTGGAACTGAGGCTCGTACCGCGCCTCGATGGCGGCTGCGCCGCTGCCTCGAACTCATTGAGGCCGGGCGACGTGGAACTCGCCGCCAAAACATCATCTCCAGAAAGATCGGCTGTGCCTCGTGAGCTCTCAAGGCCCTACTCGCGACTCCTCAACCGCTTTGCCGCCACGGGCCCTCGGTTTTACGTGAGGCATCAATGCTATAAGAATACGCGGAGGAGTCCAACTTATAACACAGCTCTAAGGCACGATCTCAGTGAGAGAAGAATGGAAACCAATCCTAAATGTCCTGCAGCCTCCTGATTATAGATGTGGTGCACGACACACCGATAATCTAGACTCTACTAGACACGGTCTGTAGACACTGTCCGAGGACTAATCGCCTGATACCACTTTTGTCACGACCCGACTTCGGCCGGATCGTGCCCTACCGGCACTCATCCGTATACATCAGAGAATAGCGTGAACATACATACACATAAACTCGAATATAGCAAACATCATCTGGCCGACAAGGCGCCGCTTTCATAGATTAAACATACTCAAAAGTAAACTGCATAACTTGTTCTTACATTTCAAACCACAACGTGACTACGCACTCAGGAATAACAGCGTGGCGGACAGGCCCCGCCATACCCCGAATGTACAAAAGTCTATAACCTCGAGAACCGCACCAAAAGACAAAGCCTCCGAGAAATGGAGCTTCAGAACCGAAGTGATCCTAAGAGTGCGGATCGCCAGTTACGCACTCAACTCGCGACATAACGCAGCCCCAAGCGAGGTCGCATAACAGGTACCAAGTATGCGAAACTGGGAAAATACTGAAAATACCTCATAAGTCTAAAATAACTGGAGACATGTATAAAATCAGTTTACAG
The DNA here is from genome assembly GCA_029844215.1 of Przewalskia tangutica. Lineage (NCBI taxonomy): Eukaryota > Viridiplantae > Streptophyta > Magnoliopsida > Solanales > Solanaceae > Przewalskia > Przewalskia tangutica. Next base: position 136,178,236 of record CM056720.1, on the reverse strand, counting down.
AACACTGTGCCTTACCAACAATGAGAATATCAATCATATACTATACTGCATGAAAATAGGAAGCTCATAATCAAAGCAAGGTCATCCGCCTCACGACGCTAAGACCCTACTCGCAGGACTATTTCACCCGCATGGGTCATGTGGACCCGCATGAGGTATTCCTCGCATAGGCTGTACTCACCCGCATGGGACTATTTCACCCGCATAAGCCCAACGGACTCGCATGAGGTATTCCTCGCATCGTGGGTAGCAAATCCACGAAACAGGTGGTATAACGATCTTGGGGATTTACCCCTCATTTATACTCTTACCCCGCGGTGGTATGGCGATATTGGGGCTTGCCTCATTCATACTCTTACCACGAAGAAGGTGGTATAACGATCTTGGGGCTTGCCTCATTTATCTCTTACCCTCATGTGCATGCCTCGTAATCCTTCATCGTAAGACGTGTCGAGTGCATACCCGTGGAATCGCTTCATCACCGACAGATGCCCAAGTAAACTCATATAAAGACTGGAAGCATACCCGTGGAATCCTCCATCACTGACGGTACGTCCACGTAAACTCATACTAAGGCAATAGTATCATACCCGTGGAATCCTTCATCACTGACGGTACGTCCAAGTAAACTCATATAAAGACCATGGAAGCATACCGTGGAATCCTTCATCACCGCAGACGCCCAAGTAAACTCATATAAAGACCATGGAAGCATACCCGTGGAATCCTTCATCACTGACGGTACGTCCAAGTAAACTCATATAAAGACCATGGAAGCATACCCGTGGAATCCTTCATCACTGACGGTACGTCCAAGTAAACTCATAACTTCATTCGACTTTCATTTCTATGTTTACCTTATTCAAGAAAAACCGACTCTTTAACCTTTCATAAAGTTATTATAATCAACTCCCCATAAAGCCGTTATACTAACTTTATGCTTTAAAACTTTAGACATTCTTACTCTTTCATAAGGCCGTTATAAGTAAACTCCCATAAGGCCGTTATAACTCCTTATGTTTCAAAAGATTTCGTTCTTTTTATTAACCAAAAGGCTTATACTTCAAATCAAACTTACACAATTTTCGAAATACTTCTTTATGTCAAGAAATCCTTGTCTGCCTTATTTAGGATAAACCATTACTCAAGAACAAGTGGGTTAACTCCTTAACCCAACCAACTTAGACATTTTCTTAAAACAAGTCAAGTATAACAAATGGATTTACTTCATTTAAAACACGTACGTCTACCGTACTATATAGTTATAACTACTCATGCTCAAGAGATAAGAAAGTTTCCACATACCTCTCCGGTTAATCCACTTGCTAAGTCCAATACACCACACGTAGTACGTCAACCTAAAATGACCATAGTACGTTTATTAACCTCTAGTTCAATGTAGAATAATCCAAGTTCAAGTCACTAAATTCTATGGAAAATTGGGCAGCATTTCCTTTGTTTCTACATACTTTTCCACCTTTCTCAAGGCCGAATTCAACACCCAAACACCACTTTTAAGGCACAATAATCCAACCATTTCAAAGGGGATTACACACCTAAACTTGGATGTGTAAAATTCTGCCCCACAATGTACAACAATTATCTTAACAAGTCTAAGGTAGTTTTTAGGCTACAACATGCTCACATAACCTTCTTAACCAATTCTTTCACATCCAAACCATATTTCTTACATGCAATGAATCTAAGAGCATTATTTACTACTACAAGTTCCTTCTTCTTCACAAGCAACACTAATAACTAGCTACAAGAGAAGAATCTTTACCTTAGAGCTTTAGCCAAATTAATCCAACAACATGCTAGCCTCCTTTCCAAGAACACCACCACAATAGCACCTACAAGCTAGCCACAAGCTTCCTTCTTGTCCTATCTTTTCATATTTTCCCAAGCCTTTCTTTCCTCTTAATTTTCTAGAGAGAAGGGAGAGCTTAATTTTCTAGAGAGAGGGATGAACTTGAAGAATGACCAAGTCTTCAAGACTTGGTCAATAAGTAGTGCATGCAAAATCAGATGGGGGAGGACACTTGTCACCCACCCATGGCCTCTTTAAAATAAAATATCAGATTTCCTCAGTTTTTCCGCCAAATGTTCCGCCGCGACCCTGCAGCCGGCGCCGCGGCGCTGAAACCTCCGCCACCTCACAGGACTTCCGGCGCCGTGGCCCTGCTTCCCGGCGCCGCGGCTCTGCAACTTCAGCGACCCCTCAGAATAACCGGCGCCGCGGCCCTGCATCCGGCGCCGCGGCCCTATCGTTCCTGTCCGAAACACTTTTCTGTCCGACTGCGCACTACACTTGTAACTCCCATAACTTTCTACTCCGATGTCCTATCGACGAACGGTTGGTTGCGTTGGAAACTAAACTCAACGAACTACACACTAGGCCTTTGAAACACCTACAAACTCTAAAGGTTACTGGACGTATACCAACTCAAAGTTGACTAAAAACCCATCCGAAACAATCCGTCAACTTATCTTTTGAAAATTTTAAGTCTTACTCCCTCTCGCACGCACTCATACGCATGACCTGAACTACGGGGTGTAACACTTTTGTACATTCCGGGGGTATGGCGGGGCCCTGTCCCGTCATAGTGGTATAAAAACTCTTAGAGGTCTGTAGTACTGTTGTGGGCAAGGTTGTAAAAAGGATTTAACTGTTCAAGTTTTTAATTTATATATAGAAAGGTAGCCGTTTTGGTTAGCCTGTTCTTATGATAATCTATTGTTTCATGTCTTTGATTTTATTTCAGCTGATTTTCTCTGATGTTGTATCACTAGGGTGCCCGGGGTAAGGCACCAGTCGCGGGCCCGAGGTCGGGTCGTGACACTTACACTGACACAAGAACATGGCATGTGCAAATCTGGTCACTGATATCCTAAAAAATAACTCAGCTTACCCAAGTCAGTCATAGCAAATTCGAACTTGAGTAGAGCAATGACATCGTTCTTCATTCCATCTGAAGCTGTCAGAACAATATCATCCACATATAACAGAAGGTAAGTTGTGTCAGTACCTCGATGAAAAATAAAAATGAATGATCACTCTTATTGCACACGAAGCCGATAGTATGATGTAAGTGGAAAACCACTCATACCATGCCCTGGGGGTTTGTTTCAACCCACACAACGACGTACAAAGACGATAAACATGCTGAGGAGCCTCCGGATGCACAAATCCTGACGGTTGATACATATAAATAGTTTTTTTCAAATCCTCATATAAAAAACATTCTTCATATCAAGCTGGTGAATAGGAAAATTCTTCTTCATAGCGATGCTCAAAATTGTGCGGATGGTAGCTGACTTAACTACTGGACTGAATGTCCCACCACAATCAACACCCTCTTGTTGCGCTGTTCCATTTGCCATAAGTCTGTCTTTGTGATGTTCAAGGACAATATTATCTCTGAACTTATGATGAAATAGCCGCATAAAATGGATTACATTCACCCCCTCAGGTCGCCGAACAAGATCCCAAGTGCGTAGTGAATTAAGCGCATTAAAATCCTCACGCATGGTTGTATTTTAATTCGGGTAAAGTTTGGCTAAGGTTTGGGTTTTAAATAGCAAGAAGATAGTTTGAGGGGAAAAATTAAAGTGTACTTTTGATTTGAAAATCCCGTGATATGTACGGGGTTCCATACAATGGGTTGGGGGCTGGATCGGGTGTAGGGGTGGTAGGTGAGGACTGCGGGTTGGGCTGGTTAGTGGTAGGACTAGGCCGTGAGATATTGGGCTAGGCAGTTTCATCACTGGTTGGATGGTGGGACTGGTCCGTGATCAGTGTATTTTATATGCACTTTTTGAGTCGTTTTTAGTTAGTCTTTTGTCTTTTTTTTGTACAAATATGTGTCGTCTTAGGATAGATTTTCTTTCTTTTGAGTCAAATTGGTTAAAATGGCTATTTGGCGGAAAAGGAGCTAAAAGAGGGCAAAAGTGGAGGTTCCAGAGCTTAAAAAACGAGAAAGTGGCGAACCAGGCACGGACACGGGCCAGCGCCGCGGCGCCTCCAGCCACAGGCAGCGCCGGCGCTAATGATCGAGACATGCGAAGTTGCGGTGCGATGCCTCTAGACAGCAGAGTGCAGGTCGCGACGCTAATCACCGTAACAAGAGAACTTCCTGCGCGCACGCCGATAAGCGTGGCGGCGCCGACGCGGGAAAAATCAGGTTTTTGACGAATTATGGGCCAGGCCTGAAGGGAAAACCTTAAGGGCAGTTTGGAGGCTATAAAAAGAGAAGCCTAGACAGTTTTTAAGGGTTCTCTTTCTTGCACAAACACAAGACTTCTTGGAGTTGAAGATTAGAGACCTTTACTTAGTAATTTTCTTTTCTTTTCTTTACTTTATTTTCAGTTTTTATGTTGGATATTGAATTAGTTCTTGTCATGTCAATGGCTAGGAACTAATTCCATTATAGGGCTTTCCATGTCAATTCACTTGAACCTTATGTTATGAATTGATGCATGTTTATGGTTGTTCTTCTTATTGTTGAGATTTACCCAATAGTTGCTTTGAATGCTTGGTAATTAATTGATCACTAATTATCATTATTTATATGATTTCTAATCAAACTTCGAAAGGAGGAGGTTGTGACTATGCTGTAAGTTGGGTAGACATAGGTCGGATTGGGGATGAAAATACCTCAATTACTTGTGTAGCGTTAATAGGGGTTTAAATATCTAAATTCACGCAAGGTGCGTGACGATTAACAAGGTTTTTGTTCTTAATCCTCCTATAGAGTCATCCTTATCACCGAAAGGTAGAAAGGAGCGCTACTGGGGTTGAGTGTTTATATAGCCTTAACGGGAGTATAAAACGAATTAGTAAACCTGCTAGCTCCAAAAGAAGAAGAACCATAATTCATTGCATTAATAAGTAATATAAGCGGATAGATGAGGCGACTTGGAAGCCCTATTTCCATCACTACTGAAGTAAACACAGTTAATTAGTATTTATAATTGATAGTTATAATCAACAAACTCAAATATCGGTTACCAAATAGATAACAAAGGATAGATAATTGGTACTTGAACACTAATCCTTGAGGACGATATTCGGTCTTACCTAGACTATATTATTTGTCACGATAACGTGCACTTGCGTTAACGTGTGTGCATTAAATCACGCATCAAATTTTTGGCGCCATTGCCGGGGATTAGGCATAGTTCAGTATCAATTTTATCTATTTTTAATTTCTAATTTGGTTTTTATTTTTTATTTTTTTAAATTATTACGTTTTTTTTTATTTTGGTAAAAATCAGGGTGCCGTGATCCGTTTGTTTGTTTTTGATCTTTTTCAGGCGCTCAGTTTATGCGAAGGAGAAGAGGAGCAGACACTCTTGTTCCCTTCAATCCAGAGATTGAGAAAACTTGTAAACAGAATAGAAGGAACCAGCGAATTGCAACCTTGATAGAGATGGACGACGGTCAAAACAACAATGTGCTGAGAGAGGGGTTAGGTGAAAATCAACCTAACCAAGGAATGCCTCGGCGAATACCTATGGATGTCGAGGAGAGTTCAAGTCCGGGCAGAAAGAAGCTTGGGAGACTACGTGCTGCCGAGGGTGAACGGAGCACAGACATGTATTAGGCTCCCAGCAATAGGAGCAAATAACTTTGAGATCAAACCGGCGATTCTAAGCATGGTGCAGAACTGTGCGGTTTGGAGGTTGCCATCGAGGATCCACATATGCACATAGCTAATTTCTTGAGTGTGTGCAACATTGAATATAACTACATCGATGATGCCGTCAGATTGAGGCTCTTTCCCTTCTCACTCAGGGACAGAGCAAAATTATGGTTAAATTCCCTGCCAGCTGATTCGATTTTTACATGGCAAGAGCTGGCACAGAAATTTTTGGCAAAATTCTTCCCACCGTGCAAAGCAGCGAAATTGAGAGGAGAGCTGAATAATTTCTACCAAGCAGATGGAGAGTCATTATATGAAGTTTGGGAGAGGTTTAAGGATTTGCAGAGAAAGTGCCCACACCACTGTATTGAGTTGTGGAACTTGGTCCACATCTTCTATAACAGGCTGAGCGGAACAACCAGAACAATTATCGATGCAGCAGCAGGTGGGATCTTTATGAGGAAAACAACCCATGAAGCTCACGACTTATTAGAAGATATGGCCATCAACAACCATGTCACAGAAGATAGACCAATGAGTGGTAGGAGAACAGTGGGAGTTCACGAGATAGATGTCATCACTGCCCTGAATGCCCAAGTTGCCCTGTTGACCAAGAAGCTGCAACAACATACAGTATCGGTGAATGCAGTGCAGATGCCAAAGAGCGGTGAAATATGTGGTGGTCCAAATTCATTCGATAGATGTCCTTCAGCTGATCCTAATAATATGTCAATCGAGCAGGCAGAGTGCAGTGTGGTAACTATCGAGGCCCTAACAACCCATACTCTAACACATATAATCCGGTGGAGAATCACCCAAATTTCTCATGGAGAGGAGACCAGGGGCAGATAATCAATATAGAGGCGATGCAAAACCAGCATGCAAAACCATGAAGACTAATCAGCCATTCACTCAGCCCCACCTACTCAACAATTCAATGCACCTATTCACCGAAAAGCGGATGAGCCGAGAGAGCATCTTTGTTGCACTCACCAACACCTGCACCAGTCGTGATAGAAACTAGATCCTCGTTCAAGAACTTGGAAACACAAGTGGGTCAACTAGCAAAGCAATCGAACAGCAGGCCACAGGGTACACTGTCAAGCAACACAGAGATGAATCCGAGAGAATGCCAAAAAGATATGGTGAGAAGTGGTAAACATTGAGCAAAGATCACCTCACCGGTAGTTGAACAAAGGGCGAAATAGAAAGAGAAGGTGGTTGAAGCTCGCCCATAGTAGAGAAAACTCGAGAAGAAGTATCCGAGGATCCGTTCCACAGAGATTGCAATGGAAGGCGGTTGATAAACAATTCTCCAAATTTTTGAGACGCTCGTAAACTACATATCAACATACCCTTTATAGAGGCGTTGGAGCAAATGCCCTCTTATTTTAAATCCATGAAGGAGATTTTGGGGAAGAAGAAGAAACTAGCAAAGTATGAGATGGTGGCACTGACTGAGGAGTGCAGTGCCATCCTGCAGAAGAAGTTGCCCCCTAAACTAAAAGACCCAGGGAGCTTTACATTACCTTGCACAGTTGGCAAGGTAACATGCAACAAGACCCTTTGCGATTTAGGGGCAAGTATAAATTTGATGCCTTTATCGGTGTTTAAACGGTTGGAGTTAGGTGAGGCAAAACCAACCACGGTGATCCTGCAACTAGCCGATAGAACAGTGGTGCACCCAAGGGGGAAGATTGAGGACGTGCTTGTTAAAGTAGGAAAATTCTTTTTTTCTGCGGACTTCCTCATTCTCGACATGGAAGAGGATGCAGAGATCCCCATCATATTGGGGAGACCATTCCTGGCGACAGGGAGAGCCCTGATCGATGTAGAAAAAGGAGAGCTAACGTTGAGGGTGGAGAAGGAAGAAATGGTGTTTAAAGTATTTAAACACATTATTGAGCCACCAATCATGAGCAGGTGCTTTGCAATCAGCACCATCAAAACCCCCTGTGAGCCAGTACAAGCCAAACCAAGGGAGATAAGCCCACCAACGCAGGTACGTGATGCCGAGCCTCCGCCAAAGCAGGTATGTGTTTCTGAACCTTCCCTTGAAAATAATTTTAAGAAGAGAAACAGACGAAGAAAAAGGAGAATGTGGAGAAAATGGATTGGTTGTGGGGTTAATCCACCCCACACTTCGAAAGTTAAGAACTTGCGTCCGCTAAAAGGCGTTAAAGACAGTAGCTACTGGGAGGCAACCCAAGGTATTTTGATTTATTTTACTTTAATTTTTTACTAAGAACAGTTTCGAGGGTAGTATTTGTGTTGTGTTGAGTGCAGTCAACGAAAATTTGGAGGCGAAAAAGCGAAGAATAGTCGATTCGAGAAAAAGCGGGTGGCCATGGCCAGGGCGAACGCATGGCGCCAAAAGAGCAAAAAGGCGCTGAAAATTAAGTGGCTGCCAAAAAAATCGAAAAATTGCCAAGTCTAGCCGCGCTACAGATGCAGGCCGCGACGCGAAATTCTCGAAGAAGTCTGCAAGAGTCAGCCGCGCCAAATGCATGGGCCGCGACTGGCGAAATCGAAATTAAAAGATGCCCAAAAACTCGATTTTCCCTAATTTCAAACCAAAACCTAACCTTTCCTCTCCACAAAACCCACGAAAATTCAAACCTCACCCATAAATCTTCCATAAATCAAACTCAAACACAACCAAAAACTCTTAAAGTCCCTAAACCCTTAACCATTTCAACCAACAAAACTTCGTCCCGGCCTCAAATCACCATTAAGCGAAAACCTCAAGAACACTTCAAAAAGGTAATCTTCATCTTTTCTTGAAAGCTTCTGTAGTCAAAGGAGGTAGTAGTTTGGAGGAGTGTTGCATTGTTGAAGTCGTTGGGGTGTTGAAAAATGGTTGTGAAATTTGGGAGGAGTATCTGAGGAGGGTGTGGTGCTGTAGTGCGGAGTTGGAGTTTGGGGTGATAGCGCCAGAATGCTAGTTGTTGTGTGATAGTGTTGGGGAACATTTGTGATACTAAGAAAATGCTGCAAAAAGTGATTTAACCATGTCTGCCAGAAAGAGAAGAGCCTCCACATCCACCTCAGCCCCTCAATACGATGATATTAAGTTTATTAGCCAACAAGCTCATGAAAGATACAAAAAGCTTAGTACTAGGCCCTTAATCCCTGAAAGGGGAATGGACTATCAAAGGGATTCGCTTGGGGAGGAGGATGTCTATGAGCCCATTCGGGCAATGATTGAGATGATGGGGTGGAAAAGATTTGAAAACCCGGAAAAGATAGCACCAATGAACACAGTGATGGTGCGTGAATTCTATGCTAACTTTCCGGAGAAGGTGAACAATAAATGTTTTGTGAGGGGAAGATATATGCCTGTGACGGCAGAAGCGATAAATTTGTTACTAAAAACAGTTGATGTTGAAGGAGGAGATGGTGATTGAAGTTACTTTAGAACATGGTCTAGAAGCACCACCAACATCGACTGGAATGCCGTCGCAGACACAGTGAGCTACCTCAGAACTGCATTTGATATTGCAGAAATGGGTCAAGAGGGTGAGCAGTGTCGGTTCAACAGCACCAAGCGGTTGGCTGTATTTCTTGATGCCGTCGATTCCATCATCGCACTTTACCAGAGTGCCAGAAGACAGAATCAAATTGATATATGTAATCATGACGGGGAAGACGATTGATGTGGGGAAAAAGATAGTGCAAAGTATTGAAGAAACCAGCAGGTTGGTAACAACAGGTGGGTTGGGACATGACTCACTTATCACTAGTTTATGCGCCATGAATGGGGTCCCAATCCTACCCACTGATACTCATGAGAGAAACCAACTGCATGTGTCATATGGGATAGTGCACTCCTTCCTGCACTCCAAGTCCCCTGAAGAAGAGCAGAAGAGCACCAAGACTACCAAAGAAGAAAGCAGAGGCCGCCATAGACGAAGATGAGCCTGAGTTAGAGGCTCAATATGCGGCAGGAAGCAGCCACCAGCCACCTACAGAATCAGAACTTTCAGTGCCCATGATGGAGCAGTTACTCCAGAATTAGATAAGGATGATGCAGAGTTTGGACACGGTGATACAAGGACAACAAGAAACGAGGCAGCAAATTAACGAGATGAGTTCCTTGTTCAACCAATGGTCCATGCACTATCCAATGCCACCGCCACCGCCACCATTTTAAACCAAGTCTGTAAGTGTCCTTTTTGTTTTATTGTCTTTGAGTCTTGCACACATTGAGGACAATGTGTGATTTAAGTTTGGGGGGATGTCTTATTTGTGTCTTATTATTATAGTATGTTTGAGTCTTTTTGATTGATTTTGTGTATTTTTGAGTCATAATTTTTTTTCTTTTGAGTCATAATTGTCTGTCAAAGATCATGCATGTTGTAGTTACTAGAAACACCTAGTGAAGTAAGGTGGAATAATGTAATGAAATTAAAAACAACTATCTAAACACTTAGGTTAGATATGTCAAAAACTCATGAAATCTGTCTATATGGAGTTTTCTACTTGAATTGTGCATGATAAATGATTAAAAACCTATGTGTTATGATTGCTTGCTATTTGAGGCGAAATAGTTAGGATATGCATGTTAGGGAGATGACTCAGACGTTTCTTCGTTAGCCAATTCTTACCATTTTTTTCTATCCCTGACATTAAAAAAATATCCCTAGTCAGCCCCATTGAGCCTAAAAATTGAACTTTTTCTTTGACACCCTATATTTCCATACTTGTGCCATAAGTAAACATGTGAAATAGTTGGAATAGAATGTGTTAAAAAAGAGACAAAAAGAGCAAACAAGATTGATGCACCCCAATAAAAAAGTTATAAGAAATAGGCAAAAGCCTAAGTTTGGGGGTGCTTGTTATTATAATACACTTCACGCTCTCAAAACAAAAGAGGGGAAAGATAGATTTGAAGTGAAGGAAATAACCAAAAGAAAAGGAAAACATTGAAAAGCTAAAGAGCTTATGGTACACAAAATGAGCCTAAATGCCTATTTTTTACCTACCCATGCCTAAGCCTACATTACAACCCTTAAAAGTCCTGAAGATCTCTTATATGCATATCCATGATTAGTGGAGAATAACAAGTAAAAATGTCATAGGATTTTTGAAATTAACATGCATGGTTCAGTATTTTGACTTTCATTAAGCATGATAAAAATGAGTTTGCGAAATATCTAGCTCAATGTGTTTAGAGTGCTAAAATTTCATGTTAAATGTTCCTGCATATTATTCTGCTAATCTTCATGTTTTTCTAAGTGACACCAATGCAGCAAAGTGATCAATGTCATTGAGTCTTTTAGTTTTTTTCCTTGAGTCTTTATTTCTTTCTTTTGATCTTTGCTCGAGGGCGAGCAAAGGTTAAGTTTGGGGGTATTTGATCAGTGTATTTTATATACACTTTTTGAGTCATTTTTAGTTAGTCTTTTGTCTTTTTTTTTGTACAAATATGTGTCGTCTTAGGATAGATTTTCTTTCTTTTGATTCAAATTGGTTAAAATGACTATTTGGCGGAAAAGGAGCTAAAAAGGGCAAAAGTGGAGGTTCCGGAGCTTAAAAGATGAGAAAGTGGCGAACCAGGCACGAACACAGGCCAGCGCCGCTGCGCCTCCAGCCAGCATGGCCAGCGCCCCGGCGCCCAATGATCAGAGACCTGCAGAAGTTGCAGCCGCGCTCTCTAAACATCGATGTGCGGGCGCGCCTAATCACTGAATAGCGAGAACTTGGCGCCTTGCAAGGCCGCGAGCAGCGCGCCGGCTGCGAAAAATCGAGTTTTGACGAATTATGGGTCGCTGAAGGAAAACCTTAAGAGCGGTTTAGAGCTATAAAAAGAAGTCTAGCGGTTTTCAAGGGTTCACTTTCTTGCACAAACACAAGACTTCTTGAGTTGAAGATTGGAGACATTTACTTAGTAATTTTCTTTTCTTTACTTTACTTTATTTTGATTTTATGTTGGATATTGAATTAGTTCTTGTCATGTCAATGGCTAGGAACTAATTCCATTATAGGCTTTCATGTCAATTCACTTGAACCTTATGTTATGAATTGATGCATGTTTATGGTTGTTCTTCTTATTGTTGAGATTTACCCAATAGTTGCTTTGAATGCTTGGTAATTAATTGATCACTAATTATCATTATTTATATGATTTCTAATCAAACTTGAAAGGAGGAGGTTGTGACTATCTTGTAAGTTGGGTAGACATAGGTCGGATTGGGGATGAAAATACCTCAATTACTTGTGTAGCGTTAATAGGGGTTTAAATACCTAAATTCACGCAAGGTGCGTGACGATTAACAAGGTTTTTGTTCTTAATCCTCCTATAGAGTCATCCTTATCACCGAAAGGTAGAAATGAGCGCTACTGGGGTTGAGTGTTTATATAGCCTTAACGGGAGTATAAAACGAATTAGTAAACCTGCTAGCTCCAAAAGAAGAAGAACCATAATTCATTGCATTAATAAGTAATATAAGCGGATAGATGAGGCGACTTGGAAGCCCTATTTCCATCACTACTGAAGTAAACACAGTTAATTAGTATTTATAATTGATAGTTATAATCAACAAACTCAAATATCGGTTACCAAATAGATAACAAAGGATAGATAATTGGTACTTGAACACTAATCCTTGAGGACGATATTCGGTCTTACCTAGACTATATTACTTGTTACGATAACGTGCACTTGCGTTAAAGTGTGTGCATTAAATCGCGCATCAGTCCGTGAGGTATTGGGCTAGGTAGTGTGGGAATTGGGCTGGGCAGTGGGTGTATTGGGTTGAGTAGTGGGTGTATTGGACTGAGCAGTTGCGGTAATGGTCGACGAGGTAGGGCATGTCAGACTGAGTGCAGCGGGTGGGGCCGATGGGATGTGTGTCGTGGCAGTGGGGTCTGTAACTAGAAAAGTGGGTGACGAGTTGATATTTGGCCAATGTAGTATATTTTAAAGTAGAGGGGAGATGTCTGAGTCATCAAGAAAATTGTAATCAGTGACTCGGATTTTTTTTGGATGTTGGCAAATGGGAAAACATACTCATCAAACATGACATGGCGTGAGACTAGGATTTTGTCTGTGGATAACTCATAGCACAAGTACATCTTATGGTTCGACGGGAAACCTAGGAAGATACAAGGAGTGGATCAATGTGCTAATTTGTTAGGGACCGTGGAGGCAAGATTTGGGTAACAAAGACAACCAAAAATTCGAAGGTGATCATAAGAAGGGATTCAACAGAAGAGAATTTCGGTGGGTGTCCTATTTTGGATTACGGGTAGGTAAGATGTTAAGAATTTGTTCTATCATTTTTAATGCATATACCTAAAAGGTAGGGGGAGAGACGCATGAAAAAGAAAGGTAAAAATCATATTTTTAATGATGCGGAGAATTCTTTCGGCTTTACCATTTTAAGGTGAAGTATGAGGGCAGGAGAAATGAAAGACCATGCCATTAGACGCACAAAATTATGAAAAGCGGAGTTATTGAACTCACAACCACTATCACATTGAAACATTTTGATATCTTTTTTAAATTGTTGTTTAACCAATGTACGAATTTCAAGGAATTTAGAGTAAACTTGAGACTTAAGTTTAAGCGGATAAACTCAAAGGAAGTGAGAAAAGTCATCCAAAAATACCAAATAGTATTTATGACCTAGGTTTCTAGTTATAGGAGATGTCCATAAATCCGCATGAATAATATCAAAGGGAGAGAAAGTAATACTTAAAGAAGACGTAAACAGAAGTCTAACATGTTTCCCTAGATGACAAGAGGAGCAACTATGAGAAAGTTTCCCTTTATTACATTGAATTAAATTGAGGTTTCTAAGAGAATAAAAAATATGAGCTCCCGGATGACCAAGTCTACTATGTCACATTGATAGAGATATGTCAGCTAAAACGGTGGGTGAAGTGACATGGGCAGCAGACGTGGATAGGAAAGGATAGAGGTCCTCCACACTATTGCATATCGCAAGAAGTCTCCTCGTATGTAGGTCCTTTACAGAATAACTAAACGGGTCAAAATCAATGGGTACATAATTATAAGTGGCAAATTTTCGAACAAAAAATAGGTTTTTGATAATGTTAGGGGCATATATGACGTGTTTAAGGGAGTAGTGGGGTTGCGATTGGAATGCGATGACTATTTCTGACCATAATAGATTGAAGAGTATTTAAATTGCGTAGTTGAAGAATATTACCAGAGTTAGTGGTGTGCTGAGACGTGGCACCCGTATCCGTATACCATGCATCATCTGACTGATGAGCTGATGTGTAATGGGCTTGATGGCTTGGGCCTGCCTGGAGAGCCACTGGATGGGCTCCCAGGATGATGGGCCTCGACTAAGCCCACTTAAATTAATGTGTTTGGGCCTCTGGAACGCTGCTAGAAGGGCAGGCCCAGTTACCGTAGTGGGTCGGCCCACTGCTGCAGTTGATGGGCTTGTTGTAGGCTACTCGTACGGCTTGGGCTTGCTTGGTGAGCTGCTGGATGGGATCCCAGGATACTGTGCCTCGGTTGAGCCCATTGAAATTGCCATTTTTGGGCCTCCAAAATGCTGCTGGAAAGGCAGGCCAAGTTACCGGACAGTGGCCAGGGCTTGTTGTGGACTGCATGGATTATTGGCCCAATTTCCACAAGGAGGATTTGTGATGTTGGGTGTTGAGGAAGAGAAAGCGGGAGAAGATATGTGGGTCGCGGGTTATGCCATGGGGGTATCCAAAATTTGGTAGAGAAGTAAAAGGGAGTAGAAGTACTGTATATAAGCTAGTATACTAGAGGTATACGAGGCTGGTATATGATGGCAGGAAGGGTACATCAACCGTATATGAGGTGTATATCGCTGTATACGGGTAATATATGATGGCATGGTATACGCCTTATGGGTGGCTGTAAATCATTGTATACGAGCATTATATGGTGGTGGGCAGTGTATATCAACCGTATGCAGTGTGTATATCAGTTGTTTTCGGTAGTAATTGGCATTAGAAGAGAAGAAGATGAGGGAGACGAATAAGGTTAGGGTTTTTAGGCTCTTGATACCATGTAGAATATTGTAAGTCTCCTTGATGGAGTTCTCTTATTAATGTAATATATGTATAGATTATACAATTGTAGTCCTAATAGAATTAGGATATATATTTTGCATTAATTACACTAAATATTAATTACAGAATATATTGTGAATATATGTGGAATATATTCACTATCAACAACCACCGCCACCACTATCAACCGCCACCATCGTACTAGTCACTACAACACCAACTCCACCATCACAACTATCACCACCACCGTTATTATTAGTTACTAGCACTAATCATCACCACTACGTACAAAGGATCTCTATCATTACTAGCAAACATAAATGTTTTGTTTTTTTATTAAATACTCCATATGTCCCAAAAGATTAATCTACTTTTCTTATTAATTTGTCCAAAAAGATTGACTCCTTTCTATATTTAGAAATAACTTAACTTTATGAGATCATTTACAGCCACACAAATATCTAAGATTTGTTTTGGATCACACATTTCAAAAGTCTTCCTTTATTTCTTGAACTTTGTGTCAAGTCAAACTAGACCAATCTTATTAGGACGGAGGGAGTAATAATTTTATTTTATTAAATTTATAGTTATTATTTAGTTACTTTTTTATTTGAATTATATATTTATTATGTTTAAATAAATACATTATGCACATCGGATGTTGAAAAACAAATGGTCTTAATCATTAAATGTTCAGATCTAGAGACAACTTCTTAATCATTCAGATGTGTATTAGATTCAGACGTCTTAATCTGAATAAAAATAAATGAGGCCTTACGTGTAGATCAAGATTTGAGCTAGATAAGCGACTTGCGCTCAATAGGCACATTATATACTTAGCCAAGTTAAGAGGATTATAAACAAAGTAAGAAGAAAATATGGAGCCTGTTTCGCAAAAGATGGTGCCTTCGTAATTCCAGTTCATAATAATCTTACGAGAAGAGAAAAAGATGCTCTGGGCTCATTTTATGAATGGAAAAACTAAAATGTAGTTGTCTTGTTTCTTCTCGACGCATTCCCTTCTCTCTCCAGTATCGTCCCATACATAAAGAAAGAGTGTAGAGTCTCGGCTCGATCTGTAGGTCCGTTAAGATAAAGCGAGAAGTTGAGCCTGAACTGACGAACCGAAGTCACTTTCAGAACCATACTTCCTACAACTAACATGTATCCAGTCCAGCGAAAACGCGTAGCGCAAACTGTTACACCCCGTAATTTCAGGACATGTATATAGGAACGTACGTAAGAGAAAACGGGACTTTAAGATTCGAGACTTGTAGAATTTATCGGAATTTTGGAAATGTCGGGAAATGAAATATTGTGACGAATGGGAGGGCGACACGTGTCACCCCTACATAGGCTTGGTCAAATTAGTGACCAAGATTAAGTGGTCTTGTGACCAAGGTTAAGTATGTTATACCCCGTAGTTGCAGGGTATGTATGTGAGGACGTACGTACGAGAGTACGGCAGAAAATTTTGAAAAGAAAGAAAGAGGTGAGTTTTCGACGGAAAAGTTTCCGGTTATTTGTGAAGAAAAAGGTTCGTTAATGGGAATTGGATTCCCAGATTTGGTATTTGGACTTCATAGATTATATTAGAATTTTGAGATTTTATTTTCGGAAATGGTCACGTGGGGCCTGGGAGAAATTCTGGTTTTGTGGGGCGCTTTGTTTTGAGATTTCGGTAATTTGGATATTTTCGGAAGGCGAAATATTCAGGCGAATCGAGGCGACACGTGTCACCCCGTATGGCACCTGGCGATTTTACATTTGTGCATGGCCGGTTAGAGTCGTTTTTCGAAAGCGTTTGCGTAACTGCGAAGGAAAATTCGGCTATGTCGTTTTGTTTTTGCGGATTTTTAGAGGCGAAACATTTTGGACCAGCGGGAGGTGGCGTGTGTCACCGCCATGATGAAGACAAGTGGGCGACTCTTGGCCAGATGAGGGCGTGGGGTGCTAGATATTTGTGTAGATATTTGTGAGGTTTTAAGGAGTAGGGGCTAGGGTGCACTTGGCTTGATCTTGGCCTTACACTTGCCTTGCACATGGCTTAATCTTGGCCATTGGTTGGCCTTTGGTTTTGCTATAAATACCCTAAGTGAAGACTTATTCATTCACTCTCACTTTGTCTAAGTCTTGAAATCCCTCCTCCTCTAGTAGCTCTCGTCCTAAGCCTCTCCCCTCCCTCCTTGTGGCCTTTGGTAGAAAGGTTCCACTTTTGTGGTGCTGGCGTAGGGTACCCACTGCTAGTTGTTTCGTATAATACCCTTGTTGTGGTATAGAAATACTCCCTAGTATTGTTATAATGCCCAAAATACCTTAGCCTTGTACCTTGTAGTATTCCAAAGATACCTCTTTCACGTAGAGTCAGGAAATACTACCTTTTGTCCTTTAGTCTCAGCCAAAACCACAGGAAATCTTGTAGTTGGTTGAAGTATTTGAGTAGAAGTTAGTTAGAACTTAAGGGTTGTTTGGAGTGGTCTGGCGAGCGCGGAGTGCAGCTAAACCTTGCTCAGGACCGACATTATAACTTGGATAATTTTGGGCTTATCGAGGTAATTATCTTGTCCCTCTATTGTAATTGGAAATTACATGTTTGTTAGAATATATAGTTGAGGTATACTATATATGGAACTATACTTAGTATTCGGCAATGTCTTTTGACTTAAGCCTGAAGAATAAAGAAAGCCATGTTGTATTTACATAGGGTGTATTGCGGTAGACTTGTGTGGTATTCTTGAGTAGAATTGTACGTCAGGGTAGGCGTGTAAACCACTGGTTGGCTTAGTGGCGGCCTCGATAGAGGAGGAGATTCTGTTGTTGCGGGGAGAGTCTTGAATTTTCTATAGAAAGATAGAAACTTGTGTTTTGGGGTTAATAGGCGTTTTGACCTTTATAGGTGAAAGTACTAAGAGTAGCGTATTACTCGAGGAGTGGAAAGGGCTAGCAAGGTTGTAGTACTTGGAGCATTTTGCTTATTGTCGATAAATCGTCGCGAGGTATGTGAACCTCTTCCTATCTTTTCTAGCATGATTGTTGTGAACTATGTAGTGCGGTAGGCGTACATGTGCTAAGTGATTTGGTTGGTTTAAAACATAGGGTGTTATAATAGCTTTATGGGAAGTTAGTTATAACGACGCATGTAAGTGAAAATGGTTTCTTGATGTTAGAAGTTAAGAGACTTGATCTTATAAGATAAGAGACTTAACTTATTTGTTTTAATGTGGATGTTTGTGTGAAACCTCATTCGTGAGTAATGAGTACTTGGTTTTTAAAGGGATAATGTTTCTTGATTTGGGAATCGGAATGTGTATCGACAGACCTGCGGCGTTAATAAAAGGAAAATGTATTGAATAATGATGTGTTGTATTAAAACGATAGAAACCTCCATGCATAGAAGCTAAGATAAGACAAAATGATATTACATTTTCTAGATCATGGCTTTGTAATAAGATCGTTATAAACAAGAATAAACTACTCACATATATGACATATGTTACTCGATTGTTCTAAAAGGAATCAGTGATTAAGTTTGGGAACTATGAAACCATTTGAAAATGAGAAGCTTGAGTAATTGAAACTAGGCAAGCTGGAACTTAGGAAAAGAATGTTGTTACTTGGTTTTGAAAAGGAAGGTGGGTTGGTCATTCTAATACTACGAATTGTCGGGTGACTTTTATAAAAGAAATGGATCTCTTTTAAAAGAACTTAACGTATGTAGTACCTTGGGGTTAAAAACCGGACCTTGGCATAAAATGAAAGTACTTTGAGTTGTGTGAAACTTTTTATGCTTGTTGTTGTGAAACTTGCCTATCTTGTTGTTGTGAAACTTACTATGCTTGTTCTTTGTGAAACTTGCCTATGCTTGTGATGATAGCCTTTGTTGTGCAAGTGTGGTATTTACGTATTCTGGCGTCTCTCGATAGAAGCGGTCGACTTATTGAGAACTTACTTGGGCGTCTTTGGCGGTGATGGAGAATTCCACGGGTATGTTTCATTTTGATTCTTGTCTTGTTGTTGATGTCACATGGGCGTATCTACACCGTCTGAGAAATTAGGGGCATGCGGCCGTGCGGTGGTCGATTACGATATATTGTTATTGTGGTTACATGGACATGTCTACAGGTAGAATTAGGGGCATGTGGCCGTGCGGCGGGGTTGATCACGATATATTATTGTTGATGTCACGTGGGCGTGTCTCACCGAGGTAAATGCAGGGGCGTGTGGCGTGGGGCATTGGTATTATTGTTGCATCGTGGACATGTCACCGATCTGAGTCAGGGCATGCGACCGTGATGCGAACATGATTGATGTTGTGGGCGTGAGACCCGTAGTTATATTTAGTGATGACTTGAGGCGTGAGTCACGGCTGGATATATTGCTTTTATGTTGTGAGCGTAGTTTGGTTATCATACATGTCTCTGCTTTATATAGACTAGTATGATTTCATTCTGATATTTTCTGATTTCACATACTTGGTACTGTTATCGACCTCGCCCGGAAGTGCGTTCATCTGCGAGGTAAGTCATCGATCGTGGATCCGCTCTTAGGATCACGATTCGACATATTAGGAAGCTCCGTTTCTTGGAGGCTTATCTTTTGGTATGTGTTCCACTGAGTTGTAGGTTCTTGTACATTCGGGGTATGGCGGGGCCACTGTCCGTCATAGTCGTTGTAAATCTTAAGTGCAAAATCTTGTTGTAGGCGGGGTTGTAAAGGATTAAAGCTATTCGGAGTTTTATGTATATCTTGAAAGGCCGATTTTGGTTGCTTTGTTTATTATTATATCTCTGGTTTCATGACTCGTGTTTTATTTTCCATTGGTTTTCTCGATGTTGTATCACTAGGGTGCGGGATAAGGCACGATACTTGCCGGGCGGAGTCGTTACAAAGTGGTATCGAGCGATTAATCCTCGGAAAGTGTCTACGAACCGTGTCTAGTAAGTCTTGATTATCGATGTGTTGTGCACACATCTATAATCGGAGGCTGCGAGACATTTAGGATTAGTTTCCATTTTCTCATTACGAGATCGTGCCTTAGAGGCATGTTGTAAGTTGGACCCTCCAGCGTATCTCGTTTTACGATTATGCCTCCGTGAGCAGCTTGAGCCCGAGAAGGGCAAAGCGGAGAGTCTGCTAGTGAGATCTGAGAAATACGAGCGCGAGCCGGGCGATGAGTTGTGCTTGACAGCGGGTTTTGTAGCGCCCGGCCCAGCAGAGTTTAGAGCGCGGCCGTGGCGTGAGACTCTGATGCACGAGCCTCGGTCCCGCGATGCAGGCGAGGAGATGGGTTACAAGAGATGGCGATTCTTGGCGAAGTCGTGGCGAGATATGAGATAAATTTGGATCACGGCGATTCGATTCGATAGCTGATGGTTCACTTTGAAGCGAATAGTTTGAGGCTACGGGACTTTACGAGTTGTAGCCCGCGAGTTTTATGGGTGAGGCACGAGGATGATCGCGAGGAGTTCATCCGGCGATTCTGACGGATCATGCGGGTGATCGAGCTTGAGACCGAGTGCATGACCTTTGGTTCGCATCGGTGCGTGATACCGCGATCGATTGGTTTGATTCATAGGAGCTTTCGGGAGAGCATGCACCTCCAGCGGTATGGGATGAGTTTTGGGGGCTTTCCTCACGCACTTCTTGCCTCGCGGATGAGAGAGGGCGGTAAGCAATTTTTGATGCTTAAACGAGCGGGCGTACGGTTCGGAAGTACAATGTGAGTTCGACTCATTGGCGATGCGTCAGCGTTGGTAGCTAGTATGGAGGATCGAGTGCACCGATATATTCTGAGGCTCGATGATTACATGTCGGAGGCATGTTCGGGAGTAGCCCGGTAGGGCATGGACATTGCCGCGTGCGAGCTCATGCGCTAGGATGTGAGTGCGGAGAGGTCGACGGAATGACTGGATCAGCGAAGAGGCGAGACATCGGGGTCTTTGGCGACTTTCGAGGCGGACGCCTCGGACATATTAGTTTTGCACCTCGCCCGGTGCGAGTGGTCCTCCACAACCTTGAGTATTCGGGGGCGGTCGGGGCTCGAGGTTGAGTTTCGAGGAAGTAAGGGTGTTGGCGGATCGGTCACCTACCTCGGTGTGGTCGATGTAGTAGACCGCATTTGAAGTGTCGTGGTGCGGGAGCTTGTTATTTTGCGGCGGCGGGGCCATTTTGCGGGAACTGTCAGGCCAAGGGTAGCGGATGTTACGACTCGACTACGGATCGATGGTGGTTCATGCGCCTACGTTATGCGCCTGCAGTGGGCTATGATTAGAGTGGGCGGTAGCTTGGTATATCCTTAACCCTAGAGAGTTTTGGTATGCTTGTTATGATGGTCTCATTATATTGTGCTATGTACGAATAGCGTTGTGTTAATTGTGAGTTTGAAAACATGCTTAGTTGGGAGGATACGTATGGGGGCATGGTAAGTGTGAACCTTAGACTATATCACGGTGAGACCTTAGGGGTAAGGTCGTCTTGAGTTAAAGATTTATTTTTGACCCTTATCCAGTAGTAGTATCGTGGGATTTATTTGTGTGATAAGTCCGTGGGTAGTGTGAGATGGAAGTGGTAGCTTCGTGATGTGAATTAGTAAGATTGTTAGGATCGGGAACAAGAGTTTAAGCGCGGTTGGGGTCGGGTTGAGGACCATTTGCGGGTCAACGTAACCCGGTTTGGGGTGGGGTCAGTTCTGGGTGGTCACTTGGATGGTAGGGTCACGAGGATGCTAGGCCCAAGTTTGTATGATCATCGTATGAGTTCGTGGACGCGTTCGACGAGCGGTTCGTAAAGGCGGGAATGGCCTTAATGAAGTTTGAGGTTAGTAAGATGACCAAGTTTGGAGGTAGTGACTCGGAGATTTTCGAGCGAGCAGTAATGGTGAAGTATGGTACGTCTTGGGAGAGTTCGGTGTTCGAGAAAGTGCAACGAGTAAGGGAGGAAGATAACGTGTGTTATCTCGTGGCGCGTATGGCGTTGGCAACTTGTTAGAGGAACTTCATCGATATCCGTCTTGAGAAGGAACATTCGGGACGAATGTTTCTAAGGAGGAGAATGTTATACCCGTAGTTGCGGGTATGTATGTGAGGGCGTGCGTCTGAGTGCAGAAAATTTTGAAAAGAAAGAAAGAGGTGAGTTTCGGCGGAAAAGTTTAGGTTATTTGTGAAGAAAAAGGTTCGTTAATGGGGTGGATTCCCAGTTTGGTATTTGGACTTCATAGATTATATTAGAATTTTGAGATTTTATTTTGGCAATGGTCACGTGGGGCCACGGGAGAAATTCTGATTTTGTGGGGCGCTTTGTTTTGAGATTCCGGTAATTTGGATATTTTGGAAGACGAAATATTGCAAGCGAATCGGCGACACGTGTCACCCCGTGTGGCACCTGGCGGAATTTACATTTGTGCACAACACTTGGTTGGAGTCGTTTTTCGGCGAAGCGTTTTCGTAACTTGCGAAGGAAAATTCGGCTATGTCGTTTTGTTTTTGCGGATTTTTCAGAGGCGAAACATTTTGGACCAACGGGAGGGTGGCGTGTGTCACCTCATGATGAAGACAAGTGGCGCTTCTTGGCGTGAGGGCATGGGGTGCTAGATATTTGTGTAGATATTTGTGAGGTTTTAAGGAGTAGGGACTAGGGTGCACTTGGCTTGATCTTGGCCTTACACTTGCCTTGCACATGGCTTAATCTTGGCCGTTGGTTGGCCTTTGGTTTTGCTATAAATACCCTCCTTGTGAAGACTTATTCATTCACTCCTCACTTTGTCTAAGTCTTGAAATCCCTCCTCCTCTAGTAGCTCTCGTCCTAAGCCTCTCCCCTCCTCCTCCTTGTGGCCTTTGGTAGAGAAGGGTTCCCACTTTTGTGGTGCTTGTAGTGGGTACCCACTGCTAGTTGTTTCGTATAATACCCTTGTTGTGGTATAGAAATACTCCTAGTATTGTTATAATGCCCAAAATACCTTAGCCTTGTACCTTGTAGTATTCCAAAGATACCTCTTTACGTAGAGTCAGGAAATACTACCTTTTGTCCTTTAGTCTCAAGGAAACCACAAGGAAATCTTCTAGTTGGTTGAAGTATTTGAGTAGAAGTTAGTTAGAACTTAAGGGTTGTTTGGAGTGGTTTGGGCGCTGGGTGGAGCTAAACCTTGCTCGGACCGACATTATAACTTGGATAATTTTGGGCTTATCGAGGTAATTATCTTGTCCTCTATTGTAATTGGAAATTACATGTTTGTTAGAATATATAGTTGAGGTATACTATATATGGAACTATACTTAGTATTCGGCAATGTCTTTTGACTTAAGCTGAAGAATAAAGAAGCGAATGTATTTACATAGGGTGTATGTGCGATAGACTTGTGTGGTATTCTTGAGTAGAATTGTACACGTCCGGGTAGGCGTGTAAACCACACTGGTTGGCTTGGTGGCGGCCTCGATAGAGGCGGAGATTTACGCTGTTGCGGGGGGGGGAGGTGCTGCCGAATTTTCGATAGAAAGATAGAAACTTGTGTGTTGGGGTTAATAGACGTTTTGACCGTGATAGGTGAAAGTACTAAGAGTAGCGTATTCTACTCGAGGAGTGGAACGGGCTAGCAAGGTTGTAGTACTTGGAGCATTTTGCTTATTGTCGATAAATCGTCGCGAGGTATGTGAACCTCTTCCTATCTTTTCTAGCATGATTGTTGTGAACTATGTAGTACGGTGAGCGTACATGTGCTAAGTGATTTGGTTGGTTTAAAACATAGGGTGTTATAATAGCTTTATGGGAAGTTAGTTATAACGACCTTATGTAAGTGAAAATGGTTTACTGATGTTAGAAGTTAAGAGACTTGATCTTATAAGATAAGAGACTTAACTTATTTGTTTTAATGTGGATGTTTGTGTGAAACCTCATTCGTGAGTAATGAGTACTTGGTTTTAAAGGGATAATGTTTCTTGATTTCGGAATCGAGAATGTGTATCGACAGGACCCTGCGGCGTTAATAAAAGGAAAATGTATTGAATAATGATGTGTTGTATTAAAACGGTAGAAACCTCCATCTGCATAGAAGCTAAGATAAGACAAAATGATATTACATTTTCTAGATCACGGTCTTTGTAATAAGATCGTTATAAACAAGAATAAACTACTCATATATGACATATGTTACTCGATTGTTCTAAAAGGAATCAGTGATTAAGTTTGGGAACTATGAAACCATTTGAAAATGAGAAGCTTGAGTAATTGAAACTAGGCAACCTGGAACTTAGGAAAAGAATGTTGTTACTTGGTTTTGAAAAGGAAGGTGGGTTGGTCATTCTAATACTACGGGTATCGGGTGACTTTATAAAAGAAATGGATCTCTTTTAAAAGAACTTAACGTATGTAGTACCTTGGGGTTAAAAACCGGACCTTGGCATAAAATGAAAGTACTTTGAGTTGTGTGAAACTTGCTATGCTTGTTGTTGTGAAACTTGCCTATCTTGTTGTTGTGAAACTTGCCTATGCTTGTTCTTTGTGAAACTTGCCTATCTTGTGATGATAGCCTTTGTTGTGCAAGTGTGGTATTTACGTATTCTGGCGTCTCGATGAAGTAGGTCGACTTGTTGAGAACTTACTTGGGCGTCTTTGGCGGTGATGGAGAATTCCGGGTATGTTTCCATTTTGATTCTTGTCTTGTTGTTGATGTCACGTGGGCGTATACCGTCTGAGTCGGGGGCATGCGGCCCGTGCGGTCGGTCGATTACGATATATTGTTATTGTGGTTACATGGACATGTCTACACCAGGTAGAATTAGGGGCATGTGGCGTGCGGCGAGTTGATCACGGTATATTATTGTTGATGTCACGTGGGCGTGTCTGGCAGGTAGAAT
The DNA here is from genome assembly GCA_029844215.1 of Przewalskia tangutica. NCBI lineage: Eukaryota > Viridiplantae > Streptophyta > Magnoliopsida > Solanales > Solanaceae > Przewalskia > Przewalskia tangutica. The sequence continues at coordinate 136,153,719 of CM056720.1, read as the reverse complement.
TCCGGGCGTGTGGCCGTGGGCATTGGTATTATTGTTGCATCATGGACATGTCTACACCGCAGATCGGCATGAACATGATTGATGTTGTGGGCGTGAGACCCATAGTTATATTTGAGTGATGACTTGAGGCGTGAGTCACCGATATATATTGCTTTTATGTTGTGAGCGTAGTTTGGTTATCATACATGTCTCTGCTTTATATAGACTAGTATGATTTCATTCTGATATTTTCTGATTCACATACTTGGTACTGTTGTCTTGACCTCTCGAAGCTGCGTTCATCTGCGCAGTAGAGGTACATCGATCGTGGATCCATTCTTGAGATCACGATTCACATATTAGGAAGCTCCGTTTCTTGGAGGCTTATCTTTTAGTATGTGTTCCACGAGTTGTAGGTTCTTGTACATTCGGGGTATGGCGGGGCCACTGTCCGTCATAGTCGTTGTAAATCTTAAGTACATGTAATCTTGTTGTGGCGGGGTTGTAAAGATTAAGCATTCGAGTTTTATGTATATCTTTTGAAAACCGTTTTGGTTGCTTTGTTTATTATTATATCTCTGGTTTCATGACTCATGTTTTATTTTCCGCTGGTTTTCTCTGATGTTGTATCACTAGGGTGCCCGGGATAAGGCACCAGTAACGGGCCCCGGAGCGGGTCGTTACAAAGTAGTCTTATATGGATGAACAAAGCTTGAGAAAATTGACCAAGTCAACTAGTCAAGTTGACCCCTTGATATTTTAATTTAATTCATCCAAGACCACACAAGTGTTTTGATCTTGACCCTACATTTAATTATATATACACCCACATAGCAAGACAAGTTCTAACACTTAGAATTTTTCAAGAAAAACTTGTGTGCACAAAGGAGAGCTCTCGGCTAAAGCTCTTGAAGAAAAGAAAAAAATTTCGTTTATTGCTCGTAATTCACAATACTTAAACCCAAGGTTCCTAGGAGTATTACAAGGATATCTCAATAGAAAGATCCCGGAAAAACTACGTTTTTACGTTAGTCGCAAGGTGAAAACCTAAGGTGTTCTTCAACTTTGAAGTTGGAAATAGAAGAGGAGTTCTTCACAAGCTTCTAAGGATTGCAAATAGCGGATTGGCACGTCAAGAAGAGGAGTTAAAGTTGCTAAGGATCGACTTTAGATTTTGGATTGTATTGGGCTTAAAGAGGTAATAATCTCTGTCTTGCTATTGTAATTCAAGATTTCATGTTGTAGTAGTTGATAGATGAGCATGTGAAATATATTATGAAGATTGATAAGTGTTATGAAATTTGGAAGCTTAAATCAGAAATTGGCATGTTAGCCATAAAAAATGGAAATCAATTTGGTCGATAGTTATAATCGTCACATGTTGTATAAGAAAGGGATTATAGTTGTTAAAGTTGTTTGCGAATATATAACATGTTAGAACGACAATATGGATTGAAAGGAAGTGGAAAGGATTATTTGTGGTTGTACTTTGTAGCCGAGAAGGATATTTTATATTGGACTGTTTTATATAAATTGTGGGGAAAAATTTTACACGTCTTGTAAGGCGTGTAATCCCCTTTGGATAGCTGAATTGTTGAGCTTTAAATGTGGCATGTTTGGTTGTTAAATTCGGGTCTTGAAAAAGGTGGAAAAGTACGTAGAAACAAAGAAAGTGCTGCCCAAATTTTTGTAGAATAAGAGACTTAGCACTTAGTATTATTCCACGTTAATAAGAAATGAGTTGATAGACATGTTATGGTTATTATAGGTTGAAATACTACGTATAGCGTATTCTACTTTAAGGATGGAATAACTATCAAGGTTGAAGTACTTTGGAGCATTTTGCTACTTGTCGATAATCGTCGCGAGGTATGTGAACCTCTTCCTTCTTTTGGCATGTTCTACGTATGAAATATACATGTGGTGTTATTTCATGATTCCTTCTACTCTTAGAGGTTAAGAGGTACGTATGTTGATTTACTCTGTGTAAAAGGTATGTCTAAGTTATCCTAAGTTCTTACCAAGTCTTATGGGGGATGTTGGTAAGAGTCGTTGGGAAGTATTTGGAGTCGAGTTGACTTTGCTAATTTACTGCACTAATGAGAATAAGTATCGAAAAAGTCATTACAGCGTTAATAAAAGAAAATGTATCGACAATCAATTATATTAAAATGAGTAGAATTCCCCATCTGCATAGAAACTAAAATAAGACAAAATTATATTACATTTTCTAGATCATGACTGCTTTAATAAGATCGTTATAAACGAGTATAACCTATTCACAAATCATTAAAAGTATATGTTACTTAATTTAAAAGAGTTTATGTTATGAAGTTTTAAGACTATGAACCTTGATTTCTTAAAAGGTTATGAGACTTTATTTTTCAAGTTATGGGACTTGATTCTTAAAGCAAGGAATGACTTGATTTAAAAAAAAGTATGGTTGCCATGAATTATTTCAAAAGTTAAGAGGCTTGATTTCAAAAGAGAATGTAACTTGAGTTTTCAAAAGAAGAAGTTTATTGATTTAAAAGAGAAGGAGTTTTATGATTCTTTTTAAGTATGTATGTACGTAGTACTTTTGGGTTTAATTTTCCCTAATGTAATAAGAAATAAAAGTGTCTTAAGTTCTCTAAAGTGAAAGGTTGTTATAATAGCTTTATGGGAAGTTGTTATAACGACTTAAGAAGAAGTGAAAAGATGGTTTAAAAATGTTATGTAAAGAAAATTTTATCGCGTCCCAGAATGAGCCGGGCAGTATACCTTTATGGGCAGACGTATATGACTTTATCGCGTCCCAGAATGGGCCGCGAGATACCTTTACGGGCGACGATATGACTTTATCGCGTCCCGAATGGGCGGGTAGTATACCTTTATGGGCGAACTTATATGACTTTATCGCGTCCCGAGAATGGCGGACGATACCTTTATGGGCGACTTATATGACTTTATCGCGTCCCGAATGGCCGGCAAAGATACCTTTATGGGCGCATTTATATGACTTTATCGCGTCCCGAATGGCGGACATTATACCTTTACGGGCGCACTTATATGACTTTATCGCGTCCCAGAATGGGGCGAGATACCTATGGGCGGACTTATATGACTTTATCGCGTCCCGAGAATGTGTGGGCAAGATACCTTTACGGGCGGACTTATATGACATTATCGCGTCCCGAATGGGCGACGATATACGCCGTGGAAGACTTGTTATGAATTTGCGTGTCCCACAACGGGTCGTTACGTTATCACGTATGGATAATCAAAGTGAACTCCAAAATGAGGCGTCCCCTCCAAAGGGCGGATTATGTTATCTGAATACGTAAGTTATGTGTTTATGAACTTGATGATTTTTCCTAAGTATGAATGTAAGAATTTGATTATAACTCTTATTGAAAATGGGAAAAGATAATAATGTGCGATTAAGTTCATGAGTTGTAATGACACGGTAGGATCTGGTATTTACATTTTTATACTTGCCCCTGTCATTCTTTTATGCGATTATGATTTGTTTACATGCACTTATTTTCGTTTCATACTCGGTTTTTGTTGTCGACCCGCCTGGCTGCGTTAAATGCCGCGTGTGTGTTGGAGTACAGGTTGGTGATCCTTGCTCTTAGGATCTCTGCTCGATTTTGGGAAAAGGCTCCATTTACTCGGAGGCTTATCTTTTGGTGCAGTTTCCGAGGTTGTAGATCTATGCGATCGGGGTATGGCGAAGCCACGTCGTCACGATTGTTATGTTAAAACTCTTAGAAGTCTGTAGTCATATCTTGTGGGTCAGTTTGTAAAAGAAAGGAGACAACTGCTTTCGGTTATGTAATTATATATCCAGGGAGGTAGTCTTATCGGCTAACCTGTTGGTTATTCCGTATTGATTTTATTTTTTTATTTATTAAGAGTTGTATGTATGTTCACGATTTTCTCGATGTATACGTAAGGGTGCGAGATAGGGCACGATCGCGCGAGCTGGTCGTGACACAAACGAACCCGAGTTGTTATACCGAATCCCCCCTGGCCATCGGGTCCGGAAGAAATCTAAGAATTTCTTGGGAATACTACAAGATTCGTTCGTTCTTTTTTAGATGGTCAGAACTTCACCTAGGTTCGAATCCTACTAAGAGGCTCACTAGAGATCATAAATTGTTGACTCAAACATCTCTATAATTGTCATTCGTTATAACAATATTTCACTATAACGACTTGATTTTCTCATAAACCGATTTTTCATGTTATATTTTACTTCTCTTTAATCATTCTATCTATAACAACAATATCATTCATTACTGCAGCACACTCTTTGTAAAATTACCTCACTATAACATTCATACTAAAATATTATTATTTTGTAAGAAATATATTATGTATAAGAATAAAACTATTAAAATATTAAAATCTTTATGTTAAGCTCTTAGACAACCTCAAAGAGAAAACTATTGAATTTCCTTTTGCTGAAATGTTTGACGAAATTCTTGCGTTATATTATCACTAAGAGACTGCAATTTACGAAACAACCTATAATTGTAGAATTCTTAGTCAAACTTAAAACATTTAAATTCTCAATTAATTTTAGATGTATATGTTTTTTAGATTTTAATTCTTTATCGGTATAGTACAACATGCTATTGATTTATTTGTAATTTATAATTAATGAGATATGAAAATCAATTGAGAGTTTAAAATTAACTAAATATATTATTTTTGTTTATAACATAAAAATACAAAAAAATAAAAAATTACATACTTTTATTTATAATAACTAAATAAATGACATCTAAATATAAAATGTCAGTAATTTATTACGTATGCATAAACAAATGTGGGAAGAAAAAAGAGAAACAGTGTCAGTAAAAGAAGTGACAACTGGGCAAAGAGGAGTGGCCTCAAATTCATCATTATTATTTAGTCGCTTCTCCTTGTTTCTCTCTAAAGGTAAATCGTGATTTTATTAGTTTCAAATTCCGATGCATTAATTCTCTTCATTTATTAGATCTATGGTTTCATTATTTCTTTAATTCTTGGTTTTATGTAATGAATCTTTCCCCTGTTTGGCTAAGTTGTCCAAGAAAATTTCCAGTCTAAAATGTTTGCTGTTACACTCTGATGTCTTTCAGAACACTGATTGTAATCTGTTGCATAGTGAAGTTTAAGGAATTGTCATGAGGTAAGAACTCCTTCTCAAAAAATACTTCTCTCAAATTATTTGTAATCATTTTATCTAAGTAGAATTTTGTCATTAATGAAAATGACACATAAATATTGTAAATATTTAATGAGTGAGGTTATAATTTAGACATAAATAAGAGTAAAAGTAATGCGGCTTTGAGACGGAGAGAGTACAAATTTAACAATGGCAAGTTACCATTCTACTAATTAATCCCGACAGTTACTGTATCACATTAAGGAAAAATTACATTCTCCGAGAATTGGTGGACAAATTGGTATAAGATGTGGTGTTGTCGAGTTTCTTTATTGTCTTTAGTCTTTTCTTTGGGGCAGGGTATCATTGTCAATTTTCTGCAAGCAGTGGCACACGGAGGATTTTAAAGTCATGGGTGCTCGCCGGGAAGAGCTCCCAAAGAAGAGGAGGAAGTTGTATTATGATATTAGACTAAAAGTTTCATCTGTCTTTTAAGGAAGATGAGATTGGATGTGGAAAAGAAAAAAGGAAAAAGCAAGTAAGGAGTTCTATTTTGGGATCAAGGGTGGGGGAAATTGGCAAAGAAAGTAAAAAGAAAAAGTAAAAAAGAACGAAAATTAAGAACATGACAAGGAAAAAATTCATTAGCTTATTTAAGTGGAGAAGGTTAGAGGGTAGACCCATTGTCCACTGTGTTTCGAGCCTTGTGTCATTGATCCTTGGGATTTATCAGTTATTAGAAAGGAAATGCATCAGCTGAAAACAGAATAATTGTTTGAAGGATCCTGAACCACAAGCATTTGGCAGCCCTGCGCCCACATACTTGACCAGCGAGCCCATTCCTCTCGCACAATTTGGCGTGCTCATTCTATTTTAATGTAGCTTTATTCTTGATCAGTTATGCAAATATATTGAATGTGATAAAAATCATGGGTGCTCCACAAGGTTCTAGGTGGGTCTATCCCTAAATTGCAGTGTAAGTAGTAAAGCGCAGGATGTATAATCTGAAATCTATTGGTCATGTATAATAATCTGAAAGTTATATTCTTGTGATAATATGCTTATTGGGACTATATGATTACCTAACAAGAAGTGTTTTGACGACTTTGAAGAAAGTGAATTGTCATTTCTGCTCTCACTCTCATCTAGAGATATCATTTCTACCTCTATTTATTACAACAATGACTATAGGAGGAAAGAAGTCTAAGACAAATTGAAGTTAGGCTCAAACATTTGTTTTTTTTCTTTTCTTTTTTGATCAGTAGACTCAGACCTTTATTTTATGATGACATTAGTAGATATATTACTTGCACGTCAAGAGGACAGATTTAGAGGGCTCTTGCTTCATTTTTTTATTTTTCCTTGCTGTTTGTTTGTTTTGAGGGGTTATTCATCCTACGTGTATATTGACATGGGTTTCTTGTCAGACATATAGCTCGAAATTGATCATCTTCAGAAACTTTCAGCATTTTACATTCACATAGGACGATAATAGAGAATGGTCAAAAGGTTAGTTCGATTTGTTTGTTTGTTCATTCTTTATAATTTTCTCCGGGCACAAATGACCAATCATAATGGCCTCCCACCCATCCTCAACTCTGATTTTTTCGGTTGACCAGATATGGAGCGTTTTGAAGCAGGAATTATACCATGTTGCAGTGCCTAGAGGGGATCAAGCATTTAGGTGCTTCTCTGTTGAAATGTTGTGATCTGGACAGGCAATCAATAGCCTTTGAAGATCCAGAGATCCTAGCACGAGAGACAGTTTGTATGCTATTGGAACACATCTGTTAACATCTAATTTCTGCTATCGGAAAACATAAAAAGAAAGATGAACCAAAAGAAATGTTTGTCTTACAAGTTTGTCCTTTTATAACGGCGGCATCTGGAAATCTATATTTGCATTTTGAAGATTGTGTTCTTTTAAATTAAAAGTAAAAAACTTGCTTTATTTCATAATTCGTTATGTTGTTTTCGATGTCATGCTTTGTCAATTCATAAAGGTACTGGGAAAAGGAGGTGCAATATACCGATTGGAGATATGAGTGTCCTAATCTATATTGTTGATCGCATTGACTATCATAAATATTGTTATAAACCTATATAATCTCATTCTTGTTGCAGTTAGCGTCAGTGAGATTGAAGCTCTTTATGAGCTCTTTAAGAAGATTAGCAGTGCAGTGGTTGATGATGGGCTGATCAACAAGGTTTGTGTTTCATCCTTTGTTAAGTCTACAACTTTGGGAACTAGCACCATTGTGTTTGAGATATAGGTATTCTAGCAGTATAACTCTTCTTTAGGTTTCTTGCATGAATTCTTAATCAATCTTGGGTCCAAGAGCTTTGATTTTTGAGGTTATTACTAAACTGCAGGAAGAGTTTCAATTGGCACTATTCAAGACGAACAAAAAGGAAAGTTTGTTTGCTGATAGGGTGCGTTCTCCTTGCCAGCTGCATTAATCTTTTCATTTTGCTTGGTTATTACAAATTTTGGTAGAGCGAAGGATGTTGCTTCCTGCATATTAGATCAACTAGTGATATCATTATTGACATCACAATTACTGTTTCCTAAACAATTGCAGCTGCAGTATTAGTTGTTTTAATGGTTTATTTATAAGGATTCAAACATATTAAGTATCAGTGTTGAATCACTATGTATAATACATCATTTTAGTTTCGGAAGTTGAATGATAAACAGCTTATCATTTTATTTCTTCCTACTTTGACTTATTTAATTGCAGGTGTTTGACTTATTTGACACAAAGCACAATGGAATCTTGGGTTTTGAGGAGTTTGCTCGTGCCCTCTCTTTTTTCCATCCAAATGCTCCTATTGATGATAAGATTGAGTGTATGCGAGTTGCTTAACTATGTCAATAGTGTCACTTTGTGTAATCCTGCTTCTAATGGTATTGCTATTGTAGTTTCTTTTCAGCTATACGATCTCAAGCAACAAGGCTTCATCGAGAGGCAAGAAGTAAGTCTATCTTTCATAAGGTGTAGTTACTTTCACTTATGAATGCAAATCTGTTGTAATATTTTGATTGTTCCTATGTTTTTCTACTTTTTAGATGCCCTAGTTTCAGTTGCTCTAGTTAGGGTCAACGTGTCTTGGAAATTTTATTCCACCTTTGATGCATTTCCCTGGAATGCTCGACATAAGAAAAGTTTGGTTTCTATGCAGTTGAAGCAAATGGTGGTCGCTACCCTTGCTGAGTCTGGTATGAACCTATCAGATGATGTTATTGAGAGCATAATCGATAAGGTGCTTCATCAACCTACATTTAGATACCTTTGTTAGCATGTCTTACATTTAGTACACTGATGCAATAGTACTTTCGCGTCTTTGTTGTCTCCTTTGGTATCTATCTTGTTATAGATTAGTTACATTGGAGTTTGTCATTTTCAAGGATGATTTCTTGGTCACTTGGACTCTAAGTTGCACGGACTCTTCATTTTTGTTGTCATACCCTTCTCGACACGAGTGCGGGGTACGGGTGGGGGATTCGTGTGGGATTCGGTCAATCCCATGTTGGAGAATGAAGGATGGAATTCTACAAGTAAGTTTTCCACAAAATATCTCCCAAAATTTAGAATATCTTTATAGCTCTATTTTTATAATTTTGAGTTGTTTAGTCGAATCTCAGCATACTTGGATCCGTACCCCCGAATCTTAAAATTTAGATTTTATGAAATCCGACCCTCGAATCTCCATCCGTGTTAGATACCCGCGCTCGAGCAACTTAGCTTGGACCTACAGGGAAAAGAAGCACCACCATCCCCCGTGGTTTTTTAGAATGATGTCTTGATAATGGACCTAAAGGAAACAAAGCACCCCGAATTCCTTGTGTCGAACATAACATTAAAACGTACTTTCTTAGGAGCTAATTTTTTTTATGGTATGGGTAATTAGTTGGTCGGCAACTGATATAAGAGATCAGGTGGTGTTGCCTGAAGCTTGTATCTCTCACAAGTAAACATTATTAGATACAATTTAGTGATTTCAATTTTGGATTTATGCAGTAATAGAATGATGGAATATCTCTGAATCTGATGTGTGATACTAGAGAGGAAGTCTACAATTTAGTGATTTCAATTTTATTTTTTTTATACACTAATGTAAAAAAAAATATATTTAAACACTTAAATAATTGAACAAGATAGTGAATAAAAACATCTTGTGCATCTTATATTATTTAATAGAAATATGATTTTTTTGTAATATAATTTCAAAATTGCAACTTTATTTCGTAGTTCAAAAGTTGCAAATTACATAGTAAAATTGCCATTAAAAATTTACATATTCAACCATACTCTTTCTAATTTCCTCACAATCTTTTGAGGATCTTCTGTTGGAACTTGGAAGTTGTTGGTCAAATTGTTCGACGTCGCTTTCTGCTCCCTCGGATAAGATTTCGTTATAGTTGTAGTCGTCTTCTTTGGTCTCTGGTTGACCATACCTTCTACGCTCCGCTCTAATCCAATTTTTGAATAAAACTGCAATCTCCAAGCTGTCTCCCGCCAATGAGTGTTTGTGCTCTCCTATTTGAAACCTAGAAGAAAAAATGCTTTCAGAAGCTGTTGATGACGCTTGAATATTCAACACATGCCATCTTTGATAGTGTTGGAAATGTCTTCTCATTCTCCCTCCGATATTTCAGCAAGTCTTCACGTCCATCTTCATTGATAATTGATTCGTACGGTACAACACCCTGCAAAACATAAACATCAAACTCGCTAATTTGTGAAGAACTTGATCCACTATACATTCCATTTCTAAGGCCTTTGAATACTAGAAGCAGAAACAACATGTCTTTTATTAGGTTGCAGTGAAGTAGAAGAAGATGGAACAAAATCCGGTTGATTATTTGCACTTTGTTCTTGGTAATATATATATATATATATATTTGCATTCAGTGTGTATTGTAGACATAACTTCTTCTTTAGTTGGTTCGTCAGTTGGTTCTTCAGTTGGGTCTTGGAAGTATTTCTAAGCTTTCATAAATCGTTTCAACAAGTGTTTTACAACCGTCTACTTTAATAGTAGGATTTAATACAACACCAATAAAATAAATAGTGGAATAGGAAAAAAGTTTTTTTTTTTAATTTTATAAACATTTTTTTAATAGTCGGCTTGTAAGTTAGTTCCAAAATCGAAATTGGCCCGTTGTGCAATGACTATTTTTGTGGGGGGGGGGGATGTGGCGGGTTGGGGTAGGATTGGGACCGGCGGGATGAGCCCTAGCTTCCGCTTTTTTTTAAGGGGGCCGGGCCGACCCGGTCCACTGGACAACCTTAGATTTCTGCTGCTATTCCTGTGGATCAGTAGCCTATCCCAGCTGCTGAGGCTGTCTTATTCCTATTGTGGCTCACAGGCTTGTGATAGCGTTGGGTGGAATCATAACCTTCTACTGCTGCTGGTGATGCTAGTGTGAGGAAGATGGAGTCTTTTATGAAATTCTTTCCCCTGAGTTCTATAATTCTCCATTTACTACTACAGCCCATAAATTCATAGAGAAGTGCGAGAAGATCCTTCTTATTATGGGTATTAAAGACTCACATGGGGCAGCCTTTATTACCTTTCTGTTATCTGCCATAACTCAGCCTTGGTTGGTTTCTTATTAGAGGAGCAGGCCAGTTGGATCTCAACCACTCACTTGGAGCGAGTTAGCGGCCTTATTTATGGAGTAGTTTATTTCACAGTGATTCCGTGAGAAGAGGCGATGCCAGTTGGAGCTTGGAGCCATCACTGTGGTTGAGTATGATACTAGGCTCACTGATTTGGCTCATTAGTAGAGCACTGAAAGATGAAAGTCCAGCCAGTTGGGCTGGTCTTGAACCCTGACCTCTACCACCCCTAGCCCAGATGGGCACTGCTAGTAGGGGCCAAAAGACGAGTCTTATTCATGTCCCGCTCAACATCCTTATGGGCCTGCATAACTTCAACCCGAGTGGCAGTATCAACAATATTCAGATATGAACCATGACAACTCTCAACCACTAGCATAACTCAGATACAATATTGTGACCTATTAACAAACCTAATTATCTTATCCCTACCAGTAGGGACCAAATGAGGCACATAACAAGCCAAATCAGTGAACCTAGCATCATACTCAGCCACAGTCATGGCTCCCTTCTCCAACTGGCGCCGTCTCTCCTTACGCTGACTCCGTGGAATGAACTTCTCCATGAATAAGTCCACAAGCTCGCTTCAAGTGAGCGGTGGAGATCCAGCTGGCCCTAGCAGTTGCGGAACTAGTGTGAGCTCTCGATCTACCTGGTGCCTCCTGTAGTCCTCCAGGGGACGATCTCGTTCTCACTATCTGTGATGAAAACATTCAAGGATTAGACCTTAATTCAATCTGCCTCACAAGACATAAATGAAGGGAAACTTTCCTAAAATGTCTCTGTAGACTCCTGATCGACAACATATTCATAAACAAGACTCTACTAAAACACTACTCCTCGACTCACATGACTCTAAAGCGTAATTTTGATACCAAGTTCCCATTCTTTAAATCTCATATCTAATTACCTTAATCATTTGTTCTCAAATCATTGCTATTACATAATGACAACTATATCATTTCAATGCAATTAAATATACTATTGTTGGATAAAAAAAATAGGTATATATATACCTTATATTGAATTTTCTCCATAATGATAAGTTAACCAAATTAAAATGATAGCAATTGTATTTCCCGTTACAGTGCGCCATTGGCGGCTTTCAAAGCCACCTCTCTTTGCATTAGCTAAATGAACCAAGTCCTCTTTTACTCTTTCTCTCCACCCTAGGTCCTTAGCTCACTTTTTCACGTTATTTATTGTCCGAGATTACTTCATTACCCAACTAACAAGTGTAATAGTAAATTAGGTCCACTGACCGTTTAATTAATCCTCCATCTCATAAAATTTTAATTATATAATTAAATTGGTCTGATACTTTTCGACGGGTAGTATTGTAGCATTTATTGAAAGTGTGCTTGATGAGATACTCACATATTATCCATTTTTACACTCGATCCCTGCAAAAGTGGTTAAGCTACTAAACAAATTTAAAAAGATTTTCTATGGGAAGTTGACTCAAATTATACCTGGTATGATGGATTACAATAATGATGTCTAAATATCATAACAAGTTTTGAATAGGTAGACACTGGAAAATAGTTAGACCCCATGAAATGTCTATTTGGAGATGGATAAGCAGTTATTAAGAATTCTTTAAATCTCCCAGGGTTTTAAAGGTTGAGGGACTTGTGACCTACGTTATAGTTCGAGCCATGCGTCATGCGAATTAAGCCTGATATTTAAGTAGAGAAGAGTAGAGGGGAGACCCACTATTTCCGGATTTCGAAGGTTGCGGTAAGCTCTAAGGGTTGGGTTCTAACGGATTTCTCGGTCATTAAAAAAAAAGAGTTCTTCAGAACAGTACAAATAACTGTTAGGGATGGAAGGAAAACTGGCATAGGCAGAGAGTATAGTAAGCTGTCCTTTGTCTTTAGAGGCATAGATGCAGTATTGTCTTGTGCTTATAGAAATTTAGGTTTAGTTTGGTTTGGAAGCAAGTTATACAGGGATTGTGAAAGAGCGATTAGTATTGCTATTGTAGTCATGGGACTATAATGGAGGGATTATTTATTATTAGCTATTTGATTTGTTGTATAAAAACTTATACCAGTTTTAAAAAATAGAAATCTTTATTCATTCTGAATAAAATAAAATATTTTTTACTGTATGAAGGTTACTTTTGTTATTTTATTAAGTTTAATCTATGCATTTTTAATACCTGCATTCTATCTTGTATAAAATTATACATATATTCTCGCATAACTGATGTGTATATTAGTTGTGCAAAAAAGTAAAACATGAACCAATATTAACAATGCTAGATTCTATGTGGGGATTATTTCTTCCTATTTTGTAACCAAATGACACCTAATTTTATACATGTTGCAATTGAAATATAAACCTGATGTAAATATTTTTGTGCACTTCTTGAATGTAAGCGAATCAAGGTCCTTTTCCTTGATAAATTAACACCTTCTTGGTGCATATCTATGAAAATTACTTATAACACAAAAAATAAAAATAAAAGAAGGCATAGAACCATCTGCAATGTCAATTTAGAGGCATGGAACCATCTGCCATGTGAATTTAGAGGCATGAAACCATCTGCAATATGAATTTAGAGGCATGAAACCATCTGCAATATGAATTTAGCGGCATGGAACCATCTGCAATGGTTATCATATTTATTTCTAGTTCATCCTTCTAGCCCAATTTTTATTCCCGTAGTAGAGGTTTCTCATGAATTTTACTGCGTCAGACTTTTGAAGAAGCTGATACTAAACATGATGGAAAGATTGATAAAGAGGAATGGAGAAGTTTGGTCTTGCAACATCCTTCACTTTTGAAGAACATGACCCTCCAATATCTCAAGTGAGTGGCACATCTAATCTTGACATTACTCCATTTATTATCATGTTTTCGAACTGTGGTATTTTCCATACTATGTTCATGGAATTGATTGGCTCAAATATTCTTCTCATTTAAACAGGGACATTACGACTACATTCCCGAGCTTTGTCTTTCATTCCAGAGTTGAGGATACCTGATTTGGGATATACATACTGAGTTGTTAGGAGAACCTAGTTTTGCTATTTGCTTTTCCTGTTTTGTTTAGGGCAATAGATGTTTGGATACTGTTCTTTGCTCCTCTTCTTTTCTCCTCGTCTTAAATTTTAAAATTTTCTTGATTTGTTATTCATTTCGAGTGTTCTTTATTTTGTTGCCTAGTAATAAATGGCTGGTTTCCCATTCAGTTATGTTGTGTATGCTTGTAATTGGTTCACAGTGCACGTCGACTTTGGCAAGAATATGCTTAGGGGTCATTGGCAGTATTAGAAAAAATAATGCATGCATTAGCTGTGTATTATCAATAGCTTGTTTGGTACACTTTTTCATATGTATAATTAATGCAAGTATTAGTTATGCACCATATTTGGTATTATCCTATACATAACTAATACCTAACAAACCATGATATTAACATAGTATAGTATAAAGGGTATTTTTGTAAACAACCAATTATTTTTAGAAATTATGCAATGCATGCTATTTTTAATAAATCAAACCAAATAGTGGATAAAAAATAATCTATGAATAAACTAATGTCAGCATTACTAATACATTATATTCATCATTATTCTTATACACTACCAAACGACCCCGCCTTTAAGGTCGTGCAGGTATCTAATTCGTGCAAGGGAAACAAGTCTCACCTAATTAGCATTATGCATTATGTTGTCGTTTGGTTTAATATAGGATAAAATTATGCTAAATACTCATTTAATTGTTACTAGACAACTACCTAATTCAGCAACAACAACATATCCAGTGAAGTCCCACAACGTGGGGTCTGGAGAGGGTACAATGTATGCAAACCTTACCTCTATCTTGGTAAGTAGAGAGACTGTTTCCGAGAGACCCTCAGCTCAAGAAAAAGCACAAGAATAAGCAAAGCAAGAGAAACAGTCAAATTCAGACAAGAAATTTATAGCAGTATGGTGGTAACAAAAGTGAATCATGATAAAGCATTCTGAAAAAGAAGAAGCAGTAACTAACACATGTAAATAAGATAAAAAAAAGTACACGAAAGAATATAGAACAACAAAAATCAAATGACAAAGGACTATAAAATAATACTGCGCCTACTAGTATGATAGACTACATAGGGCTACAATAATAACACTACAACTAACAGTATGTAAGCGAAAGTAAGACTACGCTCAACTACCTACTACCCTTCTACCCTAATCCGTGTCCTCCACAACCCTCTATCTAAGGTCATGTCCTCAGTAAGTTGCACCTACGCCATATCTCGTCTAATTACCTCTCCCCAATATTTTTTCAGCCTACCTCTACCCCTTCTGAACCAGTCCATAGCCAACTATCACACCTCCGCACTGGAGCATTTGTGCCTCTTTTCTGCACATGCCAGAACCATCTCAACCTCACTTCCAGTATCTTATCCTCCACCGATGCCACTCCCACTCTGTCCCGGATATCATTATTTCTAATCATATCTCACCTTGTATGCCACACATTCATCTCAGCATCCTCATCTCCGCAACTTTATTCTTTTGGATGTGCGAAGTCTTGACTTGCCAATACTCCGCCCCATACAACATAGTCTGTCTAACTACCACCCTATAGAAGTTTTGGTGGCACCCTTTTATCGAACAAGACTCCAGATGTGAGCCTTCATTTCATCCACCCTGCACCAATACGATGTGTGACATCGTCATCAATCTCTCTATTCCCTTGGATAATAGACCAGAGATACTTGAAACTTCCTTTCTTTAGAATGACATGAGTACCAAGCCTCACCTTCACGCCTGTCTCATGGTCGCTCCCGTTACTGAACTTGCACTTCATGTATTCTATCTTGGTCCTACTCAGCCGAATCATTTAGACTCCAGAGTCTATCTCTAAACCTCTAGCTTAGCATTCACTCTGCTGCGGGTCTCATCAATTAGGACTATGTCATCTGCGAATAACACACACCATGACATCTCCCATTGAATTTGTCGCGTCAGTCCATCCATCATCAAGATAAATAAGAAAGGGCTAAAAATTGATCTCTCGTGCATCCCATCATCACTGGAAAATATTTTGAGTCTCCTCTTACTGTCCATACCCTGGTCTTGGATTTATCACACATATCCTTGATCGCCCTAGTGTACGCCATATGTACACCTCTAACCTCAAAACATCTCCATAGAACCTCCCTAGAGACTTTGTCGTATACCTTCTCGAGGTCGATGAAAATCATATGTAAGTCTCTCTTCCTCTCCCTAAACTGCTCCACCAATATCCTAATAAGATGAATGTCTTCTGTAGTTGAATGGCCTGACATGAATTTGTCACGACCCAAATCGGATGGCCGCGACGGGCACCTGAATCCCACCCGCCGGGTACCGCTAATCATGCAATCAACACCTAACCTATAAATAAGCACGGATTAAGCCGAAAAGGTTATGATAGCTTTTAACCAGAAACTGGACTTATACATATATACATACCCATGCCATGGCCGACAGGGCCATACAAAACTACTATACACAGGACACATGTCTACAAGCCTCTAAAGAGTGTACAACTACAACAGGTCGGGACAAGGCCCCGCCATACCCATATAGACACACAAAAATGTAACATGCCAAAGTTACACGGACACTCCAGAAAGAGAGGAGTGCTCC
Organism: Przewalskia tangutica; assembly: GCA_029844215.1. Lineage (NCBI taxonomy): Eukaryota > Viridiplantae > Streptophyta > Magnoliopsida > Solanales > Solanaceae > Przewalskia > Przewalskia tangutica. Next base: position 136,137,334 of record CM056720.1, on the reverse strand, counting down.
CAAAAGTCCGCTGAAATCTGCAACCTATTCACGTGGACCGTTGTCCTGCCTACAACAGGTCGGGACAAGGCCCCGCCATACTCATATAGACACACAAAAATGAAACGTACCAAAGTTACACCGACACTCCAAAAAGAGAGGAGTGCTCCCAAAAGTTCGCTGAAATCTGCAACCTATTCACGTGGACCGTTTTCCTGCCTGTGTGAACCTGTGGGTATGAAAAGCAACGTCCCCCGACAAAAAGGACGTCAGTATGACTGATGTACTGAGTATGTCAAACATAAATAACAGCATAACAGAGTTGTAACAATATCTGGAACAGAAATAATAGACCAACAGTAAACACCTCTGAGAGTCCTAATACATATACCTAAATGTTATGTACAATGCAGCATCCGTATATCTCAGCCCCTTCGGGTGTCTTCCTTACCATGACAGCTTCTGTGGGCACCATGACATGTAATGGTCAATGAATGTATATATGATGCAGATGAGGTATATATATATATATATATATATACTGGCCACACAAGGGCTCTTCCTGTCCATAACCGCCTCTGTGAACATCTGGTTATATCGGCCACACATGGGCATCGATTCATGTTGGCCTCTTCGAGCTCTTTTGTGATAGTCTGTACCAGCTGCAGGCGGTGTGCGTATATAATGTCTTCCCTTTCCCCATATCCCCTATATATATACAATATTTACCATATAGTAGGATGCGTAGCACAAGTGGTCATGATAATATATGAGTATGATGCAAATGAAAATGCATGAACGGTAACACCATGTTCTAATCTCAACGGGTGACATATTACCTTTGTACCTTTGACGATACTGTAGATATCATTGTTATCTTTTTCATATATCTTATTAAGGACTTAGATTTAGACATGCTTTCAGCATAGAAATCAATAACATGATTATTCTTAATTTCTAGGAGTAGAATAAATTATTGAATCATATCACAGTTATATTTCATAACATGGAACATGCCAAAAGAAAGAAATAATTTGTCTTAATATACATTCGCTTACGCTTAAGGTTCCAATTCTGGAAAAAATGGATATTTGCGGAAAAATCAGACGTAGCAGAAAAATATTTGGAATCTTTATGGCCAACGCATACGATCTCCGGTTTTGTTCATTTCTCACGCTGTGGGTTTATTTTGAATGAAGAAAATAAATCAAGGATATAACAGAGGCTGAAGCTATATATATTTTTGGAATAGATAAGTGTGGAATGAAAACATGTAGTACTTGTTTATATTGGAAATGTTATATTCCACGTGCTGCCTTCCACTTAGCCAAATGGCGGTGGGAGGCTTTATTTGTCTGCAACGTGTCCTTCCTTATCTAATAAAAAGTGATCTGTAATTTATCAATTATACACATAAATAATTCTCGATCTCAATTCACTTAAAATTTTAAAACTTATAAAATCTTCGTATACTCGATGTCATAATTTGTAATATGATATTAGTTCATCACCTCTTTTGGGGATATACAATTATTATTATTAATCCCCCATCGTCACATTTGTTACATCCAAAATTATTTCGGGGCCGCATTCCTTGTATACTAATTTCTTTATTAGCATATGTAAATATAACAAAATTTTCCCAACGCTCGGGTCTATTTTCTTAATTTTCGTACTCTAATTATCGCTAAAGATTACGAGACGTTACAGAATCCAAACTGATTCTCGGAAATAGACACGTTTCTTCTCACCCTCATCTCCACTACCCTTTCCCAAACTTTAATAGTGTGGCTTAACAGCTTGATACCCCTATAGTTGTTGCAATTCTGGATGTCACCTTTGTTCTTATACAAAGGAATCGTTGTACTCCACCTATATTCTTCGGGCATTCTTGCCATCTTAAAATGACATTAAACAACTCCGTCAGCCACTCCTAACCTACCCTTCTTGCGCTCTTCCAAAATTTAACTGAGATCTCATTAGGCCCGGTCGCTCGTCCCCTGCGCATCCTACGAACAACATCCGTAACCTCTTCAACCTTAATACTTCTACAATATTCAAAATCCCGGTATTGCTCCAGATCTCCCAGCATAATGTATTTATCTCCTTTTTCGTTCAAGAGTTTATAGAAGTAAGATTTTCACATCCGTCTAATACGCGCGCCATCCACTAGTATTTTTCCGTCCTCGTCCTTGATGCACCTCACGTGATTCAAGTCACGAGACCTTCTCTCCATCTCATTGGCTAGTCTGTACAACTTCTTATCCCCGCCTATTTTTCTAATTCCACATACATGCGTTCAAAAGTCGTCTTTTTCGCCGCCGTAACCGATAGCTTTGTATCCTTCCTCGCCATCTTAATTCCCTATTCGTCCACTTCTCAACCTCATCCTTGATTTCTACCAATTTCGCATACGCCACTTTCTTTGCTTTCATATTATCTTTGTCTATGATCTGTACTTATATCTCTCAACACATGACCATGTTTTCTTGGACGCAATGTTGTGGTTATGCGTCTAGTTCCTAAGCTTGGAGGAACCCTCATCCATATGCTTCATGCCTTAGTGATTTCTTGGTAGGAACTCGTGCTAGCTCCTCCCCTTCCAGAAACCTAGCGTCTGCTTCAATAACTTTCAGTCTTAACCAAAGAATAAAAATCAAATTTTCAAGAAATTGCTTTTCAACCAAGAATCTAGAGAGAAGTTTTCTAGTTTTTGGTTATTCAAAAGTAGTATCTTACTAAAGGGAGCGCACGCGATTGTCAATCCGGGTGCAAGCCTTGCTTCGATATATTCCTTTGCCCAAGAAAGCTAGGAAATCTTGGCAGAGGTTTGAGAGAATTGTATTTCCTGAACTTTGAGTTCAGAAAGTGGAAAGTGAGTGCATCCTGAAATTATGGATTAAATGTCAAATATATAGTAGAGGAAACCCTAAACCAAATCAGATTTGGATCGGCCAAGACTGCCCAAATCCAAATCATGATGGGCGGTCGGCTGGGCCCCTTCATCTTGACTCTCCATTTATTTTCTGCACGTTTTAGTTCTAATCAAATCTAGGATTTAATTTTGACTTAATTATATAATTTATCCCATAATTTATTATTAAATAAAATATCTTGATTCTAAATCCGATATTTTACATTCTCTCAATATACCCTTAGACCGAAAAGACAATCGACTTAGTGTGACCCTTTAGGCCTTCACACATCGGCACTTGATCAAATCAAAGTTCACACGGAACTCTGACGGCGCGGTGGCGGACCCGTTAATGCAAATGCGTTTACAAGACTCAAGTAAACATACCTCTATGTGAGATGATAAATTCCTTTCATTCGCGACACACTCGATCAAGCTTAATATTTGCCAAGTGTCTATCCAAATGACTTAATCACTTTATCTCATCTATATATTAGTCAACAACTAGACCATATCCTAGATATGTCTTTTGTATTGGTCAATGACTTTGTCGACTTAATATCTCTGAAAAGCTGAGTGTTCTCTCGAAATTCCAATCGAGGAATGAATCCTATTCTTGGCTCAACTACCATCTTTAATCTACTTTGTAATGCTGTTGGCCACCGCCCCTGCCGCCACTACTGCCACCGTCGTCACTATTGCCATCACCTCTGCCACCACCGCAACTACAACCGTTTTTACCAACAATGTTTTGGTTCCGTCCCTTTTGACCACGATTTGGCGATATATTTTCATAATGTGAGGAGTTGTCATCAGAATCCTTTTACGAAGCAACGACCATGGTAGAATTAGATATGGTGTCTACCTTTTAGCATAAGCCGCTTCTTCTAGTATGAGCATAGAACGAGCTTGGTAAAAGGATGGAAGAGGGTTACTTTGGCGGATGAGTGTACCAACACCACTATACGCGTTAGTGAGACCAGCCACCTTATGTAAAACGAGTCGGTTGTTAGTATCAGGCGCCTGACATTCTTGAGTTGATCCGACAAAACCTTGAGCCTTTGATAATATGCGGATGCATTAGGAAAATCCGATATGTAAATGATAAAGAATTATTGCTCAAGTGTTACGGCACGAGAATTTTTATTATCCTGGAATATATCACGCTATCGGTCCCAAGCCTCCATTGCTGTTGAGTCGGGTTCAAGAATTATATGCAACAAGTCACTAAAAATCATGGCATAAATCCATTGGAGAATCGTTGCATTGAGGGTCAACCATATTTCCTTTTCATCATCAGTTGTCAGCACATTCTCCTTGCCTTTTTCCGGTGGAATTATGTGGTTGATAACCCGGTGTGACCTACAATGAATTTTGAAGAGCTCCGCCCACGTCACGTAATGAACATTCTCATTATCAAGAGTAATGGAGATGTGGCACTTGATGTTCGAAACAACAAACATTTGAGTCAGACAAAAAATAGGAGATGAGGAAGGAGAGGTGAAGGCCGAAGCATCACTAGGGCACGACCCAAACACCACCTATTCGAGCCCAACCTCAGCAGCCCGCCAATCCGAGCCCATCAACTGCCAGCTCAGCGGAATCACTCACTGGAAGCCCACTTCTTGGCAGCCCACTGCACTCTCACCCATCATCCAATTCTTCTACTGTTGTTGGGCCACATGCCTCAGCACCCATCGCGGGTCAGCCCATTGCACCCTCCCCTGTCCAGCCAACTTCAATTCCGACCCAAAAGATAAATATCAATGGAGGCCTAAAAGAGATGTCACATCACCTACTCAATGCCTAGTTTCATTATATATATATATATATATATATTACTTATACTAATTAAGAGATATAAGTTATAAAGATGAAGGGGTGTGAATTATGGAGATGACTTTGTAAATTAAAATAAAATAATTTAAAATGATGTAAAAAGCCAAAAAATAAGAAAAAAGATAAGTAGAATCATTGGCCATAGAGAGGTGCACATAAGATTGTCTATTCCAAGCTTTATATTATATATAGACTATGATTCAAGTAATGAATTGTGAATGTGAACTTTAACTACTCCTTTTTTTTTTAATTCACTCTTTTTTTTAATTTATCCTAAAAGAAATGATACCTTTTTATATTTAGAATAAATTTAACTTAGATAAGTTTATTTATTGCAACGTAAAAATTCATGATTTATTTTGCGCCATAAATTTTTAAAGTATTTTTCTTTTAAATTTTGTGCTCAATCAAAGTGCATGACATAGTTGCTACGAGAGGGTATTATATATTTTGTCTACTACTATCGGACAACCACCACTATTAGTCATTCTCAACCATCATCACCATTAATATTTTTTTCTCTGATTAATGTGGCTCACACTTATTAATTAAAGCCATTTGATTACATCCTTGTTCAATCTTGCTATCCGGTTTGGAAGCTTGGGCTTTAGGGATAGGTAGTTGAGGGAAGAAGAAAGAAGGGAAAAGAAAGAGGGACATGAGGAATACAGGCAGTTGATAGTTTTGAATAATCCAGGCAGAATGCCACAAATGCTATATTATTTTTTTCTGCAGATTGCAACTTACAAATCTTTTAGCAATGTTGGACCAGTAGTTACTTGTTAAGGCAGAATCATAGTCCCGTTTGTAATTTTACCAATGTTTCTGTGTTGATTCGCATGATCAGAGTCATTCAGAGAGAATGTATCGCGACACTAACCACTTGTAACCAGATAGAAAGATAGGTGGAAATGCTTCAATGCAAATAGGTAGGAGATTTTCCAGCAAGAAGTTGAGCAGATGCACACCATATTTAACAAGACTTGACAAATGTACAAGAAAAAGGTGATGTTTACACAAGTTATACACAAGATAAGGCATCAGAAATGTTGAAGATAGTTAAATTAACTCTCTTCATGAAATCAAACTAATGTTAGAAAAGATGACACATAAATGTCTAACCTACTTTAAATTAACTACCCAATAGCCACAGAATAAACAATTTGTGTACACAAATTAACAGAGATTTTTGGAGAAAGAACAAAACCTCGAGCCAATTGGGAAGAACATTGATGATGAAAGTCTATCACAGGAAAGGGGACATAACAAAACTTCAATCGAGAAGTTGTTAAGTGTATAGAAGGCTTGCCCTAGCAAACGAAGTTGCACCACTTCTCCTTATGGCTTCTGAGGATTTCACCAGGCATTAGAAACTTGGATTTGTTATACTTAATCCTCTTGTCCTTCCAAAACAAACTCCACATACAAATCTTTAATTGCAATCAGAACCGTAGTTATTAGTGGCCCCATTATCGCTCCCTGGAAAACCATACGCATCAATCAATATCAAGCATAAAACAATACCAGTTTCAATAGCAAAAGCATAAACAATAACTTGTCAAGGACTGGGCTACAGCAAAGAGAAACGATAAGCAAGGTGAATATCAAGGAAATGCACTTTCTATTGTTACTCGGAAACTGAGATTCTTGAGGTTTCCACTTATCCTTTCTGGCTTGGTAAAACAGCAGAAACTACATACATCAAGTGCCAATACTAAAAGAAGACTGCAACATGATCAATGCCTTTAATTTCTCCATCTTCTTCTATTTCCTCTGTACTTATAGCCCGAAGAGGCTATAAATTTGTAAATGTTTTATCAAACTGCTCCAATTTCTAAAGTTAAGACTAATTCATTTAGGTAATATAGGTGATACTGGCGCAATAATGATCCTAGATATGCATATTTGGACATGTTTTTACCATAATAATAGGCATATTTTTCCCAAAGTTAACATGAACAATTATTTCTGTCCATGTTTTAAATAACTGTTGGAAGACAAAAGAAAATTTTATCTTCCTGTCTAATACTTTTATATCCCGAGCTAACATTATAACCATCTTCCTTTTCTTTTTCCTCTGATGTTCAACGAGAGAGCAGGACATGATAAAACATTTCCAACCTATGGTAACAAAGGGTGCGTGAAGGGGAGCTTGGAGCAACGGTAAAGTTGTCTCCGTGTGACCTATAGGTCACGGGTTCGAGCCGTGGAAGCATCCATTGATGCTTTAGGTTAGGTTGTCTACATTACACCCAATGGGTGCGACCCTTCCCCAGACCCTGCTAACGCGGGATGCTTTGTGCACCGGGCTTCCCTTTGGTAACAAAAGAGATCATGCCATGAAATTTCTGATGGAATTTTGACAGAAGGATGTTTGTTAATTACCTCAACTGCTGAAGGGAACAATGTAATTCCACCAATAATGCTGAGACCAGTGAGATATGCACTGTAGCCAGGGAAATCCTCTTGGATTTCAGATGTACCTAAATCCATAAGCACAAGATGAATAATGGATAAGCTAATGGCCAACATATATCGACCTTCAAGAACCAACTGTAAAGCTGCTGGAATAGTTGAAACCAATGAGGGGAATATAGGAAACAAAGGACTAACAAATGCAAGGACAGTTGACATGTACAAAAAATGTATCGAAGATAATCTGAACAAGAGCCAAGTCAGGCATCCTTGAAAAAACGCAATCTCAGCAGTTGCTAAAAGAACCCCAGAAATAGCTTTATCAAGAACCTCAATAAAACGAGTCCTTGCAGAACGTGAAATGGGAAGCATACATATCACTTGTTCTGTTACTCCACCAGATTCTGTTGTGATAAGATAATAGAGTACCCAGAAAAATAAAATCAACTGAGATACAAAATTGAAAAGCCCTGCAGCTCCTGAAATGATGGAATGTCCGATCAAGAACACGACCTTCACAGTGCCACCTAAAACGGATTTGCTGCTAACAAGTACACGTTGAGCAAATCCTTTTGCCTTCTCAACCAAGTCCACTCTGGTGATCAGCAATTCCCTAAAAATTGCATCCATTTCTGTGTATATTTGGCCCCATTCAAGATCCTTAATCCTCCTATGTAGGCTCAAGATCTTAGTATATGGGGAGCGCGATGCCAAAGCTGTGGACCGCTCAGAAGAGTTATTCATCGGGGTTATTACAAATTGTTTCATACCAGAAACAAACTCAGTCATATTATATTGCATAGCATAGCTATCTATCTGGTCAAATACAGTCTGGCACAACTGAGTACTATACTTATCTACCATCTCTGGGACATCGTGTTCATCCATCCATTTCCTTATGCCGATTTTCTCAGCATAATTACTCTCCTCTACATGGGATTTCAATGCAAAAACTGCATCTTTCCCCTCCACTCCAATTTTATAAGAGAAGAAAATCATACCTGCCAAGGATCCTAGAATCAATCCAACAATTAAACCAATAGCCGCAATGGTCTTTAATCTTTTCAATATCCCTCTAGTAAAGAAAGCAGTGATAGGGAGTCTCCTAAAACTCTGACTCCTAAGAGATGTCACTGCATTGATAGTAGAGTCCACACTGTTAGCTGTGAACATAAATCCTAACGCGAGAAGCGCTGCTGATCCAACACCACCAATTTGCTCATATGTTATCACAAACACCCAAAATGACACTAGCCACCTCAACAATATAAAAAATCCACTTCTATGACGCCTTAAAGTGTTGTGTTTATGCCTCCTATGAACAACCCTGAGTGTCACATCCTTAATTTCAACAAGGGTTCCAATGGAAACTCTGAATACAGCCGCGGGGACGGCTAATATGGTCTCGGTGAGGCCTAGTTTTAGAGGATCAGACCAGAATGCAACAAGGGCTTGCTGAATTGCCCTCAAAGGTATTGAACAAAGGACAGCCCATAAGAGAGGCCTCAAATAATCTTGAAGCAATTTACCCACACAATAAAGAATGAAAACTGTGAGGGCAATGCTAGCATGTGCCATGGCTATATAGAGGGCCTGGCGTACCTGGGGATCAGCTGACATGGTATTGTGATCTGCGTGGTGTTGCATGGCGCGGTTTCTTGGGGGAGGTTGTGGGGGTTGTTGGTGATCAGGGGGTGTCTTCGGTTTTCTCATTGGAGATAATACAGAAGCCGAAAAAATTAATTGAGATGATTAATTGAGATGCACACAAACTTATTCGAACGAGGATGAGAAAGGGAGTTAGAGAAGCAAAAGAAACTTCTTTTTTCTCTCTCAAAAAACCTCTCCTTAATGTTTCAAAGAAAAATCAAGATTCAAACACTGGCCTGTCCATCTAGGTGCTAAAATCCTCAAGAAGTTGAAGAGAACTTGTCTCAGGAATTGCAGAGTGAGGTCTTAGGATTTGAGCTTCCTCAAATATTGGAACTGACATCCTTGACTGATCATAAATGATGTCCATTGTATCTATAATCTTAGCTGCTGGTTTCAATGATTTGGGATCTTGTTTTAGTCCTGACTTCCGAGCACATGATACATTGGAATTTTTGGTGCAAATGACTAGTTTACCGTTGGATCTCCTTATTTGATGCCTAATTCTTTGATTGACCAAAAGTTTTTGAAAATAAAAGGCATCATAACGTTATATATCTTTCATAAAATAAACTACAACTATATTTTTGTTTGGTTAAGCTACAATTATAAAACAATATACAAGTCTATATCTAGGAACACCCTATTTTTAGTATGCAGGGTCTATGGCAAAGTTATTAAGAATTCAGTAGATTATACAATAGGTACATATATAAACAACAGGTCATAGAATAGGTTAGGCGAACATGTAAAATATAATGGATTTACGACACTCCCCCTTGGCCCCTTGTGGATGTTTATTGCACAAAGAGCATGACTTAATAAAATTAAGAGGAAAAAGTCCTAGTAACAAAAGAGTGCATTATTTATTGAAGAATACACATATATTATTGCCTCAAAACTTACCAGGAAAAATCCAACGAAAACACAAAACCTTATTAAAGGAGAAAACTCAAGAAAGCATCAATATCTAAGAAGGGGTTTGGACATGAATTTTGTGATAGTTTGAAATAAAGTAATATTTGAAGTTACGTTGAAAAAGGTTATTTGAAATTTAAACTATATTTCTGAAAGAAATAATCCCTTGATTATTTTCATTAATGAAAGAGATATATATACAATATACATATTTTCATAATAGGAAATCATTTTCCTATTCTACTCCTAAAACCTTATTCTATTTGGAGACTAACTATACAATTATGGTAAGAGTACAATACTAACTACAATTACAATTATGGTACACTATTTATTATCATAAACCGTGTGACACTAATTCCTAAAGCCGAGAGCCTCCCTTCGGCCATATACAATAATCCGTAATGAATATACATATAATATATACGTGTATATTGTATGTATATTTAACACACACCCGCAGTCATAGCGGGCCGTCTTCGAACGCTGAGATAGTCCCTAAAATCTTCAAAAAGGACCGAGGGAACACCCTTTGTAAAGATGTCAGCAATTTGATACTTGGACGGGACATGGAAAATGCGTACTTGTCCACAAGCTACCTTTTCTCGAATAAAGTGAATGTCCATCTCGATATGTTTAGTGCGCTGGTGTTGAACCGTATTACTAGATAGATAAATGATACTAACATTATCACAATAAACTAAGGTAGCTTTCTGAATATGACAATGAAGCTCTAACATAAGATAACGTAACCGACTGGATTCAGAAACCACATTGGCTACCCCTCGATACTCGGCCTCTACACTAGATCGGGACAATATAGACTGACATTTTGCAGACCACGAGACCAAATTATTGCCAAGAAACATACAATAGCTAGACGTAGGCTCGGGTGTCGGGACGACCCCAATCAAGATCAGATACGTATATGACAAGCAGTGTGATGCGTCGACGATGGATATAAATGTAAGCCATAGTCAAGTGTCCCCTGGATGTATCGAATAATGTGTTTGAGTGCATTCATGTGCTCCATCCTAGGGTCATGCATAAACAAACACACCTGTTGGACGGCATACGTAATATCTGGTCTCGTGAACTTAAGATACTGAAGAGCCCCTGCAAGATTGCGATAGTGGGTCGGATCCTTATAAGGTGAGCCAGCCATAGCACCCAACTTGGGTTTAGTATCAACCGGAGTGGAAGTGGACTTACAGGATGACATCCCAGCCCTCTCAATGATCTTAGCTGCATACTTTCTCTGTGATAAGAACAACCCACATACATGACACGTGACAACAATCCCCAAAAAGTAACTCAAGGGCCTTAAGTCTTTCATGGCAAACTCAGAACTGAGCATTGTCATGATAGACCGACGTAATGCATCAGAAGAGGCAATCAAGATAATATCATCCACATATAACAGTATAAGCTAACGAAGAACCACGATGATATATGAACAATGAATTATCAGATCTACTGTGAGAGATCCCAATAGTCGAAACATAGTCTGCAAACCTCTTATACCAAGCCCGTAGAGACTGCTTAAGTCCATATAGGGACTTTTTCAACAAACAGACATGATGAGGATATTTGAGATCCCTAAACCCCAAAGGCTGATGTATATAAATTGTCTCCTTGAGATCACTGATCGGTGTATTTTATATACACTTTTTGAGTCATTTTTATTAATATTTTACTCATTTTGTTGATGTTTAGTATAATATTAGGGTCGTTTTTCTTTATTTTGTGTCACAACGGTAAAAAATGGAGAAATGATGAAAAGGAGAGGAAATGAGCATAATTGAGATGGAATTGCACACTAGAAGGGCCAATAAATGAAGTCTCGGGAAGTATAGAAGAGATCAGACGAAGTCCGGACGAAAAAAGGATGAAGAATCAGAAAATTGTCAAATTAACGCCTCCGGCGTCGTGGCGCCTGCCAGCAGCGCCACGGCGCCCAATGCTCTGCGGGTTCGGATTTGCTGCAGTAATTTCAGCGTCGTGGCACCCAATCTCAGGGCCACGGCGCCGACGCGAGATTTTTGCGTTCTGGGCCGAATTTGACACATTTTCAGAGTCCAAAAGGGATAACTTTTCCTACCTACAAAACCTAAAAAATCTCTAAAACTCTGCTCATTATATATACCTAGTTAGCCACCATTCTCCATTCATTCATTCCATTCTCCATACATCATTCTACCACATTCCATCATTGTAAATATTCCACAACACCATTCAAGGCTAGAAGGCTTGGAGACTTGTTCTTGAGTATTTTCTTTCTCTTTTCTTTTGCTTTGTTTATTTCAGTTCATGTATGGAGATTGTATTAGTTCTTAGCGTGACTATGGCTAGGAGCTAATTACTTATTTAGAGCTTTCCTTGTGATTCTCTTGAAACTCTTATTCATGAATTAATACATTAGTTGATTTCTTCTTCACTTGCTTAAGATTTATTCAATATTTATTTTGATTGCTTGGTAATTAACTGATCACTAGTTATCATCACTTATATGATTTCGAATCGAAATTCGAAAGGGTAGATTCTGAATATGCTTATAGTTAAATAAACATATGTTAAAATCGTGAACGAAAGTACCCCGATACTTGTGTAGTTTAATAGGTTATTGTTCTTAATCCTCCTTTGTGGTAAATCCTATCATCGAAAGATAGAAGGGGTCTGCATCGGGGTTGAGTGTTTATATATCCTAACCAGAATATAAAACGGTCTAGTTAACCTGCTATCTTAACGTAGAAGAAGAAGTTAGTCTAATTGTATTAAGGATTGAATAGAGTGGATAGTTGATGATCTTGGAAGCCCTAATTCTCCATCATAACTGATTTAAATCAAAATATTTTCATAATTAGTTTATTTCCTGCATTATTAGTTTAGAATTCCAACCCAATTAACGTTAACCAAATAGAAACTAAAGCATAGATAATCGGTACTTGAAAACCAGTCCCTGAGGACGATATTCGGTCTTACCTAGACTATATTACTTTTAACGATACGTGCACTTGCGTTAAGCGTGTGGATAAATCGCTATCAATCACCATGTAAGAAAGCATTATTCACATCTAACTGATGAATGAGTCATGCTTTCGAAAGAGCCAAACTGAGCACCGTGCGAATGGTAGCCGACTTAAATACCGGACTAAATGTCTCCCCACAATCCACACCAACCTGCCGAGTCTTTCCATCACCTACAAGACGAGCCTTATGCCTTGCAAAAGAACCGTCAAAATTATCCTTATGAACAAAAATCTACATAGACCGAATAATATTAACACCATATGGGCGGGGCACCAACTCTCACGTATTATTATTATTATCAATAAAAGCATTATATTTGTCGGTCATCACAATTTTCCAATTCGGGACATTTAAAGCAGATACTGGGTTACGAGGTAGAGGGGATTTAAGAGCATTTGAATTTAAATTAAAATGTCTCTTAGGTTTAAAAATACCTCATTGACTACGAGTGACTGGTCTATGAATCGGGGGAGAATTAGGCAGATTTTAGGAACCAGTGTCTACATTGGGTTGGGTAGCTGGCCCAATTGCTGAAACTGGCCCAATCATTGGGCAGTGAGCATGTGGTGGGGGAGGTACTGTAGAACCAGCAGGCAGTAGGCCCGCTAGCTGAGTCGGGGTGTGTGATAGTTCCGTAAAATGGTGAATAATATACGGGGATATCCCATCAACCAAAAAATTATACGAACTATTCACGGGATTACTAACCTTAGCAAACAGAAATTGGGATTCATAAAAAATTACATGACGACTAATGATAATTTTATTTGATGATAAATCAAAACATTTGTAACCATGATAATTTGATGGATAACCCAAAAATATACACAGAGTAGACTGGGCCTGAAGTTTGTTAATTGTGGTGGACAGAAAGAGTGGATAACACAAGCACCCAAAGACCCTAAAATATGAATACGAAGGAGTCTTATTATATAAAATGTGAAGATGGGACGAATATATCAAACCTTTGGAATGAAGAATGTTAAGAAGATATATATCCATTTGTAGAGCATGATGCCAAAAAGTATGGGGTATGGAAGCATGAATCAATAAAGTTCGGATAATGTTGTTAATGGTACAAATTTTTCATTCAACTTTCCTATTTTGTGAAGACGTATGATGACAAGAAAAATGAAAATTGATCCCATTATTAGCACAAAATTCCCGAAACACATCATTATCATATTCTTTGCCATTATAACATTGGATATTTTTAATTTCTCATTCGAATTGGGTTCTAATGAATGCTCTAAATTTTGAGAAGGTGGAAAAAAGTTGAGATTTTTTCGCTATTGAAAAAGTCCATAAGAAATTAGAATAATCATCCAAAAATATAACATAATAACAATGACCCACAGAACTGAGAAGAGGAGACATCCATAGATCGCTATGAATAATATCGAATGGTATTAAAGTATGAGAATTAGAGTCTACAAATGACAACTTAACAATTTTTCCTAAAGAATACGATTGACAATTCGGAGTACTACGCGTACCCTTACATGAAATAAAATTATTTTTATCTAAAACAGACAAAATAGACGACCCCGGATGACCTAGACGAGCATGCTACAAGGAAGGATCAAGGGATGTAAAAGTTGATGGCAAGACTTAACTGGAGAAATTGGAACATGGCGTGATAGGATAAAGATCTCCCCTGCTATAACACCTCATGAGAGGACTCCCCGTCTTGAAATTCTTCACAGAAAAATCAAATGAATCAAATTCAATTGAAATAGAATTATCAGTGGTGAATTTGCAGACAAACACCAAATTTTTAATCAATTTAGGGGCATGAAAAGTATTTTTCAAGACAAGTGGTGGATGAGGGGGATAAAAAAATTTATGAACAAAACCACGAATCGGATAGTATTTCCATTACCAACGATTATGCCGCGAGGGTTGCTCAAATTGGAATAAGATGAGAGAGTACTTGAATCGGATGTCATGTGGGTTGTGCGCTTGTGTCCATGTACCAATTTGGGTCCGGAGGATTTAATCCCAACGTGTGCATTGCGGCTTTAATATCTATCAGAGAAGGGATGAAAGTGGGCCTGCACCGCAGGCCTCGTATGATCGAGGCCCAGCAGGCCTTGGGTGGCGAGCCCAACCGCCAAAACTAACCGCTTCCGTGATGGCCTAAACTGCGTGTTGGTTGCTGGAAATGGGGCCTGGGCATTGTCCTAATTGCTGCTTCTTGTCCCTGTTTGTGCGTAAAGTCGAGGCCCACTGTGGGCTAGCCAGCGGTCAGCCCATGGCCGATGAGCGAGTGGCGGTGGGCCCGGTGCCGCGATCGAATAGTGCCTCGGCCACCCCGCCGCCGCCATTACCACCACGACCACCACTTTTATTTTTATTCTTGCGATACTGACCTTTCTTGCCGCCACCATTGTTACGATTTTGGCTTGAATTGTCATAAAATGTCGGAGAACCATTGGACGTTGCCATCAAGATGGAGTTAGCGCAAGTAGCCGCCTTTTTAGCCAAACCAACCTTCTCTAGTGTAAGCATAGACGGGCTTGGTAAAATTGCGGTAGGGGGTTACTTTGACGAAGTATTGAAGCAACACCATTATAGGACTCAGGCCTGCAACCATCTGTAGAACAAGACGATCATTGGTAACAGGAGTACCAACGTTGCGAAGTTGGTCCGCTAATTTCTTGAGTCATTTGCAATAGGAGGAAACGTTCAGAAAATCCTCCATAATGACTTGCAAAAATTCATATTCAAGGGTGACAATGCGGGAATGCTGGTTATCCTAGAATATATCACGCAATCTATCCCAAGCAGCCTTAGCCGTAGAGTTGGGTTCTATTATCGTCTGTAAGAGGTCGATGGAGATGGTGGCATAAATCCACTGGAGAACCGTAGCATCAAGAGTAATCCATAATTTAAGATTCTCCTCCTTGGTGGGTATATCCTCCGTGCCAGGAGCCGGAGGAATTATGTGGTAGAGGACTTGATGTGCAAGTGCATGAATTTTGAATCTCTGCCCACGTCCCATATTGGACGTTTTCTAAGTCAAGAACAATAGGAAGAACGTTGTTAGAAACTGTTAGGGCAGGATGAAACATGTTCTTATCAGTCATATTGAATAAAATAAGAAAGTTGGACAAGAAAAACAAAAAAATTTGGGAAGGGACTATTTTTCAGTTCTTGAGTTGATGAACCGAGAGGGAGAAATCGGAAATTTTGTTTTTCTTTGGGAGAGGAGAAAATATTTGGAGAGGAAATATTTGACCTAGACTTCTGATACCATGAAAGAAATAATTTCTTGATTATTTTCATTAATGAAAGAGATATATATACAATATACATATTTCCATCATAGGAAATCCTTTTCCTATTCTACTTCTAAAACCTTATTCTATTCGGAGACTGACTATACAATTATGGTAAGAGTACAATACTAATTAAAATTACAATTATGGTACACTAATTATTATCATAAACCGTGTGACACTAATTCCTAAAGCCGAGAGCCTCCCTTCGGTCATATACAATAATCTATATTGAATATACATACAATATATATGTTTATATCGTGTATATTGTATGTATATTTAACAGTTTCGACATGCATTTCACTCGAAAACAAATTAAAGTTTTGTATTTTTTCCTTGAAAAAGTAGTTAGAACTAGTTTTTCAAACTTGATGTTACACCCCGTATTTTAACGTTATAATGCACCGTAAATAAATTAATGAAAGCCCAGAGAGGTTAATATCCTATATATGGATAACAATGGCTTAAAATAAGTGTTAAGTAAGTTATGTAAGAGTTCGAGGCTGAACGAGTTGAAGATGTTGTAACCCGTACTTTTAAAAAAAAATTAGAAGTGTTTAATATGCTAACAAGGTCTTGTTATGACATATTCAGATCGTTTAATAGTTGTATATTAAGTTTGAAAGTCAAGAAAGTTGTAAATAAAAAGTCGGCAAAAGTTATCGCAAGTTACGTTCATAAATGTACTAAAATTTGGGTCAGATGTCTCAGAAATTTTCTCCCAATCTACTTGTATTTACGAGGTTATATACCCACCATATCGAAGGTCTACGAGTTTAGTTTTCAATGCATTAAACCGTTCATCGATACAATATCGGAGTAGAGAGATATTCACATTTTTGCGAGGACTGTACAAGCAACTCCTTTGGGACCCACTTGAGGCAGTGGCCGACCTTGTAAGCCTATTTAAGCCTTATCACTTCATTATTTCTCGCCCAAACCAGTTCCCAGATACCCCCAAATGCTCTCTAAGAAATCCCCAACCATCCAAGTGTGAAAGTTAAAGAACACAACGTAAATCAAACGCCGAGAATTCCATGGTGCTAGTGAGTTTCTTGTTCTTATTATAGTTGCTGATTTTGGTGTGGTTCCATCTCATGTGGAGGGTTATTCTAAGTGTTACAAAATAAGATTATACTCCTCCTTTATATATTTGAGTAGATAGAAGTCGTGGCTAACTTGTACGATTGAAAATTCGTGAAATAAATGTCGAAAATCGTAGTTGTGATGTTGTTGGTTGCTGAAATATTTTGAGGTTGTTCTTGTGGTATTTTATGGCTGGAAATTTATGGAATAACCTAATTATGTTGTTGTAGTTGACATATATTTAAAGAAGAAATAATTTATATAGCTTTATTAGTCGTAAGTCGAGAATTATGATAGAATGTTAGTAGGTAGTTGAGTTTTATCACATTGTGTGTGAGAGGGGTATGGGATAGCCTCTCCTCCTCATCTTCTCCCTTTATTTGTAGTATTATTTAGGTTTTGTGTAGATGCATACTCTTATGTGAGTATTGTTATGTGCTGCTTTATTTATTTTATTGTTATCTTGTTGTCGTTTTCCTAAAATATCTACATTTACTATGTTATTTTAAGCAGAAAATCTATCGGAAACAACCTCTCTACCCAAAAAGGTAGAGGTAAGGTAAACGTACATCTTATCCTCCCCATACCCCACTATGTGTGATTATATTGGGTATGTTATTGTTGTTGTAGCTTTATTAGTCGTAAACCGAGCTTGTCGCTCGTTGTATCATTATTTTGGTTGAAAAGTTTATCGTATAGTTGTTGGTTGTTATTATCTTTGGATACTTGAGGAAAGTAAGAAAAACATAGGAGGTGCTGCCCAATTTGTTATAGGGTAAATTTACCATTCGAAATACGATAGTTGTATCACTTGTGGCGTGATGATAGCGTTATTTTCATTGTTGTAGATTAAGGTATGGCGAGTTGAGGTTATTCTTATTGTTCGGCAAATTATTGCAAGGTATGTAATGGATATCCTCCTTCTTTCTTTGGCATGAATACACCTACAATGATTTTCATAACGAGCTTTCTAAAAGAAGTGTTCTTATCGAGCATGTCTCCCATAGTGTTATGTATTACTCATACGCCTTTGTTTGTTCCTTGTTAGAAGTACATTTCTTGCCTCAGAGCTTCTTTACTCACTAGGTGAGTTCGTATAGATCTTGCGGACATAGTGACATCTGATTTACACCCCGAGATATACTCGGTTGTTTTGGCACTATGTTGTATTTCCACAAAGACTATATATGGCCTGGTACGTTGTGTACTCCACAGAGCCCCTAGTGGCTCGATGTGACTTGTAATATTCCCATAGAGCCTCGTTAAGGCTTGGTACGTTATACTTTCCCACTGATCATTGTTAAGGCCCGATATATCATATTTATCCATAAAGCCTCGTTAAGGTTGGTATTTTATACTTTTCCACAGAGCCTCGTTAAGGCCCGGTACATCATATTTATCCACAGAGCCTCGATAGGACATGTTACGTTATTGATATTACATTATTATGTGAGTTGGGAACAACTAGATATATCCTCAAATTTTTCCTTATCTCTCAGAGATGTTCAAATTCTATGCTTATCAGTTTAGTTTTAGCTTTTAGTTATTCATGTCCCTTACATACCAATACATTATATTCGTATTGACGTTCCTTTTGTAGGGGGATTGCATTTCATGCGTGTATGTCTTGAAAGATAGATAGACAGGCCTCTTCAGCAGGTGATGTCAAGCTTAGCTTAATTGGTAAGCTCCATGTCAGTCAGAGTTGCCATGTCTAGAGTATTGATATGCTTACATAAATGATAGGTAGGTCAGATCCTGTCCCGACCACAATACAATTATTCTTCTATAAAGGCTTGTAGACGTGTCCTGTGTATGTCTAGTATGTACAGTATGGCCTTGTAGGCCCTCATGTAGTTCCACATATTATATGTTGGCCTTGTCGGCCCTTGGTTGTTTCCTTTTGTAATTTACTGATTATAGAAATCCATAGTGGCCTTCACGGTATGTTTATGTATATTTAAATCCCTCGCTATTGACATATCAGATTTGTCATTAGATTGACAAGATTTAGCCTTTTGGTTTACAGAGTTCCATCTTACTATGCGATTTAGCCTTGTCGGTCATGTATGAGTTTATGTATGTTAAAACTTATATGTGGGTGTATCGATAATACCTCTCGAGAGGATATATACATGATATACACAGGAATTGTTGGTCGTATACAACTTCTTGATAATTTTGAAGATATGAGAGCCATGTACTGAAATCTTTGTATGCGAGGTGAGTATTCCTCTCAGTGAGACTCTTGTCTGAAGTAAAGAATAGGTATTAAGTGCCTAGAAATAAGGCCGCTTAAAGAGGGAGAAGTTAAAAGTGAAAGAATGTTCCATTGGAATTATACAAAATAAGATAAGAAGTTATGACATTAGCACAAGATTGCTAGAAATATAAGTGGGGCACATGAAATAGATATGAGAAACAACCGAGAGTCGTAAGATAAAGTATAGTAACACGACAAAGTTCGTACCCAAGTAGAACAAAAGGCAAAACGAAATAAATGTGGAGTTTGTAAGAGGTGAATGTTGTGGGACTAGTCTCTATTACGAGAATTGAATTGACAATGTCAACGAAATATATGAACTGGATGATTTAGCTCCCTGAATCAGGAAGTACTGATATTGGGAAGTACCCTAAGCTAAACTGAATGTGAGTTAGAAACTCGAAGAATTATTGTAAACATTGATATTGTGATAACTGCAAGGTAAGCGACTAAGCAGTAAGAGAATGAGTTGCAAAAAGGATGACATTTGAAGGTTATTAAGAGAGAAGCCCCCTAAGACAAGCGTCTTGAGTAAAGGATAAAAAATTATCAAGATCGATCATGTCAGTTATGAATGCATGGCGCTCTATCCATGTAAGTGATTCAGTAGACCCCAGTAAGAGGGGATTGTTCTAAGGCAAATTGTAAGTTATTAAAGTCCATATAATTACGAAAAGAGTTGAAGTAACAATGTGTCTCTACAGGAATGAAATCCTTGAGCATCGAGTGTAGTCATTCTCCCAAAAGGGAGGATGATACGATAAAGTATGAGGCTTCGAAAAGAATAGCATGAAGTATAAACAAAGACAGAAGTATATACATACCCAAGAAGGGGTGATTCAGAATCAATGAATAAAAGGTAAAGTTAAGTTGACATCGGAAGATGATTTATGTAAAGACTAGAAAAGGCTAGTCTAGAGGCTAGACGAGTCATCGGCCAATATATAATTATGCACTATGGAAGCGTCCAAGTGCCTAAAGTTCCAGTTTCACAAGTAAAGGATTGTGACTCTCAGAAAGTAGTTTAGATAGAAGCACCGACAGAAAGGGTCTAGAATGAAGCAGATCAAACTTTACGGGGTCATAAAGCCTAGAATTTGATGTAAGTACTTAAAAGTTGTACACAAAGTTGGTATTACCAGAGTAAAGGTGGAAGTAGAAGGGGGTAAGAATAACTACCGGTAGTTTAAAAGTGCCCAAGATCCTACATGGATATTTGATAATAGGCTTGCAGCTTAACATGAGCGAGAAATTTCATTCTGAAAGTATAATTGATAAAAGATGTTAGCTAGGAGACGAGGGAGTAGAATTTACTCCAGGTATAATAATTCAAAGCAAGGATTAAATAAAAATTGACCAATAATGCCCATTTTTTAGAATATGGGTATGTATTCAATATGGAAGCACATCAACAACTTATTGCTAACTATGTTGACTGAATAAAGAATCAAATCAGAATCTAGAGCAATACTTAAACTATGTGTACAAGAAACTCTAGAATAGTCGAGTCTGAGATAAGTTAATGCATTCATAATACACGTATTTAGAATGAATAAGAAATGAGATAATTTACGCTTAAGGGTGGTTGAGAAAGCCCGTGAGAATTACTGACCCATAACTTAGGGTTGAAAACAGTAAGCACACATTGGAGATATAACATGACATATTTTATAAACCATAAGGACCTCCAATATATTTTCAAGCAGAGTTATCCAGGACGAGTTTCCCCTATTTATAGTAAAAGTGTCCTATAGGATGAGTCATGATACTAAAGAGATACACGAGTCTTCATAAACAGAGTAATAGTCCTTGAGATTGAAATGTAAGTAAAGATGAGCTAAGATGATATAGTTGAACCTGGTCCTCCACGGGAGGGAAATGATTCGAAAAGTTTGACTACAACAGAAGAGTATCCCATGAAAGTGGTAGAAGAGCAAGAATATAGAGTTGTATCATCCAACCAGCTTGAGGGTCCGACTATTGGACTAAGATAATATTAGAGTTACCATTCAGAACTTAATAGTATCACCATTGGTGGTTAAAGTGAAAGAGTAGAAGTATATAGATTTTGTCATATTATATCTTAAAGAGGAAGTTCCATGGCAAAAGAAGCCAATGTTTGAGCTTAAGGGAGATTGAGTTCTCTTAGATAGAGATCGAATATGTGCCCCATGTATAGTTGGTCTAAGGGGAAAGATTAGGGCAGAGGTACATTTTTCCCGCTATTCTATTCATCCTGGTTCGATGAAGATATACCATGATATCAGAGATAAATATTGGTATAATTATACAAATAAGGACATTGCCAAGTTTTGGCACAATGACCCAGTTGTCAACAAATGAAGATAGAGCATCAGAAGCCCAGAGGGCTATTATAAAATATAGAGATATCGACTTAGAAATGGAAGATGATTAATATAAATTTTATTGTGGGTTCATCCCACTCTTACCATAAATATGACTCTATATGAGTGATAGTCAACATATTTATGAAGTTGATCTACTTCTTGCTAGATAGAGCTATTCACACAGCTGAGCATTATGCAAAGTTGTACATTAAGGAGATTGTGTGACTTCATGAAATTCAGATATCTATTATATTAGATAGAAGAGCCCAAGTTACAACCAACTTTTGGAGATCCTTCTAGAAATGTTTAGCGACACAGGTGAACCTTAGTACCACTTTCTCCCTCCCAAATAAATGGTCAAGTCGAACACATGATTCAGACGCTCGAGGATGTGCTACAAGCATATATGTTAGAGTTTAAAGGGAGTTGGGATGATCATTTACCCTTCATTTAGTTTGCATATAAAGACAATTATCATTCTTGTATCAAGATGACTTCTTATAAGTCCTTTTATGGTAGGGAGTGCAGATCTCATATTGGTTGGTTCAACGTGGGAGGATCAGAGTTACTTAGACCTAATTTGATCCACTAAGCTATAAAGAAAGTAAAGCTCATTCAGAAAAATTATAGATAGCCTAGAGTCATAAGAAACCACATACTGATTTGTGACGCTGAGGTTTAGAGCTTTATGTAGATGATTGGGTCTTTATGAAAGTATCGCCTAAGAAGGGCATAATGAAATTTGGTACGAAAGGAAAGTTTCATCCAAGGTACATTGGGCCATACAAAATTGTCCGAAGAATAGGCTAAATGGCCTACGAGTTAGAGTTATCTTCCATGTATCCTTGTTACAGAATTATATTGGAGATCCCTCCATAGTTGTACCAGTTAATGATGTTCAGGTCATTGAGGACTTGTCCTACAATGTAGTCCCGATTGCTATATTTGATAGTCAGGTCCGTAAGTTGAGGACCAAAGAAGTAGATTCTATAAAAGTTTTATAGAGAAGTAAGAACGTCAAAGATATGATATGGCTAGTCGAGGAGGAGATGAAATCTAAATACCCTTGCTTGTTCAAGATAGAAGGTTTAGAATGATTCCAACCTAATTGATTCCATGTTTTCCTTTAGCCATGTTATGGAAGATCTAGATTAATTATATGTTATACTCATATAATATTTAGAGTTGAGATGTTATTATGTCATAAGAGACAGAGTTACTTATACCCAAAGTGAGTTTATGTTATTGTTTTTATCTTTAATGTAAGCTGGTCGTGTGAGGTTTGAGATGCGATTGATGTTACTTATGCAGCCTGTGTGGCATTACATTGGTATTTGGCTGCTTGACAAGTTCTTGAGTAGTAACACTTATAGAGGAACCTTTATCAAAATTTTCAACACCATTTGGAGTTAGTACCCCTCTATGTACGCCTCCACATTCGAGAACGAATATTCCTAAGGGAGGGGGGATGTTACATCCCATATTTTCATGTTATAATGCACTGTAAATAAAGTAGTGAAAACCTCAAGAGGCTAAGATCATATTTATAGATAACAATGATTTAAAACAAGTGTTAAGTAAGTTCTTTAAGAGTTCAGGGCTAAACGAATCAAGGATGTTGTAACCCATACTTTTGGGAAAACATTAGGAGTCTTAATATGCAAAGAAGGTCAGAATCTCGACTCTGAGGGACGACAATGAAGGCACTCTGTTATGAGGTATTTGAATCATATAATAGTCGTGTAATGACCCGTTCGGTCATTTTGGTTATTTTGCTTGATTTCCCTTAATTGACCATTTCCCCTGCATACTTGAGGTGTATTGGGTGGCACGAGTCCTAGGCTATTAGGTAGAGATATCAGAGGGAATCCTAGCGTTGGAAATTGGAAGTTATGAATTTGAGAAGTTTGACTAAGTATTGAATTTTGGGTAGATGCATCTAGAATCAAATTCATGGTTCATTTAGCTCCAGAGCGTGATTTTTTATTTAGGTGAATGGCTAGAACGAATCTCAAGTGATTTGAGGGCGATTCAGGCAAGTTTGTGGAATTTGGAAGGTTCTTAAGTTGAGAGATGAGATTTGGTTGACTTTAGTCAGCATTAAGGGTAATAGCGTTTTTTCAAAATTTTATCGATCCATCAAGTTCGAAATATCAAATATGGTCTAATCGAGTCATTAGTTTGGTTCCCAATGCACTCAGGTATATTTTGGGCTCTTAGTTGTAATTCTAGAGTTTAAAGGAATTAGAGTTGACTTAGGTCAACATTTGGTCAAGACGACCTCGTACGTAAATTATTAGTACGCGAAAAGATTGGTTGCGTGTTTTAGGAGTGGTTTGCATATTTAGTTTGTGTTCGGGGGGGATCCCAGATGAATTTCAAGGGTCAAAACTAAGTTTGAAACACACTAGAATTTTCTGGTGTGCAGTTCTGATGTTGTGCTTCGCGATCGCGTGGAACTAGGCCACGATCGCGAGGAGCTAGACAAGTGGTCATCGCAATTGTGATGTCTGGGGTAGTGATTGTGTAGGGTAATTTTAAGGAGCTCTCGCGATCACGACAGTGGGGTTCGTGATCGCGAAAAGACTACTATTCAGCGATATAAAAATGCCCAAAACGATTTCATCATTTCATTCTTATATATTGAGCTTGGGATTCGGTTTGGAGAATTTTTTTGAGGATTTTCAAGGATCTTCACGTGGGTAAGGTCCTAATCATCCCATTTTGATTATGTCTTCAATTATTATGGGATTTCATGCTAGATATCATGATTTAGGAAGGGAAAGTTGAGGGAAAAAGCCATAGGTTGAGAAATAAAAAAATTCTTCAATTGATTATGCAATTCATGTTAGAGTGGGTTTATTTTTGATATCTATATGATCGGTGTATTTTATATACACATTTTGAGTCATTTTTAGTTAGTATTTTACTCATTTCATTTATGTTTAGTATAGTATTAGGGTTGTTTTCCTTTCTTTTGTGTCACAACGGTCAGAAATGGAGAAATGACAAAAAGGAGATGAAATGAGCATAAATGAGATGGAATTGCACACGAAAAGGGCCAAGAAATAAAGCCTAAGAAGTTCCGGGAAATATAGAAGAAATCAGACGAAGACCGGACGAACAAAGGACGAAGAAACGAAAAATCCGGAAGAATGTCGTCACCGGCGCCGCGGCGCCTGGCAGCAGCGCCGCGGCGCCGACCACTGAAATCGTCTGAAACTCTCTGATTTTCAGGCGTCGTGGCGCCCGACTGCAGGGCCACGGCGCCGACGCTGTATTTTTGACGTTTTGGGCCGAATTTGACACATTTTCAGGATCCAAAGGGATAACTTTTCCTACCTACATAATCCTTAACCCTTTACCTAAAGGATTCTATAACTTTTCCTACCTACATAATCCTTAACCCTTTACCTAAAGGATTCTATAATTTTTCCTACCTACGTAATCCTTAACCCTTTACCTAAAAGATTCTATAACTTTTCCTACCTACATAATCCCTAACCCTTTACCTAAAGGATTCTTGGGCTATAAATAGTCTCTACATCATTAGAAGAATTCCATTCTCCATCCATCATTCTACCACATTCATCATTGTAAATATTCCACAACACAATCCTTGGATGCTAGAAGGCTTGGAGACTTGTTCTTGAGTATTTTTCTTTTCTTTCTTTTGCTTTGTTTATTTCAGTTCATGTATGGAGATTATATTAGTTCTTAGCGTGACTATGGCTAGGAGCTAATTACTTTGTTAGGGATTTCCTTGTGATTCTCTTGAAACTCTTATTCATGAATTAATATATTAGTTTGGTTTCTTCCTCACTTATTTAAGATTTATTCAATAATTGCTTTGATTGCTTGATAATTAATTGATCACTAGTTATCATCACTTATATGAGTTCTAATCGAAATCCGAAAGGGGAGATTGTGAATATGCTATAGTTGAATAAACATAGGTTTAAATCGTGGACGAAAGTACCCCGATACTTGTGTAGCTTAATAGGTTATTGCTCTTAATCCTCCTTTGTAGTCAATCTTGTCACCGAAAGGTAGAAGGGTTCTCCATTGGGGTTAAGTGTTTATATTACCTTAACAGGAGTATAAAACGGTCTAGTTAACCTGCTATCTTAACGTAGAAGAAGAAGTCAGTCTAATTGTATTAAAGATTGAATAGAGTAGATAGTTGATGATCTTGAAAGTCCTAATTCTCCGTCATAACTGATTTAAATCAAAGTATTTTCATAATTAGTTTATTTCCTGCATTATTAGTTTAGAATTCCAACCCAATTAACGTTAACCAAATAGAAACTAAAGCATAGATAATCGGTACTTGAAAACCAGTCCCTGAGGACGATATTCGGTCTTACCTAGACTATATTACTTGTCACGACATGTGCACTTGCGTTTAGTGTGTGCATAAATCGCGCATCACTAGACTCCATAAATGTTGGGTAAACTGCTTTTTGAAATAAATTTATGATTTTTCCTATGGGGCTTAAGTTTGACTATTTTGGATCTATTTCTGTTTTAGGATATAATATAGCAATATGGGTATTGTTGGGTTTGTATGACCATGTATAATACTAATTTGACTGTGATCACCTTGATTTCACAGTAAAATGACTATTTTGACCTTTGGGATTGGAGCAGAGTTTTATGTTGACTTTTTCGAGTCTAAATTCTTTTATGACAATATATGTACCTATAGAATCACATATTAATGTAGATTTCATAATTATTGGAATTGTTCATTCAGAAGCAATTCGGAAGGGAAAGGCTCAAATTTGATTGTTCGTGGATCCCGTTCAACCTTGAGGTAGGTTATGGCTTACTTTAGTTAGACTCTGATTAGATAATCGTATGCAGTTGTAGAAATTAACGGGGATCGCATGATAGACCTTTGGGTATGGCATAGAGGCGAATTCCAATTAGGTTAGTTTTGTCAGCTGTTATGTGGGCTTGTCGTCATATATGATTTACTTGTGTTTATTACCTACTTGTTTCTCTGCCATATTATAGCTCACTCATATCATGTAAGGAAGGGAAATATGGATAATTAAACCATGAACAATCATATGACTTGTATTTGTTGGTTGTATATTGTTGATATATTATCATGCATTCAATATTATTCCTATGTTGACATGATGGTGAGGTGAGTAATTGAGAGCCTCTGAGGTCTTTGCCAAAGATTGTGAGTGATAGAGAGACTATGAGGTCTTTTCTAGAGAATGAGAGTAACACAAAGACTCTGAGGTCTTTACGGGAGAAAATGTGTGATTGATAGCATCCGAGGTTTCTACTAGAGAGCACGAGTGGTACATGGACGAAAGTGTAGCGAGAGAGGTGACTACTGCATTGCACTCATTCATTCATATATTTAACTGATCATTGGGTGACCCATATCTGTATTTGGTTGATTAAATGATTCCTTGACATTTTAATTGTATATGATTCGTGACCATACTTGATTGCTATACATGCTACTTGTTAGTTTCCATTTCTTGATGTGTTATCTAATCATTTTTTGCCTATGATACTTATCAGTACTTGTGTTGTACTGATACTATTCTTGTTGTACTTTTGTTGAATGCAAAGTATGATCCAGGTTCCAGTTCTATGCCTAGTGGTTGATATGCGAGGGTGATATCTCACGATCGTTCAGGGTGAGCCACTTGGTCATCCATGGCCCCTGAAAGATCCTCATTTATTTACTTCTATATTTTTATTTGGCAGATAGTATGTAGCCATCAGTCACTTTCAGACTTGTATTTAGAGATTTTGTACCCTTTGACTAGATTTTCGGGATGTTTGGATATATTCTAGTTATGATAATTATTTAAGACTTGATAACGTGTTATCACTTAATTTTATCGATTTAACTTAATCCTACTAAAATTTATGATGTGGTTGGCCTACCTGGAGGGATAGAGTAGGTTCCACCACATCCCGCGATTTGGATCGTGAAAAGTCGCATGTTAAGTTTTGAAGTCAAGAAAGTTGTAAATCAAAAGTCAGGAAAAGTTATCGTAAGTTATGTTCATAAGTGTACTTAAATTTGATTCAGATGTATAAGTAATTTTCTCCCAATATACTTTGAATTACGGGGTGATCCAACCACCATATCAAAGGTCTACGATTCTAGTTTCTAACACATTAAGTCGTTCATTGATATAACACCAGAGTACAAGATATTCATATTTTTGAAAGACTGTGTAGACAGCTCCTTTGGGACCCACTTGAGGTGGTGGCCGATCTTGTAATGCTATTTAAGCCTTCCAGCCTTATCACTTCATCATTTCTCGGCCAAATTTGTTCCTAAATAACCCAAATGCTCTCTAAGAGATCCCCAACCATCCAAGAGAGTAATCCAAAGAGAATGCCAGAAATCATGTGGTGCTAGTGAGTTTCTTTATTATTGTTGTTGATCTTGGTGTGGTTCCAACTCGCGTGGGGGTTGTTATAAGGTATGATTTTACTCTCCTTAATAAAGTTTAGCTTATATAAGTCGTGGCTAACTTGTACGGTTGAAAACTCGTGAAATAAAGGTAAAAACTCATAGTTGTGATGTTGTTGGTTGCTGAACTGTTTTGAAGTTGTTATTGTGGTATTTTATGGATGGAAATTGATGAAATAACCTAATTATATTGTTGTTGACATGTATTTAAAGAATAAAGGATTTAAAAGTATAGCAATATTAGTCGTAAACTGACTTTGCCGCTCGTTGTATCATTATATTGGTTGAAAATCTTATCGTATAGTTGCTGGTTGTTATTTGAGTTATTGTTATCTTTGGAGACTTGAGAAAGGTATGAAAAATAGGTGCGGTATTTCCCAATTTGTTATAGGGTATGTTTACCGTTCGAAATACGATAGTTGTATCACTTGTGGCATGACGATAATGTCGTTTTCATTGTTGTAGATTAAGGTACGATGAGTTGAGATTATCGTGATTGTTGGGAAGATTATTTCAAGGTATGTAATGGCTACCCTCCTTTTTTTTGGTAAGAATTCGTACCTACAATGGTTACCATAACGAGCTTTCGAAAAGAAGTGTTCTTATCGAGCATATCTCACATAGTGTTATGTATTACTCATATATCTTTGTTTGTCCCTTGTCGGGAGTAAGTTTCTTGCCTCAGAGGTTCTTTCCTGACATAGTCCATGGTTGACAATATCTTATTTACACCCCGTGTTGTACTCAGTTGGTTTGGCACTATGTTGCATTTCCACATAGCCTATGTATGGCCCGGTACGTCATATACTTATTCCACATAGCCTTGTTATGGATTGGTATGTTATATTTATCACACAGAGCCTCGCTACGGCCTGGTACATTGTGTACACCACAAAGCCCGTAGTGGCCCGGTGTGACTTATAATATTCCCATAGAGCCTCGTTAAGGCTGGTACGTTATACTTTCTCATAGAGCCTCGTTAAGGCATGGTACTTAATATTTATCCACAGAGCCTCGTTAAGATACTTTCTCACAGAGCCTCGTTAAGGCCTGGTACGTCATATTTATCCACAAAACCTCGATAGGGCTTGTTACGTTGTTGATATTATTGTTTGATGTGAGTTTGGAACATGTATGTATATCCTCAAAATTTCCCTTATCTCTCATAGATGTTCAGCTGAGTTTTGGCTTTCAGTTATTCAATTTCCTTGCATACTAGTATATTATATTTATAATTATGTCCTTTTTATCGGAGGCACTACATTTCATGCAGGTATTTAAAGACAGACAAACATGCCTCTTCAATAGGCAATGTTGAGCTCAACTTGATTGGTAAGCTCCATGTCATTCGGAGTTGCTAGGTCTAAAGTATTGATATGCTTACAGAGATGATAGATAGGTCGGGGCCCTGCTCCGACCACAGTATAGTTGTTCTTCTATAGAGGCTTGTAGATGTGTCATGTGTATGTTTAGTATGTACAATATGGGGTTGTAGGCCCTGATGTGATTCCACAAATTATATGGTGGCCTTGTCGACCCTTGGTTGTTTCCTTTGGTAATTTACTAATTGTAGAAATCCAAGGTGGCCTTGATGGCCCATTTATGTATATACATCCTTCTGGGTCAAATCCCTTACTATTGACATAGATATATCCTTATCGGCTTACAGAGTTCTATCTTATGATGTGATTTGCCTTGTCGGCCAAAATGAGTTTATGTTTATTTAGAATTACAGATGGATACACTCAGAAAGTAATGCATCGGGTGCTGGCTATGACTCCCCAGATTTGAGGCGTGACACTTGAGCTTCAAGTTGGAGCGAAAAATTGACTACAATGTTAACTAAATAGTTTTTTGAAGAAAAAGAAGATAAAAAAGCAAAAATGTTGTATGTCCAACGGGCCTTTAGGTATTTGCATTCTAATTTTGTACGTCGATTTCCAAAAATTATGCATATTGAGATAATGTATTTGTATTTCATATTTACGTTTATGGTTAGTTAGTTAATTAGCCTAGTTGTTAGTGTTTGTACTTGGTAAGTTAGTTAGAGTTAGTGCTAGTTGATTAGTTAGTTAGACTTAGGCTTAGTTGTTGACAGCTGGCCACTTGAATACACTTATATATAATATCATTTGCAATACATGAGGAGCTAAGATTTCCCATTTTACTCAATTCATTTCTCTCGTATTTGTTCTTCTATGTAATCTCTCTGGTTCGACATTATTGGTGATGCTTAAGCTTCTACCATTATTGTTTTTCAATCCAATCTTAATATGGTATCAGAGTCATATGATTTGTGAGTTTTCTCTCTGTTTGTGTAGTTGCGATGATTTTCTTTCTTCGATTTTGTGCTTGCAATTTTCTTCGATTCTGTGCTCGTGATTTTCTTCGATTTGTGTCTGCGATTATCTTCAAATTTGTTGATTGATACATGCAAAGTGTTTCTGTGTGTGATAGTTTCCTTTCCGATCGAGTTCTGTTTCTTGAGTTGTGTTGCGAAGACATTTGATTTTCATTTTTTGAATTGAATTTTTCATCAATTGAATTCTCAAATAGCTGTGGAAGAAAACGCACAAACCAATGTCAACACGAACAATGTAGTAGTATATGTTAATGATCCACTTTATATGGGTCCTTCGGATAATCCTGGTGCAATGCTAGTCCCAACTCCCAATTCCATTTGATGGAGTTGGTTATAGTTCTTGGAAAATAAGTGTCCTGCGAAATTTGTCCCTGAAGAATAAATTAGGTTTCATCAATGGTGAATATAAGAAACCAGATATAAATTCACCTCAGTTTCAGCAATGGGAGAGGTGTGATAACAT
Organism: Przewalskia tangutica; assembly: GCA_029844215.1. NCBI lineage: Eukaryota > Viridiplantae > Streptophyta > Magnoliopsida > Solanales > Solanaceae > Przewalskia > Przewalskia tangutica. The sequence continues at coordinate 136,106,326 of CM056720.1, read as the reverse complement.
GTTAACTTCATAGATTTTCAATTCATTATCCAAGGAGATCTCTGACAGTGTGGAGTATGTTAATGATTCTGTGAAATTATAGAAGAAGTTAGAGGATCGATATAAACAAACTAATAGAGATCAATGACCTTTCTCATGGAGCTTTAGACAATACCACCTACTACACTAAGATGAAGAGATTATGGGAAGAACTATCCACCTTGAGTGCCAAAAGTCATTATAGTTGCTTGTGCACATGTGGAGCCAAGGAAGGAATGCACAAAGCAGAACATGATAGTTGACTAATTTAGTTCCTTATGGGCCTGAATGAGGTGTACACCATAGTTAGGGAAATCATACTTGTGATATCCCTTACCTTTTATGGCACAGGCATTCTCCTTGTTTATCCAAGATGAAAAATAAAAAGAATTCAAATCTAATTACAGATTAATGTTGGAGTTTGTTTCATTGAATGTAGGGACTTCAAGACCTACTCCTAACAGGAATTTCAAAATAAACTATTCAATAAGTAATAACAACAACTACTCTGTGAGTAATACTCAGTCAGGACTCAGGATACAATAAAACTATAATGGTGTGTGATTACTACAAGAGACCAGGACAAATGAGGGATAAGCGATATAAGCTACTACATGGTTATCTATAGAACTATAATAGTAATTCAAGTCATGGAAATCAGGGTTATTCTAGTAGCCAGAAGTATAATGCTCAATGGTACTCACATAATAATCAGAATTATAGATTCAATAGAGGTGGGAAAAAATTTGTTGCAAATGTACACGGTATACCTGCTGATATGTTTTCCAATCATGGAGAAGATGTTGGCTCACTGGAGCAGATGCAGAATCAAAATCCTGAGCCCATTCAGTTCAATCTCTCAAAGGAGCGATATGGTCAGATCATGAAGCTGCTATAGAAATTTCAAGGTAACACAAGGAGGAGATAATGCAAGTAATGTCAACACCAATACTGCCTCAGTGAATTTTGCAGGTATTGTAGTATGCACTTCTTCTATTGATTTTGATAAACCTTCATGCAAATGTTTTGAGTCAAGAACTGACTTATGGATTATAGACTCAGGAGCATCCAATCACATAACCTTTACTAGATCCTCACTTATAAACATTAGAATTTTACCTTACCCTTTATTAGTTTCCCTACCTAATGGGTACAAGGTGAAAGGTAACATAGTTTGGTGATATAGCAGTCACATCTAAGATCATTTTGCATAAAGTGTTGTTTGTCCCTTTATTTAAGTACAATCTCATTTTTGTCCATTCCCTTGCATCTTCTTTGAAATGCATAATATTGTTCACTGATGCATTCTGCTTGTTGCAGGCCCCTTCAATGAAGAGGCCTCGGGTTCTTGGTAATAGCAAGGATGGACTATATTTCCATTGTTCCAGATGCATGAGATATTCTGATGGTAAAGACATGAAAAAGGAATCTGCCTATTGTTCTTTTCATATTTTTTATTCCTTTTCTATTGAAAACAATAGCAAGAACAACACATCCATTAGGGATGTTTGTTCTTCCCATTCTCCTCCCTTTGTAAATGATCATTCTGTCCATAATAAAATTGATGTTCTTGCTGAGAAGTCTTGTTTATCTGTTAGAGACTGTAGATTTATTGTGGCATAATAGGCTGGGGCATGTCTCTTTTGTTAAAATGAAAGGGATACCACTCTACCCAATAATATCTTACCAAAACAACCTTTCTTATGCACAATATGCCCAATAGCCAGACAACCCAGGTTATCTTTTCCCCAAAGCACAAACAGCTCCAAAACTATATTTGAATTGCTTCACAATGATTTATGGGGCCCTTACCATGTTACTACTCATGACAACTATATATACTTCTTAATCATAATAGATGACTATAGTAGGTCCACCTTAACACACTTTTTAAGCAGCAAAAGTAATTTACTTCAAGTTTTGAAGGCCTCTATTTGTATGATAGAAAATCATTTCAAGACCTCAGTAAAAATCACTAGGTCAGATAATGAACTTGAGTTTACCAACAATGAAGCACTTATGTTCTTTCAATCCAAATGAATAATACACCAGAAAACTTGTCCATACACACCACAGTAAAAAATATGATATAAAGAAAGCACGGATACTTACTTGAAACTGCAAGAGCTCTCATGTTCCAGTCCAAACTACCCTTGAAGTTCTGGGGAAAGTGCATCTTGATATCCACTCACATAGTTAACAGACTTCCTATCACCTACTTAGCAAACAAATGTCCTTTTGAACTTTTATACCAAAAGAAATCAGATTATTCCCAGTTGAAGTCCTTTGGTTGCTTATGTTATCCAACCATACCTAAAGTGTTTAGAGACCAACTTGAACCTAGAACCACCCCTCACATCTTTGTGGGCTATCCTTTCAGAACAAAAGGGTACAAAGTCTTAAGCTTGGCTACAAGAAAGATACTTGTCTCTAGAGATGTGGTGTTTTATGAGGATGCGTTTCCTTTCACTTTGTCTCCTGATAATGTGTATTTTCCTTCTATTCTAAAATATGTTTTCTTTGATAGTAATAATACTAGTACTGAGGTAGAGACTAATGGCATTTTGTTGAGGGGTCATAGGGACTTGAATGCTACTGACCATACATTGCAACCTAACACTGAGTCATCCAACACATATTCATTATCAACAATGCCCCTTGTTGATCATCACTCACCACCTTCTCCCTACAACTAGACTCATATATCTTCACAACCAACTGCAATACAAGAAATACCCATCATCAACACATAAGGGGAAGACCAATTCAATCTACATTTGTACAGATAATATCCAATAGACCTAATAAGACACATGGACACCTCAAAGACGTTGAGTATTCTATTCCCATCTTAAAACCTAACAGTATGCATGCCAGTACCCAAAACACACTTTCTTTTTCTCTTACAGCCTTATTTTCCAACAACCATCATATCACTTCTGATACTCTAACTCCTGATAGTCAGTTGCTTATTAGAAATTTTTGCTATGATAGTGAACCATCATCATATAAAGAAGCAACACTCAGTCATGCCTGGCAAACTACCATGACTCAAGAATTTAAATCACTCTATGCCAACAATACCTAAGATTTTGTACCACTACCACTAGGCAAGCATGCTATAAGTTGGTGTATAAAATCAAACACAAGGCATATGGTAGCATACAAATGTTCAAGGCAAGGTTGGTTGTGAAGGGATACAATCAGCAGGCAGGAATAGATTATACTGAGACTTATTCACTTGTGGTGAAGATGACCACTGTGAGGAGTTTGATAACTACTGTAGTGAAGAGATGATGAAATATGTCTCAACTAGATGTCAATAATGCATTTCTTCATGGTGACCTTCATGAAGAAGTGTATATGATATTGCCCTAAGGACTGGATTTGACAAAATCAGGAATAGTATGCAAGCTCAACAAATCCTTATATTGCCTGAAACAGACCAGTAGACAATGGTACGCAAAGTTGACAGAAGCCTTGGCATCTAAGGATATCAACACTTCTTGCATGAATACTCTTTGTTCTATAAGAAACATGGGTCCTTGGTGGTGTGTGTAGCAGTTTATATGGATGATTTAATACTCACAGGGACTGATGACTAGGAAATCACAAATTTGAAGCACTTTCTACATGATAGATTTAAAATTAAGAATCTTGGAAGACAACTATTTTTTGGGTATGGAAGCCTAGCACACTGATGAAGGAGTCATCATATCTCAAAGAAAGTTTTTCCTAGACTTGCTAAAGGAGTATGGATGTTTTAACTACAACAATCTGTCTTCCCCTCTTGATCCTAATGTTAAGTTGAATGCTAAGGAGGGCACACCACTCCCAGATCCCACCTTCTACAGAAAGTTGATAGGCAAACTAAACTTTCTCACAAATACAATAATGGACATAACTTTTGGTGTCCAACACCTATAGTTCATGTAAGACCCCAGGAAACCACACTTACAACCAGCCTTCCATTTGCTTAGATATTTGAAGAAAGATCCAACCATGGGGATCTTTGTATCAAGAAATTCAGATTTCAAAGTGAAGGCTTATTATGATTCAAATTAGGCTGCATGCCTAGATTCCAGAAGATCTGTCAGTGGATACTTAATTCTACTTGGAGATTGTCCTGTGAGATGGAAGTCCAAGAAACATAAAACCTGTATCATTATCATCAAAGGAAGCTGAATACAAATCCTTGAGAAAAGTGTAGTAGAATTAGTTTGGCTAAAGAGATTATTCACATAATTAACTCTATCTCATCCATCACCAATGACAATGTATTGTGATAATGAGTCAACTTTGCACATAGCAAGGAACTATATGTTCCATGAAAGAACAAAACATATTGAGGTTGATTGTCACTTTGTGAGGGACAAGCTACAGAAAGGTATCGTTTCCTTGCATCATGTTGCTACTACAGATCAACTAGCTGATGTCCTTACAAAAGCTCTCACCGGTGACAATTGTCATGAGCACGTTATATGTGAGAGCCTCACCTCTAACTTGAGGGGGGTATTGAGATAATGTATTTATATTTCATATTTATTATTGACTATTGTCGTTGGTTAGTTAGCCTAGCTGTTAGTGTTAGTACTTGATTAGTTAATTAGAATTTGTGCTAGTTGATTAGTTAGTTAGGGTTAGGCTTAGTTGTTGGCCACTTGAACACACTTGTATATAATATCATTTGCAATAAATGAGGAGCTAAAATTTCTCATTTTACTCAAATTTGTTCTTGTATATAATCTCTCTGATTCGACATTGTTGGTGAAGCTTAAGCTTCTACCATCGTTGTTCTTTAATTCAATCTTAATAGTGCAGTAGGAATTTCACTAAATACCCTATCATTTGCGATTTGTCTTACATTTGCTTGTTGTTTATCTTTCAGTCCTTATAGTCTACTTTTGTGTCTCAAATATGCCTCTACCACTAATGACTTTCGACGTGAAAAAATCGGTTTGATTTGGCTGATACAATGGAAGAGATGTATGAGTACATTGGACCTTCTCGATTATTCAAGGTACACTTAGACCTTTTCCTATCATATTTCAAATTACTGTTGAGGGTATATATAAACTAATTTGATAGTTTAGAGATAAATATAAATATTGTATTTGTGTATGTGGCTACAAATGTTAGAGCCAAGAGGGACTACAATTGGAGGGAGGGGCAAATATATAGGACGAAATAAACATGTGAGACTTTCATGGATCGAAAGGTAAACAAAGGACAAATATAAAGCAAATTGAATACAAAGGTAAATTTGAACATTTTCCCTTCCAGCTCAGCTAGAGAGGCCTAGCCTGATTTGACCTGTGTTAATTATGTATGGATACACTTTATTCAAGAATGCCCGTATCCCGAGAAATAATAAGAAACAAGTGCTAAGTTTCAGATCATCGAATAAACTGAAAAGAAAGAAGAGACCTTTCTCATTTAGCGCCTAAAGCACATTATTTTTCGCTTTAACAAATGAGAGTTTTCGGTGGAATTAATGAACCACACGAGCTAATTAGGTGTGGGACAAAAGGCTCATAGTACCTACTCGCACCAGCTATTTTTAATTCGTTGGAATATGTTAAGCAATCCAAGATTTTTTTTTGCCTTTTCAACTTTTTTTCCAAATAATTATTTAGTTATATATTGTAATTTATTTTCATTCCAGCTTGAAGTTGAGCTTTTTAAGTTGTAAAACTGGTCTTAGCCATTTTTTCAAGTAACTTGTTTTTCCTCATAGAGCTTACTAGTAATTTTTTCAATTGCAATGCATGTCTAAACACAATTTAAATTTTAAGTATGATTTTCACTTTAAAATCAAATGCTACTTTTCTTTTAAGATAATTTCACACGGATAAGTTATTTTTAAATCATAATTACAACTATTTAGGGTACATACACTTAACTATAAAAGAGATACGGGTAGAAAACACACCTTGAGTATTTTTTTGTTATCAGGTGTGAGAATTTCCTATCTAAAACCAACTAGTTAGTAGAACACATATCAACTATCAATTTTTCACTTTCTCTACCTGATAGTTGCGGTAGGAAAAATGAACAACCGATAGTTGAGGTAGAAAAATGACCAACTGATAGTTGAGGTATGTGTTTCTTACTAGTTGGTGATAGTTTAGGTAGAAAAAAATCTCACGATAATTCAGATAGAAAATTTAAAAAATATGATATTTAAGGTGCGTTTTTTACCCTTTAACTCATTCGTTATAAAATGTAACAACACTTTATCAATTATAGCAAAATGATGGGAAAGTTGAGGGATTGAGCTCCAATCATTTCCATTTTTGGCTCTAATCTTTCCCATTTTCTCTCCCTATCCCTTCTTCTCACCAGACACACCCAAAGTTGTAAACTCCATTGACAACCATTAAAAAGCTTTGAATTCAAAAATTGGGTTTGCAAAATTGTCACTGTTTGTTTGGATTGGGTGTTGTTACAAACGAATGAGAATTTCCTTTAGAGTTTATATGTTAATTTTGAGGTAGTTTGATGAAGATTAGAATTGGTTTTGGTTGGAATTTTATATTAAAATCGAAAAGAAAGAAGAAGAATAAATATTATGTATTTTGTATGTCAGATGTATGTTATTTGTATGTCCAATATATTAGTGAGCATACCGTAACATGACAAGAAGAGTCTGCTCTAATGGTAAGCAACCTCCAAGTCGAAGGTTGTGGGTTTGACTAGAGCAAAGGAGAAGCTCCTGAAGAAGGGTTTAAAAAAATGAAAAAAAAAAAAAACATACGGCAACATACGCTACATACAAAATACACACTTAAAAAACAATATATGTTTTTGTATGTCAATTATATTTTTTTATCAGATTGTATATATTTTGTAAAAGAAAACTATTACTTTTTGAAAATAAGTTATTTCGGTTAATTTTATCCCTAGTTTTGTACAGGGCCGGTGGCGCCGCCGCACAGGGCCCCCGGTACCCCAAAATTTTTATTTTTCTTTTATATGTTTTAAATATTAAGATATGTATTAAAAAAATGTATCTAATCTTATCAGTAAAATTTGTAGCTTAGCGGTTGAGGCTTCTTCTAAAAGTTATTCCCTAGTGAGAGGTTGCGTGTTTGAATCCAATTAGCAGGAAAGACTTTTTTTTTATATAAAACACAAAAAACAGGCCTTCCTCCCTCTTTAAACAAATTTAGGCCCAAGTTATAAGTATTCGGCCTGATCGCCCCACTCCGGGCCCCTCCCTCTTTAAATAAATTTAGGCTCAAATTACAAGTTTTGACTGATTTCCCCCCAGGCCTCCCTCTTTAAATAAAATTTGGCCCAAATTACAAGTCTTCGGCCCGACTGCCCTCCTCCGACTCTCTCCCTCTTTAAAACACCACAAATACAATCCAAAAAAAGTTCCCCCATTAATCATTGTAGAAATGTCAACTTTCAAGTAAAGATCTTTTTGGTAAGTTATTGTTTTGAGAATTATTTTACTCTAATTCACCATTAACATGGATTGATTGCATCAATGTTTATTTTATTTTGCTTAGGGTTTCAAATATCTCAAATCTCAATATTATATTTAATTTAGGGTTCCAAATATTACATTAAATTAATTGTGTTTAGCTTTAAATTTTACATTACTTTTATTGGTAATGTATGTAATGGATGACTTGTATTTTACATGATTACATTAAATTTGGTTTGTCTTTTTGTTTCAATAGGAGAATTACAAATGCCTCCTACCTGAAAATATCCGTCTGGACATGAAAAACGTAAAAGAAAAAGACACGAAGAAGAGTACATCAAGTCTCAAAGAGGGGAATAGGTAGATTTGTCCAAACATTCTTGATTATGAAAGATTGCTTGATGACTTTGCAGATAAAAATGCAATGATAATTTTCTATGTCTAATGTAATGATAGTTTTTCTTATAAATCTTTCATCTAATGACATTAAGGTATCTCTTTCGTAGCATTATAATTTATTGTACTAAAATTAAAAACATTGAATCGAATATAGTGTTTACTATACATTTATTTGATGTTTTGATCAATAATTTTTTAATATTGATTAATTAGTTATTTTAATTTTTCATGTGAATAAAAAATGAACTCTTTTTATTTTTCGCACCGGACCCTTAAAAGTATAGAAACGGCCCTGATTTTGTATCTTAAGTAATAGTCTCTTTTTTCAAATATAACTAAATTGTCGTTCATGGGCCAACTAAATAAGTAGATGTTGTTCGTCTAGTGACAAAGCCTGGGCACTATAATGGCATGGACAACGTGGGTTCGATTCTCGCAGCACGTAAGAATCTCGCATTGGGTGTGACATTGTCTCATTGATCGGTTGACGCTCGTAAATCGCCAACGGGAGCACATCCCGTGATTTACTCGTAACAGTGTTGAAGGACCGGTGCTATTACCTCCAGAACGTCTGGGCAATACCAGTGAAGTAATTATGCGCAAGTCTGAAAATCTGGACTATCAAAAAAAAAAAAAGTAGATGTTGTATTATAGTTTTTGAGGAACATAATATAAAAAAAGCCAAGAAAGGAAGTTTCTGAAAAATCAAATCTTACCTTATTGGTGGAGATTTGAGATCCGTGATACTCGCTTTGATCACTTCCTGTTACATACACATACACATATACTCCTCCGCCGCTCAAACATTTATACTATCTCTTCATCATTCAATGCACAACTTAAATAAACAAATGTTAATTACCACTTTTGTTTCTATCATGCAATTGCATGGCTTTAATGTTACTCAATATGTTGCCTTAAAAACATCTTAATACGTGTCTTGGCGTTTGGTGACAACAGAGTTTGCTTTTTATTCACTCTTTACATTCTTTTTGCTCCTTCATGAGATCTCTCAGATTTTGAGTGTGTGGGGAGGGTTATGGGCATTCTTGATTCTTTGTTTGGAAATGGGGGTAGAAGGTTTATCAAGAGAAAAGATAGCGATGCAGGTGAAGCAGGTTTGCTCTATTAGCCCCTTTTTCTTTAATTTTTTTAAAGTATTTTTCTGTTTGCTTTTATTTGTTATTGTTGTGGTTAATTTTCAGGGTTTTCAAAAAATTTATTTTTATTTTGTACGCATTGTTTGGTGGGTTTATAAATGGAAAATGGGATGTGACAATCTGTTCTTTATTTTATCTGTAGAAAATTGGACTGTAGTTTAGTAATGCAATCTAATTGTAATTTGCAGCAGAATTTAGTGTATATTATTGTCTTAGAGGGTGTTTGGATTGACTTATTTTAAGTGTTTTTTTGGCCTTTAAGCTAGTTGGGTAGGACAAACTTATAACTTTTAGCTTATAAGTTATTTTTAATAAGTCAATTCAAACACCCTCTTAATCACGAGTATCTAAATTTATCGAGCATTTAGATTAGAGTCAATTATTAACTTTATATGGCTTCTTGTACAGAGGCGAATCCAAGATTTAAACTTGACAACTTCATCCTTAAGGTTCTTAGCCCACACTTCCTCCGTCCCATTTTAACTGTCATTTTAGCTATTTTCACGTTCATTAAGAAAAATAATAAATTCAAGATATAGTTTACTAAGTTAGCCCTATGTATTAAATGATTTTTGAGAATTGAGCGGTATTAAGAAGAATTGCTTCTTTAATGCTAAGGGTATAGTTCGAAATAATTGTCAACTTTAATCTTGAATTCCTAGAGTAAATTATTTTTGGGACAATTTTTAAGCTAAAAGTGACAGTTAAAATGGGACGGAGGGAGTAACTCATTGTATTTTTTTTTGCATTATCAAAAAAATATGTATACATATTGTATGTATATGTCCGTTCTCTAAAATAATAAATTCAGTTGAACCCGTAGTGTATAAGTTGCATTCGCCTCGGTTCCTCTGCATCCACAGATACTTATAGGATTTTTGCTTTTAGATTACTCAGTATCATTTAAGGTAATGAACATTACCTGGAACAATAATTTCTCTCCACTTAGTTGTACTTACTTTACATAATTTTAGCTGCTACTTAATACAACTCGTTTGTATGGCCCTAATATAAACCAGGTCGGGCACTGGAAGAACTCAGAGGTTCCCTCTACAATGAGCTTCGAACATCAGAAGGAGCCAAGCGTCAACAACAACGGTTCTGTGGTCCAGTTATGGCAATGACCTTCAATTTCATGGTTGCTGTTGGAATTATATTGGGAAATAAACTTGTATGCCTTTCTTTCCTACATTTTCCAACTATTGATTACAAGTAGTATTTCCTTCTAAACTTGTTAATGTGGTTTGCAGGTTATGGGCAGAGTTGGATTTAAGTTTCCGATTTTCCTAACTTTCATCCATTACTGCTGTGCTTGGATACTACTTGCAATCTTCAAGGCTTTGTCGTTGCTTCCAGCTTCTCCTCCTGCTAAAACAACACCATTTTCTTCACTCTTTTCTTTGGGTGTTGTGATGGCTTTTGCATCTGGCCTTGCCAATGCTAGTCTGAAGCATAACAGGTTCCAATATCGTAAACCTTTTTCTCCAAGTCCCAAATCTTGTGGCAACTTCCTTTTCCTAACTAGCCGACTCGTGCAGCGTGGGTTTCTATCAGATGGCTAAAATTGCTGTTACTCCAACCATTGTCATTGCAGAGTTCTTTCTTTTCAAGAAAACCGTATCCTTTTACAAAGTTAGTCACATAAAAGCATTACTAAATAATTACATCATTCTCGAATGTGCTATTTAAGTTCAACCAATGATGCAGGTTCTGGCTTTGGCTGTCGTGTCAGTAGGCGTTGCAGTTGCAACCGTCACAGACTTGGAATTTAATTTCTTTGGGGCTTGCATTGCACTAGCATGGATAGTTCCAAGCGCTGTAAACAAAATTCTTTGGTCAACTCTACAACAACAAACCAACTGGACTGCTCTTGCGTAGGAAGTGTTTTTTTTTCTTTTACTTTTCATATGATAGCAAGTCACTCTGTGCTGCAATATGAATGAAGACAATAATTTTAATGCAGGTTGATGTGGAGGACAACGCCAGTGACAATTTTCTTCTTGGTAGCACTGATGCCTTGGCTAGACCCTCCAGGAGTTCTATCCTTTAAGTGGGACGTCCACAATACGAGTGCTATTCTCATCTCAGCTTTACTTGGTTTTCTCTTGCAATGGTCTGGTGCTTTAGCACTTGGGTAAGAGACACTATTCCCTATTAATGCTCAAAGCCGCTACTTCGCACATGAGCTCCAGAATTATCTGTGGCCTAGTTTAACGAAAAGTTTGAAGGTTTCTTTATTTTCTCGTGTACAATTTGCTATGTTTTGTAAGTGATACTGTAATTTGTCCATGCAGTGCTACATCAGCGACTTCACATGTTGTTTTAGGACAATTCAAGACTTGTGTGATCCTACTAGGAGGATATTTCCTGTTTGGTTCAGATCCAGGGTGGACAAGTATAGGTGGTGCCGTTACAGCTCTTGGTGGAATGACAGTTTACACATCCCTTAGCATAAAGGAATCAAAAGAAAAGGCAAGTGACCAACTCCCAAAGCACAGTGTACCTCCTCAAAAACTCAAGAGTACTGAAGATGATGACAACTCCAGATACTCACCTCCCGACCACACTCCTGCTGTCGTCTAAGCTGAATTTCTTCCCCTTTTTGTTGATACATAAGTTAGATCTAATTTGTGACCCTCTTTAATCTATGAACATCATAATGTGTAAATTTCTGCATTGCAACACACCAGCATTTTGTCTATTGAAAAAAATGCTTCAGGATCAGTGCAAGATAAATTAGAAAGTTTGGTTGTTTAGCATAAGAAGAATTGCCAAAGTTTACCCTACTTAAACTTAAATATTCAAAATAAAAAAGATGTATGATAGAGCCATATGCCGAGGGTCTATCGGAAATAATGTCTCTACCTCCCAAGGTAGGAACACTCTACCCTCTCCAGACCCCATTTGTGGGATTACACTGGGCGTGTTGTTGTTGTTGTATGATAGAGCCCTGTGGCTGCAGTTTCGTATTCCTTCAGCCAGAAATTGAATCAGTGGCCTTCTAGGAAACATGGTGAAAACTTTTCCTTTCTTTATGTTGTAAATCTTTCTGCAAATGAAGAGAACCACCCTCGGCATCACTAGCCATTCAGAAATGGCCTACAAATTGCAATACACAATACAAGATATTTTACTGCAATTACTATTGTGCATTAAGGCGCAACGGAAACACTGACCCTTCAGATAGCATTGTTAGAGGATGAATTTTGTGCTTGTAGTTGACACCAACAAAAAAAATTCCTAAGTTACAATGTATTTATACTGACTCATATAACCCTCATTATTCTTAGAAATCCCAAGTATGATTACCCTAATAAAAAAATCTTGGATTTCAAAGAAACTCATGCTATAATTAGTAATGCAAGCAATTCTACAGTAAACCATGATACTCAAAATCCAATATAGAATGCCAATCCAATTCCACGTCACTGATTACAACGATGCAACACCGACTATATCATAACTCAACACAACCTGCGTGCACATTGCCTTGTTGGTTCAGGATCAGTGAACCATGGAGGACAACTACGCTGCTCACATGCCGCACGGACGATCTCAACGTACATATAAATACTCAAAACCAGATGATATCTACGTGCATTTCATAATAATCACATATGCACGTGTTTGGCATACCAATAAAGCATGATCATCAGCAAAATATGATTTCTACATGTGCATAACTTATGGTATGATCTATCATGGAACGAATGATCACGACATCGTCACAGGTATGATATTATGCTCAATACAATCAAGTAATCAATTAAACAATCAAATCAAGGTATATATGCAATTAATCCCTGACATGTCACCCGATGCTCGCATTGAAAGTATATTTATGTCCTAGAGACAATCTGCATTAGGACAAATGTATTCTATACACATTCATATTTATACTAATGAAGATTAATATTATGACATTTGCAGTTATTGAATTATTGATTGATTGTCTATAATATTCTATAAATACATTCCTAGAGGTTACATGATTATTAATAATGTGAGAGATTAATATTATAACGTAACTCTTAAACTGCCTCGACTAATGATCATCGAGAATGGGATATCGATGATATGTGATATGTCCACATGTGGTCTGCATCATATCCTTTGGGATATGGTATGTATCACCTGCTACGAGTTATGGCAACTCGTGATGGACACATGGATACTTTTGAAAGTATTGGTATACCCTGCTGATGTACGGTTTGTTATAGATGTCTGAAGTATCATCAGAGTGTGGGAGATAGAAGTCTTTAGACTTGAGGTCGATACATGCCTTGTTTACAGAGTAATGTATTTGATCTTGTCCTAAGCTCAAATGCCTTATAGGTTGAGATACGACTTGTATTGGGTATATTGCGATGTAGATTAAAAGTGGTAGTTGAGCCAAGATTAGGATTCAGTCCTCGAATGTATCTTCGAGAGAACACTCAGATTCTCATATGGTATTAGGTTGACTAAGTCGTTGGCCAACGCAGTAGACATATCTATGAAATGGTCTTGTTGTCAGCTAATATAGATGAGATATAATGATCAAGCTATTTGGATAGACACTTGGCAGATCCTAAGCTTGATCGAGTGTGTCGTGAATGAAAGAATTTTATCTTCCCACATAGAGGTTCAGTTCACAGGTTTCGTGTAACTATACTTCACATATTGAGTTCGTCTTCCGGTGCCGTCTATGAGTTCAGTGTAGACTCTAATGTTATTAGTATCGATATGTGAAGGCCTGTAGGGTAACACTAAGTCAATTGTTTCGTTGATTCAAAGATGTAATCAGAGAGAATATAAATGTTCGGTTTATAATCGAGACATTAGAATAAATAATGATTATTTAATTAAATCGAGATGATATTTTAGATTTAATTAAAATAGAAACGAGGCAAAATTGGACTAGGGTCGCGGCGCCACGTGTCTAGTGGGTTCGAAGTGACCCAATCTGCCTCGGTTTCTGGGCCTGGCCCACTTGGAAACCCTAGCTGATTTTTACAACTATAAGTAGAGGGTTCAATCATTATTTTAACACACTCAATTCACTTGAATTATTCTCTGCTGAAACTCTGCCGGATTTCCTAGCTTTCTGAAAGAGTAATTACATTGGAGTCTTGACTTGCAAATCAAAGAACGGTTGCGTGCTCACCCTCGGTATATACTTGAAGAAAAAGATTTCAGATTTGCAACTGTAAGTGTTCTGTCGACGCATTACAATTTCCATGTGTTTTCATTATATAATCATCCATCAGTTTGACCGCCCGTTGGGTTTGAAACATAAATTTTCAAATTCCACTGCGTGTACGAACCCGATAAAATCCTACAATGGCATTAGAGTCTGGGTTGTTTGTGTGATTATATAATGTTTATTAATGATAATATAAGTTAGGATTTGTTTAAATCTAACTTTTGTCCTTTAGAAGCTTTAAAACCTTAAACCTCAAGAACGCATAATCCTTATCTCTTAAACTATTGAACAACGATGTAATCGAGGAAGTCATTCTGATCTAACTCTTCTAAGTTGATGTGAGTTACCGATTCATTTCGAACATGGTGCATTGAGACGAAGAACGATAAGGGATTGGATGATGGCCGTGAATGTGTTGTTTAATGGTGAAGGGGTACGAGGTTGAATCTGCAAATCTGACCCTGAACCAATTTTAGGGTTTCCAAATTACAAAATTTTGTGCTTCTGGGGCAGAGGCGTCGCGGCTCCACAATGAAGCGCCTGCTAGGGTTTGAAGGTGGCGCCGCAGCTCCACGATGCGTCGCGGCGCTACTGGGTTTGTCAGAAGCGTCGCGGCGCCACACACTAGGGCCGTGGCACCGACGGTAATTTAAAAAAATTTAAATCAACAACTGAAGTTTTAAATATTCAGATTTTGATTCTAAAGTTTAAAATATTCAGAATCTGAAAGTTAAAACTTTTAATTAGACAGATTTGGTCCTTTCGGGTAATTCTGTAATTAAATAAAGTTTCTGAAAATCGGCTTTTTTAATTTTGGAAATCCTTAAAACCTGAATATATTTTCTGAAAATTAAAATTGGATTTTCTGAATTTAATAGGGTTCAAATTGAATTTTAAATTCTTGAGGGACTAAACTATAAATTCTGAAAATTTACAGAATTTCCTGAAAATCAGAATTTTAAAATCTAAAAATATTTAGGGACTGTTTGGCATAGACATAAATTTTAGAGTTTAGACAAATAGACTCATGATTATCATTAATTGTATATTATTGAATACTATATGAATGTGCTAAGTGTTTAAATGTAAGCATTTAATTATTAGCATAGTGTCTGCTATACATATCTGGGTAGCGGCGCCCAGTAATTGATTTACATAATGACTGCTATAACTGTCTGGGTAGGCGGCACCCAGTAGTTGATTAAAATAATCTTATATCATGCCTATTGGGTTAATGGTTTCTCATCTAAATGTGTTTTAGAAATTGCATGATAGGATGTCGTATGCAATATGACATGTATGTGTTGACACCCAATTTTGACCCATCTTTTAGTTATTTCTTGCAATTTTAAGCATTTTAGGACACCACATTTTATCACAATTCTTGATATTTTTGTATATTTTTACCTAACATTCTATGTTATTTTATTTTTGTAAATTTGCATCATGTTTTTTTACTTTTAATTAGGCATTAAACATTTTTTCAAATATTGTATTATCATTGCATCAGGCATTGACATTTTAATAATTTGTATCTTTAAATAATTTTCCTTTTAAATAATTAATCTATTTTGCATTTTTGTCAAACAGTCCGAATCGATCCAATCATCGTAAAATCAAACCAAAAAGAAGCCCAATACAATTTCATCCAATACCCAAACCCAATACCCAATAACCAATACCCAATACCCAAAGCCCCTTTAAACCCTAAACCTAATCTCACCCTATAAAACTACCCTATTTCTACCCTATTAGACTGCCGCACACCACCATCCGTGGACCTATTTTTTCTAGCCCAGCCGCTACTTCTCCTCTTCAAAGACATTCCCCTTCCCTCTAAAAACCTACCCTCTCTCTCACGAACCACAACACCTCTCACCATTCCGTCTCCAACCCCTTTAAGCACTCCTCCTCACATACACGCAGCGCGCACAACAACTCATCGCTCACATCGCCGCCACCGTGAACCACCGTCGCTGAGACCCTTCGCATTGAACCCTCTCGTCGAACCCCATACGGTATCTTTTGTCGCTCTCGCCACGAGTGACCACCGGCGATCGCGGAGACGCTGTTGTTTCATTTGTGTTATGATTATATATTGTGATTGGGTTAACTCTCACCCAAGTGATCTCTCTTTTAATCTTTATTTTACTATATTTTGCCCAACTTTACAAGCTCTAAATAATATACCTATTGTTCGGCGGATGCGGGTTTTGCATATGTTTGATTTTGAGGTTGATTATCCGGTGCGTGGTGTTCCTTCCCTTCAAGCGATTAGTGTTCTTGGTGCTCTTATGGGTGTTCCAATCATTGGTCGAGTTTATAGATTTTCTTTGGGTTATATTGACACCATCACTAAGCTTGTCTTTCCCCGCTTTGGTTACGTTTCTATCGTGTTCTTAAGATTCGAGACGCTAATTGTTCTTAGTGTTCTCGCCGAGGGTGTACTTGGGTGTGACTTGTCTGTGTTGGTGTTCTTATTCTTATCCCTGAGATTCGTTTGTTTACTGGGCTGTTGATTATCTGAATATTAACCTTTTAATCTCTTAGCTATACTCATATCAGTATAAGTTCTTTGTGATATAACCCTCATATTTGCCTTGTTCTTAGAGTTCCAATTAGTTCCTAATCTCCATCACTAGGCATTGTGTGCTCTTCATGTTCTTCGTGTTCTTCATATTATGTTCTACATTGTTCATGAAGGCTGATATCTTTTTGTTAATTTTGATTCATTGCTCTCTCAGTCTCTCTCCTGTTTTGCATTTCTCTATGCTTGTTTGAATTTACTGCATATTGTACTGTTGGGTAGCGACTGATTGCACATTTTGGTGATTGCTTGTCTTTGATGCCATCCCTGCGGTACCTTATTTTACCTTTATGGGATTGCACATTGTTCAACACTGTTTCTCACTGCCATAGTTGTACCTTTACTGCTTTACCTATACTTATATATTCTCTTTGTGCTAGTACTGCTTTTAAATATATATTGCATTCAACACTTATATATATATATATATATACATATAAGTAACCTCTTTTGTGCTAGCATTGTTTACTTGATCTATTGTTTAATTTCCGTGCTACTGTTGTTATTTCTATGCTTATATATTATATATTTTTATATCTCCTCCTGCTCCGGTACTAGTCTTACATATTGTCTATCTCCTGGTCCCCTTTGTTCGAGGTTACTGTGCACTTCCTTTTGTTTTTGCAGAACAAAGGTCGCCGGATTTTCATGGATTCATCGTTTTGTTTATTTCATTGTTCGATTTGGCACGATACTGGTATTTTGGTCGGAGTTGTAATCTCCGTCGGATTTCTGTTTTCCGGTGCCATTATTGGTCATTCTTTTCTTCTTCGCTTGTCTTCGCTTTTTTTTTGTGAAATATTTTGGCTATGTCTTTGGTGTTGTATCACATTCTTTGTTTCGCTTGTTTGCATAATATTTCATACTGATTTTGACGGACTTGGCCCTTTATTTACTTTGTTAAACTGATTTTAGAACAAATGCTACACTTGGTATTTTACTGATTTTTGAACTTGATACTACACTGGCCAAAGAAGGATTTATCCGTCGATCTGGAGGCCCCCGTGGTAAGCGAGACGGAATATGTGGGCAAGGAGGAAAGTGAAAAAAAAAAAAAGATTAGACGAGAACGCATAGTATCGTTCACCAGGAGGCGAGTCGACCGCCGCCGTGGCGATATTGGCTTCTCATGTCTTAGTATCCTTGGCACAACACTAGCTGAGCCCACACTATATAAAAATATATTTTTTACAATATCTTCTACATATATACATATATATATATATATATATATACACATACATTGTGTTTGTTTGGTAATTTATTTATTATTTACTAACTCTTCTACTAAGTGTCTTTGAAAATCTTGAGCGCACCTCAAAGTTAAAGCATTCGCATAAAAATAAAATAAAAGCGAAATGTTGTTAATTTCTCTTCATTACATCTTTTATGATTATTTGCTGTTATTACTATCTTGTTAAATATATATCTACTTTAAATATTTGCATGCCTAGTTTAAATATCTCTTGGTTAGTTTAATAATTAGAACACTTTTAGAATTATAGATTACATGTTAGCACAATAATATTAAACCTAAGTTTGAACGGACAACCGCAAGTTAGCGGATCCTTTAGGATGCCTAACCCCTTCCCTTTAGGATAATAAAGAACCCTTACCTACAATCTCACATAGTTTCACAGACCTTAAAGTGGAGATCATTCGTAGTATTTTATGCTACATTTTTAGTGTCCTAATTCACTATAATAATTAGGTGGCGACTCCTTTAAATAACAATTTTAGGAATCAACCATACACAGTAATCCCGTTTCGACTCCGGTTAAAATGGGGTGTTACAGCATGGCGACTCCACTGGGGACAATCAGGTTCTTAACCATAGCAAACCTAGGTTTATTATTGCTTGACTTTATTTGCTTTTATTTGTTTTAAATGCCTTAAAATTGCTTACTTTAATTTTGTATGATTAACTGTTTTAATTGCTATTGGCTTTTACTGCTTTCCTTAAACTGACATTCCGTTCATATTTCTTCCACTCTGGAAAATTCACACTATCACACACTACATGCGAGGTGCTGGTGCATCAAAGAAAATTCTTTCTTCAAAACCCAAATTTAGAGAGTTGGTAATATACGTGGAGTGTCCGCCTAACTGGCCGCGTAGCCTTCTCACTCGAGTTGTCCGCCGGAACTCAAGGCCTAGTAAGCCAAATCTTAGAAAACTTAAGATAGAGCTATACCACTTTTTTTATTAAGTCACGATGCATAAACCTTAGGTGGGTTAATCCTTGGTATTAACGTCACAATTAGAAACCCACCAAACTTGTCGACGGTTTCACAACCCAACGACCCATTAGCATACTATGTAGCGTGTTGATGATAGACGGATCCAATCCTGGTCATGACACGCCAAAATTGGAAAAAGTGCACCGTCATTTGGTCGTCATTTCCAACAAAACATTGCAGTTTAACGGCTTGGACCTATTTGTCATAATCTCGCATATTTGACGTTTAGGCCTACCTCTGGCATAAGAGAGGTCCCATGCATATTAGGCGCGCGCTTGATTTGCATGCTTTTATTTACTATTTTGTTGCTAGCAATTTTGTACATATTATTTAATGCAATAATTACCCTTTTAACTCATGTACATATCATGCTATGTGCTTACAACTCTGGCCACGAGCATTTGCATTTTTTGCACTTTTGTTGTCATATTGCAATTAGGATTTCTCACAGAAATCGTTCTTGAACATCACGATTTGGACTTTGTGAAGCATCAACCACCAGTCCGGTCGAACCAATCAGGGGAGTCTTTGACTATATTGTCACACCCTTACATTTTACTATTTTTTGTGGCTTGCCTACTCTCACCCATTTGTCATATTTTTTGCAGGAAGTCCGTCCTCGCAAATAGTCGAGGGCGGACGAAACAAAAAAAAAAGAGGAAGAAAATGAAAAAAAAATAAAAAAAAAAAAATAAATCATTATCACAAGAATGAGCTGGAGTTATGTTGACGTAAAGAAGTCGGCTTATACCAGATTCAACGAAGCATCTCTCTGGGTCTTATATTTTGCATTTTTATACGTATTTGCAAGTCCAATTAATATGTCTAGTATTGATTGCATAATTCTTTATCATGCATTTTACAACATAATCATTCCGAACTACGCGTGTCTGATTCTCACCATACGGTGTGATACGTAGGCAACCCATCTAGGGTTCGACACCACCACAAAAAAAAAGGGTACATATTTGGTTCACCCATTCATTGCACGGACATTCATTATTGCATTTCAATCATTCTATTTCATTCATTTTTTTCATTACATTCTTTTACTTTGCATTAGTCTTATAGTGAACAATCATTTGTTTTGCACAGCTTTTACTTTTGCATTTCTTTCATGAATAAATTCTTTTAAATCATACGTTTTATAACACATTCGAACGAACTACGACACCGATTCTCACAAAGATTTAGATACGTAGGCAGCCCTACTCGTTCTCTGTACCATTTATTCAAAAAATACAAAAACATATCTTGTTCATAAATACAAAAAATGTTATCCAAAATTACAAAAACATTTTTTTAGCATCATTGTTTGACTTGGTTGATACCAACACAGTTGGGAGTGTGCATAGGAAAGAACGTGTAATAATCAATATGAGCTGACTTCGTGGTAAACCATAGATTCTTTTGGTACCTCTTATTCACCCGTAAATGACATTGCCTTACATGCTTCTAAGATAAGAACGAAACCAACCTCATCGTTTCATGTGCATTGTGTGGTGAGTTTTAGAATAAGTTCAATTGCATTGCATTGTGATCTAGAACTTGGCCCGAATGTTTGTTGAGGCGAAATCCTGAGTAACACTCGGTGTGGGAAATGATCGTAGGCTTTCTTTGACCCGTTTGAGCCTTTTTCAGCCTACCAAATAACATTATCCGTAGTACACCCCCTTTGAGCCTAAAGCCTATTCTTTTGACAACCGCATATTACACCTATACCCTTCTGAGTGCGTACGCACTATCCCTCTCTTGGCCCGACCTCCTTTAGCGCTTTGGAAATGTGCAAGTGGGTGACGAAATTCTGCGTCGAAGTTTGCAAAGACAAAAGTTGTCAAAGTCCCAAAAGGGAAAAGAAAACACAAATGACGACTTCACAGAAGAAGAAGTCAAAAGCCCCCGCATTATAAACAAAAATGAATGAAATGAGAGAATAACTTTGGAAAAAGCGGGCTCCAAACGAAAGATTCAAAAGGAAGTTAGTACAGAAAAACTGGGACAAAAAAAAAGAGAAAAGGAAAAAGAAAGCAGGTCAGCATTAAAGCACCCAAATGTCAAGCACGGACGTAGTCCAACGCTCGAGGAAGGATTAGTCACTTTTTACCCAAATGATATCCATCCCTTCCCCCAAACCTACATTACAAGCCCGTGACAAGCCCTACATGATCTTATACTGAGGGTTCTCACGTTAGTGGATACTTACATGACGGCCAAGCCTATGGTATCACAATTGCATGCATTGAACATCCTTTTGAGTGCGAGCGCATTTCAAACGCCCCAAAATTCAAAATACCGGAATATATGCGAAATGAGACTTTCTTTCAAATGAGGGCACTTGAAACGTGAGATTACGTGTAGTTCGAAACCTTGGTTGCAAGCAAGTGTGTCGATACTTAGGTGTCTGAGGTACCATTTGAAACTATAGGAATTACCCAGAAGTCAGTTCGGTTAAACTGAAAGTGAATAACGGAATTCCTAAGCACAATACTAATTGTTGGTATCAACTGAAGTCAGAACGTGATACTATCTTTCCACTTTTCAAAAAAAAAAAAAAAAAAAAATGCATATATAAAATTATCATTTTTTGCATCACGAACTACGTCTTGACCTGATTCCCTCAGCAGGATACGTAGGCGGCCACATTGGCTTCGGTCCACATTATTTGAAAACTCATAAAAATCTTTATTCTTTGCATCATGAACTACATATTGACTTGATTCCCTCGGCGGGATACGTAGGCAGCCACATTGGCTTCGGTCACACCATTGGAAATTTTCTCATTGGCTCGCGTGCGATAAAATGCGTTTGTTTATTCTGAAAAGAGATATGAGCAATGTCCGCCAGAGCTAAGTCTTGCCCACGCACCCCGCATAACTAAAACTGGGACAATTTTTGAGAAATGCATTGTGAAGAGATCATAATAAGGATTCTAAAAGCAACCGCATCATTCAAAGAAGCATTCGCAAAGATCCGACAAGCCCGCAGAGCAAGCATTCATCGTGATCCAAAGAAGTCCGCAGAGACTACATCGGCAATCCCAAAGATTCAAAGAAACATTCGCAGATCCAAAGAAGCTCCGCAAAGCGTTCAGTAAACCTTCACAGCATCCAGCAAGTCCGTGCAAAGACTACATCAGCACTCACAGCATTCAGCAAGTTTTCACAACATTCAACACGCCAGTGCAAGGACGAAACTCAGCATTTGCAGCATCGCATCAATACAACCGCCATCACATTTTACAGGATAACATTTCTACTCATGCTATTACATTGCTTATAAATTCATGCGTTGTCATTTTGGCTTAACAATTATGCACTGACTTTTGCTGAAGTCTGAGCATGCAAGCAGCAAGAGCCAAAGCTACAAGTTGACGCGAATCAACCACTCACTCCCCAAAACTCACAAATTTTCTTTGAGCGCAGGTTTCTTCATATTAGCAGAGGCAGAAAGAACGCAACAGAAGCAGAAAGGGGCATCGACGATCGACAATCAAAGTTCAAAATCCACAACTAAGTCTAGCACATCACCGTGCACAAAATCAAATTTGCAACCCACGTGAACGCACACAACAAAGCTTGCGTGAGCATTTATTATTGCACAGAGCATCGATTACGCCGAGGCAACGACGCCAAGCAAAGAATACGCCCAGTAACGACGCCATCGCGATCGCTACGCAACGACGCCAAAGAAGAATACGCCCAGTAACGACGCCATCGCGATTACGCCGAGGCAACGACGCCAAAGAAGAATACGCCCGTGCAACGACGCCATCAAGATCGCGTTTACGCAACGACGCCGAAGAATACGCCCAGTAACGACGCCATCGCGATTGCCTACGCAACGACGCCAAGAAGAATACGCCCGTGCAACGACGCCATCGCGATCACGTACGCAACGACGCCAAGAAGAATACGCCCAGCAACGACGTGAGCAAAGAATACGCCTAGGCAACGACGAACATCCGCATCGCGTACGCAACGACGCCATATCACGTAAGTCCATGCAATGCTTCATTTATGCTTCGCCTACGCAACGACGAACGTCGTGATCGCTGCCTAAGCAATGACGCCATCAAGATCTACAAACACCATGTCTTTTCCAAAGATCACATCACTGCAATCTAGTGTCAATCGATTTGACTAATCGACAAATTTTGAATTTGCGTCGGCATTGTCTTTAATTTTGCAAAGATCACGTTGATCAAAGTGTCGCCATGATTCGACATCGACAAAATTTTGAATCGCGCTTTTTGCCCATTCTTTTTCTTAATCCTTGTTTTAATTATGACGATGGAACAAAATTGGCCACAAGTCAACGTCTTTGTCCGAAAACTCTTTCATCGTCTCCGGTCAAAGAGGGACAACTGTTGACACCCAATTTTGACCCATCTTTTAGTTATTTCTTGCAATTTTAAGCATTTTAGGACACCACATTTTATCACATATTTTGATATTTTTGTATATTTTTACCTAACATTCTATGTTATTTTATTTTTGTAAATTTGCATCATGTTTTTTTACTTTTAATTAGGCATTAAACATTTTTTCAAATATTGTATTATCATTGCATCAGGCATTGACATTTTAATAATTTGTATCTTTAAATAATTTTCCTTTTAAATAATTAATCCATTTTGCATTTTTGTCAAACCACCTGTCAGGCATAATCTGAATCAGTCCAATCCGCCAGAAATCGAAACCAAAAATGAAGCCCAATACAATTTCATCCAATACCCAAACCCAATACCCAATACCCAATAACCAATACCCAATACCCAAAGCCCAATACCCTTAAACCCTAAACCTAATCTCACCCTATAAAACCTACCCTATTTCTACCCTATTAGACCTGGCCGCACACCACCATCCGTGGACCTATTTTTTCTAGCCCACCACATTTCTTCTCCTCTTCAAGAAGACAAATTTCCCTTCCCTCTAAAACCTACCCCTCTCTCTCACGAACCACACAACACCTCTCACCATTCCCGTCTCCAACCCCCCTTTAAGCACCCTCCCTCACATACACACACGCAGCGCACACAACAACTCACTGCTCCCACATCGCCACGCCACCGGCGAACCACCGCCACCGCTGAGACTTCGCCGAACCCTCTCGCCGCCGAACCCCATACCGGTATCTTTTGTCGCCTCTCGCCGAGCTGACCACCGCGATCAAGTGAGACGCTCGTGGTTTCATTTGTGTTATGATTATATATTGTGATTGGGTTAACTCTCACCCAAGTGATCTCCTCTTTTAATCTTTATTTTACTATATTTTGCCCCCCTTTACATGCTCTACATAATATACCTATTGTCTGAGGGACTGCGGGCTTTGCATATGTTTGATTTTGAGGGTTGATTATCTGGGTCTGTGGTGTTCCCTTCCCCTTCAAGCGATTAGTGTTCTTGGTGCTCTTATGGGTGTTCCAATCGCTGGACTGAGTTTATAGATTTTGCTGGGTTATATTGACACCATCACTAAGCTTGTCTTTCCCCTGCTTTGGTTCTGTTCTATCGTGTTCTTAAGATTCAGGAGACGCTAATTGTTCTTAGTGTTCTCTTGCCGAGGGTGTACTTGGGTGTGACTTGTCTGTGTTGGTGTTCTTATTCTTATCCCTGAGATTCGTTTGTTTACTGGGCTGTTGATTATCTGAATATTAACCTTTTAATCTCTTAGCTATACTCATATCAGTATAAGTTCTTTGTGATATAACCCTCATATTTGCCTTGTTCTTAGAGTTCCAATTAGTTCCTAATCTCCATCACTAGGCATTGTGTGCTCTTCATGTTCTTCGTGTTCTTCATATTATGTTCTACATTGTTCATGAAGGCTGATATCTTTTTGTTAATTTTGATTCATTGCTCTCGCCTCTCTCGCTTTTGCATTTCTATGCTTGTTTGAATTTCATCGCATATTGCAATCTTGCAGCGATCGATTGCACATTTTGGTGATTGCTTGTCTTTGATGCCATCCCTGCGGTACCTTATTTTACCTTTATGGGATTGCACATTGTTCAACACTGTTTCTCACTGCCATAGTTGTACCTTTACTGCTTTACCTATACTTATATATTCTCTTTGTGCTAGTACTGCTTTTAAATATATATTGCATTCAACACTTATATATATATATATATACATATAAGTACCCTCTTTTGTGCTAGCATTGTTTACTTGATCTATTGTTTAATTTCCGTATCGTTGTTATTTCTATGCTTATATATTATATATTTTATATCTCCTCCTGCTCCTGCACTAGTCTTACATATTGTCTATCTCCGGTCCCTTTGTTCGAGGTTACCGCACTTCCTTTTGTTTTGCAACAAAGGTCGCCGGATTTTATGGATTCATCGCTTTGTTTCGGCCATTGCTCGACGGCACGACATCGGTATTTTGGTCGGAGTTGTAATCTCCGCGGATTGCTTTCCTGCCATTATTGGTCGACATTGCTTTCTTCTTGTTTTGCCGTTTTTTTTTTTGTGAAATATTTTCGGCTATGTGCTGGTGTTGTATCACTGTTGCTGTTTCCACTGTTTGCATAATATTTCATACTGATTTTGACGGACTTGGCCCTTTATTTACTTTGTTAAACTGATTTTAGAACAAATGCTACACTTGGTATTTTACTGATTTTTGAACTTGATACTACATCGCCAAGAAGGATTTATCCGTCGATCCGAGGCCCCGTGGTAAGCGAGGCTAATATGCGGCAAGGAGGAAAGTGAAAAAAAAAAAGATTAGACGAGAACGCATAGTATCGTTCACCAGGAGGCGAGTCGACCGCCGCCGTGGCGATATTGGCTTCTCATGTCTTAGTATCCTTGGCACAACACTAGCTGAGCCCACACTATATAAAAATATATTTTTTACAATATCTTCTACATATATACATATATATATATATATATATACACATACATTGTGTTTGTTTGGTAATTTATTTATTATTTACTAACTCTTCTACTAAGTGTCTTTGCGAAAATTTACGCACCTCAAAGTTAAAGCATTCGCATAAAAATAAAATAAAAGCGAAATGTTGTTAATTTCTCTTCATTACATCTTTTATGATTATTTGCTGTTATTACTATCTTGTTAAATATATATCTACTTTAAATATTTGCATGCCTAGTTTAAATATCTCTTGGTTAGTTTAATAATTAGAACACTTTTAGAATTATAGATTACATGTTAGCACAATAATATTAAACCTAAGTTTGAACGGACAACCGCAAGTTAGCGGATCCTTTAGGATGCCTAACCCCTTCCTTTTAGGATAATAAAGAACCCTTACCTACAATCTCACATAGTTTCACAGACCTTAAAGTGGAGATCATTCGTAGTATTTTATGCTACATTTTTAGTGTCCTAATTCACTATAATAATTAGGTGGCGACTCCTTTAAATAGCAATTTTAGGAATCAACCATACACAGTAATCCCGTTTCGACTCCGGTTAAAATGGGGTGTTACAGTATGTTGATCTTGGTTGAAATCCTCGAAAACTGGAAATGTTCCCCAACCTTGAATACAAGTCTAAAATTAAAATGTGTCGTTCATTATAATTGTTAGAGTGCAAAATCATTTTCGGCGATATGAGTATTTATGTCAAAGCATTTGCTCTAAGTCTACGAGGACTCAGACTCTTTCATAGATGTGTTAAATGTAAAATTAGATGAGAAACTTTTGTGAGTATTTACACCAAAGTGTTTGCTCGCAAAGGCCAAGTTTACTTAGATACATAAACGCAGTCGTATAATGGGGTTGACTTGCTTAGACAAATCTTGGCGCCAAAGTGTCGGACTAATCTAAGGACACATGATTAAAATGGATTATTTAAGCAACCAAGAGTTTCAAATAAGCTTTGCAATTGGTTTAAGACCTATCAAAATGTGTTATTGAAGTTATAAGCCAAAGCAAATGCGGATATAGCATAGATTTGGATCTTGGCCCATTATGACCTTAAAATGATTTTAGGCCTGTATTCTACCTTGGGGTCGTAAAAGTATGCTAAAATAGTGGGAGCTAACTAAATAAAATGTCATGTTTGATTAGTCTAAAATGAACTAGGGGTTGTTCCGAGTGCTAGTTGTCAAATAATCATTTATTGTGACAACACTGGTGCAATTGCACAGGCAAAGGAACCAAGATCAATAAACAGAAACAAACATGTAATAAGGAAGTACTACATACTCAGAGAGATGGTGGAGACTGAAGATATTAGATTAGATTATGTTCCTACAGATAATAATCTAGCAGACTCATTTACTAAACCATGAAGCTTGGTTAAGCATAATTGTCATTTTAAAAATATAGGTATTAGATATATTGGTGATTGGCTCTAGGCCAAGTGGGAGATTGAAAATATATTATGTCCTAGAGACAATCTGTATTAGGACAAATGTACTTTATACACATTCATATTTATATTAATGGACATTAATATTATGACATTTGCAGTTATTGAATTATTGGTTGATTGTCTATAATATTCTATAAATGCATTTCTAGAGGTTACGTGGTTATTAATAATGTGAGAGATTAATATTATAACGTAACTCTTAAACTGCCTCGACTAATGATCATCGAGAATGGAATATCGATGATATGTGATATGTCGACATGTGGTATGCATCATATCATTTGGGGATGTAGTATGTCTCACCTACTAGGAGTTATGACAACTCGTGATGGACACATGGATACTTTTGGAAGTATTGGTATACCCTACTGATGTACTTTTGTTATAGATGTCTAAAGTATCATCAGAGTGTGAGAGATAGAAGTCCTTAGACTTGAGGTCGATACGCGCCTTGTTTACAGAGTAATATACTTTGATACTGTCCTAAGCGCAAATGTCTTATAGGTTGAGACGCGACTTGTATTGGGTATATTGCGATGTAAATTAAAGGTGGTAGTTGAGCCAAGAGTAGGATTCATTCCTCGAATGTATCTTCGAGAGAACACTCAGATTCTCATATGGTATTAGGCTGACTAAGTCGTTGGCCAATGCAGTAGGTCTTGTTGTCAGCTAATATAGATGAGATATAATGATCAAGCCATTTGGATAGACACTTGGCAGATCCTAAGCTTGATCGAGTGTGTCGTGAATGAAAAGATTTTATCTTCCCACATACAGGTTCAGTTCACAGGTTTCGTGTAACTATACTTTACATATTGAGTTCGTCTTCCGGCGTCGTCTATGAGTTCCGTGTAGACCCTAATGTTATTAGTGTCGATATGTGAAAGAGGGTAACACTAAGTCAATTGTTCCGTCAATTCAAGGATGTAATCAGAGAGAATATAAATGTTCGTTTATAATCGAGACATTAGAATAAATAATAATAATTTAATTAAATCGAGATGGTATTTCAAATTTAATTAAAATAGAAACGAGACAAAATTGGACTACGGCCACGACGCCCATTGAGCGCCACGGTGCCACGTGTCCAGTGGGTCCGAAGTGACACACTCTGCATCGGTTTCTGGGCCAGGCCCACTTGGGAACCCTAACTGATTTTTGCAGCTATAAATAGAGGGTTCAATTATTATTTTAACACACTCAATTCACTTGAATTATTTTCTGTTGAAACTCTGTCGGATTTTCTAGCTTTCCGAAAGAGTAATTACATTGGAGTCTTGACTTGCAAATCGAGGAACGGTTGCGTGCTCACCCTTGGTATACACTTAAAGAAAAAAAATTCAGATTTGCAAATTGTAAGTGTTATATCAACGCATTACAATTTCTATGTGTTTTCATTATATAATCATCCATCAGTTTGACTGATCGTCGGGTTTGAAATATAAATTTTCAAATTCCGCTGCGTGTCCGAACCCGATAAAACCCTACCCGCATAAGCGCTCGTCATCTCAAAGCCTTAACTTAACTTAATCTAAAACCTTTCAAGCACGACAAATGACTTTGTCTTTCCTTAGAGCCTCCAAATGCCCCCAATCAATTCAAAAGTATATTCTACGGTGTTAAACGAGTTCAACACTACCATATTGTAATATAAAAGAAGCAAGCCAAAAAGACAATAAAAAGTTAAACAATAGTACCGGGACCAAACTTTGAAATTGATTCCAAAATTGGGCTACTCATTCCTTAAAGGTTCCAAATCTAAAATTACAACTTAATCTAACCTCAATTCGACCTTCAAATCATCAATTAATCGCCT
Source organism: Przewalskia tangutica (assembly GCA_029844215.1). Taxonomy (NCBI): domain Eukaryota; kingdom Viridiplantae; phylum Streptophyta; class Magnoliopsida; order Solanales; family Solanaceae; genus Przewalskia; species Przewalskia tangutica. The sequence goes on along the minus strand of CM056720.1, from coordinate 136,077,129 downwards.
CTTAACTTGGCTAATAATCTCATTTTTATACTATGAAATCACAGAAGCATCTAATTTAAGCGGGTACTTCATTGTAATATTCAGTTCCAAGTAGAATCCTTGCCCAACTGGGTCTTACGCAATCACAAAGAGCAATCTGACATAGACCCTACATGATTGCGGTCAACGACATCGCAACCGTGTTGACCATCTCCCTCCTCTTCGTGAACAGTCTCCGCGAATGTGATGCACAACTACTGCACCAGATTTTTTTTTTTGGTGCAACCCAATTATGGTTTAAGCCTCCGAACTCACCCAAATCCCTCGGGTTGCACGAATATACTATAGGAACCTTCAAATCACAATAGTGTTCTGAAACGCACCGGAGTCCCTTGTGTCACCCATACATGTAAATCATAAAATACAAAATGAACCTATGAGAAGTCTTCAACAACAATAATAATATACCAGTGTAATCCTACAAGTGGAATATGGGGAGGGTACATCGTACGCAAATCTTGTAGAGAGGTTATTTCCGATATACACTCGACTAAGGATAAAACAAAAACAAAGCAAGTCAAAATGGAAAAACTGCTATAACTATAACAAAACAGTACATTAACCGAATAACGAGAGAAAGAAGGATTCTAAAACCTAACTACTGAACGAGTCATTACATCAGAGTTATTGGAATTTGAGAATTAAGCTAGCTTGATAGAGATGACAATTAGTGGCTATGTCATCATTATCATCAAGGAGGTTAAGTTGTGAGAGAAAGTTGAGTACAAAATATAATTTGATCTTGATATAATGAAATTGACAATCTTTAAATCTAAGGACTTTCAAACTCAGAACTTCAGGATAATATATTGGACTTCAAACCCTCCTCATATTGTGTCAATTCTAGGACACTATGCTGCAGTTTTAAGTTATGAAACTGATCCAAAGATAGTGGCCCAGTGGCCATTAGTCAAATTTGTGGCCTTAGGGTCACAAGTTCGATTCTCGACGGATACGTTCTCCGGGGCATATGTCTCGTATTAAAGCCTGGTAGCTTAACCGCGCGGGCATGTTGCAGTGTGGGTTTGATACTCCCTCAGACAATCCCTCGCCGGGCCTGACCTTGTAGCATTGATCCGTTGGTGGCGATCGACATCGAACGCGGCACACATCCCGCGATTTACCCCGAGACCTGGATTATCAAAAAAAAAAAGGTTATAAAACTGAATTTAAGGCAATATCAATTCTAGGACACTATTGGAATTTTAAGGTACAAAAATTTAACTTTAAGGCAATATCGTGGAGTTGATAGAAAATGATACTCCCTTTATTTCAAAATATTTGTCTTAATTTCTTTTTTAATCTATTTTTTTTAAAAATGTCTCTTTACTTATTTGACAACTCTTTAATTAATATATTTTTAGTTAACAACCACAAATTTTCTAAAAAAAACTACTTTCTTAAATTAAGTGTCAAGTTAAAATCAAACAAATATTCTTATATGGAGGGAGTAAATCTAACCCTTTTCAATTATTTCATATTAAAATAAAAATATTTTTTATTTACTTTTAAATTTGTCGCTATATTTCAATTATGATGGTTATATATTAAAAATATTTTGTTGCTGTTACTCATCCGGATCCCCCCGTTGTGTTTGGTCCTCCGTTAGCTGCCAACCCACCTCAGTTGCATAAAAAAGATTCATAACAAAACAGAAGTTTGTTATATTCCTTAAAACCTTTGACACACAGCTTCAAAAATTGTCAGGTAGATGGACTCCGAAAAGGTTTCAGTTTGGGATTTGCTAGATGTCCCAATAGGAAAGTTGCCCCCTCACCTTGAACTCCAAAGAACTCGCCTTCTTTGTGGTTCTTTAGCTCACACTAATGTAAAACCTCTCACCTTTTTTCTTGATTTCTTGATGAATGTTATTGCATTGTGCAGGTGCGGACCTAGAAAGGGCCCATTAGACAAAAAATTACACTATGTATACATTTTATGTATATATTGTTAGAATTCATGTAATTTATGATTACTTATAAGGCAATAACAAGAGTAAAGAAAGAGAATAATAATATTATTGATAGTGAATTGGTAAGTAAAATAAAAGTAACTACATCCCTTTATATATGGTCTAATACATAAGACATAATGTTAGAATTCCGATGTGGGACATTTTGCAATGTTAACATCCAGAGAAACATCATAACCAACGTAGTCATATAATCTCACACGTAGTAGAAGTCATATCACGATACTCTGCCTCGGTTGAAGAGCGAGAAACAATATCTTGTTTCTTACTTTTCCATGAAATGAGTGAATCTCCTAAAAATACATAATAACCAGTAGTGGATTTTCGATCAGTCGGGTTACTAGCGCAATCTACATCATAAAATGGACGAAGCTCTAATGATGAGGTTGATGGAAACAAGAGACTTTGATAAATCGTTCCTCGGAGATAGCGAAAAATACGCATAATCGCAACCCAATGTACAGATGTAGGAGAATATATAAACTGACTGACAATGTGAACAACATATGCAATGTCAGAGCGAGTAATGGTAAGGTACACCAGGCTACCCACAACTGAACGATATAAAGTGGGATCAGGAAGAGGATCCCCGTCACTAAGGGTATAACAAACATTGACCTCAAGAGGAGAGTCAACAATACGAGTATCTGTGAGACGAGCTCGCTCAAGAATATCTGCAGCGTACTTAGACTGAGAGAGGAGATACCTCTTCTCAGAATAAGTAAGTTACCTCAATGCCTAAAAAGAAACGTAGATGACCAAAATCTTTCATCTCAAAGCGACAAGACAAAGTGGATTTTAGGTTTGTGATACCATCAATATCATCACCTGTAATGATCATATCATCAACATACAAAAAAAGTAAAATATGGCCTGCCGGGGACGATCTAACAAATAACGCCGAATCATGAAAGATTGAAATAAACCTAAGAGAAGATACTACAGTGGAAAACTTGTCGAACCAAGCTCTTGGGGCTTGTTTGAGACCACACAAAGCATTCTTAAGCCTGCATACCTGTCCTGGATTATGTGATACACCAGGTGGAGGGACCATGTAGACTTCCTCTTGAAGATCCCCATTCAAAAAGACATTTTTAACATCTATTTGTGAAATATGCCAATGACGAACAGAGGCTACTGCAATAAGAACCCGAACATATGTCATCTTTGCAACAGGTGCAAAAGTCTCCTCATAATACATATCATACTCTTGAGCAAAGTCCTTTGCAACCATACGAACTTTATATCGTTCAATAGAACCATCAGACTTGGTTTCAATCTTGTACACCCATAGAGAACCAATAATTTTCTTACTAGATGGTAGAGAAACTAAATCTCAAGTACCAGTTATGTCCAAAGCAGACAATTCCTCACTCATAGCCTTTTGTCAAAGAGGATCACAAGCTGCCTCAGAGTAAGAGGTAGGATCACAAAGAGAATTAATATAAACTAAAAAAGAGGCGAATGATGGAGAATAGCAAGAATAATCATAATCGGATACCTGAGTAGATCGAGTAGTGCATTTAGGATAGCGAGGTGGATCTGGATCTGCAATCACAAGAGGTTCTGGAACAATCGTAAGAGGGGGCTGAGTATCAATATCATAGGACCTGCCGAAGACTGAGAAGGAATAGATGATATAGATGTAGAATCAGATGGACAATCAGTAGTAAAAGGATCAATATCAACAAGGTCAGATTTTGATATGCCATGTGAAGTAGATGAAATGGAGAAAAAAGGAACATGCTCAATAAAAGAAACATTACTAGAAACATACAATTTTCCAGAAACTGAATCATGACAACGATAACCTTTTTTGCCCAACCCCATATCCAAGAAAAACACAAATAGCGACACGAGATGATAACTTAGTACGCTAATACAATAGGAATCCTAGTCCTACTTACAAGAGGAATCCTAGTTTATCATAATTATATATCACTAATATTTACACAATATATGGGATATATTCTAATTATGGTGGGGATGACAATTACACACATTTACACATCCCCTCAGTCGGAGCGGGAGGAGGCCGGACGCTGATACTGGATCTAAAGTCAAGAAATAACTGTCTGGAAAGTCCTTTGGTAAATATATCTGCATATTGATAGGATGAGGGAATATGTAACACTCTGACATGGCCTAGCGCAACTTTCTCACAACGAAGTGTAGGTCTATCTCAATGTACTTGGTTCACTGATGTTGAGCCGGGTTGTGAGAGAGATATATGCCAGAGATGTTATCACAGTACATAGATGCCTGACGCAAAGAACACTGAAGCTCTAACAGTAAATTTCTGAGCCAAAAAATCTCAGCAACTACATTTTCAACGCCTCTATACTCAGTCTTGGAACTAGAGCGAGTTAGGGTATCATGTCGCTTGGCAGACCATAAAATCATATCCCCTAAGAAAACACAAAAGCCGGAGGTGAAACGTCGCGTGACCGGACACCCTGCCCAATCTGCATCCGTATATGAGAGCAACCTGTTTGGTGCAGAGGGGTATATGTGCAAACCATAATCAAGTGTGCCCTTAATGTATCAGATGATACGCTTAAGGGCAGTGGAATGAGACTCTCTGGGGGAATGCATGAATAGGCATACTTGCTGAACATCATAAGAAATGTCTGGCCTTGTAAATGTGAGATACTTGATGCGCAATTTATGCACACAATAACGCAAGTGCACGTATCGTGACAAGTAATATAGTCTAGGTAAGACCGAATATCGTCCTCAGGGACTGGTTTTCAAGTACCGATTATCTATTCTTTAGTTTCTATTTGGTTAACGTTAATTGAGTTGGAATTCTAAACTAATAATGCAGGAAATAAACTAATTATGAAAATACTTTGATTTAAATCAGTTATGATGGAGAATTAGGGCTTCCAAGATCATCAACTATCCACTCTATTCAATCCTTAATACAATTAGACTAACTTCTTCTTCAACGTTAAGATAGCAGGTTAACTAGACCGTTTTATACTCCTGTTAAGGTAATATAAACACTCAACCCCAATGGAGAACCCTTCTACCTTTCGGTGACAAGATTGACTACAAAAGAGGATTAAGAGCAATAACCTATTAAGCTACACAAGTATCGGGGTACTTTCGTCCACAATTTAAACCTATGTTTATTCAACTGTAGCATATTCACAATCTCCCCTTTCGGATTTCTATTAGAACTCATATAAGTGATGATAACTAGTGATCAATTAATTATCAAGCAATCAAAGCAATTATTGAATAAATCTTAAATAAGTGAAGAAGAAACCAAACTAATATATTAATTCATGAATAAGAGTTTCAAGTGAATCACAAGAAAATCCCTAATAAAGTAATTAGCTCCTAGCCATAGTCACGTTAGGAACTAATATAATCTCCATACATGAACTGAAATAAACAAAGCAAAAAGAAAGAAAAGAAAATACTCAAGAACAAGTCTCCAAGCCTTCTAGCATCCAAGGATTGTGTTGTGGAATATTTACAAGATGGAATGGAATGGTGGATGGAGAGTGGAATGGTGGATGGAGAATGGAATGGGTGATGAAGGATGAAGGATGGATGAATTCTTGTAATGATGTAGAGACTATTTATAACCCAAGAATCTTTTAGGTAAAGGGTTAGGGATTATATAGGTAGGAAGGTTATGGAATCCTTTTAGGTAAAGGGTTTAGAAAAAGTTATGAAAAAGGGTTAAGGAATATGTAGGTAGGAAAGGTTATGGAATCCTTTTAGGTAAAGGGTTTAGGAAAAGTTATGGAAAAGGGTTAAGGAATATGTAGATAGGAAAAGTTATCCCTTTTGGACTCTGAAAATGTGTCAAATTCGGCCTAAAAACTCAGAAATCCCGCGTCGGCGCCGCGGCCCTGCAATCCGGCGCCACGGCGCCTGAAAATCAGAGAGCTTCGGACGACTTCAGTGGTCGGCGCCGGTGACGACATTCTTCCGGATTTTTCGTTTCTTCGTCCTTTGTTCGTCCGGTCTTCGTCTGATCTCCTCTATACTTCCCGGAACTTCTTAGGTTTCATTTCTTGGCCCTTTTAGTGTGCAATTCCATCTCATTTATGCTCATTTCATCTCCTTTTCGTCATTTCTCCATTTCTGACCGCTGTGACACAAAAGAAAGGAAAACAACCCTAATACTATACTAAACATAAATGAAATGAGTAAAATACTAACTAAAAATGACTCAAAAGGTGTATATAAAATACACCGATTAAATACCCCCAAACTTAACCTTCGCTCGCCCTCGAACAAAGATAAAAAATATAAACAAAGACACGAAAGAAAGTAAAATGACTCAAAGACACTGATCATTTTGCTGCACAATTGTCACTTAGAAAAGCATGAAGGTTAGTAGGATAATATGTAGGAACATATAGCATGAATTTTTAGCATTCTAAACACTCAAGTCAGATATTTCGCAAATTCAATTTAATCATGCTCAATGGAAGTAAGAATACCTAACTATGCTTGTCAATTTCAAAATCATATGACATGTTCACTTGCTATTCTCCACTAATCATGGATATATATATTAGAGATCTTCAGGGCTTTTCAGGGTTGTAATGTAGGCTTAGGCAGGGGTAGGTAAAAATAGGCATTTAGGCTCAATTTACGTACCATAAACTCTTTTGCTTTAAATTCTTCCATTTTCTTTTGATTTTCTTTTTCACTTCATACCTATCTTTCCCCTCTTTTGTTTTGAGAGAATGAAGTGTATTATGAATAGCCGACACCCCCAAACTTAGGCTTTTGCCTATTTATTATTTCTTTTTCATTGGGATGCATAAAAAATTATTCACTCTTTTTTTTTTTCTTTTTCAACACTTTGTATTCCAATATCTCAATTTTTTCCACTTATGACACAAATATGGAATTATAGGGTGTCAAAGAAAGATCTTATTTTTAGGCTCAAAGGGGCTGACTAGGGATATAATTTGAATGTCAGGGATAGGCAAAAATTGTAAGAAAGGGCTAACAAAGAAATGTCCGAGTCATTTCCCTAACATGCATATCCTAACTATTTCGCATCAAATAGCAAGCAAACAGACACATAGGTTTAATCATTAACAATGCACAAATCAAGAAAGATACCCCAAATAGTTCGATTTCATGAATTTTTGGCATATCTAACCTAAGCGTTCAGATGGTTACTTCTAATTCCATTACATTATTCTACTTTACTTCACTAGGCGTTTCAAGTAACTACAGCATGCATGATCTTAAAAAAAAATTATGACTAAAAAAAAATACTCAAAAATACCAAAACAAATCAAAAAGACTCAAAAACAATAAAACACCCCCCCAAACTTAAATCACACATTGTCCCCAATGTGTGCAAGACTCAAAAAAATAGGGACAACTTACTGACACAACACAGTGGTCATAACGGAGGTCTGGGAGGAAAAATTCTGGAATTTGCACGGAATATGACTCTCTGAAGTTCCGGCGCCACGACGCTGATTCTGGGAGCCGCGGCGCTGACGACGACTTTTCCTTTTTTTCAGCGTTTTTGCTCCTTTTTTCTCGGTCCGCTCTAGTCCACCTGTCATCCAACAACACAAAACAAGAACCCAAGACCGTGAGACTGTTCAAGACAAAATAAAACAACTAAAACAAAAATTTAAAATAACATAATTAAAAAAAAACATTGGGTCGCCTCCCAACAAGCGCTGTCTTTAACGTCTTTTAGCCGGACGCAGTTAACCTTTACGAGTACCCATTGGATCCTTCTGCGAACTGCTTTCAATCCGCATAGTTATTGTTGCAGGTCTCACTTTTTCTACAACAATCTTTTCAGCTAAGGGCTTCAGATATAAGATTATCCCTCAAGTACACAAGACATGCTTGTCTTTTAGGCTCTCTCTAATGTAGGGATCAGTGGGATTCCCAACACATCTCAACTCTAGGGGGTGCCCTTGATGGTATGGACTTCCTATTTGGGGATCATGATGGCCATTGGTGGTATTTCTTTTGTAATAGGTACAGGAAAAAGAATTTCCAAAGAATTCAAGAAGGTGAATAATTGGATCTCAGTAATCTTTTCCTTCTCTACACCAACTATCTCGCCAGATTCCTCAACAGCTGGGTGTGGTTCAGGTTCCTCAATTTGCTTATCACTTTCCACAACGGTGTCGCTAGGCAGACTTTCTTGAAGTGTACTGCTCATCCTATCCATTAGTTGCCCTATTTATGTCTCCAAATTTCTGAGGGACACTCTTGTCTCATCCATAAACTGAGTTTGGCACTTGGTGAGCCTGAGTATGCCTGCCTGCAACTCATCTAGATCTTCCTCTGGAACCTGTTGGTTAAGCTGTTGTTGATGACTCCACTGCCCCTGATAGAAGTAGTAGTCCATAGACATGTATATATATATTTTTTTGTTTTTTTTCTTCAAATTTAACCTATAAAAGAAAAAAACAACAAAAGGTGATAAAAAGATGCTCGCAGAACAAGTTAGAAACTTGTTCTTGGAGCAACCAAATTAGAAATAAGAATAGATAAATCGATATTGAAAGTACGCCAATCCCCGGCAACGGCGCCAAAAACTTGATGCGCGATTTATGCATACACTAAACGCAAGTGCACGCATCGTGACAAGTAATATAGTCTAGGTAAGACCGAATATCTTCCTCAGGGACTGGTTTTCAAGTACCGATTATCTATGCTTTAGTTTCTATTTGATTAACGTTAATTGAGTTGAAATTCTAAACTAATAATGAAGGAAATAAACTAATTATGAAAATACTTTGATTTAAATCAGTTATGATGGAGAATTAGGGCTTCCAAGATCATCAACTATCCACTCTATTCAATCCTTAATACAATTAGACTAACTTCTTCTTCTACGTTAAGATAGCAGGTTAACTAGACCGTTTTATACTCCTGTTAAGGTAATATAAACACTCAACCCCAATGGAGAACCCTTCTACCTTTCGGTGACAAGATTGACTACAAAAGAGGATTAAGAGCAATAACCTATTAAGCTACACAAGTATCGGGGTACTTTAGTCCACGATTTAAACCTATGTTTATTCAACTATAACATATTCACAATCTCCCCTTTCAGATTTTGATTAGAACTCATATAAGTGATGATAACTAGTGATCAATTAATTATCAAGCAATCAAAGCAATTATTGAATAAATCTTAAATAAGTGAAGAAGAAACAAATTAATATATTAATTCATGAATAGAGTTTCAAGTGAATCACAAGGAAATTCCTAACAAAGTAATTAGCTCCTAGTCATAGTCACGCTAAGAACTAATATAATCTCCATACATGAACTGAAATAAACAAAGCAAAAAGAAAGAAAAGAAAATACTCAAGAACAAGTCTCCAAGCCTTCTAGCATCCAAGGATTGTGTTGTGGAATATTTACAAGATGGAATGGAATGGTGGATGGAGAATGGAATGGTGGATGGAGAATGGAATGGGTGATAAGGATGAAGGATGAATGGATGAATTCTTGTAATGATGTAGAGACTATTTATAACCCAAGAATCCTTTAGGTAAAGGGTTAGGGATTATGTAGGTAGGAAAGGTTATGGAATCCTTTTAGGTAAAGGGTTTAGGAAAAGTTTTGGAAAAGGGTTAAGGAATATGTAGGTAGGAAAGGTTATGGAATCATTTTAGGTAAAGGGTTTAGGAAAAGTTATGGAAAAGGGTTAAGGAATATGTAGGTAGGAAAAGTTATCCCTTTTGGACTCTGAAAATGTGTCAATTTCGGCCCAAAACTCGAAATCCTGTCGCGCACCGCTGCGCCACGGCGCTGAAAATCGAGAGCGGATGGCTTGATGGTGGCGCAAGGCCACTGCTGCCGCTTGCGCCGGTGACGGCATTCTTCCGGATTTTTCGTTTCTTCGTCCTTTGTTCGTCCGGTCTTCGTCTGATCTCCTCTACACTTCCCGAAACTTCTTAGGTTTCATTTCTTGGCCCTTTTAGTGTGCAATTCCATCTCATTTATGCTCATTTCATCTCTTTTTCATCATTTCTCTATTTCTGACCGCTGTGACACAAAAGAAAGGAAAATAACCCTAATATTATACTAAACATAAATGAAATGAGTAAAATACTAACTAAAAATGTCTCAAAAGGTGTATATAAAATACACCGATCAATACTGAAGTGCACCTGCAAGGCTCCTATACAGAGTAGGATCGGAGACTGGAGCATCATCCATAGCACTAAGCTTAGATTTCGAATCGACTGGAGTAGGCATAACTTTGTAATTCTCCATCTTAGCCCTGTACACAATCTCCTCTGCATACTTACGCTCATGTGGTTGTAAGATCTGGTCACTGATATCCCGAAAAAAATAACTCAGTTTTCCCAAATCAGTCATTGCAAATTCAGACTTAAGCAAGACAATAATCTTATTTTCAACCCGTCAAAGGAGGCAGTAAGAATAATGTCATCCACGTAAAGTAACAAGTAAGCAGTGTTACTACCTCGATGAAAAATAAAGAGTGATGTATCACTCTTGCTGCACACAAACCCAATCTGTAAGATATACCTGGCAAATCGATCATACCACGCACGGGGGGCCTGTTTCAGGCTATATAGTGACTTATGGAGACGACACACATAGTGAGGAACTGCTGGATGGGTGAACCCAGACGGCTGATGCATGTAGACTGTTTCTCTCAGATCTCCATGTAAAAATGCATTCTTCACATCAAGTTGATGGATCAGCCAGTGTTTTCCCATTGCAATGCTCAAAATGTGCGAATGGTAGCCGGTTTGACAAACAGGCTTAAGGTCTCACCACAATCAATGCCCTCCTACTGATTTGTGTCATTAGCCACAAGTCGTGCCTTATACCTCTCAAGATCTCCACTGTCTCTGAATTTGTGACGAAATAGCCACATGCAACGGATCACATTCACCCCCTCAGGTCTAGGAACTAGATCTCATGTGTGATGTTTAGTTAAAGCATTAAATTTCTCATACATATCTGCATTCCAATTATTGGGATGATAGCCACGTGTCCACGCAAGTGTATGTATTGTTACAAGTAATATAGTCTGTAAGACCGAATATCGTCCACAGAGACTGGTTACCAAGTATCGAACTTTTAAACTTTGGTTTCTATTTGGCAATCGATAAATTGTTTGGTTTTATAACTAAGACTATAATTAAAGTGAAGTGCATGAATTTAAACTAAGGTTGATAATACTTTGGGTTTATAACAGTTATGAAGGGAATAGAGCTTCCAATCTCCTCAACTATCGACTCTTTCACTTGTTAATGCAATGCTAATGGGTCTTCTTCTTATTAAGATCGCAAGTTAATTAGTCTGTCATCATATTCCGATTAGGATATACTAGCGCTCAATCTTGTGCAGAAACCTTCTATATTTCTATGATAGGTTTTACCACACAAGAGGATTAAGAACAGTAACCTTAAACACTACACAAGTATCGGGGTATTTTCGTCCACGATTTTTCATTTGGTGAGTGGGGACGGTGTGAGGCTGTGTCGTCTGAGTGGGAAGAGCCGAGACTGAGGGATTGGTTGGATATGAAGAAGGAGGTGGCGACGCCGTGATCAAGGGCCGCGACACTAGAGGAAATCTGCTCGCAGGAGTTTTGGCGTTGTGGCGCCAAATCACAGGGCCGCGGCGCTGTCGACTGACAGTCCTCTCTGAAGTTTTGGCGCCGCGGCGCCTCATCACAGGGTCGCGGCGCTGTCGACGGTAACTCAGGACTCTGCTCGCAGGAATTGTGGCGTCGCGACACTGACGCTGAAGAAGAACCACTGGGCAGAGAGGGTAATTCTGCGACAGTGCTATGATCTAGTTAACTGAGAATGATGGGAGAGATGGAAGGCTCGTCAAGAAAAGAGTAATCCGGTTTTTGGAACTTTTTAAGATTCGAAAACGGGAATGTGGTCTCGTCGAATGTGACGTGACGAGATATGTGAATTTGACGAGTAGACAAGTCATAACATAGATAGTGTCACGCCCCGAACCCCGGGGCCGCGACTGGTTTCCTACCTGGGCACCCTTCTATTCATACAACACAATAAACCGCTGAAGATAAATAACACTTTTGTTTTTCTTAAACAAAGGCAAAGCCGATAAGGCTGCCATAATATAAGTCACCCGAAAGGGTCTACATTGTTCAACAATGTAAATACAACTCTAGCCAGTCCATCTCATATATGAATACAGACCTCTAAGATTTTGGACAAATACTATGACGGGACAAGACCCCGCCGTACCTCTGAATATACCTAGCAATAATGACAAGCTCCGGAATATTGGAGCTATCCCATAAAGCTGAACAAGGATCCTAAGCTCGCGGATCCACAACTGAGTACCTAGACCTGCGGACATGAATGCAGCCCCCGGAGAAAGGGGGGTCAGTACAACAATAATGTACCAAGTATGTGAACATAAGGTACTGTAAATAAACTCATAACAAGACAAATATGACAGAGACAAGTATGAAAATTAAATACTAGATCCAACCGTGTCATGTAGCAGAAGAGTACCTTTTCAAAACGAGACTTATAACATAGTCATGGACGCACTCACATGGTTTCAAATATACTTTTTTTCTTCAAACAAGAGTCATGAAATAAGATTCCAACTATCCCACTTTCAAAAATAAGAAATTATGGACCTTCTCACATAATCTCAACTATCACATTTTCAAATAAGAAATTATGGACATTCTCACTATCTCAACTATCATATTTTCAAATAATGAATTATGGACATTCTCACATAATCTTAACTATCACATTTTCAATCAATGAATTATGGACATTCTCACATAATCTCAACTATCACATTTTCAAATAATGAATTATGGACATTCTCACATAATATTAACTATCACATTTTCAAACAATGAATTATGGACATTCTCACATAATCTCAACTATAACATTTTCAAATAATGAATTATGGACATTCTCACATAATCTTAACTATAATCACGATCATGGACTTATCTCACATGATCTAAATACAATCACAATCATGGACTTATCTCACATGATCTAAATACAATGACAATCATGGACTTATCTCACATGATCTCAATACAATCACAATCATGGACTTATCTCACATGATCTAAATATAATCACAATTATGGACTTATCTCACATGATCTAAATACAATCACAATCATGGACTTATCTCACATGATCTCAATACAAGTCGTACGTATACGTATAATATCCATGGGATTCAATCCCCAAAGCACTATTAGGGAATTGCACCCAAAATCAATATTTACAACAACTTTCATTACTTCCTAACGACTCTTACCAACATCCCCCATAAGACTTGGTAAGAACTTAGGCATAATTAAGACAAGTATAGCTTCATAATAAAGTTATGTATACTCCAATAACAAGGCAAGTTTTTATGTCAGCAACAGAAACCCAAGCTTATGGAATTGTTGATCTTGTAGCGGTTGAATGAAAATAACATTGATTTCGCGTAAATCTGTGATTTGATATTTTATCTTCGAATTGAATATTCTATTAAATAGAAGTAATTCATAATCATTCGGTTAGGATCAATCTAAACCAATCCATCATACATATTATATATACGATTCAACATGCCAACTATTAAACAACTTATTAGAAATACAAGACAGCCAATCAGAAATGTCACGAAATCCCCCGCTCTTCGGGGGTGTTTGCTGCATTTTTCTGTAATACCAATTGTTTATGTGACTCTTGTTGCTCCCATTCTAAAATCATCGAGTTTGTGAAAAAAAGAAGGGCTTTGTTGGCGGGTTTAACATGCACTTCACATAATCAAGTCACATATACTTCATATAATCTAGTCTCTTATACTCACGTATACTCCAATAACAAGGTAAATATACTTCACATAATAAAGCCACATATGCTTCATATAATCTAGTCTCTTATACTCATGTATACTCCAATAACAAGACAAATATACTTCACATAATCAAGCCACATATGCTTCATATAATCTAGTCTCTTATACTCACGTATACTCCAATAACAAGGCAAGTATACTTCACATAATCAAGTCACATAACTTGAAAAATAAAGTCTCATAATCTTTTAAAGAAAACAAGTCTCATAACTTTAAATCAAATCTCTTAACTTTAGAAATCAAGTCCCATAACTTGAAAAATAAAGTCTCATAATCTTTTAAAGAAATCAAGTCTCATAACTTTAAATCAAATCTCTTAACTTTAGAAATCAAGTCTCATAACTTGAAAAATAAAGTCTCATAATCTTTTAAAGAAATCAAGTCTCATAACTTTAAATCATATCTCTTAACTTTAGAAATCAAGTCTCATAACTTGAATCATAGTCCTACTTACAAGAGGAATCCTAGTTTACCATAATTACATATCACTAATATTTACACAATATATGAGATATATTCTAATTATGGTGGGGATGACAATTATACACGTTTACACTAGGGATGACAACGGATAGGATCTGGACCGGATCTTACTAGATCCAGATATGTTTTTCATACATGTATCCAGATCCATCGGATCCACTGGGTCCACGGATCGGATCTGAATTCACATCAAGTTTGATGGGATAAGGTGTGATATTAATCATATTATATAACTTCAACCAAACAAAATATAAATTTAATTTTAGACTTAATCTTAAAATATCTCGCCTTATCCGACCAACTGACCCCTTAGTTATCCTATTGATCCGGTCTGTATTATTATACTGAATTTCTGTCTAGTCGATCAATACTTCTTTTAAGATCGCTGCTTGGAATTTCTGTGGTTATTATGATATATGGCGGTCGTAAAATTTGTGATTTTATTTTAAAGAGTGAGAATTATTGCTTCTTTTACTGACCACTCACAAATTGTTGATCAACATTATTAGAGTACTAACTGCCATTTGCTTTTTTATTGACCACTAACAAATTATTGATAAACAAACATTAACACAGGAGAAATTAGTGATAAACATTAATATTACTATTTCACCTTAGGGAAAACAAGGTAAAGGCTTCCGTTTTAATATTCAGATTATTTTGAATTTTTATTATTATAATAGAGAAACTATACATTTAACATGTTGTTATACAAATATACTGGAATCTAATCTAAGTTAATATAATCATCGGGCTGGTCTTATGGATATATAAATGTATAATGTATTTAATAACAAACGGATCCACTGGTCGGATCTGGACCGGATACGGATCTCAAAGACAATATTCATATCCAGATCCGATCCATCATAAACGGATCTGGGCCCGATCCGAATTCGTCGGATCCAAATTTTGAAGATTCATATCCTATAAAACGGATATGGATTCACCGGATCCAGAATCAGTTGTCATCTCTAGTTTACACCAAGCATTTTGTAAATCATATTATGATATGCTTAATATATTTCATGATAACGACGCTAAATTTGTAAATCTCTAGTTTACACCAAGCATTTTGTAAATCATATCATTAATAGATTTCATGATAACGAAGACGACCCTCTGTATTTTTGATAAACAAGATCATCATTTCTGCTCATATACTAAAAATATAGTCCAACAAATAGCTCATACACACTTCTAACTTGGCCCATCATATATAAATGGTCCAATAAAATTTTCCATACAAATAGGAGAAGCATTCCTATTTCCTTGTCTTATTTTTCATAGGAAGTAAAATTGCATTTATAGGTCGAGAATCTGGATGCTTTGAATAAAGTGTTGTGTCTTCATATTAACAATTTGTAGATGAATTCTACCTTAAATAAACCTTTTTCTTCTATCAAAATTCATACCTTTTTTTTGTTGAGTTTCACGACGCTAAATTCATCATAAGCAAACCAATTATTTGGATATGTTGAAGCAATCCACTGGGAAAAGCTGTCAATTTGGATCGGAACATACAAGGGGAGAAATGAGAATTAATAAGTACTACAAAAATATAGTTGCCTTGTATGTTTCGGAGGAGATTAGAATTAAAATCCAATTGCATCTTGACATATAACACTAGTAGACGTGTACTAAAATATGTCCATATTGTATTTTATCATATTTAGTCTTATGTAATTATGGTAGAATTAGGATCTCTATTGTATAAGAATTTTACAATGTACACTTATATATATTTTGTATTAATGTGAAAGACTCTCTAAGGGAGATTAATACAATCTTACATGATATCAAGAGCCAAACCCTAAACACAAATTCTTTCCTCTTTCTTTCTTTGTCTCGCCGCCCACCTAGGGTTGCACCCATCGGCGGCTTCCCCCCTACATGGTCGAGAACCACAAAATTACTACCTTGTCTTCTTTTCTTCTTCTTCAATACCTATAATCCACTATCATGACTCCTCTCACAACTCCCACAGCAGCCTCAACCTCATCCGTCGTCACCCCTACCATACCTAAATCGTCATTCTCACCCTCAGTTCATCCAACACTCACCGTCACCAACATCAAGACTTCATCCCCATAATTTTTTATCAAGAGAACGGTCATTATTCTCCATGGGTCGAACTATTTCGTATTCATGCATGTGTCTTGACCATATCGACGACTCTTTCCCTCGCCCCATTGAGGTTGATGACTCAACAAGGCATCGCCTAGACGCCGCAGTCAAACAGTAAATATATGGTACTATCTCTCAGGACTTTGTCCTCACTATCATGAAAACTGGCACCTCAGCCTATGAGTTATAGATTAGATTAGAAGAAATTTTTCAAGATAATAAGCATACTCGTGCTGTGTATTTGGAAGAACAATTAAATAATACACGCCTTCAAAAATTCTCTAACATATTTGACTACTTCAAGCAATTGAAACTGTTGGCAGACCAATTATCCAACGCAGGCACGCCTGTTTCCGAACGAAGATGGTTCTCCAACTAGTAGCAGGTGTTCCTAAGGGTGAGTATTATACACTCGCCACGACCACAACCAAAATGAATTGTCTGTTGACACGCCAACAATCAACACAACCCAGTACACCGACCACCCACCGTCGGACAACCACCACCAACGGTGTGGCCGCGGGGGTGGCAAAAGAGGAAAAGGTCACAGAAACGGATGAGGTGGTCGTGGCCGAGGCCGTGGAGGCAGGAACAACCAGGGGCAGCAGACTGCTACAGCTAACTGGGCAGGCCCAGACATTTAGCCCACATCGGCAGCTTGGGCTTCTGCCCCATATTTTTTCCATCTCCAATATCGGGCCCAGACTCCATTCCATCCGTCCCAAGCGACTTCCTTACAGGCGGGCATACTGGGTCCAGTCCTGGGTCACGGACCAACTGCTCAGCATCAGGCCCACTATACCCAGGCCCCGTAGCAGCAATTCCAAGGCCTGGCTCTCACTGATCTGGGCCCTGACTTCAACACTTTGACTATGCAACAACCCGATGAAAATTGGTACATGGATTTGGGAGCTACATTCCATCTCACCCGGTCTGCAGGTAACCTCTCTCGATTATTTTATTTAAATTCTCCATAATTTATTACAGTTGGAAATGGTCACCGCATTTCAATTCAGGGCTATGGTCATGCTTACACTCAACCACCTCACCCACCATTCTCCCTAAACAACGTCCTTTTTGCTCCAAATATTATAAAAAAAATTAATTTCTATTAAGAAATTTATTCGTAACAATTTTGTGTCTGTTGATTTTGACTCATTTGGTTTTATTGTGAAGGATCTGCGTACAGGGACTCCTCTTATGAGATGTAATAACACAGGGGACATATATCCTTTCACACCTTCTTCCGCTATCAGTCCTCGCTCACACACCTCTCTAATTGATATGTCTTTGTCAACTTGGTAGAATAGGCTTGGACACCCAGGAACTCTAGTTTTTAATTTTCTTAGAAGCAATAATTTTATTCGATGTAATGGGAAACTTGCCCAAATTTGCGTATCATGTCAATTAGGTAAACATATTTGCCTTCTGTTTAATTCTTCTGTTAGTGTTACGTTTGCTTCGCTTGATATTATTCATGTTGATTTATGGACATCTCCCGTTACTAGCTCTCTGGGTCACAAATATTATCTAGTATTATTGGTTAATTACTCTCACTTTCTCTGGATTTATCCATTATAATTCAAGTCGGAAGTCTTTGCCAAATTTCTTGAATTTTGTACTTTTATCAAAACGCAATTTCAAAGAGTCATCAAATCTTTTCAATGTGATAATGGCCATGAATTTAATAATTTCGCGTTTCAAAAGTTTTGCAAAAGTAATGACATGGTTTTTCATTTCTCGTGTCCTTACACCTCTCCTCAAAACGGCAAAGCATAACGTATAATTCACACCATAAATAACATAGTTCGTACTATCTTGTTTCATGCATCTCTCCCTCCATCTTTTTGGGTTTATGCAGGTAAAATGACAGAATACATCCTCAATATTTTACCTACTAGCACTCTTCATAACATGACCCCAACCGAAATATTATACTATTAGATCCCGTCATATGGTCACCTTAGGATTTTTGGTTGCTTATGTTACCCAAATCTCGCTTCTACTACTCCTCACAAATTAGCACCCCGAACCACTTTGTGTGCCTTCGTAGATTTCACATCTAATCATAGGGTTTACATATTCTACGATATGTCCAATCACAACATTCACATCTCCCATCATGTTACATTTGACGAGACAATTTTTGCTTTTGCCAATATTTAAAAATTTCCGAACACGGACTATACCTTTCTAGATTTCGATACCTCCCCAGTCATACTCACTGACCTACTCTGTCCACTGCTACAGTACGTCCGTTGACACCAATTACAATCGTCACTGCCACCTCCGACAGTGATTCTGACCTAGCTCCCTCATCGTCTTTCCAAAGAACCTCCATTGGACCTCGCACTATTGTTTCCCTGTCACATATGGTCACCCTCCAACACAACCACCAGAATAACCCACCGACGACCAGTGTGTCACCATCACCAGCCGCAGTCGCCAAACCCTCTCCCACCAACCCCGACACCCTTCCCAGCTTCAGAACCCCAACCCATCACACACCTAGTAACCAAATCCATACAACCATACCCAATTACCACTTATCAAGTCTGAATCCACCACCGACAACCTACCAAACGTCGTCTCTCTCACACCTCACTAACACTCTCGGACCTCCGACCACATCACCATACTTTGTCACTGACCCACAGACAACACCACAACAGATTACCCATCCATGTTCCATCGACCGAACCCAAATCAGTAACCCAAAACCACCAAATCAACAACACACCCATCCACCTACTATCCCCACATATCCAATGGAAACTCATTCCCAATACATGATTTGCAGGCTCAAAGTCCAGTTTAGCTTGTCCACACAAATAATTTTCCCTACTCCTAAAAACCTAAAATTAGCCAAACTAGACCCTAATTGGAATGCGGCCATGTGTGAGGAATTTAAGGTTTTGATGAAACAACACACTTGGGATTTGGTTCCTGGACCAGAAGGGGTGAATGTGATCCGATACATTGGTTTTCCTGTCACAAATATAGAGACAATGGTGAGCTAGAAAGGTATAAAACGAGACTTATAGCTAATGACACTAATTAACATGAGGGCATTGATTGTGGTGAGACATTTAGTCTAGTTATAAAACCGGATACCATTAGCACAGTTCTGAGTATTGTTATGGGAAAGCACTGGAAAATTCATCTGCTTGATGTGAAAAATACATTTCTACATGAGGATATGAAAGAAACTGTTTATATGCATCAATTGTCTGGGTTTGTCCATCCTGCAGCTCCCCAGTATGTATGTCATCTTTGTAAGTCACTTTATGATTTGAAACAGGCCCCCATCGAGCATGGTAGGATCACATTGTGTAGTACATTATGCAAATTGGGTTCGTATGCAGCAAGTGTGATACTTCTCTATTTATCTTTCATCGATGTAGTAATATTGCTTATTTATTGTTATATGTGGATGACATTGTGCTTACCGCCTCATCTGATTTGTTGAAAAATGAGATCAATACATTTCTTAAAACCAAATTTGTTATGACTGACTTGGGGAAGTTGCGCTATTTTTTTGGGGATATCAGTGATTCGTTCTGTAGATTCTATATTCTTGTGTTAGTGTAAGTATGTAGAGGAGATTGTATATAGGGCTAAAATGGAGAATTTCAAGATTATGTCTACTCCATTTAACTCTAAATCAAAGCTGAGTGCTTTGGATGGTGACCCCGTTTCAGATCCCACTCTCTACCGGAGTCTTGCAGGTGCACTACATTACCTCACTTTTATCAGGCCTAATATTGCTTATGATGTTCAGCATGTATCATGCATGCCCCCATAGAACCTCATTTAACTACCCTTAAACGTATTATCTGATATGTTAAGGGCACATTTGATTATGGTTTGCATCTATACCTCTCATCACCGACCAGATTATTGTCCTATAAGGATGTTGATTGAGTAGGTTGTCCGGAAACGCGACATTCCACCTCAGACTACTATGTGTTCTTAGGGGATAATCTTATTTCTTGGTCTGCAAAGAGACAAACCGCTTTATCCCGGTCGAGTATAGAAGAAGAATACAGAGGCGTTGCTAATATTATTGCTGAGATATGTTGGCTCTGAAACCTTCTTTTGGAGCTTCAGTGTCTCTTACGTAAGACGTCTTTGGTTTATTGTGATAACATATCGTCCATATATCTATCTATCTCATAGTCTAGTTCAGCATCATCGAACCAAGAACATTGAGATAGACATATACTTCGTTCGTGAAAAGGTCGTCATCGGTCAAGTCAAGGTATTGCATGTGCCTTCTTCGTATCAGTATGCAAATATATTCACAAATGGCCTTAATAGAAAGCTCTTTTTTCTATGTCTCGCCGCCCACCTAGGGTTGCACCCATCGGCGGCTTCCCCCCTACATGGTCGAGAACCACAAAATTACTACCTTGTCTTCTTTTCTTCTTCTTCAATACCTATAATCCACTATCATGACTCCTCCCACAACTCCCATAACAGCCTCAACCTCATCCGTCGTCACCCCTACTATACCTAAATCATATTTTTCACCCTCAGTTCATCCAACATTCACCGTCACCAACATCAAGAACTTCATCCCCATAATTCTTGATTAAGAGAACGGTCAGTATTCTCCATGGGTCGAACTATTTCGTATTCATGCATGTGTCTTGACCATATCGACGACTCCTTCCCTTGCCCATTGAGGTTTATGACTCAACATGTCATCGCCTAGACGCCACAGTCAAACAATAGATATATGGTACTATCTCTCAGGACTTGCTCCTCACTATCATGAAAACTGACGCCTCAGTCCGTGAGTTATGGATTAGGTTAGAAGATATTTTTCAATATAATAAGCACACTCGTGCTGTGTATTTAAAAGAACAGTTTAATAATACACATCTTGAAAATTTCTCTAACATATCCGACTACTGCAAGCAATTGAAACTGTTGGCGGACCAATTATCCAACGTAGGAACGCCTATTTCCGAAACAAAGATGGTTCTCCAACTAGTAGCAGGTCTTCCTAAGGGTGAGTATGATACCTGTTACACCTCGTAAGTTTAAGACGATAATTAAAAACATCATTAAGGATTAAGATTTCCAATTATCAAATTTAAATGTATTTTACGTGCTAATACAGATTAATTATTGGTAATGGTGAATACGACGCCAGAAATTTCTTTAATAATAATGGTTTATATATACACATATATTCCATCATGGATTAGTGACGTATATAAGATATGATGATAAGAATTTAAGGTAACGGGTGTTTGAGATTAATAGAAGTAGGATTAAGATTTATTACTTGGGGATTGTCTTGACTAAAGAAGGTTTTTAAGGGCCAAAGTGTAATTTTTAAAAACTATTTTCATATTTGGATTTAATACCCAAACCCTTTTCATTTCAATTATATTTTCATTCTTAAACACCCAAATCTTCATCTTTTCTCTCAATTCCAATCCGAAATCTCACTATCCATAGCCAAAAATTTAAGTCACATTGCCATCTTCTTACTAGATTAATTCATCACAATTAGAAGCCAAATTTTGACCCAAAACAGTGGCCAAATCGAGGCTACTGCCAGCAGCCCCTAGGTCTCGGTTTTTGTCCAAATTTTGCATGTTGCATGTTGGTTTGAAGTTGAAACGACGACCATTTAGCGAAGAAAAGCCGACGAAACCGTGGGTATCGCGGGCTGGGCAGTGATCTCGGCGAGGGACTGTTTTGGTAATTTAATTGAGGTAAAAATTCTTCCCTTAAGTTACAATTGAAGTGCATGTTGTTGTAGTTGAAGTATTGGGTTATGGTCGATAATTGCATGTTGGGAATTGGAAGGAAAGCTTAATGTTAATGCACTTGTGATATGGAATTGTTGATAGAGAAGTTGGATTAAGAAATTATTGAGCATGATTGTCCTACTTTAAAGGTCGTTCTTGTTAGATTATAATATAAGTTATGAAATTGTAAATACGTTGCGATGATCGTCAATACATATCTTAAAAGAGGTTAAAAGTAGTATATTGCAAACTAGAAGACTTGAGCTCTTGTTACTAATTGTTAGACTTGGTGGATTGCCTTAATGGACTATTTTCTTATTATGAATTAAAAGTTGGTGGAATATGATAGATAGGTGGTTTAATCACCTAAATTGTAGTTGGGATTAAATTCCATAAAGGTGGGAAGAAAGGTTGTATATATGGTATGTGTCAAGTATATGGGCTATTATGGTCATACTCGTAAGTAATGACTTATTGATTGGTTGGTTGGATTGTTGGCTGAATTGGATTGTTGGTTGGAGTTGAATTATTGGCTGATTTGGATTGTTGGAAAATTGTGGATACACACATAAACAAAGAAAATGCTGCCCAAATTTTTATAGAAATAAGGGAGCCGTTATTCATATAACTTATATTAGAAAATCAAAATTGACGAGCGTGTTATTCCTTATTATAGGTTGAAGTACTAGACGAGGCATACCTTAATATTGAGTTGATTAGTTCGCCTAAGAGGTATGTGAGCCTATCTTCCTTTCTTTTGGCATGATTTTGTGAATTATTGATTCTTCATTCGACATGAATATTATACAAGGGAATGTACGACGGACGTACATGACTCCTTCCTAGTCTTATTCATAGTAATCTGAGTTATGAAAAGTACATGTGATCTTCTTGTAAGAAGTTATTTAATGATTTTAATGAGAGTCAAAGAAATGATTTAAATTGCATACAGTTGCTCATGATATCTACTCGTGCTAAGAGTCATTTTTCCACTTCACCGCGTCCCGGGCCGGGCAGATTCGTGCATATATATCAGGATGATTCACCGCGTCCCTCACTAGAGGGCCGGGCAGTTTATGTATATATATATGATGATTCCACGGACAGACATCCGTGATGCGGGTACAGATACCCATGACAGTATATTCCACCGCGTCCCTCACCCAAGGGCCGGGCAGTTTATTCATTTATTTGCATCTGATGATTTTATGACTAAGCATTTAGCAATCGGTATGATTCTCATTCTTTTATGATACAGTTGACTATCTACCTTACAGGACACAATTTGATCTTATTTACATGATTTCATGCTTACATACTCGGTACATTATTTCGTACTGACCCCCCTTTCCTCGGGGGGCTGCGTTCATGCCCGCAGGTTCAGGTGTTCAGATAGGTGACCCTCCAGTCTAGGATTTCTGTACAGCAGTTGGAGAGCTCCTTTGTTCTGGAGCCAGCTAATTTGGTACATACCTTTATCTTTCAGACTTATGCATATTTTGGGCACGACGGTGTCCTGTCCCGTCATATGTCAGTATTGCACTCTTAGAGGTCTGTAGACAGTTGTGGGTTGGACGTTTGTACCTTGCTTTAGGTTGTAATGTTATTGTACTCTGTGTTGGGGCGTTCCCGGTTATACTTGTTGTTATCTAGTAGCAGCATTGTCGGCTTTCTTATTTTGACTATTCCTTTGTGTACATATGTTGGTTGGTGGCAGCCTAGTCGGCTAGCCTGTTATGATTGTTGTTCTGTTGTTGATTTGGCAGCCTTGTCGGCTAGCCCATTTTAGGGAGATGTTGTAAAAGCAGCGTTCTGCTGCCGAAATTTCTATAGATCTTGGTATTAAATGGATTAAGAGTGACAGGTCAGTATGACGTCCAATTAGGACGTTTAGTCGCGGCCCGTCGGGTCGGGACGTGACAAAAGTGGTATCGGAGCGGTTAGTCATCGGAATGTCTACAGACCGTGTCTAGTAGAGTTTTGTGTATGGGTATGTTGTGCACCATACTTATACACAGGAGGCTGCCAGACATTTAGGATTGTTTCTATTCTTCCATCTCTTAGATCCTGCTATAGAGCTATGTTGTTAGGATGATCCGTTTTCTGATAGTTTACTATATTTACAGCTATGCCTCCGAGGAAGGCGCCAGTGGCCCAGAAGGGCAAATCTATAGTAGGGAACACTAGTCGATGCGGAGAACTACTGAGTCCCGCATGCGATCTTACGAGTGTGCCCCGATGACGAGTTACGCTTGTCACGATTCGAGGCTCCTCTCGTGGGCAACATCACCCGTATCCGAGACTCCAGTACCTGAGCCTTCAGTTCCCCTGCCAGGGGCACAATATGGAGATTTGAGAGAGACAGTCCAGCTATTGGCAAGGATAGTAGCGAAGCGGACTTACGGCGTAGCGATTAACCCAAGGCGAGCAGTTTGAGGGTTAGAGACTTTCTGAGTTGCAGTCCGCCGGAGTTTTATGGGTCAAGGTCCGAGGATGATCCTCATGAGTTCATCCGCCGAATCTGAAGGACGCGTTGAGAGTGATCAGGGCCTCAGAGACGGAGTCAGTTATACTGGCCTCATACCGGTCGCGCGATATAGCGGTCAACTGGTTTGAGTCATGGGAGTTGTCCAGGGGCGAGGGTGCTCCTCCTGCAGTATGGGATGATTTTTCAGAGGCATTCCTTGGCCACTTTCTGCCTCCAGAGATGAGACGGGCGAGTCGGCGAGTTTTCTGACTACGGCAGAATGGGAGGACGGTTAAAGAATATAGCCTGGAGTTTGACTCCTTGGCGCGGTACGCACCTACTATGGTAGCAGACATGGCAGATAGGGTACATCGTTACGTGATTAGGTTAGACCACTATCTTGTTGATGGGTGCATGACAGCATCGCTTCAGCCAAGCATGGATATTGCTCGTATTCAGGCATTTGCGCAAGGTATCGAGGAGCGACACAGAGGGAGACGGCTGGATAGAGACCATGGTAGTAGCCAGCATAAGAGAACCAGGTCAGTTGGGTTTTCGGGTGATTTCCGAGGCAGACAGCCTCAACAGCATACCAGGTATTCCTCCCAGCCAGCACATAGTGCTCCTTCATAGTCTTCTGGTAGGCGATATGATCGCACGGGGTATTCAGGTCAGGGTTCCTGGGCGACAAGATCACAGATGCACAGGAGTTCTAGTCAGTGGAGGCCACTGTTGCCTCAGTGTTCTCAGTGTGGTAGGCATCATTCTGGGGTATGTCGTGTCACCACGGGGAGTTGTTTTTCTTGCGGCCGTCAGGGTCATGTGATGAGAGAATGTCCCTCTAGTGATGGTGCGGGGGGGTGGGGGGGGGGGCATGGCTCAGCCTACGGGTTCTATTGTTGGTTCATCATCATCTACAATTATCGCCCATCGGGCGGTACTCGAACATCACCGGTGGCGTGGCGTAGGCGTGGCGAGGTTCCAGATTCGCGGTCCTCGAACCGCATTTATGACCGCCGATGACGCGATCAGGAGGCGTCACCAGATGTTGTCACAGGTACATTATCGGTATTTTTCTATGACGTGTATGCTTTGAGTGATCCAGGTTCCTGATCGGTGTATTTTATATACACATTTTGAGTCATTTTTAGTTAGTATTTTGCCCATTTTTGTACAAATATGTGTCGTGTTAGGATAGATTTTCTTTCTTTTGAGTCACTTGGTTTAAAGTGGCACATTGGTGAGAAGGAGCGAAAAGAGGGCAGAAACAGAGGTTTCAGAGCTCAAAAAGCTAAAAAGTTGGCAACTCGGGCGAAAGCAGTGGCGCGGCTGACCAACCAACCAGCGATGAGAGCGCCACGGTGCCCAAGCGAAGAGCCGAAGTTTGTAGCGGCGCCGGTTGCAGGGCCGCGACACCAACGCGGAAAAATTGACAGATCCGAATAGGAATGGGCCAAGGCAAAGAAGGAAAAGGTTTGGGACGTTTTTGGTGATATAAAAAGGACATTTAGGTCATATTTGAAGAGTTCCACACCTTACAATTCATCACAACTTGGAGATCAAGATTAGAGACTTACTTTTGAGTAATTTCTTGTTCTTTATTATTTTATTTTTTTTGTATATGTTGGATATTAGTTTAGTTCTTGGCATGTCTATGGCTAGGAACTAACTTAATTTAGGGCTTTCCATGTCGAATCGCTTGAACCTCGTTCTTATGAATTAATGTATGTTTTGGTTTCTTCTTATTATTGTTGAGATTTATTCAATAATCGTTTTGATTGCTTGGTAATTAATTGATCACTAATTATCATAACTTATATGATTTCTAATCGAAAGCCGAAAGGGGAGATTGTGAATATGTTATAGTTAAATAAACATAGGTTTAAATCGTGGACGAAAGTATCCCGATACTTGTGTAGCTTAATAGATTATTGCTCTTAATCCTCCTTTGTAGTCAATCTTGTCATCGAAAGATAGAAGGGTTCTACATTGGGGTTGAGTGTTTATATTACCGTAACAAGAGTATAAAACGACTTAGTTAACCTGCTATCTCAAAATAGAAGAACCTTAATTATTTGCATTAACGAGTAAAGCGAGCGGATAGTCGAGGAGATTTGGAATCCCTATTTCCACCATATCTGAAGTAAAGTAAAGTAATTTAGTTAGCATCTATAATCATAGCTATAAATAATTCATCAAATTATCGGTTACCAAATAGATACTATAGAATAGAGGTTGGTAATTGGACACTAATCCCTGAGGACGATAACTCGGTCTTCTAGACTATATTACTTGTCACGACACGTGCATTTGCGTTTAGCGTATGCATAAATCGCGCATCAAGTTTTTGGCGCCGTTGTCGGGGATTGGCGTAGTTCAATATCATTATATCTATTCTTAATTTCTAATTTGGTTTTTTTTGTATTGGTGGAACCGTGCTCCGTGATCCGTTTGTTGGTTTTGATTTATCTCAGGGACCCTGCAAACATGGATTACCACTATCAAGGGTTACAGAATTATCAACAGCAATGTAATCCCCATGTCCCACAGGATAAGCTACGAGCAACTATACTCAGGCTAACTAGGCACCAAACTCTGTTCATGAATGAGACGAGAGTATCTCTAAAGAATTTGGAAACGCAAATAGGACAACTCGCGGGCATGCTAAGCAACAGAATACAAGAGAATCACCCTGAACATATGGGAGAGAATATAAAAGAGCAATGCCAGGCGATTGACCTGAAAATTGGCGAACCAGTGGAAGCAAACTCACTACCACCGTATCCAGAAAAGAAGGACTTAGACTTCTCGCAGAAGTTGCAGCGCCAGCGGCTGCGGCAGCGCCAGCGCTGCGGCGGCGCCACGACGATCTTGGCGGCGCCACGGCACATCGGCGGTGCCCACGGCGCGATAATCACGAGACATGCGAGTTTGGCGCCACAGCGCCGAATCTCAGGGTCGTGGCGCCCAAGGTTCAGATGGTACAATGAGTTTGGGAGCTGTTGTGGACGCACCCCAGGTGAAGATACCGTACCCCCAGAGGCTAAAAATAAGTTCTCTTGACAAACAGTTCTCTAAATTCCTGGAAGTTCTCAAACAATTGCAAATCAACATCCCGTTTGCTGAGGCACTAGAGCAGATGCCGAGTTATGTAAAGTTCATGAAGGAGATTCTCAGCAAAAAGAGGAGGATAGATGACTACGAAACAGTGGTGTTGACTGAAGAATGCAGTGCCATCCTACAGAGAAAGCTACCTTAGAAGTTGAAAGATCCGGGGAGTTTCACCATCCCATGCACTATAGGAAAGTTTGAGTGTCAGAAGGCGTTGTGTGATCTGGGGGCAGGTATAAATTTGATGCCCTATCTGGTGTTTTGCAAACTTGGAATGGGAGAAGCCAAACCTAAAACATCACTTTGCAGCTAGCTGACCGCTCCATCGTCCACCCTAGAGGAGTCATCGAGGATGTGTTGGTTAAGGTGGACAAGTTCATCTTTTCCGCTGATTTCATCATCTTAGACATGAGAGATAATGACATGATCCCCATTATTCTTGGCAGACCCTTCCTAGCCACAGGACAGGCACTCATTGATGTTCGAAAAGGTGAGTTGAGACTTCGTGTGGAAGAAGAAGAGGTGATTTTCAATGTTTTTCGAGCAGCAACTTTCCCAGAGGCAAGTGAAAACTGCTTCGCCATTGATGTGATCGAAGAAGCAGTGTCAGAAAATGGGTTCAGAAATGTTGAGGCGCTTGAAGAAGTGCTGACACGATGAGATGATAATAGTGGCAATGACCCGAATCTAATGGAGTATGCAAATTGGATGAATTCTTATGAGCAGTGTGATAAGAAGAGATATGAAGAGCTTAGGCAGATGCCAGAGAGATCAGTACCATCCACAGAAAAAGCTCTAGAGTTAGAGTTGAAAACTCTACCAGATTATTTGCAGTACCAATATCTAGGTGAGAATCAATCCTTACCAGTGATCATCTCATATTATCTATCCATAGTAGAGGTTGAAAAGCTGTTGAGAGTACTGAGGACTCACAAGCGTGCCATTGGGTGGACATTAGCAGACATAAGGGGGATAAGTCCGTCAACAGTGAGCATAAAATCCATCTAGATGAGGAGAGCAGACCCTCCATTGAGGCATAGAGGAGACTGAATCCAAACATGAAGGAGGTAGTCAGAAAAGAAATCATGAAATGGCTTGATGCTGGGGTAATTTATCCCATCTCTAACAGTGCATGGGTGAGTCCGGTGCAAGTGGTGCCCAAAAAAGGTGGTATGACAGTAGTGACCAACGAAAGGAATGAGCTCATTCCATCTAGAACAGTTACTGGGTGGAGAATTTGCATTGACTATCGCAAGTTGAACAAGGCAACCAGAAAAGACCACTTCCCGTTGCCATTTCTAGATCAGATGTTAGATAGACTTGCATGGCACAATTACTACTATTTTTTGGATGGTTACTCAGGGTATCATCAGATTGCCATAACACCAGAAGATCAGGAAAAGACAACATTCATCTGCCCCTTTGGTACGTTTGCATTCAGAAGGATGCCATTTGGACTTTGCAATGCACCTGCGACATTTCAGAGGTGTATGATGGCAATTTTATCTGATATTGTGGAGAGGACTATAGAGATTTTCATGGATGATTTCTCGGTCTTTGGGTCCTCGTTCGACGAGTGTTTAAGGCACTTGGAAGCAGTGTTGAAACGGTGTGAAGAGTCCAACCTTGTGTTGAATTGGGAGAAGTGTCACTTCATGGTAAAAGAGGGGATTGTCCTTGGACACAAAATATCCAACCAAGGTATTGAGGTGGACAAAGCAAAAATTTCAGTAATCGAAAATCTACCACCTCTAGTATCAACAAAAGGGGTCAGAAGTTTCCTTGGGCATGCCGGTTTTTATAGAAGATTCATCAAGGACTTCTCAAAAGTTTCAAAACCTCTTTCCACCTTGCTAATGACTGGGGTTGCTTTTGACTTCAATAAGGAATGCATGACCGCTTTTCAGACACTCAAGGAGATGCTTATCTCAGCACCTATAGTCATTGCACCAAACTGGGAGCTCTCATTTGAACTAATGTGTGATGCAAGTGATTATGCAGTGGGAGCA
Organism: Przewalskia tangutica; assembly: GCA_029844215.1. Classification (NCBI taxonomy): domain Eukaryota; kingdom Viridiplantae; phylum Streptophyta; class Magnoliopsida; order Solanales; family Solanaceae; genus Przewalskia; species Przewalskia tangutica. Next base: position 136,047,270 of record CM056720.1, on the reverse strand, counting down.
GTGCTTGGGCAGAGGGTCGAAAAGGTATTCAGATCCATTTACTATGCTAGTAAAACTCTTAATGATGCACAGTTGAATTATGCCACTACAGAAAAAGAATTGCTAGCAATAGTATATGCATTCGAGAAATTTAGGCCATACTTAATTGGGAATATGGTGATAGTATACACTGACCACTCTGTCATAAAGTACTTAATGACAAAGAAGGATGTAAAACCTTACCTTATCCGATGGGTTCTGCTATTACAAGAATTTGACATGGAGATCCGTGACAAGAAGGGGACATAAAACTCAGTTACTGACCACTTGTCGAGGCTGGAAAACATAGAGAGCCAGAATACCAAGGATGTGCAGATAAATGATCACTTCCCAGATGAGCAATTGTTTCAAGTAAGTGTTGTCTTTAAGTTACCTTGGTACGCTGATTTTGTTAATTTTCTCGCAGCTAAGGTAGTACCCCCCAGGATTGACAAGACAGCAAGTGAAGAGGTTCTACTCTGAAGTAAAACACTACTATTGGGAGGAGCCAATGTTATACAAACATTGCGCCGACCAAGTCATCAGGCGATGTATACCAGAGGATGAGATGCACCAGATTCTCACCCATTGTCACACCTTACAATGTGGTGGACATTTTGGGGCATCAAGAACAATTGCGAAGGTACTGCAAAGTGGGTTCAATTGGCCAACCCTCTTCAAGGATGCCCACACCTTTGTGAAGAGCTGTGATCGTTGTCAAAGAACAGGGAACATATCAAGACGAAATGAAATGCCTTCGAATGGGATCTTGGAGGTGGAACTATTTGATGTATGGGGGATCGACTTCATGGGTCCATTCCCGTCGTCCTTTGGGAATCAGTACATTCTTCTGGCAGTGGATTGTGTGTCCAAATGGGTAGAAGCGGTAGCCACTAAAGAAAATGACAGTAAGACTGTCCGAAGGTTCCTCCAAAAGAATATATTTACAAGGTTTGGTACTCCTAGGGCTATCATCAGTGATGAAGGAAGCCACTTTTGCAACAAGCAGCTTGATACACTGCTTTCCTGATATGGAGTCTACCACCGCACCACATTGCCCTATCACCCTCAAGAGAATGGGCAAGCAGAAGTTTAAAACAGGGAAGTGAAGAGCATATTGGAAAAGACGGTGGATGGCTCAAGGAAGGATTGGTCTATCAAATTGAATGACGCATTATGGGCATACAAAACAGCATTCAAAACCCCCATTGGAATGTCACCATATAAGTTAGTTTTTGGTAAATCATGTCATCTGCCAGTAGAGTTGGAACACAGGGCTTATTGGGCAATGAGGAAGCTGAACATGGATGCCAAGGCAGCAGGGCAGAAGAGGTTGCTACAGCTGAGCGAGTTGGATGAATTCAGACACAATGCCTATGAGAATGCAAGGATCTACAAGGATAGAACCAAAGTATGCCATGATAAGATGTTGATCCCAAAAGACTTCCAAGCAGGACAACAAGTGCTTTTATTCAACTCAAGGTTGAGGTTGTTCCCAGGCAAGCTCAAATCGCGTTGGTCAGAACCGTAAGAGTATTCCCCTATGGTGCAGTTGAAGTGAGAGGGAGAGAGGGAGCCTCTTTCAAGGTAAACGGACAAAGGTTGAAACCCTATGTGATCAATGAAATGGAATACATGAGCCTAGTGACCCATCTCATTCCAAAATAAATAGAGAACCCGCGTTCGGCTAAAAGACGTTAAAGACAGCGCTACTTAGGAGGCAACCCAAGGTTTTTAAATTTATGCAATTTAGTTTTTAGTTAGAACAGTCTCACGGAAGGTATTATTTACATGTTGTGATGACAGGTACAGGGCTAAAAGTGGAGGAAGAAGAACGTAAGAGAGGAGGAAATCGGCTCGGCGCCTGAAGGAGCCATGGCGAGAATGCGAAGCGCAGGAAGTAGGGCGCCGCGGCGCCAAATCAGAGCTCTACGGTGCCGGAAGTTCAGAGGGTCGTATATATTTGGGCGCCACGGCGCCGATCTCAGGGTCGTGGCGCTGCGACAAAAAATCTAAAAAATAAGAGCCCTAGAAACGATTTTCCTCTTCCATTCTGATGGGATTTCTGACGTTGTCTTCCATGCATTATCCGCCGCCACCACCACCGTTTTAAACCAAGTCTGTAAGTTGTCCCATTTTTCTTTTATTTTTGAGTCTTGCACACATTAGGGACAATGTGTGATTTAAGTTTGGGGGGGAGTTCTTTGTGTTTTTGAGTCTTTTTGTGTTATTTTCTATGTTTATTTGAGTCTAATTTTTTTTATGATTATGAATGTTGTAATTACTTAAAACGCCTAGTGAAGTAAAGTCGAATAATGTAACGGAATTAGAAGCAACCATCTGAACACTTAGGTTAGATATGCCAAAAATTCATGAAGTCAAACTATTTGGGGTATCTTGCTTGATTTATGCATTGTTAGTGATTAAACCTATGTGTCTGCTTGCGTGCTATTTGAGGCGAAATAGTTAGGATATGCATGTTAGGGAGATGATTCAGACATTTCTTTGTTAGTCCTTTCTTACCATTTTTCCACCTATCCCTGACATTACAATTGTATCCCTAGTCAGCCCATTTGAGCCTAAAATAAGATCTTTTCTTTGACACCATATAATTCCATATTTGTGCCATAAGTGAAAAATTGAGATGATTGGAATATAAAGTGTTGAAAAAGAGACAAAAGAGATTGAACAATTTTGAAGCACCCCAGTGAAAATAAATAAATAATAATAAATAGGCAAAAGCCTAAGTTTGGGGGTGTCTGCTATTCATCATACACCTCATTCTCTCAAAACAAAATAAGGGAAAGATAGGTATGACGTGAAAAAGAGAATCAAAAGAAAAGGGAAGAATCGAAAGTAAAAGAGCTATGGTACGTAAATTGAGCCAAAATGCCTATTTTTACCTACCCCTGCCTAAGCCTACATTACAACCCTGAAAAGCCCTGAAGATCTATAATGTGTGTATCCATGATTAGTGGAGAATAACAAGTAAACATGTCATATGATTTTGAAATTGACATGCATAGTTAGGTATTCTTACTTCCATTGAGCATAATTAAATTGAATTTGCGAAATATCTGACTTGATGTGTTTAGAATGCTAAAAATTCATGTTATATGTTCCTGCATATTATTCTACTAACCTTCATGCTTTTCTAAGTAACAATGATGCAGCAACTTGATCAATGTCTTTGAGTCATTTTATTTTTCTTTTCTTTTCTTTCATGTCTTTATTTCTATTTTTGATCTTTACTCGAGGGCGAACAAAGGTTAAGTTTGGGGGTGTTTGATCGGTGTATTTTATATACACCTTTTGAATCATTTTAGTTAGTCTTTTGCCTATTTTTGTACAAATATGTGTCGTGTTAGGATAGATTTTCTTTCTTTTGAGTCACAATGGTTTAAAGTGGCACATTGGCGAGAAAGAGCGAAAAGAGGGCAAAAACAGAGGTTCCAGAGCTCAAAAAGCTAAAAAGTTGGCAACCCGGGCGAGAAACAGGGCGGCGCCGCGACGCCAACCAACCAGAAGCAGCAGCAGAGCGCCACGACGCCCAAAAAGCAGAGAGCCACAGAAGTTTCGGCGCCGCGACGCCGGTTGCAGGACCGCGACGCCAACACGGAAAAATTGACAGATCCGAATAGGAATGGGCCAAGACCAAGAAGGAAAAGGTTTAGGACATTTTTGGTGATATAAAAAGGACCTTTAGGTCAGATTTGAAGAGTTCCACACCTTACAATTCATCACAACTTGGAGATCAAGATTAGAGACTTACTTTTGAGTAATTTCTTGTTCTTTATTTTATTTCTTTTTTTGTATATGTTGGATATTAGTTTAGTTCTTGGCATGTCTATGGTTAGGAACTAACTTAATTTAGGGCTTTTCATGTCGAATCGCTTGAACCTCGTTCTTATGAATTAATGCATGTTTTGGTTTCTTCTTATTATTGTTGAGATTTATTCAATAATTGTTTTGATTGCTTGGTAATTAATTGATCACTAATTATCATAACTTATATGATTTCTAATCGAAAGCCGAAAGGGGAGATTGTGAATATGCTATAGTTGAATAAACATAGGTTTAAATCGTGGACGAAAGTACCCCGATACTTGTGTAGCTTAATAGGTTATTGCTCTTAATCCTCTTTTGTAGTCAATCTTGTCATCGAAAGATAGAAGGGTTCTACATTGGGGTTGAGTGTTTATATTACCGTAACAGGAGTATAAAACGACTTAGTTAACCTGCTATCTCAAAATAGAAGAAGAACCTTAATTATTTGCATTAACGAGTAAAGCGAGCGGATAGTCGAGGAGATTTGGAATCCCTATGTCCACCATATCTGAAGTAAAGTAAAGTAATTTAGTCAGCATCTATAATCATAGCTATAAACAATTCATCAAATTATCGGTTACCAAATAGATACTATAGAATAGAGGTTGGTAATTGGAAACTAATCCCTGAGGACGATAACTCGGTCTTCTAGACTATATTACTTGTCACGACACGTGCACTTGCGTTTAGCGTATGCATAAATCGCGCCTCAGTTCCACCTTATCCTATATATCCCCTTTTGTTTCTAGTAGGATAGGGATAGAACCTGAGCCAATAGAACCATTCGAGGTAGCTACACCGGTGGGAGATTTGGTTATAGCTAGGCGTGTGTATAAGAATTGCTCGGTGGTGATATATAGCCGTCGTACTTTAGCAGATTTGATAGAGTTGGATATGACCGACTTCGACGTTATTATGGGTATGGATTGGTTAGATTCTTGTTTTTCCAGCGTCGATTGGAGAGGGAAGTTAGTTCGATTCCAGTTTCCAGACGAACCGGTTATTGAATGGAAAGGGAATACCGCATCACCAAGGGGTAAGTTTATTTCATACCTCAAGGCAAGGAAGATGGTTCAAAAGGAGTGTATTTATCACTTAGTTCGGGTGCATGATACGGAGGCCGAGGTACCGGCCCTTCAGCCAGTTCCAATAATCAGTGAGTTTCTGGATGTATTCCCAGATGATCTCCCAGGTCTTCCTCCAGAGCGGAAGATAGATTTCAGTATAGATGTATTGCCAGGTACCCAATCTATATTTATTCCCCCTTATAGAATGACACCTGCAGAATTGAAGGAGTTGAAGGAACAGTTGAGAGACATATTAGAGAAGGGCTTTATTAGGCCTAGTGCATCTCCATGGGGTGCACCAGTGCTATTTGTAAAGAAGAATGATGGTTCGATGCGGATGTACATTGACTATAGGCAGCTGAACAAGGTAACCATCAAGAATATGTACCCCCTTCCCCGGATTGATGATTTGTTCGATCAGTTGCAAGGTGCGAAGTATTTCTCGAAGTAGATTTGTGATCCGGTTACCATCAGGTACGGGTTATAGAGCCAGATGTCCCAAAGACTGCATTCAGGACCCGGTACGGGTATAATAAGTTCAGGGTGATGTCGTTTTGGTTGACTAATGCTCCAACAGTGTTCATGGACCTAATGAACCGGGTTTTCAAACCATTTTTTGATACATTTGTTATAGTATTCATTGATGACATCCTGATATATTTTCGCTCAGAGTAGGAGCACGCAGACCATTTGAGGACAATACTTGGAGTCCTCCGGCACCGGCAGTTGTATGCCAAATTTTCGAAATGTGAGTTGTGGTTAGCCTCAGTGGCATTCTTGGGGCATATTGTCGGGGCAGATGGTATTCATGTGGATACTCAGAAGATTGAGGAAGTGAAGACATGGCCCAGACCCACTACACCTGCGAGTGCGACTTTGCGGGACTAGCAGGGTATTACAGGAGGTTTGTGGAGAAGTTTGCTTCGATCTCAGCACCATTGACTAAGCTAACCCAGAAGGCAGCTAAGTTTCAGTGGACCGATGCTTGTGAGCACAATTTTCAGCTATTGAGGGATAAGTTGACTTCGGCCCCAGTTCTGACTCTTCCGGAGGGGTTAAACGGGTATGTGATTTATTGTGATGCTTCAGGTGTCGGGTTAGGTTGTGTGTTGATGCAGCATGGCAGAGTTATAGCTTATGCCTCCCGACAGCTTAGAAAACATGAAAAGAATTATTCCACTCATGATTTAGAGCTAGCAGCGATAATTCATGCTTTGAAGATATGGAGACATTACTTGTATGGTGTCCATGTTGATATTTACACGGAACATAAGAGTCTTCAATACATCTTTAAGAAGAAGGAACTGAATTTGAGACAAAGGCGGTGGCTTGAGTTGCTGAAGGATTATGATGTTGATATTCTATACCACCTAGGGAAGGCCAACGTTGTGGCAGATGCTCTCAACCGTAGATCCATGGGTAGTTTGTCGGATGTACAGCCAGACGGGAAAGAGATGGTTCGAGAGATTCACAGGCTAGCCAGTCTTGGAGTTCGGTTGGCGGATTCTGGAGATAGTGGTATTCTTGTTCGAGGATTTGCTGAGTCCTCTACCATAGAAGAGATAAAAAGATGCCAGTACGATGATCCCGTCCTAGAACGGTATAGAGATGCAGCTCTCCGAACGGAGAAGGCTTTATTTGAGGTGACCTCTGATGGTGTGCTACGGTATGAGGGTAGGTTATGCATACCAGACGTTGCAGGACTGCATCAGAAGGTTATGGGTGAGGCACACAATGCCCGTTATTCGATTCATCCAGAGTCGACGAAAATGTATCATGACCTTAGGAGCTTGTATTGGTGGGATGACATGAAGAGAGACGTAGCAGAGTTTGTTGCTCAGTGCCCGAATTGTCAGCAGGTTAAGGTCGAGCATCAGAATCCTGGTGGGCTACTACAGGCGATAGAAATCCTGACTTGGAAGTGGGAAGTAATTAATATAGATTTTATTACAGGTTTTCCTCGTACTCAGCGGAAGTGTGATTCCATCTGGGTTATTGTAGATAGGCTGACAAAATCAGCCCATTTTCTTCCAGTCCGGACTACTTATTCAGCTGAGGACTATGCTAGATTATACATCAGGGAGATAGTGAGACAACATGGAGTTCCCGTATCTATCATATCTGACTGAGGAGCCCAGTTGACGACTAACTTCTGGAGATCATTTCAGAAGGGATTGGGAACACAGGTGAGTCTCAGCACAACATTTCATCCTCAGACGGATGGGCAGGCAGAACATACCTTACAGACACTGGAGGATATGTTGAGGGCTTGTATTATTGATTTTAGAGGTAGCTGGTATGATCACTTGCCACTTATTGAGTTTTCTTACAATAACAACTACCACTCTAGCATTCATATGGCTCCGTATGAGGCTTTGTATGAGAGGAAGTGCAGGTCGCCCATTGGTTGGTTTGACGTAGGTGAGACTCAGTTGATTGGTCCAGACATGGTTCAGAAGGATGTCGACAAGGTGAAACTCATACAGGAGAGATTACTAGCAGCTCAGAGTCGACAGAAGTCATATGTTGATAATCGGCGTCGGCACTTAGAGTTTCAGATCGACGACTGGGTATTCTTGAAGGTATCACCCATGAAGGGTGTGATGAGATTTGGGAAGAGGGTGAAACTTAGCCCGAGGTATATTGGGCCTTATCAGATCATTCGCAGAGTAGGACAGGTTGCCTATGAGTTGGACTTACCATCAGACTTGGAAGCAGTACATCCAGTTTTTCATGTGTTTATGCTACTGAAGTGTATTGGTGATCCTTCCAGAGTTTTCGTCCACAGTTGTCCTATGAGGTGAATCCCGTGGCCATATTGGATCGCCAAGTCAGGAGGTTGCGGACTAAGGATGTTGCGTCCATCAAGGTGTTGTGGCGGAACAACAATAGGGAGGAAATGACTTGGGAGGTAGAGGACGAGATGAAGAAGAAGGATCCTCACTTAGTTTCCATGCCTCCAGGTAATTCAATCTAACTTCCGTAGTTGATTATAGTATTGGTGAACTGTATATGTGTGTTTATTTGTGGTCCTGTGTGGCATCTGTTGGGTTGCTGAATATAGGTGGATAGACACAATTATAAAGGAGGCTCTGTCGAAATTTCTAGAACATAAAGCTGGTTATGAACATTCGAGGACGAATGTTTCTAAGGGGGAGAGAATGTTACACCTCGTAAGTTTAAAACGATAATTAAGAACGCCATTAAGGATTAAGATTTCCAATTATCAAATTTAAATGTATTTTACGTGCTAATACGAATTAATTATTGGTAATGGCGAATACGACGCCGGAAATTTCTTTAATAATAATGGTTTATATATACACATATATTCCGTCATGGATTAGTGACGTATAGAAGATATGATGATAAGAATTTAAGGTAACGGGTGTTTGAGATTAATAGAAGTAGGATTAAGATTTATTACTTGGGGATTGTCTTGACTAAAGAAGGCTTTTAAGGCCAAAGTGTAATTTTTAAAAACTATTTTCAGATTTGATTTAATACCCAAATCCTTTTTCATTTCAATTCTATTTTCATTCTTAAACACCCAAATCTTCATCTTTTCTCTCAATTCCAATCCGAAAATCTCACTATCCATAGCCAAGAATTTAAGTCACATTGCCATCTTCTTACTAGATTAATTCATCACAATTAAAAGCCAAATTTTGACCCAAAACAGTGGCCAAATCGAGGCCACTGCCAGCAGCCCCTAGGTCTCGGTTTTTGTCCAAATTTTGGACAAATTGGTGGATGCAAATTGTGTAGGAATGATGGAGTAACACCATAGATTGTTGCATGTTTATTTGGAATTAAAAAGGGGTGAAGTTGGGCAAAAGAGAAGCCAAAACAGTGGGGAAATCATTGAGTCTTGGCGAGTGTCACGACCGAACCGGGCGTGTAGTGCCTTACCAGGCACCCTAGTGATACAACATCAGAGAAAACCAGCGGAAATAAAACTTAAATATGTAAATAGACATGGATTAAGATGAAAGAAAATAGGCCAACCAAAACGGTTGCCTTTCAACATATATATATATAAACATTTGAGCGATTACAATCCTTACAACCGCCTTGTGATGCTCTGAGACCTCAAGATTTATCTGACAACTATATGACGGGGCGGGGCCCGCCATACCCACGAATGTACAAGGACCTACAGACTCGAGGGTAACATACCAAAGATAAGCCTCGAAGGCGGAGCTTCCCAAGACGAAATGAGATCCTAGCGGGGATCGACAGCGGTGTACTTACACTGCGGCGTGAACGCGGCCCGAAGGAGTCGATGCAAGTACCAGTATGTGGCTGTAAAATTACGTAAATGAAATCATAATCTATATAAAGCGAGAGACATGTATGATAACCAAACTACGATTCCTGACATAAGAGCGATTATGTCAAGTCGAGACTCACGCCACCAAAGTCATCCACCGTGCGTGGAACTTCTTCGCCAGCTGCCGATCTAGGTACAAATCATGTGATCGTATAACATGTCTCGGCCCGTCATGGACCCGGTATAGAAAGCGTGTAGGATCATTCGGTTCATCCCGTGAACCGTGGTCGAGTGAAATACATTCCGGATGAGCCGGTGGTCGAGTGAAATACATTCCGGATGAGCCGTGGTCGAGTGAAATACATTCGGATGAACCGGTAGTCGAGTGAAATACATTCCGGATGAGCCGTGAGTCGAGTGAAATACATTCCGGATGAACCGGTAGTCGAGTGAAATACATTCGGATGAGCCGTAGTCGAGTAGAACCGCGATGCTTGCAACAAGGCTATCACACGTAACATGGTCAAGTTTCACAAACAACAAGCATAGGCAAGTTATACACTACTCAAGGTACTTTCATTTTATGTCAAAGTCCGGATTTTAACCCTAAAGTACTACGTACGTTAAATTCCTTTTAAGAGATTCATTCCTTTTCTAAAGTCACCCGATACCCGTAGTATATAAAAATGTGTGACTTATAACTTTTAAGTAAACCAAAACAACTTTCATACTTTCTTTTTTAAGACCAAATTAACGCAATACCAGGCCTTCCTTTGGACCAAAATACTTTTCTTTTAAAAGTCAAGTTACCACATTAAAACAAATGATAAAACCCTTCTTTTATTTTCATAAAGTCGTTATAACCAACTTCCCATAAAGCTGTTATAACACTTTATGTTTTAAACCATTTTAAGACAACCTGATGCCTTTCTTTTCCTAAAAGTTCGGTTTGCCTAATTTCAATTACGCAACTCTCTTTTAGAAAAGTTTCATAGTTCAATGTCTTAATCTCTTTTAAAACAATAGAGTAACATATGTCATAGGTGAGTAGGTTAATCTTGTTCATAATCAATCTTATTAAGCGACCATGATCTAGAAAATGTAATATTATTTTGTCTCATCTTAGCTTACATGCGGATGGAGGTTTCTCTTGGTTTTAATAATACTTAATTATTCAATACATTTTCCTTTATTAACTGCGGTGGTTTATCGATACACATTCGATTTCAAATCGGTAAAACATTATTCCTTTTAAAAACCAAGTACTCATTACTCATGAATGAGGTTTCACACAAAATCCATATTAATTCATTTAAGTTAAGTCTCTTATCTTATAAGATCAAGTCTCTTAACTTCTAAAATCGATAAACCATCTTCTTTACCTCTCTTAAGACGTTATACCTAACTCCCATAAAGCTAGTATAACTCTTTTTAAAACCTTTAAAACCAAGTGTTACTCTTAACAAAAATGGATTCTTAACAATTTTGAAATACTTCAAAATTCTTATTATTCAGGCTTACGTCAAAAGACATTGCTGTACAACTACGTTCAATTAGCGCACGTACGTCTACCGTACTATATATTATTCAGGCTTAAGTCAAAAGACATTGCCGTACTATATATATCTTCCTTTAAAATATCATGCTCGAGTATAGGAAGAATCACATACCTCGTGACGATTTATCGACTATAAGCAAAACGCTCTGGCTATAACCCGGCTAGCTTTGGTCCACCTTCTAAGTAGTCCATGCTACTTGCGAACATTCAACCAATAAAGGTTATCGATCTCTGTATATACGATCTATGTAAATGCGTTGAACTTCTACTTATATTCTTCGAAGTGATTTGATTCAAGTCTTTTACGTAATATCCTACATTCTGATTCAATTCTCTTCTATGAATCTTATATTCATTACTATACTACTACTATGTAATTTCCAATTACACTAGAAGGGCGATAGTATTTACCTCGATGAGCCCAAAATTATCCAAGTAAAAAGTCGGTCTGAGCAACGTTTAGCTCCTACTCGAGTGCTCCATCCGCTCCAAACAACCCTTAGAAGTTCTACGCTTCTACTAAACACTTCAACCTACTATGAAGGTTTTCCTTAGGGTTTCGTTTAGTGGCTAAAGGAAAGTATAATAGTATTTTAGGGCTTTTCGTATAAAGGGTACTTTGGAAAGTACTACAAGGTATTTGGCTAAAGTATTTTGGGCATTATAACAATACTTGTAGAATACATTTCTACCAAGGGGGGTAGTATTTCGACTAGCACAACTAGGCTAGGGGGGGTTGCTCTCGGCTAGAGCTCTCAAAGGGGAGGGGGTGTGGTGGACGAAAACAACAAGAGGGAGAGGGAGGGATTTTCAAGACTTAGACAATTTTTGGATGAATAAGTTCATCAACTTAGAGGGGTATTTATAGGTCAAGAAATGGCCAACCAATGGCCAAGATCTATCCAAGTGTAAGGCAAGTGTAAGGTCAAGATGAAGCCATGTGTTTGTGGGTCCCACTTGCTCATCAACTACACAAAATATCCTACCTAACCCTTGACCACAATCTTTGCACAAAAAACGTGCCAACAATTCCCCTTTGGCCGTCCACTTCCTTCCAATGTGAGGGTGACACATGTCACCCTCCCGTTGGTCCAAAATGTTTCGTCTCTCGGAAAAATCCACAAAAATTATTAATGACATAGCCGTAATTTTCCCTACGAAAGCTGTGGAAACGTTTCGTCGAAAAACGACTCTAATCGGGTGTTGTGTACAAATTTCGAAACTTGCCTAACTTAAGGCTCAAATTTATATACGTGCGCCTCACGTACATACCCTGGAAATACGGGGTATAACATTCTCCCCTCCTTAGAAACATTCGTCCCGAATGTTCCTTCTAAGCCTCAAAACAAACATGCGCCAGTATAGTCTTCACTACTATACTTACGAGAACAATCCTGCCACACCTGGCCACAGAAACACCCGCGCAAATACTTACATCCAAGTCCACGAGGAAACACCTCTAACATCACAAACTTTTGTCACTTTGCCGCGAGGTTCTAGTGTCACTCCGGCGACCCAACAAATGGTGCGGATGCGTGCGATCACGAGGTCTAAAATATACATCCTTCGCACCTCCTTCACAAGAAATGATCATATCTATGCTCGCAATACATGCTCGCCTCTGCCCTTACTCGTCGTACTCTTCTCGAACACTTGAACTCTTACAGTATCGTACCACACTTGATCAACGCTTCTGTTTCCAACCCTTGGAGTCACTACCTCCAAACTTGGTCATCTTACTAACCTCGATTTCTCCTAGGGCCATTCTCGGCCTTCACGAACTGATTTTGGTCGAACATATCCACGAACTCATACGATGGTCATCTAAACTTGGGCCTAGCACCTCGTGACCTATCATCTGGCGGGACCACCCAGAACGACCCACCTTGTCAAGACTCTGGGTTGACCCGCAACACGTCCTCAACCCGACCCACAATCGCGCTAAACCCTTGCTCCCCGATACGGAACAATTCTTACTAACTCACATCATGAAAGCTACCACTTCCATTTCACACTACCCATGGACTTATCACACAAATATATCCCACGTATACTACGCACTCTGATAAAAGTCAAACATAAAATGAATCTTTTACTCAAGACGACCTTATCTGTAAGGTCTCAATCGTGAAATAATCTAAGGTTCACACCTTCCATGCCCCCATACTTACTCTTCCAACTAACCATGTTTTCTAACTCATAATATAACACAACGCTATCCGTACATAGCACACAACAATAAGATCATCATATCAAGCATGCAAAACTCTAGAGGGTTAGGGATATACCTGAACCTACCGCTCACTCTAATCATAGGCACGCTGCAGGCGCATGTAGAAGGCGATGAACACGCCATCGATCAGGTCGCTGCCGCCGTACCTCCTATAAGCATAGTCTCGTCACATGGCCCTCGACGGCGCAGTGAAACAAGCACGATAAAGACGACATTCCGGGATGATGTTTGCCATCGTGCACACCGAGGGGACATGAATCCTGGCGCTAGCACTCGCGTATACTGAACCGAAGCCACGAGCTCGACCAGCTCGAATACCGAACGTCACGAAGGCGGAGGACCACTCTGATCTTGGCGGTACATAACTAACTTCTTTGAGGCGGTCCGCCTCGAAAGTTACCAAAGGACCTGCGTCACGGCCTCTTCTGCGATCTCGGTCGTTTCGCCGACCTCCGTGCCTCACATCCTAGTGCATGAGCTTGCGTGCGGGAAATGTCCATGCGGTGAAGAGCTACACCCGTACAAGCCTCTGCCAAGTAATCATCTAGCCCGGTGACGTAGCGGTGTATTCTGTCCTCCATATCAGCTACTACAGCGGGAACATACCGAGCTAACGAGTCGAACTCCACATTGTACTCTCTAACCGTCCGCCCGCCCCGCTTAACGTCAAAAATCGCCGGCCGAGCCCTCCTCATGCGTGAGGCAAGAAGTGTGCAAGAAATGCCTTTGAGAACTCGTCCCATATACCGGAAGTGCATTCTCTCCCGAGACTCCCACGAATCAAACCACGATCATGCGGTATCACGCGGCGATGCGAACCTAGGACCACGACTCGGTATTCGATGCCTTGATCACTCTCATGACCACAGAATCGCCGATGAACTCCTGCGGATCATCCTCAGGCCTCGACCCATAAAACTCTGGCGGGTTACACATCAGAAAATCCCGTAGTCTCAAATGCTCGCTCGGGGTGAACTACGGTGCTATCGGGCTGGAACTGCGATCCAAATTTATCCTCATATCGCCACGACCGCGATGAATCGCCATCTCCTTGTACCCATCTCATCTGCAGCCGTGGGGTGGAGGCTCAGTCTTGTAGTCTCGGCTGACCGCTGCGGCTCGAAGCTTCTGGTCTGCGGCGTCGCGAAACCCGCCGGGCTCGGACTGCCTGTCGACCGCTCGCGCTGCTCTCTCTCTGTATCTCACTAACTCCTCGATCGCCTTGCCCATACGGGCTCAGGTTGCCTTACGCGAGGCATAGCGGTAAAGGAAAGGAATACGTCGGAGGGTCCAACTTATCACACAACTCTAAGGCACGATCTCGGAATGAGAAGAATGGAAACCAATCCTAAATGTCCTATAGCCTCACGATTATAGATGTGGTGCACAACACACCGATAATCAAGACTACTAGACACGGTCGTAGACACTTTCAGAGGACTAAGCGCTCGATAACACTTTTGTCACGACCAACCCGCCGGATCGTGCCTTACCCCGGGCACCCTAGTGATACAACATCAGAGAAAACCAACGGAAATAAAACTTAAACATGTAAATAGACATTGATTAAGATGAAAGAAAATAGGCCAACCAAAACGGTTGTCTTTCAACATATATATATATAAACATTTGAGCATAATCCTTACAACCACGCCACAACAAGCTGCACTCTAAGATTTATACAACAACTATGACGGACGGGCCCCGCCATACCACGAATGTACAAGGACCTACAGACTGTGGTAACATACCAAAAATAAGCCTCAGAAGGACGAGCTTCCCAAGACGCTGAAATGAGATCCTAAACGCGGATCGGCAATGGTACTTCTACATGCGGCATGAACGCACTTCAAGGAGGTCGACAACAAGTACCAAGTATGAAAGCGTAAAATTACGTAAATGAAATCATAATCTATATAAAGCGAGACATGTATGATAACCAAACTACGATTCACAACATAAGAGCGATTATGTCAAGTCGTGACTCACGCCTCAAAGTCATCCTCACGCCCGTGGAACTTCTTCCTCACCGCCGTGCCTAGGTACAAATCATGTGATACGTATAACATGTCTCGCCCATCTCATGGACCCGATAGAAACGCGTGGATACATTCGGTTCATCCCATGAACGGTAGTCGAGTGAAATACATTCCGGATGAGCCGTAGTCGAGTGAAATACATTCCGGATGAACCGAGTCGAGTGAAATACATTCGGATGAACCTAGTCGAGTGAAATACATTCGGATGAACCGTAGTCGAGTGAAATACATTCCGGATGAGCCAGAGTCGAGTGAAATACATTCGGATGAACCGTAGTCGAGTGAAATACATTCCCGGATGAACCGGTAGTCGAGTAGAACACAGTACTTGCACAACAAGGCTATCACACGTAACATGGTCAAGTTTCACAAACAACAAGCATAGGCAAGTTATACACAACTCAAGGTACTTTCATTTTATGTCAAAGTCCGGATTTTAACCCTAAAGTACTACGTACGTTAAATTCCTTTTAAGAGATTCATTCCTTTTCTAAAAGTCACCCGATACCCGTAGTATATAAAAATGTGTGACTTATATCTTTTAAGTAAACCAAAACAACTTTCATACTTTCCTTTTTTTTAAGACCAAATTAAGGCAATACCATGCCTTCCTTTTGGACCAAAATACTTCTCTTTTAAAAGTCAAGTTACCACATTAAAACAAATGATAAAACCCTTCTTTTATTTTCATAAAGTCGTTATAACCAACTTCCCATAAAGCTGTTATAACACTTTATGTTTTAAACCATTTTAAGACAACACAATGCCTTTCTTTTCCCTAAAAGTTCCAGTTTGCCTAATTTCAATTACGCAAGTCTCTTTTTAGAAAAGTTTCATAGTTCAATGTCTTAATCTCTTTTTAAAAAAAATAGAGTAACATATGCCATAGGTGAGTAGGTTAATCTTGTTCATAATCAATCTTATTAAGCCATGATCTAGAAAATGTAATATTATTTTGTCTCATCTTAGCTTCATGCGGATGGAGGTTTACTTGGTTTTAATAATACTTAATTATTCAATACATTTTCCTTTATTAACGCTGCAGTTGGTTTATCGATACACATTCGATTTCCAAATCAAGAAACAGTATTCCTTTTAAAAACCAAGTACTCATTACTCACGAATGAGGTTTCACACAAAATCCATATTAATTCATTTAAGTTAAGTCTCTTATCTTATAAGATCAAGTCTCTTAACTTCTAAAATCAGTAAACCATCTTCTTTACCTCTCTTAAGACGTTATACCTAACTCCCCATAAAGCTAGTATAACTCTTTTTAAAACCTTTAAAACCAAGTGTTACTCTTCTTTCAAAAATGGATTCTTAACAATTTTGAAATACTTCAAAATTCTTATTATTCAGGCTTAAGTCAAAGACATTGCTGCATAACCACGTTCAATTAGCGCACGTACGTCTACCGTACTATATATTATTCAGGCTTAAGTCAAAAGACATTGCCGTACTATATATATCTTCCTTTAAAATATCATGCTCAAGAGTATAGGAAGAATCACATACCTCGTGACGATTTATCGACTATAAGCAAAACGCTCCACGGCTATAATCCGGCTAGCCTGGTCCACCTTCTAAGTAGTCCATGCTACTTGCAGAACATTCAACCAATAAAGGTTATCACCATCAGTATATACGATCTATGTAAATGCAGTTGAACTTCTACTTATATTCTTCTGAAGTGATTTTAGTTCAAGTCTTTTCTGTAATATCCTTCTATTACAGTTCAATTCTCTTCTATGAATCTTATATTCATTACTATACTACTACAGTATGTAATTTCCAATTACACTAGAAGGATGAGTATTTACCTCGATGAGCCCAAAATTATCCAAGTAAAAAGTCGGTCTGAGCGGCGTTTAGCTCCTACTCCGAGTGCTCGATCCGCTCCAAACAACCCTTAGAAGTTCTACGCAACTTCTACTAAACACTTCAACCTACTATGAAGGTTTTCCTTAGGTTTCGTTTAGTGGCTAAAGGAAAGTATAATAGTATTTTAGGGCTTTTAGTATAAAGTGGTACTTTGGAAAGTACTACAAGGTATTTGGCTAAAGTATTTTGGGCATTATAACAATACTTGTAGAATACATTTCTACCAAGGGGGTAGTATTTCGACTAGCACAACTAGGCTAGGGGTTGCTCTCGCCAGAGCTCTCGAAGGGAGGGTGTGGTGGGCGAAACAACAAGAGGAGAGGGAGGATTTTTCAAGACTTAGACAATTTTTGGATGAATAAGTTCATCAACTTAGAGGGTATTTATAGGTCAAGAAATGGCCAACCAATGGCCAAGATCTATCCAAGTGTAAGGCAAGTGTAAGGTCAAGATGAAGCCATGTGTTTGTGGGTCCCACTTGCTCATCAACTACACAAAATATCCTACCTAACCCTTGACCACAATTTTTGCACAAAAAACGTGCCAACAATTCCCCTTTGGCCGTCCACTTCCTTCCAATGTGAGGGTGACACATGTCACCCTCCGTTAATCCAAAATGTTCGTCTCCGGAAAAATCCGCAAAAATTATTAATGACATAGCCGTAATTTTCCCTACGAAAGTCGTGGAAACGTTTGAAAACGACTCTAATCGGGTGTTGTGTACAAATTTCGAAACTTGCCTAACTTAAGGCTCAAATTTATATACGTACGCCCTCACGTACATACCCTGGAAATACGGGGTATAACAGCGGGTCAAGGTAAGATTTTTTGGATTTTAGGATAAGTTTTGGAGAAGAAAAACACGTAAGGATGTTGTTCTAACATTGTAGAATATTTGCATGTTGGTTTGAAGTTGAAACGACTACCATTTAGCGAAGAAAAGCCGACGAAACCGCTGGTATTGTGGGCTGGGCAGTGAGCTCGTCTAGGGACTGTTTTGGTAATTTAATTGAGGTAAAAATTCTTTCCTTAAGTTACAATTGAAGTGCATGTTGTTGTAGTTGAAGTATTGGGTTATGGTCGATAATTGCATGTTGGGAATTGGAAGAAAAGCTTAATGTTAATGCACTTGTGATATGGAATTATTGATAGAGAAGTTGGATTAAGAAGTAAGAAAAAGAACTAGAGAATTGTAACATGTTAGGGCCAACTTTTATGAAATTGTTGAGCATGATTGCCCCGCTTTAAAGGTCGTTCTTGTTAGATTATAATATAAGTTATGAAATTGTAAATACGTTGCGCTGATCGTCAATACATATCTTAAAAGAGGTTAAAAGTAATATATTGCCAACTAGAAGACTTGAGCTCTTGTTACTAATTGTTAGACTTGGTGGATTGCCTTAATGAACCATTTTCTTATTATGAATTAAAAGTTGGTGGAATATGATAGATAGGTGGTTTAATCACCTAAATTGTTGTTGGGATTAAATTCCATAAAGGTGGGAAGAAAGGTTGTATAGATGGTATGTGCCAAGTATATGGGCTATTATGGTCATACTCTTAAGTAATGACTTATTGATTGGTTGGTTGAATTGTTGGCTGAATTGGATTGTTGGTTAGAGTTGAATTATTGGCTTATTTGGATTGTTGGAAAATTGTGGATATGCACATAAACAAAGGAAATGCTGCCCAAATTTTTATAGAAATAAGGGAGCTGTTATTCATATAACTTACATTAGAAAATCAAAATTGACGAGCGTGTTATTCCTTATAATAGGTTGAAGTACTAGACGAGACATACCTTAATATTGTGTTGATTAGTTCGCCTAAGAGGTATGTGAGCCTATCTTCCTTTCTTTTGGCATGATTTTGTGAATTATTGATTCTTCATTCGACATGAATATTATACAAGGGAATGTACGATGACGATACGACTCCTTCCTAGTCTTATTCATAGTAATCTGAGTTATGAAAAGTACATGTGATCTTCTTGTAAGAAGTTATTTAATGATTTTAATGAGAGTCAAAGAAATGATTTAAATTGCATACAGTTGCTCATGATATCTACTCGTGCTAAGAGTCATTTTTCCACTTCACCGCGTCCCGGGCCGGGCAGATTCGTGCACATATATCAGGATGATTCACCGCGTCCCTCACTAGAGGGCCGGGCAGTTTATGTATATATATATATGATGATTCCACGGACAGACATCCGTGATGCGGGTACAGATACCCATGACAGTATATTCCATCGCGTCCCTCACCCAAGGGTCGGACAGTTTATTCATTTATTTGCATCTGATGATTTTATGACTAAGCATGCATGAGTACTGGTATGACTCTCATTCTTTTATGATACAGTTGACTATCTACCTTACAGGACACAGTTTTGATCTTATTTACATGATTTCATGCTTACATACTCGGTACATTATTTCAGATCGACCCCTTTCTGGGTCGTGCTCATGTTCGCAGGTTCAGGTGTTCAGATAGGTGACCCTCCAGTCTAGGATTTCTGTACAACAGTTGGAGAGCTCCTTTGTTCCGGAGCCAGCTAATTTGGTACATACCTTTATCTTTCAGACTTATGCATATTTTGGGCACGACGGGGTCCTGTCCCGTCATATGTCAGTATTGCACTCTTAGAGGTCTGTAGACAGTTGTGGGTTGGACGTTTGTACCTTGTTTTGGGTTGTAATGTTGTTGTACTCTATGTTGGGACGTTCCCAGTTATACTTGTTGTTATCTAGTAGCAGTCTTGTCGACTTGCTTATTTTGACTATTCCTTTGTGTACATATGTTGGTTGGTGGCGGCTGATTAGCTAACTTTGTTATGATTGTTGTTCATTATTGATTTGGCACTATGTCGCCCATTTTAGGGAGATGTTGTAAAAGCAGCTTTGTGCTGCCGACATTTCTATAGATCTCGATATTAAATGGATTAAGAGTGACAGGTCAGTATGACGTCCAATTAGGACGTTTAGTCGCGGCCCGTCGGGTCGGGTCGTGACAATACCCTCACCACGATGATACAACATGCGACCCATTACCCAACTTCAATAAAGCTCGATCACAATTATTATTAAAAGAAACACATCGCGCTAAACAGGACGACCGACCACAACAAAAATGAATTGTCTATTGACATGCCAACAATCAACACAACTCAGTCCACCGAATACCCACCGTCGGACAACCACTAACAACGGGGGTGGCAAATGAGGAAAGGGTCGCATAAACGGATGAGGTGGTCATACTCGAGGCCATGGAGGCAGGAATAACCAGGGGTAGAAGACTGCTATAGCTAACTGGGCAGGTCCAGGCATTTAGCCTACATCGACAGTTTGGGCCTCTTCCCTATATTTTTTCCAGCACCAATATCGGGCCAAGACTTCATTCCATCCGACCCAAGCGACTTTCTCACAGACGGGCATATTGGGCCCAGCCCTGGGTCACGGACCAGTTGCTCAGCATCAGGCCCACTATGCACAAGTTCCGTAGAAGCAATTACAAGGCCTGACTCCCACTGATCTGGGCCAGGCCTTCAGTACTTTGATTATGCAGCAACCCGATAAAAATTGGTACATGGATTTGGGAGCCACATCCTATCTCACTCTGTCAGCAGGTAACCTCTCTCAATTATTTCATTTAAATTCCCCACAATTTATTACAGTTGGTAATGGTCACCGCATTCCAATTCAGGGCTATGGTCATGCTTACACTCAACCACCTCACCCACCATTCTCCTTAAATAACGTCCTTTATGCTAAAAATATTTTAAAAAATTAATTTATATTAATTTATTCGTAACAATTCTGTGTCTATTGATTTTGATCCGTTTGGTTTTACTGTGAAGGATCTGCGTACGGGTACTCCACTTACGAGATGCAATAACACAGAGGACATATATCCCTTCACACCTTCTTCCGCTGTCAGTCATTGCTCACACACCTCTCTAGTTGCTCTGTCTCCGTCAACCAGGCACAATAGGCTTGGACACCCAGGAACTCCAGTTTTTAATTTTCTTAGAAGTTGTTACACCTCGTAAGTTTAAGGCAATAATAAAGAACATCATTAAGGAATAATATTTGGATATTGGATATAAAGTATAATTATACAAGCAAAATCCGAAAGTTGGTGTTCCAAAGGATGTGAGTTCAGAAAAATTCTTTTTGGTTACTACGAGCGTGTCAAGGGATTAAAAATGTTAGTTGTATATTCCCGTCATGGGTAGTAGCATATTATAAGAATTTCGACATGAAGAATACGAGACCTTATGAAATTCTCGGAAATTAAAGGAAGTGGGTTAAGAGTTATTAATTGGGGAACTTAGGGACCAAGGTGTAAATACACAAAATCAGATTTTTATTCTTATTAACCTAAAAACCTCCATTCTTTTCATTAGACTCCTAGAACACAAGA
Source organism: Przewalskia tangutica (assembly GCA_029844215.1). Classification (NCBI taxonomy): domain Eukaryota; kingdom Viridiplantae; phylum Streptophyta; class Magnoliopsida; order Solanales; family Solanaceae; genus Przewalskia; species Przewalskia tangutica. Next base: position 136,025,948 of record CM056720.1, on the reverse strand, counting down.
TAGAAAAATCCTCCTCTTTTCCTCCTCACCCACCCCCCAGCCGAGACACCCCGCTTTTACAACAACAATTGAAGTTTATTTTCCCCTCCTAGATTAAGAATGTTCACCTAGATTAGAAGCCAAAAATTAGAGAAAATTAGGGCAGAAATCGAAATTGATGTCAGATTTTTAGTCAACTTTGAAGGGGTATATATCCTAGTATATTAGGAGTTTTTAGGTGTTTGAAAATCTTAAAATGAAGTTCGTCGAGTCTTGGTACCAAATCAATAAACCTCTCGTCGATAGGACATCGGAGTAGAGAGTTATGGACGTTACAACTTCAAATGTGAGCAGTGAATTCCGCCTTCTTTGGGCCGATTCAGGCCAGGAAATTTAGGATTTTTGGAGACAAATTTTTGGAAGGAAAGGTGTATAAATGATGGGTTAACATTTTTAAATGGTTTCATGTTGAATTGGAGTTGAAGAAGTGAAGAATTAGACATGAAAAATCGACAAAATAGTGGGTCTTCGAAATAGTAGTGGGTTCGGTCTTAGGGACTGTTTTGGCATTAAAATTAAGGTAAAATCTTCTATTATGATTTAATTAAAGTTGCAAGTTTCTTGTAACCTAAGTAATGAATGTGTGTTAAGAAGAAACTTGGGATTAAAGAGAATGCATGTGAGGTTTGGATATGGTAAACAATTCTAGAACTCATTTTGTGTTCATTGGAATTAAGTATTGTGTTGTTGATTTAAGTAGGGGCTATTTTCATGTACTACTTTAATATGGACTAAGGGGTTGAATGAACATGATAAATAGGTGTGTTAATCATCTTGATTGTTGAATTGTTGTCTTTCATAAGTAAAGAGAAATGAGGTTGTATGATTGCGTATATGTAGTATATGGAGCCTAACTTGATTATATATTGGGATGGTAGTTGATTGTAGGTTTGATTGGCTTGATGATTAATTGTGGATACACACATAAACAGAAGAAATGCTGCCCAAATTTTTATAGAAATAGGAAGTCGTTATTCAATATAACTTACGTTAGAAGCCATAGAATTAATGGTCGTATTATTATTATTATAGGCTGACATACTAGACGAGGCTTATCCTAGTATTGCATTGATTGCGCGACTAAGAGGTATGTGAGACTATATTTTCCTTCTTTGGCATGATTTTGTGAAAATCTTTTTTCTTTCTCTTGGCATGATTTTAATGAAGGTACGACGGACGTACGTGATTCCTTCAAAGTCTAGTTTTAATAAAATAATGATTCATGATATGATAAGTGTCTCGGCTTTCCAAAAAATGTTTTAAAATGATATATGATATGGTAAGCGTCTTGATTTGCCAAAAGATTATTTAAATGATATATGATATGATAATGTCTTTTCTTATTCCGTTGAGAGTCAAATGATAATTTAAGTTATATATGGTTGCTCATGATATTCTGCTCGTGCCAAGTGTTATTACTCATTTCACCGAGTCCCTCACTGGAGGGTCGGGACACGTTATATGTACATATAAGATGAGGATGATTCCATCGAGTCCCTCACTAGATGGCCGAGACATGTTATACATATATGATTTCACCGAGTCCCAGACTGGGTCGGAACACGTTATATTGATAAATCCATCGAGTCTCTCACTACAGGGCCGAGACATGTTATATTGATATTTCCATCGAGTCCCTCACTACAGGGCCGAGACATGTTATATTGATAATTCCATCGAGTCCCTCACTACAGGGCCGAGACATGTTATATTGATAATTGCATTGAGTCCCTCACTAGAGGGCCGAGACATGTTATATACATACATATGGACATGATGACTCTATGGGTAAGCATTCAGGATTACTGATATGATTCTTTATTTCACTTGGTACAGTTATGATTTCATTTTCAGTATTTCATATTTTCATACTCAGTACATTATAGTAAAACCTCTATAAATTAATACTCTATAAATTAATAAACTCTCTAAAATAATAAAATCTTCCGGTCTCGACTTGGGCCTTTGTAAAAAATCATCAAATTCGATAAGATAATAAGATAATAATTTTTCGGAAAATCCCTTTATAAATAGGTCCCATTAAAACTCTAAATTAATAATTCATAAATATTACAATTATAAATATTATGGCAATTTGCTAAAATATGAATCTATTGTTACTTGATTTTTAAAAAAAATTTAAATCTAATTGGATTTCATCCCTAACTTTTTAATTGCAGCCAAAAGTTCCGGTGTTGAGTTCTTTAGCTGCAACAAAAAAATTTGAAGAGTTGTTGTCGCGCTCAAAGCCTCCTTTCTCGTGACTGGTTCCAGCGGTATTGAATCATCTTCAGCTTCATCATTAGTAGGATCTTCAATAATATCAGCAACAATTTCCTCTAAACTTTGAACCATTGAACATTCATCATTTTCACTCGGATAGTCCACCAATTTGTTGACGTCCATTTCATTGTGATAACCAACATCCTTGACCATATTCTCAAGCTCATGTAGGCTTTCTTCAAAGTTTGTCTCACTTGAGATTTCTTCATTTGAACGAATTTTGCAGTGCCGAAAGTAATTTGCTATTTGATATTATACATGAATATATTTAATTAGTTACAAAGATTTGGTTGATGCATGAATATAATCAATAAAACATATATGAATTCATTTATTTTCAATACATATGTACTAAATTTGTTGAATTTAAAAAGTCTCTCTTTTAATTAATAAAATATTAATTTATCGATATATTAATATCTCTCTAAATTAATAAAATTTCATGGTCCCAAGGTTATTAATTTATAGAGGTTTTACTATATTTCCTACTGACCCCCCTTTCCTCGGGGGGAGGGGGGGCTGCGTTCATGCCCGCAGGTACAAATATTCAGTTCGGCGATCCTCCGGCTTAGGATTCCTGCTCAGCTGTTTTCTTGGGAGCTTCACTGTCCGGAGTTAGCCATTTTGGTACAGATTCGCTATTTTAGACTTATGTATATTTAGGGGCACGACGGGGCCCTGTCCCGTCATATTATGTTATCCTTCTCTTAGAGGTCTGTAGACAGTTGTGGGTTGTACGTATGTAGACTTGTAAATCTATTTTTGTCAGCTATGTCATTGTCCCGGAATGTCTACAAACCGTATCTAGTAGAGTCTTGTGTATGGGTATGTTGTGTACCATACTTATACGCAGGAGGCTGCCGGACATTTAGGATTGGTTTCTACTCTTTCATCTCATAGATCGTGCAATAGAGCTATGTCATTAGGGTAATCCCCCCTCTAATAAATTATTGTGATTGCAGCTATGCCTATAAGGAAAGTGACAGTGGCCCGAAAGGGCAAATCAGAGTTATTTGGACTTGATGTAGTGCATCAATCTATAAAGGGAAGTGGAAGAATTTGAATCAAAATATGATGACCAGGTTTGGAGGTACTAGGTCCACGTCAGGTAAGGTAACTCTTCAGAATCTTCTATATACTGAATAAGGAATGGTATCGTCAAGGATTGGGACTAGGAGCAATGTCCAAGATTACGTATGTATATTAGAATCAGTTGGAATTATGAAAAGTATGACAAGTAAGAAATAAGTGAATAAGTGTTAAAAGAAATGGAGTTGCTTACAATTACGAGTAGTGAAGAGACCCCTTTCAGACCATGAATGAGGTGTCGACTTGTGAAATGAATTGCAGTAGTCTCTATCTTACAAATTGATATTCTGTTATGCTACGTTATCTGAGATTGAACTTTTCCTTTCAAAGATAGAAAATGAAGCTTACCTAATATTTTCTCCTTCATACCTCTAATTAAATATTGAGCTGTAATTGTTAGAATCTGTGACTATTTTATGGTATACCATGTTGTTGGACTATGTGAAGGTAGAAAACTGCAAAAGAATATTGTTATCATGTAAGGATAAGAAGGGGCTATTACTTCTGGAATGGTAAGATTAATATAAAAGGATGAAAACATTTTTCTTACTTTGGACCGAATGCTGGGAAGTATTGGATAGGTATTAATTGAGTTTCTTTAGCAAATGACTTAGAACTTGGGAATGATGAGCATCCTATTAGTGTGTAGTGGTGTCAAGCATTTTAAATATCGTAACCTCTGGAGTTCATATTTTCAGTTAAGAAGTTATTTGAAAGATTGGTAACCAAGGTATGTATTCATGCACAGTTTCAATGCATTGGTTCACGCAGAATACTAAGATGGTGTTATTTGGTCTCTTGGAAGCCTCATCTCGATGAGGTAGATATTAAAAGTTGTACAGAATAGTTGGAACATTGCGGGGTGACACATAGGGGTATAAATAAAAGTTTTCATATGACATTGGTGAATGCGTTTAATGATGTGGCTCTTAAAAAAGAACTGTTGATAGATATTGGAAGGTTATATGGCCAGATACAAGGACCATATGCAATAATGAGTAATTTCAATTGGGCATTAAAATGGAATAGAAGAGTGAAGTGTCATGTCGCTAAGACTGAGATAAGGGATTTTAAGCAGTAGGTAGCGGATTATGGTGAAATGAGTGGCAAGCAGGGTGTATAACAACATTTACTAATCAAGAATGGGATGATAACCTACATGCTTCTAAGGTGCCTTTCATGAAATCAGGCCTATATGAACATTCTCTTGGGTTAATTAGGTGAGAAGTAGGCATAAAGACTCAGTATAAGTTCAGATACTTTAATAGGTGAAGGTTGAATCCTAAATTTCTACAGACCATAATAGAAGGATGGAAAACATATAAGAGAGGTACAAAAATATAGATGAATTCAACGAAGTGGTAATAGATATTCAGTGTGATGTAGCCAAAGTGACAAATGTTGACGCAACCAAAGATACAACTGAGTCAGTAAGTCCAACAAGAGGATAGAACAAATGTCACTTGAGGAGACAAACGGTAATAATGAGAATAAGGAGGAACAAAGAGATACTAGGGAAGAAAATGGTAATAATATAGAATAAGGAAGACGACAATTGGATTTAGAGAGTCCTGTTAAATGGTGGAATAAAAGAGCTGATAATGACTACATTTTTAAGAGGATCGATAGAATGATGGAAAACATTTATTTTAGATTGGCTTGGACAAATGGAAGTGGAATAAGTAATAAGAACCAGTTTAGACCATGCCCCTTAGTTGTTAACTTATGGTGATCAATCTATGCATGTGAGTAAATCATTTAGATTCCTCAAGTTTGGACAGAATATGAAGCATTCTTTTAGGCGCTAAATCAAAATTGGCACACTGATGTTGATTAAGATGAATTCGTTTCTTTTAGACAGAAACTGAAGAATGTCAAGACTGCCATATTATTATGGAGTAAGGAAACTTTTGGAGATCGTTCCAGGAGGGATTGGGGACGCAGGTGAGTCCTAGCACAACATTCCATCCTCGACGTACTATTCAGACACTAGAGGATATGTTGAGGGCATGTGTTATACTCACTTGTTCCCTGTACCTCCAAATAATTCAATTCAATTCCTTATTTGGTTATAAACTGGTGAATTGCAAATGTGTGAGCAGGGAGGTACGTCAAATGTAGGTGATGTTCTTCTGGTGTATAGTAAGGATGATGTTAAAGCTAAATATTGGTTTACATGGTTAAAAACGTACTTGCCTAAGGATAATAGTGGATTGGGGTTCAGATCTTATTTTGATATATCAAGGCATTGTGCGAAAAGCTATGGTGGAGATTTAGAACCACCAACTCTCTATGGGCTAACTTTCTAGGAAACATGTACTCTAAGAAGCATTACCCTCAATATGTGCAATAGAAAGATGGTTCTCATGTCTTGAAAATGATTCTTGAGGTAAGGGATAACATTAAACAAGGAATTTGGTAGGAAAACAAAGAGTGGTTAAATTGATAATCGTACCAAATTGGTAACATTACACGATGTAATACTATCAGAGTTTTCAAGGAAGAGTGGAAGAGGTCAAATAACTACTACGTAGGGATTGATGAGGTTTGTTAAGGCTAGGCAGTATCTGCCAGATGACATTGTCTCACTTGTCACTACATACTTGGTATATACCCTGTGGATAATCCTTGGTGGATAATGACAAGTTCTAGTACATTTACTGTGTCAAGTGCATGATATTTGTTGAGATAAAGATCTTATCCTTATGATGTATATAGGTAAATGCGGGTTAAAAAAGTGTCATTTAAGGTATATTTCTTTCTATGAACGATGTGGAAATTTAAAATTCCAGTGGATAAAGTGTTGCATAATATTGGAATTAATATATTACCAAGATGCTGCTGATATAATGTCTTACATCATATAGATCACTTGTTTCGTACAAGGGAGTTGTCAAATCTATATGGAGCTATTTTAACAATACAACATGTATACACATGAATTGTCGTCATATTAAGCATGCAGTACAGATATGGTGGGACAATATATGCCATTACAAATTGAAGCGGTAGTACCAGCTGGAATGTTGTGGAAAATTCGAAAATAGAGGAATATAGCACCGCATGGAGACTCTTTAACTTTGCTCAAGGTATTACATAAGATTCAGTTGAATATTCACAGGTAATTTGGTTCCTTACTTAACTATTTTGAATTGGTGAATTGCATGTGTGTTATATTGTGGCTCTATGAGGCATCTGTTGGTTTGCTGGATATAGATGGATAGACATAATTATAAAGGAGGCTCTGTCAAAAAATTTCTAGCATAAGACTTGTTATGAACATTCGAGGACGAATGTTTCTAAGGGGGAAGAATGTTACACCTCATAAGTTTAAGGTAATAATTAAGAACGTCATTAAGGAATAAGATTAAGATATTTGATATAAAGTATAATTATACAAGCAAAATCCGGAAGTTGGTGTTCCAAAGGATGTGAGTCCGGAAAAATTCTTTTTGGTTACTACGAGCGTGTCAAGGGATTAAAAATGTTAGTTGTATATTCCCGTTATGGGTAGTAGCATACTATAAGAATTTCGACATGAAGAATACGAGACCTTATGAAATTCTCGGAAATTAAAAAAAATGGGGTTAAGAGTTATTAATTGGGGAACTTGGGGATCAAGGTGTAAATACACCAAATCAGATTTTTATTCTTATTAACCTAAAAACCTCCATTCTTTTCATTAGACTCCTAGAACACAAGATAGAAAAATCCCCCTCTCTTCCTCCTCACACACCCCCCAGCCGAGACACCCCCTTTTTACTACAACAATTGAAGTTTATTTTCCCCTCCTAGATTAAGAATGTTCACCTAGATTAGAAGCCAAAAATTAGAGAAAATTAGGGCAGAAATTGGAATTGTTGTCAGATTTTTAGTCAACTTTGGAGGGGTATATATCCTAATATATTAGGAGTTTTTAGGTGTTTCAAAAGCCTAAAATGAAGTTAGTCGAGTCTAGGTTCCAATGCAATAAACCTCTCGTCGATAGGACATCGGAGTAGAGAGGTATGGATGTTACAGATTCAACTTACAGAACAGTGAATTCCGCCACTGTTGGGCCGATTCAGGCCAGGAAATTTCGGATTTTTTGAGACAAATTTTTGGAAGGAAAGGTGTATAAATGGTGGGTTAACATTTTTAAATGGTTGCATGTTGAATTGGAGTTGAAGAAGTGAAGAATTGGACAAGCAAAATTGACAAAACAGTGAGTCTTCGGAAGAGCAGTGGGTTCGGTCTTAGGGACTGTTTTGGCATTAAAATTAAGGTAAAATTCTTCTCTTATGATTTAATTAAAGTTGCATGTTGTTGTAACCTAAGTAATGAATGTATGTTAAGAAGAAACTTGAGATTAAAGAGAAAGCCTGTGAGGTTTGGATATGGTAAACAATTCTAGAACCCATTTTGTGTTCATTGGAATTAAGTATTGTGTTGTTGATTGAAGTAGGGGCTAATTTCATGGACTACTTTAATATGGACTAAGGGATTGAATGAACATGGTAAATAGGTGTGTTAATTATCTTGATTGTTGAATTGTTGTCTTTCATAAGTAAAGAGAAAGGAGGTTGTATGATTACGTATATGTAGTCTATGGAGCCTAACTTGATTATATATTGGGATGGTAGTTGATTGTTGGTTTGATTGGCTTGTTGGTTAATTGTGGATATACACATAAACAAAGGAAATGTTGTCCTAATTTTTATAGAAATAGGAAGTCGTTATTCAATATAACTTACGTTAGAAGCCCTAGAATTAATGGTCATATTATTATTATTATAGGCTGACATACTAGACGATGTGTATCCTAGTATTGCATTGATTGCGCAACTAAGAGGTATGTGAGACCATCTTTTCCTTCTTTGGCATGATTTTGTGAAAATCTTTCTTCTTTCTCTTGGCATGATTTTAATGAAGGTACGGCGGACGTACGTGATTCCTTCAAAGTCTAGTTTTAATAAAATAATGATTCATGATAGGATAAGTGCCTCGACTTTCCAAAAGATGTTTTAAAATGATATATGATACGGTAAGCGCCTTGATTTGCCAAAAGATGATTTAAATTATATATGATATGATAATGTCTTTTCTTATTCCGTTGAGAGTCAAATGATAATTTAAGTTATATATGGTTGCTCATGATATTCTGCTCGTGTCAAGTGTTATTACTCATTTCACCAAGTCCCTCACTAGAGGGCCGGGACACGTTATATGTACATATAAGATGATGATGATTCCATCGAGTCCCTCACTAGAGGGCCGAGACATGTTATACATATATGATTTCACCGAGTCCCAGACTGGGCCGAAACACGTTATATTGATAATTCCATCGAGTCCCTCGCTATAGGGCCGAGACATGTTATATTGATATTTCCATCGAGTCTCTCACTACAGGGCCGAGACATTTTATATTGATAATTGCATCGAGTCCCTCACTAGAGGGCCGTGACATGTTATATACATACATATGGACATGATGACTCTATGGGTAAACATTCAGGATTACTGATATGATTCTTTATTTCATATGGCACAGTTATGATTTCATTTTCAGTATTTCATGTTTTCATACTCAGTACATTATTTCGTACTGACCCCCTTTCCTCGGGGAGCTGCGTTCATGCCCACAGGTACATATATTCAGTTCGGCGATCCTCCGACTTAGGATTCATGCTCAGCTATTTTTATGGGAGCTCCACTGTCCGGAGTTAGTCATTTTGGTACAGATTCACTATTCTATACTTATGTATATTTAGGGGCACGACGGGCCCCTGTCCCGTCATATTATGTTATCCTTCTCTTAGAGGTCTGTAGACAGTTGTGGGTTGTACGTATGTAGACTTGTAAATCTGTTTTGGTCAGCTATGTCATTGTACTCTGTGTTGGGATGTTCCCGTGTATGTGATATTATTCGGTGGCAGCCTTGTCGGCTTGCTTATTATATTATGTTGGCTAGTTGTGATTCCTCAGGAGGAAGGTACAGTCTTGTGTAAAGGCAATCTTGTCGGCTCGCCTATTCTGGCACATGTTGTTGTTACGGCGTTGTGCTGCCGGAATTCATACTTCCCTTAGTATTAGTCGGATTACGTGTGACATGTTAGTAGAATGGCGTCATTTGGGCGTTTAGTCGCGGCCCGTCGGGTCGGGTCATGACAGAAGCAATAATTTTATTCTATGTAATGAGAAACTTGCCCAAAACTGTGTATCATGTCAATTAGGCAATAATATTTGCCTTCCGTTTAATTCTTCTGTTAGTGTTACGTTTGCTCCGTTTGATATTATTCATGTTGATTTGTAGTCATCTCCCGTTACTAGGTCTCTGGGTCACAAATATTATCTAGTCTTATTGGATGATTACTCTCACTTTCTCTGGATTTACCCACTAAAATTCAAGTAGGAAGTCTTTGTCAAATTTCTTGAATTTTGCACTTTTATCAATACGCATTTTCAAAAAGTCATCAAATCTTTTTATGTGATAATGACCACGAATTTAATAATTACGCGTTTCAAAAGTTTTGCAAAAATAATGGCATGTTTTCATTTCTCGTGTAAATATATAACATAGGTATTAAAAATAAATATTAAGAGGGTAGGGGGTTGGGGTGGCCAAAAATGGCCGTTGCACAACGACCAAAACGTAAAATGATCGTTGGTGCAATGACTATTTTGTGCAAAGGGGGGTTTCGGGCGGGACCGGGACCAGGACGGGTCAGGTCTTAGTGCGGGACCGGGCATGGCGGGACGAGACCCATGTCCCGTCCCGGTTCGAGTCCCGATACCATTTTTTTTTTATTTCGGGCTTGGGGCGGGATCGAGGCAGTGTCGTGGCGGGATCGGGGCGGTGTCGTGGCGGCACCGGGCTGACCCGGCCCGTTGGCCACCCATAAATAAAACACATTAAGATGACAAGAGGGTGTTGGTCATGGTCAGATGGTAAGCGTCATTCACTTTCAACTCAAAGATTGTGAGTTTGAGTCATCAAGGAAGCAAATGAGGGAGCTCCTGAAGGTAGGGGTTATTAAAAAAAAGCCGAAAAAACCCATTAAGATTTAAAGTCTACTATATATGAATTTTGTCGATTAAAAATATTTAGATACTAAAAGATTCACAGACAAATTGACGTTTTCTTTAAAAATATTTAGATACTAAAAGATTCACAGACAAATTGACATTTTCTTCGATCGCGCGAAGCGCGAGTAAATTGACTAGTTTAATATATTACCCACGAACTTAAAGTGAGCTCACTAAAATAGATAAGATGCAGGATCCTAGCTCGCATGTGCGCCCTACTATTCATGACATATTCCTAAACCTGACATCATAAAAATGATTCTTGAGTATTGAAACACAGGGGAGGATTTACCTTAGCTCGGAGAGTCGTCGGAAAATTTTATTAAATATTGGAAGCCAGGAAAACAAATTAGGTTAAATGTAGTACAATGACACTGTTAGACATAAGTAGTGATGCAACTCACGTGGTCAGACGCTTCTCTTTTCTTCTGAATGCCTTAGTTTGAAACTCAACAGCTTCATTTCTTTGTTTTATATTTTTTGGCGACATATACAAAAGGATGCTTGTCCAGTTTCGAACCGCAGACATGTTAGAAGTTAACAAAACCATAGACCAGTTGATTTACACTAGATTCAATAACACCTGCGACAAGAAAATATTTGATAGAATGGGTAATGCTGCTTATGTGTGTTGTTATATTGTGTTATTTTTTAAATATGATATTATAGTGTTTATTTATTTGTTCTCATTATAAAATGTGATACCACTTATGAAAAATTCTGCGCACGCAACTGTTGAAACACACAATATGTGTCGTAGTCAAACCACCTCACAATGGGGAAAGAGTTACACATATAAAATACATTAAAGAAGATGAGTGAGTTCAAGTAAGAAACTCAAGTTCAATTGAAATCAAAGAATGCAAGGAAGCGTTTCAATTCACCCAAACATCGAATGTAAGAACAAGATATTTGAAGTGTGCCATAAGAATCTTTTAATTCACCCAAAACCTCAATATTCATGTTTCATTTCTTTCTCATAGCAATAAGTGTAGCATATATTAGAAGGCTAACCCTAACGATTATTGTGCCTCCTCGAACAATTAGGCAATGATGCACAAAAGTAGAACTTGCGGGACTGACCATCTTTCCTACTAGTTAGACGATACCTCGGAGTAAGAACAAACGGAACAAGCCACCTTCCTTACTAGTTAGGCCAATCACAAACGTTTCATAAATGTTTTTTGTTTCAAAGTAGTGTCATTTTAGCCATTTACAATCTCTCATAGGTAGGCGAATTGGTCAAATCATATTATATTTATTCTGAATATTTTTGTATTTAAAAAAGCCATATTCCCTAATACTTTGGCCAATCACAAACATCCTATAAATATTTTTTGTTTCAAAGTAGTGGAATTTTAGCCAATTTCAATCTCTCATACGTAGGCGAATTGACCAAACCATATTAGGTTTATTCTGAATATTTTTGTATAAAAAAAGTCATCTTCCCTACTAGTTAGGCCAATCACAAACATCTCATAAATATTTTTTGTTTCAAAGTAGAGGCATTTTAGCCAATTTCAATCTCTCATAGATAGGCGAATTGGCCAAATCATATTAGGTTTATTCTGAATATTTTTGTATTTAAAAAAACCATCCTCCCTACTAGTTAGGCTAATCACAAACATCTTATAAATTGTTTTTTGTTTCAAAATAGCGGCATTTTAGACAATTTCAATCTCTCATAGGTATGCGAATTGGCCAAACCATATTAGGTTTATTTTGAATATTTTTGTATAAAAAAGCCAACTTCACTACTAGTTAGGCCAATCACAAACATCTTATAAATGTTTTTGTTTCAAAGTAGTAGAATTTTAGCCAATTTCAAACTCTCATAGATAGGCGAATTGGCCAAATCATATTAGGTTTATTCTGAATATTTTTATATAAAACAAGCCATCTTCCCTACTAGTTAGGCTAATCACAAACATCTCATAAATGTTCTTTGTTTCAAAGTAGTGGAATTTTAGCCAATTTCAATCTCTCATAGATAAGCGAATTGGTCAAACAATATTAGGTTTATTCAGAAATATTTTTGTATAAAAAAAGTCATCTTCCCGACTAGTTAGGCCAATCACAAACATCTCATAAATGTTTTTTTGTTTCAAAGTAGTGGCATTTTTGTCAATTTTAATCTCTCATAGGTAGGCGAATCATATTAGGTTTATTCTGAATATTTTTGTATTAAAAAAATTCATCTTCCCTACTAGTTAGGCTAATCACAAACATCTTATAAATGTTTTTTGGTTCAATGTAGTGGCATTTTAGCAAATTCCAATCTCTCATAGGTAGGCGAATTGGCCAAACCATATTAGGTTTATTTTGAATATTTTTGTATAAAAAACCATCTTCCCTACTAGTTAGGCTAATCACAAACATCTTATAAATGTTTTTTGTTTCAAAGTAGTGGCATTTTAGACAATTTCAATCTCTCATAGATAGGCGAATTGGCCAAATCATATTAGGTTTATTCTGAATATTTTTGTATAAAAAAAGTCATCTTCCCTACTAGTTAGGCCAATCACAAATATCTCATAAATGTTTTTTGTTTTAAGGTAGTGGCATTTTAGCCAATTTCAGTCTCTCATAGGTAGGCGAATTGGCCAAATCATATTAGGTTTATTCTGAATATTTTTGTATAAAAAAAAGTCATCTTCCCAACTAGTTAGGCCAATCACAAACATCTCATAAATGTTTTTTGTTTCAAAGTAGAGGCATTTTAGCCAATTTCAATCTCTCATAGATAGGCGAATTGGCCAAATCATATTAGGTTTATTCTGAATATTTTTGTATTAAAAAAATCCATCTTCCCTAATAGTTAGGCTAATCAGAAACATCTTATAAATGTTTTTTGCTTCAAAATAGCGTCATTTTAGACAATTTCAATCTCTCATAGGTATGTGAATTGGCCAAATCATATTAGGTTTATTTTGAATATTTTTGTATAAAAAAGCCATCTTCCATACTAGTTAGGCCAATCACAAACATCTTATAAATGTTTTTTGTTTCAAAGTAGTAGAATTTTAGCCAATTTCAAACTCTCATAGATAGGCGAATTGGCCAAATCATATTAGGTGTATTCTGAATATTTTTGTATAAAACAAGCCATCTTCACTACTAGTTAGGCCAATCGCAAACATCTCATAAATGTGTTTTGTTTCAAAATAGTGGCATTTTAGTCAATTTCAATTTCTCGTAGGTAGGCGAATCATATTAGGTCTATTCGAATATTTTTGTATTAAAAAAAGCCATCTTCCCTACTAGTTAGGTCAATCACAAACATCTCATAACTGTTGTTTGTTTCAAAGTAGTGTCATTTTAGCCATTTACAATCTCTCATAGGTAGGCGAATTGGTCAAATCATATTATATTTATTCTGAATATTTTTGTATTTAAAAAAGCCATATTCCCTAATACTTTGGCCAATCACAAACATCCTATAAATATTTTTTGTTTCAAAGTAGTGGAATTTTAGCCAATTTCAATCTCTCATACGTAGGCGAATTGACCAAACCATATTAGGTTTATTCTGAATATTTTTGTATAAAAAAAGTCATCTTCCCTACTAGTTAGGCCAATCACAAACATCTCATAAATATTTTTTGTTTCAAAGTAGAGGCATTTTAGCCAATTTCAATCTCTCATAGATAGGCGAATTGGCCAAATCATATTAGGTTTATTCTGAATATTTTTGTATTTAAAAAAACCATCAACCCTACTAGTTAGGCTAATCACAAACATCTTATAAATTGTTTTTTGTTTCAAAATAGCGGCATTTTAGACAATTTCAATCTCTCATTGGTATGCGAATTGGCCAAACCATATTAGGTTTATTTTGAATATTTTTGTATAAAAAAGCCAACTTCACTACTAGTTAGGCCAATCACAAACATCTTATAAATGTTTTTGTTTCAAAGTAGTAGAATTTTAGCCAATTTCAAACTCTCATAGATAGGCGAATTGGCCAAATCATATTAGGTTTATTCTGAATATTTTTATATAAAACAAGCCATCTTCACTACTAGTTAGGCCAATCGCAAACATCTCATAAATGTGTTTTGTTTCAAAATAGTGGCATTTTAGTCAATTTCAATTTCTCATAGGTAGGCGAATCATATTAGGTCTATTCGAATACTTTTGTATTAAAAAGAGTCATCTTCTCTACTAGTTAGGCCAATCACAAACATCTCATAACTATTGTTTGTTTCAAAGTAGTGTCATTTTAGCCATTTTCAATCTCTCATAGGTAGGCGAATTGGTCAAATCATATTAGATTTATTCTGAATATTTTTGTATTTAAAAAAGCCATATTCCCTAATAGTTTGGCCAATCACAAACATCCTATAAATATTTTTTGTTTCAAAGTAGTGGCATTTTAGCCAATTTCAATATCTCATACGTAGACGAATTGACCAAACCATATTAGGTTTATTCTGAATATTTTTGTATAAAAAAAGTCATCTTCCCTACTAGTTAGGCCAATCACAAACATCTCATAAATGTTTTTTGTTTCAAAGTAGAGGCATTTTAGCCAATTTCAATCTCTCATAGATAGGCGAATTGGCCAAATCATATTAGGTTTATTCTGAATATTTTTGTATTAAAAAAATCCATCTTCCCTACTAGTTAGGCTAATCACAAACATCTTATAAATGTTTTTTGTTTCAAAATAGCGGCATTTTAGACAATTTCATTCTCTCATAGGTAGGCGAATTGGTCAAACCATATTAGGTTTATTTTGAATATGTTTATATAAAAAAGTCATCTTTCCTACTAGTTAGGACAATCACAAACATCTCATAAATATTTTTCTTATTTCAAAGTAATGGCATTTTAACCAATTTCAATTTTTCATAGGTAGGTGAAGTGGCCAAATCATATTAGGTTTATTCTGAATATTTTTGTATAAAACAAGCCATCTTCACTACTAGTTAGGCCAATCGCAAACATCTCATAAATGTGTTTTGTTTCAAAATAGTGGCATTTTAGTCAGTTTCAATTTCTCATAGGTAGGCGAATCATATTAGGTCTATTCGAATATTTTTGTATTAAAAAAAGCCATCTTCCCTACTAGTTAGGTCAATCACAAACATCTCATAACTGTTGTTTGTTTCAAAGTAGTGTCATTTTAGCCATTTACAATCTCTCATAGGTAGGCGAATTGGTCAAATCATATTATATTTATTCTGAATATTTTTGTATTTAAAAATGCCATATTCCCTAATAGTTTGGCCAATCACAAACATCCTATAAATATTTTTTGTTTCAAAGTAGTGGCATTTTAGCCAATTTCAATCTCACATACGTAGGCGAATTGACCAAATCATATTAGGTTTATTCTGAATATTTTTGTATAAAAAACATCATCTTCCCTACTAGTTAGGCCAATAACAAACATCTCATAAATATTTTTTGTTTCAAAGTAAATGCATTTTAGCCAATTTCAATCTCTCATTGATAGGCGAATTGGCCAAATCATATTAGGTTTATTCTGAATATTTTTGTATTAAAAAAATCCATCTTCCCTACTAGTTAGGCTAATCACAAACATCTTATAAATGTTTTTTTGTTTCAAAATAGCGGCATTTTAGACAATTTCATTCTCTCATAGGTAGGCGAATTGGTCAAACCATATTAGGTTTATTTTGAATATGTTTATATAAAAAAAGTCATCTTTCCTACTTGTTAGGACAATCACAAACATTTCATAAATATTTTTCTTATTTCAAAGTAATGGCATTTTAACCAATTTCAATCTTTCATAGGTAGGTGAAGTGGCCAAATCATATTAGGTTTATTCTGAATATTTTTGTATAAAACAAGCCATCTTCACTACTAGTTAGGCCAATCGCAAACATCTCATAAATGTGTTTTGTTTCAAAATAGTGGCATTTTAGTCAATTTCAATTTCTCATAGGTAGGCGAATCATATTAGGTCTCTTCGAATATTTTTGTATTAAAAAAAGCCATCTTCCCTACTAGTTAGGTCAATCACAAACATCTCATAACTGTTGTTTGTTTCAAAGTAGTGTCATTTTAGCCATTTACAATCTCTCATAGGTAGGCGAATTGGTCAAATCATATTATATTTATTCTGAATATTTTTGTATTTAAAAAAGCCATATTCCCTAATAGTTTGGCCAATCACAAACATCCTATAAATATTTTTTGTTTCAAAGTAGTGGCATTTTAGCCAATTTCAATCTCTCATACGTAGGCGAATTGACCAAACCATATTAGGTTTATTCTGAATATTTTTGTATAAAAAAAGTCATCTTCCCTACTAGTTAGGCCAATCACAAACATCTCATAAATATTTTTTGTTTCAAAGTAGATGCATTTTAGCCAATTTCAATCTCTCATAGATAGGCGAATTGGCCAAATCATATTAGGTTTATTCTGAATATTTTTGTATTTAAAAAAACCATCCTCCCTACTAGTTAGGCTAATCACAAACATCTGATAAATTGTTTTTTGTTTCAAAATAGCGGCATTTTAGACAATTTCAATCTCTCATAGGTATGCGAATTGGCCAAACCATATTAGGTTTATTTTGAATATTTTTGTTTAAAAAGCCATTTTCCCTACTAATTAGGCCAATCACAAACATCTTATAAATGTTTTTGTTTCAAAGTAGAGACAATTTCAATCTCAAACCATATTAGGTTTATTTTGAATATTTTTGTTTAAAAAGCCATTTTCCCTACTAATTAGGCCAATCACAAACATCTTATAAATGTTTTTGTTTCAAAGTAGTAGAATTTTAGCCAATTTCAATCTTTCATAGATAGGCGAATTGGCCAAATCATATTAGGTTAATTCTGAATATTTTTGTATAAAACAAGCCATCTTCACTACTAGTTAGGCCAATCGCAAACATCTCATAAATGTGTTTTGTTTCAAAATAGTGGCATTTTAGTCAATTAAAATTTCTCATAGGTAGGCGAATCATATTAGGTATGGAAATCAAACTGGAATGAGACCTTCCTTTTTGTCGACATTCTTTTCCATTCCGTTCGGATATAGAGCTGTATCCCTGATCAAAGGACCAATTGATTCATAGCCAATGTTCTTGCCTTGTTTGTATTAAAAAGAGCCATCTTCTCTACTAGTTAGGCCAATCACAAACATCTCATAACTGTTGTTTGTTTCAAAGTAGTGTCATTTTAGCCATTTTCAATCTCTCATAGGTAGGCGAATTGGTCAAATCATATTAGATTTATTCTGAATATTTTTGTATTTAAAAAAGCCATATTCCCTAATAGTTTGGCCAATCACAAACATCCTATAAATATTTTTTGTTTCAAAGTAGTGGCATTTTAGCCAATTTCAATATCTCATACGTAGACGAATTGACCAAACCATATTAGGTTTATTCTGAATATTTTTGTATAAAAAAAGTCATCTTCCCTACTAGTTAGGCCAATCACAAACATCTCATAAATGTTTTTTTGCTTCAAAGTAGAGGCATTTTAGCCAATTTCAATCTCTCATAGATAGGCGAATTGGCCAAATCATATTAGGTTTATTCTGAATATTTTTGTATTAAAAAAATCCATCTTCCCTACTAGTTAGGCTAATCACAAACATCTTATAAATGTTTTTTTGTTTCAAAATAGCGGCATTTTAGACAATTTCATTCTCTCATAGGTAGGCGAATTGGTCAAACCATATTAGGTTTATTTTGAATATGTTTATATAAAAAAGTCATCTTTCCTACTAGTTAGGACAATCACAAACATCTCATAAATATTTTTCTTATTTCAAAGTAATGGCATTTTAACCAATTTCAATCTTTCATAGGTAGGTGAAGTGGCCAAATCATATTAGGTTTATTCTGAATATTTTTGTATAAAAAAGCCATCTTCCCTACTAGTTAGGCCAATCAAAAACATCTTATAAATATTTTTTTGTTTCAAAGAAGTTGAATTTTAGCCAATTTCAATCTCTCATAGATAAGCGAATTGGACAAATCATATTATGTTTATTCTGAATATTTTTGTATTAAAAAAATCCATCTTCCCTACTAGTTAGGCTAATCACAAACATCTTATAAATGTTTTTTTGTTTCAAAATAGCGGCATTTTAGACAATTTCAATCTCTCATAGGTAGGCGAATTGGTCAAACCATATTAGGTTTATTTTGAATATGTTTATATAAAAAAAGTCATCTTTCCTACTAGTTAGGACAATCACAAACATCTCATAAATATTTTTCTTATTTCAAAGTAATGGCATTTTAACCAATTTCAATCTTTCATAGGTAGGTGCAGTGGCCAAATCATATTAGGTTTATTTTGAATATTTTAGTATAAAAAAAGCCATCTTCCCTACTAGTTAGGCCAATCAAAAACATCTTATAAATGTTTTTTTGTTTCAAAGTAGTGGAATTTTAGCCAATTTCAATCTTTCATAGATAGGCGACTTGGACAAATCATATTATGTTTATTCTGAATATTTTTGTATAAAAAATCATTTTCCCTACTAGTTAGGACAATCACAAACATCTCATAAATGTTTTTTGTTTCAAAGTAGTGGCATTTTAGTCAATTTTAATCTCTCATAGGTAGGCGAATCATATTAGGTTTATTCTGAATATTTTTGTATTAAAAAAATTCATCTTCCCTACTAGTTAGGCTAATCACAAACATCTCATAAATGTTTTTTGTTTCAAAGTAGTGGAATTTTAGCCAATTTCAATCTTTCATAGATAGGCGACTTGGACAAATCATATTAGGTTTATTCAGAAATATTTTTGTATAAAAAAAGTCTATCTTTCCTACTAGTTAGGCCAATCACAAACATCTCATAAATGTTTTTTGTTTCAAAGTAGTGGCATTTTAGTCAATTTTAATCTCTCATAGGTAGGCGAATCATATTAGGTTTATTTTGAATATTTTTGTATTAAAAAAATTCATCTTCCCTACTAGTTAGGCTAATCACAAACATCTTATAACTGTTTTTTGTTTCAAAGTAGTGGCATTTTAGCCAATTTCAATCTCTCATTGGTAGGCGAATTGGCCAAACCATATTAGGTTAATTTTGAATATTTTTGTATAAAAAAACCATCTTCCCTACTAGTTAGGCTAATCACAAACATCTTATAAATGTTTTTTGTTTCAAAGTAGTGGAATTTTAGCCAATTTCAATCTCTCATAGATAGGCGAATTGGCCAAATCATATTAGGTTTATTCTGAATATTTTTATATAAAACAAGCCATCTTCACTACTAGTTAGGTCAATCGCAAACATCTCATATATGTGTTTTGTTTCAAAATAGTGGCATTTTAGTCAATTTCAATCTCTCACAGGTAGGTGAATCATATTAGGTCTATTCTGAATATTGTTGTATTAAAAAAAGCCATCTTCCCTACTAGTTAGGCCAATCACAAACATCTCATAAATGTTTTTTGTTTCAAAGTAGTGTCATTTTAGCCATTTTCAATCTCTCATAGGTAGACGAATTGGTCAAACCATATTAGATTTATTCTGAATATTTTTGTATTTAAAAAAGCCATATTCCCTAATAGTTTGGCCAATCACAAACATCCTATAAATGTTTTTTGTTTCAAAGTAGTGGCATTTTAGCCAATTTCAATCTCTCATAGGTAGGCGAATTGACCAAACCATATTAGATTTATTCTGAATATTTTTGTATAAAAAAAGTCATCTTCCCTACTAGTTAGGCCAATCACAAATATCTCATAAATATTTTTTGTTTTAAGGTAGTGGCATTTTAGCCAATTTCAGTCTCTCATAGGTAGGCGAATTGGCCAAATCATATTAGGTTTATTCTGAATATTTTTGTATAAAAAAAAGTCATCTTCCCAACTAGTTAGGCCAATCACAAACATCTCATAATTTTTTTTTGTTTCAAAGTAGAGGCATTTTAGCCAATTTCAATCTCTCATAGATAGGCGAATTGGTCAAATCATATTAGGTTTATTCTGAATATTTTTGTATTAAAAAAATCCATCTTCCCTACTAGTTAGGCTAATCACAAACATCTTATAAATGTTTTTTGTTTCAAAATAGCGGCATTTTAGACAATTTCAATCTCTCATAGGTATGCGAATTGGCCAAACCATATTAGGTTTATTTTGAATATTTTTGTATAAAAAAGCCATCTTCCCTACTAGTTAGGCCAATCACAAACATCTTATAAATGTTTTTGTTTCAAAGTAGTGGCATTTTAGCCAATTTCAGTCTCTCATAGGTAGGCGAATTGGCCAAATCATATTAGGTTTATTCTGAATATTTTTGTATAAAAAAAAGTCATCTTCCAAACTAGTTAGGCCAATCACAAACATCTCATAAATGTTTTTTGTTTCAAAGTAGAGACATTTTAGCCAATTTCAATCTCTCATAGATAGGCGAATTGGCCAAATCATATTAGGTTTATTCTGAATATTTTTGTATTAAATAAATCCATCTTCCCTACTAGTTAGGCTAATCACAAACATCTTATAAATGTTTTTTGTTTCAAAATAGCGGCATTTTAGACAATTTCAATCTCTCATAGGTATGCGAAGGCCAAACCATATTAGGTTTATTTTGAATATTTTTGTATAAAAAGGCCATCTTCCCTACTAGTTAGGCCAATCACAAACATCTCATAAATGTTTTTTGTTTCAAAGTAGTGGAATTTTAGCCAATTTCAATCTCTCATAGATAGGCGAATTGGCCAAATCATATTAGGTTTATTCTGAATATTTTTGTATTAAAAAAATCCATCTTCCCTACTAGTTAGGCTAATCACAAACATCTTATAAATGTTTTTTGTTTCAAAATAGCGGCATTTTAGACAATTTCAATCTCTCATAGGTATGCGAATTGGCCAAACCATAATAGGTTTATTTTGAATGTTTTTGTATAAAAAAGCCATCTTCCCTACTAGTTAGGCCAATCACAAACATCTTATAAATGTTTTTGTTTCAAAGTAGTGGCATTTTAGCCAATTTCAGTCTCTCATAGGTAGGCGAATGGCCCAAATCATATTAGGTTTATTCTGAATATTTTTGTATAAAACAAGCCATCTTCACTAATACTTTGGCCAATCACAAACATCCTATAAATATTTTTTGTTTCAAAGTAGTGGCATTTTAGCCAATTTCAATCTCTCATACGTAGGCGAATTGACCAAACCATATTAGGTTTATTCTGAATATTTTTGTATTTAAAAAAGCCATATTCCCTAATAGTTTGGCCAATCACAAACATCCTATAAATGTTTTTTGTTTCAAAGTAGTGGCATTTTAGCCAATTTCAATCTCTCATAGGTAGGCGAATTGACCAAACCATATTAGATTTATTCTGAATATTTTTGTATAAAAAAAGTCATCTTCCCTACTAGTTAGGCCAATCACAAATATCTCATAAATATTTTTTGTTTTAAGGTAGTGGCATTTTAGCCAATTTCAGTCTCTCATAGGTAGGCGAATTGGCCAAATCATATTAGGTTTATTCTGAATATTTTTGTATAAAAAAAAGTCATCTTCCCAACTAGTTAGGCCAATCACAAACATCTCATAATTTTTTTTTGTTTCAAAGTAGAGGCATTTTAGCCAATTTCAATCTCTCATAGATAGGCGAATTGGCCAAATCATATTAGGTTTATTCTGAATATTTTTGTATTAAAAAAATCCATCTTCCCTACTAGTTAGGCTAATCACAAACATCTTATAAATGTTTTTTGTTTCAAAATAGCGGCATTTTAGACAATTTCAATCTCTCATAGGTATGCGAATTGGCCAAACCATATTAGGTTTATTTTGAATATTTTTGTATAAAAAAGCCATCTTCCCTACTAGTTAGGCCAATCACAAACAACTTATAAATGTTTTTGTTTCAAAGTAGTGGCATTTTAGCCAATTTCAGTCTCTCATAGGTAGGCGAATTACCCAAATCATATTAGGTTTATTCTGAATATTTTTGTATAAAAAAAAGTCATCTTCCAAACTAGTTAGGCCAATCACAAACATCTCATAAATGTTTTTGTTTCAAAGTAGAGACATTTTAGCCAATTTCAATCTCTCATAGATAGGCGAATTGGCCAAATCATATTAGGTTTATTCTGAATATTCTTGTATTAAATAAATCCATCTTCCCTACTAGTTAGGCTAATCACAAACATCTTATAAATGTTTTTTGTTTCAAAATAGCGGCATTTTAGACAATTTCAATCTCTCATAGGTATGCGAAGGCCAAACCATATTAGGTTTATTTTGAATATTTTTGTATAAAAAGGCCATCTTCCCTACTAGTTAGGCCAATCACAAACATCTCATAAATGTTTTTTGTTTCAAAGTAGTGGAATTTTAGCCAATTTCAATCTCTCATAGATAGGCGAATTGGCCAAATCATATTACGTTTATTCTGAATATTTTTGTATTAAAAAAATCCATCTTCCCTACTAGTTAGGCTAATCACAAACATCTTATAAATGTTTTTTGTTTCAAAATAGCGGCATTTTAGACAATTTCAATCTCTCATAGGTATGCGAATTGGCCAAACCATATTAGGTTTATTTTGAATGTTTTTGTATAAAAAAGCCATCTTCCCTACTAGTTAGGCCAATCACAAACATCTTATAAATGTTTTTGTTTCAAAGTAGTGGCATTTTAGCCAATTTCAGTCTCTCATAGGTAGGCGAATGGCCCAAATCATATTAGGTTTATTCTGAATATTTTTGTATAAAACAAGCCATCTTCACTAATACTTTGGCCAATCACAAACATCCTATAAATATTTTTTGTTTCAAAGTAGTGGCATTTTAGCCAATTTCAATCTCTCATACGTAGGCGAATTGACCAAACCATATTAGGTTTATTCTGAATATTTTTGTATAAAAAAAGCCATATTCCCTAATAGTTTGGCCAATCACAAACATCCTATAAATGTTTTTTGTTTCAAAGTAGTGGCATTTTAGCCAATTTCAATCTCTCATAGGTAGGCGAATTGACCAAATCATATTAGATTTATTCTGAATATTTTTGTATAAAAAAAGTCATCTTCCCTACTAGTTAGGCTAATCACAAATATCTCATAAATGTTTTTTGTTTCAAAATAGCGGCATTTTAGACAATTTCAATCTCTCATAGGTATGCGAATTGGCCAAACCATATTAGGTTTATTTTGAATATTTTTGTATAAAAAAGCCATCTTCCCTACTAGTTAGACCAATCACAAACATCTCATAAATGTTTTTTGTTTCAAAGTAGTGGAATTTTAGCCAATTTCAATCTCTGATAGATAAGCGAATTGGCCAAATCATATTAGGTTTATTCTGAATATTTTTGTATAAAACAAGCCATCTTCACTACTAGTTAGGCCAATCGCAAACATCTCATAAATGTGTTTTGTTTCAAAATAGTGGCATTTTAGTCAATTTCAATTTCTCATAGGTAGGCGAATCATATTAGGTCTATTTGAATATTTTTGTATTAAAAAGAGCCATCTTCCCTACTAGTTAGGTCAATCACAAACATCTCATAACTGTTGTTTGTTTCAAAGTAGTGTCATTTTAGCCATTTTCAATCTCTCATAGGTAGGCGAATTGGTGAAATCATATTATATTTATTCTGAATATTTTTGTATTTAAAAAAGCCATATTCCCTAATAGTTTGGCCAATCACAAACATCATATAAATATTTTTTGTTTCAAAGTAGTGGCATTTTAGCCAATTTCAATCTCTCATACGTAGGCGAATTGACCAAACCATATTAGGTTTATTCTGAATATTTTTGTATTTAAAAAAGCCATATTTCCTAATAGTTAGGCCAATCACAAATATCATATAAATGTTTTTTGTTTTAAAGTAGTGGCATTTTAGCCAATTTCAATCTCTCATAGATAGGCGAATTGGCCAAATCATATTAGGTTTATTCTGAATATTTTTGTATTAAAAAAAACCATCTTCCTACTAGTTAGGCTAATCACAAACATCTTATAAATATTTTTTGTTTCAAAATAGCGGCATTTTAGACAATTTCAATCTCTCATAGGTATGCGAATTGGCCAAACCATATTAGGTATATTTTGAATATTTTTGTATAAAAAAGCCATCTTCCCTACTAGTTAGGCCAATCACAAACATCTTATGAATGCTTTTGTTTCAAAGTAGTAGAATTTTAGCCAATTTCAATCTCTCATAGATAGGCGAATTGACCAAATCATATTAGGTTTATTCTGAATATTTTTGTATAAAACAAGTCATCTTCACTACTAGTTAGGCCAAACGCAAACATCTCATAAATGTACGTTGTTTCAAAATAGTGGCATTTTAGTCAATTTCAATTTCTCATAGGTAGGCGAATCATATTAGGTCTATTCGAATATTTTTGTATTAAAAAGAGCCATTTTCCCTACTAGTTAGGTCAATCACAAACATCTCATAACTGTTGTTTGTTTCAAAGTAGTGTCATTTTAGCCATTTTCAATCTCTCATAGGTAGGCGAATTGGTCAAATCATATTAGATTTATTCTGAATATTTTTGTATTTAAAAAAGCCATATTCCCTAATAGTTTGGCCAATCACAAACATCCTATAAATATTTTTTGTTTCAAAGTAGTGGCATTTTAGCCAATTTCAATCTCTCATACGTAGGCGAATTGACCAAACCATATTAGGTTTATTCTGAATATTTTTGTATAAAAAGAGTCATTTTCCCTACTAGTTAGGCCAATCACAAACATCTCATAAATGTTTTTTGTTTCAAAGTAGAGGCATTTTATCCAATTTCAATCTCTCATAGATAGGCGAATTGGCCAAATCATATTAGGTTTATTCTGAATATTTTTGTATTAAAAAAATCCATCTTCCCTACTTGTTAGGCTAATCACAAACATCTTATAAATGTTTTTTTGTTTCAAAATAGCGGCATTTTAGACAATTTCAATCTCTCATAGGTATGCGAATTGGTCAAATCATATTAGGTTTATTTTAAATATGTTTATATAAAAAAAGTCATCTTTCCTACTAGTTAGGACAATCACAAACATCTCATAAATATTTTTCTTATTTCAAAGTAATGGCATTTTAACCAATTTCAATCTTTCATAGGTAGGTGAAGTGGCCAAATCATATTAGGTTTATTCTGAATATTTTTGTATAAAAAAGCTATCTTCCCTACTAGTTAGGCCAATCAAAAACATCTTATAAATGTTTTTTTGTTTCAAATTAGTGGAATTTTAGCCAATTTCAATCTCTCATAGATAGGCGAATTGGACAAATCATATTATGTTTATTCTGAATATTTTTGTATAAAAACCCATCTTCCCTACTTGTTAGGCCTATCATAAACATCTCATAAATGTTTTTTGTTTCAAAGTAGTGGAATTTTAGTCAATTTCAATCTCTCATAGGTAGGCGAATCATATTAGCTTTATTCTGAATATTTTTGTATTAAAAAAAGCCATCTTCCCTACTAGTTAGGCCAATCACAAACATCTCATCAATGTTTTTTGTTTCAAAGTAGTGTCATTTTAGCCAATTTCAATCTCTTATAGGTAGGTGAATTGACCAAACCATATTAGGTTTATTCTGAATATTTTTATATTAAAAAAATCCATCTTCCCTACTAGTTAGGCTAATCACACACATCTTATAAATGTTTTTTGTTTCAAAGTAGTGACACTTTAGCCAATTTCAATCTCTCATAGGTAGGCGAATTGGCCAAATCTTATTAGGTTTATTTTGAATATTTTTGTATAAAAAAACCATCTTCCCTACTAGTTAGGCCAATCACAAACATTTTATAAATGTTTTTTGTTTCAAAGTAGTGGAATTTTAGTCAATTTCAATCTCTCATAAATAGGCGAATTGGCCAAATCATATTATGTTTATTCTGAATATTTTTATATAAAAACCCATCTTCCTTACTAGTTAGAACAATCACAAACATCTCATAAATGTTTTTTTATTTCAAAGTAATGGCATTTTAGCCAATTTCAATCTCTCATAGGTAGGCGAATTGATCAAATCATATTAGGTTTATTTGAATATTTTTGTATAAAAAAAATCAAAATTCACTCTCTTATCTAAAATACTATCAAGGATCATTTTATATTTGAACTAAAATCACAAGATACGAATCGTAATTTATGAGGTATGCTTCATTTAGAAGTCGTTACATTTTAGCCGAATTCAATTCATTTTAACTAACGAGGTCTAAATATGGTCCTAAAGTTGGATGGTGTTAACACTAAAAAATAATTTAAGTATTTAGCTGAATTTAGTGATATACGAACTGTTCCAGAGCCGAATTTAGTCATATCCCTCGACTACAAGAACTTCATCGGCTACTAAGGCATTTTAGCCGAGTTGTTAGTTAGAGGTACGATTGGACCCACTCAGATGCAGATGCATCAACGATCAAGTCAAAATGGTTTCCGGACCTCTTGATCCCTTACTTTACTGTACTCAACTGCATTCATGTGTTTTACCTCTTAGTTTACTCATACCACTGTCCTAATGCTTTCTGGAGTAGTTGTGGAACCCATTGCTAGAAATTAGAGTTACATTTCCAGACTAAATCACTTAAATTAAAGAATTAATTTGTCCGATACGATCAGCCGATAAAACGGCAGAGAACAAAATTTAGGGCGAGAACAAATTTGGCACGCCCAGTGGGACCATAGGTGAATTAATAGGAAAGTTTGATTCTCCACGTCAGGATCATTCTTGGCGTATGCGCTTAAGGTCCGGTAAGAAAATGAACCCCGAGTCCAGTCCACATCCTAAACAAAATCCTCCCAGAAGGAACAACGAACCAGCATCCAACCATAATGACTATAAATACCTCTCCACTTCCTCCATCAACCCAAGTTGTGGAAGAATCTAGTCAATCTGAAGGTCCAGCCATAATGACCACGTCTTTTATTAGACAACAGATCGACTTGGCACGATATTATCTACCAAGTTTCTAAATAGTTGGCTGACATTGTGAAACTTATGGTACATAATGAGGTTCAACAAACGATGGAGATGGAAACCAATAGAATGCACCCAGGAGATTGTTCGACTAGTTCTTCCATCCCTCTAACGAACGATATTGTTTAACATGAGACAGTGACTCTCGGTTTTATTCCTCCACCACATGTGCATCAACTAGTGTCTACTTAGGTGCAACCGATAGCGCACCTAGGAACACGAGCCCAATCACCTGGCAAACAGCACACTGCATGGTCATCCCCGAACCTTAGGGATTAAAATGTGCCACTTGACCAATCGAGTCTGCAGTATGGGCAGATCTACATGGCGTGGAGACTAGTTCAGGCTCCTGGACATTTTGGATTGCTGCCCGTTATGTCGTACATTTCTACGAACGTCCCTACAATGCAGGCGAACAATGTTGACCAGCCAAATTGGCAGCCGATAGCCCCTAGCTATGACTTAGCTCGGTTATCTGGTGATGTTGTTTATAGTGGAATATCATTCCAGCAGTCATTGCCAGTACCCAGTCCTTACCTTCCAGGAAGCGTAAATTTTTTAAGAACGGCTGATGTCCAAAGAGAGCAGCCATGGAATACTGTTCCACCTTGTCCTCAGCCTCCATTAGCCGTTTCATGAGCTCACGTTGCAGGATTTAGTGGCCATACCCAACAACAGCAATGGGGCATCACCCCACTTATTGATAATGGCCAGCAAACCACCTACAACCTTCAAAACCATATACAACAAAGTGCAAAATGGAGGCCGCCAGTGTAGAACGCCTACCAGCCAAATCCAGTAGAGAATCGACAGGGGACGTCACAATTGATAAACCCGGAAATTATTGCTAATACCATGCGGAGGTACTTCAGCATCCAACAGAAACCTTTAGATAAGCCTAATTATAAGAAGTCTTACCTCGATTAGGTAGATCATATAACACCTTTGCCAAGGGGCTTTAAACACCGGAGTTTGCCATCTTCTCTGGAGACGACGGTAAATCCACTATCTAGCACATCGGTCGATTCATTACCCAATGCGGCGAGGCAGGCCAGAATGAGTATCACAAGTTGCAGTTATTCCCTCTCTCTCTAACGGGAACAACCTTTGCATGATACTCCTCTTTGGCTCCTGATTCCGTACAGAGCTGGGCTGACATAGAGAATTGCTTCCACCTCACAATGGGTGAAAGAGTTACACAAATAAAATATATTAAAGAAGATATGAGAGTTCAAGTAAGAAACTCAAGTTCAATAGAAATCAAAGAGTGCAAGGAAGCGTTTCAATTTCACCCCAAACATCGAATATAAGCACAAGATATCTGAAGTGTGCCATAAGATCTTTTTAATTTTCAAGAATGGTAGTGTAGCTCAAAACCTCAATATTCGTGTTTCGTTTCTTTCTCCTAGCAATAAGTGTAGCATATATTAGAAGGCTAACCCTAACGGTTATTGTGCCTCCTCGAACAACTGGGCAATGATGCACGGAAGTAGAACTTGCGGGACTGACCATCCTTCCTACTAGTTAGACGATACATCTGAGTAAGAACTTACGGAACAAATCAAATTAGGTTTATTCTGAATATATTTTTATATAAAAAAAACATTTCCTTACTAGTTAGGCCAATCACAAACATTTCATAAATGTTTTTTGTTTCAAAGTAGTGGCATTTTAGCCAATTTCAATCTCTCATAGGTAGGTGAATTGATCAAACCATATTAGGTTTATTCTGAATATTTTTGTATAAAAAAAGTCATCTTCCCTACTAGTTAGGACAATCACAAACATCTGATAAATGTTTTTTTGTTTCAAAGTAGTGGCATTTTAGCCAATTTCAATCTCTCATAGGCAGGTGAATTGACCAAACCATATTAGGTTTATTCTGAATATTTTTGTATAAAAAAAGTCATCTTCCCTACTAGTTAGGACAATCACAAACATCTGATAAATGTTTTTTTGTTTCAAAGTAGTGGCATTTTAGCCAATTTCAATCTCTCATAGGTAGGTGAATTGATCAAACCATATTAGGTTTATTCTGAATATTTTTGTATAAAAAAAGTCATCTTCCCTACTAGTTAGGACAATCACAAACATCTGATAAATGTTTTTTTGTTTCAAAGTAGTGGCATTTTAGCCAATTTCAATCTCTCATAGGCAGGTGAATTGATCAAACCATATTAGGTTTATTCTGAATATTTTTGTATAAAAAAAGTCATCTTCCCTACTAGTTAGGACAATCACAAACATCTCATAAATGTTTTTTGTTTCAAAGTAGTGGAATTTTAGCCAATTTCAATCTCTCATAGGCGGTGAATTGACCAAACCATATTAGGTTTATTCAGATATTTTTGTATAAAAAGTCATCTTCCCTACTAGTTAGGACAATCACAAACATCTGATAAATGTTTTTTTGTTTCAAAGTAGTGGCATTTTAGCCAATTTCAATCTCTCATAGGCAGGTGAATTGACCAAACCATATTAGGTTTATTCTGAATATATTTTTATAAAAAAAGTCATATTACCTACTAGTTAGCACAATCAAAAAAATCGATAAATGTTTTTTGTTTCAAAGTAGTGGCATTTTAGCCAATTTCAATCTCTCATAGGTAGGTGAATTGATCAAACCATATTAGGTTTATTCTGAATATTTTTGTATAAAAAAAGTCATCTTCCCTACTAGTTAGGACAATCACAAACATCTGATAAATGTTTTTTTGTTTCAAAGTAGTGGCATTTTAGCCAATTTCAATCTCTCATAGGCAGGTGAATTGACCAAACCATATTAGGTTTATTCTGAATATTTTTGTATAAAAAAAGTCATCTTCCCTACTAGTTAGGACAATCACAAACATCTGATAAATGTTTTTTTGTTTCAAAGTAGTGGCATTTTAGCCAATTTCAATCTCTCATAGGCAGGTGAATTGACCAAACCATATTAGGTTTATTCTGAATATATTTTTATATAAAAAAAACATTTCCTTACTAGTTAGGCCAATCACAAACATTTCATAAATGTTTTTTGTTTCAAAGTAGTGGCATTTTAGCCAATTTCAATCTCTCATAGGTAGGTGAATTGATCAAACCATATTAGGTTTATTCTGAATATTTTTGTATAAAAAAAGTCATCTTCCCTACTAGTTAGGACAATCACAAACATCTGATAAATGTTTTTTTGTTTCAAAGTAGTGGCATTTTAGCCAATTTCAATCTCTCATAGGCAGGTGAATTGACCAAACCATATTAGGTTTATTCTGAATATTTTTGTATAAAAAAAAGTCAAATTCACTACTAGTTAGGACAATCACAAACATCTGATAAATGTTTTTTTGTTTCAAAGTAGTGGCATTTTAGCCAATTTCAATCTCTCATAGGCAGGTGAATTGATCAAACCATATTAGGTTTATTCTGAATATATTTTTATATAAAAAAAACATTTCCTTACTAGTTAGGCCAATCACAAACATTTCATAAATGTTTTTTGTTTCAAAGTAGTGGCATTTTAGCCAATTTCAATCTCTCATAGGTAGGTGAATTGATCAAACCATATTAGGTTTATTCTGAATATTTTTGTATAAAAAAAGTCATCTTCCCTACTAGTTAGGACAATCACAAACATTTCATAAATGTTTTTTGTTTCAAAGTAGTGGCATTTTAGCTAATTTCAATCTCTCATAGGCAGGTGAATTGACCAAACCATATTAGGTTTATTTGAATATTTTTGTATAAAAAAAAAGTCAAATTCACTCTCTTATCTCAAATACCATCAAGGATCATTTTATTTTTGAACTAAAATCACAAGATACGAATCATAATTTTTGAAGTCGCGACATTTAGCCGAATTCAATTCATTTTTCTTATTCAAGCAGCTCATTTCATTTTTTCAAATGAAGGTCAAGAGAAAAGGATTACAATATAGTCATTGAAAGCATGCCACTAGTTTCATAATCGATAAGTTATGAAAGAGATTTAAAGAGTACGATGTGTCACACAATTAACACAAAAATCGCTAATAGAAAAGTACTTTAATAAAGTTCGAGACTAAGCCATTTGGGCGATTTCATCATTCTAAACCATATCATGGAGCAAACCGTGAAAGCTAGTTTCGCATGTGCATGGCATCTCATTTAAATTAGAAGGAATAGCTAGAAAATCTAAACTTGATATAGATTATTACTTGTACACCTAAATTATTCATAGGCTTAATTATCCCTTAGACTTGGCTATTTGATAGTCTTTACAATGTGAGGATACAATATTTAACTGATGAGGTCTAAATATGGTCCTAAAGTTGGATAGTGTTAACACTAAAAAATAATTTAAGTATTTAGCCAAATTAAGTGATAGCCGAACTGTTCCAGAGCCGAATTTAGTCATATCCCTCGACTACAAGAACTTCATCGGCTACTAAGACATTTTAGCCGAGTTGTTAGTTAGAGGTACGATTGGGACCCACTCAGATGCAGATGTCTCAACGACCAAGTCAAAAGGGTTTCCGGACCTCTAGAAGCGGTAACGACCAACAACAGCTAAAATAAAGGGCCATTATCCGAGCAAGAAGAGTAGAGGGCGAGAAAATCGACACCACCTCCCCCATAGTCTGCCATTGAACTTAGTGGGTTACTTGATGGCTGAAATAGGAGGGATCATATTGGACAATATTTTCTTCTTTTTTTGTACTGAACATTCTTTGTATAGATACATATAACCAATCAATCAAACAACTCAATTTTTATCTATCTTTATTCTTTACTTTACATTATCCCTTACTTTACTGTACTCAACTGCATTCATGTGTTTTACCTCTTAGTTTACTCATACCACTGTCCTAATGCTTTCTGGAGTAGTTGTGGAACCCATTGCTAGAAATTAGAGTTACATTTCCAGACTAAATCACTTAAATTAAAGAATTAATTTGTCTCCCGATACGATCAGCCGATAAAACGGCAGAGAACAAAATTTAGGGCGAGAACAAATTTGGCACGCCCAGTAGGACCATAGGTGAATAAATAGCAAAGTTTGATTCTCCACGTCAGGATCATTCTTGGCGTATACGCCTAAGGTCCGGTAAGAAAATGAACCCCGAGTCCAGTCCACATCCTAAACAAAATCCTCCCAGAAGGAACAACGAACCAGCATCCAACCATAATGACTATAAATACCTCTCCACTTCCTCCATCAACCCAAGTTGTGGAAGAATCTAGTCAATCTGAAGGTCCAGCCATAATGACCACGTCTTTTATTAGACAACAGATCGACTTGGCACAATATTATCTACCAAGTTTCTAAATAGTTGGCTGACATTATGAAACTTATGGTACATAATGAGGTTCAATAAACGATGGAGATGGAAACCAATAGAATGCACCCAGGAGATTGTTCGACTAGTTCTGCCATCCCTCTAACGAACGATATTGTTTAACATGAGACCGTGACTCTCGGTTTTATTCCTCCACCACATGTGCATCAACTAGTGTCTACTTAGGTGCAACCGATAGCGCACCTAGGAACACGAGCCCAATCACCTGGCAAACATCACACTGCATGGTCATCCCCGAACCTTAGGGGTTAAAATGTGCCACTTGACCAATCGAGTCTGCAGTATGGGCAGATCTACATGGCGTGGAGACTAGTTCAGGCTCCTGGACATTTTGGATTGCTGCCCTTTATGTCGTACATTTCTACGAACGGCCCTACAATGCAGGTGAACAATGTTGGCCAGCCAAATTGGCAGCCGATAGCCCCTAGCTATGACTTAGCTCGACTATCTGGTGATGTTGTTCATAGTGGAATATCATTCCAGCAGTCATTGCCAGTACCCATTCCTTACCTTCCAGGAAGCGTAAATTTTCTAAGAACGGCTGATGTCCAAAGAGAGCAGCCATGGAATACTGTTCCACCTTGTCTTCAGCCTCCATTAGCCGTTTCATGAGCTCACGTTGCAGGCTTTAGTGGCCATACCCAACAACAGCAATGGGGCATCACCCCATTTATTGATAATGGCCAGCAAACCACCTACAACCTTCAAAACCCTATACAACAAAGTGCAAAATGGAGGCCGCCAGTGTAGAACGTCTACCATCCAAATCCAGTCGAGAATCGACAGGGGACGTCACAATTGATAAACCCATAAATTATTGCTAATACCATGCGGAGGTACTTCAACATCCAACTGAAACCTTTAGATAGGCTTATTTATAAGAAGTCTTACCCCGATTAGGTAGATCATATAACACCTTTGCCAATGGGCTTTAAACACCAGAGTTTGCCATCTTCTCTGGCGACTGTCACGACCTGACCCCGGGCCCGCGACTGGTGCCCTACCTGGGCACCCTTATAGGTATACATCAGAGAAAATTAGCGGAACATACATGAAACTCATAACGTACATTTACAGGAAATAAACAACAGGCTAGCCGATAAGGCTACCTCCCTGGACATATATATATATATATATATATATATATATATATATATATACAAAGCCAAAAGCAGTTACATCCTTTTTCTTTACAAACCGACCCACAAGATATGACTACAGACCTCTAAGAATTTTGACATAATCACTGTGACGGGACAGGGCCCCTCCATACCCCTGAATATACATAAATCTACATCAACATGGATCCATACCAAAAGATAAGCCTCCGGAGTAAATAGAGTTTTTTCCCTAAAACTAAATAGAGATCCTAAGAGCAAGGATCACCAACCTGTGTACCTAATACCTGCGGGCATGAACGCAGCCCCCGAAGGGGGTAAGTACAACAGTCTGATTATGGAGCGAAATAAGTCTGATAAACAAATCATAACTGTACAAAAGAATGACAGGGGCAAGTATAAAAAGTAAATACCAGATCCTACCGTGCCATTACAACTCATGAACTTAATCGCACATTATTATCTTTTCCCATTTTCAATAAGAGTTATAATCAAATTCTTACATACATACTTAGGAAAAATCATCAAGTTCATAAACATATAACTTACGTATCTTTCATAACATAATCCGGCCCTTTATGGAGGGACGTCTCATTTTGAAGTTCACTCTGATTATCCATACGTGATAACGTAACCCGGCCCATTTACGGGACACGGTGAAATCATAAGAAGTCTTCCCACGAAGGTATACTGCCTGGCCCATTCTGGGACGCGGTAAAACCACATAAGTCTGCCCATAAAGGTATATTGCCCGACCCATTCTGGGACGCGGTAAAGTCACATAAGTCTGCTCATAAAGGTATACTACCCGGCCCATTCTGGGACGCGGTAAAGTCACATAAGTCTGCCCATAAAGGTATACTGCCCGACCCATTCTGGGACGCGGTAAAGTCACATAAGTCTGCCCATAAAGGTATACTGTACGGCCCATTCTGGGACGCGGTAAAGTCACATAAGTCTGCTGATGCGCGATTTATGCACACACTTACGCAAGTGTACGTGTCGTGTCAAGTAATATAGTCTTAGAAGACCGAGTTATCGTCCTCAGGAATTAGTGTTCAAGTACCAAATTCTATTCTTTGTTATCTATTTGGTGACCGATGATTGATTTATTGTTTATGACTCTAATTATGAAAACTAATTAAACTATGTTGTTTTACTTCAGTAATGTGGAAATAGGGCTTCCAAATCTCCTCAACTATCTGCTTAACTTACTTATTAATGCAATTGATTATGGTTCTTCTTCTATTTTAAGATAGCAGGTTTACTAAGCCGTTTTATACTCCTGTAAAGGTTATATAAACACTCAACCCCAGTACAACATATTTCTACCTTTCGGTGATAAGATTGACTCTAAAGGAGGATTAAGACCAAAAACCTTATTAATGCTACACAAGTATCAGGGTACTTTCGTCCACAATTTAACCTATGTTTATCCAACTACAGCATATTCACAACCTCCCCTTTCGGATTTCGGTTAGAAATCATAAGAATTATGATAATTAATGATCAAGTAATTACCAAGCAATCAAAACATATATTGAATAAATCTCAACAATAAGAAGAAGAACCAAGAACATGCATTAATTCATAAAGATAAGGTTCAAGTGAATTGACTTGGAAAGCCCTAAGTAGATTTAGTTCCTAGCCATAGACATGACAAGAACTAATTCAATATCCAACATAAGCTGTAAAGAAAGTAAAACAAGAACAAGAATTACTAAGATAAAGTCTCCAATCTTGATCTCCAAAGTGTTGTGATTTGGCAAGAAGAGGAACCCTTAAATCTGACCTAGGGTTCTCTTTTTATAGTCTCCAAAACGTGATGCAGGTTTTCCTTCAGGCCTGGCCCATTAACAATTCAAATTTATGATTTTTTCCCGCTTCGGCGCATGGCCCTGCAGCGCGCGTGCCGAACTCTGCGACCTACGAAGATTAGGCGCGTGGCGCACAGCCTGGCTGGAGGCGCCGCGACGTCGGCCTGTTTTGTGCCCGGTTCGCCACTTTCTCGCTTTTCGAGCTCTGGAACCTCCGTTTTTGCCCTCTTTTTGCTCCTTTTTTCGCCAATGAGCCACTTTAAACCAATATGACTCAAACGAAATAAAATCTATCCTAAGACGACACATATTTGTACAAAAATGGACAAAAGACTCACTAAAAATGACTCAAAAGGTGTATATAAAATACGCCGATCATCTGCCCATAAAGGTATACTACCCGGCCCATTCTGGGACGTGGTAAATTCACATAAGTCTGCCCATAAAGGTATACTGCCCGACCCATTCTGGGACGCGGTAAAGTCACATAAGTCTGCCCATAAAGGTATCTTTGCGGCCCATTCGGGATGCGGTAAAGTCACATAAGTGCGCCCGTAAGGTATCTTGCCGGCCCGTTACGGGGCGGTAAAGTCACATAAGTCTGCCCATAAAGGTATACTGCCCGGCCCATTCTGGGACGCGGTAAAGTCACATAAGTCTGCCCATAAAGGTATTGTAACAACCTTTCATTTTGGAGAACTTAAGGCACTTTCATTTCTTACAACATTAGGGAAATCTAAACCCAAAAGTACTACGTACATGCATACTTATAAAAGAATCATGCCACACCTTCTCTTTTAAATTAATAAACTTCTTCTTTTTAAAACTCAAGTTACATTCTCTTTTGAAATCAAGCCTCTTAACTTTTGAAATAAATCATGGAGACCATACTTTTTAAATCAAGTCATTCCTTTCTTTAAGAATCAAGTCCCATAACTTGAAAAATAAAGTCTCATAACCTTTTAAGAAATCAAGGTTCATAGTCTTAAAACTTCATAACATAAACTCTTTAAATTAAGTAACATATATTTTTATGAGCTGTGAATAGGTTACACTCGTTTATAACGATCTTATTAAAGCAGCCATGATCTAGAAAATGCAATACAATTTTGTCTTATCTTAGTTTCTATGCAGATGGAGAATTCTACTTATTTCAATATAATTGATTGTCGATACATTTTTATTAACGCTGCAATGGCTTGTTCGATACCTATTCTCATTAGTGCAGTAAATTAGCAAAGTCACCTCGACTCCACATACTTCCTAATGACTCGTACCAACATCCCCCATAAGACTTGGTAAGAACTTAGGATAACTTAGACATACCTTTTACATAGAGTAAATCAACATACGTACCTCTTAACTTCTAAGAGTAGAAGGAATCATGAAATAACACCATATGTATATTTCATACATAGAACATGCCAAAAGAAGGAAGAGGTTCACATACCTCGCGACGACTAACGATACGTAGCACTATACCCCAAAATACTTCAACCTTGTTAGCTTTTCCACCCTTCAAATAGAATACGCTACACGTAGTACTTCAACCTATAATAACTATAACATGTCTATCAACTCCTAGCTTATTAACGTGGAATAATACTAAGTGCTAGGTCTCTTATTCTACAGAAATTTGGGCAGCACTTCCTTTGTTTCTACGTACCTTTCCAGCTTTTTCAAGGCCCGAAATCAACAACCAACATGCCACATTTAAGGCGCAACAACCCAGCAATTCAAAAGGGATTATACGTCTAACATGACGTATAAAATTCTGCCCCACAATTAAAGTAAAATTGTCCAATAGCCATTTTCGGCAATCACAAGGATAACACCACATCTATTCTTTTCCAATTCCTTTTCAATCCAAGTTGTTATTCTAACATGTTATATAGTCGCAATCAATTATAACAACTATAATCCCTTTCTTATACAACATGCGACGATTATAACTATCGACCAAATTGATTTCCAATTTTAATGGCTAACATGCCAATCTCGAATTTAAGCTTCCAAATTCCATAACATTTATCAATCTTCATTCTAAATATCACATGCTCATCTATCAACTACTACAACATGAAATCTTGAATTACAATAGCAAGACAGAGATTATTACCTCTTTTAAGCCCGAATAGCATCCAAAACCTAAAGTCGGTCCTTAGCAACTTTAGCTCCTCTTATTGACGTTTCAATCCACTCCAAGCAACCCTTAGAAGTTTATAAACAACTTCTCTTCAATTTTCAACTTCAAAGTTGAAGAACACCTTAGGTTTTCATCTTGCGACTAACGTGAAAATGTAGTTTTTCCGGGATTTTTGTATTGAGATATCCTTAGAATACCTTTAGGGACCTTGGGTTTGAATATTTGGATTTATGAAGCAAGATTGCAAAATTTTCTTGCTTTCTAGAGAGCTTGGCCGAGAGCCTCACTTTAGGCACACAAGGTTCTTGATTTTTTTCTAAGTGTGGAATTTGTCTTGCACTAGTAGAGGATATATACAACAATCAAGGGCTTGGATTAAACCAAATGGATGGCTAGGATTGGTCAATAATATCAAGCCAATGTTGACTACTTGACTTAGTCAATTTTTTCTTCATCCAACATAAGCATGTTGAGGGTGACACGTGTCGCTCTCCCGTTGGTCCATAATATTTCGTTTCCCGAAATTTCCATAATTCGTCAAAATATCGAAAACCTCGTGGGCCCCACAAAACGTAAAATTTCCCGGGTGGGCCCTACGTGACCAAATCCGTAAATAAATTTCCACGATGTTAATAAATTTCATATGTCTCAAATAACGCATTTTGAGAATCTAATTCTCATCAACGAACATTTTTCCTTTCCGAAGTTCGGAAGATTTTCCTTCGGAAAAACAATTCTTCCTTTCGTACCAATTTTTAAAGTCCTGCTTCCTTACGTACATTCTCTTAAACATATCTTAGAATTACGGGGTGTAACAGCGACGACGGAAAATCCACTATCTAGCACATCAGTAGATTCACTACCTAATGCGGCGAGGCAGACCAGAATGAGTATCACAAGTTGCAGTTATTCCCTTTCTCTCTCTAACGGGAACATCCTTTGCATGATACTCCTCTTTGGCTTCTGATTCCATACAGAGCTGGGCTGACAAGGAGAATTGCTTCCACCTCACAATGGGGGAAGGAGTTACACATAAAATATATTAAAGAAGATATGAGAGTTCAAGTAAGAAACTCAAGTTCAATTGAAATCAAAGAGTGCAAGGAAGCGTTTCAATTTCACCCCAAACATCGAATATAAGGAGAGTTGCTTTCATGATATGGAGAGTTGCTTTCATGATATGTTCTATTGGCCCCAACCTCAAGTTACTATGACTGATCTAACGAATCTCAAGCAGCATGTCGATGAATCGGCTACCGATTTTATCGAGAGGTTCAGAAAGAAGGTTGGGAAATGCACCGTACACTTCTTCGAGTTTAAGTGTGCCCACATGAGAATCAACAACATGCACCCTCAGTTATAGAAGAAGGAGCGGAGTAGATCCAGCTGAAATCGAGGCTCCCACTTGGTATCCATCATTAAAGCAGATGAGTCTAACTCAGAGTTAGCTGACTGCACGACAGACACAATGGTGGCCGAGATTGTTAGGGGCAAGGTTTACTCTTGCACAGCCTTGAAAGCCGTAAAAGGAAAGGAGACGAGTTCATCTGATGACAGGGTCGGTTACTCATTTGACATCACGAAGGTAGATCAAATCTTTGATCATCTGCTCAAAGATAAACAGATTCAGTTGCTTGATGGTCATAAAATTCCGCCTGTCGAGGAACTCAAAGATAAGAAGTACTACAAGTGGCATAACTCATACAATTACTTTACTTCTAATTGTATAATCTTCAGAAAGGCGATCCAAAAGGGCATCAAAGACGGAAGGTTCAAGCTAGCCAACAAGAGCATGGCTGAAATGTCCATTGATACCGACCCCTTTCCCGCGGTACCAATATCTATGGTATCTTTTGCTAAGCCCGATGAATCAGGGGACACTAAAGGGAGACAACCGGTAAGAAGGATGTAGGTCCCAAAGAAACCTACCGAAAGGGAGAAGGCCACAAAGACCTCTATGTTCAACCGTTTAGGTAGCCTACATGACATGAAGCCAGCTAGGAGAAATTTTCATGGCCGTCCTAAATACCCGAGGGACGTTGAACGAGAACTTCAGGAACAACCCATGAAGTTCAGAAGGGTACCTATCAACGCTAGATGTAGGCCTGGGAGGCAAGTACGGATGCCAACCAATCGAGAACCGAGCATGCCTCGAATAGATGAAGAATCACTCTCTAAAACCAAATAGAGAGTAATTGAGTTTAACGTAAATGAGGGTGTTTCATCCTTACGTATCACGGTGAGATATGAGGACCAGAAGAGACCTCATGGAATGATTAAACCAGCCGCCAACATATAATAGGGGACGTGGTCTGTCAATCAGGCTCCCGGAAAAAAAGAGGCACCACCGAGAGTCGAATCTAGGACTCAGAAAAGAAGGATGCAACGTGCCAAGGCCTTGTGTAGGATGTAACAGACAATTCCTCTAATTTCCAACACCAAGGCAGCCGAAAATTATGAGATTCCTGAGTCTACCGTAGCCGAGGCTATCGAGCGGGCATTCGGCTCAGTTGCTTCAGGGGCAATATCTCCTGAAGGAGAGACGTCAGGTTAACCAAAATTGGATGAACTGCCTACAGACAACCCGATGGAGGAACCCCGGCAAGAGAACGTGGCCACATATGGACCTCTAATTGAGGCAATCCTACAAATTATATAGAGGATTCAGTCAGAGGATCCCCAGCCAATCCCCATTTATCTCAAGGAAATAGAATATATGAGCTTCTGGTCAGCTGAATTGGATGAAGGAGGGGACTCCATCCTCGATTTATTTAGCCATGACCTGGTTGATGAGATGTGGGCATACATTGAAATGGTCAGCCTAATCCCATGTGAGTTCTGGGTCAATCGATCCGCGCTGGATAGCCTAGAAGGCGATGTTTGTGTAGAAGACGCAGAATGGGAAACAATAGTCGATACCCCGGCTAGGGACACTTTGAGCACCGTATTTTGTGCACCTACAGAAGATATATTTAAACACGTCAAGGCTTACATTAATAGAAAAATTATTGGTCGGGTGTTTGTCGACAATGGGACTGTGTTGAATGTGATGCCACTTCTTACCTTGAAGGATCTTAACAAAACAAAGGAGGATATCATCCCAACTAACATGAAAATGGATAGCTTTATGGGAGAAGCCTCTAAAGCATTGGGGATTCTAGTAGCAAAAATTAATGTAGGTCCTAAGATAGTCAGGTCTGCCTTCTTTGTAATAGAAGGCAAGTTGTGTTATACCATTCGGCTGGGTAGGGACTGGATTCACATCAGATGATGTCTTTCTTCAAACATGGATCAAATCTCATCTTTTAGGAAGGAGACAAGATAGAAACCGTCCTAGTGGATGATAACCCGTTATGACCAGGGGTTCAGAATGTAGAGGTTGTCCTCTATTCACCTTATGTGGCTCCCATAGCCATCACAGAGTAGTATGAAGAAGGATATTGGGAATCATGTAATCTTACCTCACGAGGATTTGAAATAAAATAATTAGCTGAACCGCGACTTACCTTGAAAGATTTAAATGGTTGAGGAAATCCAAATCATACGTGACTTGTGGCATCGGCTGACAGCCTTAAGTTCTGAGGCAAGGATAGGTTAGGCATCGCAGATAGGGAACCACGACAACAAACCAACACTTACAGCGATGGAGTTGAGCTGCCGATGGAACTTGAATCGCCCATATGAAGGGCTATGCCCAGTTTTGAGTCTCAGGATCCTTTGGAATATATCAACTTAGGAACTGAATAAATCCCTCGTCTAACAAATATTAGTGGCTTTCTGAAGGAAGAAGACAAACAAGGCATAACAACTTATCTACTACAGTATAAAGACTGTTTCACATGGGATTATCATGAGATGCCTGGGCTGGTACGTACTTTGGTAGAACATAGATTGCCAATTAAGGAGGTTCAAACCTCACAAACAGCCGCCCAGAAGGTATCACCCTCAGTTGATGCCTCAAATCAAAGCCGAGATCGAACTACTGCTGAAAGTCGGGTTTATCAGAATGGCTAAGTATGTGGAATGTTTGGAAAATATTGTATTAGTCAAGAAGAAGAATGGCAAAGTGCGGGTATGTATTGATTACATGAATCTAAATCTAGCCACTGCTAAAGATGAGTACGTCATGTCGATATCCGATATACTAGTCAACTCATTAGCCGCTAATAGTGTATTAACCTTCATGGATGGATACTCTGGCTATAATCAGGTATCGATAGCCAAGGACAACATTCACAAAACTGTCTTCGAATGTCCAGGAGCGTTGGGCATTTATGAGTGGGTAGTTATGTCGTTTGGTCTGAAGAACGTTGGTGCCACTTATCAAAGGGCAATGAACAACATCTTCCATGACTTGATCGACAAGACTATGGAGGTTTACATCGATGATATAGTAGTGAATTCTAAGGAATTCAAGGTACATTTTGACGATCTTGAACAAGCATTGAAAAGAATGAGGATTCATAATCTCAAAATGAATCCAGCCAAGTGCATGTTCGGAGTATCGGCTGGCAACTTTCTTGGTTTTTCTGTACACAAGAAAGACATCGAGATAGATCATAACAAAGCTAATGTAGTAATGGGATCCGCACCACCCAATAAAAAGATGAAGTTACAAAGCTTATTGGGAAATATCAATTTCTTAAGGAGGTTCATATCTAACTCGGCTAGCAAGATGAAGGCTTTCTCACCTTTGCTCAAACTTAAAAAGTCAGAAAAGCTAGTATGGGGTCCGGAACAACAAGAGGCCTTTGATCAAATTAAAAAGGCCTTATCTACTTATCCCGTACTAGTGCCTCCCATGTCAAGGAAGCCGTTGAAATTGTATATTTCGGCTACAGAATTATCTATCTGATGTTTGCTAGCATAGAAGGCCGATGATGAAACTAAAAGAGCGGTTTATTATCTTAGTTGAATGCTCAACAATGCTGAAACTAGATATACTCCTTTGGAGAAGCTTTGTATGTCTTTGTTCTATGCTTGCACAAAACTCGATATTATCTAATGCCTCATGTTATATACGTTCTGTGCAAAGTTGATATTGTCTGGTACTTACTAAATAGACCTGTCTTGCAAGGTCGATTAATGAAATGGGTCATCAAGCTTACCGTGTTCTCTCTCGAGTATAGGCCACTTAAGGCCATCAAAGGCCAAGCAGTAGCTGATTTCTTGGTAGAATGCCCTTGTGTAGACATGGAGGATCCATGCGCCCCTCCTACTGCATGTATAGACGTTATGTCGTGGGTCCTAACCTTTGACGGGTCTAGAACCCAGAAATGAGTTGGAGCCGGAGTCACGATAACAAATCTGAGAGATAAAATGTGGAGGTTCTCCTATCGGCTAGATCCTGAATTGACAAACAACCAAACCGAAAACAATTCTCTCATCATGTGACTCAAACTCCTAGTTTCTATGAAGGCGAGGTGTATCGAGATCCGAGGAGAATCTCAGCTGGTGATCAAACAGCTGACCGGGGAATATGACTACAAAAACCCAAATTTGTTGGCCCATCACATGATGGCTAGAAGGTTGCTTATTGGGTTCGTATCATCCACGTTAAGTTATGTTCCTAGAGGCATGAATGTTGAGTCTAACGACTTAGCACAAGAAGCTTCAGGTTTCAGGAAGTCTCTACTCACCTAAAGCACAATGAATTACCAGCCGAAGTGTTAGCCGTTGATCAAATTGACTCATGAAGGCATTTACTAATTGACTGCCTAAAAGATCCCCCCCCAGTTTCAAGGATCTCAAGGTTAAAAGAAGAGCCTTGAAATATGTGCTCATTGACAATGATCTCTATAAAATGAGCGTGAATGGAGTACTACTCAAGTGTATTGACAAAGCATAGACTGTCATGGTGGAGATCCATGAAGGAGTATGCAGATCACACAGAGCGGGGCCAGTGATGAAGTGGCTAATCTACCGCCACAACTATTATTGGCCAATTATCACAGCTGATTGCTTCTAATATGCAAAAAGATGCGGAAAATGTCAGAAACATGGACCAATGCAACGAGTACCAGCCGAGTTGCTGCACCCAGTCGTAAAACCTTGGCCCTTCAGAGGATGGGCTATGGACCTCATCGGCAAGATTCATCTACAATTTCATTATAGTGGCTATCGATTACTTCACTAAATGGATGGAGGCTCAGCCGATGAAGAGGGTCCATCAGACATATATTATTCAGTTTGTCCAACACCTGATCATATACACATATGGTATTTCTAAGACGATTACCACCGATCAAGGGACGATGTTCACTGGTTCTGAGGTGGCAACCTTTGCTGAGAAGTTCGGTATCAAGATGATCACATCTTCGCCTAATTACGTACAGGAAAATAGGCAAGCTGAGGCAGCCAACAAACTTATTGTGAACATAATTAGTAAGAACGTGGAGGATAAACCAGGAATGTAGCATCTCACTCTGGATGAAGTCGTTTGGGCTATCAGGAATTTGAAATCTAGAGCCATCGGGACGACACCTTATATGCTAACCTATGGCCAAGATGCAGTGTTGCCCCTAGAAATTAATGTCAAATCCTTACAGGTGGCCAAGCAGAACTCTCTAAGTTTAGAGGAATATCAACAAGTCATGCTAATTGTCACGA
This sequence comes from Przewalskia tangutica, assembly GCA_029844215.1. NCBI lineage: Eukaryota > Viridiplantae > Streptophyta > Magnoliopsida > Solanales > Solanaceae > Przewalskia > Przewalskia tangutica. Next base: position 135,981,531 of record CM056720.1, on the reverse strand, counting down.
CCCGAGCCGACGGACCGCGACTGGTGCCCTACCTGGGCACCTTTCTTTCCCACACATCACATATAATTAAATAGGACTTGAAATGCCACATAACATAAGGGATCATGTCCCCTAAACTGTAATAATAAACTCATGTTACAGAAAATAGGCAAGCCGACAAGGTCGCCACTGTATATAGAAGTATCCAAATAACTACAAATGTACATATGTTCAACCCACACATGACTACAGACCTTTAAGAGTAAGACAGTGAACTATGACGGGACAAGGCCCCGCCGTACCCCTGAATATACATAAGCTTATAATGCAATATAGGTAGCAATATGACAAGCCCCAAAACACTGGAGCTATCTCAAAAGCTGAGTAGAGATCCTAAGCGCGAGGATCACCAAACTGAGTACCTATACATGCGACATGAAAAGCAGCCCCCCCGGAGAAAGGGGGTCAGTACGAAAGATGTACGAAGTATGTACAACATGTAGTACTGTAAATAAGATCATAACTGGACAACCGATATCATGAGACAAGTATAATAATCAAATATCATATCCAACCGTATCATATAAAATAGAGAGTCAACTGTGCCTTTTAAAAAGTGAGAGTCATGCCAAAATCATGAATGTATGTCCAATTAATCGTATACTATCATGGGTACTTATACCCGCATCATGGATACATGGACATGATATACATACCGTATCCGGCCCCCTAGTGAGGGTCTCATTATTCATATAATGTGCACATACCGTATCCGACCCATTATAGGACTCGGTGTGAAATCATCATGTATGTATATATACCGTACCCGGCCCCCTAGTGAGGGTCTCGATATGAATCATATAGTCATATCCGCATGAATGGAATATCATGAGTGACCATACGTAAATCCATCATTTGATTCTCAATAAACTCATTTAAAATGAACTTACATTTTAGAAAAACCCTGCACTATCATATCGTATCTCATTTTGAAACCATCATTTGGAAAATCAAGGCTTTATATATCATATATCATTTGAAACCATCATTTGGAATTATGATTCGTTAGGTTTATGTACGTCCGTCGTACACTCATTTATGAACATCATGCCAAAGGAAGAAGGAAGAGTTTCACATACCTTATCAGCTATACCAACACGACAAGTAGAATACGCCTCAAGTAGTACTTCAACCTATAATAACGATAACACATCTATCAACTTCATGCTTACTAGTGTAGGTCATATACCAAGTAATGGTTCTCTTTTCATATAAAATTTGGGCAACACTTCCCCTAATTATACATACATTTCCACCTTACAAATAAGGCCAATAACATCAACAACCAAATACCAATTAAGGGTACAATTAAACAGCAACCAATGGTGAGTTACACACCTACTTCTCATGTTAATCCGGCCTCTTAATCCATATAAAAACAGTTCATGTTTCAACAACAATGAGGGTGAAATGTAAAGCTTACAACACATTTATATACCCTCAGTCCCTTAGGGATATACGTTAACAATTACCATATTAAACATGCATAATTGTAACTAAATTTCCAGCATAATACACGTATAAAACAGTCCCTAAAACAGCACAACAATATCCCACAGTTTTATACATTCTCGGTCAACATCCAATACCAAAGCCCTTTTCACAATTCCTTACAATCCAATTCACATTTCAACATGTTTATATAGACCCTAACAACTTGTAATAACAAGATTTCCTTCATTTTAACATGCAAGTAGTGACGATAATAACAACAATAACCAATAAATCCAACAACACCAAAACTGTCCCACATCGGAAACTAGCCCAAAACTGTGACATGTATTTCTTATTCTCCTTTTCTCCTAACACAAGTTCATCTATCAACTATAACATCATGTAACTTTCAATTACTTCAAGAGGGATGAGGAATCTTACCTTAATCTTATGCCAAAACAGTCCCTATAAACGGCACAACTTGTTATGCCCCGTAATTCCAAGAGGATGAGATGAGAATGTACGAAAGGAAATAAGATTCGAATTTGTAAAAAGAAAAAAAAAGGTTGGCAGAATATTTTTGGACAGTTTTTCAGTCAACTTTGGAGAAGTATATCTCCTAGAATATTAGGAGTTTTTAGGTGTTTCAAAAGCCTAATATGAAGTTAGTTGAGTCTAGTTGCTAACGTAAACAACCGCTCGTCAATAGGACATCGGAGTAGAAAGTTATGGACGTTGCAAGATCAGCTGACAGAAGAGACAGGGACAGGCACCACGGCGCCGGCTGCATGGCCATGGCTCAGTAAGTCCTGAAATCTTCTGAAGTTTCAGCGCCACGGCGCCGGCTGCAGGGCCGCGGCGCCGAGGCGGGATTTTTTGCGAAAATGGTGTAAAATTAGAAGATATTTGTTGTAAAGGACCTATGGGAGGGCGACAAGTGTCCCTCCCAACTTGTAGAACAAGAAAAGGCATATATCTTGGCCAAGTATTGCAAGACTTGGCCATTCTACACAAAACTTCATCCAAATACTTGCTCTTCTCTCTCTCTCTCTCATTTTCGATTTGGCCAAAGAACCAAAGGCAAGGATTGTTGAATCTTACAAGTGTTGTTCTTACACACTAGATGAAGGATATTAACAAAGGGATTAGCCAAGATTGAACTCCCACCTTCCCTAAATCTTCACGAAACGTGGTTAGGGTTTGAAACAAATCCTAAGATGTTCTTCACTTTTGGTATTAAAGCAAGAATAGAAGTTGGTTAGAAGCTTCTAAGGGTCATTAATTGTGGATTGGGTCGCAAAGAAGATGAGTTGCGGAAAAGAGCTAAAGCGGGCGAGATCCTTGGAATATTTTGGGCTTATTGAGGTAATGATCCTTGTCTTCCTATATAATTGAAGATTACATGTTATAGTAATTGATAAATGAACTTGTGATATAAATAATGAAGTTTAATAAGTGTTAAGATACATTGGAAGGTTAAAAGCCGAGAAATGGCATGTTAGCCATTGAAGATGTTAATCAATTTTGTTGTCAGTTATAATCGTCACATGTTATACAAGAAAGGGAATTTAGTTGTTATAATTGTTATGACTTGTATAACATGTTGGAATAACGACTTAGGTTATAAGGAATGGAAAAAGGACTATATGTTGTCATTATTGTAGCCGAGATTGGCCTTAATAATAATGGACTATTATATATGAATTGTGGGGCAGAAGTTTACACGTCCAGTTAGGCGTGTAATCCCCTTTGGTTAGCTGTTTGGTTGAGCCTTAAATGTGGCGTTTTGGTTGTTGAATACAGGCCTTGGAAAAGGTGGAAAAGTACGTAGAAACAAATGAAATGCTGCCCAAATTTCTGTATAATAAGAGACCTAGCACTTAGTATTATTCCACGTTGATAAGCTAGAAGTTGATAGACATGTTATGGTTATCATAGGTTGGAGTATTACGTGTAGCGTATTCTACTTGAAGGGTGGAATAACTAGCAAGGTTAAAGTACTTGGAGCCTTTTGCTACTTGTCGATAGTCGTCGCGAGGTATGTGAACTTCTTCCTTCTTTCGACATGTTCTATGTATGAAATATACATGTGGTGTTATTTCATGATTCCTTCTACTCTTAAAAGTTAAGAGGTATGTATGTTGATTTACTCTATGTAAAAGTCATGTCTAAGTTATCCTAAGTTCTTACCAAGTCTTATGGGGGATGTTGGTAAGAGTCGTTAGGAAGTATTTGGAGTCGAGTTGACTTTGCTAATTTACTGCACGAATGAGAATAAGTATCGAACAAGCCATTGCAGCGTAAATAAAAGAAAATGTATCGACAATCAATTATATTAAAATGAGTAGAGTTCTCCATCTGCATAGAAACAAAGATAAGACAAAATTGTATTACATTTTCTAGATCATGGCTGCTTTAATAAGATCGTTATAAACAAGTATAACCTATTCACAACACATAAAAGTATATGTTACTTAATTTAAAGAGTTTACGTTATGAAGTTTTAAGACTATGAACCCTGAATTCTTAAAAGGTTAAGAGACTTTATTTTTCAAGTTATGGGACTTGATTCTTAAAGGAAGGAATGATTTGATTTAAAAGTATAGAATACTTGATTTGGGAAAAGCATTGATAACTTGATATTCTAAGTTAAGAAACTTGATTTCTTAAAAGTTAAGAGACTTGAAGTATTTTGAAAGCTATGTAACTTGATTTGAAAGTATAAGTCTCTTGGCTATAAAAGGAATGAATTTGTCTAAGACATAAAGAGTTATAACGGCTTTATGGAAAGTTGGTTATAACAACTTTATGGAAGGTTAAAAGAATGGTTTTTGCTAGTAATGTAAACAAAGAAATGACTTGAAATAAAGAAGGGAAATTTGATTTAAAGGTACCAATTGCTTAAAGTTTTAAAGTAAGGGTCACTTGATTTAGAAGCCTAGAAATGTATTTCTAAAAATGTAGTGACTTGTTTGAAATGTAGACATGCCTTGATACTACGGATGTTAGTATCTTGGGGTTTTATATGTGAAGGAGTCTTTTGAAAATAATGGAAATACATAGTACCTTGGGTTAAATTCCCGGATTTTTAATGACATGTTAGTGCCTTAAGTTAAATAATATGAGAATGCTTAATAATTAAGGCTAATAAGAAGTTAAGGGATTTCTTAACTTGCTATGATATTTATGATAAGCCGGTGATGCTTATGTTATGTATGATAAGCCGGTGGTGCTTATGTTATGTATGATAAGTCGGTGGTGCTTATGTTAGGTATGATAGTCGGTTGTGCTAGTGATGTGTTGTTTCATTACGGGGTCATTCCCCGCTTGTCAGACGGCATATTCCGTGAATTTGCTCCCATGACGCGAGGAATACCTCGGCGAGTCCGTAGGCTTACGCGGGTGAAATAGTCCTACGCGGCGACCACCCAATGCGGCGAGATTACCTCACGCGTCTATACGACCTATGCGGACGGATACACTGATGCGATTTAAATTACCTCACGCGGTCCATAGGACCTATGCGGGTGAAATAGTCCAGGAGTAGGATTGTCAAATGATACTATGGGCAGGTGGCCCTAAGTTGATCATAAGCTTCCTATTTTTATGCAAAGATACCTTATGGGCAGACTTATGTGACTTTATCGCGTCCCAGATTGGGCCGGGAAGTATACCTTTATGGGCAGACTTATGTGACTTTATCGCGTCCCAGATTAGGCCGGACAGTATACCTTTATGGGCAGACTTATGTGACTTTATCGCATCCCAGATTGGGCCGGGCAGTATACCTTTATGGGCAGACTTATGTGGCTTTACCGTGTCCCAGAATGGGTCAGGCAGTATACCTTCGTGGAAAGGCTTTTGTATGACTTCGTCGTGTTCCGCAAATGGGTCGGGTTACGTTATTACGTATGGATAGTCAAAGTGAACTCCAAAATAAGGTGTCCCTCCATAAAGGGCCGGATTATGTTATGCAAGATAAGTAAGTTATATGGTAATGAACTTGATGATTTTTCCTAAGTAAGTACGTACGAATTTGACTATAACTCTTATTGAAAAATGGGAAAAGATAATAATGTGTGATTAAGTTCATGAGTTGTAATGGCATGGTAAGATCTGGTATTTACTTTTTATACTTGCCCCTGTCATTCTTTTGTACAGTTATGATCTGTTTACTGTACCTTATTTCCGTTCCATATCGTGCACTGTAGATCGACTTCTTCCGGGACCGCTCATGTCCGCAGTTTAGGTACACGCCAGGATTCGCGACTTAGGATCCTGGTTCAGCATTTTGAGATGGCTCCAATGTTCCGGAGCTTGTCATAATGGCTATGTATATTTAAGGGTACGGTGGGGCCTTGTCCCGTCATAGTATTGGTCCAAAATCTTATAGGTCTGTATTCATATGTGGGCTGGACTGGTTAGAGTTGTAATTACATTATTGAATAGTGTAGGCCCTTTTGGGTGATTTATATTATGGCAGGCTTATCGGCTTTGCCTTTGTTTTAAAAAAAATGTGTTACTTATCTTCCGCGGTTATTTTGTATTGTATGATTAGAAGGGTGCTCAGGTAGGGCACCAGTCGCGGGCCCGGTGTCGGATCGTGACAAAAGTGGTATCAGAGCAGTTAGTCCTCGGAAAGTGTCTACAGATCGTGTCTAGTAGAGTCTTGGTTATCGGTGTGTTGTGCACTACATCTATAATCAGGAGGCTGCAGGACATTTAGGATTGGTTTCCATTCTTCTCACTCTGAGATCGTGCGATAGAGCTTTGTTGTTAGGGTCGTCTCTCCCTAACGAGTTATATTGATTGCAGCTACGAGAAAGGCAGCAGTGACCCAGGAAGAATTATGTGGATTTCATATCCAGGTTGGTAATAATTGTTGTGTAGTTGGTATATGACATACATCTATACGGATTTATGTATGAGGGTCTAACGCGTGTTGCCTAGAATGATTTTGGATTACCAAGAATTGGTAAGGACTAAATAGATAACGGGAAGGTATGAAACAGTTTAATGAATTCTCATCAAGGTTTTACGAGCTAATTTGAGATAATTAGGAATGATGAGCTGTCTGAGAAAGTATTGAACCTTTAAGAAATCATGTTAAGAGACTTAATGGAAGACTATGTTTGTAAATTAAGCTACGTAGTATGCTTATGAGGATAGTACGGATGAGATCAGTGTGGGGTAAGTAATGGTTGTTGTGATCAAGACAACACGATTATGGTATTATGAGAAGTTATTGTACCCGTTTATGGGGTGGGATCAGTTGGTAGTAGTCCCGCTACGTGACAGGGTCACGAGGATGCCAGACCCAAGTCTAGTTAAATTGTTTTATGGGTTCATGGACGCGTTCCACCGGAACCAGGTCGTGAGAGCCGGAAATGGCCTTATATTGTTCGATTTAGTAACTCCAAAAATTGGAGGCCAGACTCAGTATGGAAGTTATGCACGTATGCTAGAATAAGTTGTGGGTACGGAAAGAGTACGACCAGTAAGAAAGAGAGCAACCAAGTGTAGAGGAATAGAGCCTGAATCCATAAGGACCTTTCGAGGTAGCTACACCAGTGGGTGATTGGGTGGTAGTTGAGCGGGTAGATAAGATTTGCCCGGTGAGGATACAGTCGTCAGACTCTAGCAGACCTAGTAGATATGAATATGAAAGACTTTGAGGTCATTATGAGTATGGACTAGTTGGCTTCGTGGGTGCCAAGGTTGACTGTAGAGAGAGGTTGGTTCGATTCCAGTTTCCCGGTGAGCCGGTTATCGATAGGGAAGGAAAGGAAGGGTTAGTAATATGTAAGTTATTCCTTCATTCTTTGACATGAAATTGTGGAGTCTAGTGACTTATTTTATTGAAATGTTTGATTTGAATTTGAACGTTAAGAGACGGAGATAAGAACGTACGATTATTGAAGGATTTTATGTTAAGTGCCCTTGGAAGTACTTGGAATTGGTTTAGTGTGGCGGTTAGGGCCACGACATTCTGAATAATTTCAGAAAAATACGCAAGGAAAGAATAAGATAAGTATGAGTGCTTCTTGTGGAAAACAGAAGACATCGCTGGTAGGTTTTGAGAATCTATACGACTATAAGGTGGTGATTGATGATCAAGATTATGAAAGGGAGATAATATCTTTCCCCATGTAAAAGGATAGTTTTACGTATTATGGGGTTATGTGTACCCATGTTATTAGACGATGGATGTGAGACTGGTAATATCTTCAGTGTCGTCATGTCATAGGTTACAGTTTTGGATAACCGTGGGAAAAATATTGTGTTGTGGCAAATTGGTATGAAGGGGTTGTAAAAGGAAACTATATCGCTACCTATTAGATTGACTCCGAAGGAACATTCGGGGACGAATGTTTCTAAGGGGGGAAGAATGTTACGCCCCGTAATTCCAATAGGATGAGATGAGAACGTACGAAAGGAAATAAGATTCGAATTTGGAAAAAGAAAAAAAAAAGTTGGCAGAATATTTTTGGACAGTTTTTCAGTCAACTTTGGAGCAGTATATCTCCTAGAATATTAGGAGTTTTAGGTGTTTGAAAAGCCTAATATGAAGTTCGTTGAGTCTAGTTTCCAACTCAACAAACCGCTCGTCGATAGGACATCGGAGTAGAAAGTTATGGACGTTGCAAGATCAGCTGACAGAAGAGACAGGGACAGGCGCCACGGCGCCGGCTGCAGGGCCATGGCTCCGTAAGTCCTGAAATCTTCTGAAGTTTCAGCGCCACGGCACCGGCTGCAGGGCCGCGGCGCCGAGGCGGGATTTTTTGCGGAAATGGTGTAAAATTAGAAGATATTTGTTGTAAAAGACCTATGGGAGGGCGACAAGTGTCCCTCCCAACTTGTAGAACAAGAAAAGGCCTATATCTTGGCCAAGTCTTGCAAGACTTGGCCATTCTACACAAAACTTCATCCAAATACTTGCTCTTCTCTCTCTCTCTCATTTTCGATTTGGCCAAAGAACCAAAGGCAAGGATTGTTGAATCTTACAAGTGTTGTTCTTACACACTAGATGAAGGATATTAACAAAGGGATTAGCCAAGATTTAACTCCCACCTTCCCTAAATCTTCACGAAACGTGGTTAGGGTTTGAAACAAATCCTAAGGTGTTCTTCACTTTTGCTATTAAAGCAAGAATAGAAGTTGGTTAGAAGCTTCTAAGGGTCATTAATTGCGGATTGGGTCGTAATGAAGAGGAGTTGCGGAAAAGAGCTAAAGCTGGCGTGATCCTTGGAATATTTTGGGCTTATTGAGGTAATGATCCTTGTCTTCCTATGTAATTGAAGAATACATGTTGTAGTAATTGATAAATGAACTTGTGATATAAGGAATGAAGTTTAATAAGTGTTAAGATACATTGGAAGGTTAAAAGCCGAGAAATGGCATGTTAGCCATTGAAGATGTTAATCAATTTTGTTGTTAGTTATAATCGTCACATGTTATACAAGAAATGGAATTTAGTTGTTATAATTGTTATGACTTGTATAACATGTTGGAATAACAACTTGGGTTATAAGGAATGGAAAAGGGACTATATGTTGTCATTATTGTAGCCGAGATTGGCCTTAATAATAATGGACTATTATATATGAATTGTGGGACAAAATTTTACACGTCCAGTTAGGCGTGTAATCCCCTTTGGTTAGCTGTTTGGTTGAGCCTTAAATGGGGCATTTTGGTTGTTGAATACGGACCTTGGAAAAGGTGGAAAAGTACGTAGAACCAAAGGAAATGCTGCCCAATTTTTTGTAGAATAAGAGACCTAGCTAGCACGTTGATAAGCTAGAAGTTGATAGACATGTTATGGTTATCATAGGTTGGAGTACTACGTGTAGCGTATTCTACTTGAAGGAGTGGGATAGCTAGCAAGGTTAAAGTACTTTGAGCCGTTTGCTACTTGTCGATAGTCATCGCGAGGTATGTGAACCTCTTCCTTCTTTCGGCATGTTCTATGTATGAAATAAATGTGGTGTTATTTCATGATTCCTTATACTCTTAAAAGTTAAGAGGTATGTATGTTGATTTACTCTATGTAAAAGTCATGTCTAAGTTATCCCAAGTTCTTACCAAGTCTTATGGGGGATGTTGTTAAAAGTCGTTAGGAAGTATTTGGAGTCGAGTTGACTTTGCTAATTTACTGCACGAATGAGAATAAGTATCGAACAAGCCATTGCAGCGTAAATAAAAGAAAATGTATCGACAATCAATTATATTAAAATGAGTAGAGTTCTCCATTTTCATAGAAACTAAGATAAGACAAAATTGTATTACATTTTCTAGATCATAGTTGCTTTAATAAGATCATTATAAACAAGTATAACTTATTCACAACGCATAAAAATATATGTTACTTAATTTAAAGAGTTTACGTTATGAAGTTTTAAGACTATGAACCCTGAATTCTTAAAAGGTTAAGAGACTTTATTTTTCAAGTTATGGGACTTGATTCTTAAAGGAAGGAATGATTTGATTTAAAAGTATAGAATACTTGATTTGGGAAAAGCATTGATAACTTGATATTCTAAGTTAAGAAACTTGATTTCTTAAAAGTTAAGAGACTTGAAGTATTTTGAAAGCTATGTAACTTGATTTGAAAGTATAAGTCTCTTGGCTATAAAAGGAATGAATTTGTCTAAGACATAAAGAGTTATAACAGCTTTATGAGAAGTTGGTTATAACAACTTTATGGAAGGTTAAAAGAATGGGTTTTTCTAGTAATGTAAACAAAGAAATGACTTGAAATAAAGAAGGACAATTTGATTTAAAGGTACCAATTGCTTAAAGTTTTAAAGTAAGGGTCACTTGATTTAGAAGCCTAGAAATGTATTTCTAAAAATGTAGTGACTTGTTTGAAATGTAGACATGCCTTGATACTACGGGTGTTAGTATCTTGGGGTTTTATATGTGAAGGAGTCTTTTGAAAAGAATGGAAGTACATAGTACCTTGGGTTAAATTCCCGAATTTTTAATGACATGTTAGTGCCTTAAGTTAAATAAGATGAGAATGCTTAATAATTAAGGCTAATAAGAAGTTAAAGGATTTCTTAACTTGCTATGATATTTATGATAAGTCGGTGGTGCTTATGTTATGTATGATAAGTCGGTGGTGCTTATGTTATGTATGATAAGCCGGTGGTGCTTATGTTAGGTATGATAGCCGGTTGTGCTAGTGATGTGTTGTTTCATTACGGGGTCATTCCCCGGGCTTGTTGCATTTGCATATTCCGTGGATTTTCTCCCCATGATACGAGGAATACCTCATGCGAGTCCGTAGGGCTTATGCGAGTGAAATAGTCCTGCGGGCGCACTACCTTATGCGAGAGATTACCTCACGCGGTCTATACGACCTATGCGCGGATACACATGCGAGGAAATTACCTCACGCGGTCCATACGGACTTACGCGGTGAAATAGTTCCAGGAGTAGGACTGCCAAATGATACTATGGGCAGGTGGCCCTAAGTTGATCATAAGCTTCCTATTTTTATGCAGTATACCTTTATGGGCAGACTTATGTGACTTTATCGCGTCCCAGATTGGGCCGGGCAGTATACCTTTATGGGCAGATTTATGTGACTTTATCGCATCCCTGATTGGGTCGGGCAGTATACCTTTATGGACAGACTTATGTAACTTTATCGCGTCCCAAATTGGGTCGAGCAGTATACCTTTATGGGCAGACTTATGTAGCTTTACCGTGTCCCAGAATAGGTCGGGCAGTATACCTTCGTGGGAAGTCTTTTGTATGACTTCGCCGTGTCCAGCAAATGGGCCGGGTTACGTTATTACGTATAGATAGTCAAAATGAACTCCAAAATAAGGCGTCCCTCCATAAAGGGTCGGATTATGTTATGCAAGATAAGTAAGTTATATGGTAATGAACTTGCTGATTTTCCCTACGTAAGTACGTAAGAATTTGACTATAACTCTTATTGAAAAATGGGAAAAGATAATAATGTGCGAATAAGTTCATGAGTTGTAATGGCATGGTAGGATCTGGTATTTACTTTTTATACTTGCCCTGTCATTCTTTTGTACAGTTATGATCTGTTTACTGTACCTTATTTTCGTTCCATATTCGGTACACGTAATCGACTTCTTCGGCCGCTCATGTCCGCAGTTTAGGTACACGCTGTGGATCCGCGGCTTAGATCTGGTTCAAAGATTTTTAGATGGCTCCAATGTTAGGAGCTTGTCATAATGGCTATGTATATTCAGGGGTACGGCGGGGCCTTGTCCCGTCATAGTATTGGTCCAAAATCTTAGAGGTCTGTATTCATATGTGGGCTAGACTGGTTAGAGTTGTAATTACATTATTGAATAGTGTAGGCCCTTTTGGGTGATTTATATTATGGCAGCCTTATCGGCTTTGCCTTTGTTTTAAAAAAAAATGTGTTACTTATCTTCAGCGGTTATTTTGTATTGTATGATTAGAAGGGTGCCCAGGTAGGGCACCAGTGCTATGTTTTTGCACCACTTCTTCAAGTTGTAATAACACAAGTAATCTCTACAAGCTTGTAACCATCTTGCTTTCATGTCTTCCTTCCCTAAAGTTCATCTTTAAGCTTATGGCTTTTAAGGCATATTCTCGTCCAACCCGTGACCAACAATTTTGGAAGGTTAACTTGGCTTAGAACTTGGTTAAGGTGCTTAATATTGGAAAATAAGTAACACTTGTCCTTCATTTTTTTCATAAGAAAATCAAGACTTGAAGGTGAAGGTAAAGAGAGAAGAGAGAAAAGAGTTTGGAGGAGGAGATATTATGTGAGCCTAAGTCTTGCAATACATATTCATATAGTGTGCAACTTGTAAGACAAGTGGGGAGGGACACATTCCACCCTCTCCTTCGCCCATACACAATATCTAACTTGAAAATTCCCGCATAGGCACCGCGATGATAATGGCACCGCTGAATTGTGGCTCTCAGAATTTATGGCACCGCGGTCCTGATTGCTCGCATCGGGCGGCATCTTCATCCCGACCGCCAATTTTCCCTTTTTTTGCTTCGGGAGCTCGTTTTCTGCCCACACTCTATTGGAAAGAATTCAATTACTATTACTACTCCTCGTCGTCACATTTATTGTATCCAAAATTATTCCATAAGAAAATGTAAGTATACTTTCCTTCCAACGTTCAAATCTTATTTCCTTAATCACGTTCTCAATCTATTGCCCTGAAATTACGGGGTGTAACACTAATGGAGTTAGACCAGCTAGATAAAGATCGACCGATGGACCTAGAAAAATCAAAGCCGGTAAATGTAAAATAGCTAAAACATACAACCAACATGTCAAGCCTAATAGGTTTGCCGAAGGAGACTTAGTTTGGAAAACCATTTTGACGACTGGGATGAAAGATCGTAAATTCGAAAAATGGTCACCAAATTGGGAAGGACCTTTCATAGTAAGCCAACGGATCACCGACAATGCATATCGACTAATAAGCATACACGACAAAGAAATGGACAGGAATGTAAATGTCACGCCCCGAACCCCGGGCCCGTGACTGGTGCCCTACCTGGGCACCCTTCTACCTTAACAACTAAGTAAACTGCGGAAATTAAATAACACCTTTTTTTTTTTTTAAACACCAGACGCGTAAGGGCAAAGCCATGCTGCCATATAATATACATAACAAAAGATACTACACCGCATAATGAGTCCAATCCTACATATGAATAACTACGACGGACAAGGCCCCGCAAGATCGCATAGCACAATAAATCGCATAAAGCCAAAGAATTTAAACCAAAAGATAAAAGATAAACTCCCAACAGAATGGTAAAGCAAAAGAAAACTCGAAACTGGTCACTCACCGCCCTAAACTCTACCATCTAAAAAACTTACAGATGCAACGCACTTCGCAAGCGTCAGACAAGACGACGTGGCAATGAAGAAAGCATGTGATAATGAAACACTAACTAAACAAAACAAAACAGGAGACATGATGTATTTATAGCCAACCCAACAACAACATAAGCAAAGCAATCAAGTCGTGGACGCAGCTCTCAAGTCACTACTCAAATATATAACTACGGGTCTCACGCCACATATCAATCATGCCCGTGGAATCCTTCCTCACTGCCGGCAGTCCATGATATAATATAACACCAATAAGCCTAATGTCATATAGTCTGCCCATAAAGGTATACTGCCCGGCCCATTTCTGGGACGATAATGTCATATAGTCCGCGTCAGAAAGGTATCTCGCCGCCCATTTCTGGGACGATAATGTAATATAATCGCGTGAACGATAATGTCATATAGTGCGCGTAGGTATAACGCCGCCCATCTCTCGACGATAATGTCATATAGTCCGCCTGAAGGTATACCGCCCGCCCATCTTCTCGGGACGATAATGTCATATAGTGCGCCCAGAAAGGTATATCGCCGCCCGTCTCGATGATAATGTCATATAGTTCGCGTAAAGGTATCGCCACCATTTCTGGTACGATAATGTCATATAGTCTGCCCGTAAAGGTATACTGCCCGACCCATCTCTGGGACGATAATGTCCTATAAAATCCGGGGATTCTACCCGCCTCCTGGTCACATGCCCCGGAATCCCACATTACTGTCGGTACGTCCAAGTAAACTTACAACAAGACAGCCGGCCCTCCAACCGAGAGTCGCGGCAACATAATAAAACATAATACTTGCACTCAAAGGCTATCACCAGCACACATAGGCTAATTCTCAATTAACCAAGCCAAAGTACTTATCAAGGCACACATAGAATAATTCTCAATTAAACAAGCCAAAGTACTACGTACGTACATTCTTTTCAAAAGACTCATTTTTATGTAAAACCCTAAGATACTAACACCCGTAGTATCGAGGTGTGTCTATTTTTCAAAGTAAGTTACTACACTTTTAGAAAACTCATTTCAAAGCTTGAAATCAAGTAACTTCAAATTTTCACAATCTAGGCAACTTATGCCCATTAATAAAAAATAGACAACTTTCTAAACCTTCCATAAAGCCGTTATAACCAACTTCCCATAAAGCCGTTATAACCCTTTATGGTTTTTAGACAATTTCATTCTTTTTATAACCAGGAGACTTATACTTAAAACCAAGTATCACAAACTTTCAAAATACTTCAAGCCTCTTAATATTTAGAAAACAAGTTTCTTCTACTTTTAAACCTCAAGTAACTCACACCTTTAAAACAAGTTACTCTCTTAAATCATGTCATTTCTCCTCTTTTAAAACAATTAAGTAAATCACTCCTTTGACTCCCCTAAAGTCATTATAATGACCATTAGGTTTTGGAACTAAGGCACTAGCCAACAGGTTTGGAAACCACTTCCTTTTCAAGACTCCATGTACTTTAAGTAAAATACTTTTTAAGAATCCAAACTTCACTAAGAAAATGGATTATACAACTTACAATATAAACATCAAAGTACAATCAAGGAAGTACATAGAACAAATTCTATTCTAGGCAATCCAAGTACAACCAAGGAATGGATCATTTAAGGAGTAGAACTTACTTTATTTATCTTAAGGAATCATGCTAGAAGAGGAGATAGTTCACATACCTTTTCGGCTAAATCCACAAGCTAAGCCGAATACGCGTGACGTAAGTGTCAACCTATAATGGTCACAACAAGACTATCAACTTCTACTCTCAACGTAGAATAATACTAAGTATACGGTCTCTAATTCTACGGAAAATCGGGCAGCACTTTCTTTGTTTCTACTCATTTTGCCACCTTTTTCAAGGCCGAATACAATAACCAACACGCCACATTTAAGGCTCCAAACAACAACCAAACCAATGGGATTACACGCCTTACAATACGTGTAAAATTCCGCCCCACAATTCATACCAAGTAGTTTAATAACCAAAGTCAATTCTCGGCTAACTTTACAACCAACAACACTAAGTCTTTTCCAATCCTTTTTCAATCCAAGTTCTAAGGTCCAACATGTTATATAGTCATAAACAACTTCAACAACTACAATTTCCTTCTTTAAACAACATGCGACGACTTAAACTAATAATCGACTTGAATTGTAATATTAAGGCTAACATGCTAGTTTTCGGATTAGAGTTCCAATAGCCAAAATACTTATCAAACTTCATACTATATAACTCATGCTTTCTAATATCCATAGCTACAATCAATAAGTAACCTTAATTGTTAAAACGACAAAATTTATACCTTTCCAAGCCCTTACAATTTCCAAGATTCAAAGTCGCGCCTTAGCAATTCTTAGATCCTTTCCTTAGGTTCCAATCCGCTCCAAGCACTCCTTAGAGGCCTATGAAGAACCCATCTTCAAGTTCCAACTTCAAAGTTGAAGAACTCCTCAAGTTTCCGCCTTGCGACTAATACGAAAACGCCACTTTTCCGAAATCTTTCTATTGAGATATCCTTACAACACTCTTAGGAACCTTGGGTTTAAGTCTTGTGGCTAATGGATCAAAACTACAAAAATTTTGTGTGGACAAGACCTTGAACCCGAGAGCATGCTTGAAGAACAAGAGTGAGTGAAATAATTCTAAGTGTAGAAATGCCAAGTCTTGCTACTAGTGTAGTATTTAAAACACATTGGAGGGCTTAGATTACAACAAATGTGAGGCTTGGATGGGTTTCACTAGGATCAAGCCCATGTGGACAAGTTGACAAGTCAACAATGTCATGCTAGCAAGACTAATCTTCCAAGGTGGTCAATGACCATTTTACCCTCACTAAATTTCGTCCAAGACCACATGTGGGGGGTGCCACGTGTCTCTCTCTCATTCGTCCATAAAATTATGTAACCCTCGTGGGCCCCACAAAATGTAAAATTCCTCGGGTGGGCCCCACATGACCAAATCCGTAAAAATAAATTCCATAATGCTAATAAGTTCCATACTCTTCAAATAATGCATTTTGAGAATCCAATTCTCAACAACGAACATTTTTCCTTTCCGACGTTCGGAAGATTTTCTGTCGGAAAAACAATTCTTCCTTTCGTACTAATTTCTAAGTCTTGATTCCTTACGTACATTCTCTTATACATGTCCTGGACTTTCGGGGTGTAACAGTAAATGACAAGTATCTAAAAAGTACTATCCTTCGATTTGGGGCATACATGAATAAATAATAGCCTTGGAACCGATTCGTTATAATAAAGACACATCGGTTGAAGGGGAAACCTAATTCAGAAGTAATCATCATTCCATGCACTGGAGACGAGATAATTGAAGTGACATGCGCAACTGTCAGACTGAAATGATGGATGCTTTCAGATATTTCTTCTTCATTTCATCCTCTGTTTTCCAAGTCATCTCTTCTTTATTATTATTCCGCCACAGGACTTTGACGGAAGCCACATTCTTAGTCCGTAACCTTCTAACCTGGCGATCAAGTATGGTTATGGGACTCTCCTCATACGCCAACTCCTCTGTCACCTGGACATAATCTATTGATAAAACTCTAGTAGAATCACCAATACACTTACGTAGCATCGATACGTGGAAGACTGGATGTACTGCTTCCAAATCAGATGGTAGATCCAACTCATAGACAACCTTGTCTATCCTATGAACAATCTGGTAAGGCCTAATGTATCTCGGACTAAGCTTCCCTTTCCTACCAAACCTCATCACACCCTTCATGGGTGATACCTTTAAGAATACCCAATCATCAAGCTGAAACTCCAAGTGTCGGCGTCGATTATCAGCATAAGACTTATGTTGACTCTGGGCTGCTAATAATCTCTCCTGGATAAGCTTCACCTTATCAACAGCTTATTGACCTACCTATAGAGTAAAATTCCAATAAAAAAGTACCAGTGACGGCGACTTTAACGGTTTATGGATTCAGTCAGCTAAACCAAGTCTGGGCCGACTAACTTAGCCTCGCCTACATCAAACCAACCAATGGGTGACCTGTATTTCCTCCCATATAAGGCCTCATACGGGGCCATATGGATATTAAAATGGTAGCTGTTGTTATAGGCAAACTCCATGAGTGGCAAATGATCCTCCCAGCTACCTCTGAAGTCAATAATACAGGCTCTCAACATATCCTCAAGTATCTGAATAGTATGCTCTTCCTGCCCATCGGTCTGAGGGTGAAATATTGTACTAAGACTCACTTGTGTCCCCAATCCCTTCTGGAATTGGGTTCCCACATCTCCAGAAGTTCGCTGTAAACTGAGCTCCCCTGTCCGATATAATATATGTGGGAACCCCATGCAGTCTCACTATCTCCCTGATGTACAACCTAGCATAGTCCTCAGCTGAGTAAGTAGTCCTGACCGGAAGAAAATGGGTTGATTTCGTCAGCCTATCCACAATGACCCATATTGAGTCATACTTCCTCCGAGTACGAGGCAAGCCTGTAACGAAGTCCATATTAATCATTTCCCACTTCCAAGCCGAGATCTCTATCTCCTGCAATAGTCCACCAGGCTTCTAATGCTCAACCTTAACCTGTTAACAATTCGAGCACTGAGCAACAAACCCCG